>OZ030390.1:12327148-17278423 GCA_964023965.1 Melinopterus prodromus | reverse complement strand
ACGAAGCAAGAGACCCTGCGTAGGTCCTTCGACATCTAGTACGAGACCTTTTCGAAGTATATCGAGTCGGAGTTGGTGGCACCGTGACGGGACCGGCACGTGCGGTGATTATTATCCGTCGTGGAGGATCCAACGCTAGCATCGGAGCGTCTGTAGGTGGCAAACAGTGTCTCGAAGCTCCGGATAAAGGTCAGAGGTCCTATATTTTTCCGATCAGCTGTGGCGGACGCTCGTTGTCCCTCGAAGGAGCAGGCAGCTCGTATATCTTTTTTTGGTTGTGCCTTTTGTTGATTAGTAGTTAGTATCGCTACGATTGTGTAATCGTTACCCGTCGAGGAGCCTTCCGCTCGCACACCTTTTTATGGTGGCGCATTTGATTAATATTAGATTAGTGTGGCTACGATTTAGTAATCGTTGTCCATTCCGGAGCCTTCAGCTCAGTGTTATTGATTGATAAGTGTTTAATTATCCGAAGATATCGCTCGGACCATCGGTGCTCAACCCGTATGTGTTATTAATTACCTTTTTCTTTAATTTCGAGTTTGGTTTACGTACTCGTAATTTTGATTACCCGTTACAGTATTTATTTTTGTGGATTCTGAATTTAATTCGGATAACTGTTATCCACAGGTATAATTTCCTTTGATCGTTCAAGGTTTTTAACGGAAGCCGTTAGTGGCTTCGGAGTTTATTTTATTTTCTCATTTGGGCGTAGTCAAGTTGAGTGCCGATGGGAATTTAATTTTCTTTTGGGACGGATTGCCCCCATATACGCTTGCCGAGTTTAGTTTTATTCTTGTTATCAACTTTTCAACATCGACGTCGGGTGCAATAATTTTCTGGGGATTTTACCCAAATCTACAGCGAGTCGCGGCGCGGTTTGGCCAAGCTTCGTGTCGGTCGCTATTATTTCTTTTTTTTTTGGTACGATTTGCGGTTTGGGCTCGAAGCCCTTGAGCGAGTTGAATTGTTTGACATTTATTCCTTTCTTTTGTTATTTTGCTTTGTGTGCATACTAACGTGTATGCAAGGCGTGGGCGTATCCTCGGAGTGGTACTTTTGGCTGTACCAAGATTTATTGTGTACCTGTATACCGATGCAAATTATATTGGTGATTTTCTCGTTGCCGGTTGGAGGCTAATAAATTGGTTGAAGATACATTTACTTTGCCTGTTCCCTGTGTTGCCTTTATTTCAGCTGCACTTTCGCAGTCGAGTGCTGTTTCTCCAACGGATTAAGACTGACGTGGCGCCCTAGAACATCGTATCAAGGAACCGTTTGGTTACTGTCCCACGACCACCTCCCTGGTTGGCCGGAGCATCCGGGAGAAACGCATGAGCAGCACAGGTTTGGTAGAAGTCGAGGTATTTTGGTGTTTCTTCGGCAACTTTAGGTCTTTGGTATTTTTTGTGAAAAAAAAGGCGTTACATTACGTTGGGCGCCAAAAAATCAAACTCGTAATCCGAGTATCGAACCGCGCGTCGAGCCTGCCGTTCGACCCCCACCGGGGGCGCGACAACTGGAGTGTTTCCGTTGCCGCAAGGTTGGTCATTTCGCCCGGGATTGTCGACTGAAGCAGGGTGGCATTTGGTGTTATCGCTGTGGGCAGCCGGATGTTACGACAAATACTTGCCCTAAGTGTTCGCCGCGGTCGGAAAACCCCGATCGGAGGGCCTGAGTGGTCGTCAGCCACCCTCCCAGCATTCTTCCCGGACCAAGGACCCTGCCCATAAAATACTTATAGACTATATAATTTCCCACGCTTCCGGTGATTGCCGACCGTACTTGAACGTTTCCATTTTGGGGCAGAATATGCTCGGCCTCTTGGATTCTGGAGCAACCCATACGATTGTTGGGGACTCCGGATATCGACTGTTGCTGGCTCTGGGACTGACTTTGGACTGTGCTTCGCGACGGAGTTGCGCTGTGGCGAACGGGGAGGTTTGCTCCTCATTGGGCACCGTGGCCGTCCCTTTCACTCTGCTGAATAAAACTCGCCTGTTGAATGTTATGGTGGTTCCTTCCCTTCCCCATAGGCTGATCCTAGGTATGGATTTCTGGCGGGAGATGGGTATTGTCCCGGATCTTCGGCAGGACGTCTGGCGATTCGGCGAGGAGTTGGCCGATCTTTGCGACGTGCAGGCTGGTGACGAGCTAACGCAGGCGCAGCGTACTGCCTTGGATGAGTTGGTCGGTCGGACCTTTCCGTCGGTGGGATCTTGCCCGCTGGGTACGGTTACGTCCGTAGAGCATGAGATTGTCACGGATTCCCCTCCCATAAAGCTTAGATACTATCCTGTTTCGCCCGCCAAGCAGAGGATCATTGATGAGGAGCTGACAAAGTTGCTGGAGCAGGGAGTGGTAGAGCCTTCCAGGAGCGCGTGGTCGTCCCCTGTTCTTCTCGTCCCGAAGAAGGACCGAAGTTACCGTTTCTGCATTGACTTTCGGCGCCTCAATCAGGTTACTAAGAAGGACGCGTATCCTTTGCCCTACATTTCTTCTATTTTAGACCGTCTCCGAAACGCCCGGTACCTGAGCTCATTGGATATTAAGTCGGCCTACTGGCAGGTGCCTGTCGCAGCCTCCTCAAGAGAGTTTACGGCTTTCACGGTTCCCGGACGCGGCCTGTTCCAGTTTCGGCGGATGCCGATGGGGTTGACCAACGCCCCGGCCACTTGGCAGCGGTTGATTGACGGTATTTTGGGAGCAGATTTGGAGCCCCATGTGTTGG
Organism: Melinopterus prodromus; assembly: GCA_964023965.1. NCBI lineage: Eukaryota > Metazoa > Arthropoda > Insecta > Coleoptera > Scarabaeidae > Melinopterus > Melinopterus prodromus. The sequence goes on along the minus strand of OZ030390.1, from coordinate 17,275,692 downwards.
TTTACCTGGACGATATTGTGGTGATCTCCCCGGACTTCGACACCCATCTCACGATGCTGGAGAAGGTTTTGGATCGGCTACGGACTGCCGGCTTGACAGTTAGCCGGGAGAAGTGCCAATTCTGCCGACCACAACTTAAGTACTTGGGATACATCGTGGACCGGCATGGACTCCGCGTAGATCCGGAGAAGGTAGAGGCCATCTTAAATATTCCCGCCCCGCGAACGGTGTCGGAGGTTCGTCGCTTCGCCGGGATGGCTAGTTGGTACCGACGCTTTGTACCCGATTTCGCTTCCGTCATGGCACCTCTTACCCAGCTTACCCGGAAGGGCGTAAAGTTTGACTGGACTCCGGAATGTGATCGGGCTCTGACCTCCGTGAAGCAGTACTTGGTGACGGCGCCTATTTTAACGTGTCCTGATTTCGAGCGGCCTTTTACTTTGCAGACAGACGCCTCCGCATATGGTCTCGGTGCCGTCCTCACACAACGCCTTGAGGGTGAGGAAAAAGTGATTGCCTTTCTGTCACGCTCTCTGACTTCCCAGGAGAGGAATTACTCTACCACTGAACGTGAGTGCCTAGGCGTGATTTGGGCCGTGGAGAAGCTGCGCCACTACCTGGAGGGAACGAGATTTACGGTGGTTACCGACCATGCTTCGCTCGTTTGGCTGAATCGTCTGAAGGACCCGACTGGTCGTCTGGCAAGATGGGCCGTGAGGCTACAGCCTTTCGACTTTGACATTGTGCATCGTAAGGGACGTGATTTGGTTGTCCCGGACTGTTTGTCTCGAGCGGTGCCCGTGTTGACGGATGCCGTGCACCTCGTCCCCGCTGGATTCGACTTTTCCTCGACAAAGGACCCTTGGTATCTTGGCATGATTGCCCGCGTCGAGAGAGCTTTGCACCGGTATCCGCAGTGGCGAGTCGAGGGGGGCTTGCTGTACAAGCATGTTCGGTCGGCGCATTTGGGTGTGTCGGACGTGGGCGAGGAGTGGAAGTTGGTGGTTCCGGGGGATCGTAGGGCTGCACTGTTGGGTCGGTACCATGATGACCCTCGAGCAGGTCATGTTGGTGGATATAAGGTGTATTGGCGACTTCGAGAGCGCTACACGTGGCCTAAGATGTATGTAGACGTTGCCAAGTATGTCCGGCGTTGTGGAGTATGTGCGGCGCAGAAGCCGGAGCAGCGAGCCCCGGCGGGATTGATGGGTACACGCCCGGACGTGTCCCGGCCCTGGCAGATGGTGAGCCTCGATTTTGTGGGCCCATTGCCCCGATCCTCGCGAGGAAATACCTCGATCCTGGTGGTCAGCGACTACTTTAGTAAGTATGTATTACTGTTTGCGCTTCGGTCCGCTACGGCTAAGAGTTTGACCCGACTTCTGGAGGACCATGTTTTTTTGGTTTACGGAGCCCCCCAGTTTTTGATATGCGACAACGGCGTCCAGATGAGGAGTAAAGAATTTCGATCTTTGTGTGCATCGTATGGCACCAGGATATCCTACACTCCGCTGTATTACCCTCGGGCCGACCCTGTTGAGCGAGTCAATCGTGTAGTCAAGACTATGTTGGGTTGTTATGTCAAAGACAACCAGCGACGATGGGATGACTATTTGGGTCCGATTGGCTGCGCTATTCGAGCCTCGCGAAGTGAGACCACGGGGTACTCGCCCTTTTATGTTAACTTCGGCCGTCATTATGTGGGTTGTGGTCGCACTTTTGAGCAGGTTCTCACTCCAGATGCTGCGCCTCCGGATGTTCCTGCGCGCATCGAAGGATTTCAACAGTTGTTTCAGCGAGTTCGCAAGCAGCTTGCGTCGGCGCAGGAGCGACATCGACGGGTTTACAATTTACGCAGGCGCCCCGTCCAGTACGTCGTTGGCCAATCGGTTTGGCGTCGCAATAAGGTCCTGTCCAGTGCGGCAAATTTTGTTAATGCTAAGTTGGCAGCTAAATTCGTTGGACCTTTTCGCGTAAGGAAAAAGTTGGGTTCCTGGACGTATGAGTTGGAGAGTGAGGATGGTGCTTCGAAAGGCGTATGGCATGTCCAAGATCTTAAGCCGGCCTATGAGTTGGATGAGGCTCGGTAAAACACCAGCGCTCTGTGTTCCGGGGCTTACAGAATACGGACACGGCGAACCTGCCACCAGTAAGAGTCTGGTAAAAGGCCACGGAAGACTTCCACCTACCATCATCTCTTGTAGGGATCGGGAAAGGGAGCGTCTCACAATGCGTGAGGACTCCTCATCGTTGCAAAACGATTTCGGCTAGGTTGTTAGCTTTGTCGTCATTTTGACGTTATACTTCGGTTGGCGGTATTTCGGTTGATTGGCCGTCTTCCTTAGTTTTGGGATTTCTCTGTTTGTTAGTACCACCACCCCAGAGGTTTGTTCTGGTGTCCCCTGGGTTTTTGTCTTGCTTATCGTAGTTTCTTTTTGTTGTTGGGTGGTACCCTTTTTGTTGAGAGCTGTGGTCAGCTCTATTTTTTGTTTTCGGGGCGCGAGTCGTCGGTGCCTGGTGTTGGGGTTGTGCGGTGGCAGCAGTGGTGAGTTCCTTGGTTCCTGTCCCTATGTGTTATTGCTGGTTTCCAGTGCTGTCGATGGGTACGAACGAGGTTTGATGCACTTTTCCGCATCTTACGCAACTGCCCGTCCCTTCCTTCTTTTGTGTTGTCCTCTCCCCATACCTTTTCCCCTCCCTACTGTTGTCGTTGCACCGCCTTGGCATCTGGTGCTGGCCCCTCAAGCTTTTTTATTGCTTGGTAGTTGAGTTGTTGGTGTGGAGGCATCGTTGGACACACGGGTTTGCAGTTTGATGCGTTCGGTTCGCTCCTTTGGATCTGGGTCGGAAACTTTCGTGGAAATTTTCCTCTGTGAGAGGAGAGGGGGAGTGTAACGCGGCGAATTGTTCTGCGTGATTTGTTTGATATTCCGTATGGGTGGCGCCATCTATCGCTGTCTAGGGCAACTTGGTGGAGCTCGGCAGGAACTCGGCAGGGTGTGAAACGCTGCTAGCATCGGGTTTCCGCGCGCAAAATTGCCGAGGCCACGCCCCCGTCATTTACATTTAATTAGATCCCACGGTTTTTACTGTTTGGATTCACGGAATTTTGTCTTGCAAAATCGTTGTTTACTTTGTACTATAGTTCGCCGCTGTTACTTGGTTTAACTTTCCCTTGGTTTCCCTATTCCGACAGAAATTCTAGGTTTCCGTTTTTTCTGCGTTTCCGGCCGTTATTTTTCGTGGCCGTAGTGCGGCTTGCAGCGTGCTTTTCCGGCGTCTTGTCTTGTCAATCATCTTGGAGTGTACACGTGTGATAGATTTTTGGAAGCCCGTTGAGAATTATAGGAGAGGATTTTGGTAGTTTGGAGGTCCCCCTTATCGCCGTAGTGCGGATTTATCTCGACCAGGCTTCAACAGGTGTCCAGGTTGTTGATTTAGTGGAAATCTGGCCACCACGCCATTGTGCGGATTTAAACGAACTTCTATCACGTTCACGTAGGCCCAGTGTCCATCTATTTTTGGGTAAGCTCTCTTTAGATTCGATGAGATTGTCTGGTGGCAATTGGTGGGTCGATTCTACGACTATTTCCTCTTTTTAGGCACCTAATACGAGGCCGGAGACCCCTCGAACGTTCGTAGTCACCTAGCACGAAGCGAGAGACCCTTCGTAAGTCAGTAGTCACCTGGTACGAGGCAAGAGACCCTGCGTAGGTCCTTCGACATCTAGTACGAGACCTTTTCGAAGTATATCGAGTCGGAGTTGGTGGCACCGTGACGGGACCGGCACGTGCGGTGATTATTATCCGTCGTGGAGGATCCAACGCTAGCATCGGAGCGTCTGTAGGTGGCAAACAGTGTCTCGAAGCTCCGGATAAAGGTCAGAGGTCCTATATTTTTCCGATCAGCTGTGGCGGACGCTCGTTGTCCCTCGAAGGAGCAGGCAGCTCGTATATCTTTTTTTGGTTGTGCCTTTTGTTGATTAGTAGTTAGTATCGCTACGATTGTGTAATCGTTACCCGTCGAGGAGCCTTCCGCTCGCACACCTTTTTATGGTGGCGCATTTGATTAGTAGTAGATTAGTGTGGCTACGATTTAGTAATCGTTGTCCATTCTGGAGCCTTCAGCTCAGTGTTATTGATTGTTAAGTGTTTAATTATCCGAAGATATCGCTCGGACCATCGGTGCTCAACCCGTATGTGTTATTAATTACCTTTTTCTTTAATTTCGAGTTTGGTTTACGTACTCGTAATTTTGATTACCCGTTACAGTATTTATTTTTGTGGATTCTGAATTTAATTCGGATAACTGTTATCCACGGGTATAATTTCCTTTGATCGTTCAAGATTTTTAACGGAAGCCGTTAGTGGCTTCGGAGTTTATTTTAGTTTCTCATTTGGGCGTAGCCAAGTTGAGTGCCGATGGGAATTTAATTTTCTTTTGGGACGGATTGCCCCCATATACGCTTGCCGAGTTTAATTTTACTCTTGTTATCAACTTTTCAACATCGACGCCGGGTGCAATAATTTTCTGGGGATTTTACCCAAATCTACAGCGAGTCGCGGCGCGGTTTGGCCAAGCTTCGTGTCGGTCGCTATTATTTCTTTTTTTTTGGTACGATTTGCGGTTTGGGCTCGAAGCCCTTGAGCGAGTTGAATTGTTTGACATTTATTCCTTTCTTTTGTTATTTTGCGTGGGCGTATCCTCGGAGTGGTACTTTTGGCTGTACCAAGATTTATTGTGTACCTGTATACCGATGCAAATTATATTGGTGATGTCCTCGTTGCCGTTTGGAGGCTAATAAATTGGTTGAAGATACATTTGCTTTGCTGGTTCCCTGTGTTGCCTTTATTTCAGCTGCACTTTCGTAGTCGAGTGCTGTTTCTCCAACGGATTAAGACTGACGTGGCGCCCTAGAACATCGTATCAAGGAACCGTTTGGTTACTGTCCCACGACCACCTCCCTGGTTGGCCGGAGCATCCGGGAGAAACGCATGAGCAGCACAGGTTTGGTAGAAGTCGAGGTATTTTGGTGTTTCTTCGGCGACTTTAGGTCTTTGGTATTTTTGCGAAAAAAAAGGCGTTACAAGTGCTATAACTTTTGATTGGATACATGAAATTAAAAAAAGTTATGTATGAAGTAGATACATAATGTTCTCAGAAACGTATTTGGAAAATAGAAACAGGTTTAGCATAGTTAAAATGCGAGTGAAATCATTTGCAATTTTTGTTATTGATTTGATCAATTATCTGGCGGTAATTCAATATTCTGAATATTCCTTCGAAACGATAAGATAATCTTGCTAAAATAATATCCTAATAACGTGAACTAGGCAAAAGACTTCAGCAATTTATTAGTAAAAATATCAGAATTTAAATGTGACGATGTCTCCTACCGCAAATTATCATGGTAGACACATTTAAAAAAAAAAACATAAACACATCAAATTTACACAGCACGCTATTGTTATTTAAATAAGAAAAAGCTTGCTCATATAACTATACACAATGTTAAAAACTGCACTAATACACGATAATTATAGCCCCAGGCGAAATTTTTATGTTAAAACACCAAATTTGAAGTAACAATTTTTTTTTTTTTTGGTTGTCAAACTTTTATCAGTATGTATTTACATCTAGTTAATTTAATTTTTTTATTAAATGCAATCAAGATTTTTATTATAACTTTATTGTGATTAGCCATATAAATTTTCGCCTAGAATTGCAAATCACTCTGCATATTTATTGATTTCTCATAAATGGTACCGCCACAAATATCATCTAATTAGAATACTTCTGGTACAGTACAGCACATTTAAGTTCTTAAACGCGAACTGTAAAATAATTATTCTTCGAACTGCTGGAATTACTCCTAACGAATATACATTTGCGAAATACAAATATATGAATATTCAATGCCAGATTATATGAGTTTAATAACTGTTGTGTGTAATCTACATTGAAATATTCACGTACACACATAGGTAAACAATAACAATACAAATAACAATTGTGGAATTTTAACATAACATCAACAGTTTGATAATTATTGCCTGTTTATAAACTAATGTATGTTTATATACCTATCGCATGTCACTCATGCGTAAGCAATAGACTAGTTAAATATTTGCGAGATAGTTTGATCTCGAGCCTTGCATGCTTATAAACAAAGTGCTATAACTTTTGATTGGATACATGAAATTAAAAAAAAGTTATGTAGGAAGTAGATACATAATGTTATCAGAAACGTATTTGGAAAATAGAAACAGGTTTAGCATAGTTAAAATGAGTGAAATCATTTGCAATTTTTGTTATTGATTTGATCAATTATCTGGCGGTAATTCAATATTCTGAATATTCCTTCGAAACGAAACGATTTCCACCCGGAAATCAATATATCAAAAGATAATCTTGCTAAAATAATATCCTAATAACGTGAACTAGGCAAAAGACTTCAGCAATTTATTAGTAAAAATATCAGAATTTAAATGTGACGATTCTCCTACCGCAAATTATCATGGTAGACACATTTAAAAAAAAACATAAACAATCTCTGTGTTATTATTAACTATAATTCATCAATCTTTTAATTATACATACATTGCTTTATAGTGGAGTCAAGTTGAAATCAACACAGTTACTATGATTGGCTGAATTTATGATTTTACGTTGCTAAAATCAAGGGATGCCAGTATCGCCCGTCACCAGAATGGGAAGATCTCTTTTATTTCCAGAGATGTGTTGTCTTTTTGTTATATTGTTGCATCAGCCTAAAAATGAAAGACCCCATTGCTTATTTATAGTCGTTAAAAGGCTGTGACACGTTACCGCGAAATGGCCTTTATTGCGATTTATGTAAGCAAGAGAAAAATTTTAATGTAATCAGTAATTCGTAATCAGCGTAATAACAATTAATAATGCTCCAGTTTACCCACAAATGTTTCATAATGACGTAAATGGCACTGGATCAGAGTAGAACAAAATGCCAAGTATTATTTAAACAGCAATATTAATAAATACTACGTAACATGTTGATCACTAGACTATCTCAGTGGTAGTAAATACTGTAAAGTCAAAATAAACCTCATAGACGAATAAATATTCTTGTAATTATACCAACATGCATATAAATATGCTCCGAAAATTTATCCACAAGCAATATTTGTAACATTGTAACATTTGGCAACCATAAAACAGCATATTGACGTCCTGGCCGTCCAGACGGAATCCGTTCATTGCATAGCAAACGTCTGGTAGCGGTCTAAAAACTGAATCCATAATTAGCTACCGCTGACAAACTGCTTTATATAAAAACGTCTAGAGCACCAAAATAATCTCTGAATTACGTAACACAAGTACGGGTGCTCTACTTCCGTCCTGTAGTGTAGATATAAAAACGCTTTTTAATTATTAACAAGTATGGATTTCATACCATGGCAGTTATACCATAGCTATTGCCTATTTGTAATAATAGTAATCGCAAATGGAAAAATAGGAAAAAATATTTTCAATCATCGCTTGAGAAAAGTATACAGTCGTTGGCACCGTCAAATTTTCGTTGGTACCCAAGTAGGGGAGAGTGGTACACAATGGACCACGGTAAACAACGGAACACGTCGAATTTACTTACACAATAACGCGAAAAGGTATAGTTTTCTGGGCACTATAGTCTGCATAAATTACTAGTAATGTGTCTATACTCTATAATATAGAGTACATAGTATCCATATAGAGTCTATATGGATACATGTAAAGGACAGGAGATTTACAATGCAATTTCAACATTTATCAGCTAATAAGTGTTATTTTTAGGTGCACTTAAAAATGTAAAAATTACATTAGTTGTTTTAATTTTTATGAAATTTCTATTGACATTTTATTGTATTCTACGAATACTACGTAATTTTATTTACTGTTTGAGAAAAAAGGTGTTGTGTGGTACAAAATGGAACACTCACTAGTAGTACACAATGGAACACGTTTAAATTATATAAAATTCCGAAAAAAAAAATTAATACTTAATAATAGAAAACAAAATCTTAAAGTATTTATTGAACACAACTGATTGATGGCCTGATAAGATCACCAAGTGATATTTAACTGTCTGAAGTTGTAATCTTACAAAACACGTTATAACATTCTTTAAACCACATATAAATAAATATTGTTATAAACACCAGCATGAGCAGTTAGTACAGGCAACATACAGCAACAAACAAATTAACCAATGGAAGGCAGTGTTTATTTTCAACATATATAGTATACTACTACTTGTTCCATTGTGTACCACGAGTGGTACACAATGGAACAAATAACATGCTGCTATATGTATATTCAATATTAAGTATTCAACACATTTATACTTTATCATACGCAGTATGGTACCGGGACGAAAGTTCATATTTAGATGTTCATATTTAGATGTTTTTTCGAGGGGGGGGGGGATATTGCCATGTGCACAAAGCCAGTGGTTTGTTTGTGCGGCAGTCGGCGGCCAAACTTAGAGCTGAAAAGCTTTTGGATAAAAAGGGTCCACAGGAACTGGATGTTTCCACTAAGCACTTTTCAAAGATTTTACAAATGAGCTGCCATTGCTGTAATTTCGTCAAAATAGTTATATAATAAATAAAAATACAGGAAATTTTTTATAATTTCTGTCTATGACATTTTTTGGTAAAGTTACTAGTTTAGCTGTATGAGCCTATTCTATTTGATCGAGATCGTGTCTGCATTAAAGTTACATAGTTACCCATGATTTGTAAATTATTTTCATTCTAATGACAGTAGGTAGCGTCAAAAGCTGATTTTTTGACCAACCTACTGTCAATATTATCAAAATATCTGTAAAATCCTGGGTAACTTGTTTTATTTTAATGAAGACACGATTGATCTCGATCAAATAGAATCTCATGCCCTAAACTATTAATTTTATATATTGTATGATAAAGTCATGTTCCTGGCCACATCAGATTTTTTTTAACTTAGGTCAACTTACGTTATGTTTATGTACATATTACTTTTCACTTTGTGTTTGATAATTGAAACACAAAATATATCTAAACACTAATAAAAACTGTTTTCGAATTTTTATAGGCGAAATCAATAAAATGTACTTATTTTAAAAACAAAATTAACTGTTTGTAGATTCATTTGTTTATTCTTTTGCTTATGTCTTTAAATTTTATTATTTATAATCGCTTCACTTAACTGTTATAATGGTAAAGGTTTTGGCATTATTTCACATGTATTTTTTTCTTTGTTTAATTTGTAGTTCGAACGACTGTCACTGTTTAAGAATTCAACTCCACATGAGTTACTCAGAACGACATTTCCTGTCTAAAAATGCGGGAAGTAAGTAAGTGGAATACGCGACTATTTATTGATAACAGTTTCCATACCTACAAGAAATGAATAATATGATTAAAGTTTTTAACAATTGGCTTTCTTATATGTATAATTTCAACCTTCCTTCTTTTGTTCTTCAATTTTGGAATGATTGCCTAAAGATCACGCAAACTTGGTTTATTTTGAAGAGATACAGAATTAGAATTACAGAATTAATTATTTATGTTGTTTTGGAGATATTAACATGAAGCTGGTAATTTATGAACAGAAATTAATAAATTTGCTAAATTGATAAATTTCGACCAACCTCTGTAGCTCAATTGGTTAGAGTTTCCAACTGGAAATTGCAAAGGTTCCTCATTCAAATTTAAGCCGAGGTTATTCTTCTAAAAATGTATCTTCACCTTAACTAATAATTATTATCATTCACCTCCTAAATTTTGTAATTTACTTCGAGAGATATTAGATAGTAGATTAATTTTAAGTTATTTGCAGACCAGTCTACACGTTGACTGGCCCCGTCAATTCGCAGGTCTGATCCTAAACTGTCAATCCAGGAAGAAATATCCAGAAGTGGTGAAACTGTTTTACAGGTAAAAAAGGACATACAAATTGCGAGTAGTTGTCGTGATTCAAAACAAACGTCTCGCTTGCAATAACACGTTCCACTGGAAGAGAGCGCACATCCTCAATTCATTAATTATTAACATTATACCCCCTGGTTCTCAACTCAATAAAACGCCCTCTTCACTCGCAGCGGTAAAGCTCGCACACACCACCCAGCAGCGAACGTCGGCGCACTTATAAGCGCTCTTCCAACTACTTTTTTTTCATTCGCCCATCCGACACTGTATTAAAGTAAATTTAAACGCATTAATGACAATGGCGTCTAGACAAGGGCACTAAATGCAATTACATATGCCGGCAACACGTTTCGAGTTTTTTTCCATCGTAAACGGGTGGCGTAACGAGTGAGTGTGAGCGTTTGCTATACGTAGGTCGCCCGAGACTCATCTGTTTAGCTGCTCCTGCGTATGTTACTACGTCGGCACCCTCCAGTCACCGAGTTCTTTTTTTTATTTTTCTACCTGGCTATTATATTGTATATGCGAGAGATCGAAGTAACTGTGGTAGATATTGGAAAGGTGAGATGCTTAAGATCACTAAGGTGGTAATAATGGAAAAATTGTAAGCGTTTTTAATGTCAATGTTAAGTAACATTAGGAAATAGACTCAAATGGGTTTAGATTCTAGCATGTCGACATATAAAAACATACATAATTTTCGAGTGCCAAAATTATAGTGACGGGTTCTAATATATCCAATATGCCAATCTGATTTGCTTTCTAATAAAACACAACAACTATAATTGTTAAAATTTCATTTATAATAAATAATATAATTATTTAAAAGTTTCACTTTTTATGAGGTTCAGACTCCAATAAAAAGTATTTTCTGGAAGGGAAAAAAATAATAACTCGATCTGTTAAACGATTCAACAGTAATCGCGCAAGCCAGTTTGAAAGTCCGTGTTTCTAGAAAAACGCGTCGGTTGTATCGGTGTAAAAAACTCTACAAGAGAAGGTAGAAACATGATACTTTTTAAAACTCTTTTTTTTTATATGAGCTCATTGAAATATAATAATTTAATCAACATAAGCACCTAGATCTATACGTTCTCTTTACTGTATCCAAATTTCACATTCTTAATTTAAAGCGTTACCGAAAATTATCATTTGAATAGCCTCATCTCTTTGCGCCCGTTAATGCAGGAAATTTTGACCGGAGAATACCATAAGCTATAAAACCGTAACTTGCGACAATCAAAAAACTGTGTCAGGGGCTGATTTTATACACTGCAAGCTTTCGAAATAGGAAAGGAAAAAAGTTATTTCTCAACCGGTTACATGAGAGCCTCCCCTAAGTCTACTGTAAAGTTGGCAGATAAAAAAAATTAGAAGTAGGCGCGCAAAGTACATAAATGTTGCGGGTAATAGTGGAAAATACCAAGGTGTAACTCCCTAAGTGGTGAAATAGTTCTAAGGTGTAAAAGATGTAAAGGTTTTAAAGTTATTGATGGATTTTTTTGATAAACTTGTTCAATTTCGGTAATGCATTGACAGATATGTCCTAAATAGGGTTTATACAAAAACCGGGTTTTCATTTCCAAATGTCAAAAAGCCGCTTGTAACCAGTTTTCAGTTTTGTAGACAACATCAGTAAAATTAAGCAGCGAAACACATCGTCCTGGTAGAGGTTCTAACTAACATTGTGTTGTCGGCACCCTGCAGTCACCAACTTTTTTTTATTTTTTTTTCTGGCTATGATATTCTGTATGCAAGTGATCGAAGTGAAGATGATTAGTCAATGATTAATCACTAAGGTGTGACTATGGAAAAATAGTAAGCGTTTAATGTCAATGTAGAGTTAGGTTCGGAAATAGACTAAAATAGGTTTATGTGATAATCGGCTTAATAACTGAAAACGAAAGATTACATGTGGAATATAAGTGCAACTGTAATTTGCCAAAACGCTTATTTCTTTCAAATCCATTACTGATTAGACAAAAGCAATCCATTTCGCTTTGATGATAATGGGTTGCAATATATCCAGTTCGATACCTATAAAGGTGACCAAATTTGTAATTAAACACAAAATACTGTAACGTTCAAAATTTTATTTATTTTCTCCTTAAAGTATTAATGTTGCGACTAATAGTAGAAAATAACAACATGTAACTCGCTAATTGGAGGAAAAGTGATATGGTGTTAAAGATGTAAAAGGTTTCAAAGTTCCTTATTGATAGAATGTTTTGATAAATTTGTTCAATTTTGGCAATAGCATTGACAATGCTATCCCTAATAGGGTTTGAATTCCATATCTCAAAAAGCCGGTTGTCAGTTTTGTGGACAAACTCAATATAATTTCTCAATATAATTAGGCTGTAAAAATATCGAGTTGGTAGAGGTGAAAGTCTCTAAAGATCTTTTTGTTGAAAAGTAGTGTTAATTGTAGCCAATGTCTTCTAAAATAAATTAATTTTCTGGAAAATTATATTATATTTATTAATTTTCAAAATACAATGATGATTACTTAATAACATTTATCACTCAATTTAACTTCAATTTATTATTTTGAAGCGCTTTAAATAAAATATGAAATGATTTCCATCTTTTTTAGTTTTCCGATGAGCATGGCTGTAAAAATTATAGTATTTTATATTGTTATTGCTGATTTGCTAACAATTTGTTTTGTATGATTTCTGACGCGATTTCTGTAATGAAAGCATAAATAGTGTCATGTTTTATTTGAACAGGAAAGATACTTTCCAGGAAAGATGATTATTTTCAATGTTAAAAGTTTAGATCACTTCAACATTTCCCACAGGAAAAATATAATATAATAATAATATAATAATAATATAATAATAATATAATAATAATATAATATAATATAATATAATATAATATAATATAATATAATATAATATAATATAATATAATATAATATAATATAATATAATATAATATCTCGTAGAGAAATTATGACATCAACAAATCATTACTCTTAACATCACATATTTCGCTTTATACTTTCTAATTGACTCCATATAACATTTCTAATCATTGTCCTGCATCGAGTTCTATCTTCAAAATAGGTGGCTTCAACAGGATAATCCATGAAGAAACCCGTCGTCTTGTACGGGAAAATAACTAGTGAATAATTTCACGTTTGGGCTGCAATCTTATAGAACTGGTCTATAGGACTGGACTATACTTTCTGAAATATAGTCTGAAAACTGTCCAGTATACTTGATCTTATATTTATTTTTTTCTCCAGCTCACAAATAATTTCAACAAACAACTTTTAAATAAGTCTCTTTAAAGAAAAACTGAAACTTTCATCAGAGTTTCAAACACCAATAATGTGTATCGAATATCTAACCTTAATCAACTATTTGCGTGGGTTTAAAACAATATTAAAACAAAACAAAAATTGGACAATATCTTAAATATCTAACATGTTTGACATGTTATATATACGCAGTATCGTCAACTTGTTATAACCAGCCCAACTCCGCTGCAAGGTGTTCAGCACATCCATAACTGAAATGTATGGAACACTACCTTCTTGCTAATCCGCAATTTCCGCAAAATATCCAACCGTCCATGGCATACCATGACATTCCCCCCTCCCCGAGCAATAATTAATATACAATTAGACCAATACTTAGCGCGCAAAATATCATAATTGCATTGTATTGTATTTCCGGTCTGGATGGTGGTGCAAATGCATCCTTAATTCCTCTATGCAGCCCGAACGCACGCAAACAGAATGCCCGAGGAAATGGTACCCGCTCACGCTATTTCAGCTATTTGTTACCGAGACTATAATTTTAATGGGCCCCGGAGAGAGGACGATATAAGCCGAAACCTGCACTTGAGTGAGTCGTCATCATCAGGGCCAACTGTTAGATACCATTGTGTCGCAGCCAGGGTATACTATTACCGCATCCGCGAACTGACGCTACGTTTCCCCTGCACTGTCTCCCAGATATTACGAATCTATCTAATGGGTTGCAGACGGCTCGCAAACCCGTCCAATTAGACCTAACAGCTACTTAATTCGAGACAAAAGGTGTACGGGAACGAAATGGCCTGTAAATTTATGTTAGGCGAATGGCTGGTTATTATGGAAAGCGTTCTCAATGGGATATTGTAGCAGTGTGTATAGATGATGATCATTTTCAAGCAAGAGGAGATTATACGTTTCAATTAAGCCTTTATTGCATGATTTTTTTAAATTGAAGGTGAAAAAAAGTTGAGAAGAACTAAAATTACAAACAAATTTCTAAAAAATTGAGAAAAATATTTTTACTCATTGATTTTTTAATAAACCCTTACGTATGAAATATGACACTAGTTGCATACGCCATATGCACTAAAAATATTACTACTCCGTATGGAACCTAACAAATCTATTTTATTTTCTTTATTTTATCAAATCAAACGGCAAAGCTCTTCTATTTAATATTTTAAACAAGGTACAGTGCTATTCAAAGTATCAGATTTCCAATTCATCTTTAAACAAACTGTAAAACAAACTAGTGGGTAGAGAAAAGTAAAGCGTAAAAGTTGCCACACAGCGTTTATAGGAAAATTGCCACGACGCACAATGGGGTATTTCACTCAAAAGCTGTCCATAAATCAAATTTCTAAATTGTTAAATTCCAAAAAGTAAACCAGTTCTGGGATGGGTAAAGGACCGATGTGTTAAAAGGCGGCAATATTTGTTCACCTGAGTCCTGCGCACATAAGTTGACGCTCTTGAGAACGGTTGCAATTTTGTGTTTTAAGGAAAAATGTGTCTTTTTTGTTATACATTCTTTAGAACCAAGTATGAACTTTCATTCGACATTATTTTTATTAAAATTTACCCACAATTTTGTTCATTGCAGGGCCGAGAACATTCGCTGTTACATATATAAAAAAAATCTGATGTGGCCAGGCACATGACTTTATCATACAATATATACGCCGATCATCACGAAACTAGTGAACAAAATGCTGAACGAAGGAATCTACCCAGACTACCTTAAGAGAACGATAATAACACCTATATACAAGAAAGGAGACAATACAAGACCTGAAAATTACCGACCAATCTCGAAACTGTCAGCTCTCAACAGAATTACGGAAACTATTATAAAACGCCGCCTAGATCAACACATCGAAAAAACAAACTAATCAACGAAAGACAGTACGCATTTCAACGACAGACAGGAACAACATCAGCAGTAATAGATTTAGTAACACACGTCATGGGCAACCTAGATGACAAAAAAGTAGCTGTAATGTTGTTCATAGACATGAGAAAAGCGTTCGACACTATCAATAAAAACAAAATGTTAATAAAAATGGAACGGTACGGAATAACAGATGAAAACTTAAACCTAATCAAAACATACATCTCGGACAGACCACAACAAGTACAGATCGGCGAAATAAGAAGCGCCACTTCACAGGCATCGTTTGGATTGCCACAAGGAAGTAATCTGTCGCCGATATTGTACATTCTTTACACAAACGACATCCACGAATTACAGCTGATTGGCAGACTGTCCGTATTTGCAGATGACATTTGCATAACATACACGGATTCAAACATGGAAGACATTCAGAACGATCTGAATATAGACATGAAAAAATTGGAAGAATGGAGCGCAGAGAACTCTCTAACCATAAACGAAGACAAAACGAACTACATTATAATGAACAACAACAACAACAGGACACTGCACGTAAAGATTAACGGACATACGATCAAAGAGACCAAGGAAACAAACTACCTGGGTTTGACAATAACACACGACATGAAATGGGACAGACACATTGAAAATATCAGGAAAAAGAACGCAATAGCTATATCTAAGTTCGTGAAAATTAGGAACCTGATACCCAAAGAACTTAAAAAGACGATCTATCACTCCATGTTCATGTCGAACATAAACTACCTCGGATCGATATGGAGGTCAAGCACACAGAAAAACCTAACTACACTACAGATTCAGCAAAACAAAGCACTTAAAATACTATACCACCTCCACCACCGCACACCAACAAAAGACGTATTCGCAACAGTACAAGAACTAACGATAAAACAAACTCTCATGATGAACGACATCATAGTGCTACACAAGGTGCTGAGAGGAGAAATGAAATCAGAACTAACCTTAGTAGTAAACGAGGACATCCACAACCAAAACACCCGACAACGAACACACCTACGAATACAGAGATCAAGAACAACGAAATACACGCTTAAAATGACAACGGAGGCAATAAATTTATACAACAAAGTGACAGACAACAATAAAAAGCTAAAAAACAACCCGTTCAAAAAAAAGCTAAAACACATGATTTTGACAGGAGCAGTTGAGATGACGGAATAGTGCACTAACAGTACACACAAACAACGACAATGAACCCTCGATACCGTTAGCCCGGGGATGATCTCCACCACCCGAGGTGAAGACAGAGGGAAGAGGCCGTGTCGGTGATCGTTATTGTACTTGTATTATGATATATATGTATTGTATTACTATGACATAATTCCACACAGCATGCTTGTTATTAGTAGAATAATAAAAAACTTAAACTTAAAAACTTAAAAAATAGTTTAGCTGCATGAGAATCTATTTGACTGAGATAAATCGTGGCTACATTAAAATTAAACTAGTCAGCCAGGATTTGACAGATATTTTGATAGTTAATAGCATCAATCGAAGGTATTGTCAAAGCATTAGCATTTGACACTACCTACTGTCATCAGAATAATAGTTGTTTATCTCACAAGTGCCGAAAGTACGGAATAGCACAACGATCGGTGATGCGGCGCGTCACCGATGGCGGAGCGTCGTCGTCGCATGTGAGCGAGTCGCGCTATGTAGTTTTCGGCAGGAGTGACATCAACGTTTTTGTGTTGCGTTTTTGAGAAATACGTATTTAAAAAAAATCAAAAACCAAAAACCAAAAACCACTTCTACGAAATGTCAAGTTTAAAAAGCTAATTCAAATTCTGACAGATTTATATTCGTTCATGACACTGTAGATGACGTTCCATGCGCATCTCCGAGTGGTGACAACGTGGTGACAGCCATAGACATTTCTGTGGTGACAGCACAAAAAAAATATTTGTCAAAATCCTGGCTACTATGCAGTTTCATATCAATGCAGATGCGACCGATCTCGATCAAATAGAATTTGCTCTTGCAGCTAAACTATTAATTTTACCAAAAAATGTCATAGGCATAAATTATTCAAAATTTTCTCTGCTTTAATTTATTATTTAACTATTTTGAAGAAATTACAGAAATGCCGGCTCATCTGCAAAATCCTTGAAAAAGGCTTAGAATAAACTACCAGTTCCTTTGGACCCTTTTGAACCAAAAGCTTTTCAGCTCTAAGTTTAGTCATAAAACTTCTAAATATGAACTTTCGTCCCGATACCTTTAGTAGTTTCTCCGGAATCGTCGTCACAAAAATCGAGTACACACATACACACACACTCACACACACACACACACACACACACACACACACACATACACACACACACACACACACACACACACAGACATTTTTTGTACCTTGGTCAAAAATGTTCACGGGACCCAAAAACACCTATTTCCGCTAAAATCTCAATTTTTACTTTATCATACGCAGTATGTAAAGTATTGTAATCATGCTGAAAAAAAAAATTGAGATTTTAGCGGAAATAGGTCTTTATGGGTCCCCTGAACATTTTTGACCAATGTACAAAAAAATGTCTGTGTGTGTGTGTGTGTGTGTGTGTGTGTGTGTGCGTGTGTAAACGATTTTTGTGACGACGATTCCGGAGAAACTACTAAAGGTATCGGGACGAACGTTTATATTTAGAAGTTTTATGACCAAACTTAGAGCTGAAAAGCTTTTGGTTCAAAAGGGTCGAAAGGAACTGGTAGTTTATTCTAAGCCTTTTTCAAATATTTTGCAAATGAGCCGCCATTTCTGTAATTTCGACAAAATAGTTAAATAATAAATTAAAGTAGAGGAAATTTTGAATAATTTATGCCTATGACTTTTTTTGGTAAAATTAATAGGTTAGCTTCAAGAGCAAATTATATTTGACCGAGATCAATCGCATCGCATTGATATGAAATTACATTCCGGAGAAACTACTAAAGGTATCGGGCCGAAAGTTCATATTTAGAAGTTTCATGACTGAACTCAGAGCTGAAAAGCTTTTGGTTCAAAAGGGTCCAAAGGAAGTGGGTATTTACTCTTAGCATTTTGCAATGATTTTGCAAATTAGCTGCCATTTCTATAATTTTGTCAAAATAGTTAAATAATAAATTAAAGAAGAGGAAATTTTAAATAGTTTATGCCTATGATATTTTTGGGTAAAATTAATAGTTTAGCTTCAAGAACAAATTCTATTTGATCGAGATCGATCGCATCTGCATTGATATGGAACTACATAGTAGCCTGGATTTGACAAATATTTTTTTTTGTGCTGTCACCACAGAAATGTCTATGGCTGTCACACTCGAAAACAGCTGTTTTCATCATAGGTTGGAGAACCGCTATGGAACGTTGCCCCTCTAGTGCGGCAAAGTACAAAATACAAAATGCAAATAAAATAAGATCACCAATTTGATTGCTTGTTGATAAGAAACGTCAACCCGTTATTATATCTAATTGTAAAAACGATAAATAGAGAAAATTGTTAATAAAGAATAGCGATGAGTGTAGTTATATTTTAGTATGGTGGTACGGTAGTATGTGACACCTACAGTGTCTGACAGTGTCATGAACGAATATAAATATGTCAGAATTTGAATTAGCTTTTCAAACTTGACGTTTCGTAGAAGTGGTAGGTATCAACACATTATCAACGTAACATTTCCTATACAGATATATAACCATTTTTGAATCTTTTAAAATACTTATTACTCAAAACGCAACACAAAAAACGTTGATGTCACTCCTGCCGAAAACTACATAGCGCGACTCGCTCACATGCGACGGCGACGCGCCGGCATCGGTGACGCGCCCCATCAGCGCTCGTCGCGCTATTCCGTACTTTCGGCACTTGTGAGATAATTAACTATTATTCTGATGACAGTAGGTAGTGTCAAATGCTGATGCTTTGACAATACCTACTATTGATACTATTGACTATCAAAATATCTGTCAAATCCTGGCTAACTAGTTTAATTTTAATGCAGACACGATTTATCTCAATCAAATAGATTCTCATGCAGCTAAACTATTTTATATTTTGTATGATAAAGTCATGTGCCTGGCCACATCAGATTTTTTTTTTTCGGCATGATTACAATACTTTAGCATACTGCGTATGATAAAGTAAAAACAGTTTTATGCATAATTTGAGTGTTTTAGTTTAGTGTTTTATTTCTATCATGGTGTAAAGGAAAATCCAAAAAATGAAGTACCGGCTTATATGTAATTTGATGCAATTTCTTTAAAACCGTGATAGTAGCGGTAATTTAGAACATATTTAACCATATTTAGCTATATACAAATGGTTACGTTTATCGAGATATTCACAATTTTAATGTTCAATGCATCTTGAATGTTGTAAATGCCGTTCTGTGTGTATATTTTTCTGTTTTGGATCATGTATAGCAAACAACCCCGATGACCTAGACTCTTAAAAATCATCCGAAAAAACCTTGACCTTTGTACTTGTATCTGAATTTTTAGAAATTTGTTGCTTGAACCCAATCGGATTCATATTCTTCAAGGCAAGAAAATACATCGAAAGCACCTACTCGCATACACAGTTCACGGTTTTAAAATGGATTCTTGCTGAGGAGAGACACTAGTAAGTTTGTGAATAGAAACCGGTTAGGCGTTTTCGATAAATGTATTAGGGTCACACCATTAAAAAAACTACCGTTTCAGCTTGAAGTATGAACAAATTTCGTTTTCATTGTAACAATAAGTGTATTAGACAATTTTGAAATAATACTAAATATAACAGTTTTTATAGTGATAAATATGGTTAAATAGGTTCTTAATTGTCTCTACTATCACGATTTAAAAGGGATGTTTCGAACAAAAAATAGCACGAATAGCGTATGTACCGTTTCAATACATAATATACACATTACACATTTTCTTCCTCTACCACTGGTCTTGAAAAGTAAAAGTTCTTTTCAGGATTTTCTTACAACATAACAGTTCCAAACATATTATCTCATATAACTCATACAACAGGACATGCCATATATATTTTTGTAAATTTCACACTGTAATAGATAGTAATAGAAAGAAAATATAGATATAAAGATAGAAATAAAATCACAAAAAATATTGATGACAAATCTTGTAGCCGTAATTAATTTATAATAAGTGTACTGCAGTGAAGAAAATTTTTAATATTGTTTGCCTTTTTCCGTATTTTGTACTGTTTTATTGTGATTATTAAGTTATTAACCTTCAAATACTTCGTATGAAGGTTAAAATGCTATACATAAATAATACAACACATCTAGAGCCCTTATGGATGAAAAAATAATTTTTGCCCAGGTTTTCGGGTCAAATACCCCACTGTGCGACGCGAGGCAAAGCAAGTCACAGATAAATACTGAATTTACATGAGCAACCACCTGTTACTTTGCAAAAATAACTAACAGATATATTGAATGGCATTGAATGCAACGCGCTGTCAATAAATTATTTGTGCTCTACACCATGATATGCAGAATGTTGCCATCTTTACAGTTAACAGTTTAATACTGTTTCGACGTTCTTTCTTTTTTTTTGGAGTACACCAAAATTCAAAGTTTTAACAATTTTGGTTCAGTGCTTATAAAATGCTTTATACGTATTTCATGAAGTTAAAATGACTTTTCTGACATTTGTTAATTGCTAGTGCTTGCTATTGGCACTATTTCGTATATACTCATATTGGATAAACTTGTATTGACACTAGTTCATACAGGACTTCATGAATCAACACACATTCTGGAGAAATTGCACAACAGACTTGTCAAAACCTCGATAGTGTAATTCATGCTATATATTATATGATTGGGAGTTGCAAGAATTTGTTATGCTTTTTCCATTGTGGTAACTAATCGAGTCTGCACCTCCCAACTACTGAAACCAACTAAAACCACTAATTCGGAAACCTAAATCGTGGTGTTTTGTTTTTCTTTAGTTGCTGTCTCCTCATGATACGTATATTCTTATGGCTTGGTTATTCCTCACATGTCGTTGACCCAAAAATCGTTCTCGGTGGCAAAAATGGACCACTAAAAACGTAAGTTTGATACAGTGCCATATATGACTCAAACAAATGTATGAACATAACTCTCAGTTAATCAGAAATACGGAACTACACCCCAATTTTTTTCCAGAAATAAATATGTGTTTTATTAAACTATATTACCGTTCGTATATTCGTACTTATCGGTTGAGAACCAGACTATGCAGTTTTGGGGTTGTATTTTGCAAACAAAAGAAAATGTGTATGTATTATATGACTTAAGATGGTATAAAGGTTTGATAAACGTTTTGTATTTAAGATGAGTCACTATGTAAGGGTAAATTTTCTAGTTTAAAGAAATGCAGTATTCTTGGATTGGTGTCAAGAGTTGAGCATTAGTTTTCTCTTCAAAATAACGATCATCGTGACTACAGAATGCACAGTTATATGGTTATGAATGTGTCTCTTTTAGAATCAGTACAAAAATTAGAAATGCCTATATATAATTTAAACTTTCAGAATTTTTTAAATACAGATGTCTAGTAGAAGTAGGATTAACTTTATACAAAAGATTGGCCCATGAGGGGATCGAACCCGCGACCTTCGCGTTATTAGCACGACGCTCTAACCAACTGAGCTAATGGGCCTGATACCCTTTTTGTATTTTCATATATTGTTGCAGTTGTAGACGTCTATAATCTATAATTGTTGGTAATAAATGACGTGATAATCTCTCGAGAAGTTGATGTGTAGGACGGCATATTGATACACGTTAATAATACATTTATTGGTTTATTATTCGATTATAATCGACATCTTCAAATGTCTTGAGATTGAAGTTTTTACTACAAAAACAACTACAAATTTTACCTACAACATAACATAATAATATTTAAAAAGAAAACTTAATTTTAACCTTAAAGTTTGTAGGCAAATGGGTTTTTATTTAATACAATTATCTATATTTGAACACCATTAGGAAAATTTGAAATCAGTGCAATTATTTTACAATACTTAAGCGGCATGTTAATCCGGATCCTAGTTTCGTAATAGACGCACCGCTTAAACTTTCTTTGTTTAAAAGTTTGCAAGAAAAGGAAGGTGGTGTAAAAAGATCAAAACAATAAAAAAAAGCTGGCCCATGAGGGGATCGAACCCGCGACCTTCGCGTTATTAGCACGACGCTCTAACCAACTGAGCTAATGGGCCTGATAGTTTTTCTGTTATCGCATCTTCACAGCTGCTAGTGGTGGATGTTATCTGTAATCAGTGTAATCACTATAATCACTACACGTACTGTCAGAAGCAAACCTTATAACGTGTTGTCCTCTAATATGGTTAAATATGGCAACTTCATGCCTCGGCGTCATACAGTATTATCATTATTGTATAATCAACATGATTTTGAGTTTGGTTTGGTTGGGTTGGTACACACTTTTTTTTAATTTGTGTAATGGTGATCAATATAGGTTTTTAAAGAAAACATATCACTACATACTAGAGATTTTTTGCATTATTGGTAGTTGAATGTTTTGCCATAGTTATTTAAATTAAATAAAAATACTCTTTGGTACAAAAAACAGTTCATTTTCTGATCGTTTCTTATAGAAATTCATGTTATAAATTATAACTTTTCATTGTACATAAAATCACTCAAATATACCTTGTGCGGCACTAACTTGGACACAAATGGGAATTGTTTTATTATTAACCTTTCAGGCATTTTTCTTAGCTCCCTTATTGTCTTAAAACTAAAATGGAAATGTGTGTAAGAAAGTAATTATCTGCTTGCATGTACATGACGTTACCAAAACTTTAAAGAACTATCTAGAAAAACTTATAATAAAAATGTTGATTGTTAATCAAAATACCTGGTATATTCAATGGACAAGGTGATTATAATTTAGTATTTTATAACCTCTAATATTTCTTTTTGCATAGCGTTGAACATAAAAGTACTTCCCTTAAGAAGTTTACATAGATTTTTTGTTTAATTACATTCTAATATTTGCATTTTAGGTTAAAGACAATCCAGAAGCTTTTATAAACAATAAAATCTTCTGCAAAGTTAATAATAAAAATGTTTCCCATTTGTTGATGAGAGAAAGATGATGATATAAAGTGCAGGTGCCAACGGAATATAACGGAACGTATGGGAGAAGCGTCACATACGGGGGGCAACAATGAAGAAAAATGGAACCAATTTAAGGAAAACCTACTTCAGGCAGCGAAGAACTCCTGCGGAATAACACGAAATACCAATTCTTTCACAAAGAAAAGCAGATGGTGGTCGACAGCATACAGCAAAAAGTTAAAGAAAAGAAAAATAAATGGACAAAAGGCTTGCAGACGAGAAGAACTAACAGACCAAAGCCAGGAGGACGAAGAATGCGTAGAGGACATATGCAGACAGATCTCATGGAAAATAACGAAATAGAACAAATCACAACAGACCAAACTCAAACTAGGAAAATCTCCGGAGCAGGACGGAATCACAGCAGAGATGCTTAAATATATAGGTGATATTGGAACAAATGTTTTTCTAAGCATATTAAATAACATACTAATAGAAAGATAAATCCGCACAGATTGTAGCAGAGGAATCATTATGCCGATATTTAAGAAGGGAGACGCAAAGGACAGCTCCAATTACAGAAGCATTACGTTGACAAGCATACCAGGAAAAGTATTTGCAAAAATAATTGAGAAGAGATCGAGAGACAAACTGGAACCAACATTAGAAGAAACACAATACGGGGTTCGAAAGGGAAGAAGAACACAGGATCTAGTATTCACAATAAGACAGCTAACGGAAAAACTACTCAGAAAAGAAAAAGATATGCACATTTGCTTCATAGATCTTAAGAAAGCTAGAGTTCGAAGAGATGTTTGGGAAAGTTTGAAAAGAAGAGGAGTCACTATAGGAATGATCGAAGTTATAAAAGCCTTATACAAGGATAACAGAAACAAAGTAAGAACCCATAATGACGAATCCATAGAATTTTAAACAAAAATAGGTTTAAAACAAGGATGTGTCCATTGCCATTCTCAGTAATTATTGACGACGCGATAAAAAGGAGCAAACCAAGCTGCAGAAACATGAATGTAGGATCATGGAAGATGAACGCAATAACAGTTCAAGAACTAATGTTTGCAGATGACATGGTACTAGTGGCAGAATCGGCAAAGACATTACAACAAAATCTAATGATGTACCAGACTGAGCTAAGGAAGATAAATATGGAAATCAACATCGAAAAAAGCAAAACCATGATAATAGCAAAACAAAACAGAAACATAACATCGAACTAGCAGGAACCCCTTTAGAGCTGGTGCAAAGCTATAAGTACCTAGGCACAGTAGTGGAGCATAACGGTGGCATGGAAAAAGAACTAACGGAGAAATTGGGAAGACTGAAAGAATCTACTACACGCTCAGAAACACTTTCCTGGGAAGGAGCAATATTCCATCTACTATTAAACCCAAGCCAACCAAAAAATTATAAGACCATCACTAATATATGGAAGCGAGTTATGGACAATTATAAAGAGAAATAAGAGCAGGATCACCTCAATGGAAATTAGATTTTTTAATTTCAATTCAAGGAATCACAAAAATGGAAAGAGTAAGAAATGTTATACAACAACTGAACACGAAACCAAGACAAAGGGTAATTGAGGAACGACAACTCAGATGACTGGAACATATAGTCCGAATGGTCGTCACTAGGAAAACCAGTTTAGGCGTACGGTTTTGAGTGAAAAAATATATAGCTAAAGACTAAGAAGGAAAAGATGGTTGGCTTTAAGATCATTTCAATTTGTTCTGCGTTTTTTTGTCAAATGACGCTAACATCCGTCAATCCTTTTTTCAGATAACATAATATAATTAAAGAAACATACAGAAATATCAAATTTAATCCATCATTAGACAGAATGTTGTATACTCTTTACCTATAATTCGGTGTATCGCTTAGATTCTGTAAAGACAGGACCCGGAGAAAAATCCTGATTTTAGGTGATTTTCGACTAAAGCTAAGTTATCTTGAAGAGCAAAAATATGCACGGCGTTTCTTTCGTTCTCCTAGGAAGTGTTTAGCAAGAGTGGTCGACCAAAAGAAGCGTAGCGGTTGGTCCCAAGGACCTGTGGTCCACCTTCGACAGTCCCCCAGGACCTAGTGCCATTATTTATTTCATAGTTCAAACCAAGAGCTTGCATACTAGAATTGTTAGGGCTATAACACATCAACATAAAAAGCAATAGTTACCCTATAACTGTCATCATCACCCATAATACAGGCTATATTACCTCCTCTTTTCTCATAAATATAACTTTGCACTTCAGAGGCTTCAGAGACACCCATCCGGCTACCTGCAATTCTTTTTCATTTAGTTTGAGACCTCCTCGTAATAATCGGCATGCAAATTACGAAACGTATTAAGGTGAATACCTGGTTGGTCTGGTTCGTCCTGTAGATGGCGACTCAGTAGTAGTCGGTACCGTTGGGGGCGATCATCCGTGGAATGGCAGACAATGACAGAGCTGCGCCGTGCAACGTCGCTCCGAGTGCCATCGTCGTCTAGACGGTTACGCCATGCTCCTGTTTACACACGTGCTAATCCGTCCAACCCCCGCGTCCGCTGGCATACCTCCGCCAGCCGAACGTAAACACACGGTTCATCAGTGTGCATCGGAGTTAACTTTCATTAATTAATTGGCGTTGGTCGTCCGGCAAGCTACACCCAAGGAACGGACGCCCGTTGTTCCTGTACAGCTACTTTCAAAGTCTGTTTATTTACTGATCTATTTTTTTAAAGAATTTATCAAATCGCTTCGTACATTTGGGTACCAATGTGGTGTTCTATTCCTTGCAATGTATAATGAAGGACTATAAAGAGGAGGTTCCAAACTTACAGCCCAAATTGTCACACCAATACCTGACGATTACCCTAGGCGAATGCAGTTCTATGTTTTTCGTTTTTTTTTATGAGTATAACCACTGACAACTTTATGGGTTTTCTTTTCATTGATGAAGCGTAGATACTTTCAATAGCATGTGAATTTTCAAACTGCCAAATTCTTTCACTGTAATCCTCATGAGTATGGAGAGAAATCGTTAGAGTAACAATTTTGGGTAATCCATTATGGAAGAAGATTGATAGGTCAAATATTGTTTAAAGAAAAAGGTATACAATCACTCCTTTTTGAATTAAAAACAGCAAACAGGAACTGAAGGAAATCAAATAGGTACTTTAAATGCAGAACCGTAATGAAACCGTTAAGCATTTGTCGATAAAGGTCATGATGATCAGTGGTCGGGCGAAAAAAAAGTACATTTTCAGTGTTAGCGCATATTAAAGGTTGAAAGTTTTCTGGTAAAAATGAAGCCACGTCACTGGCCTCAATCACAACTGAACTGATCACCGACGCACTTCTTCGGGGAGAATTTTGGCTAAATTATTTCATTACAAAGTACAACTCACTCATGAGTTGAATCAAAGTGACCACCCACTTTGTGATAGCTTCTCTGTGTAGTCTTCAAATTAAAAAATTAAGCTGATTTTGGTCGCAAAATGATCTTTCCTGATGAAACTCTTTTTTATAATAAAATGTAATTTCCTATTTCTTTTTCTGGCACTAAGATTCCAATTCCATATCATCAAGAAAATACAATTATTCCGAATGACTTCTGCTATCTCAGTGTTAACAAGAAGAAACGTAACGTGTCCATATGGTCCTGAAAGTTTAGAAGAAAGTAACCAAATAAAAGGTTTAGGAAAAGACTTAAGCTAGAAACTTGAATGATTTTTGAATATACAGGGTTATGTATTTGTAAGGAGCAGACCAAATTCCATTTTTTAATTATATGTCCCGTTCTTCCGATACATGACTAATCTGTAGTCTCTTCCTTTTCTACTTGTACAACACGATGTTCAAAGCCATGGTAATAAAATCTCCAGCTTGACAGGTATGTATTGGTAGGCCGTGTCTAGTAATGTCATTCTTTTTTTTCTCGTGCTTGTATTAGCACGATCTTTTTGCTATCTGCAAAAAAGACGAATTCAGCCATGGGAAAAACGAAAAGGTTAAAATATTTAATTAAGAAAATTCAGATTATTGAATACCAATTACGTCGTCACGGAAGAGAACGCAGTCGTATGAAGTTGCATTCTCATAGGCGTAGACGTCATCTGTCATCGTCCCCGAGCCGAGAGGGAACAACTTCTATATCATCTTCGTCAGACAATACTCCTCGCCGTTCCAAGACTCTGCGTCCTCTTCAAACGACAGTGACAGTAGCAAGTCGTTCCCGTCAATCTCAAGACAGAACTTCTCCCACAACAAGCCAACGAATACCCAGTTATGCAAGTTCTTTTCCTGGTAGCCCAGGCAGGACTCCACCCGGATCTTCAAGCAGACCTCCTCCAACAGCCAGACCTTCAACACCTGTTCACCTTGATGCTATCCAGTTGGATAGCCCAGGTACTTTATGATCTTAACCTAGACCAGCAGGCTCTAGTTGTTAATGATTTGGATGTCCTGTTCCCGGAATATGGCCCGGAATATGTTGTTATCAGTCAAAGTTGACTACATCGAAGTATTAAGGTACCCTTTTTTAATATATCCCTTCATCACTTCTTTTAGCGCTTCCGGAGGAGGGTCCTGTAGATCCTCTTAATGACCTTCATTCGGACATTTTAACACTATTGGGCAAACCGGAGTCAACAAAAGAATTTGTTCCTCTCATCCACCCATCCTTGATTGAGATTTGGAGAGGTATTCTGCAATCTGGACTCCCAGACAAAGATGCTATTCTCTTAAAATATAATATGACTTCCAACAATCCTTTATTTTCCCCGGACCTTAACCCAGAAATTAAATCAATTCTTTCGGATTCAGAAATCTTTCGAGATACAAGGCATTTGAATACCCAACACATATTAGTTGCCAGTTTGACAGCTTTTGGGGGGGCACTATCGAAATTGATAAGCGATAAGCAGAATATGGAACATTTAGGGATTATTGAGAATCTGAGCGACGCCGCAAGACTACTGTGTCATGTTCATCATGCAGAGTCGATCGCTCGTCGCTGCATAATTTCGAGCTCTTTAAAGTTAGACAAACGCCTAAATGAGGCTGTAAACAACACACCAATAGACGCGTTGTTATTTGGGGAAGATTTAGGAGAAAGAATCACAAAATTAAAATCTTTACAAAGATCGGCGGCGGAGCTCAAACCTAAGGTAGTTCCCCAAAAGAGGTTGCAGCCCCATTTACTAGGACGTCAAAGAAATGACCATTTAAACTTAAGAAGTCTGTCTCGACATCCCAGTTATCGGTACCCCCGTCAAGGCAGACTCCAAGATTCCAGGTACGTCAGTCGCCAGAACAAGAACCAGCTCCAGAACCAGAAACCGTTCCCGTCGGAAGCCAGCCGCAACGCGAGGTCGAAATACTTGGGCGCAAGGAACCGGAAACAACCATAGTAGGTCGTTATGCTGGGCGACTAAAATTTTTTCGGTCTCAATGGACATTTATTTCCAATAATTCAGTAATTATTAGTTACATTTCTGGATATAATATTCCCTTCGCAAGAAAACCCTTTCAGAGCAAGCCTCTTAGAAAACATATATGGACTGGTCAAGAACGGAAAGATATTTCTTGTTGCATCGATAAGTTTCTTGATATCGGTGCTATATCAAAATGCAACAACTCTCTTGGTCAGTTTCTATCGCCAATTTTTTTAATTAAAAAGCCAGATGGCTCTAATCGCTTAATACTAAATTTAAAATGTTTGAATACCTTTATTAACACCAAACATTTTAAGATGGAACAATTTAGAGATGCAGTTAAGCTGGTTACTCCAGATTGCTACATGGCGTCCATAGACTTGAAGGATGCATATTTGTTAGTTCCAATACATAAGAAATCTCGCAAGTATTTACGATTTCAGTTTAATAACACTCTATATGAGTTTCAAGCTTTACCATTTGGACTGTGCACTGCTCCTTTTGTTTTCACAAAAATTATGAAACCAATAGTTACATATTTAAGGTCTTTAGGTTTTCTTTCAGTAGTTTACCTTGATGATTTCTTACTTTTTGGCAATTCCTTTGAGGATTGTTGTGCAAATGTTAAATTTACTTGCAACATTTTAGAAAAATTAGGGTTTATAATAAATAAGGAAAAAAGTAAGTTCTTACCTTCTCAGTCTTGTAAGTTCTTAGGTTTCATCATAAATTCCAGTAAAATGACAGTAAGTTTGCCACAAGAAAAGAGAAACAAACTCTCCGGAATTGTTAGAAATTTTCTAGAAAAGTCAAACTGTAAAATTACTTGTTTTGCAAAATTACTGGGCTCATTAGTAGCAGCTTGTCCAGCAATTGAATATGGTTGGGCTTATACCAAATTACTGGAAAGCGAAAAGTTCCGTGCACTTAAAACTTCGAACAATTGCTTTGATATGCATATGGTACTGCGACCATCTATAAGACCTTGTTTAAAGTGGTGGATTGACAATTTACAATGTGGCTCTCTCCGCATTAAAGATTCGAATTTTACAATGGAAATTTTTTCTGATGCTTCAAATCAAGGATGGGGTGTTTTCTGTAATAACGTTTACTCTCAAGGAAACTGGTCTTTAGTTGAAGGTCAATTTCATATCAATTATTTAGAACTTTTAGCTGCATTTTTTGGATTAAAATGTTTTGCAAAAAATTTAAGTCATTGCCAAATCTTGCTCCGTATAGATAACACTACCGCAATATCTTATATCAATAGAATGGGCGGTGTGCAATTCACAGATTTAAGAGAGCTCTCCAAAGATATTTGGAGTTGGTGCGAGCGGCGACAGATTTGGATTTTCGCTTCATATATTTCTTCCAAAGATAACGTTGAAGCGGATTACGCTTCAAGATCCTTAAAATTAGAAACAGAATATGAACTTAATGTTTTTGCCTTTGCGAGAATAACTAAATACTTTGGTATACCTGAGATAGACTTATTCGCATCGAGACTAAATAATAAGTGCAAGCAATATTGTTCCTGGTTAAAGGATCCAGAATGCGTAGCAGTAGATGCGTTTACTTTGTCTTGGCACAATTTATTTTTTTACGCATTTCCTCCATTTGCAATTATATTAAAGGTGCTTGAAAAAATTAGGAATGATGAGGCAGAGGGAATTTTAGTCGTGCCTGTCTGGCCGTCACAACCTTGGTATCCTGTTTTTATAAAAATGGCTAAAGATAGAATAACATTTAAACCTGAATATGACTTACTTCTTTCTATTAACAGGCATCCTCATCCGTTGTGGAAAAACCTTTCCCTGGTGGCAGGACGGTTATCAGCAAAGCGTTAAATCTACAAGGAATACCTTTGGAAGCAATAGAAATTACTTTAAACTCTCTTTCAAATTCATCACTTAGACAATACGAATGTTATTTGAGACAGTGGTGGAATTTTTGTCACCTGAACAATTTGGACCCCTTTGAAAACTCTGCTAAAAACGCATTACTCTTTTTATCCTTTTATTACCGAAAGGGAGTGTCATATCAAACCCTAAATTCTATGAGATCGATGCTCTCCTTAATAATGGGACCCCAAATAGGATCTCATTCTCATATCAAGAGATTCTTAAAGGGTGTTTTCAGGTTTCGGCCAAATAAACCTAGGTATAATTATACATGGGATCCAGCAATTGTGTTAAATTATATTTCATCTTTAGGCAGCAACGACCAACTGTCAATTGAAATTTTAGGCAAAAAATTGCTTACACTTTTGGCTCTAACCACAGCTCATAGATCACAGACGTTTTCTATTATAAAAATATGTAATATTATTCAGAACACTAATGAAATTAGAATTTTGATTCCAGATTTTATAAAGACATCTAACCCCAAATTGTATCAACCTGTGCTCCATTTGCCATTTTTTGATTATAACGTTAATATTTGTGTAGCAAGTACACTGAATCATTACCTCCTAAAGACCGCGAGCATAAGACGGACCCCCACCTTATTTATATCATTTAGAAGGCCACACGGACAGGTATCATCTCAAACCTTGAGTCGGTGGATTAAAGAGCTTTTATTTAAAAGTGGAGTTGATACTTCAATATTCAAGGCTCATTCCACCAGACATGCAAGTACTTCTGCAGCTAGTCGTATTGGCATTAATTTGGATGAAATTAGAAAGACTGCTGGTTGGACACAAAATTCTTTAGTGTTTGCAAAATTCTATAATTGTCCGATTAAAGAATCATTAGGGTTTGCAGAGGGTATTTTAAACTTAAACAATGATGTACCTGTAACTTAATTATGTTTAAGGAATTATGTACTTTGATCATCTTGATCATGCCTTTTTTCAGTTATTTCATTATTAAATAAACAGAAAATAACCCAGTTTTTTGTCTCTAAATTGCACTTTTGCTTTAAACATCTACAGATTAGTCATGTATCGGAAGAACGGGACATATAATTTAATGATTAAACGAACTTACCTTGTGAAGTTCTATCATAATTATATGACCGTTCTTCCGGTACATGATATAACCCACCCTTTTTTGTTTAGAACTTTTCCCAACCCTGAACAATTTAGAGACCCTGTGCTTTCAAAAGAATGACATTACTAGACACGGCCTACCAATACATACCTGTCAAGCTGGAGATTTTATTACCATGGCTTTGAACATCGTGTTGTACAAGTAGAAAAGGAAGAGACTACAGATTAGTCATGTACCGGAAGAACGGTCATATAATTATGATAGAACTTCACAAGGTAAGTTCGTTTAATCATTAAAGTATAGCACATTGTATATTTTTCCTGTCTTTTTTCTCTTTTGAATTTTTTGTCCCTGAGGTCAGTGGTGTTAATGTAACAACACGATTAAATGTTAAAAGAAAGCAATTAATTCATTCTAGCTTGTCAATAGCTCGTCATCTTTGAAAATGACTTAAATTATAAATACAAAATACTTTTAAATATACAATGTTTCCTTCCTTAGCATTTCATTTCAATTTGTAGCTAAAGCAATCTTTAACAGACTGTGTAATAATAAGGACTTTGAATGATTTACAGCATTTTGCAGATCGGAATTTTTGTTTTACAGACTTTGAGAGCATTCATCTTATTCTTAGCACAACTTTTCAAAAGGTTTTTACGCAAATAACTAAGTATATCAAATACAAAAAAAAACGTGGCCCATGAGGGGATCGAACCCGCGACCTTCGCGTTATTAGCACGACGCTCTAACCAACTGAGCTAATGGGCCTGATGCTGTTTTTACTGCTTCCGAAACGCTGCGATTGTAGATGTTATCTTTAGTATAAATTTACTTTACTTTTCTTACTTAAATTAACTAACACATTATTAGCGAACAAAGCAAAAAAAAACTGCATTCAGGAGTTACTTAAAATAATCACGTTTTAATTTCGTTATTTTCAAGCAGTTTTAGCTCCCGATAAAATACAGTTAAATTTGAAGCTTAAATTTTGAACATACCAAACGTTCCGTTCATGGTTTGTATTATTGGTAGTGCATTATATTATGTTGCCTGCAGGTCGATGAGATTTGCGTCTGCACTACCTACAGCCTACAGCTCTCTTTCAGCGTGTGCTCAGCCAATATTTATCTGTTTGCTTGGTTTGCAGGTGTATTCTTGAGCAAACATCAAGTGGTGAAAGCTAAACACATAACTGTCAATTTAGCTATCAGTGCGTCTTTCCTTGCCTGATGCAATTTAAAATCTATTTGCTTGGAGAATTTGTGTACGTCGATTACTCATCGAGTCAGTCAGACAGCTAAAATTCCAGACTTCTTTTATTATTGTCATTATTATTATTTACATTATCAAGTCGTATTCTCTTGATAAGATACAAGATTGTAAACTTGAAATTGTTTGGTTATATTAATAAATCCTCGGACGAGTCGATTTTTAATAGTCAAAATACACATTTTTACAGTGAATTCAAATTGTTTTAACTTATTACGTCATCGATATCGATCTTTTTGTATACAGCTTTTTTTTCTGGTTGTAATAGATCATTTAATTGTCTTGATAGTTGCGTACAAATTGTATGCACAAATATAAAAACATTTTTGAGATAGTAATATATGGTTAACGACTGTGTACTTATTTTTGGGACACATAAGAACTTGAAAATTAATAAAATATTGATAACTTTGGCTTTCGAATGGGTTGGGGAATGGGTGGTTTCGATAGATTTCTTTACGCTAAATAAGAATCACGAAATATTAAAAGTACCAAAATTAAATGCCATTTTGTCTTTGAGTAAGACAAATATTGTACATATTATTCACTTTTTGCATGGAAACTTATTTCAATAAATATACGTTTCATATACTTCTATATATACAGTTTTTAGTGTTTGAAAGAGAAAGTAAAGAAACAAAAAACATCTAAAACAGTGCAAAACCGTTTGACATAGTACGTAGTAAAATGTATGCAAGTAAAACAATTAACTTTTTATTTCTGTTTTTATTATGCAAATTTAATTCTGTAAAAACTTGAAAATTGACTCATTGGTTATTTCAATTCCTTAAGAATTTAGAGTAGTTTAAAATACGATTTTGTTAATATTTCAAAGGGCTGTAACTTTCTAAGGAGTTGAAAAAAGTAAGTCAATATAAAACTTTTCCTGTTGACTTGCAGTTATATAAAACAGCCCAATGTTTATACTACCGTTATATTCGTGTCAGAAAGCAGATATTTTTCAAATTTTTGTTCTGTAACATTTTATATATGGCACTATTTATATATATACGTAGATCTAATTTTTAAAGTTACACCTGTATTACAGCAAACCAACAACAAACCAAAATGTGATAAATAAAAAGATTTTGCCTATGGGAAAATCAAAAGTCATTAAAAAGTAATACTAGTATTTTAAAAACTTGAAGAAATAATAGTTCGAGGACACTGGAATGCAAAAATTTCAGTATCTTAGACAACCAATAGAAGACCAAAAAAAGTAGAAATGCTATGCAAGAACAATTAAACAAAGTTGAGTAGTCGGCGATTTTTTTAATTATTATATCTAGAATATAAAAAATATTGAATCATCCTTCATATGACACTTTATGTTTTTTCTTTGTTTATTAGATTATAGCAGATACATTTACATTTGGGAAACTGGGAATTCAA
The DNA here is from genome assembly GCA_964023965.1 of Melinopterus prodromus. Classification (NCBI taxonomy): domain Eukaryota; kingdom Metazoa; phylum Arthropoda; class Insecta; order Coleoptera; family Scarabaeidae; genus Melinopterus; species Melinopterus prodromus. The sequence goes on along the minus strand of OZ030390.1, from coordinate 17,241,407 downwards.
AATCCGGTTGCTGAAGTTCATGTGTATAAATGAGATACATAATTGGGACATGTAAACTACCCTGTGGTACTCCAACGTTAATGCTTTTGCGAGTTGAGCATTTTCACGTTCTAGTTGTAACAATCTGTCCAAAAGAAATTATTTTATCAATTGACTATAGTCTTTCCAGCTTATAGCTAATGACTGCAAAAATTTTTCGAACGCTTCGACAATCAAATATAGCGAACTGCACCTTTATATGTGCTAATGGTATTTTTTATTAACGTTATAATTCTGCGGTTCTAGGTCGATTGCAGTTTCTTTTTTTTTTGTTTCTTTTTCTTTTTCTTTGTTTCTGAAACCAAAGTGATCAGGAGGGGGCTCAAAAGGGATTACGTTTAATAATCTCAAAATATGAGCGTCGGTTTAACTTTATGCCAATCAAACTCACGAATATTGGAATCACACCGCATCTCATCGCCAATAAAGTGTTGAAACCGGCCGTTGATTTGAGTAACCTCTACGTAATCAAATATTGCCCGATCTAAATGAATCCTAAAGAGTTCGGCATTATCAAAACACCAATAAATTAAATTAGATCGCCGGCGCCGGGACGAACAGAACCGCCACAACTCTCCCGTCCCGTCTACAATTCCCAACGAAGAATTAACTTAATTAAACCGGTAATAAATGCGGGGAGAGCGAACCCCAACAGTCCTCCCCTTTGGCGAGCGGACTTCAGTCCGTCCACACTGCAATGCCGGTCGAATTGCCCGGCTGCCGCGAAAGGATTTACATGTTGACAGTTTAATCTTAAATCCCCCAACGCTGTTTAATTATCGCTAATGAACTGTTAATCTTGGTTCGGGATATTGATTATTTAAACTTTGCACTTAGCCGACGTACCAGTGCTGGCAAGAAGGCGAGAGATGGCAACTTTACCGGCACTTTAACGTCCGTTAACTTCCAGCGCTAGACGGCGAGGAGACGAAAATCTCGTAAGAGGTTACGTACTCGCTGAGGAAATTAGTTTATTGACGGTTGTTGAAGATCAATTTGAGATTGTCTGTGTGTATTTATAGTCGCCGATAATCTAACCTTCAAGATTATAGAGTAGAAAAGCGAGAGAACGTTTTTTACGGTGAATAAAAAAAAAAACAGGTAAATAAAAAAACGACATGCATTACATCGAAGCGCATTGTAAAAAAAGTCTACAGGAACATCTGAATATCAAATTTTTACAACTGCAAAATTGATGCTTTCTATTTCTAACTTCTAGTGTTTTTACCATACTTTTACCATACTTTTTACCATACTTTTAAATTAACTGTAATTTTACATCAACAAGCATCTCCATGCGTTGGTTAATATTAATTTAAATCAATCTCATTTACCTTTTACTTACTATTAATCTTTAATATTTGATTATGTTAAAACTTATGCACAGCTTGCATAGAGAAGATCACAAGGACGGTTACAGGCAATGTCGACGATTTCTGTATATTTTGCAAAAAAAATTGGCATTAAATATTGAAGTGGTCCTGCCCAAATTCGTCTTTTTTGAAATATTTACTTATTTGACAATATATAATTGTAGGACATAAATTATATCTCAACTACTTGAATTTTTCTCAAGGTAGTTTATGATTGACAATCTATTCAAAATGGAAATCTATTCTAACGTTTCAAGATATGGACAAGTGTACATTACCCTGGCTACAATTAACGAGCCAGTAACAAACGATTCAGGTGTGTTTCTTTCTATAAAATCTAAATCTGAAATATGAAATCTGAAGACTCCAACTACCAAATCTCTAATTACCCCGTATATTTTTATTTGCGACAAGAATCCACCCCACCACAAATATCTAACCGTATACAATTTCTCGTAACCATGACAATCAAGTAACCAAGAAGAGGTTATCTACTTCTCAATATAAGGTTATGTTCGTTATTGTAAGCAGTTCTTTTCGTGAGCGATTTATTTATGAGTGTGTCTCTCAGAATGAATATTGATCGATTATTTGTTTATACGGAATGTATTGATAGGTACGTACACAATTTCAGTGGTTTTCATATTTTCTAAATAAATATTGTTATTGTTGAAGGTGCTCCATTTCCAAATAAAACTTTTCATTACCATCTAAGGACAACAGCACTGTATACTTAAGTCTGAATACAGAATATGTCATTAGCGGCTAGTTTAAATTTAGACCAGAGATAGTCTGCGTTAAATTTCCGTAAGTACGATTACACGGCAACTCAAATTATGTTGTATTACATAACGTAGTTGCCTTAGCTCTCCGTAAAATGACGCGTCTAATCATAGTGCATAGAGCAGCAGCCCATTCCGAAATAACGCCATATAATGGAGATCATATCCTTCGTCGTTTTTGGTTGCTCGACGCAACTGGAATATTTCAATATTTTATTACGCAATCTTGCGGGTGAATTTATGTTTTAAATAATGCTTACCGTAAAACCTTTTGATATAGAAAAGATTCTTTGTGCAATTTAAATGTAATAAACTCTGCCTCCTTGAGGTAGGAAGGTATATGATTAATAATTATGTACATAAATATAGAAATAAATAAAAGTTGTTTGTTGTTTACTATTTACGCCAAATTCAGCAGCAATAAAGAATGTTAAAAATGAAAAATGCTTTTTGTTTTATCTTACGATTATTTAGCTGTCGTATCATCTGTACTTTACAATGACGGTATAACTATATAGTGTCAGTTTTGTTCCGAAGAAAGGGGCTTTGTGCCTAAATTATCACCGACACATTTTGATCGGAAAGTATTTTACTGTTCCTCTGTGATTTTTAAAGACTCGTAGATACTGCATTTGAAGGTCGTTTATCTGAATTTAGTTTGATTTAAAGTTAAAGATTTTTGTGAAATTTTGCGCTGAACAAATTTTTAAGTTATTATTCCTACAGTTTATATAAAAATACAATTTTAAACGACCTTCAAATGCAACTAGGATGACGGCTGCGATTTATAACTTTTAACGCGAACACAAAAAATCTAAACTGGCATCCTTTATGTTACATTGCTTTCAGTATTGCCGATTTTTAGTATACTTTAGGTTATAACTAAGTAAATTATTCATGTTGTATTTACATTTTCAATTTGAAACAGCGCCAGCTATCCACAGACCGTTGAACTGCGTTCACCAATGTTGCAATCCCAACAGACGAAAACTCTCCCAGAATGGTATTCTAGTTACGTTCACTAAAAGATAACTACCATCGTCATACGTAGCATTTAATTTATTTTTATAATATATTACAGTACACAATAATCATACGCCGGTAAGACCAAAAAGCATTTCTATATTTATAGTTTAGTTTCTTTTAACACTAAACTTTGCAAGTATAATTAGCATAAATATCGAGTTGACCACGTTTTCACGACATACGCGCCAATTTCTTCTTAGGTGGCGTACTTGAAGAAAATAAAATGCTAAAAGGTTAAATTAGCTCAATAAAATTCACATTTCTTGTAAGTATTTGATAGAATATTTAAGCAATTCATGAGTGTTGAACAAATAAATGTGAATTGAATGAATACAAAAGCAGTAGGAACTTATAACCCGTCGATTATAACGTAATGATGATATAATTGTTTGGATTACCAGGGCACAAAAGCATATGTTGTTTGTAAGACTTTTTTAATTATCCTATGTTTGACAAAATAAATTAGCTTCTTCAAGAACTACATAAAACAGATGATACAAATATAGTTAGTTAGTTACATTGCTACAATACAATACAAGAGAAACCGAACAAACGCAAGAAGAACTGATTATCTACACTAAAAAAAGAAAAAAATAAAGAATTTCCACTGAGCGTCAGTTCAGAGATATGTGCGAACGAGACCTAATCGATGGATTGATTGGCGCAAATTAACGGATTTATTGGTCGACTCAGTGGCCAAATTTAACACCACTCGATTTTTTCAATGGAGTTACAGATGGGGAACGCTCGGTCTACCACTCAAGGTTCAATCAGCGCTGTGACCGCGCCTCAACGAATAATTTAGGGCCCTTCGGGCAATGCAATATGTACCCTGTTTGTTGTAATCGATATACATCGTTGTTAAGTGGATGATTTGGAGAAGAATTTCCCTCAGATATTTTCAAATATGATTATAAGATAACTAATAAATTAGTAAGAGTATTTTCGATTGGCTAAATGTGAAATCATGACAGCTTATTATTTATTTTTTTGGAATGCCTTTTTCTTTAATTAATCTTTAATTAAAAAAGGTATTAAGGTGATCCTTATTTATATAGAAAACATATATTTTTGAATTTTTATCTGTGCGACATTCTTAATTGATTTTTTATATCGATACTTAATTCCTGTGAAATTAGAAGAAGAAATTAAAAGATCGATCAAAACACAGTAACCCGTGCTTTAAGGAGGTGCTCCTATCGAGAATAAGTTCAATTTAATAACAAAAATTACCTAAAAAGAAATATTTTGGTTTACCAGACTAAATGTATATACCACAGTTATTAGCTTAATCTACAAAAGAAATAATCCATTAACTTCGGAGTCAGGATTTCAGAGCAAGTAGTTAATTTATTTTTCCGTCGATCGTTTATTTATGAGTCAGTTTAGTGAATAGAAAATCGTTTATTAAAGTACTCCATTAATGCACGATTTCTATTAATGCATGATTTGTTATAGCCAATCACACGACATACTGACGTCGTTTGATTGGCCAATCAAACATATGTGAAATGAAATCTTCCAATCACAACATACCGCACTCTAGAACTGTCAGTGTCAAGTTACATAAATTGTCATATAACCTAATAAGACATCGGCGAAGAAAAATCTATGTAGACGACGCTATAAGAATACGACCGACGGAAAAATTTTGTAACCAACTCGAATATTAAACGGCGATTAATGATCTCGACAACAAACAGTCTCGGTCATTAATCGCTCTTTTTAATATACTTGTTGGTTAAATAACTATAAAAACTGTTTCTGGGATGACTTTTTCAGTTCACTTGTTAGATTTTGTTCATTGTAGGTCAGAATAATCATGTAGCTTAGGTTATGAATAACTTGAAAATATGTGAAATGCTCTAATATCCAGAGTCAAAAGTTTTCGATAATCGCTTATTATTTTTTGTATTTAGTTAATAACTGTGATATATAAATTTATTCTAGTAAAACCAAATAAAGAAAGTTTTTTATTATTTTATTATATTATTTGTGATATATCGCGGTACCTTCAATCAAATTAAGGTTGTGGTTCTTAGTAGGGATGCACCGAAGCTCCGGTTTTGCTCCGGTATCCGGCCGATCCGGCCCATATTTTAAGATCCGGTTCCGGCCGGAGCAATTCTAGTATCCGGCCGCCGAAGCAAAACATTACGTCATGTCGGGGCGGGGCCGTTTTAGCTGCGCGCGGTACCCCCAAGCACGTAAACAGCGTAGGGTTTTTAGTTTTTAGTGGTTTACTTCATTTGACAGCGACTACATTGTGCTCTGTGCGTTCTTAATAGTGTAAAAACTATGAATACCAACAACAAAACAAGTGATATGTGGAACTTTTGTGTAGTGTGCCGTGACGATAAATTTGTGAAATGTGAAAAAATACATCAGGTTCCATGAGTTTGAGTAATCAATGACATTAAGCTAACTAAAACTCAAAATATTTTAGTTGAGACGATTGTGTCCAAGTCCACAAATTTTCAGTCTCTCATTTCATTTGGTTCTCCATATACTTCTAATGGTAGCTCGTCGTGGGAGACCCTGTATAATGTTATAAATAAGATGTCTTGACTACAGAATTATCAAATGAACTAAGCGCACATAGTAACTTTCAGTACTTTTGTCGGACCCTGCTCCGGCCGAAGCTTCGGTGCTCCGGCCAAAAATTAAGCCGAAGCTCCGGTATTCGGCTATCCGGCCAAATCCCGCTCCGGTGCATCCCTAGTTCTTAGTACAATTTTTGACGCTGATTACGCCGGAATAATTTGATTTTACTTATTTGGAACGGTACGGCAGTTATTACGTTCCCAATTATCAAAAATGATGCAAAAAACACCCATTTTGGTATGTTAGAAACTTTGAACGCAAACTGTGTCCGATCCAATCGACCGATGTTGACGGTTCAAACGGTATCGGAAGGGAAATTGGCCGATGACTTCATTTCTGAAACACGCGTTGCACTAAGGTGCGTGGTTCGCGAGAAAAGCGCATTAAACCGCTGAAATTATAATTTCCCACTTTCTGGCCAAACCGTACACGCTAAATGAACATTGCAACCGTTGGTGATAGAAAGGTTTACCCACTACAAAATGATAGCTCTCGTTGAGTCTATCAAAGATATGTATACTTTTATATGTCTAAGATTTACCACTTTCATGTTATGTGGTCCATTTCGCTTATTTTTGTTCTATTTGAAAAGCCGTAATTTCAGCACAACTCGGTAACCAGTAGAGACAGACACTTTACCTATGTAAACTAGTAGTCAGCGCACACATTTTAGTAAGATACCAAAGGTTTCATGTTGATCCGGGTCCTAGTTTTAGAGATAGGAGTGCCAGTTCAAAATTATAGTTTAAAATAAGTGATTTCTTACAAAATTTTAGCCAGTCGGCAAAAACCCAAGTACCTTCAATCAAATTAAGGTTGTGGTTCTTGGTACAATTTTTGACGCTGATTACGCTGGTATAATTTGAATTTACTTATGTGGAACGGTTCGGCAGTTATTACGTTCCGAATTATCAATAATGATGCTAAAAACACCCATTTTACTATGTTAGAAACTTTGAACGCAAGCTGTGTCCGATCCAATCGACCGATGTTGACGGTTCAAACGGTATCGGATGGGAAATTGGCCGAGGAATTCATTGCTGAAAGCCGCGTTGCTCTAAGGTGCGCGGTTTGCGAGAAAAACGCGATAAACCGCGGAAATTATAATTTCCCACTTTCTAGCCAAACCGTACACGCTACGGGAAAACCGACCTCACCGTTGAATTCAGCACATCCAAATGCATAAGCATGACTACATTAGAAGGCTCTATCTCTCAAAAAGTTATAATTGTTTTTTCGTTCTAAATTTAGTACTTTTAGATAGAAAAAAATTGAACATTGCAACCGTTGGTGATAGAAAGGTTTACCCACTACCAAATGATAGCTCTCGTTGAGTCTATCAAAGATATGTATACTTTTATATGTCTAAGATTTACCACTTCCATGTTATGTGGTCCATTTCGCTTATTTTTGTTATATTTGAAAAGCCGTAATTTCAGCACAACTCAGTAACCAGTAGAGACAGAGACTTTTCCTATGTAAATTTGTAATCAGCGCACCCATTTTAGTAAGATAGCAAAGGTTTCATATCGATCCGGGTTCTAGTTTTACAGCTTGAAGTGCCAGTTCAAAATTATAGTTTAAAATTCGTGTTTTCTTACAAAATTTTAGCCAGTCGGCAAAAACCCAACTACCTTCAATCAAATTACGGTTGTGGTTCTTGGTACAATTTTTGACGCTGATTATGCCCGTATAATTTTATTTTACTTATCTGGAACGGTTCGGCAGTTATTACGTTCCCAATTATCAAAAATGATGCTAAAAACACCGATTTTGCTATGTTAGAAACTTTGAACGCAAGCTGTGTCCGATCCAATCGACCGATGTTGACGGTTCAAACGGTATCGGATGGGAAATTGGCCGAGGAATTCATTGCTGAAAGCCGCGTTGCTCTAAGGTGCGCGGTTTGCGAGAAAAACGCGATAAACCGCGGAAATTATAATTTCCCACTTTCTAGCCAAACCGTACACGCTACGGGAAAACCGACCTCACCGTTGAATTCAGCACATCCAAATGCATAAGCATGACTACATTAGAAGGCTCTATCTCTCAAAAAGTTATAATTGTTTTTTCGTTCTAAATTTAGTACTTTTAGATAGAAAAAAATTGAACATTGCAACCGTTGGTGATAGAAAGGTTTACCCACTACCAAATGATAGCTCTCGTTGAGTCTATCAAAGATATGTATACTTTTATATGTCTAAGATTTACCACTTCCATGTTATGTGGTCCATTTCGCTTATTTTTGTTATATTTGAAAAGCCGTAATTTCAGCACAACTCAGTAACCAGTAGAGACAGAGACTTTTCCTATGTAAATTTGTAATCAGCGCACCCATTTTAGTAAGATAGCAAAGGTTTCATATCGATCCGGGTTCTAGTTTTACAGCTTGAAGTGCCAGTTCAAAATTATAGTTTAAAATTCGTGTTTTCTTACAAAATTTTAGCCAGTCGGCAAAAACCCAACTACCTTCAATCAAATTACGGTTGTGGTTCTTGGTACAATTTTTGACGCTGATTATGCCCGTATAATTTTATTTTACTTATCTGGAACGGTTCGGCAGTTATTACGTTCCCAATTATCAAAAATGATGCTAAAAACACCGATTTTGCTATGTTAGAAACTTTGAACGCAAGCTGTGTCCGATCCAATCGACCGATGTTGACGGTTCAAACGGTATCGGATGGGAAATTGGCCGAGGAATTCATTTCTGAAAGCCGCGTTGCTCTAAGGTTCGCGGTTTCCGAGAAAAACGCGATAAACCGCGGAAATTATAATTTCCCACTTTCTAGCCAAACCGTACACGCTACGGGAAAACCGACCTCACCGTTGAATTCAGCACATCCAAATGCATAAGCATGACTACATTAGAAGGCTCTATCTCTCAAAAAGTTATAATTGTTTTTTCGTTCTAAATTTAGTACTTTTAGATAGAAAAAAATTGAACATTGCAACCGTTGGTGATAGAAAGGTTTACCCACTACCAAATGATAGCTCTCGTTGAGTCTATCAAAGATATGTATACTTTTATATGTCTAAGATTTACCACTTCCATGTTATGTGGTCCATTTCGCTTATTTTTGTTATATTTGAAAAGCCGTAATTTCAGCACAACTCAGTAACCAGTAGAGACAGAGACTTTTCCTATGTAAATTTGTAATCAGCGCACCCATTTTAGTAAGATAGCAAAGGTTTCATATCGATCCGGGTTCTAGTTTTACAGCTTGAAGTGCCAGTTCAAAATTATAGTTTAAAATTCGTGTTTTCTTACAAAATTTTAGCCAGTCGGCAAAAACCCAACCCAAATTACGGTTGTGGTTCTTGGTACAATTTTTGACGCTGATTATGCCCGTATAATTTTATTTTACTTATCTGGAACGGTTCGGCAGTTATTACGTTCCCAATTATCAAAAATGATGCTAAAAACACCGATTTTGCTATGTTAGAAACTTTGAACGCAAGCTGTGTCCGATCCAATCGACCGATGTTGACGGTTCAAACGGTATCGGATGGGAAATTGGCCGAGGAATTCATTTCTGAAAGCCGCGTTGCTCTAAGGTTCGCGGTTTCCGAGAAAAACGCGATAAACCGCGGAAATTATAATTTCCCACTTTCTAACCAAACCGTACACGCTACGGGAAAACCGACCTCACCGTTGAATTCAGCACATCCAAATGCATAAGCATGACTACATTAGAAGGCTCTATCTCTCAAAAAGTTATAATTGCTTTTTCGTTCTAAATTTAGTACTTTTAGATAGAAAAAAATTGAACATTGCAACAGTTGGTGATAGAATGGTTTACCCACTACCAAATGATAGCTCTCGTTGAGTCTATCAAAAATATGTATACTTTTATACGCCTAAGATTTACCATTTTCATGTTATGTGGTCCATTTCGCTTATTTTTGTTCTATTTGAAAAGCCGTAATTTCAGCACAACTCGGTAACCAGTAGAGACAGACACTTTACCTATGTAAATTAGTAGTCAGCGCACACATTTTAGTAAGATACCAAAGGTTTCATGTTGATCCGGGTCCTAGTTTTAGAGATAGGAGTGCCAGTTCAAAATTATAGTTTAAAATACGTGATTTGTTACAAAATTTTAGCCAGTCGGCAAAAACCCAAGTACCTTCAATCAAATTAAGGTTGTGGTTCTTGGTACAATTTTTGACGCTGATTACGCAGGTATAATTTTATTTTACTTATGTGGAACGGTTCGGCAGTTATTACGTTCCGATGTATCAATAATGATGCTAAAAACTCCCATTTTACTATGTTCGAAACTTTGAACGCAAGCTGTGTCCGATCCGATCGACCAATGTTGACGGTTCAAACGGTATCGGATGGGAAATTGGCCGAGGAATTCATTTCTGAAAGCCGCGTTGCTCTAAGGTGCGCGGTTTGCCAGAAAAACGCGATAAACCGCGGAAATTATAATTTCCCACTTTCTAGCCAAACCGTACACGCTACGGGAAAACTGACCTCACCATTGAATTCAGCACATCCAAATGCATAAGCATGACTACATTAGAAGGCTCTATCTCTCAAAAAGTTATAATTGTTTTTTCGTTCTAAATTTAGTACTTTTAGATAGAAAAAAATTGAACATTGCAACCGTTGGTGATAGAAAGGTTTACCCACTACCAAATGATAGCTCTCGTTGAGTCTATCAAAGATATGTATACTTTTATATGTCTAAGATTTACCACTTCCATGTTATGTGGTCCATTTCGCTTATTTTTGTTATATTTGAAAAGCCGTAATTTCAGCACAACTCAGTAACCAGTAGAGACAGAGACTTTTCCTATGTAAATTTGTAATCAGCGCACCCATTTTAGTAAGATAGCAAAGGTTTCATATCGATCCGGGTTCTAGTTTTACAGCTTGAAGTGCCAGTTCAAAATTATAGTTTAAAATTCGTGTTTTCTTACAAAATTTTAGCCAGTCGGCAAAAACCCAACTACCTTCAATCAAATTACGGTTGTGGTTCTTGGTACAATTTTTGACGCTGATTATGCCCGTATAATTTTATTTTACTTATCTGGAACGGTTCGGCAGTTATTACGTTCCCAATTATCAAAAATGATGCTAAAAACACCGATTTTGCTATGTTAGAAACTTTGAACGCAAGCTGTGTCCGATCCAATCGACCGATGTTGACGGTTCAAACGGTATCGGATGGGAAATTGGCCGAGGAATTCATTTCTGAAAGCCGCGTTGCTCTAAGGTTCGCGGTTTCCGAGAAAAACGCGATAAACCGCGGAAATTATAATTTCCCACTTTCTAGCCAAACCGTACACGCTACGGGAAAACCGACCTCACCGTTGAATTCAGCACATCCAAATGCATAAGCATGACTACATTAGAAGGCTCTATCTCTCAAAAAGTTATAATTGTTTTTTCGTTCTAAATTTAGTACTTTTAGATAGAAAAAAATTGAACATTGCAACCGTTGGTGATAGAAAGGTTTACCCACTACCAAATGATAGCTCTCGTTGAGTCTATCAAAGATATGTATACTTTTATATGTCTAAGATTTACCACTTCCATGTTATGTGGTCCATTTCGCTTATTTTTGTTATATTTGAAAACCCGTAATTTCAGCACAACTCAGTAACCAGTAGAGACAGAGACTTTTCCTATGTAAATTTGTAATCAGCGCACCCATTTTAGTAAGATAGCAAAGGTTTCATATCGATCCGGGTTCTAGTTTTACAGCTTGAAGTGCCAGTTCAAAATTATAGTTTAAAATTCGTGTTTTCTTACAAAATTTTAGCCAGTCGACAAAAACCCAACCCAAATTACGGTTGTGGTTCTTGGTACAATTTTTGACGCTGATTATGCCCGTATAATTTTATTTTACTTATCTGGAACGGTTCGGCAGTTATTACGTTCCCAATTATCAAAAATGATGCTAAAAACACCGATTTTGCTATGTTAGAAACTTTGAACGCAAGCTGTGTCCGATCCAATCGACCGATGTTGACGGTTCAAACGGTATCGGATGGGAAATTGGCCGAGGAATTCATTTCTGAAAGCCGCGTTGCTCTAAGGTTCGCGGTTTCCGAGAAAAACGCGATAAACCGCGGAAATTATAATTTCCCACTTTCTAGCCAAACCGTACACGCTACGGGAAAACCGACCTCACCGTTGAATTCAGCACATCCAAATGCATAAGCATGACTACATTAGAAGGCTCTATCTCTCAAAAAGTTATAATTGTTTTTTCGTTCTAAATTTAGTACTTTTAGATAGAAAAAAATTGAACATTGCAACCGTTGGTGATGGAAACGTTTACCCACTACCAAATGATAGCTCTCGTTGAGTCTATCAAAGATATGTATACTTTTATATGTCTAAGATTTACCACTTTCATGTTATGTGGTCCATTTCGCTTATTTTTGTTATATTTGAAAAGCCGTAATTTCAGCACAACTCGGTAACCAGTAGAGACAGAACCTTTTCCTATGTAAATTTGTAATCAGCGCACCCATTTTAGTAAGATAGCAAAGGTTTCATGTCGATCCGGGTTCTAGTTTTACAGATTGAAGTGCCAGTTCAAAATTATAGTTTAAAATTCGTGTTTTCTTACAAAATTTTAGCCAGTCGGCAAAAACCCAACAACCTTCAATCAAATTACGGTTGTGGTTCTTGGCACAATTTTTGACGCTGATTATGCCCGTATAATTTTATTTTACTTATCTGGAACGGTTCGGCAGTTATTACGTGCCCAATTATCAAAAATGATGCTAAAAACACCGATTTTGCTATGTTAGAAACTTTGAACGCAAGCTGTGTCCGATCCAATCGACCGATGTTGACGGTTCAAACGGTATCTGATGGGAAATTGGCCGAGGAATTCATTTCTGAAAGCCGCGTTGCTCTAAGGTTCGCGGTTTGCGAGAAAAACGCGATAAACCGCGGAAATTATAATTTCCCACTTTCTAGCCAAACCGTACACGCTACGGGAAAACCGACCTCACCGTTGAATTCAGCACATCCAAATGCATAAGTATGACTACATTAGAAGGCTCTATCTCTCAAAAAGTTATAATTGTTTTTTCGTTCTAAATTTAGTACTTTTAGATAGAAAAAAATTGAACATTGCAACCGTTGGTGATGGAAACGTTTACCCACTACCAAATGATAGCTCTCGTTGAGTCTATCAAAGATATGTATACTTTTATATGTCTAAGATTTACCACTTTCATGTTATGTGGTCCATTTCGCTTATTTTTGTTATATTTGAAAAGCCGTAATTTCAGCACAACTCGGTAACCAGTAGAGACAGAACCTTTTCCTATGTAAATTTGTAATCAGCGCACCCATTTTAGTAAGATAGCAAAGGTTTCATGTCGATCCGGGTTCTAGTTTTACAGATTGAAGTGCCAGTTCAAAATTATAGTTTAAAATTCGTGTTTTCTTACAAAATTTTAGCCAGTCGGCAAAAACCCAACTACCTTCAATCAAATTACGGTTGTGGTTCTTGGTACAATTTTTGACGCTGATTATGCCCGTATAATTTTATTTTACTTATCTGGAACGGTTCGGCAGTTATTACGTTCCCAATTATCAAAAATGATGCTAAAAACACCGATTTTGCTATGTTAGAAACTTTGAACGCAAGCTATGTCCGATCCAATCGACCGATGTTGACGGTTCAAACGGTATCGGATGGGAAATTAGCCGATGAATTCATTTCTGAAAGCCGCGTTGCTCTAAGATTCGCGGTTTGCGAGAAAAACGCGATAAACCGCGGAAATTATAATTTCCCACTTTCTAGCCAAACCGTACACGCTACGGGAAAACCGACCTCACCGTTGAATTCAGCACATCCAAATGCATAAGCATGACTACATTAGAAGGCTCTATCTCTCAAAAAGTTATAATTGTTTTTTCGTTCTAAATTTAGTACTTTTAGATAGAAAAAAATTGAACATTGCAACCGTTGGTGATGGAAACGTTTACCCACTACCAAATGATAGCTCTCGTTGAGTCTATCAAAGATATGTATACTTTTATATGTCTAAGATTTACCACTTTCATGTTATGTGGTCCATTTCGCTTATTTTTGTTATATTTGAAAAGCCGTAATTTCAGCACAACTCAGTAACCAGTAGAGACAGAGACTTTTCCTATGTAAATTTGTAATCAGCGCACCCATTTTAGTAAGATAGCAAAGGTTTCATATCGATCCGGGTTCTAGTTTTACAGCTTGAAGTGCCAGTTCAAAATTATAGTTTAAAATTCGTGTTTTCTTACAAAATTTTAGCCAGTCGACAAAAACCCAACCCAAATTACGGTTGTGGTTCTTGGTACAATTTTTGACGCTGATTATGCCCGTATAATTTTATTTTACTTATCTGGAACGGTTCGGCAGTTATTACGTTCCCAATTATCAAAAATGATGCTAAAAACACCGATTTTGCTATGTTAGAAACTTTGAACGCAAGCTGTGTCCGATCCAATCGACCGATGTTGACGGTTCAAACGGTATCGGATGGGAAATTGGCCGAGGAATTCATTTCTGAAAGCCGCGTTGCTCTAAGGTTCGCGGTTTCCGAGAAAAACGCGATAAACCGCGGAAATTATAATTTCCCACTTTCTAGCCAAACCGTACACGCTACGGGAAAACCGACCTCACCGTTGAATTCAGCACATCCAAATGCATAAGCATGACTACATTAGAAGGCTCTATCTCTCAAAAAGTTATAATTGTTTTTTCGTTCTAAATTTAGTACTTTTAGATAGAAAAAAATTGAACATTGCAACCGTTGGTGATGGAAACGTTTACCCACTACCAAATGATAGCTCTCGTTGAGTCTATCAAAGATATGTATACTTTTATATGTCTAAGATTTACCACTTTCATGTTATGTGGTCCATTTCGCTTATTTTTGTTATATTTGAAAAGCCGTAATTTCAGCACAACTCGGTAACCAGTAGAGACAGAACCTTTTCCTATGTAAATTTGTAATCAGCGCACCCATTTTAGTAAGATAGCAAAGGTTTCATGTCGATCCGGGTTCTAGTTTTACAGATTGAAGTGCCAGTTCAAAATTATAGTTTAAAATTCGTGTTTTCTTACAAAATTTTAGCCAGTCGGCAAAAACCCAACAACCTTCAATCAAATTACGGTTGTGGTTCTTGGCACAATTTTTGACGCTGATTATGCCCGTATAATTTTATTTTACTTATCTGGAACGGTTCGGCAGTTATTACGTGCCCAATTATCAAAAATGATGCTAAAAACACCGATTTTGCTATGTTAGAAACTTTGAACGCAAGCTGTGTCCGATCCAATCGACCGATGTTGACGGTTCAAACGGTATCTGATGGGAAATTGGCCGAGGAATTCATTTCTGAAAGCCGCGTTGCTCTAAGGTTCGCGGTTTGCGAGAAAAACGCGATAAACCGCGGAAATTATAATTTCCCACTTTCTAGCCAAACCGTACACGCTACGGGAAAACCGACCTCACCGTTGAATTCAGCACATCCAAATGCATAAGCATGACTACATTAGAAGGCTCTATCTCTCAAAAAGTTATAATTTTTTTTTCGTTCTAAATTTAGTACTTTTAGATAGAAAAAAATTGAACATTGCAACCGTTGGTGATGGAAACGTTTACCCACTACCAAATGATAGCTCTCGTTGAGTCTATCAAAGATATGTATACTTTTATATGTCTAAGATTTACCACTTTCATGTTATGTGGTCCATTTCGCTTATTTTTGTTATATTTGAAAAGCCGTAATTTCAGCACAATTCGGTAACCAGTAGAGACAGAGACTTTTCCTATGTAAATTTGTAATCAGCGCACCCATTTTAGTAAGATAGAAAAGGTTTCATGTCGATCCGGGTTCTAGTTTTACAGATTGAAGTGCCAGTTCAAAATTATAGTTTAAAATTCGTGTTTTCTTACAAAATTTCAGCCAGACGGCAAAACCCCAACTACCTTCAATCAACTTACGGTTGTGGTTCTTGGTACAATTTTTGACGCTGATTACGCCCGTATAATTTGATTTTACTTATTTGGAACGGTTCGGCAGTTATTACGTTCCCAATTATCAAAAATGATGCTAAAACACCGATTTTGCTATGTTAGAAACTTTGAGCGCAAGCTGTGTCCGATCCAATCGACCGATGTTGACGGTTCAAACGGTATCGGATGGGAAATTGGCCGAGGAATTCATTTCTGAAAGCCGCGTTGCTCTAAGGTGCGCGGTTTGCGAGAAAAACGCGATAAACCGCGGAAATTATAATTTCCCACTTTCTAGCCAAACCGTACACGCTTCGGGAAAACCGACCTCACCGTTGAATTCAGCACATTCAAATGCATAAGCATGACTACATTAGAAGGCTCTATCTCTCAAAAAGTTATAATTGTTTTTTCGTTCTAAATTTAGTACCTTTAGATAGAAAAAAATTGAACATTGCAACCGTTGGTGATAGTAAGGTTTACCCACTACCAAATGATAGCTCTCGTTGAGTCTATCAAAAATATGTATACTTTTATACGCCTAAGATTTACCATTTTCATGTTATGTGGTCCATTTCGCTTATTTTTGTTATTTATGAAAAGCCGTAATTTCAGCACAACTCGGTAACCAGTAGAGACAGAGACTTTTCCTATGTAAATTTGTAATCAGCGCACCCATTTTAGTACGATAGCAAAGGTTTCATGTCGAACCGGGTTCTAGTTTTACAGATTGAAGTGCCAGTTCAAAATTATAGTTTAAAATTCGTGTTTTCTTACAAAATTTCAGCCAGTCGGCAAAAACCCAACTACCTTCAATCAAATTACGGTTGTGGTTCTTGGTACAATTTTTGACGCTGATTACGCCCGTATAATTTGATTTTACTTATTTGGAACGGTTCGGCAGTTATTACGTTCCCAATTATCAAAAATGATGCTAAAAACACCGATTTTGCTATGTTAGAAACTTTGAACGCAAGCTGTGTCCGATCCAATCGACCGATGTTGACGGTTCAAACGGTATCGGATGGGAAATTGGCCGAGGAATTCATTTCTGAAAGCCGCGTTGCTCTAAGGTGCGCGGTTTGCGAGAAAAACGCGATAAACCGCGGAAATTATAATTTCCCACTTTCTAGCCAAACCGTACACGCTACGGGAAAACCGACCTCACCGTTGAATTCAGCACAACCACATGCATAAGCATGACTACATTAGAAGGCTCTATCTGTCAAAAAGTTATAATTGTTTTTTCGTTCTAAAAGTACTTTTAGATAGAAAAAAATTGAACATTGCAACCGTTGGTGATAGAAAGGTTTACCCACTACCAAATGATAGCTCTCGTTGAGTCTATCAAAGATATGTATACTTTTATATGTCTAAGATTTACCACTTTCATGTTATGTGGTCCATTTCGCTTATTTTTGTTATATTTGAATAGCCGTAATTTCAGCACAACTCAGTAACCAGTAGAGACAGAGACTTTTCCTATGTAAATTTGTAATCAGCGCACCCATTTTAGTAAGATAGCAAAGGTTTCATGTCGATCCGGGTTCTAGTTTTACAGATTGAAGTGCCAGTTCAAAATTATAGTTTAAAATTCGTGTTTTCTTACAAAATTTCAGCCAGTCGGCAAAAACCCAACTACCTTCAATCAAATTACGGTTGTGGTTCTTGGTACAATTTTTGACGCTGATTACGCCCGTATAATTTGATTTTACTGATTTGGAACGGTTCGGCAGTTATTACGTTCCCAATTATCAAAAATGATGCTAAAAACACCGATTTTGCTATGTTAGAAACTTTGAACGCAAGCTGTGTCCGATCCAATCGACGGATGTTGACGGTTCAAACGGTATCGGATGGGAAATTGGCCGAGGAATTCATTTCTGAAAGCCGCGTTGCTCTAAGGTGCGCGGTTTGCGAGAAAAACGCGATAAACCGCGAAAATTATAATTTCCCACTTTCTAGCCAAACCGTACACGCTACGGGAAAACCGACCTCACCGTTGAATTCAGCACATCCAAATGCATAAGCATGACTACATTAGAAGGCTCTATCTCTCAAAAAGTTATAATTGCTTTTTCGTTCTAAATTTAGTAGTTTTAGATAGAAAAAAATTGAACATTGCAACCGTTGGTGATAGAAAGGTTTACCCACTACCAAATGATAGCTCTCGTTGAGTCTATCAAAGATATGTATACTTTTATATGTCTAAGATTTACCACTTTCATGTTATGTGGTCCATTTCGCTTATTTTTGTTATATTTGAAAAGCCGTAATTTCAGCACAACTCAGTAACCAGTAGAGACAGAGACTTTTCCTATGTAAATTTGTAATCAGCGCACCCATTTTAGTAAGATAGCAAAGGTTTCATGTCGATCCGGGTTCTAGTTTTACAGATTGAAGTGCCAGTTCAAAATTATAGTTTAAAATTCGTGTTTTCTTACAAAATTTCAGCCAGTCGGCAAAAACCCAACTACCTTCAATCAAATTACGGTTGTGGTTCTTGGTACAATTTTTGACGCTGATTACGCCCGTATAATTTGATTTTACTGATTTGGAACGGTTCGGCAGTTATTACGTTCCCAATTATCAAAAATGATGCTAAAAACACCGATTTTGCTATGTTAGAAACTTTGAACGCAAGCTGTGTCCGATCCAATCGACGGATATTGACGGTTCAAACGGTATCGGATGGGAAATTGGCCGAGGAATTCATTTCTGAAAGCCGCGTTGCTCTAAGGTGCGCGGTTTGCGAGAAAAACGCGATAAACCGCGAAAATTATAATTTCCCACTTTCTAGCCAAACCGTACACGCTACGGGAAAACCGACCTCACCGTTGAATTCAGCACATTCAAATGCATAAGCATGACTACATTAGAAGGCTCTATCTCTCAAAAAGTTATAATTGTTTTTTCGTTCTAAATTTAGTACCTTTAGATAGAAAAAAATTGAACATTGCAACCGTTGGTGATAGTAAGGTTTACCCACTACCAAATGATAGCTCTCGTTGAGTCTATCAAAGATATGTATACTTTTATATGTCTAAGATTTAGCACTTTCATGTTATGTGGTCCATTTCGCTTATTTTTGTTATATTTGAAAAGCCGTAATTTCAGCACAACTCAGTAACCAGTAGAGACAGAGACTTTTCCTATGTAAATTTGTAATCAGCGCACCCATTTTAGTAAGATAGCAAAGGTTTCATGTCGATCCGGGTTCTAGTTTTACAGATTGAAGTGCCAGTTCAAAATTATAGTTTAAAATTCGTGTTTTCTTACAAAATTTCAGCCAGTCGGCAAAAACCCAACTACCTTCAATCAACTTACGGTTGTGGTTCTTGGTACAATTTTTGACGCTGATTACGCCCGTATAATTTGATTTTACTTATTTGGAACGGTTCGGCAGTTATTACGTTCCCAATTATCAAAAATGATGCTAAAAACACCGATTTTGCTATGTTAGAAACTTTGAACGCAAGCTGTGTCCGATCCAATCGACCGATGTTGACGGTTCAAACGGTATCGGATGGGAAATTGGCCGAGGAATTCATTTCTGAAAGCCGCGTTGCTCTAAGGTGCGCGGTTTGCGAGAAAAACGCGATAAACCGCGTAAATTATAATTTCCCACTTTCTAGCCAAACCGTACACGCTACGGGAAAACCGACCTCACCGTTGAATTCAGCACATCCAAATGCATAAGCATGACTACATTAGAAGGCTCTATCTCTCAAAAAATTATAATTGTTTTTTCGTTCTAAATTTAGTACTTTTAGATAGAAAAAAATTGAACATTGCAACCGTTGGTGATAGAAAGGTTTACCCACTACCAAATGATAGCTCTCGTTGAGTCTATCAAAGATATGTATACTTTTATATGTCTAAGATTTACCACTTTCATGTTATGTGGTCCATTTCGCTTATTTTTGTTATATTTGAAAAGCCGTAATTTCAGCACAACTCAGTAACCAGTAGAGACAGAGGCTTTTCCTATGTAAATTTGTAATCAGCGCACCCATTTTAGTAAGATAGCAAAGGTTTCATGTCGATCCGGGTTCTAGTTTTACAGATTGAAGTGCCAGTTCAAAATTATAGTTTAAAATTCGTGTTTTCTTACAAAATTTCAGCCAGTCGGCAAAAACCCAACTACGTTCAATCAACTTACGGTTGTGGTTCTTGGTACAATTTTTGACGCTGATTACGCCCGTATAATTTGATTTTACTTATTTGGAACGCTTCGGCAGTTATTACGTTCCCAATTATCAAAAATGATGCTAAAAACACCGATTTTGCTATGTTAGAAACTTTGAACGCAAGCTGTGTCCGATCCAATCGACCGATGTTGACGGTTCAAACGGTATCGGATGGGAAATTGGCCGAGGAATTCATTTCTGAAAGCCGCGTTGCTCTAAGGTGCGGTTTGCGAGAAAAACGCGATAAACCGCGTAAATTATAATTTCCCACTTTCTAGCCAAACCGTACACGCTACGGGAAAACCGACCTCACCGTTGAATTCAGCACATCCAAATGCATAAGCATGACTACATTAGAAGGCTCTATCTCTCAAAAAATTATAATTGTTTTTTCGTTCTAAATTTAGTACTTTTAGATAGAAAAAAATTGAACATTGCAACCGTTGGTGATAGAAAGGTTTACCTACTACCAAATGATAGCTCTCGTTGAGTCTATCAAAGATATGTATACTTTTATATGTCTAAGATTTACCACTTTCATGTAATGTGGTCCATTTCGCTTATTTTTGTTATATTTGAAAAGCCGTAATTTCAGCACAACTCGGTAACCAGTAGAGACAGAGACTTTTCCTATGTAAATTTGTAATCAGCGCACCCATTTTAGTAAGATAGCAAAGGTTTCATATCGATCCGGGTTCTAGTTTTACAGCTTGAAGTGCCAGTTCAAAATTATAGTTTAAAATTCGTGTTTTCTTACAAAATTTCAGCCAGTCGGCAAAAACCCAACTACGTTCAATCAACTTACGGTTGTGGTTCTTGGTACAATTTTTGACGCTGATTACGCCCGTATAATTTGATTTTACTTATTTGGAACGCTTCGGCAGTTATTACGTTCCCAATTATCAAAAATGATGCTAAAAACACCGATTTTGCTATGTTAGAAACTTTGAACGCAAGCTGTGTCCGATCCAATCGACCGATGTTGACGGTTCAAACGGTATCGGATGGGAAATTGGCCGAGGAATTCATTTCTGAAAGCCGCGTTGCTCTAAGGTGCGGTTTGCGAGAAAAACGCGATAAACCGCGTAAATTATAATTTCCCACTTTCTAGCCAAACCGTACACGCTACGGGAAAACCGACCTCACCGTTGAATTCAGCACATCCAAATGCATAAGCATGACTACATTAGAAGGCTCTATCTCTCAAAAAATTATAATTGTTTTTTCGTTCTAAATTTAGTACTTTTAGATAGAAAAAAATTGAACATTGCAACCGTTGGTGATAGAAAGGTTTACCTACTACCAAATGATAGCTCTCGTTGAGTCTATCAAAGATATGTATACTTTTATATGTCTAAGATTTACCACTTTCATGTTATGTGGTCCATTTCGCTTATTTATGTTATATTTGAAAAGCCGTAATTTCAGCACAACTCAGTAACCAGTAGAGACAGAGGCTTTTCCTATGTAAATTTGTAATCAGCGCACCCATTTTAGTAAGATAGCAAAGGTTTCATGTCGATCCGGGTTCTAGTTTTACAGATTGAAGTGCCAGTTCAAAATTATAGTTTAAAATTCGTGTTTTCTTACAAAATTTCAGCCAGTCGGCAAAAACCCAACTACGTTCAATCAACTTACGGTTGTGGTTCTTGGTACAATTTTTGACGCTGATTACGCCCGTATAATTTGATTTTACTTATTTGGAACGCTTCGGCAGTTATTACGTTCCCAATTATCAAAAATGATGCTAAAAACACCGATTTTGCTATGTTAGAAACTTTGAACGCAAGCTGTGTCCGATCCAATCGACCGATGTTGACGGTTCAAACGGTATCGGATGGGAAATTGGCCGAGGAATTCATTTCTGAAAGCCGCGTTGCTCTCAGGTGCGCGGTTTGCGAGAAAAACGCGATAAACCGCGGAAATTATAATTTCCCACTTTCTAGGCAAACCGTACACGCTACGGGAAAACCGACCTCACCGTTGAATTCAGCACATCCAAATGCATAAGCATGACTACATTAGAAGGCTCTATCTCTCAAAAAGTTATAATTGTTTTTTCGTTCTAAATTTAGTACTTTTAGATAGAAAAAAATTGAACATTGCAACCGTTGGTGACCGTTGGTTTACCCACTACCAAATGATAGCTCTCGTTGAGTCTATCAAAGATATGTATACTTTTATATGTCTAAGATTTACCACTTTCATGTTATGTGGTCCATTTCGCTTATTTTTGTTATATTTGAAAAGCCGTAATTTCAGCACAACTCAGTAACCAGTAGAGACAGAGACTTTTCCTATGTAAATTTGTAATCAGCGCACCCATTTTAGTAAGATAGCAAAGGTTTCATGTCGATCCGGGTTCTAGTTTTACAGATTGAAGTGCCAGTTCAAAATTATAGTTTAAAATTCGTGTTTTCTTACAAAATTTCAGCCAGTCGGCAAAAACCCAACTACCTTCAATCAACTTACGGTTGTGGTTCTTGGTACAATTTTTGACGCTGATTACGCCCGTATAATTTGATTTTACTTATTTGGAACGGTTCGGCAGTTATTACGTTCCCAATTATCAAAAATGATGCTAAAAACACCGATTTTGCTATGTTAGAAACTTTGAACGCAAGCTGTGTCAGATCCAATCGACCGATGTTGACGGTTCAAACGGTATCGGATGGGAAATTGGCCGAGGAATTCATTTCTGAAAGCCGCGTTGCTCTCAGGTGCGCGGTTTGCGAGAAAAACGCGATAAACCGCGGAAATTATAATTTCCCACTTTCTAGGCAAACCGTACACGCTACGGGAAAACCGACCTCACCGTTGAATTCAGCACATCCAAATGCATAAGCATGACTACATTAGAAGGCTCTATCTCTCAAAAAGTTATAATTGTTTTTTCGTTCTAAATTTAGTACTTTTAGATAGAGAAAAATTGAACATTGCAACCGTTGGTGACCGTTGGTTTACCCACTACCAAATGATAGCTCTCGTTGAGTCTATCAAAGATATGTATACTTTTATATGTCTAAGATTTACCACTTTCATGTTATGTGGTCCATTTCGCTTATTTTTGTTATATTTGAAAAGCCGTAATTTCAGCACAACTCAGTAACCAGTAGAGACAGAGACTTTTCCTATGTAAATTTGTAATCAGCGCACCCATTTTAGTAAGATAGCAAAGGTTTCATGTCGATCCGGGTTCTAGTTTTACAGATTGAAGTGCCAGTTCAAAATTATAGTTTAAAATTCGTGTTTTCTTACAAAATTTCAGCCAGTCGGCAAAAACCCAACTACCTTCAATCAACTTACGGTTGTGGTTCTTGGTACAATTTTTGACGCTGATTACGCCCGTATAATTTGATTTTACTTATTTGGAACGGTTCGGCAGTTATTACGTTCCCAATTATCAAAAATGATGCTAAAAACACCGATTTTGCTATGTTAGAAACTTTGAACGCAAGCTGTGTCCGATCCAATCGACCGATGTTGACGGTTCAAACGGTATCGGATGGGAAATTGGCCGAGGAATTCATTTCTAAAAGCCGCGTTGCTCTAAGGTGCGCGGTTTGCGAGAAAAACGCGATAAACCGCGGAAATTATAATTTCCCACTCTCTAGCCAAACCGTACACGCTACGGGAAAACCGACCTCACCGTTGAATTCAGCACATCCAAATGCATAAGCATGACTACATTAGAAGGCTCTATCTCTCAAAAAGTTATAATTGTTTTTTCGTTCTAAATTTAGTACTTTTAGATAGAAAAAAATTGAACATTGCAACCGTTGGTGATAGAAAGGTTTACCCACTACCAAATGATAGCTCTCGTTGAGTCTGTCAAAGATATGTATACTTTTATATGTCTAAGATTTACCACTTTCATGTTATGTGGTCCATTTCGCTTATTTTTGTTATATTTGAAAAGACGTAATTTCAGCACAACTCGGTAACCAGTAGAGACAGAGACTTTTCCTATGTAAATTTGTAATCAGCGCACCCATTTTAGTAAGATAGCAAAGGTTTCATGTCGATCCGGGTTCTAGTTTTACAGATTGAAGTGCCAGTTCAAAATTATAGTTTAAAATTCGTGTTTTCTTACAAAATTTCAGCCAGTCGGCAAAAACCCAACTACCTTCAATCACCTTACGGTTGTGGTTCTTGGTACAATTTTTGACGCTGATTACGCCCGTATAATTTGATTTTACTTATTTGGAACGGTTCGGCAGTTATTACGTTCCCAATTATCAAAAATGATGCTAAAAACACCGATTTTGCTATGTTAGAAACTTTGAACGCAAGCTGTGTCCGATCCAATCGACCGATGTTGACGGTTCAAACGGTATCGGATGGGAAATTGGCCGAGGAATTCATTTCTGAAAGCCGCGTTGCTCTAAGGTGCGCGGTTTGCGAGAAAAACGCGATAAACCGCGTAAATTATAATTTCCCACTTTCTAGCCAAACCGTACACGCTACGGGAAAACCGACCTCACCGTTGAATTCAGCACATCCAAATGCATAAGCATGACTACATTAGAAGGCTCTATCTCTCAAAAAGTTATAATTGTTTTTTCGTTCTAAATTTAGTACTTTTAGATAGAAAAAAATTGAACATTGCAACCGTTGGTGATAGAAAGGTTTACCCACTACCAAATGATAGTTCTCGTTGAGTCTATCAAAGATATGTATACTTTTATATGTCTAAGATTTACCACTTTCATATTATGTGGTCCATTTCGCTTATTTTTGTTATATTTGAAAAGCCGTAATTTCAGCACAACTCGGTAACCAGTAGAGACAGAGACTTTTCCTATGTAAATTTGTAATCAGCGCACCCATTTTAGTAAGATAGCAAAGGTTTCATGTCGATCCGGGTTCTAGTTTTACAGATTGAAGTGCCAGTTCAAAATTATAGTTTAAAATTCGTGTTTTCTTACAAAATTTCAGCCAGTCGGCAAAAACCCAACTACCTTCAATCAACTTACGGTTGTGGTTCTTGGTACAATTTTTGACGCTGATTACGCCCGTATAATTTGATTTTACTTATTTGGAACGGTTCGGCAGTTATTACGTTCCCAATTATCAAAAATGATGCTAAAAACACCGATTTTGCTATGTTAGAAACTTTGAACGCAAGCTGTGTCCGATCCAATCGACCGATGTTGACGGTTCAAACGGTATCGGATGGGAAATTGGCCGAGGAATTCATTTCTGAAAGCCGCGTTGCTCTAAGGTTCGCGGTTTGCGAGAAAAACGCGATAAACCGCGGAAATTATAATTTCCCACTTTCTAGCCAAACCGTACACGCTACGGGAAAACCGACCTCACCGTTGAATTCAGCACATCCAAATGCATAAGCATGACTACATTAGAAGGCTCTATCTCTCAAAAAGTTATAATTGTTTTTTCGTTCTAAATTTAGTACTTTTAGATAGAAAAAAATTGAACATTGCAACAGTTGGTGATAGAAAGGTTTACCCACTACCAAATGATAGTTCTCGTTGAGTCTATCAAAGATATGTATACTTTTATATGTCTAAGATTTACCACTTTCATATTATGTGGTCCATTTCGCTTATTTTTCTTATATTTGAAAAGCCGTAATTTCAGCACAACTCGGTAACCAGTAGAGACAGAGACTTTTCCTATGTAAATTTGTAATCAGCGCACCCATTTTAGTAAGATAGCAAAGGTTTCATGTCGATCCGGGTTCTAGTTTTACAGATTGAAGTGCCAGTTCAAAATTATAGTTTAAAATTCGTGTTTTCTTACAAAATTTCAGCCAGTCGGCAAAAACCCAACTACCTTCAATCAACTTACGGTTGTGGTTCTTGGTACAATTTTTGACGCTGATTACGCCCGTATAATTTGATTTTACTTATTTGGAACGGTTCGGCAGTTATTACGTTCCCAATTATCAAAAATGATGCTAAAAACACCGATTTTGCTATGTTAGAAACTTTGAACGCAAGCTGTGTCCGATCCAATCGACCGATGTTGACGGTTCAAACGGTATCGGATGGGAAATTGGCCGAGGAATTCATTTCTGAAAGCCGCGTTGCTCTCAGGTGCGCGGTTTGCGAGAAAAACGCGATAAACCGCGGAAATTATGATTTCCCACTTTCTAGCCAAACCGTACACGCTACGGGAAAACCAACCTCACCGTTGAATTCAGCACATCCAAATGCATAAGCATGACTACATTAGAAGGCTCTATCTCTCAAAAAGTTATAATTGTTGTTTCGTTCTAAATTTAGTACCTTTAGATAGAAAAAAATTGAACATTGCAACCGTTGGTGATAGAAAGGTTTACCCACTACCAAATGATAGTTCTCGTTGAGTCTATCAAAGATATGTATACTTTTATATGTCTAAGATTTACCACTTTCATATTATGTGGTCCATTTCGCTTATTTTTGTTATATTTGAAAAGCCGTAATTTCAGCACAACTCGGTAACCAGTAGAGACAGAGACTTTTCCTATGTAAATTTGTAATCAGCGCACCCATTTTAGTAAGATAGCAAAGGTTTCATGTCGATCCGGGTTCTAGTTTTACAGATTGAAGTGCCAGTTCAAAATTATAGTTTAAAATTCGTGTTTTCTTACAAAATTTCAGCCAGTCGGCAAAAACCCAACTACCTTCAATCACCTTACGGTTGTGGTTCTTGGTACAATTTTTGACGCTGATTACGCCCGTATAATTTGATTTTACTTATTTGGAACGGTTCGGCAGTTATTACGTTCCCAATTATCAAAAATGATGCTAAAAACACCGATTTTGCTATGTTAGAAACTTTGAACGCAAGCTGTGTCCGATCCAATCGACCGATGTTGACGGTTCAAACGGTATCGGATGGGAAATTGGCCGAGGAATTCATTTCTGAAAGCCGCGTTGCTCTAAGGTGCGCGGTTTGCGAGAAAAACGCGATAAACCGCGGAAATTATAATTTCCCATTTTCTAGCCAAACCGTACACGCTACGGGAAAACCGACCTCACCGTTGAATTCAGCACATCCAAATGCATAAGCATGACTACATTAGAAGGCTCTATCTCTCAAAAAGTTATAATTGTTTTTTTCGTTCTAAATTTAGTACTTTTAGATAGAAAAGAATTGAACATTGCAACCGTTGGAGATAGAAAGGTTTACCCACTACCAAATGATAGTTCTCGTTGAGTCTATCAAAGATATGTATACTTTTATATGTCTAAGATTTACCACTTTCATATTATGTGGTCCATTTCGCTTATTTTTGTTATATTTGAAAAGCCGTAATTTCAGCACAACTCGGTAACCAGTAGAGACAGAGACTTTTCCTATGTAAATTTGTAATCAGCGCACCCATTTTAGTAAGATAGCAAAGGTTTCATGTCGATCCGGGTTCTAGTTTTACAGATTGAAGTGCCAGTTCAAAATGATAGTTTACAATTCGTGTTTTCTTACAAAATTTCAGCCAGTCGGCAAAAACCCAACTACCTTCAATCAAATTACGGTTGTGGTTCTTGGTACAATTTTTGACGCTGATTATGCCCGTATAATTTTATTTTACTTATCTGGAACGCTTCGGCAGTTGTTACGTTCCCAATTATCAAAAATGATGCTAAAAACACCGATTTTGCTATGTTAGAAACTTTGAACGCAAGCTGTGTCCGATCCAATCGACCGATGTTGACGGTTCAAACGGTATCGGATGGGAAATTGGCCGAGGAATTCATTTCTGAAAGCCGCGTTGCTCTAAGGTGCGCGGTTTGCGAGAAAAACGCGATAAACCGCGGAAATTATAATTTCCCACTTTCTAGCCAAACCGTACACGCTACGGGAAAACCGACCTCACCGTTGAATTCAGCACATCCAAATGCATAAGCATGACTACATTAGAAGGCTCTATCTCTCAAAAAGTTATAATTGTTTTTTCGTTCTAAATTTAGTACTTTTAGATAGAAAAAAATTGAACATTGCAACCGTTGGTGATAGAAAGGTTTACCCACTACCAAATGATAGTTCTCGTTGAGTCTATCAAAGATATGTATACTTTTATATGTCTAAGATTTACCACTTTCATATTATGTGGTCCATTTCGCTTATTTTTGTTATATTTGAAAAGCCGTAATTTCAGCACAACTCGGTAACCAGTAGAGACAGAGACTTTTCCTATGTAAATTTGTAATCAGCGCACCCATTTTAGTAAGATAGCAAAGGTTTCATGTCGATCCGGGTTCTAGTTTTACAGATTGAAGTGCCAGTTCAAAATTATAGTTTAAAATTCGTGTTTTCTTACAAAATTTCAGCCAGTCGGCAAAAACCCAACTACCTTCAATCAAATTACGGTTGTGGTTCTTGGTACAATTTTTGACGCTGATTATGCCCGTATAATTTTATTTTACTTATCTGGAACGCTTCGGCAGTTGTTACGTTCCCAATTATCAAAAATGATGCTAAAAACACCGATTTTGCTATGTTAGAAACTTTGAACGCAAGCTGTGTCCGATCCAATCGACCGATGTTGACGGTTCAAACGGTATCGGATGGGAAATTGGTCGAGGAATTCATTTCTGAAAGCCGCGTTGCTCTAAGGTGCGCGGTTTGCGAGAAAAACGCGATAAACGGCGGAAATTATAATTTCCCACTTTCTAGCCAAACCGTATACGCTACGGGAAAACCGACCTCACCGTTGAATTTAGCACATCCAAATGCATGACTACATTAGAAGGCTCTATCTCTCAAAAAGTTATAATTGTTTTTTCGTTCTAAATTTAGTACTTTTAGATAGAAAAAAATTGAACATTGCAACCGTTGGTGATAGAAAGGTTTACCCACTACCAAATGATAGTTCTCGTTGAGTCTATCAAAGATATGTATACTTTTATATGTCTAAGATTTACCACTTTCATATTATGTGGTCCATTTCGCTTATTTTTGTTATATTTGAAAAGCCGTAATTTCAGCACAACTCGGTAACCAGTAGAGACAGAGACTTTTCCTATGTAAATTTGTAATCAGCGCACCCATTTTAGTAAGATAGTAAAGGTTTCATGTCGATCCGGGTTCTAGTTTTACAGATTGAAGTGCCAGTTCAAAATTATAGTTTAAAATTCGTGTTTTCTTACAAAATTTCAGCCAGTCGGCAAAAACCCAACTACCTTCAATCAAATTACGGTTGTGGTTCTTGGTACAATTTTTGACGCTGATTATGCCCGTATAATTTTATTTTACTTATCTGGAACGCTTCGGCAGTTGTTACGTTCCCAATTATCAAAAATGATGCTAAAAACACCGATTTTGCTATGTTAGAAACTTTGAACGCAAGCTGTGTCCGATCCAATCGACCGATGTTGACGGTTCAAACGGTATCGGATGGGAAATTGGCCGAGGAATTCATTTCTGAAAGCCGCGTTGCTCTAAGGTGCGCGGTTTGCGAGAAAAACGCGATAAACCGCGGAAATTATAATTTCCCACTTTCTAGCCAAACCGTACACGCTACGGGAAAACCGACCTCACCGTTGAATTCAGCACATCCAAATGCATAAGCATGACTACATTAGAAGGCTCTATCTCTCAAAAAGTTATAATTGTTTTTTCGTTCTAAATTTAGTACTTTTAGATAGAAAAAAATTGAACATTGCAACCGTTGGTGATAGAAAGGTTTACCCACTACCAAATGATAGTTCTCGTTGAGTCTATCAAAGATATGTATACTTTTATATGTCTAAGATTTACCACTTTCATATTATGTGGTCCATTTCGCTTATTTTTGTTATATTTGAAAAGCCGTAATTTCAGCACAACTCGGTAACCAGTAGAGACAGAGACTTTTCCTATGTAAATTTGTAATCAGCGCACCCATTTTAGTAAGATAGCAAAGGTTTCATGTCGATCCGGGTTCTAGTTTTACAGATTGAAGTGCCAGTTCAAAATTATAGTTTAAAATTCGTGTTTTCTTACAAAATTTCAGCCAGTCGGCAAAAACCCAACTACCTTCAATCAAATTACGGTTGTGGTTCTTGGTACAATTTTTGACGCTGATTATGCCCGTATAATTTTATTTTACTTATCTGGAACGCTTCGGCAGTTGTTACGTTCCCAATTATCAAAAATGATGCTAAAAACACCGATTTTGCTATGTTAGAAACTTTGAACGCAAGCTGTGTCCGATCCAATCGACCGATGTTGACGGTTCAAACGGTATCGGATGGGAAATTGGTCGAGGAATTCATTTCTGAAAGCCGCGTTGCTCTAAGGTGCGCGGTTTGCGAGAAAAACGCGATAAACGGCGGAAATTATAATTTCCCACTTTCTAGCCAAACCGTATACGCTACGGGAAAACCGACCTCACCGTTGAATTTAGCACATCCAAATGCATGACTACATTAGAAGGCTCTATCTCTCAAAAAGTTATAATTGTTTTTTCGTTCTAAATTTAGTACTTTTAGATAGAAAAAAATTGAACATTGCAACCGTTGGTGATAGAAAGGTTTACCCACTACCAAATGATAGTTCTCGTTGAGTCTATCAAAGATATGTATACTTTTATATGTCTAAGATTTACCACTTTCATATTATGTGGTCCATTTCGCTTATTTTTGTTATATTTGAAAAGCCGTAATTTCAGCACAACTCGGTAACCAGTAGAGACAGAGACTTTTCCTATGTAAATTTGTAATCAGCGCACCCATTTTAGTAAGATAGTAAAGGTTTCATGTCGATCCGGGTTCTAGTTTTACAGATTGAAGTGCCAGTTCAAAATTATAGTTTAAAATTCGTGTTTTCTTACAAAATTTCAGCCAGTCGGCAAAAACCCAACTACCTTCAATCAAATTACGGTTGTGGTTCTTGGTACAATTTTTGACGCTGATTACGCCCGTATAATTTGATTTTACTTATTTGGAACGGTTCGGCAGTTATTACGTTCCCAATTATCAAAAATGATGCTAAAAACACCGATTTTGCTATGTTAGAAACTTTGAACGCAAGCTGTGTCCGATCCAATCGACCGATGTTGACGGTTCAAACGGTATCGGATGGGAAATTGGCCGAGGAATTCATTTCTGAAAGCCGCGTTGCTCTAAGGTGCGCGGTTTGCGAGAAAAACCCGATAAACCGCGGAAATTATAATTTCCCACTTTCTAGCCAAACCGTACACGCTACGGGAAAACCGACCTCACCGTTGAATTCACCACATCCAAATGCATAAGCATGACTACATTAGAAGGCTCTATCTCTCAAAAAGTTATAATTGTTTTTTCGTTCTAAATTTAGTACTTTTAGATAGAAAAAAATTGAACATTGCAACCGTTGGTGATAGAAAGGTTTACCCACTACCAATTGATAGTTCTCGTTGAGTCTATCAAAGATATGTATACTTTTATATGTCTAAGATTTACCACTTTCATGTTATGTGGTCCATTTCGCTTATTTTTGTTATATTTGAAAAGCCGTAATTTCAGCACAACTCGGTAACCAGTAGAGACAGAGACTTTTCCTATGTAAATTTGTAATCAGCGCACCCATTTTAGTAAGATAGTAAAGGTTTCATGTCGATCCGGGTTCTAGTTTTACAGATTGAAGTGACAGTTCAAAATTATAGTTTAAAATTCGTGTTCTCTTACAAAATTTCAGCCAGTCGGCAAAAACCCAACTACCTTCAATCAACTTACGGTTGTGGTTCTTGGTACAATTTTTGACGCTGATTACACCCGTATAATTTGATTTTACTTATTTGGAACGGTTCGGCAGTTATTACGTTCCCAATTATCAAAAATGATGCTAAAAACACCGATTTTGCTATGTTAGAAACTTTGAACGCAAGCTGTGTCCGATCCAATCGACCGATGTTGACGGTTCAAACGGTATCGGATGGGAAATTGGCCGAGGAATTCATTTCTGAAAGCCGCGTTGCTCTAAGGTGCGCGGTTTGCGAGAAAAACGCGATAAACCGCGGAAATTATAATTTCCCATTTTCTAGCCAAACCGTACACGCTACGGGAAAACCGACCTCACCGTTGAATTCAGCACATCCAAATGCATAAGCATGACTACATTAGAAGGCTCTATCTCTCAAAAAGTTATAATTGTTTTTTCGTTCTAAATTTAGTACTTTTAGATAGAAAAAAATTGAACATTGCAACCGTTGGTGATAGAAAGGTTTACCCACTACCAAATGATAGTTCTCGTTGAGTCTATCAAAGATATGTATACTTTTATATGTCTAAGATTTACCACCTTCATATTATGTGGTCCATTTCGCTTATTTTTGTTATATTTGAAAAGCAGTAATTTCAGCACAACTCGGTAACCAGTATAGACAGAGACTTTTCCTATGTAAATTTGTAATCAGCGCACCCATTTTAGTAAGATAGCAAAGGTTTCATGTCGATCCGGGTTCTAGTTTTACAGATTGGAGTGCCAGTTCAAAATTATAGGTTAAAATTCGTGTTTTCTTACAAAATTTCAGCCAGTCGGCAAAAACCCAACTACCTTCAATCAACTTACGGTTGTGGTTCTTGGTACAATTTTTGACGCTGATTACGCCCGTATAATTTGATTTTACTTATTTGGAACGGTTCGGTAGTTATTACGTTCCCAATTATCAAAAATGATGCTAAAAACACCGATTTTGCTATGTTAGAAACTTTGAACGCAAGCTGTGTCCGATCCAATCGACCGATGTTGACGGTTCAAACGGTATCGGATGGGAAATTGGCCGAGGAATTCATTTCTGAAAGGCGCGTTGCTCTCAGGTGCGCGGTTTGCGCGAAAAACGCGATAAACCGCGGAAATTATGATTTCCCACTTTCTAGCCAAACCGTACACGCTACGGGAAAACCGACCTCACCGTTGAATTCAGCACATCCAAATGCATAAGCATGACTACATTAGAAGGCTCTATCTCTCAAAAAGTTATAATTGTTTTTAGTTCTAAATTTAGTACCTTTAGATAGAAAAAAATTGAACATTGCAACCGTTGGTGATAGAAAGGTTTACCCACTACCAAATGATAGCTCTCGTTGAGTCTATCAAAGATATGTATACTTTTATATGTCTAAGATTTACCACTTTCATATTATGTGGTCCATTTCGCTTATTTTTGTTATATTTGAATAGCCGTAATTTCAGCACAACTCGGTAACCAGTAGAGACAGAGACTTTTCCTATGTAAATTTGTAATCAGCGCACCCATTTTAGTAAGATAGCAAAGGTTTCATGTCGATCCGGGTTCTAGTTTTACAGATTGAAGTGCCAGTTCAAAATTATAGTTTAAAATTCGTGTTTTCTTACAAAATTTCAGCCAGTCGGCAAAAACCCAACTACCTTCAATCAACTTACGGTTGTGGTTCTTGGTACAATTTTTGACGCTGATTACGCCCGTATAATTTGATTTTACTTATTTGGAACGGTTCGGCAGCTATTACGTTCCCAATTATCAAAAATGATGCTAAAAAACCGATTTTGCTATGTTAGAAACTTTGAACGCAAGCTGTGTCCGATCCAATCGACCGATGTTGACGGTTCAAACGGTATCGGATGGGAAATTGGCCGAGGAATTCATTTCTGAAAGCCGCGTTGCTCTAAGGTGCGCGGTTTGCGAGAAAAACGCGATAAACCGCGGAAATTATAATTTCCCATTTTCTAGCCAAACCGTACACGCTACGGGAAAACCGACCTCACCGTTGAATTCAGCACATCCAAATGCATAAGCATGACTACACTAGAAGGCTCTATCTCTCAAAAAGTTATAATTGTTTTTTCGTTCTAAATTTAGTACTTTTAGATAGAAAAAAATTGAACATTGCAACCGTTGGTGATAGAAAGGTTTACCCACTACCAAATGATAGTTCTCGTTGAGTCTATCAAAGATATGTATACTTTTATATGTCTAAGATTTACCACTTTCATATTATGTGGTCCATTTCGCTTATTTTTGTTATATTTGAAAAGCCGTAATTTCAGCACAACTCGGTAACCAGTAGAGACAGAGACTCTTCCTATGTAAATTTGTAATCAGCGCACCCATTTTAGTAAGATAGCAAAGGTTTCATGTCGATCCGGGTTCTAGTTTTACAGATTGAAGGGCCAGTTCAAAATTATAGTTTAAAATTCGTGTTTTCTTACAAAATTTCAGCCAGTCGGCAAAAACCCAACTACCTTCAATCAACTTACGGTTGTGGTTCTTGGTACAATTTTTGACGCTGATTATGCCCGTATAATTTTATTTTACTTATCTGGAACGCTTCGGCAGTTGTTACGTTCCCAATTATCAAAAATGATGCTAAAAACACCGATTTTGCTATGTTAGAAACTTTGAACGCAAGCTGTGTCCGATCCAATCGACCGATGTTGACGGTTCAAACGGTATCGGATGGGAAATTGGCCGAGGAATTCATTTCTGAAAGCCGCGTTGCTCTAAGGTGCGCGGTTTGCGAGAAAAACCCGATAAACCGCGGAAATTATAATTTCCCACTTTCTAGCCAAACCGTACACGCTACGGGAAAACCGACCTCACCGTTGAATTCACCACATCCAAATGCATAAGCATGACTACATTAGAAGGCTCTATCTCTCAAAAAGTTATAATTGTTTTTTCGTTCTAAATTTAGTACTTTTAGATAGAAAAAAATTGAACATTGCAACCGTTGGTGATAGAAACGTTTACCCACTACCAAATGATAGCTCTCGTTGAGTCTATCAAAGATATGTATACTTTTATATGTCTAAGATTTACCACTTTCATGTTATGTGGTCTATTTCGCTTATTTTTGTTATATTTGAAAAGCCGTAATTTCAGCACAACTCGGTAACCAGTAGAGACAGAGACTTTTCCTATGTAAATTTGTAATCAGCGCACCCATTTTAGTAAGATAGCAAAGGTTTCATGTCGATCCGGGTTCTAGTTTTACAGATTGAAGTGCCAGTTCAAAATTATAGTTTAAAATACGTGATTTCTTACAAAATTATAGCCAGTCGGCAAAAACCCAAGTACCTTCAATCAAATTAAGGTTGTGGTTCTTGGTACAATTTTTGACGCTGGTTACGCAGGTATAACTTGAATTTACTTATGTGAAACGGTTCGGCAGTTATTACGTTCCGAATTATCAATAAAAATGCTAAAAACACCCATTTTACTATGTTAGAAACTTTGAACGCAAACTGTGTCCGATCCAATCGACCGATGTTGACGGTTCAAACGGTATCGGATGGGAAATTGGCCAAGGAATTCATTTCTGAAAGCCGCGTTGCTCTAAGGTGCGCGGTTTGCGAGAAAAACGCGATAAACTGCGGAAATTATAATTTCCCACCTTCTAGCCAAACCGTACACACTACGGGAAAACCGACCTCACCGTTGAATTCAGCACATCCAAATGCATAAGCATGACTATATTAGAAGGCTCTATCTCTCAAAAAGTTATAATTGCTTTTTCGTTCTAAATTTAGTACTTTTAGATAGAAAAAAATTGAACATTGCAACCGTTGGTGATAGAATGGTTTACCCACTACCAAATGATAGCTCTCGTTGAGTCTATCAAAGATATGTATACTTTTATATGTCTAAGATTTACCACTTTCATGTTATGTGGTCCATTTCGCTTATTTTTGTTATATTTGAAAAGCCGTAATTGCAGCACAACTCAGTAACCGGTAGAGACAGAGACTTTTCCTATGTAAATTTGTAATCAGCGCACCCATTTTAGTAAGATAGCAAAGGTTTCATGTCGATCCGGGTTCTAGTTTTACAGATTGAAGTGCCAGTTCAAAATTATAGTTTAAAATTCGTGTTTTCTTACAAAATTTCAGCCAGTCGGCAAAAACCCACCTACCTTCAATCAACTTACGGTTGTGGTTCTTGGTACAATTTTTGACGCTAATTACGCCCGTATAATTTGATTTTACTTATTTGGAACGGTTCGGCAGTTATTACGTTCCCAATTATCAAAAATGATGCTAAAAACACCGATTTTGCTATGTTAGAAACTTTGAGCGCAAGCTGTGTCCGATCCAATCGACCGATGTTGACGGTTCAAACGGTATCGGATGGGAAATTGGCCGAGGAATTCATTTCTGAAAGCCGCGTTGCTCTAAGGTGCGCGGTTTGCGAGAAAAACGCGATAAACCGCGGAAATTATAATTTCCCACTTTCTAGCCAAACCGTACACGCTACGGGAAAACCGACCTCACCATTGAATTCAGCACATCCAAATGCATAAGCATGACTACATTAGAAGGCTCTATCTCTCAAAAAGTTATAATTGTTTTTTTCGTTCTAAATTTAGTACTTTTAGATAGAAAAAAATTGAACATTGCAACCGTTGGTGATAGAAACGTTTACCCACTACCAAATGATAGCTCTCGTTGAGTCTATCAAAGATATGTATACTTTTATATGCCTAAGATTTACCATTTTCATGTAATGTGGTCCATTTTGCTTATTTTTGTTCTATTTGAAAAGCCGTAATTTCAGCACAACTGGGTAAATAGTAAGGACAGAGACTTTTCCTATGTAAATTTGTAATCAGCGCACCCATTTTAGTAAGATAGCAAAGGTTTCATGTCGATCCGGGTTCTAGTTTTACAGATTGAAGTGCCAGTTCAAAATTATAGTTTAAAATTCGTGTTTTCTTACAAAATTTTAGCCAGTCGGCAAAAACCCAACTACCTTCAATCAAATTACGGTTGTGGTTCTTGGTACAATTTTTGACGCTGATTACGCCCGTATAATTTTATTTTACTTATTTGGAACGGTTCGGCAGTTATTACGTTCCCAATTATCAAAAATGATGCTAAAAACACCGATTTTGCTATGTTAGAAACTTTGAACGCAAGCTGTGTCCGATCCAATCGACCGATGTTGACGGTTCAAACGGTATCGGATGGGAAATTGGCCGAGGAATTCATTTCTGAAAGCCGCGTTGCTCTAAGGTGCGCGGTTTGCGAGAAAAACGCGATAAACCGCGGAAATTATAATTTCCCATTTTCTAGCCAAACCGTACACACTACGGGAAAACCGACCTCACCGTTGAATTCAGCACATCCAAATGCATAAGCATGACTATATTAGAAGGCTCTATCTCTCAAAAAGTTATAATTGCTTTTTCGTTCTAAATTTAGTACTTTTAGATAGAAAAAAATTGAACATTGCAACCGTTGGTGATAGAATGGTTTACCCACTACCAAATGATAGCTCTCGTTGAGTCTATCAAAAATATGTATACTTTTATATGCCTAAGATTTACCATTTTCATGTAATGTGGTCCATTTTGCTTATTTTTGTTCTATTTGAAAAGCCGTAATTTCAGCACAACTCAGTAACCAGTAGAGACAGAGACTTTTCCTATGTAAATTTGTAATCAGCGCACCCATTTTAGTAAGATAGCAAAGGTTTCATGTCGATCCGGGTTCTAGTTTTACAGATTGAAGTGCCAGTTCAAAATTATAGTTTAAAATTCGTGTTTTCTTACAAAATTTTAGCCAGTCGGCAAAAACCCAACTACCTTCAATCAAATTACGGTTGTGGTTCTTGGTACAATTTTTGACGCTGATTACGCCCGTATAATTTGATTTTACTTATTTGGAACGGTTCGGCAGTTATTACGTTCCCAATTATCAAAAATGATGCTAAAAACACCGATTTTGCTATGTTAGAAAATTTGAACGCAAGCTGTGTCCGATCCAATCGACCGATGTTGACGGTTCAAACGGTATCGGATGGGAAATTAGCCGAGGAATTCATTTCTGAAAGCCGCGTTGCTCTAAGGTGCGCGGTTTGCGAGAAAAACGCGATAAACCGCGGAAATTATAATTTCCCACTTTCTAGCCAAACCGTACACGCTACGGGAAAACCGACCTCACCGTTGAATTCAGCACATCCAAATGCATAAGCATGACTACACTAGAAGGCTCTATCTCTCAAAAAGTTATAATTGTTTTTTCGTTCTAAATTTAGTACTTTTAGATAGAAAAAAATTGAACATTGCAACCGTTGGTGATAGAAAGGTTTACCCACTACCAAATGATAGTTCTCGTTGAGTCTATCAAAGATATGTATACTTTTATATGTCTAAGATTTACCACTTTCATATTATGTGGTCCATTTCGCTTACTTTTGTTATATTTGAAAAGCCGTAATTTCAGCACAACTCGGTAACCAGTAGAGACAGAGACTTTTCCTATGTAAATTTGTAATCAGCGCACCCATTTTAGTAAGATAGCAAAGGTTTCATGTCGATCCGGGTTCTAGTTTTACAGATTGAAGGGCCAGTTCAAAATTATAGTTTAAAATTCGTGTTTTCTTACAAAATTTCAGCCAGTCGGCAAAAACCCAACTACCTTCAATCAAATTACGGTTGTGGTTCTTGGTACAATTTTTGACGCTGATTATGCCCGTATAATTTTATTTTACTTATCTGGAACGCTTCGGCAGTTGTTACGTTCCCAATTATCAAAAATGATGCTAAAAACACCGATTTTGCTATGTTAGAAACTTTGAACGCAAGGTGTGTCCGATCCAATCGACCGATGTTGACGGTTCAAACGGTATCGGATGGGAAATTGGCCGAGGAATTCATTTCTGAAAGCCGCGTTGCTCTAAGGTGCGCGGTTTGCGAGAAAAACCCGATAAACCGCGGAAATTATAATTTCCCACTTTCTAGCCAAACCGTACACGCTACGGGAAAACCGACCTCACCGTTGAATTCACCACATCCAAATGCATAAGCATGACTACATTAGAAGGCTCTATCTCTCAAAAAGTTATAATTGTTTTTTCGTTCTAAATTTAGTACTTTTAGATAGAAAAAAATTGAACATTGCAACCGTTGGTGATAGAAAGGTTTACCCACTACCAAATGATAGCTCTCGTTGAGTCTATCAAAGATATGTATACTTTTATATGTCTAAGATTTACCACTTTCATGTTATGTGGTCCATTTCGCTTATTTTTGTTATATTTGAAAAGCCGTAATTTCAGCACAACTCGGTAACCAGTAGAGACAGAGACTTTTCCTATGTAAATTTGTAATCAGCGCACCCATTTTAGTAAGATAGCAAAGGTTTCATGTCGATCCGGGTTCTAGTTTTACAGATTGAAGTGCCAGTTCAAAATTATAGTTTAAAATACGTGATTTCTTACAAAATTATAGCCAGTCGGCAAAAACCCAAGTACCTTCAATCAAATTAAGGTTGTGGTTCTTGGTACAATTTTTGACGCTGGTTACGCAGGTATAACTTGAATTTACTTATGTGAAACGGTTCGGCAGTTATTACGTTCCGAATTATCAATAAAAATGCTAAAAACACCCATTTTACTATGTTAGAAACTTTGAACGCAAACTGTGTCCGATCCAATCGACCGATGTTGACGGTTCAAACGGTATCGGATGGGAAATTGGCCAAGGAATTCATTTCTGAAAGCCGCGTTGCTCTAAGGTGCGCGGTTTGCGAGAAAAACGCGATAAACTGCGGAAATTACAATTTCCCACCTTCTAGCCAAACCGTACACACTACGGGAAAACCGACCTCACCGTTGAATTCAGCACATCCAAATGCATAAGCATGACTATATTAGAAGGCTCTATCCCTCAAAAAGTTATAATTGCTTTTTCGTTCTAAATTTAGTACTTTTAGATAGAAAAAAATTGAACATTGCAACCGTTGGTGATAGAATGGTTTACCCACTACCAAATGATAGCTCTCGTTGAGTCTATCAAAAATATGTATACTTTTATATGCCTAAGATTTACCATTTTCATGTAATGTGGTCCATTTTGCTTATTTTTGTTCTATTTGAAAAGCCGTAATTTCAGCACAACTCGGTAAATAGTAAGGACGGAGACTTTTCCTATGTAAATTTGTAATCAGCGCACCCATTTTAGTAAGATAGCAAAGGCTTCATGTCGATCCGGGTTCTAGTTTTACAGATTGAAGTGCCAGTTCAAAATTATAGTTTAAAATTCGTGTTTTCTTACAAAATTTTAGCCAGTCGGCAAAAACCCAACTACCTTCAATCAAATTACGGTTGTGGTTCTTGGTACAATTTTTGACGCTGATTACGCCCGTATAATTTGATTTTACTTATTTGGAACGGTTCGGCAGTTATTACGTTCCCAATTATCAAAAATGATGCTAAAAACACCGATTTTGCTATGTTAGAAACTTTGAACGCAAGCTGTGTCCGATCCAATCGACCGATGTTGACGGTTCAAACGGTATCGGATGGGAAATTGGCCGAGGAATTCATTTCTGAAAGCCGCGTTGCTCTAAGGTGCGCGGTTTGCGAGAAAAACGCGATAAACCGCGGAAATTATAATTTCCCACTTTCTAGCCAAACCGTGCACACTACGGGAAAACCGACCTCACCGTTGAATTCAGCACATCCAAATGCATAAGCATGACTATATTAGAAGGCTCTATCTCTCAAAAAGTTATAATTGCTTTTTAGTTCTAAATTTAGTACTTTTAGATAGAAAAAAATTGAACATTGCAACCGTTGGTGATAGAATGGTTTACCCACTACCAAATGATAGCACTCGTTGAGTCTATCAAAAATATGTATACTTTTATATGCCTAAGATTTACCATTTTCATGTAATGTGGTCCATTTTGCTTCATTGTTCTATTTGAAAAGCCGTAATTTCAGCACAACTCGGTAAATAGTAAGGACGGAGACTTTTCCTATGTAAATTTGTAATCAGCGCACCCATTTTAGTAAGATAGCAAAGGCTTCATGTCGATCCGGGTTCTAGTTTTACAGATTGAAGTGCCAGTTCAAAATTATAGTTTAAAATTCGTGTTTTCTTACAAAATTTTAGCCAGTCGGCAAAAACCCAACTACCTTCAATCAAATTACGGTTGTGGTTCTTGGTACAATTTTTGACGCTGATTACGCCCGTATAATTTGATTTTACTTATTTGGAACGGTTCGGCAGTTATTACGTTCCCAATTATCAAAAATGATGCTAAAAACACCGATTTTGCTATGTTAGAAACTTTGAACGCAAGCTGTGTCTGATCCAATCGACCGATGTTGACGGTTCAAACGGTATCGGATGGGAAATTGGCCGAGGAATTCATTTCTGAAAGCCGCGTTGCTCTAAGGTGCGCGGTTTGCGAGAAAAACGCGATAAACCGCGGAAATTATAATTTCCCAATTTCTAGCCAAACCGTACACGCTACGGGAAAACCGACCACACCGTTGAATTCAGCACATCCAAATGCATAAGCATGACTACATTAGAAGGCTCTATCTCTCAACAAGTTATAATTGTTTTTTCGTTCTAAATTTAGTACTTTTAGATAGAAAAAAATTGAACATTGCAACCGTTGGTGATAGAAAGGTTTACCCACTACCAAATGATAGCTCTCGTTGAGTCTATCAAAGATATGTATACTTTTATATGTCTAAGATTTACCACTTTCATGTTATGTGGTC
The DNA here is from genome assembly GCA_964023965.1 of Melinopterus prodromus. Lineage (NCBI taxonomy): Eukaryota > Metazoa > Arthropoda > Insecta > Coleoptera > Scarabaeidae > Melinopterus > Melinopterus prodromus. The sequence goes on along the minus strand of OZ030390.1, from coordinate 17,200,003 downwards.
CATTTCGCTTATTTTTGTTATATTTGAAAAGCCGTAATTGCAGCACAACTCAGTAACCAGTAGAGACAGAGACTTTTCCTATGTAAATTTGTAATCAGCGCACCCATTTTAGTAAGATAGCAAAGGTTTCATGTCGATCCGGGTTCTAGTTTTACAGATTGAAGTGCCAGTTCAAAATTATAGTTTAAAATTCGTGTTTTCTTACAAAATTTCAGCCAGTCGGCAAAAACCCACCTACCTTCAATCAACTTACGGTTGTGGTTCTTGGTACAATTTTTGACGCTAATTACGCCCGTATAATTTGATTTTACTTATTTGGAACGGTTCGGCAGTTATTACGTTCCCAATTATCAAAAATGATGCTAAAAACACCGATTTTGCTATGTTAGAAACTTTGAGCGCAAGCTGTGTCCGATCCAATCGACCGATGTTGACGGTTCAAACGGTATCGGATGGGAAATTGGCCGAGGAATTCATTTCTGAAAGCCGCGTTGCTCTAAGGTGCGCGGTTTGCGAGAAAAACGCGATAAACCGCGGAAATTATAATTTCCCACTTTCTAGCCAAACCGTACACGCTACGGGAAAACCGACCTCACCATTGAATTCAGCACATCCAAATGCATAAGCATGACTACATTAGAAGGCTCTATCTCTCAAAAAGTTATAATTGTTTTTTTCGTTCTAAATTTAGTACTTTTAGATAGAAAAAAATTGAACATTGCAACCGTTGGTGATAGAAACGTTTACCCACTACCAAATGATAGCTCTCGTTGAGTCTATCAAAGATATGTATACTTTTATATGCCTAAGATTTACCATTTTCATGTAATGTGGTCCATTTTGCTTATTTTTGTTCTATTTGAAAAGCCGTAATTTCAGCACAACTGGGTAAATAGTAAGGACAGAGACTTTTCCTATGTAAATTTGTAATCAGCGCACCCATTTTAGTAAGATAGCAAAGGTTTCATGTCGATCCGGGTTCTAGTTTTACAGATTGAAGTGCCAGTTCAAAATTATAGTTTAAAATTCGTGTTTTCTTACAAAATTTTAGCCAGTCGGCAAAAACCCAACTACCTTCAATCAAATTACGGTTGTGGTTCTTGGTACAATTTTTGACGCTGATTACGCCCGTATAATTTGATTTTACTTATTTGGAACGGTTCGGCAGTTATTACGTTCCCAATTATCAAAAATGATGCTAAAAACACCGATTTTGCTATGTTAGAAACTTTGAACGCAAGCTGTGTCCGATCCAATCGACCGATGTTGACGGTTCAAACGGTATCGGATGGGAAATTGGCCGAGGAATTCATTTCTGAAAGCCGCGTTGCTCTAAGGTGCGCGGTTTGCGAGAAAAACGCGATAAACCGCGGAAATTATAATTTCCCATTTTCTAGCCAAACCGTACACACTACGGGAAAACCGACCTCACCGTTGAATTCAGCACATCCAAATGCATAAGCATGACTATATTAGAAGGCTCTATCTCTCAAAAAGTTATAATTGCCTTTTCGTTCTAAATTTAGTACTTTTAGATAGAAAAAAATTGAACATTGCAACCGTTGGTGATAGAATGGTTTACCCACTACCAAATGATAGCTCTCGTTGAGTCTATCAAAAATATGTATACTTTTATATGCCTAAGATTTACCATTTTCATGTAATGTGGTCCATTTTGCTTATTTTTGTTCTATTTGAAAAGCCGTAATTTCAGCACAACTCAGTAACCAGTAGAGACAGAGACTTTTCCTATGTAAATTTGTAATCAGCGCACCCATTTTAGTAAGATAGCAAAGGTTTCATATCGATCCGGGTTCTAGTTTTACAGATTGAAGTGCCAGTTCAAAATTATAGTTTAAAATTCGTGTTTTCTTACAAAATTTTAGCCAGTCGGCAAAAACCCAACTACCTTCAATCAAATTACGGTTGTGGTTCTTGGTACAATTTTTGACGCTGATTACGCCCGTATAATTTGATTTTACTTATTTGGAACGGTTCGGCAGTTATTACGTTCCCAATTATCAAAAATGATGCTAAAAACACCGATTTTGCTATGTTAGAAAATTTGAACGCAAGCTGTGTCTGATCCAATCGACCGATGTTGACGGTTCAAACGGTATCGGATGGGAAATTCCCCGAGGAATTCATTTCTGAAAGCCGCGTTGCTCTAAGGTGCGCGGTTTGCGAGAAAAACGCGATAAACCGCGGAAATTATAATTTCCCACTTTCTAGCCAAACCGTACACGCTACGGGAAAACCGACCACACCGTTGAATTCAGCACATCCAAATGCATAAGCATGACTACATTAGAAGGCTCTATCTCTCAACAAGTTATAATTGTTTTTTCGTTCTAAATTTAGTACTTTTAGATAGAAAAAAATTGAACATTGCAACCGTTGGTGATAGAAAGGTTTACCCACTACCAAATGATAGCTCTCGTTGAGTCTATCAAAGATATGTATACTTTTATATGTCTAAGATTTACCACTTTCATATTATGTGGTCCATTTCGCTTATTTTTGTTATATTTGAAAAGCCGTAATTGCAGCACAACTCAGTAACCAGTAGAGACAGAGACTTTTCCTATGTAAATTTGTAATCAGCGCACCCATTTTAGTAAGATAGCAAAGGTTTCATGTCGATCCGGGTTCTAGTTTTACAGATTGAAGTGCCAGTTCAAAATTATAGTTTAAAATTCGTGTTTTCTTACAAAATTTTAGCCAGTCGGCAAAAACCCAACTACCTTCAATCAAATTACGGTTGTGGTTCTTGGTACAATTTTTGACGCTGATTACGCCCGTATAATTTGATTTTACTTATTTGGAACGGTTCGGCAGTTATTACGTTCCCAATTATCAAAAATGATGCTAAAAACACCGATTTTGCTATGTTAGAAACTTTGAACGCAAGCTGTGTCCGATCCAATCGACCGATGTTGACGGTTCAAACGGTATCGGATGGGAAATTGGCCGAGGAATTCATTTCTGAAAGCCGCGTTGCTCTAAGGTGCGCGGTTTGCGAGAAAAACGCGATAAACCGCGGAAATTATAATTTCCCATTTTCTAGCCAAACCGTACACACTACGGGAAAACCGACCTCACCGTTGAATTCAGCACATCCAAATGCATAAGCATGACTATATTAGAAGGCTCTATCTCTCAAAAAGTTATAATTGCTTTTTCGTTCTAAATTTAGTACTTTTAGATAGAAAAAAATTGAACATTGCAATCGTTGGTGATAGAATGGTTTACCCACTACCAAATGATAGCTCTCGTTGAGTCTATCAAAAATATGTATACTTTTATATGCCTAAGATTTACCATTTTCATGTAATGTGGTCCATTTTGCTTATTTTTGTTCTATTTGAAAAGCCGTAATTTCAGCACAACTCAGTAACCAGTAGAGACAGAGACTTTTCCTATGTAAATTTGTAATCAGCGCACCCATTTTAGTAAGATGGCAAAGGTTTCATGTCGATCCGGGTTCTAGTTTTACAGATTGAAGTGCCAGTTCAAAATTATAGTTTAAAATTCGTGTTTTCTTACAAAATTTCAGCCAGTCGGCAAAAACCCACCTACCTTCAATCAACTTACGGTTGTGGTTCTTGGTACAATTTTTGACGCTGATTACGCCCGTATAATTTGATTTTACTTATTTGTAACGGTTCGGCAGTTATTACGTTCCCAATTATCAAAAATGATGCTAAAAACACCGATTTTGCTATGTTAGAAACTTTGAGCGCAAGCTGTGTCCGATCCAATCGACCGATGTTGACGGTTCAAACGGTATCGGATGGGAAATTGGCCGAGGAATTCATTTCTGAAAGCCGCGTTGCTCTAAGGTGCGCGGTTTGCGAGAAAAACGGGATAAACCGCGGAAATTATAATTTCCCACTTTCTAGCCAAACCGTACACGCTACGGGAAAACCGACCTCACCATTGAATTCAGCACATCCAAATGCATAAGCATGACTACATTAGAAGGCTCTATCTCTCAAAAAGTTATAATTGTTTGTTTCGTTCTAAATTTAGTACTTTTAGATAGAAAAAAATTGAACATTGCAACCGTTGGTGATAGAAACGTTTACCCACTACCAAATGATAGCTCTCGTTGAGTCTATCAAAGATATGTATACTTTTATATGCCTAAGATTTACCATTTTCATGTAATGTGGTCCATTTTGCTTATTTTTGTTCTATTTGAAAAGCCGTAATTTCAGCACAACTCGGTAAATAGTAAGGACGGAGACTTTTCCTATGTAAATTTGTAATCAGCGCACCCATTTTAGTAAGATAGCAAAGGCTTCATGTCGATCCGGGTTCTAGTTTTACAGATTGAAGTGCCAGTTCAAAATTATTGTTTAAAATTCGTGTTTTCTTACAAAATTTTAGCCAGTCGGCAAAAACCCAACTACCTTCAATCAAATTACGGTTGTGGTTCTTGGTACAATTTTTGACGCTGATTACGCCCGTATAATTTGATTTTACTTATTTGGAACGGTTCGGCAGTTATTACGTTCCCAATTATCAAAAATGATGCTAAAAACACCGATTTTGCTATGTTAGAAACTTTGAACGCAAGCTGTGTCTGATCCAATCGACCGATGTTGACGGTTCAAACGGTATCGGATGGGAAATTGGCCGAGGAATTCATTTCTGAAAGCCGCGTTGCTCTAAGGTGCGCGGTTTGCGAGAAAAACGCGATAAACCGCGGAAATTATAATTTCCCACTTTCTAGCCAAACCGTACACGCTACGGGAAAACCGACCACACCGTTGAATTCAGCACATCCAAATGCATAAGCATGACTACATTAGAAGGCTCTATCTCTCAACAAGTTATAATTGTTTTTTCGTTCTAAATTTAGTACTTTTAGATAGAAAAAAATTTAACATTGCAACCGTTGGTGATAGAAAGGTTTACCCACTACCAAATGATAGCTCTCGTTGAGTCTATCAAAGATATGTATACTTTTATATGTCTAAGATTTACCACTTTCATGTTATGTGGTCCATTTCGCTTATTTTTGTTATATTTGAAAAGCCGTAATTGCAGCACAACTCAGTAACCAGTAGAGACAGAGACTTTTCCTATGTAAATTTGTAATCAGCGCACCCATTTTAGTAAGATAGCAAAGGTTTCATGTCGATCCGGGTTCTAGTTTTACAGATTGAAGTGCCAGTTCAAAATTATAGTTTAAAATTCGTGTTTTCTTACAAAATTTCAGCCAGTCGGCAAAAACCCACCTACCTTCAATCAACTTACGGTTGTGGTTCTTGGTACAATTTTTGACGCTAATTACGCCCGTATAATTTGATTTTACTTATTTGGAACGGTTCGGCAGTTATTACGTTCCCAATTATCAAAAATGATGCTAAAAACACCGATTTTGCTATGTTAGAAACTTTGAGCGCAAGCTGTGTCCGATCCAATCGACCGATGTTGACGGTTCAAACGGTATCGGATGGGAAATTGGCCGAGGAATTCATTTCTGAAAGCCGCGTTGCTCTAAGGTGCGCGGTTTGCGAGAAAAACGGGATAAACCGCGGAAATTATAATTTCCCACTTTCTAGCCAAACCGTACACGCTACGGGAAAACCGACCTCACCATTGAATTCAGCACATCCAAATGCATAAGCATGACTACATTAGAAGGCTCTATCTCTCAAAAAGTTATAATTGTTTGTTTCGTTCTAAATTTAGTACTTTTAGATAGAAAAAAATTGAACATTGCAACCGTTGGTGATAGAAACGTTTACCCACTACCAAATGATAGCTCTCGTTGAGTCTATCAAAGATATGTATACTTTTATATGCCTAAGATTTACCATTTTCATGTAATGTGGTCCATTTTGCTTATTTTTGTTCTATTTGAAAAGCCGTAATTTCAGCACAACTCGGTAAATAGTAAGGACGGAGACTTTTCCTATGTAAATTTGTAATCAGCGCACCCATTTTAGTAAGATAGCAAAGGCTTCATGTCGATCCGGGTTCTAGTTTTACAGATTGAAGTGCCAGTTCAAAATTGTTGTTTAAAATTCGTGTTTTCTTACAAAATTTTAGCCAGTCGGCAAAAACCCAACTACCTTCAATCAAATTACGGTTGTGGTTCTTGGTACAATTTTTGACGCTGATTACGCCCGTATAATTTGATTTTACTTATTTGGAACGGTTCGGCAGTTATTACGTTCCCAATTATCAAAAATGATGCTAAAAACACCGATTTTGCTATGTTAGAAACTTTGAACGCAAGCTGTGTCTGATCCAATCGACCGATGTTGACGGTTCAAACGGTATCGGATGGGAAATTGGCCGAGAAATTCATTTCTGAAAGCCGCGTTGCTCTAAGCTGCGCGGTTTGCGAGAAAAACGCGATAAACCGCGGAAATTATAATTTCCCATTTTCTAGCCAAACCGTACACACTACGGGAAAACCGACCTCACCGTTGAATTCAGCACATCCAAATGCATAAGCATGACTATATTAGAAGGCTCTATCTCTCAAAAAGTTATAATTGCTTTTTCGTTCTAAATTTAGTACTTTTAGATAGAAAAAAATTGAACATTGCAATCGTTGGTGATAGAATGGTTTACCCACTACCAAATGATAGCTCTCGTTGAGTCTATCAAAAATATGTATACTTTTATATGCCTAAGATTTACCATTTTCATGTAATGTGGTCCATTTCGCTTATTTTTGTTATATTTGAAAAGCCGTAATTGCAGCACAACTCAGTAACCAGTAGAGACAGAGACTTTTCCTATGTAAATTTGTAATCAGCGCACCCATTTTAGTAAGATAGCAAAGGTTTCATGTCGATCCGGGTTCTAGTTTTACAGATTGAAGTGCCAGTTCAAAATTACAGTTTAAAATTCGTGTTTTCTTACAAAATTTCAGCCAGTCGGCAAAAACCCACCTACCTTCAATCAACTTACGGTTGTGGTTCTTGGTACAATTTTTGACGCTAATTACGCCCGTATAATTTGATTTTACTTATTTGGAACGGTTCGGCAGTTATTACGTTCCCAATTATCAAAAATGATGCTAAAAACACCGATTTTGCTATGTTAGAAACTTTGAGCGCAAGCTGTGTCCGATCCAATCGACCGATGTTGACGGTTCAAACGGTATCGGATGGGAAATTGGCCGAGGAATTCATTTCTGAAAGCCGCGTTGCTCTAAGGTGCGCGGTTTGCGAGAAAAACGCGATAAACCGCGGAAATTATAATTTCCCACTTTCTAGCCAAACCGTACACGCTACGGGAAAACCGACCTCACCATTGAATTCAGCACATCCAAATGCATAAGCATGACTACATTAGAAGGCTCTATCTCTCAAAAAGTTATAATTGTTTTTTTCGTTCTAAATTTAGTACTTTTAGATAGAAAAAAATTGAACATTGCAACCGTTGGTGATAGAAACGTTTACCCACTACCAAATGATAGCTCTCGTTGAGTCTATCAAAGATATGTATACTTTTATATGCCTAAGATTTACCATTTTCATGTAATGTGGTCCATTTTGCTTATTTTTGTTCTATTTGAAAAGCCGTAATTTCAGCACAACTGGGTAAATAGTAAGGACAGAGACTTTTCCTATGTAAATTTGTAATCAGCGCACCCATTTTAGTAAGATAGCAAAGGTTTCATGTCGATCCGGGTTCTAGTTTTACAGATTGAAGTGCCAGTTCAAAATTATAGTTTAAAATTCGTGTTTTCTTACAAAATTTTAGCCAGTCGGCAAAAACCCACCTACCTTCAATCAACTTACGGTTGTGGTTCTTGGTACAATTTTTGACGCTGATTACGCCCGTATAATTTGATTTTACTTATTTGGAACGGTTCGGCAGTTATTACGTTCCCAATTATCAAAAATGATGCTAAAAACACCGATTTTGCTATGTTAGAAACTTTGAACGCAAGCTGTGTCCGATCCAATCGACCGATGTTGACGGTTCAAACGGTATCGGATGGGAAATTGGCCGAGGAATTCATTTCTGAAAGCCGCGTTGCTCTAAGGTGCGCGGTTTGCGAGAAAAACGCGATAAACCGCGGAAATTATAATTTACCATTTTCTAGCCAAACCGTACACACTACGGGAAAACCGACCTCACCGTTGAATTCAGCACATCCAAATGCATAAGCATGACTATATTAGAAGGCTCTATCTCTCAAAAAGTTATAATTGCTTTTTCGTTCTAAATTTAGTACTTTTAGATAGAAAAAAATTGAACATTGCAACCGTTGGTGATAGAAAGGTTTACCCACTACCAAATGATAGCTCTCGTTGAGTCTATCAAAGATATGTATACTTTTATATGTCTAAGATTTACCACTTTCATATTATGTGGTCCATTTCGCTTATTTTTGTTATATTTGAAAAGCCGTAATTGCAGCACAACTCAGTAACCAGTAGAGACAGAGACTTTTCCTATGTAAATTTGTAATCAGCGCACCCATTTTAGTAAGATAGCAAAGGTTTCATGTCGATCCGGGTTCTAGTTTTACAGATTGAAGTGCCAGTTCAAAATTATAGTTTAAAATTCGTGTTTTCTTACAAAATTTTAGCCAGTCGGCAAAAACCCAACTACCTTCAATCAAATTACGGTTGTGGTTCTTGGTACAATTTTTGACGCTGATTACGCCCGTATAATTTGATTTTACTTATTTGGAACGGTTCGGCAGTTATTACGTTCCCAATTATCAAAAATGATGCTAAAAACACCGATTTTGCTATGTTAGAAACTTTGAACGCAAGCTGTGTCCGATCCAATCGACCGATGTTGACGGTTCAAACGGTATCGGATGGGAAATTGGCCGAGGAATTCATTTCTGAAAGCCGCGTTGCTCTAAGGTGCGCGGTTTGCGAGAAAAACGCGATAAACCGCGGAAATTATAATTTCCCATTTTCTAGCCAAACCGTACACACTACGGGAAAACCGACCTCACCGTTGAATTCAGCACATCCAAATGCATAAGCATGACTATATTAGAAGGCTCTATCTCTCAAAAAGTTATAATTGCTTTTTCGTACTAAATTTAGTACTTTTAGATAGAAAAAAATTGAACATTGCAATCGTTGGTGATAGAATGGTTTACCCACTACCAAATGATAGCTCTCGTTGAGTCTATCAAAGATATGTATACTTTTATATGTCTAAGATTTACCACTTTCATGTTATGTGGTCCATTTCGCTTATTTTTGTTATATTTGAAAAGCCGTAATTGCAGCACAACTCAGTAACCAGTAGAGACAGAGACTTTTCCTATGTAAATTTGTAATCAGCGCACCCATTTTAGTAAGATAGCAAAGGTTTCATGTCGATCCGGGTTCTAGTTTTACAGATTGAAGTGCCAGTTCAAAATTATAGTTTAAAATTCGTGTTTTCTTACAAAATTTCAGCCAGTCGGCAAAAACCCACCTACCTTCAATCAACTTACGGTTGTGGTTCTTGGTACAATTTTTGACGCTAATTACGCCCGTATAATTTGATTTTACTTATTTGGAACGGTTCGGCAGTTATTACGTTCCCAATTATCAAAAATGATGCTAAAAACACCGATTTTGCTATGTTAGAAACTTTGAGCGCAAGCTGTGTCCGATCCAATCGACCGATGTTGACGGTTCAAACGGTATCGGATGGGAAATTGGCCGAGGAATTCATTTCTGAAAGCCGCGTTGCTCTAAGGTGCGCGGTTTGCGAGAAAAACGGGATAAACCGCGGAAATTATAATTTCCCACTTTCTAGCCAAACCGTACACGCTACGGGAAAACCGACCTCACCATTGAATTCAGCACATCCAAATGCATAAGCATGACTACATTAGAAGGCTCTATCTCTCAAAAAGTTATAATTGTTTGTTTCGTTCTAAATTTAGTACTTTTAGATAGAAAAAAATTGAACATTGCAACCGTTGGTGATAGAAACGTTTACCCACTACCAAATGATAGCTCTCGTTGAGTCTATCAAAGATATGTATACTTTTATATGCCTAAGATTTACCATTTTCATGTAATGTGGTCCATTTTGCTTATTTTTGTTCTATTTGAAAAGCCGTAATTTCAGCACAACTCGGTAAATAGTAAGGACGGAGACTTTTCCTATGTAAATTTGTAATCAGCGCACCCATTTTAGTAAGATAGCAAAGGCTTCATGTCGATCCGGGTTCTAGTTTTACAGATTGAAGTGCCAGTTCAAAATTGTTGTTTAAAATTCGTGTTTTCTTACAAAATTTTAGCCAGTCGGCAAAAACCCAACTACCTTCAATCAAATTACGGTTGTGGTTCTTGGTACAATTTTTGACGCTGATTACGCCCGTATAATTTGATTTTACTTATTTGGAACGGTTCGGCAGTTACTACGTTCCCAATTATCAAAAATGATGCTAAAAACACCGATTTTGCTATGTTAGAAACTTTGAACGCAAGCTGTGTCTGATCCAATCGACCGATGTTGACGGTTCAAACGGTATCGGATGGGAAATTGGCCGAGAAATTCATTTCTGAAAGCCGCGTTGCTCTAAGCTGCGCGGTTTGCGAGAAAAACGCGATAAACCGCGGAAATTATAATTTCCCATTTTCTAGCCAAACCGTACACACTACGGGAAAACCGACCTCACCGTTGAATTCAGCACATCCAAATGCATAAGCATGACTATATTAGAAGGCTCTATCTCTCAAAAAGTTATAATTGCTTTTTCGTTCTAAATTTAGTACTTTTAGATAGAAAAAAATTGAACATTGCAATCGTTGGTGATAGAATGGTTTACCCACTACCAAATGATAGCTCTCGTTGAGTCTATCAAAAATATGTATACTTTTATATGCCTAAGATTTACCATTTTCATGTAATGTGGTCCATTTCGCTTATTTTTGTTATATTTGAAAAGCCGTAATTGCAGCACAACTCAGTAACCAGTAGAGACAGAGACTTTTCCTATGTAAATTTGTAATCAGCGCACCCATTTTAGTAAGATAGCAAAGGTTTCATGTCGATCCGGGTTCTAGTTTTACAGATTGAAGTGCCAGTTCAAAATTACAGTTTAAAATTCGTGTTTTCTTACAAAATTTCAGCCAGTCGGCAAAAACCCACCTACCTTCAATCAACTTACGGTTGTGGTTCTTGGTACAATTTTTGACGCTAATTACGCCCGTATAATTTGATTTTACTTATTTGGAACGGTTCGGCAGTTATTACGTTCCCAATTATCAAAAATGATGCTAAAAACACCGATTTTGCTATGTTAGAAACTTTGAGCGCAAGCTGTGTCCGATCCAATCGACCGATGTTGACGGTTCAAACGGTATCGGATGGGAAATTGGCCGAGGAATTCATTTCTGAAAGCCGCGTTGCTCTAAGGTGCGCGGTTTGCGAGAAAAACGCGATAAACCGCGGAAATTATAATTTCCCACTTTCTAGCCAAACCGTACACGCTACGGGAAAACCGACCTCACCATTGAATTCAGCACATCCAAATGCATAAGCATGACTACATTAGAAGGCTCTATCTCTCAAAAAGTTATAATTGTTTTTTTCGTTCTAAATTTAGTACTTTTAGATAGAAAAAAATTGAACATTGCAACCGTTGGTGATAGAAACGTTTACCCACTACCAAATGATAGCTCTCGTTGAGTCTATCAAAGATATGTATACTTTTATATGCCTAAGATTTACCATTTTCATGTAATGTGGTCCATTTTGCTTATTTTTGTTCTATTTGAAAAGCCGTAATTTCAGCACAACTGGGTAAATAGTAAGGACAGAGACTTTTCCTATGTAAATTTGTAATCAGCGCACCCATTTTAGTAAGATAGCAAAGGTTTCATGTCGATCCGGGTTCTAGTTTTACAGATTGAAGTGCCAGTTCAAAATTATAGTTTAAAATTCGTGTTTTCTTACAAAATTTTAGCCAGTCGGCAAAAACCCACCTACCTTCAATCAACTTACGGTTGTGGTTCTTGGTACAATTTTTGACGCTGATTACGCCCGTATAATTTGATTTTACTTATTTGGAACGGTTCGGCAGTTATTACGTTCCCAATTATCAAAAATGATGCTAAAAACACCGATTTTGCTATGTTAGAAACTTTGAGCGCAAGCTGTGTCCGATCCAATCGACCGATGTTGACGGTTCAAACGGTATCGGATGGGAAATTGGCCGAGGAATTCATTTCTGAAAGCCGCGTTGCTCTAAGGTGCGCGGTTTGCGAGAAAAACGGGATAAACCGCGGAAATTATAATTTCCCACTTTCTAGCCAAACCGTACACGCTACGGGAAAACCGACCTCACCATTGAATTCAGCACATCCAAATGCATAAGCATGACTACATTAGAAGGCTCTATCTCTCAAAAAGTTATAATTGTTTTTTTCGTTCTAAATTTAGTACTTTTAGATAGAAAAAAATTGAACATTGCAACCGTTGGTGATAGAAACGTTTACCCACTACCAAATGATAGCTCTCGTTGAGTCTATCAAAGATATGTATACTTTTATATGCCTAAGATTTACCATTTTCATGTAATGTGGTCCATTTTGCTTATTTTTGTTCTATTTGAAAAGCCGTAATTTCAGCACAACTGGGTAAATAGTAAGGACAGAGACTTTTCCTATGTAAATTTGTAATCAGCGCACCCATTTTAGTAAGATAGCAAAGGTTTCATGTCGATCCGGGTTCTAGTTTTACAGATTGAAGTGCCAGTTCAAAATTATAGTTTAAAATTCGTGTTTTCTTACAAAATTTTAGCCAGTCGGCAAAAACCCAACTACCTTCAATCAAATTACGGTTGTGGTTCTTGGTACAATTTTTGACGCTGATTACGCCCGTATAATTTGATTTTACTTATTTGGAACGGTTCGGCAGTTATTACGTTCCCAATTATCAAAAATGATGCTAAAAACACCGATTTTGCTATGTTAGAAACTTTGAGCGCAAGCTGTGTCCGATCCAATCGACCGATGTTGACGGTTCAAACGGTATCGGATGGGAAATTGGCCGAGGAATTCATTTCTGAAAGCCGCGTTGCTCTAAGGTGCGCGGTTTGCGAGAAAAACGGGATAAACCGCGGAAATTATAATTTCCCACTTTCTAGCCAAACCGTACACGCTACGGGAAAACCGACCTCACCGTTGAATTCAGCACATCCAAATGCATAAGCATGACTACATTAGAAGGCTCTATCTCTCAAAAAGTTATAATTGTTTTTTTCGTTCTAAATTTAGTACTTTTAGATAGAAAAAAATTGAACATTGCAACCGTTGGTGATAGAAACGTTTACCCACTACCAAATGATAGCTCTCGTTGAGTCTATCAAAGATATGTATACTTTTATATGCCTAAGATTTACCATTTTCATGTAATGTGGTCCATTTTGCTTATTTTTGTTCTATTTGAAAAGCCGTAATTTCAGCACAACTGGGTAAATAGTAAGGACAGAGACTTTTCCTATGTAAATTTGTAATCAGCGCACCCATTTTAGTAAGATAGCAAAGGTTTCATGTCGATCCGGGTTCTAGTTTTACAGATTGAAGTGCCAGTTCAAAATTATAGTTTAAAATTCGTGTTTTCTTACAAAATTTTAGCCAGTCGGCAAAAACCCAACTACCTTCAATCAAATTACGGTTGTGGTTCTTGGTACAATTTTTGACGCTGATTACGCCCGTATAATTTGATTTTACTTATTTGGAACGGTTCGGCAGTTATTACGTTCCCAATTATCAAAAATGATGCTAAAAACACCGATTTTGCTATGTTAGAAACTTTGAACGCAAGCTGTGTCCGATCCAATCGACCGATGTTGACGGTTCAAACGGTATCGGATGGGAAATTGGCCGAGGAATTCATTTCTGAAAGCCGCGTTGCTCTAAGGTGCGCGGTTTGCGAGAAAAACGCGATAAACCGCGGAAATTATAATTTACCATTTTCTAGCCAAACCGTACACACTACGGGAAAACCGACCTCACCGTTGAATTCAGCACATCCAAATGCATAAGCATGACTATATTAGAAGGCTCTATCTCTCAAAAAGTTATAATTGCTTTTTCGTTCTAAATTTAGTACTTTTAGATAGAAAAAAATTGAACATTGCAACCGTTGGTGATAGAAAGGTTTACCCACTACCAAATGATAGCTCTCGTTGAGTCTATCAAAGATATGTATACTTTTATATGTCTAAGATTTACCACTTTCATATTATGTGGTCCATTTCGCTTATTTTTGTTATATTTGAAAAGCCGTAATTGCAGCACAACTCAGTAACCAGTAGAGACAGAGACTTTTCCTATGTAAATTTGTAATCAGCGCACCCATTTTAGTAAGATAGCAAAGGTTTCATGTCGATCCGGGTTCTAGTTTTACAGATTGAAGTGCCAGTTCAAAATTATAGTTTAAAATTCGTGTTTTCTTACAAAATTTTAGCCAGTCGGCAAAAACCCAACTACCTTCAATCAAATTACGGTTGTGGTTCTTGGTACAATTTTTGACGCTGATTACGCCCGTATAATTTGATTTTACTTATTTGGAACGGTTCGGCAGTTATTACGTTCCCAATTATCAAAAATGATGCTAAAAACACCGATTTTGCTATGTTAGAAAATTTGAACGCAAGCTGTGTCTGATCCAATCGACCGATGTTGACGGTTCAAACGGTATCGGATGGGAAATTCGCCGAGGAATTCATTTCTGAAAGCCGCGTTGCTCTAAGGTGCGCGGTTTGCGAGAAAAACGCGATAAACCGCGGAAATTATAATTTCCCACTTTCTAGCCAAACCGTACACACTACGGGAAAACCGACCTCACCGTTGAATTCAGCACATCCAAATGCATAAGCATGACTATATTAGAAGGCTCTATCTCTCAAAAAGTTATAATTGCTCTTTCGTTCTAAATTTAGCACTTTTAGATAGAAAAAAATTGAACATTGCAACCGTTGGTGATAGAATGGTTTACCCACTACCAAATGATAGCACTCGTTGAGTCTATCAAAAATATGTATACTTTTATATGCCTAAGATTTACCATTTTCATGTAATGTGGTCCATTTTGCTTATTTTTGTTCTATTTGAAAAGCCGTAATTTCAGCACAACTCGGTAAATAGTAAGGACGGAGACTTTTCCTATGTAAATTTGTAATCAGCGCACCCATTTTAGTAAGATAGCAAAGGCTTCATGTCGATCCGGGTTCTAGTTTTACAGATTGAAGTGCCAGTTCAAAATTATAGTTTAAAATTCGTGTTTTCTTACAAAATTTTAGCCAGTCGGCAAAAACCCAACTACCTTCAATCAAATTACGGTTGTGGTTCTTGGTACAATTTTTGACGCTGATTACGCCCGTATAATTTGATTTTACTTATTTGGAACGGTTCGGCAGTTATTACGTTCCCAATTATCAAAAATGATGCTAAAAACACCGATTTTGCTATGTTAGAAACTTTGAACGCAAGCTGTGTCCGATCCAATCGACCGATGTTGACGGTTCAAACGGTATCGGATGGGAAATTGGCCGAGGAATTCATTTCTGAAAGCCGCGTTGCTCTAAGGGGCGCGGTTTGCGAGAAAAACGCGATAAACCGCGTAAATTATAATTTCCCACTTTCTAGCCAAACCGTACACGCTACGGGAAAACCGACCTCACCGTTGAATTCAGCACATCCAAATGCATAAGCATGACTACATTAGAAGGCTCTATCTCTCAAAAAGTTATAATTGTTTTTTTCGTTCTAAATTTAGTACTTTTAGATAGAAAAAAATTGAACATTGCAACCGTTGGTGATAGAAACGTTTACCCACTACCAAATGATAGCTCTCGTTGAGTCTATCAAAGATATGTATACTTTTATATGTCTAAGATTTACCACTTTCATGTTATGTGGTCCATTTCGCTTATTTTTGTTATATTTGGAAAGCCGTAATTTCAGCACAACTCGGTAACCAGTAGAGACAGAGACTTTTCCTATGTAAATTTGTAATCAGCGCACCCATTTTAGTAAGATAGCAAAGGTTTCATGTCGATCCGGGTTCTAGTTTTACAGATCGAAGTGCCAGTTCAAAATTATAGTTTAAAATTCGTGTTTTCTTACAAAATTTCAGCCAGTCGGCAAAAACCCAACTACCTTCAATCAACTTACGGTTGTGGTTCTTGGTACAATTTTTGACGCTGATTACGCCCGTATAATTTGATTTTACTTATTTGGAACGGTTCGACAGTTATTACGTTCCCAATTATCAAAAATGATGCTAAAAACACCGATTTTGCTATGTTAGAAACTTTGAACGCAAGCTGTGTCCGATCCAATCGACCGATGTTGACGGTTCAAACGGTATCGGATGGGAAATTGGCCGAGGAATTCATTTCTGAAAGCCGCGTTGCTCTAAGGTGCGCGGTTTGCGAGAAAAACGCGATAAACCGCGGAAATTATAATTTCCCACCTTCTAGCCAAACCGTACACACTACGGGAAAACCGACCTCACCATTGAATTCAGCACATCCAAATGCATAAGCATGACTATATTAGAAGGCTCTATCTCTCAAAAAGTTATAATTGCTTTTTCGTTCTAAATTTAGTACTTTTAGATAGAAAAAAATTGAACATTGCAACCGTTGGTGATAGAATGGTTTACCCACTACCAAATGATAGCTCTCGTTGAGTCTATCAAAAATATGTATACTTTTATATGCCTAAGATTTACCATTTTCATGTAATGTGGTCCATTTTGCTTATTTTTGTTCTATTTGAAAAGCCGTAATTTCAGCACAACTCGGTAAATAGTAAGGACAGAGACTTTTCCTATGTAAATTTGTAATCAGCGCACCCATTTTAGTAAGATAGCAAAGGTTTCATGTCGATCCGGGTTCTAGTTTTACAGATTGAAGTGCCAGTTCAAAATTATAGTTTAAAATTCGTGTTTTCTTACAAAATTTTAGCCAGTCGGCAAAAACCCAACTACCTTCAATCAAATTACGGTTGTGGTTCTTGGTACAATTTTTGACGCTGATTACGCCCGTATAATTTGATTTTACTTATTTGGAACGGTTCGGCAGTTATTACGTTCCCAATTATCAAAAATGATGCTAAAAACACCGATTTTGCTATGTTAGAAACTTTGAACGCAAGCTGTGTCCGATCCAATCGACCGATGTTGACGGTTCAAACGGTATCGGATGGGAAATTGGCCGAGGAATTCATTTCTGAAAGCCGCGTTGCTCTAAGGTGCGCGGTTTGCGAGAAAAACGCGATAAACCGCGGAAATTATAATTTCCCACTTTCTAGCCAAACCGTACACGCTACGGGAAAACCGACCTCACTGTTGAATTCAGCACATCCAAATGCATAAGCATGACTACATTAGAAGGCTCTATCTCTCAAAAAGTTATAATAGTTTTTTCGTTCTAAATTTAGTACTTTTAGATAGAAAAAAATTGAACATTGCAACCGTTGGTGATAGAAAGGTTTACCCACTACCAAATGATAGCTCTCGTTGAGTCTATCAAAGATATGTATACTTTTATATGTCTAAGATTTACCACTTTCATGTTATGTGGTCCATTTCGCTTATTTTTGTTATATTTGAAAAGCCGTAATTTCAGCACAACTCGGTAACCAGTAGAGACAGAGACTTTTCCTATGTAAATTTGTAATCAGCGCACCCATTTTAGTAAGATAGCAAAGGTTTCATGTCGATCCGGGTTCTAGTTTTACAGATTGAAGTGCCAGTTCAAATTTTATAGTTTAAAATTCGTGTTTTCTTACAAAATTTTAGCCAGTCGGCAAAAACCCAACTACCTTCAATCAAATTACGGTTGTGGTTCTTGGTACAATTTTTGACGCTGATTATGGCCGTATAATTTTATTTTACTTATCTGGAACGCTTCGGCAGTTGTTACGTTCCCAATTATCAAAAATGATGCTAAAAACACCGATTTTGCTATGTTAGAAACTTTGAACGCAAGCTGTGTCCGATCCAATCGACCGATGTTCACGGTTCAAACGGTATCGGATGGGAAATTGGCCGAGGAATTCATTTCTGAAAGCCGCGTTGCTCTAAGGTGCGCGGTTTGCGAGAAAAACACGATAAACTGCGGAAATTATAATTTCCCACCTTCTAGCCAAACCGTACACACTACGGGAAAACCGACCTCACCGTTGAATTCAGCACATCCAAATGCATAAGCATGACTATATTAGAAGGCTCTATCTCTCAAAAAGTTATAATTGCTTTTTCGTTCTAAATTTAGTACTTTTAGATAGAAAAAAATTGAACATTGCAACCGTTGGTGATAGAATGGTTTACCCACTACCAAATGATAGCTCTCGTTGAGTCTATCAAAAATATGTATACTTTTATATGCCTAAGATTTACCATTTTCATGTAATGTGGTCCATTTTGCTTATTTTTGTTCTATTTGGAAAGCCGTAATTTCAGCACAACTCGGTAACCAGTAGAGACAGAGACTTTTCCTATGTAAATTTGTAATCAGCGCACCCATTTTAGTAAGATAGCAAAGGTTTCATGTCGATCCGGGTTCTAGTTTTACAGATTGAAGTGCCAGTTCAAAATTATAGTTTAAAATTCGTGTTTTCTTACAAAATTTTAGCCAGTCGGCAAAAACCCAACTACCTTCAATCAAATTACGGTTGTGGTTCTTGGTACAATTTTTGACGCTGATTACGCCCGTATAATTTGATTTTACTTATTTGGAACGGTTCGGCAGTTATTACGTTCCCAATTATCAAAAATGATGCTAAAAACACCGATTTTGCTATGTTAGAAACTTTGAACGCAAGCTGTGTCCGATCCAATCGACCGATGTTGACGGTTCAAACGGTATCGGATGGGAAATTGGCCGAGGAATTCATTTCTGAAAGCCGCGTTGCTCTAAGGTGCGCGGTTTGCGAGAAAAACGCGATAAACCGCGAAAATTATAGTTTTCCACTTTCTGGCCAAACCGTACAAGCTACGGGAAAGCCGACCTCACCGTTGAATTCAGCACATCCCAATGCATAAGCATGACTACATTAGAACGCTCTATCTCTCAAAAAGTTATAATTGTTTTTTCGGTCTAAATTTAGCACTTTTAGATAGAAAAAAGTTGAACATAGCAACCGTTGGTGATAGAAAGGTTTACCCACTACCAAATGATAGCTCTCGTTGAGTCTATCAAAAATATGTATACTTTTATATGTCTAAGATTTACCACTTTCATGTTATGTGGTCCATTTCGCTTATTTTTGTTCTATTTGAAAAGCCGTAATTTCAGTACAACTCGGTAACCAGTAGAGACAGAGACTTTTCCTATGTAAATTTGTAATCAGCGCACCCATTTTAGTAAGATAGCAAAGGTTTCATGTCGATCCGGGTTCTAGTTTTACAGATTGGAGTGCCAGTTCAAAATTATAGTTTAAAATTCGTGTTTTCTTACAAAATTTTAGCCAGTCGGCAAAAACCACCATGTTTCGGAGTCGAGTTCCCATTCTTTTCTGTACATGACCAATAGATTTACTCTTGACAACTGGCAGTTCATCACGGATTTACGGATTTAAATTAATAATTGCAGCGAACTGCATCGAATCTTCACCGCCGATTAAATTGCCTTGTTTTTCACACCATATAGTTTCTCCGATCTCAAGAACAT
Organism: Melinopterus prodromus; assembly: GCA_964023965.1. Lineage (NCBI taxonomy): Eukaryota > Metazoa > Arthropoda > Insecta > Coleoptera > Scarabaeidae > Melinopterus > Melinopterus prodromus. Next base: position 17,180,370 of record OZ030390.1, on the reverse strand, counting down.
CATTCTTACCGATTCCACTTCCATGCTTCCCACAGATCCTTCGTGCGTTTTCGTGCAACTTCCTTCCTTCGTTGTGATCGTCTTTCCATTCCAGATGAGTATCAGCAGTTGCTGAATTTTGAGACTTCAAACTAAACTAACAATAAAGAAGCAAACCGACGCACTCTGAAATAATGCCTACGCTTCACACTTTTTAAGAATTTTGATACCGCGCGCTCCAGCAGTGAACCGAGGGGCGTTCACTTCAGTGCTCATAACGTCGGAAGGAAACCGAATTTTGTTATGAAACTTTGGAAACATATTCTTGACTAGTTTTACTTACAATTTACAGAATGAAAATGATTACAAAATTTTGAACCGCTAAACTAGTTCCTCAACATATCACAGTAAACGAGCGAATGAAGAAGAGAGGAAATATATAATCTAGCGAATAGCGACGCTAATTTTTACGAAAACTTATTCTAATAAGTTATCTATACTACGTTGTTTATAACCGTATTGGAGTAGTGTAACCAGCAAATTTCGTAAAGTAAAGTAAAATTAGACGTTGATCGTACGTTACAATTTCGTCCTGTTACGTGAACAAGAAAGTTATTACGCGCGGTTCCTGGGTTCCATTCGGCTTCTGCGCAAACTTCCTTCAATGTGGTGTGAGCAGCTTACCTCTAGCTCCCATCCACATGCATATTTCCCGCAAACTTCTACACTCCGCCCCGGTAGCAGAGTAGATTTATCCGGCTTGCGAGCGCCAAAACAATAATTCATTTGAAATTCTATTTGCCATTGTTGCGCGAAAAAGTTTTACGGCAACATTCAATCTACTCGCAATTTAAAAGTAATTTTGTGAAAATAAAACAAGCGGCGACGGAAAGAAGGAGCCGAGAGAACGGAGAGCGTTTATTGATTGACGTAGCGTAGAGGCGGCAACGGTCTACCGTCTATCCGCGGCACAGGAAGAAATCTTCCGTGCAGAAACACATCAATCTGGGATATCAGGGCTCCACGACTTACACAAAGTCGATTACCTGCACTCACGGGGTAATGCATGTTTCACGGCGCCCCGCTGCCGCATGTTCGTCCGCCACAATCCCATAGTAGATGAACATACTTTTCTCTCTTTATGTATTAGACATTGATTAAACTACTTGTTTTCAGGGAAACCATCGCAGGAAATGGTACCCATTTTGTACAAGGCGCAAGTAGGATGCAAGTTCCGACCTTTGTCCTACATTGTCTACAGTGTTGTTTTGGTTAGTATTTTCTGTATTCTGGAGTGGATGGAAGCGCTTAATAATTCTACTAGTATGTAAATAGTAGTTACCGGGATCAGGTTAATTAATAATTAGGTGATAAGTAATAAATTTAAATTTAATGTAGGTAATTTAAATTTAGTGGTATACCTTGTATCTAGAATTATTAGAAAATATTGCATGATTTACTACTAATTTTATTTTTATTTTATTTTATTTACATTTATTCAGGAAGATAACAGGGTTTCCCCTAAAAACACTTCCATAGAAATACATGTATATTGCCTATGCTAGAACACAAAAAAATCATACAAAAATACATAAATGAGAAAAAAAACTCTTCACTCAAAAAAACTCCCAGAATGCAACAGTTACACAAAAATTCAAATGTTAATATCAAATTAAGAAATTTCTTCCTTCAAACTTAGAAGTTCAAATGACTAACCACCTTTTCGTAGTAAATACAAGGCACTTCGAATTAAAACATATGCAAATAAAGAATCCCTCAAATGAAAACAGTATTTCTTGACATGCAATATTATAGGTATCTTTATCAACTTGGAGAACTAAAATAGCAACAAAGAAATATTTGAGTGGGTAGCTGGAATGTATCTGATTTTGACATTTTAAAAATAGGTTTATAAAATTGGTGCTGTTACAGCGGGCTTTGATCATTTTTCGGCTATTCTCGACTATTATTTCACAGAACAATTAATAAAAACTAAAGCTATACCAACATCCCAGCGCGTGTCGTTCATTTTTAAAGCTTAAGAAGAATTGAGACTTAATATATATAATCAGTAGAGCGAGTACGTTTTACAAAACAAGCATCCGTACTGAGCTTAATTTTATGTAACTATTTCATGTTATCTATAACATTATAGATAAATATATTGTGAGCTTAACGCAAACTTAAAAACAGGTGCAAAATGTAGAAAAACAAACTCTTGAATCAATTCTTCACTGTTCTTTAATGATACTTGTCAGTAAACTACTTACTACTTACTGACAAGTATCATTAAAGAACAGTGAAGAATTGATTCAAGAGTTTGTTTTTCTACATTGTAGATAAAGTTGTATTATTTGTATTATATTCTGTGGTACGTCAGTTTAGGTCAGTTTAGTTGTATGTCCGTAACCGCTGTTTGCGTTCTGTTTAGTTGGTTGAAATGTTATTAACGTCCATGTTTTAAGACTGTGTTTTACGGCCATTTATTAGTTCCTGAGGAAGCGAACAAGAATTGGCGAAATATAGAACAATAAAAACAGATCTAACAAAGAATTGATGAGCCATATCATAAAAAAAAACAAATTTATTATGTGGTAATGTATATGTATTAATTGTTGTCGTTGTATCCACGCTACATGATTAAATATATCTGATTCATGTAAGGTTCTTAGACCTGCTCCTACCAACTCTGTTATCATCCGGGGGCATAATTGCCAAGGGGATATCAGGATTGTGCTTACTACCATCGAGCTACCATCGCATGACATGCCTAGGGATTTCTTCGTAAAATGGCATATTTGAAAGTGTCACTTATTTGCTCTAAAATATAACACATATGAGAGAATTATGACAGATTTATGACAATTATATGTCAGTGCTGGGTAGCACTAATTTCGTTTGCAACATTTAAAAACTGAAGAAATGGAAATGTTAATTTATCTGTAGTTACCGGCAATAAACAATTAAATGCGTCATATAAACAAAATATTAATAAGCAGATTAAATTGACGAATAAATGAAATCAGGAAGTGAAATCAGGAAGTGGAGACGAGACTTGCAGCACACGCTGAGATCAACAAAGAATTATTACTGATAGAGGATTATTAATTAGAAGATACAAAGTTAGAAATAACCGCAAAAGTATACCACCATTCGTTGTCGTCTCTTTCAGTGATAATTTTATCAGAAGTCATGTGAAAATATTTAGATATGTTGTGTCATATGGACACTGAATCCTAATGTGAGTACAAAAACAGATTGAAAATGAGTTATTTTGTTCCAGTTGATTTTTTCTCATAACATCCCCTTCTGGTATTTTGCAATACCGTGGTCATAATACCTCTAACTCAAAGGTTCTATGAGTTGGTAAATTTCAGGTAGAAAATACTTAAAGAATTCCTTTGAAAAACAAAATATTTAACAAAATATTTAACTAAATCAAAATGTGAATCTACATTCTATATTAATTGTACACCTAAGGTCCTTTCACCACGTATGGGAAAAAAATTTATTTCTTCCATAACCATATCTTCATCACATGTAAAAATAATATGACACCTTATTTTTAAATAATACTGCTTTTTCTCAAAAAATGTAACAAAAATCTTTTATAAACAATACAGTATAATCACTTTTAAAGCAAATTACTAGCAGCTTTTGTACTTAACAGCAACTTTTTCCAGTGGTCTCTGATATCTTAGCTACAGGATAACTTTGTTGGTAGGACCGATTTTAGAGATATCAGGAGGTTAAAATTGCCAAGGAGAAGCCAGCAGGTCATAGTTGCGGGCCTTAGTGAAAACAGCACATAAATGATTGATATTTTTACGTTAAATTTTGTGTATACTTATAGAGGAAGGCGTAACTTAGATCTATTATGTGGTACTTTTTCAATTTTAAACTGTGTTCCCCGTAAAAAGATGCAAAATCCGTCAATTTTATGTCAGTTTCAGTGACAGATTTGTCAAAAATGATCAAAAATATAGAAAATCTACCACTAGATGGAAAATTATATGCCTTTTATCTTTAATTTGGTGATTTGCAGTTACAATTCTGTGCACTAATAGCTGAGAAAGCCCCTCAGAACTTTTACGTGTTTTCCGAGTCAAACATAAGGAATACGGATTTGCTTTAAGGATGAGTTTTTCAATGTTGGTTTAATCCATGATCCGTGTTCAGGACTTAAGATTTTTGTATATCTGAATTAGATTCTTGGTTTCAACTGGTGATAACCGCAGCCTAAAGAATACAATGATTTCAATTCTATTGTACCACAAACCATATATTTTAAACCGCATGAAACACATCGCCACTTCACCAGAATTTTGCTTTGTTTTTCTTTTTAATTCATAGCTTATTGTATTTAATTTAATTACGGAACGTAGATTATTGCTGTGCCAAGTAAATTTACAACAGCTACCTACACAAACAGTTTTGAATCTTCGATTATTTTGTTATTATTCTTTTGGCAATAACTCTTACGGAAAGGCAATCTTGTCTTGAGTTAACAACAACCATTCTATCTATATGACACATGGACTTTTGATGCAATATAAAAATTAAAATCCTGGCTTTTAGTATTATGTAGGAGTAGTGGTGCCATAATACAGTCGCGTATTACGATCTGTTCGATATTATTGTCCCATTGTACCCCAGCAACACTTATCGGATCTCAGTCAGATTATCGCATATGATGCAATGAATTCGCACATTCTTCGCCAAGGCGAATACTGGTTGGTACTTATTTGTCCTGCGTGGTATTCTTCGCGGTGTCCAATCGAAATAAAATTTGCATACATTTAAATATAGACATGAATTTATATTGTGTGCTTAAGATTTGCATATCCAGTATGCTGCTTCCTCGAAAGCGATCTCATACTCCTACTACAGCACGCTTTAAACAACCGTGTTAAGCCCGAAAAAGAGGTGGGCCCTTAAAAATGTAGGCGTCTCTGCCGAGAGCCGGACTCCGCGTGTCACCTTTGTGCGAGACGAATTTTAAAGACCTCGGCTTAAGTGCCAAGATAGCTGTGCGCAACTATTCCTTGCAATCCTTTGACGTTCGCGTACTTACCCACCATGTAACGTAACGGTTTGTCGCCGTACGACAGAGTATGATGTATATTGTATAGGTACTCAGCATCGAAATATTTTGTAAAGGTCCTTTGAGGTAACGATGGTTGGTTGACTATATATTGCAACAGAAATAAAAATGGGGAAAATTGTGACTCACTTTTTGAGCTATATTTTTCAAGTAGTGAGTGATGGTAGTAACTAACCTCGTATATTGCTCCCATAACACTGGTCAACAAATTTTGATTTGTTTTCGGTAACTTAAACCAAAATGTACTTTCTTTATTATTAATTTGGACGTGCTGAGTTCGAATATGGCAGTAAAAAATATAGCAGCTGTCTCATTTTCCCGTAATTTTGAAATTAAAAGAGATAAAACCTTTCTTTACTTTAATGATTTATTCGGCACATTGTACAGAACATCATGATAATTGTGAAATACTATTACAAATTTGAAAAATACACATTTGGTATCATACTGGGAGCACCAAAATGGTGTTCTGTTTCAGTTTCAGACATCCTGACCAGAAATAAAAGATTCAAACATTCATGTATTCTCGTCATTTTGTTTCTTGACTTATCCAATATCAAACATTTTGTAGAAGAAAGACAGGTTCAAGTAAACATAGGCAAAATCTGAGCTACCAGAAAACAAGTAAAACTGTGGTTTCTCTTTAGCCCAAATATTATGACATACCATGAACCAATTTCCACCAGTGTCCAATAGATGTCATGATAATATTAGTTAGACAGCAATCCTTACTGTTACCATCGTTTGAAATGACGAATTAAATCTATTCCTTCCACAGGGCTCAGTAGTTCAGCGGTAGAGCAATGCCCCGGCAAGGCAGAAGGCCCCGGTTCGAATCCGGGCTGAGACCGTATCCTTTTAATTAATTTTAAAATTACTTCTCTCCTGGATTCTATTTCCGTCATATTCCTTATATACTGTATATTTAAACCGATTAAACTAGTTTCCAAATATTATGACACATCCGTCAGAATTAAACCAAATTATACCTTATTTATGCGATGCCAGGTCAAGATTATTATACTCCAGTAATTGTTGTGCAGATATAACGGAAAAAGTTATGAGATGTCAGGCGGAGTCCATAATTCTGTTAATAATAATAAAGTAAATAATAAAGTAGAAGACTGAGTAATGTTTGTACTGAGATTGGACATTTAAAACAAATTAACTGTTCAAAATACATCCTTGCTGATACGCTAGTTTGCTCAAACCTACTTACAAATTTCCCTCAGCATCATAACTTAAAACATCAGAAAAATAAGGATCGATTATATTCACTAGGCTCCAGTTCCAATTAAATAGATTATGTACTATCGTGGCCATATATTATGTCCCCTCTTTTGACGTCGATTTTCTCGCAAACCTAGAGGCGAAAAAATTCTGTTGGTGTCCTGGATTCATATGATAAAACTCAAAAATAAATAGAAAGCTGCATATGTAGGCGTTTACCCGATTTTTCCAAATTAAGAAGAATTGGCGCAGTTTTTGCCAAGTAAATTTCATTCGTTTAACTTTAGCAATTAATTACTCCGGAAATAATCCATAGCTTTTAGTGCGCACTTTTGTAAAATTATCGGATTAGTGCCGATTATGCCAGCAAATCCATTATTAGAAGAGCTGGGATGAGATGATTTATGGATCATAGGGTACCTAATAAATCATATGTTTAAAGTTTATTACAAAATCATTGTTTATCTTGCAACAAAAGATCTGTGTTGAAGCATCTTATGACCGCCGCAATTCACGCTGCGCTCTTCGGTCTTTGCTTTGGTGCGGGGGAAGGGATCGATAACGCCGCTGCCGGTAGTGGGGGGTCGCACGATGGATTAGTTACTAGAAGATCAGTGTCTACGGACACAATATAACGACAGGGCGATTATATTATTTGTCCCTGTATTTAAATATTACTAATAAATAAAGTGTTGAAAGTGTTCTAATAGTTTCAATAATTATATAACAAAACCGGACATACTTTTAATATATTTTTTCAGTTTATCAAGCAAATTTAATTTAGTATTCACAACTAATCGGAAAATCTGCTAATTCCATATTCTTCAAGTCCACAAAAACGGACTCAGACGGAGTCCCTGACCCCTCTGCGCAAAATATTGTTCTGTATGTTTTTTTTTTTTCGGTCTTAAAATTTAACAAATAGTCGTTGTTTGCAAGCTTATTGTATAAAAATTGAACAATACAAAAACGACAATCGATAGAAGAGACTCTGAATGCAACCTGAATAAACATTGAAATGTTTTGTGGTATGCGGTATAGAAATGCAAAAATCGGGTAAATGTTTTAACTTCTTTCGCGCTCATGTTTACACCGAGAGGCAAAAAATTTTGATAGTATACAGCTTATGTAGAAATGATTGAGGAGTATGACAGACTTTATTTAATTTTTTTCTGTTCAGTAGTTTTAGAGTTACGAGACGTCAAACAAACTCAATAATTTTGAGACGAGAGATGGCAGTTAGGGCACTTCTCTCGTACCGGGTCACATATTATAATACAAATTCTGCAAAAATAAAGAATGTAATTCTGTTAGTTAAAATTACTACCTTAAGAAGTTATCGTTCTTTTTGTGTACTGATAATCATCTGTACGCGGTTCTCTCACTATCGACAGAACCGCTAACAAGTCCCATCCCGCACAACACTAAAAACCGTAGAGCCTCGGAATTCGCGCGGCGTGTCATCTTGATATTTTGTATGGAAAATGCAAGATAAACAATGATTATGTAATAAACTTTAAAACTATGAATTATTGGGTAGCCTATAGTCCATATTTTATATTCTAGCTCTGCTAATAACGGAAGTGCTGGCATGGCATAATATAGCTTTTTGTGTGTCAACTACTAATCCAATAATTTTACAAAATTACTTTTTAATTCGTTAAAATCTATGGATTATTTCCGGAGTAATTATTTGCTAAAGTTAAACGATTGAAATTTACCGTGCTAAAACAGCGCCAATTCTTCTTAATTTGGAAAAATCGGGAAAACACCATATAGTTGTAGCATATTCATCAAGGACAACATCAGAATATTTTTTGCCCCTAGACTTGCGAGAAAATCGACATAATATATGGGGGACATAACATATGGCAACGATAGTACCTGAAAAAGGCAATTTTTTGATTTTCCAGAATATATCAGAAATGAAACCACTGGAAATATTGCTATATCTGTTTATATAATGTGCTCTTACATAGATATCACAACAATATAGTGTCATTAAAAGTTGACCAGTGTAATCACTAATTGAATTACTTACCAATAAGCCTATAATCACCAATATTGAACAACATTTGAAGTAGTTTGTATAAATATTAAGTCAATTATATTTCGTTTAAATTCACCACAATGCCCAAATAACACAGCTTGCGTACATGATCATGTTAGCAAAAATTGCTCAATCTTCCAGTTTATCGGTGTAATAATACACGAACACCCAGTACATTATTTAACAAGTTACAAACACGAAGGTGGTGTGTAACAGCAAACTAATGAGAATATGTACCACCGAAATCGAAAATGTAATGGAAATTTTGTTAGCGCCCGAATACCCAGCCTCAGTATTGCTATGTAGGTACTCCATTAACTTCAGTGGCACCTGGCACCCTGAAGGCATGCTGCGAATAATAAAGCCGTATGTTACAGCCGTCATCTGCAATCCATACACAGAGAGAAAATTTTGTTTGTCTCAAATAAATCGGTGTCGGAATACAGGCAAAAATATGTTTATTTATTACAAACGGTATTTATGTGAGGCAAACATTTGTTTGGAGTAAAGTAATATTATTTGAATGAAAAAAACGTATGAAACAATATTTTTTTAGATTTACTGTCTATTGCCTTTGTGACGAAAACAACAGTAGATAATAAGTGAAATAATCAAAAGGCATTCACTTAACTAACTTGTCTGTTGTTTGTGTAAAAATATCAAATCCGTGCACTATCACAAACTGTACTGTACGCTCAGTAGCAAAAGTGCGCAATCACTAATCTATGTCAGTATAAGTGCACGTTGACGTTTATATTTATCATTTATTTTGAATAAGTTTAATGGAGAAAACTTGTTGTGGTACCTACTACTTTCTAGGAGATCTACTTTGTAACAAAATTAAACCTTCTACCAGACATAAGATTGCAAAAAAAGTACGATAGAATGTTATTGTCATATAGGTTTTTATTGTACTACAGTAAGATTTGTTAAAGTTACGTACCACTTTTTAGCATGATTTTTTTTTATTGAAGAACGCAGCATGTTATCTGGCGAGTTTCGAGAAATACATATTCCTTGGTTATATGACGTCATAGCGGTCCAAAGTGGCATAATGGTGGTGTTATCAATTTTTGAAAAACCCGATTAATATTAATCCGATCGAGTCCGTTTAGGGTTCATTATTTTCGTCTTTTTATTCTCTATAATTCGTCTGTTGAACGCATGAAGATTGCTCCATCGGTTCAGGTTTTACAAGCGAAAAACGAAAAAGCACGATTTTTTGAGGTTTTCTTTTTATAACAAGTAAAGTAATGATATTTGCGAGTCGAAAACATGTCACAATACATCTACAGAATGTTCCACGTGACCTGGGACCGTCGGCTTGCTGATACTATTTTAGTCACGAACTCAGTCATTTTCCGCTCTATGGCTGGACTATAACATAAGCCTATCCGACTTATTTAAAGGTGGTAGTTTGTCGTATGTGGTATCATTCGACTGACATGTTAAAAATTAAAAAATTGCTTAAAAAAAGTTGCAAATGAAACCATAATCAGTTACAGTGTTTGTAGAAACTGTAATCAGACGAACATTACATGTAATCAGCTTGCTTCTATGGACAGTCAAATGTTCAAAAAGGGAGTTTTATGATCTGGAAAAAAATTCCGTTAATGGTAGTTTCATTTTAAAATAGCTATCCGCTGATACCCCATACGACCTAAGTTTTAATTTGAAATTCTGAGTGCAATTCTGACAATCGTTATATTCATGAAATTAAAACTCTTATAATTAATAATGTTTATTAATATTACTAATGCAGCGTGTTTTACATTAGTATTTTCCGAATGTTTATGACATCATATAACATATAAAGGAATAACACTAGATATAATTACAGGTATAATATAATTAAACCATCTCATCAGTACTTTTTTACGTATACTATTTTAACATTTTGCGTATACTTTCACATTATACTATCATCATATGCACATGTTTTAATTTGAAAAAAGTTTATTTCTCAATCTCAACCTCGTCAAAAATAACAGTGGTAGGTACAGAGAACTCAGAACTGCACCTTGTACCACAATTGTGTATCAGAATTCTAAAACTAAATTTATTTCTCAACTACACTCAAAACACCATCTTAACACCAAGCATGTTTCAACCCTCCCACAACATACTCCGTATTGCTGAGATCTTTACTTTCCCTATTCCTATTCTTATATTTTCTAATGACTAATTTAAATGTATCCACAAAACGAAATATTTAGTCCAATTAAATACCTAGTGCATCTCTGTGGATACACTTCGTTTTCACAAACGACAGGCATGTGGATTGTCATCTCCCCAGACAAATCATTAGCCCTTAATCATTAGACCATGATTAGCCCCAATGCTGTTATATAAGCTAATGGTGAACGTAATCCTGGCATATTAAATAATAATAAATCTTAGATTTGGTATTTTGCTCCCCAAGAAAGATTAATTTACGTGATTTCTCTTTGTAGGTTTAGAGGAAAGTTGGAACCTCAAGCTGTAAGGCTAATATAAAGCGAAAACTAATGTGACATTTGAGTGAAGGGGTGGAGGACAAACATTTCATATGTGGAAAATTTAATTCTTTGTATGACAACAATAAATAACCACATGACAGAGTTGTCACTGGTTTCTCTCTTCATAGCAGTTCAAGCTTTCAATTCAGCCTACTTTGTGAATTCTGTCATAATGCGTTGTTTGTCGCAGAACATCAATCATTTAAAGAATACTTTTGATAATACTTAATACTTTTTAAGTTGACCCTACGAGCGTGGTTGCCCATTTCATCAACACACGTATCCAGGAACCCAAAAAAGGACACGGTTTTAATTACCGAATTCACCAAAATGGGTATATGATATCAACGTTTCGTATTTTGTGTTTGTTTATTTCGTTTTAATGTATTTTTATGCTCAGTTCATTTTTAATCTATTTTTATGGCATGTAACGCCCTCTATTAGCTACCCTTTATATTAGGCTCTTATAAGTCTACGAACACTCCAGATACAAAACAGGCAACATCCGACCAAGCTCGCACCTCATCCAACCTTTCTTCACACAACGAAACCTCTCAAATATTATTATCCACCGCACTAGTTCAGATACAAGATCGGTTTGGACAAATTCATGAATGCAAGGCTCTATTGGATTCGGGATCGCAATCAAACTTCATGACAGAATCTCTTTGCAAGAAACTCCAATTAGATACAACCAATGTACATTTCGAGATCTCCGGAATCAATAAAGCAATATCCAGCGTAAAACGCAAATGTCAAACGCGAATTATGTCACGACACAACAATTTTCAATCCAAAATCGTCTTTCTAGTGCTTCAAAAAATCACAGATGATTTGCCGCATATCTCTTTCAACAAGGACACATTAAACGTTCCTCAAAACATTGCTTTAGCGGATCCTACATTTGACCAATCCAGCCAGGTGGACATCCTAATCGGAGCCGAAACCTTTTGGGATTTACTAAGCGCCGGTCAAATCAAGCTAGGAAAATTACAACCAATTCTTCAGAAAACACAGCTAGGATGGATTATCTCCGGTCCTCTCTCCGCACAACACTGTAACACTCTAAATCATTTTTCATGCAGTTTTATATCGAACAAAGACTTAGATCAAAATTTAACAAAGTTTTGGGAGGTAGAAGAAGTGAACCCAGAACGAATCTCGTCACCGGAAGAAAACCTATGCGAAAATCATTTCATTTCAAATCTTACCCGCGATAACAATTGTCGTTTCATAGTAAAAATTCCGATGAACAAACCTACTAATACCCTTGGAGAATCGAGACAAATGGCCGAAAAACGCTTTTACGCCTTGGAGAGAAAATTGAACAGGGAACCTGATTTGAAGAAGCAATACTGCAACTTTATGCAAGAATATGAAGATTTATCTCACATGACTTTAATTCTATCGCCAGACTTACACATCAAACATTACTATTTGCCACATCACGGAGTCACTAGAGAAAATAGTGAACCACAAAATTAAGGGTGGTGTTTGACGCGTCTGCAGCTACTTCAACGGGCGTTTCCTTCAACGACATTCAAATGACAGGTCCAGTGATACAGGACGACCTCTTGGCAATAATCTTAAGATTTCGCAAGCACAATTTTGTAATATCGGCTGATATTGAAAAAATGTATCGCCAAGTGTTGGTAGCTCCCGAGCAAAGATGTTTGCAGAGGATTTTATGGCGCACTGATCCAACGAAGGAACTGTCAACGTTTGAATTGAACACAGTTACATATGGTATGGCCGCCGCATCTTACCTAGCCATAAGATGTCTTTGTCAACTCGCAGAGGACTTCCAAGACAAGTATCCTAAAGCATCCAGCGTAATAAAATCCGATTTTTACGTCGACGATCTCCTCAGTGGTGCAACCACAATCGAAGAAGCAAGAATTTTGAGCCAACAAATCACCGAAATATTAAAAACCGGTAATTTCGTGCTTCGAAAATGGCGCTCTAACGTACAAGAAGCTATCGAAACCGAACCTCGCGATCAAAATTCTAAAATTCTTAATTTTGGCTCGAATAACAATGCAAAAACCCTAGGACTTACATGGTGCTCAACAGACGACACTTTGCGATACGACATCGATCCTACCACAAATCGTAAGGTCACCAAAAGGTCCATACTTTCCGATACAGCACAAATATTCGACCCGCTGGGTCTATTGAGTCCATGCACATGCAAAAATAATTATGCAAAAGCTCTGGCAGAGCAAACTTGCTTGGGACGAATCCATTCCGTTACAGCTACATACTCGCTGGATAGCGTTCAGATCCCAATTAGATATCTTAAACGACATTTCAGTACCAAGACACGTCATATGTCGGAAACCTAAAACTATACAATTACACGGCTTTTCCGACGCCTCAGAATCGGCATACGGTGCTGCCATATACATTAGATCAACTGATGAAGATGGTACGCAACATGTAAATCTCCTATGTTCGAAAACCCGCGTCGCACCACTAAAAGGATCAACAATACCTCGCCTCGAACTCAGCGCTGCTTTATTGCTAGCTCGGCTATCAAACAAGGTAACGAAGGAAATGAAGATCAACTTCGACGATATTTTTTACTGGAGTGACTCCTCAATCGTCCTAGCCTGGATACACTCTACGTCATCGCAGTGGAAAGTATTTGTCTCAAATAGAGTCTTCGAGATTCAAACTTCAACTAATCCACAACAGTGGCACCACGTGAGCACAAAGGAAAATCCGGCCGATCTGTTAACTAGAGGAATCGAACCTGCAACACTCAAGGACAATCAGCTATGGTGGCATGGCCCAAAATGGCTTGCCAACCCATCATCGTATTGGCCTCTTAAGGCAGATCTAATAGAAGAAATAACCTCTAAAAATATGGAAATGGAAAGACGAAAAGGCACGACAGCTTTAAATGTTACAACACTCGATTTTGACCTATTTGAAAAATATTCATCACTAACTAAACTGCAACGAGTCACATCTTATTGTTTAAGGTTCAAAACAAACAGTCAAATAAACGCGAACCGACGACAATATGAAGCGTTGACACCGACTGAATTACGAACTGCTCTTCATCGATTGATAAAGATCACACAACAACATTACTTTACAGAAGAAATATATGACTTGCAGAAATCAAAGTCCGTAAAAGGTAAGAGTCAACTTAATTCGCTTTCCCCGTTCATAGATGACGAGGGAATAATTAGAGTAGGTGGAAGACTGATGCACTCAGAATTTGATGCAGAAAAGAAACATCCCATAATTCTACCGGGAAAGGCAACTTTCGCACAACTGCTCATCAAACACGAACATGTGAGATTACTACACGCAGGGCCTCAAGCGCTATTGGCTAACCTCAGAGAAAAATACTGGCTTATTGGCGCTCGGAATTCAATTAGAAAAACTATTCATAAATGCATAAAATGTTTTCGTTTTAGAAAAACCAGCGTTCAGTATCAAATGTCAGATTTACCTAAATCTCGAGTAAGTCCCGCTAGACCTTTTCTAAACTGCGGCGTGGATTATGCTGGTCCCGTCCTAATGCGCGATAGAAAAACCAGAAATTTCAAAACTATCAAGGTTTATATTTGCCTATTTGTTTGCTTGGCTACTAGAGCCGTACATATAGAACTCATCAGCGATTTAAGCTCGGAAGCCTTTCTAGCCGCTTTCAGACGATTCATTGCACGACGCGGAAAATGTGCAAACGTGTTTTCTGACAACGGCACGAATTTTGTCGGTGCATGTAAAGAGTTAAATAAATTCATTGCTTCAGAGGCTACTCTGGCTGAATTAGGTCAGGAAGGTGTCACCTGGCACTTCATCCCTCCGCGAGCTCCGCATTTTGGCGGACTATGGGAGGCAGGTGTCAAATCTGTCAAATACCACTTAAAGAGAGTCGTAGGCAATTCAAAACTAACTTTTGAAGAATTAACGACAGTTTTGACGCAAATAGAGTCATGTCTAAATTCTAGACCACTTTACCCCATATCCTCTGATCCAAATGACACCACTCCACTTACCCCTGCGCACTTTATCATCGGGGAATCATTGACCACATTTCCCGAACTCAACTTGATGGATGTCAGAGAAAACTGCTTGACAAGGTTCCAAAGGCTGCAACAAATACTCCAGAACTTTTGGAAGAGGTGGAGCAAAGAGTACATCTCAGAAATGCAAGTTCGCACGAAGTGGAAATCTCGTCATTCAGAAATCTTAAAGCCAGACTCGTTAGTAATAATCAAGGAGGACAATGCACCACCACTCCAATGGAAGCTGGGCAGAGTCCTGGAGTTACACCCCGGATCCGACAACACTACGAGAGTTGTGACAGTGCGTACTTCTAGTGATGTGTTTAAAAGGCCTGTTGCAAAAGTGTGTGTATTGCCGCTTGAAAACGACACTGATTGACTATGTTTAATGTTTAATGTTATTTCTTGTTTAACTTTACTTGTTCTATCGTATTACTTGTATATTTCACTTGTTTTACCTTTATTTGTTTATTTGTACTTGTTTATTTAGAAAGCCATTTAAGCCTTTCAACGGGGCCGGCTATGTTTATTTCGTTTTAATGTATTTTTATGCTCAGTTCATTTTTAATCTATTTTTATGGCATGTAACGCCCTCTATTAGCTACCCTTTATATTAGGCTCTTATAAGTCTACGAACACGCACCCTGCGCCTCTAGCGGCGAAATCCATAAGGGAGAGAAGTGCTTCGCTAGTCACAGAATGTAGACGCTTGTACCGTTCACTCAAGTTGAGAATAAAGGTTATAAAAATTAAGCCAGTGTATTCATCAAACTCTACAAGAACGTCTTTTGGGTATCATTCCCAACAGTGTTCGTTGCTCACATGCAGATCGTGTATGAAGAGACACCGGCGCGGCTTAAACCTGGGTTGCACCGCCGATAGAATTACTGGTTAACGCAGCAAGTGGTGTTACAGACAGCAGCCAGACGTCTCCTGCGAAGTCAACGACCGTTAACCGTACACCGACACCAGTCTCTGTCCTCGGCAAGTCCTCGCAACCACCGCACCACCACCGGCTAATCTCGGCAACTGACACAAAGCCGCCTTGTTGTTTCTCATCGTGTATATATTCTCCCCCGGCAGCGAGCGTCCATGAAAAGATATTTAATTTTCTACCCAGCGGACAGTGGAGCTGGACGGATATCACCGGTCTCGGTTCTGCGAAGAGGTTCCATCTGAGAAGTTGCTACGAGCCAACGTCGCGACAGGGCGACTCTTAAGCCGTAGAGTAAATTTACAGGAGACGATGGACGTGTAATTTAATTAGCAGTCTTCCACGCGAAATCTTAGATAAGGATTAAATGCTCGTCCGAAAAAGAAAAGTGTAGTTGTATTCTTTACAGTCGTTGGCACAAGAGCGACGATGTTGTTAATAAAGAAAGAACATTAAAAAAGTAATGTTATGAGTTTTAAATAGAGAGACCATTTGCATTAATCTCCCATCATCTCAATGAGAAACTTTATATCAATACCTCTAAATAATTTTACTCAGGAATCAGGAGTCCAGTTCATCAGTTCAGGAGTTGAAGAATGCCAATATTTACATGACAATTTCATAAGTGATGTTCGCAGCACGTCTCCACAAAACCAGGCGGCTATCGCAATGTAAAAGTGAGCCCACACATTTTGATTTAAGATAGTATTCTCAATAGTTTGGTATTAGTTAAGACATTCGTTAGATGAGAGCATACTCATTGTTCATAGCTTCTCAAAATATGGATGGGATATGTTTGCACTAATTAGCAAAGCCCTTATTATGCGATAAATAACAAAGATTTTAAAGATAGTATAATGTTTACGTAAAAATGATACAAGTAACTGATCAAGAGAAGTCTGTGCTGGACCTGCCTATAGAATACGAGGACAGAGAAAGTAAAGTGAAAACCTAGCTAATAACAAATGGGTAATTAGCGAAAGACCTTCAATATCCACTAGAAAGACCGCGAAGATCGAGCAAAGAAACTGAAGAGGAAAAAAGCACAGTAAAATTTGATAAGAACAAGAGCTAATAGCATTTTGGAGAAGTAAAAGAATGGCAAGAAGAATCAGAAAACTCACAGGACCCGGATGAGCAAAGACTGAAATACTTGAATCACCGCGAACGAACGGAAATTGAAAAAGTGTTTAAGAGATTAGACCAGATAACTAAGCAGTTATTAGAGTCGAGAAATAAAATAAAACAGGATCTGGATGAAAAGAACCAAGAACTGTAAGAAAAAATTAAGAAAATCAAAGAAGCGTTTCATTGAAACGAAGAGCAATGGAAGAAGGAAAGAGACAAGCTTGAGAAAAGAATTGATTCATTAGAGGAGCTAGAAAGTGAGCCACATGCGAAAAGGAAGCTGAATATTGTGAATATATGAGAAGGAGCGCATCGATAATGTGGAGGGTTGGCAAGAAACAAAATGTCTAGCATTAATGGCGAACGGCTATAAAATAGAAATATTACTGATGTTGTAAAAGAAATCTAGAGCGAGTTCAGAAGGATAGGAATATTGCACCGAAATCAAGATAAAGAAAGTTATGGTT
Source organism: Melinopterus prodromus (assembly GCA_964023965.1). Taxonomy (NCBI): domain Eukaryota; kingdom Metazoa; phylum Arthropoda; class Insecta; order Coleoptera; family Scarabaeidae; genus Melinopterus; species Melinopterus prodromus. The sequence goes on along the minus strand of OZ030390.1, from coordinate 17,162,955 downwards.
ACATACCAGAAGCACACCGTGCAGAAGCAAATTTGGAAAGGGGACACAAACGAGAAGAAGGAATACTGCTGATAATACATGAGTAAACGGAACATATCATCATGGAAAGTCACCCTTAGCCTTAAAAAACTGTGAATGGTACGCATAATCTTGTAGATGAACCGAATTTCTGACCTTCAATACCATCCGATGGCAAACAAATAACTACATAGGTACATATAATTCAAACCAAATTCCAATTTCGGTGTATCTTATTAAAATAAATTATACTTAGTAAAATTACATACGATGGAGGAAACACAAATAAGATGCATACCACCAGAACTAAGACAAGGTCGGTAATACGGTATTTTTATCAGCGCAATCAGAATTCTGTCAAAAAACTACCGAAAACGTTATATAAACTAAGAAATCCTCAATACTTTAATTGTACTATTGCTTGCTACGTGTATGCTTTTAGTCAGTAAAAAAGTTAGGCGCACATACAATACCGCGACAGCAATCGAAATCGTGGTTGATATTGTGTAAGTTTGTTTTTCGCGTAACTCCTTATTCAGTTAAATGTGGGGACCTTGTATTATATCTGAAAATGGGATTGGGTATTATAACAAATACACAAACAAATTTCTTACTTCTTACTTCTTATATATAAAAAAAAACAAATCTGATGTGGCCATGCACATGATTTTATCATATTATACAGCAGTCTCAAACACGGATGTGCTGACAATACTGTCAATAGAATCAAAATATCTGTCGAATCCTGGCTAACTAGTTTTAATGCAGTACGAGCTATGTTGACGAAATATAATTTGCTCGTGCATTTACCAAAAAATATCATAGGCACAAATGATACAATATTTCCTCAAAATTAATTTATTATTTAACTATTTTGATGAAATTACAGAAATGGCGGCATTTTCAAAATCGTTGAAAACTGCTAAGACTAAACCTTCAGTTCCTCTGGAGTCTGAACCCTTTGAAACAAAAAGCTTCTAAGTTCGGTCATGACATGACACTTCTAAATATGAAGTTTCATCACAATACCTTTAGTAGTTTTTCCGGAATCGTTGCCACAAAAACAGATACACACACATTTATAAACTTCCTTTCGACATGATTACAATATTTTATCATACTATGTATGATAAAGAAAAAAACGATGGAAATGGGAACGATCATGCTCGAAGGCCCCAGTCGCTGTCTTCTTGTAATCTACACTAACAAACGTGGGTATATATGCGCTTTTACGTCTAAAGTTTTATATCAATGCCACCAATTTTACAAACCTGTACGCTACAAAAAATAGTGTTACAATTTGCTATTTGTAATACCGAAAACGTGTTACATTGAACCCACTACACGATTAAGGTGTATATATTCTCATGTCTGATTTTAAATATGTTTCGACTATCATCTTCAAAGAAGAAAGTTATTGATCTGCGATTTTATATAGGATGGAATACATTTTGTAGTTCGAAGAATGCTTTAAATATCGTGCCGACTATTTATAGAAAAGTACAGATACGGGTCGAGATAGAAATAAAGACTTTATAGTATTCAAAATAGCTTCAAAAATAGGTATACTTTTTTTAATCCTCTAACTCCAAGATTATGCAATATTTAATAAAAAGCATAATAAGTACCTACAATATGTTATTCTTCTTCCATGCATGCGACGTGCTCAACGGATATCACAAGTGTTCTAGGAAGTTCAATCTAAAAAGTGCCGACCACATCGTTAAGGCCACTGTCTGTCCCGTGTTCTTTGTTTCCGTCGTTAGGTCGGTTGGTATTTTTCAGTTTATGGATACGATAAGACGAGCTGCGAGACGTTACGACAGCGAGGTCGGAGTAAACAAAGCACCTAAGCATGTACGCGAATGCATCCTCCCTAATGCAGTAAACAGGATATTGTATATCTCGATGAGTCCCTCTAGCGTGATTACCTAATACCAACAATATTGGCCACACACGAAATTGCCAATTTTAGTATTGCATTCGAAATTGCCTAGGGACAATTTGGAAGCGGGACAAACAAAGTTCGTTGACAACAACAGATTTAGTTTAATTAGAAGGATTCAAATAAAATCCTGATGCTTAGCTACATAGGCATTTATCTGATCACAGATGTAATTAAAATGGAATTTTGTGTTAGTTATTTTTAGAGATAGTCAAAAGTGCTCTTCGACACTTTGATATATTTAATAAAAAGATGGATTCCATATACCGGGTGGTCGTTTTAACTTGAGACTCCTAAATATCTCGTGAAATATGCGTGGTACGACAAAAGTGTCTTAAATGAACTTGTAGGACTCAAAGGGGGAAATGAGATGACGATATCAGTTTCATTGCAGATGGCGCTGCAATCGGTGAAAATGAGGTTAACTTCATTTTTTTTAAATGGGAATAGCCAAATTTTTTATCAAATTATGATTTTACGCTAAATAAGAAGATTCTTTTGTCTGAAACTTTTTTTCGTAAGTTGGCTTCATTTTCACCGATTGCAGCGCCATCTTCAATGAAACTGATATCGTCATCTCATTTCCCCCTTTGAGTCCTACAAGTTTATTACAGACACTTTACTTTTATCGTACCATGCATATTTCACGAGATATTTAGGAGTCTCAAGTTAAAACGACCACTAGGTATATAGGATTCTATCGCGTCTATCACTATTAAAGTTAAAACTATCATGTGAAACGCTATACAACTCTTTAAAGTGCCATTTCCTTAACAAACACTTCCTACTGTCAACCAAATATCAGCATAAAATATCAGCAGCCTGGTTCAAGAAAATTAAGAGAAAATCCCATAATCTAGCAACTGTATAAAATTGACAGATGGTTTTCCGCAATTATTTTTTTTAATGAGATTGAGGATTACCAAATTTGTAATCTAAGAAAAGCTATCGACAAGGCTCATTTGATTTGTTTTGGGACACAAAAACGTATATGTTGGGCCAGACATCCCAACAATAAGACAGGTTTTCAGGAATTTTGAAAATTGACATCTTGTAAACTAGTATGTCACTATGGTATTATATTTGGTACAAAAGGAACACTGTAGGAAAGGTGGATAGGAGATAATACTTTCAATAGTGATACCAGTATCATACTAAATTATATTAAATTCAATATTTTACATATCATTATAAATCACTTTATACAGTAAGCGCACCAAGTGTTGAAACATTACTAAACTTCTAAAAAAGTTTATTATTTAAAAAAAAAGGAATTAGGCATGTCGATATTGAATGATCAAAATACACATGTTATATCAAACTTAATTTCCGACCTTAATTTTTTTTTTAGTTATTTCTTTGTTCAAGCAATTGTCTTATGATAATTTACAAAAATTATGGCCTTATAATAAATCACGAGAAAGGGATGAAAGCAAGTTGAAATAAGGGTAATACTGATAACTTTTGTTTGTTATAGAAAGCTAAGGCATTTTCGATTTATTTGCGTTGAAATCGATTTCTGAAAATTGCATATCACGTCAGGTTTTCAATTTCTTTTATAGAGAAACCCGCAGGCTACTTAAAGAATTGCTGCAAATAGTTCAAAAACAATTGTGAACAAACTTTCAGGATGTCAGTATAAAGATTAAGGTTATTGATACACCCTTTGGAGGTTTCTCGGACAATTGTTTCAGCTGGTAGCAATTTACAATAAATTACCATAAATTACAATAAATTTTTCGAAAACCTTACAAGATAGAAAATACTTGTTGCCGCATTTGATTTCAGGCCAATCAATTCTACCCGAAACGCAATTTCATACTCAATTTACATAATCCATGTTCCCTAGAGTTATCAATATTTTACCATATTTTACAGACTATAGATTTGTATTTTTGGATAATAATATTGTACATAAAATGTTTTCGCTACCGTTTATACAATTAAAAGGTCTACAAAAATCAATTAAAAGAATGGTGTGGACATTTTAAAAAAGCGTTGATGATGTCTGTAAAGTCAGTATCAATTGACGGTCGGTATATTAATTTTTTACATAAATGTTTATTTTAATGATTAAAAATCCACTCTCACTTATAATTCCAATAATAAACAAGTCAACAGCAACTGCGTAATAGGAAACAAATCAAAATCACATGGCCATTTTCTTCTTTCTAGATCAGTTGTTTACAATTTCTACCATGTTTAACCGTTTATTTTGTTTTCAGTAATATAATATGCTTTTTGCTTATTAAGCTGCATAATTTCTGACGTGTATGTGTGGCTTAGCTATGTTTATATTCCACCAATAAGCCAGAAAAGTTTAAAAAAACAAACTCTCTAACAACTCGAGTATAGTACAAATTAAACTTCAAAAAGATTAATTACAAGGTAACCTCAGTTTATATTGGTTGTTCACTTAATAGATATATAACACGTGGTCATACGAATCTTAATTTAGTTGAAATTTTGTTGTTTGTTTGATAAAAAAGTAGTATTACCATACTCCTTTTACTCTTTAATAATGTCTCGATGGTTATCTTTGAATTTAGTTTTAAAGCAATACCCTTAATCAAATATCATTAAGTTGTCAATGAATGTCTGAGGTGTGACTTTAAATGAATTTGCCATCTAAATTTTATGTATTGAACTTGTACGACAAAGTTTGCTATGACCTTGATCCTTGGCTGCCTCTCTATTCCCCTAGCTGCCGTAATTATCGGCTCCCCGATCACACTGCGTTGACTCCTACATCAGAAACCGATTATAACTTCGTATAGACTCGTCAGATTCATAATATTTTTATCCAGGACTCCAGAAAATGTATTATTTCTTGTTTTTTTTTTCTTTATGATATTACTTATTTTATATATATTATATATGTTATATAATTCCATATTTTATAAATCGATTTAAAGGGCGCTAATTTCTCGATAAACATTTTTAATCTGATTGTTCTTTAGTTGTTACCTTATACAGAGTTATTTGTAATCTGGTGTCCAAAAAAAGGAAATATTCTATCTATTAATTAGATGCAATAAAAGAAAAAACGATGATCATAAAATCTAATTAATTGATGAGTTAACATTTTTAAATTTTTGCAGCTGGCGACAAAGAAATAAAATTAAGGCGTGTCTCTCCTAGATGACATCCTTATCAAATTTCAACTTTTGCGCGATACAAAATTGCCGCCTGAGATGTTTAACTTTCTTTAATTAGCTTTTCGTGAAAACTTTCGACGAGACGGTCGACGCTACGCGGGGGACGGTTTGGCGCAAAACTTAAAGATTATATAAATTGACAATCAAAGTATACCAGGAGACCTACGTCGGCTATAGTTTTGATATCTACTTTTCCGCGGGCTATAAATCTTCCCGGCCGAACTTATTGGATAAGTTTTAATACCGTCGCTCGCCGGGTTATTTTAGTTTGATGATTTATAATTAAGTTTATAGGAGAAGAAGTATGTATGCCACTTATCTGAAGTTAAAAACTGGATAAGAGTGAATTTATTGCTTCGTTTGTATGTTTTGGTATGTCTTTTTTGTGTGGTTTGTTGATTGGAATAGACTGATTACCGATAGATTCTTGGATAAACTGTTTCGAAACTAATCAAAAGTTGTTGACAAGATTGAGAAAAATATGTATTTGAGTAAAGTCTTTTTTAAACGATTTTGTGATTACAAAAACATTTACATAATTTATGACGGCAACTTTTGTTCTTGATTGATTAAAATCGAAATATAATTAAAGTGACACGCCCCAAGGGTCTCGAAATTGGGGATAATTTAAATTTAATAATATTAACAAAAGAAATTAAAAGAAAAATATCTTGCTTTTTTCCTACAATAAAGTAGGTACCATAAATAACATAGTTATTAACATAATAAATAAAATTATCCGTTAACTTTTCAGTCAAGTTAACACTTGTCAAAAACAATATCTATCTGCATCTATACTGACTTACCCAGTCAACAATGAAAAACATCGAACGTGAAAACTCTTTTTCGTGGATTTGAAAGAAAATCGGTGATAAAAAATTGCAAGAAACATAAAAATGCGTTTATCCCAAAACCTAGAAGATTCTTTTAGTAGTCCACTCGGCCATTAGAGCCATTTTGTCTGCGAAGGTTGTGAGCCTAACGTTTTCTAGCTGTGAAAAGTCAGTTGTATGTAGGAGATTAAGAATTGGTCTCAAAGCACTGCCTTGGGTAACGCCTACTTTTACTACTTTCAGGTCCAAGAATTCATATATTTTTTTAATCCTGAACAGCTCATCTTGTATATACAGGGTTAGCCAAAATTACTGGAACACCTAAATAATTCTCCAACCGTAAGAAATTTCAAAAAATAGTTCAAGCAAAATATTTTGGCTTTAGATTAGCTATCGTTTAAATATATTTTCGATATACAGGAGTTCATTATATTATAGAAATTTGATAACCTCTCTTTTTACTTTATCATACGCAGTATGCTAAAGTATTGTAATCATGCCGAAAAAAAAAATTGAGATTTTAGCGGAAATAGGTCTTTTTGGGTCCCCTGAACATTTTTGACCAAGGTACAAAAAAATGTCTGTGTGTGTGTGTGTGTGTATGTGTGTGTGTGTGTGTGTGTGTGTGTGTGTGCGTATGTGTGTACTCGATTTTTGTGACGACGATTCCGGAGAAACTACTAAAGGTATCGGGACGAAAGTTCATATTTAGAAGTTTTATGACTAAACTTAGAGCTGAAAAGCTTTTGGTTTAAAAGGGTCCAAAGGAACTGGTAGTTTATTCTAAGCCTTTTTCAGGGGTTTTGCAGATGAGCCGCCATTTCTGTAATTTCTTCAAAATAGTTAAATAATAAATTAGAGCAGAGGAAATTTTGAATAATTTATGCCTATGACATTTTTTGGTAAAATTAATAGTTTAGCTGCAAGAGCAAATTCTATTTGATCGAGATCGGTCGCATCTGCATTGATATGAAACTGCATAGTAGCCAGGATTTTGACAAATATTTTTTTTGTGCTGTCATCACAGAAATGTCTATGGCTGTCACCACGCTGTCACACTCGGAGAACCGCATGGAACGTCATCTACAGTGTCATGAACGAACATAAATCTGCCAGAATTTAAATTCGCTTTTTAAACTTGAGATTTCGTAGAAGTGGTATCAACCTAACATTTTCTATACCGAAATATAACCATTTTTGATTTTTTTTAAAATACGTATTTCTCAAAAAGCAACACAAAAACGTTGATGTCACTCCTGCCGAAAACTAGGGAAAAACTACATAGCGCGACTCGCTCACATGCGACGACGACGCTCCGCCATCGGTGACGCGCCGCATCACTGCTCGTTGTGCTATTCCGTACTTTCGGCACTTGTGAGATAACCAACTATTATTCTGATGACAGTAGGTAGTGTCAAATGCTGATGCTTTGGCAATACCTTCGATTGATACTATTGACTATCAAAATATCTGTCAAATCCTGGCTAACTAGTTTAATTTTAATGCAGACACGATTTATCTCAGTCAAATACATTCTCATGCAGCTAAACTATTAATTTTATATAATGTATGATAAAGTCATGTGCCTGGCCACATCAGATTTTTTTCAAACAGAAGAAGTTTTTTTTTGTAAAATAAATTCTTTTTTCAATTAGGCTATTAACATGCATTATTTTTTAGGTATAAGCAATTAAGCAAAAATCATAAACTTTAACCTGAACCAAACGGGGAAAAAATAAAAAATCCCAGAGAAAATAACAACACAATTAAATAGAATTAAATTAAATGTTCAAACTGACACATTAACATAAATGTGTATGTATGTGGGAAAATATGTTTAATTTGAAGGTCAGGAGTTTTGATTAATTGCTTATAACTGAAAAACAAAGCACTTAAAAAAATATATTTTAACAAAACGTTCTTAGAATTAATTATTAGAATTATTTTAGAATTTGTTTAAATTAAAGAATTATTTATTTAATTTATAATAGAATTAATTATTAGAATTGGAAAAATAAAAATTTACAGGGTGTTCTATTAGAAAATGGAAAGGTTTGCAAATTTCCATAAGAAAATGAATATACAATATATTCCAACTATTAATATTTAAACGAGTGGTTGTTTACAAGAAAACAACTTTTATTTGAATAATTTTTTGAAGTTTTTGGAGTTGAAGGATTGTTTAGGTTTCCCGGTAATTTTGACTATTTTTGGTTAATAGCTTAAAATTAAAAAGAAATACATTTTATAAAAACATGATTCCAAAATTCTTAGAATTAATCTTGTAATTTAAAACATGTAATAATTTACAGGGTGCTGTATTTAAAAAAGGAAATGTTACCAAATTTCTATAATAAAATAAGCACCCAGTATATTGAAAACATATTTAAATAATAGCTTGTTTAAAGCCAAAAAACTCTTGTTTGAACAATTTTTTTAAATTTCTTATCGTTGGAGAATTATTTAGGTATTCCGGTAATTTTGGCTAACCCTGTATATAGGATGTTAGCAGATTCGTATTGCAGCCTTCATATTATTGGGAAGCATACTCTAGTTTGTGTATTATGCCAGAACATCTTATCAATCGCTTGTGTCACATCATGAAGCAGATAGTTGAGCAAATGCTTCTAATGCTTTCTCAAGTAAGTCTGCTATTCTATGGACGTGATCTATAGCGTAGTAGTTTTTTACTAAAGCCTGATTGGTGGTTTGGAATTAGTTTTTCTCTCAATTATAGGTTTCATTCTTTTACTAAAACGGCAGCATAACACTTTTCCTGTGAAGAGGTCACATCCAGTGTCCATTTTGGATTGAAGTTTGATTCGATTACTTTGGCGACTTCCTCTGGAGTAACTAGCTGGATGGCTTCTGCTTCAAAGTATTTAGGTGTCTCCGCGAATGGCTCTGACTCGATGTTGTTTGTTTAAATGATTTTGCGAGATGTTCTGCAAAAGTGTCAGCTGTTTGTTGTCTCTTGCCCACATTCCATCTAGTCGACTTAGAGGTGGGACATTTGTTACTGGCTTCTTGTGCTTCCACAGCGAGCAATCTGTTTCGTCACCTAGCGTCAATTTTGCTCAGAAATATTCTAATAATGCTTCTACTGGTTCGATTTTCTTGACTAGGGTTAATCACAGCTTATATTATGGTATCTTTGACATGTTAACCTACTTGCTTAAAATGCTCTTATATATCATTCAAATGTTCATTGGTTGTTTTCTTTGATGAAGTTAATAACATATAAAACAACAAATTGAGAGGGTCCTGCATAAAAATCCTAACAAGTTAAAAGCAAGTACTACCCTAATATACATAACTTTTTCGCACTTCTACTTATATTGACAAGTTCAGATTAAAACAATTATTACTTGTTTGATTGATGCAGAAACAATCCTTTTCCGTTGAACTGTAATGAGTGAGTCTGTAAGTCAATGGTTGGTAAAGTGATTTTCTATTAATTTTACTGCACTACTACTGCAACAACACTACTATCCATCACGTTGTTTTTCGGAAAATAATATTCTATTATAGTGTGTAATAGTTATTGTAAAGCTGAAGTATCTTCAAACCTACAAGAAATGTATTTTGTGGAGACATCCTTACCTACGGACCATGAATAAATAAGTATTAAAATAACACCTAAAAGTGATAAAAAGATATTAGGAATGAAAATCTTTAACGACATACTTTGTCAAAGTTATATTATAGGTTAATAATATGGTGACATACAGGCGGGATGTAAATTTTAAATAAATCAAATATTACAGTTACAAACTGGATTTGAACCAGGGACCTTTACGTTTCTAGCACACTGGTAGTAGCTATCTGAGCTACTGAGGCCTAGGACATTTGTTAGATATTGTCATAATATTTTGATATATTACTAATATATTACTAATATTCAATTACAAAAGAAAAACTTGCAATGTCGTTTTAACATCTGCGGTTTTAAAATATGCGCCACTGCTCCAGTTCCATAAAAAATTACATGCGACAAATTCAGCGCATGCATGTAACACTTTTAAATTTTTTTGGTGGTAGACGATAAACCTCAAGCTGTCGCTGAGTATGTACAGAGATTACCAGATATTATGACTGAAGGCTGGTGAAGCTCAACGCTAGGCGTTGTAAAATTGTCCAATAAAGCTCCTTATGGCAGCGTACTGATGTCACGCGTTGATAAAAGCAATAAAATTATGAATTATTACAACATATGTTGCCTAAACGCGCGTTTAAACAGTAGACCATACATCAAATATGGTTTGCACAAAGAAGGATTAAGGCAAAAACGTATTGAATGGTAAAAAAAATTTAATAATACATTTATTTAAACTTCGTTCAACTTAGTTCTTAATAGGGAAATTTATGTTAATGAGATCGCGGCGATTAAAATCTGTAGATGTGTGCTTGCTATGAAATTAACTGTTCATTTATGCGTTAGTAATTAAATGTTCGTAGTGAACCCGTATTTTAGTCTTTTATTACTGCTGAACATCCTAGTCTCTTCTATAGAGTCTATAGCTTATTGGCGTTACTTAATTGCATGCATTTTATGGTTTACTGCTTCGTAAACTAGAATGTTTATGGCGAACGGATAGTGTACCTCAACAAAAATGTCTTAATATCGTTCCCGTCTTAAACTGTATGAATCAATACGATATAATTGAGCCGTTAATTATTACACATATTTGTATACTTATTTTAAAATCCGCAGTTTAGGAACAATGTAAATAAGTCGTACTTTGATGTCGGGCCATATAATGGTTGTGAATTTGTGCTTTTAATTAAAGCCAAAAATTTACATTCAGTTTGAAACGGCATAAAATCCTCTACTCAACCATGATAAAAACTTAAATCGATTGATTGGTTCTTAAGATGGACTCGAATAATGGCCACCATTTTTTTGGATTCTCGAAGAGTTCGAAAACAGAATGTATTTTTGTCTAGCAAATACTGGTGGCCATTTCGAACATGCCATAAAATAATTTCTTATTTCTTATTTTATTGCTTACTTTAATGTTTGCTTTCTTATGACTGTAATTTAATTCAACAGTGTATCCAATCCGAAATGTTTTGCTAATAATAATTGATTTCATACCTTCCATCTTCGGTGTATTCTATCTTAAGAACTAATCGATCGATTTCAATTTTGATTATGGTTGAGTAGAATTTTATGCCCTTTCAAATGATATATCACAAGGTAGGCGGTGCTACTTGAAATTTCGAAGTGGGGTGGCGGGGGATGAAACATAAAATTTTCTAGGTACCATTTTTGAACTTCACCCTCGATATCTAAATTGACGTATTTCCACTGAAAGCAGTAATCGCATCAGGTCAAACGTTATTAAGTGTTGAGTTATTTCATACCTTCCATCTACTGTGTAGTCTATCTTAAGAACCAATCGATCGATTTTATTTTTTTTGTTATGGTAGAGTAGTGAATGTTGTGCCCTTTCAAATGATGTATCCCAAGGGTAGGGAGGGGGTGCCACCTGACATTTCAAAGTGGGGTGGCTGGGGGTGAAGGGATGAAACCTAAAATTCTCTAGGTGCCATTTTTAACTTCCCCCTCAACATCTAAATCGACGTGTTTCCACTCAAAGCAATAATCGCTTCAGGTCAAGAGTTATTAAGAGTGGGTACTTTTGAAATGAACACACTGTATAGTATGTGCCTCGCCACATCAGATTTTTATTTGACAAAAAGGTCGTTCTAGATTCTATAGTGTCTTCGGTTTCATTATGGCAGTTTTTCCTGATGCATTTAAAAGTTTACCAAAACTGAAAACTGAGATTAAACCGCAGATTATATTTTTACTATTTTCAATTCAAGTAACCCTAAGATTAACTAACAAAATTAACGAACTTCACTAGAATTGCATCCGTGTTGCATATTTTAGTATGTGAACTAAGATTTTATAGCCTTACATAGGTAGGTTATATTGAAATTTTAAATAATTATGAAAGCAAATATACAATCTACTGCAACTACTTTTGCAATGAAATTGTATACTAAGTGCTATTATGTAGTTACATTTTAGATTAATATACTACATTTTTAAATTTACTAGCTTTTATATCTTCGGTTGTGTAACATATTACTTTATTCGTTTTATTAGTTACTTATATTGTATTATAATATAATTTATATTATGAAATAACTGAAGCCATTTTATTGCAGATTTACGTTTTTGGAGCTAACTTTTTGTTCATTAAAATCTTGACATTTCTTTCCAACACTGCAAGAGCAATACAATCAATTTGTAATGTTAGGTTGAATTTCTTTTTGTGTAGCAACTTCACCTTTAATAAGCACGAAAACTAATCTCACTGTAGTCTTGATAACTTGAATCTCTTAAAAAATCCAACATAACTCCAAAGCTCAAAATATCTTAGTGCTGGTCAATAAAGGCGATCTAGGGCGGTACATATACAGTTGATAATCTTCATCACTTAACTTCATAATTCCATTTGGACTGTATTGATAATATATTATAAATAAACCCATCAAAACCGAACAAAATTGAATGTACTATTTTACGTTAAGATTAGTTTACAGTTGTTACAGTGGATATACACCGTCTAACTTAATCCAATTTTACGTACTAATTTAATATTGAGAAAGACGAAATTATTCTAAACGTTGGTTTAAACTGATAGTACAGAATAAGCTGACATGGAAAACTGGGCATAAGAATGCGAAATATGTATAGTTTTATTTGTGTTTAGAATGTCAAATGGTGTCCTGCTTTCTAGGCACTTACACGACAATGCAAAAATTAATAAAAACACTGAGAAACTGATTTCTTTCCGCTTAATTATTTGAAATTAGTTATTAGGTTTAATTATGTATAGAAAAACATTGCAATGCTGCTTCTTTTCTGTTATTTAAATTGAACAGGAAACGAAGATTAAGAAATAATCAGTATTGTTCCTTTAAATAATAAATTAAAAACCGTCAATACAGAACGAAATTGCTCTATTCCTGATTAAAAACAGATCCAATCGAACCGTAGTTATGTCGGCTTCGTCGACATAACTAGTAATGGGGCGTAAACTGTCGTTCTGCCATAAAATCATTTTCAATTTTGCCCGTTCGAACGGAGCGATTTTAAAATGAAGTGCGGACACCTTTACCACGGACCGTTCAATCAACCAACAAAAAACGTCGTCGATAAAACAATAATGGTTCGCCTCTAGCTGCCTCCGCGGCAGTATGCAATATAGAAGCACTTAAAATCCCTTTCGACGACGCAATAATAGCGAAATTACGTGTCGGTCAATCAACCTGAAGTGCCTGAAATGGGGTAAAAAAATAACGAAAGCGAAAAAGACGAACCACAACGGGGCAATTGCTGATGTCAGACAAGTGTTGAAGGAGAGAAAACAAAATTAATGTCTTAAAGTTAAACGACAGTCTGAATGATGGATATAAAGTGTTAGTTAACACGCTGATCATCGTGTCGTCGCTTAAAACGGACATTCATTTATCAGATTCCATTTACAACGATTGCTTACTTGCTGTCCAGTTTGTTTGTGTACTTCACAAAAGTCATGGTAAAATAAACGTAATGCTATAAAATTATGATCGGAAAAATATTAATAAAAGGTTGTGGTCGTTCTAAAGCTGAAATTGAGGTACCCAATGCCATAACCGAGCAAATCCGGATTTGTCCATTTAACCGACTTTCTATCTCTAATAATAACAAAGCACCCATAAGACAATACGAAATAAAATTCATTCTAATAACATTCCTAATCACCAATTTGGTTTTAGAGAAAACCATTTCCACTATAGATCAAGTCCATAGAATAACAGATATCATAGAGAAAGCATTAGAAGAAAAGCTTATTTGCTCAACAATCTTTCTTGATGTGACACAAGCATTCGATAAGGTTTGGCACGAAGGATTGATACACAAACTAAAGAGTATTGTACCTTTACAATACGTCCAGCTGCTAACATCCTATATATCTGATAGACTATTCAGGAAAAACAGATCGATGAATACTCGGAACTAAAAGAAGTAAACGCTGGTGTACCCCAGGGTAGTGTAATGGGACCAATTTTATATCTACTATATACAAGTGACTTACACAGCTGGGAAATGTAACAGTCGCCACATTCGCATGACACGGCTCTATCGGCAGTGGGATCAACTATTGGAGAATCTACTAGGAATCTTCAACAAGCTAGTAATAAAATATATAAATGGACCAACAAATGGAAGACCAAGCTCAACGAACTGAAATCTATCCACATTAACTTTACAAACAAAAGAATCGAGGAGAATTCATATGCGAACACTGCAAAGTATTTGGGTATGACTCTGGATACAAAACTAAGGTGGAAAGAACACGTAAAGACGAGGGTAGAGCTTGGCCTCAAATACAGAGAACTGTACTGGCTTCTGGGAACAAACTCTCAGTTGTCAGTATAGATCAAACTACTACTTTACAACCAAATACTAAAACCGATTTGGTTATACGGCATCAGTGCAATGTGTAAAAAGCAGAGCACAGTGAGTGAAGTGTTAGTGCTTCTTGTTTTGGAGAAAGAAAATATAGGACATCAGTGGATAGCCTATTAGAGACAAGTACCTAGTTTTAGGAATACAGATTTAAATTGATGATTCAATATGATAAGCACTTTATGCCTATTAATAACAAAAAAAAATTATTCTAATAAGAACAAAATTAACGTTTTAAACTTGTTGTGAGGGACAGAATACCTCCAAATAATTATCCTGCAAAGATGCCCTTAAATCGTCTGTAATTATTTTCGAGACTGAAAGTATTCATAATTATGGCTACAAGTATAACTTCTGAATAAATGATAGTTCTCAATCTCATTTTAACTCTCTTGTTCAAATTTCCGTTTTCAAATATCTGTGAGATTACTTTTGTTAATAGTGTTCACTTTCGGAAAGTGTGTTTTGTAATTTAATTATTTACAAATGTATATAGGTACTTTGTTAAAGACCTAATAGAATATTTGGTTTTATTTGTTTACTGTCTGCTACTGCAACGTCTATCTCGCATGTTTTTTTTCTACAGTATATAAACCTGGACTCGGAGTCCGAATCCGACTCCGACTCCTCTGAAATTTGTCTGAACTCCGACCCCACGACTCCGACTCCGACTCTACAGCCCTGGTGGAAACCATATGTTTTTTCCTAAATTCTTTTGTTTCAAGATGTGCTAAAATGTTACTTAGCAAATAATTTTTATTATTGTAGATTTAGCAACTGTAGACTGATATTTTGCGAAACGTCACTCACTACAAACACGCATATTCATTATTCCAATTACATTTTCCTATTAGTAAACCAAGTGTTGTAGAAACGGGGAAACGATTCCAACATTATCTCCTATGGTTGGTACCAATTAGAATACTTCTTGTTTTTTTTTTTCCTGACATCTTGTTTGAGGACACCCCTACAAAATGCTACATGACCTGAGAGACAATTACAGTATTTTATTTGATAATTTATAAAAGTATTTATTGGTAGCTACCGGCTGTCAAGTGGTAACTTTGTATTAAAAAGAAACAAAACAATAAGATTTTTTTAACTCATAAATTTGCTTACCATTATTAGCTCAATACAAAAATAATTCCTATTTTTTAATGTAGATGGCAGAACATTTTAAAGATTTCAATTTACTTGTTCGTCAGAAACACAATAATTCAAACAAATAATTACTCTATATAACAATTAAAAGAAATCGAACAAGTGAGAACTAATTCTGGGTGCAATTTTTGAATCTGGATCTAAAAACAAACATTTTAAATTGGGTCTACATTTTGTTGAAAAAATTGGTGCCGAAAAATAGGAACAATAAGCGATCTAAACACAATTCAAAAATCCATAAAAAATCTGCTTTCAGATTCAGATTCTACAGAAAAAAAACGATCGATTATTTTTCTGTTGGCCAGGTTAGTAAGTTTAGATTACCGTATTTTTGACAAATCAAAAACTTGGAAATCTGTAAATTGCGCTGATATATAAACTCAAAACATTAACAACTATTTATTTATAATATTACATTTTAAATTATTTTTTAATCCATCGTTTGGCAGAAATAATATATACAGATACAGAAATTTTTAACCAGCTCTGCAGATACAAATATTGCAGCAAGTGCAGTGATATCTTTGGTTTCCCCAATGTAACTAAAAGTAATTTACTTTCCAGGTTACGTTCAATATTTTTACCGCAGTTGAAACTTCATTCATTACCATTTTTACGTTATTATGTTTACTTTTTTAGCATTAACCATTCGTAACAGAAATAAAAGGTAGGAAGACTTACCATCTACTCAAAATTAAATAGCAAATGAATTTTGTAGTTGTATGAAATTGAATTTTGTTGTGTTTTGCCGCCACTTTCGGTATGGCACAATCTCGAGACATAGTTCTAAACAAATACGTTTGAGGATGAGATTCTGTTGAATTGGCTTCAAGATCCCCAGAACTGTCTGAATCAATGAATCAAGTCTGGGATTTTCAATGCCAGTCTAAACAACAAACCGAGTTGAGGTCTTAACCATTTTGTATATATGTGCACTCGATTCGTGTCAATCCTTCTGAGTAGTTAGCTGCAGTTAATAGACGTTTTGTATAGAACTTCTCGGTTCTTCTAAAACATTTAGAAAACAAGACGTCAATAGTAAAACAAAATGAAATTTGTCAATAATCTAAATAATACTACCAAATTAAATAGTAACACCCAGCTGAGTCAGCTACACCAAACAACAAAGAAAAAGACACCGGTGATAAAACCGACAGTCATCGCATCAATTATAATTCACAACCTCAATACACAGTCACTGGATTTGCAGCATTAATCCGAGCAAAATAAGACAATGGCGATATAGTTGACAATCACGCTGGCTGGTCGGCAGTACCAGAAGTCGAACGAAAAAAGAGAAACAGATAAGACAAAGTCCTCGTCTGTGGATCGGCCGCAGCTTGCGGGGTAGAAGACCTCCGGTGTCTTCTGTTGCTGCCTAGGATAGGCTCAGCAAGTGGAGGTTAGGCTAGGTCAGTTGCCTGTTCGCAGTCCAGACACCCGGGCGGTCTCATCCAACAACTAGACATACCACATTCTGATCGGCCAGCCAGCCAACCGCCTCAATCTCTACCCGCTTGACGGACGTCTCCCGTACGCGTAGACAGGCATCGATTTATCCCATCGATGAAAAAAGACAACCTCAATCCTCTCTCATCTGCATGAGCGAGCTGAGCTCTCTCCGCTTGGTCGATGTGGTATTTTCAGCGTGAGTGTGCGAAAATGGCTGAAATCGTTGGTTGATCTCAAGGATGACGGGCAAAATATGAATAATGGATTAATATGAATATCTAACAGTATAAGGTATTTTTTTCAGAGCTCTGAATCATGAATAAGTACGGTTAAATATATGATTATACATTTTTCGTTATTAGGCCAAGACTTGTAGCTGTAGAATAACTTCCTGAATGTTCTTACAAGGGTCTAGCTATTAAAGAACATCCAGCTTCAACAGGTTTGTTTAGAACAAAAATGAATGGCGCTCAACATAATGTCTCACTTTAGTTGAATTACTTTGGATGTCAAACAACTTTATTTCGAGCAGAAAAAAACGTAGTTTAACAGCGAATGAGTTTTTGGAGTATGAAGTAACGTAAACCATAGTTTACATTTTCCTACACATAACCAGATCATTTCTACTATTAATATATTTGTATGCTGTTGTTTACTGTTTTCTTGTTCTGTAAGTTTTAGTTCAGATAAGTCGCAGACGAAGACAGAACTGAAGAAATTTCATCAACCTAAAATATTTTGAATAAAATATTTCTACTTATATCAAATTCAATTGTCGGCTTTAAATAAATTTTGACCTGTGACATCATCGATAAAGTTTTTGACAATTTCCGAATTTTCTTATTGACTTTGAAGATTTTGTAATTATCTTCATGCTATCTTAGCACAAAAATTGCATGACCTTTCATCAGACATTTTTCGAGAAAAAGGCAATTAGAAACCAGGGAACTATAAGAAATTCTGGGTTAACATGGATTTTGATAATGACACGCGAATAAACTTTTTAATAGATTTATTTGCACCGAATGCTAAAGAGGAAAGTTTCTTATCATAAATTTTGTAATTTTACCAGAAATGCTGAAGGTTCAACTGTTCACAAGTGTTTTTGAAGCCTCGATTGAAAACTTGCCAGCCCGGATTAGTTTTAAGCGCAGTTATCAAAATGCTCGACTAATACAGCATGCCAAAATGAAAAAGGAAACTGGGGCTAGTATTTAATCACATCGATAACGTTATAAATGAAAAACAATGAAATGGATAGTCTTTTCGGGATTTTTTTTTTTTTCAAGTAACAATCAGTTTTAGGTTTATTGCATTCATTCTTCTACCGCTCACTCGTATAGGAACTTGTAAAGCTCATCGTGAAGAACAAATAAATGTAGGAGTCGGGTTTCATCAAATGAATTGACAATGATTATTTCGGAATTGAAAATTGGATGTCAAGAGTAACAGTGGTGTCTCACATTTTTGTAAAACATATTATTCTACTTTATGAAGGGAAATGCAACGTTCAAGCTTTTGTGTCATCCTACTTAGGGATATTTCGTGATCATTAGTATAATTTTTACAAAAACAATATTTAGGTACTCATTCGCTGAAGAATGTTCTCCTGAGAGACCAAAAGTCTTTTACTAGAAAATTTTCTTCTGTAAGTATTTGCATTTTATTTTTTTGACAGTGTCAGTAGGATAAAAGGGGTTCATTTGATCATTTGGGCATTTGAACGACTGCAATTTCCCTCTCTATTTACGAAAAAATTTAAACAGAGATGTACACACAACGAAACGTTGTCTTAATCCAAAGCAACCTTAGTTAATCCAAAATAACGGTTGTTTTCTACATACGCAAGAATACATATTGTTCATTAAAGAAAGCCGTTGTTTTGACCGGTTGTCTTACGTTACGATTGTACAATTTCAAATGGATACAATACTTAATTGAGAATTTGTTCTTTTAAATCAATAGGTTTGGTAGTTAGATTAATCTGCTCGCATTCTTAACATTATTTTCAAAACAACGATTTTCTTAAATCAAACAATTGTTTTCTTAAAACAAGTATTTAGGTTGTTTTATGTTAAAGAAATGTTCTTATTATGAGTACGTGTTGTCTTAAAACAAATTATGTTAAGAATGTTATTTTCTGAACATTAGACAACCATTTCTCTGTGTGTAGGTATCTTATAAACAAAGGGATTCTATATTTAAATTATTGTTTAAATATTTTCGTAAATAGACAGGAAAATTTGCATTCCTACCATATTACAAAAATATTTGTGATAGCATTTTGTAACAAAACTTTAAAATTCCTCATTTGAGTAAATATGTTAAACTTAAATAAATACTCCAATATATGTAAATCAAATCTACACAATGCCTGCTGTCATCACCCTGGATTTGAATGAATCATTCCGCTTTGGGATTATGAGATGTAAAATTTAATTTTGTTTGAGAACATATAACAAACATTGTAAAGGTCACTTTATTTTTAGGCCGTATTCACATGTAGTGCAAATAAATTAAAAATGCCCATTCGCTTCCCATTCATAAAATCCATGTTCCCTAGAGTTGCAAATATGTTCCTATTTTTCATTTGTCTTTTTTACAAAAACTTTCTGATGATGCCATCTATTTTGTATGCTGTCATGAAGATAATTACATGTCCTATGTTATAATCAACAACAAAAATCGGAGCCTAATAGTATTATAACTATCCGAAGACAATTTGAAAACACTAATTGCTGATTCTATATAATTAAATAAATGAAAATTTCAAAAAACAAAAAAAAAATTGTTCAATGTTTGGAAATTTAAAGACATTCTACATATCAACTTCATAGAACAAATCCTTATTCCACCATTAAAAGTGCGGAAAAACTCTTTTCTAAAATAGACAAACAAACAATAAAGAACATAAACCTCAACTTCAAACGAGAAAAAGTTGCCGTCGACTATTTGCTCATTCGTCTCTCTACGGAGACGTGGAAGAACCAAAGGAGGCAAAAGTATCGAAAGGACGTCCGTACTACGTCGTATCACCGAGAAATAACAAAGTTTGTCTGACGGGCTATCGAATTTGCATCGGTTACCCCCCGAGACCGTGGCCGCTTTGTACGACACTTCAAAAGCGTCTGCGAACACGGAAAGTGTTGTCAGCGTGTGGATACGCGGCGCGACGTCACGCCTCGAACACCTTTATATCCTTTATATCAAAGTTTCCAAGTTGCGACGCCGACGGTCACGACACGAGATGGGAAAATTCCACCCGCACGTCTGATGCGGTCTACCATGACGTTTACCGAGCGGCTAGTCTCGCAGCCGCTCGCTAGTCGAGTCCGTAGATGCAATGCGTTTCATACTCTGAACTCCTTATGTGTATGCAACCAATATATCTAGCGCTCTATTCTGTGGGACTCTACCATTACTGTGGGACTCGCTAGGGACTCCGAAAAAAATATGAGATTGGTTTGTTTTAATTGTATTTAAAATATATTTTTTTTTATTTATTGTATCTCCGTCCTAAAAATTATAGTTATAAAAGAATAAAAGAAGTAATAAAATAGTAAAAGAAATAAATTAAAATAAGTTTTGAGCTATATACTAAAAACAGAAAATTTAGTAAAAACAAGGTACTATACCTTTTATCAACCAGTTATTCATATTTTATGAGAACATAAAAGATTACTATGAATATTTATAAAAAAAGATAATACGTAGCGCAATCATGTTAGACTTTTTAAAATAAACATGTATAAGTCAAATTTTTTGACGCACTAATTTGTCCCCCAAGGAGTAGTATAAATTAATATGGGAACTGTTCGCCATCTTTGATGTTGTGTCTTTGTCGATTTCCACGCGTATTTTGGATTTCCCGATAAAAAAAGGTGATCAACAAATTTGTACACAAGATAATTACTACAACTTTTATGTAGTCAATATTGTTGAGAAAAAATATGCAAGTATTGCTAATAATCAGCAAAAAGTGTCAAAGATTGTGTGGCGACGATTCCCGAGAATCTACAAAAGGTATCGGGACGAAACTTCATATTAAGAAATTTCATGACCAAACTTAAAGCTGAAAAGCTTTGTTCAAAAGGGTTCAAAGGAACTGGATTTTTACTCTAAGTATTTTTCAAGTATTTTGCAAATGAGCAAAAGTATTTTCGTCAAAATAGTTAAATAATAAATTAAAGTGGAAATTTTAAGCTTAATTTTATATGATAGTCATGATAGTGCCTGGCCACATCAGATTTTTCTTTCTTATTGAATTTGATCTAAAGTTATCGGGCAAAACATTGTACATGGAAACATTGTACATGTTGTGAAAAAGTTAACTTAAAACAGCAAAAAAAATAAATAAAAAAAGCTGCCGAAACCCGGGATTGAACCGGGGACCTTTAGATCTTCAGTCTAACGCTCTCCCAACTGAGCTATTTCGGCTGTTGATTGAAGTGTCGCTAACGCGGTCCGGATTCATGCAGCGGCGTACTGTTGGGGGTCAAGGGATCGATCGTGGTTTTGTAAAGATTTTCAGAAATACTTATCTGTAGGCCTGTACGTCTCTCATGATATTATATCCTGAAATGACGCCAGTTCCAATATATAATTTATAATTATTGTTCGTTTTGCGAATGTATTTACATTAGTAATTGTATTTACACTATTGTTCTATTGGTGTTTGTTTGTACAATCTGTCGTGAACAATAACCCAGTGTCCCACAAATGCATAGGATCTATTGCATATTACGGAACATATTTATAATTATACTTAATTATACTAATTATACTTTCTAATATTTATTTTTGCATTTTGTTTATGTCAGATAATTTTTAATATTTTTCATGATGTTGCGGTGGCAAAAATAGGCAAGTTTTCATGATGCTTACGCTTCATTTATATGCTTTTGTTTCCTGTCAGTATCATTTTAACTTAAGAGGATGCTAAATTTTTACTAAACTCCTCCTTTTTTGAAGTCGGTAAAAACAAAGAATATTTACACAGTTTTGTGGTGGCAGTTCTGTGTTTAGACTTAAAAAAGACTACTAATGAAAATATTGACATTTTCCAGAGAATTAACGCATTATACATGACTATCGATTATTCTCTTATAAGATACGCATTTAGCAGCAATTATCTAGTTTTTCATTAAAATTAAACTGATAGTTTGTGACTTTTCACAATAGCTACAACGTCATGCACTCGCCTGGCGGCTGGTGTATAAAGTTTATGGTCTTAAATGATATGAAAATAAGTACCTAATTATTAATTCGAAGACACAAATTAAAAAAGATTTGCCGAAACCCGGGATTGAACCGGGGACCTTTAGATCTTCAGTCTAACGCTCTCCCAACTGAGCTATTTCGGCTTGTGATAAGAGTTCCCCAGCGCCCCAGGCTGTCAAATGTCAAAGACAAATAATTTTTTTATTCAGAAAATTTTTTAAGAGGCATGTCTTGAATTTGTAATATAAATATGGTTGATATTCATTAATATTTGTAATTAATAGTGTACAATGTCAGCACTCAGCTGATACGTTCCAAAATCTCGTTTATAATCATGTTCTGTTGGGCGAAATTTACACAGTTCCTAACATTTTATCAATTAGCTATACTTTTTATTATTGTTTTTAAGTAGAGTTTGATCAAGTAAAATAGTAACTACCTAATGTTGTAAGTGATTAAAATATGTTTCAATTTCTGCATATTCTATTTTTTTAAGAACTGCACATATAAACTACATAATAATGAAATGGTAATTGATTTTCATAATCAACTGTTCAGTGAGTATCTTCAATCCCCAACGGCTTTTAAAGCAACGCCAGAATTTATTTACTCAATTAAATTAGTAATTAATCATCCTCCGACTCTACTATATTGGCTAAGCAGACTTGATAAAATGTGGAAAACTGGGTCGCACGTGTCAACTGAACTCTTCCATAAAAAGGTAAACCGAAATAGATTAGGAGACCAATATCAATTATACCCGCGCGGTCCGGTCTGCGTGCGCTGAATTAAAAATAATGCCATAATATAAATTGTCGATTATGTAATGTTCGTGCCATTCAAGGTCCACAAATAGATTGGATGCATAGACTGCCCGTCTGGAGGTGAATTGGAGATACTGCAGCCATGCACGTGACAAGGTCAGTCTTCCGCAGATTGCCCACTGCTATTGTTACTATTATGACGTCGGATGCGAATATACAGAGTGTCCAAAATTTGAAGTTATTTGAGACAGTATTGGGCGTTTTCCGAGTTTATGAAAAGTTGAAGTTTATGAAAATAAGCTACCTTAGGGTAGTAACGTCCACCCTATAATGATGAAATATGAATTATAAAAAATGAAAAGTCTGTCATCTGTCAATGGAGAAAAAATTAATTCCGAAGCTTGTAAAGTAAGAAGAACTCATTACGATCGAAACGGTAGATTCTGAAAAACGTTCGTGAGTTAACTCTATTTTGGAAACGATTCTGTTATTTCTGCGTGGTTCCGCACGTAAAAACACTGCTACGTCAAATTTATCTACACTAATAAAATTAGCTGTAATTTGTCAAATTTAAAAAGATTAGGGGAATATATATCGGCCCGACAAATTAAGTCAACGACAAATTGTGCATGACAAAATATGTACTCAACACGACAAATTTGGCAGTCCCCACGACAATTGTTAACACGACAGAATATGTATTCAGCACGACAAATTAGGGATTCTTATCGACAATTTAATTTACTAACACAACAGATTATGTAATTTTACTTTTTTAAGCTGTTTACGAAAAGTATTGATTTTAATTTTAAGTTTTAATGATTGAATTTTGGTTTTATAAAATTTAATTACGACATAACTTCTGTACACAATTCTACATGTAATTTTAAAGAATTCCTTTTTAAAAGATCAAGTTGATAGGTTGTGTCGTCACAATGACAAAATTATACGACATAGTCTTGTAGTAACTTTATTGATATTCCTCATTTCAAAATTTCATTTCTGTATCATTATGAATTAATATGTTAATAGGATATCTAATATGTGAGATGCAACACTTCAATTTGATATTTAAATAGAAAATTACATTTAAAGAATTCTTTTATTTAAAGAATTTTTATTTAAAATGTAAAAATTCTCCTTAGAGCAAATTCAAAAAATATGAATAACTTTTTGTTCAGAAATTAAAATTTAGGTCCATAATGCGTAGTTAGATCCATCTGGAGACCGCTGTATACGTAAACTTTACAGCAACACTATGACGATGTTTCCAATAGTTATCAAGAAATTAATAATGATATTCTTTAACAAACAAAATAAATGGGGAATAACACCACTTTTAAGTTATGAGTATTAGTGGCATGGGTAGGACTGACCAAAGCGAAACTGTTTTTGGCACAGTTATTGCACATACTAGTTAAAGTTTAATGGAATGCTTAAACCAATTTAGCTCAACTTTGATGTCAAAATTTGAGAAAGAAAAGTTACTGGTATTAAAATGAAGTGTTTGGTATTTTGTTGAAGATTGAGATACACTATGGGATAACTAGGCAAGTTGTGGGTGTCTGTTGGTTTGTTGTCCTTACATTTGAATTAAAACATTGCTGGTATTAAAAATACACAATACTCTCCATCAAGTATGATGATATTTTATTTTTCTTGATTTTTACTATACCGAATTGATAATTATAATTAAGAGAAGCATATTTAGTTTCTATGTTCTATATGCCAGGGAGTGCATCCATACATGTCCAACTCTATGTATTTTAGCTTTATTTGCCAGGAAGAAACGGTGGTATTCCCATCAGCCACTATATTTGCTCGTGCATTATAATCGCCTACTCGTGGGTGTTTTCTGCGCGAAATTCTAATCGAAGAATTTTAAGATAATTGCCATATGCAAATAAAACCTAACCGCACAGTCAACAATGACCTCAGCAACACTTCAAACTGTTTGATATCTGTGACTGATGGCAGGGCAGACGTTTAGTCTAATGAGAGTAACAGGCGGAGATAATCTGCACTCCGATGGAATTAGTTGGTGGTGACCTCTGCCGCCTGCCCAATGACAATGTCTGCATAAAGTTGTTTTCTCTAATTGTATACCACACCAAACCACAGGACTGGTATTCGCGACTATTTTTTACTTTATTGTTTTTACCTCTGTCAGTACGTGTATGATTGATGATGACCCTCGATCTGGTCTCGCGTCCTTCTAGACGTGGCTACCGTTTAGTGCCAGTGGTTCTCAACCTGGTTCCCGTAGCAAAAATCTGCAAAAAATGGAATTCGTTTTTCAACTATTTACTTAATTAAATAAGTAGCTATTCTAAGAGCTCATAAAATGTACTTTACGGATCACATTTTTTTTATATTTGCGTTTAAATCAGAGTTATGTTTCCACAATCATCTTGGAGATTACTATTTTAATTAAATGTGAAAATAGCATATACAGTGTGTCTCACGGGACGTTGGTTTGTATGAGTATTTTTGTTATTATTAGAGATAGAAAGTCGGTTAAATGGAGAAAGTAGTGCATATTTATGTGCTCTTTTATTATCTGTTCAGAAAACAGTTGAATTCCTAACGGTTCCAAAGCTATTTAAAAAAAAAAACAAAAATCGTTATTTTTTTATAATGATCATAACTTCTTTATTTGTGATTGTGATTCATCATTTCTTTCTGAGTAATTTGCTATGCCACATGCCATGTTTTGATCACAACAAGATAATACAATTGACTGACAGTTGTACACTTCGAGAATTGCTGAAAATCGCATGGTACCATGGAAGACGTTTTGTGAAACAATGTGATATCTACCCATCTGTACCCATCTGTTGAAAGAAATTGGTGAAAACCCAGAATTTATAAAGAAAATATTATGGTTCGATATTTTTCTAACTGCGGTATTTTTGATGTATGGTGCGGTATAGTGACCAACCGATTAACCGGACCAATTTTTTATAAAAAAATTGAACTTCGAATATGTTTCGGCAATATTGCTCTCTGAAGACGTGGAAGAAAGAATGGACGATATACCGTTGGCGTTACAATAAGGTTTGTGGGTCCAACAAGACGAAGCACCTACACATAATGCCCGAATCGTGGGGAACTATTTAGATATAAGACATGAACGGAGAGTAATTGCTACCTACTCAGAAGTATCACGGCCACCAAGATTGCCGGATCTTACGCCTCGTGATTTTTATCTATGGAGTGACTTAAAAAATAAATAAGGTGTATGGTGTTTATAATTTTGGCAATGTTGGAGTTACGAGACTCCGTCATCGCTTTCAATTCGATTGACAGATGAACCATCGGTAAGGTCACCATATTACGGAATGCTGTGAAAAATTCCTCTATGGAAATGGCGAGATTTTTGAAAATATTATTTAGTTTGTTAAAATGTTGTTACTTTTTTATGTTGTCTAGTATAAATAAATACATTCCAAAAGTTTACTGTAACTTGACTATGGGCACATAAATCCTGTATCACTCAAATGTGTTTTAATGGCACGTTGCGATCATTTCAGATATGAAATAAAAATTCCAACTTTGTCGGCTTGTTGTATTCCAAAGTGGCATACCAAATTACTCAGAAAAAAAAATCTGAATCCAAACATCCAAACAATATGCCGTCCATAAGAAAAACAAAAGCTTCGTTTGTTTCTGACGAATTCTATGGCGAAAAAATTTTAAACTGACATAATCAAATTGGAGACAAAAAAGTGCCTTTACAATGTCCAAACGCTTTTTTGATGAGATCACAAATAAAGAAATTATGACCATAATTCAAAAATTACATTTTTTTTTCAAAATAGCTTGGAAACCATTTGGAATTCAACTGCTTTCTGAACAGATTACGAAAGTGCACATAAGTATACACTACTTTGCCCATTTAACCGACTTTCTATCTCTATTAATAACAAATGTACTCATACAATCCAACGTCCCGTGAGACCCACTGTATACTGAACAACATTTGCATTAAAATGATACTCGTTATATTATTATATACGGGTTGCTTATATATGGCTCTGATTCCGATCTTTTACTACGTTTTTAAAATCAAATTGTAGGATAACATACGCTTGTTTTTGTTTTAACTTATTTCGTGTGACATTTGAAGGGCCTAAACTCCAAATCTTATTTCCGCTTTTTAAAATTTAAAATCGATCCAGTATGTTACCAAAAATGTAAGAAATTTGGATATACATCAAACTTATTTCCCGTAATACATCAAGATTTCTGGTTCCAAATATCATGGCAGATTTTGAAAATTTAAAATAGTGACCAGAAATGCATACATTCTTATGAAACTGATCTGCTGTGACATTTGAGCCTAAATTCCATATTTGACGTAAAATTAGTTATATTTGCATGAGAAATGAAAAGATCTGATTAAATATAGCGAAAACAAAACTAAAAATTGCATGCAACATATTCATGTGATATTTGCTACTCTACATGATATATGATATGCTATTCTACACTTATAATTCTTCTATTGTCAAAATTTAAGAGGTGGTTTCAATATGGCGACAAAAAAACGACCAAACATGAAGTCAAATTGTCGAAATTTAAAATGGCGGACCCAACATGGCACACAACAAGAGGTAAAAGATTCGTAGGAATCTTATTTTATGCGATATTTGAATCTACCAGAATCCAAATCAAATATTCAAAATTCAAAATGGCGATATAATTTTGGACATTTTTGGTTCAGCATTGTCGAACACTGAAACAAAAATGTAAAAACTTGACTTTCCATGAATCTTATCTCCTGTGTTATTTTAAACAATCTGATCCCAAATCTAAAGTCACATCATCAAGATTCATAATGGCGGATATAATATGATTTATGATGACAAAATTTAAAATGGCTGCTTCAATGATATTGACTACATATGTGAAGATAACTAATTGTTGGTACCTATAAAATATACTGCAATGAATTACATTAAATCTTATTTTGAAATGGTATATTTTTATATTCCCACAGCAAATCCCACTTTTATATTCTGAACCTCAATCCCCAGGATATTTCCGCCCATTACACACCGATGCTAAAAGCGCGTATTTTGATTCCCACCTAAGTTATGGACGTCTGTCGATGAATATATTACACCTTCATTTAGTCGAAAAAATGAAAAATGTCCGGGCACGTTGTCGGGCCGCCCACCAAAAATAGAAACGGTGGTATATGGCGGCGTCTAAAAACGTCACACAGATTTACGACATAATTAAAAGGTGTATTTTGAAAATCCATAAACGTCACCGATATTATATCACTCTAAACTTGTTAACCACAGACAAAACAACCTCAATCGTACAAATTCCGGAGATTTGTATACATCAGATTGTTTCATTAATTATAACTTTATTGAGTCTTTGGTGGAAGCGTTGTAAACAACAAAAACGTATAGCACCCTTAAGGTTCACATCAAAAATAGATTTTAGCGTTTTCTTATAGGCAGTTGTAAATATCATTCTTATCGTAGCCGTTTTGTATGTCGGTTTGAGGAGAAAAGAAATAAAAGGATAAATAAATGAGGACAGGCAAGAGTTTAAAAGCTCATTCGAAAATACGCAGTGTCTGGTGAGGGTTACGTATTTTAATCTCATTGGTAAGTAAGGTGACACGTAGACTGGTGAGCCCCATATGAAATTTCAATTACTAAATTAAAATGTTGCTCCTGCGTTTTAAAACGATAAAATAAAGCAATTTGCAAAGTAATTTCCAGCAAACCAGTATTCCAGTATGTACGTTCTTAGTCGTTATTAATGAAGTGTCAAAAGTCCCTATGTGAGCTAAATAAGTTATAAGAGTTCACAAAAATCGATTATTTATTAAATTTCTGACCTAAAAGTGGTCCAGACGTTTACTTTCCATAGAAGCATCTGTTATACCAACTTTGCAGCAGAGAACTCTGCCGCCAGACTTTGGCAGCATTTTGTCATGAGGTACAGGAAGCCATACCACAGAACAGACTGTACAGAAAGATTACTCCTCTGCACTTCTTTGTTCTTTCATTACCGAATCGAATGACCTTCCGCTATATTGTCACCATATAACCATGGATGGATAGTATAAAGCCGGAGAGTTCGAAGGGCTGGCTAGGCCAGCAACGTAGGTATTGTGCAGTCAAGTGACATATTTACATATAAATTATGTTGTCCTTTGTAATATTAGCGTAAATTCACTAAAGCAAAAGTACTAGTTGGTGGCGCAGCCTTACGGTGCTAGCAGCATTAGTTCCGTGGGTATGACAACAAAACTAGAACCATACTAGAATTTGAGCGTAGAGTATGCTGATAACATGGCGGACGTTTGATGCGCGAAACCAATGCGCAGAGAGAGTAATCCTTCTGTATCTACAGTATATGTTCTATGGCCATATGAGGTGTCTGGTTCAAATCCAGGTCGTGGTTGCTATTATTATTCCTGTCTCTCATCTGCTTCTGGTATAGTATTATGATGTGAATAAACGATGACTCGCCTTCTTACAGACATGCTCCTAAAATATTGAAATCACATATTTCAATATTCCCGAAATATAAAAAGCGATCTAACTGACAGCTCTCGTTTGAATAGTTAACCCGTGTGTTTGAACGCTCATAACAACTCAAAAACTACTCAAATAAATAAATTCAGTTGGTTACAATAAAAATTTCAAATTTGGTCAAGTTACATTTAGAATCTCTTCTATAGATTGGCGTTTTGTGTGTAATAAGGGTTGTGACCACGGCTTTAATGGAAGCGGATACCTATATCAATAACGATAACAGGATATGCTCGTCACCAATCGTCTTAATTTATTTAGTGCCGCTATAGAAAAGGAATCCCGTGTTTGCCTTTTGTATAGTATTATCATACAATATATAAAATTAATAGTTTAGCTGCATGAGAATCTATTTGATTGAGATCAGTCGTATCTGCATTAAAATTAAACTAGTTAGCCAGGATTTGACAGATGTTTTGTTACTATTGACAGTAGGTATTGTCAAAGCATCAACCTTTGACACTACTTACTGTCATTAGAATGAAATTATTTGTCAAATCCTGGCTAACTATATCAATGCAGATGCGATAGATCTCAATCACATAGAACTTGCTCTTTCGGCTGAACTATTTATTTTACCATAAAAGTCAGTCATAAATTATTTAGAATTTCCTCTACTTTAATTTATTATTTAACTGTTTTGGCGAAAATACAAAAATCGCGGCTCATTTGCAAAATCTTTGAAAAAGGCTTAGAGTAAACATCCAGTTCCTTTGGATCCTTTTGAACCAAAACCTTTTCTCCTCTAAGTTTTGTCACGAAACTCCTAAATTGCGGACATATCGCAATCAGTGCGCACTCGGGGTGCTTTGCGACTGGCCGTACCCAGACACGTCTCGTCGGTCTTTGAACGGGGGCCGTACTACATGATAGTGCGGACCTACATTCTACAACGCGGGGCACTGCGTTGTAGAATGCAGGTCCGCAATACTAGCTGAAGCTAGTTTCTGAATTTTTAAAAGTAGGCTCCGGCAATATCTCATTCATCACGCTTTTTATTCCGTTAATGAGTATTTGGTGCGATAGTCGTGACCGAAGTGCACATGCACATTTGTGTATTTTTACATTTATGTCTATCTTTTAAAGTGTTTGATGTATCTCTAAATTATGTACCACATTGTGGCTTACCGTCTGTCACTATGTTGTGTATACTAAAATGTCTTGTTTTTACCGTGTCCAGGACTGCGTGTTCTGACGGTTTTCTGTTCGTGTTCGTGCTTTTGTAATATGCCTACCTACTTTGTACTGTGACAATGTCAATATCCCGTGGGGATCAGAATGACAATAAAAGATTATTATTATTAAATAAGAAGTTTCGTCCCGATACCTTTAGTAATTTCTCCGGAATCGTCGCCACAAAAACGGGTACACACACACACACATACACACAGAGACATTTTTTTGTACCTTGGTCAAATATGTTCAGGGGACCCAAACGGGCATATTTCCGCTGAATACTTTATCATACTGCGTATAATAAAGTAACAAGTATAAATAATAAACTAAGTTTTATTAAAATAAATAGAAGGATTATTAATATGCCAGGAACCGCAATTAATCACATAGGGGTATTCCAATTTATACATATCCTTTCGTTTATAATTCTACATTCTATAGTTACATTTAGTTCCGTCAATAATTATAGTTTTGTGTTAAATTCCGCGATGGTGGGTTAAACTTTGTTGGAGCGCTCGTAGTTGGAGAACCTCTGTATACAAGAAACAGTGGTAAATACCTCTTTTTTGGTGACGTTACCGTTTTGCGGTAACTTGCAAAAAACCGTTAGGTACCTAATGGCTTTTAGGGGTGCCCGGTTCTAGTAAAATTTTCGGACGCCATACTGTTTCCGGACTATAGCATAATGTATTTCAATTCTCAATGGTCGGTTTTTATATTCCGGTGACATACAGGGTGTTTCAGAAATAACGGATAACCTTGAAGGAGCATATCCGCCAAGGACAGAGAAGCAATTTTCGTCAAATAACGTATAGTCTATTTTAAACTTTAAACTACCAACAAAATTATATTGAAGAAATCGTCTAAGGCCTGCCCTGGCATAGCGATATCCGTCGAACAAAACAAACCGACTTAACACAGCAATTGCGGCTGATCTAAGTCATCCATCCGTGTCTGGTACTACACAAATCACTACACAAACACACCCCATTATGATCCCACAATCCAAAATATTCTTATTTTTGCTAAACCATCAAACAGCTGACCACTACTGTACGTACGTCGTACATAAGTACAAAGCTGGCGAATGTAGGTCATTGTCGCCCGGAGTGGTGTGGAGGGCTACACAACTGTGGCGGAGTGTTATCGATTTTCTTGCGATGAATAGGGACGGCTTCCATATTTCTTTATTAATTTTCTCAAGAATGCGTGAAGTTAGACAATAAGCTATTTCACAAAATATGCTTATTACGTCCTTGGGTATATGCTCCTTCAAGGTTAGGTGTTATTTCTAAAACACCCTGTATAGGTACTAAAATTAATAATTTATTTTTACAGCTAAAGTCCGTAAGAATTGCTTTTATCGTAAAAACAAGCAGAAATATTATCTTGGATAAATGGAGTAATTTCTTAGAGAAAATAAAATGCTAAGAACAGAGCAGAAATTTACGAACGAAAATTTAAATTGAATTGTAAATTGTATTAAACATATTCTGTCATCTGTAGTTATCCGAGCCTATTCCAACACATTTTGCAAAAAATATAGGTGGTTAGCCAGAGTTTGTTGTCTAACGCATCGTTGATGTCTCCTGATTAAAATTCCAAATTGGAAAAATTGTTTGTACGTTCTCAATATTTAAGCAATTCTAAGACAATGGAGGCCTATTTGTCTCTATGCAAAATTGCTTGGTTTCGGAGCAACAGCCTTCATAAATATCTTAAAGTTCAAATATCTTAAGGAATGAAGTGCTGAATAGCTAGGGTATAGACATATTGTAGTAAGCTTAAAAAATCGCAACAAATTACATCGTATTGCTGGAAAAATTCCAAAGAGACTCACTGCCTACCACGGTCGCTCTGGTCTAAACGCGAAATGGAATCATCCGTCACCGGTGGTTTTTTTCGTCTAGACGTCTGAGTGCGTGAGAGGGTTTGTTATTCACGATTTTGTCCAATCCAATGATATATACGGTCTAATAAATTTATTTAAAACATTAATCACGTAGTCCCAGCGGACCCAGAATATACGGATTGGCTCTAACTAGGCGGACTAAATGCGTGTCGCGGTCGATTTTCTTTTTGTTCGTTGCTACTCCATAATAGATCGACGATAAACGAAGTCATAACGGCCTTGTTCTTTTAAGGAATATTGATGGGACTCGCACTGAACATATTGATATTGAAATGATAGGTTTTACGAGAACGTTGTTGTTCTTTTTTTATTTCTGAGGTTGTTCTAATGCCAATTTACTAAGAAAAGCTGTCAGAAATGAGTTAGTAGGTACAATTGAACAGACGTGTTGCAAAACATTGGTTTATATACATAGGAAATAAAAAATGATACATGTTACATACAAATTATAAGTGTTCCTACCACTAAAGATCTGGAGCACATGTTGTGTCTTAACTACAAAGGAGAGAAGATTGTGATTTATGGACTGAACAGACAATATGGCAACGGTTTTTAACTTTTAAAAGGCCTATTTAAAATAGGATGTACTATTAAATTTCCCGGTATAGTTGATGAAAAAACTTCGTTTCATCCATAGATGATTGCTATTTGAAGAGCAAAATAATAAATAACAAATTAAAATGGAAAAAACATAAGATAAGGTAGGCGTTATTGAAAGATTTCTTCTCACGTAAAGTTTTCGAAAAAGTTGAGGTAAATAAAGATAACAAAGTTTATGAAAAAGTGGAGGGATAAATAATTTTTATTCAAACTTTGAAGTCGTCTGCTATCATCCATTTAAGTAGTGCACACCGCACTACTTAAACACCGCACGTTGTCAGACACTAAAAGTTGACTAAGGAAGTGGCCAGCTGTTTCAGTCGCGTCGTTATTTAGTATTATTACATATGATTATTGTTTATTAAGTTGCTATTTGTTAATATAATACATACATATAAAATTTCCATGGTTTTCCGTAACAAAAGGGTACAAAAGGGATTTTCCACACAAAATAGTAGATAGAAGTATTATTCTGATAATTTTTAAAAATTTTACGAACTCAATAATTATTAAATTGGGGTATCATTTTATGGTAAGGCTTGCTAGACACCAATTTTGATTTTGTATACCACAATTTTGTCAAAACGTCACAAACCGTTAAAGAGTGTTGCGCTTATGTTTTTTACTTTCTGACTTTTTTATTTTGGTGTATTTAACAACTATCTATCAGCGTCTTTTATATCACGACATATCAACATTTCCCAGTCACCTGTTCAATATATCGCTATAAAACTTTGTTTTCTCTAAACGTGTTTTGTTCCAACATGTTTTATGCATGTGCGTCCGTCGGAAACCAAATATTTTTATGAAGAACAAGTTTAGTCGAGAAATAAATGTTGAATCAGTAATTCATAGGAAAAAAGCTAAAAGCAACAATTATTGTTTTATTCGAATTAACGCTGTGCAACAATTAGAAAATATATATGTTTTTAAATTATAAGTACCTGATAGTAATATTGTAGAAACATCAAATAACATAGATACAATTGTGCTCACAATTATCTTGTAAACCAGCAGCGCCCATGCTATGGTGAAATAATAGTATTCACTATAAATCACGTCAAACATAGTAAAAAAGCTATAAGCACGGCACGCGGTGTAAATTTAATATCGCTAAGGGCTACTACGATCGCCACATGTTTTCATAAAAAATGCTATTTTTGCCATTTGGTTATCCGGTTATATTCCTCAACGCAGCTTTTTTTAAATTTCTACATGCTTATTTCTGTTAAAAACCTTCCCATAAATTAGCCAAATAAACTAAATATTCCTAAACAAAAAATATTCTTGAATTCTACTTATTGAACTGAAGTAGGTAGGTAATGCAATAATATTTGTTAAGGACATTTTTTGATAAATTAATAATAAGAAATTTTCAAGCAGATCATATACTGGATAATTTGATTGACTCTAATTTATCTATAAAAGAATAAAGGATTTATGAAAGTATTAAAATATGTTTTTCCCTGTGTGCGTATTTGAACATAATGTAAACACTTTTATGTACGACTGTTGCAAAGTATAGTTTAATTACATTGTATAATTGCGGCCAGGTTATCCAACCCATCCAACCTGCAGACAGTTGCTTGGCCAGAAATGCAGACGTCAGGTTTTTCATCTCGGAACAAAGTAATTCCTTTGTGGCACCCGTTCAAAACGCGCAAATTAACATTAACTTATATCAAAAGTCGTGTGCAACCAAAAATTCTAACTCATGATTTTTGGGGACCCAAAACCGGTCATGACGTCCAAATTCCTATAAAGGCCACGGTATGGGATGGGAAGAGGATCAATCAGTTTGCAGTACTCAGCTGTAGTATTTGAATTTCGTGTGGTTAGCAATACACGAGCTATGTAAACAACGGTGCGAGTTTTATTTACATCTCCATCCTGACCTAGAGCCGACCCGCATTAAGAGCTACGTAACAATAAGTCTATTGCAAACGTATCTATGACTAAATAATCCCCATCATGATACTCGTCAATGATTATAAGGACTTTATTATTTGAACAAACTGTCATTATTATACAACGCTTGTGTCAAAGTCTGTCAAAACCTACGTGGACGACAGGTATGTGACAGTTTGCCTCGCCGACATTGACATTTAAAATATTTGATATAAAATGGAATTTATGATAAAACGACGTATTTGACTCGCACACATCGGATATTAATTATAAATCGCTCGCATGTTTACACGTTCGCCTATGGCTTGCCCATAAGTTTGTGCTCGTCAAATAATACACTAATACATTCTCAGGTATTTTTTAGTATTCAATTCCTAAAAACCAACACAAAATAATACGTAAAACAAGTTCGTGTCGCAAGCTGTTACTGCCCTAGAAGTTGTATTAACATTAATTCGTACTAATGCGAACGGAAATTGCCGGAAAATGTGTCTCCACCGTTGCTATGCGAATAAGCAACGCAAACTTTGTGGGAACTAGAACATCTGCAAAAATACTCTTCTTCGCGAACGGAATCCGTACATATTTTATGCTGAACAATCATAATATATTTACGAGGACATTCACTATAATGAATACCATTAAAAATTTATAGCGTTGGCACGGAGAATGTGAACATTATCCTGTAAAATACTTACTGGAAATAATTTTGCATATTCTACATTCGTATACTCTTGTCAACTAAACAATGAACTGTAACTGAGTATTTAGTAAAAACAACCTAAAAATGTCACATAAGTGAGAAGCCCTTCATTCCTTAAATCCCTAAGGCATCTCAGATATTCGTCAATAATTTCCCTCAACTTCATAACAAATCATCCAGAACTGTAAGTAAGCAACGAAACAACAGTCCTAACGATAAACTCCTTTTACCATTCCATATTTAAGATATCAGAAGTGGGATATACAAGCCAAAAAGGAACCGCAGTTCTCCTCTTCCGTAAACCAAAGCGGTGATCATTAAACGTACAATAGATGGCAGCACTGTCTATAATAAACGATCCACATTAAGTCCCCCAGATATCGAAGAAGCGAGGCAGGATGAAGACGATGATGATGATGACAGGTAGCCGTTAGCGATTTTTTACAAAAGAGGATTATACCCTTCTCTGGGTTCTTTTCTTTTCTGCGATGCTCTGAAGATGGTTCGTTTTCGTGGCCGGAGATCTACCCATAAAAGTTTAGTGGAATCGTTAGAGGCCAGGCCGTTGCCGTTCACATTTCTAATGTACGGCGGACACAAGGTGGGCCGCAAATGTCAAGTGTCAGTTGGTAACAAGCAGCGCCCGGGGTTCGGTTCGAAACGGTCACGGTAAATCTCTCACTGTAACTGCACGGGCAGACCGCCCCTTTAACGTATTGCTCTCCTCTCTCTCACTGTGCGCTAGTCCGCAAAAAGAGACATACGTGCGCTAAATGGCAATGATTATTTCGTTGAAGGCAATCTTGGAGAATACAGCGGTTTTAAGGCTATGATCAATTTTGATAATGTGAATCGTATCACAAGAAGGGTTGTTATTGCGATTTGGTCATGCTGTTGTCCGTAGTGTTGCTATGCAGAGTTTTCCGGGTGCCGAGGAAATAGCAAAAACCGTTTTTTTGGCAAATTATATTGTTAGCACTCATGTGCGCGAAATTTGCAAAGAGAGGTTTTTAAGAGGTACTTAAGGGAGGATTATTTTGAGACTATTTTGATTTTTTTTCTTTCGAGAAATTTTATCACATAGGTATTCCTTTTCTTATAGTGATTCTAGTTATGAATATCCACTGTCTTCTTTAACATGCATTCTTGAAATATATACCCTTTGTACGGAATTAATATGGTAAACAAATACATTTTATCAAACTAATAACGTAAGCGTCCCAAATTCACACACTGTCTTTTAGGACAGAAGTGAACAGAAATATGTTGGAATTTATTTCAACATATTTCTGTTCAGTTGTATAAAATAAGTAATCTACAACATGGAACTTTATTTTTGAACATCCAATTTATTGATTTTACATTACACTTATCAACCCACAATAGTTTCTTATTCTACCATGTTCTAACGGCCACAACATAACCTAAAAGTTTGACTGATGTTAATAAGTAACTGAAAATTTGACTTCTGTTTACATCGCTACAGAATAACAGTAATTAAGAAAATTCTAATAATATCTATTTAGGTTGACTAAAAATGCTTTATATTTTCATCATAACTCCTCTTTTAATATATTTTCATAATAACTACTCTTTTTACTAGTCTTTTAACCATTATTATTTACAAATGTACAGGTGTCAGAATTAGGTACATGTAAATAAAGCACGTCCTTAAATCAGCCATGTGTGTCGGAATTGTGTACATGGTTAGAAGTAATACATATGGTTCTATTGCTGTCTTTACATAAAAAAATAACTAACATATTTTACATAGTTTGCTATATTACTATTAATATCACGCATTTTGTCCAAATTCTGACACTCGTGTCGGAATTACGGACATCAATAGTCCCTAATTATTACACTAGCAGCAGAGAGTAGCGATTTTGGCATTAATACACCACCTTCCGAGATAACAGCTGAACTGATGCCATCTCCAAAAAAAAAATCATTATTCTGGCCTGAAACACCCAAATAGAGTAAAAAGAAACTGTCCTTCTGTAACATTATTATCTAATGCTTGGTGATAATATTTGTTAGTAAAAAGGAAAAAGCACAAAATAAAATCATTTTAGACCAATAAGAAAGGACGTGAAAAACGAACAGAATAAAAACCTGAGCCAAGAAAAACACTAAAATGTCCAGAAGCAAGAAACATTAAAATACAGATGAGGGAGAGAGGGCAGACTGAAGAAGACTTGTTTTATATTGTGTTTCATTGCAAATCGTAAAACATAAATGTTTAACATTTATTAATAATAAATGTTATTTAACAATATTTAAAACACTTAATATTTACTTGAATGTTTATATTTGTCGGAATAATGTACCACAAGTGTCTGATTTAGGACCACTGTATATCTGCTGTAAGAAAGATGAATTAATTCTTATGGTTAATAAAACAAATCTTTTTGATCTGTATTCGAGACACACTGTGTAATAACTGAGGAAATTGGGTATGTGTATCTGTTTTTGGTTTAATCAAATATCATATAATCAATAATAACAATCATCATTCCAAGATACACACTTTCAGGAAACCCTTCGCAATTTGAAATGCTGTCTAACCTTACAGCAAATGCTACTTGATGACTATTGTTGTTGGACTATTGTATTTACTAAAGTTTTTGGTACAAAAACAATGCAAACAAATTACTTCCACAAAAATTCAGGCATTATGGTGCATTAGAATACAAGATCTTGAGAAATGACATGGTTTTGTAACAGAGTACCTGAGAATCTTCGAGAGAAGAAGTTCCTTAGTTACAATTAATAACAATTGGTCAAGATTACAAGGGTTCTGGAATATCAACGCTAAGCTCTTGTGGTTTAGACGTTCCTTTAATTATGCCGGTCAGTCGATCAAATGTTGATGTTTATTAGTGAAACTTTTATGTTTTTACTACTGATAGAAGGTTCCATGAAGGTTGGTTTTCTAGATGGAGTCAATTCTGTACTGTGTTTGTCGTAAAAAAATACAAACATTTCCCTTTACAGAATATAATTAAGATTTTTCAAGTACACAAAATTATAACATATCCACCATAGGATAAAATAGAATATTGTATGTTCTTTACCTATAATTTCGTGTATTGTTGAGATTCAGTGTTTCGTGTGTTTCCATTCTGTATATGTACAAATTGGCAGGGAGGTAGTGATTCCCTTGTTACTTTGATATTAATAAGAATTTTACACCTATAGGTACGCATTATCAGTGCAATTTTGATTGTAAATGTTGTAATTGCAATTATTGTTGACAAATTAATGAATATTAACTTTATATTTAGTATGATGTGTATGTACCTAAAATGAGTAATTCATATTCTTCTTTGTGTTCTATTCTAATTTTGAAAATCAATGGCGACATCTTGTTTTAAAATACAAAAATGTTTCTGCCTTTTAACGAACGATTTGGAAACGAGTCTTTGAACCATATAATAATATCTATAGTTTATTTTTCTTCGTTATTTTTGTTGTTTCTTTAAATTCAGTAGAAAAAATAATATTTTCTAAAAATCTGATGTGGCCAGGCACATGACATTATCATACTACATATAAAATTAATAGTTTAGCTGCATGAGATTCTATTTGATCGACGTCGGTCGTGTCTCATAATATTCATATAATTAACAACTGCATTGTGAGACCGGTTTGTTATCAACCCTAGTGTACGACAAGAAAGTACACACATGTTTAGATTTCATCTCAAGAACTGTGTGAACTAATTTCCATATAAGTTCCAGCTTCACCTAGATGCATCCACCTCCCTTGTATAAAAGCCTTTTGTCCTTCTCCTTAGAAACTTGGACGTCTTTTTTTAACTAGACAACTAGACAAAAAGCAGTAGTGGTCCGAACGACTACCGGACATAGCCATCACACCCTTTGACCATGAGAAATCCCCTTTTTTCCCAGCATCCTTTAAGGCCGCTAATAATAGGTGAGTATCTATGAAACCAGTTATGAAATCTGCCTCCATTTGCTTGAAGATCGGCGGAACCAACCGAAATACCATGTGCATTTTATAACAAACGGATTATATAACGGATTATTCACAATGTATAACAGCATGCCTACATATTCATGAGGTATATGACCGTACAATCCGTACATAGTATCCAAAATAGAGTGCTCGAAAGGGTTAATTCGAGTAAATATAGGGTGTTGGATTAAAACAGACGCTGGTAAATTTATGTTGGAAATATTGTAGAATTAAGATCAATAATTCATGTATGATCCGTTTGCGTTTTTTATTATTATTCCGGCGTTAGATGATTTATTTATTTCATACATGAAGCTAAATCATATCATAGAATTACATTTCGAATTAATTTAACAAATACCTACTATTAACTATACCAATACCAACTATACCAAATACTATACCTTCATAAAATGGGAAAGTCAACATTCCATCGCTCACTGGTACCCACTTGCGTGTTTCATGTACTTGACATATTTGAGTTTTTAACCAGAAAGGTTCGGACCCCTACTATCTCACTGGTACCCATCTGTTACTTATTGCCACACAATTAATAATTATTGTTCATTTTAAGAACACCCTGTATTTTCTTCAGTCCATTTTAAAGCGCTCCTAGAGGCTGAACAATTATTCTTAAAAACTAAAACTCCGGTTAATATCAGTTTCCAGGCGAAACAAATAAAATAAAGTCAGAAACAATGTTTATTAAATAGTGCGGAAAAATATACAGTACCAAAAAAAAGCTGTAAAAGCCCAGTCAAAAAATATGGTGGCAACAGGGATTTTAGAGAACTCATGTATATTATAAAAAAAATACATTTTAGTTAACAGTAATCATATGATTAACAACCAAGTTATAGCATATTCTGTCTTTTCTATACATAGGTTTCTTAAGCTTTGAACTTATCAAATTGTATTTCTTTCCCTTTCCAACTAATAATAAACGGAGCAAATTTAAACCGGACCGGACAAACACGTTTGTATC
Organism: Melinopterus prodromus; assembly: GCA_964023965.1. Taxonomy (NCBI): domain Eukaryota; kingdom Metazoa; phylum Arthropoda; class Insecta; order Coleoptera; family Scarabaeidae; genus Melinopterus; species Melinopterus prodromus. The sequence continues at coordinate 17,122,106 of OZ030390.1, read as the reverse complement.
CTAAATTTGAAGAAACCTTACATATTATTGTCAAATCAACAAGGTGCACGGCAAAAGGTAGGTATTGTTTGATAACGTTCAAAATTGTACTGTATTGATGCCAACACACATTGCAATCAGACTTAAATATTTTAATTCTAGCAAGATGTTGCCACAAAAAATATTGTCCGCTCAAGATTATATTTTTGACGTTTCTTGTTGATATTGGTTACATCCATATTTACAGAATAATTCAACGTAGGTAGGAAAAATTTAAGTTGCAGACAGTTTTATAACATACTTTTCGGATTATTATTATTATAATTAATATTAGTGTTTAATACTCGTATCTTTCTTTCTTATTTATAGTACAATAAGTGAAGTAGGTTGGAACTTATTAATACATGATTTAGAGAATATTATGCATTTACTTAGGGAATAAAAAAACGTTTAAAACGTTGTTTTTTGATTAAAAATACAAAAGAAAACCGAGTTCAGCAATAAAAAGAAACTAACTTAAAGAAATAAATAATGTAAAACTTATGCTTTCCTTTTGGTAGAATTATATAATTTTTACATCATAATTATAATTCAAACATTAAGTAAAAAAAACACACCCAGCTGTCATCTTCAACAAAACGAAGGCGATATCTCAACTTCATTCAATAATATAATTCGCTAAATAAGAAAAAGCTGGACCAAGAAATATAAAACTGCACAAATACTCTTAATCTTAACGATAACTACCAAATACTAAGTGCAAAGGGAAAATTTTAATTAATTTAAGTATTTAATTAAATTAGTTTAAAACATTTTAAATTTTCACTCTTAATATTCATTATTTTGCGTTGTCAAGAATTTCTTAGAGCTTCTCTGGGAATTATTCGAAGATCATGCTGGGTCATGCTGTAAGCTCTTTTTGTTTTACCCTCCCCACAACGCATTTTACAATCATTGAGTTATATGTTGTTAAAAACTGATAAAATGTTCAGTTTAACTTCAGTGTAACGAATCGTATTTCCAACATATGATGTTATATAAACATCCCATTCACAGGCACTTAGATCTTATCTGTGGATAGGTATCATCAGATCAGATTTAGGTACTGATCTGAATGAACGATTGGTTTGAACCCAAGAAGTCTCTTCTCTTCTCGTAAAGTACCAGATACAAATTATAGATATTTGCCTCAAAACTAAAAAAATAAGCGGATAACCGAGAGTTTGATAAATGGATGTAGTCGAAAATTGTTGTTTGAGTTGCATTAAATATGAGAGAAATAGAAAAATTGATATAATCGAGCTAAAATGAACCTGGAAGGCTCTGATAGTGATAATCCAAATGCAACCTGTGCGAAAGATAAAGCAGTAGGTATTTTCAAGTCATTATTTGCTTATAATAGTTTAGCAATTTAACGAAGGCTCGCTTTTTTTCTTTCATATCACTGCAAAATAGTCGTCACCACAAGTTACAGTATTTTAGGCTCAAAGTCGAACATTTTATCTCTCGACATAATAAAGATAAAGGCCACAGTTACAAGTGCACACCGGTAATAAAAACCAACAGACAACACAATGCCTCAAATTTATATATAGGCAGAGTACATATTTTATAACTTATCAGCGATTATCGCAACAGCGTCAATTCGATCGTCCGCCTTGCGCTGATTAAGTCAAACAATAACTAATAAAATAAATCCCAACCGTTAAAACTACGTTCTGCATTTACATTCACATTGCAGCGCATTTAGATCTACACAGGCAATTCGCGACCGTCACAAACCGCGACGCACGTCACTATGTTGACGGAAATAGTAATGGGGAATGTATTTTGTCTATATTTATTTTTTTGGTTCATTGTATTAGTAAATAATGCTGCCCGCGGCGGCGGCGGCGACCAACGTGGGGTCATTACGTAACAGCCCGCCGGTTGCCTATACGCCCGGTGCGTGAGCTCGGGCCTCGAACGAGACGTGCCGAACCGCGCGCTCGGCTCCTCTGTCTGGCAGCGGACGCTCTCGTTGGCGGCTGGCGCACACCACCGTCTACAGAAGATGTCAGTTCAGTACGTGCCGACGCATTGTTGAGTACTGTCGCTGGACCGCGGCACACTTCTCTCTCGCTTAATTATTATTTATAAACACACACAAACCTTCACAGAAAACCGAACCAAATTCCAACTGAATTCCGATAGAACCGACCGCGCCGTGTCCGCGGTTCCGTGTGGCGACCGACCAAGAAGACCGCGATTACACAAGCGATCAATTGCCGGGTACAACATAACCTTTATTCGCACAAGACACATTTTGCGGGGTTTTACGTGTGCGCGCCGCGTGTTCTATGTAGTATTTTTGACATTCCCAGTGCTCCTCCTCTCCGACGTGTGCTACGTACAAGACCACGTTGAATCTCAGCGAGAAATTTGGATATGCATGCCGAAAGTATGTTATCTCATTGTAATTGTGCGAAACGCCGCATGATCCATGCCACACACAAACAACAAACAAACAACCACATACGCACGCACGTCGACCTTCACGTTGCGAGGTTCCCTAACCTAAAAACAAATTAAAGCACGCTCTATACGTCATCACTGTTAAATTCATACATACAATCCATATCGTACATTATACTACACCCCGCCATACAACATATACCTACAACTCTCATTCTATAATCCTTGGCAATACATTCTGAATGCTGTTATATATATATATATATATATATTTTGATGGGATAACGCGCGTGTGAAGCAGAAAATGTAACAATGTAGCAGAAAGCTCTCGGTAGTCTCGCTGCTAGACGTTCACATCTACTCCTGAGGTATTTTTAACTTAACGTGAACTATTCGCGAGCACGCTGCCAAAATGTTTGAAGTATGGCAAATAGTTCAGGTTCATTTACTGCGAAAATCTACCCCTCTATCTATCCGAACGCATCTTAAGCCATCTCTTCTTCCTCGCAATAACCTCTTTTATTTATTTCTACTTCAAACACAGCAATTCTCCACATGCAAATGCTGCAGCAGCATGGTTCGCTTGCACTTCGCTGACGCGTGTTGATGCGATTGACCTTGCCCACCAGGAAGGAATTATTTACAACACGCCGATGCTCCAACAGTTGACAAACCCGTGCACGGTGAAGGTTAGCCTTACCAGGAAATGAAGTGTCCTATGCATTTTTTAGAAGGGTACGATTTTCTGGTGCTTAACCTTGAGTCGTCGCGTAAATAAATTATTAGGATCCGTAAGCCATGAAATTAGAGAAATCAAGTCGTTTCGGCCGAAATTATGTCACCAGATGAGATGAGAAGATTAGAGATTAGAAAAATTATTGGTGAATAGGTTGGTCTAAAGGTTGACTATGTCATTATTGATGTGAAGTACATTTTAGACTTCAGAAGACTAGATTACCATCAAAAGGATTATTATTATTTAGGTTCTGGACACTATATTTCCTTACTGCCTTTGTGTTTATCAAACACTATAGGCACCATCAATTAAATTGTGAAGCGTTGGAGATGCAATTAGAATTTCTTGCTCATGAAGTAGGTAAGCGGACACAGTTTTTAATCAATTTCACTTTCTGTGGTCTAGCCAATAAGTTAAAAGGAACCCTTGAAAACCATCATCATCAAAACATTATACACTCCATGAACCTCAGGCAAACAGAACAATTTGTGCCGTGTTTGTCTTGGTACGGTTGGTATGAGGAATTCTTCGGCTCTGTATAGGCCTAGGAATGAAAACACACGTCCGTTGGGGGATAATAAGATGCAAAATGTTGCAAGACTGTAAGCTATGGTCCGCGCCGTTTCTATTCTAAAAACGGGGACCTGGCTTGCGTCCAGAAGTTTCTCTGGTGTATGTGTTTACGTTGCAACACACCTCTGAAATCAGAGCGTCCCCCCAGCCCGGCAGGCGGCGCGCGACCGAGCGACTCGGCCCGAGTATTGCCATTATACTAATAAGCATCACAATCCCCGAAGCATTTACATTATTGATTCGCTAACTGATGCGATGAAGGTGCGAACAGCGCCACCATTATCGCGTACGTGGGAGGTAACGTCGTCGTCTCCCGCGATGATTGATGGACTCGCATTTTCATTTCTACCAAGGAGGACGTCGTATTGCCCAGCTTAAGAACTCGTGGTGTTGATTTGTTCCGTATCGCGTCTTCGAATATATTTTATGACAGGTGATATTGTCATAATACAATACAATAGAAAACCAGTAATTCTAGCAAATTGATATAGTTCTCATGTTTTTAGGAAAATGTATAGACGGCTGTCTAAGCTTTTCCAAGATTTTGTATCTGCTGCTGGGCAGAAATATGAACACAATGAAACACCTATGTAACAAACTCCTTGGTTGTCGAACATGGTGAAGAGTTAAAGACTTAAAAACAAATATAACTTATCAACTTATCAATCTGTCGTTATTATATGTCATGTCGTTGTTATACTGCTTCTTGATTTTTGAACTTATGCGCTTTTGAAATGACATTTGGGACTTAGAACACATCTTTTGCGATGGTGTTGGGTGCCATATGAGTTTTGAAATTTTATTCTAAAAGATCTACTAAAATTTAATATTAATAGTATATCCACGTGCTATTTTCTATTTTTGTTATTCATTTCAAATCCTGTATTGACGATTTTGAAAAAAATAATAAAAAATTATCAGTCTATTACATCATATGGCAACCATACTTTGCGCAGTGCGCACTGATGGCACAATGACGATAAGAATCATCGTTGCAAAAAATGATCTGACTTATTAATTTATTAGGTATTTTAAGCAGGATAACAAAGAAATGAAAAGGAATTGCTATATAGATAATTTACGCTAATTCATTTAATATTTGTGCTGAGAGTCCGTGGTTAAGCCATATCCATCGAACCACGGGACACCCTGTACATAATTACCATAAATGAGAATTTCCTGTTATTTTGTGTTATTAGTAAGAAGCCTATCGTTAACCTAAGCATATTGTTAGCTACTGTAGATATTGAATGTTGAGTATCCATATTTAATGTTACATTAGAAAATCAATAGCTTCCGTGTGTCAAGATTCGTAAATGCTGACGTTTCGCGAATCATGTTGTTCGCCTCTTCAGAGCTAACTGAAGAAGCGAATACTCAGTATTCACTTAGCTCTGAAGAAGCGAGCAACACGGTTCACGAATCGTCTGCATTTACGAATCTTGACACACGGCATAACCCGGAAGCAATTTATTTTCTAAATACATATAATATTTCGGTTACAATTATCCAGTTCACTTGATTTTGAGACCAAACCAAGGCGAAAAAGTTTATTTTGTTTTAAGCTGGTTGATCAGCTAATGCGCCGCTTTGTCCAAACTGTTTTTTATGCAGGATATTTACGGTTTTATTGTTTTATTTTTAATGGCTGATAAAAACAGGCTAAAGGCATGTGTAAAGTTTACTGAATATTAGCGATAAGAATTTGAACAACAATTTTAAACAGTTATCTGAAGTTATCATACAGCTGCTACGCTCTGCGCGGCGTACCAAGCAATTAAACACCTGGTATATAAAATAAAGGATCCATTAATTCAGATGAATTCGGTCGAAAAACGTTCACATCTTGTGCTAAATTTGTAAAAACAGTTATTTTTATAATCAGTTTTTCCTACACAATTCTCAGTCTTTTTTTGTGTGTTAATCTTCAAATAGATAACTGATTAATATCATATTAAAAAATAGCTTTACAGGATTTATACTATTGACTCGTCCTGGTTTTTGAGATGCATGATTTCCTAATTTATTTCAGGTGCGTGTTCGGAGTGGTACCGATGATCGAGATGTCGTTCGATAGGAGTTAAACAAATAAATGCCCAAGGATCAAGGAAGAAAAAAATGATGCCCACCGACGCCGGATTGAAATGCAATGTACACTCAAGACCGACCTACCGAGGGAAGCCAGCAGGAGATTGGGACCCAACGCGTGCGCCACGCATCCGGTAGGCAAGAGCGACCACCACCGAATGATATCACCGGAATAGTAATCGAGACGAAGACGTCCCGCCGAAAAGCAATCAGTTCGATAACCTTCCGCCGATTCGCCACCATCAGGTCCTATTTCCTCAGCAGCAATCATAACAGCAAGAACCGTACAGTTTGTCGTCTCACCGTTTCCATTCTTCTGTTCACCGTGTGTGCACTGTATGCGGGGACCTTGGTCGCCAATAGGACCACGGCCCCTACCTATACTCCAGCCTTCCGGAGCAATACAGCCTTGGTGGCGATCTGGTGCTTCCTCTTCGTCTCTCTGACGATAGCTACCAGGTGCTATGCGTCAAGTCTACCTTCCGCCGCGACACCGCCAATTGTTCCAAAGCTTCCGACGAACGCAAAGCACCATCAACAGACTAACCGTAAACTCCTTAGTCCAATTAACGATTCCACTATTAACACTTCTTCTTCCAAAGTAGTCTTAAGTAGGTTTACCCAAAGTTCTTCGTCATCGTCGTCAGCCAGTGATATTAGTTTAAACGTAACGAATTCTAAACGAACCCTTCGATCGAGAAGGAGGAAGAGGTCCTATCTACCGACTGGTGACAGTTCGATCAATTTCCTCAACGGGAATATCTTCACGTTTGACGAGAAAGGCGACGAAGCGCATAGGACTAACTATTCCTCATCTAGTGGTGTTGGTGTTGGACCTTCGACGAATAGTGCGGTTAATGGGACGGAAGTGAAGGACACATTGAAGGCTGACGCCAACTTTACTAAGCTCCTGGCAGCAGCGAACCCGGAAAATCGCCGTCCAGAAATCAGCACCCGTCGGCCCATGCAGCCAGCGCATGTCTCTGACAGCTCATGTGAGTTTTTATTCGCCTTACTCATATCTGTAATACTAATAGTTTGGATATGTATTCTGTGAAATAATTCCGCTGAACTATAAATGAGTAATAATAATTTCGAACTGGCAATAAATTAGCTTGTTGTAAAGTGTGCTTAGCTGACACACCATCTTGAATTATTTTCTGAGTAAACCTCCAGGAGCATGTAAAGTTTATTTTGATTATTTATTATACTTGCCAGTGGCGATAATTTGATTTCGCCTCCGATTAGCTAGCAATTAATCAGGCACTCAACACTATTTAAAGCAACGCCGTAATTATTTATCATCGTGTCGTGCTCGTCGACACGCAGTACAACCAAAATATTTACATATTTATGAGAAGTGCAAACAGTTCGGCATATGCTATACATAAACGAGATTATTTTCATGTAATTCCATTTAGTCGAACGTGATGATGTTTAACGACCAGTTTTATCCGCCGAAAAAGATTTATATTTTGTTTCGTCAAAAGAGATTTTTAACAAAAATCCTGCATCCATATAGATGGGACATTTTATAAGTATCATGATGTTTGTATTTGACGGGGTTGTTGAATGTCAGTGGCCATGGCAAACGTTGACATTGGCCTTTTGAAATATGTTTAAAGGAGCCCTTGAGATGCTCCTCGACACCTTCTCCCATTTCTGCGATGTCGCATCCCTTGTCTCCTTCTTCGCCGTAGTACTCGGCAGGGCGCCTAGGCAGGTGCCTAGGCGCCCTTAATAACATTATTCATTATTCAAAAAATAAGCAATAATACGGAGAGACGTTATAGTATATTAAAGTCGCCTACTAGGTTACTTAAAACAAATTCTAGAACATTTTGATGATTATGAATCAGAAGGAAAATTTATTTTGGAGTTCATCGAGATGAAGAATCAATAAATTTGATCTGTGTGAGAACTACCGACAATTGAAGTGACGTAAAGTAAAACTGAAGTTATTCAAGCAATCGGGAAGATCTTTTGAAAAACCAAATAAATCAATTTCATCAACCTGTCGCTTTTCACACTGAGTAAACGGGAGAAGGAAATATCATAGACATGTTTAAGGAAATTTTGGTCATGAAATCTGTCCAAAAGTGAGCAATTCGACTAAATTTGACGTAGGCTTGCGTGAGTATGTGAAAGTGAATGATCTTATTCTTTAATGGCATTAAGGTCAAGTTTGTGCAGAAAAAATATCCGTCTCAATTCTTTCGAGTGTGGTCACGATTTTGATGAATACAGGTGTATTTTAATTGATCGCAAGAACACTACCACACCAAAAACAGGCCACGTATAATCATAAAATCCGGCACCTAGACTCGAAATAATTAAGCCGAATATATTTTGTATTGTCTTATTATTTGATTATGGAAATACCTGAGCATTCCGGTGTAAATCTTATTAAAAGTCATGAAGTATATTTGCTTGCCTATCTCCATTTTTAGCGCCACCTAAATACAAAATTAAAGGTGACCTGTAATGATGCAAGACCGCTTTAATGCCTTATCCCCAATAATGAACCGTTATAAACTATTATTATGTATATGAAGGAATTATTTTTTATTAAATTGTAGTACAAAGTAAAAATGAAAATTTTATTGTACGTTGTGGGTGAGGGTGGGGTCCCCAAAGATATTTTGCCTAGGAGTCCCGAATCATTATCCGCCACTGCATTGCAGTTATTTTTGTCTACTTTCAAATGCCTCCAAGTTTTTGGTCATTCTTATTTCTCTGTTTTCTTGATCTTCTATCGTTCCTTCTTGTTGTGGTTCACAGCTTCATTTGTCCTTGCAGCCTTTGCGCTGCCATTTCTTCTCCTAACTCCTGCAGAGCTTCTTCCGCTATTGGCGTTAACACATCTTCTCTTAGAGCTGGTAATTCAGGCTTTTCTCCCATTTGAGTTATATCTTCTAAACTCTGTAAACTCGGTAAATACTGCTTCCACAAGGTATGTTTAATCGTCTCGTGGATCTGCATCTATCAATATCTTCAGAGCAGAATTTTGTAGCTTTCATAGTTACGCTTCTACATTTCTTTGATTAACATCTCAAGTGTTATTTTCCCTGGCTTCACTGCATTCTCTTTGTCATATGCTTCACAATCTCCGTCGCCATCTATGATTACTTCTTTACATTTTATTACTTCTTCTTCTTCTTTTTCCAGATTTGCGTTTACTATTGCGCATGAACGACCATTTTAGCGTATAGAATGTTGCTCCTCCAGGCACATTATTTAGCTTATGGTACGATTAAACTTTATCTTCACAGTCACCGCACATAAGCCACAAAATGCCGCATCAAAGGTAAATGTAGGAAGTATGTCTCCACTAAACATTAAAGTATTCCGTCCGCGTCCATAGACAAGACTACTGCGATCACTCGTGCATGTGCAACGTGCGTCCTGGGAGATGGAGAGAGAGTGGCATTCCGGTCTCAAACCTCCTGCTGGAGACATGGCTGCCGCACCATTCCGCTAGCTAGACAAACAGGAGCAAAATACGTCACGGCCCTCAAATAGAAACCGGCCAATACATGCTAAAATACTTCCGGTGTGACTAACGTCGCCGTGGTCCATAATTCTCGTTGGTTTTATTCGGGCCCACGGCGATATGTACGCTCCTCGCCGTCCCTACTACGACTACTACACCTCTTCGTGCTGACTTGCTTGCTGTTTGTTGCGAGGTTACCCGCCCGTTCTATATTAAGATGTGACAATTATCCCGCGCTGTCTGTATGTGTCTCACGTTGTGTAAAATTAGTAGTCGGTCAAAACAGTAAGAAAAAATATCGCGGGCTATTTGTACGCGGACTGACCACATTCCACCGACAGCTGGACGTATTTTTCGGGACGGCCCGGTAAAAAATAGCGTAGAGTAGTGAGACTGTATAGACTATATCTCCTATAGGTACGCAATGCTCCTTCCTATACATGTGAAGATGTATCGGCTGGAAAAAGAACAAGAACAAGATAGTAAAGGAGAGTCGCCAATTATTCGAGATGCAATGTTTATTACATATTTAACAATCCTTCTGTCCCTCTGTTGTCTTCTTGATTTTCTTCTTCTTCTTCTTTGCCTTCGCCGTCTTCGTCTCCTCTTTCGGCTATTACTTCCTCTTGCCCTTTTCGTCGTTCTTACTCTTCTTCTCGTTATATTAAGGCACCACTAAATTTAAACCAGCCAAAGCTAAACCAAGATGCTTCAAATTAGATTTGACAGTGAAATCGCAAGATGTCCAAACGATGTTCACTTTTCAAATCTTTAACCCAGAAGTCGACAATTAATTTCCAATGATCCTTAACTTATCTTTTGATTACAAATGTCGACATCGAACCTATGGAAGCTGCAATGTTTATTATTTGGGTGATCATAAACCCATTGGGCATCTTCTGCTGCTTCTACCTTTTCGTCTTCCTCTTTTTTCATTTGGTTGCCTTCTCATTTGTCTTCTTTTATTTTTCATCGTCTTCTTTGTCGTTTTGTTTATCTTGTCCGCCTCCTTCTGGTTACTTGTCTGGGTGATCTTTGGTGTTGTTGTTCTTCATACTCGTCTTTTGCATCTTGTTCTTACCTGTCTTCTCCACCTTCATTCTTTTCTTCCTCTTCGACTTTTCCCCTTTTCCCTTCGCCCCATTATTCTTTCTATTCTTCTTGTTATATCCATGTAGTCTTTCATTTTAAACTTCTGTCAATTGCTTCCAAGTTTTTCTAACTGTGCCATTTTTATATTGTTGTTGCCATATGCTTTGTCTAAGTCGTTTATTTCCTGCTGTGGGATTTTTTAGATTAATACTACCCTGCTTGAATTGAACTATTCTTCTATCAAAACCGGTTAATATCTTGTTTTTTTCTGAAATGACTGGTCATTTCATTTATAGTATTTTAATTTGTTAGTAGGGGCGCTGACGAAAATAATTATAGGTACATGGTGCGTTGGAATAACAGTTTTAAGCTAAAACGCTTTATAAGCATGTCCCTAAAGAATAATTTATAAATGTTTGTAATAAATATTCAAGTAAAAACAATAAATGTATTATTATTGTTATTATTAAATAAAAATATCCAGAATTTTAAAAGAATATGCCACGGCAACGGTTCTGATGTTAAAAATTTTAAAGTTTTAAATCAGAAGGCAATCTGAAGAAATCTTATTCCCTTATTTTTTGTTGGTGAATTTCGATGTCATAGCGATATCTTTTTTTGTATTATTTTAGTCTTATGATTTTACAGTTGCTTCTTGTGCTAGTGCAGCTTTTTAAATTGTTGGATAAAGCCTAGTTCCAGTCATCAATTTTCTTTTCATTGTTTCATTTCCTCGATGTCTTTCTCAAATGTATCTTTGACTTTCTTAACGAAAATGATATGGAAAAATGGAAAAGAGCTGAAATTGTTTGCTATGCAAAAGTTTGCCATACAAATGTGACTGCAGCGCGATTTTTGCACTGAACTTTCTCTAAAGCATTTTATGGTAAAACCGTTTGGCTCATACAATTATTTCCGCCGCAAAAAGTTTTACAAGGGTTATTGTGGTAATTGTATAATTGTTCTTTTTAGTTATGTTGAGGTTTTGGACTGATAATGGTCTGACGGGCGAAACTAGTTATAAAGACGGTTGATACATTTGCCTCATTTATTATTTATTTTCATAGCTTTTGCATAATGAATGTCAAATTTTGCTAGAATTTTGTATCGGTTATCTGTTATAAAACAAACTGTAATGGATTTATGCGCTCCTATACAATATTACGTTTTGCATCGTGTTGCAATTTTACTGCTGACTCGTCGTCTGTCTCGTCTAGTTTTTGGCAACGGGTCCATAATTTCATGACACGTACCTACCTAAAACTAACGCTTGTATGCCCCAATATACCTATACAGTCAACGTACGTCGTACAGGTCCACTAATTTTGGCTTCCTTTCTACATTACTAATAATATCGAAAATAGCCAGCTGTGATCCGTATAGTAATTCCCAGACATACAACTACCTAACCCTCAAAATCAAATTTAGGTACCTATTTTAGGCACAACTCCATTAATAAGTTAATGTAACGTACTTTGATTTGCGTACAAACCGGTAGTTATATATGATTACTAATATTATTCAAATAGCCCAGAAATAGCAGATATTTATTACGTTACGTATTTTCCTGAATGTCTCTCATTAATTGGGTTATCGAGGATACTGTAAGAGAGAATCGGCGATAATTTTCAACCAACTCAGGCCGAATGGGTTGTATTAATAACGAACTGTCTGGCTATGTATGTAATACTTTGCTATTTTCTGTATGTGATCTAATGGATGGTATTTGTCAAATTGGATTGGCACGCCTTCAAAGATTTCAACGTTTACGATTTTATAATTAAAATACATAGTGCTGGTTAAGTGAGCGACGTACCGAGGAAGTCGATTGCAAGCTTGTATATATACTGGCGACGAGGAGTTTCACGTTAATTGACTTAATTGATGTGCGTCCTGTAAACTAATAACACTTATTTTATTTTCCCGTTAGGCTACTAACTTCGTACAATTTTATTCGATAATGCGCAAATGCATTTGTAATATTCTTAGAGCTGGAATATGATACTAATCTGGTCAAATTACTATTCATTCTTCAGATTATCGCGATGGACAATCCCACTTCTAATGATAGTTAGCACGATAAGTATGGTATGGTATGGTAGAGTTGGGTCGTTTGGCATCTGTGCCTTTCGATATACTTAGACCTAGAAGATCTTTTGTGTTTCCAAGTCAGTTATTGTTCGAGGAGTAAGTTGTGTCAGCTCTGCTGGTTCAATGATGGCGGCTCCCAAGTGGTTATGTCTTGTGCGCATTAGAGCGTCACATTCGCACAATAGGTGTACCGCTGTCTCGGGGGACCCCCCGCAGAATCTACAGTCTGCATTGTTGTTGGTCCGTCCAATCTTTGTGAGATGATATCTCAGTGGACAATGTCCTGTAAGGAGACCTGTAATCAGTCGAAGATCTGTTTTTTTTTGTAACTGGAGATACTGTCTAGCCTTGGAGGTGGAGAAGGTTATGGTAGCCTTGGCTTGCCGCATGACAGGTGATGTTTCCCAGTAAGCTCGTTTAGCTTCATCTTCCCAGTTTTGCACCATCTTCCTGATATGGCTCTTTGTGATACCACAACAGGGTTCATGTCCTGGAACCCACATCAGTGAAACCTTGTTCTCTTTTGCTAGTTTTTCCAAGGAAATTTTGCAGTCCCAGACAGTTTTGGATTTGTGGGCTTTTGATTGCAGCGCTTTCAATGTCGCCTGACTGTCTGAGCATATGTTGGTGTTAGTTCCTATGGGAACATAACCTGGGCACATAAGTCAATTGCGTGAACTTCCGCCTGGAAGATGGTTGGAGAATGGCCCATGGCTTTGGATAGGGAGAAATCCGGTCCACTAATGCCGACCCCAACACCTTGCTTGGTCTTTGATCCGTTTGTGAACCGCAGTGATGCGGAATCGCAGATCTGTCTGAGCCTCTGAGCTGCATTCGCGCGGTCCTCAATTACCACTTCTACTGCCCCATCAAAGGCGTAGACAGGTGACCTTTTTTCATGTCCTTTGGCATTTCCACGGCATTGCCACATATCGTGTTGGCAATGCTTAAGTGACCGTAGGCCTGGTTTGCCTTACGGTTCTCTGCCTGGATTATTCTTATTGCGTCGAGAGCAGCCTCTCTATTAACATGCATGTGCAGAGGTGTGAGGTTTAGCGTTGCCTCCATTGCGGCAGTAGGGCATGTTCGCATTGCCCCTGTGATGCCCAAACATATAAATCGTTGTATCTTTATCGGTTTCGTCTGGGTTGCCTTTTCCGATGTCTTGTTCCACCAGACAATCGATCCGTAGGTGATGACTGGTCTAATCACTTTGGTGTAGAGCCAGTAGATCATCCTCGGGGCCAGGCGCCAACTTCTGCCGAACAGTTTGTTACATGACCATGTCGCTCTGGTGGCTCTAGCTATGGTCCTGTCAATGTGGGCTTTCCAGCTGAGTTTGTGATCCAGGGTGATCCCCAGGTATTTGACCTCCGTTGAAAAGTTATTGATCGTCCCTTTCATACTGGGTGCTTTTAAATGAAGCTTCCTCCTCTTTGGGAATGGCATTATTGTGGTTTTATTTGGGTTAACGGCGAGTCCTTTGTCAGATCACCAGTTGTTAATTAATCGCAGGACTCGCACGATGAGTAATGAGCAAATAGAAAAAAAGGGATCGCTAAGCATCTAAGTAGTAAAGCTTGTCATATGTTGACCACAAATATAAATGAGGCGATGTGCTAGAAGTGAATGTAACTTAAGTATGAGGATGTTATTGGCAAGAAATGTAGATCCTGACGGGACAGGTGCTGAACTAAACTCTGTCTCTAAAAAACTACGAGTTGGAAATCAGTGAGACAGGTGGAAACGTAATCCGTAAATAGTACTAGAAAAACAAAACCTGGCCTGGAACGGAGAAATAACATTCAAGCTGCACTGAAATACCAAAATAAAAAGTAATTTATAAAAATATTGCTAGATGTTAAAAATCTATTATGTTTAGTCTGTGCCATTTTAGCGAATTAAATTATTACGGTTCGCCCTGGGGGGTCTTTCTAGATACTCTTTTGTATACAATTTATATGCCAAACATGAGCACATAAAATTAAATGCGGAGCCCAAAGAATTATACCCTGATGTTTAAAAATGAGGTTTAATTTGTAATGTGCACACGTATAGGTACGGTACTGAATATAACATGAAAGCAACCCGCAATTGTATAATTAAGTTATTAATAGACAAAGTAAGAATATATTATATAAATTATGATAATAAGGTGAAGTTTTATTGCATAAAACTGCAAAAATTGATTAATTTATAGTGTGTTCACTAGATAATGACAGGGAAGTAATTTTGTCATATCTTAAAAAAAATAATAGCCCGATGGGATTGAACCAAGACATCCGTATTGCCGGTCCGACGGTGTAAGCAAGTGATCTAAGGACCAGCTAAATTTGGTATTACATGAAGGAATATGTAGAAATTATAGAAAAAACTCGGAAGGAAATTGTACAACTTATACACAATTAAGTGTAACAAATTTAGATATAGGACGCCTTATTGATCCTTTTCATTTCACCTCTGCAATTGTTGTCTATGTCTAAATAATATGTAGTTTTATAGCTTAACTTTAAATCTCAGTTATGTTTTCGCTCTGTCTCAGAAAGAGGATTAATTATGCATCACCAAATAAAAAATTTCAAATAAAAAAGAGCCTACCATAGATTTACATGAAATACATGAAAACCACACGCCTATTCATGTAATTCACCGCATCAAAATTAATGGCAAATGTACAAGACGTTATGTAATTGTATTTTACAATCGTAACTGTGATTTTACAAACGCATTGCTTTTTTACAACATGACTGTAAAGTCACATCAATATGGCTGGCGTATTCGTTACCATGAATATTGATGTAATTTTATACTGTATGGTTCAATAATCACGTTTTATACAACCTAAGGCAGATTTGGAAGTCAAAATTACTCCAATCTTAACACATCATCGGCTTTTGTGTCTTAAACAATAAATTCGTCCTACAAAACGCCAAAAAGAATATCACCGCTTCAGAAATATGGAACGGTTGGTCATCGCAAATAGTAATTGCGTGCGCTAGCTTTGATGATGGCGTTAATATTTAGAGCCCGTGGAATATTAATGTCCGAAGACAAAAGGCAATTTGTAAGGCAGCCGGCTCACTCACTTGGCACTTGAACTATTCGGAATATAATGTAATAAGACTACGTGTTTACCTCTAAATATAGTAACAATGTAATAAATATACATCAGGGGCAACATCTGGCAACACAACAATCTCGGCGAGACTGTCGCGTCCGCACGGTACGCACGCGTGTGCGTGCGTCTGTATAAAGTTTCTACTCCGCGAGGTAATTAATAAAATGCGTACGGAGAGAGTGCATGCTCAGGTCGTGCTTTACGTGCTTTAATTTATTGCCAAATTGGACAATAAAAATTGATAAATTTGTTTTTGCATCTATCATGGGTCTATCACAAGAGCCTTTTCGACGATTATTTATTAAATATTATTGTTTAATATTGGATAATATACTGTATTTATACCTTGCATGTTTACCAAAACGAAGGTTGATAAATACAGCAGTAGATAGTCTCCTGCAATATTCTCAGTAGTCGTGCTTGTCTTCTCATGGGATGTATTGCAATTTCTACTTGCTTTTTCATTTTTATTTGTTATTTCATATAGATCTCGCTTATTTTCTAGTGAGTGATCTTTATTTTGTTTCAATACCTAAGTATAGACTGTGTAGATTAGTGTAGACTAATCTAGTCATGGAATATTAGATCCGAACGTGTCTTTTGGCATAATTTAGAAAACATAATTTATGGATTAATATATAAAGTATTTTAAATGTTGCGGATAGAAAGAGACAAAAAATTCTGCGTATTTGGTAAAACTTTGATATAAGCCTCCGAGTTTTACTTGACTTGCAAATGCTAGCTTGTGACCACCGTTTTTTCGATAAAGATAGAAATTATGAACCTACCTAGGTCTTTTTCAAAAAGATCTTAATAATGAAAATATGTATTTTTATTTTTACATGTTTATGATATTATTTGAATTCCCATTTCTCTTTTCAAGTTAAGCAAAAAAATCTTTTTAATTGAAATGTTAATTCTAAAATAACTGCACCATTGAAAAGAGCTATCAAGAGCATGCATGTGCAATCCAAAATAATTAATTCTATAGTTCCGTACAAGTTTTTTTACATTATACATTAATTTAATATTATTTATCTAAACACATAATTTGCAGAAAGTCGTGCAACCAACTGATATTTAAACAAATCTATCGTATAAATTGCAAGCTTACATATTGTAATTATTCAAAATGCGGTTTTATGAAATAAATATACCTTTCCAAAAGCGAAAATAAGCTTATGTATTTATTGTTATTTTTTGATTTGTTGATGTTGCCAGTGACTTTGTTTATGAATATATCCCACTTACAATTGAAAAATGTGCTCTAGTGGTGAAACAGTCGTCAAAAGGGAAAAAAGAAAACTAGCAGAGTCAATTGATATGTGGGGAATGTCACGGTTTTTAGATTAGATCTGCAGTACCAACACAATTGATATAGAAATGTTAATTGCAAAAATAATGAAAAAAAAAATAGGATAATTTATTACCTCGTTGTAATCTTCGAGTAAAACAATTATTTAAGTTAATTTTTACTTTATCATACGCAGTATGATAAAGGATTGCAAATTGAGATTTTAGTGGAAATAGGTCGTTTTGCCCCTGATCATTTTTGACCAAGGTGAAAAAAATAGTGTGTGTGTAGAGAAACTACTAAAGGTATCGGGACGAAAGTTCATATTTAGACGTATTATGACCAAACTTAGAACTGAAAAGCTTTTGGTTCAAAAGTGTCCGAAGGAACTGGATGTTTCCTCTAAGCATTTTTCAATGATTTTGCAAATGAGCTGCCATTTCTGTAATTTCGTGAAAATAGTTAAATAGTAATTTCAAGTAGAGGAAATTTGGTATAGTTTATGTCTATGAAATTTTTTGGTAAAATTATTAGTTTGGCTATATGAGCAAATTCTTTTTGAGCCAGATCGTGTCTGCATTAAAACTTAGTTAGCTAGGATTTGACAATTAATTTCATTCTGACCGTACGTAGTGTCAAACTCTGTTTTTTTGACAATACCTACTGTCAATATTATCAAAATATCTGTCAAATCCTGTCGAACTTGTTTTATTTTAATCTAGACACGACGATCTCATCAAATAGAATCTCATGCAGCTAAACTATTAATTTTATATATTGTATGATAAAGTCATGTGGCTGGCCACATGACTTTTTTTTTTATTTTTCCGCTTTCGTGTCACAATGGACTCATACAGACATAGTTTTCGGTTTCAAAATAAACGGTTTTCATTATCTTAGGGGTACATTCCTGTGTAAAACTTTAAAAAAATAATAATTTTTTATTACATAGTTTGATTGAACTACATTTAAAGAATTCACTGTAAAAAAGATGTGTAGGTATTGGAGGTGGTTCCGAAAAGTTTCCGATAATCGAGATATAATCGGCTTCGACGGGCCGCTCGAATTTTGGCTGGTTCAATCGTTAATTTTGCGAATAACTTTCTGAAATTTTTACAGTGTATTTTTTAAATGTTGTCCAATCAAAATGCGTTCTAAAAAATCGATAATTTTTTAAAATATTACACTATAATGTACCCTTAACCAATAAAGAATGTAACTTCTATCTTATACGTTACAAATGAACAATGCTAAATCTTGGAGGATTTCATTAGTATTACATTGAAGCGAACATACAAAGTAAGCGGCTCACAGGCTCACTGACTCCTGAGATCTGCGCGCATCGCTTCGCGCTCTGTTGACTTGTATTCCACTGAAATAACCTCAACAACAATGGAATGCAAAAACGCGCTCAGTGATAAATTTAACTGGCTGCAATTACAAGAGATGCGTAGCAAGGAGTAGGAGGACAGACACATTATCTACTTTGTGTTTTGTCATTAACTACTAATAAAAATGCACTCTCTAGTCATACCTATTGTACAGTAAAGAGTAGTAGACAACTGTCTTTGCCTGTGTCTTGCCTGTGACAGAATACAAATCATCTATGTGACCGTTAAAATAAAGACGAACGAACATAGTTTCGGTTTTGGTGTACGGAAATTTTAAAGACCGCCGCCCATATACAGTTATTATGGAGAGATTGTAGTATAATGTATAAAAGATCAGGAAGTCATAAGATTATTGCGACTATCTACAACTACGGATGTAGGGGATGTTTGGATGAAAGGATGTGTAAATTAGTTATGCAAATCAGACGAGAGAAGAAGATGCCAGATGAAAGGACTGTTAAATCTGATGTAAAAACTTAACATTAAATACTATCCTCGACCATCTTAGATGGACTGTTAGATAAACTCAATGTTCAAAAACTCTAAAACCCAATTAAAATAATAAATCATTGAGTTTCCAAGTGTTTCTTAATTACATTTATTCAATAAAAACTAAAAACAAGAAAACAATAATAGCGTGGGTAGCCTGTGTCAACTGATATATTATGTAGCTTTTTACAAAAATGTGACACACACCATCTGAAAACAAATGGAATTCTGTCGTAAAAATGTTCTCCACGTGACAATAAAATAAAATTATTTTCGCGACATCGGCAAAGGTTCTTGTCACGTGCAAAAAAAATAAAACAATCGCAAAATGCCGCAATAAAAACCATTTTATTGACTGTGCCGTACGTGTGCGATATTCTTATTCATATCGAGGGATCAAGGGATTCAGAAAGGTGGAGGGGTCTCTGAATCCGGGCGTGACAATCCTTTACAGTAATATATCACTTGTGGACCCAAGATATATAAAAAATCTTGCCACGTACACGCATCAATGATACTCACGCGTCGTGAGTTTAAACAATAAAAAACAACCGACAATCGGAATTGGATGGGTTGTCGTGCATGCACAATGGTTATCAAAAATTGACTTACTAATGTAAAATATAAATTTCAGTTTGAATGGATACTGGGCTTGAAAATATAACGCGTAACCAGATATTACTCTTTAAACTGTGAAATATTTTCAACAAAAATGTTATCTATGTACATCAGGGACACCCAACTTTATACTTTGCAACAATCTGTTCCATTTCGAAAAAAAAAACAACATTTTTGAAAAATCGGGTAACGTTAACACGTGCCACGAGCACCTCACACTTCTTATTCAAAATACTATGGAAAACGCATGCAATTTCCCCAAATTTCCAGTTTTAAAAAATGCGTAATTTAATTTATTTTTTTATTTTTAGATAAATTTTAATTTTTATTGGATGACTGGCATGTTTTTATTCCAATGTAGAGTTGTTATAAGTAAAGTTTTTTTAAATTTTAAACAACACAAAAATTTTTCTAAATGATGTCTTTTTTAACGAAAAAATGTTGTTAAACACCTCGCAAAAACATGAAATAAAACATGTTCCAAATCACACAAAAAACATGTTTTAAACAAGGAATACATTCTTTATTTTACTTCCAATCACTGATATTGTATAGTAATATTTTATGAAACATAACAAAAACTGTTTTTATATCGGTAGTTTAAAACACACTGTTTAAAATATGTTTAAAACAAAATATTTGTTTTAATGCCTGTTTAGACAATGTTTTAAAACAAACTGTTTTAAACATGTTTAAAACAAAATATTTGTTTTAAAACATGTTAAAAACAATGTTTCAAAACAAAGTGTTTAAAACACTTAAAGCAAACCTTATTTTTTAGAAGTAATTATTATTGTTAGATTATTGTAATGTTTATCCGTAATTTGTAGATTAACTTGCAATTGTTTAAACAAATATCATTTGTTTAAACAATAATATTCAATTACGTATTTATTGTAAAAAATGATTATAACTGGATTTCGAGTCCTTTTTGTAATTTGTTAACTAATTTGCAATTAGTACCTGTAATATTAATTAGCTTTTAAATATTGTAATATATGAAACGCTGGCTGACACAGGCTTTTGTTTCAGTAATATAGTATGTTGTTGCATTCTACTAATATGTATATAATTGATAAATAACGATATTAATAATAAATAAGTAAATAATAACTCCGACGTTTCTAACAAATGGAAACAATTGCAAATTATTGAATAATACAGAAAATGACAATACTCCAATAATAATAACTGCAAAGAAATAGAAAAATATGTACGTTTATTTTTTATTTTGTTTATTTTCAAACAATTGCAAATTAGTTAGGTAATAACTGACAAAAAAAATATGCGATTAATCCAATAATAATATTTTTTGGCAAAAAATGCATCACATTGTATATTCTGTTTAAACAAATGTTATTTTATTTTAAAAAACACTGTTTGTGAATTAGTTCCCGGGGGATTTCTGAGAAATGTCTAAACCGACATTTTTTCTAAATCCTAAACGTGCAAAAATTGTATTTTTTTCAGCGTATTTTAAATGAGAAATGTATGGTGCTCAGTGGCATGTCAATTTTTTTTCCAGAAAACGAACAGATTGGGGGGATCGTATATTTCATATTTTTATAGTAAGAATACAGTGTAATATCTTAACCAACATTGCTTGGTATGTGTAGTTACATATAAAATAAATATGTGTGCGTGGATGAGAAAAGGGCCCATTTGCGCGTTTCTAGTTACGCAGATAATCGCAAATAAAGTTGGTTAAAAAAGGTTCAAAATACACATTTTTGTTTTATTTCTTAATTAGTCTCTTTATTGTGTTCTTTTTATCAGATTGTGTTTATCTGAATCCCGTCTGCGGTTGGAAACGCATGAAAATGTGCGTTTTTGTCTCTTGCGCATTACCATATTTTACCTACTTCCCAGAGTGCATTTGAGTTGAAGTTTTGCATATGGACAGATTTCTGGTGACAATGCATGAACCAATAAAAAAAATTAAAAACTTTCCAAAATTTGTAAAAATTTTGAATCGTTATCTATGTTAGACTATTTTGTAGCCCCCAGGCCCATGCCGCTATACACTGAAAACCCTATAAAACCTAAACAGAATAATGAAATTATAAATTCTACTAAGAATCTTAAAACTAATATCAAAATTGTTACAAAATTTTGGGAGGCGGCGTAACTTGCAAATATGCGTGAAGTTATTAACTTTTAAACTTTGCAAAAGTTTGAAGCGTCATTTTTGCATCAGCACCTTAATTATTATTTTTTTTTTTCAATTTCCCTTTATGGTAATAGGTTTAAAATGTTGGAGCACCTTTGCCAAAACTTATTCTATCCAAAAAAGCACTTATAACTCAGATTCGGACAACTAGCCCCTTTTCATATCCAGGCACACATATACTGCAAGCAGTACGTATGAATAGTGTGTAGAATGATCAGTAGACATTAACCATTTCAAATAGGTTTCAGTGGCAAACTTCAGAGATCTAGGGTTGCATGGACCCCGAAGGCTTCAAAGAAGCAGAACACCAATTATAAAAAAAAAATTTAACTGGATATTTGATTAAATCAAAAGGAAACAAATGAGCATTCATCCAGCAATAGTTGTGTATTTATATTTTAAATCAATATACTACATTTAAGAATTTTAATACCTTCCAAATCATTAATTATGTGCCATACTATTTTATTAGTAGCCACGTTTCAAATTGTCTCCTACTTACAAAGAAAGAACCAAAACAGGATGACCACGTGCGACTATAATTGGACAATGCTATTCGACCTCCCATTTAATTGAAAACAAGGTAATCGGGACCTGCATTTCAGAGTTTTGTTACTGAATTTAACCGAACAGTTTATTTTTAGATTCCCTCTGAATAATTTACTACAACTCCGCTGCCTATTGCAAGAGTTACTGACGGTGTGACGGTGGAAATCTTAAGGCTCCGTTGTAAAAACATCGCAACTCCAACACGAAATATTTCGTTTCGACGTTGTTTTTTAGTTTGCTGGGAGTGGTCAGCCTGTCCCCCACCAACGTCAATCGGTAGTCACCAGTTATAGGCGGTGTTTAAAACTCCTGACGTCTGCTGTCTACACCGCGCAGCAGTAATATGGGCAAATCAGTATATTTTTGGCAATTTCGTTTTATTATCTCAATTATAATGTTTGGGTTAAAATTGTACTTAAATAAAAAATCTAATTTTCTATCATGAGTTGGGCTAGATATTTTATATTTGAAAAAACCCAGTGATGTCTAAATAAAATAAATTTTTATTTTTCCAAAAAATTATTTTTTATTCTGCCCAACTCGCTATTTACCTAAGAAGTCACACAGAAAATTTCAAAAACTTTAAACAATAAATAACGTTTTTATTTGAAAACGCGTTTTAAGAGAGGTCAACCGGTCAAATCTCGACACAACGATGCCAAATGCAACTTAAACTGCGGACAATTTCGTCATCACGGTCGGTCATCACGCGGAATGAATTTATACGTACTGTACAACTCTTTGGTGCACTTTGCAAAGCTTCATAAATTAAGTGAACTTAACCGAAAGTAGGGCCTGTGAACTGGCAGCAAGCGCCCTGCTTGCAGTACGCGGTCTGCATCGCTAGCAGCAACTGGAGCTTGAATTATGTTTTGTTGTGATATACAACTATTATTATTCATTCAGTGTTGCCGTCAGTGTGAAATGCATGCGGGAATAATTTTGATGCTACTCCGAATTAGAGGACTAAAGAGCAGATTCTCAATGAGGTCTCATAACAAATTGTTGTGGATTTAGTGCATACAAATTGCTCGGTGGTATCTTCTATTCTATGTTGATTTGTTCAAAATTACAATAATACACAAAACATACAAAATAACAAATACAATTAATTAAGTTAACTTATTATGGAATATAATACAAAATTTAAACATTGTTTACGCCGATTACTTTTATTTTTGTATGCAGGACCATCAAAATTATTTTTTTATGATATCCATACTAAATTACTTTGAAATTTGAGATAGATCAATAGATAGTAACCCAGTGTACCAAGGTCCTCAAAATCGGTAATAGTCTGAACAATAAAATTAAAATATAAAAAGCACTCTCATTTTATTTCACTATAATAAATTTACTAGTTATTAACTTAATGAAAGATAATAAAAGTTACTACCCTGGTCAACAGTGAACAAAATTATTATTAAAAAAAAGTATTAACTGTTTCTGCTATCCTTTTTTCCGTATCTGAATCTCAAAGCAGAAATTCTGAATCGCGACTAGCTTTTGCGAGAAAATATGTGTTCTTATTTTCTCTTTGCAGTTGTTTTTCAAAATTAAGACTCAATAAAGTATTTCTGCCTTCATATTTAGATTCTTCGGAAAAAATATATATGAGAAGAATTATTCATTTTTGTGTTGGTAATTTTTTACGGTTAGTAACACGGTTAGTAACACAATTGTCGTGTAAAATGTCCACCACTGTAGGAGTTTTTAGTTTTTTTTTTACTTTATCATAGTAGTATTATATTTATTATTTATTATCGTAGTATTATAAAGTATTAAAAAAAAAAGAAAATTTGAGCTTTTAGCGGAAATATGTCCTATTGGGTCCGCTGAAATTTTTGACCAAGGTTACAAAAATATCTGTGTGTTTCATGAGTAAACTTAGAGCTGAAAGAAGATTTGATCAAAATGACCCAAAGGAACTGGACGTTTAATCTTAGCATTTTTCAAAGATTTAGCAAATGAGCCATCATTTCTGTCATTTCGTCAAAATAGTTAAATACTAAATTAAAGTAGAGGAAATTTTGAATAACTTATGTCTATGACATTTTTTGGTAAACTTAATAGTTTGGATACAAGGGCAAACTTTAAATATTAAAATATGCACATCAGTTGACTGTTCGCTCAGCGCTCAGTGCATTATGTACATACAATATAAATAATTTGGTGAAGCTTTAGCAGTTTTTATTCGAACCAACGCAAATCGATCTACACACATTAAACATTCTGTTTGATCGTGAGAATCTGCCTTACAACTAGTTTGCCAGGATTTGACAGATATTTTGATTATATTGACAGTATTGTCTGAATAGTACTGACACTGCTGTGTAGTATGATGAAGTCATGTGCCTGGCCACATCAGATTTTTTGTTTTTAATTTAAAGTAGCAAATAAAAAAGGGTTGCCGGTCAACCTTTCTTTGTCGAGATAATTTACATCGAGGTTAAACGGAACCCTGTATGTTTTACACCATATATGTACCTACTAAAAAAGTTAATATTTAAATTTATGTATTTTCATATTCATATTCATTTTGGTTTATTCTCCAGCAAGTTTTAACATTTTCGTTTTTTTCGTGTATATATTTTGCATATGCTGTCATGCTATTCTTTCAGATTTATAAAGGAACGTTTTACCCTGTTTATCATATTTTGTTTTCTAAATCGTCGATTACAAATAACTTTAAAACCATACATAATTCAAACTAAACTCATAAGTAAAATCCTTCTATTTTCAATGTCTCCAAAAAAATTTAAATACTCTGATAACTTTTTTATCATTTTTATATAGTTTTAGGGGTACTACCTCAGAAACCCACTGTAAAAATGTCATATCCACACAATACGTATTTGCGCCTGGATTCCGAATCTACGAAATACATCTGGAGTCCCTAAGTCGCTACAAATTTGTTAACTATTTTTTCTAGGACCACGACTACAAATACGACAAATGCTCTGTTATTTGCTGCTTATTTGCTGCTCTGTTAAAAATATATCAATTTAATTTCAATATAAATTTAATTTATAATTATTTTTTTGCTTAATTTGATTACATTTAAAAAATCTGATGTGGCCAGGTACATCACTTTATCATACAATATATGAAATTGATAGTTTAGCTGCATGAGAATCTATTTGATTGATGTAAATCGTGTCTGCATTGAAAGCCAGGATTTGACAGATATTTTGATACTATTAACAGTAGGTATTGTCAAAGCATCAGCATTTGTCACTACCTACTGTCATTAGAATAATAGTTATTTATGTCACAAGTGCCGAAAGTACGGAATAGCGCGACGAGCGGTGATGAGCGGCGTGTCACCGAAGGCGGAGCGTCGCCGTCACATTTGAGCGAGTTTGTTGGGTTGCTTTTTGAGAAAAATGTATTTAAAAAAATATTCAAAAATGGTTAGATTTCTGTACAGAAAATGTTAGGTTGATACCATTTCTAAGAAACGTCAAGTTTAAAAAGCTAATTCAAATTCTGACAGATTTATATTTGTTCATGACACTGTAGATGTCTCATCCGTACCAACTTACTAAAATAAAACTACACTCATCGCTATACTTTATTTACAATTTTCTCAATTTATCGTTTTCAGAATTAGATATAGAACGTAGAACAAATCAAATTGGTGATCTTATTTTATTTGAAATTTATATTTTGTACTTTTCCGCACTAGAATGGCAACGGTCCATAGCGGTTTTCCAATCTCTGATGTAATCAGCTGTTTTCGAGTGTGACAGCACAAAAAAAATATTTGTCAAATCCTCGCTACTATGTAATTTCATATCAATGCAGATGCGACCGATCTCGATCAAATAGAATTTGCTCTTGAAGCTAAATTATTTATTTTACCAATAAAAGTCATAGGCATAAATTATTTAAAATTTCCTCTACTTTAATTTATTATTTAACTATTTTGTCGAAATTACAGAAATGGCGGCTCATTTGCAAAATCCTTGAAAAAGGTTTAGAATAAACTACCAGTTCCTTTGGACCCTTTGGAACCAAAAGCTTTTCAGCTCTAAGTTTGTGTAAAGTAAAAAATTCTGCATGTTGCAAAAATGTAAATATGTATGTGAAAATATAATTGTTAACCTGACGACTCTCTATTTTGCTTTTAATTTTGCCGGTAACTTTAGACACTGAGAGCACAAGAAATAAGCCAACAAAATCGTTTCATTAAGTACATTTTTGTTAGTTAGTTTTGTGCAAATTGAAGCAAGCAAAACAATATGTTTCAGCCATCATTATTGGGTGCTCAACAAAATGAAGAAAAGAACAGTTGATATCCAGACGATTTGGCTGTCAATTAGGCTATAAACTAACGCAGAAATGTCAGCCAAAATAGAGATGATCTAAACAATACATTAAGGTTTTCAGAATGTATCACACATGTGTTTAAGATGCTTTGATGTAAGAACGTGACATTTGAGTATAGTGAATATGGAAAACAATTAGATCTAGGTGAGTTAGATCTCTTTGTCCAATCCAGATCCTATTTGTAGTAAAAAAAAGGCATCACCCCGTAATTTGAATGCAGGTACCTGGTGCAACATCGACGTTATGTCAATTAAATCCAACACAACACCCCAGGAAACGGAACAGCCAGAAAGTAATATCCGATTACATATTTACCATGAAGACCGTGCGACCATCATTGGGGGGTGATCGTGGATTTATAAACTAAACCAAAATTCCATCACCAGTCGTCCGAATAATCCCATAACGTCAGGATTAATTAATTGCGAACACCATTCGGTAAATTTCCCCGTGGCAGGCGAGCGAGCCCCATGGGGTTAGTAGCTTTGTGGATCACCCTCCCCAATCGAAAGGGTTGCCCGCCCTACCTGACTAAACACGTGTCCGGGATCCGGTCCGCTTTATATCTATATATACTTATATATGGGTCAGCGTACCCGTATTAATAATGCCCATCGTTTTACCTAAGTTTATCCTCTGGCCACAATCTGTGGATGTGGATAATGGTCGAAGCCGTAGCGAGTCCATCGACCCTCCCTTTTGCTCTTTTGTCGTCGATGTTGAATTAAAAGGTGGATCCAGTCGCCCGTCCTGTTCTAGGTGACATTTCTTTCAAATGTATTATGGCGTATAATGGTGGCTACCGTACGCTGACGCTGCATGACACGCACCACCTGTAGGTATCGTATCTCGGAAGCAAATGATGATGAATGGGTTCGAACGGTCGGTCAGTAACCCCAAGGAGTTTTAAACGCATTACTACGAGAAGGGAGAAGAAAAGGAAATACGATGATGGGTTTTGACGGGGATGTTAGAATAGAGTATTTGATTATCTGTAAGATAACCAACAAGGGCTCCATCAACCACGAAGAAGAGCTGAGTTGTAGAAGTTTAGTTTCGAAGCACCTCTCTTGCGAAATAAGAAATATATATTCTTTATTTTAAGCATCCACATTAGCTTGCCTTCTAGTTGTTGCTTCTAGCCCTGCTTTTGACTCGGTTGCGATGTTTAGCTGGGTTTTCTTCGTTTGAGCACAGTTCATCACCTAACGGATCGTTGATGTCTCTCGAATAAAATTGCAATTTTGCTGTAAAAAATCTTTGATTTTTAACGATTAATATAATTTTTGACGATTTAAGAATAGAACTGATAACAGAAGATATTTGAAAAATTTATGTAAAAAAGATAATTGCCGAAACCCGGGATTGAACCGGGGACCTTTAGATCAGAAGTCTAACGCTCTTCCAATTGAGCTATTTCGGCTTGTATTCTTCAACCGTACTACAAACCGTATTTACCTGGGATTTCCTCGTCCTATTCTTTGATTCCAAACCATTTCTGTGAGAATTGTAGGTGTTTGAGCACAGTCCATCACCTAACGGATCGTTGATGTCTCTCGAATAAAATTGCAATTTTGCTGTAAAAAATCTTTGATTTTACGGATATTTTCTTTAGAAATTTCTTAACAAAGCATTACTGCTTAAGAATAGAACTGATAAAAGAAGATATTTGAAAAATTTATTTAAAAAAGATAATTGCCGAAACCCGGGATTGAACCGGGGACCTTTAGATCAGAAGTCTAACGCTCTTCCAATTGAGTTATTTCGGCTTGTATTCTTCAGTACAATACCAACCATATTTACCTGCGGTTTCCTCGTCCTATTCTTTCATTCCAAAATCCAAACCCTTTCTGTGAGAATTATAGGCGTTTGAGCACAGTTCATCACCTAACGGATCGTTGATGTCTCTCGAATCAAATTGGAATTTTGTTGTAAAAAATCGTTGATTATACGGACATTTTCTTTAGAAATTTCTTAACAAACCATTACTGCTTAAGAATAGAACTGATAACAGAAGATATTTGAAAAATTTATTTAAAAACAATAATTGCCGAAACCCGGGATTGAACCGGGACCTTTAGATCAGAAGTCTAACGCTCTTCCAATTGAGCTATTTCGGCTTGTATTCTTCAGTACAATACAAGCCATATTTACCTGGGGTTTCCTCGTCCTATTCTCTCATTCCAAACCCTTTCTGTGGGAATTATAGGCGTTTGAGCACAGTTCATCACCTAACCCATCGTTGATATCTCTGGAATAAAATTGCAATTTTGTCAAATTGCGAGTAGTTTCTGACTGTTTGAGCAACTATAAGACGATTGAGCTAATCTATTTATATCTGTGCAAAATAACTTCATTTCCGAGATACAGTTGTAAAAGAATCATTGATTTTACGGACTTTTTCTTTAGAGATTTCTTAATGCTTAAGAGTAAAACTGATAACAATAGTATTATTATTCTATGACCAAGTAATGTAACCAATTTCTCACGAGAACGAAGTTTGCAGCACGTGACGTAGGCGAGTGCTGCAAAACGTTCGAGTGAGAAATTGCCATTACTTGCAAATGGAATAAATACTATACTTTTTTGAAATCTTATAAATTAATTTATTGCATAAAGACGGCTGTATGTCACTATGACGATTTACAGAGTTTTGCCAGATTAAAATTGTTTGGTGCGCTTGTGACTTACAGACGTTGTTAATGCCTTGACAATGTCGCTAAGCAGTGTATCAAAACACAATGGAAATGAAAAATTCAGAGCTGTGATTGGTTCTACAGTCGTGAGCAATTAAATATTTCTCACTACTCGCGGAGTATGAGGAGCCAGGAATAAAATATTTGCCATGTGTGTGGGGAATGGTTGATTACTTGATTACCATGATAATGAATGCATTCATCAATAGGAGTAGAAAAATAGTTATAGGAGGTTGTGTTGCCGACGCGAAGCGGAGGGAGACAAAAAACCGAGAGTTAAATTCTAACATTTTTCCAGTGTAAAAAAGGCAAAAGTGTCTTAGAAAAAAAATTTCTAAGTCGTATATTCGAAATCACGTAAACGATTAATAAGTCCAACTAAATTCATAGATAAAACCATTCTATTTATTTATGTTATACTTGCGTTTTCAAACCACGGTAAACAACTCAGAAAATTGTTATTAGGTATAGGATTTTAAATAAAAATAATCATAATCTTTATTGTTGCCGTAAGCCTCGGTTTAGAATTAGGGAAAACATATTATAAGGCATTTTTAGCCTACGTTTAGGTCGACGGAAACCGCGCGGTTCCTTTGTCGGCACCCGGCAGCGGTCGATGCCGACAAAGAAAATCCGCGCGGTTTCCGTCGACCTTAACATAGGCTTAATCTAAAAAATGCACGTTCCTCTAAATTTTAAGAAACAAAATTCCATTTTTTTGTCAATATGGAGCAAATTTCAAGTCGGATCTAAATTTTGTTTCTAGACAGGGTTCTATCACTGAAATAAAATAAAAAAAAATCCATTATCTAATAAGCACAATCAATGGCTCGACACTGCAAATTCTAGAAAAGTAGTAGTAAAAAAATGCCAAACAATATAAAAGAAAATATTTTGCAGTGTAAAGAGTTTGGATGTTTTTGTTTCTGTTTTAGGAAAACAAAGACCAAAGTAATTATAAATAAATGTTGGTAATTGTATTAGGGAAACGTTGAAAATAGTATAATAACAAAGTTTTTGCGACTTGCGACGATAAAAAAATTGAAAATCCCAAAATCCTGACGTGATTTGACCGCAAATCAAACATTTGTTTCAATCATAAGAAAGTTTCTATCATGTCTGCTTCAGAATTAAATTAACTTTACACATTGTAATGGTTACTACTTTGACAAGTAAATTCGATAGCGTTGATTTTGAAGATTGATTTCGAAAATGTAATAAACGTGGGTCTCTGTACTATTTCGATTAAATACACAAACATGATCAAACCGTCTCATATCCCTTCAAACCGTGTAGTCCCCACCCATTTCTGTAAAAAAATGTAGGCATTTGAGCATAGTTTCTCGTCCGACGCATTGTCGATGTCTCTCCAACACAATTGCAACTTTGTCCCATTATTAGTACGTTCTGACAATTCTCTATGCATAATTACTTGGGTTCCAAAGTACAGGTGACATAAAAAATGTAATTAATTTTACACGGATTTTCGTTATAAAATTATTGGATCAGTACTTCAGAGTAAAACTAATAACATAATTATACTTCTTATTAAAAAAAAAAAAAATTGAGTTGCCGAAACCCGGGATTGAACCGGGGACCTTTAGATCTTCAGTCTAACGCTCTCCCAACTGAGCTATTTCGGCTTATGTTCTTCAATACAGGAGTGTACCAGCGATCGCGTCCGAAAAACCGACAAGTGATAATAATTTATAGTCAAATGAATCCCTGTAAAATACAAAAAGAGCTGCCGAAACCCGGGATTGAACCGGGGACCTTTAGATCTTCAGTCTAACGCTCTCCCAACTGAGCTATTTCGGCTTATGTTCTCCAACATCGGAGTGTACCAGCGATCGCGTCCGAAAAACCGACAAGTGTTAATAATTTATAGTCAAATGATTCACTGTAAAATATAAAAAAGAGCTGCCGAAACCCGGGATTGAACCGGGGACCTTTAGATCTTCAGTCTAACGCTCTCCCAACTGAGCTATTTCGGCTTGTATTCTTTAGTACAGAAGTGCACCAGCGAGCGCGTCCGAATAAAACTCGTAAGTGGTAAACACTGATAACACTGATAACAAAATATAGTCCATAGTTTATTAGAAAGCGCTTGAGATCATCAGTCAAACAACTCCCGATACAACTGATAACAAAAGATAAAATACATTTTGTTGCCAAAATTAGAAACTAGAAACATGGATTGAACGTCATAAATTATCAACTATTTATTTCGTACGTATGTGAAAAAAACCTAAGATCCTGTCATGTGTGATATATAGATATATCCATTCAATGCATAAACGTCTAATGACAATGCTTAGTTTGTTTCCATGTACCTACAAAACTCATTGTCAATATTTTATAGGCCATAAAAAAGTGAAAGGTGTATTCCAACGTCCTTAATTTATAGGTATAATTGGCTACCGGTTTCGGACCACAACGTGTTCGTCATCAGACCAAGCGACGGGCTGTTTTGCCTGACCGCATGTGATTTTTTAATCTAGTTAATGTTTTGAAAATCTGAACCTGACTAATATGATCATTTAAAGCAACACTTCCTCAACATTTTCTGTATGATATGCGCTTGGCTTGATGGCGGATACTTTGAGGTCTGAAACCGGTGGCCAATCACTCCTATACAATAAAGACGTTGGAATACACACTTTACTTTTACTACTACAACTCTTCCAACGTCATGGAGAATTTCATCACAAAAGGCCATAAAATTTTCCATATAAAATATGTTGAACACGTCATACGTCGAGTAAAATTATAGGTCAGAATCTCAATTGCATAAAAATGTTTAATTCAATCAAATGAAAAAGGACATGTTCGAAGATATTTTAAAAGACAAAATCTGATGTGGCCAGGCACATGACTTTATCATACTATACCGGGTGATTCAATTTGGAGCCTCACCATGGGGATCTCGCTTATTAGTGGAGATAGAGCCTATGTTTAAATTTGGCAAAGTTTCGTATTTGCTGATATCTTCAAAATGATAGCTTAAATTTCTTTTCAGATAATTGATCAACACAAAAATACGAAACTTTTCCAAATTTAAACATCTCCACTAATAAGCCAGATCCCCATAGTGAGGCTCGAAATTGAATCACCCGGTATATAAATATAATAGTTTAGCTGCATGAGATTCTATTTGATCGAGATCGGCTATGTCTGCATTAAAATAAAACTAGTAGAACTAGACAGATAAGTCGATTAAAGCTGCGTTCGGATATTGTACTCCGTTGATACCGGGTACACCGTCCAAATGACACTTACTTGGGTGTATTGGGTGTAAAAAGTGTTTTTTGGTCATGAAACTTCTAAATATGAAATTTCGTCCCGATACCTTTAGTAGTTTCTCTGGAATCGTCGCCACAAAAATAGGGTACACACACACACAGACACACACACAATTTTTTTTTTACCTTAGTCAAAAATGGTCTAGGGACCCAAAAAGACCTATTTCCGCTAGAAATCTCTATTTTGTTCTTCGGCACGATTACAATACTTCGCTCATTAGGAAAAATACCAATAGAAATATAACATGAAAGTAAGAAAATAAACAAAAAGTTGAAATTTGTTGTATACTGTACAAATCATAAATTTGAAACATTGCAAACATTACTATTTGTTTTGAAATTTTGATGATAGAGGAATGGTTACTTGACACAAGATTTAGTTGATAGTTTGCTAGTTAGTTGATATGAATTACAATCACTGTAACAAATACTACCGCTATTACATACTAAAAATATACCTATCACAGATTCAGCGTCAAACACGTACGCCAAATGAACATCGTCGTACGAGCGCGGGAATCTGTCGGCGAGATCGAATCGCCAAAACTGCTTCACGCCGCGCCGGCGTTTTGCAACCGAGTCAATCACCTCGCGTTTTAAATTACATAACGAGCAAAGGCTTTCCGCTCAAGGACGTCGCATTATAATTTATAGGTTTTTAGCACGAATACGATTAACTCCACGCACAAAAACCGGCGACCGAAAATTCCCGAATAACGCCGGCACAATAATTATATTGGTGTATCGGTTACTCATCAGCATCGGCGGTCGGTCGCCGGGAAATATGCAAACTAATGCAAGAATTCGCAGAGCGCCGCGCTTCGCATTCTACTGGCGCGCCGAATTCCAGACCTTCACAAATATTTCTGTATTGTTCGGCGGATACTTTTTCTATATATAGACTTTGCGTCCAACATCCAGTTCATTATACGTTAAATCGGCCAAGTTTTTGTTTAATATCGTGGATTTTTTACATAAATATTTCTGTAAGTACTTACATCAATAATAATAATAATAATAACAATAATAATAAATTGCCTTTATTGACTCAAACCAACAATACATTACAGTCTCGCAATAACCATAAAAATAACAACAAAATATAGGTACTCAACAAAGAATCCCTGCAAACAAAACTCAATACCATTTGGTGGTCAAAGGGTGCGGAGAATGGCACAGTGCCTGGTTTTCACTCTGGACCTGAATAACACTGTGCAACAAAAAATTTCCTCCCGGGAAATTTTAGCTAACAATGATTCTTTATGACCCCCCCTGAACACTTCCTCAAAGGCGTTTTCAAGGTGAGACCGAATAAGCAAGACATTTGCAAATTTATTTTTAATTTTATTCATAACTTTAGTTCAGTCAAATGGTGTTTCGGCCAGGAAAAAATATAGGTGTTTCTTGGGGAGCTGAATCCGATTTTATACTTCGCTATTTCCCGCGGATATGGCTTCGCAACGGAAATAGCAAACACCTCAAAATTTTCAACATTTGTTCAGTATATTGCCAAAAGGTATTAAAACTATGCACTTTTCGGCGTAGACCACTATATACAAAAATAAAGTAAACTAAATTTGGTATAAAAAGCACCCGTAAGTGTGTTTTTTGGTTGAATGGTTTGACCGCTTGAGGGCGCTGAAAGAAGGCGAAATTTTCCTACTTTATGTGATGTGCTTGTAATTACAAAAAAGCTTAGATTCTGATAAAACTACATTAAATTCCCTGTGCCAAACTGTGTGGTCGCTAGAGTGCGTTGAAATTCACATTACGCGATAACAAGAGCCGTTCTCCAAAAATTCAGTAGAGACCTAAAAAATTGAAGAACGGTGTAAAATTTTCAGTTTTTTTGCGATTTTCGTTGGGAAGCGACATCCGTGGGAAGTAGCAAAAATGAAATTCGGATTCAGAACCCAAAAATAAATATAGAATGAGAGAAAAGAAAACTTCCCCTTGGAAACGATTTCACTGGAGTATTTTGCCATTATATACAGAGTGTTTTGTTATCCGCTTATTCGAGTTAACCTAGAAAAACGCCTTGGGGGACGTGTTCAGGGGGTCATATAGAATCATTATAAGTTAAAATTTCCCGGGAGGAAGAAAGTTGATAAAAATTTGTCGCAGTGTTATATGTATATGATATTGTACAAATGTATATTGTATTACATACATGAACTGAATATATATATAAGGGAATAAGTAAAATATATTAAGAAATAATAGTTATGTTCAAATTATTAATGGAAAGGTACCAATTTCCGGGAATTGAGTTATTGACTATTTTCATACAGAAGCAGTCATATCCAACATTTCTAAAACAAAATTTTTACCACAAAGGGAAAGTAAGAAGAAAAAATGTTCTCATTTTTTTAAAGGGGCGACGTTAGGTGCACTTTTCTATGCTAGCTTAGTTAGTTAGATGTCTATATAACATATTAAAATTTTAGGAAAAAATTCTGGACGCTTTGTCAGTCGGGACATTATGAAAGAAATGTCATAAACTGACTTAAGTAATTTTTCTCACATTAATTATATTTCAACCGAAAAGTAGCACAATTAAAAATAAAAATAAATGTAGGTAACACGAGTATTATTAAACATTTGTTAGGTTATTATTAATTTTAATTCACAGCAAGTTCATAAGACTTTGTCTGACTTTGCTGAATAAACAATAATGAACCTAACGCCAAACGCCTTCCATCTTCTGTGTAGTCTATCTTAAGAACCAATCGATCGATTTAACTTTTTTACTTTATCATACGCAGTATAATAAAGTATTGTAATCATGCCAAAAAAAAAAAAATTGAGTTTTTAGCGGAAATAGGTCTTTTTGGGTCCCCTGAACATTTTTGACCAAGGTACAAAAAAATGTCTGTGTGTGTGTGCGTGTGTGTGTATGTGTGTGTGTATGTATGTGTGTACCCGATTTTTGTGACGACGATTCCGGAGAAACTACTAAAGGTATCGGGACGAAAGTTCATATTTACAAGTTTCATGACCTAACTTAGAGCTGAAAAGCTTTTGGTTCAAAAGGGTCCAAAGGAACTGGTAGTTTATTCTAAGCCTTTTTCAAGGATTTTGCAAATGAGCCGCCATTTCTGTAATTTCGTCAAAATAGTTAAATAATAAATTAAAGTAGAGGAAATTTTGAATAATTTATGCCTATGACATATTTTAGTAAAATCAATAGTTTAGCTGCAAGAGCAAATTCTATTCGATCGAGATCGGTCGCATCTGCACTGATATGGAAATACATAGTAGCCAGAATTTTGACAAATATGTTTTTGTGCTGTCACCACAGAAATGTCTATGGCTGTCACACTCGAAAACAGCTGATTTCATCAGAGGTTGGAGAACCGCTATGGAACGTTGCCGCTCTAGTGCTGCAAAGCACAAAGTACAAAATTCAAATAAAATAAGATCACCAATTTGATTGTTTGTTGATAAGATACATCAACCCGTTGTTATATCTAATTGTAAAAACGATAAATTGAGAAAGTAAATAATGTATAGCGATGAGTGTAGTTATATTGTAGTATGTTGGTACGGATGTGACATCTACAGTGTGATAAATGAATATAAATCTGTCAGAATTTTAATTAACTTTTGAAACTTGACGTTTCGTAGAAGTGGTATAAACCTAACATTTCCTATTCAGAAAAAACACCATTTTTGATTTTTTTTAAATACGTATTTCTCAAAAAGCAACACAAAAAACGTTGATGTCACTCCTGCCGAAAACTACATAGCTTGATCCGCTCACATGCGACGGCGACGCTCCGCCATCGGTGACGCACCGCATCACCGCTCGTCGCGCTATACCGGACTTTCGGCACTTGTGAGATAAACAACTATTATTCTGATGACAGTAGGTAGTGTCAAATGCTGATGCTTTGACAATACCTTCTATTGATACTATTGACTATCAAAATATCTGTCAAATCCTAGCTAACTAGTTTAATTTTAATGCCGACACGATTTATTTCAGTCAAATAGATTCTCGTGCAGCGAAACTGTTAATTTTATATTTTGTATGATAAAGTCATGTGCCTGGCCACATCAGATTTTTTATCATGGTTGAGTAGAGAATTTTGTGCCTTTTCAAATGATGCAACAAGATAGGTGTTGCCATTTGAAATTCAGAGTGGGGTGGCTGGGGAGCGAAGGGATGAAGCCTAAAATTGTCTAGGTACCATTTTTGAACTTCCCCCTCGATATCTTAATTGACGTGTTTCCACTCAAAGCAATAATCGCATCAGGTCAAGAGGGTGAGTTATTTCATACCTTCCGTCTTCTGTGTAGTCTATCTTAAGAACCAATCGATCGATTTAACTTTTTTTATCATGGTTGAGTAGAGAATTTTGTGAATTTTGAAAGGTCAAATGATGTATCACAAGATAGGGGGTGCCATTTGAAATTTCAAAGTGGGGTGGCTGGGGGGTGAAGGGATGAAACCTAAAATTCTCTAGGTACCATTTTTGAACTTCCTCCTCAATATCTAAATCGACGTGTTTTCACTCAAAGCAATAATTGCATCAGGGCAAGACTTATTAAGGGTGAATATTTTTGAAATTTTTGAACACACGGTATATGCTGTAGTACATCATTGAATACAGGTAAAGAAATACGCAACAATTTTTTTAAATTTTTATGTTATTGTTTTTGTGTCTGTGTTTCTGCCTGTATTTTTTGTTGAGGTAGCTAACCAAAAAGACTTAAGCAAGCTGACAAGTTTCATGTTTATTGAATTTATATCTACTTTTTGCAAAATCTGTTCCTCCTATTATGTTGGTGTAAACGAACATACAAAATTTTATGCTTGATACTTAATTTACTCAGAAAGGGTGCTGTTATAGATTGCAGTTCATACATAAAATGTAGCAGCTCAAGTGACTTATTGTAGGTCAGTGCCCACATTTTACCAATCAACAAAAAAAAATAAGAAACGCATTTAAATTTATCTTTTTTGGGATCCGGGATTTAGATTTATAATCCCGGGATCCCGTAAAGGCTCATTATTTGTCGGGATCATATTACTTTTGGGAGTGCAGAGAATTTCTACATGTTATTTTGTTTAGCTTCTTTAATTCTCTCCTGACACCGAACCGTTATCCACTTCATTTATGAATATAATTTATAAGAAATGTATCAGTTAATAAAATGTCGTATTCGACGCGCACTATAAAACAAAATTTTTAAAACAGAAATTTTTTTAGCCTTACATAAAATGGCCATAAGACCATACCTTGAAAAGTATTATAAAAACCGGTAGGTACTTCCACAATGAATCCTATCTCTAATGAATCACACACAAGCGACAACACAGAACATCGTA
Organism: Melinopterus prodromus; assembly: GCA_964023965.1. Lineage (NCBI taxonomy): Eukaryota > Metazoa > Arthropoda > Insecta > Coleoptera > Scarabaeidae > Melinopterus > Melinopterus prodromus. The sequence continues at coordinate 17,084,306 of OZ030390.1, read as the reverse complement.
CCGATCTAGTACCAAATATATGGACCAAATAGATCGTAAATGTGTAATCAGTAAAATGTACTCACGTCAATAGATAAGTATTAAAATACATTTTTAAACAAAGTTGTATTAACTATAACAGTATTAACACTTAATCAATTTCTTTTGCGAACTCTGCAATCGCCTTTCTCCAATAAAATCGAAAAGTAATCAAAATTATGTACACAGCAACAAACTTATCGGAACAAATTTCCGACATCTTGAACCCACAACTGTTTATCGCTAATCTCAAATATTGAATCTGCAAACACCAAAGATAAATATGCTCTCCGAAATTCTAGTCTAATGAATATTTATAGCACGGAAGCGCCGCTGTACATTCTGTAATACCAAACAAACTGTTCGCAATCTTCGAGGAGTCACTTTCGCTAATGGCAACCGACTTAAGCCATTATAATACTATAACGTACACACTGTAAGTACTCAGTAGGGTGGAGCATCGGTTAAACCAGGTCATTGAACGATAGTTGACCCTGCTTTCTCGATTACGGCCACTCGTTCCTAAGATAAACAAAGACTCTGCCACCAGCCGTCTTGTCTCTTTGTTATTCTTAATCTATGGCACTAAAAGGTGGGTTCTCATAGTCTTCGTGTATTACTTCCAGACGACATGATAAGATCTTTTAACGCTATGGAAGAGAGGGGAGGAGCTCATCGGAAAGTTGAAGCTCTACTTGATCGATAAACTGCAACTTCAGTGTTTGGGTGGACGTTCCCTTTTTGTGATAATTATCTCACATATATTAGAAAAAATGTAGCAGGAAATCTGCGTTTAAGGATACATTCGGTGTAAAATTTTCAAAATTAATTGTTTTTATTGAATATTTTGATTACACAATATTAAAAGAATACATACAAAGAAATTCGAAGTCAAGCTGCCCTCGAAATGCATTATAACTCGGCAGTCGGAACATTTTTTCATCCTCCTTTCATACCTACACATTTCAATTGAAAACATTCCTCTTCTTTAAAATGCTAAGCTAACTAGTTTTGGAGATATCGATAAAAACATGAGTGGGCAAGATTAAAGGTTCGGTAAACCTTTACACGTTTATTACTCAAACGCGTGTTTCTGGAATCGTTGTTTTGTTAGGCGGAATTTCAGAAAACCTAACCAACCGAACGATTTTAAACACTACCAGAATAATTGATAAATATTGAAAATTGCGAAATTGACAATCTTGTTTAGAAAATAATTCAAAAATTACTAATTTTTACGGAAACCTGTTGATACTGGTGTGCGCCATTGCGAGTCAATCTAAGAGTACACTGCCGCAAGAATTTTTCAAATCGATCGGTTAGTTTTACTAAAAGTACGTGTACGTCCAACAAAACAATGTTTCAAGAAAAGCGTCTTAAATTTAGACTACTCATTTTCCAGTTGATATACAGAAAGTAGCAATTATAGTTCAGCTATACCCATTGATTTTACGAAAGTAGCAATTGTTCAGCTATTCAGCTATTCCAATTTATTTTAAAGCTTTTGTAATTCAGATAATACACTTTATTTTCAGAAAGTAGCAATTGTAGTTCTGCTATTCCAATTGATTTTAAGAAAGTAGCAATTGTAATTCAGAAAGTAGCAAATATATATATATATATATATATATATATATATATATATATATATATATATATATATATATATATATATAAAGGAAGTGAATTCTCGCAGAAATCTGAATACATTAATATGAACATTGGAAATAGTTAATACTAGATGGCGGTTGTTTTTAAGTTCAAAAACTACAGGCGTGGCTGTAGTTTTTGAACTTAAAAACTACCGCCATCTAGTATTAACTATTTCCAATGTTTATATATATATATATATATATATATATATCAGATAAAATCAAATGTAATACTGAATTCTTCAGCACTTTTTTCATGAACATTACAGTGGTTGCATACAGGAGATGGATGTAACTATATGGATATAGGTAAATGACGATTATAGTTACATAGTTATTAAAGATGTATGCATGCAGTTAATAATTGGTTGTAATTATCAACATTTCCTTTTCTTCAAATAATTATAGAGGGTCCTGCAACTCCTGCAGCTTCCGTCTTCTGTAGCTCAGTTACTAATTAAGCTAAGAGTTTGATATTTTGCAGGCTTACTCTGTACTTCAAGGTACATTTCAAAAATTATTTTTGGTTATACTGGAATTATATACATTATACTGAAATGCGGCTGCAACATGATGGAGCTTCAGCACATTACTCGTTACATGTCAGGGACCAGCTCAACGAAATCTTCCCAAATCGGTGGATTGGAAGAGGAGGACCAGTTGCTTGGCCTCTTCGATCACCGGACTTAACGAAACTGGATGTCTGCCTTTTGGGCTACGTTAAGGGCATCGTTTATGTTAAACCTCCAACAACACCAGAAAACATGCAAGATAGAATCCGGGGCATTTCAAACCATTACGCCCGACCTATTAAGAGCAGTGGCGAGGTCATTTCATACTCGTCTTCGTTTGTGGCTCGAAGAGCACGGAAGACATTTCGAACAACTACTTAATTAACTACACTCAAATCGATAATACTTCTCTGCGTTATATTTTATGAAATAAATTGTTTTTCAATGCCACGTGTGATATTTATTACCTTAAATTGCCGTTGGAAATGTTAAAAAATGAGTTTTTGGCGAATAACTTTTAAAATATTGGGAATTGTGATAGGGTTGTATTTAGAAACAATGTTTATTTTTTAACTCTGCATCGTTTCACCTAAAAAATGTATGGGTTCCATTTTAAAATAAGAACAATAACACGCTTTAAACTTTGACAAGTTTGACACTAGATTTTGGTCAGCCTGTATAATTTTGATCAATGACACTTGGTTACCGAGAGTACTAGATCTAACTTAATAAGCCCGTCGCAAAATTTTATTAACGAGGTGCAATTTGTGGTTTTCGTTGATTTTTAAAGCCGATGCAAAATCTTTTTTTTGTTATTATTTTTTGCGCTGCAGTCACTCAATCGATTTCAATAAAATTTTGGTGGTATGTAGGCAACCATAAAAGGCTGCCAAAAGTGTAAAAAAATATATAGTATGCAATTTTTAAAACTATATTAACATGGTTCGACATTTTTTTGACACCTGTATAATCAAAAATAATTTCTTGACATGTACCTTGAAGTACAGGGTAAGCCTGCAAAATGTCAAACTCGTAGCTTAATTAGTAACTGACCTACAGAAGACTGGAGCTGAGTTGCACAACCCTGTATATTTCTTTTTATTTAATTTTATTTGATTATCTAATTTTTCAATACGCTTTGATATAAATTTCAATTCTCCTTTTTATTGTATTCTCATTTTTTGTTTTTAATTTAAACATTAAATTGAGAATTTAATTAAGTATAGAATAGAAAATGTATTTATAATTTCTACAGAAATTGTCGCAATAAAATGTTTTAATACAGTTATAATTATTTAAATTAACTTTCTGAATTACTATTGTTGCTTTCTGAATATCATTTGGTGTTTTCTTCACTTCGTACTGCCTGATACTGTCTGGTACAGTCTGAATATCATTTGTAAAATTTGAATATCAATTGCTACTATCTGAATATCATTTGTAATATCTCAAGATCAATTGTAGCTTTCTGAACAGCAATTGCTACCTGTAACTTCAAATTTTATTGTTTATAAAACCGTTTCTGGATTGTCTTAGACCTTAAATGCAAATATTACAATGTTATTATCTGGTTGCATGTACCGGGTGTTGTCGAAACTATGAAAAGCTCTTAAGAGTAAAGTACCTACCCTTATTTCATAAGCTATGCCAAAATGTTATTTGAAAAAGTGTGTTTAGAAATAGAAGAGGGCATTAAATACGAAATTATAATCTCCTTTGTCGTTGTATAAACACGCGGTATATGGAATGTCGAAGGTAATATAATTTCAAAGCTTTGAAGATGAATGGAGAAATTGATTATAATTTCGTATTTAATGAACTCTAGTATTTCCAAATACCTTTTTCAAATAACATTTTTACCTAGCTTAGAAGATAAAAGTACTTTACATTTCAGTGTTCGTCATAGTTTTGGTAACACCCGGTACATGAAAGCAAATACATTACAGTACATTACATTCTAATATTTGCATTTTAGGCATATGCAATCGAAAAGGTGGTTATAATTTCGTAATTAATGAGTATTTCTAAATACTTAGTTCAACCAACGGTTCAACTAACATATCTGCGTAGGTACGCATATTTAATAATATGATGGTGTTTTTTATAAATTAAACGGTAAATTAGTAAATAATAATTATTAAATTAAACAACTAACAATTTACGTGTAGTACCGACTTGCCCGGTCGAAATATTTACCTTCGGCCGGCGCTGTACACCAAGCTCAACCCATCACGATGATTCGCTTGATATTTCGTATACCTATATATCACGCTTAGCCGTCAATATACGGTTTTTCCAGTTCGAATCGTAATTGTGCGTGCGTGCTACAAGTGGGGGATTGCCCGAGGGCCCAGAGAAGCAAAAACAGAAGAGAAGTCGTCGAGGGGTTCGACCTAGAGATGACGTAATCCACGTCCCTAGGTCTGTCTCCCAGGCAACAACACCGGCACGTACGTACTCCCGCGCATAGCAACAGAAGTCCGTCGTCCGCCGGCGTCCGTCGTCGCCTGCTTTGATAGTACGTACGTACGAATACTCGGTGATCTCACTATGAACTCTCTTTACGTATGTTTGCCGCTTGGTTTACGGCTAGTTGTAACCGTCTCCGTTGTGGAGTTCGAGCTTATGTTTGTTGTAGCTACACAGGTAGTTGTAGCGTGTAGACGAGCCGTTCTCTCTGTGTGAGCGGGAAGACCTCGCCACGTGAGAATTATGAGCGGGAGTAATTACGACCGGGCTGCTGCTGGTCGATAATGAGGCCCGAAAATGCTGAGGTTTCCCCCTTTTGTTGGGCTTTGTTCCAGGGCGACTTTTCCTCCTTTGTGTATGGGATTGTTGTTTTCTATTGTCTGTTGTAATACAAATTATTGAAGAGAAGACAAAATAAGTTTCTGGAATTTAATTTGTTGAATCTGAATGATGAATTGGTATTATAAACTCCGGGATAATTTACCATACTGTGCAGGGGCACCGTTACATATGGGCAGCGGTGTTAAAAATAAATGTAAAATATAGATAAAGTAAACTAAACTTTTGATATCGAACTCATGTCCATACACCTGACACCGTTTAGGTACTGCATAGAGCCTTAATATATTATAGAATAAATAAATAATTTATATTTAAAACTTTATTTATTTAACGTCAAAAAAGAATTCAAGACAACCCAAATTGGCCAAAATGGTTATCAAAATTACAAAACGGTTCTCATTAACTCCTTTCAAAGACGATAAATTTTTTTTTTTTTTTTTTTTGGGATGTTGCCATGTGCACAAAGCCTGTGGCTTGTCTGTGCGGCAATCGGGGAGACGGAGTATTTGAAAAATCCCCTGCCTAACCTGGGCTTGAACCCTGGACTTCTGAGTGGAAGGCATTCGCCTTACCCACTCGGCCACCTCCGCTCTAAAAAAATAATAAAAATAGTCACACAATGTTATTTGGCTTTAAAGGTTCCGTCCTATGATACATGGCACCATTTTTCCTATGCTGTTTATAAAATTGGTTCAATCTTCCAACTCTCTCCAACGTTCAAACAATATAACAACAATTATTATTAACTCGTTGACTTAGTATTGTCGCCTTTTAAGTGTTTACGTATAATAGTAATGATAGCAATTTTGAATTTCGTTGTCGATGATCGTTATCACAGGGTTTTCAAATTTGTCAACTTTGCTTCATATTAAGTAATTGTTTTCCGTTTATGTGGTTACATCTTAAAATACTATTTTCACCTTTTATTGTTTACCAATTTGTAATTAAGACTATTTATCGGATGCTCGATAGACACGATTATAGAATTAAATTATCAATTGTGTTCATAGTGTGTTTGTATTTTTGGTTTTCAAAGGTGCCAGTTGTTCATTATACATTAGGCATTGCTCGATGAACACGAGCTGGATTTTCTTATAAAAAATTAACAATGTTTACTCCAGAATATTACAAAGTAATAAAAATTCTTCAATATTGGTTGGCAATCGGACCAAATCTAAAATTCTAGGATAAAAGTTCAATAATTCTGAAACAGATATATAAATACAAATAATATTCTTAATAAAAATTATTAATTACACATTAATAAACGATAGAAAGGCAGCAAATTTTCTTGCAGGGGTCACATAAAATAATGTTTACAAAATGACACAACCATAAAAGCAACGGAATTTTTCAGGGTGTATGCAGTTTAAATTTAACGAACAATATGGGCTATTGGGTATTTTTTTAACATTTTTATTATTTTAATGTGTCTCAATGTTGTGTGTTGTGTCTCAATTTTATAATCCTAACTAATAAATACGAATATGTCTTTATCAATGCCATTTACAATAAATAAGTCAACGAAAACGCCACAAAATAATTAATAATATAGTCATTCACACTAAGTCATCTTCTGTTACTAAAAAAAATCTTGCCCCCCCCCCCTGGAAAATTTTGTAACGGCGCCCATGATACTGTGGTTGACTGAGGAGGGCATTGTATAGGACGAACGGGAGACACCCGGCTAAGCAAGATTCAGAACACTACCAAAGCACTTCCACAAGTCAGGATACTGGGCGGACTTTGAAAACACGAATATGTTTAATATCAGTAATAAAAGCATCCATAATTTGTCCGTGTCTACCAGATTGAATAAACATTTTAATAGTTTGCAACTAAGTTTTATTCCCTCAATCAACACTACGAATATGTTTGTTGACGAGAGTGATGTGAATTTTGTCCTAAATGACGTACATCTAACACTGTGCAACAAATTTCAACTTTTTGTTTTTCCTTACTTATGATTGTATATTTCTATAAGTCTGTGGCCACTAATAACTAGTCATATGACGTCAGCGACATATTTTTGTATTACTACCCTTTATTTTTTTTATTGATCTTGGTACATCTCTGAATTGTCATCGTCGTAACATCATGAAATTTTTTGAACATTTTAGAACAGTTTCTTGACTATCGGAAAATGTCAAAATTCAACATGGTGCCCAGAAGAAAAACAAAAGTTGGCCACGGTTACACCATCTTTGATGTAATTTCAAATTAAAAAATAACATTGCATTCCTTGTTCAAAAGTAGCAGTAAGAACGTATTTGTTTCAAATGTCTAGCTACATTTGGCTTTAAATAAAGAATTAAAAACGATATCTTAACATTTCAGTTTTTTGCGGATATCTTCAAAATGAAAAATGATAGCTTAAATTTCTTTTCAGATAATTGATCAACACAAAAATACGAGTTTTATTTTAATGCAAACATAGCCGATTTCGATCAAATTGAATCTCATGCAGCTAAACTATTATATTTATATACCGGGTGATTCAATTTCGAGCATCACCATGGGGATCTCGCTTATTAGTGGAGATAGAGCCTATGTTTAAATTTGGCAAGGTTTCGTATTTTTGTGTTGATCAATTATCTGAAAAGAAATTTAGGCTATCATTTTTCATTTTGAAGCTATCTGAAAAAAACTGAAATGCTAAGATATCGTTTTTAATTTTTTATTCAAAACCAAGAGGAGTTAGACATTTGAAACAAAAACATCTACCAGCTACTTTTTAACAAGGAATGCAGTGTTATTTTTTAATTTGAAATACATCAAAGATGGCGGCGTAAGCATGGCAAACTTTTGTTTTTTATGAGCGCCATGTTGAATTTTGGCATTTTCCGATAGTCGTGTTTTTTCTCATTTCCGCAATGTATAACATGTTGGCATTAGTTTTTAAAACAATAGTGTAATAATAAAGTAGCTGTAGAATGTTTTTGTTTCAAATGTCTAGTTACTCTTGGTTTTGAATAAAAAATTAAAAACGATATCTTAACATTTCAGTTTTTGCGGATATCTTCAAAATAATAAATGGTACCTTAAATTTCTTTTCAGATAATTGATCAACACAAAAATACGAAACTTTGCCAAATTTAAACATAGGCTCTATCTCCACTAATAATCGAGATACCCATGGTGAGCCTCGAAATTGAATCACGCGGTATTGTTAGTTCCATCTGGCGACACTCTGTATTTTGACTATACTCGATACCTACAAAGAATTGCCTGGAATTTCCATAATAAATTATTGTACATAAGAAACTGGTGGTACCTGTCATTATTTATGGGATATCCCAATAAATTCTGCATATGTAAATTATTAAAAAAGTATCTTATCGACAGCACAAATATAATTCTTGTACAACTGCAAATTCATACAAGTTGAACACTGGAAAATGTTAAAATATTCCTCTCATTCTATGTACGTCATATCTGCACATTAAATGAAGGCTACAAACAATTCCTTTTATGCGTCATTATTCACAAAATAAATAAATAAAACGTAGATATTTATAAACATGATTATTTTGGTCCTGACTCGCCTATGTCATCTGCATGAAGTAAAATTTCATTTGACATGTCAATAGTGTATCAATAAATATGTTATTAGCATAAAGAAATAATGTACACCTTATAAACTCATCATGACTGGCCACATTTATAACACCTAATGTTATGCCGATCTTTATTTAATATTTTCTTCTCTTATCTGAGTATAACCGTCACATGAGTTGTTTATATGAAGGGGCATAATTGCTTGCGTTAAGTAACGCACGAGTTGATTTACCAATTAATATTTTTAGCATACGTTTGCTATCAACTAATGTTGGCGTTTTATTGATAATAAAACTGCATTTCCTGGTTGGTATGCTGGCATGTGAAAGGTCGACTGATAATAAAACATATTTTCTACTGTTTGCTAGTGCGCTAAAATTCCGATACTTTTATCGCATTCTGTGATATGTATAGAAAATATTTATAATAGTGGCCTTGAAAAAATGACTGTTTTTGTGCTCAATACTTTACTTTAATTATTCTAAAATGGCAAATGTGTTTTCATGAGTTTTATTCTGTGCTTCTAAATTAGTTTTCGAGTTAGAAAGATTAAAAGAAATTGATATTCTTTTCAACGTTCAACGTGTATATTCTAAAATATTACACTTTAACAACGAAATGCAACCAACTAGTAAGTGTTTAAAATTTTTAATTGCTTTTTCATATCTTTTGATCTATGTTGCCACAAATTCGTGACACATTTAAAGACTTCAAACATCCCTAACTTGAGGCCACGAGTCGAAACTTAAAAACTTTTTTGTATTTGACTGTATTGAATCGGCAAATACAAAATTTATGATTTTGATTTCAGTATTATACCGGATAAACAGTAGTTGCTAAACTTTAGTCCATAATTTCAAATTAGCAATTAGTTCTTGTATGGTATCATTGAATAAATATTTAAAAAGTAACAACTTTTGTTATTGCAATCCAATGATATGAATAGTATCTACTTTGAAGTTCTCAATTGAACTTGAACTTTCTTCCTGAACGTCATTTAATATATAGAAAACTTAAAGTGCTGCAAAGATGGGTCAAACACCAAACGTAAAACCGCTATACCTACAATTGTTTGTGTAGATTTCTAGCATAATAAAGTAACTACATCTATATGTCTACAGATATTTAATCATCGACGTAGCAAACTATAGGAGATCCAATGAGTAGGTTCTTAGTTTGGCTCTGCTTTCGGTACTATTTTCCTCCATCGTATGCAATTGTATTCTATTCTATTTTATTTAATTGATTCTAATAAACAACTTCACTAAAAGTTATATTTGGTTTCAAGTGTCCTTTCGTTGTCCAGTAATCCCATTCTACAGTGTCTCAACAGTGCGATCTCGGAATATTGTACCTCTGTTAATGAAGATATTTTAAAACTGATTTCACTCACATATACAGAATTCCGAGGAGCACATTTTAAATTTATTAGCGTGTATACAGGGTATTCCATAAGGTAGTACCAATCCAAACTTATGGTTTATGTAACTTATGTGACTTATGTAACTTTTTATTTGGGTATTCCTACATTATTGGGCTTACTATAAATAGGAAGTAAGTAATTTCAGGTGGAATTTTCGCAAATATATCGTTCAAGTGTAATTTTCACATATTTCATGCATGTCACAAGGAGTTTTCGGAACATTCTATGCGCTATATATGAACCTTGTGTTTAAAGTTCCCTGTCATGTCATCCACCGAAAAGTTCAGCCCACGCGTCCACTTGTGTTGTTCATTGTCTCAAAATTTTATTCTCAAATACCGAAGACTTATTATGCAACTGCACCCATGAGGAGTATAACACCATTTCAACCTTTTACTAAAAAATTTACTAGTGATAGCCCAAAAACAACATGAAGAATGCCCGAAATACGGTAAAATCAAAAATCATTATTAAAAATCGAAATTTTCTTAAAGTATTTTCGTAAATATCATTTGAATGGGATTTTGAGATTAAAACTTTTGAGATTTTTAATGTTCATGATTCATCATTCATTTTTTATGTTCATCATTCTGTATTTAGAGATTGTGGCTAATTCTGAACTAAACTGGTCAAAAGATGTAGGGGTTCATGAAAAATATGTTTAAAATTGAAACTTGATTTACTCCCCAACCATTTTGATGATATTTTCATTTACTGGTAGCCTTAATTTTCAGAAGATGTACGGATGAAGCATTTTTATTTCAACTTTTGTTTTTAGTATAGACGTAAGAATGATGTTATGATTTTTGCTTGAAATTTGAAGTACTATATGGTGTTCCATCTATAATAAACTGACAATAACTGGAATGACACTGTAATATTTTTTGAGCATGTTGATTTTCGATTCACTTCATTATCTTTGTTTTTAAAGGCCATACAACAAGAACAGTAGGTAATAATAAAATGGCACGATTTCAAAGTTGATTTTCTCTAGACCCGATCAACCGGTTTTGATGAGTTTTTATTCACATGTGAGTTGATTCCTCAGTTTTAAACATATACGGCGAGAAAGAATTAGTCGGTATACATTTTTTTTACAAAAAAATATTAAACATTGATTCTTTTAAAATATTTTCGTTAATATCATTGGAATGGGGGTTTGAGATTGAAAGCGTACGCTAGTTATTGTTGTAAACATGAAAGGTGAAGGTGTAGTCAAGTTTATAAGCTATTTTGTACAAATTCAAGTGAAAATGGTTATTACGTAAAGTCGTACGTAATGTAGTATCAACTAAAGAAGCGAATGATAATTAATCCAGGTGTAGATAAATGTTTGGAAAAAACACCTCCGCCTGGATTTGAACCAGGAACCCTCCATTATCCTCACCTGGATTTAATTATCATTCTCTTCTGTAGTTGATGTTATTTTCTATGATTTTGTATTGTTTCATTTCAAATGAAAAATGTCTGATAGAAAATCAAAAATCAAATCAAAAAAGTATATTATATTTATAATTCTAAGTAACCCATAAGTATTATAACTATTTTAAGTATTTCATCGTTATAGTTAGTAGTGTAATATTTTGACTACTGGCTTCCAGCAAATCGTAAAGGACGTTCCAGAATCGATAAACCATTCGGATGGCGATGGTGGGCCCTTATCCTTGGTAGCCTGTGAATAACTACGTCTTCGCCAGCCCTCGTTATCCTCGTCTCTGTTTTGTTCGGTAGTTCGCGGTGGCGGCGGCGGTGGCGTACTAAATTTAAACTACCCCTTAGGGATTTTCACTTTCACCGTCGCGACGCTACGCGTGCTGAAATTATCGTCCGCCTCCTCCTTCTTTGTCCAACTTCGATATCGCAGAATCTTTTTGAGGGCGCTTTTTCTGTTTTCGTTGATGTCGCTCGATGCTGCCCGCGTTTGATCTCGGTCTGGTTTCATGAATGAACTAATTAATACAGGTTACTTTTGAGGTTTCTCTCGTTAATTATCGGTATCAATTTCGTTGCGGGTTTCCCATTGATTCAGTTCGTTTATTGTGGTAGAGGATGGGGGTTGAAATTGACAGAAAATGTTTTGCTTTTAGAAAAAGTATCGAAATAATTTTGTTTGAAGGGGATTTGAGGTTAATTAATTGGTGAAAATGTTACGTTTAAACAGATTTCACAAAAACGAACCCGGTTTAATTAAAATTGGGTGGCGTGTGTCTGAAAATCGAAGTTTTGTTTTTAACGTTCTGGTTTTTAACTTGTACTTTTAGCTAAACATTCCGTTTATAAACATGATGTTGACCTTGTTTTCACGATACCAGCTCTATCTACAATAAAGCCAGTAAGCCAGTTCCTCATACAAGAAATACTTTATATAACCAATTTTTTTTTAATGGGCCAATTTTTCGTAATTTGGTGCATGAAGGTATTTTGATAGATAGATAGATTAATAATTTATTAGTCCACTAGCTTCAATAAGTTTTTTAATCATTACATGGAATTATTCGTTAAATATTACTTTAGAATATTTGTTAATAATGGTCAGTTTCCAAGGTTTCCTGATATTCAGGCCAATTCTGTTACGCAGTTGTTAAGTAGCAAGTTGCTCTATAGCAACTACGTTAACGACTTTCGTTAACCACCGTGTTACCGACTTTAATAAAATTTCGTATTCTATATTGGAAAAACTAACAACTTGTTAAGAATAATTGGTTTTACAACAGTGGTTAACTTTTGATGGTCATACGCATTCAGTACTAAACATGCCATCAGCTTATCACTACCATATCAGTACCCTTCGATGTGCTGTGTACACAGAAGTTAAAAATACGCAAATTAATAATCAATAGGTGTATTTGCGAGAGTAGAAGAAGTATACAAAATCCATATTTATGTCGTCATGGTTAATTTTATTTCCAAAAACAAAGTTCTTATGCGACGCGCTTAACTCCATTTACGGAAGACGGCAAAGTCGAAGAATTGTGGAAAAAATTTACGGAAAAATTAAACATGTGCAAAGGTCCACAGAAGATAGCTGCTCAGTGAAATTGCGTAAAATGAATTATTCTTGTTGTTATTCTTATTCTCCCGAGTCTTCGCGTCTGAGTTTAAATTGAAGGGGTTAATTAATTAGACAACTGGTTAAATTCTAGTAGTTGTGGTTAAAAGTTTTAAAGGTTTTCTCGTTAATTGAATACTAATCTAATTCCTTATCAATGATCATTTAATTTAACTGTGATACTCCTTCCACTGTACAGTTAATAAATTGAACAAACTTGTTTTAATAGTAGACGAATACAAACTTGTATTTGACTATAAGATCTTTGTTTAGTTCTAACCCAAAGCAAGTTTGCCTTAAGTCTCTGCAGGCTTTTGTTAGGTAGCCTCTAAAATAAAAAGTGAAAATTAAATCAAATGATCATACTTATTTAATAGTAAAAACAAAATTAACCTTTCATGTAAATCTTCTTTTTCATTTACCACTTGTTTATTTACGATACACTACCATAAATTAAACATTCTCTTTTCATTTTAACGTTAATGACTCAAAAAGTGTTTAGAAGAACTTCCGTATCGGTTGCTACAGTGCGCTACTCAACTGGAGGCAAACTATTTAACCACTGGATATGTTACAGATTGCCATTTTGTATTTTAAGAAATTTAACCACTTGCTACGTAAGAACTTCATTACAGAATTGGCCTGAATATGTCTATCCTGATTCTTAAAAGTTGTCTCGAAATTTTTAAACAATCTATTCCGACTGTTAAACGAGTTCGCAATACCTACGAAGTATTTTGTCGTATTGTTGAGAGGTTATTTGTTTCAGCCAGTTTTAAAATTTCAAGTCTGTGAATTGGCTAAGATATCCGACTTACTGTTTTAGACGATTTGACAACCTGAGGAGAAATAACGTTGCGCCGCAATATCTAATGTCTTTTAGTACTTATTTTTTTCCATGGCTGCTTAGTGAAAAGTTCTTCCGAAGTAGGGTTGGTTTAAACATGACAATTAACTTATGTCTTTTCAGAATCGCTGCGATTGCACTTCTAAATCTATACAAAAATTCAAACATCTCGAAATTTGAATAAAAATAAATACAAATGTATCATCAAACGTGTGTCACACTGCATTATGCTTCTTCAAGGTTAGCAATTGTTTTAGAGATACCCTTATAAAATCAATATTTTTTTAAGGTGAGGGATGTAAATGCCGCCAACGGAGATACATTTAAATATTTCATTCAGTAAGTTTTACAAAAATAGGCCTAATACTATTTTAGCCGGCGCCTTCGCCATTTCTATCGAGAAGCATTTGTTACGTTTTACTTGAACAACTTCCAAAATAGTATGGCATTCAATAATATCAAAATGGAACGCAATAAATGTGCAACATGAGAAGTTAATATTACTACAATATATTGATAACTTAAAGATTTTAATGTTGACAATGCTATTAAGTCAAAGTAAAAATGTAATTTACGAATGTTCTGCTTTAGGGTTACTTTTCTAATTGTATTAATTATGTTTTTCTTTTTTATAGGTAAGTTTACCTCAATACAGTTGGATTCTTACCAGTTAATAAGGTAATCAAATATTAGTATTACAGTTATTGCTCTACGATAATGTTTATTACTTCTGCTGTTTAAACAATGTATATAACTCAACCGTTTTACTATCTATTTCGGGCAACTTTTTCTGAAACACGAACCCAACCAGAATGAAACTGTCTTATACATTATCAAGTAACATGCTACCAGAAAAGCACTTCTAAATATTAATGACAGTTGATCGTTTTGCTCTGCTCGAAGATAAAAAAAGCTAAAAAGACAATATCGTAGATTGTAATCATTTAATGCCCGCCAACGGAGCTTATATTGAAATTGATTGCGAACACCATCATCGGCATCCACCGAGCAGCAGCCTTCATAAATAATGTATCGCTTTTCGGCGAATATGCACGTCGCGCGTCGGGCGGGGGAATTCTCTGTCTCCCGTCAACGGCTGGCGAAAATAGGTCAGGCAGTCTATACGAAAAAATCCATTTCTAAATTAATCCGCGCGGCGCTCCGACTTCTCTCTTTCTCGCTCGGTATTGTGGATATTTCGGGAAGCTATACAACGGGCGGAGTAAATGCTACAGTGAGTGATTTAATGCGTGCAATTTATGCCGGTAATAAACGTGCGTGCGTTGGAGATTGTACTTTTTATTGCGCGCGGCTGTATTTATGGGTCCCGTGCATGCCATGCGGATTTTTCAAATTTCTGGATTGGAGGGAAGGCGAGGGCGCTAGACCGCCACGCGGGCGGACGCACATATTTTATCCTGGAAGGCTTGTGCCGGGAGAGAATGGCGTACCGCATAAATTCATTTCATGTTGTGTGTGCCGACAATCTGATCAAAGAAAGCATTCTCTCTTTTGTAGGATTGAGGATCATAATCTCCAAGTTTGGCGGAAATAGATCGATGCAGAATATCTCCCACTTTCTTTCCATTTTCTTTTTACATCGATAAATAAATGTGTTAAAATAAATGTATGTGTCGTTACTTAACACTTTCCAGTGTTGACCATGGCCTGTGAAATGGTCGCCTTTATGGTATTTATTTTAAAATATATGGTAACTAAAAATAACATTAATATTAAAAAAGAATAGACGTATAATGATGAGTTGTAAGTATGTTAATGATGAATTATAAGTATGTCATGAAATCTATTGGTATGAAAAGGCATCTAAGATGCAAAACCTTTTCGGACTTTCTCCAAATATTAGGAAAATACTTCTTTTCTCGCTATCCCTAACCTTATTCTCTAGATTAGACCTAATAGCACTAAATATGAAAAACCAAACAAAAAATTAAAATGTAGACCTGTCGTTTTGATTATTTGCGCAATTACAAATTATAGAAAATTTACGATTTTCATTTAGTTATGATAGCTCTACCCACCTCTAAAAATAATTTGTGACAAACAATTGTTTTCATTGAAAGGGTCTGGTCGATTCAACAACGATTCAACAATTCATAATTCTGTTTTTAAGGACAGAAATATATAAAATAATGTTAATTCAACCAAAATAACTATTCTGAGTCTATTGATTTTAATTTCGCTTGCTTGTTTTGGGTAAAAGGTATCCAGATTTGTTAACAAAATAATACCTACTAGTTGGTAAAATAATGATAGTTTCTGAGGTCTCTTTAACCGTGTTGTTAGCTACATACAAGGGTGCATCGAAAAAAGTTTTTTTCGAAATTCAGAATTTCAAAATTGACTCTATGGACCTACATATACTACAAAAGAATGGCGCAGAAGGCCTAAAGTTTATAATTTTCTTTAAGAATTAGATTTTTTTCAAATAAAGTATAAGTGATTTTTCTTTTTCAAATACAAAAAGCTTAACAATACGGTGTGAAATTACCGTATACAAAAATATATTACTCTAATGCATCGAAACATTTAGATCGCCTGCAGTTTATTTGGATTCGATTTTATTTAGTTTTTAGAAAAATTATCTTTTTCGTATAATTTAAAAAATGGGCTTAAATATTGATTATTTGTCATAAATTTTTTATTATATTTATTAAAAACATATGAAAAATTCGAATTTTTAAAGAAAATCATAAACTTTAGGCCTCCTGCGGGAGACCTAAATATTAATCAATTGGGCTAATTTGTTTGTGGTATATGAGATTACACACGGACAAATTTATCAACTTGAAATTTTGAATTACGAAAAAGCGTGTTTTCAATACACCCTAATACTTACTATGAATTATTTAGTTATCTCTGAAAAAACTTGGTTAAGACTTATCAACTTTCTAATCGTTAAATAATATAGTTAAATAGGTTAAATATAGGTTAAATTGGTATGTAAAATCTTTCTATTATATCATTTACATTAGTTTCAACATCGTTTATGAAATTTTAATATGAACGACATTTGAGCAAAAGATCCGAAAATAAAAAAAGGCTAGCTGCCTATTTAATGGATTGCCAATTATACGAATGCACAGCAAGTATGTACTAACAATTTAATGAATTATACACAATATCCAGATAATTACTCAGACAACCTGAGAAGGGTGCACCAAAGCAAGCAAAATATCATCCGTTAGTTAATGTTAAAATCAAAATTTTAAGTCGCACAAGTATTTTTATGACCAGTTGCTATCTTGAGCTCTTAAGGTACATGCAAACTAAAACGTGAGACTATCAGGTATAGTGAGAAATACTATAATATCGTCTGCTACCACTATCAGTACCACTAATCAAAACGCATCTTTATAGTACTCTCTAACTGCGATACGTCTATGAGGACAAAAATTGTTAAAATTAGCAATTGTAAAAAGAGCAACATGGCCACACTGACATTTGACAGCTGACCGAATACAATATCTACATTAGTAAGTAATAAAAACTCTACTTTATCCTTAAAAAAAAAATAAGACCTGTAGAGATATTTTGGTTCTGTCCGTAATGGATTTAATAGCTGAAACCGTTTGTTTTTGTGCCCCCTAAACACCAACATCTATATTGCAAAGTTTGTATTATTTTTTAGGTATTTTCCTAGTAAAAAGTAGTTTATACTCTATAATAAGGTAATCCTTAAAATAAATCAAACAACTACTTTGCTTAAAGTAGTAAACCTATATAGTTTAAAATAAATGTGTGAAGTAGTAAAATAAAAACGTGATTTAATGTTTATTGCAGCACTTTGCAAATTATGACGGCAAAAATAATCCTGTATCCAAATTAAACACCCACAGTCCAGAAATAAACGTAAAATCTCCAACATTGATGTTTACGGCGAACCTATAGCCGGGCAATTTATAATTGTTTGCGCAGCAAAAACGAATTAACGATCTTGGGATCACTTTACAACGGCTCGAAAGGTTATATTGTGATGCACTCGAAATTCCCGAACCGAAAATAACTTGCGCGCAAAGTCTTAACAACAGTTTAAGGGCAACCCCAACCGAGCACATAAACCCGAGAAGATGTAAATACAAAAAATCCATCAAAACGTTTATGCGCGACCCCTGGTGGTCGAGGCCGGCAAGGTAACCTGTAGGTCATCGGAAATTGTGGGTACAGCTGATATAAAGGCCGCGCGAAATTACATTGTAATGTTACCCATATATCAGGCTATGACGTTACGTAACTTTATTACCAATAACTTGAAGGCATTTTACGGTCGACGTTTTAACTGCCATTGCATCCGAGGCGAAACTCCAATGCGGTTCCAATACAAAGTTCCACATCATGAGTCGCAATATTAAATCTTTATGGTACCAGTTTATAACACACTGCAGGTATTCATACGAAGATCTTATTAGTTTAATTTTCGACTTTATTGCGTTCGGTTTATGCGCGTGGCCTGTGAAAACTCATATTCACATTTTAGTGTTATTTGATTTAGACGAAGATTAGACAATATACTAACTACTGACAGTTGTAGACAGAAGAGAGTGAGGCTGTAATAAATTGAGTTCTTAAGCTAAATTTAACACATTTGCAATACTCAGGGGTGGTTAGCTTTTAACCGGGAAAAATCTGCATAGATCGAGTTTATCCAGCGAAAAATTAAAAGGTTGTGTATTGAGGTATACAAGGTTAAAAACTGCTTAATTCCATCTCAGTAACCGTTGCCGTTTTCCGCTAAACATGCTTCAATTCTTTTTAACTTATTATTGTTAGTGACTGCGCCAGCGCACACAACTGATGCAGTGAGAGGCTTGCTTAACGAGATGTTCGACGATCGGTGAATTGCGCTTAATGGACCATACAAATATCCACCGCGTTCCCCCGAGTTGGTGCCAATGGATTTTTTTCATTTGGGGATCTATTAAAGATGTAGTTGACGACGACCCAATAATTGATAAGGAGACCCTGAAAGATAAAGTTCGAGCTGCTTTCAATTGGTTATGTGCCAACTCAATCAGGGATGCCACCAACAATAATATGTTAACAAGAATTGAAGCATGTTTAGCGGAAACGGCAACGTTTTCGAACAGAAATAGAATTAAGCAGTATTTTTAATTTAAAAAAATTTATATCTCAAAAATGACACGCGTTAGATATAGGGAATGTAACATAAATTTAATCTATAATTTAATGAAGATTTCAGAAATGCAATAAAATGCAAGGTGTTCCATTTGAAATATAAAAGTTGACATCATTTCCGGTGTAACCGGAAGTAACCGAAACCTCAAAATATGTTAGTTGAGACGATCGTGTCCAACAATATAAGTCCACAAATTTTCAATCTCTCACTTCATTTGGTTCTCTATATACTTCTAATGGCAGCTCGACGTGGGAGACCCTGCATTTTATGGTGTCTGCGAAATCCGAAGTTAACCTTGTTCACGTATCCAAAACAAGTATTTGGTATCAATTTTTTATTTTAACTAACCGAACTGTAAAGCTACAATAAACTAAAAGTTATTTAAAATAAAAACATTTTTTAGAATTGCAGTGCCTCAAAATTAGTCGTCTTTATAAAGAAACTGTGTCTAAGATTTAAAGTTTTTACGTTATAATTGCTACTTTATTGTGGTTTTATAGTTTTTCGCGTAGTAAACAAACCAAAACTCGTTATTATTTGCTAACTTGCTATTATATGATCTAACAAGTGTAACTTCGGATTTTCCACATACTTTTTAATAGCGTATGAACTAAACAATAAAATTTTTTATGAAATTGTGTAAAAATCTATCTAAATTCTTTATAGGGATAATAGTCATTGTACAACCACCGTAATTATGTAAAATAACTATAGCTAAATTTTAGCAACTGTTAAAAACCTAACAAGTTTAAGAAAATTAAAAACTAGTAACAGTTAACTTCAGCCAGGCCGAAGATAAAATACCCCCCACCGTGAAATATTAAAAAACAAATGGAGTGAATCGATTTTGCCTATTCACGACCTTGTCCTTACTTTTTAAGAGAAAAGCTTGTATACCAAATTAAAAATCAATTACTATGGAATTACTAAGAAATTTTGTATAATTTGTTTATGATTTTTTTTGTAATTTTAATAATTTAGAAGAATGAGCAAATTCATGTTTTTCTTTGCGTTTTTACTTCCCTTTCGTTGAGTTTGACCACTTACCCTCGTTCATTATACTTCACACCGTAGAGGTCTGTAAATCAAATTATTTGCAAATCGAAGAGGCCTTAAAATTTCTTTCATCACGCGTCAAAATGTAAAGCACTGCATTTTTTAGATCTAAAATGAACAAAGTATGGGCATCCATTAGTGATACTGATATGCATCTGTGCACATTATCTAGTGAAGAAATATATGAGGCAATGTAACACATATTTCTTTACTAAAAATACGCCTAACCCTCCACACACATGTTTCTAATATGCTTCTCCAATGGGTAACATCAAGAATTGCTCGGTCTAGTTTCATAATGAAAGCTCATTTTTTAACTTTTAATGTGACAGCCACCTAAATATACGTACTTGGACGAGAACACAATCGTTATATTTTAAAAAGCTAAGTGATTAGCAACATAATAGCCTACTTGATTAACTAGTATATGGATAGTAAAAATAGAAATCTAATTTTTGATGAAGGCGAAAATTGATGAGATACGAAAATAAGTTACGAATAATATAAACCAACATTAAGACGAAGTAGTAAGATATATGTAGTAAGATATTATATTCAGGTATGTAAATAGGAGCATTATTTTGTTATTTTTAAATAGTGTAAAAACAAATGTATGGTCAACTACGTCTTTTTCCTTCTTAACGTTTTCTTCCCACCTTAGATTATTTAATATCTAGTCTATTGCCATACCCAAATACTTCGGAATAATTGCGAATTGGTATATAATTCAATAGCTTGTGGAAAGTTTATGGTGCATTCAACTACAGTATATTCTGCGAATATGGCGACTGTCACCTTCTCCAGGTGTAGTAGTTATGTCACTCGTATATAGTAAATAGAGAATTGGTCCCAAGACATTACCATGGGACACACACCAGCTATTTTTGTATTAATAAATAGTCAGTGAGCAATCAATTACCTGCAGAATTGTAGAATTTTTGGCAACCACAATGAAGCATGCAAACCCGTTTTGCTCATTTATTTAAAACGAACACGCGCTCACACACACACACACACACGCACACACACATTCACAAAGAAAAGATATTATCTCGAGAGTATCGACGACTGTACAGACTATTAATGAGGTTATTCACTCAGCCGTTTAGCTGTCAACGACGAGAACGTTGGAGGCAGCAGTTACGCCGCACACCAGCACTTAGTAGTAGCCAATAAATCATAAATTATCCTCACAACTTTCACACAAAACCTCTTCCCTTGCTCAATTGGCCCACACCGCGTTTTAAAATATCATAAATTAATTCTGTTTTGTTAAGGCCTACGTTAATATTCAGGCGCCCAGACAGAGCTGTTAAATTAGACCGAGTTTCGTCGGCGACTTTCATTAAATTCACATTTTGTGCGTTTAAACTATTAACATTATTGCTATTTGACAAGGAGATAATTGCTAGACAAAATGAGGCGCTTGTTTACCAAATTAAAATTTTAAATTTATAGAGGCAAGTTGAGGAGTGATAAGTAACATTAAAAAAAAACATGATAAACATCATAAACATGGCTAAAACACGATAAAGAGTAATATAGTAAACGTATATTGTATGATTAATATTGTGAAACAATCCTTGGTAGCAGAATCCATGTTAATTTCCGGTTTAGTTTTTAGGTAAGTAGTCATTTATCTTAATAGCTATCAAACGACGGCAATTATAATTGGTTTGTTTAATATTGGTATAAATTGAAAAATTAGGTTTAAATGCAGAAATAGTTATTATACGACGTTATTCAAACGCATAATTGTTAGTTAATAATAATAATAATTTGCCGATCGATCTTGGAAGACATGTAAATTAATTTAAAGTCTGGTGGACTTATGTGGGTGGCAGACGAGTTTTGGTGAGGAATTTAAGTGGCAGACGATATTTTCTAAGCTTCTTATGTTTCAACTGATACATACAATCAGTTTCGCGTATGCAGCTATAATTTTTTTAAATTATTTTTTTGCTGGGGTTGTAACCCTCCTGTAACCCCCTGTCGCGGAGGTGCGCCGGCAGACGTTCAGATTACTATTATACATTACACACTTAACTCATACACAAAAAACGAAGCTTGCGAAAATGAATCGTAAATTTCTGTTATTACCTCCCGGACTAATTATTAAATGAGAGAATTCCAAATGCATTTAAAGAAAACGTGACAATATCTCAAAAACTATTAAAGATAAATATATAGGGAACCGAAATATTGTTTGATAGGGAATAAGATTTCCTATCGAATAGCGAATCGGTGTCCCGATGGAAAAAAATGAGTCTTTTACTTATGAAAATTCAATTATTGTGTTGTAGATTTTAAACACCCTGTAGAAGATATCACGCTGAACTAAACATCGTCTTATTTGGTTATGTTTCTAGTTTTGGACCACCAATCATAATACCTCTAGTTTCAATAATAACCGAGATATTCAATTTTAACGTAACCGCGAAAATCACCACAAAAATAGTCAAATCAAAGGCTCAAAAATGTTGATATTTAGGTATAGAGAAACCTTATTAAAAATGATGTACTTTGATACGTAGAAACCGAAAATAAATTAAAAAGTATATCATTCCATTTAAAAAAAGAATGTTGATACCACTTCCGGTGACCGGACGTGACAGTTAACTTGAGAATATTTTAGAACATGAGAAACTTCTAATGTGCCAGTTCCGTGAGACACCCTGTATATAATATTGAAAACCACACAAAACCCCAAAGCATTACACATGAAGAAAGAAACGAAAAACAATAACCAAGTGAACATATGTCGCAGATAAAAATTCTTCCACAGAGTAAAAAGAATGGACAATTAGATAATTTTTAACCTCTCTCTTAAATTTGTTGATACCTAAATTTAATAAATAACATTTTTATTATTTCGTCATACTCTCTAAGCTGACAGCTTGAGCTGTAAAGCTTTAAACTCGTGAAAAATATGTGAAGAATTTTAGCAAGTTTAGTTATACCCGTGGCAACAGGCATTTTAAGTGGAAATCATAGTGCCGAATATAATACGTCGTGAATAATAAGATTTAATTAAGATTAATTAGTTATAATTATTTTTATTTATTTGATTGTTTAATAACGGTAAGTAAAACCAGTACATCATATAGTCAGAACAATGATTGGCGAAGTTATAGAGGATAGTGTAGTCTATAATGAATTTTATTTCGGAATTCAGAAAAACCGGATCATATTTAAGATTTTTTTTGTAGTTTTCCATTATTTGAAATCAGAGATATTCCTGGTAAGGGAATGATTTTATTTTATCGTAACTGAATTTCCTTTAGACAGTTTAATACAAGAAATACAATTTGAGAAGAAATATTACCAAACCATTCTCGAAACACTAAATATTATATAAGGGTGGTCCTTTTTTACTTTATTTTTTGCAGATCCAAGTACACGCATTTTTAAGTGAAAGCACAATACTAACAATAACAATAATACAATAATAAGAACAAAAAAATAATAAATTTATCAACAAATTCACATACCACAGTTATTAATTCAAACGATTAAAAAATAACTACGTTTTGATTCCTGATATGAGAGAATTTCACATATTTTCAAGTAAATAATTTAATATTAACTAATACTTTAGTTTCTAAAACTAACGAAGCGGTTAAATAGATCGCCTAATTATTATTATCAAAGTTTATAACTTGTAAAAATATTGTCGGACAACTTCGTTCATTTCTCAAACTGTCTGCAATCATTGGAACAACGATTTAATTTAATCAAATAACAATCAAATGTTCTATCCGTGTCAGTAAAACATAAAAGTATAATTTTATTAAGGCTGCATTTCATCAAGCAAAAAAATAAAAGTAGATGCTGTAGTAGTAGTCTAAAATTATAGTATGTACTACGGCTGACTTTTTTCCTTTTCAGTGGTTGTTTACAAATTTTCCGCACGACTAAATTCTTACTATGACTAGCCCAAGGAAAAACTCACAGCACACACAGCCCACATAACAATAGATACTTCAAATCCAATAAATCTTATTGGAATCCTTATTTTGTCCTGTAAACAAATGCACGATGTTGTGGACCGCAGATATATTTTTCGTATTTAGACGGGCGCCCTTTTGGCTATTCATACGATTGTTTGCGACCGACGATATTGTCCGTACCTCAAACGTCGTCTATTTTTACCGTACTTTATGCTGAATTTAACCCGCGGCGAAAACAATATATCGGAGTAGATTCTCTTGTAACGGCTTAACAGTAACGTACTGTGTGTCCAATCATCTATAGATCAAGTCACAGCAAACAGCGCGAAAATACGCCCGCCTTGTTTTGAACCATGCGCAAATGGTCATTGCATTCGGATGATATTGAAGAAAGAAGGTTGCTGTGATGGGCCTAATGTAGAATAGTTTGATTGAATATGTTAATTACTTAAATTGTTCAGAACCATATAATGGGATGCAGAAATGCAATAATTGTGTACAAAAAGAGGAAAAACTAATATCGAAAAAGTTTTGAGTCGTGCTTTGTCCTTCAAGGGCGAGACACACAAATTACTCTAATGTTTACATTTAATGGAAAATTCTTTGGGCACTTCAAAAACATTTGACACCATTGCACGTCAAACATGTTCAATAAACGGTTGTGAAGGTGTTCCGTCTTACATGGAGTATTTGATCCAAAAAAACTGGTCATAAACCAAATACCTAAATAATTTAATCCCCTGTTGAAGGGCCGATGTATTGAAGGAAAAAAAATCCACAAACCACGCGTCAGGTGACACTGTCAGCCAAAAGTCACCACCTTTGGATATCGCTGAACATTGATGAATTTAAGTCGACGGTCTTGAAACCGGTTGGAATTTGTGCTTTAAAGAAAGAATTTGACTTTTCTGTTATAAATTCTTTAGAACCAAGTATGCATTTTTGTTCAACATGCTTGTAATCGAAATTTACCCACAATATATTTCATCGTAAATTAGAAAATTTGTATTCAAAATTTAAGTGTTTTAGTTTATATATTGGGATATTGAAAAACACCTCTTAATCCTTTGATGGGTTTATTTATCTCAATAGGTACCGGTTTCGACTCAAGGTTGAGCCATCATCAGCCTAAATGGTCAAGTTATCGGATTTTAGACTGATGATGGCTCAACCTTGAGTCGAAACCGGTACCTATTGAGATAAATAAACCCATCAAAGGATTAAGAGGTGTTTTTCAATATCCCAATATACAGAAACCTTTAAAAATGGACTACTATTTGAATTTTAGTTTATAACTAAAACACTCTTTGATCCTCTTTGACTCGGATGTTCGTCATCACTGTGCTCTGAGCCATCTTTACCGCGATCATGACCATTCCTCGACCCACCTTTACCATTGCTTTCTCCAGGACCCAATTCTC
This sequence comes from Melinopterus prodromus, assembly GCA_964023965.1. Lineage (NCBI taxonomy): Eukaryota > Metazoa > Arthropoda > Insecta > Coleoptera > Scarabaeidae > Melinopterus > Melinopterus prodromus. The sequence goes on along the minus strand of OZ030390.1, from coordinate 17,058,854 downwards.
CTTAGTGTCTTCTTCTTTTGCCAGAATGATCATCATCGCCAGTACTGTCAGCCAGCTCGTCGTCTTCATGAATTCTATCCTCGCCACTTTCACCATTTAATCGACCTGCTTTTATCGGATCATGCTTCTGGCTACCAACTATTGATCCTTTTTGACTTCCACGTTCGTCATCACCAATATCCCTCGATCAACCTTTGTCCTTGCCTTCTCCAGGACCCAGTTCTCCTTCGTGACTGCTTCTTTTGCCAGAATGGTCATCATCGCCAGTACTGCCAGCCAGCTCGTCGTCTTCATGAATTCTATCCTCACCACTTTTATCATCTAATCGACTTGCTGCAGTTGGATCATGCTTCTGGATGCCCATCTTTGATCCTTTTTCACTCGAATGTTCGTCATCACTGTACTCTGAGCCATCTTTCCCGCGGTGGTGACCAGCTTTTCTTCTTCCAGACGCATCAAATGATCCTTACGAACCGGTTTCGTCTTGACTGTGGCGCTCTTTATGGGGACCAGACTTTTGAACGTCAGGACGGACATCATTCATGAATAACTCATCCCTCGACGATGTTTCGCCCTGATCCGGTGGTCTCTTAGCTTTGTCTCCAGCCGATAACGTACCAGGTTCACGTTGATCTGTCGCGCTATGTCTTCGATGAGCGGCAGCAGATTCATCGAAGGTTTCTCTGGAACCACTTCGTGTTCTATGTGGTCCATCCTTTTGATGTTGATCCGACCCCATCCTGTCGATTCTTTTTTATCGGCTCGCTGTTTTTCGCCCTCGTGAGGAGGTAATCTCGTTTCACTTTCATGTGAAGTTTTCGTGCTACCTCTTCGATGTGGGGTATCTGTTTTATCAAACGATTGTCTTGAACCGCTTTGTGTGTAACTAAGCATATTTAACCGATTGAAAGTGGTTTAAATTATAGTTCACCTAATGAGATTACTTCAAACTTCATCATAGAGGCAAATATAAAAGAATATATGTGGTCATATTTCTAATTGACATTGTAAATAATAAAGATCGTATTGCTATCCATTTTTGATTATTTATAGCATCCCCGATGACGATGATGAAGATAGTTAAAAATGGTCTGATAGTAAACCCTAAAGTCAGTAATTTCACGTGAGTTGTTTGAAACGTTCTTCACTGTTCCTGAAGTAATGAAAGCATACTAACAGTAAAAACCGTAATGACTGTCGTGGTACAAAGTACAAACCTCTTGAGCATGGATTCATATTCAACGTAAGGGCACAGAGTAGGTGTTTTCATATTAACGTTCATTGTTCATATTAATAACAAATATTACAGTTTTGTAAATTAAGTTTGTTTCTCTCCTATTTAATTGCTTTAATTCAGTTATTAACCTTAAAATATTTAGTATAAACAATGACATATTATTTATGAATAAAAGTACCCCTCTAGAGCCCTTTTATGTGACCAAATAATGTTGGCATTATAGATGACGTTATATTGCCTGCAACCACAAACTGCCAATGAAACCAGTGCGCACCTATACTCACCAAAATCAGCGTTGTGTTAACATCAGTGGTCGTCAATTTCAAGGAAGCCGATTGCACAGACATAAATTCCACTGGGCGCAATCCATTAGATCCCAGTTTATGGTGCTCAGAAGGTACAATCTGCGGTTTGTGCGCTATCCCTGTGCACACATTACGCATGTTTTGGATAATTAGAGACAACACTCAGGTCAAAGGTCACAGACAATTAGATGAAGTGCAACTAGTAATTGTATTAAGTCGCCGCCCGTCTGGTCCATGACAACCGCTTTCCCTATCTCTCTCTCTCACTTTATCTCTCTGATAGTAGCTACTGTGTGCATCGGACTGCTGCTCGTATAAACTCCCCCTTTAAAGCAATGCAGTTTATTATTGTCGCAATTTAGGTCCATTGTGGATCGCGCGAGATTGCGAGATGTAAATTAAAAGTGAAACGACCGGGTGTACGCAGATGCAATTTCCGCAACACTTGCGCTCCGCCGGTGCTGTGTTGCTATATTAATGTATGTACGTGCCGGTGTCCGATGAGATATATCGACCTCTGAAAATCAGTTGGGAGTAAAGGTGTGATTTCGTTGAGACGCCCCGCGTTAGCGGCCAGCCGCGTCGTCCAGCAGTGCTGAAATTCGCTTTAAGGTGGCAATCAAAATATACGTTGGAGTGATGCTTGAAACTTTGCTAATAATATAGGAAATACTTAATTGTCAGTTCTACTCAATTCTGTCCACTGTAGGTGACGGGTTTCTATAAATATTTGTGTTTTTTTTTAATTGTTTGCAAGTGGACTACGATATAGACACCGCAATTTCAAAATTTTTTTATCGAATTAATTTTTTGTATTTCTGTGGGCAAAGCTCACTTAGAATTTAAATGCAAACACCTGAAAATGCACATTTAGATCTTAGTAACAGTCATAAAGTATATTTGGTTGCAATAATTGTAACGACTGGGCGGTTTAACCTCAAAAAAATGTTTACTAAGTCTTTAAAATGTGTTTTTGCGCTGTAGATGAAAATATGATGATATTCAAACTTGAAGAAAAAGCTAAAAACTGCCGGGAAAGTGTGCTGCAAACTCGTGACGTCGCAACAAAATCACGCGATAATACGCCCATCGCTATACAAATGTTCTTTAATACTTTCCTCTGAAAAAATCTGTTCACTTTTGTCTAAAATCGGTAAAATTTTCTTTAGTGTTTCAGTCTTACATACTTTTCAGATACTAAAGTTGTATAGTCTAATATGTGATATAGTTTAAAATACATAAATTTGTTTGGTTCTAATACCAATGTTATGGAACATTGGTTTGAATATTGGAAAAATCAGCACATTTTAAAACAAATTATTCTTTAATGGGAATGTGTAAATAAAAACATGTTTCGTCCCAAGACATCTTCAGCCCAAATGGTTAAAATTAAAATACGCAGTACAGCAAGCGCCTATCGTTTTTGAACAGACAAGGCGAATGATAAGACGACCGTTGTGAAGCTAGCAACGTAAGTTGTATTTACACATACCCTATACAACCCAAACATATTTCACATTTTCGTCTGAAAAAAATCTGTCTATTCTTGTCTAAAAGTGGTAACATTTTCTTTAGTATTTCCGTATTACATACTTTTAAGATACTAAAATTGTATAGTCTAATATTATGTGATATAGTTTAAAATGCATTCAATTTGTATGGTTCTAATACCAATGTTATGCAACGTTGTATTGGTTACGCTGCTAACTTCACAACGGGCGTCTTGTCAATCGCCGTGTGTGTTCGAAAACGATAGGCACATTTTGTTGTTGTGTACTGCGTATTTTAATTTTAACCATTTGGGCTGAAGATGTCTTAGGACGAAACATGTTCTCATTAAAATTAATTAACAAAATAAAGGAAAAGATGTTTTTATTTACACATTCCCATTAAATTGTTCACCTTTTTAATAACATGGACGCATTTAAAATTATTGTTTGATACAATAAGTATTCCGTAACCAATAACTTAATTTGTATCATTCATCTATTTGTAAACAGTTGCAACCTGGAGATGGGTTCTGGATTTTCGAGTATCGTAACTATCAAGATCGTAGTGGATTTTTTCATCTTTCTGTACCCATTCTACTATTTGTAGTGTAGGAAAATTAACTGATTTCGAAGACAACGCCAGTATTAATTGTAGACAGGACTTTTATCATTGGAAATGGCAAACAAATGTATCTATATAATTCCTACCAAAGTTGTAGTTCATAAAAATCTCTCACTTTTTTGGTTTTTACATGTACTTTTTGATACAATAATAAAAAATAATAGTTCCTATTTAACAACATGCATAAAAATAAAAAAAAAACTGAATAATTACTTTTGCCACAATTAATTATTATGAAAATTGAAAAACTGATTATACACAAATTTAATTGTACGGAAAAATACAAAAGAAACTGTATTTCATTGTTTAACTTAGTTTTGCTTATCTTTTTTGCTCATTTTATTATAGGAATGCTATAATCCTTAAATTAGAATAAAGCTTTCACATAAATAAGCAAAATAATCATTTTTTGTCTTAAAATCAAAAAGTATCCAATACAAGTTGGAGAACATTATTAAAGTTGTAGATTTTTTTATGATCTACAACTTTTGATAGCATTTTCTTGTTGTTGATAGAACGCAATCAAATATTTTGTACACCTTTTCAACCCCCAATTTAACACTTTACCACCGGTCTTGTATTTATTTATTCGTTCATTATAAACCTCTTTACGATTTCCAATGATAAAAGTCCAACCTGCAATTAGTACACTCTCCTAGTTTAATTTGCTTGCACTATTGGTGATTTTCGGACACATTTTCGTTACCAAACTGCATATTATTGAAATGCTGGATTAAACAACTTTTAAATTTAAACCATTAAATTTTTCAGAGCATGAAATTTTCGCATGAAGATGATGCAACCAAATGAATTGCAAATTTTGACATTTTTTATATTTACGAGATGGCATTTTTATGGAAATATCTTCACACATCATAAACCAACTCTTTCAACACTGTTTTTGCGTCCGCTGTTTCCAACAAATAACATAATTTGTATCATACATGCATACAACCTTGTAAATTAAAAGGAAGATAGTTTGGATATATCAGCACCAACCTGGAGACGGGTTCGGGATTCTTAAGTATCGCAATAAATTTAAAAAAAAAATTTTGACGGAAAATTTCTTAAGTTCTGTGAGTTCTCTGTGAACGAAATTTTATACCTATAGAGAAAACTGCGTGGTTTGGAATAGGGAATTTCTGTACGAATTCGTATTGAGAAAATTACGTTCTTACAATATTATTTAGTGTAGGTATTTCATTTCATCTTATGATATTTACATACATCTTACATATTTGTTTTACAAAATATTTTTAGAATCCAGCTGAATATTATTATAAATATGTAATATGTATGGCCAGATCTGTAATCATACAAAACAATACTCTTAAATTAATTATAAATGACACTTGTATTGTGTAGAAAGTGAATGTCCCACAAAAAATGATTTCAATAATCGCGAGTACATACATTCATGAACAACTATTTTCTTAGTATGCAAAGTAAAAACAATAATTGTTTGTTTTTGAACATTACGGCAATATCAACAGTTTCACAAACAAAAACACCTAATCGAAGTATAGCTAAAAGTAAAAACTAGTTTTGTTTCAAAAATTTTATTTATCTTTGCTGAAAAGATTTAAATCCAAACACTGTTTATATATTCTTAAATGGCCCTTCTCTTAAAAAGTTTGGGGGCCCCTGATCTATAGTGACATAGTTATAATCTACGGATAGAGTTTGATTGTTTTTTATGTCTTGGAGCGCATTCGAATCATTCGCATCGCTAAACAAAATTAATCGTCAATCCCAGTACTTCTTAGAGAACAATAATCCGCGAAAGGTTTTGTAGATCTTCTATCTCAATTCTCAAACTACTCTATTCGTGACATTCAGAGCATGAAATTTTGGTTTAAAGATGATGCAAGCGAATGAATTGCAAATTTTTGGCTTTTTTATGCAAATGTTTTCACACATCATAAACTACAAATAACAGCTCAAAGCTCTAACTACTTTCAACAATTAGTTTTTGCGTCCGCTCTTTCCGGAATAGTGATTCAAGGAAAGTTATCAAACAATACCATTCAATAATATTAAACGTAGGTCAGTTCAGGTCCGTACTCTTCAATATAACGAATTCAACGAACTAATTCAATATGAATACAAAAAGACCTACGTCACGGTTCGGGCATAAATTGGCTGCGGTTTAATTTATGACAGTCGCTCTTCCGAGTCCCGGCATTAATTAATTAAATAAATTACGCGCCACCACGGAGAGCCGTGCTATCCACGCATATTCCTCGAGGATTATCTTCGGCTAACCTATTAACTTTTTTTGCGGATATTGCTAGATATATCCCATTAACGGCCAAGGTCCGCCGTTGGCGATCGTCCACGCTAAAAGAGTTGGTTGGTACGTTTCGCTCGTTATTTATTACGGGCGATTAATACATTCATCATGGTTGGCGTATTGGACGGCGCCAATGTTAATTATGTAAATCGGGGCACCTCACGTCGACTCGCCTATGCAGAAAAACGAAAGAACGATGCCGAGAGCTCGTTTGATTCTATTATGATAAGCGCTGGGTCTTCTCGTTTCGTCGTGGTTGTCTAATAATAACTACATGTTAGGTTAGATTGGTGTGGACGCCTACTACAAATCGAAATCCGGAATCTGTATAGCGATGAATACCGTTTGAAATCTAGCCACAAGGAAAATTGTATGGAAGATTAGGAAACACGTGTGGAATGTATCGAAATTAGGGATTACGTATCAATTCCAATTTCTGATGTAGATTAGGGAAATGAGACGTGCTTTGGTTATTTTAAAAAAAGGCCTCGACCTGGGTTCGAACCAGATCCTATGTTATCTCCGGTCGGGTGGTTTTTATCTCCAGATATTGGAAAAAGTTAGAAGATTTGTTCGTAACTCACGATAATGGTGTTGCTATAATATATTTTAAGAATAAAAGGTAATAAATACGAATATTAATGTTTATTGGTATGTAAGTGACAAAAATACATTAATTTTTGATTGATTTATTGTCAGAGTACTGTAAAACCAGATTCATACAGTTGAATGTCTGACGAAATAACAAAACAAAGGTGATGAATTAATCACGCGCGTTGCATCGGATTATAAAACGCATAATACAAACTAGGCAATCTGACATCGTACTTTCCGTGTTGCTTATAACGTTTTTTCCCATTGATTAGAAAACACGAAAAAAATATTAATATCAACTTGACGTATAAATTGTAACCATGTAAGTTCTGTCATCAAGGACAAATTTACACATTGCACCATTGCTATGAAAGAAATCTGATGCAAATAACTTGTTATTTATTAACTTGTATCGTTTTTCCCTTACTTAGCATAAAGTGTCTGTACGGAAAAATTCAAATGGTAAAGGGGCTTATAATGAACGTAAAAACAACAAATGCAATGACGCCGTGGTATAGGGTATTTTGGGGGGGGGGGGGGGGCTTGAGAGTGGGAGCAAAATATATTATTGCGTTTTCCGACAAAACTTAACAAATTAAAACTGTCTTACACAAATGTTGTAGATCATAAAAAGGCTACAACGTTCATAAAGGTCAGTTTTTACTATGACCTCAAAATTTCCGAGAAAAGTGCCAAAACAAAATAAATTTTTTGTTTTTTATTTTTCATTATCGCAAAAATAATTCTATTTTGATGAATATTTGTGAAAGCATGCCGTTTTAACTTAAATAATATTGTATATATATGTGTTATATATTGTCTTAAATAAGCATACAATTTTTTTTATACAAAAATCACGAAGTTTTTCAGACAAATTTTCTTTTATAGATATTGTGATGAAAAATTATCGTACAGAGTTCTTCTGGGTTCATTTATTTTTTATTTTTATGTGTACTATTTGATACAATAACAAAAAATAATAATCTCTGTTTAACAACATGCTCAAAAATTGGAAAAACTCAAAAATGACTTTTGCAACAATGTATTTTTCAGTAATTGTGCACAATTTGTTTCCATTTTTAAGAAAATTGAGAAACTTATTACACCACTCAATTGTACAGTAAAGAAAAATACAAAAGAAACTCTCTTTTATTGTATGACCAAAAATGTTTTTTTTTTCAGTTCACATACTTAAGTAAGCAAAACAATCATTTTTTTGTCTTTATGCTTATTTATTAAGAAAGTCATGCTTTTACTAAATTTTATCAAAATTAAATGTGTGCCTGGATATGAAAATGGACCAGTTGTCCGAATTTGAGTTATAAATGTTTTCGGATACATAAGTTATGGCAAAGGTGCGCCAACATTTTAAACCTATTACCATAAATGGAAAATGAAAAATAATAATAATAATTAAGTTGCTGATGCAAAAAATACACTTTTGCGCTATGACGCTTCAAACTTTTGCAAAGTTTAAAAGTTAATAACTTCGCGCATATTTGCAAGTTACGTCGACTCCAACATTTTTGTAAGAATTTCGATATTAGTTTTAAGATCTTTAGTAGAATTTATTATTTCATTATTCCGTTTAGGTTTGATAGGTTTTTTAATCTATAGCGCCATGGCCCTGGGGTTAAAAATAGTCTAACATAGGTAACGATTCGACAAATTAACAAAATTTTCGCAAATTTTTCGATAAGTTTTCAATGTTTTGTTGTTGATTCATGCATTGTCACCGGAAATCTGCCACATGCAAAATTTCAACTCGATTGGTCAAATTTTCAAAATTTTCAAGAGTTTTGCAAATTTTAGAAAAGTTTCCAGTTTTTTATTGATTCATGCTTTGTAACCAGACATCTGTCCATATGCAAAATTTCAACTCGATTGCACTCTGAGAAGTAGGTGAAATATGCTAATGCGCAAGAGCGTAGCGTGATATCAACAAGTGGTCCAAAACAAAAAGACATTTTTTCATGCGTTTCCAACCGCAGACGGGTTTGAGACAACCACAATAAAGAGACTAATTAGCGAATAAAACAAAAATGTGTATTTTGAACCAGTTTAACTTTATTGGCGATTATCTGCGTAACCAGCAACTGGTCCCTTTTCTCATCCACGCACACAAATAATTTTTGCGATAATGAAATATAAAAAAAATCGTGTTGCATTAAAGCTCTGTCTACTTTATTAATATATTAATGGTGAATTTTAATTTTAATGGTAATTTTATTAATGGTGGTTTTGGTTTCTAAATCAGGCTTTTAGTATCATAAGCCGTGATGAAGTAGAAGAAAGTCAGCGAAATGTAAAATGATTTAAAAAAAGAACGCAAAACAACAACGAATGAGGGTTAATTTATTTCCTGATTTCTTTTTTTTTTAAGGTAGCTTTCTACTGTTTGTGCCCTATCGACGATAGCCTTGAGTTGCTGGACTCTAAAAGAGGACTTTGTATGAAAGAATTGTTTGACTAGTAGAAGAAGAATGTAATACTTTGTCTATAGCTAAGAACTCACATCTGACAATGGTATTTAGAATTCTTAGCCATCAATAAACTTAATCAATAATTACCATAAAGTGTAAAAGTTAAAGAGGTTGCATTTTGCAAAATAATTTTATAAAATACAACGGTGTGCAGAAATCAATTTGTTATATTTGGTTGTAACCAAGAAAATAACATATATAATCAAAGAAATAACTTTATCCTAAAAGTTACATTATTTCGAAAAGAAATACAAATTCAGGAAAGAAGCTTTGAATCTAAAACTAACTGAACATACTTCTGAAGAGTTTAATTTCAATAAAGAGTCACATATTTCAAATTCGCGTAGCCGACAAAATCGTGTTTGGTTTCAAATATCGTTCCCGTTGGCCCGTTCCGATTATTTATTCAAACAGTATAACAGAGGCGCCATTTTCACGTACACGGTACGCTGATAATATCAGTAACGAAAATAAAATATACAGAGCAGTCGTCGTCGTCGTCGCCCGCAGAATGCCGGATTCTTTACGCGTCCTTTCAGATTCAAACGGATTTCACATCCTTTTGTGCGGCGCGGCGGCAACGACGACGACGACGACCGGCGATAAAAGCGAATACTACGTTTGGAAAAAAAAGTCTCATTTCCCTTGGGCTGCAGTAAAACAGTTTACGGCCTCGACGGACGTTTGTGCATGAACGGTTAAAGAGGTAATTGCATTTTAGATCGGCACTGATAGCCGGTCTACCTACCTACAAAAAGAGAGCTAGCGCGATTTTGGTACACTTTCAAAATTGCAAAACGATTGTGCAAGGATTCGGTGCATACACAAAATGCAACAACCAATGATTCGATTGCCAAACTGCTTATAACTTTGGTGGATATACTTCGTTTCTAAAATCGAGTGAATGTGTACAGTTTAGGTGCCAGTCGTGCGCTTGCAGTGCTTGAAAAGTATCGAACCCGTGAGAGGAACAGATGGAAACTTCAAGTAAACCGAACAGAAAGGTAAAATTCGATAATATGTATATCTATGTGACAAAATATCAATGAACTAGTCATTAGGTAATTTAATTGTTCCTGCCAGAGTCCCTGTAGGATACTTTATGAAATATGCCTTGGGTGCTCTTGCATTAAAAAAAAAATGGAATTAGATTAACCTTCGGATAATAAAATATAGTAGTTTATTCCCAAATTACGAAGTATTAATATTTTGCTATAAGAAGGATAATAATAGTTCTTGTACTATAAAAATAAATAATTTGAAATGGGGAAATGGGGACTAAATAATAGTTATTGCCAAATCGTAAAATTTGCTATAAAAAAGTTTTATCTATTAGCAAATGTTCAGGGCTATAATTTTTATAATTATATAATAGTAATAAAACTCAGGGAGTGTCAATCTGGTATTGGTTTATTTAAGAACTAATAGTTACACACTTCTTGAGTTTTATTACTGTTGTCATAAATCTGGTGACTTTTATTTCGATATTATTATAATATACAGCACAGTTACCACATTTTCTGCAAAACGTTGTGTTCATAAACTATTGAGACATGACCAATTACCCACTTCATATTTTGGGAGTTCAAAATAAAAACTAGTAATTTTTAATAAGAAAGAAAATCCTCATAGATGTAGATAGTGGGATACACCCCAAAAAAGGACGATAGGTACGTCCTTTTATGTCTTCTGTTTTTCACTTGAATTCAACTCTTTGAATAATCTTTATAATAATCAGTCACTTAAACGATGAAAGCTACTTTGTCCGCAACACATCAAAGGCAAAATACTTTTTATTCTGTAAGTGATAAGATAATGCGAATTGAAGCTTGAATATTATCGCTGAACACGTATTCATACGACTACAGCAGTTTTCATAAGATTTTATAATGTAAATATGTAAATACAAACGCGATTTTGACAACTGTTATGAATTTATACAGACTAAACTGAAGAGAGCTTCAAACTTGTCGCATAGTAAACACTGCATTTGTAATTCTAAGAGTTTGAAAGTTTTATATTTTATATTTTACTTTTACCTCGAAAGCAGCAAATTACGGCCAAACAAGAAAATAAAAACGCTAAAACGAACGTGATTTGCAACTTGCTTGGCCAGCTATACAGTGTGCGCGTAAAGTATGGAAACATAACAAAATCTCTAAAATGGTTCATTATTTGAAAAATTCATCGAACACGTCAATTTTTAATTATCAAAATAACATATTTACTTGCAATTTAATTTCCAGCCTTGAATTTTTTTCGACGTATGACGTCATCGAAACTTTTTTATTTGCAACCCCATATGCTTCGAGTTTTTGGTATAGTACAAGGCTTGTTGACGTTTGAAAAAATTGATCTCTATCTCCATGGTTTTATTTAAGGTTTTCAAAACTGCCATGTGTGATTGAAACAGATAGAAGCAATTCTAACTACGTATTCTCCACAAATTTTAGCGCAAGATCTATAACTCGTAAATGAGGTTATAGCTCGACTTCAATTTGCAATTTTTATTTATATTCAAAGAGCAACAAATATTTTAAGGCAAAAGAATACATACATTTATTGTTTAATTTGAAAAAATCGTGAATATTAAATTAAAAATGGGAATATTATTGTACAATATAGGTCTGAGGTATGTTCGCTAAAGGCAACTTTACTTTTGACATTACCAACGAGCAAAACACCAGTAATGTGCAATTTTCGCACGATGAGCACGAATCCCAGAGACCTCATTCATATAAATCATAAAATAACACGGTTAGGTATACATAAAAACATCGATTTTACGATTCTTCAGCACACGTCGTAAAAACGGATAAAACTCTTATGGAAGCGTCGTGTTCAATTGTGTCGCGATCGGTACGTTGCGTTGCCGTGCTCTGTTCCGGGTGTTTACGGCCTCTCGGTGACCGCGCGGCGTCTCTTCTTCAATCCCGTCGGCCGGTCGTAATGACAAGACGGAAAATGTCATGTCCCGGCGCGTCCGCTTTTTTCGCTTCTGACCTACATCAGTCGAGCGCGTGGACAGATCGGAAAAAGTGATGAATAGGCGGCTGGCCAAGTCCGTCGGACAATCGGCGACCCTGCTATATCATCTATATTCTTTTGTAAAGAGTGTTTTTTTATTAGAATTAGTGGGGCTTTGCTTTAGTATAAGAACTGGGGGTCAATTCTTAGCCTGGCGTGACTTCACGAATGCGTGAACTCGTGTATGACCTTGGACGCAATCAGTTCAAACCGTATTCTATGGGCAGTGTTGGCAGTGCAGTGTCCATTACTACCGGGAGAGTACGTGCGCAATAACATGAACATAACGCACGTACTCTACCAGTAGTAAAGGACACTGCACTGCCGACACTGCCCATAGAATACGGTTCGAACTGATTGCATCCAAGGTCATACGCGAGTTCGCGTATTCGTGAAGTCACGCCAGGCTAAGAATTGACCCCCTGGAATGTTTTCGGTGATGTTTTTATTGATTTGAAGGTTGTGTATAAGCTATAACTACGGAGAAGCGAAACAACTATATAATGCATATTTCACAAAAGCCAAAAAATGTTTAGGGCGAAAGATTCCGGTCTATGACTATTCCCATAGGACGACCTATATATTGTTAATTAGCTATTTTGATGTGATAGTAGATAATTTTCTACTGTAAATTACTGTAAATTTATTCCACATAAAATAATTCAATTTAGCAGAGGATTTACTATAAGTTTGAGAACATACTTTTTTAGATAAAACTTGCCGTAATCACTTATTATAAATTGGTCGAGATGAATTTTAGTATATAATGCATTTCGATTAGCTATCCTGCGTAGAATACAAAACCTGACAACCAACAAACTCAACGCAAAAATATGTTTTTCTTACTAATTACTAATTTGATTTTTGTTTTTTAGGAATTCCTGTACTTTATTTTCTGTACGTAGATAATATAAGTTACTTGCTATGAATGAAACCTTTTGCATTTGTAAGTTATTAGCATTTTTTCAGATACCTCTTATATATCCTAGAATCTACTTTTGGTCCATGATATTATACTTAAAGTTGTATATCCATAGTAAAACAGAATATACAGTATATCCTCAGCTGGACCATACTTTAACTATATTTTACTAAAATTATCATTTCTCAAGAAAAACTGGTCCTTAATAATAAGCTTTTGATGTCCTAGCCATAGTCAGAATAATAATTTAACATACGGGTTGTAAACCAAGAAATTGTAAAATTAGCTTTAGAGTAATGTATCAGTTTTTCACAATAAAATGTAAAATATCAAACTAAAATATTTTACATCAATAGTAATATTTTATCTTTTGCTTATTTTGTTCTTATTTTATCGTATGATTTTAAGTCAACATTTATTTATATTTATTATTAACAACAAGTCACGGCAACTGCATTTGATAATGTACCTGGAAAACCTGTTTTAAGTAAAAAGAAATATGTTGAAATCAGCAAATTCTTTTGTTAGATTTCGTTGCTAATTTTTTGAAAACCTGTGATAGTATCAAATATCTACTACAACAATTACAATAACACGGAAAATTGTACATTCTTTACCTTTTCCGTGGTTTGAGACTAAACGTGCTGAGTTTTTACAATAATAAATACATTTCAACCAACAAACCACTTCAAAATATTTTTTTCGAAATAAGGTCTGATGTTCTTTAGAAATAAGTTCAGTATAAAATGCAGCTTCAAATATCAACCTATCATCTTTTAAAAATTGTTTTTAGTACTTTTATCATAATTCCAGGATCCAACATTTCAGAGCTCTATTATTGTTTATTACGAACGTACCGCTTCACAGATTTATATCTTCGCTATTTGATATTTGCCATAGCGTTTAAAACAAGTTATCCCAAAGACATTTTTAATTTAAATGTAGAAAAATGAGAAATTCTTGTTTCTTGAGAATTTCTTGTTTGTCGAATCAAAATTCTGGCTTTGTCTATAGACTTTTTAGAGCACTCAAAACTTTACAAAGAACAACTATTTCTCGAGAAATTTAAATTTAGGTCTATTAATTCATCTGGGACACACCGTGTAATGAAAACATACATCGTGCCTGTTTGATTGCGATTATTTTGTCATGTTTTTATATTTATATAGTTTACCCTGATATTTACAAACTTATTAGTGGTACTTAGTCATCCTTATAACCATTTATAAGATCTATTAGTTACATAGTAAGGAAAACGAAAACCGCAGGCAGATATCAAATAAATAGCTGGTTTCTGCAGTTTGAAGTTTACTGCGATAATACTAATCATTTGATGCAACGATTGAATTATTATCGGTAAAGTATGACTTTGTAAACATTTATATCAAGTTTCAGGACGTATAAAAAGGATCTCTTTTGGCTATCAAATAAAAGCAGACATTTTTCTTCACTATTTTAAGAAATAACTGCAATAAGAAACAAAATACGTATTCATCACTTCTTTGTCCCTCGACACTGTGTGTATACTCGATTACTTTTTGTTTTTGCGCAGACATAGTCCGCTCAACCTGGGCCAACAGTGCAGGGCTTATTTAATATTCAGCACGACGGGAGATTGTCGCTTGCAGATCTGACGTGGCACATTTCTCGACAGATATATGCGAACCTTGTGTGCACAGCGATACACATAAAGTATAAGTAACACGATACGCAAATCGCCATTGCCATAGTCAAGATCGGCAAAAAATGATACAAGAGAGAGAGAGAGAGAGCGAGAAAAAGAGAGTGAACGCAGCTTGTTTTAGAACGATAATTATGTATTTATTAAAGCCATCGTGGTTGAATTGGGTTGGATCATCGCTTTTTCCTATTTTAAGATAGTAACGAAAGTTGCTGTCGAAGTTATGGTGATAAGACAACTAACAAACAACAAACCTATCGAGTGATATTGAATATGTACAGCGTGTTTGAAATTAAATCGCATTTCCTGTTCTCGTAGACTGTACGTAGTCAGATCAAATGTCTAAAATTAAGCTAACTACCGTATTTTTATGTTTGGTATGTTGATTTATTACAATAATTGTTATCGAATATATTTGTTTCACATTCAAAATCGAGACTATTAGTTAAATAGATAAAAACTAGATAAACTTGTAGCAACACGTCGCTTTTTAATTATTATAATTAGGATTGTAACGAAAGTGACCTTTGCGGTAGCGGATGCGGAAGCCAAATGGTCGACTTCCGCGGAAGCGGAACAGAAAGCGGAAGTAAAAAGAACATTTATTATAGTAACACAAAACCAATATCAAATCACAACAAAACAAAATTGAAAAGTTCAAGAACCTGCAAGATTAGATTACTAATTAATAAAAATAAAACGAATAAATTTCCACAGCCTCTGTGGCTCAACCGGGAGAGCTGTCAACCGGAAATTGGAGGGTTCCTGGTTCAAATCCAGGCGGAGGTGTTTTTTCCAAAACTTATCCTCGCATGAGGTTAATTATCGTTCGCTTCCTTAGTTGATTCTATATTACGGACGAGTTTACGTAATAACCATTTTCCCTTGAATTTAAAATGTTATATGTCCAAAAAACCTATTATAGAATTTAACAAAAAATAGTTAGGTGTCACCACCGGCTATCCAACTTAAGAAAAACTAATAAAATTTGTATTTAAAAAAATTATTTTATAGGCTACAATATATTTGTATGTCACGAATATTATCTTCAAAAATAATAATCTATCGAACTTTCGACTTTACACATCAGAGTATTTCACAGATTTCCAAGTAGGTACTTAGTTGGTCAAATATATAATAACCTAAATTATATGGCCAACAGCACTCTTTGGCACTGGTTTTCTCAAAGCTCGACTCAGTTCGCAATTTTTGTTTTCAGTTTCAGATGCTACGAAAAATGCCAAAATCAGTCATCACATGTTGAATTTGCTTGCTCATCATTTACTTTCATATATTGTATCGTTTACTAATCACTGGTTTATTGTTAAGTTATGAATTACTTTTTTATTCGCTGATAAATTGTGGTAAACAAATTTTTGAAAAATAATCATTTTTTTTAATTTGACATTGACTAGCAGCAAAAAAATAAAAATAAAAGAAAAATGTTTTGAAAAAATGCCTAAAATATACCGTTGTTTTAGAAAAATGCGTTTAACGTTTAACGAAACTATAACACCGCCACAAATTGTCGCGCAATGTAGGTGCAGACTAACAAATATTATATAATATATAGTTTTAACTGTGGCTATGGCGGAAAGAGACGGCAACTTTAGATGGAGTTTTTGTTTTTAAAAGCACATTTATTATTATCGCAAATAGGTATGGCGCAAACCCATTATTAGAACAATAATCTCATCGAAAATAAAATGGAACAAACCGGTTGTACTAATAGATAAGCCTATGCTATCAGTAGACTTTTATTAATTTTATCGCATACTTTATTTAATTTCATTTGTTTTTAAAAACTAAAAATAGATTTCTTTAACTGATAAGTGATAAGTAAAGAAGATAAGCTTTAACTAATACTTAATCTTGAATCTTTAATCTTAAAATGGCATGCATAATATAGGAAAGTACTCCAAACAAACGTGTCACTTAGGCTAAGTGACACACTTATTATTAGTAAGTGTCGGTCACTTTCATCCGTTAATAGGAATTTTTGTGAGACAAATCCGTCGTCAAGAAGACGAATGATAAATATACCGCTTCTGTAGTCTTTGGTCTAGTGGGGGAGGTAGCGGGAAAACAAAAAAAAATCTTTAAAAAATATTTTTGATTGTCATAGGCTAAACTGAGCATTTTATACTGTTTTTGATGGGTCTTCTCAAGGATGGTAGTTTTTGATGGTACTAAGGTAAGGTTAATACAAATTTTTACAAAAATAAAAAAGTGGTTCCGCCCGGGATCGAACCGGGGGCCTTCTGCGTGTAAAGCAGACGTGATAACCGCTACACTACGGAACCGACGTGAAATAAACTGTGCTCCAGTTTGTTGCTAACCTACCTGACATACTTTTTCAAGGTTGTTTTACAGAATATTTAAATCTAATATTCAAGTTTCTTAAGTACTACATTTGCAGAAATAAATAATTTAAGTTTCTTCAATTTTAAGTTGCCTTGAATTCGGTATATTGCAACTGGAAAATAAATGATCATAGTTTCTCGTTTCTTTTTTGTCTACAATGTATTACCAGAAGTAAGTTGGTCCAGTCCGTACCATCTACTTTCCCATGTCTATCAACGCGATTCGTGTTGCTGAAAATACCTATTCGCCGTCCGTCGTGTTTTGCTCTGGAAGAGCGTCTTCCGCGCGAAGATTAACGACCTGCATTACTGTAATTACTGAAATCGATGGTACGAAAGTTGTCGGCAATTAAGTATATGAACGAAAATGTTCATTACGGAGCGGTTGGCGCGTTCTCGGCGACTAGCAAAAACGCTAAACGGTTATGCAGGCCGGCCTATGACCTGTGAACGCAGACCGTCGTCGTTATAGTATGCGCTCGCAAATAATATGTTTACCCAGACATTACAAATTTATTACGTAAACTGTTTTCAAGGCGACACTTTATTGTAATTTGCGGGATGTAGACTGGAATGCTAATCAATAGTGTTTATTATTGAGTTATTTGGCATCGTAGTTAGTAATAATAAACACAATAAGTGTTGGAAATATTTGTTGTTTATTTTGTGCTTTGTTGGTGTTTCTTATAATACACCTCAAAAATATGTAGTTTGTTGTTGTATTTGATTGCGTTGATGGTATCAGAAAAAAAGAGAACCCGATATTGCCAGTTTTGGTTCAATGCCACTTTGGTGGAGGCGCATACATAATATCTTAGTTTACAAAAACTAAATCATTATACGGCTATATGTTATTAAATTATGTGTCTTTTGATAACAGAGTAAATTCCATGTAATATAGTTGGCCTTCTATCGTTTATTTTAATATGTGTTTCATTTAATTACCGCTTAATTTGCTTTTAACATTTTTAATTGCAGACTCGATAAAGAAGACTTGTTGGATTAAAAACTGTTGTAAAAACGATGTTTCCAGCAACCATATATATAAATATATAAACGTAATGTTGACAACCTGGTCTGGTGGTGGACACAAGTCGTTACTGGCCGGATGTATTTTAGTTTTAGAACGGATATAACAATTTTATGTTTGCTATTAAAATAAGTGCTCTAATTCGACATTTTAGTTACTATCACTAAAATAATAAATTTTAAATTGCGCAATATCACGTTATCCCACAAGTCACATAAAACTTATAACAGTAATTAATAACTGTAAAAGGTACTGTAAAGAAAGAAAAAGGTCGAACAAGCATAAGTTATTTATAAATAAAATCAAGAACGGGAACTATTAATAATAATAACTATTAGTAACTATTAATAACTAATTCCTTGTTGAATGTGACTTATGTGCACTTTAACAACACATGTAATCTCATGTAATCGCTTAGAAAAAATATTTTTTTTCTTTCGTATTTTAAAACCTTTAACTGTATAAAATAAGTTCCAAAAACAGTTTTTTGATTCTCGAAAGTTTTACGGTTTTATAGCTTACGGTATTCTGGATACAGTCTAGAGAGCGTATAGATCTAGGTGCTTATGTTGAATAAATTATTATATTTCAATGAATTCATATAGAAAAGAAGTTTTAAAAAGTATAACGTTTCTACCTTGTAGAGGTTATTACACTATGTCTGTGTTTTCCGAAGCGTTTTTCTAGAAACACGATCTTTCAAACTGGCATGCGCGATTACTTTTGAATCGTTAACGGGATCGAGGTATTACTTTTTTCGCTTAGAGAAAACACTTTTTGTTGGAGGCTGAACCACATATTAAATGAAACTTTTAAATAATTATATTATTTATAACGATTTGAAAACGAAAAAAGGTATAAAAAATAGATCTTAAAATTCAAACAGCAGCCATTCTGTGAGTTTTCAATTTTGTGCTCTAAATATTGATTTAGTTTACGACTAATTTCATCTAGTTTCACAGCGTTTTTGAAATTTCGATTACCGTTCATTTTTATGGGAGCTATCATGCATGTCCGTCGTTGAGACAAGCACGTCGCGCAGAATCTGATACTTCCTACAACTGTGTCCACTTCTTGCATATAGTTTTTTATGGCACAATTTCTTTTTGTACACTAAAGTATAATAAATATATAGCAAAAGAACAAATATTGATATCTCTTACAATTTATTTGAAAAACTGTCCCAAAATTGAGCTACTTTTTAGGTATTTACATGAGAACCCCCTCTTAAGTGATTTATCAATAAATTAGCATCGCCGATAGAGACAGTAATAAAATGTTGCAAAGTAATAAAAATAAACCATTTTTCTATTAAAATAACAATAAAATACGTTGTGTACATGAGATCCTTCGTACTTGTCGAATGAGTTAAAAGTTGAGTTAATATAACATATACAAGTTCGTTCAGCAATATAAGAAAAAAATTCAAGTCATACTTAATATATAGGTACTTTATCGTTTCGTTTATTGACATTATAATAAATAGCAAGTTTTTATAGGTATTAAACTATATTTTGTTTATTAACACCGGTCCTTCCTATTAGAAACCAAAAGGTTCTATCATAATCAATAACTTCTTCGTGCAACATAAAGGCAGAAACATAGTTATGTGAAAACAGCGGCAGATAGTCATTTCTACGATATTATATATTCACCTCTGCACTCGCGAATTATTCTTGGCACATATATAGAAAATCCACATGACGTAAACATTCAATATGTATGCGGTTGCATACAGTATAATGCAAAACATGTGTTTGGCATTAACCCAATATTTCAGCATGCGCTCGCATGCTGTAACTTTCCTTCGTCGCTCATATTTAATATTGAATATGAGCCGCACATAGGGGAATAGTCCGGTCATTTAGGCTGACTAATATGCTGACTAATTTCCAACCAGCTGGATTTTAGTATAACTTTAATTTAGTCATTATAAATGAAGTGTCAAAAGTCACCGTGCAGGTATAGCTAAATAATTATGAGGGCAAAGTTACAAAACATGAAAATTGTAGATCAATAATTTTTAGTTTTCACTAAATATGTCATTAATTGTAAATAAAAAGTAAAGTTTTTTCAACTCAATTGGGTTCAATATTCTTTGCGTTCTAAACTTCCTCAATGTTGTCATTTAGTAGTTGAATTCGAAAATAAAAATTGCCAGAAAGATTAAAGACGGAACAAGAAATAACTCCGTTATGTACAAAAATAAGCCTTTGTTATCTTCATAACTAATTGAAGTGACTGAAAAAATAAATGAGAGAGGCAGTGTCGCCGCATACCGGCGAGTATTGTTATCACGGAAAATACGGCTGGGCGTGTTTTGGAACAAGCTGTCGGAATATTAACTCGCAGGGGCGTAAATCTCAGTTAAATATGTCAACAGTGGATGAGAAAACATCTCTGATCGTGTATTCTTGGACACAACCAGCCATGTTTTCGACGATATTACTTTTTAAGACCTGAATTGTTTGTCCGCATATTTATGCCTTTCATATTTTCAGGGATCAACGGATAATAATTTAGACTTAAAGACTGCATTCGCGAAAGGTGGATTAAAAAAAATAACATGGTATTCATTTTGGACTGAATCAATTTATTTTCTTAATATTTATCAGCTTATCTGTTTTTGACACATGACACGTTAATTTAATTTAATACATACTGCTGTATTTGTGGATTGCTAAACACTTCTGGTAAATCTGGCTTAAATACGTCAACTCCGACGGGATAACAAGCGTATTCTTGGACACAACCGACCGTGTTTTAACAAAATATTACTTTTTAATACCCTAAGATCAGTACGCCATGACAGCCAAATTTACAAATTGTCCTTCATATTTTCTGGGATCATTGCATTATAAATTACATTTATGTACGACCGCGATGATATTGATCGCAAAAACAGGGTTTAATCATTATAAATGAGAGGTCGGTTTAGTAAGAAACGTATTCCAATATGTATGAATAAAACGCCACCAATCTATGTAAATGTAAAAAGCCAATGCTAGCTACATTCTAGTTCGAGAGAGATTTCAAAGAGATTTCTTAGAACTGACAGTTTAACAGACTGCTGTTAAATAGAGGTTTGAAACAGTTTTATCAAGTAGGCCTATCATACATTATTTAATGAATTCATTTAAAACTTTAGAAAATATTATATATTTGATTCAACAGTTTAATGGCGCACAGGGTCTTATATCAATAAAAAAAAAAAACATCTACAAGTTGCCATATTTTAGCAGAGTGTTAAAGAGATTTTGACTATCCTAATAACTTTAGTAACAGTACGGGGAATGTACTTTTAAAGACAAATAAGATTTAATATTTAATACGAAAGTTTTTCATTTGAGGCCAACTTTTCGAACACGTTGTTTGTTCGTTCCGGCATTTGATAAAAAAAAATAAATAAAATTGAAAAATCCTTTTATTTTTTATAAATTATGATGTACTATCGTGGCTATATTATGTCCCCTCGTTTGAAGTCCATTCCCTGGCAAATCTAGAGGCGGAAAAATTTGAAAAAATTCTGTTGCTGTCCTTGATTAATATGCTACTACTCATAAATATTAGAAAGCTGTATATATTGGCGTTTTCCGGATTTTTCAAAATTAAGACAAATTGGCGCTGTTTTTGCCCCGGAAATTTTATTTGTTTAACTTTAGCAATTAATTACTCCGGAAATAATCTATAGATTTCAAAAGTAAAATTACCTGCGGAATGCTAGTTTTCAATGTGCATTTTTCTAAAATCATTGGATTAGTGCTTGACCCGCAAAAAGCTACGTTATGCAATGCCAGCAATTCCTTTATTAGAAGAGCTAGAATAATTAAATATAAACTATAGGCTACCCACTAATTCATAGGTATAAAGCTTATTACATCATCATTGTTTATCTTGCATTTTCCCTACAAAAGATCGAGTTGAAGCATCTCATGATTGCTGCAATTGACGCGGCGCTCTTCGGTCTTTCGGGCGAGCGGGGGAAGGGACCGACAGCGACGCTGGAAGTAGTGGCGGATTGCACGTGCAATTGTTACTAGGAGAACAGTATTTACGGACACAATACATATAACGACACGGCGAATATGCCTCGCCAAAGAAATTTGGATATCCAGCGACAGATAACCGAATTAAAAAATAATGGCAAAATTTATCCGCTTCCATCAAAATCTTGTTTACAACCTTATTGTATAAGAACTGAAGAAAACATAAACGCCAATCGATAGAAGAGATTTCTCTCGTACAGGGTCACATATTATAATCAAAATTATGCAAATATAAAGAATTTAATTGTTAGTTAAAATTACTACCTTGTCAAGTTATGGTACTTTTTGTGTATTGATAATAAGCTGCCCCGGTTCTCCTAGCTGTGTCGGTTCTCTCCGACATGACGGCACCGCTAACGCCTCCCTTCCCCGGTGCCCCGCAAAGACCGTAGAGCGTCGGAATTCACGCGGAGTTTCAGCATGATCTTTTGTATGAAAAATACAAGATAGACAATGATTATGTAATAAACTTTAAACCTATGAATTATTGGGTAGCCTATAGTCTATATTTCATTATTCTAGCTCTTCCAATAACGGAATGGGTGGCATTGCATAATATAGCTTTTTGTGGGTCAACCACTGATCCAATGATTTTACAAAAATGTACATTGAAAGCTAGCATTCCGCAGGTGATTTTACTTTTTAATTCGTTGAAATCTATGGATTATTTCTGGAGTAATTAATTGCTAAAGTTAAACGAATAAAATTTACGGGGCAAAAACAGCGCCAATTCTTCTTAATTTGGAAAAATCGGGAAAACGTCAACGTATACAGCTTTCTAATATTTATGAGTTGTAGCATATTAATCAAGGATAGCATCAGAATTTTTTCAAATTTTTTCGCCCTTAGTTCTGCGAGAAAATCGTCGTCAAGAGAAGGGACATAATATATGGCCACGATAGTACATTAAAGCACTAAAATGCAAACTTTGCCCTGCTTCGGCCGTATTCGTATATTTTTCAATAGTACATGGGTATCATGGAAAACACATTTTACATATGCTCAAGTACTTCATTTGTCAAAAATCTGTAAGCTAAGCAACGTTGAATATCCTGACCAACAATGAACAAAACAAAAACAAGTAATCACTATTGATCAAGTTTTTGAGATAATTAGTACCAAAAACAGAAATTTTTTTTTTTCTGAAAATCAAGACGCTAGGGAAAGGCATACCAGAAACACTATTCACCTGTCCGAAATTTAAATTTTATACTAGTTTCGTCCAGTGCAATTTAATTGGCTCTATAATTTCTCGACTTTGCATTTGCTATACTGCCGAAAAACTCACCCACACAGCCAAATATTTAATATATAAGTCTATTTCTGAAGATAAACTCGCCATAAATGGAACAGAACTGTTATCAAATATTCTACATTTGCTAAATATATGGTATTAGGCAACAATATAAATTTGGTTTTGTTAGTTAACCATATTTATATACCTTTCGTAATTATTTAAATATATTTTATAAATGTCATATTATTTGAAATGCATAGGTTAGGCAATACGTACCACATTTTTTCCCCAAACATTATTGAAATATGAAACCACAATAAAATTTGCGATTAGTTTTTCAAGCCATTCAATGGTTAATCTGCATTTTTAGCATTAAAAAATAATAATAATTTGGTGGACAGTTACCACAATAACTGTCTGTAACTGCGATATACTTCACATAGAATTATGGTAACAATTATTATCCATCCATCACCTCATAGTTCCGTTTATTAAACGCTCACAAAAGCGGCAAAAATCGCCATAAAACGGCACAGCGTTCAACACAACTGATATCAAACCGGAAATCTATGTAATTTGCCGCGGAAAGGCCTTTTCAACTAGGCAAAGCTAGTTCGTACGCACCCATGGTGAAGAAGAAAAGCTCTGTGCGATGAATGGGTAATCAGTGAAACTAAAAACGCTTCCTGGCTGCGTCCTTATCACTTGCCCGGCTAACGATACGCAGCAATGGCGGTAGCATAGCAGAGGTAACGGCATCGAGCGTATAATGCCAATTGTGAGCGGTATTCTTCTCTATTTGCGACCGGACAGAATACAATTAAAATAATAAACGTGGCATTGCCCTCTCACTGACACCAGCGTGAATCTGTTTCATGCTGATGTACGCGCAATGAGAACGCATTGATTAAAACGATGGCTATTACGGTTGAACTATCTTGAATTTCTTTCGCAGAACTTTGTTGAAGCGTTTGTTTACGAATACGAAAATTAAGGAATTAATGGAATTAATTTTAGGTATAATGTGAATAATACATTTAGCTGAGAAAATGTTGATGTAAATCACAGTGGTGGGCCAAGGTTTTTTTCACCTGTCCTGTAATTTTACGTTGATATTAATGTTTTTACATAGGTACGTTGTTGTAAATTCACAACGTTATTTTGTATTAATTTAACTAGAATCTTTTAATTTTAATATAACACTGGATTATTAATAAACCTTCAATCGTTCGATCGTCGACACTTTTAAGTGTCTTAACGGTAGCACATAAATTCTATTGTCGTAGATACAGAATTTTCAATATATAGGCAAACTTTCAAGATATCGGTTAAATATACAACGCGTAAGGTTTGCAAATGAGATGCATTTTAGCTCTCTTGGAGAAGAAGTTCAGCTGAGATGGGCACTGTAAATTATATCGTAGTTGGCTTTTTATATTGGAATTTTTATATCAATTTTAATGTAAGACTATCCATTACATACATTTCAATTACGTACTAAAATAGATTTGTTGATTTACACCGTTTATAAGCCATTAGAAGTATATGGACAACCAAATGAAATGAGAGATTGAAAATTTGTGGACTTATATTGTTGGCCACGATCGTCTCAACTAAAATATTTTGAGTTTTCGGTTACTTCCGGTTACACCGGAAATGATGTCAACTTTTATATTTTAAATGGAACAGCCTATATTTTATCGCATTTTTGAAATCTTCGTTAAATTTTAGATCAATTTTACGTTATATTCCCTATTACTTACATGTGTCATTTTTGAGATATTCATATTTTTTATTAAAAAATTATAGCTGAACAGTTACTTTCAGTTACTTATAAATTATCTCCTGTGGCCGTTGGAAAAAAAGTTGCAAAATTCTTGTGAAGGTAACGAATTATCGACACATCGGTAGAACTCTTCTAAAAGTTATACAGGGTGTTCAAATTATAAGATCAAAGTTGAATTCGAGAAAAGTACTAAAAGTGGATTTTTTCAAATGGCAACCCTATATGAATACATTTCTCAATTCTATGAAAAATTGTAGATCAACTTTGATTTTTAAGCATCACAGTACAACTAGGCAATCTAGGTTGCGTTTGAAAACAACTGAACAAGTTGGAATAAACAGAACTTTATTTAAGTTTATTTTTTAAGTTTTTTAGGTCATTTTTTATTATATGTTATTTAGTATTTATAAAATTATAAGTCTACAATAAAACACAATAATAAAAATAAAACAAATTTGTAAAGTAAATTTAAAAAAAACTACTTAACTGTTCAAAAACGAATATGTAGGTAATAAATTGGTGGTGGCTGCAATTTTTAATTGATTTAAAATTAACATCCAACAAATAATCACCATTTTCTATACATTTGATTATTAATTTTATATATTTGATATATTTGATTAATATTTTATATTAAACTCTGAATGGTTGATGGTACGCATCATTTTAAATGTCATATGCTTCTTCAAAATGTTTTTTTATAAATGTCTGAATTTTAGAATTAAATGTTCTCCTCTGGGAGAAGATATTATACAGTGTGCGCATATAATATGGAAAGATGAGAAATGAGACGGTTTATTATTTTAAAAAATATTCCACTACGTCGATTTTTAATTCGATTTTAATTTATTAATATTAAATTTCCAACCTTCAATAGTAACTGACTTATGATGTTATCGAAAATTTTTAAAAATGTAACCGCATATTTTTCTTACTCATTTGGGTAGATATTTTAATTGTTTTAATAGTAGCGAAACCCTAAATGTAACCTCAAAAGTTTCGCGTGGAAAACCGCACTCATTTCTAAAACCTCTGGGTCCAACAACGAAAATATCACTGACGACTAAATGACGAAATGTTTCTTGAAAATAATTGTCATGTACAGGTGAGAGAGAGAGAGACACAAAAAAACAAGAAAAACCACATTACAAAGTGGGACTTTTTCGGGGGACATTTTTGTTTGTTATTGATACCATTTTTGACAATTGTGTTGTGAAAAAATCCTAATGCGAATTTCATATTTCCACGTTCTGTATGCTATTAATATTTCCTAAAAAAAATCCTCCTAAACTCATCGTACAGTTCCGTATTTGTCGGATAATTTGTAGCCTGTTAATTGCTTCTTGCGTCACCGCTGCTAATCCATATTTATAATTTGGCTAAAATATAATTACAGTGCGCCATTAGAAGTCCGGTTATTGATGTGTCTAGACGAAATCGTTTTCTTCGCGGGGCACACCGCTCATAATGAAGCTCGCACCTTTGAATTCTTATTAGAAAGTTTCTTTAGCTGGTGAACGTGTACCGCTCATTATGGGCGCGGACCTCATTATAAATTATAACTGTATTATGGGGCACTACGAACTTCTAAAGATTATAGCCGAGTGCAATCGGCAAAAGCACTGAATACACCGAACCGTAATAACTCCGAAGACCATGCCCCGTTTAAATGGTGATGAACTATTATTATTATTGCCTTCTCCTCCAGTGCACATCCTTTGCAGGACGTTTAGATAAAGTTTATAAAGGTGTAGGATGTGAATGTCGTTTTGGAAGACCAGGAATTTAATAAACTTTGGTTGCTTTTATGATTTTGTTAATAGTGGAAATCAAATGAGTTTAAAGAAGTTGAAAAAACCTATGAAATTCAAATAATACTTTTCAATGTTGTAAAGTTGTCAGTTCTGATACGCTTCTTTAAATTCTTGGGCATGTTCTTATCTTTAATACATCAACAAAAAGGAATTCCCTATTAGAATTTTATAGGAAGCAGTAAAATACGGTTAATACAGTTAACTTTAAAAGTTTTTGTATGAATGTAAAATGTTGATACATTGACTAAATTATTATCTACCCACTTTTAATGGATTTATATTGAAAGCTCTAGCTTTTGAATCGTTCGTAAGTATCGGTGTAAAAAAACTCTACAAGAGAAGGTAGAAACATGATACTTTTTAAAACTCCTTTTCTATATGAACTCATTGAGATATAATAATAATTTAATCTACGTATGGCACCTTGATCTATGCGTTATCTTTACTGTATCCAAATTTCACATTCTTAATTTAAAAAGTTACCAAAAATTATCATTTGAATATGAACATATCTTTGCGCCGTCTTAATGCAGGAAACTTTAACCAGTATTATTTACAAATTTAGGGGTGTCGGAATTACGTACATGTAGATATAGTACGTCCATAAATCAGACATGTGTGTCGGAATTGTGTGCATGGTTAGAAGTAACACCTTTGGCTCTATTACTGTCTATACACAAAAAAATAACATATTTTACATCGTTTGCTATATTAAAATTAATTGTACGCATTTTGTCCGAATGCCGACACGAGTGTCGGAATTGCAGACATAAATAATTCCTAATTATAACACTACCAGCAGAGTGTAGCGATTTTGGCATTAATACACCACCTTTGGCGATAAAAGTTGAACCCATGCCATCTCCATTAAAAAAATCACAATTCTGGCCTGAAACACACAAATAAAGTAAAAAACTGTTCGTCTGTAACATTATTGTCTAATGCTTGGCGAGAATATTTGTAAATAAAAAAAAAAGCACAAAAGAAAATCATTCTCGAGAAATAAGAAAAAAGGAACAGAATAAAAAGCTGCGCCAAGAAAAACACTAAAAATTCCAGATGCAAAAAAACATTAAAATACAGATGAGGGAGAGGGCAGAGAGGGCATATCTTTAGAATATATATATTTAATTATCATTATCGCCACATAAATATAAAGTCTACAGTTAGAAATGTAACAAAAATTCCTTTACCTCTCTGAATTGGACGAGTTTGCGTTACCTTTGATAAGTAACAGGTCATAATAAATGGAAGAGATGCTCCTATTACACGTCACATGTTTTTGGATAAGATTTTAAAACTACAAAATTTTCCGAGAATGTATAAAATGTCTTGCATTTAATAGAATTCTGGAAAAAGTTTAATCTAAAACCTTTAACTGACCTTGAAACATGGACGTTTGTTGGTACTAGTATACCTATGCGCCTTCAGAAAAAAAGTAAAATCCTTCCAGTGTTTCTTAACCGGTGGTCCGCGGACCACTAGAAGAAGAGCGGTCTTGTAAGACGACCGTGAACGCGAGAAGGACAGCGGCGGAAGGTTAAGATTTAAGAAACTGCCGATTAGACTATTTCCTATTCGTATACAGCACAGAAAACCTATCGAATACATCTACTCACTTTCAATTCCGATAATGCCATAATTTACAAGTTTTAAAGATTAATACCCGTTCGCAAATCTTAAAAACATTCTTAGTTTATCAATATGATAATGCAAATTAAACATAAACTCGGAAAAACGGAAACAATTGATAACTGTGAGAAAATATGGATTTTGTGAATGGAAAAGATACAGGCGTTTCGATAGACTTCATTACGCTAAATATTAGTCCAGACTTTAAAGTTTTTCAAAACTAAGGTTGTCGACAACATTTAAGTCTAAATGTAAAGAATCGTGACTTAGTTTTTACTTTTTATTATGATTCTAATACTTTTGAAATATGTTCTGATTATGTGACATAAAACGTAAGTGTTCGAACGCACGGCAATTAGACATGAGTCATTTTTTGTATACCAGCTATATGGTCCAGTTAAAAATACTAATAAACATTTTAATGGACATATTTCCATTGCCAGCAATACAAAAACCAGCAACAGAATGGCGCAATTTACGATCTGTCTAGACTACGACAAAAGTGGTTTCGAAATTAACACAATAATTGCATAACAACATTGTTACATACGTACATACATACATACAGGCTGCATCAAAACTCGAAGCGAAAAATTATGTCCCAGGTTCAGCATAAAATTCTATTTAAAAAATGTAAAAAGTTCTGTAGATTTTGTTCACAAACAGATTTATAAACGTCATGATGCGAAAAAAGAATTTTGAAACCGACTTACAATAGAATTACGCAATATAGTAGGTACCTGACCAATAATAAACATAATAAGAGTCATTGACACCACCATTAGAACGAACTGCGCCCATTAGGTTACCGCTTAGTAACCCATAAGATGGATGCCTCTTCTACCTGATGACAATGGCAGTTGTTAGCAACAAGCGTCGGCACTTTTCGCTAGCCTTCAATTAATATTCCATGGTAGGTGAAAAACTATTACGTCCGTCACCGTCACTTGGTTTAGTAATGAGAGGGACGTGCTGATGAATAGAGAATGCGCGATTTAACCAGGTAATTGTGCGGCGAGTCGCCAGCACACATTGTACGCGGCTCGGACACGGACACACAGCTGTCCACGGAGAAGAGAGGCGCGGACTGCAACGAGGCGAATTGAACCATAACCCATTTAATAGACCTCAAGGATAACCGTGTGCACGTCTAGTGTAATCTATTGCAATAACTGTTGCATTTATTACGTTGCGAGGGACCTTGGCCAACCTAGTCTGCCTGCTGCTAGGCTTACCTCTTGCATCCTCTCACTCAAACGTCCGCTCCCTAGACGTGTTCCACTCATGCATGGGTTGATTGGATAGTGGTGTTTCTTTGTAATTTTAGCGCAATGTTTAACTATTGCACTCAAGAGTCTCGAATAGTGCGGCGTTTATATCGAATAGATGAAGTTTAAGACTGCAGTTTCCTGCGGGTTTGACAATTTTGTGCAGATAGTCGTCTCATATTTTGCCCGTTCATCAATCCATGTAAGTTAATTAAATTGATGTATACATATCAGATATCTGGATCTATATTAGTATGTGTATTAAATCTAGAAATTTCTAGAAATAAGTTATTGTTTCTGTTTTATTTGTGTTTATTATGGATTACATTTTTTTCGCGAGAAATCACGAAAAAAATACATTATCATTACTTGAACATGATCGTATTCAAGTTCTTTATAGTAGCCTAAAAACATTAAAAGAAAATGGAGTTAGTTGAAAATTGATAAAGTTACGTGTTGTTTTTAATTCGCAACAAATTAAAAATAAGGTATCGAAGACAGACTGACATATTTTACCAGGCCTACATAGAGGGTTAGTTAAAATTACCGGAACACCTAAATAATTCTCCAATCGTAAGAAGTTCCCAAAAACATCTAATAAAAGTTTTTTGGCTTTAAACAGCCTCTCGTTCAAATATATTTTTAATATATTTCATTTTATTATTTTATTATCAAATTTGCAAACCTTTCGTAAGAATTTCCTGTGTACTAATTCTAAGAATTTTATGTAGAAATTATTGTTTATACGTTATTTACATTAAAATACATTATTTTTGAGTTACAAGTAATTAGGTAATTAGAACTTGTGAAGTTTTACTTAATCAAACGGATTAAAATTATAAAAAATCCAAGAGAATATAACAACACTAGTAAATATAAGTAAATTAAATGTTCCAACTGCCACATTAAAATAAATGTGTATGTAGGTATGTGGGAAAATATTCTTAATTTGAAGTTCAGAAGTTTTGATTAAGGTGGGCTTCCAAATGAGTAGGGACCCAAATACACCTAATAATTTGTTGATCAGTATTTCGTGGTATTTCACCGAAATGATTATGTATTTCCATTCAAATTATACGTTAAACTGAACTTGAAAACTTTGCCGATATTACAAAAAATATCCGGCTCAATTCTGTCGAATCTAGGTGGCGGACTTTACGATTGTTGGTGGCTATGTCGTAGTCTTCTTGCGTTCAACAATAAAACGCTGATATTTGCAGAATTCGTCACCTACACTTGACAGAATTGAGCCGGATATTTTTTGAATTATCGTAATAGGTTTCAAGGTCAGTTTAACGTATAATTTGAATGGAAATACCTAATCCTTTCAGCGAAATACTGAATAAAATTATGAAGTATATTTGGTTGCCTACACATTTCGAAGCCCATCTTAATTGCTCATGACCCAAAAATAGTGCATTTAAAAAATATGTCAACAAAAAGTTCTTAAAATTAATCTTAGAAAAAGGAAAATAAAAAAAACAGTGTATTCTATTAGAAAATAAGGTTTGAAAATTTCCATAATAAAATTTACAAGTTATTATAATACAACAATATTACATTACAGTTTTATACAACAGTTTGAAGTAAAGTCATATCAGGGAATTAGATGGAGGAAAAAAGAACGGATGTTTTTGAATGAAAATTGTAAAGAAAGCCCAAATACCACATTTTTGTGAAATATTAAATTTATTTTTTTATTTTATTAAGTGTTCCTCATTTTGGTTTTAGTTTCAATTGTATTGTCGTCTTATTAGTTTGTACAGTTATTAAAGTAGTACCTAGTTATAAATTGATATTTTATTTAAGTTCTAAACTAAAACAAATAAATTTAATAAATGAAATATACATAGTTCACAAGATTTGATGTTTAGGATTTTTGTACGCTTTGCAACAACACTTGTAAATATTATTTTTACTATGTCGTATTTATATGACTTCATACGACTTTATTTGATACATCGTTTCTTATTTTAATCAACATTTAAGAAATATTCCACATTCCTCAGTAACAACTTTGTGGACAATAATGAGTTGAATTTTGACCAATATTAAGACATGTATCAAAATTAACAGTTTTTCAAAATTACTTTATGTGGCACAAAATAATTATTTATGTACCAAGGGCATTACACGGATGTTTAGGCTCTGAGGGTGACCGATTAAAAGTCGCCCGAGGGTATAAACATCAAGTAATGCTCGAGGTGCATACAAAATTTTATGTCCTACAATGGTTTTGTTCCTCCGTTTGAATAATATTACTAAATATTTTGACGTTATCAAGTGACATGTGTAGCCAGTAGACATGTTACCCGCGATTAGGAGCAAAAACTTGAAACAAATTTTTAATCTGCTCTCTCTATAAAATCGCTGATTTCAAAATAAAGTTCTACCAAAAAAAATCAATTTGTTTAAATTAGCTTTCATTCTCACGTCTATTTTGCATGGACTACGCACAGACTCATAAATTATCTTTATTTTCTCCTGTCTTAAAAACCCCTGCATGACTAATAATAATTATAGCATCGCTAATTTACAATCCAGTTATTCGCCACAGACTAAATACCAAATATAATTGAATTAACAAGTATACCCGTTCATTAACTCCATAGCCTACCGTACCGAGCCATATATTAATTAGCGATATTACGCAGAAAAATGCCCAGACCGTGGCTCAGACACGATCTCATTTGCGTCTAGACTCAATAAAAATATTTGCATGTGATGTGAGTGAGCCCGCTTTCAATAATATTTGGAGACGGCCTTGCCAGTCGCGATATTTATAATGTATACCATACCTACTCGTCGCTAAGTCCGAATTGTTACCACTCCCAGATGTTTATTGTACCCCTCTAGAAATTTACAGAAAAGCTTAGCACTTTAATGTTGTTGTCTTGACACTTACCTCATTTCTGTCATCGAGCGGTCACAAAATCGTAAATTCTGCTGTGACGCTACGTTAGTCCAAAACAGCTCTCAGATGACTGGTCGTTCTCTTTTTCTTCCTCTTTGGTTATTTAATTAAGACTAAAAATAACGACGGTGTGCGCTGCTCGCTCTGTCATTGGCATGACGTGTTCCGCCGGATTGTTATTTTTAAGCGTTAAATTGCCCGATCGCTATCTCTGTTTTTATTGTTGTTGTGCGCGAACTTTGCAAAAATTAACGAGCGAAGGTGGAATTTTGCTCGTGTTCATTGCAGTGTACAAAGATACATAAATACGGCTTTTTATGTAATTAATTCAACTCATTAAAAACTACGATTATTATTTAGGCAAAAAAGGTGTTTGCATTAGTGTTCCTTGGTGTTGGATTTTATTCTGGAATTGAGGACCGTAAATATTGGCAAATTAACACCTAATTAATACAAAATTTATTCTTTATTCTTTATTCTAAAACATGTTGAGTTGGTATTTTTAAATTCACGTGCTTGTACGATATAATGAATAGGAATTATTTATGAGAAGTATCAGTACAACTTTTACAATTCCGTAAGAAATCTAACAATACCTTTGTTCGATTGGCGAAGGAGCCGGAGCTACTATTATCATGGTTTTAATGCTGTAATCATTTTGATCTTCTACAGACATGTAGTGTCTGTAGAAGATCAAAATGATTACAGCATTAAAACCATGATAATAGTAGCTCCGGCTCCTTCGCCAATCGAACAAAGGTATTGTTAGATTTCTTACGGAATTGTAAAAGTTGTACTGATACTTCTCCAGCGTATACATTTCAAATGAAATTTAATTGATTACCAGCTATCTGTCATCTTTTAAATTATCATTTCATTTATAAATTACTATAATGGGGGGTATACTATCTATAGCTTATGTTAAAACCAAAACACCCAAGATGCGTTTTTTGTTTGTTTTACAACAAAAGTTTCTTATGTGTTCAGGTTACATTTTAATTCTTTTGAAGAGTTTTCTTCTTTTGAAGTTTCTCGTCATAAGAGGTGTCTCCTAGACTGTATACACGGTGGGCCAAAAAAAAAACGGTACAAATTTTTGATCACTCGTAATTCCTATAATATTTTGTCAAATCAAATATTTCTTTTAAAAACGAATTGCCTGTAGCGTGAAGATTGAAACCGTACCATATTCGTAATAATAGGACGTTTCAATCCACAGTTATGTTGGTTTGTGTTTGGTTATGCAACATTTCTGATAACATCGTGTCAATTTAATGTGAAATGCAAGCTGTAATGAAATTAGTAGGTAATTTTTCCTTTGGTCAAAAGGGACAGCAGAGATTTTATTGCATCGAATACAGGGTGATTTTTTTGCATACAGGGTGAAATTTTGAAATATCGTTTTTTGCTGCTTTTACTGAAAAAGAAGAAGTGGAATTGCGAATATGGTATGTTTTCAATCGTCACAACATAAGCAATTAGTCCTTCAAAGAAATGCTTGCTTTAATTTACTTAAAATCTTTAAAAATAGAAGTAATTGAACATTTGTACCGTTTTTTTTGGCCCACAGTGTATATAACCGCATACAAGTCTATGCAGCATGAGTGAGTGTGCTACTATAACGTCAATGTAACTCACAGAAATGTCAAATAGCTCTAATATTGATGGCAAAACACTAATTAGGGACACCTTCTCTAGTTAAAAAATAATAAGACAACTGGTGTCAAATCAACGATTTTCTTCAATGAACGATATGCATTCCGCGTATATTTACAACAACCATTGTTTTAGATTAACAAAGTTTGTTTTGAATTGGGACAATGCTTCGTTGTGTGCAATTCACTCAGTTTACTTACAATCTAATTTTTCTTTAGCCTCCAAGAATATATGTTAATAATAAATAAATATTTTGCTGTATCAAGCAAATTCCTGCTTTGATATAACTAAGCAATCATTTTAAATAAAATTTCTTACTGATACAGAAATGCAGCTCAAAGTGTGTAGATAATGTATTATTTTCTAAGTCATGGAAAGTCGATTGTTTTTGAAATGCTATGTTATTTATTGACATGGCGCTGGCGCTCGTGGTTTGTTTTCAATGTCTTTCCAGTTACAATACAATACTAATTATTATTTTTTATTTTCTAGGTAAGTTCATCCAGTACCATAGGATACCTTCGTATAAAACGATCAGTTAGCAAGGTAAAACTAAATTAAGTATTAAGTATTGAAGTATTATTTTTGTCATATATACGTATAGAAATAATTGTGTCCCTTTGAATTCTATTGGAAGCACGTGTACACTAGCGAACAAAATTTTTGCTTGTTTGTCTAAAAGTTTCGCTTTTCTTCTTCATTCTTGGTGACCATTTAAAATATGAGGGCATAGGTAGATACATTATTTAAAAAATACTAATCAATAATTTTCTGAACAATCAATTAAATATTTTAAAAAAATATTCAATAATTTTTTTATGGAGGGCATTTATTTCAACATATTGTCTCGGTTGCTCCGGTTACATTGTGAGCTCGTAAAGTATGGAAACATGAGAAAATCTCTAGGAGGACCTGTTATGCTAAAAAGTCGATTTTTTATTAGAAAAATACACATTTCTGAGCAATAGCTTATTGTGTACCAACCCGAGTAAGTGCTTATTTTCCGGGCCGAGAAAACATATGCACAGGCGAGCATAGCGAGCCTGGGCACTTTTTGAGGCCCGGAAAATCTCTTTCTGGGCGTGGTGCAGACATTATTTTTTATCCTACACAGTAATATCGTAATACATTCACCCTTTTTAAAGACTAATCACTGACATATTGACTTTTGACAAATAAACAATGTTGATCACAAACGTCAAACCGAATCGAGAACTATGTTCTGATTGGACAGACCACTAGGGCGCCATCTGCTGGGTATATTGTGTACAATTATTTCCGTGGCCAGAGCTGAAAAGTTCTTATTACAGGCCTGGCGAGCAAATAGCATCTTGCGTGTCTCCATAGAGACGCGAATATGATATTTTCGTATAGTGTAGGATTAAAAATGTAAATTTCCGACCTTCAATCAGGGTTGTTATGAAAAACATATTTTTATTTTAAACAAAACAATATTTTTTAAAAAAATGATGTTTTTTTAACGAAGCAAAATTTTTAAACACTTCACAAATATAACATGTTTTAAATTACACACAAAAATTACACATGTTTTAAATCAGGGAATTATTTTATTTGTAGGCATTTTAATCGACGTCTTTTTATTTCTTATTTTACTGGCTACCACTGATATTGTACTACTATATTTTATAAAAAACAACAAAAACTGTTCAAATTTCGGTAGTTTAAAACACAACATTTAAAACAAACTGTTTAAAACAAAATAGTTTAAAACTAAATATTTGTTTTAAAATATGTGTACAACACTGTTTTAAACGTAACAACTGTGCATTCAATTATAACTGACGCCATCGTTGTACTTTTACCTTAAATTCTGAAAGTTCGTTCATATATTTTTGAAGATTTACAACGATTCTTTAAGTGGGGTGCGGAAGCAACAACTAGAAATCACCTGACGTGATATGAAGTTTTCAGCCCGAATTTGTATTCAGCGCAAAGAAACCTGCCGAAAGCGCCTTAACCCAAAATATTAAATCATCGTAATAACTGTTTGAGATATTTTTGCTGGTTTCCATTCTCTATGGGCTCATTATATATTGATGGTTGCATAAATATCAGCACAATCACAAATATTTTTAAATAATTGTCCGTATAGTTTCCGTGCATCTATATATTTCAAGACAAAATCGATTTTCTTCCAATAGACGCCATTTAGGAACATCCTATAAAAGGGTAATAAGAGACCTGGTGATTTACTATGCTCATATACGGTGCCGCCATGCATTTGTGCGCTTAATATAATTTCATGGACGTGTTATGAAACAACAACGGCTCACGGTGTCACGGTCGTTAATTCCCGGTCATATTAGCAGGGGAAGTAGGAAACATGTACGCCAGATTGAATCAATTAGGCCGAAATTTATGGAGCTGCTCCTCGGATGGATTTTTTATTTCGAGAGTTCTTTGTTTGTAAATTCACTCCTCTGCGGCCAGCGCTCCTATTTTGCCGACACGGCGTGCCGATGCTGCTCGGCTATCCCGACGACATAAATCCTATTGTAAAAGTAATTAGTTTTGCCGACCGTGACATACGCAGTAACTGCTAGCAGTTGTTTATTAACACCTGGAGAAAGATCTTGGAGTAAGTCGAGTAGCGAGCGGTTTATGGCGTATAACTAATGGCCTGTTTATAATTTGCATTAATGATGTAAAAGTCTATAGTGGTGTATAAGAATTATTCCTAACGTAAAGTTAAGGCATAACGTTATTCCGTAAGGTAAGACCACAAAGGACGTTAAATGAACTGATGTTGACACTTGGGAATATCTTTCGTGCAGAAATAGCCCAAAATGTATCATATTGTCTAAAAAAGTGCAACCATTTCTTATAATCCTGTTATCACGGTCTTCAAAAAAGAAACATCACACTGTCTGTCATTCAGTATTATTTTCAGAGACCAAAATTCATACCAAATGCAAAAGCATTATTTAGGAAGACCAGATATTGTGATTTGATGTTACGTAACAAGAATATTTCAAGATATCGAAATAATTGTCATGTACGTCTAGCTGCTAAACTAAATTATGAAATGAGTTCTAAAAAATACAACTTTCTATAGACACCTAAATTAGCTTGGAGAATTTTGGAAACTTCTGGTTTAAAGCGCTGTGATTTGGACTTATATTGAAATACTAGCATAAAAAGTAGGGTATTTACTATTTTTATATAAAATACAAAAAAAAACGCTACGTTTTTTTTTTGTTTTTGTTACTTGCTGAATTTCTTAAATTTCGTCAGAAAACATTTGATTTATTTTTCCTACGTTGCTTTCGATAACTAGGCTAAAACGATTTCTTTAATTATTATTAGTCAGGATAATCATGTAGTTTCTGTTATTGCACTTATGACGAATTAAGTAATTGGAAATCTGTGATATGTTCTGATATCTTTACTCAAAAGTTTATGGATTATTTGTTTTATTAACCCAAGAATTTATTGCAGCAAGAAAATGAATTTAGAACAAATTTCAAAATGAGTTGTTTATTACAATCGTTACTTGAATAGCGAAAAATATATTTATTTGATGGAATGGAATGGAATATTTGAAAAATACAACTTCACTCCAAACAAATGATCCCTGACTCACATAAACATTGTTGATTAACATTAGTGAAAATAAACATAGTTTGCAATTACAAAGTTTTTCAAAGTTTCCTTCGTGCAATCACTGTGTCTAGTAATGAATAACGGCAATAAATAATAACGCAAAAATTGTAATTTCTGGTTTATAACAACGTATTCTGGAATATTCAGCTGCAAATTTTGACAGATTTGTTTTGTTACTATATCAACCAACTTTTTATGATATCTTCTGAAATCGTAAGAAAAGCCTACAAAACCCAATGGAGCACGTTTGAGGCCAAAATGTAAAATAACGTTTCTATGGCAATTTTTCGCTGTTATAGCAGCCTAATCCCCTAGAAAGTTCTAGAGGGCCCCAAAATAAAATTTAAACCTTGTCTTATTACCAGAAATTCTGAAAATTTGTTCACAAGTCCCATTGAAACACCACAGACAGCGTTTCCTTAAGCGCTACTGTTCTTCACAAGTCAGATTCATATTCAGAATCTCTATCTAAAAAGTGCATTCCCGAAAGTTATCACGATTTGTAATTGTTTTTTTCTCGACATCTTTGTTATGATTATAGTCGTAAAAGTTATTGCATTTCAAAAATATACCTATTGTTCCATTGAAGGAAAAAATGCAATTTATTGCTGTAGCTATAAAGTGGAATACGTTAGATAAACTGCTACCAGAATTGGTAAAGCACTTCAATATAACAATTTTTTAGAACATTTTTCTATGAAGAACGTTAGAGTCATTGACCCTAGTACTTATGTGTACTAGGTGTTGAAATGTCTCCAACTGATTTCAAAGTAGGTAGGAGAGGAATACAGCCATGAATTTTTACAGAATTCCTACTTAAAAATTTGTAAAAGCTAAAGTCACGTCCAGTTAGTTTTGCTAGTCAATGAAATGACTTTTTGTAAAGACCAATTACAAATTTGACTATTACATGATTCCTTTGAGAGTTTTTCCAATGTAAACGTTTTTTTTTACGTCTATTTAGGCATTTCCTCTTACGTTACTGATACTGCATTACAAACAGGCCTTGAGTGGAGTGCTGCACGGTTTATGGCGTATAACTAATTCACCGCTTACACGTTTTTCTTTCTCCTTTTTTTTCCGGAGCACTAAATATAGTTAAAATGTATGAGTGGAGAGCGAAAAAAAAGTCGCTATATGTACGTGCCCACAAGTCAGATAACGAAATATTTACGGCGCTCACTTATCGCCATCAGGAGAAAAATCTCACTTCCAGAAAACGCGCAGCTATAGCGGGCTGCTTTAGTGCCAACATGTGCCTCCCGACTAATTAAGACTGCACTCGGAATGTTTTATTCACGCACTGGATCACTTTTATGACGGCCCCTGTGTAAAAGAGTTCTCCTCTTCTACGGTCGTTGTGTGAGAATCGCTTTACCGTTGGTTAACTTTGGGGATTTTAAAAGTGCGCTTTGTTATTTATTTAATGGCTTTAGATAACTTTGTGGCTATCCACATGACGGCGATTGCACGCTAAATCGTCAAATATATCACTCACATGCGAGGCCGTGTTTGAATCTTTACTGAATTGAAAATGTTACTATCATAATATATTGTTGCCTTGATCTAATCTGTGCAACGTCGTGGTAGTTGTTAGCAACACCAATAGATATATCGGATGGAGCCTACCTTTTTAACAATCGTTTAAATTGTATATTTTTAAATTTTATGTATACCTACAACGTTTTAAAAGTGGCGAAATGGTAAATTTTAGTAATATACAGGAAGTTTCACTTGAATTCATATGGTCAAATATAATTGAAAATAGGTTTTACTCACCGTTGTAGATATGGTTCCAAAATCGCACACAATTATATTTTTTTAAATTTAATTAGGTATGTTTTTAATTTAATTGTTCAATGGCCATTTAATCATTCCACTCGTGTCAGTTGAAAAATACTAACAACAGTGGAAAAAAGATGTTATTTAAATGTTGACTGGTTTCGAGAAGCACAACAGATATTAACAACTTTGTATATTTTATTTTGGCATTATTTGACGTATTAAAACATTTTAAATTTGGGACCTTTGACGGCTGGCGTTCCTTACAGTAAAGATGATTCCCAATATTCTTTTTTTTTAATTTTTCATCTTGTATTTCTGGCTTGTTTTTATTGTTCAACTTGACAGTTGATGCATGTATTATACTTGAGATTAATGTCAGAATGACAGCGTATATGTTATAAACGAATCATTTACAAAGTTAACAAAAAAAAATCAGTATATTTGGTTGCATATGTAGTGTACGACGTTTTTAGCGTCCGTAGTACATATACAATTTCAGTACTCGGTAATTTAGCAAATCAATCTCAAATACTTAATAAGGCATTACAGAAAATGTCGAGAACATCCACGCATCCACACATTGACCAAAGTTTGTTAATCACACTAGATGACACCGTACGTGACAACAATCATTTGCCGGCCTGTAATGGGTGCTTTGGTATGCATTGTCGTGGTATGAGTTGTCGTTGTATGAGTTGTCGTGGTATGAGTTGTCCTGGTATGAGTTGTCCTGGTATGAGTTGTCCTGGTATGAGTTGTCTTGGTATGAGTTGTCCAGGTATGAGTTGTCCTGGTATGAGTTGTCCTAGTATGAGTTGTCCTGGTATGAGTTGACCTGTTATGAGTTGTCCTGGTATGAGTTGTCCTGGTGTAAGTTGTCCCTTGGTATGAGACATCCCTTGATATGACTTGTCTTGGTATGAGTTGTCCCGGTTTGTTTGAAATTATTACAGCAAATAGCTTTTAAGGGGCAACATACACCTTACGGGGCAAAGGTATGAATGGGAAACTAACTATTTATTGAAAAATAACAATTCTTGTGTTAAAGCCCAAGTAATAAAATATGTTCCCTGAAATTTTTCAACAAACAACATTTAAAAATGGCCGAGCTACGAGCAATCAACGTTTTATCACAATGAAATATA
Organism: Melinopterus prodromus; assembly: GCA_964023965.1. NCBI lineage: Eukaryota > Metazoa > Arthropoda > Insecta > Coleoptera > Scarabaeidae > Melinopterus > Melinopterus prodromus. The sequence continues at coordinate 17,017,900 of OZ030390.1, read as the reverse complement.
AAGTAAAAAGTCCAATGTAGCCAGGCACATGACTTTATCATACTATATATAAAATGGATTGAGATTCTGTTTGATCGAGATCGGTCGTGTCTGCATTACAATCAAAACTAGTTAACCAGGATTTGACAGATACTTTGATTTCATGACGTTAGGTATTGTCAAAACAGCGTTAGACACTACCTACCGTCATTAGAATTATAATATATATCAAACCCTGGCTAACTAGTTTTACATTAATGCAGACACGATCTCGATAAAATAGAATTTGCTCATGTAGCTAAAAAGTTAATTTTAACATAAAATGTAATAGACATAAATTATTCAGAATTTCCTCTACTTCAATTAATTATTTAACTATTTGACGAAATTTCAGCAATGGCGGCTCATCCAATTCCTTTGAACCTTTTTGAACGAAAACGTTTAGTTTAGTCATGAAACTTCTAAAGAAGTTTCGTCGAGAAACCTTTCGTAGTTTCTCCGGAATCGTCGCAACAAAAAAAGCGGGTACACACACACACAGACATTTTTTTGTACCTTGGTCAAAAATGTTCAAGGAGCACCAAAAGGCATATTTCCGAAAAATCTCAAACGATTTTTTGCACGATTACAATAGGTACTTATCATACTATGTATGATAAAGTAAAAAAACAAAATAGTTATTTAATCTTAATAAAATTAAACTTTCCAAAGCCGATTAAAAAAAAGTATTTTTCGCAATAGTATATATAGAAATGCAATTGTTAAACAAATATGCAAAATCGGTCCAGGCCTCTCTGAAAACCTTCTGGCACTGATTTGAGGACACATTATAGAGTTTCTTTGAAGCAAAAATAAAAAATTCGCCCACGAATTCAACGAAAGATCATTGTTTATTGAAAAATACAAGCAATCTACTGATACCCGTAATTTTCCAAACGTCACTGACCGGAAACTTTTTTTGTTGGTTTGACGTTTTACTCATTATTAATTTCTTACTAATTATATATTGTTTACACTTATTTGACCATCATTTAAAGTGCAAAAGTCGAACCATAAGTGGCTTGAATAGATATATTATGTTAATATCGTATAAAAAATTATCACCCAGCATTATTTTTAACAAAAATCTAAAAAAAAATGAGTAACTAAATGTTTTCAACTATAACTAAATACTTCATTTTTCTTTCAATAACAAATTCAAAAAATTTTGGTGTGTATGTCATCTTTATATAACGAAAGGCGTTTTCTAGTTTGTACTATATACAAATCATACCTAATTAATAATATTAGTTTAATTTCATGTCAAAAACATCAAATGAGTTAAAATGCGATTAACTCAAAAACTACTTCCTTAACAAAAACTGTTTGAGACAAGATTTGAATTTAAATCCCCGTCTAATAAATGTATTCCAACACTAGTATAATATAACTTTATGTCGATGAGCTACTGGGAATGACATTTACAAAAACAGAAGAGATTGAATGATAACGGAAAGTTGGCGATATTAATACTTTAGATACAACTTTAGAAACTTTAGAAACTATTCTTAGTGACGAAGGATGGGTGTTCTTCTCTTTATTGTTGGGAGGAACAATATTTAACATTAGTTGTGCAATTTTTAAGGAACCTATAAACGCCGAACAAACAAAAAATTCTAATTTCTGAGCAGGTGCGTTTCAAGTATGTATTTCAGAGCCAAAGAATGCTTGCGTGGGCTAATAATGTATGCAACGTCTAGTAACATTTGATGTATTGTAACACTAATCATTGCCATAAAAATCTATTACTTACATAAAATTTCAAATCTCCACAAAAGAAAGTTGAAGGGCTTGTTAGAAACACTTTGGTTTGAATTTAGTAAAGAACACACAATACAGAAGGCCGTCCCGTGTCGATGTCGGTCTTCCCGAAAACCTCGAATCAACGCACCTGTGTGATGACCATCGGGTTGTCGACCTCTCTCCAATAATACACTAAATTATTGAAGCCTTCGGGTACGCGCTTTACACGCCCGCGTATTCCATATTTTTCCTGTCCGTTTTGTGGAAGTGCTTGATTTGTATTCATGAGACACTTCAATGTCTTCGGCGCCAATACCTATGCCTATAGCGAAGTATGTACGTATCGTATGTAATAAATATATAATGTGCGATTTTACACGCAGATCTGCGCAGGATTCCCTGGCGTGCAGTACGTACTTCTGTTTTTCAAGTACCGCGTCCGCGCCGATGTAAATGCCCTTTACGCTATCATACACAAACCGAATATGATAATGAGGCGAACTACTCGCGATAAATACGGCTATTTTCGTATGTCATGTCAACGAACTGTGTCCTCCAACACTCTTAAAAATATTAGAAATCGTGCGGTCGTCGCGTCGTAATCGCTATCTAATTGTGCGTTTCCGTCTGATGATATTGTACTGACCGTTATTAAAAATTATGATAGTTTAAATTTTAGGCAGGCTATAGTTAGCAAAAACGTGTGCCTTACTACGGTGTATATAGAAAAAATAAAAACGTTTATTTCTCGTATTTTGTTCATGCCATGGCAATTCCTGTAATGTCCATAGTTACAATTTGCAGTATACCTACAAATATGCTGATATAATAGTTATAACCGGTTTCTGTGCTGCATATTATATATATAAAATATACTATAATTAGGCTTACCATAATTTTGAAATGTCAAACCGGGACAAGAATTACTTTTGGAAATAAAATATAAAAAAACGTGAAAACACAAGTAAGGCCTCCACAGAGTCCACGTCCATGACGCTAACCAACAACCCCACCTGGTCCCTGTGGTAGCTTTTTTGTAGTATTTAATTTTTTTCTTTTTTCTTCTTATTGCTTCCCGGGTGTTTTATCAATTATTATCAACAATTGGGATGTTAAAACTAACTAGAACATACGTACTTTCAAGACAACGAAAATTACTGTGTAAAAATAAGATAACACTTATTTTGTCACATTATTTCAATTTTGTTTTCATAGATACCAAACCAGAAGTCTACATTGCACAAATGTGAGACGTCATGAAGACGTATCACGTTCGTAATCTACAAAAATAGTCGAAATTGCGGTTAGTGACAAAAAAAAATCTGATGAGGCCAGACACATAACTTTATCATACAAAATATAAAATCAATAGTTTAGCTGCATGAGAATCTACTTGATTGAGATAAATCGTGTCTGAATTAAAATTACACTAGTTAGCCTGGATTTGACAGATATTTTGATAGTCAATAGTATCAATAGTAGGTATTGTCAAAGCATCAGCATTTGACACTACCTACTGTCATCAGAATAATAGTTATTTATCTCACAAGTGCCGAAAGGTCGGAATAGCGCGACGAGCGGTGGTGCGGCGGGTCACCGATGGCGGAGCGTCGCCGTCACATGTGAGGGAGTCGCGCTATGTAGTTTCCGGCAGGAGTGACATCAACGTTTTTTGTGTTGCTTTTTGAGAAACACGTATTTAAAAAAAATCAAAAATGGTTGTATATCTGTATAGGAAATGTTAGGTTGATACCACTTCTACGAAACGTCAAGTTTAAAAAGCTAATTCAAATTCTGACAGATTTATATTCGTTCATGACACCGTAGATGTCACATCCGTACCAACATACTAAAATATAACTACACTCATCCCTATACTATATTTATAATTTTCTCAATTTATCGTTTTTACAATTAGATATATGTAACAACGGGTTGATATTTCGTATCAACAAACGATCAAATTGGTAATCTTATTTTATTTGAATTTTGAATTTTGTACTTTGCCGCACTAGAACGGCAACGTTCCGTAACGGTTCTCCAAACTTATGAAATCAGCTGTTTTCGAGTGTGACAACCATAGACATTTATGTGGTGACAGCACAAAAAATCTGATGTGGCCAGGCACATGACTTTATCATACAAAATATGAAATTAATAGTTTAGCTGCATGAGAATCTATTTGATTGAGATAAATCGTGTCTGCATTAAAATTAAACTAGTTAGCCAGGATTTGACAGATATTTTGATAGTCAATAGTATCAACAGTAGGTATTGTCAAAGAATCGGCATTTGACACTACCTACTGTCATCAGAATAATAGTTATTTATCTCACAAGTGCCGAAAGTACGGAATAGCGCGACGAGCGGTGATGCGGCGTGTCACCGATGGCGCACCGTCGCTGTCGCATGTGAGCGACTCGCGCTATGTAGTTTTCGGCAGGAGTGACATCAACGTTTTTTGTGTTTCTTTTTGAGAAATACGTATTTAAGAAAAATCATAAATGGTTATATTTCTGTACAGGAAATCTTAGGTTGATACCACTTATACGAAACGTCAAGTTTAAAAAGGTAATTCAAATTCTGACAGATTTATATTCGTTCATGATACTGTAGATGTCACATCCGTACCAACATACTAAAATATAACTACACTCATCGCTATAATTTATTTACAATTTTCTCAATTTATCGTTTTTACAATTAGATATAACAAGGGGTTGATATTTCTTATCAACAAACAATCAAATTAGTGATCTTATTTTATTTGAATTTTGTATTTTGTTCTTTGCCGCACTAGAGCGGCTACGTTCCGTAGCGGTTCTCCAACCTCTGATAAAATCAGCTGTTTGCGAGTGTGACAGCCATAGACATTTCTGTGGTGACAGCACATAAAAATATTTTTCAAATCTAGGCTACTATGTAGCTTCATATCAACGCAGATGCGACCGATCTCGATCAAATAGAACTTGCTCTTGAAGCTAAACTATTAATTTTATCAAAAAATATCATAGGCATAAATTATTCAAAATTTCCTCTACTTTAATTTATTATTTAACTTTTTTGACGAAATTACAGAAATGGCAGTTCATTTGCAAAATCCTTGAAAAATGCTTAGAGGAAACAGCCAGTTCCTTTGGACCCTTTTGAACCAAAAGCTTTTCAGCTCTAAGTTTGGTCATAAAACTTCTAAATACGCACTTTCGTCCCGATACCTTTAGTAGTTTCTCCGGAATCGTCGTCACAAAAATCGGGTACACACATACATACACACACACATACACACACACGCACACACACACAGACATTTTTTTGTACCTTGGTCAAAAATGTTCAGGGGACCCATAAAGACCTATTTCCGCTAAAATCTCAATTTTTTTTTTCGGCACGATTACAATACTTCATCATACTGCGTATGATAAAGTAAAAAATTATTGTCAAATCCAGGCTACTATGTAGTGTTTCATATCAATGCAGATGCGATCGATCTCGCTCAAATAGAATTTGCTCTTGAAGCTAAACTATTATCTTTACCAAAAAATATCATAGGCATAAATTATTCAAACATTCCTCTACTTTAATTTATTATTTAACTATTTTGACTAAATTACAGAAATGACGGCTCATTTGCAAAATCGTTGAAAAATGGTAAGAGAAAATAGCCAGTTCCTTTGGACCCTTTTGAACCAAAAGCTTTTCAGCTGTAAGTTTGGTCCTAAAACTTCTAAATATGAACTTTCGTTCCGATACCTTTAGTAGTTTCTCCGGAATCGTCGTCACAAAAATCGGGTACACACACACATACACACACACACACACACACACACACACACACACACACACAGACATTTTTTTTGTACCTTGGTCAAAAATGTTCAGGGGACCCAAAAAGACCTATTTCCGCTAAAATCCCAATTTTTTTTTCGGCACGATTACAATACTTTACATACTGCGTATGATAAAGTAAAAACAGAAAACGTTAATTACTTATTGACCCTCGTACTTATTTTTTCTATTATAATGCTTTAATCACCTCATAAAATTTGAAGTATTTCATACCAAAATTCAATTTGCAGAACAATATTGCTCTTACGGGTGTCAACTTATAGCCGGAGATTGTGCGTTATCTCAAAACCTGTTGGAAATATTTGAATTTTCACGATTATGTTTTAACGTTGTAAATTTAAAGCACTTATACATAAAGAATTTACTTATTTATTTAATAAAAATTCTCATTTGTTGAAATTATTAAATTGTGTATATAAGCAATCATAATACAAATTTAAGTACTTAAGTACATGTTTCGAAATCATTACCAAAGAATTATACAACCCTTCAACCTTCAATTGGATGTATGATAGAAAATAGCACAACTTTTGAAAAAGGTATAAATATAAATATTAGAAATAAACACTGTAATATATTATTATTATAATAATGTATATTCCATGTTCAGTTCAGAAGCCACACAATATTAGTACTTTATCGTTATTAGTGGTTGTACGCCTACGAGCCTACGAACATTTAGCCTTCATAAATAAATGACTATCTCAACTAATTACCTAAATTTCGGTGTATGATGCAAAGTTATATATTAATTTTTGAAAAACCTAAACATTTTAGTAGCGCAGCCGACCAAAATATCAATTCCCTTCACTCGGTGTCCTACACTACATAATATCGTGAGGAGACATGAGGGGGCTTCCATCACCTAACAGCAATTAAAAGTATAATTTCTAATTAATTGTCTATAATTTTGCATAAGAGAAAACGATATCAACTTTTTCCGTAGCAAAGATATGTAATTTGTGCCGCAATACCCTCATAAATAATGGATAAAAATTATTGTGATTTAGGGGGTGTTTGCCACGGAGAAAATCCCCCAGTTTATGGATAAATCCAACGATTATTTTACTTACAATGAAGCTAAGTTATACGTACAACAATTTTGATAAAAATTACATTTTTTCTGTAGCTCTTCCTCGTAATATAATTCAACATAGATAATCGATGCAAATTATTGTGATTTAGGAGTTGTTTGGTTTGCTACACAGCGTGAAAAGGTGACTAACTAATCGAGATAATCTATATTTTGGGTTTGGAATAACGTCATGCATAAATCTTTTAAAAATATAGATAATTTTCAGCATCAATTCACAATATGTGCCTTTGGCGGTGGATTGTTACAAGATATTTTTCTTCTGTGTACTGACCTGATTACTGATATAAAAGTTTGTTAAGAATTTTAACCGGGACATAATATCAAACAGGTCAGGACGCCGGGACCGATGTGTCAAACCGGGACTGTCTCGGTCGAACCGTGACGTATGGTAAGCCTAACTATGTGTCCTCGTCATGTTTTCTAGAGATTTTACCCCAAACTTTACTCTACTTCCTTTAAACATGACATTTAGGGGGTTTGAATGACGCCGTATCCAAATACAGACCAAATGATTTAAATTACGGGAATGTTCGGCCAAATCTAGTTTATAAACATTCGTATGGGTTTTTAAGGACGCTGAATCCAAATCTGGCATAATCATATAAATAGTCAAATAGCGGATTAGAAAATTATTATTAAGGGTCATTTCTGCAATTTTATTAATTAATTTTATTTAATTAGAATGTTTGAGAATGTTTGATTAGAATGTTTAAAACATAAAATACAAATAAAAATAATTGAAAATGCTATTATCGTGCTGAACGACAATCCGACAAAATTTCTAAATAACATATTGATAAACAACAGAAAGGCGACAAACCTACTTTAAAATTTACCCCTAAAACGGCAGTCACTTTCTATTATAAAATTCATGACATAATTTCACTTATGAAATGATTACAAATCTTTGATTTGGATTAAATAGAATTAAATTCGCAATTCATTGCGGTTTGCCAAAACCTTGAAAACATATTTGCAAAATATATTATTAGAATTAATGTTAATATTCAACTGTTACATATTACCATGCGACCTTTTTCACTATCAGTCGTTACTTTAACATAAACAACCATTAACAACCATAAATCCAACCGAATATATTCACAGCAGTTACAAATAATAAAGAGAAAATCTCTAGACCTGTCATGTAAATGCGATAAGGCATGATATAAATAGGAATAAAGACGTCTAGATCGAAATTCCTAAATCCAATTTTCATATTCAATAAAGGTGATACATGAAAGTTACACGCCTGTTTAGCATATAGTGATGAACTAGAAGACAGTTTGATACTGGCGCTCTAAAAAATCTGAATCGATTTATATGCAAATCCGCAAAACGACATGAATAAAGAAATAAGAAATTTACAGTTTAACGTCGAAGTAAAGTGGCCATCAAAAATAAATTGGCAGTCGCCATTAGGTAGGTATATCAAATTGGATCGGCAAACTATAAAATATGACGTTGTCGTCTTGCATACTTACAGGATATACCATACATATGTATAAAACGTCCCGGAGATTTTGTAGTAAACGTGATAGTAGATTGGATATATTTGCATCTCATAACACGGTAGAAAACGACCGTTGGTCATAATGAGGTAGTAAAATTTCTAGCGACACAATTTGAATTTTGGCGGGATACGTATTTGTTGATATTTAACTGAATACTAAATTGATTTTATCGTATCAGGTTGGCCATGAACAACGGACGATTTGAATTCTTATTTGAATGGGTCAACGCACCTTGCGTTTTTGTTTGGTCACACTTCATTTTGTTTTTCGGTGGCATTTGCACGTGCCATTGGCAGCGTGAGAATTTTGATTATCTTTACATCTCAAGTATTTCATTGACAACAGAATTTATAAGGAAAATATCAATAGTTTATGAAAAAGGGACTCAAACTGCTACAATAATAATAACCGTTTTCCCAGAGTCACTCAAAAATGCAAATGTTCTGTAATTTATTTCGTAATGAGTTACTAAGAAAAATTGTTCGAATTCGAAAATTATTCATACATACCAAGCTTAATCAAAATATTCGGTGTGTATATGTTATGTGAATGTTGTATCTAAATTTTAATATTTTATGTTATGATATAAAACAGTCAACATTTATGATTAACAAAATTTTTGACAAGTAGATTTGATTCACAATATAATTTGATAAGGTACTATTGCTATTGTTAAGTGAGTCAAAATAATAACAATAATCAGTGCGCATTCTATTTTTTTATACAAATTAGTATTTTCAGTGAAATGAAAATAATAAACGACAACAACATAGAGTATGTAATGTACTACTTAAAACAGCCGTTTCAATGGAACTAGATGTCTATAATCTAACCTTTGCTATTATACAAGACAACTTTTCACGATAAATCAAGCAATAAATTGTATTTAAAATAACTTGAATGAAATTGTCAATTTTTAATACCCACTTCTACTCCTCGACAAACGCGATTCCAAATAAAAGCAATATTTATTGTCCAAATTTCTGAAATTTTCAGTGTAACTTATTAGGTAGATATGAAGTAGGGCTAGGTAAAAAATAATTTGCTGACAAGATAAAATGTATTTTGCTATAACATCTTATTTTTTCTTATTTTTTTTTTCGTATATATTTCTCTTAGCCCAAGTTTAAGGGTTGGTAGCAGACAAAAAGAAACGTTTTTTTTGAGAAGTTCGTAACTTACTACCCACTGCATAATCAACTGTGCCTTGAACCGATATTTACTATTTTTAATCGTTTATTTTTATTATTTATTTACAAATCGTTCGCATTCACGTAATAAACAAAAATGGGCAAGAATATCATCAGAAAAGCCTGACTACACATCGCAAATACAAAACAAATCCATAGTGACAATTTCTACCACGAGATGGCGCCACCTGTCTACAAGCTTGCTTGCACTTATATTATTTAAGTGATTAATGTACAAGACGCGTTAATTATAATTTGTGTTAATGTTATTCTACGTTATTCGGTTTAAGAGATCATGGATATTAAGAATTCCATTTTATCTCCATTATATTTATTTTATGGGGTTATTTGGTACTTTAAAACATCAATAAAAAGAGATGTCTGGAGATAATCTTGCCAATTCTGATATTAGTTTAATTGTCTTGTACATTTTGATTCTGCAAAATTTTTTTAGTGCGATCAGCTAAATTGTTTTGTATTTATATAATATATAACTATACTGCCCTCCAATGGTAAAGTCCCGTATGTACAAAAATGACATTGATTGAATTATTTCCCGTTTTCTTTTAAATATGACGTTAATAGTTAAAACAAATTAGCATATCTTACGTACAAATAGTTAGGTAACATGCTAGGCTATGGTAAATTCTTTAAAAGGTAAAAAATGTGCGTGGTTTTTCGATTGAAACTGAAAAATTGTAGCAATTTTTGTATGTACATACGGCGTTTTACCGTTGGACGGCAGTATATAACTATATAATTTATGCAGGGTCCTGCAACTCAGCTCCCATCTTCTGTAGCTCAGTTACTAATTAAGCTAAGAGTTTGACATTTTGCAGGCTTACCCTGTACTTCAAGGTACAGTTCACGAAATAATTTTTGATTATACATTATTGGGAATTGTGATGGGGTTGTATTTAGATGCAATGTTTACTTTTTAATTCTGCATCGTTTCACCTAAAAAAAAATTATGGGTTCCAATTTAAAATAAGAACAATAACACGCTTTGAAGTTTGACAAGTTTGACACCAGATTTTGGTCAGCCTGTATAATTTGGATCAATGGCACTTGGTTAACGAGACTACTAGCTCTAACTTAATAAGCACGTGGCAAAATTTTATTAACGAGGTGCAATTTGTGGTTTTTATTGATTTTTAAAACCTGTATAATATAATATTTTTAGAACTGAGGCTTCAGGATTTCTATATTCTGGTATATTTTCTGATTCCAATGTATATATTAAGGGAATATCTAATATTTATGCATCTCGTTGTGTATTTTTTCAAGTTTAATGAAATTGAAAACAAAACGTTATTTTTATATTCTTTAAACGACTATAAATTTGCAAAAAAACAAGTATTATTCTAACTTTTTAATTGTCGCTAGACAGTTTTAACTGATATTGATTCCTTAGTCAAAACTAAAAATGATATAGCAAACTTCTTTTCAGATTATTGATAACAGTGGGAATGTGTAACTTTTTTCTAATATAATGTTAACAACGGATCCTGCTGAATGCTAGACAATACATCAAAATATCAAACCGCCCAGCACAATGTGAAACTCCAAAAAGTGATCCGCATTGTTACAATTCAACAAAATAATCGTAAAAATTGTATTTTGGTTAGAGAAAATCAACTTTGAAACTGTAATTAATTCTTCCGTGTACGTTAATTTCTAGGAGCAATATATTTGTTGCCACAAAGTAATCTTATCTAGTATGTAGGTCGCAGCAAACTGTACCGTACATAATATTATAAATAATGCGTCTGGGAATTTTGAGGTCGACCACGGGAAATTTACCCAACAACGCAGTGCGGCAGATTTGTTTACACGACATGGAAAGGATGTAACGGAAAATATACCTCCTTGTTGACTGTACCGCTCGAATTGTTAACGTTTGTGATTCACGTAGGGTTAATCGCCAAAACAATAAAGCCACATCCATAAAACAATTGGCAAATATTCTGAAACAGCATATTTTATCGAAGGAATACAACTTTTTTTTAAATTTTGGTCATAAAGTGCATCATATTGAAACTAATCTAAAAGATTTAATCATCAATTTAAATCTGAATTCTTAAAACTAGGTACTTGTCTCTAATAGGCTATCCACTGATGTCCTATATTTTCTTTGTCGTAAACAAGAAGCACTAACACTTCACTCACTGTGTTCTGCTTTTTACACATTTTATTGGTTCACTAGTTCGCTTAGTACTTTTTAGTCTTCTCACCAGACTCTCGTTGTCCAGTAGCTGCATGGCCTCTACGTTGACGTGATGGCTTAGGCGAGATTCATGCTTAGTGGCGAATCTTTTTATCTCTTGGATGACTTGTGGGACACCAAGATCACGATGCAGGTCACTATTCCGTATGTACCAAGGAGCGTTAACCATATTCCTTAGTACTTTATTTTGAAAAGTCTGGATTCCTTGTATATTGGAGTTTTTCGCGCAACCCCAAAGCTGGATGTCGTATAACCAAATCGGTTTTAGTATTTGGTTGTAAACTTGTAGTTTGTTCTGTACTGACAACTGAGAGTTTCTTCCCAGAATCCAGTACAGTTCTCTGTATGTGAGGCCAAGCTGTACTCTCTTTTTCTTAACATGTTCTTTCCACCTTAGTTTTGTATCCAGAGTCATACCCAAGTACTTTGCAGTGTTCTCTAATGGAACTATGGCGTCGTTAATCTGGACAGATTTCAGTTCGTTGAGGTCTTCCATTTTTTAGCCCATTTATATATTTTATTACTAGCTTGTTGAAGATTCCTAGTAGATTCTCCAATAGTTGATCCCACTGCCATTAGAGTCGTGTCATCTGCGCATGTGGCAACTGTTACATTTCCCAGCTGTGGTAGGTCACTTGTATGTAGTAAAAGAAATACAACTGATGCATTTTTATTTAATGCAAAACCGTATTACATATCTAAGAGGACACATTAATGAGAAACAACAAAATAAAATGGAAAATACTTAACAAAATTAAATGACTTGGTATGTGCTATTTTAGTATGATATCGTAAGCTTGGTTGCATAAACACAACGCGTAAAATTCTATTATCTTTATCAGTCTATTAGGATTCCCACATGTCATCTTATAACAACATTCATAGTGATTCATGGTTTCTATAGCCAGCTCAGATTCACGTTTAATCGACATGAATTTTGTGCATTGGTCTACATCCGGTATTTTGAATATGATAGTAGCTGTTGTTTGTTTAATAATAAATTATATAAATGACAAGAACGCATTCCAGCAGTCAGATTTGAACTGATTATTTGGTCTGGACATGATTAATGTTGTCTGAGAACTAATGTAAACAAGTAATTTACATGCCCTTTTCAGTAATTCTGTCTATGAAATAAACCAATATAATTTGAAAAAATTGATATGTAAACTACCAATCCTATCGATTAATAATTTTTTAATAACTGAGCAATAAGAACATAGACAGTATTCATATAGTTTGCCAAAATAGGCACTTTTATTTGACCTTTGTGTACGCGGATTTACGCGGATTTACCTAAAATGATATTAAATAACTTTTGTGATCGATGAGCGATTTTCAGGAATCTGTCACGCCATAAATGCATTAAGATTATCACCTGCGTTTGCAATTTTGAAAAAAGGACTTACTGCTATACACAGATAGAAAATTTTGTTTAATTCAAATAAATATGCAATGAGTCAAACAAATCTGGTGTTTCAATAGAGGCAAAGAAATATTTATTTGCGGATAAAAAATTATTTGTTTGAAATATTTGTTTGATGGAAAGAACGTTTATTTGTGTTTAACATTATATGTTTTCCGTTAACATTTACAATTTGTAAATTATGAGGCACGCGATATATTCAGTTCAAATAATTATTATTGTGTTGAGTGAAAAAATTATAATTTTTTAAATTAACGAAATTCTTGGTCGAGTTAAAATAGGATATTTTAAGGTTGCAATAAATAGTTATTTGATTAAATAAATTATTTCTATTCTTTTTTTGCGGAAGTAAACCTAGTTTTAAGCCAAAGCAAAAATATTACTTTAAAGGAAATAAGCCTCTTCTTGGGTACAAATAAATTTGTGAAATTTTGGTTATATCCATACATATTTTTTGACTTATTCCAAATATATTAATAGCTACAAGCAAATAAACTAGAGCATTCAATGAAGTAAATATTATTGCTGTCAAATAAATATCTGATCCAAAAGAATAAATTCAAAAGAATATATATTTTTTTAACAAGAAATCTTTTCTATCTGTGTGCCAGCACAAGCAACGTGATGTTTGAGTGGCCCAGGTTTAAGAATATCTGCGGGGAAATTAACCAACTTAGTTAGATGCGTAAGTAGTCTGTATCCACAGCCATTTTTCGTTTGTTTTTTAGGTCGTACCAATACTTGAATATTTGTAAAAGATACAGCTTTACAAGTAAAATTTTCCAATTTACTGTGATGTTCCATGACTATATTATCCGATTTTGATTATTTTTCAGCACGTAAACAAATTTATCACGAGTATCACAAATAAAAATAAGCTTGCTTTTGATTATAACGGGAGAACCACAATGATGGTCTGGAGGTTCCAATCTTGCGACTATTGTCTGTAATACATGATGTGTTATGAAATTGTACGTTTTTAAAAACATTTTGAGTGAAATAAAAGCTTAGCCTTGCACCAAAACATGGTTCTTGGGAAACTCAGCAAAATTAATAATTTTTCCACTGCATTAGGTATCTCAAATTTGAACTACCAGTTCTCCAAGTATTATAAACTTTATTCAAAATTTGAAAGGCCTTTTATAGGTACTCGTGATAAATTTTGATGAAATACATAATAAACAAGATTTCACTTGTTGAAAATCTAAATCTATCATTAATTATAAAAGTTATTAAACATCAAAATATTAGGTGTCCGGATTTTGGGCCCCGTAGTGTAAATTATTACTTTAAAGGAATTATGTCTCTTCTTAGGTACAAATAAATATGTATGATTCAAAATGAGATTTCTTAAGCGTAAAGAACCGTTTTTTTTTTTAATCATAATAAAAATGATTCTTTAAAGGAAAGAAATTTTTGGGTTTATCCATACATGTTTATCTGACTTATTCCAAATATATTAATTGCTACAAGCAAATAAACTAAAGCATTCAATGAAGTAAATATTATTGCTGTCAAAGAAATATCTGTTGATGCAAAAGAATAAATTCAAAAGAATATATTTCTTACAAGCAAGAAATCTTTGTGCCAGCACAAGCAACGCGATGTTTGAGTGGCACAGGTTCAAGAATATCTGCAGGGAAATTAACCAACTTGGTTAGGTGCGTAAAAAGCCTGTATCCTAAGCCATTTCTTGTTTGTTTTCTGGCACGTATCAATACCTGAATGTTTGTAAAAGATACAGCTTTACAAGTAAAATTTTCCAATTTACTGTAAGGTTCCATAACTTTTGTTATTTTTGATTATTTTTCAGCACGTAAACAAATTTATCAAGAGTATTACAAATAAAAATAAGCTTGCTTTTGATTATAACGGGAGAACCACAATGATGGTCTGGAGGTTCCAAGCTTGCGACAACTGTCTGTAATACATGATGTGTTATGAAATTGCACGTTTCTTAAAACATTTTTAGTGAAATAAAAAACATAGCCTTGCACCAAAACATGCTTCTTGGCAAACTCAAGGTGTCTCAAACTTAGGTGTCTCAAATTTGGCCTACCAGTTCTCCAAGTATAATAAACTTTATTCATTTTGATGAACTAATAATCAAAATTAGATTTCAATTATTGAAAATCTAAATCCATCATTAATTATAAAAGTTATTAAACATCAAAATATTAGGTGTCCGGATTTTGGGCCCCCGTAGTGTAATTTAATATGTCATCAACCATGGCTGCTTCATTAATAACTGCAGAATTTATAGCTGACAAACTCCATATGCTATAAACTACAAAAGCGCATGAAAGAACAGCTTTACGCAGTATATAAATGTGTTCACATGTACCTTTGAAGCACTGACAGGGTTTATTTGGATTTCAATCTAGATTTCCAACAACAAATTCAGTAGAAGATCTACAGGATATTTTACGTTATATATCAGATTACGAAGAAATCTGTTAGCGGTTAGCTTACGTAGAAGCCTTCCATACATTTTTCGTTTTTTCGTAGTTCGTCATATTCACAAGAATTCTTTCATGTCACATGTTAATTATTGTAGCATAAATAGACGAGATCTGGTGCTGAAACCGCGTCAGCGACAGCAGCACAGGCGATGACATCTTTAAGACGTTACGTAATGTTCAATACGAAGAGATAAATATATTTTTAAAGCGTCGTTCTCGTCGTCTTGCGTAACGACAATGTCTCCACTCTGCCCCTCATTTACGGTACGTCGATGAATTTCCGATTGTGGCCGAAGTGCCTTCTTGGAAGAAGGCGTTAAGGTCCCCAAAAATGATTCACCCCCGTCTTTCCGCTCGCTTTCCCCCGAATAGTCGAGTCTAGACATTAACCAAACCCGATAAGATAATTTATTCAAGTCGTGATTTTATATTATGAACTTTAATATTATGAACACTTTGTTGTTGGTCGGGTGCAATGTCTGTGTCTGTCCGGCCGACAGACTACAATGCTGAATTGTGTTGATGGGGGACGTTACTCGCTACTATTAATCGGTCATTGCTTGTCCTTTTAACACTACAACAATGACTGTTTTGCTACCCAGGCTGTACGCAATCAGTGTCTGGGGAAATAGGATATGAAACGAAAAAATAAATACGACGATAATTGGGTCATAAATTAGCTGGATAATGAGAATACGTCGCGTTTATTGGTCAAAGCTGTGTTGTTGTGTTGTGGATTCACGGTCAATTGAGCGGCGGATTACTGTCGGTCGAGTGTCGGATTTGGTGGCCGTTTTAGCAGTTTTAGGCAGTTTTAGGCAGGGGTACCACAAATATCGCGAGGCCGATCTAAACCACTGTTTCCCAACCACCGTACAGTGTGGCATTTTGCGAATGTAGCTGGACAAAATTAATAACTTTTTATTTATGAAATGAGACGAGTGGAATATGGTGGAGTAATAATACAAAACAGTTTCTTTTTTGATATTTTTGATGGTAGTATTACTTCCGGTTTTGCCGGAAGTACGTGATTTTTTAAATTCTACACGGTACGTTATATTTTTTGCAATATTATCATTTAGGATAAAGTTCCGAACATGAAAACATAATACTCATGAATTATTATTATCTTTGGCTAAATACCGCAAGTTCCAAACCCAGTTACACAAAACGCCTAACTTCTTTAGTAACGAAGCTAGACCAATAGAATTTGTTGGAGTGCTATTAGACAACAAATGATTTTTTTTTATATTTTTGAGTATAGTATTACTCCCAATTTTGCCGGGAGTGACGTCACGTTGAATTAACTTTACTCGTAAGATATCAAAAACGGCACAAATTTAATTCTTTTGACACTCTGAGCCCACTACAAAAAAATTTGCTGTGATGGACATTTTTGGTTAAAAAAGTTAGTTACAAAATACACAAATATAGGTGTTTCCATTTAAGAAACCATAAGTTTTATCTTATCGAACACCTTGTACCTATATTAAAAAATAATTTAAAAATTGGCGTCGATAAGTGATCCGATTATCTGAGTAAAGTCTGTTTTAAAATATTTTCATTAACAGAGGCATAGTCTTCCCACAACGCACTGTTAGGTCATCCTGTATAACAATCAAAATAACATAAGTAGTCAATCTTTTGTGAACGCCATATAGGTGTAAAATTGTTCTTTTTGTGTTTTCGTTCGTAGATCAACTTAAAAGTGTATGTCAAATATCATGGAATTCAGTACATTCCAAAGCACCTAAGGTGGGAGTGGTTGATTTTGTAGGGTTGGAAGCAAAAATTCAACAGAGCTTTTAAATCAACTTCTTATTAAATTTTTGTAACTAAAACTAAAACTATGAATTTTGGTAAGATTGTGGCGTTTTCACATCAAAAGTTATTCAAGGTGGGAAGTTTGAAATAAATACCTGCATTTTTGACAATAGCATGATATAGCAATGAACATTTTATTGTATATAATCTGTAGGACTATATGATTATAAAAATAAAATAATCAACGCGCACCTAGACGCAATAAATTTTTGGCAGTCTAGCGATCTCTGGCCATAATTTCACCATGGTGTTTTTTTTTATAAAAGATCAAGATACAGATATAAAATATATAAAGTACATACATACCTTGTTATAAATTATCCATGGTAGAAGTTTATGACAAACATGTATATTATACGAAATCGTACGAAAAGACACACCTTATAGCATTTGAAAGCAGCATAACAACATTGGTTTTTGAACAATAATAGATACTAAGGCTTGTAACCGATCGATGCCATACTTTAGGTATGAATTATGGAACATATTATCTTTGATTTTAATGCATTAATAGTCAAAACATTGTTCGTTGATTTTGTGGGTTTTGTCCTATTAAATTCCCAAAATTTCCCGAGATTTTCTCCGGGTCCGCAGCAGATTTTGCTAGAATTATGAATCCGATACGAATAAGGGTCTTTATGGAATGATCAGTAGAAGTAGATAGTAGGGCAAAACAACTATTTTCCTGGAAATGAGAATGTTTGTTGGTCGGGGTAATCATGCGTTGTTGGAAGGCACAAATGATTGTCATCGTAAGAGAGAAAAGCTGATCCAGTTGTTTTCTGGTGCAACACTGGTTGCAGAAAGGTGATTTTTTAGATAACTTTGTTTAAATATGCAATGTCTTCAATCGCCTGTAAAAAAGATCCGCCAAGCCAAGCCAAACAGCAACGAAACTAATCAATATCTCGTCCTCTGATAAGAAAAAATATAAAAAGATTAGTCATGAGTAACATTTTTTTTGTGGGAAAAATAGGGTAGGTACGTTATTGGATTTAAAAATGTTTCTGTTACTGAACGCAGATGGTACGTTTCTCTGGCTAAGGGGACAAGCTGAATGAGCAAGTTACCAGACAGAAAACAATCTGTATCTGGTCTATAAAAGTATGCATTTCGATAGAACATCCGAGTCACAGTTCTCGACTTTAGTTAAACAGTGGAAAACAAGAACTATCCAATCGAAACGTATAACAGCTGGTAAAATATGTGTCTATCAATAAGAAACGGTAAAAATTTGAACTCGATCTTTTACAACCAACTGTTGCACGTTTAGTTGTTGAAATTTAACAAAAACGTTTTAATTTTTTTTTCGAATGTCAAAAACAGTCAAACGCGCACATAAAAAAAGAGCACACAGGAAGTGAACTAAATTCAAAACAACGAAACTTCTTCCAGCAAAACTGAACACTAACCTGCATATTTTAACTTAGCAATTCGTTTAACCTACAGACCTACACGTATTACAGTACGTGGAATTAATATAATTGTCATTTTGCTATCAAAATTCTTAATATTTATTTATTATGAAATTGATATATTCGCATAAAGATTACAGTACGTGGAATTAATATAGTTGTCTTTTGGTTATCAAAATTCTTAATATTTATTTCTTATGAAATTGATATATGTATTCCCGGAAAGATAGGCACCTGCAAATTAAATACTTCAATTTAAATCTGGAGTCAACAATATCATGACACAGTAGCAATGATTAGAGCAAGTAGTATGCTCGCAGCAAACAATGAGCTGCTCGCGAGATGATACGCTATTGCTCGGCACGCCAGATCTATCTATACCCAAAAATGTACGCTAAAATTACTTCTTTAATACATTTTAATTACAAAATTTAAAACAGTTACAGTTACTGCACACAACGAAACGTTGTCTCAATTCAAAGCAACCCTTGTTATTTAAAAAAAATTATTTTTCATCCAACCCTACTGGTTATTTATCTAAGAAGTTACACTGAAGCTTTCATAAACTTTTGAAAATGCGTTTTAGGAGAGGTAGAACTGGGTCCTAAGAGCAGATGGACATTTCTACGTCAGCTACATTGACGGAATAATAGCACAATCACTGATGCTGCATAGACATGTATGCGGTTATACAGGGTCTCCAACCAAATGAAATGAGTTATTTAAAATTTGTGGACTTATATTGTTGGACACGATCGTCTCAACTAAAATATTTTGAGTTTTCGGTTACTTCCGGTTACACCGGAAATGATGTCAACTTTTATATTTCAAATGGAACAGCCTGATTTTATCGCATTTTTAAAATCTTCGTTAAATTTTAGATCAATTTTATGATACATTCCCTATACCTAACACATGTCATTTTTGAGATATTCAAATTATTCATTAAAAAATGACTACTGCAAGGTTACATTCAATTACTTATAAATTATCCCCTGTGACCGTTGGAAAAAAGTTGTCCAGCAAAATTGTTGTGAAGGTAATGTATTATCGACACATTAGTGATACAGGGTGTTCAAATTATAAGATCAAATTTGATTTCGACAAAAGTATTAAAAGTCGATTTTTTCAAATGGCAACCCTAACATATGAATACATTTGTGAATTCTATGGAAAATTTTAGATCAACTTTGTGTACGATGTCCTGTACCTTAACTGTACTTGTGCCTACTTAAACCGATTCTTAAAGATCCCAGTAAAAGTTACACATATTGCCAAATCTAAATTGCGTTGAAAACAACTGAACAATTAGGAAAAACATAACTTTACTAAACAAGTTTTTTAGGTCATTTTTCATTATAATTGATTTTGTAGTTATAAAATTATAAGCATACAATAAAGCACAATATTAAAAATAAAACAAAACGTCATGTAAATTAAAAAAACTGCTTAATTCTATTTTAGCACCTGTTCAAAAACGTTGCCGTTTTCCGCTAAACATGCTTCAATTCCTTTTAACATATTATTGTTGGTGGCGTCCCTGATAGAGTCAACACTTAAGTCATTGAAAGCAGCTCGAACTTTTTCATGTTCTGCTTATTAGTTATTGGGTCCTCCATTATTGGGTGGCTTCAAATGGACGGTGCTCCAGCGCACATAACTGTTGCAGTAAGAGCCTTACTTAACGAGATGTTCGGCGATGGGTGGATTGCGCTTAATGTGTCATACAAATATCCACCGCGTTCCCCCGACTTGAAACCAATGGATTTTTTCATTTGGGGAGCTATTAAGACGTAGTTTATGAGGAGAATATGAAAGATAGAGTTCGAGCTGCTTTCAATGGGTTATGTGCTAACTCAGTCAGGGACGCCACCAACAATAATGTGTTAAAAAGTATTGGAGCATGTGTAGCGGAAAACGGCAACGTTTTTAAACAGTTACTGAAATTAAATAAGCAATTTTTTCAAAAATAAACTTTATTTTATTTTTAATATTGTGTTTTATTAAAGGCTTTTAATTTTATAAATACGTACTAAATTAATTATAATGAAAAATCATCTAAAAAACTCGTTTAATAAAGTTCTGTTTATTCTAAATTGTTCAGTTATTATCAAAAGCAATCTAGATTTGGCAATGTTTGCAATTTCTACTGTGATGGTTAAATATCGATTTCAGTAGATACAAGTACATTTTTGGTATAGGACATTGTACACAGAATTGATCTAAAATTTTTCATAGAATTGAGAAATGTATTCATATATTAGGGTTGCCATTTGAAAAAATTGACTTTTAGTACTTTTCACGAATTCAACTTTACCGATTTGTCGATAATACGTTACCTTCATAACAATTTTGCCGGACAACTTTTTTCCAACGGTCACAGGGGATAATTTATGAGTAATTGAATGTAACCGTGCAGCTGTCATTTTTTTATGAAAAATATGAATATCTCAAAAATGACAAATGTTAGGTATAGGGAATGTAACATAAGATTGATCTAAAATTTAATGAAGATTTCAAAAATGTGATTAAAAACAGGGTGTTCCATTTGAAATATAAAAGTTGACATCATTTCCGGTGTAATCGGAAGGAACCGAAAACTCAAAATATTTTAGTTGAGGCGATCGTGTCCAACAATATAAGTTCACAAATGTTCAATCTCTCATTTCATTTTGGTTGTCTAAATACTTTTAATGGCAGCTCGTCGTGGGAGACCCTGTATACCCTCTATAGGAGACCTCTCTTGCGACGAGAACTAAAGCGCCATCTATCGGCATCCATACCATTATTTTCAAAACAACGAATTTCTTAAATCAAAACAATCGTTTTCTTAAAGCAAATATTTAGGTTGTTTTATATTAAAGAAATATTCTTATTGTAAGTATGTGCTGTCTTAAAACAAACACAATATCTGTGTGTGTGACTTGCAAACGAATTTCACAGCTTGGAATTACATATTTCCCAATTTCACGTTATCTCTTGTCCTTGGTAAAGAAAGACCGCACTGTGTAAATCCAACTTTTGAGGTAGCCGTCTAGTACGTCTACTGTCCCGCTAGACGGCGAAGTTGTGTATATGTGTGCGTGTGCGTAGCCCATAGAAGAATGTGTGCATAACAACGATAAACAGGCTAATTTTGTCCGGGGATTACGCAGACAATGTCTAGACATTACACAGGGCACCCGCCGCATGCGCCCAATGATAAAAACACCGCAGACTCACGCGCACCAGGAAGCACCGCCGGCGCGTTCTGATTAAAAACGTTCTTCAAAACACGCTTTCGGGCTTCCAGGCCAGACTAGCTATAGTCTGTAGCATTGTATCGTGTCGCGTCTGTCTCCTGCACAAAAGACCTTGATGACCTAGACCTGTCCATTTGATCCTTTAATATATTAATATAGAGAGACTATAATCGATTTTTTTTAAAATGCGCTATTTTTAGGATTCATATTTTACGATTTAAATAAGCGAGATACCCATGCGTTCTCAACGAAACTGTACTATATCTATTATATGAATGTTCGGGACATTACATGGCAAAATTTACCTGTTCTGGGATTGGTCTAGAAAATTTATACCTGGAAACGCCCAAACCAAATCTATAGGTCCATCAGTGGACCATAGGCCTATAAGAATTACATAATCGAAACTAAAAGTTCACTCATTGGATGACAAGAGCATTGATCATTGATGAAATTCTTCAATGGCTACCTGAAATTCTACCCGCTACACAGAGAGAAAAGATTTCTTGTTTCAAAGAAATGTATTTGTTTGAATTTATTCTTTTGGGTCAAAACATATTTCTTTGACGCCAACAATATTTACTTCATTGAATACTCTAGTTTATTTGCTTGCAGAGATTAATTTATTTGAAATATTTATTTAAGTGGAATAAATATATATGGATACAAACAAAAATTACTTTTCTTTAAAGTAATATTTTAGTTTTGATTTAAAAAAAACGTTTCTTTACACCAAATGAAATATAATTTTGATTCTAACATATAAATTTGTATATAAGGAGAGATTTATTTCGCTTAAAGTAATATTTTGTCTTTGGCTTAAAAATAGGTTTACTTCCGCCAAAGAAATCATATTTTGATTAAAATAAATATATTTTTACACAAGAAGATATTTATTTCCTTCAAAGTAATATTTTTGTTTTGGCTTTAAAATAGGTTTCCTTCCACCAAAGAAATCATATTTTGATTCAAATAAATATATTTTTAATGTCATCCAACTGTATTGTTAGATGGCGCTGTAAACTCTCTCCTCGCACTTCGTACACATCGAGAGTATAAAGCCGCGTGATCGACAGTATAGAACTTATAGAGTACAGTGCCTGCAGGTTCAAGTTGCGATTACAAATCAGAGTACACTTTACTAACTTAACCTTGACTATATGTTGGGTTGGGAAGACCAAGCACTGGTCGAGGATGTGCGACATACCAAAAAGGAGGTGACACATGGCGAGTCTTCCGAAAAATTCTTGTCTATTAATTCCTTCAACAAATTAATAATTTTAAGCATTTTAACTCGACCAACAATTTTGTTAATTTAAAAAAATGTAATTCTTTCACTCAACACAATCATAATTATTTGAAGTAAATAAATCTCATTTCTTATAATACACAAATTGCAAACTTTTTAACTGGAAACATAAGTTGTTTGACGCAAATCAATGTTCTTTCTACCAAACAAATATTTCAAATAAATGCGTTTTTACCCGCAAATAAATATTTCTTTGCCTCTATTGAAACAACAAATTTCTTTGAGTCAATGCATATTTATTTGAATCAAACAAAAATTTCTCTCTGTGTAAGACGCTTGTTATGTATTTGGGATTTCTGACAACCCATGGGTCACTTAGGCCTGTAATTGGCTTATTTTTAATAGAGAAGAAACCGACTAAGGTGGCACGCGATAATTGGAAGATTTTCCCACGATTTAAAACCAAAACAAAAACGATACCGGTAATTGCCGAATATATTATTGATTTGATGTAATTGGCTTTAGTTTTTAAATAATCTATACAGGCTGAGACTGTGAAGCAATATCTCAGGAATTAAAAATGATAGAGATCTGAAATTTTGAATTCAGGAATTAGAACCAAAATAAAATGCTATCAAAGATAAGTAATCCCCTTTTTACAGCTGTCGATTTTTAAGGGGGAGGGTCGTATAATTCGTATAACTTATTAGATTTTAGTAACTCACGTTATTAATTTATAAAAAATAATAGCATGTTTCTTTTTGCAGTTTGCGCAATATTTTGTTCTTATCTCACAAAAATACATCAGACTCCGTTGTTTTTCACTGCTTAGCTTTGATAGTATGTATTTATGAAATAGATTGTGGTCAGAGGTAAATAAATTTCTCAGTCTAGCTACCATAATTTGTCTGTCACTTTTGTTGATGTATTAAGTTGAAGAAAATCTACGGTTGTAATATTGTACCCATTAACAAACAATTTATTGATTTATTTTTATAGTTTTCCTGTTATTATTAGTATTTCGTCATACCTCCACTACAAATTTAGAGTTAAGGTGTTTCCTTAACAGTCAAACTTACACTGGGGCAAAATATTGTATAATTCAAATAAATAAGTTATTTCATTAGAAGCAACAATATTTCTGGATGAAACTGCTTTTACATATTCACTAAATCTATTTGGTACAAAAAAAGAATATTTGTCGTATATTATGGTAATGACAAGGGTTAAAATTTACAACACTAATTATTTAAAACATTGAATAAAGCTTAATCAAGATACACTACGGTGTACCAAATTTTTTTGGAAAGTAAACATCCAAAAAGTTGACTTTATGGACTTGATATATCTCAAAACAATTGATAAAAAATAGGTCTACCGCAAGAGGCCTAAACTTTACAATCACAAACATTTATCTAATCGAATAAATATGGCGAAACAAAGAATGTCTTTGGTATAAAATAATTATGTTTTGATCAGTATGACAAAAACTGTAAAATTATATCTGTGTATCCAACCCAACTCAAATTCATGGGTATTGATAATAACGAAAGTATTTGGCTTTAATTACTACCCCCCCACGTTTGTGTGCCGGTTTACCTCAATAAAATTCTGGTCACCTTACCAATACAGCAAGCTAAATTTAGAAAACCCCTTCCGATTTGAGCTGGATACGCCCCTGCCTCCTTGTTTATAGGAACTGGTTTGCTTATTTAAGAGATATACGCGGTTTTAAAATGTTCATTCTTTCAGAATCACAATTGCACTATTTTTTCTAGAGTTAAAGATTATTTAAAGGTTGCTATCAGCGTCAAAGCTAAGAAAATTAAATTAATTTTCTATTTAGAAAAATAAACTTTATTTTTATATTACCTTTTATTTGTTCATTTTTTACATTGTTTTTTCCCATAGACTCCGAATATGTATGTAGAACTGTGAATTATCTTTGCGGAAATTAATTTTTCTCAACAACTGGCCTGAATTAATAATTTCTGCAAAAAATGTGAATTTAGTCTAGTTTTTGGAAGAACCAGTGCAAAGAAAACTTAGTAATCAGAAGAAATTAAGTTACTGGATATCTGTATAATTGCCTGGTATCTATATTCAAGTTTATTGATTTTTCTAAAATGATCTTTAAGTAAAAAATTTATTTTTACTGCGACTACAAGATAGCAACCAATACATCTTGCTTTTGTAATTTTTGCAATAAAAATAATAATGTAATTGTGTTTATGATCATATAATATTTTGAATGGGTGTAGAATTTTCGAAAAATTAAAAATCAAATAAAAGAAAACTGTATCTACTAAGACTATGTGAGACTGTGTGAGTCCAAAAAGGAAATGATTCTTAGATTCCTAACAACTGGACAAAATAAGTCTTTTGCTGCTCTTATTTTTCATAACAATTTTGTAGATAGGTGAAAATGTGTAGAAAACATTTGAGGCAAGACTAGCAGTTGCCAAAAGAAAATGATTTTTTTCTAGCAAATGTAAGACCATGAAATGGCTGTCGTTCCATGTTGCTTAAGACAATTAAAGATGGAACTGAATTTGAATAAATGTTTTGCTTGCTAGAGCATAAGGAGCAGTATGTTGGCGTTATCTAATATAGTAGAGCCAATCAAGCAAAACTGATTATATTTGCAATCGCACATTTCTCTATTCTCCAGTGTTCTTACTAACGTAAAAGTAATGCGGTTGGATTAGTAACGCGGTAGCCAAAATATACATTAATATGTATATCTAATGTTTATCCAATTCATACATTCTAGGTTAGTACCTTCTATTTAATATCTTTAATCCATCACAGAGCGACTGAAAATTGTTTAGACGCATGGTGAGCAAAAACTGTCATCTACTATGCAATATCGTGTGTGAACCTCGATCAACGAACGCGCGCCTTCATTTGTTTGATCCGATGACGTGACTATCCACCAGCACCAGCCAGCGCCGGCAGACACCCCGACTAAACGTCATTAACATATGTTATTGACGAAACTTTGTCACTTGCCGCCCTTGCCGGCTGCGGCTGACATTGTTTTTGTGCGGCGGGCGCACAGTCTGCCGGCTCTCGCACCGACCGACTCGGTCTTTCGACTCACCCTCCGCGTCCTCGAGGCCTAACCCGAAAA
Organism: Melinopterus prodromus; assembly: GCA_964023965.1. Lineage (NCBI taxonomy): Eukaryota > Metazoa > Arthropoda > Insecta > Coleoptera > Scarabaeidae > Melinopterus > Melinopterus prodromus. The sequence continues at coordinate 16,991,515 of OZ030390.1, read as the reverse complement.
AAATGCCACCGTCGGCAGTCTGCAGACAGTCTGATGCTTTTTTAAACGGATGGCGTGCCGAGGGGATGTATACTTCACGGCGCAGACCGAACGGAAAAGGTGAACGAAAGGAGAAGTTGTCGTCGGCCCTGATGGGGATCAGACTAATTTAAACTTGTTAGTGATAATTTTCTTTTCCTTTTTTTTTGTCTTTCGGTCTTTCTATTTGGGGACTTGTCTTCGTTTAGTTTTTTAGGTTTTTGACGATATAGTAACGAAATTGTATTAACTCATACGACGTTATTAATTTATCTATGATCTGAGCGATTATCTGAGATTGTGGCCTCCAAACAGTCTGCATCATATGGAAACATAAATTTCTTCTTTTGTTTTTAATTACCACTTTTGTAATAAGGATCAGTAGCTATCATTGAGATTCTTTGTCAACTACTCTTCTAAATTTGTTTAAATTTTATATCGATGACCTAGCTGCAATACCACGTATAACTTATGACGCTGAGTAAACCGAGTCCTCTTCATGACAGTATGTCATATGGGAGGGAAATTCCCTTTTGGGAGCGATTCTTTAATGATATAGGGAAAAGGTTTGTTTATATAAGAGGAAATAATTATAGGTACTTGCATATGCTCGTGATATATAGAATTGATGCCTTCATGCAACAATTATTATTAACTTATTCAGTGAGCGCCTAAAGTTTGGGGGATGATAAGTTTAATTTCCGACCATCAGTTGTTACTGAGTTGTGACGTCATCGACACTGTTTTTAAATGGCAATTCCAATTTTTCTACTGATTTTGGTAGACAATTTTCTAAACGCTTGTCTAAATGGCATCGGAAGTATTTTATGGCCGCACATAAGAACATTTACAAACAGAAAACACAATTGAAAATAGTAAAATATTCATAATTTTAGGGAAGTAGCTTTTGTGAATTAATTATGAAATTGCGTTTTGGGTAGAATTAATTGCCCTGAAAACGAATCTGGGCTCCAAAATTATCTATCGCTCAAGGTTTTCAATAAAGTGGGATGGAAGTGTCAAAAGGCGCTATTTTGGTAATTTCTACAAATTTATATCAGGTGCTAGAAACACGCAACACTGCAAATAAATCAACCAAAAAAGTCTATTCGCTTTCCATAAGCAAACAGAAGATACCATTATTACCCTAATTTTCACCTGTTTCTCAAACATTTCCTTTTTAAAGATAAATTTTGTAAATTACCATTAAGACAATTAACAGATCTATCAATATCAATACATATGGGGTTGCTATTTAAAAAAAGTTTCAATTCCGTCATAAGACGAAAACAATTGAAGGTCGGGAAATAAATTTGATGTAAATATGTATATTTTCATAATTAAAAATCGACGTGTCCGAAGATGTTTTCAAATAACATGACGTTTCTGAGATATTATCCTGTTTCCATACTTTACGCGCTCAAAAAAAAATATTATTATTGATATTATTACACTTTGTTGACGATGACTATTATGATTTGACTGCGTTTTGGATAGAATTGAAAACAATGCAAACCTTTTCTGGGTTTTTATGTTCAAAAATATTGCCTTTCCTATTGTAATACTACCTACCGCATTCTAATACAGAAGCTTAAATGCTTTTTTATTGTGGTGAATGATTTAAGAACAAACAAAAGACGCAATAAAATAAAACTCCTTGAAGAATTTGTCAAAAGGATGCATATTTTATTTACCCAAAAAAGGGCAAAACCGTTTTCATGGGAAATCGGGACATAAAGTAGCAACATCAAATATTGTTGGGAATATCAACTTAACTGACAACACTGCTCTTCAATGTACCCCACCTTACCACTTTCAGTTTTCGCTTTCAATGACATTGACCACCTTAGACCGTAGTTGTCAGCTATTTGTTCTTCGGTAATGCTTTTGTTAATGCAGCCAGTAAATGCGCCAAATGCCATATTTTTCTGGCCGTATGTGAAAAACTTTGATTTTAATTTCCAATTCAAACTCAAGTGATCGCCGCTGCAAATTAGCGTGAGATTTATCCTGCGAAAATCACGTTTTAATCAAAGTTCTGTAACTACGCTTACATTTGTTTAGATGAATACGATATTCGCGCCGGTGTATTCACCAGAGCATATCTTTAATACAATTTTGATAGTACCTAAAAGTTAAAAGAGACTATCACACATGACTTTATCATACAATATATAAAATTAATAGTTTAGCTGCATGAGAATCTATTTGATTGAGATCAGTCGTGTCTGCATTAAAATAAAACTAGTTAGTCAGGATTTGACAGATAAATAAATAATTAAATAAATAAATAATTCCTTTATTAACATAGAACAATATTAAATGCAACAAAATAATTTTTATATTTAGGGCGGAGATCAGCACACTTCTTTCCAAATTGCCTTGCTCTTCCACTCAACCCCTTACGCAAACTAGAACTAAGACATAATTGTACCAATAATATAACAATAATTCCGAGAACTTATCAAAACAAAAACAAACAAAAAAATACTCTAGAGTCTAATTACACGTAATTGCAGCAAATCCAACTCAACAAAACATCGCACATGCCCTTAAAAAATAAAATTAAAACAGCCTCCGAAGTGCGCTCAATGCCTAAAGTCCCCCCTGTTGAGTAAACAGACAACACTTCACCTTCCCCCAAAACTGTTTAACGATAATGTTTAAATATCTTCCCAGCGACTATAGTATATGTGACTGACCTGGTAAGAGAATTGCCGTTTATACAGTTCAGCGCGATGGGCAGGTGGAGCAAACAAACCCCTGAATCTTAAATTAAGGTTATGGACGTTCTACAGCGTATCTTCCGCATGAGGTATTGTGGGATCCTGTTGGATAGCACCTTATGATATAATATTGCTGCATGCAACACCCTAGTGTTATCCATGTTCAACCACCCCAAGTCGCCCAGCCCATTCGATACATGATCATACTTCCTCAAACCAAAAACAAACAGAACACATGCATTTTGGAAACGCTGCCTATCCGACGCCGTCAGGCAAGGACCGTACACGGTATCACAATATGAGATCTTTTGACTATTGATAGATATAGTGAGATATTGTCAAAACATCAGCATTTGACACTACGGGTACTGTCATTAGACTGAAAATATTTGGAAAATCCTGGCTCACTACCTATATAGTATTATATCAATGCAGATGCATTATACTGCGTATGATAAAGTAAAAACCTTTGGTACCCGGGTGCAAATGGCATTTCCTTTCTCGGACTGTTAGGACACCCGCTTCGTCTGTGTGTCCAGGGCTGGAGAGAAAATCCTTTGCTCAGTAGTCTCAAAATTGCTATTACTCTCTATAGACCTTTTGTGACTTGAAGACATTTATGAAAAGCAAACCTAGTATGTATAGCACAAAATGTGTAGTTTGATAACCATTAATTAAATATGAATTAGTAAAATTAACTAATCTCATTTTTTTCACATGGCAAATTGATATAAAATGTGGCTATTTATGAAAGGCCTTAACTACGTTTTAACTAAACTGTTTTTAATAGAAAACATGCCAGTTTTTGTCTCCTCACATGGCAATAAATGTTTGCAACACCTTGAAGCTATTTTTGCCTACCTCTATTGTCTATAGGCCTTATGTATCTGCAAACGCTATGTCTATAATATTCCATATTCAGCAATATTGTAGCGTGTTATGAATACAACATCCAGCTGCAAAAATGTTTCCGCGGATTTCCGAGAAGTATAAATTATATTTGTACTAATTGCAGCATATATAGGAATAACTCACTGTCTGCCAATGCAATAACGATCATGTTTATGTCGTGATGCATTTGCGTCACGTCGGCCTTATCATAATGTTTATGCACATACATTACCATGAACATATCTCTAGCCGTACATTCTTTAAAACCAGAATTTCATTTCGCACATTTCATTATTATTATTATTATTGCCGTAAATAAGTACATACATACGCATACATTTTTTCATGTCTCCGTTATCAACACGCAAATTACGTGTGGTCTAAAGTCCGACATGTCTCTCTGTTATGAATTAGATAAGACCTCGAACATTCCTGGATAGCATAAATGATTCTAAGTATTCGGTAAGATTTGCGAATGTGATATCGAGAGCGGCATTGTTGATATACTTAAATCACACTCACGAGATTTTTAGTCTGGCTATCGTAAAAATTAAATGTAAATTGATAAGATAAACTGTGAGCTGTTTCTATGTACAGTGAAAGGACGTATTTTATTATCAGATCATGTCCAGAGAATTGTGCGGGTGCCTCATAATCGGAAAAATATGTTAATTTCCTACAAGCATTTGTTTATTTGTCTGGCAAATTAGGTAAATTGGAAAAATTTTAAAAATAGTGTTTGTTGATCAAATTGATCTTAACAATAGGTATCCTATTTTACATAGGTACCTATAGTATTTTGTATAGCAATCCAAGAAAGCATTGGAAAAGCACTCGCAAAAAGCACACCGATTACAATCGTCACCAATGTCAGTTTCATTAGATTGTTTATCTCCAGTTGTCGTCGCGAAAGAATCACAAGATAAATTGTGCCAAGTTTACAGCTTTGTGCTGTAGTCTAAAATGACCATGTTTGGGCATTTATTTAATCATACTTATTAGGTTCCATTACTTCGCAGTTTTTTGCACTAGCAGTTTTGCAGCTGAGCTGTTTATCTGAAACATACTGGGTGTTAAAAATAAGTGTAAAATATAGATTAAGTATACTGAATAGTCAACTTTTGATACCGAAACATAGAGCCGGAATATGGTACCAACTTTAGAAAAGCAGGTAGTGTAAAAGCATAATATAGTAACTATATATTTGAAAACCAAATAATTAGTATGACAAAACTTTATTTGTTTAACGTCTCTAAAAAGAATTAACGATAACCGAAATTTGCCAAAATTTATAGCAATTACAATTACAAAACGGTTCTCATTAACTCCTTCCAAAGGCGTTAAATAATAAAAAGAAGTCAGACAAATGTTAGGTATTTAGTTTTAAAAGTGCCATCCTACGATACATACTATGTTCCCTATACTGTCTGCAAAATTGATTCAATCTTCCGACTCTCATTCGGCCAATACATTTTACGTTCACATATACTTCCAAACATCACATTTTCATGAGTACATTAAAAAGAATTTCTACTATGTTCCGTATGGTCTGTATACTGATTTCCTGTACAGCTTATACATATAAGTTATAATTAGTTTTAAGTTTCACAATTAGTTACTTAGTATTGTCGCCTTTCAACTGTTCAACGTATAATAGTAATAATAACAATTTTGTTGTCGTAGATCGGTATCACAGAATTTTCACCTTTTTTCAGATATTTCGTCATTGTTCCTCGTTAATGCGGTTACATTTAAAAATATTTCTTTCGACTATTTATTGTTTACCTTACAATTTGTTATTATGTGATTTTTATCGGAATCTCGCGCGATTGATACGTTTATAGAATTTAATTATTAATTGTGTTCATTTTTTTCTCTACAATTGTGTGAATTTCAGTTAATATTACCTACGCATCGTTTATTAATTTGCTTATAGAATTGTTGGCTCGTGTTTATCAAAAGCAGGAGAAAGACGATGATATTGGTTCACAACCTCTCGAGTTATTAAGAGATAATATTTAAAGCCGAAAATACTGACAAAATGGACAACATTGAAAATTCTATAATCGTGTTTATTGAAAGGTGACAATTGTTCATTATACATTAGGCCTTGCTCGATGAACACGAGCTGGAAGTTTTTATAGTAAATTTACAATGCTTACTCCAGTATATTATATAAGTGATAAAAATTCTACAATTTTAGTTGGCAATAAGATAAAATCTTAAATTCTAGGATAAAAGATCAATGATTCTGAAAAAAATATATAATTACAAACAATTCCTAATCAAAATTATTACTGACACATTAATAAACAATAGAAAAGCAGCAGATTTTCTTGCAATTCACTTGCTATAGGTGAGTTGTCGAGCATACAGGAATCACAACCATAAAAGCAACGGAGATTTTTCAGAGTAAATGCAATATAAAATTAATGAACAATATGGTCTGTTTCTTTTTATATTTTTTACTTTCATGTTTATTGTGTGTCATTTTAGAATACTAACAAATAGGAATAATGTCTCTAATTATCAATATTATTTACAACAAATAACATAAGACGAAAACGCTACAAAATAATTAATAGCAAAGTCCTTCACACTATGTCACCCTTTATTACTAAAAAAAGACTTGCCCCCCTCTGGAATATTTTGTAACGGCGCCCATGCCCCCCCCCCCCCATGGATTTTACACCATTTATTTCCAAACTATTCGGTGTTGTTTCGGCGCTTGTCCCCTGGTTTGCATTTAAAAAAATCTTATTTTACATAGGTAACTATAGTATTTTGTAAAGCAATCCAAGAAAGCATTGGAAAAGCACTCGCAAAAACCACACCGATTACAATCGTCACCCATGTCAGTTTCATTAGATTTTTTATCTCCAGTTGTCGTCGCGAAGGAATCACAAGATAAAGAAAAGTCCTGCGATATCGGTATTTACCAAATTTACATCATTCATTACTTGCTCGTACAATAATATAGTAAATCATCAATCATCAATTTCGTACCAATTCTAAATCTTTTGATCAGTTTACCCACGATTATTTATGGCAACCCTGTATCATCAACGACAGGCATTAATAAATTTTAATAATTACCGTCGAAAAAAAAAAATTGTGCAACGCTTTTTTACGTTACGTTAGCGGTTAGACAATATTCCAATTCCTTGTGCAAACAATATGCCGCCTATGGCGAAATAGTTTAAACTGTTTGCCCCAGACAGTGTTTTATGTTACTCGTTACATTACAACACGAGCCGTCTATTAAAACTACTGATAACACACTATAATTAGTCCGCCAGACAGAGTCGAGCGAGACACATAAACACGATAGGTACGTCGCATACATTGAAAATGTGTCTGGGTCTAGGCATAGGTGGCTAGATCGTTGGAATGCGTTTTCTTTGTGCAGTGCGCATGAAATATTTGCAATATCCTATAAGGCTGGTTAATGCAACGATAATGCAATTTGCGACGAGCAGACACAACAATGACACATCTAACTGCTTGGTATGTATGATGGTGAGCAATGAAAATATTGACGACCCAGTTTCATGCTGATGGCAAGTTATTTATATGTAGTCTACCTATTGTTAGGTAACTGTTTTCGAAAATAGAATGAATCGTGTTGATGTCTCAATGGTTTTTAGCAATTAATATTGGTTATTAGCAATGTTAGATGTTTGTTAAAAATTGATGAGCAAGCGCTATATTGTTTTGTCTATTTAAAATATTTAGATTACTACTTTATTGCGTTATCATTCACAGAAGTATTAGAGTATACCAAATTAAAAAAAAAAAACGTTAATTAAATTGAATGATACATGATCATCAATTTCCTCCAAAATATTACATACGGTCAGATTTAATATGAATTAAATATTGTTCAGCAGTTATATATTAATTTTAATTTATTCTGTTCCATTTTATAGTTTATTCTATTGATACATTACTTTATATTGCACAGAAAAATGATCACCAACGATTTAAAAATTCTTTGCCAGCATCTCAATATAGCAAACGCCAAAAATAACACATGCCGTGACATTTAAGCTGTATATTATTATATCAAATTCTGGGAATATAATTTACTTTGATTTAAATAAAAAAATTTATACTATATTTAATTGCTGACCCGCTTTTCGCCTTTGTGCTTCAAGAATAAAAGTATTTTTCCAGACTCGTCAGGGACATCGTTCAGGGATATTCCAATATCAAAATTTCGTATTGTCAAGAATTCTATAATTTACCTATGTACATATAATTCTGTCAATACTTATTGTTTTGTATTATATATTCACTCGTGGTACATTACCCGACAAATATAAACATTCAAGTAATTATTAAGTATTTTAAATATTGTTAAATAAGATTTATTATCAAGAAATATTAAACATTTATGTTTTACAATTTTTAATAAAACACATTAGAAAATAAGTCCTTAGTCTTCTTCAGTCTGCCCTCTCACCCTCATCTGTATTTGAATGTTTCTTGCGTCTGGAATCTTCAGTGTTTTCCTTGGTGCAGTTTTTTTTATTCTAGTCATTTTTCGCTTCTATTCTTGTTTCTCTAGAATGATTTTTATTTGTGCTTTCTTCTTTTTATTAACAAATATTCTCTCCAAGCATTAGATAATAATGTTGCAGAAGGACAGTTTCTTTTTACTTTATTTGGGTGTTTCAGGCGAGAATAATGATTTTTTCAATGGAGTTGGCATGAGTTATCTCCGAAGGTGGTGTATTAATGCCAAAATCGACACTGTCTACTGTAATAATTAGGGATTATTGATGTCAGTAATTCCGACACTCGTGTCGAAATTTGGACAAAATGCGTACAATTAATTGTATTATAGCAAACGATATAAACGATGTTATTTTCTTGTGTAATTCCGACACCCCTAAATTTGTAAATAATAGTGGCAAAAAGAGTACTACACCGTTTTATTATGAAAATACAAAGCACTTTTAGTCAACCTAAATAGATATTATAAGAATTTTCTTAATTACTGTTATCCTATGGAGATGTAAAAAGAAGTCCAATTGCAGTTACCTTATAAGGAATAAATGAACTTTTAGCATAATACTCAATTATCAAGATCAGTCAAACTTGTAGGTTATATTCTGACCGTTAGAACATCGGTAGAATAAGAAACCATTGTGGGTTGATAAATGTAACGTCAGATCAACAAACCGGATGTCCTAAAATAAAGGTCAATGTTATAGATTTCGTCGGAATTTAGGATACTCTCTGAATTTGGGGCGTTTATCTTACTTAATGTGTTTTCGCAGTACTTAATATGTTTTCTTAATATTTCAAACTAGTGTATGTAGTTAGTACGCTTGTACGAAACAGTTTTATACTTTAGTTTCGTATTTACTTTGTAAACAATTTTTCTAAACTTTAAATATTTGTATGTACGACTCAATTTTCCGATACGCAAAATAATCCATGCATTAAGTAACTACCTATGGAGAAATAATCCCCAACATAATACACACCACCGATTATATTCATTCTTTTAGTGTCAGTTCGGTATTTTATCATCAAAATCAGTCACTTAACTGTCATAAACTGTTTTATCCACTACTGATAAATTAAATGTTATACAAAATACATTGACAAATTTGCAAAATATTAGAATCAAATCGATTTATTGTAGTAAAATTTAAAAAAAAAATACGGGCGATAATTTTAAAAAATCTCTAGTTTTAACGCGTAGGCTGATGACGACCTGCTCGGTCGAAACATTGGTAACCAAGAGTCCTAGCCCACTTTTCTTTTACTTAATAATGTAATCAAAATTCATGCGGCTATTGACCCAAATACAGCACACGTAATCGTAACCCGCGCCAATTCCCGTCACATATACCACGAAAAAGAAATCGAGAGCACCACTACGGTGCTTGCGGTAAAGCCAGACGCTGAAAGCGAAATTGATTTCTGGTTGAATTCCATTAAAGTCGTCAGCACAGCGCACAAAAATAACACGCCGGATAGGATCGAATTTCGATCAAATGGAGCGAGGCGCCCTCTTACTCCTGGAGCATTAGGTGACGTCAAAACCGAAATTCGCCCCTGCCACGTCGACATAAAAAAAAACACAGACCGTACCATAAAACCCCAGCAGCGACGCGTTATTAACGAAATGAGGACGTAGCGGGGACAAAAAGGACGTTATTTGGCTGGAAGTAGGCCGTGCATCGATTTCGGCTGCGTGATGCTGGCCGAAGGGGGTGAAAGTGAAAGCGACGGAAGTGGTGGAGGTGCCAGGAGAATGAAGATAGGGGGTTTACAGAGCGGACTGGAGCTGCGGAGTCGATAGTCCCTTCCGAATAAAGGAGAATAGCGGGAGAGAGGAGAAGGATCAATACGCAGGAGTGCGTGCGCTACACCGGATTTCATTCATAAAGCGCGATGGGGGTCTCAAAGGATAACTGGAACAAGGAAATGTTCCGCTTCGGTTTGCTCCAGTAACACAAGCCCTGGAGTTTGTTATTACGCTAGGCTGGAAGCTTGTTTATTCATTATTCATGCGAAAATATTGTTAGAGACGTTCGTACAAAACAGAATGTTTCGCTTTTCACTGTTCTGCGGAGATGGCTTGTGAGTTGTTTTTTATGAGAAGTACATTCGTAATATGCAGTGATGTGGGCCGGGTAAATACCCGGCGGGTGGGAACTTATAAAATGGGTATTTACCCGGGTATTTGCGCCTACTTAATACCTAAATTTTTGGTATTTACCTTTTTATACTTAAAACACCATTTAACAATATTTCAGAGATATTTATACAGACTGAGCCACTTTTTTACCGCAAGAATTATTTTTAGATAGTAAATGTCATTCTGAGTAGGGGAGACTGGGGTCAGTAGAAACACGGGTCAGTTGAAACAAAGCAAATAAGTCAAGAACTAATCGCGACAGCGTACTGCGATTGACATGGAGGGGGTAACTTTCGTGTCCGGACTCGCTTGTTAGTGTTTCACCTGGCTATGCCCGTTTTTTGTTGTGCGCTACAGTGACTATTGTGTTTTGGAGAGGCAAGGTAAGTATTTTTCTATCCATTCATTTCGCAATTACTATTTACTCAAACACAATACTGATAATAATTTTTGTGTATAATATATTTGAAAATAAGAGCTTATGTACAAGTATTTTTTTTGTTCTGAATTACTTCATGTTGATGATAAAAATTATTAGTTGAAAAAATGTAGCCTGGGGTCAGTTGAAACAATTTTTGTGGGGTCCGTTGAAATGTTACAACTGACCCCATGTTTATTAGTGATTATACGGTTATCAATTACAGATGATGATTTTTTCTTGCAGATGCCACGAATCCGTCAAAGGAAAACCACAAAAGGACTAAGTGATATATTGTTGTATTCCTGGCTTTTGGATGGTAGGGCGATGGAACAACAAAGCGTGAATTTATTGGTTGAACTTATGATTTCTGACACCAGGGCAGCTTTTAGTGAAGCTCCGTAACACAGTTGAAAATACTTCCGGATAATTCTTGAAGAGTTCTCGAATTATCGAAGCACTAATAGTGACTTTCGGGCGAAGTCAAAGATAAATGTTGCTTAGGCACTTGGTATTACTGGGTGAAGCCAAAGATGAAGTTTAATGTTGAACTTTATTGAAGAACCACTTTTACAATATGGAGACTTATTGTTCTAAACTATTCTGTCCAAAATACCAACTGTTCTATCCAAAACACTAACTAAACACCAACTGTTCTATCCAAAATACCAACTAAACACCAACTGAAGTAATAATAATCTGGTCGCTTATTTATATTATAAAAGATGCAAGCTCAGCAGCTTCTAGAACTATTGCACCATAAAAATAAGGGTTTGCATCAACATGTTTACTTAACGGTATATTCCAGATTGCTATTTCATAATATTGCGTAATTGGGGGTACACAACAATATCACAGTATAGAAACGCGTATGACAAAGTTAAAGAAGGTATCTCTATCAGAGCAGCGGCGGCGCAATTTAATTTGAAATATGTGTCCCTGTTTCGCTATAAACGGAAAAGGGAGGCTGCTGATAAACTTGGCACACCCGTAACAATGGGCTATGTACCACCTAATAAAGTATTTACGACAGAGCAAGAAAAAGTGCTAGCAAAATATTTAATTCAATCTGCTGACATATATTTTGGGTTTTCGGCAAAAGAAGTGAGAAAGTTGGCATATGAATTGACACTCAAGTTTAATTTATCAAAACCAAATAACTGGGATGTCAATAAAATGGCTGGTGTAGTTTGGGTCTGTGCCTTTATGCATAGAAATCCTGAGCTTTCCATAAGAGCAGCCCTGACCACTAGTTTATCTACGGCAACGAGCTTCAATAAAACAAATGTAGATGCGTTTTTCAACAACCTACAAGTAGTAATGCATCGTCACCACTTCGAAGCCCAAGATGTATACAATGCTGATGAGACAGGTATCACGACCGTGCAGAAACCAGATAGAGTAATAGCTAGGCGTGGAACTCGCCAAGTAGGAGCTCTAACATCTGCTGAGCGAGGAACACTGGTCACGGTAGCTATAGCTGCAAATGCATTGGGAAATGTTATACCTCCTCTATTTGTATTTCCGCGGGTTAGATACCATGACTACTTTATTAGAGATGCTCCAGTTGGTTCCCTAGGTACAGGCAATTCTTCAGGGTGGATGCAAGATGAGTCTTTTATATTATTTCTAAAACATTTTCAGAAGCATACAAATGCTTCTACCAACCATATAGTCTTGTTGTTACTGGATAATCATTCATCACATATCCACATAAACGCACTGGATTTTTGCAGGGAAAATGGGATTGTGATGCTATCTTTTCCGCCACATTGCTCACACAAGTTGCAGCCTTTAGATCGGTCTGTTTATGGGCCATTCAAACGATTTATAAACTCCACTTGCGATTCTTGGATGCGAAGTCATCCCGGAAAAACGATGACAATTTACGATATACCCGGTATAGTGGCCACTGCCTTTCCTCTGGCAGTAACACAAAGTAACATCCAAGCCGGTTTCAGAAACACCTGAATCTACCCATTTAATAGGAACAAATTTACCGATCTGGATTTTGCACCGTCATTTGTGACTGATAGGCCGGATCCTAACATTGGTCTTGAAAATCAAGAAAATCTAAATCCCCAATTGACTCATCATCTTCCAGTATCAACTTCCCGGGCAGAAACCTGCCAAGATCCTATGCCATCTACAAGCAATCAATTTTCACCAGAACTGGTGAGACCTTTTCCTAAGGCTCCACCCAGAAAAGGAACAAATAGGGGAAGAAAAAAGAGAAAATCGGCAATTTACACCGACAGTCCTGAAAGGGAGTCCATAAGAAAGGAAGCGGAAGATAAACTCAGCAAGAAAAGAGCTAAAGAGTCTAAGCAAAGTCTAAACGCTAAAAGTGCAACGTTAAAAAACAAGAAAGGAAAAAATAAGAATTCTATAGTTCAGTCGGAGGAGGAGGAGGAAGAAGATTATTACTGCCTAGTGTGTGCTGAAACCTATCGTCCAAGTAAATCGGGGGAGTCGTGGATACAGTGCATTGGCTGCCGGCTGTGGGCTCATGAACGCTGTGCTCCTGGAGAAGTAAATTACATGTGCCTAAATTGTGAATCTGATTGATTCCTCCATTCTTTCTATTTTAGATCTATAATTGAACTTTTTGTTGTTTTGTTGTTGAATTATGTTTATGTTGCATAAGAATTTATATCAGAATAGGTTTATTTATGTTATTTATGTTAAACTAAGTTTGTTACCAATGAATATGTGTGTTTAATTTAATAAATATATATATTGATGATATCATTTATATTCATTTGAACTATGTTTCAACTAACCCCACCCTCTGTTTCAACTGACCCAGATACAGGGACAGTTGAAACATTTTACAATAAAAAATTAATTGCTTCATTTGATTTCTTGTGTATAAGTATAGTGAAAATTCTAATGTTAATGCGTCGAAGGATACTTAAACTTTCACCACCACCACCACTTAAGAACCTTGTCGCCATAATAAAGTAATGATAAAACATCCCAGTCAAACTGTTTCAAATGACCCCAGTCTCCCCTATAACTTTTCATATGAACCTAATAGTTTTCTCAACGCCTTGTTCCAGCCGCTTGAAATATTAACTAAATAAAGTAAAATAAACAATAAACTACATATCAAACAATGCTAAAAGTAAGAAAGAGTACAATCAATACCCATAACAAAATTAAAAGTAAATATATTTAATTAAATTAAAGTTTGAAAATTCAAAATGTTCACAATAAACTAAATAAACAAATGAAGGAAAACAAAATAGATATATTATGAAACTTTTTAGATATTTGTTTCTCTACAAGTAATTGTGATTGTGAGTAGTGATGCAGAACGGTAATATTACCGGGGTAATATTACCGGTAATTTTGGTAATATTACCGTAAGTTACCGAAGGCATAAATTCTCGCTGGTAAATTACCGCGGCGGTAATATTACCGGTAACTTTGGTAATATTGCGGTAAGTTACCAACGGTAAGTTACCCTTGCTAAGTTACCGTACTGTTAGTAATATTACAGTAAGTTACCCTTGTTAAGTTACCACGGCGGTAATATTACTGGTAATATTACCCGTAATATTTACCGACAGTCCATAAGTTAAGGGTAATATTACACCACGGTAATATTACCCGTTATATTACCGACTGTCCATAAATTACGGGTAATATGACATCATGGTAATATGACCAGTAATATTACCGGCAGTCCATAAATTACGGGTAATATTACATCACGGTAATATTACCGGTAACGATACCGGTAATATTACCGGTAATATTCTCTTTTTTGAAATTACCGGTAATTTTGCATCACTAATTGTGAGTATAAAGTTTCTTTCATGCCGACTTATTGGGTTTATCAATTCCTAAAGAAGTTAAGTGATTTATTATACAGTTTTGCGTTTATTTTACAATTATATGAAACGGTTAAAATTTTTTAAGTAATAAAGAAAACAAACATGTCCCTATGAAACTTTTTACTCAGTGTGGCATTTACTATCAGGAAAAAGTTATGCTGGGAAAAGGAGGTATTTACCCTTGATAATATATATATATTCGATACATGGGTTTCAGTTAAGAAACCAAAAATTTTCAAGTATTTAAGAAAAAAAAAAACTTCAATCAAATTTATCGTAGATTTGAGAACCACTGCTTCTCAAACCAGAAATTAGCATACCCCTAGAGATCTCAAACAGGATACAGGCCGTAAAAAATATAATCAAAATTATAGTTTTTACAGTAGTAATTTTGTATGTTTTTAACTAAATAGGTACTAGTTTTTTGCTAATTAACTTATAATAGTGGTTTGATAAGCTATTTTACACGCAACAGTAAAATGATTACCTAATGGGTTTATTTTAGGATTATTTTGAAATAAATTTGGTTTTCAAGTTGTGATACCTAGTGAGGATAATACTGTAACTGTAAAGATTATTCGAAAAAAATAAACTGAAATAAACTAAATCCAAACTGAAAATCACTTACTCTGTCATAACAAAAGTTTTTACGTTTTTAACAGCAGTTTCTTTGGTCTATTAGGTCTATTGGTTAATTAGTTTTGCTTTTAGATAATTATTTTTTTCTTTATTTAGCGAACTATTAGATCTGACATTGTCTAATAATTACGTGTTTTTTACAGGTACGTATCCAAAGTTTTACTTCAGAGTGACTTACAATTGGTAAGAGATAGATATAGTTATACGTAATAATTTCATATATCGCGACCCGAAACCCATAAGGTTTCTAATTAGGCATTTATAACAAAATAAATTAATCTTTCATAACAATATTGTAGTACGTTACAACTAAGGTTTAACCTCAAAAAATGAACAATACAGGGTGTTTGTGTAGTGATAAATTCCTTACCATCTAAAGAAGAGAATGAAGAAACAGAAAACGAAAAAAATAGTAACATACCTTAATTTTTCTTTTCCCAGTAAGTTAATCCAATATTGCTAGTCTTGCGATGTGTTGATGGTATGAATTTGAACGAATGTCAAAACTAGAACAAAATAAATAGCAATAAATACTAAATATATTGTTAATATAATTAATATTATTATCATTGTCACCGAAAATACGCCCACATGCAAAATATAAAAATATAATCAACAAAGAAATAACTGATTGTAAAATGATTGTAAAAAGAGTTTTCGACGACGTAGAACTGGGTCTTAAGGCGCCCAACTAAAAGCTCTATTGTTGTAATGCATGTATATAAAGTTATTTGTATAACAAAACAAGTATAACAAAAAAAAACAAAAGACGTAGAAGCAACATTCAATTTCTAAAAATTATTTTGTAAATACACCATTTATTGATCTAAGAAATTTCTTAATTTCAGTGAAAATGAAATATTATAAATAATAAATAACTCCTTTCGTTGAGAACCCATTTTTTCGCCGCCCTAGGAGTATACTAAAAATCATGAAACAGTTTGCGAGCCCAGAACTGGTATTGTCATGAGCAGTCCTCGCAGGTGCTTCACCGATGATGCCCTTGGCGATTCAACGCCAGACACGCGCTAGACACTTTCTAAGAACACCTTACGCAGAAATAGGTTCACCTATTCAGAAAGTGCAGCGACGGTGGTCATGGCTTGCCGCTTTTTGTCGGGCAGGTCGATCCTCGGCGCGCAGACACAATTCCTAAAATACGACAATGAGTAAGTAAGACCCCCCCTCAGGGTGGAGAGACAGAGCAAGCTCTAAGAAGAGAAGAAACTGGTGGCGTATAAATAATACAGCGTCCACTTCAAAAACAGTACTCGGAAGGACAAATACGGAACATCTCATCTCGTCAGCGGGTCGGCGACAAAAAGGTAGCCAAGAATTCTCCCTCTCTCCCCAAGTCCCATTCTTCTGTCACGCTAAAAAGATCGTCATCGAGCGCTTCGTCGTCCGCAGTCATTAGCGCGAGGCGGTAATTTTTCAAATGCGCGGCATCCGTCTTCGTCACTGGACCGATGCTACCGAGTTGATGAAAAGCCAATAAGCGCAACTACCGATATCTTGGCTGGTGATCGTTGGCAAAGTCGTCACGATTTTGTTGCTTTTACGTACATAGTATAACTAGTATAACTAGTTTGAGAGAAAATACTTTTCGACGTTATCGCACAAAAAGCGTTTCTTTTTACATTTATTGCAGATAGTACTTTTACATGTATCTCCATATATGTACTTTTAATTCGTTAGTTCTACTAAAATAAAAACTTGCCAGTCAATATTAAATGTCTAACCATATACACTAACAAAAACTTAACCAAATGTCATAAAATCACGACGACGCGTCGTACTATGCTCTACGTACGCTGAAATGAAAACATGCACCATAAACTTTAAAAGTAGGAAGCGAAAAACATGTAACAGCTTTTTAAATTGACGCATGCACGTTTTGGTCTTGTGTTTGACAGTGAGGAAATACAACTTCACAGAGTTGTCACCTTGGTTTTCACCTCAATGCTTTCATTTCAAGGTTGAACCTTTAAGTTTACCCTACTCAAAGAATCTGTGACGTCACACTTTGAAGTTCAATGCTCAAGGTTTCATGTGTAATTAGAGGATGTTTTTGAGTTTTTTTTTTATTTTGAAGCAATTTTGTCGAATAATGTGACGTGATGAGAGCTTTAGCTACTAGGTCGTTCTGAAGTTCACGTATTGAAATGGCAAACGGAAACAAAATATTCGAAAAATGTCGGCCACTGTTTTTAATAGTGTGACATTTAGCACTATTCCTCAATTCTGCTTCTTAATAATACTGCTGTTAACTTATACTAAGTAATTTTATTTCAAATGTGTAGATATAACGAAATTTTTTGACAATTAATTGTCAAACTTATAACCTTAATCGCCAATAATTGACATTGCCGAGTGACAGTACAGACAATTAATTGTCAAACTTATAACCTTAATCGCCAATAAATTGACATTGAATTAAAATATACAATTTGAATGACAAATATTTGATATTTGATTGACATATAACCATGGCAACCCTTAATGCCGGCGCGGGCGTTAAGAATCCTTAACGCCCTCGCGGGCGTTAAGAAGCAGTTTTTGCCCCGGTATCTAAGATGTAAAATGTCACTTTATGATCATGTAGGACATAGAAAAAATTATATTCGCATTGTGATAAGATGTTCTAAAATAATTGCTATGCAATTAAGTATATTTAGATTTTGCCAATTTCTTTGAGGTACCTACTGTAATTATTGCAAGAAGCTTATCAGGTTACATACATACAGCCGAGAGAAACCGACTATTTTTAGGAATAGTTTTAGGGACTTAATAATTAAAAATACGACAAAACATCAATTACATGTTATTTATTGGCTCTTTAAGCACAGGCGAAGTATAACTTCACTGTCTTTATAAATTAATTACATGTGGAGGACACTATTCAAAGATTCAAAACGATTCGTGTAAAATAATATTGTAGTTATATGCTATCGAATTGACACAAATTTTTTAATTTCTACAAAATTTGATTTATGATAGTTTGAAGTCGAAAGCGTGCATTTTATGACCAATTTTGTTCTTTAATGGTTCATAAAAACTACATTAAAAAATATAAAAAATGCCAACAACCTATAGAGAATGTATTTGTGAAGATTAAAAAACGATTATTTTAAAATATTCACTATTTCCGAGCAATCGCGCCGACGGTGCAGCAAAGCATAGGTCTAATGAGTAACTATTTATACGTATAAAGCTTTTAATGGAAAATCGTATAGTATTCCAGTGAACACAATTAATAATTAATTGTTATCGTCAACTTCTGATTAATTTGCCATTTCCTTCTTTTTTTTTGTTTATTTTTATTTTTTAGAATGCTGTATAAATAATTTATTTCGAAATATTGCAGGTACTTATGCTATTCCTTAAAACAACAGAAATTAGATAAAATTTAGTAATTTCCATTTTTCGTCAATTTACATCTTGTCTTTAGTTTGTTTGTATTGTAAGGGCACTACATATTTCTCTTTTAACTATGTTTTGTTACTAGATAAAAGAAAAAGTTAGTCGATGTTAATAATAGTTGTGTACTTCCGGTATAATCTGAAATAACCTACATTCGTATTTTAAATGACATTTTAATTATATTTTCTTTGCTTTTTCGCCAATAGCGTATAATTTTCTATTTATCACCATACACTTATCATTATACTGCATTACAAAAGATCAGCAAATTGGTATATGGGAAAGGGATTACTATTTCCCTTTGTTTGAATAAATTGAGGAATTTTTATTATGGCATGTTAATAATATTATGCAGTGGTACGAATAATCAAAATATGTCTTTTATATTTGAACTAAATGTTGCTTTTCTACAAGGATAGACAGCAAAACATGATGGATTGAAGGCAAGAATAACAAACTGCTAAACTGGCAGAAACACGTGTCATATTTTACCTGCATTTCGGAAAGAATATCAAAATCTAGCTCACTGTTTGTCAGCCACTCTGTGCCACTTAAAATAAAAAAAAAGACGCGAAATTTTCTTAAAATCATCATTACCTTTTTAGGTTTTCTATGGATCTATGTATTTAAACCCAACTATTGGTGCTTTCCTATTTTAGTGCCTTTTCCCTCGTTTTCCAGCTTATTCTAGCGTCCATTTTCCTAATATGAATGCTTGAGTCCCCAGTCAAGTTATAATAAAGTTATAATCCAGCTATTATGGCATTAGATATTAGCTCAATTTTATCCTGTCATCATCCTTTTAGTTAGTATTTTTGGATTATGGCTTCCACCCCGCCTTTGGCAATCAATTAAACTTTACAACCACTCCGGTATTAACGATCCTATTACAACAAGGTAATGGCACCGGAGTAGTTGGTTGCAGGACCGCCTCTTCAGCCCAGTTAGCTTAGCTATCAGAAGCATACGCATACGCGCATATATTATTAGATTAGACCCGGAGTACGCGCTTGTCGGAGATTCCTCGCTCTCTGCTTATATTTACGAGCGCGGCGGGTAATTTTTATGTATCAGTGCATAAAATATGCAATTAAAAACTAACGACCAACTCTTAGGGCAGTCGTAAAAACTAGCTAGGGCCGTTTTACACGTGTTCGAGCTCCCAGACTGTTATGGGCGGGCATAAATCAGGGAAAAAATATGGCCCGCGTCGTGAGTGAAGAGAAAAATATTCCGAACTGATTCTGTCAACTCCTTTGAACATGATATATAATATAGCGTATTCAATTATATAAATATCAGATGGTCCATGAACAATTTATAGTTTTAATATTATTCGCTACCGGCTTTCAAAGTTAAAAAACATAGACATTTTTATTAAAAAGAAAAAATAACGGAATTGCCTTATTTTTGAATATTTTTGAATTCTTACCTTATTCCTTACAGTGTTTCAAGTTTTTCTTTATTTGTCTAAAAGATAGCATCTTAAAAACCAAATTATTTCCGAACTACGACAAACTTCTTGATAGTGATCTATCTATCAGTGGCGTAGCACTATATTCAGCGCCCTGGAGCAAGAAAAATCTGTGCGCCCCCTTGATTTTCGGAAGAGGTCTGGCAATTGTTGAGCATTTAATTTAATGTACCCTACTTTTAATTCCAATTTTTCAATTCCAGATTGATCTCAGGGCAGGTTCAGTTTCAAACAGTTCAGTTTAGGGTTTTATGACAATAAAAAAACAAATAGTAAGCTGGCTGTTTTCGTTTTCTAACAAATTAAACTAACCCCAATATTCTTCAGATGACAAAAGTGTGTTATATAAATACCGGCATCGTATTTTATGGAATTTTTCTAAAACTAATGTCCTTTACTACCGTAGATTTATGAATATACATCGTTACACTCTTGGGCGTATCCAGCTCAAATCGGAAGGGGGGGGGGGAGTTGTATAAATTTTATTCGCCTATTAGGGCGGTCCAAAAATGCATTGAAAAAATTTTTGTGTTGATTTAATGCAACGACCTCCTCAAATCGTTTCCAAATCCAAAAAGGTGGACACGTATTTTATTTTTTTTGAAATTTTGGCAAATTTTGGAAATTTTCAAGTAATTGTTGGGGGTTGGGAAAAACTTATGACTAATTGAGGACTTGTAGAGGATTTTCCAAGGAAGCATTTGACCAATTATACATATGGATTTGACGCCCTCAAGCCATCCCCATAATGGTCTGAAAACTACCCTTAAATGAAAAATGTACATTTTTCAGCTAATTGATGCTTCTGAGCATTTCATTCTCCTTTTCCTCATAGAAAGTATTACTATAAATTATTACTATAAGTCTAGTGGAATTTTTATAAACATTTTCATTTGTTTAAACTATTTTTGTTTGCAATTCACTTAAAATTAATTTTTTAGAATATTCTGGCCAACTGTCATTCTCAAGTGACAGCATTTATATATATTTTGGGATGATCTCCATTGATTAAATAATAAAATATTATTCGTTCTCAATAACATTTATTCGAAAGAATTGAAATGATTTTAAAATCTTTTTGTTTCGGGAAATTGGCGAGACATTTCTTTTTAAAAATATTAACTTTCCTAAAGTCAACAAATTTTATTAATCACATTTCTTTCTCCATTTCCTATTCTGATTTCCTGACACTGTGTGTCGCAAGTTAATGTGGGTTTGTTGCTGTCTGGAAACTGTTCCCTGTACTCTAATTTGAAATATTGAAAACGAATATTATTTTATTATTCAAACACTGGAAAACATCCCAAAATATAAATGATGTCACTACAGAATAACAGTTGGCCAGACCGATCTAAAAAAAAAATATTTTAGGCGAATTGAAAAAAAATCTTAAAGAAATGGCATTTGTTTAAATAAATGTGGGTGTATTAGATAATACAGACTAGATATCTCTATCTAGATTTTTCTATCATAATTAGAAAAAGTTGAAAATGAATTATAATTGATTGTTTAAAAAAATAGGAAGAAATTTTTAAATGAATAATGTCCTTCTAAGGTAATAAACTGCCATTTCGTATTCAGAAAACTGAAATCAGACGGACTTTAGAGAAAAACGAATTATTTAAACAAGTAGAATTCGTTTAAAGAAATGGAAGTTAACTGACAAATGTTTATAAACATACCATAAGACTTATAGTAATGATTTCTATGAGAAAAGGGAGTTTTCAGGGCACTGTGTGGTGGATTGGGGGGTCAAATCCATGTGTATAGTAGGCCAAATTCTTCCTTGGAAAGTCCTCGACAAGTCCTACACTTTAATATAAGTTTTCCCAAACCACGAACAATTATTCGAAAAATACCAAAAAATCTTCTGATATAAATTTGAGACCACCAAAGGCACCATTAAGCGTTGTATAGTGATGACAGTTCGTTCAAATGATGAAGTCATTATTTGAACAAACTGTCATTATTATACAACACTAGTGTCATTTTAATCATTGGCGTGTATCACGATGTGCATTAGGTATATTATAGTCTGAGTTTTTTTCAAAAAACTTTCAGCAGGATGAGCTCTTAAAAGTAAAATATTCAATTTAAGTGTTTCTGTCTGGAATACAACCAAAAAGGCGCTTTTTGTAATCTCGTTTTGCGTTCTTTGATCATTTCATTCAAGTTTTTCAGAACAGATTTTTCAATTTTCTCACGTTTCCAAAGTCTAATATCGAAAATACTACATAGTGTTTAATCTACAAAAAGGGATTAAAATTTACTAATGTTGAGAATAGTAGAAGTGTATAGTGTTATCGGCAATACGGGACAATAATTACATGCACACGAGTGCACGTCTATCGGTGCATGTTTTGTCTATAGCAGCGCTGTTTACTCTCCTATCGGCAAGTCTTGGTAGTTCAGGTGTTGTTTGCGTTTGCAGTTACAGAAATCTGAAGTATGCGTATACGTGTGTAGGTGCGGTTTGTTTTATAAAGGAATTATTGGTCGGATGGAAACGTGCCGATCGACAAGTTATTAAAATAGCACAGCCAGTCTGGCTGGAAACTATTTGCGGCAATTGTTTTTCAGTACAATAATAACAAATGCTTTATTCTAGAGATGTAAACGACATGTTTACAAAAGTAAAATCCAAAATTCATCAATATGATTTTACGTAAAAGTGTTTACGTTTCTACTAAAATTTGCAAAACTAGGCTAGGGTTGCAGTTCACCTGCAACCTCTTTGTCATAATTGTCATGTTGTTTGCAATGATGTGCATCATATTTCAAATTCCTGTTTCTTTTTGTTGTCATTACCCACACACAAGAATTCAACACGTATACACAACCATCTCCGATTCTATATTTATCCGATTGCTATATAATCGATGTTTAGAGTAAATGCCACGAAAGATGTAAACCAAGAGTTAGTTTAGTCTGAGCTTCTAGATTTCAACCAATGTGTGTGAGTATGTGCGATTCTCGATGTAAACACGGAGGTGTGGTAACCGAGTGCAAGATATTTTTTTTAAAATAGCACACGTCGTCGCAGCAACTCTAGTATTACATATTACCGGTCCACGACATCAGCAGCTACATATTATATTATGAGGTTGCAAATAACCTTGCCAGCAGCCTTGTCTAGCTGTCTGTCGCAGCAAAGCCAAACACATCGATTGACATAGCGGTGTAAAGATGGTGTAAATTACTTTATTTATGATTTTCATCTCTTCAAGTTTGGACAACATAGACTAATATTATGTTGTTATGGTATACATATTTAAGTTAATTTAAACAAAAAAAGCAGATGTTCGTGTTTATAAGATCAGTAGTCCATTAGACATGACTAACTGTTTAATGGAAGCACTGGTGTGAAAACAAAATAAAAAGCATTATTGAAGACATTACTGTAAGAATAATAATAACAAATAACAAATTATTGTAATAAGTGTGCACTGCTCCCTGACTGGAAAATTTATTCGAATACATGATGAAACGCTGGACAATAGCTTGCAGATGTGCATATTTACGAAGAACATTATTTCCTTTCTTAAATTGATCTGCTCATGGATTAATTAGTAAGTAGATCTTGATGCTGAATGTTGGTTATGTCAAATCTACACAGTCTTCAACTTACCATTCTGAACTTGGTATAATGTTTGTCGTTATCTAGATATCTAGTAAAAATACCAAACTTTATGTTGATATTATGTGGTCTCATTTCGGAGTTATGGGAATGCAAAATTCCAAAAATCCTTCCAATTTATATCTTTAAATTACGATTGTAGCTCACGTAATTAAGTTAGAGAAGTGGAAGAGGTGTTATTTTTCAGCGACCAACAGAGGCAAGTGCGATGCATAACTTTCAAAGCTAAACATAATAATATCCGCAATAAAAAAATGCGGATACTGCCATTAACAATACTGTAAAACCGCTATTATACAGTGAGAACACAAAGTATTGAAACATGACAAAATCTCTAAATCGGTCTGTTATTAAAAAGAAAACTCTGTTTTGAATTGCAAAATATGCACACATATTTATCGTAAGCTAAATTTCAGACCTTCAATGGTTTTTGAATTAAGACGGAATCGACATATTTTTTATATGACACCATTGGCTTAATAATAACATATACAATGATGGCCGTACAAATTTTCTAGAAAAAGATAGTTGAAAATTAGTGTTATATTGTGTATTTTATACAGATTTTGAGGTTTCTGGGAGATTGAATTCAAATGGCATACATTTACTAATGTAGCTAAAATTACTGTTTTGACATTTGACCTCACTTTTCCGGATGTCTTACATAATTTTGAGCTCGCATTCGTATTCAGGGTAAATAAAGTTCCAGAGTACATTTTATATTCCATTTACAACCTCCATGCTACTCAAAGTTATCAATATTTGCAATTTCAATTATGGTCTTTAAGCCTTTAATTTTCTTCCGCTACCATTAAGACAATTAAATGTTATATTAAAATAACTTTCAAATATGGGATTGCCATTACATCAAAATGTGTATTTTTATAGTAAAAAATCTGATGTGGCCAGGCACATGACTTTATCATACCATATATAAAATTAATAGTGTAGCTGCATGAGATTCTATTTGATCGAGATCGGCCATGTCTGCATTAAAATAAAACTACTAGAACTAGACTAGAGATATTTTGATTATATTTAGAGTAGGTAATGTCAAAACATCAGCATTTGACACTACCTACTGTCACGATACTGTACGAGCGATCTCGATGAAATAGAATTTGCTCATGTAGCTAAACTATTAATTTTACCAAAAAATTTCATAGTCATAAATTATTCAGATTTCCTCTACTTTAATTTATTATTTTACTATTTCGACGAAATTCCAGATATAACGGCTTATTTGCAATATCTTTCAAAAATGCTAAGACTAAACCTCCTGTTCCTTTGGACCCTTGGTTCAACAGAAAGCGTCTAAATATGGAGTGTTGTCATACTACGGATGATAAAAGTAAAAAGGTTCTGGTTCTGATGATTAATATATTATACTGGCTTCTAGCATACTATATTTTTGAGTTTTACGCCGTCTTCAGTGCTAACTACAAAAGGTCATAAAGAATTATGCTCAATATTCCAAATAAGTTTTAAGGTTAACATACCGTCTTACAATCTTTCTTGTATTTATTCGCGAAAACATAACATTGCTATCCGCACTCGAAATATTGTTTTTCAATATTGTTTCAACATTGTTTCACCTAGCTCCTCATGGCAATTCTCCATGCATTTGCGTGTTGAATTGACGTTTCGCAAACGCTGACGTTCCAAATACTGTCAAAAGCATCCAAATATCTTGGCTACCTAGTATTAATACAGACACGATTTCGATCAAATAGAATTTGCTCCTGCAGCTAAACTATTAATTTTACCAAAAAATGTTATAGACATAAATTATACAAAATTTCCTCTACTTTAATTTATTGTTTATCTATTTTGATGAAATTACAGAAATGGCGGCTCATTTGCAAAATCGTTGAAAAATGCTAAGAGTAAATAGCCGGTTCCTTTGGACCCTTTTGAACCAAAAGCTTTTCAGCCCTAAGTTTGGTAATAAAACTTCTAAATATGAACTTTCGTCCCGATACCTTTAGTAGTTTCTCCGGAATCGTCGCCACAAAAATCGTTTACACACACACAGACATACATACACACACACACACACACAGACATTTTTTTGGACCTTGGTCAAAAATGTTCAGGGGACCCATAAAGACCTATTTCCGCTAAAATCTCGAAATTTTTTTTCGGCACGATTACAATACTTTACATACTGCGTATGATAAAGTAAAAATCGACGTATTCAAAGACGTTTGTTCTTAGCCGTATAAGAAAAATGAAAAAGAAACAAAATTATAAAGCGCAAAATATCTGCAATCCTGTAGAACGTGGCTTTTGGAAATGGGAACTGCATAGGCGATTATGATCTATTCTTTGCCAAAAATCGCAAAGTTGAGTTTTTTAATCACAGAATCAAGTTGGCCCTACATCAATTATTTTAATATATTTACTCTAAAAATAAATATTGTTTTTTTAACAATTATTTTATATATTTTTTTGTAATCTTGTCGACTATACCTCCCCCCATCATCTCCGGTATTCTTCTGAGACTAATCTGGCAACCCTGCTGTTAGGCCGTGAGAATGCCGTCTTCAATTACCTACTAATCTGTAATCTGATCCTACCGTTTTAAAATTCAAACATACTATAAAAAACAAACATAGACGTAATATTCAAAACATACACAGCATTCCAAACTTCACACGACTCCCAACCGCATAGAATATTCATATCGCACCATAACTTCCTATTTCTGATAGGCTCGTCTAGACGATGGATGAGGTCGATATCTGGAGATGGTTAGCGTCGCCGCCTGAATTGACGCCTCTTAACAAATCGTACACGTGACGAACATGCCAATGATTCCTCCTCTCGCCTGATAGTTGAGGTCTACTACTATACGGTAGTTCCAAAGGGGACGTCACTACTACGTCTGGAACGACACGACGCCCTCGCATACTATCGTCGATCGTCAACTTTTTTAACGTCTGCTTTTTCAGTCATCGTGCAATTTACGTCATCCTTCTTGTGATGCTCGAGAACGCCGCGGTTACCAAATTGGAGCGTGCTGAGAGATTCCAAATTGAACGAGATCGATTGGAGGGTTAATATCGTATAACGAGTATGCTATATAAAGTAATGTAGGGCACTAATAATGATCTAATATATCGTTTTCTTTGACAATGGATCCGTATTTCACATATTTTAGTTTGACGCAGAATATTAGTATAGTTAGTTGACAACCGTGTTGAACTAGTAAAATACTATTTTAATAACAATATTTCAAAAATCTTTTGATAAACAATTCGGTGTATGGTAAAACATGCAAATTGTTTACCAACAAAATGTAATAATAATAAGGTCCGGTCCCACAAAGAAATATTTCCTTGTGGATAAAAATGCATATGATTGAAATATTTGTTTGATTGTTATTTCTTTCAGACAACTTATGTTTGCAGTTAATATTTACAACAGTGTATCTTAAACGGATCGAGATTTATTTAGTTCTAAAGGATGTGTTGACTGAAACAATTATAATTTTTTACTTTAATGAAATTGTTGGATGCGTTAAAATGCGATATTTTAAGGTAGCAAAGAATAGTTCTTAGATTAAAGAAATTATTAGTTTGTCCGAGGAATTAATGTGGGCCTCTTACTATAAGAACTCTTCGCAAGGTGCAGTAGAACAAAATCTTCATATAGTCACGGTTTCGGTAGCAAAGTGTACGCTCATTAGAAATCGGAATTCCAACCTGTATGCACTGCATATACTGAAGATATGGCCGAACTGCGAGGAGGGAGTTAACAGTGCCATGTAACAATACAGTTGGATGACGTATTCACACTAAAAATATATTTATTTGAATCAAAATATGACTTCTTTGGTGGAAGTAAATTTATTTTTAGCCAAAACAAAAATATTAAATTTAAGGATGTAATTTTTTTCTTGTACAAAAATATATTTGTTTGAATCCAAATTTTCAAAATCTTTGGTGCCAAGAAACATTTTTTAAATCAAACCAAAAATTGTGTACTTTCAAGAAAAGTTTGTATGTAACCAAATATAACTATTTGACTTAATCTCTAGTAGCAAATAAACTAGAGTATTCAATGAAGTAAATATTGTTGACGTCAAAAAAATACGTTTTATCAAAAAGAATAAACTCAACAAGAATAATGCATAAAAACAAGAAATCTTCTCTATCTTTCTCTTTTCTATCCGTGTAGAAAGTTGTTGATCGATTATTGTTAATTATTCATTCATTATTACTGAGTAAATTGCTTAAGGAAGCGTGAATTACAGCAGGTTTTCCAAATGAGTAAATGACTGAATTAATAATCAATATTATGTGGAAAAACTGTGTAAGCGTAACAAGTGGCAACCAAATTGGCGTATATAAACGTCAGCTTTTTCCAAAGGAAGACCATGATAAAACCCAAAACATTTTCAAGAAAGTAGTAATGTTAGCATGACAGATAGGTTATAATCTTTACATTATCTTTTGAAGACTGCACATATGAAATATAATCACCGGATGCAAGTTTGATAATATCAATTTGATAACCATTTAGTAACTCAAGTAGGGTTGCCAGATCACATGTAGATATATGATATAAATCTCATATATTCTAAATCTCCAAATCTCATACCGCATATTTAATTGCGAATAATTCATATTACATATATTTTATCTTTATGTTTTTATTTTTTTAAATAAAGTTTGACGTCAAAATTATGTTTTGAACATTTTGTGCCTAGGGATGCCACCATTTGAAAATGATGAGGAAGCACACCCAATTTTAACAACGGGGGCTAAGTTATGTATGTTATTAAGCAAAATATGCCATTACAGATAGTTTATCGTACCTTGAATTATACTACATCTATATAGACATTACAGAAAAATATTCTGCTGACAGAAAACATGTTCAAAGATTCGTTAATCTTGAAAAACTTAAGTGTTTTACTCTATCTTGCGGTATAATACCATACAATATTAGCATTGTTGTTGAGAGGAAATTGTTATTAATCTTGAAACATATCTATAATTGTATTTTGTAAATAAAAGGTCAGTAAAAGTTTGTGATACATTTTCTTGCGGTGAATACGAATCTGGGCTCGTATCTTGAATATCACATTAAGATAGTGGTAATTTTTGCGAAATTTATAGTGCAAGCCTAATGCCCTGAAAACTTTCAAGATGGTCTCAAAGTATACAGTCGTCTCTAAATCTCCAAAACTTGCATAACTATTCCTGTATATATTTTCCTGTAATAGTGCTTCAGATTTTTTATAATTCCTTGGTCCATTGGTTGCAAGATGGAGGTTAGATTAGGATGAAAATATTCCTGTCTAATTGTTTTTTTAGTTTTGCTGGTACAGTTTTGGGGTTAGCGGGACAGTTCTCAACAAATAGTAAAAATTTTCTCCTCTGGGCCACAAACTTTTTATCAAGCTTTAATAACCACTTTTCATCAATTTCACTGGTTATTCAAGCTTATGGGGTTCCAACTTATGCCACAATATCTTTATTTTTTCTTTTCATTCTTTCCTACTTCCGCAATTCATTTTAATTTCTCACCCACTGTTAAACACTTTAAATTACGCTTTGAAATTTTTACTGCATACACACGTGCCAACAAACTGCAATTCCAGCGGCGATCGACAAGAAATAGACGAAATGGAGAAATTCCCCGAAATATTCGAGTCAGGTTTGGCTACGCATAAAAATATATTTATTAGTTCGAGAAATAGAACAATTCGATAAATATATATTCGACTTAGAGATAGAAATCTGTATAAAAATTGTTTAAACCTTTTGTTCGCGTTTGACTGTCTTATAAAAAAGAGGAAAACAACGTTACAAATGTCATGTGTGGAATATAATTTAAATTATTTAAAACTACAACTTTGTCAAGATTCTTAAGTTACTTATTATTTACTAAGAAACCAACTGGATTAATTTCGGTGATGAAAAATTAGAACAAACTGACTCAAGTTCCGGATATGACTAATTTGTGTAAAGAGAAGATCTTAAATCCATTGCTGGTTAATAATATTATTATTAGTAATATTGTTAATAATATATCAAAATTAAAGCAACGATTGAAATGAGTATCTTAAAAAAATTATAAATAAATTAAAAATTACAGCCACAACCTGGATTTGAACCAGGGGCCTTTGCTTTTCTAGCACAATGCTCTCCCATCTGAGCTATTGAGCTATTGCCGTGTTTATGGCAATTATATCTAACAAATGTCATAGGCCTCAATAGTTCAGATGGGCGAGCATTGTGCTAGCAACGCAAAGCTCTCTGGTTCACACCCAGGTTGTGTCTGTAATTTTTGATTTATTTAAAATTTACATCCCGCCTGACAAAGCATGTCGATAAACATTTTCATTTAAATTATTGCTTTAATTTTGATTATAAATATTTAAAACTTTCAGGGTGATTGAGTAACCCACAGATAAATAACTAGATCTAATGTTTTTAAGATCGCATACCACTATATCTGATTAAAAAATAATCAAATGTTTGTTGTTTTGCTTTGTATTTTGGCTCTTTACGCAATTTCTTAAACGTTTTTTGCTCGTTTCTGATTTGTTAAAACAAATCGAGCATATCATGTTAAAAACTGTGCTATGGTAGAAAAGAAAAACAAGTAAGACTTCTACAGCGTTTATAATAATAATAATAATAATCCACGACTTAACATCCCCCAACAGCTTTCGCCACTACGGGGGCATCGGCAGGCCCGAATTATCATAATTATGGCCCGCGTCTGTGGCACGTCTTAAGGTGTTTGGCTTTCAGCATTTGCCGAAGAGTAAAGGAAAACCACTGAAAAACTTTCACTGTGAAAGCAGGGCGCGAGGATCGAACTCACGCCCTCCAGACTGATAGACAAACGTTTAATCACATAGATGACATTACTCTCCATGTCTACAAAACATGAAAGATAACCATCAAATCAATACTGAAATATGTAGTTCCGCTATGATTAATTTCTTTAACAGCTCCGAGAGACGTGGGACGCCTCACAATGATAAATAAACGCCTTCACTCGAAATTCGCATGCCCAAAAATCCAACTGCGGAACGTGCCAGCCAATTATTTGATAATCTCTCTCTCCGTCTCGGTGCGCGAAATAAAAATCTAGACAGCCAGCCATAGCACGGGCGCGCTACATTCGTAATCGCGAATGATAAATTCGACCGCAATTGTTCGAGCGATACGGCCTCTGCCTCGTCAGTCGCTCCTTTTTCGAATCGGTAGATCGTTTGTGATAAGCAAATCGCTTACACCGTGTGTGCCTGGCTGGCGCATTGTTCTGCCGCCAGAACAATGCAGTGAAATGGAACAACACCAACAACAACGGTGCTGGGTCCGCCGTCCCATATTTTAAAAGAGCGTCGGTACCCCGAAATAGCGTAAGCGATTAATTAAGATGATTACGATAATTAAAATTTATATTTAAGAGTTTTTTAAAAGGACTAAAGCTCTGAGTGAGGTGTTTTTTGTTTGTTTTTGTTCGTGGTGTGGCAGTACGCGTTGTTTTAAAATGGATTTCTTCGATTAGCAGAGGTATAGTCTAATGAATGTCACAAAGCATAACTAATCAATTTATGTATCATTTTTGTTGCTGTCACAAAATTAAGTGATGAGTTGAGGCCCACACTTTCAGACCATTAAGAATTGAACTTCCCCTAAAAAAATAAGATTAGATAAGTTTTTCACTGGATCAGATGGATATACATATTCCTACGTCAGTAGAACGCTATCAATGAGGTCGATTGACGTAAAATATAACCTAAAAATGCTCTGATTAAATTCTTATATTATCAATTATTCCACTTTAGATCTAGCTTTGAAATAATTTCAGTAAATTTCAGCAAACTGAGGTTGCAATTGCTGACGATTCCTTTAGTAATGCTGAATTTTTATTGTCGCACTGCTTTACTGCGCTCTTGTTGTTTCTCATTTCTTCCGTTGCACTGTAATCTGTTGAGTGGTCTTCCTGTTACTTCGCCATCACTATATCTAAATATTAACAGAAGTTGCCACTGTCAATGTCAGTTTCAAGCTTTACAATCCGAGACTAGCAATTTTAATTTGAATTAGCACAATATTGAAACTAATCTATTTAGTTAATAATATGCTGACATACAGGCGGGATGTAAATTTTAAATAAATCAAAAATTACAGCCACAACCTGGATTTGAACCAGGGGCCTTTGCGTTTCTAGCACAATGCTCTCCCATCTGAGGTCCTACTGAGTCCTACAGGTTGTGGCTGTAATTTTTGATTTATTTAAAATTTACATCCCGCCTGTATGTCACCATATTATTAACCTATAATATTACTTTCACAAAGTATGTCGTTAAACATTTTCATTTCTAATCTATAAGATTAACTATCAACTTCAATCTGAATTTTTAAAACTACGTACTACTCTATAATATGCTATTTACTGATATTTGGTCCTATATTTGCTTTATCCTAAGCAAGAAGCGTTACTCACTGTGCGCTGCTTTTTACATATTTCACTGAATTAGTTCGTTTAGTTCTTTTTAGTGTTCACACTAGAATCTGGTTATCCAGTAGATGACTTTATTAGGTGCTGTACATAAACCAAGATTCAGGGAAAGAAAGAACATGAGGCACTGCGCCTGTAACACTTTGTTACAGTTGGAGGATTGGAATAGATGTTTACCTATACAAGGTGTTTCGTAATAACATACTAATATTTAAGGTTAATCTTGGATCCATTTTGAGGAAAAAAATCATAAGAACATATGCCCTAAAGGTGTTAACTGTTGAACTACAGGGTGCTAAGATCCAAAATTATTCCAAAACGTGTTTAGATTACTTTAATTTTATAATTTTACCGCTTATAATTATTCTCTTAAGTACATTTTTATTTAAAGTTGTATTTTATTTAAATTGTTTTTCTCGTTAGAGGTTTAGAGATGCAAGTGAACGTATTTAATTTTTTATGCGAAAGCCGTACGTTAAACAGAAAGAATCAAGAGATCAGATTTAGTAAGAAAGGAATGAGGATTTCATAAATAATTTTCACTTTAAGAAAAAGCAGTACAGCAGAAAATGGCTTTGATGAAAAATTAATGACAGTTCTATTCCGTTGTTTAGGAGATTAGAAACTATTACTCATGCAGAATTTGTTTGTCTTTAGAGTGCTGAGAACATTTTATAAATTAATTAGAAACACTAGCACTTGTTTTACAGTTTACTTAATGAGCATTATTAGTAATTACTATAATTACTATTAGTAATTACTATAATTACTATTAGTAATTACTATAACGATGTATTAATTAAGTTATTTATGGGTTTTTGTATGGTTGCCAATTTAGGTTTGTTTTTGATAGTCTTTTGTTGATAGTAGCACCACGCTGGCACCGGCAGTTTAAAGTTGTTTTTTTACTTTTTATTTTAACTAGACTCTAGTTAGGAATTAGTTTATTTTTTGTTTCGCTTATCACGGTAACTTGTAAGTGTGATCAGTTTATTTTCATAAATTTAGTTGTTGAATGTAATTTTGTGTAAAAATGGGGAAAACGTATAAATGAAAATTAATTATTTCATATCGGACAATAAGTTGGATCCACAATGAAAACATCTCAAATAGCTAATTGAAATGTGAGTAAGTCTTGAGTGATGCTGACGGTGATATCACAGAAGAATAACAATTAAGGGAAATGTTGCATAATGCAACAATGAGAAACAACAAGACATTATCAGCGTCAACGAGAGACAAGAAGTGCAGAAGACTGAAAATAACAGCTACTACAGCTTCACAGAGGTTATCTTTTGCAGGATCGGACGTTGTGGCCAAAAAGGAAAACTTAATGTATTTAACAATAGATTTAGTGTAGTATACCTATTACCTACCCATAAGGAAAAAGTAAAACGTTTTCCTTCAAAGTTCCTTTAGCATTTTATTACATTATTTTCTGTTTCTAGTTCTACTTCATACAGTTCAAATGGGTTTGAAATGGTTTCCTTAAATCATTCGCAAACCATACTATTGGATCAGTGTAGCATCGTTTACCCTTTTGACGTTCTTCATGTGATTAATTCCTTTCTTTCTAAGGAAACCTACTTAAGTATTTATTAATTCAAAGTTCAATTACTCGTATTTTAAAATTTACCATAGAAAATGTTGCCTCTATCATTTGTGGACTACTAATTTACCCTCATATTTTAGTATGAAAATTACTTTTGTTTACCGCAGGGATTACCCTCAATATATTAACGTCACCAGCATACGTCACAACAAATTAACCACGAATATTAGTATGATACGAAATTTTTTGAGAGCGTTAATATTCTACGAATCAATAAGTCAATGTATTCTATTTCCTCGAGTAGTCATCTGTTAAATTCCTGTGATGATTTTGATTCATCCGGACCGCGTATAATGCTCGCGTGATGATATATAAATTATATAATTAGTTACATCACGGGCAATTTTTCAAACGATTCGCCGCATTTTCCGGATCGTGTCGGATTCGCCAGGTTATAAATAAAAATTAATATCATATGGTGCCCGTCAGTCACGCCATCATTTACGCCAAGAGGTGGTCTGCTTGGCGGGAATCACTCTTTTTAATTATGCAAGCACGCGGATCGAGCTCCAATCCAATTAACCTAACCTCTAAACGTATCACGTGAAATCGTATCGCAGTACACGCACCAGAATGTTACAAATCAAAATTCATTATGAGTGTTCTGGCGATACAACCTTTAGAAACTATTCAACGAATTTTTATCGGGTTTTATCTGAATCCCCGCGATGTTAAGGTAAAATTTATTGGGATTTAAAACATATTTTCTATTATAGTTTACACCACTTGAATAATTCTTATCTACCACTCATAGAAAAGCGTAATGGATTTCATACAGGAGTTTACAAAATGTTCTCTAATTAAATCATGTTTTTAGCTAGTGGCGTAGTGATGTAACAACTCGAATCAAAGACCGCTTACAAAAAAATATTTATCTAATAAAAACTTGCGTATATAAAAGATGACCTGATTTTGATCAATGTAGAAACGTAAATTTTTTGTCTTGTATACTTGTTGAAAATTAAATTAGTTGTAGGTATGAAATTAATTTAAATGCAAAATATTAATAGATTGTTAATTTAGTTTATATTTTTTATTAGCAAACAACAAATTATTTTTTTTTTGGCGTTTATTAGTTTTAAGATGAGATATCAATTACGATATCAATGACGTTTCGTGTTTGTTTGATAACTTAATCATAACTATAATAACAAAGTCAGAATTACTAAAACTGAACCGAATTATAGAAAGAATATGAATACATCATGAAAATGAGTTTTATACAAATTGTGAAACAGAAAATGGAAACACTATTAATTAGTACAAATTTGTTCTTATTGTTTCTGGTTTACCTACTTCGGTCAGTTTGCGAGTAGGTCACACCTACAAAAATACAAAAATAATATCAAAATTCAAGTAAAAATATAATAATTTGTATTGTTTTAAATCATACCCGCTTCATGGCGCCCAACCTTTACCAGGCAGAAATAATAAATAAATAAACAGAAAATGAAACAATTTTAATCGTCCTGTTTTATTATGATATGGAATATGTCACGTATAATTACTGAGAAAATAAAGCTGCTTTCAGATATGTATGTAGCTATAATTCTAAAACTGTCGTCACAATAAAACGATAAGTTTGATTTTCCAGTGAATTGACTCAAAAAGTACTTCAATAATTCTACATAAAAAAGACGTAAGACGCTTTGTTAACACGACTACTAGTAATGAATTTCTAAAAATTACATACTTGACATATGTGTAGATAGGATATTGATTTACAGTTCATATTTTCTATGGCACCATGCGATTTTCGGAGTTTCTCAAAGCATACTAATTTACAGTAAATTTGGCCATCTGTTTGGCTATAATAGGGCTTGTGCCCAGAGCCGCCGAGAGAAATGTTCGGGCTCGTGACATGTCTGTGGCCCGAGGCCCCTCCCCACAAAAAGAAAACGTGTAAACATTAAACATTTATGTCAAAAGTTTACAATAAATTTGTCCCATATAAAATATTACAACACATTTACAAAAAAAAAAAACTATTTTCAATATTTACGAGGGCAGTATTTACGAGGGCAGTAGTCTAATATTATGATTCTGTCACATACGATTATCCGGAAATTAACCTTCTTTACACTGTAAATCGATTTCCTTTCTTTAATTTGTTTCGACAAAAGGTACAGAATATTATCAGTTTTCAAGAACTGGCAGTGTGTAGGTGTTATGTGTGCCTTTTAGATACCATATGTTTATTTTATTCTGGTTTTGAGATTTTTCCAGTGACCAAAAATGGAATTTTTATTTTAAAATATCGTCAAAAAATTTTGTGTCATTACAATTTGTCCATATCTAATTTCTCAATATTCTTAATTTTGTTTTATATTAGTGGCAATTGTGACATAATAATGTTTTCTGTTTAAACATGAAGATTGCTGTGAATTAATCATCAAAATGTGGATATTAAAATATATGCCATAAATAGAATTACACAAAGAAGTGATAAGCAATTTTCCGTTTTTGTTTGTGTGGATCAGGTCGCTTGTGTTCGAACATTGAAAGTACAGTGAAACGTCAAAAATCCGTAACGTCAAAAATCCGACCGCGTTTTAAAAGAGTTTCGATACGTAATTATGTAATAGTTTGTTTATTATATGTATATTTAATCGATTAAAGTGCATTTTTAGACATTTTTAGACATTTCATAATCCTAAATGTCATTTTCTAGGTTATTTTCGAAAATCGGATCAATTTGATAATCCGAACCACCTTCGGTCCCAATTTGTTCGGATTATTGACGCTCTACTGTAGACGTATTTGGGCAATTGATATAAATAGCAGTATAGCGGAGTATCAAGGAGAATTGTTATTTGTCTGTATTAACGAGTGAGACAACCGACACCTGTACGAGACACAAGCAACGTAACATGGTTGAGGCGAAAAATGATTCCAAAGGACAACAACGTGATTAATTAAAAAGTAATTAAAAAGGATCGGTTAAATTGAAAACTCAATTCACATTTTAATAACATTCAAATCCTTTTTAAAAGGTAAATCATTATTTTGTATAGTAGTCTGCATAGACTAGAAAGCTTAGAAGATACAGGTGTAGTTTTTCGACAAGATTTACGATTGACTAAATTCATATAACCGTGAAAAAAATTGTATTTTTACATTCAGTTTGTAAATTTCCAGGACCAATGTAAAATTACGATTTCCCAAATGAAATTCTACAGTTTGAACTCCAATAATGCATAATATGTATTGTAAAGTATGTATTTTTACAGTTTAGTTTAAAACTACTTTTATCTTGTCATCATACATTTCCATTCGGATATTTACAGTTTTAGCACTTGAAACATTAATTTCCGGTTATGGTGGACCCTCACAATGACCAAAAGAGTGGGCTCTTAAACATATCATTATAATTTTTCAATAAAAACTTGGTTTTTATGAATAATAAAATATTAAGCCAGTTACCATATTAACACAAAATGTTGCTTAACTTTTAAAGCAACATTAAGATAGTTAAAAGTATTATTAAAGTTTTTAAAGGCATAGTAAGAAATAAATAGAAAATATTTCACTAGCTTCTTTGAAAAAGCGGCTCATTTTATAGTATGAATACAGTTAGATGCTATGCTGACAAAATATGTATAATACAATTTTGAATTTTTGTTTTAGTTGATGGGTGGTGTTTCTGGAACCTTTAGGTATTCTACTATTTTCTACACGGAGTATTAGAGACCACAAAATCTGGCCTACTTTATCCATTTAACAGACTTTCTATTTCAAATAACAAAAATCTGATGTGGCCAGGCACATGACTTTATCATACAATATATAAAATTAATAGTTTAGCTGCATGAGAATCTATTTGACTGAGATAAATCGTGTCTGCATTAAAATTAAACAAGTTAGATAGTTAGATAGTCAATAGTATCAATCGAAGGTATTGTCAAAGCATCAGCATTTGACACTACCTACTGTCATCAGAATAATAGTTGTTTATCTCACAAGTGCCGAAAGTACGGAATAGCACAACGAGCGGTGGTGCGGCGCGTCACCGATGGCGGAGCGTCGTCGTCGCATGTGAGCGAGTCGCGCTATGTAGTTTTCGGCAGGAGTGACATCAAGGTTTTTGTGTTGCTTTTTGAGAAATACGTATTTTAAAAAAACAAAAATGGTTATATTTCGGTATAGAAAATGTTAGGTTGATACCACTTCTACGAAATGTCAAGTTTAAAAAGCTAATTCAAATTCTGACAGATTTATATTCGTTCATGACACTGTAGATGACGTTCCATGCGGTTCTCCGAGTGTGACAGCGTGGTGACAGCCATAGACATTTATTTCTGTGGTGACAGCACAAAAAAAATATTTGCCAAAATCCTGACTACTATGCAGTTTCATATCAATGCAGATGCGACCGATCTCGATCAAATAGAATTTGCTCTTGCAGCTAAACTATTAATTTTACCAAAAAATGTCATAGGCATAAATTATTCAAAATTTCCTCTGCTTTAATTTATTATTTAACTATTTTGAAGAACTTACAGAAATGGCGGCTCATCTGCAAAATCTTTGAAAAAGGCTGAGAATAAACTACCAGTTCCTTTGGACCCTTTTGAACCAAAAGCTTTTCAGCTCTAAGTTTAGTCATAAAACTTCTAAATATGAACTTTCGTCCCGAAATTTTAGTAGTTTCTCCGGAATCGTCGTCACAAAAATCGAGTACACACATACACACACACACACACACACACATACACACATACACAGACATTTTTTGTACCTTGGTCAAAAATGTTCAGGGGACCCATGAGACCTATTTCCGCTAAAATCTCAATTTTTTTTTTCGGCATGATTACAATACTTTAGCATACTGCGTATGATAAAGTAACAAAAGTACAATCCAACGACCCGTGAGACACTCTGTATGATTTAATGTTATTTCTGGTTTACCAACATGACCCTATTAATTTAACTGTGACTGCGCTTCTTTGTAGCCTTGACGCCAAATTTGATCTGTAAAAAGTATATCAAACCGGCTGTTCTCAAACTCCAGTATTATCTTAATCCTCGATTGTCTGTTCACACAACACGAACTCATTGAGAATTTACGAACAAGTACAAAGTTTAAGGGGTATTCTGAAATTTTTCGAAAGTTTTCGATCTAGGTTATGATGCAATAGCGAATAATTTATTTTATTCTTATTTTGGTTTTTCTTATCTTTATCGCTTTTCGGACATTATTAATGGACACCTGTATTATGACGTTTATTTCACAAGCAACAGTAAAAGCAGAAGACTTCAACAACTGTAAAATCTTTGTCATTGCTTTCAATGGTCACATTTTCTGATATTTTATTCAATTCATAATCTACATAGATAATCAAGCTAGTTCTTCTCGCAATCTAGAACTGCAACTATTACTGCAATAAAACAATACACACCAACAACAGCAGCGTGAAACAATAAAAAATAACCGTAATGCAATTTCGGCGCGACCATACGGAATATACCTCTACCTGTGCTCTGCTGCTATCTGTGCAAACTACAATAATAACCATTACGGTCGGTGTGCCTGTTAATTCATAATTACACACGGTAAAGGCAGTAAAAGCTCACGGTCGTCGCCGCCGCCGCTCCGAATGGGTTAATCAATACGGCCCAGCCATGATATTGGAACAGAGAACAGTAGCCCCAGACAGTGTGACCTACACTACTACTTTAGCACACTTCTGGTTTTGTACAATAGCGAGCGCACGGCGACCGACGGTGACTCGGAGTTCGGAGTTCTACCGTCGCGTCGTCGGTCGCAGCGTCTGGTGGTGGAATCTAAAATCAAAGGACTATGACAGGACGCAGGACGAATTTAATCCTTCGGAGACAGTTGATGGTATGACAGATACCGCCAAAGGGATTATTTAATTCATGCTAAATCTGTGTGATAATGGAATTTATACCTACTTGGAAAATCTAGTCTTACTAGTATTGTTGACTCAATAAATAGTAAACTTTTAGGGAAACTGTTTACTCAAGAAGGTGCAAATGATGTTAATTTACTAGAGAAATATACTGAAATGGTCTACAATTATGAAAATGGCACAACTGAAACAGTCCTTTTAACTATATGACGTTCTTCTACCACAAATAATTTCACAACAAGATAAAATGGTGTCTTCTGCCATATTTCAGAGATTTTTCTATTAATTTGGAGTATGTTTTCCTCTGATTTATTTAAGCAAAAAGAAGTCGAAAGTAGTGGAAGTATTTCCAATTAGCTACCGTATTTCTTTACATGCATATGTAAACTTTTGTTTTATAAAATAGATCCCTATATTGTTTCTTATAAAACTGGTTGAGGACCTTTTTCTGTATTCAATCTTCTAATTAGATAAGTACGTAGACTTTCAGGGCCAGAATCATTTAGAAAATAAATTGGTTCCGGGTTATACCGTGTGTGAAGATTCGTAAAAGTCTGACGTTTCGCGAACCATGTTGCTTGCTTCTTCAGAGCAGCTAAGTGAAACAGTTTTCATTATTACGATTCACACGATTGACACACAGCGTAACTCGAAAGTAATTTATTTTCTAGATGTTCTAATTGTTTGTGGCCTTAGATAAGAAAATGTTCGAGTAAAACACAACTGATAATGGTAAAATATTGACTAACCTTGGAAACTCGGATTTTGTAAATGGAAAGTGCATTGGTATTCTCCGTGATGTCTTTTGCCGTGAATACGATTCCGGGGTAAGGTTTTCGAAAAAGTTGTGTTTGTATTGTTGAGAGGATCTGCTAAAAATTAAATATTTACTTTGAGACCCTTTTGAAGTTTCAAGGGTATTTTAACGTCAACTTTCTCCAAACACTTTTTCTATTCAGCGCAAAGAAGCCTATCAAAGACCCCTATGTACTTTTCGTTCATTGTCAACGATTTTCAATCGTCTTTTTCTCTGAATTTTCCTAATGTAAGGTCATACAGTTGAACAACATTGAATTCATTAAAAAGATCCTCCATCATTTTATTTTTTATATGAGGTAAACGTTCAAAATTCAGACACCGTCCTAAATTTCAACATAAGTGAAATATAAGTGAAATCACTTATGATGGATAAAATAAAAATCTACAATATTGAACATTATTTTATTTTTTGACTTATTGACATACCGAGTTGTTGATTTGACATGACACTTATCAACCCATCATCGTTTCTTATTCTACCACGTTTCTTGTTCTAACGGTCAAAATATAACCTTAAAGATTGACTGATCTTGATAATTGAGTGTTATGCTCAAAGTTGATTGTTTCAAGGTAGGTAACTGCTATTCGTCGTCTTTTTACATCGCTACAGGATAACAGTAACTAAGAAAATTCTAATAATATCTATTTAGGCTGACTAAAAAGGCTTAATATTTTCATAATAATACGGTGTACTACTCTTTTAACCACTATTATTTATAAATCTACAGGTGTCGGAATTGAGGAGGTGCATGTAAAAATAGCACGTGCTTAAATCAGAATGATGGAATTGTGTACATGGTTAGAACTAATACATATGGCTCTATTGCTGTCTTTACACACGAAAAACATATTTTACATCATTTGCTATATTAATTGTACGCTTTTTGTCCAAATTCCGACACGAGTGTCGGAATTACGGAATTACGGATAATGATTACACTAGCAGAAGGGAGTAGCGGTTTTGGCATTAAAACACCACCTTTCGAGACAACAGTTGAACTTATTCCATCACCATTAAAAAATCATTATTCTGGCCTGAAACACCCAAATAAAGCAAAAAGAAACTGTTCTTCTGCAACATTATTATCTAGTACTGCGAGTAAATATTTGTTAAAAGAGAGGAAAGTACAAAAGAAAATCATTCTAGAGAAATAAGAAAGAAAGCGAACAAGAAACGAAATAAAAAACTGCACCAAGAAGAACACTAAACATTCCAGGTGCAAGAAACATTAAAATACAGATGAGGGAGAGAGGGCAGACTAAAGAAGACTAAGGACTTGTACACAAATATGAAGTGAAATATATTTGTGTTTGACGTCTTAGCGAAGTAGTTAGAACAAATTTAATTGTAATGTTTTTATTAAGTGTAGATTGTGATTATGCTTATAGTACCGTTAAATGTGATACAGAACAACAATTAGACATGAACATAATGAAATACGAACCATCAACGTCTAGGAATAAATATTGCAATAGGACGTTTGCACTGAAGACCAGGAAACTCGAAACCGGTCTGCCAGATTTGTATTAAAAACCTCATCAACTACTTAAAGATTTCTTATTTATGTTATGGCTTGTTCCGTTTTTGTGTTATTATGTATGTTATTACATATCTGTTCAGTTATGTATTATGTGTATCAGAATCAGTTCTTTTATTTGTATTTTTGACAAAATGGAAATCCATTGATATATTTTAGTAGTAGCTAAAAGTTGTAAAACGAGGAATTTAGGCTCTATAGTAAACTACAGACAACAGTGAATGGATTATTTTTCAGAGCTTAATGTTTCATACTTGCTTGTCTGTAGAAACCTTAGCAAAATAGTCAGAAAGGGCATACAATATTGTAAATTTGGAAAAACTTTTAAAATGTGCCACATCAAGGAATGGATCAAACCCAGTTCAAGGCCACATTTTTTGTTAAAATATTCTTTTCACCTAGTTCTCGTTTGCTATATTTATATTAAAGTAGCTATATTTATAGTAGTTTTCTATAGTAAATTACAGACAACAGTGGAAGGATTATTTTTCAGAGATTAATGTTTTATACTTGCTTGTCTGTAGAAACCTTAGCAAAATGGTCAGAAAGGACATACAATATTGTCAATTTTGTAATTTAATAAAATGTGCCGCGTCAAGGAATGGGTCAAACCCAGTTCAATGCCATCATTTATGTTAAAATATTCTTTTCACCTATAGTAGTTCTCGTTTGCTATATTTACTACTTACAAAAATAAATAAGTTCGAACGAGATTAAACACTAATATGATGATAATTAAAATGAATTGCCAACTAGTTTCCAAGCCTTTATTCCGTCCTACTTGTGTGGTAAAAATTACTAAAAAATACACATTTTTGTTCCTTTTTTTTCGTATTTTTCGCAGAACGTTAAGAATTGTAATAGTCTGACTATTTTTAAAGGTAAACATTGTAATAATGGCAGAAGTTTTCCTCGAAAAATGCAGATTACTAGCGA
The DNA here is from genome assembly GCA_964023965.1 of Melinopterus prodromus. NCBI lineage: Eukaryota > Metazoa > Arthropoda > Insecta > Coleoptera > Scarabaeidae > Melinopterus > Melinopterus prodromus. The sequence continues at coordinate 16,948,518 of OZ030390.1, read as the reverse complement.
GTTCTGACACGAAAATTTGGCAGATACAAATTGCTCGTGTTGAATTAAAGACCGGTCCTTCATTTTCCTGTCCCAGGCTGAAATTCAAAAAAAGTTGAATACCAGACGCATTCTATTTACGTACATCGGCGTCGCCATCATTTAGAAAATCACTTCCTCATTCGTTACGGTTATTTATATACCGGTAATGTTAAGTAATGTGAACGGAATCAATTTTCTATCACGCTCCGGTGCAGTTTCCAATCGATTGGACCGATGCAAACCATAAAGAAGGGACTTCGGACTACCTCGATTCGAACCAATCGCCCAATATATTACCGTGACAGAATACGTACGCATATACACACACACACATTCAAGTTTAATTAAGTTGACGGGTGGCGAATGCAATTTGCAATCGATTGCGTTGGACGTGGTGCGTGCGATAAGTGCAAATGAACTGATTAGGGATCCGGCACGGCGATAAAAACTTTATCTCCGTCTAGACTGGGCGACCGACAACGCGACGACACAAACGTGATTGCGCCATTAGCAATGTGTGTGATGCCTGTTCTTCTACTGACACGTGTTTTGTATTGTCCCGTGCCTAGGGTTACCAACCTAAAAAATGGACGTGTCTGACAGACTCGATTATAATTCCTGAGGTTTTAGGGAAAATTCGGACAAATCAAACTCTAAACAAATGGCGGCTCGTGAAATTCTTTACTGCAATCAATGTAAATTAAAAAAATAATAAAAATAACAATATTTTACCCTTATTTTTAACAATCTATAACATTAGCAACAATTACTAATTCAGTAATTGTTCATTGTTTCAGTAACTCAGTAATTGTAGAAAGATCATTCTTTCAGTGAAATAATACAGTTGCCTTTATATAGTTTATCAATATTTTATGAAGAAGTGTTTATTATCTTCTGGCTTTTCCATGTCCATTATCCATTATTTCTACGCTTGACCCCCAACAAAACTAAAGAGAGACGACGGATGCCATGCGGCGTTTGACAGAAAAAGAGAGCGCAAAAAGAGAGATAAAGGACACCATGCGCCTTCTTTTTCTGTCAAAAGTGGTATGGCATCTTTAGTCTCTCTTTCGTTTTGCTGGCGGTCGAGCGTGGAAATGTTGGATATTGTTACTAAGATTTTTATCCGCAGACCGTTTTAAACAATTTCTCTTGACGACTGAGTGCATTTCCACTAAAAGAACTAATTGAAAGAATCTTTATTGCAACTGTTTGTTTTACATTGCATACATAAACAGGAGGCAAAAATTTGCATAGCAAATTAAAAAAAAAAAAACATTTTAATAAACAAACTAAAAATAACACAATTTTGGGTAAGAACAGATAAAATTGTAATTGTAAAGAGTTCGTTGATTATGAAATAAGTTATTAAGGCGACAGAATTGGTTGAAATTTATTGAATTCGCTCACGAGTTGTAAATTTAAACGCCATTAAATACTAAAAGAATGTGGGGCCTAGGTGCAGTTGAAACTAAATGCATGTAAAATATACATTTAGAACCTACGCTTTATACGATTTATTTTATTGATGCATTGTCAACAAAAATCTACAAAAATCAACATTTTCAAAAAAATTTATTATTGATTTATGCATTGTCACCGGAAATCTGCCCACATGCAAAATTTCAAATTTTTTAAAAGTTATTCATTCATTGTTAACGGAAATCTGTCCACATGCAAAAGTTCAAGTCGATCGGACAAATTTATCTAAACTTAAAAAACTTTTTTCATTGGATCATGGGTTTTCACCGGAAATCCGTCTACGTGCAAAATTTCAACTCACTTGGTTGCAAAAAAATTATAATTTGCAAAAAATCTATAGCCCAATAATTGTAGTACAATATGGAAAACGTAAAAAAAAGTAAAAAAATCCTTTAAAAATATCAAAATCAAACGTGGCGCCCAGAAGAAAACTAAACGTTGGATGGTTTGTCCACCATCTTTAAGGATAACTCAACTTCGCAATTGGACTGGAAGTGTCTATAATAGTAAAAAGCAGCAAAAAGCGATGTTTGCTACAAAATCTCTACTGTTGCTTTTGACCAAAAGAGAACAAATGTTATTACCTACTAATTTAATTTCACCTTCCGTTTCACATTAAATTGGCCCGATATTAACAGAAATGTTGCATAGCTGTACATAAAGCAACATTACATTGGATTAAAACGTTCAGTTATTGCAAATATGGTATGCTTTCATTCTTCACAATATAAGCAATTAGTTTATCAAAGAAATGGTTCAATTTACTTAATATCTTTGAAAATATGAGTAATAGAGAATTTGTACAGTTTTCTTTGGCCCACAGTGTATATAAAATTAATAGTTTAGCTGCATGAGATTCTATTTAATCGAGATCGATCGTGTCTGCATTAAAATAACACAAGTTAGTAAGGATTTGACAGATATTTTAACAGCGTGTAATTAGGCACGATCACAATACTTTATCATACTGCGTACGATAAAGTAAAAACTTCCAAGTTTTAAATTGATTCATGCTTTGTCACCGGAAATCTATCCACATGCCAAATTTCAACTCGATTGGATCTTTCCAAGTACGTAAAATAACGATTACAAGATTTGAACGTAACAAACAAAAAAGCAACAAATGAATTTAATATAAGCGTAGAAAAAAGACTTATCATTTTGAAATCTATATTCAAATAGTACCTACTTATTTATAAATATTTTTTTTCCCTGACGGACGTTCACAAACCACGTCAATGAGAATTAATCCAAAAGTAATTTTGTGAAACATCTGATATATAGACACCATTAAAGTGATTTTAATTCGTAGTTAGAAAATGTTCCTGTAGTGGGTCTCCAAGTATCATGTATGACACAAATACAACAAAATGTACAAGGATGTAGTATAGATTTTTATGAGATTTAATTTTAGATTGTTCTCAAGTATATACTTAGTTGATACTAAAATCCATTATGTACTGTATGCACACGGTGCAAGTGCTTACAATATATACATGTAATGTATTGGCATCTTTAGGCGAACAGTTTATGTTTTTAGTGTTATCGTTGCAAATGACATGTCATATTTTTTACAATTTATGGATATCTGCGAACATTTTCTTGTTGTCTAATACATTCATCATTCGTTTTTCGCATAAATAATATACGGTTTTTAGACAGACTAATGATCTATTATGACTGCAAGTAAGTACCTGATTCTGAACGTTGATTGCCTTATAGAGCATCTTATGTAACAGTGCAGTTCTATCACGGAAAAATAACCTAGTCCGTAGAGCAGCATGCCATATGTCTAAAGGTCAAGCCTGGATGTCAGGCCAAATTTGCGGTCAGAGCAAAATTTCTAAGAGCTCGGAGAATTTCATCAGAATTCTCGTCTCGACAATATTTTGCTCTTTAGACTCATTGGCTGTCGTAATTTCATTAATTCCTATATCTTATTATATAACAGAGACGTTCAGGGTTTGCCTTTGCTGTTGCTAAAAAATTATTTATTAGATACCTGTCATACGCCGTAGTATTTTACACTACCCACAAAATTATTTTTTTGGTGGATACATTTAACCTCTATACGGTCATTCTATAAAACTTACGACAATCTTTTAAAGACTATATGAATCGGATGATAAATCAAATATGAGTTGTGCCGGTCTAAAGTGTCTTTAATATTCAATAAACTTTTAACTTCTTTCTTCTAACTAGAAGCTGTATTTGTGAAAATAAGCCTAATTGCCTTGCTGGTGCAAATTATTTTGTATGTGTGACGTACTCTGACTATCAAAGCAACAGGTGTGCTTCTGAGAATAATAAATTCTTCTACATATCACTTTATACAAAATTCTACTTGTGACTCGCTCCTATGGAAGGGGCTTTAATTAACGAAACTGATAGATTTTGCGGTTTGGACTATTTTGGTACTTCATCTTTTGAAAACAATGGGTCTCAATTCTCGAAAATTCGATTTAAAAATTAAATATATACAACCTATTCATGGAAAAAGTTTCCATTTCACATTTAATAGAAATTGACTTAAATATATAAAAAAATATTTGATTATTAATCCAACAATCCAACGTAGTACATTTATCTAAGTATGTTGAAAATCTGCTGAACCTTGAACTTTACAGTAAGGTTTCGCCTCTCACACAAAATTCTAAGCTAGGCCAAAATGATCAAACTTAAACTAGAACTTTACGCTATGAGAAGGCAATGTAAGCGCTAACACTGAAGGTGATTATGTTTGTTTATTATCGCATTTTCGCAATTTCAATGTACATACGTATAGAGATTGTTTTTAAATCATCCTATAACTTTAAAACTAAGCCGTTTTGGACGTATGATTATAAGAACTTTAATGATCAAAATAACTCACAAAAGCAGCCTTTAAATTTTGTCGCACTTATGAGAAACACCCGGTATATTCTCTTTGTACGTTGAAATGAAAACTAGAACTTTCAATTATTGACAAGGCATAAGGTTTGTTTAATTAGGCCTTTGTCAGTTTAGCTGGTTTCTGTCCTCCGTCAAAACTACCATTTTGGTACCAGATTAATAATCTTAAATAAAAAAAATCTTCCTCTCTGTGGTATACCATAGTCTCCATCGAAATAATGTAAAATTCATATTCAAACTGCGCTTTTTCCTTGGAATCAAAAAACAACCAAGTATGCACAAGGTCATCTACAAAGAAACTCTGATAGGGCTTCAAGGGCATACGTAAACAAGCGTGTATGTAAAAGTTCTCAACTAAGTTATGCTTTACTGGAGATATTTCCGAAGATAGGTACTAGCTTATCGGATTTTTTCAGGTACTAATTACTAGTATAACAAAAAACGACAAAATAAAAAACAACAAGACCTCAATAAAAAGAATAGCTACATCTACTTTATCTTTCTGTAAGCATATTTCTATGGACTTATAAAATTACAATAAAACCATTAACTTACACTGAAAGAAATTTAAAAAATGGCGTTCTTTGTTCTTTCTATGGTATCTATAAATAACTGCAACCACTTAAAGATAATCTTTATAGTCATTGTTTTTTGTCTTTGGTTACTTTCGCCTGCGTCTAGTACCGAATTTGGCATGCGGAATGATGATGTAACATCGCATCATCAATTGAGTGGGATGAGCTCAGCTCTATGAGGTGTTTGAACTTCATAGACAAAGGCGAACCGACGACGAACAAGTCAAACATTACACATGCGACAGGCGCGTGGAAAATCGTAACATTGTTCTGTCGTCTGAGAAGTGCTTATTACGTGATTTCGTAAGTCGAGAGATCGGAGATAAGTTCCTCGCGAAATGTCAAAAGTTATCATTGTTTTCCTTCATCTAGGACAATTAGAAGGCGGAAGTATTAGATACTAGTGCCGATTTTGTTTGCAAACTGTTCTGCGTGACGCTTGCTTGCTCTCTTTAAAACTGAACTACGAAATTGTTAGTCATTTTACGTATACAGACTGTGACTATCTGTTTAAGAATTTGATAATCATGGTAATAAATCATATACAGTTGCATCACTTTTGGAGTAAATAGGAAATTAATCGCCGTTTTGATAAAGTGACTGGTAAAAGCTCCTAAACTGTATCTGACTGTTTCAGATACCTACTAGCAAAATGCAGAAACAAACATGTTGTAACTTAATATAAACTTGATTCATTAAATGTAATAAAATACATTTTATAGCTAGAATATGTACAAGAATATAATATATGATCGATTAAATGAAAGTTAATCGACTTTTCATGTCAGTTTTCTCTCGGTTAATATGTTGCTTTTACTGAAATTCACTCAAAATACAGTTGAGTTAGACGTTTGTACAGTTGGTGAGGAAACCATGGCCAACATTTTGTTTTCTTATGGGATCAAGTTTTAATTTTAACACGTGTTTGACCGTAGATCTTTGGCAATTTTGTGTTTGCAAAGTGTTTTGGAATTAATATCAATTATTTTTTTATTGAAACCAAAATATGACAGTTTGCTTTCTTTTGTCTAACAGTCAGGTCTTGACAACGCGTTTAACACGTAACAAACAATGACATCAACACAATCTAGTCAGTTGGTCTAGACTATGTACGTATTGGAAACGCTCTTCATTTAAGTATTCTAGTCTTTTTGCAAAAAATAGCACCATTAGTCCAAAATTTACAGCTAAATAACAAATGTGATACATGCCGCGTATGAGATAAAGAAACATACAACTCCACTGCTTTTTCAGTCAAAACAATAAAAGAAACGTTGTTTCAATGTTTCAAGATTTTACCAAGTATATATCTAGTTTTTTTCTTACCTAAACCAAATATGACAAATGCACTAATTTTAAAACACGTTTCATTTTATAATAAATTGAACCGATATTATTAGAAACGCTGACTGGCCGAAAGTAACGTATCATTGGATTGAAACATTCTGCTATTGCGAATATGGTATATCTACAATCTTCACAACATAAGCAATTTGTTTTTAAAGAAATATTTCAATTGACTAAATAATGTGAAAATACGAGTAATTGAAAATTGGTACTGTTCTCTTTTGCCGACAATGTGTAATACTTCCCATTTATCGGTAAAAAATTCAAGCAAACACAGTTCTTTGCTAGTACAAACTTTACATACAAGTGAAAATGTTTAACGACAGATTTTGTCAAATTAATATTATTGGTTAATAATACGGTGAAAAAAAAAATTACATCCCTCCTGTATATCACCATCTTATTTACATACCAGATTAGCCAAAATTACCGGAACACCTAAATAATTCTCCAACAAGTTTCTAAAAATTGATCAAAGAAAAGTTTTTTTACTTTAAACAACCCATCGTTTAAATATATTTTCACAATACAAGGTGCTCATTTTATTATAGAAATTTTATAACCTTTCCTTTCTTTTTAAATACACCACCCTATATTTTATGACATTTTTTTAATTCAAAGATAATACTAGGCATTTTGTATAGGAGTTTTTTTATAAAATGCATATTTTTTTTGATTATAAGCTATTAACTAAGAATCGTCAAAATCACCAGAACACATAAATAAATCTCCAAATGCAAAAAAATAAAACTTTCCTCTTGTTCAAATATTTTTAATATACAGGGAATTTATTTTATTATGGAAATTTGCAAACCTTTCCTTTTTCTAATAGAACACTCTGTGTATTTTACATTTTCTAATGCTAAGATAAGCATTTTATGTTGGAATTATTTTTTATAAAATACTTTAATTTTTACTTATAAGCAATTAATCAAAATTCATGAACTTTTACTTTGCCCAAACGAAAAAAATAAAAAAAATGAAATAGAATTAAATTAATTGTTCAAACTGCCAGATTAAAATAAATGTGCTCATAAATTGCTCATACCTAACTCTAAAATAATGCATTTGCAAAAAAAACTTAATTCTACAAAAAATCCTTAGAATTTTTTTAAAATTAGCAAACTAAAAATATAGGTACAGGATATTCTATTAGAAAATAAAAGAGCTTGGTAATATCCATAATAAAATGAACACTGCATATTAAAACTATATTTAAACAAGGGGTTGTGTAAACCAAAACTCATTTATTTGAAACAAAATTGAATTTAGTTGTTCTGGTAATTTTGACTATTTTAGGTTAATAGTTTATAAATAAAAAATAATGCATGTAATAAAAAATGATTCGTATAAATACTAGTTGAAAAATATTTAAAAAAAAAGAATAGGTTAGCAAATTTCAACAAGTTTTTGAAATTTGTTACGGTTCGAGAATTTTTTCGGTATTGCGGTAATTTTGGCTAATTAATACTGTAGATTATTTCATATATTTACATAGTATTAATGCATAATGACAATTTTCAATATAATATTATTACATTATCTACCATAAGAACATTATTTCCTATTTCGATCATACATTTACCTCAGTAAGCTTATCCAAAATGTAATTTAATACGAAATTTAATTTACCGTATAAATAGCATAAAGATTGGCAGTGCGTACTCCATGGCAACGCATATCTGAACATATCGGAATGCAGAATAATAATCTTTGCTGCGTAACATAAAGTAAATATTGATGGTAAAATAGCAAACAACAACATAAATAACAAACTGCAAAAAAGCTAGCTCTTAGATGATAATTTCGCCAATATTAAGTTACGGGAATAAGTATTAAGTGAAAAAGTATAAATTATAAAAATTAATTAATTGAATTATAAAGAGCCTAAGGCCCCAAGGTGTAAGATATCGTCTATAAAGACACAAAACTAGGTTCTCGTTTCTTTGCATCATTCCCAGCCATCTTTAATTTTGTAACTTATGAACTTATTCTAGTATAAAAGCTGCATGTTGACCATCCAATTTCTGATGAACGAAATTTTTGATGATTTTTTTTCTCTGTTTGTTTTCAGTGAAGAATACCAGCGTGCTGGTGCTAGTAGTGACTGCGGTGGTGCTGACGATAGCTTTGGGGGTTGTCACGTGCGTTCTGAACCATTACCGCGGGGGCACGGCTGCCAACCCGCACGACGCTGCGCGAACGCCGACTTCTGCACCCGTGAGTACCATTTAAATCAAACAAATTTTGTCCCCAAAAAGAGCAAAACTAGCAACACTATGAGTGGTAATTCAAATACATCGTCTATAGTATCATCATTACCACCAAAAGTTCATGAAATTGTTATAAGGTAAACGCAGCTTTTTTAAGATCTTACTTATATTGGAGACGTTGTTGTTGAAGAAAGTGAAGCTTCTCCTTGTGGGTTGTGTTACAGGAATGTTTCTCTTGTATATAGGATGTAGTTTTATTTCTTCTGCCTTGAAGATCTTGTCAATGGTCTTGGTTTTGTCACCTTTCATAAACACCTAAACTTCTGATCGTATTTTGAATTTATCCGTTCTCTTTGTCTCTATTTTTAGTGTAATAGTACCAACAACAAACATGTTATGACCACACATAGTAATAAAATAATGCACAATAAACAGTTCACAAGGTTGTGCTAATATTGGCTCGGTGGTTCTAAAAATAAAACAACAGTATGAAGTAACAATATCTAAAGTTGTTTAAAAGGAGTTTACTGCAACAAAAAAAAACAAATTAGTGCCATCACTTTGCAAAATTCAGTCGTAAAAATTTTACGAATAACCAAAAAGATGGAGATCTAATATTACCACCATTAAATAGTAATTAAGTTTTTACGGGCCAGTTAAAGAATTTTATTTCTCATGCCATACCATGGTCTACGGTTTTTCTGCACCGTTACGATATTCTGTTTCTGTAAATTGTCGACGGGCGGTCCCGCGTTCAGCGCAAAGGAAACATGCCGGCGGATGTAATTAGCGAATTTTACATCGGCCAGTACTCGCCGAATCTGGCCAAAATATTTCCGCCATAAAGTCGAAAAGAATATACGCGACCGTCCGCGCTAGTACATACCAGCGAAATTCCGATCCGCCAACAGCGGACGCTGCGAAAAGTATTTTATATTTTTGAGTACCGCATTGCCGCTAGCAGTCGCACAGAACATCAGATTATCTTCTGTGCATTATTTCGCAGTTCTCTTTTACGGACACCAGATTTTTTAACATGGTAAAAATCAGGACTGTTTAGCAATGCTGTTGAGCTGAGGGATTACATTAGAGTTCCAAAATTAGCAAAAAAAATTATAAATTGGAATGACAGAAACTTATAGTTCTAAAGCTATTTAAACAGTTTGCTTACAACAAGTTAAAACAAGTGGTCTGACCACTTGTTTTACGTGTCCACGTGAATAGAGTGCTAAGCACTTGAATCTTTATAAGAACTTCATCCTTACAAATATGTGGAAGAACAGTCCAATTGGACAGAAGATAATTAAACGTCTTCATTTTACCCAAGAGAGAGACGGATAGCTCCGAAGTAGAAAAATGCTTATAACTCAAAAACGAAAAGAGCTCAAAACTAGCAAAATATTTTAGCATCGAAAAAAGTTTGATTTTATTTCGAATTTGGAAGTTAGATCAGGCATGTCCACAGCCCCCCTTCAGAAAAACGCTTATAACTCGGAAACGAAAGAAACACAAAACTTCTAGTTTGCGGCACAAAACAGGACAAAACTAGCACAAAACCTTGGGATTGCAAAAACATCGAAATTCGAAAGTAGGGGGCGGGCATGTCCACAGCCCCCTTCGGAAAGTTGCTTATAACTCCGAAACGAAATGAGCACAAAACTTTTGGTTTGCGGCACAAAACTGCACAAAACAAGCACAAAGCTTTGACATAAGAAAATTTGGAAATTTCGAATGTGTGGGGGGGGGGCGGGCTGAGGACATGGACCCCTAAGCTATCTATGATAAAACTATCGAATTATTATTGTATTGTAGTATTGTGTCTTGAGTGTAATATGTAGTCCAAATGTACCTGAACCACACTTTTAATTTATGATGCCTTTTGAGAATTTCCGCTCGAAATTCCGAAATGTACTATGTAAAACATTTTCGCATTATCTTCGTTTACACTTTCTATTGTTTTAATAGTCATGTATTAATGTGTTTATGTCGAAACCAAGAAAAGGTTCATTTTTCATTCATACATTCCTTTCTGCCATAGTTTGCCATGCACAACAAAGCGGCAATTTTTATGCTAATGGAAAATACTGTGTAATTATAATTCTTATGCTAACTAACATTTTATGCACTATACACCGACTTAAGGAGCAATTTATATCCATAATCATCAACGAACAATGCTGCTTTAATAAAAATAACTGTGATTAATAATTTCCTCTATGTTTTTGTACCAAACCACAATGGGCCAAGAGACCAGAAAATGTGGCCAAAATTGGTAGTCTTTGGAGCGCAAACAGTATAAATAGTCGTACCAACGCCTGGGGTGCCCAATAAAAAATATCGTCAATAAGAAACGCCTAAAATATAAACTTGATCGGACAATTTGCCTGCCGACTCTTAGTTCAAAGGTTTTAACTTAAAAATATAAAACAAAAAAGCACTGATCGAAACGTAAGATAGTAAAAATTGGAAGTCAAACAATACGTTTTCTCGTGAATATTGTTGAAAGATTTGACGAACATATGAATGTATTTAGCAAATCTAGGATGCAAAATGTATGGTGCGATCAAATTTAAAGTAAATTCATTTTCAAGAGTTACTATTACAGATTTCATAACATTGTCTTGTGACAGCATACAAATTTTATGACCCTTTTCAGACAAGTAAAATAAAAGTAGATATCTTTGCGCTGAATATGGATCTAGGCTTGAAAGTTCCATATCGCGTTAGATTATTGCGTTTTGTGTTGTGGCTTATTATGGAAGCGCTTACATGCCATCTAACAAATAACACTAGATGCCTGAAAAACATTTATTACAAACTTTCAGGGTTTCAGGTAAAACTTTAAGCTATATTATGAGACACTTTTGAGGTTTTTAGGGTTCAGCTGGATTTTTATAACTGAACTCACTTTTTTCAAAAACCCTACTTTAGTCCAGATTCCTAATCAGGTCAAATAATTTTATCCAAAACTCATATTTTATAAACCATTTGGTTTTACTAACCCATGTTTCCCAAAGTTATCAATATTTTACTATGGTCAATTGCTTTTCTCGAAACGTTGTCACTGCCTATAAAACAATTAAAACAATCTGTGGCCAAACATATAGGATTGCCATTACAAAAAACGTCCTAAGTTACAAACAATTCAAGGTGGAAAATTCAAACTTACACTCAAGTGTATATTTTGGTAATTCAAAATGGATGAGTTCGCGGGTTTTTACTTTAGTATTATAAGGTAAAGGTATTGTAATCGTGCCAAAAAAAATTGATTTTAGCGGAAATATGTCCTTTTGGGTCCGCTGAACATTTTTGAAATTTTTGAAGTTACAAAAAATGTCTGTGTGTGTGTGTGTTTTTGGTTTGTGTGTATACCCGTTTTTTGGCGACGCTTCCGGAGAAACTACTGTAGGTATCGGGACGAAACTTCATATTTAGAAGTTTGATGACCAAACTTGGGGCCGAAAAACATTTTGTTCAAAAGGGTCCAACCGAACAGGCTGTTTGCTCTTAGCATTTTTTAACGATTTCGCAAATGAGCCGCTATTTCTGTAATATCGTCAAAATACTTAAATAATAAATTAAAGTAGAGGAAACTCTGAATAATTTATGCCTATGACATTTTTTTTGTAAAATTAATAGTTTAGCTGCATGACAGATATTTTCATTCTAATGACAGTAGGTAGTGTCAAACGCTGATCATTTGATACCTACTGTCAATAGTATCAAAATATCTGTCAAACCCAGGCTAACTAGTTTTATTTTAATACAGTCACGATCGATCTCTATCAAATAGAATCAATCTCATGCAGCTAAACTATTAATTTTATATATACTATGATAAAGTCATGTGCCTGGTCACATCAGACTTTCTATAATAACTAACCGTTTCACAGTCTATCTCACTCAGCGTTCTACTATTAGTGAGTCGCTAATAAAAAAAGAATTACCCTTTTAATCTGTATACTTTTTGCAGAGGTGTTATCGGTATGCTATTTTTAGTTTCAGTTGATAATAACCAGTTTAAGCTGAACTCAAACACTCAGCTTGTTTCTGATTATAACTGAAGTCTGATTTGACTCATCTATGTTACTGCATATAGGATGGGTGTTCCATTTACTTAGATTTTGTTTAAAACAACACGTTTGAACTATAACAAAACTTAACTAAAGCTTAAGGCACGCTCCAGTTTTTTAAAGGACCTATCGGAAAAATGCGAAACAATCCAAAACACAAAATACTCAATGCAATAAAATTGTTAATAATTCATCTGTAATGCCTGCAGTCTCCTATTTTGCCATTGGTGCACGAAACAGTGTCAAAACCGGTAACAAAATATCCTAAAATTTGCACAAATTGATGATTGTCTTTTATTTCCACACTGTAATCCCTTAGTTGGCTTCGTAGTTGTATATCGTCTATTGGTCTGGTTAGGATTGCCAGGCCAGTGTGAATGGGTATAGCGATTGCGGTAGCCGCGGCGGTTGCACAGCACACATGTCGCCCTAATTAGCAATTAGGTGCGGAGGCCCCGTAATCAATCGCCGTGTTTGGATCGAGCGCCATCGCACGATGCGACGCTAATTACCATGTCTATGAACTTTGCCTCTCGCTCTATCTCGCTCTGGACCGCAGTCCAGCTCTCGTCTCGATAGCCACCAAGGCAGGGCCGATCAGGGTTAATTTATAACTCGTGTGTCTATCGGTGTATGCAAGGCACCTACGTTGAGGTGACTGCATACGAAATGTCCCATATCATGATATGCATCGCGGACTTTTGAAGAGGTATCTATAAATGGCAAGGGCCCGAGTCTGATCAAACGATTTGTAATACTGGATTGATTTATATACGGAAAGATAATAACAAAGTGTGATGAGTGGAATAACAGGATATCCCATAGAAATTTGACCTATATCCTTAAACTCGTAGTTCACTTCTTTTTAATAATGAAAAATATTTGGTGTGCTGAAATGCACCGTAAGAGTAATTAATAATAGGCGGGTAGTGTACAAATATAGGTATGCCATGCTTCTCGTTTTATATAATTATTATCGACAATAATAACGCAATTTTAAAAAAGGACAATGCAACGAAAAATCCGTAACAGTTATGAATGCTGGGTAACAAAAAAAAAACAACCCTTATAAAAACTTTACTTATTGTTCAAAGCTTATGAAATTATCAATGTAACTTCTTAGATAAATAACGAGTTGGGCTGGATATAAAAATAATTTTTTGAAAAGATATAAATTTATTTTACGTCTACATCTTTGGCTTTCTTCAAATATAATATATAATATATATAATATAATATATAATTAAAAAACAAATTTTTTATTTATATACAATTTTGACCCAAACTTTATAATTTCGATAATAAAGCGTAATTGCCAGAAACGTGTTTATTTTCCCATATTACTGCTGCCCGGTGTAGACAGCAGACGTCAGGAGCTTTAAACACCGCCTATAACTGGTGACTACGGATTCACGTTGGTGGGGGACAGGCTAGCCACTCCCAGCAAAAAAAAAAAAACTCGCAACAAAATATTTCGTTCGGAGTTGTTGTTTTCAGAACGGAGCGTTAAGACTTATTTCTATTTTTGTTTCATAACATAGTATATTATAACACCGGCGTATGAGTTGTCCCAAATAGAATGAGTGGGCCAAAACGTCTTATAAAACGAGTGTTATACTTTGCGACTTTAATTTTACAGCAATTTCGAAAATTGCGACTGTCACAATAATCTACAGTAGTTTTAACTTCAACAGTTGGGAGTTGTGGTAATACTGCCAAATACGATTGAGGCGAGCCAATAGCGATTGAGATGTATTATTTGACACTATTTGACATCAATCTCACCAATCTTGGAAAACAAAAATTTACTAAAAGTTATTGATCTAGTATCTACATAACGACACCCAAAGCGGTTTCGCTATGAGTTTATAACGAACGCAAAGTAGAAAAACACTTTGCGACACCGTAATCGGCTTCATAATGAAAGCAGTTGGTAACCATGGTTACAGTTACATATTCATACTAACCATAATTTCTGTAATTTCCATGTTTATAACAAATTCAGTTACTGAAAGTAGTAGACTTACCGCATTACACTCATTTTATAAGATATCTTTACGCCATTTGTCATATTTAAGGTTTAACTCTTTTCTTGTTTACTTTGTCTGCTTTTGCATCTCGGCGATTTTGTAGCAGAGTGTTGTTAACTTCCAAGAGGCCTCTCTTTTAATTTGTAAACTAACTCATGTCGTAATATTTATTGTAAAGTTGTAAAAATCTGAATGAACTTATAAATGTTTTCGATTCTTAACAAACGTTTCATAGGTATGTCTTTAAAATTAATAATAATAATCTTTGTTGTTTCAGAAATAATATGAAAGTAAATAAACAATTAAGAACCAAATCTCTCGTGGCAATTAACAATTTGTTTTAATTCACTTAATCACTGTGTTTCTACTATCTATTTCCTGTAAGAAGTGAGATAATGAACCTGCAAATTGATAAGATCTATACACACATTATTTCTTGAGTTATTCTCAAAGACAAAGTTTAGTATCTGCATTTTTACATTTAGAGAGCTTTTCGAATAAATATGACAATAAAGCGTATTTTAGTGACTTTCTTGTATCAAACCTAACAATTTATTCTTGTACCAGTTTCAAGTAATCAATTACTGAAAATAGCGAATTTGAAACCTGACGTTTTTAAAACTGTTGAGTTCAGTTGATCAGCTGAGTTTGACAGTTCGCAGAGCACGCATATCGACAACTGATGTTGACAATTTACCACTGATTTCCGTGTGGTTTATGCAACGTGAAGCACCCTGTACATGAGGACTAGATTATATTTATTTAAATAGCTCAGCCATGTATGTTTGACAGTAACGTATAATATCAAGTCATTGTTTTTCTGCTACCGCAGACTATCATTCACGTTTGCAAATTATAAAAAAGATCAATAACAGTATATATAAGAAGACTTTTCAATCTATAAGAAGACTTTCTGATTTCTTTTATTTTCACGGCAATTCTGACCTGTCACGAAAATTTTTGCCCCTCAAGGTTCCAAGTACCGCACCTGTGACTGTCAAATCGATGCTTGTGTTTTCAGCGTGCCGACAAAATGGACAAACACAAATATCGGAATTTTTCCACCCGCCCCGAACAATACAGTCATTCACCAATGCAGACAATGCACCGATCCGCCATCGGCATAAAGAAAATAAAACACGCACACATACACACGACAGATATAGGAATGTCACCAACAATTATGTGCCTTCATTGTTCCTTCTTTTAATTGCTATATTTACAAAATATCGTATGTACGCACTCTGAGGCAGTCTACGTCTCATACTCGGGCATTCGCAATCACTCCCTTGTTGATTATTATGACTGTGCGTACGACGATACCATGTTATTTGTTCTTCCTTATCTTCTTCGATGGTGCTTAACTTAAAATAGACACAGAAGAAACGCGATACGACGCAATGCTGAGAAATGTGCATCATGATATGTCTGTGCAAGTGAACAATACTCTCAGACGAGACAGTTTGCTTGCAGATTGACTAATATTTAGTTACTTACATTAATTAATACAGCAGTTGTCAAGAAAAAATGTCGAAGACAATAACACTGACAAACATTTTTTGGTGCAAAAAATATTTGCAATTTTTTTGTATGCTTAACAACTGGAAATAACAATTAAAATAATGTTTAAAAAAAAGCAAATAAGTAATCATGAGAATACCTTGAGGTGCAGCCACCTGCACGTTTTGACCTCAAAATCATACTTGCACTGTAGCAAGAGCAGGCATCATTCAATTTTCTGACCATTCAAACTTTTAATAACTACAACAATATATTTTCTTTCATTAAATTGCGCTAATACTTAATCCAACGCAACAATAAACATATACGATTTTCAATTAGAACGTATCTGCAAGAACAGTGTAGGAAACTAACTAACTGATTTCACAATCATTTGTTTCAAATTCTTGGTATTGATTAACGCTATGTCAATAATTACAAATTTGCTCTTTGTCTATCCCTGCTTGTTGTTATGAACAATACATTTCAAAGAAATATAAGGAACGAAGGTAAAAAGCTTGCCTGTTATTAGTTATTACAATGTCATTGTTATTATCATTTATCAAAGCAGTTTTAGTATTTTTAGTGTTTTATTGTTGGAAATATTTTTTTTTCAATGATTATATTGAATCATTATATTTTTATAGAGGTATCGATTGTATTGCACATTTATTTATTTAAGTGTACAAATATATTATGAAAGGAACATTTAAATATATAAATGCACAATTATTTATTCTGAAGTCCATTTATATAAATTTATTGCACATTTATTTTTCGTAATGCACAAGTAATTTTTTGCATTGATTAAAAATTTTTTGTGGTGGACAAAGATTTTTGGTATTGTTCAAATATTCTATCAAATGCTTACAATAAATGCACGTTATATTTTATTTATTGCGTATATAATTTGTACTATTTTATTATTATTAACTATTTTATTGTTTCCATATCGTGCATATGCTTTAAGCTGAGTTTATTCTTAATTAAAAACAATATTTTGTTAGTAGAAAAAGACCCAGCAAAGAGCTTTCAGCTGCTTTAACTGTTTTATCTCTCATACATATTTTAGGTTCAGATTATAATATGTCTGCTCAATATGTATGGACCCAACCAAGAAAAGCCTTTCCATAAACAAATAGTTCAAAAATAATCCCAGAATAATGCGTTATAATATAGTGACATTAGCCAGACCAAATATACGTCTCATAGAGTTTCTTTCAAAATCAATATATGCACACATAAATTAATGTTTTGTGTGTTAATAACAAAACAATTGCAGAGTTCCACTTTATCAATTGCAGAATTAATCAAAAATACAAGAATAATGATTGCTATAGCCATCAGCAATAAATATCGAACAAATGATATATTTTCTTCAAAATCGTTTAAATAAATTAGATAGCTACTAGAAAAATATGTGTCAATTCACAAGATCTGTTTTCAGAGTATCCTTTGTTCGATATTTTTTTGACATCCATGTTAGACTTTGCCCTTTGCTGGCAAATTTGCCAGTTACAAACCGACTGCAACGCTATGGGAAGCACATAGAATTATGGATAAAGATGTGTGCAGAACTTTCAAATTTTGAGGAAGTAATTGTACTACTTCAGCCAGAAATGTTCGCCAGTGTTCGCCACGCAGATCTCAGATCTCAATGACCTAGTATTTATGTAAAAAAGTATTTATTTATTCTGAATCAGACGTAATATAAACAAGATTGTTGGTGTCTGGTTATCAGAAGTCAGACTAAAAGAAATATTGGAGGTAGATGAGTAGGTTAGTGTTGATTTAATTGCGGTAAATACCAAGCCCAATCCAGGGTCAAAAGTTGTTTATGACGTCAGGTTTTTGGGATTTTGTTTTTCATTAGGTAGCGAAGACGCTATCTAATAAAAAAATATTAAACTAGGTTTCTAAAAAATTTTAACAGCACCTGTTTATTTACAAAATCGGTGCTTCCAGAGTTTTGAGTTAAAATTTCTTAGGGAATGTACCGAATATAACTGCTAACAAAAATTGACTATTCGTTTGGGCAATCCGTCGTTACATAATCAAATGTTTACAACATATTTTATAACTACTGTTAACAACATATTTTATATTGTGCATGTATTAAAAAATATAAATAAAATACATCGATTTTGAACTATATAGTAAAACTATAGAGAAGTTCGCAGGACTTTCTCATTTAGGTGCGATTTTAAAATACAAATTTATTACTGAATTATAGACCAGTAACACGACTGTCCAGTTGCATAAAACGTGATCTTTAGAAAAAAAAAATATTATCTAAACGATTATGTAAAAATTAGCAATTTGTATCAACTTGACCAAGTGATATTGCATAATTTTGTCGCTGCGCCATCACTAATTTGTTGTGTCTACTAAAATTTGCAAAACGACTCTAATGATTGTATACAATAATGAGGCATGCATTTCTGTCTAGTAAAGGTTTTTTGGTTCTCAGAAGTTGATAATGTCTGCACATTATTATGTATGTACCATACACAATAATAATTAAGCTTCCAATCCAACTAATTACAATATATTTCTTATCATTGTTAATAATATACGTCCCAGTCATAACAGAATTTACATGACTATATACAGTGTATCCAGGAAAGTTCGCATCATATGGAAATTTTCTTTGTTATCCATTTCTCACAAAATTTTATTCTTTATAAAAGTTGGCGGCTTGTATGAAACCAATACAACAAGCAAATATGTAAATTTCGATACCATATACCAAGCGATTCAGAATATATGAATTTGTGATAAGAGTAAACTACCTTTATTTTCATTATTATCGATAAACTTTACTTGGAAATGTTGTTTAGAAGTACAAAATTATTCAAATATGAAATCACAGCCACCGATTTTGAAATTTTTGTTGTTTTTTATTTCGTACTTTTATGACTTATATTAGTCAATGCCAATGATCCTAAAATGTTCGTTATAATTTTTGTATGATAACTAATGTTTATTTAGAACTAGCGCAAAATTATTCATTTTCTTGGTGCAAAGTTAATATTTCACCCTGTGGATAATAATAGATCATACAATAACTAATACGTGAGCGTGGCTTGCTTTTAATGCAATTAATATTAATGACTTTGGATATGTTTATAATAGTATTTATCCATCTACAGAAAGGCGATTATCTCGATGTTGCTGATATTTTCAATGAAAAACACCCAAACAACCAAATTGCCCATTAAACCATTTCTAGGATAATCAGAAAATTCAAGCAGTCTGTTCAACATCTGTTTAAGAAACCACAAAAAAAAATGCCGACAATAAGAAAGCAAATTTACCAGTGTTGCAAGCGGTAATCGAGCATAGAACGACTTGGGTTGGAAAAATTGGTTCTCACACCCATTGCAGTAAGTCAACAGCACATAACTTACTAAAATTAAAAACAAATATCACCTCTGAAAATCATACTAAATTTATAAGTAACACTAAAGGAAAGACACTATGGCATCAGTACCATATCTATGACATTAGCCATAGGTCTGACTTCGCCATCTGGTTTGAGGGGGAAATTGAAGAGGACAGATTTTTTTATTCATATTCTGTGGACAGACGGGGCAACAGTTACGTCAAATAGCACTGTTTTTACTTTATCATACGCAGTATGATGAAGTATTGTAATGGTGCCGAAAAAAAAATTGAGATTTTAGCGGAAATAGGTCTTTATGGGTCCCCTGAACATTTTTGACCAAGGTACAAAAAAATGTCTGTGTGTGTAAACGATGTTTGTGGCGACGATTCCGGAGAAACAAAATAGTTAATTAATAAATTAAAGTAGAGGATATTTTGAATAATTTATGCCTGACATTTTTTGGTAAAATTAGTAGTTTAGCTTCAAGAGCAAATTCTATTTGATCGAGATCGGTCGCATCTGCATTGATATGAAATTACATAGTAGCCAGGATTTTGACAAATATTTTTTGTGTTGTCACAATCGACAACAGCTGGTCTCTTTAGCGGGAGGTTGGAGAACCATTATGGAACGTTGCCGCTGTAGTGCGGCAAATTATAAAATACAAATTTCAAATAAAACAAGATCACCAATTTGATTGTTTGTTGATAAGAAATATCAACCCGTCTTTATATCTAATTCTAAAAATGATAAATTGAGAAAATTATAAATAAAGTATAGCGATGAGTGTAGTTTTATTTTAGTATGTTGGTAGGGATGTGTCATGAACAAATATAAATCTGTCAGAATTTGAATTACCTTTTAAGGTGCGTTTTTATTAGTGATAATGGCAGTGGTAGCAGACGCCGTTATAGTATTTCCAATAGAAAATTGCTAGTGACTCATGTTTATGTACGTGCAAACTAATATGTGTCATTATCGCGATATGTAAGAAATACTATAATTTCGTATTCTACCACCGCCATTAGCTACCATTACCTACCAATCGGAACGCACCTTTAAACTTGACGTTTCGTCAAATAGGTACCAACCTAGCATTTCCTATGCAGAAATCATTTATTTATTTTTTAAAATACGTATTTCTTAAAAAGCAACACAATAAACGCTGATGTCGCTCCTGCCAAAAACTAGATAGCGCGACTCGCTCACATGCGACGGCGACACTCCGCCTTCGGTGACGCGCCGCATCACCGCTCGTCGCGCTATTCCGTACTTTCGGCATTTGTGACATAAATAACTATTATTCTAATGACGTAGTGTAGGTAGTGTCAAATGCTGATGCTTTGACAATACCTACGATTTATCTCAATAGAATAGATTCTCATGCAGCTAAACTATTATATTCTCATGCAGCTGGACACAAGAAACCACGAATCTTACGGTAAAATGCCGACATTTTTAAGACCGATGTACTGTGCGGTATTTTGAACAATCAAATATCTGAGCCTTTTTTGTTAAAATTTAAATGTAGATTAATATCTTCAGTTTCTGAACAGCGTGCTAACACTTCTTTTGAGCACCGTCAAGAACTTTTTAAACCAGAAATTAGGTTAGAAATTATTAAATTTTATTTCTAAACAACATCTTCAAGTAAAGTTTATCGAGAATATTGAAGTCATACCGCAGACACCATAGTCTCTTGCCTTTTGTTCAGTTTTTGTATTGTTATGTGTGTTTTACTGCGTTGGGTGTGCGAAGCAATTTGTCAAGCCGAAGTCGTTCTATGCTCGATTACCGCTTGCAACACTGGTAAACATGCTTCCTTATTTCCGGGGACATTTTTTTAGTGGAGTTTCTTAAAGAGAATTTCAACAGACTCTGCTTGAATTTTCTTATTATCCTAGAAATGGTTGAATGGGTAATTTGGTTGTTCGGGTGTCTTTCATTAAAAATATCAGGAACATCAAGTAACCACTTGCTGTAGATGGATAACTACTATTATAAACATATCGAAAGTCAATAATATTAACTAAATTAAAGGACAGTCACGCTCGTGTATTAATTATTGTATGAACCATTAATATCTACAGGGCAAAATATCAACTTTGCATCAAGAAAACGAGTAATTTTGCGCTAGTTCTAAATAAACAGTAGTTAGTATACCGAAACATGAAAAATGTAAATTTAGATTTATAAAAAATAGATTAAAACGAACCTTTTTAGTATCACTGGCATTGACTAATATTTGCCAGAAAAGACTTAAAAAACAAACAAAGAAAAATTTCAAGATAGGTGGCTGTGGCTTCATAATAGAATATAATTTTTACTTCAAAACCACATTTCCAAATAAACTTTATCGATAATAATGTAAATAATGGTACTTTACTCTTACCACAAATTCATATATTCTGAATCGCTTGGTATATGGTACCGAAATTGACATATTTGACTATTGCCGTATTGGTTTCATACAAGCCGCCAACTTTTATAAAGAATAAAATTTTCTGAGAACTGGATAATAAAGAAATTTCTATGTGGTGCGGGCTTTCCTAGACACACTGTATACTGTTTTGTATACTAATATTAAAATAACACAGTTTTGGGTGTCAGTTCACTAGGTCACAATACAGACATAAATTACCTTTCATTAAGAATTCTGCCATATAGTTATAAAGGAATAATGAACGCGTGGGTGTGTTGTTTTCGTTAGCCACAGATAAAATTATAGAGCTATAATGAGGTCAACTAGCATTATAGTTGACCACACGGCCAATGCGATCTGTTGTGTCTGCTCGAAACGGTTTGGTGCAGCAGAATCATGGCCGGCCTTGTCGTAGTTGTCGTTTTCATTTCGGACAACCTTGCCGATGTCGTCGAATGAATAATTGCCCGAACTCGGCACGGTGTTTATCCATTAACCCATTAGGGTAAATATTCGGCAACAGAGAGACAGAGATAGAGAAACTGATTTGGCCAAAACAGTTCGGCAAAATGTTTTATAGGCGTGTCTTTCGAAACCCAAAGCGCCAAGTGCATTTTCACACCGAAAACGTGTCAGATCTCTTCCGAGATTGTGTTTAACAGGTTTAGGAACACCGTGCGACCTGGTCAAATGTTTATGAGATTGGATGTTGTGATATTGATAGATGGGTTCTTGTGTTTTATATGACTATTTGAATGGATTACTTTAACATAACCAAAAACAAGAAAAGCTGTAATACTTTTCCTGCCAATGAAGACAAATACAAATCGCGATCTCAGAACCATAAGGTACTAAGTGATATTTTGTACAAAACTGAGATTTTTTTATGAAACCAAACAGTTACCTTATGTGAAATCGGTTGTGCTATTTAGTTTTATTTAAATTTCATTAGATAAGAACCATATGGAAACTACAAAGAAAACTATGGAGCATGAGCATCGCGTGCACTGAACGATTGGAACAAATTTTACTATACAGGTTGAGTCATAGCAATGCAGTGGTCAATATTCTCGTTATCTTTAGAGATAGAAAAAAAAACTGTTTTGTATTAAAGTTGTTTATGCCACCCTTTTCTTCAACCCGATATTATACAGGATAGGCCGTAATGAAAAAGAAGCGTTTAGCTTGTAGCCCTGCAAAGGTATTCAATTGTTTCTCAATAAGTTGGCGTTTTTATATGTTAAAAGACTGTGGCGCAGCGCTGGCTATCAATCTGGGGGGCGTGAGTTCGATCCTTGCGCCATGCTTTCAGAGTGAAGGCTTTTCTGTGGTTTTTCTTTACTCCTCGGCGAATGCTGAAAGCCAAACAACTTAAGACGTGCCACAGACGCGGGCCATAATAATGATAATTCGGGCCTGCCGATGCCCCCGTAGTGGCGAAAGCTGTTGGGGGATTATTATTATTATTATTATTATTACAATTAAAAGACATTTAAAACTCCATGCTCATGTATTGGCTTACAGATATTGTCTTCTAACTTCAAACCAAAACCAATTAAAATAGAGAAAATTACAATCAAATAAATACCACACACGGTGATCCTAGCACGTCTAATCTTTTATTTTTTTAAACGTGGGTTTTCTTCAGGTATTAATTGGAACACCCAATTTTATACAGGGTTAGCCAAAATTACCGGAACACCGAAATAATTGTCGAACCGTACAGAAATTCAAAAAATGCTTCAAACTAAAGTTTTGTTGGCTTTAAACAAACTATCGTTTAAATTTATTTTCAATATACAGGGTGCTCATTTTATTATGGCAATTTGTTAACCTTTCATTTTTTTTAATAGAACAGCCTATATATTTTTATTACCGTTTTAAATTCTAAGTATTTTGTATCGGGTTTTTCTTTTATAAAATGCAAAAATAATGCATTTTCATAGTTATAAGCTAAATCTATTTATTAACCAAGAATAGTAAAAATTACCGGAACACCTAAATAACTCAACAACTACAAACAAATTCAAAAACTTTTAAAAATAATAGATTTTTGTGTTGAAACAACCTCTCGTTCTATTTATTATGGAAAATTGCAAGCCTTTCCACTTGCGTGTTTTTTTTTTTAAATGCATTATTACTTTGTTATGAGCAAATAATCGAAATTCCTGAAGTTCAAATTAAAAATATTTCCTCATATATGTACATAAATACACATTTATGTTAATTTCACTTTGAACATTTAATTTAATTTGATTTAATTGTTTTGATTAAATGCTTATAACTAAAGCACGTATTTTATAAGAAAATAAGTCCTACATAAAATTCTTAGAATTAATCGAAGCATTAAAAAATATAACGTAAAAATATACCGGGTGTTCTGTTAGAAGAAGAAAAAATTAGCAAATTTCTATAATAAAATAAAAACCCTGTACATTAAAAATTTATTTGAGCGAGAGGTTGTTTAAACCCAAAAGTCTTTTATATGAAACTTTATTTTTTTTATTTTTTTTCAGTTGGAGGATTATTAACGTGTTCCGGTATTTTGACTATTTTTGGTTAATAACTTATAATTAAAAAACAAAGCATTCTATAAAAAATTCCTAGAATTAATCTTAGCATACAAAATGTAATAATATATAGGGTGTACAGGAAATGTTACCAAATTTCTGTAATAAAATGAGCAGCCTGTATATTGAAAATATATTTAAACGATAACTTGTTTAAAGCCAAAAAACTTGTGTGAACTTTTTTTTTTATTTCTTACGGTTGGGGAATTATTAAGGTGTTCCGGCAATTTTGGCTAAACATTTTCTGTTAATGCCCAGTGTCATATTTTTCAAATATCACAGAATCTAGTCAAAATGGCCACATGAGTTTCTTAATATAAATTATAACTAGCTGAAAAGGATATAATGCAGGAAGTAATATACAGGTGTACATAAAAACAAAAACAAAAACCCATCTAAATGCTATTTGAGAATGACTACGTACTACAATAACTCTGTAATGGCGGTTATGTAATTAAAAAAGCGCGCAACCATATTTTCTTAAAAACAAATTAGTATATCTCAGAAAATACTCAGTTTGCAACTTTTTCAGTAATAGTAATCTGTTAAAATATACAGGCCGTTTCATTAAATAAAATAAGGTTTATTATAAATTAAATTATTATAATTTAAAATATTATTTTATTCTGGAAAATGATTGGTCAAACATCTTTATTTATCTTTCTCTAATGACAACGGAATCATCGTGTATAATCTGCCAGACGACCGATATGTAGCCGTTTCATTCATTCTCCTTCATTCCTGATTCTAAATTTCCAATTTTTCATCATTCGGAACATTCTAAAGAGAGATATGTGAGGACTGCCAGTTCGTTAAGGTTTATTTGTATGGTCCAAGAATATTGTTATGAAATCATATTTAAAGTGAAATTTTCTCTACTATAAAATTCTCTAAAATGTACTTGGAACCTTATAGTTCTCAGGTCGGGAAATATAAGTGAATATTTAGTATTTTGGGTAATAGAAATACAAAGAAGAATGACGAGATTGTTACGATTTGTTCGAGAAGGTCTAGAAAACATGTCTAAAAAATAAATATTTCGTCCTTGCCCAGATGATAATAATAAGACTGGCGGGACTTGCCAGTTGCGTTCAATAACACAACAGATGACGAGATAAAAAACTAAATCCGCAGACATAAAAACAACAAGGCGTCAATGGATTTACAACTAACATGACCTGTGGAATCTATTATAACAAATCAATAAAAACTATTGTAATGTATCGTAACTATTATTGTTGATATAACTTATTCAATAAATTGGTTTTTACTTTTTAGCAGACCCTTCTTAACATGACCACTAGAAATACCGCTCATATTCTACCTTAAATTACAAGAAAACGAAAAACCTAACCTCTCTGTCACGCCGCTTTCTTCAACTTATCAGAAACCGTTGGAATTCTCTTGAAGCACTGCACAAAATACAAAAAATCAACCGTTGACACTTAGTATCAAATTTCGCAAGGTATTTTGCCGTTTATCCCGTCAGAATCGCGTCAAACAATGTCGAAAAGACGGTAATGGATAGTCTGGATACTGCGTTTTGGATATCGCATAGCCGCGATAAACTGTTCAATTATTATCAGGTTCTGGTTCAGGATTTGATAGAAGCGGTTTACTAAGATGTTAATCTACCTGATGCTATACAAATATATGTAGGTATTTAATTTATATCTAATAGTTACAATGAATTTTGTGTGTATTACGAATTTCAATTATTTATCAGTAACTATTTGTGCTGGTGATTCCAGACTTATTCTTATTTAGGTAACCGTATAATGTATTATTTTTGTGGGACACGATTACAAAACAATGTTTTGTTTTTTGTTTTAGTGGATTGTGTCTAGCCAGTATTAGTGTATTATAGATTAAAGTGACAACAATAGAGATGGTAAAAAAACAAGTTATTGTCCATAAATTATCTTTTTATGTATGTTAGTTGAATCGTTGCGATAAAATCAGTAAAGTTCTTGACAATTTCGAAATAACTCGTTTTCTACTTATATTGTTTTTCTTTCCTACACATATATTCCCCAAAAACTCTTACGAAACCAGATAAAATACTGATGCGGGTAGCGTTAGTCGACTTTAAGTCAAAACTGAAAAGTGCAAGGTTTTTTTACGGATAAATTTTAATTGTATTTCGTTTATTTATCCTTGTTGTCTATAAAACGCCTTGTAACGCACATAAATAATAAATATTAATTAATAAACATCGTTCAGTACCTACTACGACAACGTAAGGTCAAAGTTTTGTGCCCTGCGGTTGCATCCTGGCAGCCCGCCCGCGAAGGTGTCGGTGTCCTGTTTCCCGTATCCTTTTTTGATAGACGTGCACGAGTCCTCATGTTTCACTCTGTGTAACCAGATTTTTTATAAAGTGATTTTTAAAGTAGACATTAATTTACACATTCATTCTATTTGAGACCATCAAGTCACAAAGACAAACAACTAGAAACAAATGTTGGCAACAACAAAGTTACAATAAAAAAATACATTGCACAGAATAATGCTTTAAAAGTAAAAATTCAGTCAGGTATTCAATAATTCCAAATTTTTTCGCTTGTTTCGCTTCAAAACCCGGAAGCGTGTTGTTGCAATATCTAATAGCAGTGCAATAAATTACTAAGCTAAACACTCAAATCGTACAAACCAATGCAGATGAGTTTATAACTGATTGGCGTAAGCTGCAAATACCGACACCTGCCAGAAGAAGCAGCAATAATGTTGGTTGATTAGCACAAAATCAACATATTTAGTATATGATGTAATCAAAGTTATTGTTTAATGTTATTTTGAAAACGGTCAAATTTAATTACTCATTCTTCCAATAATACTTACTTAGTCTTATTCAAACATTTCTTCGAACAACGAATTGTTTAAATTGTGACGATTGAAAACATACCATATTATATGGTTGTTGACTTTACAATCGAATCACAATGCAATGACGTTACAATCCAATGATATGTTTTCGTCGTATACATATAACAAATAAAATAATAGTAAACAGTTTATTTAGAAGACAAAATAATGTGTTGACTAGGTCAGTAGTCATACACAAGCAAAATGTGATTCAATTGATGGAAAAAAGGTATCAGCAACAAACAGATAGACATTTAAAAAAAATATCTAACAAATCAAACAACCAGAAAATGCTGTTTCAAAATACGAGGACACTGAATAAAACCATTTTCAAACAAATGCTGCCTCAGTCTCTGTTTAAAAAGTTTCAGATAAAGAGACTTAAATATAACTTATGATGGTGATATGTGGTTGTAGATCTTAATAATTTCGATATTTTTAATTTGTTTAACCAAAAAGCTAAAAAACTCTTTATAACGAAACGTTCATTTCCTTATGGAGGCTTGAGGTTTATCTTGATATTTTGTGGACTTCTTTTACTTCTGATACACATTCCACTTGTTCAGCTATACATTTTAAAGACATTTTACTATTCTTAGTTTTTTTAATAAAAATCTTACTAATGTGCTAGTTTTTGAGATATCAAATTACAAAATAGGAATTTTTCCTTTCTTTACTTCTTATATATTTTTCGGGGATGAGATTAATGAGGAGGGGTATTTTACTGTAGAGGAGTTAAACCCGACACACTTGAAGTTGGAAGTCTGTAATATTTCAATTCTAGTTTCTCACCACCACTCACAATCATATTTCTGGTACCAATATATTTCTGGTTAATCAAAGTTTTAGGGATAATTTAAGCACTATTTATTCTAATATATTTTCTAATTTACTGACAGGATCCGTGTTATACACCCAACACTCCCTATTTCCAAAAATTATGCTAAATGTGCCTGTCAAGCAGTGTTGTCAAGCAACGACAACAAAGTACACTTGGCTCAAGCGGCGCCCTCAGTGTTAGGTTTGCCATTGAACCAAATAAACCTTAATTGTGGTTGATTGTGGATGTAACATGCCGTTTACCAATAACAAAAAGCGTGATATAGTTAAGAGTTAATTGAATTTTGACATTTTCTGATAGTCGTGTCTTTTCTCATTTTCGAAATGTATAACATGTTGGCATTATTTTTTTAAAACAATGGTTTATAATTAAAAAAACACGTTCTTCTTTTTCTTGTTTATTGTCGTGCTTATCAAGTAACCAACTGCAGCTTGGTTACAGAACGCCGACGCCTGACTGACGAAGAGTGCTTTGGATTAAAAACAATCAGACTGTAAAAGAAGCAAGTTTATACAAGATAAAGATTATTTTTTAAGTAAATGTTCATATTGGCCGCTATTTTCTTGAAGGCTTAAGAGCGTGCCTGCTTTTCTACATGTTGTTATGCTCTTCTAGCTGTTCTTCTCGGAATAGTATTGACCCCATCCCCATTTGTTATTTGATCCCGCAGATCGTCGATATTTCTGCGAGTATCGTGATAAATTTCGTCGTTCACAGTTCCACAAAGAAAATAGTCCAGAGGACTTGAATCAGGGGATCCACCACTCCAACATTACCAATCCAGCGATTTGGAAATTGTTGATTTAAATAATTTCGTACAATTGCAAAGTTTGACGTGTGTGGGGTTTGTACGGTTTCAATTTATTTGTTCGTAATGGTCTTCACACACGTGTTTGCGGCAATTCCAAATTAAGGGCTACTTCCCGCTTAGAAATCCGAGGATCGTAATTTATCTAAAAACCAGTAGTTAAAGCATTGCAAATTATGGTAATTTAACGTTAACCATTTCTGAAATACCTCGTTGATCAGTTTCAACATTTCCATGAGGATTATAAGAATTGCAGGGTTTACTAAACGATCCATGGTCCGCTAAATTTCCGTCAAATGTTAGGAATATGGTACGATGCGACATTTCACCACGACATTTCAACAATAATAAACCGTTATTATATCACGCCTTTCGTTATTGGTAAACGGCGTTTTACATCCACAATCAACCACAATTAAGGTTTATTTGGTTAAATGGCAAATCTAACGCTGAGGGCGCCGCTTGATGCAAGTGCATTTTGTTTGGCGTTGCTTGGCAACGACTCCAGCGGTCTGTAACCAAGCTCCAGTTGGATACCTGAAGATTTTTGATTATTATACCATTATTTTAAAAAGGAATGGTAACATGTTATACATTGGGGAAATGAGAAAAAACACGACTATCGGAAAATGCCAAAATTCAACATGGCGCTCATAAGAAAAACAAAAGTTGGCCATGGTTACGCCGCCATCTTTGATGTTATTTCAAATTAAAAAATGACACTGCATTCCTTGTTAAAAAGTACCTGTAGAATGTTTTTGTTTGAAATGTCTAGCTACATTTGGTTTTGAATAAAAAATTAAAAACGATTTCGTTACATTTCAGTTTTTTGTGGATATCTCCAAAATGAAAAATGATAGCTGAAATTTTTTTTCAGATAATTGTTTAGCACAAAAATACGAAACTTTGCCAAATTTAAACATAGGCTCTATCTCCACTAAGAAGCGAGATCCCCATGGTGAGGTTCGAATTGCCCGGTATTGTAGTAATATGTTTTTCAATATAAATAAAATCATCATTTTTGCCGGTCACAGAAAAAAAATTGTGTTATACTCCGGAAAAATATTAGATTTTAGCTCTCGGTTTTTTTTTCTCCCTCAACACAACCTCGAGTTAAAATCTAATATTTTTTCCCTTGCATAATAAATAACTATTTTTAGTTTTATAGTCGATATAAAATCACTTTTACTTTATTTCTTGTACTGTTTACTTTGATTCACACAGCAACAGAAACATAAGTTGTCGCGACCACTACCCCATAGATTTCTTTTCGCTAATCAATCTTTGTTTTATATCCCGCACAACACCTTCATCAAAAGTGTCTGCGACGAAACAAAAGGGTCCAAAGATGAACATCGTACGACTGCAACGTGTCGACGCCGCCGCCGCCGCCCCCACTCCACTTTACCAAATGCTTACTCGATGCAACACACAAGACAGGAATCCTCCACTCCTGCTAGGCTGCGTCCTAATCCCGCGATCAGACGTCGTCGTCGATTCCCGGCATAACAACAGCATCATTGACCATTCCGACGTCTGTCTGCGCTTTTGCTTTCATGCCGTCGCGACGGTCCACCCCCTCCACAGCAGTCTGGCACATTTCCCTTCGATCTCCCCCCACCCGCCGCTCGCCCGCTAGTATACCCCACGCACAAGGACGACCCCAAGCCAACCCTACCACCACGTAACGCTTCATAGCCTACTCGCATAGACTTATCGCTGATGATTTCCCAGGATAGTGGGGGAGAAAGTTGCCGCCGTCGCGCCGAACTTTTAGGGGGTAGCGCGTGAGTGAATGAGGGTGAGTCTCTTTCATTCATAAACGTTATACGGGGTATTTGTTTCGTAACGAGATAATAACCCGCCTGTAACGTTAACTTGGCGGAAAGTTGCAGGCCGCTCGATGGGGAAGTTTTGATGCGGTGGTTTTATATTTTGGCATATCAGATTGAGTGGAGATGTCATGTTTCGAATTTTTTTGTAATCGTATTTTAAATGAAGAATTATATTTTAAATGAAAATAGTACTAAATGCATACTTTTAAATAGTAATCAAGCTATTGTACATGAGAAAAATCATTGTAGGTATGTTATAATTTGAGACTACCACACAAGATAAAGCTAAATGCGATAAAAACAATTTTAACATAAAAATGAACGACGACTTTTAGCACTGCAAAAGTAGAACTGGCAGACAGTTCAGTTTTACAGTTATTGTCTAATTTAAAGAATCGTACCGACTTCACAAGTGACTGATGTGAGTTACTACGTTCTTTATATTGATTATTAGTTTCCTTTAATCAATTCTGGAAAGCTTTAACAAAATTCTTAGGATATTTCCCGAGTTGTGAATCTATGACTATGTTTAGTGCGATTTTTACAGTATTGTTTAATTTAAAGAATCGTACCGACTTCACAAGTGACTGATGTGAGTTACTACGTTCTTTATATTGATTATTAGTTTCCTTTTATCAATTCTAAAAAGTTTTATAAAATTTCTTAGGATATTTCCGGAGTCGTGAATATATGACTATGTTTAGTGCAATGTTTACAGTTATTGTTTAATTTAAAGAATTGTACCGACTTCACAAGTGACTGATGTGTGTTATTACGTTCTTTATATTGAATATTAGTTTCCTTTTATCAATTCTGGAAAGTTTTATCAAATTTCTTAGGATATTTCCGGAGTTGTGACTCTATAACTATGTTTAGTGCAATGTTTACAGTTATTGTTTAATTTAAAGGATTGTACCGACTTCACAAGTGACTGATGTGAGTTACTACGTTCTTTATATTGATTATTAGTTTCCTTTTATCAATTCTGGAAAGTTTTATCAAATTTCTTAGGATATTTCCGGAGTTGTGAATCTATGACTATGTTTAGTGCAATTTTTACAATTATTGTTTAATTTAAAGAATCGTACCGACTTCACAAGTGACTGATGTGAGTTACTACGTTCTTTATATTGATTATTAGTTTCCTTTTATCAATTCTGGAAAGATTTATCAAATTTCTTAGGATATTTCCGGAGTTGTGAATCTATGACTATTTTTAGTGCAATTTTTACAGTTATTGTTTAATTTAAAGAATCGTAACGACTTCACAAGTGACTGATGTGAGTTACTACGTTCTCTATATTGATTATTAGTTTCCTTTTATCAATTCTGGAAAGTTTTATCAAATTTCTTAGGATATTTCCGGAGTTGTGAATCTATGACTATGTTTAGTGCAATGTTTACAGTTATTGTTTAATTTAAAGAATTGTACCGACTTCACAAGTAACTGATGTGAGTTATTACATTCTTTATATTGAATATTAGTTTCCTTTTATCAATTGTGGAAAGTTTTATCCAATTTCTTAGGATATTTCCGGAGTTGTGAATCTATGACTATGTTTAGTGCAATTTTTACAGTTATTGTTTAATTTAAAGAATCGTAACGACTTCACAAGTGACTGATGTGAGTTACTACGTTCTCTATATTGATTATTAGTTTCCTTTTATCAATTCTGGAAAGTTTTATCAAATTTCTTAGGATATTTCCGGAGTTGTGAATCTATGACTATGTTTAGTGCAATTTTTACAGTTATTGTTTAATTTAAAGAATCGTACCGGCCTCACAAGTGACTAATGTGAGTTACTACGTTCGTTATAGTGATTATTAGTTTTCTTTTATCAATTCTGGAAAGTTTTATTAAATTTCTTAGGATATTTCCGCAGTTGTGAATCTATGACTATGTTTAGTGCAATTTTTACAGTTATTTTTTAATTTATAAAATCGTACCGACCTTACCAGGGGACTGATGTGAGTTACTACGTTCTTTATATTGATTATTAGTTTCCTTTTATCAATTCTGGAAAGTTTTATCAAATTTCTTAGGATATTTCCGGAGTTGTGAATCTATGACTATGTTTAGTGCGATTTTTACAGTTATTGTGTAATTTAAAGAATCCTACCGACTTCACACGTGACTGATGTGAGTTACTGCGTTCTCACAAATTCATAAGAATAAATATTCTATAAGAAGAAATATACCCGAACGTTGCTGACAAAAAGACGTTGCTCGTACTATCTTCAAATATTTTAGCAAACGTCAACAAGTCTACAACTTTTGCTAAAATTACAACTACCTTCTATATATACTGTTCTGATTCTAGAAATCCAATAATTAACTATCTGCTAAATGTGATAAGTGCTTAAAACTAATTACGATAATTGTATAGTGAAAGCGCACGAGACGATTAATATAACACCTCTGAAATTTGTAAGCCATGATAACGAAATACCAAACAATTATTTCTATGCTCACGTACAGGTGAATATTGTAATTTACTCGCATGATTATAAACTCTCATGATTATAAACGCGCTTAGCCACTCTTTTCACAGTTGTGTAGAATGGGATGCACAATAACCGATTGCTTTATTTTTCAGCAATAAAAAAAGTATACTGATTCTAATTTTCTATTTCTAATTTTTCTAATTCTAAATTTCTAAAATTTGATGTTAAATAGCTTTTGTATTATTTGACTGTTTTAAAGATTCTTTCCGGACATTGTAAATAAATTCATCAAGGTTATCAACCGCATTTGTATGCTATTATGTAATTTCCTACAGCTGCTATCTATACCGGTAAAATCAAATGACGTTTTAGTGGTCTAAGATCAAGACTCCTTGTGGAGAAATTATGCAACTTAGTTAGGTAGTTAATTCTTCTTATTTTTTATAGATAAGCAATGATAAATAGTTCGATGAAAAAATTGATCTACTTCAAAGGTCCGCCTATGGAAAAATTTGAGAAGCTCTAGTCTAAACCATAAGATACATATTTATTGTTAAGGCCCAGTTATACCTGTCCTATAACGCACTTTCAAATAAAAACGTTATTTATTGTTTAAAGTTTATGACATTTTCAGTGTAACTTCTTAGATAAATAATGAGTTGGGTTGGATGGAAAATAATTCTTTGGAAGGATAAAAATTATTTTTACTTCTACATCTTTGGCTTTTTCAAATATAAAACATCTAGCACAACTCATGATATAAAAACAGATTTTTTATTTAAGTATAATTTTAACCCAAACATTATAATTGCGATAATAAAGCGTAATTGCCTGAAATGTATTTATTTGCCCATATTACTACTGCCCGGTGTAGGCAGTCAGTAGGCAGTCAGGAGCTTTAAACACCGTCTGTAACTGGTGACTATGGATTGATGTTGGTGAGGAAGAGGCTGACCATCCCAGCCAAAAAAAAACACGCAAATCGTTGTCTCTTGATCAAAGAATTCAAAGAATTCATATGAAACCTTCTCTAAAAAGTAAATAATAAAAATTAATATATAATTAAAATAATAAAAATGGTTATTTTTATTCATTTACAAATGAATAGTTTTTATTGTCTAAAATACGCCCTTTTCTGACAACCACTGATTAGAAATATACAGAAGCCACCAAACTCATCTAGTAATCTACTAATTACTAGATGGGCTTAAACATTCAAATGAGGGCCTATAATTATTATATTTTAAGCAACACGCTAATCCTGACTAACCATTAAATTGCCTTAATGATATGGAATTATATAGCGATTATGCGCTTTATGTAAAATTTAAACTGCGGGTGTATAACTTCTTGTTGTTCTTTTAAGTTTACCAATTTAAATATGTAACAGTAAACAGTAAACAACACGCAGCTTCCTGTACATTCTCACACAATTATCGCCACATGTACGGCGAAGATTGTAGTATACTATATGTGTATAACAGTTACCACAAATTAATACGTCACGGTAGTAGGTTAATTGAGATGCAACTGAAGAAGGCACAAGAAATTAACGCATAATAATTTCGTATAAACTACTCTTTAGGAGGACCATTAACTTCGTTATTCTCGTGCGGTGAAAGTTAAACGTTTACTTTCTTTTTTTTCAAATTTAAATCAAATTTAAAAATAGCTAAATCCTGTTGACGTGTTTTTTAAGTATTACAAGCTTATCTAACCACGAGAATTATACCAGACTAGAGTTTTATTTGGGAAACGTGACATTCTGAATCGTAAAACGCAAAATCTCGTATTTACTCGAACAAAACAAAAACACGCTTCTACTTCCTTAATGCATTTACATAATCTGAATAATATTATTCTGCGGTTCGATGTGTAGCTATGTACAGTGTATCTCATCAACAACTCAATCCGTGCACATTAAAAACCGAAAACCGAAAGTTTTGAGGTATTTTTAGAGCAACCGTTTACGTAAGTTTGTGGAATCCAACAAAAATAATCCAGTTTGTCCCGAACCAGCCTACCAAAACAACAATGACAGTCCGCTTTAATTTATTAGGCGAATGATTTATTTTTGGACAAGTTTTTTATTTTAGTTTTTGGTCTTATTCAAAATAAAGAGTTTTAGGTTTTAAGTTCCTAGTTTTAAGTTAATTATATTTTGTACTGTTTTAATTTATCAAAGGAATTCTCTTCCACCTTTTCCAATTAATGCAGCCTTAGCAATGCAGCCTTCTTTAATGATAAAATTAACGCCTTTTATTTTCACATTTGGCCAGTTGTGTCTGAATATACATCGTTTGTTGCTAAACACAGAAATGACACATTTTGATACACATACCTATTAGCAACATTTCTTTCTAAAGATAGATTTATATGTCACATTTTTTGCATTGTTGCAATTTTCTATATATAATAATAATAATAATAATAATAATAATCCACGCCTTAACATCCCCCAACAGCTTTCGCCACTACGGGGGCATTGGCAAGCCCGAATTTTTATTATTATTAAGTTGTTTGTTTTTTTGTTTGGCACGGTTTTCGATCAAACAAAATAAAATAAGAATTATTGCTGATTATGAACATTAATCGTATTAATTAAATGAAATTATGTCTAATTTTTTATACTAAATGTAATGCTGTTTGCCTTTCTACCACAGTACCTAAGAAGGGTGAAAATAGTATTCCAAATGAGTCATAGTTAATAAACAATAATGCAAAATATTGCGGATAACATTTCTGTATTGTTGAGTGAGTCCATAATTTTCAATGGTGAGTAATATATGTATTGGAAATAAAACCTCTTTGTTCCTTTGATTGTTATTTATTTTAGTAGGAACCGGTTTCGATCAGCTAAGTGATCATCATCAGGCTAAATCTACAACGCAGAAGAAGCAATGATTAGATAAAGCTTCTTGTGAAAGTTACAGTAATACTACATTTAAAAAAATAATAACTATTTGGTAGTACTTAAAATATAGTCGCAAAGGATGTCTTCTAATTTTCTAATTTATTGCTCAAAATATGAACAAAATTGCAATCGTTATAAGAAACAATAGTTTTTTTAGTGATAAAAAGTACATGTAAGCAAAGTGAGCTAAATCGGTTTGTTTGTACCAACAATCTGTTAACCACTTAAGCCATATGCACCAAATTACAAATTATTTTATTTCACATCTTGGGGATTCTAATTCCATCAATTCATTTGATGCATTTTGTGCGCTCCTTAAAAATTATATAACGTTTGTTCTCATAACATTACTTATATCATAAAAAGCTTGACAAATTGTCGACAGAGTTTTATAATATATTACGTTACAACATTTAAATTTGTACCTAAACAGAAACACTTCTAATCCGAGAGATTTTTGAAATAACACTAATATAAAATTATATTGTGAAAAGAAAATG
The DNA here is from genome assembly GCA_964023965.1 of Melinopterus prodromus. Lineage (NCBI taxonomy): Eukaryota > Metazoa > Arthropoda > Insecta > Coleoptera > Scarabaeidae > Melinopterus > Melinopterus prodromus. The sequence goes on along the minus strand of OZ030390.1, from coordinate 16,911,796 downwards.
CTAATGTCCAACTAAGCAATTCCGCTCGGAACGATGTTTACTTAAGATAATCTGGTTAAAGTTGCTAGGTTGCTAAGTTGTTGAAGTTGCTCTGGTTAAAGTACCGTCACAAAATATCTTTTTATTTTCTCTCAATTATAGAAAAAGAAATGTCAAAATCACTCAGATGTTTTGATAGAGTACGAAAAGATCCTCCTTTCTAAGAAAAAATTTGAAGTTGCAGGCACGCCAATGTATTTGCATTTAAGAAGGTTGAATCTGAGTTTTAAAAAATCGGCGATGTTTTATGACTGTTATATTTCTTGCATTTTAGCCCTTCAAGGCGATCTGCTAAGGACTGACAAGTGAAAATCTTGTCGATATAGTAAGTTAGTATAACTTATATTGAGAGTTGTTTTTGGCCAATTTTACTTTGTGTAAGCTTTTGTTCCAAGGTTTTCAAGATTATTACCATATTATTATCTAAGATCATTTTGAGTTTAATTTATTATAATTGAGGAATTGATTGTATTTTGTCAGTTTTTTAGTATATTTGTCTCTTGATTGTTTAGTTTTGTGTTAGATAAAGATTTAATACTTACACAAAGCACTAAGGAACTCTTACATAATTCAAAAGTTCATTCAGTCAATTGTCAATTTCACAATTCCACGGAGTTTGATTCAAAGTACAACTTTCCTGGATGAAATACTGTTTACCTTTTTTTACATTTTTAGTATTTATAGAGAAAGGCGTACACGTAATATTGTGGATTCCAACGAAATCCAACAAAAATCGAGATTGTGTCCCGAAGGATCGTACAAAAAACACGAATGATGTCTCCTCTAATTTAATAGAGATCGCGGCCGTTTTAATATAGATCTTCAGATGCACTTCCGCCGAATGCGATGCCTCGTCGTCTATCGAAAAGAAATACGGCCGCCTTCATAAATAAGCTCGCTGCGTGGAAAGCTTAAGTTTAAAAATGTTTCGGCCGTGGAACGCTTTATAAATTCCCGTAGTGCTTTTAGACTCCGTTCGAAGAGTAGACAGAATTCATCTTATATATTTCAACCAGTCGATTGTGTCACATACGCAATTCAGTATGTCAGACGAAGAGACGATAAATACTATTAAAAATAAATTAGAGTGGCCACTACATTAGGTAAATGCGTGTGGTCGTTTTTTTTTCTGTTCTGGTGATATAGTAAAGCGCCGAAAATTGTGTTCATAAAGTTACTGGAGAAATATGCTTATACGTGTGTCCGTCCAATTAGAAATCGTAGGGGCTTAAAACTGTTTTATTTATTGAACGAGTTCAATGATTTAAAAATAAAATTAGGCATCTTACATTAGGCGAAATAATATATTAAGTTATAATTATGTAATCGCCATCATATCAACAGTAATTTAAGAGGCCTTAAAATATAGCGTCTAGAATAGACGAGACTAATTCAGTAATATGATATTACAGAATGTTATCATGGAAAGTAAAATATTTGTATAAGGCCGTATTTAATTTTAGCCACAAAAACAATGGCATTTACGAATGATATAACAATGCTGTTAAGACTGAAACAGCATTTGTCACTAAAGTCCGTAAACTCATTTTGGTGACTAAGATTAGAAAAAAGTTTTTGAAGTGGCATTTGAAGAACATATACAATTAGAAAAGTGTATGTGTTACCAAAATATTGTCTTAAAACCTGAACTAGTTCAACAAAAATGCAAAATATTATTGGTGAAAATAACAGGGTTGGAGTGTGAGAATGATTCGAAAAAGATAATTTTACAATTCCAATGTGCAGCTTTGAATGCTTTGTTTTATAGAAACATTGAAAATAGGAATGCGTGATGTATAAATAATTATGCATATTTTTTACATAATGCTCGTTCTTAAGAAAAAATTTGCTTCCACATTGTATTAATTTTCTATTTTTCTAAATTTTTCTATTTAACATAACATAGTTTTCTCGCGTTATTCAAACATCACTTTAATTTGCTTGATTTTATGTGGTTTTTATGGGTCTGTCGCGCTCGCAATTGAATAATAATAAACTCGACTTTTTGTGGATAACTACATAATTGTCAAGCTTTAATGCGCTGTAACTCATAAACTATTTGTCATAGAAACTAATATTTCAAACAAAAAATTTGGACAATTTTGTCTTGCACAAACTTGGTAATTTTCTTTAAAAAAACAGTTTGGTAACCAGATATTATTAAAACACGGATTGTGTGCTCCTTGAATCCAAGATGGCGTGTCGAGCAGAATTCGCTCAAGGTTTAAAACTGGAATTTTTCATTTCGGCTGCATAGTACTAAACACAAAGAAATGCAGGTGAGATTATAACCTATGCAAGAAGACTACATTAAAAATAAAATTTATAAAAAATAAGTAAAAAAGAATAATAACATTGATTAATTATTATTTCGACAATATTTTTTTTTTCTGTTTTAATTAAATGTAGGTATATCAATATCAGGGTTTCTATTTGAATTTTATTGAATAAATAATTTAGCGTTGCTTTTTATCTGATATTGGTCACTTTTATTATTTCCATGTTTTTTTACTTTATCATACATTGTATGATATACGTATTGTAATCGTGTCGAAAAAATATATTCTTTTGGCCCCCCTGGATATGTTTGACCAAGGTACAAAAAATGTCTGTGTATGTGGATGTGTGTATGTATGTGTGTGTGTTTCTTTTTTGTGGCGACGATTCCGGAGAAACTACAAATGGTATCGGGACGGTTCATATTTAGAAGTTTCATCACTCAATATAGAGCTGAAAGAAGTTTTGTTCAAAAGGGTCCAACGGAACTGGAGGTTTACTCTTGGCATTTTTCATGACCGGTCAGTTATGTAATGTCGTCAATAATTTACGTCTATGAAATTTTTTGGTAAAATTAGTAGTTTAGCTGCAGGATCAAATTCTATTTGATCGAGAACGGTCGTGTCTGCATTAAAACTAGTTAGCAACGATTTGACAGATATTTTTTTTGACATACATAGTTTGACAGTGCCGTTTAGTGTGAACAAGTCATGTGGCTGGCCATATAAAATTTTCTAATTGTATTGTAGTTAAAAAGTCATACTTTCTGTCAAAAGTATACGAAATTAATAAAAATGCGACCTGTGAGTAGGGTTTTAATTAGAATAAAAAATATATTGGTTTTTAATTGTCATTTAAGTTAAATAGATATATAAATTTCTTGACTTAGATAGAATTTGTGCACTGATCCTTAATAATACAGGATGTCTGTCGTTTTAGTGTAAACTCATGAGAATTATTTTCATTTATAACGTTTGGATTGCATATAACAGATAAAAACTATGCTCTGTCTCGCATTATAAATGAAAGCATTTTCTAAACTAATTCCAGAAACCAGTCCCTTTGCTTATCCACGTAGGTACACACATACCAGTCCGGTTTTTTTACTGCGGATATTTATTTTCTTCTTGCAATCAGTGCTTTGGAACAGGAATCTACGTTGTTGGTTAAATTTACGCAAACACGCAAAGATTTAGAAAACAAACTGCTTCCGGGTTATGCCGTGTGTCAAGATTTTGCTGACGTTTCGCGAACCATGTTGCTCGCTTCTTCAAAGCTAATTGAATACTGAAGACCTACCAAGACAATCTCCCTTATATACCTAAATTTACACCTCACTGCGCACATCTGGAGAACCGCTCCCATGTGCTTTTCCACCTGACCGCGTTAGGATCGATTTCCAGACCCTACTAATGTCAGTACCGTCCTCGCGATTGATGTTGTCAGGATGTTTGTAGATTTCGATGGCTTTTCTTATAAGCCTTCGATGATAATTACCTACCCTTGCCAACATCTTCGCGTCATCGAAATTCATTGTGTGTCCCGACTCGTGGCAGTGTTGCGCAACAGCGGACTGTTGAATCTTGCGTAGCCGGGTGTCTCTACTGTGCTCCTTGACTCTACATTCGATACTTCGTCCTGTCTGTCCAACATAGCATGTTCCACACTCACATGTTATCTTGTAAACCCCTTCGTTCTTCAGGAGTGGTCTGATATACGCAAAGATTATTAGAATAAATATTTGTCCCAACAGAAATGTCTGATCATTACGATTGTTTTTTTTTTCGTAGGTTAACAATATCACATTTCTATAGAAAGAAAAATGTCGTAAAACATAACCAAATTTCATTGCATCACTGAATTGTTTAAGTAGTCTGAAATTATAACTAAAACCTTGAACTTCAGAGCAATGAAGAGATGGAGTAATCGGTAACAACTCTGCCAGGTTTCCTGTTTATGTTTACTACAAAACTTTAAACTTTAAAGGTCTTACTTTCATCTGAGCCGATTGAAACAATTCTTCCGGTTTTTTTTGTTTAGGGAAGAATAAAAACTATATTTTTCACATATTCAGATTTTTCTCTAATATGTGATATAATCGTGTAAAAAAAGTTGTACAATTCCTCGTCTTAAGAATGTTTGTTAGTGTAAGTAGCGACTTATGATTAATTTATAAATACAAAATACAAGTTTTCTTATCATACAAATAAGAAAATATGGACTAAATTAGATAAGCATTGTGAAGCATTCTCAAGAAAAACATACGTATTTTTTCCAGATAGATACTACAGCGCGTCATATTTACTTGATTTCATTAGTAGTTGTCACAATTGGAGTAAATAAGGTCGTGCAATCAGCATAATACGAGTAGAAACGAGGGCGGAGGCGACGACAGCGGCATTCTCCGCTCTTCTGTGTGTGCCGTGCGCGTTCTGCGTCAGGCGAGCGGCGGGCAATGTCGTCTGAATGATACAGCCGCTATGTGCTAACAATGAGTGAGTCGCTGGTTTACCCGACAAGATAAACAAACAGTCTGAAATAGATAGTTGAAGTAAACACGGGAGGCATGCCAGGCAGGCGTCTGCCGACTTCCGATCCTCCTAATGAAGGAATAAATTAGAGGGATGGAACGCTGCAACCGGGACCCACTGTTCGGGTACTGCTGGCCCCCGTGTTTATATTTGTCCGATGGTGCGAAGTAATTTGAAGTTTGCGGCTCCTCTTACCACTTCTGTCACTTTGTTGAATCGATCAACGTCATTATCAGAGCATGTTCCACACTTCCGCATGTATCTCCATACATGCTCCATACATCCTTGATATTATAGATAATTTAATTTTTTATTAACTCTTTAATGTACTCCAAATCTTGGGATAATGTTGAATTCTTTAGTCGCGATTTTTTATTGATCAATAGTGGATGACTTATTTTCTTTGTACATTATGATAAAAAAATCTGATGTGGCCAGGCACATGACTTTATCATACAAAATATAAAATTAACAGTTTAGCTGCATGAGAATCTATTTGACTGAAATAAATCGTGTCTGCATTAAAATTAAACTAGTTAGCCAGGATTTGACAGATATTTTGATAGTCAATAGTATCAATATAAGGTATTGTCAAAGCATCAGCATTTGACACTACCTACTGTCATCAGAATAATAGTTGTTTATCTCACAAGTGCCGAAAGTACGGAATAGCGCGACGAGCGGTGATGCGGCGCGTCACCGATGGCGGAGCGTCGCCGTCGCATGTGAGCGGGTCAAGCTATGTAGTTTTCGGCAGGAGTGACATCAACGTTTTTTGTGTTGCTTTTTGAGAAATACGTATTTATAAAAAAAATCAAAAATGGTTATTTTTCTGAATAGGAAATGTTAGGTTTATACCACTTCTACGAAATGTCAAGCTTAAAAAGTTAATTCAAATTCTGACAGATTTATATTCGTTCATGACACTGTAGATGTCACATCCGTACCAATATACTAAAATATAACTACACTCATCGCTATACATTATTTACTTTCTCAATTTATCGCTTTTACAATTAGATATAACAACGGGGTGATATATCTTATCAACAAACAATCAAATTGGTGATCTTATTTTATTTGAATTTTGTATTTTGTGCTTTGCCGCACTAGAGCGGCAACGTTCCATAGCGGTTCTCCAACCTCTGATGAAATCAGCTGTTTTCGACTGTGACAGCCATAGACAGTTCTGTGGTGACAGCACAAAAAAATATTTGTCAAAATTCTGGCTACTATGTATTTTCATATCAGTGCAGATGCGACCTATCTCGATCGAATAGAATTTGCTCTTGCAGCTAAACTATTAATTTTACCAAAAAATGTCATAGGCATAAATTATTCAAAATTTCCTCTACTTTAATTTATTATTTAACTATTTTGACGAAATTACAAAAATGGCGGCTCATTTGCAAAATCCTTGAAAAAGGCTTAGAATAAACTACCAGTTCCTTTGGACCCTTTTGAACCAAAAGCTTTTCAGCTCTAAGTTAGGTCATGAAACTTCTAAATATGAACTTTCGTCCCGATACCATTAGTAGTTTCTCCGGAATCGTCGTCACAAAAATCGTTTACACACACACACACACACACACACACACACACGCACACACACACAGACACACAGACACACACACAGACATTTTTTTGTACCTTGGTCAAAAATGTTCAGGGGACCCAAAAAGACCTATTTCCGCTAAAAACTAAATTTTTTTTTTTGGCATGATTACAATACTTTATTATACTGCGTATGATAAAGTAAAAAAATCTGATGTGGCCAGGCACATGACTTTATCATACAAAATATAAAATTAATAGTTTAGTTGCATGAGAATCTATTTGATTGAGATAAATCGTGTCTGCATTAAGATTAAACTAGTTGCCAGGATTTTACAGATTTTTTGATAGTCAATAGTATCAATAGTAGGTATTGTCAAAGCATCAGCATTTGACACTACCTACTGTCATCAGAATAATAGTTATTTATCTCACAATTGCCGAAAGTACGGAATAGCGCGACGAGCGGTGATGCGGCGCGTCACCGATGGCGGAGCGTTGCCGTCGCATGTGAGCGAGTCGCGCTATGTAGTTTTCGGCAGGAGTGACATCAACGTTTTTTGTGTTGCTTTTTGAGAAACACGTGTTTAAAAAAAATTCAAAAATGTTTATATTTCTGTATAGGAAATGTTAGGTTGATAGGTACTACTTCTACGAAACGTCAAGTTTAAAAAGCTACTTCAAATTCTGGCAGATTTATATTCGTTCATGATACTGTAGATGTCACATCCGTACCAACATACTAAAATATAACTACACTCATCGCTATACTTTATTTACAATTTTCTCAATTTATCGTTTTTACTTTATCACACGCAGTAAGATAAAGTATTGTAATCATGCCGAAAAAAAAAATTGAGATTTTAGCGGAAATACGTCTTTATGGGTCCCCTGAACATTTTTGACCAAGGTACAAAAAAATGTCTGTGTGTGTGTGTGTGTATGTATGTGTGTGTGTAAACGATTTTTGTGGCGACGATTCCGGCGAAACTACTGAAGGTATCGGGACGAAAGTTCATATTTAGAAGTTTTGTTACCAAACTTAGAGCTGAAAAGCTTTTGGTTGAAAAGGGTCCAAAGGAACTGGTAGTTTATTCTAAGCCTTTTTGAAGGATTTTGGAAATGAGCCGCCATTTCTGTAATTTCGACAAAATAGTTAATTAATAAATTAAAGTAGAGGAAATTTTGAATAATTTAAGCCTATGACATTTTTTGGTAAAATTAATAGTTTCGCTTTTTAGTTTATTCTAAGCCTTTTTCAAGGATTTTGGAAATGAGCCGCCATTTCTGTAATTTCGACAAAATAGTTAATTAATAAATTAAAGTACAGGAAATTTTGAATAATTTATGCCTATAACATTTTTTGGTAAAATTAATAGTTTAGCTTCCAGAGCAAATTCTATTTGATCGAGATCGGTCGCATCTGCATTGATATGAAATTACATAGTAGCCAGGATTTTGATAAATATTTTTTTGTGTTGTCACATTCGAAAACAGCTGATCTCATCAGAGGTTGGAGAACCACTATGAAACGTTGCCGCTGTAGTGCGGCAAATTATAAAATACAAATTCCAAATAAAATAAGATCACCAATTTGATTGTTTGTTGATAAGAAATATCAACCCGTCTTTATATCTAATTCTAAAAACGATACATTGAGAAAATTATAAATAAAGTATAGCGACGAGTGTAGTTTTATTTTAGTATGTTGGTAGGGATGTGTCATGAACAAATATAAATCTGTCAGAATTTGAATTACCTTTTTAAGGTGCGTTTTCATTAGTGATAATGGCAGTGGTAGCAGACGTCGTTATAGTATTTCCAATAGAAAATTGCTAGTGACTCATGTTTATGTACATGCAAACTAATATGTGTCATTATCACGATATGTAAGAAGTTCTATAATTTCGTATTCTACCACCGCCATTAGCTACTATTACCTACCAATCGGAACGCACCTTTAAACTTGACGTTTCGTCAAAGTGGTACCAACCTAGCATTTACTATACAGAAATCATTTATTTATTTTTTAAATGCGTATTTCTTAAAAAGCAACACAATAAACGTTGATGTCGCTCCTGCCAAAAACTAGATAGCGCGACTCGCTCATATGCGACGGCGACACTCCGCCTTCGGTGACGCGCCGTATCACCGCTCGTCGCGCTATTCCGTACTTTCGGCATTTGTGACATAAATAACTATTATTCTAATGACGTAGTGTAGGTAGTGTGAAATGCTGATGCTTTGACAATACCTACGATTTATCTCAATAGAATAGATTCTCATGCAGCTAAACTATTAATTTTATATATTGTATGATAAAGTCATGTGCCTGGCCACATCAGATTTTTTTATTACTATTAGATATAACAACGGGTTGATATTTCTTATCAACAAACAATCAAATTGATGATCTTATTTTATTTGAATTTTGTATTTTTACTTTGCCGCACTAGATAGACAAGGTTTCATAGCGGTTCTCCAACCTCTAATGAAATCAGCTGTTTTCGAGTGTCACAGCCATAGACATTGCTGTGGTGACAGCACAAAAAATATTTGTCAAATCCAGGCTACTATTTACTTTCATATCAATGCAGATGCGACCGATCTCTATCAAATAAAATTTGCTCCTGCAGCTAAACTATTAATTTTATCAAAAAATTTTATAGACATAAATTATACAAAATTTCCTCTACTTTAATTTATTATTTATCTATTTTGACGAAATTACAGAAATGGCGTGTCATTTGCAAAATCGTTGAAAAATGCTAAGAGTTAATAGCCACTTTCTTTGGACCCTTTTGAACCAAAAGCTTTTCAGCTCTAAGTTTGGTCATGAAACTTCTAAATCTAAACTTTCGTCCCGATACCTTTGGTAGTTTCTCCGGAATCGTCGTCACAAAAATCGGGTACACACATACACACACACACACACACACACACACACACACACACACACACACACACACACACACACACACACACACACACACACACACACACACACACACACACACACACACACAGACATTTTTTGTACCTTGGTCAAAAATGTTCAGGGGACCCAAAAAGACCTATTTCCGCTAAAATCCCAATTTTTTTTTTCGGCACGATTACAATACTTTACCATACTGCGTATGATAAAGTAAAAATATATTAAATAACTCTTTAAATTACTATTATTTACAAATTTAGGTGTGTCGGTATTAGCTACATTTAAATATAGCACGTCCTTAAATCAGACATGTGTGTCTGTATATGCACAACACTGAAATTTCAATAAAAAATACTACCCCAGTGGTGTTGTTGGGGAAATATTCTTTAGTTAAGTGAAAAAATCGTAAATATTGGACAATTAGTACAATAGATATTTAACTTTAAAATTGACATACATTTTAGGTGGGTCGATTTTTTTGCACACACGTGTAGTTTTTTGTCTTTTATGTCTAAAAAATTATTTTAAGAAGCAAACTATATCTCAACTAATAGAAATTTCGTATGATTCATGACCAAATTTACTTTAGAATGGAAGCTTCTATCAGTTTTAAAACATTGGACAACTAGCATACAGCGTGTTCTTATAGCAACACCCTGAGTATGGTAACATTTTCGGAATGTATGGTATATTTCACATAAAAAATGAGTAAAATCTACTGTTTTGAAATAGTTGAATGTTTACGTTGCGTTTAGGTTACGGTTACGTTACGAGCTTTATTTGGAAAACGTTTAAAAAATTATTTTATATGTATGTAGTTAAAATAAATTGCAATAGTAATTAATGCATTCATCAATAGGAGTATAAGTCAAAACTTTACGGACCAGAAATATATTCTTGAATACATTGTACCGCAAATTACGTAAAAAAGTAAGAAAATTAAAACTCCTAAATAAAAGGTCATGATTTCTAGTATACAAAACAAAGAGATGTATGCTTCATCATGTTTTTAACCATCTGTGTCTATAAGCCTAGACTCGACTTCTCAGATAATGCAGTCTGGTGCATCGTTTACAGGAAGACTGGAATGCACTCCGATAACGCTCTTTAAAAAATTATAACGCTTATCGCGTTGTATGAACGAGTGCATGTGTCTGCATGTACATATGGTTGTATTTACATGAGCTCGATTTAGATTTTCCCTAATCTAATCGCTCAGTTTTGTAGATTGTCTGTGACTAACAGACATAAAAATAATAATACCGCTTCCTATTGGGCGAATGATCTGTCATACTGCATAGTTGCTTGCTCTACAATAATATATGGATCATCAGTTTTGTGTTTTGCGATAAATAAGTTAATTTAGTGAGGTTTGATTAGTTAGTGCACCTACAGTCATAGACGATCCGATATGACGGTCCGATCTGTCCCACAGATCGGATTGCCATATCGGATTGCTTGATCGGTCCATACAATAATATATGGATCATCAGTTTTGTGTTTTGCGATAAATAAGTTAGTTTAGTGAAGTTTGAATAGTTAGTGCACCTACAGTCATAGACGATCCGATATGACGGTCCGATCTGTCCCACAGATCGGATTGCCATATCGGATTGCTTGGTCGGTGGCGATCGTCTAAAACTGGTTTCTTCCATCGATGATGACTAAGAAGACTTCTGTGATTACCTTATAGAGAATTATAATGACGACATAATTGAAGATGGGATATATTTTCAGAAATTTGTGTTTATACGAGTACCATAGCGGATAGACAATTGTGTAACGATTCTACATGGACAGCTGGCAACCGTTTTTCGTCCATGTTTACGTAAACATAACCTACTTAGCGTATCCTGCGCCACGTCTAGTATTTCCACTATAAATTTAATTCGGTGAACAATATTCTTCAAGAAAATCTTCACGCAAATTATTTTTGATCAATATTTATCTACATTTTTTGGAGTTTTTGGTGTTGTAATAAATTGCTAAATCAAATATACAAATGTGACATCTAGAAAGTAATCGTTTGTTCTTTTTGACGATTATATTGATACTGTATGTAGAACAAATGACGAACAGATTAAATTAATAATAAATTACGAATCCCTCTAGACAAATGATCAATTTGCTTATCATTATCAGAGATCGTGTCGATCGGTGTTAGTAAGGCACTGACTCACACAAACTCAGACGTAATAATAATTATGCGAATCCCGCAATAATATTTGAAACCCGATGACTCAGCCGGTAAAAAAAACAGCAGAATGCGGATTCAAGCTTGGCGCGTGCACAGTATGCGGTTTTGACGCTTCAATTGTTTAAAGTTTCTGTCTGCGTATCCATTTTATAGACATCGGGAATTGAGGATGAAGGCTTATGTATATAAACTTCAGGTTTCTGCAAAAAAGTGAGTATATATTTGTAATGCAAAGTGCAACTTGCACGGAGTATGCATATCGATGGGAACCGAATTCGGGGAAAAATTTCGACAATAATATGTAAACTGGCTCGCCGAATGTTCGTTTTTTTGGTGTAGACAACGAGTGAATAATACAAATAGAATTGCATTATTTATCAATGGCTAGTTTGAACTCGTGATCATTGTTCTGAGTAGGACATATCTTCATAAATAGGATGCAGCTTTTTGCAAGTCTACTAGGCATTATTCTAAAGATTTTTTCGTACTGCCCAAATAATTAATAATTTTGTAAATATTTAAATGTCATAATTTCTTACCCAGAATAATGTTACATGTGATGAAGAACAATTAGTGTATTTTTCACACTATCGTCTTATAATAATTTTTGTTTTAATTTGACTACGTTTTCGATTGTATCTCAAAATAAAAAACAATTACTTGTCTGATAGATTCTCAGATGGAAGCCTACTGTCTAGCTTGCTACTTTAAATTGTTTTCTATTTATTAAAAAGAAGTTTAGAAAAAGACGAAAGTAGTGCAGTGTAAAATAGCCTTAATGCAGCAGAACTTTTGCTGAATGTTTAAAAAAATAACTAATAATAATAGATAATAATTAATAATTGACATTTTCTAATAGATTTCTAATAAATTCAAATTTATATAAATACACAATTACATCTGATTATTTAAAAAATACTTGAACTGGCAATTTTATTTTCATCAAAAAACTTTTTTTATACCCAATTCATTTTCGGTTTATTTAAAAATATTTTAATTGCATTTTACTAAAATATTTTTGAGTAAAAGCCAATTTAAAATTAGGCGTTTTCACTTATTTTTGTGCTGAATACGAATCAAAAACAATAATTCAAAAAGTCTCTTCTTTAAACCTTCTTGGAGATTTTTCTGCCTTGGAGTCGTGATTAAGTATTAAAAAAAATCTAGCGTTCTATATGTGTGTCCGTAAAAAAATAATTGAAGCCTCTTAGCATAACAACCCGGAAATTGGACAATCAATTGCTAATTTGTCGATACATCTGACGTTCTACTACAACTTATGTATTATTAAATACGTCATTAATAAAATTGTTTGATTGGCTATAATAATCGTACTTTAATAGAAATAGTGCATTTATAGAGCCATTTATTAACCAAACAGACTGGTATATATAAACGATCTACGGAAAACATAAACGATTGTCAATAAATTATAATTTAATTTTTGCGGTAACTTTTTTTAATCCATGCCACAACTATGATGTACCATCGCGAGCATGAAAAACGGGGACAGCAAAGTGAAATTGGGCATTCTCTAGAATTTGAGTTATGTAACATTTATTACTTTATCATACGCAGTATGATGAAGTGCCTATTGTAATCGTACCGAAAAAAAATTGAGATTTTAGCGGAAATAGCTCTTTTTGGGCCCCCTGAGCATTTTTGACTAAGGTACAAAAAATTTTTTGTGTGTGTATGTATGTGTGTGTGGATCTGTGTACCCGATTTTTGTGGAGACGATTCCGGAGAAACTACTAAAGGTATCGGGACGAAAGTTCATATTTAGCAGTTTTATGACCAAACTTAGAGCTGAAAAGCTTTTGGTTCAAAAGGGTCCAAAGGAACTGGCTGTTGCCTCTAAGCATTTTTTAGGGATTTAGCAAATGAGCTGCCATTTCTGTAATTTCGTAAAAATAGTTAAATAATAAGTTAAAGTAGAGGAAATTTTGAATAATTTAAGCCTATGATATTTTTTGGAAAAATTAATAGGTTAGCTTCAAGCGCAAATTCTATTTGATCGAGATCGGTCGCATAGCATTGATATGAAACTACATAGTAGCCTAGATTTGACAAATACTTTTTTGTGCTGTCACCACAGAAATGTCTATGGCTGTCACTCGAAAACAGCTGATTTCATCAGAGGTTGGAGAACCGCTATGGAACGTTGCCGCTCTAGTGCGGCAAAGTACAAAATACAAAATTCAAATAAAATAAGATCACCAATTTGATTGTTTGTTGATAGGAAATATCAACTCGTTGTTATATCTAATTGTAAAAACAATAAATTGAGAAGATTGTAAATAAAGTATAGCTATGAGTAGTATTTTAGTATTATATTATACTATATATTATTGTTATATTTTAGTTATATTTTAGTTGGTACGGATGTGACAACTACTGTATCATGTACGAATATAAATCTGTTGGGGGGTCGATGGCGTATACTGTATACTTATAGGATAGAGCGGCTGCTATCTACGCTGCAACAATTTTATTCTCAACAATTTTATTCTTTTATTCTTCGCGGTGTTCTTGCCCACACTTAATTCAGTAGCAGTTTCTCGAGTGCCGACTCCATCATGCGTTTGAATTATTGCTGATGAAGGCAATAGCCTTCTGAAATATTCAATTGCGGCATTTGTAGGCATTTCTTGCGCCCAACGTATTGACATTACATTACGAAGCCCAGTTTAATTAGTGCAAATGCACCTAACGTATTATCACTTTTCCACAAACCGACAAGAGACAAAAAAAAACACGATTGGAATCGTTTGTTTGATCTGGCTAATCTCATACTAATCCCGTGGACTTTGCATCCGCGTAATTGCCGTGAGTTTCTCGCGTGAACCTTCGGGCAATATTTGCGAAACATTTTACCGGGTTTTGTGTAGTCAGGCGATGTCCATTGCCTATTATTATTGATCGGTTACATCATCATCTGCCTATAGAAACATGTATATTGATTACAGAAGAGAGGAACAGAGAAAAGAATTCAACGTGTATAGGTAAATAATTTGAGCAATTACCAGAGAGAGAGAGAAAGAGAGAGAGAGAGAGAGAGAGAGAGAGAGAGAGAGAGAGAGAGAGAGAGAGAGAGAGAGAGAGAGAGAGAGAGAGAGAGAGAGAGAGAGAGAGAGAGAGAGAGAGAGAGAGAGAGCAATGTTTACGTGATCTGCTAGATTTTAATGTTCCAGACAGAAGCTGTGGCCTTTTACATAATGCTTACATACTTGAAGAGTAGACAGACGGTGCCAAGGCTACGCTACGTCTAGCGTTCGGTGCAGACCGATGCGATGGCTGGCTGGCCTGTTTAGTTAGTTAGGTGCTATGATCTCATCTCGGGCTTCATTTCGGGGCTTCATTCTATAAATCGTAATTGCGTTTTTTATTCGGTCTAGCACACCTCTGCTGACGTCAAGTACCGTTAAATGTATATACAGATAGCCGCCGCTGTGATGCGCTATAAATAGAACTGATGATAACAGATTTTTACTTGATGTACAAATTTTGTTTCGTTTTAACGTAAACCGTTTTAAGCATTAAATGTAAGTGTGTGTGTACTTAGATCGCGTCTGTTAGATATTTTGGAGATCGTTAATGTTAGCACACGTGAGAGTTATCTTAAATTTTTGCCGTGCTCTTGTTAAGTTTCGTATTATACAAAAGGTGTGAAAATATATTAAGTATTCTGATATCTGAGTTGTTTGACTTTCAGCAAATTATATGAAATGGGTTTTTAGAAAGATTGCACCAAATGGGCAACTTATTTGTTACTGCTACTATGAAATTTTGCAATTTACTTAAATAACTCTCTTTGACGAACATAACAGTAGAAAAACTTTTAGTTTTAATAAATACACAGTGGGCAAAAGAAAACGGTACAAATTTTTAATCACTCGTATTTCGAATAATATTTAGTCAATTCAAATATTTCTTTTAAAAACAAATTGCTTGTACTGTGGAGATTGAAACCATACCATATTCACAATAACAGAACGTTTCAATCCAAAGTTATGTTGCTTTATGTTTGGCTATGCAACATTTCTGGTAACATCGGGCCAATTTAATGTGAAATGAAAGGTGTAATAAAATTAATAGGTAATGACATTTGTTTTCTTTTGGTCAAAAGGGACAGTAACGATTTTATGGCGTAGTGTACAGGGTGATTTTTCTCGTATACCGGGTGAAATTTTGAACCGTCGTTTTTTGCTGTTTTTACTCAAAAAAGAAGTGGAATTGCGAATATGGTTTGTTTTCAATCCTCACAACATACGCAATTAGTTTTTCGAAGAAATGTTTACTTGAATTTACTTAAAATCTTTGGAAACTTGAGTAATTGAACATTTGTACCGTTTTTTTTTGCCCACAGTGCATATACTAGGAATTAAGCATAAAACTTAAACTGATTACACATGTAAACATTAAAACAATATTATTTAAAAGGATTATTACAAAATTTTAGAATAAAAAAAATATTAATGAAAACATAAACATCAATCATAAATGAAAAAACCGAATTCAATGATGAACACCTTTCCGAATGTTCTAAAAGCGCCATAACCATTGTCAGAATATGGATTTGTTAAGAAGGCTGTAAAGCAAAAAATGAATTTTCTCTAAAGTAAAATATCAGTTTGTCACAAATAAATGCCATAAGAAAACATTGTTTTAAATTTAATTGAATGCTCAGATATCAATTTTGAATATATCAAGTTTAATATTTCATTCATCTTTGGCTTTTATATGTGTTGTTATCGTTTTAAATGAAGTCAACATTATTATTAAGAATAAATTATAACAACTGCGTTTAATAGGTATATACTATTGCTACTATTATCTACTGTCCCGACAAATAATGAGCTTTTTCGGGATCCCGGGATTATAAATCTAAATCCCGGCATCCCGAACAAGTAAAATCTAATTTATTTTCTTATTCCTTTGTTAATTGGCGAAATGTGGGCACAACAAATCAATTGAGCTGCTATTTTGTAAGTATGAATTTCAGTCTATAACAGCACCCTTTCTGATTAAGTTAAGTATCAAGCATAAAATGTTCGTTTACACCAACATGAGCGTGTTTGGAGTCTCTATTTTGCACACTAACCACCATATCAAAGAACAAACAATTAATTGATCTCCATTACCTAACAATTACATGAGATTAATTCTTCAGACTTTACACAAATACACCTAAATCGCTTACATATTTAAATAATTGACTGACTAAGCTAGTGGTGTTGCAAACAATTAAATTAATAAAACTATAGTTTGTATCAGTGGGGAAAAACATTTACAAGAAGGCAAAGGTAATTTTCTTGATTGAACAAACTACAATTCGCAAATAAATAACTATAATTTGCGTTGTCCGGACTGCTGTTTAAACAATTATCTGGAAACATTAACAAATACAAATGGCACTGCAATTCAATCGGTAATTGTTTTGTGACGCAACGTCTGCAACGCCCATACACATTCCGTCTAACAACCAGGAAATTTATCTAAATATAGGTGAGCATGGTGAGTAGACATCGTGCAAAGTACAAGGTGATGATTATAATATGTACGTACGAGTATTCGCCGACCATTGCTGTAGAATCAAGGTGGTCGTGGATTGACTAAAGTCGGTACGACTTGAATCCAGTTTTATCGTCGCCTCAGACACTCAGACGGCGAGTAAACAACCAAATTAGCGCTCTCGAGTATTTGGTTCATGAGATTACCGTCGTCATAATTTCATTAGCATTTTTTAGAGTTTAGATAAAGAATTTTATTAATAAAAACTGTATTTTTGTCGATGATAAAACTGTTTCTGCCGTGTTTTGAAATATGTAACAGGGTTAAAGCCACAGTGGTGTAAATAGCATTTTACTCATAGTAGAACACAACCTTTTTGATTATAAATTTTAAAGTGACGTATTCGTTATGGAAAAATTATCTGAAGGTCAGACCCAAATTAGAGGATGTGCAAGGATAAGAATTCTGCGAAGCAAGCTGATATATGTTATGTTTTAGAGAATGTAGAATATAGTGTTTTGCTTCAATCTCGGAAACAATTTTCGAAATTCTAGCTGTTACTAAGATTAATGTGTAGGTAATTGTATGCGCGTACAACAAATCCAAAGAATTGAAAAAAAGTAAATCGATGGGACGCTGTCTTTCTGCTGTTTCTGGTGGCAATACATTTTTCGTCCGAACATGATAATTTTTAGTTCTCAACTTGTTACAGAAAATTCTAATTTAAAGAATTTAGGCGAGTTTTGCAAAAAAACATAAGAAATGAATCTGATGTGGCCAGAGACGTGACTTTATCATACCATATATAAAATTAATAGTTTGGCTGCTATTAGCTGCTGTTTGATCGAGATCGGTCGTGTCTGCCTGAAAATAAAACTAGTTAGCCAGGATTTGGCAGATATTTTGATACTATTCACAGTAGGTTTTGTCAAAACATTAGCGTTTGACACTAGGTACTGTCATTAGAATAAAAATATCTGTCAAAGCCTGGCTAACTAGTTTATATTAATGCAGACACCACCGACCTCGATCATACAGAATTTTCTCATGCACCTAAACTATTAATTTTACCAAAAAATGTCATATGTAGACATAAATTATGCAGAATTTCCTCTACTTTAATTTATTATTTAACTACTTTGACAAAATTCCAGAAATGTCATGCGCCTGGCCACATCAGATTTTTATACCCCACATATTTAATGTATTGAGGGTATATTGAGTTCGATACAACATTTGTGACACTCTTAAGGAGGCGTGGCAGATATTGACTTATATAACTATATTGATTTGATCAGAATTGAAAACTGAATCGATTTAGCTATGTCCGTCTGTCTGTCCGTCTGTGTACACGATAACTGCCGTAATTTTGAAGTAATCGATGTGACATTTGGTATACAAGCTTATCTCTTAAAAAGTAAGAACAAGTTCGTGAAAGGGCAAAATCGGTTCAACTGTTTTTTTATATTTTACGGTGGGGGGTATTTTAATTTCAGCACGACTGAAGATAATGTTCTTACTAGTTTATATTTAAATTAAAATTGTATTAGGGATTAATAATAGTAATTGTATAGGGATTTAAATGTAATTTTCTGCCCAAATGGGAATGTAGTATCTCGAATGTCACATATCGGCCACATCAGGGCAAATTTGTGAGGCGTTAGTAATCAAAAGTAATTAGAAGTATTGGAATTAAACCACAGCAAGAACATTTTTTAATTCATATTTTGCATGTGACGTCACAATATACAACTATTGTATAAACAAAATTAGAAAAATTATAAACGTTAAATCTTTCTAAATAACATCTAGAATAGTAAACAAAACATATTTTGTAAAGAAATAGTCAGGTAAGAAATGTACCATTTTCCGTCTTATAGTAGATTCTTGATGTTTGTCGATCAAACGATAAAAAGAACACAGGTAAAAGCAAAAGATAAAATATTAAAGTTGATATAAAATTTGAGATCTGATTAATGCTCAGATATCATTAAATTCAAACCAACTTTTCCCTTTGACATTTTACATTAATTATTGTAAACAATTGAAATTTTACGATTTCTCGTTTTGCAACCCTGTATGTTAAATCAATATTCTGACTATGGGTATTAGGATATTCGAAACATTTTATAAAGAAGTACTTTACGAGAAATGAAAATTTTGCTCTATTATAGCTAAAATTGGGTCCATCTGGGAACACACTGTATAACTAAATTTTCTTTATTTCAAGTGATTAAAATATCTCCCCATTTTTTGGAATTCAACATTTTATATTCAAGCTAAGTTGAAAATTATTATGGTATGTACATAATTAATTAAAAAATACCCTTATCAGTTTTAATTTTAATTATACCCATCAACAACAAAAAATCTTGTTATTTTGGTTTTAATTTAGTTTAATTTGAGATAACTTTGAAATAACTTGAATTTAGAATACTTTTTCTTTAAAAAAGAAACATAATCCACATTTCTGTTTGTTTAAGCAACAACAAAAACATCACAGCCATATCCACCAAATACTGTACCCACAAATCATATAAACCGAGATGAATGGTAGAGAGATGAAAAAAGCAAGGTGAACAAATAGCACAAAGTGTTATGTATAATATTATAATGATTTAAAAATGTTGACAATAATAATAAATTATAGCTAATGTCCTTCATAATTACTTAAGAGATTTGTGCATATGGAGACAAATATTCCCATAATATTCAACGTATCTAAATAATCTAAACACGCCAGTTTTTTGCATGAGAGTTCCCTTGAAAATTTATTTGTTACACGTGTGTCTGGTGATATCTATATAGCTGCGTGTACTGTAGTCAATATTTACAACGATAATATAAAAATAATATTTCTTTTTTAGATGGCAACGTTACACGCTAGTACAGTACATGCTTTCTTTTTAGAATTTAATTTATTAAAATAGTATATTTAAACAAAAAATCATTTACTAACTTTACTAATAGTTATAAAACTTTTCGGCAATTAAAAAAGTAATTAATAAAACTGTCGACTGGTGGCCCGTCTATGGTGATCTAATGCACGCAGACTATTTTCGCGGTTATTTTTAGACACGGGGGGGCATGGTTAACTTAAAATAATTACACCTACTTGTTAGATACACGTTACAAATTGGATATGTCTGCGGCCTCGGTTACTGCGTGCTCATAATACGAATGGTTTGTATAATTAGAACTTACAAGTTTGCATATTTTGTTCCGACTGCTAATAGACTAATTTGGCAAACAATTGCGGCAAATCTGTTTAACGGGCGGGTTTGCCCATCCATTTAGGGAACCCACTAATTTATGACAAACAATTTTAACATACGTTTTTCATATCTTTCTTCGCCTTTGTATTTTTTTTTTTTGTTGATTGTATAGACAGTGTATGAAAACTTTCAACTTATGCCAGTTTTTCGCTAATAAACAATAGATAGTAGGGTCTCCTAGTCGGAATTTCCACTCATCACAATTTGCAAGTCATCGAGATACAATGTTTAACGCTGCGAAGATATTGACAAAATCGAGAATTCCAGTTTAAGAATTCATTGCAATGCAATAAACAAATATAATTCATAATAACAAATTATTAAACAATGAAAACGGCAACAACATTAGTTTAGAAATCGCTTACTTTTCAAAAATATGCTTAAAGCAAAGAAAATACACACAAAAATCAACCAAGATCTTTGTAGCCTCATTACCATTGAGGTACGAAGATGTATTCCTAATGGACAAAATCTACAGCGGTAGATCACAAAGATTGGAAAAATAAGAAGCAAAAATAGCTGAAATATCAAAATATGACAAATTCATGAACAATTACTGAAACACGACTAGTTCACTGGACAGTCAATGACACAGATACAGTAGATACACAGAGATAGAGTATCTTAATTGGAGAATCAGAATTAGAATATCAGAATGAGTACCAGAATTAGAATATCGGAATTACAGTATCAGAATTAGAGTAAGTATTAGTATTCGACGATCAGAATTTGCTTACCAGAATTAGAGTGTCAAAATTAGAGTGTTAGAATTACAATATCGGAATTCAGGGCATCAGAATTGAGGTATCAGAATTAGAATATCACAATTAGAATATCAGAATGAGTGCCAGAATTAGAATATCGGAATTGCAGTATCAGAATTAGAGTAAGTATTAGTATTCGACGATCAGAATTTGCTTACCAGAATTAGAGTGTCAGAATTAGAGTTTTAGAATTACAGTATCGGAATTCAGGGCATCAGAATTGGGGTATCAGAATTAGAATATCACAATATTAGAATATCAGAATGAGTGCCAGAATTAGAATATCGGAATTACAGTATCAGAATTAGAGTAAGTATTAGTATTCGACGATCAGAATTTGCTTACCAGAATTAGAGTGCCAGAATTAGAGTGTTAGAATTAGAGTATCGGAATTAGAGTATCAGAGCGCCAGAATTCGAGTATCAAAATTAGGGTGCGTATCATAATTAGAGAATCAGAATGAGATCATAATATGACACCTATAAGCAATAAGAAAGCCGATGCTGCTCAAAGATAAACAAAATATTTGTCAAAAATTCTCCTGGTGTTAATGAGAGAGTTCTATTACTTTTGAGATATTATTACAAATAACACTACCAGATGCTACTATCTTTCTGTAATTTGATAAACCAATGTAATTATTTCTTGTAAGTCTATGAGAGATAAGAGATATTGCCTACATTTAAATTACGATCTTTAAAACCCAAAATCTAAAATCCAGAGCTTCCTCAAAAAATTTCTTGGACAAGAAAAATAAAACACTAATACGTGCAATGGACGCGTTCCGTTTCATCAAATTTTATAATTTGCTTGGACATTTGACTGTCACTAACGCAGTGGCCCCCAAACTGCTTCCGTTGTCCACCTCCTGCTCACGGCAGTCTCATAGCTCCACTCCGGTCTATGTAGCCCGAGGGTCGTAGTTTCGGGACCACTGCTCTAACGTCAAAACAGTCGTATATGGTTGCCATGGTAATTAAATCAACACACGTCACTTCAAATCGTTTTAGTATCGCTTAGTAATTCATTATGGTTTAAAACTGAGTTTTGTGATAAATTATAGGAATAATTGATATATTTTTTGCAAAAACCTTATTTACTTCGTAAAAAATCATAATTGAATAGGGCTGTGACGATAAACGTATGTATAAAAGCAGACTTAAGTAACATAATACGATAAATACAGCCGCTTGCATAAAAGTGTCATTATTTTTGCGAGCGCAATCTTTGATAAACATTATCTGCAGCTCTAGTTTATCATTTAAATAATTCGTGTAGAGCAGCTTTTCCCAACCTTTTTGCTCTTGCGAAACCCTTTAAATTGCGTTGGAACCTGGCGGAACGTTAACAAATAAAATATATAACGTCCTTTCCAAGGCATTTCGAGTACTTTTTACGAAGAGAAAAACGTGTAACGCAGTTTTTCAAGTAACAAGTCTGGAAAGAATCGCTGTTCTATGATTGAATATTACTTAATACTGTGAAATTAAAGTACTTTTCGGGTAAAATTTCAAAAATGCACAGCAAAATTACGGTGGTACTGTTGTAATATCACAGGAAAATGTATGTGGCATATGTGAATTCTGTAAAAACAATACAAAAATATAGCTGTATCCAATAACCAGCGATGCTACAGTTAATTCTTCTTTTACAGCTTTTTTTGTAGTTTATTACATTCATTTTCTGTAACATTGCAGATATTTCCCTCTAGGTATAAACTTATTTGTTCTTTTTAGTTCCTTCAAGTATTACCAGAAGAAGGTGTGGGAATAAACACCCAACTAGAACATATTTGTACACACTAATTTCATCTATAACAGATAACCTCTATATTTTCTTTTTAATTTGGTTAAATAGGAAAAGTTTGCTCATACAGACACAATGTTGAAAACTGTACCGATACAAGGTAATTTATATCTCGAAGTGAAAATTAAATGCAAAAACTTCCAAAATTTAAATAAAAATATATGGAGAACTTTTAAATTTGTTTCACTGTCAAAATTAGTACTTACTTCAATTTAATTTTATTACTTTTTGTTTAATTAATGCAGTTACGAAATTTGAAATTACGCTTTAGTTTCCTGTCCGCATAAATTTTCGTCTAGAATTGCAAATCACTCTGTATATTTATTTATTTTCTATGAATGGGACCGACATAATTTTCGTCATAGAAGCTCAGAACTCGTCTGGTGATAGGTTAGTTATCTTATCTGTAATGACAGATCATATTGAAATCCACCACCTACAACAACTTTCCAAATATGTGAAAAAATAACCCTATAATTTGAATCTGCTGCTCATAATGGTACTTTAGGAGAAGAACAGCCTAAAGTACCATTATGAGCAGCAGATTCAAATTATAGGGTTATTTTTTCACATATTTGGAAAGGCAAATATATTGAAAACAGATAAAGTTAGAGTTTGACCTATAACTCTGCCAGATTTTCGTTTTCTAGAGATTATGTTGTTTCTATGTAACAGATAATTGTTAGTAATATTGTCAATTGGAGTTAATGAATAGTCTAGTATGTTGCCCGTTGGATGTAATATCCAAATAACAGTGGTTTATTGGGTTAGAAGGGCTCCAAATCAAAAAATTTCATGGAATTGACCATGCTTATTAATCCAATATTTTAAATAATAATCCAATACTAAAATAATACATAAATATGATAGTTAAAAATGTGCCCATGAACAGGCGACCGCCACCGCTATTTGTTACTAATTTTTCGCGGAACCCCGGTTAAAAAATACTGCTGTTTATAACGGAAATAAGAGAAACATTGTCGACTTTAGGCAAAGTGTGGCAATGAATTTATCCATCGATTTTTGCTACTACGCAAGACTAAATTGTGTAAAGTTTCAACAAACTCATAGTTTATCCACTAAACAAGCAGATTCCCGTTTTATTTTACGCAAACTAGCCAACTAGCGTCCAAAAACACAATTAAATCATTAAACAAATCGAAATCTACTACCAAAAACAGGCTTTATAACACAAAACAACGATAGCAATCACATTCACGCCTAATAAGAGCATTATCAATACATAAATCGATAACAAACGTCAAACTATTCATCATGGCGGGCGGGCTGTTTACATATTCGGCAAATATGCGGCTAATTATGCACGAAACTAAACTCACCGGCGAACGATCCCTTCTGGAAATTACTTCATATCATTGCTAGGGCCACAAACACATACACTGGTGACGGTTAACCACTTGATTAAAGTGCGATAATTAGCACAAATATTAAGATAATCTAACGCGATAAACAGCGATGCACCCGACTTGCAGAGCTAGGTCAACTAAAAGACGCACGCACACGCGTTGTCTTTTTCAGCCAATCGCGTTGCTGCGTGTTTGGTTAGCCGAAATATTTGACTGCGTAGGTCAAGTGAATAGCTTACAACTTACAATAGACAATTATTATTACGTTGAAGTGATGTTTTAATTTGATTGTTAATTTTAAGTAGGTGCTGGTCAATTTTATTATGTCATTTTCATTTATTGTCAATTTCAGTGAGATATGGTATGTTTTCGAAGGGAGCGTGGTACCAGTGGCGTGTCGTATTGGGCTTCCAATCGCGGGATTACGGGATCCCGGGATCCCGACAAATAATCAGCTTTTTCGGACTCCCGGGATTTTGTTTCTAAATCCCGGGATCTAGAAAAAGTTAAATCTAAGTTATTTTCATATTTCTTTGTTAAATGGCAACATATGGGCACATCTACAATAAATCAATTGAGCTCCTATTTTTAAGTATATACTTCAGTCCATGACAGCACCCTTTCTGATTAAATCAAGTATCACGCATAAAAGGTTCTTTTACACCAACATGTTGATTATAGAATAGGAAGAACAGAATTTGCAAGAAGTAGATATAATTCCATATGGATGCAAACATGAACATTATCAAATTGCTTATCAAAAGTGTTTTTGTTACTTACCCTCATCAAATAATAAGGCTGTATTTAAAACAGAAATAAAGTAAAAAAAAAACAATAAACATTTACCTGTATTCAGTGATACTACAGAATATAAAATTAGTAAATATGTAATAAAATACAGCGAAAAAGTGTCTTCCAGTTTAAGGATTTTATCGTAAACTAAAAATAACGATATGTTTAGGTACGAAGCATCCCGAGTTTGTGATGAGCTGTGACAGCGGTAATATGGTCATTTTTAACATTTCTTCAACACACCATTACGCTTTTTTCTCATTTTTAGTGGAGAAGGTTTGTCAAAAAGTTCACCTAGATAAAAAATATATTTTTATGATGTGGGTTGTGCTATTTGAACTATATTTGGGAAAACCGAAAGACGTACAAGTAATATTAATTTTGTTCATGACATGAAATTGAATATTTAATATTCTAGGAAATTGCACTTAATTTCATCAATTTTAAACAATAAATAACGTCTTCAGTTGAAGATGCGTTTAGAACCAGGGTTCCGCGGAACCCCGGTTGGGAAACGCTGGTGTAGTGTATCAGCCGTGTGAAGTTAGCCCCCCCATGGCCGCCAAAAATTTTGAAAAAAATACCATCGTTTGCCCCTCGTTTGCCCTCTATTGCCATTTAATAGTTTCGTTTGCGTCCTCATAGTTTTCGAGAAAATTCTATTTTGCTTCTGGGGGGGCTAACTTCACACTGAGCCAGCCCCCCCACCTATCAATTTTTAATTTTCTGAAATTCAAATACATGAAATTAATAGCATTTCGTTTGCCCCTTTTTGCCTCACAAACAGATTTTTCCTATTTCTTGTTATAAACAAATTATAATTATTTTCCGAAATCTGGTGTGAAGTTAGCCCCCCCCATATTGCCAATTCGGTCGAAATGGAAACTAAAAACGTGGAATCGATTTCTCATTGTTTGCCCCCGATTGACATTTCATATTTTCGCTTTTCTCTTAATAGTTTTCCCGCAAATTGACTTTTCCTCCCAGCAGTAAAATCCTGATACGCTATTTATATATTTATATTTCTATATACTAATTTATTGGCAACATAAAACGTCAAAACTCTCCTAACATTGCTACTATTATTTGTTTAACCATCCTGAGCAATTTTGGCGTTTGCCTCTCTCTGAGACAAAAGTTATAAACAAAAGAACTGATGAAACACGGCAAAATCCAAATATTTTCAGATGTTTTATTTTTTATCGCAGCTTCTAGTACGTCCCAAACAACAAAACTCTACAAATATATCTGCCACTATTTGTTTAACCATCCGGAGCAATTTTGGCGTTTGCCTCCCTCTGAGACAAAAGTTATAACCAATTGAACTTATGAAATGCAGCAAAATCTCAATATTTTCAGATGTTTTATTTTATATCTCAATTTCTAGAAGGGCCCAAACAACAAAACTCTACAAATGTATCTGCTACTATTTATTTAACAATCCTGAGCAATTCTGGCGCTTGCCTCCCTCTGAAACAAAAGTTATAAACAATTGAAGTTATGAAGCACGGCAAAATCTACATTGCTTTCAGTGTTTTATTTTTTATCTCAGAGTTTAGTGGGTCCCAAACAACAAAACTCTACAAATATATTCTGCCACCACTTTCTTAATCATCCTGAGCAATTTTGGCATTTGCCTCCCGCTGAGACAAAAGTTATAAACAATTGAACATATAACATATGCAAAAATCTATTGTCAAGTGTCTATAACTTTTCTCTCAGAGGGAGGCAAAACCCACAATTTCTCCTATCTTCCGGATGGTTAAACATATGGTGGAAGATATATTTGTAGAGTTATATATTTGCAGCGAAATCTCAATATTTGCAGATGTTTTATTTTATATCTCAATTTCTAGAGGGGCCCAAACAACAAAACTCTACATACATATCTTCCACCATTTGTTTAACCATCCTGTGCAATTTTGGCGTCTGCCTAAACTCTACAAATATATCTTCCACCATATGTTTAACCATCCGGAAGATAGGAGAAATTGTGGGTTTTGCCTTCCTCTGAGAGAAAAGTTATAGACACTTGACAATAGATTTTTGCATATGTTATATGATCAATTGTTTATAACTTTTGTCTCAGAGGGAGGCAAACGCCAAAATTGCACAGAATGGTTAAACAAATGGTGGAACATATATTTGTAGAGTTTTTGTGTGGGCCCTCTAGAAATTGAGATAGAAAATAAAGAATCTGAAAATATCGAGATTTTGCTGCATTTCATAAGTTCAATTGTTTATAACTATTGTCTCAGAGGGAGGCAAACGCCAAAATTACTCAGGATGATTAAGCAGATGGTGGAAGATATTTCTGTGAAGTTTTGTTGTTTGGGCTCCTCTAGAAATTGAGATAAAAACTAAAACATCTGCAAAAATTGAGATTTTGCCGTATTTCATAAGTTCAATTGTTTATAACTTTTGTCTCAGAGGGAGGCAAACGCCAAAATTGCACAGAATGGTTAAACAAATGGTGGAACATATATTTGTAGAGTTTTTGTGTGGGCCCTCTAGAAATTGAGATAGAAAATAAAGAATCTGAAAATATCGAGATTTTGCTGCATTTCATAAGTTCAATTGTTTATAACTATTGTCTCAGAGGGAGGCAAACGCCAAAATTACTCAGGATGATTAAGCAGATGGTGGAAGATATTTCTGTGAAGTTTTGTTGTTTGGGCTCCTCTAGAAATTGAGATAAAAACTAAAACATCTGCAAAAATTGAGATTTTGCCGTATTTCATAAGTTCAATTGTTTATAACTTTTGTCTCAGAGGGAGGCAAACGTCAAAATTGCACAGAATGGTTAAACAAATGGTGGAACATATATTCGTAGAGTTTTTGTGTGGGGCCCTCTAGAAATTGAGATAGAAAATAAAGAATCTGAAAATATCGAGATTTTGCTGCATTTCATAAGTTCAATTGTTTATAACTATTGTCTCAGAGGGAGGCAAACGCCAAAATTACTCAGGATGATTAAGCAGATGGTGGAAGATATTTCTGTGAAGTTTTGTTGTTTGGGCTCCTCTAGAAATTGAGATAAAACTAAAACATCTGGAAAAATTGAGATTTTGCCGTATTTCATAAGTTCAATTGTTTATAACTTTTGTCTCAGAAGGAGGCAAACGCCAGAATTGCTCAGGATTGTTAAAGAAATAGTAGCAGATATATTTGTAGAGTTCTGTTGTTTGGGACCCTCTAGAAATTGAGATATAAAATATAACATCTGAAAATATTGAGATTTTGCTGCATTTCATAAGTTCAATTGTTTATAATTTTTGTCTCAGAGGGAGGCAAACGCCAAAATTGCTCAGGATGATTAAGAAAGTGGTGACAGATATATTTGTAGAGTTTTGTTGTTTGGGACCCACTAAACTCTTAGACAAAAAATAAAACACTGAAATCAATGTAGATTTTGCCGTGTTTCATAAGTTCAATTGTTTATAACTTTTGTCTCAGAGGGAGGCAAACGCCAAAATTGCTCAGGATGGTTAAACAAATAGTGGCAGATATATTTGCAGAGTTTTGTTGTTTGGGACGTACTAGAAACTGCGATAAAACATAAAACATCTGAAAATATTTGGATTTTGCAGTGTTTCATAAGTTCATTTGTTTATAACTTTTGTCTCAGAGGGAGGCAAACGCCAAAATTGCTCAGGATGGTTAAACAAATAATAGTAGCAATGTTAGGAGAGTTTTGACGTTTTATGTTGCCTATAAATTAGTATATAGAAATATAAATATATAAATAGCGTATCAGGATTTTACTGCTGGGAGGAAAAGTCAATTTGCGGGAAAACTATTAAGAGAAAAGCGAAAATATGAAATGTCAATCGGGGGCAAACAATGAGAAATCGGTTCCACGTTTTTAGTTTCCATTTCGACCGAATTGGCAATATGCGGGGGCTAACTTCACACCAGATTTCGGAAAATAATTATAATTTGTTTATAACAAGAAATAGGAAAAATCTGTTTGTGAGGCAAAAAGGGGCAAACGAAATGCTATTAATTTCATGTATTTGAATTTCTGAAAATTAAAAATTGATAGGTGGGGGGGCTGGCTCAGTGTGAAGTTAGCCCCCCCAGAAGAAAAACTGAATTTTCTCGAAAACTATGAGAAGGCAAACGAAACTATTAAATGGCAATAGAGGGCAAACAAGGGGCAAACGATGGTATTTTTTTCAAAATTTTTGGCGGCCATGGGGGGCTAACTTCACACAGCTTAGAGTATCCAGTGAATAAAATAATTCCCCACGTGATCTAGTAGCAATGAGACATCGAAGGGCAGTCAGGGAAAAGTGACGGTTAATACACACACACCATTAAAAAACAACTAAACAAAACGCGACGGTGGAAAAAATACCGGACGGTCGCTGTGACGCGGGGGAGGGGCGACAGCGGGCCGCAGACCAGACACTGGGCAGACACTCTGGCAGTCGTCTACACGGCCCGGTAATTTTTCATGTGCGATTCTTTTGTGCGCTCATTATCGCTCATTTGGACCGTATTGAGATCCACGTCAGTCACGGCGGATTGCGCCAAATCTCCGCTGGGATGACAATCAACTCGTCTGATTAAATATGTAAAGAAATGGTCGGGACGGCGGCGCGACGACGACTTTTGTTGTTATAGTTTTATTGCAGTTTGTTGAATTTACGGTCTGGGAATATCAAGTTTTACGAATACCTACTTTATGACCGGATGAATTTTCCGGCACATAAAAGTAGAAATATTTAAATTTTGATGTATCGTACTATTTTCTTGAATTGAATGGAAAATTGTTTCTATTTGTGTACGAAGTAGCAACCTCATTGAAGATATAAATCTAAGTGATTCCTCCTTTATTCGTATGTTCGATTGATGATTGACTTCTACATTTCTCCTTATAAGCTCCCAAAACCTCAATTGTGTTTTAGATTGAAAGATATTCACAGTTTTCTACTTATGAACCTTTTTATTTGGTTTTACTACAATAAATTTACATACTTAGAATACTTAGAAAAATAATTTAATTAACTTTTGAGCCTTGATATCAGAGCATTTCACATATTTTCAATTTCTTAATTTGTCAAACATACAATAATCGAAGATATGCTATTCTGCCAAAAAAAATAACAAAAACTAACAAGTGATATCTGTTTCAGGTATGCTTTTTTCCGTATAATCTGAATAATCTGAATCTGAAGACAGAAAAATTTGACAAGCCTAGTTTCTGATAAAAGCAGTGCTACTAAAAACTGACAAAATGCCTATTTTTTTCTCAAAAATTAGATAATTTGGTATGTTTGCTTTCAGTTTCAGATTGTACGGGTAATAGCATATCAGAAACAGTTTTGACTTGCCAGATTTTGCTCTTTGTTCGCCTTATCGTCATTTAAGTTAGATTATTGATTTTTTTATAACTTATGGATGTTTAACATACGCAGTATGATAAAGTATTGTATATATAGGTCTTTTAGAGTCCCCTGAACATTTTTGACCAACGTACCCGATTTTTGTGGCAAAGATTCCGGAGAAACTACTGAAGGTATCAGGACGAAACATCATAGTTTCATGACCAAACTTAGAGCTGAAAAGATTTTGGTTCAAAAGGTTCCAAGCAAATTGTTTACTCTAAGACTTTCTCAAGGATTTTGCAAATTAGCCGCCATTTCAGTAATTTCGTCAAAATAGTTAAATAATAAATTAAAGTAGAGGAAATTTTGTATGTAATAGTTAATTTGATCGAGATTGGTCGTGTCTGCATTAATGTAAAGCAAGTTAGCCAGGATTTTACAGATATTTTTATCCTAATGACAGTAGGTAATGTCAGACATTGTTGTTTTGACAATACCTACTGTCAATAGTATAAACATATCTGTTAAATCCTGGCTAACAGTTGTATTTAATGCAGACACGACCGATTTCGATCAAATTTCATGCAGCAACTATTAATTTTATATATATGTGGTATGATAAAGTCATGTGCCTGGCCACATCAGCTTTATTAATATTATTAAAATATTATTAAAATATTATTAAATATTATTAAACTTATTCACGATTTTAAGGCCTTTGAGGCACATTACTATGTTTTGGTCGATCTGAAATTTTTCAGGAATTGCGCAAAACATTCCACATCGCAAAGAAAATCGTTTGGGTGACTGAAATACTGAAAGTGTTTTTGAAGAAAGTATTTTCGAAGAATCTATAGTAATTTTATTGTTCATGTGGTGTGCGGACATTTCTGACCAAAAAACAAGAACAACACGTAAGAACATGACGTCATATCTAACTTGTCCGGATTTGAATTAAGTGCAAAGAAATCTATTGAAAACTACTACTCATTTCGCATTCAAAAATAAAAAGAACAACAAGTGTATCACGATTATTATAGAAAAACAGCACACATTTTCAATTTTTTTTTTTTACTTTATCATACGCAGTATGTAAAGTATTGTAATCGTGTCGAAAAAATTTTTTGAGATTTTAGCGGAAATAGGTCTTTATGGGTCCCCTGAACATTTTTGACCAAGGTACAAAAAAATGTCTGTGTGTGTGTGTGTATGTGTGTGTGTGTGTGTGTGTGTGTGTGTGTGTGTGTGTGTGTGTGTGTGTGTGTGTGTGTGTGTGTGTACCCGATTTTTGTTAATTCATTTCCGGAGAAACTACTAAAGGTATCGGCACGGAACTTCATATTTAGAAGTTTCATGACCAAACTTAGAGTTGAAAAGCTTTTGGTTCAAAAGGGTCCAAAGGAACTGGGTGTTTACTCCAAGCCTTTTTCAAGGATTTTAGAAATCAGCCGCCATTTCTGTAATTTCGTCAAAATAGTTAAATAATAAATTAAAGCAGAGGAAATTTTGAATAATTTATGCCTATGACATTTTTTGGTAAAATTAATAGTTTAGCTTTTTAGTTTATTCTAAGCCTTTTTCAAGGATTTTGGAAATGAGAAGCCATTTCTGTAATTTCGACAAAATAGTTAATTAATAAATTAAAGTAGAGGAAATTTTAAATAATTTATGCCTATAACATTTTTTGGTAAAATTAATAGTTTACCTTCAAGAGCAAATTCTATTTGATCGAGATCGGTCGCATCTGCATTGATATGAAATTACATAGTAGCCAGGATTTTGACAAATATATTTTTGTGTTGTCACATTCGAAAACAGCTGATCTCATCAGAGGTTGGAGAACCACTATGGAACGTGCCGCTGTAGTGCGCAAAATTATAAAATACAAATTTCGAATAAAATAAGATCACCAATTTGATTGTTTGTTGATAAGAAATATCAACCAGTCTTTATATCTAATTCTAAAAATGATACATTGAGAAAATTATAAATAAAGTATAGCGATGAGTGTAGTTTTATTTTAGTATGTTGGTAGGGATGTGTCATGAACAAATATAAATCTGTCAGAATTTGAATTACCTTTTTAAGGTGCGTTTTCATTAGTGATAATGGCAGTGGTAGCAGACGCCGTTATAGTATTTCCAATAAAAAATTGCTAGTGACTCATGTTTATGTACATGCAAACTAATATGTGTCATTATCACGATATGTAAGAAATACTATAATTTCGTATTCTACCACCGCCATTAGCTACCATTACCTACCAATCGGAACGCACCTTTCGTCAAAGTGGTACCAACCTAGCATTTACTATACAGAAATCATTTATTTTTTTTAAATACGTATTTCTTAAAAAGCAACACAATAAACGTTGATGTCGCTCCTGCCAAAAACTAGATAGCGCGACTCGCTCATATGCGACGGCGACACTCCGCCTTCGGTGACGCGCCGTATCACCGCTCGTCGCGCTATTCCGTACTTTCGGCATTTGTGACATAAATAACTATTATTCTAATGACGTAGTGTAGGTAGTGTCAAATGCTGATGTTTTGACAATACCTACGATTTATCTCTATAGAATAGATTCTCATGCAGCTAAACTATTAATTTTATATATTGTATGATAAAGTCATGTGCCTGGCCACATCAGATTTTTTTTTTTTAATTTATTACGTACAATATCCAATTGACCGCTTGTAGACATTCTATACTTACACAAAATAGCCTATATCTCATGAGAGTTACAGTCGAAAATATTTAGAATTTGCTCATTCTTTTCAAATCTTTACTTACCTTTACTAGCAATACTTAGATGTTTTAATAAGTAACAATGTTCTCGTTATTTTTGAAGCTGCAGTGGAATCTACGTGTAAGGAGCTTTGGTTCATCAGAATCTATTGAAATTTGACTGCGTAATCGATGCAGGTAAATCCCTAGA
Source organism: Melinopterus prodromus (assembly GCA_964023965.1). NCBI lineage: Eukaryota > Metazoa > Arthropoda > Insecta > Coleoptera > Scarabaeidae > Melinopterus > Melinopterus prodromus. The sequence continues at coordinate 16,878,474 of OZ030390.1, read as the reverse complement.
AAAAATGTAGCTACAGAAAATTTAAAAAGTATTAACACTTGGTAATAAGGGCCCTATAATAACGACCTCAATAACTTTAGAATCAATAACCGATCACCGATAAAGTCTTTTTAAAGTATTAAAGTTTTAAACCACCAAAATGTCGACATAAAACATACTATTTTGGAAAATTTTCAGTTCTATTTAAAGTAATGTCATCCCTTTTATCTAAAATAATATCATACATTAATATATGTACCGATTCTCCACACCAGAACTTGTATATCTACTAGTATAAGTGCACAGCGTACTAAGGGAGCATATAAGGAGGGTGATATATCGTCGTGGTATCCAAGTAGGGTGATGTACCCTTAGAATAATTTTTTTGTAATATGAGCACCGTCTACTCTAGCCTAGACTAGACTCACAAGACTGTGCAGTGGGGTAGGTCTAGACCATGGGACAATAGTGTGAACTAGACTTGAGAGAAGGGCTAAACGAATATTTTTTTTAATTTAAAAAGGGGAGAACTTTATATGACAATTAATGGATTATGGAGGTATAATATAGGGACGTATATGAAAGAAGTTTCGCTATGTTTATAGACCTGCATCAGAAATAACAAAGGAGAATATCGTTGTTCGTTTCTAGAAGGGTAAGGGAAGGATAACGAAATTTAACGTTCAAAAATTTTAGTGATCGTAAAGTAGTAGCACTGGAACTGCTTTGTTTTACTATAAATAGCAGCTCCTCATGTAGAGTAACAATAACTAATAGGTAATATTTATCAGTTATTTTGTGATGTTGCGTTTAGAGTTGTACAAATTGATGCATCATCTTACTAGAACTAAAGTCTAAATTTATATCTGTATGGTCCTTGGAACCGGACAAATTGCAAACCCGAACTTGACATGCATTCGTATGTCAATAGGTTAATTTTGGACTAGTAACTAGGTTACAACCCGTACTGTTTTCGCAGTACAGAGTTTTTTGTTTGACTTGTAAAACAGTTCAATGTCCATTTTCTGGAAATATCACTGCAACTATTATTTATCTTAAATGTTATTAGATATTGAATGAGATTGAAATAGTAAACTTCGTGTTGTTTATGTATAATATTTTAAACATATTATATATTTTTTAATTAATCAAAATACTTATTACGATAAGATATTGACCTATTTTAAATCTACTTGATGTTATTATTGGATGTATTTTCCTAATTGTTAGTTTTACACTTTATGCATAAACCTGAGTATGCAAAGTCGGACAGCTTTCAGGAAAGGAATTTTAAAATTTAAATGAAGGAAGAAAGAAATTATTCATATTATTTTCTATCATGTATTTTGAAGTGTCGGAATGTCCGGGATATCCTAACCTTTTTTTTGTGGCATGTGTGGTGTATGTGGAGAAACATTTATGCTGATTATGTTGATTTTTTATCAAACTTCCTATCCGACTTTGATGATTCTGTTGATCAATTATAAGTTGATAGACAATAACGATTCTGTGGTCGAAATTTATATTCAAATTTCAGTTTTTAACATATGCACTGCGGCGTCCGCAAAAATGAAGATACGTTTTACTGTCTTAACAAAATGGAATGAAACTGTAGCTCAATCTGTTCCAAACATGTCATCTTTTTTGTTTAATTACTACCAGTTTTAATAAATGAGATACAACAATAATTAAAAATCAGAACGTTACCAGACGAGTATTTATTTAAAATGTAGAGAAACCTAAAAAAAAATAGTCAATAGGACAAAATTAAGAAAAAATCTGATGTGACCAGGCACATGAATTTATCATGCTACAAAGCAGTGTCAAACGCTGATGTTCTGACAATACTGTCAATAGTATATCAAAATATCTATGAAATCCTGGCCAACTAATTTTCATGCAGTACGAGCGATCTCGATGAAATTGAATTTGCTCATGTAGCTAAACAATTAATAAAACTTTTAAACAAAAATTCTTTCAGCTTTAAGTTTGGTCATAAAACTTCTAAATAGGAAGTTTTGTCCCGATACCCTTAGTAGTTTCTCCGGAATCGTCGCCACTAAAAACGGGTACATACAGATATATACACACACACATACAGACATTTTTTACACAATTTATACTAAAATTTAAAAAAAAATTTCGACGCGAGTATACTTCTTTGTTATACTACGTATGATCAAGTAAAAACATCAGTATATTCTAATAGTGAAGTCCAAAGGTTGTTATAATAATCATAATAGTAAATCCACAAAATTCATAGTTGGTAAGCGTTTTGGTATGCCTTTTTCGTATCCGCTGCTTTGTGGAGTAGAGTTGCCAACTGTCTGGTTTTTGGATGAACTATCCGGTCTCCGATTAAAGGTACAAACCGGATGTCAAATGTCCGGTTTTCACATACCTGGCTGAGATTTACAACAACAACAAAGCGTTATAAAAGTCACTACCCCTAAACCCTCCCTAATAATTAGTAATAATTCGTTGTGATTTCTAACTACTATTAACAATGGAATTTCCATAATTTGTTTCGTTAATTTACGAACTATTTTTTGCACTTGGATTCAGCTGTTACAGTACAGATTTCCAGATGTTTGTCTTTATAGTCAAATGTAAAAAATTATTGTAAATTAATAGTATTAATTGCTTGCGTTAACTTGGATACCTCCACGTTACTATGCTTTAAATTTGTATTAGACTATGTTTATGATACTCTGGTTATGCTTGGTTGATGTTTTGCAAAGTTGACATAAACTATAATATAGACGCCATACGTTGGTGTCTGATGACGGGGTAGTACTCGAAACCTGTACCCAGAAAACGAATATTATTTAAGTAAACTTTGGACGAATCACACACTGTTTTTTGATTGCTACCTCCATGATTATAGGAACTGCTTTACTTATTTATAACACGGTGCTGAAACATCAGAACATATTTTTTAACTTCATAATTCTTTTTAACCAGCTCCTTTTAGAAATTTTAGAATTACAATTTATTGTAAAATCGCTTGTAAAAAACAATAATTGTTTTAAAACAAAGTTCACTGTTCTTCAAAAATTGATAATCGAAAAAAAAAAGACAAAACAAAAACAAAAAATGAAAACTGAGTACCTATGCTTTCTTCTATAGAATCTGAAGCTGAAGGCAGTCATTGTGCATTTAGTAGTTTTTTTTAGAAAATTAACACTGTTCTTGCCCTTTTTGCAAAGATTTTCCCAAAAACAAGACTCAATAAACAATTTTTGAGGCAAAACAAATGTTTTTTTTTGTTGATTGTCATTTATGTAGATCGCATATTTCATATTACCTGTACATATTTGTTTTATTATTTAGCATGTACGATTGTGCTTTTGAGAAATTAAGTTACAGGAAATCAGTGACAATGTCTGGTGTAGTATCTACATCCAAAACCTTATTGGTTTTTCGATGAAGTAGTCTTTTTATCCAAGTTTGATCATTTTTCGATAACATTTACCTATAGCCGATAGCAACCCCTAAATATTTTAACTTTATCATACTGCGTATGATAAAGTATTGTGCGTAATCGTGCCGAAAAAAATGAGATTTTAGCGGAAATAGGTGTTTTTGGGTCCTCTGATGATTTTTGACCAATAAATGTCTGTGTGTGTGTGAGTATGTGTGAACTCGATTTTTGTGGCGTCGATTCCGGAGAAACTACTAAAGGTATCGGGACGAAAGGGCATATTTAGAAGTTTTATGACCAAACTTAGAGTTGAAAAGCTTTTGGTTCAAAAGGGTCCAAAGGAACTGCATATTTCCTCTAAGCATTTTTCAAAGATTTTGCAAATGAGCTGCCATTTCTCTAATTTTGTCAAAATTGTTAAATAATAAATTAAACTAGAGGAAATTTTAAGTAAGTTATGTCTATGACATTTCTTGGTAAAATTAATAGTTTAGCTGTATGAGCAAATTCTTTTTGATCGAGATCGGTCGCATGAGCATTGATATAAAACTAGTTAGCCAGGATTTGCCAAATATTTTTATTCTAATGACAGTAGGTAGTGTCAAATGCTGATGCTTTGACTATACCTACTGTCAATAGTATCAAAATATCTGTCAAATCCTGGCTAATTAGTTTATTTTTAGTGCAGACACGCACAGACATATGCCTCATGGGCCACATCAGATTTTTTCTCATCCTATCACAGTTTGAAAAGGCACTGCTTGAAAACAAGATTTTGAAAAACTAAGAATTTGACACACTCCAAGATTTTAAAATATTCAGTTTTGTCTGGTTAGGTTTCTCCCAAAAATAAACACGTCCGATTACTCTACTTTTCTGAGTTGGCAACTCCAGGTCGGAGTGCACTTCGATCTGCATCCTGTACAATACCTACAACGTGTACTGTTATTACAATCGGGCAGTACCGATTTCTAATTCTAGTCGCGCGGTCCCGCAGCCGCCCGCCACACAGACTTTAGCGCGACTACAATGCCACGGCGCAATCCTTTTATAAGTGGGCCATATGGGGGATTACGCCTGCTAGGCTGCAACGGGCGTGTGTTATCATACCCGGTTAGCGGGCGGGCGCTGAGGAGCGCGGGGAACGGGGTACGGCGCAGTCTAGACAGACGGGACAGCTCACGCTCGCTCGCCGTCGACTGCTACACACACACACACACACAGACGCGCGCACATACACACAGACGGGCGCGCACGCAACGAGCACAGCACGGCGAAGTCGGCTAGCTAGTCGCACTCGACTCGACTGCGAGCGAGTTTAGTTTCAGTTCGTACGCCGCGCTGTAAGCAAGTAAATGACGGTCGACAGTGCAGTGCCGATAATAACGTGCGCGAACAGCCTTGTCAAACGGGCTATCAGAAAGTGCATGACTGTGATGCGACAAAAAGTTACGCTTAACAAAAAGGTACAATAGATACTACAACCAGCCAAATAGTACTACTACTACAGCACAGCAATTTGAATTTTTCGTTTTTGCAAAATGAGTCGATTTCGTATTCGAAAGTTATGACTCGGAGACCGTAAGTGTTCCTGCTCTCTCTGCATCAGCATCTTCTCTAAAAATGTGAAAACACTTCGCGGCGAATTTGTTTAAAGTTTAAATATGAAAACGGTCTACTCGCCGAACTACTATTTTTAAAACGTAGACTAAGCAAATTGCTAATACGTGTGTTTGTTACGTGCGCTTCTTCTATTATTTCCCCGTCGAGCGGAGGTGGCACGTGGATTTGATTGTTGACTTTTTGCATGTTAAATACGCTGCTGCACTGTAGTCGGCCGCTGCGTGCATATTTAGGTGCCGATTTGCACACAACTAACGTCCTTTTTTGCCATTGTGTCCGAGTCACACGTTTGTCTCTATTCTTTCGTAACATCCTGCATAAACAAACTATAATTTCCCCTTATAACCTACATTCAAATATTTAATTGTTTTGCTCCATTAAAATTATTCGTGCCAATTCATTGGCAAACAGACATCCCTATCGTATTTAATAATAAATAATCCCCTTGGAATTTGTTTATAAACACAACTTGTGTATATAAAGGTCAGAAATATAAAATTTTCGTCCTCTTTTAAGTTATTGTTCCAACCAGACCGTCAGACTCTCAGCTTCTTCTGACTGTTCTTAATCTAATGTCCTGGTTCAATGTTCTTTACGTTTATCTGATATTTTCGAATAATGCTTCATTAATAAATTTTTATTATTATCTTGTTCAGGCTGGCTTTAACTGAACATAATTATTTTGTTATACATTTACTTGTTATTGTGAGATTACAAGTTACTAAAAGTAAAGTATTTTTGACGTTGTATACAGTGTAATTATTATAAAAATTACCGTTTTCTCCTATACAATAAAATTAAACTTTGAATTTTTTGTTTTAATACATAAAAACTCTGATGTGGCCAGGCACATGACTTTATCATACAACATATAAAATTAATAGTTTAGCCGCATGAGATTCTATTCGATTGAGATTGATTGTGTCTGCATTAAAATCAAACAAGTTATCCAGGATTATATTTTGATAATATTGACAGTAGGTATTGTCAAAGAATGAGCGTTTGTCAGCTATTGTCAGAATGAAAATAACTGTCAAATCCTGGCTAACTATGTATGTAGTTTTGATGCAGTCACGATCTCGATCAAATAGAATTTGCTCATACAGCTAAACTATTAATGTTACCAAAAAATGTCATAGACATAAATTATACAAAATTTCCTCTATTTTAATTTATTATTTAGCTATTTTGACGTAATTACAGAAATGGCAGCTCATTTGCAAAATCTTTGAAATTATGCTTAGAGGAAACGTCCTTTGAACATTTATTTGTCCCAAAAAAAACCTATTTCCGCTAAAATCTATTTTTTTTGTTTTGGCACAATTATAATACTTTATCATACTGCGTATGATAAAGTAAAAAATATGATGTGGCCAGGCACATGACTTTATCATACTACATATTTATAAAATTAATAGTAAATAAAATTCTAATTGATCGAGATAGGTCGTATCTTCATTAAAATAAAACTAGTTAGCCAGTATTTGACAGATATTTTAATACAATAAAAAGTGGTCGGATTCCTTATTTTTGTTTTATTTTAGCAATCGCTACATGTTTCGTGTCCTACTGGGCACTTCTTCAAGCGCTATAGGAAATGAGATATATAAATTACACAATTGACAATCAAATCAAACTCCACAAACCTCAAAAACTTACGTTTTGTCAGGCCCGCCCCGTGGAGAACATAAAACAACGTACAGAGGTCACAAACAAACATATATGCGACTGCAGAACTGATTTTTATTAAAGCTGTTTTTACTATTGACAGTAGGTATTATCAGCGTTTGACACTACCTACTGACAATGAAACTATTTGTCAAATCTTGACTAACTAATATGCGACCGATCTCAATCAAATGCAATTTGCTCATCCAGCTAAACTATTAATTTTACCAAAAAATGTCGTAGACATACATTCAGAATTTCATTATCATATTGCGTATGATAAAGTAAAAATAAAACAGTTTATTTTATGGGCGCAATAGTAAATAATGGTGATAATATGTCCGTTGTCGTTACGATTTCCATTATTATCTTGTTCAACTGCCGGAAGTATTTTGCATTGCATTGTATTAGGCGATATAATTGGCGATTTTTCATTCAAACGTAGAAACATACAACTTCCATTTTGTAATTAACTTGACATTATCAAGCACTGCATTTTCTACTGAATTACTATTTTCTTAAATGATTTATCATTATAGAAATCCAAAAATACTATTTACTGCAATATTATGTCACCTGTTGACGCAAGGCCACATTTGACAGCTAATCAATAAAAACCGATATCTACGCCTACTAATAATACATAATCCTCGAACTTCCACAATAACCTAGCATAAAATATAGTCGTGGTGCACCCAAATCCGTAAATAATCCCAATTCATGGCCGTCTTGAAATCATGTTCATATTAAGCCGACCTCTCTATACGCCATACATAGCCTTCTATATACCGTCAGAATTTTATCAATTTCACCGCGATAACCCTGTCTGTCGACGTCTTCTGTTTGTCCTGTTATTCTTCGGCGCTTGCTTGATACAGTCAGGCCAGTGGAGAGTGCAAAAAAGAGAGAAGACAGCCAGTTGTGGTAGTATTGGCGAGCATATCTGTGGAAATTGTGATATGTTCGAGACGGCCGTGAAAGCTGGCGTATTGAGTTGTCACGCGATGCCAACCAACAATCGTCTCGATCAAGGCAAGGGTGTCTAGACCAGACGTGCGTCGGTCAATTGGAATGGGTTGCTTGGTGTCTTGGATATCATCTTGTTCTTGTTGTTGTGGTTGTTCTACTTTTTTTGTTATGTTGGTTTTTTTTAACGATGTATGGATACCAGTGGATAGAAATTTGTGAAGAGGAGAAGAATATGTGTCCCAAAATCCCAATTAGTCTTTAGAAAGGGTGTAGAGTGTCTAGTCATGACAATCGGTTGACATTCGGCATTTGAAATATGTAGAATACGGAGTAAATTATGGAGAGGGGTCTAATGCGACCCCGAAGGTTGCAAAACAGCTAGGAGACACAAAAAGTTTACAAGGACTTTTGGAGGGTTGAGTGTAAAAAGCTAGAAGGACTTTAGGCCCGTTGTACTTGACCTTTGTTAGACCTACCAAACTTTAAAGGGCACATTATTGCGTATTGAAAATTTTGCTTGAATTGCAAATTCGTCGTTGAATTATGTACTTTTATTATGGTTATATTTAAATCCATGTAGGTATGCACATATAAAACATTTAACTCGATATAAAACAATGTCAGAGTATAATAATAATAAACTAGCTTTTATTAAATTAGCGAAGGGTATGTGGCTAACATGTATTGTGAATGCAAATTGAAATCGTGTGGGTTTATAGATTTTCCTAATAGCGATATTTCAAAATAGTAAAATTGAGTAATATACACTGTTGTAAATTTATAATGGAACAAGCAAACATAAACATTTCTAGACACATTTATATATTAAAGCCAAACAAACTTAGATTTTGTCCTAAATTACATACGTACTAGGTACATAGAGGAAATAATGGATATTTAACTGAGATAAAAACCATAGTTTTGATGTTAATAATTAGGCAATATAGTATTATTATTGTTAAGAGTTAATAAGGGAGTACTCGATTAAAATTTTAAGTATATCTGTTACCCCAAAAATTGCTCAAATTTGTCAATTTTTAGTTTAAAAGTCGAAATTCATTGGCGTGTCAAAACGTTTCAAGAATCCAAATGTGCGCATTATCATAATTTTATCAATAAGAAATGGTAACAATTTTATATCGATCGAAAAATATACTTTGTGCAGAAACCTTGGTGCAAGTTTTTGCAAAATTGTGAATAAATATGTAAAAGAAGTGTGTACAATTAATGTTAACGATATACTATAATCAACACATATAACCTACAGTATTATAATAAGTAATTTTTAAGGATACCATAACAAATATTAACCTAATTAAAATTAATAAAAAAATCATAATAAAAGATTTCAGTGTGTATGACATAATTATAGCCCTTTCACCGACTAGAGAAAATGTAATTATTCATTGAGTTTTGGATGTCATTGTGGATGTCATAGAAATTGTTATATTTACTTAAAGAGTAAAGTATGAAATTTTCACAATTAGATGTCGAATGTGATAGAAAAAAAGTTTAAAAAGTTAGATAGATATATAACTACACTGGCTAACAACATATAATATTCAACAAAAGTAATGCAAAATGATTCTGATAGGATTTTTTTCCGTAGAATTTGAATCTGAAGGCATATACTGTCATTGCGAATTGCCAATATTTTTTACTAAAATTTTCATGATTTAGTTTTTTATGGCCATTTTCGTGCAGCAAACCGTTTCAAAGGTATGAGTATAAAATTATAGCAAAATTTCTGTTTTCTCGTTTTTAAGAATTCATTGTATCATTCACGATATATTTCACGATATCAATATTATGAATTTTTTGTTTTAGAATCATCTTTGTTCTTGCAAAGTCACTAAGATAGTGAATCATCCAACAACAAAATATGCTTAACGTTGTGTTTTTATGACACATTTTTTTTATTATTTCAGTCTTAGACTTAAATAAATTCAACAAACATAGAAACATTCCATCCTATAAGATAAGATTTATATAAGATTTCGTTTCGATACTTTTGTTTGTTATCTTAGAGCAGAAAATTCTATTATACACAGTTGGAAATTTATGGGAAGTATAATATTACTGCGTTTAACTCTTGTCAAATAAGGAGAAATTATTAGTACTTCTTATTCTTGCCTTTTGTAATATTTGTCAATGTTTGTACCATTTCGTCGAATTACAATAAACAATAGTACATCGATGGCCTAGCTGCAGTACCACGTATCATCATGACTAAAGCATGCGTATACTTCCCAATACAAGTCTCGCTTATCTCTCATTACTATGTTAGAATTTGTATATTTCTATGTCGGTACATAAATTATCAAAAATCCGAAGCAGGAATAACGAATTAATTAATTTCCAATTAAGTTCAACAACAATATTCCGTAAAATTGCACAAAACAACATTTGGATAATTACGCTTTCTTGTGGGTGAAATGGAATAATTAAAAGCATTTGCAACAAAGGTCTTTCTTAAAACTTTTTATATAAATATTTACAGGACCGTCTCGAGCTGTTCTAAAACTGATCCTTTAGACGTGTCTAGTCGGCAGCTTAGCTACTGTAATACTGTTTTACGGTAACCTTAATTGCCCGTCAGGGTGCGCTGTTTATGCTTTTTTATGATGGCACAGTTTACAACTTTGCCAACAAATTTCTTAGTTAAATATTTAAAGGTGTTGATGTATACGGAAATTTTGTCAAACTGAGGAACTTCAAACGCCCAAGGTGTTCTTATGACCATTTTTGTGCAACATACCGTTTCAAATGTATGAGTGTAAAATTATAGTAAAATTGCTATTTTCCCGTTATTAAAAATGCATTGTGTCATTTCCTGACATTTAAATGTCAGTTACTGTAATTATGCGAACATGCAACGCTAGAGGTTAGTTTTATTGAACACACTTACATCATACCTTTGAACTTTTAAACTCATATCGTTACTTAGCTTTCAACTCATATTTTTTTCCTGCCAATGTTTCTACGTAACATAAACTTTTACCAACCAATGAATGTTCTTTCGCAAATAAAGGAAGAAAAATAATACAATGATAAGAATTTGTTAAGGGTCGGCTACCGATTAAGCTGACCACATCTTCAAATCTTGTAAAATAAAAAAGTACAAGTCGGTCTAGATAGGTTCTGTCTGTTGTGATCTTTGTTCGTTTTTGTTTCATTACGTGAATGCAAAAGATTTGAGAATAAACAATTACAATGAACGGTAAAAAATGGTGATAATCGTTTCAAGGTCACCGTGGATAGTGCAATTGGTAGTATATTACCAAATTCTTAAAAACGCGTTTTTTTTTTCGTTTTGCACCGACCCTTAATACAATCATCATGCATATAGAATCGGACCACTACTATGTATCTACCTATCAAAAGATCGCTAAAACTTTAATACCAGACAAATAACATTTAACAATTTCGCTCGCAGACTAAATACATATAATTACAGAGATCATTACTATCGCCAGCCCCCTTGGTCTGCCCTTGGCTCGTTTAACTGGGCCATAAAGAGAGTCGCAGGCGAGAGCGCGCGGGAAGACGGTCCTGCGCCACCGTCACCGTACCGAACTATCAAATTAATTGCGTCGGGCACGGCACCGACACCGGACACCTGCAACCCGCCCGTGTCTCGGTGCCCGGGGCGACTCCGCCAGACTACTGGTAGACAGAAACCCAAGGACGCGACGCGCGTAGGTCGTCTGGCGGCCCCTTCCCTGCGCGTCGCCGCGCACTACTCTCCGTCGTCTCCGCGTGCGTCGTCTCACTCGAACGCGGCCGCCTTCTCGCTCGGTCTCCCGCCGCGTCCGCGTCGCGCGCTGATCTAGCCGAGACGGGTGCGTTTTTGTTCGGAGAAATTTTTGAAAATAGGATATCTAAGATATCGGGGAAACAGATATACGTTAAACTTCACTAATTCGAAACTCCAAGGGGGACAAAATAAAAATAGAGTTCGGGAAAATTCGAGTTACGGAAACGAACATAGGCAAAATTTTGTTTTTTCAGATGATACAAAACTTTCATAACGATTCTTTTTCTGAAATAGTGCTGAATAGTAAAAGATTTTTTATAATTTCTTGGTACACTGATTGCAGGATGGTGGTTAAATTAGGAGGAAAATATTCCGAACTAATATTTTTTAGTTTTTCTTGTGTAGTTTTGAGGTGTGCGGAACAGTTGTCAACACACAATAAAAAAAATTCTTGTCTGGACCACAAACTTTTACTTTATTATACGCAGAACGATAGAGAAATACGCAAACAAAAATTCGCCCCGAATTTGAGAAAAATCGGTTAACGTTAACACGTGCCACCGAGCACCTCAAATTTCCCATTTAAAATACATTGCAAAAATGCATCTTTTTGCCTTTCTTTTTTTCACGTTTCGGATTTAGAAAAAAGTTGCTAGAGATTATCAGAAATTGTTTAGAACTCCCCAAGGAACAAATTCACAATCAGTATTTTTTGTTCACCACCCCTACCCTCCCCATAGTACCCTAAATATGGGACAAAACTTACTCCAAGTTTACAATTTTACAATGTTACGTGTTTTATTAATGTTTTTGGCAGAAGTGATTATTATTGGATTATTCGCATTTTTTGTCATTTATTAACTAATTTGAAATTATTTAAACAATTAACATTTGTTTTTTAAAAGAAATTATTATTAGGAGCATTTTTGGTCATTTACTATCTAATTTGCAATTGTTTAATCAAATACCATTGGTTTACAAAAATATACAATGTTACGGATATATTTTACATTTTTCTTGATAAGTTATTAAGAGATTGTTGACTTCGTCTGTCATTAATTAACTAGTTTGCACATGTTTAAATAAATAACAATTGTTTAAACAAAAATATACAATGGTACTGGCGTACCTATCTTTTTGGCAAAAATTATTATTGTATTTCTTGTCTTTTTTTCTTGCCAAATTTGAACTAATTTTCAATTATAACCTATAGTAATAATCACTGTCGTAACCACAATACTTGTTTGACCGATACCGTAAAACCTCCAAAAAAAGACAAAAATGGCATTCAAACAATTGCACATTAAGTAACAAATTACAAAAAACATACCAACAATGCTAACAATAGTAATTTCTACAAAAGGAAAAACAACAAAAATAATTGTTTAAAAAATGGAACTTTAATGAATTGCAAATTCGTTAATAAATGACAAAAAATGCAAACATTTCTACAATAAATATAAACATATTTCCGTAACAATCTATATATTTCTTTAAACAAATACTATTTGTTTAAACAATTACAAATTAGTTAATAAATGTCATAAAACTGGCAACAAATATAGAAAATTATGTCCATTACAATGTATATATTAGTTTAAACAAATAGTATTTGTTTAAACAATTAGTTAATAAATGACAAAACATATCAATAATCTAATAATTTTTGCAAAATTGGAAAAATATGTGGGTAACCATATTAATTTTTGTTTAAGAAAATGGTAATTCTTTAAACAATTTTTTAATTTTTAAATTACTTTAAATAAATGAAAACAGAAAACATGTAAATAATCGAATAATAGTAATTTCTGTCAGAAAAATAATAAATCACGTAACTTTGTAAATTTGGGGAAAATTTTGCCTCAGTTTTAGGGAACTGCAGGAGAGGATGGGGGCGGTGGATGGGGTGATTGGGATTGGGATGGTCTTTTATTTGATTTTGGGACAGGATTTTTTCAGCGCCGTTTATCCAAAGATCCAAAAGATTTTTTTTTTTTTCAAATTAACTGTTGTGTTTAATTCAGTAGTTTTTAAAATGGCTCAGTAAAAATATTCTAGAATTGTAGCTGGCATAAAACTTTTAACCTTTTTTTGATGTGCTCTAATGCCACCTGCATAATTTTTTGTTGTTACTCAAATATTGGATCTTGACAGGATTCTGCCAAAACCGTTTATTAACTTTATGAGTTCTCAAAAGGAGTTGGACAAAACTTTTTGTTTTATATTTAATAGAAAACTATAGTTATGTAGGCATTATTTGGGGCCAATTTGTGTGTTTTCATGCTAATCAATTTTAATGAAATTTAACTAATATTCTGGTTTTGAAGTTATAACAATAAGTCCTGAAATTTTGGTTTTCAATTTTTTACGAGAAACATGTAGGAATTGTTTTTATACCTAAACCTGTTATTGTACCATGTTTACAAGGTATCCAACAGCGCAATTTGATTTAAGATAACTTTTTATATTTTAGTCTGTGTATTTTAGACGATTTATTTATGCGACTGTATCAAAAATATGGCAGTTGGCTTACCATTATTATTGTTTAAAGAATCAGATATCGGTTGGTTTTAGAAATTTATTGATAAAAATTTTTTTTTCAGGTGGCACCTTTCCTAATAGTTACAAATAGTTCTCTAAAAACAATAATAGTAGTTTTTACATAATTTTAAAATAATATTTGGAGGTTGCTACCAGCATTAAAACATAATTAAAATTAATTAACTTTTTATTATTAAGAACAAAAAGCACATTTGTTTTTTTTTGTATGAATGTCATATGTTTTTTAAGAATACTGTGCATTTGCAAACAGACAATAAGAATTTAAATGATAATTCTATACAGTTTTGCAGTAATTATCGCAAAACTAGAGACAATTCTAAAAAAGAGGAATTTTGTCTATATTTTCTGTTTCTTCCCATCTTGTTCTTTTGATAAATTAAGCGAAAATCAGTTATTTCGACACTACACGCAAAAGTTTATTGATTGTTTTGTAGATTTGATTAAATTCATTTTTTGAAATTTAAATTACAAAGAGTAAAAATTACTACCGTAGATAAATAGTTGTTTGTCAGATCATAGAACCTTTTGAAAAAGTGTCGTTTGAAATTTTTGTATTGTGTTATGAATGATTATTATAAATTATTATTATAATTATTAATCACCTAATCCGTATAACTTTAAATAATTAAGACAATATTAAGACTATTTGTTTCTTAGAATCATCTTTGAGCTTTTAAAGTCAATAAGCCAGCAGATAAACTCAAGAACAAAATATTATTAACGTACAGTTTTTATGAATCATTTTTATTGTTTCAGTCCTAGACTTAAATAAATTAAACAAACATAGAAACATTCCATCCTATAAGATAAGATTTATATAAGATTTCGTTTCGATACTTTTGTTTATTATCTTAAAGCAGAAAATTATACACATTTGGCAATTTAAGCAAAATACCATATTATTACGTTTAACCTATGGCAAATAAGGAGAAATTATTTGTCCTTTTTATTCTTGCTGTTTGTAATATTTGCAAATGTTTGTACCATTTGGTCGAATTACAATAAACAATCGTATATCGATGGCCTAGCTGCAGTACCACGTATTATCATGGTTAAAGCATGTGTACTTTTCAATACAATTATCGCTTATCGCCCATTACTATGTTAGAATTTCTGAATTTCTACGTCAGTACATAAGTTATCAAAAATCCGAAGCAGCAATAAATTATAAATGGGTAACCTTTACAAAATATGTGTTTTGCAATACATCGCGATTTAATTTTTGAACTAATGTCGTCAGTAGTAATAATAACTATCTAATGTTCTATCAGTATCTAAGATGTAAAATGTCACTTTATGATCATGTAGGACATAAACAAATTAATGTCTTTGTCATGAGTATAAGGTTGGAAAATTGTATACACTACTTGTCAACAAGAAATTAAAAACAAAACGTATCGAATGATTAATGGGGAAACTTTAAATCAACTTTGTGTTTTAACATGTTTTAAAACAAATATTTTGTTTTAAACATGTTTAAAACAATTAGTTTTCCTTTGAAAATCTGAATAATTTTTGTTGTTTTTTATAAAATATTACTATACACTATCAGTGGTATAGCAAGTAAAATAAGAAATGATAAAAAGATGCCGATTAAAATGCTTACAATTAAAAGAATTGCTTAATTTAAAACATGTTTTATGCCATGTTTAAAATATGTTTTTTTTTTCTGTGATTTAAAACATGTTTAATTTCTTGTTTAAAACATGTTTTTTGCGAGTGTTTAAAAACATGGTTTCGTTAAAAAACACCATTTTATAAAAAACGTGTTTGTTTTGTTTATAATAATTTATAAAGCGTTTTTTTAACAACCCTGGCTAATGGACAATTGAATACTATATTATCTCACAATAATATTAATTAGCTACTATAACAATTGATAGTAATATGCAATTATAACAATTATCTGGTAAAATGTATCTAAATATCTCATAATTAAGCTTGCTAATTAGCGTGACAATCTCTTGTTGTCCCTTCTCAGACATTTTACGTAGTTTTATTGCGCACGTAATCGTATTTTGATACTGCTGCTGTCAATAACAAATAATAACTGCTCAAAACATTGTCTATCAACTTCGCTAAGCAAACAAACTGCTGTCGAAGCTTGAAAAAAAAATCAATTAAAATTGCTCCATCATTTTTCCTATTTTCACGACATACTTATGACTAATGTCGTATAAGAAATCAAAATGAATGGTGGTTTAAAATTTCTATTAAGAGCAATTGTTCTTTCTTATATTCGCAAAACAATGACGATATCTATGCAACACTAATAAATTCTTCGGTTATTTCATACACGATAAAATTTCAGTTTTATACACTATTGTTCTTTGAAAACTCCTAAAATGTCCATTCATGATTTCCACTCGACGATTACAACAAACCAAAACATTACCCAATCGCTTTACTACTTGTACTTACTACTCGACGAATAGCCGTATTGTTTTATCAAAAAATCATTCAGTTTTTTTTTTCAAGGAAATTGTTCCATTAAATTTCATTGAGATCTTGTTAAATAAACTCATTAATACATTCTTTGTTGAATATTTACATTTCGGCTTAGTCAATAGAGAACATTGATAACAACCAGACATGTTACGCTATTTCCCTATCTGTATGTATACTGATTACGTTATCGCTATTTTTTTTCTTAAATTAATTCCAACTTTTGTATTTTGAATTTTCGGCCGGAGTTATCTGACTGATGTCAAGGTTTTTTCGTGACCCAATTGGCTTTATCTTACTAACTTTCCTACATGTGACAGTCCAGCTTATTCTTCAACACACAACTGAGATCCTTTGTTGACCATGTTGAGGAACATAGTGAAAATGTTACGTCATTCAATCAGATATTATTTATTTCGATTTTGGTTTATAATCTTATAGACAACATAGAGAAACTGGTGTATTGATATGGACATATGCAGTATGTTTGTTCTTCCCAAAACTCCTTATTCAGGTAAATGTGGTCCGTGTATTGTATCTGAAAGTGGGATTTAATATTTAGTTGTCGAGATGAATGCACAATAACTTACCACTCTGTTGTTCATAGACTGTATCATTGACAGGGTTAGAATTTGCTAATTGCAACACCGAAAACAGTGTTATAATGTGTCAATTATGAACGCGAAGTAGAAGAAAAAGATTTTAATACATATTATTCTTGTATTTTCTATTTCACATTTACTGAATGCGAATGCTAATTTATACTAGTCACAACATGATTAGTTTGATTAGTAACTGTCGCTGATAATGTGATAAGGTTTACATAAAAGTAACAACTGTATCTATCTCTATGACCTATAGGACATGCGGATATGAGTTTATTTAAGTAAGTATACATTTAAACAATAGTTTTATTGTTTTATTATAATATATATTATTCTAATCTTTTGTTTTCGCTAAATTTGCATGTTTTTTTACTTTATCATACGCAGTATGAGAACGTATTGTATTCGTGCCGAAAAAAGAAAATGATATTTCAGCGGAAATAGGTCTTTTTGACCAAGGTACAAAAAAAGTCTCTGTGCGTGTGGATATGTCTGTGTGTATGTGTGTACCCGATATTTGTGGCGACGATTCTGGAGAAACTACTAAAGGCATCGGGACGAAAGTTCATATTTAGAAGTTTTATGACCAAACTTAGAGCTAAAAAGCTTTTGGATCAAAAAGGTCCAAAGGACTTGGTAGTTTATTCTAAGCCTTTTTCAAGGATTTTGCAATTGAGTTGCAATTTCTGTAATTTCGTCAAAATAGTTAAATAATAAATTAAAGTAAAGGAAATTTTGAATAATTTATGCCTACGATACTTTTTGGTAAAGTTAATAGTTTAGCCGCCGCATGAGCAAATTCTATTTGATCGAGATCGGTGTGTCTGCATTAATATGAAACTATTAAGGGAGGATTTGACAAATGTTATGACAGATATGACGGACGTATTCTAATGACATTTTGACAATGCCTAATGTCAAAAAATATTCGCAAGATCAGCCTGGGCACGAGCACGAAGACAATGCGGATGCAGGACCTCTGCAACTAGATGCTGAGCGTGACGTGACGTCAGCGATGAAGATGACGTTGATCCTGATTAACGAAGGAGACGGCGAAGGCGGTGGCGGTAGCTGCGTGTGCGTGCTGTGTTTTATTCAATAATTTTTAGATCAAAACTTTTTACGTTCCTTTAAATACTTTTGTATAGCATTTTTATCATTTTATCGTCGTTTTGTTTTAAAAATTTACCCGCCAAGCTGTTCACTCACTGGCGGGTAAAACGTAAAGATTTCAAATTTGTAAATGCAATTTTGGATAAGCGCCCATGGCGCAAGGCACCATTATTATAGCATTTGAAATTATGTTAATTCATAATGTGTATTTTCTTTAATTAATATATTTACGTTAATGGTTAATGGAATCTAATGCAGCTAAACTATTAAGTTTATACATAGTATGATAAAGTCATGTGCCTGGCCACATCAGATTTTTTCTTTTACGACTATTTGACAACTGTGCTGACATATTTTAGGTTAAGTTGATATTCCTACTTAAACAATCTTGACAAGCAAACATAAACCTCAGTCACCCGATTTGAAGTAAAAATTAATGGGTATCCACATTATCATTGTTCTACTTCGACGATCTCTCCAGACGCTCCATGTACAATCTTTTGTTTCGTAATTCCTAGAATTCCGTGTTAGGAGTTCAGACGAATAGAAACAACGTCTGGATTCTCGGATGACTTTCTACGCATGGAAGGCTGCGCGGTGCGACAAAAAAAAAGAATGAAGAAAAAAGAAGAAGACGAAGCATCAGAAGCAGACCAGAGAAAATTTCCCACTTTTTCAACGCCGAAGTGAGAGTTGTGAACGCAGTACGCCGGCAGATGCCCCGCGAGTACCGCGAGAGTACCGGAGAGATACACGGTCCATGAACTCGCCTCTAACCGGCAGTAAACCCGCTTCCCGCGTCTCTCGGTCGCCGACATGAAGAAGAAGATATCCTTCTGGTCTAATATCAACGATATAACCCGTTTCGTTGCCTCTTCGGCTCTATAGTCACCGCCCAATCATTCGACGAAGTCACATCCTGGTTTGTAAACCAAACCAGAAGAAGAATCGTTCTTCTTCTGGTATTCTTTATCGTTATTGAAGGCTTGCTTTAGCAGATAGACGAGATTTGGTAAAATTTCTGAAGGAACTTGAATTATACCAAGCTGAGATTTCTCTTTCCACATAAATGAATATCTAGTTTTTCGTTAATGGTATAACACTGGTGAAATATAATGATTGCTAAAAAGTGTCCAAACAATCCTCATCTCTGTTATCCACTGTACTGACGACCTTTTTATGACTAAAACAAAAAGAACTAATTCTGTTCTTCATGCTACCTTCTCCTGGAACTAATTCGCTTATCCTCTTCTACTTGTTCACCGATGTCTGACTAATCTTGCTTTGCAATACTCTAGATTGTAGCTACTTCACTGATTTCCATTGCCTTGCAGAAGTCCATGGCTTTTTTTGGCGTTAGGGTGGACACCTTTAGTAACAATTCTTCATGGCAGCATATTCCAGGTTCGAATACTACCTAAGCCATACATTTTCTGGCCAAATTAAACTTTTCTCCCTTGCTATCTAAAAAATGCTTTTGTACTAACGTAAGCAACTGTCATGCATTTATTCGTACTTAGCAGCCTGGCCATAATCTTCAATAGTAATCTTCAATTTTATTTTAATGCTCGCCAACGACGTAAACTCCTTCACCAGCAACAAGATCGAGTTGTATAACTGGAGCCCATCATATCTAATCACACCCACGTAGACTGTTATTGGCTTCGTCTTCTGATGTTTAAACTCTTCCATGGGTTTGACAAGTGATAGTTGTAGAGGGATTTACCTCGATGACTTTGTTGAATGTTGTGTAAGACATATTGGTATCTATTGTAAAGATATGGTGCGCTGAAGCCGTAGTATTCCATTGTCTGCAAGAAGACATCATGGCATATGTAGTCAAGGTCTTTTGTAAGATAAATGAGTCTAACCAAAACCACTAAAATCGTTCTACAGGAAAGAGAGTTAAATGAGGATGACGTCGTCCACGTTTTGTAAATTTCTGCATGTAGCAGAAATAGAAACTAAATGGATTTTGGTTGGGGCTTCCTTTTCTTAGCATCAAAGAAATGTTCTCTTAAAGAACCACTTATTATGAAGAAATTAAAAACAACAATATGCAGATTACTCTAGGGATTTGTCTTTGAATGTGTTTGCATGGGTTTGCAAAGTGATGGTTGTAGAGAGATTTACCTTGAAGAGTTTTTTGAAGATGTTGTGTAAGACATGTTGTTATCTATTGTAAAAATATGGTCTCCCAAAAGCCGTAGTATTCCATTGTCTGCAAGAAAACCTCTTGACACATCAATCCATGCAACCAAGACTATAGTAACTACATATAGTTAGTTACGTAGTTACGATAGTCTTCGTTGCATGGATCGACATGTAGTAGGAGTTTCGTGAGATCAATAAGTCTAACCAAAACCACCAAAATGGTTCTACTGAAAAGAGAGTTTAATAAAGAAGAGGAACTTGGGTTGGGGCTTCTTTTTCTTAGCAACAAAGAAATGTTTCCTCAAAGGACAACTTATTATGATGAAGTTAAAAACAATAGTATGATGATTACTCTGGGTATTCGTCTTCTAATGTTTGGACTTTTCCATGGGTTTGACATGTGATGGTTAGGGAGAGCTTTACCTCAAAGAGTTTGTTAATTGTTGTGTAAGACATATTGGTGCCTATTGGAAAGATATGTTTCCCGGCAGCCGTTATTTCTATTGTCTGCAAGAAGACATCATGTCACCTGTAGGCAAAGGCTTTTTGTGTGGACAATGATTTAAAATCAAAACCACCATAATCGTTCAACAAAGAAAAGGGTGTTAGATGAGGATAATGTCGTCCACGTTTTCAACATTCCTGCATTTTGCAGAAATAGACACCAAATGGGCTTGCAATTGGACTTTGGGTGGGACATTTTGTCTGGACATCAAAGAAATGTTTCCTCAAAGGACGACTTATTTTATTAACGAAGAAGTTAAAGCAACAATTGATTATCACTATGGACCTGAGCGTTCATATCTAATCACACTCATAAAGACGGTTATTTAGCTTCCTCTTCTGATGTTTAGTCTTCTATGGGTTTGATATGTGGAGGTTACGGAGAGATTTACCTCGAAGACTTTGTTGATTGATGTGTGAGTCATATTGGTATGTATTGTAAAGGTGTGGTGCTCGGAAGCCGTAGTATTCCATTGTCTGCAAGAAGGCACTGTAGCTTGAATTGGGACATTTGTTGGGGTTTCATTTTCCTGCCACCAAACAAATGTTCAAAGGACGACTCATTAACGAAAAAGGTAAAGACAACAATTTAATTATTACTCGAGGTATGGTAACTCACCAAACGTTTTCTCATTGTTTATCAAAACCTCTGTCTTAGTTGACACTTCGAACTTTTGGTAAGATTCCTTATAAAACTTTTTTTGGTCGTCATAAAACGTGTATAAGCATACACACATCCGTGTTGCGGTACGGCGAAACAATAACGTATTCAGATGACCCGTTCGGCATATACGCAACGAAACTAATGGTGTATAATTGGTGGTTCGGCCTTTGCCTGGTAACATAACGGGTGACCGATGAGGACACCCACACCAGCGTAGGAGGCGGCACAAGTCCTCGCAGCAGTACTCGCTCGCACAGAGAGGAGCAACAGCAGTGCCGAGCAACCATCGCGAGCAACGCTCATGATCACGTACAACCGTCCGACCAAGCTGGCAGGCTGAGGTTCGTTGAACTCACACCTGCTGATTACTATGCGAGACCCTTGCTCTCCGTATGTACTGCCATTGCACCTGCACGAGACCGCTTGCTTGGTCGCGGTTTGCCCTGACGACCGAACGCAGGAGGAGAGAAGACAGGGCCGACCTGCAAGGCTGCACTTATCATTCACCACTCGCATGACTTATGAACTTTCTTCGTCTGCCGTGGAGCGCGCGGACCGCGCTAACGATAAATTATGGCCAGTCAAAGTCGTCGTAGTAGTCACTGAACGGTTCAATGCGTCCAGATGTAAACACGGAGTTCGCGTGGGCCACTGGGACCAAAGCCAGCGTAAGCTACTGTCGTACCTTAGGAATGAGAAACAGAAAGAGAGAGAGAGACAGAGGGAGTTAAAAAACAATGCTTTATTTTCAAGGAATATATAGTTTTACTCCAAACTATTTTATTTCAAAGGATTTCTGCTAGGTTGTTGGTCTTTCCATCCGGATACGCGAAAGAAATGTTTTATTGTTAAACTGAGACAGCAGCACAAAAACGGACAGCAGAAACATCTTTAAATTTAAAATTCTGACAATCAATTTCTTTCATTAAAGAGCTTTACAATACAAATGATGTTTTCGATAAATTAATTGCGCATTATGCACGTAGGATAATTACCTCCACGATTTTTGCTCCGCACGTAGCCTCTATACCATTATCATCTGATTTTATCGGTAATTAGTAATCTATCTAGTTAATGGCCACCTATATATAAGTGGACCGGCCTTGGTCGATAAAACAAACGATCGCTTATCCATTGTGACACAAGGCACCTTTATTATTATGTATAGGCACCAGGTCATTATCATAAAGGACGATATACTTATGTAAAACTTAGCTTCGAGATATGACTTGCATTATGAAACAGATGTACCTACATACCTCAAATAATAATAATAATAATAATAATAATAATAATAATAATAATAATAATAATGCAGTCTTAAGAAGCCACATAAAATTTGTGACCGTGTGGTCATTATTAAACCACAAAGTCGTTGTTATTTTTTTATTTTTTCGTTGGCACCGTTTAGTCACGCCGTAATATGTTAATTAATATGTTAATTTCTTGTGTGCAACAGAGCCCATATGTATTACTTCTAATCATGTACACAATTCCGACACATATGTCTGATTTAAGGACGTTCTATATTTACATGTAGGTACCTAATTCCGACACCCCAGAATTTGTAAATAATAGTGTTTAAAAGAATAGTACGCCGTATTATTATGAAAATATAAAGCATTTTTAGTCAGCCTAAATAGGTATAATTAGAATTTTCTTAATTACTGTTATGCTGTAGCGATGCAAAAAGAAATCGAATTGCTGATACCTTATAAGAAAAAAATTAACTTTTAGCATAACACTCAATTATCAAGATCAGTCAAACTTTTAGGTTATATTCTGACAGAACATTGGTAGAATAAGAAACGTGGGTTGATAAGTGTAATGTCAAATCAACAAACCGGATGTTCTAAAATAAAGTTCAATGTAGTATATTTCTTATTTTATCCAATTAAACAGAAATATGTCGGAATTTAGGACACTGTAAGAATTTGGGACGTTTCTAGTCGCAAAACACGTAAAAGTTCTGAGGTTTTTGATATTTAGTAGATTTTTGATATTTTTATTTTGTTTTTGACAAATCGGGCATCTGTCATAAAATTGGCGGATTTTTCGATTTTTTTACGGAAAACTCAGGTTAAAACTGAAGAAAGTACAACATAATAGATTTAAGTTACACTTTCCTCTATACGTGTACAAAATTTGATGTAAAAATATCAATATTTGACATAATTTTTTTCGCTCAAAACTTTACTTCTTTCAGTACATGAATCACAATTATTTTATTACGTAGCGTGGATACAACAACAACAATTCATACATTGTGCATTACCACAACAAGTACCTATAGTTTAATGTATAACATGTGACAATTGATTCAAAATTCAGTCACTTCATACACTGATCCTAACCTCAAAATTAGCAGCTTACCGCTTAAGTTTTTAAACATTAATAACGAATGTAATTTTCAGGCAAATATTTAATTTCGTGGAATATGTACCTTGCTTTTGGCATATTACGTCACATTTCTCATTTTGGATGAAACTGGTATAGAAAGTTCGCGTAGGACTTGTCAAATACACTTCATGAAGAAGTTAACAAAGAAACTAATCAAAACTTTTATAGTGTAATTCAAGCATTCTACATGGGCGCAAAGCATTAGGTATCAATATTCTATTAAAATATAGGGCTTTACGTCTGAGAAATATAAATGTTGGAACCACTGCGTATAGACGTGTAACATAATCTATTCCGCGTTTCGTTATTTGTTGTTGTATGTCGTGATTAAAAATGTTGAAGGAAGTCACCGATAATAGCTTGGTGAGAAGGAAGTGTGATCATAGATTTAATAACAAAGCAAGTGGTTATGTTTGCAACCAATCGAAAAAGACCTCCTGCTGTCAAGAAATAAAATCACTGATGCACAAGCCATCCGATTTATTAAAGTTGCACAGATGTAAACAGTGCACACATTTACATAAAACAAAAAATATAAAGTTATTAATTGAGTATTAAGTATAAAGTTTAGAAAAACGTCAAAACAAATTCCAGAACAATTTTTGCCGATCGAAATTAAATTATTTGCAGTAATATCCGGTGGGCATTTCGTAACATGCATTGTTTTAAACAAATGGTTTGTTTGCAAATCGGGCGCATTTCAACAATAGAACATCGAGAAAGTTGGAGTTTTACATTTCCCAATTGTTTCTAGTCGATATTGTTCCTTTCTTTACTGCTTTCTTTACTGTTTAACGCAGAGTTAAAAATTCAAGAATCCTACATTTCTACAAGAATAAAATTCATTAAGTAAGAAATAAACCGCTCGAAATATGAAATGTACGACTCTTTGTAGCCACCGCCGCACAAATAGAACACTAATTTACCCCGGCACGTTATTACTGTCGATTGGCCAAATTAAATTGTAATTACATTTTGAATTCGCGCTGATTGAGAGGAGGCGCGTACGCTGCGCCATCGCGTTCAACAGGCGGGAATCAATGAAACTAATGAAATTTGTTATCGGCGGCGCGGCCACATACATATATACAGATACGTTCGAAATATAATTTATAATTACTCGTAACGAGAAAAATCAAATAAGTTTGCTCAACTGTAGCAAGTATTATTAGACGAAAAGAGAGCCCGAAAAAGGCACTATAACATTTACTGGCTTCTGATGTGGCCAGGCATATGACTTTATCATAGTATTTATAAAATTAAAAGTAAATGAGATTCTATTTGATCGATTATCGGTCATATCTGCATTAAAATAAAGCTAGTTCGCCAGGATTTGACAGATATATTCATACAATAAAAAATGGTCGGATTCTTTATTTTTGTTAAATTTTGTTACGTTTTGTTACGTGACACCCACGTAACACCATTTTTCCGAAAGCACAAAATCCTGGCCCTGTCTTTATATACCTCAAACTAATTGACGTACGACAAAACCTGCCATTGTGCCTAACCAGGATGACTCAACACGACCACAACATCCGTACTAAGGAGAATCTCATGCCCTTCCATCGACTGCAAACAACAAATGCTGCTAAACAAGGTGTCAACTTCTTTAACAAACTTCCCAAGACCTGGAAGCAGCTCGCTCTGCGTGAATTTAAACAGACGCTCAAAAACCACTTTATTGATAAGGCATACTACTCACTGCAGGAGTTCATGACAGAGAATATCACTATTCTGTAATATTTATAATATTCTGTGAATTAGTTAAATATTTTTGACATTTATGAAGTATATTGTTTGGACCATATATTTACTATTTTACTTATTAGATATGTATTTTTCGCTGCATGTTTTGTGTCCTACTGGGCACTTCTTCAAGAGCTATAGGAAATGAGAAATAAATTACACAACTGACAATCAAATCAAACTCCAGATGTTTTTAAAAGATATATTTACGATTGTCAAAACATCAGCGTTTGACATACCTACTGACATTAGAATGAAACTGCATATTGGGCAAATCTTGGCTTACTAAGATGCAGACACGACCGATCTCAATCAAATACAATTTGCTCATGCAGCTAAACTATTAATTTTACCACAAAATGTCGTAGACATTAGGTATTCAGAATTTCCTCTATTTTAATTTATGATTTAACTTTTTTGACGAAATTACAGAAATGGCGGCTCATTTGCAATATTCTTGAAAAAGGCTAAGAGTAAACGTCCAGTTCCTTTGGACCCTTTTGAACCAAAAGCTTTTCAGCTCTAAGTTTGGTCATTAAACTTCTAAATATAAACTTTCGTCCCGATACCTTCAGTAGTTTCTCCGGAATCGTCGTCACAAAAATCGAGCACACACACACACAGACATTTTTTTGTACCTTGGTTAAATATGTTCAGTGGGTTCCCTGAAAGAAGGCCATATTTCAGCCAAAATCTCATTTTTTTGCACGATTACAATACTTTATTATACTGCGTATGATAAACTAAAAATACAAACTGAAGTTTGGCGGCCTTATTATTTAAAATGTTCCCAAAATTAGACGCAAATTGTACAGAAATAAGTATGTGCTGGTGATCCAATTGTGAATTTTTTACTCTTCATTCAGTGAACAAACTGTTTACCGCTCAACAAAGGTTTCCATTGCTTTATGAATAAACTGGAGTGGTGAATGAATGGATACATGAACGTAGATATATACGCAAAGGCACTGCAACAATCTCATCTCAATTTATAATGCCGCGATCGGACGCGGTGACATTGGCTTCGGCCATTTCTACCGCAGAAAAGAGCATCGCAAAACTCGAGTTACATGCCAGTTCAGTTCTATATGTTAATGCGGTGCATCCGTTTCTAATATAATTTGCAATTTTGTCGGGGCCAGGCCAATGAATAATATATTCGAATACATTCACATTCACCGCTGCATTAAAAAACGAACGCATTTTGCAGTACGTGATTTTTAAATTCATACGTTGACATGGTTCGCACCGGGACAGAATTATCGTGGGTTTAAACACTTTAAACTCACTTTTATATATATATTTCAAACAAAAAGCTCGAAATAAATAATTATGCTTCACTTTAGCGTTTTGCATACTATTCTTCTTGTTATGTTTTGCCTTTTTGTTATGTCTGTTCGTATTTCGTGAATACTATAAATCATACTATTGAAAATGTTGTCTTTTACATAGGACAATGTTGACACATCTTGAACATAATTATGTAAACAACTGAAAATTAACAGCTTTTAGTAAAAATTTGTTTTGTTTGTTTTTTACTCAAACATATCACGAAACGTTTTTTTTTTTTAATCATCAAATTATTAAACAATAACAACTGTAACCGTATCTACGTCAATTGTAAGGTAATTCCGTGACGTAGGTTGTTATCACAATGCTCAATTAATTTTTTTTTATTGTGGAGTTAGTAAAAACATATCGAGGTCGTCTGTACCGATACCGATTTGATACCGACATCATAATTACTAATTAACGTGATAAGAACTATAAAACTATGTCAAACACGCACTAAAACGTTAAATATCCATTACTAAACACGCTTTTTTCCTGCAAAATACCAAATTAATATCACGCTGTATGCGCCTCCACCATTTTAGTTTAACTGTCGCTATACATTTTTTCAGCAATACAGATCTGTTATTTTACACAAACCGCTTGATATTAATAATTGAAAAGCATACTGCGGTTTGCAATTTATTGTAAACAGCACGATTATTCGTGTATATCGCTACACACTCACGTATATATAAACAATCTCTTTGCATAGTATCACATGCGAATAATATTGACACGCTCGTATTTTTGCCGCCATTGTTATGAGCCTCTCTGTTTAGATTCTGCGACAAACAGCAACATTATAACAATGTGTTTTGGTGATTTCATCGATCGGAACATAAGAATAGGTAACGTGTAGGCAGATCATAGCGGACCTCGACGTGACCGTATTGGTAACAAATATAAGGATATTGTATGGTAATTCTAAACATGTGTTTTAGCGCTTTGAAGACGTGAACAGTTGAAACACTACGTCCGCGTTTTGTATATTGATACGGCAACATTATGCGGAAGTTATTTTTGGTGGTGATTATTTTTAGATAAACGTTGTTCTGGTCGTAATAAGTATTATGTAATCAATTGTTATGGATTAGATTTGATCGCATCTCAGATGTAAACTTCAACTTGCCAAGGTCGTTCAACTAATTGCGTAATCATTAATCAACAGATCTCTAGAACGCGTATTAGAAGTGCTATTAATTGCGAGTACTACTAAGGTATTATTCTGGAAAATCAGTATTCATTTAAGTAAACTTTAAAAGATTTATTAAGGTTAATGTGTTATGTAATTTAAAACACTGAATGTAGACAAAATAATACTTAGGTCTTAGGATGTACAAGTTTCATTCTTGTTTCTACTATTTCAATAATCTATCCAAAAAAAAACAGACAATATAGACTGTGTAGTATGATTATGTACGCTTGAGGAAACACGTTTTAAAATTTGTATAGCGTATTGGTGTGATACTTTATTGTTACTGTTTTATTTATTATTGATTTATGTTATTTGGCGTGTTTTCCTCTGAGCAGATTACTAACAGTGAAGAATAAATAACAGTATTTAAATATCAAGATGGATATAAAGTGAAACACAAATTGTCATTTCAATACTAACAAAATGTTTGGTCATGTATGGTCCAGATATGTCGAACTAGTTTCATGTGAAATAATATATTGTGTACCAAGCCGGCAAACTCAACAAATCAACTGTTTTCAACCGAAAAAAAAAACCCTTGCGATGGAGTTGCATCCCTTGACTTTTGATAAAGCAGGGGAAGGATCAACAAGAAAAACATCATGATATATATTTTTATTTATAACTAATGTTAAAAACATATAACATTTAATTTAAAAAATAATAAAATAATTGTACTTAATAATAAAATAATTAGTAAATTTCTGAATTTACACATAAAAATTCATAGATGGTCAATACCAAAAAAAAAAACAGACACAAACAAGTGACAACTGATTGTGTTATCAACTTTTGCAAAAGTTGACTGATTGAAATACGTTGTCTATGGGACAAAACTCCGATCATCGAAGGGTTACTAGGTCTGTTAATTACCTACAATTTGGGGTACGATAGAAATTTATTATTATTTTCTAATGGAGGACAAACCGTCGTCAGATGTTTCAAAAGCTGGTACCAATCCTGTTTGGAGTTGGTCGTGAGAGGTATCAGAATAAGTTTTGTCTGAATCATTTCTTTATTTAACAACATAAAGCCACACATAACAACCAACACAACAGCTTCAGAAGTACTAGCGCTGGCTAGAACCCTGCTGTTATTTAAACAGGAATTGTGTTGTTAATAATTGTCAAGTCTTAAAAAAGTTCAACAAGAACCATTAATTAACCCTGAAAAACATTTTAAAAGTGTAAACAGAACAAGACTGCAACAAGCTCCTTGTTTTTTGCCAAAAACATAACAACCAATTGACATTTTTTAAAGATTTGTTTGCGAAAACGGTTTATGAACAGGAATTATCCATTAAATCTACTCGATTTGAGCGTTTCTTCTCGAAATTGAACAAGCTGAACAACTTTGTTATTCTTTGCAGATGCTGTCGGTTGTGAGCGCTGGCGCCGCGGTGGGTGTGTGCGGCATGGACCGTCGGTGCACCCGAGGAACAAGGGAGCTGGCGGCGGCGAGAGACCGGCAGGTTCGGATGCAATCGGTCCGAACGGACATGGCGAAAAACCTACCGCCGATGATACCGATGCCCGACGGGGAGGAACACCCCTGCCACTCGAGGCTGCACCTAAGGGATCCCGAACAGGTACGGTACCGCCCCACCGTAACCGAAAATTGGATATTTAGAGGGACATAAATAATAATAATGACTTTATTACGAAATAATAAATAAATTACAAAAAAAGTACATATTTGAGCGCGAGGTCCACGAAAGGATGTCGACAAGTGACGACCATGTCTAAAAACGACCGTGTTCTGATTATGTTTTCCCAATACGTTACAGCTCATTGCTATAAATTGACGTGAGTTAGAACTAAATAGCATTATTTTTATACCTCTGCTGTACAAATTACCCAGCGAAAACGTAGGTATGTCTTTTCTTAGAACGACATTTCTAACCTCCAATACTCAATGTAAATATTGTACGTGACAATATTTTCGCAAAAATGTTTTCGTTGAAAGGTACGCCGCTTAATAAAAATCGATAGTGATGGTGCTAGCCTAAATGTTATTTAATTAGCAAAGATAATAGCAATATTAATTTAGTTCCCCTAACATCCGCCTTGGTAGGCAACGCATTTACTGTCATCTATGTTCGGTTGCCTATACAGTCAACAAGCTGCACGCTACGTCTAAATCTTGGTTCCTATACTTTTAAGATAGTAGGTATAGATACTTGCGTGAAAGCAAATTATACAGGGTGAGTCGATAATGCGGCACCCCTCTTACCTCTTGAACTAAGTACGATAGAGATATGAGATCCGTGTTTTTTTTTTAAATTCATTTGTGACGTCGCAATCTGCCATATTAGATTTTACTTCAATGGCTAAAATTTCCAAATAACTTTTAAATTACTTAATTATTGGTCAAAATTTTGATCCCAAATTTTTTTTGTATACATAGGACCATGTTTTTCAACATTTACTTAAGCGTAAAAAATTTGGCAAAATGTTTATTGCAGCATATTCTTCAAGTTATTTAGAAACTTTGTCCTGATATTAAAAATATTGGATTTATTGATGTATTATATGTACAGGGTGCGCCAACTTTTATGTCGGTATGTAAACAATTGAATAACTTCCACATTTATCAATCGATTGATGTGAGTTAACATGTTTTGGAAACGTCACTTCAGTACAATTTGAACCATGAATCGCTTCACATCGAAACAGCGGGCCATATTTCTTCAGAGAAGGCGAAACAGTCGATGGAATCAATAGGTGTCGGTGGATTTTGGCTGATTGTGTCTTCCCTAAAATACGTGCAAAATGGTGTGGGCGGTTACCGATTTCAACAAGACGGTGCGCCATGCCACACTGCACATCAAGCAATGCAGTTTTTGACATTGACTGGCCACACATAAGTCCAGATTTGAGCCTTACGGACTTCTTTTTGCGTGGTTATTTGAAGAGCAAAGTCCCTAAACGAGTTCAAGGCAAACATTCGTGCCGAAATCATCGCTATACCGCCCAAGATGCTCGAAAAAGTTATGGAAAACGCAGCAAAACGGGCACATTTTGCTTCGGCCAATGAAGGCGGTCACTTGATTGATTTTTATATTCAAAATATAGTCCAAATAAATTGTAAAGGACTGTATTCAATAAAAATACCTCACATATGGAAATCAGTTGTTTCTTCTAAAAGTTATTCATTATTCACATACCGAAATTAAAGATGGCGCACCACGTACTATTTTTCAAAACTATCCCATTGGTACATTGATTTATTATACTAATTTTGGTATATTTACAAGTACAATATCATATTTACAAGGTTTCAACACAACATTAATCTAAACTAAGTTTATCCTTCAACCCGCTCAAAACTACCTATCCTATTGGAAAATAGATTTCTTTTTGTTATTTATCGTGCATTGGCAAGTACAATATTATGGAAAATGTATCTTTATAGCCCCAAAAGTGCCCCATTGGTGCATTTTGTATTTGTCATGCCAAGTAGCAGAATTTTAAAAACAAATTTATTTTTCTTACCCGCCAAAAACATCCCCTTGTTGCTTTGATTTTTTTCACTATTTGTTTAGGTATTTAACAACTATTTTAGATTATTTAAAAGAACATTGCATTTTTGTCCAGCTAAAGGTTCAGAATCGCCCACGGTGCGTCCTTCCCCCTCGCTCAATTCCACAATCACGACGGCGAAACTTTTAAACTTCGCAACAAGTGACAAAACTTCTCAATATAAACACTCCACGCCCCACCAATCAAAAAGTTCGGAAATCGTCGCACCTGATGTGAATTCCGATAAGGCCTTCTTCCTTCCTATTGCGTCCTGGCGGATTTTTGTAAACGTGCGCTCGGAAAGTGTTCTTTTTGGTCGTCTCCTCTGCCAACTTTACAAAGGTCGCTAATTAATTTATGACCGGAGTTAAAAATACGCCGGAAAAATGCCGGTGCCAACTTACGCGGTGTTATTAATTATTTTCACAATATTTTTTTTTTTGTTCGAGGTAATTAATGTTTCGGTGGGACGTCTATTTTTAATTTTCGTTTCGGAACGTGTCTCGTCAACGGACAGTTCGCTGCACAATTCTTCAATATGTTTCGGGATTTTGGAATTCTATGTACAAGATTTTCAAAATGATCACGGAAGTCGAGATTTTTATTTAACTGTAAACAAGTATATTGCGAAAATTCAGTGAGTACCAGTTATAATAGCTAAGCATTAGTTTTTAATTTGGGTGTAGTTTTAGTTTTTTTGTCGATGCTTTTACCTAAAATTATTAAAGAACTAAATAATAAGAATATTGTTTCAAAGTTCCGATTTTGGCATGCTATGAAATACTAAATAACATACTAAATTTTAGTCGTTTAAAGGGAAATCTGATTCATTATCGATTAGCTATTAATTATGCTTTTTTACAAAATAAAATGTGGGGTTTAGATTGGGCATACTTGCTTATCACAATCCAGTTTTATCCGATTCTAATGATAAAATGCGCATTAGATAGGGCTTTCAACAAAACAGGAACAACACAATTTGTAAATTGCTTAAAATTCCTGTTTTTCTTTTTTTCCAAATAAGCATTTAAAATTTTAAAATCCAATGATTTTATTAGACACAATTTTTACTGTATAGGATTTTCTGTCTCTGGTCTACTGGAAATGAGGTATCTACTTCAAAATGTCCATATTTCGAATATGTTTCGCACAGAAACTTTCAAAATTTTCCTTTTTTCCAGGTTGGTAATCCTATTTCAGCTCCCGCAGGACTACTGTTCATATTTAGCTTTTGTTTGTGTTCCAATAGGAATGACTGATAAGTTCTATAGATAATAA
The DNA here is from genome assembly GCA_964023965.1 of Melinopterus prodromus. Classification (NCBI taxonomy): domain Eukaryota; kingdom Metazoa; phylum Arthropoda; class Insecta; order Coleoptera; family Scarabaeidae; genus Melinopterus; species Melinopterus prodromus. Next base: position 16,845,529 of record OZ030390.1, on the reverse strand, counting down.
TTATGGTAGCTAAAAATCTTCATCTTATTACCAAAACATCTCAAAATGTACAAAAACCTTGATCGACTTCAACGAAAGTTCTTGTACTTGTAAATCTATGAAAATACGACGACGTGATTTCTATAAGGTTGTCTATGGGCTGTCAGTGGTTTGGCGTTAGTGAGCTGCCACATGTATAACGTTATCTCTGGGCTGTGGCTGGTTTGGTGTTAGTGATGCCGAATATTACCGGCCAACGGCCGCGGTAATACCGACCGCGCACTTTAAGCTACAATAGCGCCATCTGCCGATGGTACTAATAACTACTGGCCACGCATGCGCAGTTTGATCCCGGGCACCACATCGATAGAGAATATATATCTCCGTCTCACATTGTTGGAACCGAGACTACACATTGGCGCTATAGGACAAGATCCGTATAATCCCTAATACGTATATGTGTTAAGATCTCTTCTCGTCAACAACGCGGTTTCTACCAGGAAATCACTATGTCATTGTCATATCGGAGGTTCATCCCTTATGAACCCTGCCAGCTTTGTACCAAAACGAAACGTTCATAATTCCCAAAATATCGGACGAGAATTGAATTATTGTTTCGGCGTTTGAATGAGTATAACGCCTTACTGTTCTTTCGTCCTTTAGTAGTCAATTCAGGCGTTATCATGTTTGTTTTGAATAAAATATTTATTATTACTTTTTTATTATTCGCACTGCATATGACCTGACCTTTATCAAAATCTTCAGGAAAGGCTGTTTAACTTTGATACTCGGAATGCGTTCTGTGTTCCCCGAATGAGCTTCAGCTTAGTATTGCGCATATAACGGCGTCGACCAGTTTAACTGACTAGGTGTCGGAGTTCGCACTCGATCCGGCGAAATATCGATATTCCTCTCTGTTCTGGGGTATTGTGTCCCTCCTTTCATGTAATATGTATCCCAGGAAACAACCTCGTTTGGTCCACACAGTTTCACAGTGCCAATCCGTCTAGCTCCATAAACTTTTGAAATCCAATGCCCTCTGTTATTGCCCTGATCAGGTCATCTCAGGTCAAATCGGTCCGCTCGTTGATATTATGTCGTAGCGTAGGCACACGGTTATATCTGACAAAAAACTTTTGCGTAGGTAAAAGATATTGCCTGATGAAATAGATATGGACTGAAATCTTATTTATATAGTTTTAAAGCTTTTTAAAGACTTTTAGGATAGGAATGTTTAGTTTCCGTTTTACAAGGAAACAAAGTTGTGGTAGGCTTGAAACATATACATATATGTCTGGTCTCATGGTTATTTCAGTCAAATTGATTTTGCCTTGTCAAATGGCTTTTTAGTCAACCAACCGGCAATCGCTACAACAAAAATTAAATTTACCTAAAAGGCAAACAGCGCCTCTGATAAACGATAGCCGATTAGTTAATTAGTCCTCGATTAAAACACGTGTCTCTAGATAAACTCCATTGTTTTTTTAGTGATGCACCGACATATCGACTCATTTTAATGATAAAAAAATACGTTGCAATAATTTAATCAGAAACAAACTTTCTCCAGACCTTATGGAGATTATCTCATGCTCATTTCGACCAACAAAGAGCTAATATTTTATTTGATTTGCAGGAGGCGGAGATATACCAGAGGTGCGTGAAGCCGCCACCGAATCGCACAGTATTGGAGTCAGACTCACCGCCGCCGTACCGGTCGAGTTCGGCGGGCCTCCTGGGCTCGAGCAGCGGAAGCAGTTCGAGCGGTAGCGAGTGGTCGTCGTCGACGTGCAACACAACAACCCCGTACGTCATCAGGTGCCATTCGATGTCCTCCACGACGTCGTCGTCGTCGGGGACGAAACGAACGGACCACCACAACATGTCCACATCCACCGGCCAAAAGACTGACTTCCTTCAGCGGACTGTGAAACGGTTTACGGGGAAGAAAAGCGCCACCGCGCAGCATCCTCAGCAGCCCGCGCAGCACGACGTTGTTCCGGTGGTGATAGTTCCAAGACAGACATCAAACTCAACTACGTCTTCTTCTTCTTCTTCGAGCCGTCCAAAGCCGAGTGTCTGACCAGACGTTCTGATGATTAGGTGATGATGAACAATTGTGAATTTCTCGCTCCCCGCTTTTCGTTTTTCCGACAGCTGAAGTGACGAAGACCGGATAAAAACGAGGAGTAACTAAATAATAATAAAATTAGGAACGACGGCTATTATTCCATAATTGTAACTCATAATTATTTAATGAATTATTATTATTATTATTATATTATATGTTTTTATCTATATCAACGAAACGAACTTTTAGTGAACGGAATGAACAGTGAACACGGACGATCAGTGTGTACGCGGAGAGACACTCTTAAAAGAAAGAACGCAAACCCGTTAGAACGATTGAGAGCGAGCGCGAAAGATAGAATGAGAGGAAACGTAGCTGCTGGATTCAATCCTTTGTGTATAATATAGTGCCAAATTACTCGATATTTATGTACCGTGTACATACCTCAAATTATGGAAAAAGAAACGTTAAGATTAACCCTGCATTACCCAGCTCAACCAAGGTGTAACCAAATACTATTTTATCTCCACAAATTTACTTTCTGACATGATTAATTTTCTAAATTATGTAAAAAAATAATCATTTTAGAAATTTAGATCTCTCACACCTCCATCGGGGTGACGCAGGGTTAAACCAAAATATCTCTTGATAGAAAAAAAAACCTATTATTTTATTAAGCGATTAATATTAATAATTAATTCTTTGTGTTTGGCACAAGAACTGTCCGCACTGGGGATCAAGATCCGGCAACTATGTATGTCGTAATCTATGTATAAAATAAACAAATGACGGTAGAACATTGTTCTGTTTTTAAATATTGTTTATTGAGTGGGATGCTGAAGTGCAAGAAATATAAGGACGATCGAGATGTTTTGATTGTCGAAAATTTCCTTTACGCTAAAGTGTTCATCTTATTAGTCAGCTATATCGATAGTTTCTGATATAATCATTACAACAAGAAAAAACTGTAATTGGGTGTGCATATCGATCATTGTAACCGCTACTCTTCTATTATTATTTTCTTATTATTATTATTATGAGCGAAATGGAAAAAAACTCCCCTTATTTATATCATTTATTTTTTGTTTGTTTTTGTAATAATGTAAAGAGAAAAATATGAGAAACTCGTGTATATTTAATATATTTTATTATTTTTGTAAGCGTTCCGCATGCAATTGGAATTACGTGCAAGACGCCTTACGTTAGACGTATATATATATTTCAATTATCCATTAACGAAAAGCCTGTCCATCTAGCGTTTAAGATACAAATTACGCAAAAACTGTTTTACCGTACACTCCGCAGTACTCAATAATCAACTCATTAATCCAGTGCGTATCATTCGATAGAAAGCTCTTAACCAACTTAACACATAACCTTAAAAAATATATAGTATTTAAGAAATGTTCTAAATTATGTAAAAAAGAAGAAATGTTTTGTTTTATAGGGTTTTTTTGTGGACAAATTTACTTTTTTATTTTAAAGAAATACTTAATTGATTTGTTATGTTGTATAGGCAAAAATGCTTCCTTAACCTTTAACTACACACGCTGGGGTATAAAGTACACCATTTTCACTGCATCAGCTGCTATTTGTTGCTAATCGCAGACTCCGCCCAATTATGATATAAAATACACCATGCGTGTAGTTTTGTTACATTTTAGGGCGCGTGTAGTTAAGGGTTAAGGAGATGAGAGGCATTAAAGATATTGTATTAAGTATATTTGATATATTTCAGAAACAAAATGACTGATCAAGTTCAAACTTGGATAGTTTATGTGACTAAAATTTATGATACAGATATTAAATCTACAAAATAAAGGCATACTTATGGATTTAGGTCAATAAAATGCATAACATTCAAGAAAGGTGTTATTAACCATATCAGTACTATCAGTTCTATCTCAATACTTTGAGAACTTGTCAAAATGTTGAACAAAAGGTTTTGGACTTGTTCAATTGCACTTCTCTCGTTTAACGTTATAAAATAAGTTAACCTTTGTGTTACAAATTGAACGGCTTTATCATATTTCTCATGTTTTCTCCTTTTGTTACTGAAATATACCGAAAACCAGAATTTTTTTTTCTTTAGAGCCCTATATCTTCTTAAGAAAACATGTTCGTTTTTTTCGGTTTCAGTTGAAGTTGATAAATAATATAATCAAAAGAAAACTTTTAAGTTGTGTACCTAAGGTATGCACAATTAAGAAAGCTTATAGGCCATGATTAAGAATTATTATTAAATTTCATTTACAGTGTTTGAGTTAGACGCAAACTTTAAAACAGTCACTGCCTACACTCTCTTTGGTATAGTATCAATAAATTATAGTAGAAATGTTTATATTAGACACAGAAATACGGCGTTATCTGATATTTCTGAATTTTTACATTGTGTAAAAATGCTGTGTTTCTAAATTAATTCTATGTTTTTGAGATTGATGTCGAGAAGTAATTTCTTATCGAGTGATATGTATTGGAAGGTCTAATTAGCTTAACAAACCAAATGAGGATTTTTAGAAGTTTGAAAGACGGAGTATGACTGCAACACAATTTTGTAAACTGTTTAGTTTCCATTTTGCTTTTAACGTTGTGACAATGCTGAACCAAACATAATTTATTTTTTTATCGAACAGGAACACACACCTCTACCTTTTATTTATGAACTCTTATTTATATACTTTTTTACATTCCAGTGGATCTGACTCGCAACATTGACGTGTATTGCATAACTACTAGTCCTGCATTGCAATAAAATTAGAGTTTCTTTTTTTATATATAAATATATTGTGTAAAGATTTAATTTAATCACATGATGGGTGCAAGTACACGCGACAAGTATGAGCTAAAACAAATGAAGGATCATTCCCGATTTCGCATACACACGAAAATGCAACATAGACACTTCGGAATGCAGGCTTTTTGAAATCGACAATCAACTTAATGTTATTAATTTGCCTAAAATAATATTGAAACAAACTCGATGGATAATTGTTGAAATTGATGACGATCATCTGAGATGTTCTCTCCGTTTTTGTTTTCGTACACTTTCTTTGCACACTTAACTACAGATTAATTAGCAAAATGTTAAGATATATAATTATATATATATACGGAAATATTTAAATGGTAGTGCTCACGCGCCCAATTATGTAGTCGAAAAAAACATAAGCATATGTGATGATGGGCATTTGAGCTGGGCGTACACTGGGGTGATCCGCGGTGTGTTAATTCTCCCGATTTTGTTCTTTTAGATCTGTTGAAGCGCGGTTCACTTCCTCGATGATTTCGTCGTCCGCGGATGCCGGTGGCGTACGCCCCGCCCAAACTTATATAAGTCTTCATAATATAACAACAAGAAAATGTGATTAAATTTTATTATAAAGTAAATAACAAAATGTTTTTGTATTAGTGAATTTATTAAATTGTCTTAATTGTATATTTTGTTCTTTTCTTCTAAGAAGATTTTTGTTTATAGGGACAATGTGTAATGTGATTTATTATAAGTATGAATGAATATAAGAAAATAAATCACTTTCATTAAAAAATCTTTTGTTTTACTTATAAAACCTATTGTAAAATATAAAATACACCATACTACTGGGTACCCAGGACAAGATTTACATTTTTATTATATAGCAGTTTTATAATATAATTCCATAAACATATTTCGAGGATAAAAGTGTAGAAGTGATACTAATTATGTCCGATCATAAACAGTTGTTTTATATTAGTGTTTTTATTAATAATAAATATAATAATAGTACAACTAATGTAATATAGAGTGACCAACCGTACTCCTTTAGGGAAAACAGTGCTTTTTAAAGGTCATTACTGCCCCCTAATGTCTTCCTTTCTTGCAGAATGTCCTCCTTTCTTCTGTCACACAATTGAAAAGTTTTTGATTGATTTTAGGTGCCCATCAAACATGAAATTGTTGGTACATATCAATAACAAGCAAGCTATTCGGTTTTAAACGTCAAAATAAGTTAAATACAAATATTAAAAATAAATTTAATAACAAACTCATCAAAGTTGATACATGATTTATGCTGATTTTTCTATAAAATAATTATTATGCGAGTCCTAATTATGCGTTAATGACGGCGTCTTTTAAAATATGATTTTGTTAGTATTTACTATAGTTCACACGTTTCTAACTTTTTAAGGAATACGGGAAAAAGAAATAAGGCCACCTGACGGTTCTTAGTAAAAATGGAAATCTGGTTTATCGACGGTGAGATATTCAAGGAGAAAGATAGTTTGTCGAGCAATTCCGTCATACGAAGAAGCAACCGTAGACATCTGTTTCAGACTATTAGTCCTCATCAGTACGGTATAGCCAAGGAGCAAGATGGACACGCAATGGAAAAACACTCAAATGGAGACCATAAAGGGAGTGACCAATGTCGCCAATTTGGTGCTTCAGTCCCAACATCTTCAGGATTCGAAGACAAAAAGTGACGTCGCACCGGAGGTGACTGGTACACCCCAGACACACCATAGCCCATGGAAATAAGGATGGAAAACTGGTTTATCGACGGTGAGATATTCAAGGAGAGTGTTGCTCCTTGGCTATACAGTACTGATGAGGACTATTAGTCCGAAACACGTGTCTACGGTTGCTTCTTCGTATGACGGAAGTGCTCGACAAACTATCTTTCTCTTTAGTAAAAATGACCATAGTTCTTCATAAAAATTCCGCACCATTTGCAAACATAACGACGTAGTCCGCATATGAAAAGTGTGGAATTTGTATTGGTTTGTAAACATTTTTAGAAGATACCCAGTCCATTCTAGGAAGGTATTCTTTGGAATTTTAGTGACTACTTTTAGTCCGTTTGTGAAAAACTGCGAACGAACGGAGTCGTTTGGTGTGTATTAAGCTGCCTGGTCTCCAGGCGAATTACTGGCTAATGGCCAGGCTAATGTAATAAGTCCTTGGACTCTTTCCAAATCTATACAAATGCTAAAGAGAAAAAATAAACAATGTTTAACAACCTTTATTGTTCGTAATTGTGGAACACAATATATTTGTCCAGTAATTTTGTTTTTATTTATTAGTAAGCTGAAGATGCTTGGCTATCAAAACTACCCTTCTAAAAGATTAACCAAAATTTATATCTGATTCCTTAAAACTAGGTACTTAATTACGTAATAGGCATCCACTGATGTCCTATATTTTATTTTGTACTAAATTGAACCACTGTGCTCTGCATTTTACACATTCACTGAACTAGTTCCAAAGGTTTAGTTCTTGCTAATATTTTGACTAGATTATGGTTGTCGAGTAGCTGCAGGTTCTTTACGTTGGCGTGATGGTGTAGGCGAGATTCATGCGGCCGCAATCATTTTATCTCTTGGATGACTTGTAGGACGCCAAAATCGCTGTGCAGGTGACTGTTACTTTAGGAGCGTTAACCATATTTCCTAGTCCTTGTTTTAAAAATATGTACTCCAGATAAAATGACGTCTAACATTTTTATAATAAATATTATAATACAAGTTTTATAAGACAAAAATCGACGCACGAGTAGTTGGAACGAGTGCGCCAATACGTCTTATAAATCGAGTGTTATATACTATTATTTCTACTTTGCGACATTACTTTTATATAAATTCCGAAAATTGCTCCTAGACGTCAGACTAGGCTCTGGGCAAAAGCCACGAGGCACGATAGAGGAGCATTTCGGAATCTGTCAATGGTAGGCCAGGGGGTCCCAAGAGCACTTACCCTATGGTCTTCTAGGGCGGGGCATTTGCACAGGATTTGTCTTACCGTCTCCTGGTCCTGCGAACAAGCTCGGCAGCTGGACGTGTCAGTCAGTCGCATGTTGAACATATCCTTCCGTACTTTACAATGACCAGTGAGTAGTCCAGTAATGAGCCGGAGCTTACCTCTGGGCAGTTGAAAGAATTTCCCAGCTGTCGTTGTGGATGGATACCTGAGTGTCTCCTTGGCCAACGAGCAGCCTGGTGTGGTGTCCCACCTGTGAGTGAAACTTCTGTGGCTAATGTCCTTCACCAGGTTTCTTAGGGCAGTGTTTGAGGGAAGAATGACGGGTTTAGGTGCAACGGCTGTGTGACCAGCAGCTCTTCGTTCTAATCTGTCAGCGCACCGATTGCCTCCATTGTTTTTAGGGTGCCATTTAATCCAGTTGATGGTGATGGTATTTTTCCTGGCTGCCTCTACCAGGTAGTTGTGACAATCAAGTACGAGTACCGATGTAAAGCGACACCGTTCAAGGGCCAGAATGGATTGTCTACTGTCAGTGAATATCACTATGTTTTTGCCTGACTTGTTAGATTGACTAATGATGTATGAGGCGGTTTTAATGGCAAAAAGTTCCGCTTGTGTGACAGAAATGCGAATTTACCAACCGGGATCGACCAGCGAACCTGGAAGTCGTGTGAGAAGATGCCAGCACCTGTACCGTTTAGTCTCTTAGAGCCATCCGTGTAGATCTTCAGGCTGCTACTGAGATCAGCCTCAAGGGCTGTGGTGTGGGTCAGATATGGTTTCCTGAAAACATAGTGGGGAGGGATGTAATCTGTAGGACACTCCAGAAAGGGCTTACCCTTGGTGACCTTCCTCCATAGTTCGATCCTCTTGCCACCAACATGTCTGTCCCAGGAGTACCCCACTGTACGGAGTCTGCATAAAGTTGCTAGCGCCACTTCTTCTGCGAAGATGTCAAGCGGTGGCAGATCCGGCATGTTTTCTATCGCAACAGTTGAATTCATTGCGCCCGTGATGCTTAAGCAAGCCATTCTTTGAATGCGGTTCAGTTTGGTGATCGTGGAGGCCAGTTTGACTCTGATAACTGCCGTGTGCCATGCAAAGCAAAAAGTCACAAGTCCTGAAATCTTGAGTAGACAAGGAAAAGTGAGCTATTGAACGCAGTATGAATGCTCACTTGAATGAAATGGACAATGGTACCTATATACGCGAGAAATTTCGGACTTCAATTAATAAATATGATTCCTTCGAATAGTTACTAGATTTAAGTGTTTACTCCGTTGAAATAAGCAAATGGTCTTCACATGCTGATACGTATAATATTTATTGTATTGACAAAAAATAATAACTATAAATATATCAAAATTAAATTTATTATAGAGAATAAACAATAAATTTATAAGGAATTTTTGGCTTGTGTTCATCCAGCACTTTTGATCTTCGCATTTCTATTATTGTTTATGATTTTATTATAAGAATTTTAAACTCGTATTTTTACAGGGCTTTTTTATTGCCGCCTTTTTATTGTTTATTAATTTGCTACAAAAAGAGGCGAAAATATTAGAGGCAGATGACCACAAATCAAAAATCTTTATTGAATATTTATAAACATTATAAAATCGACTATAATTTACACTGATGAACACGATCCTGAAATTCTGACATCCTGAAAAAAATATCCCATATTTACATTTGGATGTTGCATTAATTCCAATGGCTGTTTAGCTTATACAGTTTACAGCAAAAACAAATATTTGTCGTTTTTTAAACATTTAAAATCAAGCAACGGAAATGAATCATTATGCAATCAAAACGTATACATTCCAAGAATTGAATGGGTTTTTCATGTATTTTGCCCTCATTAAAAATAACTGCCCGGTTATTAAATATGTGTACCATATGCTAAAAAATATTCTCCCCGAAATAAAATGAAAATAAACTAAAAAATCCACGTGTTGTATGTAAAAGTGTAACGTACTAGCCCACTCACTTCGCCCAATAATGTATAGCCGTCCATAAATAAGCCATGGTGGCTAAATCCGATGTAATTTGTGCTATATATAAGCCTATTATTAGTGTACGTTGACGTGTCCCGAAGAAAAATATAATTCAATCGTATAAATAGAACAGAACTCTTAACAAAAATATATGTGGGTGTTGGTTGAAGTTTCTGATTTGAAGAAATTCCGCCGACGCGACGCTAGCACTCTGTAAACCACTTTAAATGTTTTTCCCATGGAAAACCGATGGGATTTCCCTGGTTAAATAAACAACTTCAAGTATGTTTTATTGTACGATCGAAACGTTAACCTGCTGTTTGGCCTTGCAGCTTTATTATAATTGTTATGGACATAATGTGTATTTACACACATTAGTGTGATTCCTACGCTATTTGAAAACAGAATGCATTTGCAACTGAATAACAAATAGTGTATTTAGACAGGGTGTTTCAGAAATAACGACTAACCTTGAAGGAGCATATGCCCGAGGACGTAATAAGAATGTTTTGTTAAATAACGTATGGTCTAAGTTAACACATTCTTGAAAAAAATAATAAAGAAAGACGGAGTCCGTCCTTGTTCAGCGCAAGAAAATCGACAACACTCTGCCACAGTTGTGTTGCAACTGGTGCCACTGAGCTAAGGTTGGTAGAGCCGTTTTTTACAGAGATTGCGCTGATGCTGTTTAGAGCTAGCAGTTTGGGACGTCACTGGTGGACCTCGTCCCCGTCCCGCAAATGGCTGTCGGCATAACCTCTGTAAAATGCAGCTTTACCGGCCTTGCGACTGAGCGACAACATTCGCCCAGTATAATGGTGGTCAGCTGTTTGTTGGCTTATCAACAATAAGAATCTTTTCGATTGTGAGAGCGTGTTTGTGTAGTACCAGACACGGATGGATGACAATTGTATTGTTGGAATGCGACATAACGTTGATCGGCCGCGAAACGCAATTGCTGTGTTAAGTCGGTTTGTTTTGTTCGACGGATATCGCTTTGCAATCACCATGTTTGTAAATCCGCATCACAATTCTGGATTAGGAATCTACATATTAATCTCTCTAAGTTTCAATTGATAAATGTTTGTACGTACGTTTGCAACCGTAGTTCAGTCATGCGGCTATGCACCAGGGCAGGCGTTAGAGCATTTCTTCAAGCCGTTATTTCTGACATACCCTGTATGTTAACAGTACGAACAAAAGTTCTTGCATTCATGAGTGTCTTCTCCACTTATCCACAATTTGATGCAGGAAGGAAACTTCTACAACAGTTTTTAAAACAGAAATGACCAATTTATTATATAAATATCCCTTCCCTTCACTCGGTGCTCAATTGTCATTTGGCGGATTTTCGCTATCAAGCAATATTTAAGACAGATTCGCCAATTAATTAACCAACAATTTGATGTATATAAACAAAGATACAACCATTTTTGTCTATAGCCAAATATGTAATTTACACCGGTTTACAGTACTAAGAGTACCTACCAACGTATTTATGTGATGGGTACTACCTTCTGCGTCCCAAGTATGAAAACATGATTGAGCATCATATTTTATAATAAGCATGCAATGGCATGCAGTTAAAACTTGCCAATTTCTACGATATTTCATTTAGGAGCTTTAGAAGTTTATTCTAATATCGCGCCTATATATTTCTAGATGTAGGCAGGGCCGATTTATCCATTAGGCGAGTGAGGCAGCTGCCTAGGGCGGCAGCCTTTTTTAGGGCGGCAAGTTTTCTTTAAAAACAAAATTTATAAATTTTTATTATATTTTCTGTTTTTGTCACCCAGAGTTGACTTTTTTTTCTAATAAAGTTATACTATTCTGAAAATATCAATTTTTATTTATATAAGGGGGCGGCAAAAAGAAAAATGCCTAGGGCGCTATCATGCCTTAACGCGGCCCTGGATGTAGGGACATAACTTTTTTTTAGACTAATTTACTTAAAGATCCTATAAAAACAAAGCAGGTGATAAAAATAGTATATTATTCTATGAGCAAGTAATGTAAGCAATTTCTCAGGAGAACGAAGTTTGCAGCACGAGCCGTAGGCGAGTGCTGCAAAGCGTTCGAGTGAGAAATTGCCATTACTTGCGAATGGAATACTATACTTTTTCTACGACCATGCAACGAAATTTTATAAATTAATTTTTGTGCATATAGGGACAGCTGTATGTCACTATGACGGTTTACAGGATTTTGACAGATTAAAATTGTTTGGTGCGCCTTGTCACTTAGCGACGTTGTCAATGCCTTGACAATGTCGCTAAGCAGCGTATCAACAATTTGGAAATGAAAAATCCAGAGCTGTGATTGGTTCTAAAGCCGTGAGGAATGAAATATTTCTCACTACTGGCGGGGTATGAGGAGCCAGGAATGAAATATTTGTCATGTGTGTGGGGAATGGTTAGTATTACTTATCATAAATTGCCATGATAATGAATGCATTCCTCAATAGGAGTAGAAAAAATAGTTTTTTTCATCTGAACAATATATATCGAAAACCGCCAACTTTTACGACTACGTTTCTCAGGTTTTTTATCGTCCTTATCCTTGATTTTTAGCTATTCTTGTTATCCACCGTTTGTGTGCTGGTAAATTACTGCCCTAAAAGTACTTGAAATTATAATAGTATATTATACAAAATAAGAAATATTAAATAACATCAAAAAAACTACTTTAAAAAACGTACTTGGTAAAAGTACTTAAAATATGTCTTTAGACTCATTTACTCAGTACTACACTCAGGAAATTCAGGTAAAGTTAAATTATTGTTTTTGAGTTCGGGGGTTTTTTTTTTCAGGCCTGATCAGAAAGCTTTATTAATTAGCTGTCTCTTAGAGGGTGTCATTTTATATCAACATCGCGAAAAATACGATGCGATAAACCGTGCGTCCTCGGACGTAGGTCATTACTTCAGTCAATTGTGAACCTCGGTTTGTTTCCAAAACACTTTAAATTAAATTTCTTTCAGAAGTGACAATTAACGTAAACAAACACACTATACGTATAATGATAAATTGTTTCCCATTACTATAAATAGAGTATTATGTTGTCGGCAACAATGCATGTATCTGTATTAGTATGTAATTCGTTTTTATTGGACTGGTATGATTTAGTGTGGGGTGTTAAAAGATTATCTTTCGGCTTCAGAGTTTGAATGAGCACGGAACAGGTGCAGATAATAAACCTCGCATTGTTCTGTCAGATAGCCATACTTTGTTTCCGCTAAAATTTACTTTGTTTTGCTTTATAGTATACTTACTGCTTTATAATGTACAGAAGATCCATTATTTACACTCCTTACTGGTACTAAAATCAATAATGAGAAATAGTACAACAAAAACAGAAGAAACTATTTTGATTTATAGTTATCATTATTTAAAATTCATCATCGCCTGCATAGATCTCCTAAAAGAGGCTTCTTCATACATGTTGAGTTTTTCAATATATTATTCTTATTCTTATTACGATAAAATGTTGTGGGTGGAGGGTGTATACAAATTTATATCAAAATTACTGAGTCAAGCCTATTTATATTCATTTTATCAATTACTGCTGACGGGTGCAATAATTGTAAAAAATTATGCATAGCAGGAGAATGAGTTGTCCATCACAACATATTCAGTGTAAGGAAAACTGACGTTCTCGCATCGCGAGACTTGTTTAATTATCTTACATCCACGCGTTTCTCTTGGTCTTGCACTAAAAGCAGCAACCTTGGATATTCTTGTTCGACATCGTTTTCCGCTGTATGCCACGCATTACATGCCCAGCCGATACGATTGTTTACAATTAATGTTTCTTGAAATTGAAATTTTGCTTTAACTGCCAGAGGTAAACGAAATTGCCTATTACTGTTATTGTACTCGCACCGGAACAAATAACACATTTACGATTTTCTGTTTATTAATAAATGCTTTCGTCGTTGTCGGTCCACATTTCAACTAAAACATTACGTGATCATTTCTGGATTTTACGTTGCGTCATTGGCCAATTTCTCCCACTAATTGTCAATCATGGTATGCTTAAACGTTACCTATGCAAGTCAACAATATCACGCAAAAATTCATGGAAAACTACTCAAATGTAGTTTAAATTATTACAAATAAAGGATACAAGAAAAGAGGTTGTATATCACAAACGGCAGTTTATGTGAAAAACAGAAATTTTTAAACTAAGACTGTGGCGAGTAAACTATGGAAACAGCTCTAAAGCGGTTATTTGAAAAAATCTTTGAAATAACCGATGTTTAACTATTATAATAGGTACACTTATTTGTGAAAATTCTAAATTGTAAATTACTTGTGACGTCATTGGCACGCTTTTCAAAAGGCAATCCCATTTTTATGCTGATCCTGGGAGGTTTTTACTGTCTAAATCGTAGCTTAAACATTGTATGGCCTTACAAAAGAATATTTTCGAGAAAAGGAAAATTCTATCGCGTAAGGATTTCGAAAAAAGTGGGTTCAAAAAGTAAAAAAATCGATTTTTGCAATTTTTACAATTTTTTTCCAGTTGTCCTAGAAATGTCAAAGTAGTCTTATAATAAAACTTATTTTTGCACTTTTACCAGAAATCCTTAAAGTTGTTTTTGGGATATATATGATTTTTGAAGCATTTACAGCGATTCCTTAAGGTGGTATGCGCCTCCATACATACATAGGTAACAAAAAAGCGCAATAATCTGACGTGAGATGCATTTTTCAAGCTCGTGTTCGTATTCAGCACAAATAAGTCAATCAAAACAAAAGTTTATTAAAATTACCCTAATTTCTCGTAAATATTCTTATGTAAGGCAATAGACTTTGTAAATTACCATTAAAGGATTTAATAGACCTATCAATATGATCCGTAGAAAAGATATATGTGTCGATTTAAGAAAACTGTCGTTGACGTCATAAGTTGAAAACGAGTCCGAGGATATTTCAAATAACAAAACATTTCAGTGATTTTGTCATGTCTTCATACAGAAAATGCGGCACAGTAATTCAAAATAAGTAGTCAAGTAGTCACATCCCGTCGAAAGGCCAAAGACGAAAATGCATGCCTGGTCAGCAATTCAGTATAACCCGCAGGTTGAGTTGGTTAGATCCCGTCAAGTCTAAATGACAAGTATTTCAGCATCTTGCGTTGAATTCTTTCAATCGTAAGGCTATGCGAGTTGTAGATGGGATACCAAATAACGTTGGCATACTCTAGTTTACTGACGACCAGAGCGAAGAAGATAGACTTTATGGCATTCAAGTGGGTAAAATTTTTACATGCGCGAAAGATGAAACCAAGAACACGCATAGCTGCCGCACTGACCTGCCTGACATGATCAACAAATGCATTCAATGCATTCAAATGATTCATCAAATATTACGCAAAGATCCTTAATAGAACAACTCTTCTTTACAATTGGCGAATCATCAATATGGTAAAACTGTCGACCTTATTGATTCTTTTAGAGTATGACACGAAATAGCATTTTCCAGCATCGAGTCTAAGCCTATTATCGCTGCACCAATTATGAATGACATCTATATTATGTTGCAGTCGCTGGACATCAGTGTTGCTTTTTACCTTGGACAAAATCTTTCAAGTCGTCAGCGTATGCAAGTACTGGACAATGGAAGGACTCGATAAGATCGTTGATAAAAAGATTTAAAATCAATGGTCCTAGGTTTGACCCTTGGGGCACACCCGACGTTAAAGTAAAGACATGGTTAGAATACTTGGTTATTCATGCGTGATTATTATATATTTAGGTGAGTTGAAATATTGTCAGTGGACAACATAATAAAAAAATTCTTATAGCTGGTGACTCTATGCTAGTTTAAGCCTTAAACCGAGTTTAGATATTCAAAATCTTTCAGACCTAAACTCGGTTTATACTTTAAACTAGTATTTAAAAATTTGCCCTTACACTCTTAAAAGTGACTACTCTTTTATACATATATTATGCACATGTTTAGAAATTAATTTTCAAAATTTGAAAATTAATAGAAATATGAAATATTCTTTAAAATTTTGAAAATTTAAAATGGCTTATCCAACGTGGCGACCTAAATGTTCAAATAAATTAATTTTCCTAGGATACTAACATTCTCTGATTGAAATATATTATTGAAGCGTTTCAAATTGTAATATGGAAAAATGTAAGTATTTTTGCCTGTCTTTGAAGCGGAAAATAATATGTACATATATGAAAAATTTTTTTATAGTTAATTATTTTGATAATAACCATTTTTCGATAGTGATAGAGAGTGTCCGAGATAATCGGAATATTCGGAATTATTTCCCCGTGTTTTCCTGTTTTACTCGGGGACGATAAACTCATTTTGCTGAGGTAGTGTATCACCACTCCACGGTGTAAGAACGTAAAAGTAAGCAAATATTGTAACAGCATACCACTACTATCACTGGCCGAAATAATATTCATTGGAGTTAATTTTGTTCGCAAATGTAACATACGTCTAGTCATAAAACAACAAAAAGCAGGAATGCTAAAATTCCTAGTTTTTTGCTGGATATTTGAATTGTTTTCAACCATTATTGATCATGCTGTATTCGTATTCGTTCGTAAGTAGCATGGCTACTGCCGAGTGTTTTCGGACCCCGTTCTTGGATTTGTTTACTGTACCTATTTATAATTACCGGATATCACCATGAGTATAACGCTTTATGTAGCTACGTAAATATAGATTTTATAGTGGGTGCAATGCCGGGAGTTGATGGATTTAAATTGGGTTACTCGAGTGACAAACGGCCCGAGGCTTATTTCATACGCTTCAAGCCCAAAATTTACCTCTACCAACCATTTTAATTGGCCTCAGAGTAAATCTTCGTCTAAAATGATAAATATCTGTCCGAAACCGGTCGTTTTTCGTTGATTTCGTTCATGATTATTATACTATGGCCAGGTTATCCAGTGATACGTTACTTCTGGTATATCTAATTTTCCTTAAAAAACGTTATACAGTGGAAAACTTTAGTGCAAGAATATTGAAAAGCTTTTGTTTATAATCAACAAATGTCAATTGTGAAGATAGTGGAAGCTAAATATAGAAATTATGCAATAATTGTTTTTATCCACTTTTCATTCTCAAACCTTCAATTATTACAGCAATTATTCTTTGAAGTAGAAAACAATAACTGACAAGAAACGGATGTTACTACAAATTTCCTCGAAGAGAAGCTGGCAAGCAAAATAAGAGATTATTATGCAAACTATAAAGTATGTTCGATCATAGAAACAGAAACGAACACTTCCAAAGACCTTGTGGGAACTTGTGTACAGAATACAGGAGCATTGTTTATTATAGCATTTCTATGTTTCTGAAAAATTCATGTTAACCCATGCACCCGTACATAACTTGTTCTTATCAATTTATTTCTAAGAAGTCTTATCATGTGTCATTGAGTACATATAAACGTAAAATGATTATAAATATTGTTAGTTTGTACATGCTACGCCTTTTCACTTTACTTTCCACGAACATGACGTATCTGTGTGGACCACTAACATGAGATGTAATCCCCATGAAGTCGAGTAATATTTTATTGCAC
The DNA here is from genome assembly GCA_964023965.1 of Melinopterus prodromus. NCBI lineage: Eukaryota > Metazoa > Arthropoda > Insecta > Coleoptera > Scarabaeidae > Melinopterus > Melinopterus prodromus. The sequence goes on along the minus strand of OZ030390.1, from coordinate 16,828,188 downwards.
TTTTTATGTGGTTTGTAAAATAGGAACAATTGATAAAATAATGGTGTTTAATTTTGTTTGCAAGTAAAATTATATTGGTTTTGAAAACTCCGAAGAAAAGATCAGTATTTCTTTGCCAATGTTTAGTTAAAAACTTCTTGGGGTCGTTTTGCCAAATTAATAGCACCGTCAGATCGTATGATGCTATTATATAGATAATATAGATCAATATAGATAATATAATCCTTAATAACATGATAAATAGAGGAGATCTATCAAAAAATGCTGGATTATCGAGGATGCATTAAAAACGGATTTATATAAAAAGAAAATAGAAATAATCTAAATCCTACGATAGAAATTTCATTGACAGCAAAAATGTTATTATTAATAAATACTAACAAATTATTTACAGGCGTCGTCATTATTAGTTAAAATAGATTTAGTTATTTAATAATAGACACATCCAAATCTTGCAATAGAGGTCACGAAAATTGTTGTAATATTTTACATGCTATGTTTTACTATTATTTTAATTTTAATCCTCTAATTCTTGTTTTTAAAATCAAGTTCATAATAACTGTTGTATATTGTGTCCCCAGATGGAGGTATCTTTATAACGAAGATAAACTTTAATAACGGAATTTTGATATTTTCGACCTTTTGGTCGAAAAACAAAAAATTGTTAAACTTTCGCAACAGAAATTGTTTACATTTAATTTAGTAATGTCTTAGGACATTACACTTGTACTAAATGTAGATATTTTACGCTCAAATAACAAATTGAAATGTATTATCTATCTCAATTCTCCGATATCCAGAGCAAATCAGTGAAGCTTGCCGCTTCACGTGCCGGTCGTATAAATTAAAAATAATACAGATCCGATATTTTGGAATCAGGATGTCCTAAATATGTCCTAAAATATTTTTGTTAAATTCAGATTTTGCGTGTGACGTCGCGGGATTTTTACAGCTAAATACGAATATTACATAAAGGAGTTTGGAAAATATTTTTAAATAACGGTGAATAGTACCTACCTAGCCTTTTTTTAAAAGCCTTTTTTTAAATCAGCATGTTATTATTAATATTAAAACACTTAAAAGTTCTGATTCTCCGGTCTTTTTGGATAGATTCTTTTGTATATGTTTCGGTTTTTGGTAAATGTTTGCTGATTTTATCATTTTCTTTACTCTGCTACTTAAACTAGCAATTGTGCACTAAAAAGAGCAGCTGTCATAATTTATTGTTAATAATAATGTTTACAATATATTACATAATGTTTATAATAAAAACACGTACATTTAAATATTAAATATGAAAACTCATAAACACAAGTATTCACATATGATAACTTAACATTACATTAAATTTAAAACCACTTTTCCCTATGATATTTTCCATTTAATTGTAAACAAATCCTCCTTTTTACTTCAGCTAATTCTACCATTTCTTGTTTTGCAACCACCAAATCAATTTTCTGTCTATGCGTCTGACGGTTTTAGGACATCCAAAACTATCATAAAGAACGACCTTTTCTCCATCTGAGGACACACTGTACTGTAAGCTATTTATTATATTAGTTGATATATAACATTAATTATTATATTATTTAATTTAGAGGGGACAATAGGTGATAAAAGTTGAACTAGAATTATTGAGAATGAATGCGAAAAATTGGATTTACAGAGAGAAACACAAGATTGACAAAATAAAATGGTCATAGTAATAAACAATAATAGAGGGCAATATTTTTATAACAAATAAAATTGTTTTGATATCCTTACAATCTCTTTAAAATGATACCACACATGGAAAACCGATTGATCCCATAAAGCTTCGTTTTTTTTTAAATTATTTTCGTTGCCATCTGTGCCTTTGATAGGAAACGTTTTCTTTTATAGGAATCGTTTTCTTTACGCTTAGATACATTTTAATTTTATTTTAAACGGATAATTTTTACAACAGTGGCTTGAGCACTTCTGTTTCTTTGATACAGCCTCTATCCGCCAATTTATTTTCACTACCCAAGAATCAGCAGATGGAAAACCCAAACAAAAACGTATCGCAACATCCGACCGACAATTTCTTCAACGGGGCAATAACGAAACTCCAAATATCCACGAAATTGGTCCTGCGCCGACGCACAGTGGGCAATTTGGACCTTTTAGCGGGACAAAAGTCATTAAATTGTTTTGACAAAATAACTAGTCCAGAGTGATTAGGAAACAATACTGTCGGGAAATTAAAAAAAAATTACTTGTTCACTACAACCCTACTGAATGTTCTGAGAGAACAAAGTCGGGGTGTAAATATTCGGTTCCTAATAGAATTTACCCAGTATGCTTTGTGCGCTCTATCAATCAATATTAACTTTTCGTAGATCTGTGAAATGTTTATTTCAAGAATATATTCATTTAGTACTGGTATGTATACATTATATTATAATAGTTACTTGGTGTGAATTTGTTCTTTTAATATATTATTGCCGCTTTAAATTGTTCTGTATTTGTGTACTCTGCTGCGTGATTTCTATTTACTTGTGACGACATTTAGTTAGTAGCCACCAGAAGCTTCCACATTTTACCAATTGGAGAGGTATCAGAAGAAGCACAAGAATCGCGAAATAAAGATTATAGACGTTTTAGAGTAAACAACACAAGAAAAGATAGCCGCATTCATACTAATACTGATTTAATTACAATGCTTTTAATCACTTCCGATCCATTAGTAAATAGTTACCGGGAATCATCCTGTATATCAAAAGGTTTCTTATCCAAAGAATGCTTACCAATGTTCAAAGAAAGTGACCACCCCCCCTACTCCCTAGTTAATTCGCAGTGATGATTTTGTTAATATTACTGATAATGAAATTTATACTGTTGAGGATTCTTCTGAATTAGAATCTGAATCTGACTCCGATTCTAGTCAGTAGGTAACTTTTGTATTATTAGGTTAGTGTAGTTTTAAGTTAGGTATTATTGTTTATCTTTATGTTATTACTATCTAATAATAATACTACAAATATAATATGAAAGTTTATAGCTGTGTCAATACATAAATAAATACTTAAATAAAAAAAGGTTGTTCAATTGTATACTTGGGTTTCTATTACATTTATAATAGCTCCTGCTTTTATTTCTTTAGATTTGTTTTCATAGTTTTCATTCACTAAGTTTCAGAATTTTTAACCCCCACAAATAATTACTCCCGTAATTATAAGAATTTGTTCAGTATTTTACTTTATCATACGCAGTATGTAAAGTATTGTAATCGTGCCGAAATTTTTTTTTGAGATTTTAGCGGAAATAGGTCTTTATGGGTCCCCTGAACATTTTTGACCAAGGTACAAAAAAATGTCTGTGTGTGTGTGTGTATGTGTGTGTGTGTGTGTGTGTGTGTGTGTGTGTGTGTGTGTGTGTGTGTGTACCCAATTTTTGTTAATTCATTTCCGGAGAAACTACTAAAGGTATCGGCACGGAACTTCATATTTAGAAGTTTCATGACCAAACTTAGAGTTGAAAAGCTTTTGGTTCAAAAGGGTCAAAAGGAACTGGGTGTTTACTCCAAGCCTTTTTCAAGGATTTTAGAAATCAGCCGCCATTTCTGTAATTTCGTCAAAATAGTTAAATAATAAATTAAAGCAGAGGAAATTTTGAATAATTTATGCCTATGACATTTTTTGGTAAAATTAATAGTTTAGCTTTTTAGTTTATTCTAAGCCTTTTTCAAGGATTTGGGAAATGACCCGCCATTTCTGTAATTTCGACAAAATAGTTAATTAATAAATTAAAGTAGAGGAAATTTTGAATAATTTATGCCTATAACATTTTTTGGTAAAATTAATAGTTTACCATCAAGAGCAAATTCTATTTGATCGAGATCGGTCGCATCTGCATTGATATGAAATTACATAGTAGCCAGGATTTTGACAAATATGTTTTTGTGTTGTCACATTCGAAAACAGCTGATCTCATCAGAGGTTGGAGAACCACTATGGAACGTGCCGCTGTAGTGCGCAAAATTATAAAATACAAATCTCAAATAAAATAAGATCACCAATTTGATTGTTTGTTGATAAGAAATATCAACCCGTCTTTATATCTAATTCTAAAAATGATACATTGAGAAAATTATAAATAAAGTATAGCGATGAGTGTAGTTTTATTTTAGTATGTTGGTAGGGATGTGTCATGAACAAATATAAGCCTGTCAGAAGTTGAATTACCTTTTTAAGGTGCGTTTTCATTAGTGATAATGGCAGTGGTAGCAGACGCCGTTATAGTATTTCTAATAGAAAATTGCTAGTGACTCATGTTTATGTACATGCAAACTAATATGTGTCATTATCACGATATGTAAGAAATACTATAATTTCGTATTCTACCACCGCCATTAGCAACCATTACCTACCAATCGGAACGCACCTTTCGTCAAAGTGGTACCAACCTAGCATTTACTATACAGAAATCATTTATTTTTTTTTAAATACGTATTTCTTAAAAAGCAACACAATCAACGTTGATGTCGCTCCTGCCAAAAACTAGATAGCGCGACTCGCTCATATGCGACGGCTACACTCCGCCTTCGGTGACGCGGCGTATCACCGCTCGTCGCGCTATTCCGTACTTTCGGCATTTGTGACATAAATAACTATTATTCTAATGACGTAGTGTAGGTAGTGTCAAATGCTGATGCTTTGACAATACCTACGATTTATCTCTATAGAATAGATTCTCATGCAGCTAAACTATTAATTTTATATATTGTATGATAAAGTCATGTGCCTGGCCACATCAGATTTTTTTATTTATTTGCATCTATAGTATTATTATAATGGCAACGATTCAGAATTTTAAAACTAAACTTATTTTTCAACCCCCTCAAAAATATCCCCCTTCCTTTTTATAATTTTTTCAGTATTTTATTGTTTATTTGCGGCTACAATATTATTATATAAGCAAGGTTTCAGAATTTAAAACCAAATTATTTTTTTACCCCCAGAAAACCACCCATTGGTACTTTTTTTTACTATTTTTAGTGTGTTCTCACATACGATATTATTATATTCACAAAGTTATAGAAGTTGGACACAAAATTTATTTTTTAACACCCTTAAAAACAACTCCCCATAAGGATTAGATTTTTTTACTATTTTTAGTGTGTTCTCACATGTGATATTATCATATTCACAAAGTTTCAGAATTTGTACAGAAACTTATTTTTTAACACCCTTAAAAACAACCCCGGTAAGGATTAGATGTTTTTCACTATTTTCCGATGATCTAGCGATTACTTTACATTCATTAATGAAGAAAAATAATTTTGTCCCGCTAAAAGATCCAAATTGCCCACTGTGCGGCGTCCAGTTTTGAATTAGACCCGCAATTCCTCCATAATATACGGCAGTCCGAAAATAAGCGTGCGAAATTCGCCCCTCTGATCCGACCAACTTCCGCGTATAAAATCACGCGAAAGAACCCATTTCAGAATTTACATTTTCGCGGCTGTCCGGCTGCGTCCGCTTATCTGGAACGCGTCCAAAGGCGGAGATTGAACGTGCACAATTTGCGGTGGTTGGCTGGTTGAATGGATAAAGTAGACATCTCTCTGACTCTGCGCATGCAACAAGTACACAATATCATACAGTACACACAGAGGCGCGGAGTTAAAACACGAGGAAAACGCGGACTTCTACTAGTTAGTTACGGTTTTCGTCGCAAGTGGGTTTTTCTCAGCCGAGCGCATGCTCCGGCAAGAAAACGTCAAATCCATGATTCAAAACTTAGTTGCCGGTGGATAGCCCAGATAGCCAGAGAAGATGCAGTTAAACGTTCGTATGTGTGAAAAGAACTTCAGTGCGTCTTGCGAGGAATTTTAAAATAAACCTCAAAGTGTTTTCAGTGCGATTTGTTTAGTCTCGTCAGTAATCTGTAAGTACCTCGCAGGCTATTATCTCGTCAATTTTATTGCCTTTTCAATTTCCTGGCGGAAAAATTGCCGGTTTCAATCGGTATTGTAAACATTGTTACAATTGGTTTATTTTTGTAGTTTGCGTTGACCCTGGCTTATAATGAAACAATTTGCGGAGAAATATCGTATAACGGCATCATGAGGACGTGCAATACGTGACTTTTTGAAGGATTCGTCATGTATTTGTAAGCCGGTAAATAAACATTGCACAAGGTTGCACCATTTTGTGGATTAATCGTCTGTATAATTATAAATAGGAGCATGATACATAGCATGTATCGGAACATACAGTTTGGTCAATATTATCTTAATATTATCTGTAAATTTTGACAACATTTTTTAGTCCATAGTGTTGATTTTAAGAACTCTTGAATTATGAAACATTGACGGAGTTGTCAACAACTTAACAATAAAACATTCGATGTTAAACTGTTTAAAATACACTGATATGCAAATATTATTCGCAACATTTTCGGAATTCTAGAAAACCATTACTATATACTCGTACATTCGAAAAATTAACATTCTGTATAACCATTATTTTTGGACTGCTATATACGACATATGCTGTATTTGTCTTCTTGTATTTTCTCCAGATTTGTTTGTCAAATATGCACACTATTTCGTGGGATTAAATTATATTTTTGATTAAATACTAGCCTACTGGGATCACGCAAAGATGCGAATTTTAGGTATGTATTTTGCTTCGGAATAAAGATACTATTCGCATTCTACAATTTGTGCATAGAAAAGCATAAAATAGTAGTTTTAATTCTGAACATAGCCTTTCTTACTACCATTTTACCGTATCTAATTTGCATAACAATGCAAATTGCCAAAAATTTCATGTTTTTAATCATAAAACTAAAATCTTAACTATTTTTTTGTATTTTGTTAAATATTTGTCCAAATAAGCAAATATGTTAGCAAAATAGCCGTAACGTTTTCTATTTTTCTAACGACCTTTTATTCGGTTAAAAGGATCTCGAGTTTTTATTGTTTCAAATCATAATCCAGTCAATATGTAGTCTGAGCTTGCAAAAGTTAGAGTTTATACTTGGCAATTATGTTTATTTTGAGACTCTAATGAAACCATAAATTTGCACCACTGACAACTTCCGGGGGCCTCATCATTCTTAAAACGTAACAGGCATAAAACAGGCACCCAAAAATTTCAGACATATATCGTTCCCACTGCATTTTAAACCATAAATACTTTTTTTTACAACGTTTATGAAATTTACTACCATTTTTGTATTAATATGTTTTTGTTGGTTTACTAGTTTACAAGTTATGGAATGGGAAAGTTCAGTTGTATGCTGGTGTTGTGAATTCTGTATTTAACATTGCTATTTTTTATTATTTCTGTAAACATTTAGAAAAATGAAATAAAAGCTAACGAAATCGAAGTGACAACTGAACTGGTCACTTTTGGTATGCTTCTTTTCACAGAATCTGGATCTTAAAACAGATGAATTGAGTCTAGTTTACTAAAAAACCTTTCAAAAAATGCCCAAAAATAACAAAGCGTCATTTTTTTCTAAAATACTTTACACACTGCAAAATGTCAGCCTTCTTTTGCTGTTGGTCAAGGTAGTCATTTAGATTTTGATTACTGTGTTTAAAAAAATAAACTAATTAATTAAATTAAGTAATTGGACAATTTTTTTACGATAATTCTTTTTTTGATATGTAATAGTTTTGTTGGACATATAGGGGTTTTCCTGAAAAAAAATATTTGTGACTAGCTAAGAAGCTTCCTAACCTAACATAATTTAACAATTTATTAGTGTCCTTATTATATTATGTATTATTATATATTATTGCTTATTTGTCAAATTAGGAAATAAAAACACTATTTTAAAATTGAAATTACAAGCAACATTTTATACAGCATTTTATACAATAAAATATTACATATATATATTAATAAAAAATATAATTATCTTTTTAAATTTTGCGTTTGTCTGAATAGAGTTCGTAAAAGGTATTAAAGATAGTATTGAAAAAATCCATTTAAATCAATTTATCACAATGATTAACACTGTTGCTTACCCAAGTAGTTGCAGAGTATAAATAAATTCATACTTAGTTCCAACTTACATCAGTCTAGTACTATGAGTAAACATTGTATAAACCCACACTGAAAACTTCCCACACATAAGAAAATAGACAATTCTCGCTGTTATGTCATAGCATGTTAAGGTGCGTAATGATGACCATAATCACCGTCGTAATGCGCTTCTATGGTAAATACAGCCATTTTATACGTCGTTCGCTTCAAGTTCGAGCATTGTAACAGAAAATTGCACCTAATTTGCATATTTTATTACTGCTAACTGTATAAATCACATCACAAAGTATGGAAATACAAACAAACCATATTAAGTAGTTCTGTAAGGTTTCGATTACAATACAATTATGAGCATTCACAAGTGGTGTGATTTTGATTATAGTAGTATGGAATTGAGTGGTCTAAATAATAATATCGGATGATTCGGTATGTTAGTTTTTATTGCACGATCTGCTGCATTTGTTATTATCAACTACCATCTTAAGTTTTCTTATAAGTAAAACTAGTGTTCTCTTGAGAAGACATCATAGTTTGAGTGAAATATAAACTGCACACTTATCCTACTTGTAATATGCAAGCCAACAATTCTATCTCGGGCATAGCAGTGAAGTATATTATGTGCTGTATTTACTTTTCTAGGTATTTATACAAGTAAATACACATATCGTCACGTATTTAACTTCTAGGAATTTTGATAAGACGCAACACCTCCTAAGCAATGCTTGCTTGCTTGTTTGTCATTTCCCCGGAAAGATGTCCACGTCATTTTCCCGGACTAACTTAAAAGCAATCAACAAGTGCGATGTATGCATCTTTCTCTCGCAGCAAACTCATGACGTTTTTAAGACGTTTTTAAGTTTAGTATAAAAGTTGTCTAATGAACAAACATGCCGGATGGAAAGGACGTGTGCGCGTTTGCACAAACATCCTTTGACATTTAATCAGAATACGATTTTATGGAAGTGTAATTGAGATGACGTAACCGGTTTGTCGCCGGAACAATTAAATAAATAATAGTGATGCATTGCAATTGCATTAAGGTGGAGTTTGAATTAAGACTGAAGAGATTTGCAATGTGTTCAGATTTAGTTCTATGAATTCCGTTCCATATACGTTATAGATATATAAAATCCGTGCCGCGGAAAATGGAAAATTGTACTTTCTTTACCTTTATTTTGATGTATTATTCTGTAATTAAATTACCTAACAAAAAACCCAGGAAATTGTCTTGAGACATTTAAATAACTATTTCCTAACATTTCGAGTTTAAATGTAACAAAAATGATTGAAAATTTCTTGTCTTTCGACCCTGTAGGTTGAATCAGAATTCTGCTTTGCCTATAGTCTTTTTAGAGCACCTCTAAAGAATACTTTGTTCTTGACAGATTAGAATTTGGTTTCGTTATGCGTATAATTTTGTTCACACTGTACAACAAATCACAATTTTTCATCTCGATTTTATAATTGTACTACGACAGTTTCTGTCATACATAGACAGAATGTTAAAAGTAAGAGTAAAATTTTAATAGGGTATGCAGATACATGTAATATTTAACACGGCCTACTTCCCATATGCTGCTTGCAAAGTTGGTACTGCGTTCCGGATCTCTTTAATTCTTAGTATTTCCGGACAAACGGGATTTTACAAAAGTTAATCTACACTCTACATGATTTCGCTGTATCCCCTTCAGAAATTTTTTCAATGCCCTATTCACAGATAGGTATGATACATTGTTTTTAAGAAACTTATTCGATTGACTATTTATTATTTGTAGAATGAAATTAGGTCTAAACTTGGTTAAACTTTGAAAGAGTTAATGGCTAGATAGTTTTCTTGTGTATAATAAGTCACTAAAATAGCTATTTGCTCTTTATCTCAGAAACTAGAATCAATTCGGACAAAGTGAACACCAAAATTGTAACTCTAAAATTTACAGTACAAAAGATTTGTAAGGTAAACGTCCCAAATTCAGACACTCTCCTAAATTCCGACATATTTGTGTTTAGTTGGACAAAATAAGAAATCTACAACATCGAACTTTATTTTAGGACATCCGGTTTGTTGATTTGACGTTACATTTATCAACCAATCGTTTGTTATTCTACCAATGTTCTAACGGTCAGAATATAACCGAAAGACAATTGAGTGTTAAGCTAAAAGTTAATTTTTTCCTTATAGGGTAACTGCAATTCGACTTTTACACATCGCTACAGGATACAAGTAATTAAGAAAAAACTAATAATATCTATTTAGTCGAAATTAGGTACACGTAAATATAGCTAGTCCTTAAATCAGACTTGTGTGTCGGAATTGTGTACATGGTTAGAAGTAATACATATGGCTCTATTGCTGTCTTTACAGAAGAAAATAACATATTTTACATCGATTGCTATATTAAAATTAATTGTACGCATTTTGTCCAAATCTCGACACAGTATTACATGATATTTCAAAAAAAAAATAGTTCGATCAGTTAAAAATTGAGGAAGATATGAATTTTTAAAAGATTTATTATCGAAATAGTAGTTTTGAGAAAAAGTGTTTAATCTTTTTCAAGTATTTTTTATGTGCCAAAAAAGAGGTTAAATGAATAAAACTGTATCTAAGAAAGAAACTTAATGAAACATGAATGGTATTTTATTAAATGAATGCAGGTCAGAATTCTCACAATTCTCAAAAATTATAGATATCTGAAATTTTATAATCATGACTCTGATCAAGATACAAGAAAGCTATGCTATAACGATATTTGTCTTTATTCCATGTTTAGTTCACGCGATACCTCACAAATAGAATTAAAGAGAAATAGGTACGAATGGATATTTTAAATAAGATCTAAAATATGCTACAATACATATTTTCGAAAAAAAGACAGGTTGAACAGGTTATACAGGTTCCGACACTTGTAAGACTGGACCTAACAAGTTGACATGTGTATATCTTATGTTAATTACATAAATAATATGTATGGAATAACCTTCTAGTATTTCCATTCTATTTTCCGATTGTAAAATTTCAGTATACTGTCATTTTTTTATTTATTCGTTCGCTAAACAGACAGCCTGAGAAAACAGATACCATGAATTAGAAAATCTAGCAGGCGCAATGATTAGGTATTCTTATTACTTTGTCTCAGTTAACAGTTAGTTGCAATAGCTCATTATCAAATTAAACTGTAAAAAATTGATGTTAATCATAAATGTTGACTTAAAAGGACATACGATAAGATAAAATATTAAAACTGAGATACAACACTCAAATTTTAAATCTGAGCAATAAATTAAATTAAAGGACATATTCTTGGGCATATTTAACGATTTCTTGTTATGGAACCAACCAGTATGTTAAATCAACATTGTACCTAAATGTGCCTATGGCATCTATAGGACATTTATAACACTATTTATAAAAAAAAAACTATTTTTGAAACTATTCTTGTCTATTATAGGTGTAACTAAACTAAAACGCTGTACAATCATTTTGTTTGGAAATCCCGTCCCCGACGTTATCGCGTTATATTTGCCTCCTATAGATTAGCGAGTCACTTGCTAGTGTGGTTTCGCTATAAATAAACCATTGCGTCTACCGATTTATTGAAATGTCCCGGTTTGAAAATACGTCCGACACTGTTAAATGTACGCGTAATTAAAATGCATTATGTCCATCGTAAACATCGATGACTTTTCCGAATCTGATACTTCGTGGAACGACCTAGCGATAGCGTAATATCCATATTTGCGTTGCAAATTAATAATAAACTCAGCGCAGTTATATTGTGTGTATAGGTTTTATAGATTTGCTAGTTGTATTTACAATTTACAACGTGTCTTAGATCGTGCTATCTACTTGCGAAATAATGCGTATTTTAATAAATAAAAATAATCAAGGGTTACTCGTAACAAATAAGAACTCGATAAAGGTTGAGATCAATGCAACACAACAGCGCTGTTCGTCGTTTATAGGATTTAAATACAATCCTCATCATCATCATCATCATATATGCATTTCTCGTGTAGCCGTTATGATTAAGTGATGATTCATGATTATACAGTGGTTCAAATTGGCTATTTTTATTTAGAAAGCAACCCCCAAATCGTATTTTTTGGTATTTTTCGAATAATTGCTCGGGGTTTGGGAAAACAAGACTAAAGTTATGGGACTTGTAGAGGACTTTCCAAGGAAGAATTTGACCTATTATACATATGGATTTGATGCCCCCAACCCACCCCCACAGTGCTCTGAAAATTACCCTTAAATGAAGAAATGTAGATTCTTCAGAAAATCGACCCTTCTAATTATTTTCTCATCATTATTATAAGTCTAATGGGATGTTGATAAACATTTGTCAGTTAATTTCAATTTGTTTAAACAATTTATTTGGTTAAATAATTCGTATTTTCTCGAAAATCCGTCTGAATTCTGTTTTCTTTCATTTCGAACTAAATGGCAGTTTATTATCTTAGAATGGCATTATACATTAAAAAAATCCTCCTATTGTTTAAACAATAAATTATTATTCATTTTCAACTTTTTTCTAATTAAGGTAGAAAATTCAGTTTTTTTTGAGAATTTTTTCGCATTTTTTTGCGATTCACCTAACATGTTCACCTAACGTTTATGGGCTAATAAGTAATAATATAGGCAAGATACCTCGAACATGACATTTATAAGTTAAGTTCACAAAAACGTTGAGTTTTACCATACTTGGAACAACAGTTGAAAATTAATAATCATTGATTGTTTAAACAATAGGAAGAATTTGATAATAATTATGGTCATTCTAAGATAATAGACTGCCATTTCGAACTCAGAAAACAGATGTCCGACGGAGTTATGAAAAAGCAAATTATTTAAACAAATGGAATTTGTTTAAAAAGAAATTAGTTGAAAAATGTTTATAAACATTCAACTAGACTTATAGTAATGATTTTTATGAGAAAAAAGAGAATGGAGTGATTAGAAGGGTAAATTTTCTGAAGAATGTAAATTTTTCGTTTAAAGGTTGTTTTCAGGGCACTGTGGGTGTGGGTTGGGGACGTCACAGCTATATGTATAATAGCTCAAATTCTTCATTGGAAAGTCCTCTACAAGTCCTATAACTTTAATCTTAAGTTTTCCCAAACCACGAACAATTATTCAAAAATACCAAAAAATTTTCTTATATAAATTTGATGCATCGATAGGCACCATTAAAAATCAAAATTTCAAAGAAAAGAAAATGCCTGTTCACTTTTTACTTTATCATACGCAGTAAGATAAAGTATTGTAATCATGCCGAAAAAAAAAATTGAGATTTTAGCGGAAATAGGTCTTTTTGGGTCCCCTGAACATTTTTGACCAAGGTACAAAAAAATGTCTGTGTGTGTGTGTGTGTGTGTGTGTGTGTGTGTGTGTGTATGTATGTCTGTGTGTAAACGATTTTTGTGGCGACGATTCCGGAGAAACTACTGAAGGTATCGGAACGAAAGTTCATATTTAGAAGTTTTGTTACCAAACTTAGAGCTGAAAAGCTTTTGGTTCAAAAGGGTCCACAGGAACTGGTAGTTTATTCTAAGCCTTTTTCAAGGATTTTGCAAATGAGCCGCCATTTCTGTAATTTCGTCAAAATAGTTAAATAATAAATTAAAGTAGAGGAAATTTTGAATAATTTATGCCTATGACAGTTTTTGGTAAAATTAATAGTTTAGCTGCAAGAGCAAATTCTATTCGATCGAGATAGGTCGCATTTGCACTGATATGAAAATACATAGTAGCCAGAATTTTGACAAATATTTTTTTGTGCTGTCACCACAGAAATGTCTATGGCTGTCACACTCGAAAACAGCTGATTTCATCAGAGGCTGGAGAACCGCTATGGAACGTTGCCGCTCTAGTGCGGCAAAGCACAAAATACAAAATTCAAATAAAATAAGATCACCCGTTGTTATATCTAATTGTAAAAGCGATAAATTGAGAAAGTAAATAATGTATAGCGATGAGTGTAGTTATATTTTAGTATGTTGGTACGGATGTGACATCTATAGTGTCATGAATGAATATAAATCTGTCAGAATTTGAATTAACTTTTTAAACTTGACGTTTCGTAGAAGTGGTATAAACCTAACATTTCCTATTCAGAAAAATAACCATTTTAGATTTTTTAAATACCTATTTCTCAATAAGCAACACAAAAAACGTTGATGTCACTCCTGCCGAAAACTACATGACCCGCTCACATGCGACGGCGACGCTCCGCCATCGGTGACGCGCCGCATCACCGCTCGTCGCGCTATTCCGTACTTTCGGCACTTGTGAGATAAACAACTATTATTCTGATGACAGTAGGTAGTGTCAAATGCTGATGCTTTGACAATACCTTCTATTGATACTATTGACTATCAAAATATCTGTCAAATCCTGGCTAACTAGTTTAATTTTAATGCAGACACGATTTATCTCAGTCAAATAGATTCTCGTGCAGCTAAACTGTTAATTTTATATTTTGTATGATAAAGTCATGTGCCTGGCCACATCAGATTTTTTTGGATTTGGATACGATTTGGGGAAATCGTAGTTTTATATCTTCACAAAAATTTTTGCAATGCATTTTTGAACCACCCTATAATAAATATACACAGATAATAGTGATAGTGAAATTATCGTATATAAGTGAAAACACATGGAAACTGATACCATAATTCATGCAATTTTCCACCTGTAAGCTTACATATATACAAGGATTATCTAGTGTGAAGTTCGAAGTTCGATTTTATCATACTATACAGGAGTGCCAAACCGTATCTAACTCAGATGTTTTGCCAATACTATCAATACAATTAAAATATCTGTCAAATCCTGGCTAACTAGTTTTAATGCCGACACGAGCGATTTCGATTAAATAGAATTTTCTCATGTATCTAAACTATTATTTTACTACTAAATGTCATGCGGGTCATTTGCAAAATCATTGAAAAATGCTAAGAGTAAACCTGAAAATTGCTATCCCCAAAAGGTTTGCGCCCCGGGGCTATAGCCCATTTAGCTCTATGGTTAGGGTGCCTCTGTGGCCAGGTACACAACTTTATCATACCTATTTAGTTGTATTTACCAATGCAAACGCTGATGTGACAATATTGTCAATAGTATCAAAATATCTGTCAAATCCTGGATAGTTTTAATTCAGTACGAGCGATCTCGATCAAATAGAATTTGCTCATGCAGCTAAACTATTAATTTTAACAAACAATTGCATAAGCATAAATTATAAATAATTTCCTCTACTTTAATTTTTTATTAACTATTTTGACGGCATTAAGAAAATGGCAGCTCATTTTCAAAATCGCTGTAAAATGCTAAAGTACCATAAGCCTTTGGACCCTTCTTTCACCCATTCTTTCAGCTCTAAGTTTGGTCATGAAACTTCTAAATATGAAGTTTTGTCCGATACCTTTAGTAGTTTCTTCGGAATCGTCGTCACAAAAAACGGGTACACACAGACAAGTACATCACACATCCACACACTGGCATTTTATTTGTACCTTGGTCAAAAATGTTCAGGGGACCAAAAGGACATATCCGCTAAAATCTCAAAACTTTTTTGCGTCACGATTACAATACTTTGTCATACTACGTGTGATAGAGTCAAAAAAAGTTCAGGCAACTCTTATTTAGTTTTATGCGAGCTATCATACTATACCTCACATACTTGATCAATGTTGTTTCTAAAGTTTACACAATCATCTCTCTAACTCACGGCAGCTTCCAGACGGTGCGTTTCCGGAATTTGTATTCTTTCTACTTGTCTACTATGGCCCCACCGTGTACCCTACGAGTTATACATTTCCACTCTGTACATAATTTATTTTAGAAGAACGTAAATTATTTCACTTTTTGACCAATTCCATATTTAATTGTTCACTTTATCCTTTTAACAATTTGATTAAATGTGGGTATACACTAAACAAGTTAATTCAGTGATTTTCATTTTTATGTTTCAAACAACGGATGCAATGCTATAGAAATGCAATGCAATGCAATGCAAATGCAATGCTATAGAGATGTCAAAATAATCTGAATAGAAACTTTAAACTGTAACTTATGTATATTTACCAGAAATGTTTAGGAAATAACTGGTTCTTTTCAGTCTACGAGCTTGTTAAAACAAAAACGCGAAAAGTCGACAAAATAGGCAATTGATGACTAGAGTTGTCAGGTGACTGGACATTTAATCTTTTGTCAGAGTAAAGTAGACAATTTCCGGCCAAAATAATACTTCTGAATAAAGTCCGTATTTTAGACCCGTCTAAATGATGTGTATTATCGTTGAAATTTTCTATTCTGTGACCCTTCTTTTGCTACCAGCTAGACCGAAGGATATACGATGAGCTAATTTCAACTGAAAGGCATTATACACTGCAAGTTGCGGTCATAAGTTTATTCGCTCATTCTAAAATGTTTACTACTCATGAATTGTGTTTCTTACTACGTATACTTCCATTATTTATAAACTTAACGACCAAGAAACACGACTGTACATATAACAGATCAAAAGTTAAAATTACGTTAGATATACTTTATTCAAGCCACAAGCCACAATCAAAATATTTTCAACGAAAGGCAATTTAATCCTTCTTCCACGTAGTATTTTCGTAGTTCCCCAAGGTATTCCAACGGTAAAAATAAGTGGCGAAGCACGTCTTGTTATGAACCAGCTTAGATCCCGACTGAATTTATAGGACGTGGAAGTAAGAATTTAATATGTCCTGACAGATGTAGAACCTAAAAGTACCGCTTCTCAGTTATAAATACGCATATCTCCAAAAAGCTCTCTGAACTCATTATATTTAGCCCTCAACTCTACAGTATTACCCAACGAGTAATTCCCATGTCCATATTTGTTCTAAAATTAGCCGTTTATAACTAATAGGTGTATGACTGTTGATGTTCCCTAATGCTAATAGGCAGACGTGCGTAAATCACGTCGCTATTTTTGTCAATACGGTTATTAAATACTGGCAGGTTTTTACATTGACAGTTCTAGGACGAGACGACGAGCCTGTTAAAAACGTAACAAATTGATCAGTTACTTATTTTAGTCGCTATTAACTGCCTAGAATTCGGAGTGGTAGCTATTTTTTGAAGGAATTTGTTTTCTATGGGAGACAATATATATGTAGGGTAGTACCTGTGTTAGTTTCGTCATCTAACAATAAACAATGTGAATCAAACAATAAGATCGAATGAGACCAAGTCACAACAACATGTACGTTTATATTATGCTGCATACCAGACAGACGTGTGATCTTCCATCGGAATAAAACAGCTTGGCTAGTGATAGACTTGTTTGCTCTTTGCGTTGCTTTGTTAACTTTATTAGTTTATTTATTTTGTTGTCAAAACATTATGTTCATTGTACAAATATAAAACATAAATAAAGATTCAGGGTTTGAGAGATTCTCTAGAGGGAATATTAAAATAGGTAGTTAAACCAGTTCTACAATAGCATATTTTGGTTGCCCTAAAATAATTATATAAATCAATTAAATCAAATCAGATTCATTAAGAAAGTAAAAATAAACGCACCTTAACCAATGCTATAAACTAGTACTAGTGACATTACATTATCCATTTTTTAATTTGAAGTAGTAAACATTGTTCTCTATTTCTCAATCGGTTTCTCATCATTATGTGTGTGTGTGTATGAGTGTCTGTATGTATGTCTGTATGCGTGTTTTTAGTGGCGATGATTCCAGAGAAACTACAAAAGGTATCGGACGAAACTTCATATTTAGAAGTTTCATGGCCAAGCTTAGAGCTGAAAATCTTTTTGTTCAAAAGGGTGGAAATGAACTGGACTTTTACTCCAAGCATTTTTAAAGGATTTTGCATATCAGCCGCCATTTCTGTATTTTCGTCAAAATAGTTTTAAATAGTTTTTTATTTTAATGCAGACACGACCGATCTCGATCAAAGAAAATCTCATGCAGCTAAACCATTAATTTTATATATAGTATGATAAAGTAACGTGCCTGGCCACATCAGATTTTTTTATATTTCAAAGAACATTTTATTTACCGGTGCTCTATGCCATAGAGGATAAGAAAATATTTATTTTGAAGCTACGCGCATGATTTTGAAGGAGTGTTAAAAACACAATGAAATTATTTTTATAAAAGTTTGAGGATGTTATAACTTTTTTGAAGAGACCTCATTCCAAACTTTTAAAATAAACCTTATGTGTTATTTCGTTATCTTTTCGTTATTTTTTCGTTATTTTTTCGATGTGCATTGTGAACACAAAACCTGTCGATCATCATATCTTATCCCGAAGTCGACAAAATAAATTTGTTATTTATTAACTGACGTAAAGTCCGTCTTTCGAGAAATTTCTACAAGAAACTGATTGCACACACAAATCAAATTGACAAAACTTTAAAACGTTTAACAAGTCTTTATTCAAAACTAAAAAAATATGGGTGAAATGTCGTTTCAGAGAATTGATCAACAACTTTGTACCCGTTATGCGTTTTTCTATATCTTGAAATAACCGATATTCATTGCATTTACACTAAAAAGAATTGTGCCCTATTTTGATCTCTTGTATATTGTAAGTTAAATTATCTTCCAAAATCTTACACACCTTACATCTGACTTTAAATTATCGATACATTTTTTCAAGAACAGATTTTCTTTTATTTCTGAGTAAAATCAGATTATTTGTTGAGTCTATGTAATTTCACAGTTAAATTAAAAATATTCCTAGATAGGGTCATTGTTAATTCGACCACAATTGAATTTGAGCTCAATTATTACGATTTACATCGTGAGTTATTTAGAGATAATTGCCTTCTTTATTTTAACCAACTATATTATACGGAACCATAATTTCACCTTTCACTTTTACCCGTTCTCACTCTTGGCTATTTACTTTGATGAATACCGACGTATCTAGAGTCACAGTCACGCCATGTAGGTTTATGTCATAGTTTTACATACTTATCGTATTTGTTGCGTTTTCGAACTCGGGTGACTAACTTGTCAAGTCATCTGGTTGTTCCAATTATGAGTTAAATTAATGAACTTGGCTTGGTTAGTCACAGACAGGCATCACGTGACGCATATGACAGTTTGTGGTTTTTATCGCAAATAAACGACTAACCGCAAGATAACATTGCAAATGTAACGTGTGTTTTCTATAAACACTGTCAGCAAGTTGGTAAACAGATTGTATTTTAATTAATTATCTTGTAATGAACTGGTATTTACAGAAATGCGGTCCTGAGCTATATACATACTACAGAATGTTTTCATTCGTGATCATTCGACACATAGAAATGATAGAACTTTATCTAATAAGCAAAAATGTAAGTTGTGTTGAAATTTCAGCATGTCTCGCTCGCAGACTGTGTTCGTTAGTTGTTTGAGTCATTATCCAAATTGCATGTGCAAGCGTTCATGGCCAAGACGTTTGTGTTTGTAATCTTCATACATCTTTCCTAACAATGCAACGTAAACATAAGTAATTATCGCATTGACCGAGCGTCCGTAAAATTTTACTCTTACAAAACATCGAAACGACATTGTTGTAAGAAATGTAAAATAATGTGTGTTAACAAATATTGGGCCGACAGATTTTTAATTATCGTAATTGTGAATTAATATTGTGTTGGGTTTGTACTCAATAATAATAGTGCAGTGGGAATTTTAAATTGTGCAGTAGTAAATTCGGTTAATTTTCCGGGTGTTACTTATTTTCTTTCTGGTGTTTAAAAATGCACCAAGAAACTTTTTGTGTTGTTTTTTTTTTCGTCCTTTTTTTAAGTTGGGTTTGAAGTTGAAGACATTGGGTCCATACGCAAAAAACTACAATAACTGATATTTTGACCACTTTGTTTTGCAAGAACCTGACGTGATAGGTACTGTTGAACCCAGATTCGTCTTCAACGTCTTGTAACTTTTCATTCACAAACTCTATATTCCTCAAACTTACAGCGAATAGGTTTTTTGACTATTTTATTTCGCTGAATATGAATCACGACATGAAAGTTGCATATATCACGTCAGGTTATTTCGTTGTTTTTTGTTTGATTCTTTTATAGAAACGCCAGCACACCGTGCAAAGAATAGTTCTAAATGTTTCAAAAACATTTGTGAACAAACTTACTGTATTTCAGTAAACAGTGCAAAGGTAATGTTTACAATGAAATCCTTTTCATGGTTCTGGCACGTTGGGCTTAGCTAGAATAAATTTGGTATCATTTAGTTTAGATGATAATGATAAAATATTGGGTGTCTATTAAAAAAATCTGATATGGCCAGACACATTACTTTATCATACTTTACATCAGCATAATATTGTCAATAGAATCAAAATATCTGTCAAATCCTGCCTAACTAGTTTTAATGCAGTATCTCTATGAAATTGAATTTGCTCATGTAACTAAACTAATAATTTTACCAAAAAAATTTCATATAGGTAAATTATTCAGAATTTCGTCTACTTTAATATATTATTTATCTATTTTGACGATATTACAGAAATGCCGGGTCATTTGCAAAAAAGTTGAAAAATGCTAACAGAGACATTTTTTAACCTTATTCGAAAATGTTCAGAGGACCCAAAAGGACATATTGCCACTAAAATCACAACAAAAATTCGACACGATTACTATACTTTGTCATGGACTAACTGCAAAACCTTTTTCCACTTTTTATTTCACGTTTTTTGGAAACATTGTTGATCTTGAAAAACCTAATATGAAATTTAATTTTAGTCGTAAGTTTAGTAATATAATAGTCATAAAAAGTCAAATTTGCATATACAGAATGATTCATAACTTGAGGCGAAATATGAAAATGGAGATTCAGTATAAAATTCTAAATAACAAATGCGAGCTAGTTTTTTTTTCCGATTCGCATTCAGAGGAAGAACACTATATATTTACAACATTTGTCATCATTTTGATATACAAGAAATATAAGTTATGAGTTCTAGGTAAAACGTCGCATTTGAATCGCACATAACGGCTATAATTCACTCGCATGATTATAGGCAATGGCTTTAACTCACTCCCATTATTATTGTCGGTACGAAACATAATTTTTAGGAAGTTTATTAAACGCAACTTGTAAAATTGTTACAAATGGCCAAAGGTATTATTTTCGATCAAATAAATGAAAATAAGATTTTATTACTTTATATAACATTATATGAACATATCAATTAATATATTTAATTGCATAAACACTTTTTGTTATGATACTAAAATATACATTGTGTGATAAAATAAACAATTTTAAAATAACAACAATAACAATTTTCAGTACTTTCATCATTATGTAAGAGGAGTGTATTGTGAGATTCCTTTTTACATCGTGCGACCTCTGCTCTTTTGTTTTTAGCCGCGAGCGTTCCTTATGATACTATTAGTTAAATTGCATTCATTTACGTATACAATTACCGATCTCCAATACAATATATACTAATGAAAGATATAAATACTACTAACAGGATGTCTTTGTGTTTAGAATACCACATGGTTTTTATAGATATGTCAGTTTTTAATTACACTGCTGTTCGTGGCTACAACGACTGCCCATGTAAAGTTACAAAATAATAATTTTATAAAGGCTATAAAATAGAAATATTTATTATTTGCATGCATAGATTTTAGTTCATAGATATAGCAGTAACATTGTATTTGTTAATAAAAAAATTCCGATATAAAGAATTCTGTTGAAAGGTATCCGAAACACGTACGTAAGAATCTGAGAGCTTTCGAAAACATTGTACAGGCCCCTAAATCAAATTTCATGCGAATACTATACAAGAAACCAGTCATAATACAGCAATAATACGATCTAAATATAATTTTATGCATCGTATAAAACCCCTCGTGGGCTCTATAAATTGCATCGTGTCATGTTTAACGCTTCTTACTACTAACATCTGAACATCTGCACGTATTTCTGTCATAATTGTTGAAATTATGAACATTGGGAACGCTGAAACGCTGAATTCGTTCGCAAGGTGGTTTTAGTCATTCGGATTTCGGATATACAGACATCTGTTTGTTTATTTTGTATTTTTTGCATTGCGGAGAATTTAATAATATTTATCAATTCGATTCGACTAATGGAATTTATTGACGTAAATGATTGTTGTTATCAAAGTTTAATGTTTATATAGCCTAATTTAATTAAAAGGAAATTGATGTGTTTATTTATGGTAAAAAATTAAGGGTGTTTAGCTGTTCTTTAGTTTCTTTCGCCAAAAATATACACGTTGTAACTTGTAGCAGTTAGTGAGGATTTATTTTGTTTATTTAAGTTATGAAAGTATTTATCGTGGTATTTATCTGCATCTGTCATTAGAATCTAACAATACCTTGACATTCAAACTAAAAGAACAGGACCGGCGCCGCCACCATAACATGAGTTTGAAATGTTTCAGCAAATCCAACAATTTAGATGACGCATTAACAAAGCTGTTATATTACGTTTTAGATTACTTATTACTTTTTTAAATTATTTACTTATTTGATTACTTATTATGTGAAATGAGAAAAGTGTTATTTAATTATTATTTTTCAAGTGAAATAAATGGCATTGACAGAACTACTAAAATACGTTTACTCATCGGATAAAAACGGGCCATATAACATATGTTCCATAACTACTATAACATTTTGCCGATTTTCATGTTTATTTTATCATATTGTAAGTAAATTCATCCAAATTTCCACATGATTATCCGAAAAAAAATATATGCTAAAACTATATTATACCTGCTGCATTATTTGTCTGGAATTAAAACCTCCAATAAAAAAATCTATATATATATATATATATATATATATATATATATATATATATATATATATATATATATATATATATATATATATATATATATATATATATATATATATATATATATATATATATAAATAACGGTGCAATATTTATTTATTGTCAAAACTTTTGAGGCTTCTTGCATTAATGTTTCCTTGTCTCCAAAATTAGAAGAAATTAGACTTAATTATTATCAGCATTTAGTTATTTTCAGTTGAAAAATAACATACTACTATTATTTTATTATTTTAGCACAATTAGAACAGAGTCGTACTTATTTACTTTTATTACACTTTAAAAAATATAGAATACCATTTAAAAATTAAGTTGACACCTTGTGACGTCACCGGCACACAAAAAAGATATGTTTCGATATAGTTTTCCAGTATTTTCATTCTAATTACTGACTAAAAATAATTAGTTCTGCCGTTAGAGGTCGTGGGTGATTCAATTTCGAGCCTTTTATGATCTCGCTTATTAGTGGCGATAGAGCCTATGTTTAAATTTGGCAAAGTTTCGTATTTTTGTGCTGATCAATTATCTGAAAAGAAATTTAAGCTATCATTTTTAATTTTGGAAATATCCGCAATAAACTGAAATGTGTAGATATAGTTTTTGATTTTTTATTTAAAACCAAACGTAGCTAGACATTTGAAACTAAAACAATCTACAGCGACTTTTTGAC
This sequence comes from Melinopterus prodromus, assembly GCA_964023965.1. Lineage (NCBI taxonomy): Eukaryota > Metazoa > Arthropoda > Insecta > Coleoptera > Scarabaeidae > Melinopterus > Melinopterus prodromus. The sequence continues at coordinate 16,804,646 of OZ030390.1, read as the reverse complement.
AAGGGTTGCAGTATCATTTTTTAATTTGAAATAACGTCAAAGATGGCGGCGTAACCAAGGCCAACTTTTGTTTTTCTTATGGGCGCCATGTGGAATTTTGGCATTTTCCGATATTCGTGTCTTTTCTCATTTCTGCAATGTATAACACGTTAGCATTATATTTTAAAATAATGGTGTAATAATCCAAAAAGCTTCAGGTACCCAACTGGAGCTTGGCTACAGACCGCCGGACTCGTTGCCAAGCAACGCCAACAAAATGCACTTGGATCAAGCGGCGCGCTCAGCGTTGGGTTTGCCATTTAACCAAATAAACCTTAATTGTGGTTGATTGTGCATGTAAAATGGCGTTTATTATTGTTCTCATAGAAATGCGCCATCGTACAATATTCCTAACATTGGACAGAAATTTAGCGGACCCTGGGTCGTTTAGTTAACCCCGCAATTCTTATAATTCTCATGAAAATGTAGAAAAAGTTCAAAGAGATATTTTGGACAGTAAACGTTAGATTGCCATAATGCTTCAACTAATGGTTTTTAGATAAATGACGATCCTCGGATTTCTACGTGGGAAGTAGCCTCTTATTTGGAATTGCTGCAAACACGTGTTTGGACAGCATTACGAACAAATATTTTTTTTGATCTTGTTGCATAGAATAACCAGAGTCCAATCTTAATAAACAACAAACTCGAAGACAAAGACATCCAAAACGACGGTGCCTCTTTCGCGATAAATAGTCAGCTGAGCAAACATCTAGCGAAAAGTCAACAGTGTGGAAAGCCATAACAGAGATATATATGGACATCTTCATACAAGTGGTTTCAGTGTTGAAAAGTATTTTTAAAGAGCACCAATTTGCACCAATAACTAGCATTAACTCCTTGGTCTGTCGCCCGTTACGAACAGCAATTGTTGCACATCGACAAAGGAAGCCGTATTCAAATACGAATGACCTGAACCGTTTATAATTGTAGTGCGTTTTAAATGTCACAACTTGTTTACCTCTTTCATTATTACGGCCATTCCAGGGACATTTTATGCGTGCCCTAAGTGTACAGTGTTAATTTGTTCTAATAACTGGATAAGTCACACAACAGAGATAGTTTGAATACCAGTGATGAACATTCTTTAGATTCACGCTATTTTATGACTTGTCAAGTATGTGGTACAAATCAAGTGTTTTATGTAAGAAAACAAAACACAATATGTATTTGATTTAAGTAAATCAATTTATCGTACTTTTTTGTAATTCTAAATATATATTCTAAATATACGTATTGTTTCAGAATTTGGAAGGACATAACATCGTTGGTTCAGTAGGTATCAAAAAGGCAAATAGAAATAAGGTGAGAAAAACACTGAAAAAGTAAGTTTTACTATTTTGTATCAAAATATGTACTGTCTATGTATTAAAAGCGGTTAAATTGTGCATTTTTGAAGTTTTAAAGATTGAAAAATGGGTTGCTTGCAATTTATCTGTGTATAATATTTAATATAATACAATTTAAAAGTGAGCTTTCTTCAGCAAGAGATGAATAAATATCGATAGGAGAACCCGTTTACGCACATTGGAACTAATTTGAAATATTAACCATCAATTTAAATCTGAATTTTTAAAACTAGGTAGCTACTTGACTATAGGATAATTGTCCTAAACAAAAAGCACAACCACTTCACTCACTGTGTCCTGCTTTTCACACATTTCAGTTAAACACTGAACATTAACATTAATAATAATCTAACAATAATAATAAACATAATCTAGACATGAGGTAGGTACCAATGTCGATTGTTTTGTTTATAAAGTTATGTGGACAGATTTCAGTTCGTTGAGCTTGGTTTTCCACTTTTTGGTCGAATGGTGTATTTGATTACTAGCTTGTTGAAGATTCCTAGTAGATTTTCCAACAGTTGATCCCACTGCCATTAGAGCCGTGTAATCTTCGAAAATGGAGACTGTCACATTTTCCAGCTGTGGTAGGTCACATATACATAGTTGATTTGTTTCTACACTACCAAGGGTACCTCTGGTTTTACTTCTTTTAAGTACGCTTTAGTTTGTGCATCAATTTTTCGTGCCAAACCTTGTCAAAAACTTGTGTCACATCAAGAAAGCTTGTTGAGCATATAGGCTTTCCTTCTATGTTTTTTCTATTATATCCGTCATTCTACGGATTTGATCCATAGTGAAATGCTTTTCTCTAAACAGATTTTTCCACACAGATCTTCCGTTGGTCCCGGCAGCAAGTCAAACACTGTGGTATTCACTATTATAACATAAGTTTCTTTAGCAGTTGGAAGGTTTTACTTCAATCGCTGTTGTCTTTATCCATATTTTTTAGTCATTGGCTAGTAGTTTTGAAATAGTTTCTTCTAAAGTTAGACGTACATGTTTTAGGTGAGAACTATTGCTTTTGAATTTATTCTACCAAGTGCTGTAACAGCAAGAAACATTTAGCAATCCCTTTGTACAAAACTTTTAACTATCCCTTTTAACTAATATTGCCTTGGTAGCTCAACTGGCACAGCTCCCGACCGACAATTAGGAGGTTCCTGGTTCAAATCTAGACCAAGGTATCTTTTCCATAAATGATCCTTATCTGGGTTATAAATTCATTACCTAATTTAGTTTCCCTTATAGTTCATAGTTTTCTGTTATAACGTCTTTTCCAAGAATATAACTAAGATATAATGCCACCATTATGACCAATGATAAAAAATTAGCCAGAAGAGTATTAAATATCTAGACCAAACACGGCGTATAATCAATAAATATCCTAAACAAACCGAAAGCCTAATTTTGTGCGGAAATTGTCCCATGCTGTTTCACAGTTTGGTACAAGTGTACAAAAACAGGCAAGCCCTCTGTGGCGAGTGAAACAATTCAATAAAGAGCTGTACGAAAGAAAGCACTTAGACACTGGCGAGCATAAATAGAATTAGCTGTCAGCGGGTCCGGTAAAACTCTTCTCGCGAGCAATAGTTAGTGCCTCCACCCCTCCGAGACACCGCAGGCCACACACACTCCGGGATATATTCGTTAAGTTGCAATCGACGCCGACCGACGTCCGCCATAATGCAATTGCCCACTTGGACGCCGCACGTCTAGACCCTATCGCGATCTTTCGTACTGCTGTATCCAGCTGATGCTGTTAAATCGCTTCTTTCGTTATTATTGGAAATGGTGGAGTAAATAACAGTTATTTGTCCAGTTCTTGGAGTGTGATAAATAGTTTGAAAATTTGTATAAAGACAAAGACACCAAAAATTCACATCAGCCAGTATTCTCTGCGTGTAACATTGGTTTAAAATTAAAAAGAGAATGTTTTTGTTTAACCCTGTTGGCACTTAATTTTATGTCATCAAGTCTCAAACATAACAGCAACACTTTCTTATAATCGTCCTTTTACTGTTATTTTGTTTCAACTTATACCAGTACAAATTTTTTGAAAAAATATTTACCTAAACTAATATAAGGAAGTTCTTTTATAGAAGTACAATGAAGAGAAGATATAAGACGTCCCAGGCACAATTAAATAAAAATAGGTTTCTAGTCATTTTTATTTAAGAAAGTTATATTGAAGTTTTTCTGACAGTTTATGACACTTTATTGTTTTTCAAACAATATTGAACTGTTTGAATAGAACTGAAATGAAAACTGTTTCTAGAATTTCTGCATTCAGATTGAAATTCGACGAAAAATATTTTATAGGCCAGGATAGTCACTTAGATTATTGTATTTTTGATAAATTAAGTACTTGGAAATAATTATCTTTTGTATTAAATTATCAACTAAATTTACAATTATTGTAGTAAAACAAAATAAATATATTTATTTTTTTAATTTTATTAAATTTTATTTATATTTGGTTTTGAGCCCCTTGGAACATGGGTTATGTGTATGGATTGATCACGAATTTTACAAATATTTTTACAAACATTAGGTCCACCCTAACTTACATATTAAAATATTTGCACTTTTTCAGGATTTCAGAAAGTTTACCGTTTTCTTGAAATCTTTTTGACAACATTGCTTATCTGACCAAGTGGCCAAACAGGTCGTCTTATTTTTTACAACCTTTAAGAACTACAAACATTTTTACACTTCCTCATTTGATATTTGTCCACGCAGTTTTGAACGTATGATATGGCCAGGCACATGACTTTATCATACTATATATAAAATTAATAGTTTAGGTCCATTAGATTCTATTTGATCGAGATCGGTCGTGTCTGCATTAAAATAAAACTAGTTAGCCAGGATTGTTAAAAGATCAGCGTTTGACACTACCTACTGTCATTAGAATGAAAATATCTGTCCAATTCTGGCTAACTAGTTTTATATTAATGCAGACACGACCGATCTCGATCAAATAGTATTAGCTTATGCAGCTAAACTATTAATTTTAGCAAAATTATAGTTCCAAATATGAAGTTTCGTCCCGATAGGTTTTATCATATGCCAACATTGTTCGTCTTTCCAAATAGTACATCTTATATTGTATTGATCAGTACTTAATAACATACTTTGCATTGCTGCTTATTAAAGCCGATATAACACATATATGTACTTAGTTGGATGTTCGCTCATTAATTAATAGTATTATTATCTTTGGTCGAATCTCTATTATTAGAGCGCTGAGAATAAAGTATATCTCTCTCAGTTATATAGTGATATGATATGGTACTATATTCTATCACTCTCAGAGCTCTTATAATAGTGATTCGAGTATAGAAGAGTTCCAAACAGTGTAGCATCAGTATTATGCATAAATTCGGATCTATCCATCCTTCACTATACTTCAAACAAACATCCTCCATGAAGGATAATTATAGTTTCCGTTTCTATTGCTGCAAGTGATATTTTTAAATGTGCAATAAATTATGAGCGCGGGATTTGCGCCATTATACATTTCGGCTCCTTCCACTGAGTCACATCAATCTCGTTACTATGTATACAATTATGGCGTCCTCGAATTCCCCTCAACTTTGTAGCAAATTGCAACCGACTTCTTGGCAACGCACGTGTAAACTTGGCATTTTTACTTAATTGAAGTTGAACATAAACTCGGACGAATGCACTCAAAACACGCCGTTCGCACGTTATAAAATTTTAGTATTAGTGCTGGAAGCTAAGAAGCTGCCTGGAATTCAGGAGATTTGAGAGAAGCACTTGTGAATCTGTCTTTTTCCGCTTTGCTGCCGTTATATTTGAATCGCCAGCAAAAGGTAAGAGGCTATTGCACAAGTACATACAGCATCATAGACCTCACAACATTTCAGGTGGCTATCGTCTTCAAATTAAGTGTTCTAAGTTCAGTAACATATTTGCTCTGTAGCCTAATATTAAATTAATTAATGTTACAATTAAATTTATACTTAACAGGTTCTATTAGGTCACCTTAATGTACAGTTCCTCAAAAGTGATTAAAACCGCGTGTTTTGCATTTCGTTAAGTGTTCTGATCTCACAAAAAAACATACTCAATAAGCTTGAAATTTTACTTTGCAATTATCTTTGAAAGTAGGTACCAGAAACAGAAAAGTTATAATAGAAATGCTTGCTACTATCAAAGCAAAGCAGTGCACATTTTTCTTAATGTAATCATTTATCTGCTAGTCTTGTTCAGATATGAAATGAAATCAAATCTACGGTTGTAATAAAGTACATATGCCAGAATTTTTTATTTATTAATATATTTATTTTTTATCCCGTTATAAATTCCTGAAACTTGAAACTTTATTTTTGATTTTACTTAAAATTTAATAATTATCTTATAGTATATTATAATACAAGTTTCAAAGGGAAAAATTGACGCACGAGTTGTTTTGGCCAAATAGAACATGTGCGACAATCCGTCTTATAAAGCGAGTGTTTTTTTTGTTGTTATTTGACTTATTTTTAGTTTGCGATATTAATTTTACATAAATGTCAAAAATTGCAGTTGTCATCTTACAATCTAGAGTAGTTTTTTCTTCTATTGTTGGTGGTTGTGATAAAATTCACAAATACGATTAAGGCGGTTAATGGCGATTGAGATGCCAAGATTTGACACTTGACGTCAATTTCATCAACCTTGGAAAACTAAAAGTGTGTGATCTATAGTTTTCATAACGACAGTAAGTTTTATAACACAAAAATTGCAAAAAAAGTGCAAATAAATAACATAAACAGCAAATAACTAAATAGCAATAAATAAATAAATATCAAATAACTTATAAATAACAAATAAATAACATAAATAACAATTAAATAGAAAATAAATCAAATAAATAGCAAATAAATAACAAATAAATCAAATAAATAACAAATAAATAATATAAATAGCAAATTACTTATAAATAACAAATATTCAAGTATAAAAAAAGCAAATAAATAACATATATAGAAAATAATTAACATAAATAGCAAATAGCTTATAAATAACAAATAAATAGCAGTTAACTAAGTTAACTACAATAATGTAGGAATTTGTTTATTAGGAATCATTTTATTATTTTCGTTGATTACCCTCTGTATTCAAGATAATTGTATTTTAAGAGTTTTCCTAGCCCCATATCTTTTGAAATTTATAGTATGCCATTGATTGCCCTTGTTGCTTACTGACCCTTTTAGCAATTGAATTACAATGTATGACCATATTTTGAAGATTTCTAAATCGAAGCTAATTTTGAATAAAGCTAAAATGTAACGATCGCGATTAAAATCACTGGCGGTAATTCAGAATTGGTAGAGATTTCAAAAAGTCCAAAATACACGGTCACTATGGCTATTCGATTGTGAAAAATGATCAAGCATTAAAATTGCAAATACTTAGCTTTTTAATGCGATAAATTGCAATTATGTACAACATATTTTAAAGTATTTTGGGCACGCGATATAATATAATAAATTAGGCAAAAGAATAGATATTTAAATAGTTATACATTAGTGTACGACATATGTATGTTATATCATATTGAACATTCGAATTTACAATGTTTTCACCTAAACTCTAAAGGATATTTTCAACAATTTTAATTAAAATGTGTATCTATAATAATTAACAATTATCATTAACTTTCGTTCAATTTTAAACATATTAAGGGATCAACAGTAAAAGGAAAGAAGTTAAATTTTCTAGAGGCTAAATAGTGTAAAATATACATATGGTTCTTTCTATTTTGCTTTTTCCATATTAGTATGTATGTAATATTAGTATACATTTTTGCCCGAAATAAATTACCGAAATCAGCAAATCAATGCGAAACATAAGTGGCCTACTGTTCAGAAAATAGATTCATATTGCCTATTAGCAGTTTTGAATTGCTTGTTTTTCTCGTCGGGTGTAGTTCTACAAAGTTGATACAATGGGTTAGCAGGCAGTTATAGCTGGTTCAATTGCAAGTATTCTCACGTTTTCGTTATTAAATTCTAACAGCGTTATTATTTCGAAAGCCATACATCCATTAATACAATTCATTAGGCAACAACCAGTTTCAGATACATAAATCTATATTTGCGTTATTGGATTATGAATGGGGTACACATTTTGAGCTAAGTAGGTTAAAAGGCATAGGCACGTATCGATAACACAAACACACAAGAAAATCTTATTTAATTGGTTCTCTGTTTTATGTCTCTTCTATACTTTACAAATACCATACTTTACAAGAAGACAAATCATAAATGAATGCCCTGCCTACATGCCCTGATGGCTACAAGGCCGGTGTTCTTGAGAACTTTGGACAACTATAGACATAATTCGAATAGGTACTCTACCAAGTCTCCTAGGTTTTGTACAAGACCGAAGTTTTCAAGAGTAAAATTCCTACACAGTTTGTATTATATTTTGTAATTTGTTAATACACCTCTTTGGACATACTACATACACATTACACAATTCAGTCAAATTGTTATATATTTAATTCTAATTCGTTTTTGAGATTGATGAACGTTATGTCTGTAATATCAAGTGAGACTACCTACATATTTATATCGCAAAAATATTAGATTATAACGATTTGATGTGTTGATGGTATCACATTAGGGGCTTCTTTATTAAAAAAGAAATTATGTTTTAAGTGCCACCCTTTCAAAATGTTACTTGATCTGAGAAACAATTAGAGTATTTTATTCATAATTAAAAAATCTGATGTGGCCAGGCACATGACTTCATCATACTACATATAAAATTAATAGTTTGGCTGCATGAGATTGGATTTGATGGAGATCGTCGTGTCTGCATTAAAATAAAACTAGTTAGCCAGGATTTGACAGATATTTTGATACTACTGACAGTAGGTATTGTCAAAACATCAACTTTGACACTACCTTCTGTCATTAGAATGAAAATATCTGGCATGGCTAACTAGTTTTATATTTGCTCATGTTCAGCTAAACTAATAATTTTTCCCTAAATAGTCATAGACATGAATTTTTCAGACTTTCCTCTACACACATAAAAATTTTACGGAGTGAATTCGCACGTAGTTAATCGTACACAAAAAGGAGTGAAATTTTCTTCGAAAATCAGTTGATTGTATCTTAAAAATTGTTGTTATACATAATTTCGGAGTTAATTTAACTACACAGCAGGTAGTTGAAAATAGTTGATATCCGACAAGGTGAAAATTTTCACCGGCTCCAGCACGACGGTGTGAAATAAAAATTAACACCACCCAGGGTGTTGAAATAACTGAGAAACGAGAGAAAATACTTTTTTTATTCATTCAAACTCCGCGTGGAGTGAACAATTTCCAAAATGGTACGATTTATTTCAAAAAGTGAAAAATTTGCCCTCTTGGCAACAACAGTAGGTACGTCATAACGTCGCCACGAAGGCGGTCGCTTCGCAGTTCGGCCTCGGGACTTGTGCTGTAGGTTAGGAGTGAGGTTAGTTTTTGATTACTTGTAATATATTACATATTAGTAACCTATTTGGCATGGAGCAGTCTATTTTCATCTCCGTGTTAAATACGAAAACAATAACAGAGAAATTTTAGGTTTCGTCGCATTTAATACGACAAGTATGTAACGACAGGTAGGTACTTGTGCGTTGTATATTACCCATTGGTTGTGGTCACAAGCTTTTATATTTTTGAACATTTCAGCTACATTATAATCATAGTGACTGTCATTGAAGATTGAGACGTATTGACCGCACCCTGTGCCAGGGGATGAGGTTTAATTACCAATTAATAAAATATATGTTCGTAAGTTTTACTTACTACGAATGTATCTGATAAGTATTAATTCCCATTTGTATTACTACAGTTTTCTTGTCTTAAAAATTAAGTATAGAAGAAGAAAACGCACATTTTACTATTCCATGAACGTCACGGCAAGTGGAAAGCAAAATTTACACCAGTTTTTCACCACGAATTCAATACATATGTAGGAGAAGTCACCAACAACTTGCCACAAAGGTACAGTGATACATTTTAAGCAATGTAAGATATATTTTCAAACAAAATAGTTATTGATATTGCAGCTTGAGACATATTTACCGCCTCCGTGTGCCAGGGGATGGAGTGACAGTAAAACTGATACATGTTTAGTCACGTAAGTATTATTTACTACATATACAACTGATACGCATTAATTTGGTTTTGTATTACAGGTTTCTTTACCATTAGAACTTAAAAAAGGAAGAAGTGGAGCATTGCCTGTTGCAGTTGACAGACAAGACGGTGTACTACTGATTATTATTTATAGTATATTTATATGTAAGTATTGTGGAATAGATATAATATTGAACAAAATAAAGGATTGATATCTAAATTACATGAGTATTTAAATTAATAACTTTTCTGTGTTACAGTCACTGTCACTAAAAAACAACTAACTAAACTGTTGTTTCTTATTGACTAGTGATCAGAACACAGAAAACTGATTAATTGGCATATTTTTTATTTTTGCTGGCCCCCGCATCAATTCTCCCTTTGGTATAAATTTAACTCCGTATAGGATAATTTTAACACCCGCGCGGTGAAAACAACCAACTCCCTAAAGATTTATTTTCAACTCCTTTTCAAATAATAATAACTACAAAAGGAGTGAATGTACTCCCTAAAAATTCAACTCCGTCCGATCTAACTACATGCGCAAATGGTCGCGAGGGAGATCCATAGCGGTGTTGAATCGGTGTTAAATCCAACTCCGTATTTTTATGTGTGTACTGTTTTTCCTCTACTTCATACTGTGTAGGATAAAGTAAAAAGGAAAGAATATTTCACAGATTTCCAATTTCTTTTTTATCATAAATACATAATTGAAACAAATAAGCACCCTGGCTACATTGACGCGTTACCCTATGGGCAAAATGAGCATTTGCCCAGGGCCCCCAACAACAAGGTGTCCCCAAACCAGTATTTTGGAAACTCATTTCCATAATATCCTATCACACCATGTCAGTCCTCATTAACGTTGCAAGCACATTTAGACTCCTCTCAGCGAGGGTCCAACTAATCTTGAACAAATTCATTATTTGTTTAATTCATTATCAAGAACATTAAATTTTATATTTACGCTCCTGCCGGTTGGGAACTAAAACTATAAATTAATTAGTATATTACCGTCGTGAAAATATCAAATTTCGACTTTAGAAGAAACGATTATCTTACATTGTGTATTGTATGAGACTAATGAGAAACCCTTGACTAAGTTAGAAGAGAGAAAGCTATATGAATGCTTCGAAGATTTACAGTCTATTCTTTTTCTTTTGTTATTCTATTCTGTAAAGATTGATACCACAAAATAGTCTCTAAAATGCAATGTGCAAAATGCTGTAAATCTTTCAAAATACTTATTATTAAACAGTGTGTATAAAAGAAACGTAAACAGTCTATATATTTCTTTCTAAAAAGTTGACAAGAAAAAAAATTAAATAAAAATTTTAGGAAATTGCTTTAGCTACAAATTTGAAATACTTAGAAATTAATCACACTTTATAGTCAAAAGTACTTCGTATTTGTAGCTTAAGTCATTTTTCAAAAAGACGAGCTATTGACATCAGTAGAAACCCTTTTAATATTGATTAATGCTTTCTTTTAACAGTTTTTCACAGTTCAATTTGTAATTTAAAAGACTATCAATAAACAGGAAAAATATACAGGGTATAAAAAAATAATTTGGTTTGCTTCTTACAAATGCATTTACAAAAGTCATTGAAGTTTCTAGCTTAAGTCTTATCCTAAGACTTTTGTTTGGTTTCTTGCTTCGAAACAGAAGACCAGATATTGACACTAACGTTTCTTCTTGTTAAAACTGTAGGTATGCGTTCACTAAGGAAAAAAATTATGAAAGCGACAATGTTTGAAAAAGAAAGAGGAAATTACAGATTATTAAAAATAGCGTATAAAAAATCTATTAAAACTGTATCACAAAAATAAATTCCTACATATTGACGATGGCGTATTTCGCAGTTTTTGCAATATGCAAGCGTCAGTGTATCTAGATTCCCTTATGTAATCATTTACAAAAATTATTTAATTTGCTTAATTTTGACAGCCGGTAGCAAATCTAATTAAATTTATTATTTTAAAATAATAATAACAGAACTACAATAAATTTTAAAAAAATGCGTTCGTTCAAGCGTCAATTAAATTTAAAGTTAAAAAAGATGTAGATTGTTGCGGTAGATTAGTAATAAATTATATCTTTATGATGATATTTTATCGATGTGTTGAAAATGTCATTTGTGATACAATTACAAAAGCGGGACAAATTGCTCGTTTTTCTATAGATTCTAAATCTGAAAACGACAAATTTAAAAGTATTTTGCATTTGTTGATCGTATTCGTTACATATTTGACACCGATTTTCAGGTTTAATCCAGGTTTATTTTAAAATTTATGCTTTTAGACGCAGATTTTTCGAAAAAAGAAAAGACATATCATATCATTTATTCTAAATTTGTTGTTTATGATCAATGCCTTCGATTGTTGTCCTTTTGACAAATTAAGTGTATTGTAGAAAATCTATATTTAATAAACAATTAATTGAATAAAGTACGTCATATAATATTAGAAAATATCCTAAATTCTACCTTATTGCTGTGTGAAACTGTCAATATCTACACTGTCGTTGCAGCATGTATGTATGTATGTGTGAGCCAGTGCGAAACAATCCAAAACTTGGTAAAAAATACATCCATACATGAGTAATGCTATGTATTAGTCATATTCCTGACAAACGCACTTACGTAATATTCACTTAATTGCAAGTAGGACAGAAAAATCAAGATGTGACGACGTATGTTATCCGTCATAAATTAACAATAAACTGTCGACATATTTTCGCACAATTTACGGTGCCATACTATTGTTGTAAAAGTTTTTTCCCTAGCAGCAACCAGTGAGATATTATTATTACACATTATGCAACTACATACATACATGCCATTTAATAGTATTTCGAGTCTGTGTATAAGTTTTATGAAGTCCCATGCTGCATAATGCAGTCATCAATATATTTGAGGTGTTGCTGTCGCGTCATGTCGTCAGTCGTGGTATTTATGGGAGAGAACACGAAATCCTTGGTGCGGTTACGATGGGCGATTGTTTGCTATGTCGTTGGTCGGTTAAGGACGTCACTACTGTGCATTGTTCGAGATAATAAATCCATTTAAAATACACAAATAGCGAAAATAATATCCATGTTTGTTCCAGCAATTGTTATGTGGCTATTTGTCTGTAGTCAGACTCGTGTGACCTTACCTAACCTACTTACTAACGAGGAAATTTGTGTGTGTGTAACTGTACCGCATGGTACGTTTTACATAGTTGATGGTCAGTTGTACTTGATGATGAAGATATTTGCATTTGCTTGTTATAATTCTAGGTTACGGATTTCTACATAAAGAAAACAGATCATTAATTCAACAGAAAACATAAGTTATCGTAGGCAAAAAAGTATACGTCCATACGACCATACGTACCTAATAATAACCATTTGTCAGACATATGTGTGCATTTGTTTGTTATGAAAAAATATGTGACAAACGTACAATTATGACAAAGATAACCCAAACCACAGGACTCAACCAGACCCTTCTCCAGAACCATGCTATTTATTTTTTAGATTTGGAGAACAAGGTAGGTACGATAAGTTTTGTGCTTTTTTATCTCTCTACAAAAGATAACGATTAGCGTTAACTTTGGGGGACTCTACATTTTTTTAGAAGCAACAACATTCACAACTCTGTCACATTACATCTTTTAAAGAAATAGTTAGAAAACAAATTTTGAAATGAAAGATTAAACTTCAATCTTATGAACTAAAAAGATATGTGACCCTATGTGTGCGTGGATGTGAAAATAGACCAGTTGTCCGTTTCTAGTTACGCAGATAATCGCAACTAAAGTAAAACTGGTTCAAAGTATACATTTTTGTTTTATTCGCTAATTAGTCTCTTTATTGTGTTCATGATGTATCAGATGTGTTCGTATAAAACCCGTCTGCAGTCACTTGTTATTTGGTTGTTTGTCTGTTTGCTTCTTGCGTTGAAATCTTGTAATCCATATTTTACCTAGTTCCAAGTGCTCAACGAGTTGAATTTTTGCCTGTGGAAAAAGACACATGACAGGACAATGCACGAATCAATAAAAAAACTTGGAGCAATTTTCAAAATTTGTCCAACCGAGTTGAAATTTTGCATGTGAGTTCCGTTGACAATGTATGAGTCAATAAAAAACGTGACATTTTTCCAAAATTTGAAAATATTTTCAAAATTTGAAAAAATTTTCAAAATCTGGAAATCTTTGTCTAATTGTGTTGAAATTTTGTATGTGGGCAGATTTCCGGTGATAGTGGATGAAATTATCATGAATTGTTTATAAAACGTAGTTTTAATAAATTTACCTTAAATAATTTGATACTGTCTGATTTATTTGTATTGTATACGTCGTTAGATTGGATTTGCAAATATGGATTTTTAACTGACATAAGTGATGCATAATTATGTTTCAGGATCTTACAGGTTTTTACATATCGTAAAAATATTATCATGATGTTATTTTCAAAATAACTCCAAATGCAGTATGTGTAAGTTATTTACGATTCAACAAATTCACAGCAAACACTGGCTTCGACGCAGCAGAACCAGTCTCGAGAGCATTTGGAGTTTTTCGTGCCACCCAACAATCAAATCTTTACAGGAATTTTACGCGTTATCTCATTTCAATCTCTATGCAAATTATCTAGAAAGCATATTATTATTGCGACTAAAATATATCGTTATTATTCTTATTATAATAACGAAGTTTTGACCACTAATATAGGCAATCTGTTCTTACAATTAAACTATTATTCTAACAGCTAAATTTATTAAGTATTTTTTTTGTATAATATATTGGCGGTACTGTCTTTTCATTAATATCGTTTCACATTAAAATTATCCGTATTAACAACTCAACCACAAATTGGCAAGGCGGCACTACAAGAACCTCAAGATATACATATAACAATAAATAGTTTATACCTAACACTGCTTTTCTCAAAAACATTTCTCAATTCAGAATTTCTAGATTTTCTGAATTTCGTAGGACTCAGATTCTACGAAAACATCATTACAGAAATAATTTCAATATTTTTCACTTAAGTTCCACTAAAAAAATTATGTGGCCAATATATATGTATATATATATATACCATATATATATGGGAAAAAATAAATCGCAAATCCACGTTAATTTATTATGGTTGCCAGATTGCACTCGATGCCATTCTAAATTTTAAACATCTGACATTAGATATTTCAGTTTTCTTCCGATTCCGACAATTAATTACGTTAATTATGTTTGGTCGCCATATTGGATCCGCCATTTTGAATTTTATATGTTTGACAACAGATTTGGAATCCGAAACATTTATATATCACATGTTTTAATGTTTATCTGAATCCGACACCTAATTACATGTTTGGTAGATCAGCCATTTTGAATCCTAAAAATCTGAAATCAGATTTGGAATCAGAGACCCCAAAAACCCCTCTCGAGACTGCTTAAGTCTTCTTAAGAATCGAGAGATGAAGATACCTAGCTTAGACTATTTAGTTCCCCGGCCCATGGCGCCGGGGAATAGATTAAAAAACGTATAAAACCTAAACGGAATAATGAAGTAATAAATTCTACTAGAAATCTTAAAATTAATATTGAAATTGTTCCAAAAATGTTGGAGTCAGCGTAACTCGATATGCCCGAAGTTATTAACTTTAAAACTTTGCAGAAGTTTGGAGCAACTTAATTTTTCTTTTTCAATTTTTCTTGATAACCGGTTTTAAAATGTTGGAGTACCTTTGCCATAAGTCATTCTATCTAAAAACACGTATAATTCAAATTCGGTCAACTTGTCCCTTTTCATATCCAGGCACACATATTATTTCTTTATTTCTGGGACTACACAATTAACTAACTACAATAATTCAAGATGAACAACAACGTTGCATTAGTAAAAAATGAGCAAACATCCTAATAGCGAAAACAGACGATTACGATGACATGATTCAGTCATTATTAAAAAAGGGATAGGTTCACCAGCCAGGTGGAGAGTAAGATTGGAAAATCATTTGCAATAATGGATCAAAACTAAAACGAGAAGAATGGAGATAGTTCGTATGTAAAAATTGCCGCAAGACAAAAAGGTAAAATTGTGGTAGTAGTGAAATTGTCTGAAATTGACGCTTTTTGTTTATTTAAAACATGTTTTATTTGATTAGGTACATGTTTAAATTCGATAGAAGAACAATGATAATATCAATATAAGATCATAATGTTCCGAAATAAATATCAAAAGATAAATGGTAGATACTGATTTGAGTTTTAGGGGTTGTTGGCCGTGGAGCAAACGTTTTGGACTTTTGTGCCGATTAATTCCTGCAATTTTATGAGTAAAAAAATCATGCAATAATTTCTTGTAATAAAGTATAAACATTCCTGGTCAAACAATTTATGGTTCAATTAAAATTTACGGTTTGTATATTTTAAGGAACGAGATTTATTTAGTGCAAATATAATTATTGCTTTGAGTGAAAGAATTATGATTTTCTTTTTAATGAACCAAATTCTAGGTCGATTTATAATGCAATATCTTAAGGTTGCAATAAATAGTTTTTTATTGAATATATTATTAATGGATTCAAGAAATTAGTCAGACTTTAAATTGATTAAGAAATTAAGTCTTCTTATTGACAAGAACGTTTCCGAGGCCACATTAGAGAAAAATCTCCACTTGCACTCCAGATAGTTTAATTGAAAATCTTCGTCCAGTTAATATGGCTGAGGAGTCTACCGATTAGATTTTCTTTGGGGACGTTGGTTGTGGGGTTCCCTCTTGGACGGTGTGCGTCACTCCAGGAGGTCATTGCTAAGCATCCAAATAAGATATGAGAGGCATCTTCCTCCACTTCATTGCAAAGTCTACACAGAGGTTCTGCTTTCAGAAGTTGTATAGTGTGCAGGTGCTTCCAGAGTCCGGTCACCATCCTGATGTTGTTCCTACGTTTATCACCTCAGCGCCTAAATGTCTTGAGGGTTCCTTCTATAGTATTTTACTGTGTCAGTGCCCTGTTAAGCTCTCCCAGCGATCGGTGCGTTGTTAATAGCCCATCTCTCGCACGTCTAGCTTGATTAGGTACACACTTTGATATGCTTATCATTTCCATCATCTGGTGCAATGCCTGGCCTACTTGGTGGTTTTTCTGCCAGTTTGTCGACTCTTTCATTACCTTTCTCCCCTTTGTATCCTGGCAGCCACTGTAGTGTGTCTATCTCTGCCAGTCTTGTTAGGTTTTGGAGGCATCCCCATCCCCAATAACACATTTTCAATGGGTTATTACATATGCATGTTTAAGTTTATGCATTAAAAATATGCGTTTGAGTGAACTTTGTAGCTTTGCTAATCATTTAAAAATATCTGGCTCAATTCGGTCACGTGTAGGTGACGAATTCTGTGAATATCGGTGTGTTTTAGTTGATCGCAAGAAGACTACGGACATAGCCACCAATAATCTTAAAATCCGCCAGATAGACTCGACAGAATTGAGCCGCATATTTTTTGTATTATCGCCAAAGGTTCCAAGTTCACCTTAACTTATAATTTGAATGGAAATACCTATAATATCATTTCGGTGTAAATCTCATTAAAAAATTATGAAGTATATTTGTTACCTACGCATTTCGAGGACAACCTTAAAATACAAACGCCACCAATATAAACGCTATCAGTGCTACAGGGACACTTCTAAAAAATCTTTCATTTAAAGTCTCTTTCAAGTGTTTTTAAAAGTTTTTTTGACATTTGACCTTAACTTTTTCGAATACTTTAGGTGATATTTTTGAGTTCGGATGCGTATGCTGCGCAAATAAATGACAATACTAATAAAGGAGAAAGGTAGTTTGCAATAGTAATAAATACATTTACAATATCCACGTTTCCCAGAGTTTTATAATTTTTAATTGTATTTTGTCGAAAATTTAACAACAATCATCTTAATTACTGGAGAGATTTAAAACATAAATGCTTTTAAAAGAAAACATATATTTTTTTAGCTTAAACTTAGTGAGGTTTCATTCTTATTCGTTTACATTAAGAATCAGTCAAACTATAAAATATAATATATAAGTATTCGTATTAAAAACAAAAAGAAACAAAGTTTTGCATAATCAATCTATTGAAGACAATTATTCAATTTCTATTCACGTAATAATCCATATTCTACAGAGTCACTGAAACTTTACGATTAACACTGTTTTTCTTGAACTCTCTTAGCAGTACCCCAAAACATTTGAGTAAGGTTGAATTCAGAAAAATAAAATCCTCTACTAAAGTTGAGAGGAAAAGAAACGGTTCTATTAAAAAAACAATTTTAGTTGCTATAACAAGTTATGTAAGTTAAAAACAAAAGAAAAATGCTAAAACTTGTAGCAGTATTAAAAAAATGAATTTATTTCCCGAAACATTTTTGTTAGAAAAATAACATTGAAAGCAGTTATAGCAATCATTCCTTAACTTGTATACATTTCCAATTTCCCTATTCCTTACCATCATCGAGAAAATTATATTATGTATATTCGGTATAAATTTTTCTTATTTTCAAAAGTCGAATGTTGTCGTACCGGTAAAGATAGAGAAAGAACAGAACCTTTTATATCTGAACCGTGCTCAAAGCTTCTATTAAAAGGAGATTCTATTAGGAGGCAAAAAGTTATTATCTGTTGAACTCATAGTTAACCTTTATTACCTTTCCTATTCATGTTACTTCTTACATTTGCAACTACATATGTTAATATGATATCTCAATTACATACTGCATATTGTGTTTATAATAAGTAAAGTATTTGGAAGTGTCATTTGGCCTCGCGCTATTTTTGAACCCGGCCCCGAAAAAGTTTGGGCCGGCCCTGCCGGGCAGCATTCTCTTCTACTTTTGGCCACGCGATGCATCCGTAGGTGATCATGGGTTTTACTACCGAGTTATAAAGCCATAGCATCATCTGCGGTTTGAGTCCCCATATATTTCCGAGTGCCTGCAATTTTCGAGAGCATACAGCGCCATTTAACAAAAATATTACTTTCAAGGAAAGAAATCTCTTCCTGCATAGAAGTAAAGTAATTTTTGTTTGTGTCCAAATATATTTATTTTACTTAAATAAATATTTCAGATAAACTAATCTCTACAAGCAAATGAGCAAAAGACCTCCGAACTATTTTACTGTGTTTTGAGCATACTTTTACAATCATTAGAAGATTTTTTAAATGGTAAAATTTATTTAACTACAATTAACGATTTAATTTCATAAATTTTGTTTTAATAGCAAATTTAATGTTGATTCGTTTGTGTTATTGTGCATCAAATTTTATATGCAATATTTTTTTCCAGTAACTATAAGACATTCAACTTTTCCAGAATCGGAGTCGGTCTACGAGGATTATCTGGAGTCGGAGTTAAATGTATTTTAGGGAATCTACAACTCTGGATTAAATCCACAATTTAATAAACTAAAGCAACCAATTACTAAATAATAAAATGCCGATTTATGACTGTAGTGGGTTTGAAATCGAAATTAGACGTGACTTTTTCTGAAAACAATAAGAAAAGTTATAAATAGACAAAACATTTGACGGTTGATTACAGTACTATTGCGGCGGCCTTGATAGTATCGTTTAATTACGAATAAATGCAAATACTATCGACACTTTAAAATGTTCCCATTAGCACAGATGAATTCAACGCTCACTGCTATCTATCTACTTTGTTTTACTGATCTTTTTAAGAAACCTTTTTTTTGCCATATCCGTTAGCCACTGCTTGTTGGCTTACACTGCTTACTAGTACTAGTACTAGCACAGTTATTTATGTATGGAATTAGGTCGCATTTGTTTTGCATCGAAGGAATTTGTTTACAAATAACTCATAAATTATTTCTTAAATACTTTTCCTTTTAAATATTGTAAACTACAGCGTCCCAAAAAAATGTTAAACATCCGTAAGGACGTACAAGAAACTAGGACATAAATTCCTTCCGCGTCGTCTAATGTTCCTTGGGTAGAACAAAATAAAAATATCCACCTGACAATTTATGGTGATAGGTGCTTGTGTGTGCTCTTTGGTAACCAAAGAATTCTCGGAAAAGAAGTTGCGTATAAATTTACTCCCTAATTAAAACCGATGTTTATGCGATCCGAATTTTAACGCCATCTCGTACGTATTTTTAGCATTTTTAATAAAGTACTAAACACATGCCGGCAATAAAATCTTTATGCTCGCGCTGAAGTTGGCTTTCGGCCGCTTGCTGCTGGATGTAACAATTGGGAATCGCGTAGGTGAAAATAAACCACTCCAGAATTTCGGTTTTATGTGTATAATACCAGTAATTTCTATTATTATTATTATATAGCGGTATAAATTACCTATTCTTAGAAGAATTTTAAAAAATGTTGGCTCTTACATTTCTGCATCCAGGTTAACTTTTTTAACTTCCCGAGTAATTATAAACTACGATAAACTTTATACGGAACAACAAAGGAAGAGAGAGAACAATAATCCAAATCTGACTGAGTTGAGTGAACAAGATTACCAAAAAAATGCTTGAAAGTAACTAAATATTAATATTACTTGAATTTTTTTTTTGTGAAAATGTTTACCAAGATAACGAGCAAGGCCTTTACAACAGTGGTCAAATTCAGTATGCTTTTCTTGTTTTCATTTAAAATTTACAATTTGTATATTATAACGAACGAGATTTATTTACTTCAAATAATTATGATTGTAACTAGATATGAATATACAGACCTCCCGTATCTTTCCGGACTTACCGTAATGATTAATGTATATATAGTAAATAGTAAACATACAGGCGGGATGTAAATTTTTAAATAAATTAAAAATTACAGCCAAAACCTGGATTTGAACCAGGGACCTTTGTGTCGCTAGCACAAGACTCTACCAACTGAGTTATCACCATTTACTATATATAATTATGATTGTGTTGAAAGGAAGAATCATTTTTTCTTTATATTGAAAAAATTATTGACTACACAGCTAGAAATTGTTGTTTAATGCAATAAATATTGTTTGAAGACAGGCAAAACATATTTATTTGGTATATGTTTATTTGAGTCAAAACAATATTACTTTCGTTGTAGCAATTAAATATATTTTTGCCTGTATTCAAACTCTCACTTATTTGAGTTAAGCAAAAATTTCAGTGTAGAACTTTTTGAAGGGTACAGTACAGCAAAATCTACACGCTTTTTGAGATGTCGCACATCCTCGACCAGTGGTTAGTTTTTCTACATATACATATAGTCATGGTTAGGGTGGCAAAGTGTACGCTGATTCGCAATCGGAACTTGAACCTACATGCACTGTGCTCTGTACTGCTGATAACACACTGCCTTTTTTGCAATTTAGTCATTCGCATGACATCTCTGCGGCAGGTTTTCGCCAGTGCAAGGAAAGTGTTTACAGCGCCATTTAACAATACTAGTAAATAAGTTAGAATTAAGTTACTCATTAGTAGAGCTGTGAATTGTATGCACTAAAAAACAGGGATATATGCGCATACAGGATCCTGCAACTAAGCTCCCGTCTTCTGTAGCTCACTTACTCATTAAGCTAAGAGTTTGACATTTTGCAAGCTTACCCTGTACTTCAAGCTACAATTCAAGAAATTATTTTTTATTATACAGGATGTTCCAAAAATGTTCAACGCCACGGTAATATATTTTTTTAAATTGCATGCTATACATTTTTCTACACATTTGGAAGTCTTTTATGGTTGCCTTTACATATCACCAAAATTTTATTGAAGTCGGTTGAGTGACCGCAGCGGAAAAAATTAAAAACCAAAAAAAATTGATTTTGCATCGTAGGCTTTAAAAATCAATAAAAACCACAAAATGCACCTCGTTAATAAAATTTTGCGACGTGCTTATTAAGTTAGATGTAATAGTCTCGTTAACCAAGTGACATTGATACAAATTATACAGGCTAACCAAAATCGAGTGGCAAACTTGTCAAACTTCAAAGCGCACTATTGTTCTTATTTTAAATTGGAACCCATAATTTTTACTTTATCATACGCAGTATGCTAAAGTATTGTAATCATGCCGAAAAAAAAAATTGAGATTTTAGCGGAAATAGGTCTTTTTGGGTCCCCTGAACATTTTTGACCAAGGTACAAAAAAATGTCTGTGTGTGTGTGTATGTGTGTGTCTGTGCGTATGTGTGTAAACGATTTTTGTGGCGACGATTCCGGAGAAACTACTGAAGGTATCGGGACGAAAGTTCATATTTAGAAGTTTCATGACCTAACTTAGAGCTGAGGTTTTGGTTAAGGTTTTGGTTCAAAAGGGTCCAAAGGAACTGGTAGTTTATTCTAAGCCTTTTTCAAGGATTTTGCTAAAGAGCCGCCATTTCTGTAATTTCGACAAAATAGTTAAATAATAATTTAAAGTAGAGGAAATTTTGGATAAATTATGCCTATGAAATTTTTTGGTAAAATTAATAGTTTAGCTTTTTAGTTTATTCTAAGCATTTTTGAAGGATTTTGGAAATGAGCGGCCATTTCTGTAATTTCGACAAATTAGTTAATTAACAAATTAAAGTAGAGGAAATTTTGAATAATTTATGCCTATGAAATTTTTTGGTAAAATTAATAGTTTAGCTTCAAGAGCAAATTCTATTTGATCGAGATCGGTCGCATCTGCATTGATATGAAATTACATAGTAGCCAGGATTTTGACAAATATTTTTTTGTGTTGTCACATTCGAAAACAGCTGATCTCATCAGAGGTTGGAAAACCACTATGGAACGTTGCCGCTGTAGTGCGGCAAATTATAAAATACAAATTTCAAATAAAGTAAGATCACCAATTTGATTGTTTGTTGATAAGACATATCAACCCGTCTTTATATCTAATTCTAGAAACGATACATTGAGAAAGTTATAAATAAAGTATAGCGATGAGTGTAGGTTTATTTTAGTATGTTGGTAGGGATGTGTCATGAACAAATATAAATCTGTCAGAATTTGAATTACCTTTTTAAGGTGCGTTTTCATTAGTGACAATGGCAGTGGTAGCAGACGGCGTTATAGTATTTCCAATAGAAAGTTGATAGTGACTCATGTTTATGTACATGCAAACTAGTATGTGTCATTATCACGATATGTAAGAAATACTATAATTTCGTATTCTACCACCGCCATTAGCCACCATTACCTACCAATCGGAACGCACCTTTAAACTTGACGTTTCGTCAAAGTGGTACCAACCTAGCATTTACTATTCAGACATCATTTATTTTTTTTTAAATACGTATTTCTTAAAAAGCAACACAATAAACGTTGATGTCGCTCTTGCCAAAAACTAGATAGCCGACTCGCTCATATGCGACGGCGACACTCCGCCTTCGGTGACGCGCCGCATCACCGCTCGTCGCGCTATTCCGTACTTTCGGCATTTGTAACATAAATAACTATTATTCTAATGACGTAGTGTAGGTAGTGTCAAATGCTGATGCTTTGACAATACCTATGATTTATCTCAATAGAATAGATTCTCATGCAGCTAAACTATTAATTTTATATATTGTATGATAAAGTCATGTGCCTGGCCACATCAGATTTTTTTTAGGTGAAACGATGCGGAATTAAAGAATAAATATTGTTTCTGAATACAAGCCCATCACAATTCCCAATATTTTAAAAGTTATTCGCCAAAAACTCATTTTTCAACGTTTCCAACGGCAATTTTAGGTAACAAATATCGTACGTGGCGTTGAAAAACAATGTATTACATAAAATATAACGCAGAGAGGTATTTTAGATTTTACTGTACTTAATTAAGTAGTTATTCTATTGCTAAATTTACTGCAAAATTTACCTATAGCCACATTTCCGTCCTTACCGCTATAGGTAAATTATGCAGTAAATTTAGCATTTGAATAACTACTTAATTAAGTACACTCAAATCTAAAATACGTCTATTATTTTTACTTTATCATACGCAGTATGTAAAGTAATGTAATCGTGCCAAAAAAAAAATTTGAGATTTTAGCGGAAATAGGTCTTTATGGGTCCCCTGAACATTTTTGACCAAGGTCCAAAAAAATGTCTGTGTGTGTGTGTGTATGTATGTATGTCTGTGTGTGTGTAAACGATTTTTGTGGCGACGATTCCGGAGAAACTACTAAAGGTATCGCGACGAAAGTTCATATTTAGAAGTTTTATGACCAAACTTAGAGCTGAAAAGCTTTTGGTTCAAAGGGGTCCAAAGGAACCGGCTATTTACTCTTAGCATTTTTCAACGATTTTGCAAATGAGCCGTCATTTCTGTAATTTCATCAAAATAGATAAATAATAAATTAAAGTAGAGGAAATTTTGTATAATTTATGTCTATAACATTTAAAATTGTAAAATTAATAGTTTAGCTGCAGGAGCAAATTCTATTTGATCGAAATGGTGTCTACATTAATACTAGGTGCCCAGGATATTTTGAAGTTTTTGACAGTATTTGGAACGTCAGCGTTTGCGAAACGTAAATTCAACACGCAAATGCATGGAGAATTGCCATGAGGAGCTAGGTGAAACAATATTGAAAAACAATATTTCGAGTGCGGATAGCAATGTTATGTTTTCGCGAATAAATATACAAGAAAGATTGTAAGACGGTATGTTAACCTTAAAACTTATTTGGAATATTGAGCATAATTCTTTATGAACGTTTGTAGTTAGCACTGAAGACGGCGTAAAACTCGAAAATATAGTATGCTAGAAGCCAATATAATATATTAATCATCAGAACCAGAACCTTTTTACTTTATCATCCGTAGTATGACAACACTCCATATTTAGAAGCTTTCTGTTGAACCAAGGGTCCAAAGGAACTGGCATTTTAGTCTTAGCATTTTTGAAAGATATTGCAAATAAGCCGCTTTATCTGGAATTTCGTCGAAATAGTTAAATAATAAATTAAAGTAGAGGAAATCTGAATAATTTATGACTATGACATTTTTTGGTAAAATTAATAGTTTAGCTACATGAGCAAATTCTATTTCATCGAGATCGCTCGTACTGCATATAAACTAGTTAGCCAGGATTTGTCAGATATTGTGATTCTAATGACAGTAGGTAGTGTCAAATGCTGATGGTTTCACATTATCTACTGTAAATATAATCAAAATATCTCTAGTCTATTACTAGTAGTTTTATTTTAATCCAGACATGGCCGATCTCGATCAAATCGAATCTCATGCAGCTACACTATTAATTTTATATATGGTATGATAAAGTCATGTGCCTGGCCACATCAGATTTTTTTTTGTATGTTTTATTTAAGTCAATCAACTAATTTTTGTGATTATTTTTCTAGGAAACTTTTGGATATTTAACAATATCTTACTTTCTATTAATCGGACCACACATAGCGGAATTACAAAATTTCTATTTTTACTGTATCATACGCAGTATGCAAAAGTATTGTAATCATGCCGAAAAAAAAGTCAGATTTTAGCGGAAATAGGCCTTTTTGGGTCCCCTGAACATTTTTGACCAAGGTACAAAAAAATTTCAGTGTGTGTGTGGTGTGTGTGTGTGTGTGCGTGCGTGTGTGTGTAAACGATTTTTGTGGCGACGATTCCGGAGAAACTACTAAAGGTATCGGGACGAAAGGTCATATTTAGAAGTTTCATGACCTAACTTAGAGCTGAAAAGCTTTTGGTTCAAAAGGGTACAAAGGAACAGGTAGTTTATTCTAAGCCTTTTTCAAGGATTTTGCAAATGAGCCGCCATTTATGTAATTTCGTCAATATAGTTAAATAATAAATTATAGTAGAGGAAATTTTGAATAATTTATGCCTATGACATTTTTTGGTAAAATTAATAGTTTAGCTGTAAGAGCAAATTCTGTTTGATCGATATCGGTCGCATCTGCATTGATATGAAACTAAGTACATAGTAGCCAGAATGTTGACAAATAGGTTTTTGTGCTGTCACTCGAAAACAGCTGATTTCATCAGAGGTTGGAGTACCGTTATGGAACGTTGCGGCAAAGTACAAAATACAAATTTCAAATAAAATGAGATCACCAATTTGATTGTTTGTTGATAAGAAATATCAACCCGTCTTTATATCTAATTCTAAAAACGATCAATTGAGAAAATTGTAAATAAAGTATATAGGGATGAGTGTAGTTTTATTTTAGTATGTTGGTACGGATGTGACATCTACAGTGTCATGAACATATATAAATCTGTCAGAATTTGTTTTTTTTTTTTTTTGACTTGCTTATTTTACTTCGGTCTAGTTCCGCAACTTAGGCCAATCACCGACGCTGAGGGCAGGCTACACACACCCAGGAATTTTGTCCTACTGAAGGAATTCCAACCTCCAGTAAGAGTTCTTTAACGTGCACGTCGCATAATGACAGCACACGGGGCCACCGGCTTTACTTCCTCATCCGATGGAAGGCGGCATGCAAAGGTATTTGTTCCCTGCCTAAAATACCAGGACAGTTGATTTTAGCTTTTTAAACTTGACGTTTCGTCAAAGTGGTACCAACCTAACATTTCCTATACAGAAATATAAAAAAATGCTTATGCTTTGACAATACCTACGATTTATCTCAATAACATAGATTCAGATGCAGCTAAACTATTAATTTTATATATTGTATGATAAAGTTATGTGCCTGGCCACATCAGATTTTTTATGAAACAAATTGTTTTTCAAAGCCACGTACGATATTTATTATCTAAAATTGCCGTTGGAAACGTTGATTAATGAGTTTTTGGCGAATAAGTTTTAAAATATTGGGAATTGTTATGGGGTTGTATTTAGAAACAATGATTATTTTTTAATTCTGCATCATTTCAGATAAAAAAATTATGGGTTCCAATTTAAAATAAGAACAATAACACGCTTTGAAGTTTGACAAGTTTGACACTCGATTTTGGTCACCCTGTATAATTTGGATCATTGTCACTTGGTTAACGAGACTATTGCATCTAACTTAATAAGCACGTCGCAAAATTTTTTTAGCGAGGTGCATTTTGTGGTTTTTATTGATTTTTAAAGCCTAAGATGCAAAATAATTTTTTTTTGGTTTTTATTTTTTTCCGCTGCGGTCACTCAACCGATTTCAATAAAATTTTGGTGATATGTAGGCATTCATAAAAGGCTTCCAAATGTGTAGAAAAATGTATAGCATGCAATTTAAAAAATCTGATGTGGCCAGGCACATGACTTTATCATACAATATATAAAATTAATAGTTTAGCTGCATGAGAATCTATTCTATTGAGATAAATCATAGGTATTGTCAAAGCATTAGCATTTGACACTACCTACACTACGTCATTAGAATAATAGTTATTTATGTTACAAATGCCGAAAGTACGGAATAGCGCGACGAGCGGTGATGCGGCGCGTCACCGAAGGCGGAGTGTCGCCGTCGCATATGAGCGAGTCGGCTATCTAGTTTTTGGCAAGAGCGACATCAACGTTTATTGTGTTGCTTTTTAAGAAATACGTATTTCAAAAAAAAATAAATGATGTCTGAATAGTAAATGCTAGGTTGGTACCACTTTGACGAAACGTCAAGTTTAAAGGTGCGTTCCGATTGGTAGGTAATGGTGGCTAATGGCGGTGGTAGAATACGAAATTATAGTATTTCTTACATATCGTGATAATGACACATACTAGTTTGCATGTACATAAACATGAGTCACTATCAACTTTCTATTGGAAATACTATAACGCCGTCTGCTACCACTGCCATTGTCACTAATGAAAACGCACCTTAAAAAGGTAATTCAAATTCTGACAGATTTATATTTGTTCATGACACATCCCTACCAACATACTAAAATAAACCTACACTCATCGCTATACTTTATTTATAACTTTCTCAATGTATCGTTTCTAGAATTAGATATAAAGACGGGTTGATATGTCTTATCAACAAACAATCAAATTGGTGATCTTACTTTATTTGAAATTTGTATTTTATAATTTGCCGCACTACAGCGGCAACGTTCCATAGTGGTTTTCCAACCTCTGATGAGATCAGCTGTTTTCGAATGTGACAACACAAAAAAATATTTGTCAAAATCCTGGCTACTATGTAATTTCATATCAATGCAGATGCGACCGATCTCGATCAAATAGAATTTGCTCTTGAAGCTAAACTATTAATTTTACCAAAAAATTTCATAGGCATAAATTATTCAAAATTTCCTCTACTTTAATTTGTTAATTAACTAATTTGTCGAAATTACAGAAATGGCCGCTCATTTCCAAAATCCTTCAAAAATGCTTAGAATAAACTAAAAAGCTAAACTATTAATTTTACCAAAAAATTTCATAGGCATAATTTATCCAAAATTTCCTCTACTTTAAATTATTATTTAACTATTTTGTCGAAATTACAGAAATGGCGGCTCTTTAGCAAAATCCTTGAAAAAGGCTTAGAATAAACTACCAGTTCCTTTGGACCCTTTTGAACCAAAACCTTTTCAGCTCTAAGTTAGGTCATGAAACTTCTAAATATGAACTTTCGTCCCGATACCTTCAGTAGTTTCTCCGGAATCGTCGCCACAAAAATCGTTTACACACATACGCACAGACACACACACACACACACACACAGACATTTTTTTGTACCTTGGTCAAAAATGTTCAGGGGACCCAAAAAGACCTATTTCCGGTAAAATCTCAATTTTTTTTTTCGGCATGATTACAATACTTTAGCATACTGCGTATGATAAAGTAAAAATTATATTACCCTGGCGTTGCACATTTTTGGAACACCCTGTATAATAAAAAATAATTTCTTGAATTGTACCTTGAAGTACAGGGTACGCTGGCAAAATGTCAAACTCTTAGCTTAATGAGTAAGTGAGCTACAGAAGACGGGAGCTTAGTTGCAGGACCCTGTATATGTATGTATTTTGTAAATTATATGCACTTAATCTTACTAAAGATGCAGACATATGCTGGAGGGTAAGGTAAAATACAGACACAAATGATAATATATTTGACAAAAATAAGTATTAACTAGACAAAAAATGAACTAATTAATGCATTGCATAAGTAAAAACGGAACAAATCTTTCCCTTCATTTTTGACGTTGAAGCAAATGATTGGTGTAATGTGGTAACATGTTGTATTACTTGAAATTTTTTATCGCATGGTTATCGTAAATACCTAAGAATTTATCATAAAAATTATAAAACAAAACATGCAAAATGAACTTATTGTTTTACTACAGTATTTACAGAACACGCTGCCATTATTTAGGATGAGTTCGGGACAATCTTTGATCCACATTGGCACTAAAGAATTTGTCTCCAGCATGGCGTTAATAACATATTAATACGAAATGTATGACGATCCAATGCTTTACTGGTTTAGGAAACATTAGTAGAAAAATGTTTTTAAACTATACGTAGGGGGAGAGGGAACCCCCTACGCACTCCTTCATTATTGTGTAGCGGACCAATTCTGACCTTTATGTAAATAAAGCATAAGAAAGCAAAAAAATGATAAAAATGCAAGTATGACCAAATATGCAATATTCTCTATATGCTTGAAAACGAGTAAATAAGTTACTCATTAGTCAATTATGACTAGATTGTAATGTTCTTATTGAATAAAAAATCTAACAATGCAGTTGGATGAGGTATTCAAACTAGAAATATATTCCATTTGAATCCAAATATGTGATTTCTTCGGCGGAAGTAATTCTTTGAAGGAAATATATGTACAAATATATTTATTTAAGGAGAAAGGTAATTTGTCGGGCAATTCCGTCATACGCAGAAAGCAACCGTAGACACGTGTTTCGGGCTATTAGTCCTCATCAGTACGGTATAGCCAAGGAGCAAGGAACACGTGTCTACGGTTGCTTTCTTCGTATGACGGAATTGCTCGACAAATTACCTTTCTCTTTGAATAGCTCACCGTCGATTAACCTGCTATCCCTTTTTATATTTATTTAAATTAAACTTAGATTTCTTTGGTGAAAAAATCGTCTTTTTAAATCAAAACAAAAATTTAACTTTAAATCAAAAATAAAGTAATTTTAGTTTGAATCTAAATATATTTAATTAACCTAAATATCTACAAGCACATAAACTAGAGTATTCAATTAAGTAAATATTGTTGACGTCAAGGAAATATGTGTTGGTCCAAGAGAATAATATATTTAGACGTACTTCCTCACAGTGAGCATCTGCTACCGACTTTTATTCTGATGATTTGGCTCACTTAACTTCAAAATAGTGAGCATAAAATATTTACTCATTTTTATTCATACCACTTCCAAGAAAACGTATTTGTAATAATAGCACAATTCCGTTTTTTATGTTAAAAAAATCATGTATACTAATTCCCATCAACCGTAAATGTTTTAGATTCTCCGAATGGTTATTATCAAAAATTTGTTTTGATGGACATACGCTGCTTTCATCGTTCTATATCTATATACATACAGGAAGATGATGGATCTGAAAAATATTTCAGATCTAGGATATAAAAACAGAACGGCCGGCTGAAAGAGATACACATTTCAGTTTGAGCGGATGCGAAAAATGCGCCCGAAATATGAATATTATTTGAATTATAGGTAATATTATTTTAAGCAGCATAAACAGTGGCTGGATGAAATCAAGGCGTTTGATCTAAAAATATCAAATATGGAACGGATTACGTCACATCTCGAATATACGAATTTCTCGATTTACTCCTCCAACATGCCATCGGACTTGATTTAGTCGGCTTATCGAATAATTTTCGTATGGCCACGCACATTTGACGAAGAGATAACATGCAGTGAGGGATTTGTGTCATTACACAAAACTGATTCATTAATTAGGTAATTGCAATTCCAGAACAAAATTGATGAAAATTATTATAGGTAAGTGTTCTTGGACAATTCTATGATAAGAGGGTGGTTGATGATAATAGGTTATTTTTTTCTTGGAATCTTTTTCAAACACCTTCCATTCCCTGATGAAATCGTTTACCTAGTTAGCTGAGTTTACGAAGATTGTGTGGAAAACAAAAGAAATGAGAAGGCAAGGAGTGAATATTGATGGTCGGTCACGTTGCAGCCGATTTCACCATAGTCAGTCAAAAAATCTTGTGCAACATTAGCGTTGTACAAAACATTTACTGATTCCGAGAAAATTATTGCACAATGAAATAAAACTTTTGCAGGCTTGTGTTCTCACATCATTCAGTTTAGTTGCAAAATAGTAATACGTTTTATATAGCAATAATAACAAAATTTTACGATATTTGAAGCAGTTTAATTGACAGTTCAAGCCTGTTTAACTAATGTGTATCAAGACTATTACTATTGCCAAACGATTGAAAAAAATTGAAAATAAGGGAAAACTTCAGAATATTCTCTACTGTAACATTTTATTATATACAATCGAGCGATACACTATTATCAGTGTATCCTTCATCGTTCAGTTGCATCTTTCATTGTCGAATTCGAATACAAAATGCCGTAGTTATGAATTTTGTACCCAAAAACGTGTTTTTTAATCGAGATTTCACTTTACATAATTAAAGCACAAACATAATAACGAACTAAAATAAACAAAAAACAGTACAGGTCTCCTCAATATAAAAACGCAATATAGCTTCCAAAAAAATACAAAGGATGATATAATCTCCGTCATCATTAAATTATCTTAAATTTAACTGATATATAATTTATTTAAATTTAATAAAGTGATTTCTGGCAAAAAGACTCAATTGGTATTGATGTATAGAAAATTAAAAACCGAAATTGGAAATTTTTCCTTTTCCTTATATGCTAAAATATGATAATTTGTTCAGCATAAAAATGCTGAATCGATCTGTTCTGTTTTGTTATGTGAATTGACGTAGACATTAATTATTTAGTTTAGTTTAAACAGTTGCAGCCACTGGGTTTTCCCTGATTTGATTATTCACTCAATCCCTCGAAGAAAAAATACGTAACCGTTACGGTGCGAAACAAACTACACAAGCATTTTAATACGCAGCTGGAAGTGATTTCCACTTTAGATGCGTGATCAAATGCACAACATAAGTACGCACAGTGGGAATATTATGTTAAATCAGCCTTTTATTACTTTTGTTACATTTTATACAGTAGCTATTTATATGTAGCTAATATGCCGTATCTATTTATACGTGGGCATTTCCGTATATCTGCGAAAACATTGTAGCCGAGAGTCTTGTAATGCTTGTATCTCCCACCAAGCTGACACCACGAAAATATGACTACTGCGGATGTCACGATTAGAGACGTCAGTCACGCTTATAAAATTAATAATAGAAATCGGTTTGCACTTGTTACAAGGATTATTACAGTTACCAATATTTCTACGCCAGATGTAACCTATAAAGACAACGCAGAGTGATAATAAACACTGTCTTGACAGTGATGGGTATGATGCGACTATTAGCAAAGGTGCCAGCATTTTTAAATACCACTAATAAATTACGATGACAACACGTGCCAATAGTAGACCGAATATTTTCGAGTTTATCGCAGCACTTAAAATACATAAATTTAAAAGATTTTAGAAACGCATATTGTTCTACCAAAAAAATGACACATAATACTGTCCAACCAATCAAAAAACTGAACCTCTCGCAAAGAAATTAATGCGTAACTATAATTTATTCACAATTTCAATGTCGTGAGTTTCTCTCGAGCCAAAAATCCAAATTTGGTGATTGTCTTCAACACCGTACACACAGTTGTACGGTGAGCTTGATTACTCAAAAACGATGTGAGAAATATATTTTGTCATTATCTCGATTAGTAAATCATATACACAAGAACAGTAATAACAAATTGACTAAACTTGTTCGAATAACGAATAATCCATTAGGGCTGCAAAATTACGTGCTTCAAAATTAGGAATCTCTCATAACAATTTTGTAACTCGTTATGACTGTTATGGTTTTATCTCCTTTAGTACACTCTTAGTCTGGGCATTTCAGTTCCAGGTTAGACCATAAAGAGTTTAGATATACAAAATTCTTGAGACCTAAACTTGGTTTATGGTTACACCAACCTTCACATTAATTATGTAAACTTTATAGGTATTATGGGACCATGCCGACATCCTAGCCAGAGAAGGTTCTAAGACTCCCTTCAACGTATCTGCACCCTGGTGCGGTATCACAAATAGCCACATCAAGAAGATGGTACAAAACTGGGAAGATAAAGCAAAACGACCTTACTAAGAAACATCACTGACATGAGACAAGCTAAGGCTACCATAACCTTCTCCGCCTCCAAGGCCAGACAGTATCTCCATTTACAAAAAAACAGACCATCGACTGATTACAGGTCTCCTTACAGGACATTGTCCACTGAGATATCATCACAAAGACTGGACAGGCAAACAACGCAGACCGTAGATTTTGCGGGCGGGGGGGGGGGGGTTCCCCGAGACAGCGGTACACCTATTGTGCATGCGAATGTAACGCTCTAATGCGTACAAGGCAATACCACTTGGGAGCTGCCATCATTGAACCAGCAGAGCTGACACAACTTACTCCTCGAACAATAACTGACTTCGTGAAGAAATACTGAACTACTCGGATCCTATAAAATGCTTTTTACTTTATCATACGCAGTATAATAAAGTATGTATTGTAATCGCGCCGAAAAAAGAAATCTGATGTGGCCACGCACATGACTTTATCATACACTATATAAAATTAATAGTTTAGCTGCATGAGAATCTATTTGATTGAGATCAGTCATGTCTGCATTAAAATAAAACTAGTTAGCCAGGATTTAACAGATAAATAATTAAATAAATATTAAATGCAACAAAATATTATATATATTTAGGGCGCAGTTCAGCACACTTGTTTCCAAATTGCCTTACTCTTCCACTCAACCCCTTACGCAAACTAGAACTAAGACATAATTGTAGCAATAATATAAATATAATTCCGAGAATTATCAAAACAAAAACAAACAAAAAAAATACTCTAGAGTCTAATTACACGTAATTGCAGCAAATCCAACTCAATAAAACATCACACCTGCCCATAAAAAATAAAAATTAAAAAGCCTCCCTGCCTCCAATGTGCGCTCGATGCCTAAAGTCGCCCCTGTTGAGCAAACAGACAACGCTTCACCTTTCCACAAAACTGTTTAACGATAAATTTTTCATATGTTCCCTGAGACTATTGTATATTCGACTGACCTGGTAAGAGAATTACCGTTTATACAGCACAGTGCGATGGGCAGGTGGAGCAAACAAACCCCCGAATCTTAAATTAAGGTTATGGACATCCGTTCTACAGCGTATCTTCCGCATGAGGTATTGTGGGATCCTAGTGGATAGCAACTTATGATACAATATTGCTGCATGCAACACCCTAGTGTTATCCATGTTCAACCACCCCAAGTCGCCCAGTCCATTCGATGAATGATACTTCGTGAAAACCAAACATAAACAGAACACATGCATTTTGGACACGCTCAACACGCTGCCTATCCGACGCCATCAGGCAAGGACGGTACACGGTATCACAATATGAGATCTTTTGATACTCTTAACTACTGTCAATATTAATTGTGAGATAATGTCAAAACGTCAGCATTTGACACTACCGGTACTGTCATTAGACTGAAAAATTTGCAAATCCTGGTATTAGACCGAGACCCCGCGACACAATTCTACCCTCATAAAACATCACTCTCATTCTTTTGTGACTTATAGATAAATACATGTTCTCTCATAATAACTTGGTGTGCCTAACCCCATTTGGCCGGAAGTATTTGGCACACCTTCCTGAAGGGCAGGACAGTCGGTGTACCAATACCCTCATCGAACATCACGCCCGCTTTTTATAACAAGAAACTTTGAGTCTTCTTATTACTAGAAACGTTGGTGTGCCTAGCCGGAAATGGCCGGAAGTGGGTTGCAGACTACTTATTTAACAGACGATGGTATCTGCGTTACCTTACAAAACACATGTGTCAAATTTGCCACAATTACAGAAGAATATATGTACTTTCATAGTAGTTTAGTCCAACCAACCCCGGTTGGCCGGAACGGTCTGGCACACCGACTTCAACAGTTAACATCGTCCGTATATCAGCACAATCATCGAACATCTCGCTCATTTTTTTGGCATAACAAAGTTTACGGCTACTTATTACCAGAAACGTTGGTGTGCCTAGCCGGAAATAGCCGGAAATGGGTTCCAGACCAGTTATCTAACAGACGATGATATCTGCGTTACCTCACAAAACACATGTGTCAAATTTACCACAGTTATACAAGAATATATGTACTTTCATCGTAGTTTAGTCCAACCAAAATTTTACAGTCAAATTTTATAATGTGCAAAATTGTAAATCTGTCAATGCTGCAAGAGTGGAGCTGTTTTCAGGGAGGTGTGCCAAGAACTTCCGGCCAAATGGGGTTAGGCACACCAAGTTATTATGAGAGAACATGTATTTATCTATAAGTCACAAAAGAATGAGAGTGATGTGTTGTGAGGGTAGAATTTTGTCGCGGGCTCTCGGATTATGGGTCACTATATAGTATTATATCAATCTTTTGGTTCAAAAGGTTCCAAAGGAACTGGCTATTTACTCTTAGCATTTTCAACGATTTTGCAATTGAGCCGCCATTTCAGTAATTTTGTCACAATAGATAAATAATAAATTAAAGTAGAGGAAATTTTGTATAATTTATGTTTATAACATTTTTTGGTAAAATTAATAGTTTAGCTGCAGGAGCAAATTCTATTTGTTCGAAATCGTGTCTGCAGTAATAGCAGGTAGTCAGGATATTTTGAAACTTTGGACAGTATTCATAACGACAGCGGTTACGAAACGTCAATTCAACACGCAAATGCATGTAGATTGCGATGAAGAGGAGTAACACGCGCGACAATATTAAAACATCTTGGTGACAATGTATATTTCAATTGCGGATAGCCATGTTCTTATGTTTTCGGTTTTTCGTTTTGTAAGACGGTATGGTAACATTAAAACTTATTTGGAATATTGAGCATAATTCTTTATGAACTTTTGTAGTTAGCACTGAAGACGGGGTCAAACCCGAAAATATAGTATGCTAGAAGCCAATATAATATATTAATCATCAGAACCAATAACCTTTTTACTTTATCATATGTAGTATGACAAGGAGGATTAGTCTTAGCATTTTTGAAATATTTTGCAAATAAGCCGCTATGTCTGGAATTTCGTCGAAATAGTTAAATAATAAATTAATGTAGAGGAAATTCTGATTAATTTATGACTATGATATTTTTTGGTAAAATAAATATTTTAGCCGCATGAGCAAATTGTATTTCATCGGGATCGCTTGTCCTGCATTAAAACACTAGTATTACAACTAGTTAGCCAGGATTTGTCAGATATTGTGATTCTAATGATAGTAGTGTCAAATGCTGATGTTTTGACATTACATACTGTAAATATAATCAAAATATCTGTCTAGTTCTAGTAGTTTTATTTTATTGCAGACGTGGCCGATCTCGATCAAATAGAATCTCATGCAGCTAAACTATTAATATATGGTATGATAAAGTCATGTGCCTGGCCACATCAGATTTTTTAAATTTATGAAGTACTATAGTGTTTCCATATTCCATAGATTACTCAACAATTGGTATGACTAAACCTTTCGCTGCTCTTGACGAATATATTCGCCAACTGGTGCGGTCGAGTTTTTCCCTATTTCACGTAAAAATATGTTCATACGCCTCGAAACCAGTACGCCGCGCCGCACTGAAAATTGTACAAATTATACTAACTATATGTATATATTGTTCTAACAATTAAAATAAGTCTAAAAGGATTATACAGTATATTGAAAATCATTGTTCGCCGTTGCAGAATAGGTAAATATTCCTTACTATGTATATTACGCGATGTAGTAATGATGCAACCCGTGCAAAACTGAGCGTCCCCACTTAAGAAGGTATTCGGCGAATGCTGCTTACCTTGCAACAATGTAGAAGTTCTCATACGTGAGAACTTCCCGACACTTCTCCGCGCATACAAAAACTCAATGGAGCACTTTAATCTTGGCGAGTGCAGTTTGCGAGTTTGATTAAGTGATTTGGCCCATGGCCAGCAGGCATCAAACCATCTCTCGCGCGGAGTTCCGAAATTAGGAAAGAGGAGAACGTGTACGTTACTGCCTGCCCACGTATCATTACACTTTGTGCGGTAAACTTCCCCATTCTGAATTCAAATACCGGATAAACAAGCCATTTTATTTTAACGGCAGCGACGTTATAATATTAATTCGAGAACGGGGATGGGCATTGAGAAACAACAAAAGTGGCGGCCTCTGGACCACTGGCATGTTCAAATAAACAAGAGCACACGACGACGATGATGACGACGCACGACGTCGGTATTTTTGGATTGGTAAAATGTGTGCCTGCGTAAAATTTCCACATAATCCGTCAATGTATCCGAGTATAAAAATCAAATAAAATATTTATAGACGTCAAAAGTAAACAGAGTGAAGATATTTTAATTTTTATCTACTGGACGTATGGATATCCTGGACGTTTCATACATTCGTATTTTATTCAAACTAAAAACCCTTGGAGCTAGACATTCAATAGCGTATTTAGATATGAAAAGAAACCATAGCCAACTTCCACTTTTCTGATAGCTACAATCATTGAATTTACACATGTTCGAAGGCCATTTGTGCTTCTGATCCAATGATATATAACAGTTGACTTTGGTAGCAGATTTTCAATTGCGGGCGCAACATAGTCATAAACTAATTGCTGTAATTAGATTAGATTAGATTGCTATAAATTTTGATCAGCTACATGAAACCAACAAAATTAAAGAGATGTTTGAAGTCGATACAAAATTCTATTAGAAATTATTCCTTCCAAAGCATATTGTTTGTCTAAAATAATGTCTTAAAAAGAAGACCTAGGTAAAAAAAAATACAAAAAATTATTTGTAAATAACCCTTTGATAGTGGCGATTTTTTTAAATTATGATTTTTAAATTTCAAGTTGTAGCTTCTAATGTTAAAACGTTGTACAGAAATAATTATTAATAATTGATGGCTTGGAATACCTAAATTTTAATATAGTAGTATCTACTTTTCAATAGAGTAATTACTATTGTTTTAAAATTGCCATTTTAAAGGTTTATTTTTGCCAAATATAGAAACTCCAACTGGGAAAATATCGCGAACATATGCGAACATAGCACGAACGTACGCCAGATGAGCTCTTTCTTACTATATAGTAACTTCCTGATTCCGTCAAATTCTCAAAAAAGCTGGATACCTTTTTGTCACAAGAACCATTCTTCGTTCTGTTTTGGATGGTCACATATAACATTTTAAATTAATTGTACCACTTGTGCACCATAATTATGAACAATATTTTCTGTTTAACTGAAATACAGTACTTGGGGTTTCTGGGTACACTGACTTCATATTCGACAAACAATATTTATAAGAAAACAAAATACGGATCTATAGGCAATTGAAGCTTTTGCGGTCGCATCCAATGTAGGTGCCGTTAGAGGATCCATTACTTTTTGCACATTAGATTAAAATATTAAAAAATGATAAATAAAAAAAAAATATTGCGATCCTTACGAATATAACTGAAAATGTTTAACTACATACTTTGTCACAGTAATATTATAGGTTAATAATATGGTGACATACAGGAGGGATGCAAATTTTAAATAAATTAAAAATTACAGCGACGCAAAGGTCCCTGGTTCATATCCACGTTATGGCTGACCTTTTAGAATGCATTTTAAATTTATCTATTGGGTCGTATTGGGTCTGCTATTTTGGTATTGTTTTGATATTGTTGCCCTCTTGGGTAACATTTCTGATTCTTAATCACTGCAACTTTTCAAATTATCAAATATGCTATAAATTTCTGCACAAGTTGAAGAGAGTACATCATCTCAGTGGGTAGACTTTAATATTTAAGACAAGATATTTCAACAAAATTCATTCACAGTCATTTAATGTCTAATTATTCCTAAATAAGACTATGTTTTTAGGGTCCTGCAACTAAGCTCCCGTCTTCTGTAGCTCACTTACTCATTAAGCTAAGAGTTTGACATTTTGCAGGCTTACCCTATACTTCAAGGTACAACTCAAGAAAATATTTTTTATTATACAGGGTGTTCCAAAAATGTGCAACGCCATGGTAATAAATTTTTTTAAATTGCATGCTATACATTTTTCTACACATTTAGAAGCCTTTTATGGTTGCCTACATATCACCAAAATTTTATTGAAATCGGTTGAGTGGCCGTAGCGGAAAAAAATAAAAACAAAAAAAAATTGATTTTGCATCGTAGGCTTTAAAATCAATAAAAACCACAAAATGCACCTCGTTAATAAAATTTTGCGACGCGCTTATTAAGTTAGATGTAATAGTCTCGTTAACCAAGTGACATTGATCCAGATTATAC
Organism: Melinopterus prodromus; assembly: GCA_964023965.1. NCBI lineage: Eukaryota > Metazoa > Arthropoda > Insecta > Coleoptera > Scarabaeidae > Melinopterus > Melinopterus prodromus. The sequence continues at coordinate 16,765,671 of OZ030390.1, read as the reverse complement.
AGGGTGACCAAAATCGAGTGTCAAACCTGTCAAACTTCAAAGCGTGTTATTGTTCTTATTTTAAATTGGAACCCATAAATTTTTTTATGTGAAATGATGCAGAATTAAAAAATAAACATTGTTTCTAAATACAACCCCGTAACAATTCCCAATATTTTAAAACTTATTCGCCAAAAACTCATTTTTCAACGTTTCCAACGGCAATTTTAGATAATAAATATCGTACGCGGCTTTGAAAAACAATTTATTTCATAAAAAATAATAGACGTATTTTAGATTTGAGTGTACTTAATTAAGTAGTTATTCAAATGCTAAATTTATTGCATAATTTACCTATAGCGGTAAGGACGGAAATGTGGCTATAGGTAAATTTTGCAGTAAATTTAGCAATTGAATAACTACTTAATTAAGTACAGTAAAATCTAAAATACCTCTCTGCGTTATATTTTATGTAATAAATTGTTTTTCAACGCCACGTACGATATTTATTACCTAAAATTGCCGTTGGAAACGTTGAAAAATGAGTTTTTGGTGAATAACTTTTAAAATATTGGGAATTGTGATGGGGTTGTATTCAGAAACAATATTTATTCTTTAATTCCGCATCGTTTTACCTAAAAAAAATATGGGTTCCAATTTAAAATAAGAACAATAGCGCGCTTTGAAGTTTGACAAGTTTGACACTCGATTTTGGTCACCCTGTATAATTTGGATCAATGTCACTTGGTTAACGAGACTATTACATCTAACTTAATAAGCACGTCGCAAAATTTTATTAACGAGGTGCATTTTGTGGTTTTTATTGATTTTTAAAGCCTACGATGCAAAATCAATTTTTCTTGGTCTTTATTTTTTTCCGCTGCGGTCCCTCAACCGATTTCAATAAAATTTTGGTGATATGTAGGCAACCGTAAAAGGCTTCCAAATGTGTAGAAAAATGTATAGCATGCAATTTAAAAAAATATATATTACCATGGCGTTGCACATTTTTGGAACATTCTGTATAATAAAAAATAATTTCTTGAATTGTACCTTGAAGTACAGGGAAAGCCTGCAAAATGTCAAACTCTTAGCTTAATGAGTAAGTGAGCTACAGAAGACGGGAGCTTAGTTGCAGGACCCTGTATATCTGTATTGCTGGACCATAACACATAATACATAAAAATCAAATTTAAAAATGGTTCAGCGTTTTGACACTATCACTACATACAACAAAAGGTGTTTGAGATGTAACACCCGTTTCCATCTTATTTAAACAATAGGTATCATATTTACATTGACATTTGGGAAAGCTACAGAGAAAATTGCTCAAAATTGAATGAGAATTCATCGCAGCGTGCCAACATAGTAAAAATATAAATACACCTAATCATTTTTTCTGCTAATGAAAACATCGCAGATGTATAAAATAAATATATGATATAAATTTGGAGAGTTTCCATTACTAACGTCTGAATTAGAAAAAATCGGAAAGTAATCACTACATACATCTACAATTCTACATATGTACATACTCTGAATTCTGAAATCAGTTGAATTTAAACCAACAAGATATTCCTTTGATTTTCGGCTAACAAACTGCTTATTGAATTTTTAACAGTTGGGAATTGTTAATGCCTAGGTTTTAGTGCGAGTGGAAGCAAAACAGTAAATGATTAATTGACTTCATGTTTTCTCCATGGAAACATCTTAGCAAATTAGTACAGGTACACCTAAATTTAGTTTGATGGTTACTAGTTCTAAATGCCCGAATGATGAATGACTTCCAAGACAGCTTCGCCATAAATATTCTTGTCATCGTAACAATACGCAGTTATTTTTAATTTTTAAAGTCTGACGTTAAGATGACTTCACGTTCGAAAATCATGAGCATCTATAGATGAGATGCTCATCCGTGTCTATTGAAACGGATAGGAAACCTGTTTTCTTCTCTGCAGATTATTGGAATTATCAGTTTAATTACATTTACGTGCTAAGGTAACATCCTAGACAAACACTAATTATTACATTACCATTACAAGAAAATTGTATATAAATATAGAACTTCTCTCTCTATAGAACTCTTCGCTACTCCGTGCCAAAAACAAGTCCTGAGTCAATTTTCGTCTTGTAAAACTTGTATTATAATATACATACTAACATGAAATTAGGCTTCCTTGATTACTGTTGAAAAGAGGGAAAGCTCAATTTAATTTCCCATTTAACACATCAAGTCATAACCAACGATGGTATTCAATAAACACAGAAACATTACTTTATATGTTATAATTCCAAAATTATTAAAGATTTTAAATATCTATCAATTCAATTTACTTCTAATAAAAAATGTGTCTAATAAAACACAAACATATTATTGTTGTATTTTAAAATACTATATTTTATATTTTTAAGTATCAAAATAAAAATAAAATTATATAACTCGAAAACAGTGCTAATTCTAGACCGCAAGAGAGTCTGGTCCATTTTTTCGATATCTCTTCTAATCTCCTGTTGTTATCAAAATTTGTCCAATCTGTATAATGATGCACAAAATAAACTCCAGATGTAGGCAATACATTATACACTGCTTTACAGATATCGCTAATCTCAGACCTCGTTCACGTGTTAGATAATACATACTATACTTCAGGTACGAACGGAATAGGTGAAATTCAGCTTCTACATGACCTTTCTGTAACTTTTTACCACCACAAAAATTGCTAAGTTGCTAACATAAAATACTAATTCCCATTGCTATTACAAATTAGCAATTTGCCACAAATGTGCTGCTTTTCATTTAAATGAAAATAATTAAATCAACACTGTTTCATAATGTACATATCAGAATTCAGTGTTGCCAAGTGGTGAGTAATTACTCATTTGGTGAGTAATTTTACTAACATAAATCGAATGGAAAAAGGGAAAAAAACGAGATTTTTGTTAATTGGTGAGTATTTTTCATTCAGTGCTGTTTCTTATGTCGCGGCATTATAAAACACGTTTAATTTAGTAATAATGTTTTGTATAGTGACTATAGGTGGTGCTTATTATTGAATATTTTAAGTACGTCTGTTTTACTACAATAAATTTACATATCACAGTTATTACCTTAATAAAACTTTAAAAAACATAAAATCAATTAATTTTTGAGTATAGATATCAGCGCATTTCACATATTTTCAATAACTTAATTTGGTAAAAATAATCTAAGCAAGTGACTATACTGGCTAACAACAAAATCGAACAAGTGAAAACTGTGTCTGCTGTGCTTTTGTAGAATCTGACTTGAAATCAGAGATTTTTAATTACGTCTAGTTTTTATCACTGATTAAGTTAACAATTTGTGTCAATTCCGAATTGCGGCCTTCAGATTCAGATTTTACGGAAAAATTATACCAGAAACAGGTTTTATTTGCTTTTTCACTAAGTTAATAACTATGGTATATCGTATATAGGTAAATGTTTTTTAATATTATTAATCTAAACTTATTCTTGATTTTAAGGGCCTCATTGGAGCACTTAAATTTTTGATTTTTCAAATTTCACAGCAATAAAGTATGAGACTTGCATAAAAATATAAAACTTCAAAAATAAGAACTTCCCTACCAATTTTATCAAAAAGAGGAAATGTTTGGGAAAATCTTGAAAATATATATCTGCTAAACCCAATTTAAATTATTTGTTACACTTTACATATGTTAGTACTACTAACTTAGTAGTGATATAACTATAGGCATTTTGGTACTTTTTGTGTTACAAAAGAAAAATTACAATGGTGAGTAAAATGATGATAAAATGGGAATTTTTGATAGGCGTGCTGAGTATTCTGAAGTCAAAGGGTTGGCAACACTGTATCAGATCAGCTAAAATTAATTTATGTTTGGATTTATATAAAAAAAATGTCTTCAGGTCTAAAGCGTTCAGTCATTTGCTGATCACCGTTGCGAACCGCGATCAGCAAAGCGGATTATAATCATGCAGATCATATCCCAAGATCATCATTAACTTTAGTGGATCAGTGATGACCCTACTGAAGACAAAAACCGAATCCTAAATCTTAGTTTATACGCAGATAAAACGTCCTTTATCCGAGCAGCTTCAAACACCGCCATCTCTCGTTCACTAGCAGAAGAATTTTAACGCGATGATAAGGAGATAAGTAACGTTCAACTGGCGTTCGGCTACCATTCGAACACATGTGGTATTTTAGTTGCATAATTTATATTTGTAAGGTAGTAGTTTCCAGAACAATTGAATATTTTGATTCAACAACTTATTTACAATACTAGTATTGTACGTTTTTACATTGGATCGCACTGAATATATTTTTAGTCTACTATTCAGGTAGGTTCTAACTTTCTTTTGAATAAATAATTTATAATATGAAATATCACCGTAATAGCCGTTTTACACTACGCAACTGAAATTTGTAAACAGAAAATGGTTCAATTCCTAGACAAACTACTCAGCATAAGAAAATACATCACAATTTTGTTCAAGATGTTGTTGTACCTACTTACTGCACAAATTGTGTACTAAATTGTGCACTAAATTGTGTAGTGTAAAACGGCTATAAGAGCTAAAAGCTGAAATAGACAATTTTCATTTTTGAAAAAAATCAATTAGGTATCACAATAATCCAATAATCTTTTTCCGAATCCCATCTACTCATCATTCAAGATTTCAAACGATGATATCAAAATGACCACTCAAGTGAGCGTTTGAAATTCAGAGTTCAAAGATCGGAGATACAACGATAAGAATTTCAAAGTAGTCCGACAACAATTTTCAACAAGCCAACAAGTGTACATAAACGTTTAATCCATGTGGTTTGATTTGTTTTGATAACTAAGTCCTTTAAACCTGTAATAACTGATTATATTGAATTAAAGGATTACCTGTCGTATTGAGTATCTACAGTACCGCTGCAATTATGGCGAACGTAGATAGTACGGATAGCTCAATCAAGGAAACAAGACAAACTGCAGTCGCAAGTGAATCGAATGGTGGGTAGATATTTTTAATTAGTTATAAGGTAGATATTTAAGATTAATAATTATTTGTGTATTTTATTAAATTATTGTTATTTTATGTAATTATTGACTAATATAATTATTAAGGTGTTTTGAGAAGTTATGTAACTGGTCATGATAGTGCATAGTCGTGTGGATGTTTTTTATCTAATGATATATTTTTCAAAATCATTTTGTATAGTTTGGTCCTAAAATATAGGCAACTTATTTAGCACTATAACAGTGAATTTGGTGCTGCCGTCTGGTGGTGCAGCGGTGAAACGTCGACTCGATCGATAATATTGTGCAGCACGCTTGGCAGGAGCTCGAGGAATTCACTGATCTTGCGTCGTGCAGAATTGTTGGTGGCCATTTTGTTCAGGATCTGATAAATCTCAAATACAGGTATTGTTTTACGCTATAAATTCCGCTTTAGTCGTATATCTCTCTAACAATGCGACCACGATATGTACGAACCGTGGAACGCTCGATATTTCGTTCAGAAATATCGATCTCCGTGCGTCTGGGTAATTTTGATTACCTAACAATCGCACCGCATATAAGGAATATTTAGCCCCCTGTGGTACTATCGGTCTATTCTCAAGATCACAACTTAGAATGTATAACCATCGATTCAGTTAACTATACCTGCAAGTTCTCTTGTAGGTCTCGCATATTTACACTCGAGAGAGAGATGAACCCTTCTACGGCGGGTCTGTGGAATAACCCGCCACCGCCAGGCCTAGAGGACGAACAGGACCTGTTACACTTCGACAGAGACATCGTCAAACCGTATAATAAATCTCCGCCTGTCGCGGTTGATCACGATAAAAAACACAAAGACCGTCACGGACACCGGAGACGATCGCGCAGCAGATCTAAAGACCGATCTCGGCGGCATCGTAGCCGGAGTAAACGGAGACATCGTAAAGCTCGCAGTCATCACAGGCATCGTAGCCGATCCGTCAGCCGTAGCTTATCACGCGACAGATCAAAACATATCCATAAAAGCCGACGGAGACGATCTCATAGCAAATCGAGAAGGTCGAGATCACGTTCACGTAAACATCACCGATCATCGAAAAAATCATATTCGCGTTCCCCAACGTCTATAAAAAACGAACCTTCAGATTATGAGGAGAATCGTGTTGAAGAGGACGACGAAACCGAGGAGAATAAAAATTCGTTTAAGAATGATGGTTCGTTCCTCGAGTTATATAAGAAGCTTCAAGAGGAGCAGCAAAAAGCAGAGCAGGCTAAGTTGGAAGCACAATCGAACGAGGTGAAAAAGCCGATGTTTGGTAAAAGACGCGGAGGCAGGGTACTTAAAACGGGGATTGTCGCGAAAAGTAAACCAGGGGAAGAGGCTGACGGTGAAGAACCGCAAGATCCGTGGTCGATTTACCTGAAGGAGGTTAAGCGGTACAAGGAGGCCTGTTGTGATGACGACTCCAAAACGAGGCCACTAGTTAAATAGCGTTTAGATATCTTTTTTACGGACTTATCTACAGTTACGATTAGGTAACAATTGTTTTTAAGGGAACGTAACAAAGTTTTTTCAGGAATGTTGCGTTGGGTACTAATTTTGTAGAGCTTGTGTACTCAATTTTCAGTGCAGGAATTACATTTGTCAAGTGAATCATACAGTTATTGAGCACCGTCATTAATTATATTATTAAAATAATGTTTACAATCTACTTTTACAATCTCAAATAATATTACATTACAAATTAATTTTTTTTACTAAAAGCAATAATTACTGACATATTTTTGGTGCAAAATTTAATATAGATTTTGCAAAACCAAAATAATTAAAACTGCTAAAAGATACAGAAAATGACTATGACGTTACAGATAATTTTTGCTGAAGATACATTCAGCAAAAATAAATATTTTGACAAATAATATTGTGATGTGATTTATCATATAATGTGCAATAAGTCTTTGCGATTACATTGAATTTTGTAAGACTTCCTTAAAAATTTAAATTCCTTTATATATAAATATAGTTATGCGCAAGCATAGTTATTGTTAAATATCATTCTTCAGTAACCACTGTTTTCCCCAATCATAGTCTCGGGGAATTCAGTTTGAATGTGATCAAGTTTTTTTTAATGTCCATGTACAAACTTCCTGTGATCCAGATCTGTATCCTGTATGTCCAGAATACATGATCTGAAAAATTAAGAAAAGATATAGGGATACTGGGTGATTCATAATTGATGTAAAACGATAAAACGTCACATATATCTATCTTCTTTCATATTGTTCTTTGTTTCTAAGTTACTTGAACTAAAAGAATAGAAATAATAAAATGTCAGTTTTACTACATAAATTTTTTAATATTTGAATGAAATATAAAAATTAACAAAAAAAGACAGAATGATAGAAACAAAGAAAATTTTGATGAAGTTCAATTTCAAGTTAATATCAACACAAAATGATATTCTGTATGTAGAGCGATATTTTTTTCACAAGTTAAATGAACGACAACATTTCAGGAATAGCAAATCATTCTAAACTTATATAAAATAATTTTTTATAGTTATAATTAGAAAAAGTGCTCAACATATGAAATTTAGCATAACATCCAAAATTGATGAAATTTTTGGTAATACTTCAGAAAGAAACTAAGTTCCATAAAATGATCAATCAAGGAAGAAAATTATTGCTCATCAGCAAGATAGAAAAAGTGCAGTAACTATGTAATATTGAAAATAAATCAAAAGTGTATTTTATCTTATCTCATGATATCTAGTTGCCAAAACTATAGATATGAGGTTGATGCATTTATATCGACTAGTTATTTGTCATGTCATTGCAGAGTTATTTGAGGAATAGTTTACATCTTTGCTGCAGGAATAACTAGGTATTTTCATTTTATTTTAATTATTAGTGATTAACAAAAAGATACAAAAAATACTGTAGTACGGGATGACTTAACTATCTTAATATTTTATTTTTATTCTAAATGTTATTAACAGTACAAACTAAAAAAGAATCAGTAATAGCTTAGCTTTCTTTTTGTTTTTTACTAACTGGGTTATAAAACGAACCGCTTAGGGAGATAACGGAAGAAACTTTTACAAACCACCACAATAAGAATCGATTTGATTGATAGTGCAGAATGTATAGGAAAATTTACACTAAAGACATTACAGGATTACACTATTGTAGTATAAAGATAATACAATTATGGTTTGTTCAAAAACACATTGGAATGCTGACGTGGTTATTTCTCTTGCAGATACAATGCCGGCTGCGGTAAAATCTCCCCAAGATTTCCATACGGCACCTTTCGACCCAAGGTTTCCCAACACCAACCAGACGAGATATTGCTACCAAAGCTACTTGGACTATCACAGGTGCCAGAAGGTCAAGGGTCAGGACTACAAGCCATGCCAGTACTTCAAGCAAATGTACGGCTCACTCTGCCCCAACGCATGGGTCGAGAAGTGGGACGAGCAGGTCGAAGGTGGAAGCTTCGCTGGCAAGATCTAAGCCCGCACTATGTATATTAGTTAACTGTAGCAACAATTTTTATATGTTCAATAAAAGAACAGTAATGTAAATAGAATTACTTATTATTTTAAATAAATTATCATTACCACCTAATCTTTGTTGTCCAATGTGTTACAACATCTGTTAACTAATTACAAATACACTCGTATTTAAAAATTAAGATTTTTAACTTTTGTAATTATTGGGCTAGAAGCGTTCTGGAATCAGTGCTCTTTGTAAAGCAATTGGCTATTGTTAAAATAGGTCATATTAATCAACCAATAGAAAAAAGTTGATCTGGTTCATATCCAACTTCACATTGGGCACCGGGCAATACATCTCTGAAGAACCACGCAATATCCATCGAAACGGTGAGTACTACTACACCCAAAGAAAATATATACCAAAACATCGTATTTGGCAAAATACAGAAGTAACCGAGTAGTAAACAGTAGTAGACAAAAGTATATTTCACATTTGTAGAATAATTTTGTTTCAAGTTCATACTTCATTTAGGTTGGCATTACGAAAATAAAGTCCATGCGTCAATAAAGTGAGGTTATCTTAAAATTTTCTGCATTATCAGCTGATGCCTGATACTTTCGATACAGCGAAGAAACAAAAATTCTAATCTTCACGATAATATGGCAGAGGAAGAAAACGTGAATGGTAACTCTGAAGAGTCGGAGAAGTCTCAGAAGAAAGGAGCGAAATACGACAGTGGGGCCGCGGATTTAGAAAAAGTTACCGATTACGCCGAAGAAAAGGAAATATCCACCCAAGATGTTGCTGATGCTATATCCGCGATCGGCGACAGAAGAAACAAGCAAGCGTTAGAGAAACAAGCCAGAGAAAAAGAATTGCTCAAAGTGTCAATAAAGAAAGAAGACGTTGACTTGATCGTGAAAGAAATGGAAATTTCAAGGTTACGTGCTGAAAGGACGCTTAGAGAACATCACGGCAATGTTGTAAATGCCTTAATCGCTCTTACAGACTAATTAATTTATAAATTAAACCCTTTTACGTACATATTTGTTTTATTTATACATTAACTAACAATACAAGAACCTACAAGTATTCCCGATCCATAGGCGTTTTCTTTGCCTTACGATCTCTAGATCTCGGGAACCAGCGATGTTTAGTCGTAAACGTAATATTCATTAACTCTTGCCTTGCCATCTCTGGCGTCTTTTTATTAAAAACTTCCATTAATTCGGGGGTTAGGTTTGTTTTTAGTACCGATGTGTCTTTCATTTCAACTTGAGGTAACGGCTTTGTGCATTCATATGGAAAATCTTGTTTGGGATGCCAAACGACAAATGTGCTTTTATCATCGGTTAACGTGTATTTACTAGAGGAAGAGGCTAATCGAATACTTGGTGCATATCTTGACGTCACATGCCGTAGTAGTGACATAACTAAAAACATAAGAGATATATATTTGTAATAACGTGTGATATATAGTTTTAACTAAACTCACTTGAGAAATGCGTTTATTATCCTAATATAGACAAAATAAGTTTGGTGCTGTTTTGAGGTTAAATTACTTAGATGCTGGGAACTTTTCTTTTTATTAATTTGCCATCTTTCAAAACTGATGGACAATTGATGTTGCATTTTCCTGGATGGTTTTAAATTAAATAAGTGTTTATAGATTAATTAATTGTCTTTAATGAAAAGTAAATAAATAAATAATTCAAGTAATAATATGTTCCTATTTATAATTAAGTTGATATTTTTTATCTCTAACCATCTTTTTGAGTTGAATTTGCCTATCCCAAAAATGTTGTATCGATTGTTACCATGACATAACATAACCTAACCTAATCCCCCTGGAAGATAAGTTCTATATAACCTATAAGTTACTTTAAAATCGTGATATCTTATGAATTACAAACTGTAGTTTATAAGCCGGTGCTACAAAAATGATATAATGGTTCTCTTGAGCTCAGTGCGATTTTTACAAAGACTTTCTAACACTAGACTTTCGAACTGCAAGTGTAATTTTCATACTAACGTAGGCAAAAATTTAAATAAAAAGGCCGAATTTTCAAATGAAGGCCAAAACTTTAGAGTGCGGTCAACATTATACTATGTAGCTGCAGCTGGAGTACTAACGGTTGGAATGAGCTATGCAGCAGTGCCGTTATATCGGATGTTTTGTCAGGCTTACAGTTACGGTGGAACGACTGCAACAGGACACGATACTAGTAAAATAGAAACGATGTCAGCTGTGAACAACAGGCCTATTAAAATTAGGTTTAACGCGGATATTAGTTCAAGTATGCGATGGAATTTTAAACCACAACAAATTGAAATAACTGTATTGAAAGTACGATCAAATTATTTGTTGAAGTAACATTTTGTATTACAGGTTCTACCTGGAGAAACCGCGTTGGCGTTTTATACAGCTAAGAATCCAACTGACGCACCTGTTACGGGAATTAGTACTTACAATGTCGTGCCATTTGAAGCCGGGCAATATTTCAATAAAATACAATGTTTTTGTTTTGAGGAACAACAGTTAAATCCACATGAACAGGTAAATATTTATTTGTTGCTAAATTTGAAAAGACTCTCAAAATTGAAATGAATGATTTTTTTTTAAATTATGTATGCTGTGTACAAAGGAAAGATAGGCACGCACTAAAAAAAAATGTTTACTCTTCTGAATGTTTTTTTGTTGTTCATAAAAGCTTTTGGATTGTCTTGCAAATATTACAATGTTATTATCTGTGTGTTACCAAAACTATGCAAAAATGTTATTTCAAAAACGTGTTTAGAAATAGTAGAGATATTTAAATGCGAAATTATAAGTACCTGCTGCTTTGCATATACAGCTGTTGCTAAAAAGATGAAAATGACATGAGGAACGCCTCTATCTTCAAAGCTAAGCAAAAATATTATTTGAAAAAGTATTTCATAGTATTAGAAGGCATTAAATATGATGTTCCATATTCCGGGTGTTCATGCAATGACGAAGGAGATTATAATTTCCTGTAATATTTATTATAATACCCCCTGTAATATTTCTAAACACTTTTTACTTTATCATATGCAGTTTATTTAGAACTTTCATGATGAAACTTTGAGCTGAAAAGCTTTTTGTTCAAAAGGGTCCAAAGGCACTTGATGTTAACCCTACGCCTTTTCAAGAATTTTGTAGTTGAGCTGCCATTTCTGTAATTTTTTCAAAATAATTAAATAATAAATTAAAGTAGAGGTAATTTTGTATAATTTATGCCTATGAAATTTTTTGGTAAAATTAATAGTTTAGCTTTATCAGCAAATTGTATTTGATTGAGATCGGTCATGACTGCATTAAAAAACTAGTTAGCCAGGATTTGACAGATATTTTCATGCCATAACAGTAGGTTGTGTCAAACGTTGATGTTTTGATATAAACGTACTGTCAATAGATTCGATATATCTGCCAAATTCTGGCTAAGTAATTATATTTTAATGCCGATACGATCGATCTCGGTCAAATAGAATCTCATGCAGCTAAACTAGTAATTTTATTTATATAGTATGATAAAGTCATGTGCCTGGCCACATCAGATTTTTTCAAATAACATCTGTGCATAGTATTTTGGTAACCTATACATGCAACAGATAATTACATTGATATTTTCCTTCCTTTTCGTTTGCTTTCTTCCTCCTCTTCTCCTTTTCCCCCTTCTCCTTGTTCTTCTAGTTCTTTCTTCTCCTCATTCTTCTCCCTCTACTTCTTCTGCTTCTTAATCTTATTTGCTTCCTTTTGGCCATTTTATCGTTTTTAGCCCTATTATCCATTTTATTAGTTCTTTTCATCCTCTTCTGCCTGACCTGTTCCTCTTTTATTGCTTATTCTCAAAGCTGGGCAAAGTTAACCAGAAAGTTAACTTCGGTAATCGATAATCCGTTAACGAAAAAGTTATAAGTGTAACGGAAGTTAACGTTAACCGTTAATCGTTAACACTTTATAAAAAATAGGTTATGTTGAGTGTAACCTAATAACAACAGATCTTTCGGTTGCATACGTTAAAATTGCCATAGGAATTTTTCAACCTAGCCACAGTGGTAACTAAAGTAACTACATTTCGAGATGTAATATTTATAAAAGACATTGAAAAGACCAACCACCTTGCAATTAGAAGAAAAGCATATTCAGAAGGTTTCTTTTTTAGTTTAGGTTTATATTCTGAAAAAATTGGTATTATTAACAGTAAGAATATTAAAAAAATAGTTAAATATTTACTATTACATAATAAATAGGTATACTCACGGAAAATAGTACGTATACATCATAAAGTTTCTGTATGAAAGTCGGATCAAATTTCGCTTAAGTAACTAAAAACTAAACAATTCACGCACATGCTTTATGTACTGACGCCGTGTCGTACAAAGTAGTACGTCATACATGGTCATACAAAACCAAGTGCGAACATGCACAGAATGTCAATAGCAGTTTGAAATGTTTATGATATTTTCGATTTAACGGAGTGGAATTAACGGATGACAAATGTAGCGGAAGTTAATGAGTCCGTTAATGGTTTAGAAAGTTAACTTAAAAGTTAATTTGTTAACGAAAAATTTAACTCCGTTAATTAACGATTAACGGATTAACGCTTTTGTGCCCAGCTTTGCTTATTCTGCATTTTATCGTCTTTATCTTCCTTTTCTCGTCATTTTTGCCTTTCAGGTTTTATTTCGTCCATCTCGTTCTTTTCTTTCTTTTCGTCCCTTACATTTGCCTTGCTCTTTTCGACCTTCCTATCCTTTTATTTTTTAAGATAATTTTAGCACGGTCAAATTAAAACTGATCATAGGCCTACAGTGAGAGATAAATAAAATGCCTGTATAACAAAATTAATTTTTGCAGGTTGATATGCCAGTTTTCTTCTACATTGACCCAGAATTTATAGAAGATCCAAAGATGGAGCTAGTCAACGAAATAACATTATCGTACACGTTCTTCGAAGCTAAGGACGGTCTAAAACTACCGATGCCAGCATTTGTTAAATAGTAACGTTTTCTAAAAACCTGTGATTCAAATAAAATATTAGTTTTAATATATTACAAAATTTATTATACACAAACACAACACATCTACAGAATACTACGCGGACCACTAAACAAGTTTAATATTTGATGGTGGCGGTTATAGGGAATGATCTCCTCATCCCGAGGCATTTCTCACGGTCGATGAACAGCGAGCTCACTTTATTGTGCAGCTCTGTCTCCAGGTTAGACCTAGTCTTCAGCAATTGCTGATGCTGGGCTTCGGCCTCTTGCAATTTCATGTGGAGATATTCAATGCTGTCTTGGATCTCTTTAACTTCTTTGACAAGCCTATACAAATAATGTTTTTTTAGATTATCATATCTAAAAAAATATTGGTTTTAGCATACCTGTCTTGGGCCATATCTCTACACAGTTCCACCTCTTTCCTGTGAGTCCTCGCTTCAAGACGAGTATGAGCTACTTTCATTGGGTTGGACTTATCCAGAATTGCTTTACGAAGTAGCTCAATATTCTTTTCAATGTCGAATATCTCTTGTTGAACCTACAATTATCATTTTATAATGTTTTACGGTGTTTTTATAACGTCGATTATCAAAATTTACCTTGTGCAAATGCATCTGCAACTTGCCCTTGGCTTCAAGTTGCTCAGCAGCTCTTCTGGCCAAAGCGTTATTTGTGTTGCTCCATTGATCCCAGATCTGGCTGGAGACACTATTGATGAGATTATCAGCATCAGATCTCAACTGTGCGGTCTTTCCGCGCTCAGCTTGCGAGCGATTCACAATGCGGTTGCTGTTCTCCGCCCAGGTTGTCGTAGTGCTCACCCTTAAAAAATACAAACATGAACAAATTCCGAAAAACCATGCAAATAGCTTATACGTAGGATCAAAATTCTCAATGCCACCGTAATAGTTGATGCCCCTCGAGAAATTGTTCAACTGATGACACAAGTTGTCTATGCCCAATGAAGATTCCTTGCTCCTTACATCCACCTCCAACTCATGCTGTGCCGCCCGTCCATTCCTAATCTGCACCTTTGCCCTATCAAGCATGTCTCTCAATTTCTCTTGAGAGTTGCGATAGAGCTCGATCTCCTGAAGGAGAGACTGTTCTGGCCCATCATGGACCAAATCCATACCTATTTGGAACACATTTTGATGAATCTGTTTTGGGAGAAATAGCTTTTGTACCGTATCTATTCTCGCGCTGGTATAAACACTCTTGGGCGATATGGAGTGGGCCTTCAATATCCAAGATGGACTTTTCCAAAGACCGCTTGGAGTTTTGCAGCAGGTCGAGTTCTGTGATCAGTTTTTCCAATTCGGTGCGGACCTCGTTCCTCCAGAACGTCGTGTCTGTTATCCTCTCGCCCAAACGTCGTCCGGCGTCACGTTGACCTTGGCCAGTCTTCTCATCAGTTTCTCTAAAAAAAGAAGCAAAAGTGCAATAAAGGGAAAGATTCATTTATTGGTGACAATATTTTCAATTCCTTTTTAGGCTGAGGTTACAGTGCAAGCGATTTCGCGCGAATTGTGGTTCGCGCGAAATCGCACGAAATTCGCGAGAAAATAAGCGAACTGTTGTTATTAAAGCGGTTACAGTGCAAGCGATTTTGCGCGAAAACAAATTCCAGAAAATTTGCTCGATTTCGCGCAACAAAAACAAACCAATACTAATGGGTGTGAGTGGTTACAGTAGAAGCGAATTGTTGCGCGAATCGCTATTTGTCGCGTCTGAATCAAACAAGTTTGTTTTATCGCGCTATTTTTATCGATTTCTAGTGACAATATCGGTAATATCTAGGCTCCAATCTGAAATAAGATAAATTTTTGAACGCTACCGTGGGTTTAGCGAATACGCGCGAAATAGCCAGAAATACTGATCCTGTGTCAACTGTCAAAGTTCAGTACTACTCAGTGCAATTAACATTTTTACGTACTTAATTGTTTGTCAGATAGCCATGGATTTTGCTGAAGAATATTATTTGGCCGACAACTCAGAAACGCTCTGAGTTCGCTCGAAAAACAAACTTTGAGCGAAAATTGTCAATTCGCGTCGCAAGTCGCTTCTACTGTAACCACTAACACCTATTTACATGGGTTTGTTTCGATTGCGAATATTCGCGCGAAATCGCTTGCACTGTAACCGCAGCCTTAGGATAACGATTGAAGATGAAGCAAATGGTTCCAACAAATCAGTAGTAAATATATTGCGAAAAAGTGGAAATTTAGATGAAATAGTAATCAAACAAAGATTTTAAAATACATAACTGAAGAAAAAAAGCGAAATTGGGTAATGATTCTTCCTATCCAAGGATTCCGACAAATAACCTTTTTCCTGATTTCGGGGTTATAAATCTAAATCCCGAGAGCAACTATAAAAATTGGAAATAGCTAATACAAGATGGTGGTAAATTTTTAAGTTAAAAAAACTACAGCCATGCTTGGGATTATATCATATTCCTTTAACGACAATTATTTTATTATTTTTTGTTAAATAATGAAATTGTTGCAAGGATCTATAAAAACTCAATTGAAGTGCTATTTTTTAAGTATGAACTCAAGTCTATAACGGCATTCGTCCTGATTAAATTAAGTATCAAGCATAAAATGTTTATTTATAACATTATATGTCGCTTGGAAGAACACATTCAATGTGGAGGAAAATGTACACCTTTTCAACTTGCTAAAGTTGTTTAGTACTCATTTAGTACTATAGTCTCAACAAAAAGTACACGCTCTGTTTTTAAAACAGAAAAAAACGTGTTATTATTATTAATCCGACTGAACTTGATCAAAAAATGTGTACTAAAATTTAATGGCGGATTATTTCTTTACCTGAATTCAATAATTTACTACAAAATGTAAACTCAGTAAACAGGCAATAAAATACAGCAAAAAAAAACAAAACAAATTATTGAGAACAAGTTTAAAATAAAGTCACAAATGCATACCGCCTAAGGTAACTAGGTATATTTCACTGTAAAATAAAACCCAATTTGTTCCAAAAATAATTTGCTACTAATCGTTAATTAATCGTTAGATGGTTCACTCCAATCCAACGATTAATAACCTGTGTTATTTCTTGTTCCGATTGTCGAGTTTATTCCAGTTTAAGAATTTTAACTTAAATTACAAACCGAAATATTTAGCTACGATATTTCTGTCGTGGGGTGTCTGCGCATTAGATTGCGTGTCGATTAAAGCATCGTCATAGCGTCATTTTTACATTTCTAGCAATTATGGCTTTTCAGTGAAGTATTGTCAAAAATTGCACTTAGATAAAAAAAAGATTGTAATATGGGTAATGTAGGGTAATATTTAAATAGCCCAGCTCCTTATTCTTCTAAGAAATAGTACTGAATATAGTTCATCAATTTTGAATACCAAATAACGTCTTTACTTGAAAACGCGTTTTAGGAAGTGTAGAAATGTGTCCTAAACTCGTAGCTATTTTTCTTTGTGGTAAACAATAAACAGTTTATTTAATATAAACCATGCAAAAAAATTGAAAATTGGACTCGATCAAACAATTTCTTTTGCGGTGACTATTTTTGAAACATTTCCCTTAATTTTTTTAGACAATTTGAGATACATACATAAAGTATTATCCAACAGAGTTGAAATTTTGTTTATTATTATTATCAATCTACGCACACTTTGATACCGGTTTCCTTTTAATCCGACAATTTTGATGTTCTACTCGTAAGGTACAATTTAAAAACGTTGATTAAGTTTCGGGGTAAAAGATATTGTCCAATTAAGTATATTTCAGGGCTTTGGGCGTTTCTTATTGACTTGATTTGGTATCTTTTGGCATCCCAAACATTTTGATCCCGAAATTTTCGCCTTTTTCATGAATCCCGGGATTACAAAATTTATAATCTCGGGATCAGTATATTGGTCGGGATTGGAAGCTCTACTAGGTAAGTATTAAGACAAGACCAAAGAAATACAAAGATGTCTAACTTATGGAACGAAAAAAGCTTTTGAAGACTGAAAATCTATTTTATGTCTTCATTTCCATTATTACATCTCCCGTCCTTTACGTACTTACTTAAAGATTCCAATAAAACCTCATATAAATTACCTCATTACTCGTATAAACTCCCCTCTCAGCCTCTCCGAATAATTCCGATTGGTATCGGATTCATTGTACATCTTCAGGTTGTTCTGAGTCCATTCCAATGGTGTGTACCGGGTGTACAACGCAGCCCTGGCAGCATGGGCAGGATTCCGTTCGAACCCGGTAACCAAATTTGGAAACTTCAGAGGCTCCGTAGCCATGCCATATGGAGTATAGCATGGGTCAACCAAAGCATTTGTAACTGGTTGACTTGGGAGTGGCGTCACTTCTATATTCTCGAAGCCCAACGTTGGTCTCCATGGATGGGGCCTGGGTGTCTGGTAATATTGCCCAATCCGAGTTGGTACTGGAGCCCCAGCAGTCTGCTCCATGCATGGAGTGGCTGCAACTGTACTCCATGGTTGGAGTTGCTAACAAAATCAAACGACACTTTTAGAGTATTTTATTGCATTAGGGCATATTATGGTTCATTCGCAATAGTTGTAATGGCGACAATTGGCCTGATGGTGGTGTTTTTACTAATATTTAGGTTTGACCAGTTAAGTACTTAAAAAGTTGTATTTTGCAAGCATGTTTGGTATAAGAGTTTCATTACATAGACAGGAGTTGCATAGGAACAAACATTCTTATATACGTGCAATTAACCACTACAATCCCATCGCAATTGTGCGAATTGTGAACAAGCTCAACTCTACGCTATTTAGAACGGTAAAATTCCCGAGATAATAGAATATTGATGCGTAAATTAAAAATATAGGGAACTTACGGAGTACATAACCGTCTCCTGCTTAGACATGGTGAAGGAATTTTACTTCATGCTCTAAAAACTAAAAAATAACTCCGACGTGAAAAAACTGTCTGCATCGTTGTCAAAATGTGTCAAAATATTATTTTTCGCGCACACTATTTTATTAAAATGTGTATAATATAAATTGCACCATCGGATATGCCATTAATTTTTAATCGACATTAAAATTAAAAACTTCAAAAAGTCGCAAAAAATCAACAAACATTGATTAAATTGATTAATTAATTATCACACATAAAAATATTATTATATTATTTTATTTTACTTTTTGTTTCAAACTCAAATTACGTTCAACTCAAATGTTTTTGGAGTCAAAGATTTGAAATCCGAAGTAAAAAAACAAAATAGCAGATCCAATATGGCGGAAAATATTTCTAAAGATATTTTCTGAAACTGATATTAAGTAATTAGGAGTTTCTGGAATAACTGCAGTTTCAAATTCGACGACAAAAATAGAAAACAGAAAGTAACAAAGGTTTCTGAAAATATTTTCGATTTAACTGAAATTCAGTAACTGGTGTTTTTTTGGTCGAGATCGATTAAACGACAAAAATAAAAAAAACAATCACATAGCTGATTAAATATGGCAGAAGAGGTTTCTAAAGATATTAATTCCTATTAAGCTGAAATTTATAAATTGGGGTTTTTCGGTCTATGATCAGTGGTGTAGTCGTAAAATAAATAGTACCGGGGCACTTTACAAAGTGCAGGACAATGATAAGAAATGAGAGTGGTCAATAAATAAAGCTACACAATGAGATGTCATAGACCACGTGGGTGCTCTTTTTAGTTGAAATCATCTCTAGCGACAAGTGTTGGCTGTGTACAATAGGGTGGTCCAAATTTATACCTTGCAAAATATTTTTTTTTGCCGGAGGGCAACGCACCAGCACAATCAGTTCCTTTTCCGAAAAAAAAAATCTTCTAAATTTGAAAAAAATCGGTTAACGTTAACACGTGCCACCGAGCACCTCAAATTTCCCATTTAAAATACATTAGAAAAATGCATATTTTTTCCCTTGTTTCACGTTTTGGATTTAGAAAAAAAGTTCTGGGAGATAATCAGCAGTACCCTAAAAATGAGGCAACATTTTCCACAAATTTACATGTTTACAAAGTAAACAATTACCATTTGTTTAAACAAAAATATACGATGTTACGAACTCATTTTTCCATTTGTTGCAAACATT
The DNA here is from genome assembly GCA_964023965.1 of Melinopterus prodromus. Taxonomy (NCBI): domain Eukaryota; kingdom Metazoa; phylum Arthropoda; class Insecta; order Coleoptera; family Scarabaeidae; genus Melinopterus; species Melinopterus prodromus. Next base: position 16,746,088 of record OZ030390.1, on the reverse strand, counting down.
AAATTATTGCTTTTTTGTCATTTATTAACTAATTAGAAATTGTTTAAAGTTTAAACAATTACCATTTGTTTAAACAAAAATATATGTGGTTACGCACATATTATACTAAGTTTGCAAAAATAATTAGACTTTATGTTATTTATTGTTTTTTACTAATTTGGGATTGGCTAAACAAATACCATTTGTGTAAACAAATATATACATTGTAATGGACATAATTCTCTATTTTTTTACATAAATTATTATTAGATTTTTGGCAGTTTTATGACGTTTAACTAATTTGTAATTGTTTAAACAGATACTATTTGTTTAAACAATGATATACATTATTACGGATATATTTCTTATATTTATTGTAGAAAATTAAATTATTGGCATTTTCTGTCATTTATTAACGATTTTGCAATTCATTAAACAAGCTCCATTTTTTTAAACAAATATTTTTCTTGTTTTTCCTTTTGTAGAAATTATTATTGTTACATTGTTGGCATGTTTTTTGTAATTTGTTACTTAATGTGCAATTGTTTGAACAAATAAATGTGTTTAAACAATAATATACAGTGTTAGTACGTATTTCTGAAAATTATTATAGGATTTCTGGTCTTTCTTGTACTTTTGGAGGTTTTACGATATCGGTAAAACAAGTATTGTGGTTGCAACGCTAATTATTATTATAGGTTATAATTGAAAATTAGTTAACAAATTTGGCAAGAAAAAAAATACTAGAAATAATAATAATTTTTACCAAAAAGATACGTCAGTACCTTTGTATATTTTTGTTTAAACAAATGGTATTTCATTAAATAATTGCAAACTAGTTAATTAATGACAGACAATGCCAACAATCTAATAATAATTTCTCAAAAGAAGAAAAATATGTCCGTAACATTGTATATTTTTGTAAGCAAGTGGTATTTGTTTAAACAACTGCAAATTAGTTAGTAAATGATAAAAAATACTCCTAATAATAATTTCCTTTAAAAATAGAAAATATGTCCGCAAAATTGTATATATCTTTGTTTAAACGAATGGCATTTGCTTAAACAGTTGCTAATTAACTAATAAATGACAGAAAAATATGTCAATAATCCAATAATAATCACTTCTACCAGAAAAAATAATAAAACACGCAACATTATAAAATTGTAAACTTGGGGAAACTTTTGTCTCATATTTAGGGTACTATATGAGGAGGGTAGGGGGTGGTGAACAAAAGAATTGTGGTTTTGGATTTGTTCCTTGGGGAGTTCTGGACAATTTCTGGTAATCGCCTTATTTCCGCTACTTTTTTTCTAAATCCGAAACGTGAAAAAAGCAAGGAAAAAGATGCATTTTCGCAATGTATTTTAGATAGGAAATTTGAGGTGCTCGGTGGCACGTGTTAACGTTAACCGATTTTTCAGACCGCGGCAGACAAGGCGCCTATTACATATCGTAGTTTAATCATATAGTAATTTATGTAGTACTATCATACCTGTTACTTTTCCTTATTATTTTGTGCTGTGGAGAAAACTAAAAAAAGTGCCAGGGCGCGCCCTGGTTGCAATAAAAAGTACCGGGGCGCCGCCCTGGCGCGCCCTGGTACGACTACACCCCTGTCTATGATTAAAAATACGTAGAAGCAAAAAAAAAAGACTTTGAAACAATATATTTTGTTGAAATTTGCTTTAAATATAATATAATAAACAAACTATTACGATCCTTTACATATAGGGTTTGTCAAAATTACCTACGTAAATAATTCTCCAACCGTAAAAAGAATTCAAAAACATTTTCATACAAAATTTTTTTTTGGTTTGAACTAGCTTTTCTTAAATATATTTTTAATATACATGGTATTCATTTTATTATGAAACTTTTTAACCTTTTCTTTTTCTAATAGAACAAGCTTGTATAATTTTTTTTTAGATTTTATGAAAATTTAAAAAAATAATCAAAACTCCTCGACAAATTACGAATATTTTCCCAAATACACGCACATTAAATTTATTTTAATATGGCAGTTTCCACATTTAATTTAATCCAATTTAATTGTTTTTTAAGTTCTCTTATTTTTTAGTTTTTATCCGTTTGGTTAAAATAATCGTTCATTCGTTTTGATTTATTGATAATAACTCAAAAAATTGATGCGCTATTAAAAAATTTGTTCAAAACAATTTTTTTGAACTAATATAAAAAATTTAAATTTAAATAACAGGATTTTCTAATAGAAAAAGGGAAGGGTACTAAGTTTCTATATTAAATGAGCACCTGTATATTAAAAATGTATTCAGACAGTAGTTCGTTTAAACCAAAATATTTGTTAGGATTTTTTTTTATTTAGGCGTACCGGTAATTTTGTTCAATTGATTATACCTAAACAATGATGCATTTTATAAACAAAGTATGTATTCCTACAAGAAATTTTTAGAATTATTTTATTTATATATATGTACATTCTGTTTTATTTGAACAGGTATGGGTACTAAGTTTCCAGAATAAAATGAACAGTCTGTATATAAAAAAATAAACGTTAGTTTGTTCTTTGTTCAAAACCGAAAAACTATTGTTTGAAACATTTTTTAAGGTTTGAGTATCATTTAGGTGTTCCGGTAATCTTTTTGATTTATTTTGCTTCATAATTAACGACCATTAAAACCCATTTATATAATTTTTTGTTTACGTCAAATACTACGACCGCTATTTTGATATTTAAAATTGTGTATGTAAAATTTATTAAATTTTATATTCATTAAAAGTCATTAAAAGAAAAGAGGTAAAAAAACTTTTTTTGATGACGCTCAATTACAATTCTCATATTTTTCTATTTTGGCACCATTTTATTGTGTTGTTGTCAGCCATATTAGATCCACCATTTTGAATTTGGGTATTCTGATTAGCCATATTAGATCCACCATTTTGAATTTGGCTATTCTGATAAAAAATTCGTAATCGCCGATTATCACCGGTTGTTTCAAATTATTAAATATGTTATAAGTACATTTCTGCAAAAAATAAATAGTTTTTGAAAGTCGTGGAAAGAACACACCTCCAAAATGAAATTTCAAAGAGTTTAATTAATTTACATAGTAATTATTTCGAAAACCTTAAGAGGTATTTCGGTGTTTTTATCTAAAATTTCTGATAAAGCTAAAATGTACGTTCAATGTTCAGTTCAAATTTATTAATTATAGTGCAGGACCAGTGCAGGACTACCAATCTACCGCCATAACATTTGACCAAGCAATCATTTGACATTTCACAAGATTGCAAACGAAAAACATTCTGTCTGTCAGACTTTGGTTATGTTGTTTGATGTTGTTTTGGGTTTGATAACAAAGTGATTATTACACTATAGAAATGACGGACATGTCTTCAAACGTACCAGAACGTAAGCCTAAAAATTAAATAATTGCAATAAATACATAATCATACAATAAGAAGCAATATTTATCGATGTAAAACTTGTAGATTGCCCAGGTACTCAAAGCGATAATGCCGGCAAAGCGTCAGCATGTGCTGGGTGTCCGAACCAAAACATCTGTGCTTCCGGAGATACCAAAGCTGTAGACCCTGGTATCGAGCTGGTACGACAACGCTTAGAAGATGTTAAGCATACAATTTTGATACTATCGGGAAAAGGTGGTGTGGGTAAAAGTACGATGACTGCTCTACTCAGTCGATCGTTAGCTATGAAAGATGCTAATAGAAACGTAAGTCTTACTCTGTTATATCGGCTTCTTCTCTCCTTGTCATAGCCAAAGATCATTTGATTATTTCTAAATTTCTCAAGCGATGAGGTTTTGCAGGTTTGCAAAATTCTGTCTGCTTATAGCATAAAAGCTGACCTAAATAGGATGGTGTCATGTTGTGCATAGCACCATGACCTGATATACAAAGCGTTTGCATTTCTGTGCATGAAAGAGGGCAATCAATACAAACAAGTTGACTGTCATTTGTTTGTTTTTTTTTTTTTTTTTGTTTGTTTTTAAAGGTTGCAGTGCTTGACATTGATATTTGCGGACCTTCTCAGCCAAGGGTTTTGGGTGTCCTAGGAGAGCAGGTACATCAATCTGGATCAGGATGGTCACCAGTTGTAAGTATATTTTTGTATTTCTTTTACTAAAATGCATGAGTATGATTTTTAGCAAGATAATCAGTAGCAAAATTATTCTGTGTTGTCGAAGAAGAAATTTGTTATATTTCATAAATCTCTAAAATCTCCAAAAAAATGTACGCATTTTCTGCATTTTTAGTATGTCGAAGATAATTTATCTGTGATGTCGATTGGATTTTTATTGGGTTCACCGGATGACGCAATCATATGGAGAGGCCCAAAAAAGAATGGAATGATTCGTCAGTTTTTAAGCGAGGTTGATTGGGGAAATTTGGATTATTTGCTAATTGATACTCCTCCAGGTTGAGTAAAATACAAAAAAAAACCCGAAAAATTATTTATCAATAAATTTTAGGTACTTCTGATGAACATCTGTCTGCATCAACCTACTTAGCAAACGCTGGTTTAACTGGGGCGATAATAGTCACAACTCCACAAGAAGTTGCTCTATTAGACGTACGAAAAGAAATTGACTTCTGTAATAAAGTCAATATTAAGATTTTAGGTGTTATAGAGAATATGTCTGCGTTTATTTGCCCATGTTGCCAGGTAATATCAAAAATAATAAAAGGAACGTATATATTTATAATTTACTTTTCAGGCAAAATCTGATATATTTCCTGCAAAAACTGGTGGTGCGGTAAAAATGTGTTCTGAAATGAACGTTCCCTTTCTGGGGAGTATACCACTTGATCCAAAAGTAGCCAGGTGTTGCGACGAAGGGAAAGATTTCTTTACGGAGTTGCAAAACTCCCCTGCTGTGATAAACTTGAATGAAATCACTGAACGTAAGTTCATGTGAATAGAATAGTATTATGGGTGTTAACAATTATTTTGTTTTTAGGTCTTGTAAATATTTGCGAAGAAAAATAAATAGCAACTTTTTTTGATGTTACATAAATTTGATTATATTTGTTATGGAAATAAACATTTATCATATATAAATATTTATTGTCTGTTTGCCTAGTTTGGCAGGTTTGTATTTGTATTCCTTCTGATTGAAACACAGTACATTTATACAGGGGCGGATTAAGACTTTTTTCGCCCCTGGGCGATCAAAACCATTTCGCCCCTGCCGGGTCATCTGACTACACCTAATGTTTTTTTAATGAAGATTGCTGCCGCACTCATCAGTTTGGTGTCGGCGGCGGCTTTGATTTTCGCCCCCTTTAACTTGTCGCCCCTGGCGATCGCCCATCTCCGCCCTATGGTTAATCCGCCCCTGCATTTATAGTTTGTTTAGAAAATCAACTAAATAGTTAGAAGAATCATTCCTCTATTAATTTAATTAATTAGGCATTTTTTTAGTAATGCTCCAATGCATCTTTAGATAAAAAGAATCTGCAAGACGTGACAAAATGAAACTGCCGATAAGAATAACTCTCTATTTTACTTACGAATTATAAAGGTTACAAATTATAAAAAAAAAAAAAAACAAATTTTACCAAACTACTGTTAAATGTTCTTGATGCTTAATAATCCTACATCAACATGCTCATTTGATGTCCAAAGGCGCAAAAGCTTGGAAGCTCATGTATAGTTTCACAATGAATCACCGGGTCTGTTTGTGAACCTTCACTATGACAAAAATCACTTGTTATTCACTATCTTGCAAGGGGTAAAATATGGGCCCAAGCGCTCCTAGGAAACTTGTATTTGAACCCATGTGATTATGTGAATGCATTTATAAAAGTATCAAAAAGTACTATTTTGAGTGTCTAATTTGGGACTTTTTAAAGATTCAACATCGGATTTTCCTGCTATAAATTCTCAAAAGATATCAAAACATCAAATTCATGTTGTACAATTATGTCAATGCATTCTTTTTAATACATGCAACCAAAAACCCAGTGATATTTTTGAAATATATACAATGTTTTTGCGTAAATAATATGTATGTGCGTTTAACAATTAACCAAATTAGTAATTAATCAATAATAATGTCCTTTCTTCATATTATTGTTCAAGTTATCCTGGGTGAGAGGTGTTGAAATTATATATGTACATCTATATAAATATGTAGATGTTTTTGCAATGGAAAACAACTAACTATCAACTAACTAGCATGTTGACTGCCAAACACGAGATAGGTTTTCCATTGAGATATCTCGTAGCTGGCAGTTAATGCATGTAAATTTTTCACTATAGTCCTACATAATTATTTCTAAACTTTTCTTTTCTAATACAGAAAAATAAAACGCATAGTGATTATTTTTTACGACTTTAATAATTAGTAAACAACAAAACATGGCACAGAAAAAAACATAAATTGTTTGGTAAATTGATATATGTAACTTATAAAAGAATCGCTGAAACAAAAAATGGAATTTGAGAACTTTACTGATTTATAAGTATATTTTATATCTAATTAATGTTATTATTAATTTATTAGTATAACGTCCCGTGTCATTATAAAGTTAAAATGGCTTTAAGAAGTTGACTAGCTTTTAAATCAATTTCATAATCCAATTTTAAGAACAATATAAAGTTAGATACAAGTGGGGAAATCTTCTCTTTAACTTTATTGTCTAAAATTGGAATATAAAACTGATTTATAAGCTAAAGTCGACTTCTTATAGCCAGTTTAACTTGATAATGAAACCGGCCGTTATTAGCATTAAAATGGGAAAATTGTGAATATAACCGCACCTATATATTATTTTTTACACAGAGAGAGCTTATTAAACATTATATGAAAACATAAAAAGATCTTTAAGATAACTTTTTATTTTGAAAATAATTCCAAATAGACAATTTTACGTAAAATTCAATTTTCGATCTTCAATTTTTATTGACTTATGACATTATCATCATTTTTTTAATCTGGACCCCATAGTTTTTTTTTACTAATTTTGATTGATCTAATAATTGTCTTAATGGTGTTGGAAACATTCTATAACATTACATCACAAAATTTTTGAGAAGGAAGGTTTAAAATTGTAAAAAATTTTAACTTTGAAGAACATGGATTTTGTGGGTGTGATATGATAATGCGTTTTGGGTAGAATTATTGGGTCTGTATGCAAATCCGGGTTCAATTAGCATTTTTTATCGTGGAAAGTTTTCGAAACAATTGAGGTCAAAATGTGAAAAAACGATGTTGGCAATCATTTCAAATTTATACCAGCTAACTCAATATTCTAGAAACCTGAAATGGACAATCTGGAAAGTTTATGCATAGCATAATTATGTAACCTTTAAAGGGGTTTGAAACTTTTACAGCGATTTATTGTGTGCTGTGTGAGGGCGCTTCCATTACATAAACATTCAATACGCAAAAATAAATAATATAGAAATAGTATGCTGTATAGATAATGACATGAGATACAACTTTGAAGGCTGGAGTCGTATTCGTACGTCCTATTCGTAACGTACGTCCTATTCACACACAAAAGTTACCTACCTGTCTGTTGTTTTTAATTCTATAAAATGTGTATATTACGGTAAGTAATTAACGTTATTATTGATATGTACAGTTATTATAATAAAGAGGTATGTCAGTATCAGTAAGTAAAATATGTGGTTTAGGTTTATAAACATTTTGGTGATGCCATAAGTTAAAAACAATTAAAAGTAGGATATTACATTTAAGACGTAATATAGACGTGTCACAATAACACATTCGCGCAATTCGCAATTGAATTGTTTATATATTTATTACTAATGTTTATTTTTTATATGTCTTAGAAGATGAACCCATGATTGATGGGTACAACGTGCATTTTTGGAGAAGTATGACAGTAAAAATTGAGAATGGAACCGTGTATTCTTTATACAGTGAGCACATGGTGAGCACGTGTCACGTATGGAAACGTAAGATAATTCTGAGACAATTTGATAGATATGTATTTAATAAAATTCACGAACGCGATTTTTAATAATCAATACACATTTTTATGTATAATTAAATATCCGATTTTCAATTGTTACTGACTTTTATATTATCTATATTCGATACTATTTTGCTTAGTGATTTTGGTAGATAACGGTGGCGGATAAAGTCTTCTAGGATAAAGAGTATTGAAAATGGTAAAATATGGTGTAACTTTGGATGTGTGAGGGCGCTTCCATAAAATAAATATAAGAAGGTGCAAAAAACTGGACGTTGCAGAACGTTGCATTTCTGTTTTTATAACATTTTGCTATGTAAGGGCATAAAATTTGCATGTTACTGTAACGCAGTGCTGTCAATAAGGTTGTCATTTAATAAAAATGTTGGTGACGTCATAAGTTAAAAGGAATTAAAGGTAGGATGTTGAATTTCACATGTATTCATATGTATTTTTACAATTAAAAATCGACGTGTCGGCGGATTCTTCGTAACCAAACGTTTCAGAGATTTTATCTTGGTTTCATATTCTTCGCGGTCGCTTTATAAGGACGATAAATAACATGTAATTGAATAGGTTCGAAATGAAAAAAACTGTATAGTACATATACCAATAATATATAATTATATTTACACTAGAACTATATTCGTGCAATTTGCTATTGAATATTTAATTTCTTTATTATTAATGTTTTCTTTTTATATGCCTTTGAAGAGTCGTAGACTGTACTGCCACATATTCGCACATCTTGCATTTGAATGGTTTATCGCCCGTGTGTCTTCTTATGTGTGTTTTTAAGTTTCCCGCCAGTTTACATTCATAATCGCATTGCGTACATTTAAACGGTTTTTTCTTATCGTGAATCCTTTTGTGTTTAATAAGATCTGCTTCTACATTCTTAGGAGGTAACATAAATTCGGGGACAGAAACGGATATGCCTGTTCGGAAGGGAAGATCATAAGGAACAGAGAACAAATCATATCATCCGGAGTAAGATAGGAATGTATAAGAATCTACCAAAATTGTATAAAAATAGGTACCTAGGTCTGCACACTCTTTATATGAACAATAAAGATTTGAGCATCTCATACGCTCCAGCTCCGACATTTCGTTCCATTTATTTTGTCCTACATAACTAATTACGATTCCGACAACTTCTTCGGTACTTAAATTCATATCTGCAATCGCAAATTTATACATTTTAGCCTAACGTAGCAGCCATATTAAACAGCATTCGGTTCATTAAAATCTCATAGCATTACTAACAATACCTATAATTGAATTTCTAAATTACTCCGATTTCAAAGTAAATTTGTTATAAAACACTTTGTTGGAAACTTGTTGGTACTGTGTGATCAACAAGATGGCCGATAACTGTCACATTTCTAGACAGCGAAACACGAAAAACAAAAGAAGAACGATTTGATCCACGCTAACTACATATTTTGATAATACAATTAATTTATTATTGCATTACTTAAATTTTATTGTATCGCTTTAGCTTTGGTGAATCCTTCAACTAACTGAACTAACCATAATCAAAATAATATTAAAAAAACTAAATATTAAAAAGATGTACAAATTTAAATTGCCGAATGCGCCGATCACATTACCAACCGTTGAAAATAAATAACGCGGCGGACACGACTTTATGAACACAACAATAAGCATTGTACAAAGATTCAATACATTCAGAAACTGGCACGAAAAGTTTAGAAAAAGACCAGAAGAATTAAAAAAGTTTTATTTTTCTGCAAATCTGTGATCAGATCACGTGAAATTGATAGAGAATTTGCTTATTTGTGCTAATATACCTAGTTCCTAAGAGATTTTTAAATCAATATGTTCTACACCGCCATCTCCCGGCGTAAATAGGAACCATCGAGTTGTGGTGGTTGTTTGCGGTTTTATTTTTCTCATAATAAGCAGACAGATGTCACGTCGGGCGGTATGTGTTGATTTTGATAGGGAGGGTGAGCGGAACACCTGGCTATCTCTTCACTATTTATAAATGATAAATTTAAAACCGTCGCTTTGTGTGATTGCTGTTAAATTATCGTGATATGTACCAGTGAGTTTGTCATTGTTGGATCGTTCAACCCCTCAAAAGGCATTGAAATATGATATTTTTGGAATTATAAAAATAAACCTTACATTCCACTTTCTATGTTACAGAATGTTGAGCTTGTAAACTGGTGCCATCAAATTAACTTAGTAAATAAGAAATGGCGCGTTTAAGAAATTTCTTGAGGTCTTTTCAAACGCAGAAAGAAAGGAATCTAAACAATAGTGACTCTGTGTCCTTCGAGTCTTTCTTCAACGGAACAATAGCCGACTTCCCTGGAACTAAGGAGTCTTCGCTATCAGAGAATCTAAAGTGTTCCCCTAAGTTTAATAAGGTAAACGTATTTAGCAATATTCGGCTGTATTTTTCTGTATTCAACTTCATAACAAATGACAATTGTTTTTTGTAGGGCAGAGAATATGTCCAATTTTCTCCAGATGTGCACAGGATATGCCGTCCTAATCTTTATTTGAGCATACTTCTATTAGTATTGGTATTTTCGTTAGTTGTCTTGCCAATTGTGTATTTACTGAACATATATGGTATACTGCGTACTGCTAAAGAAGATTTTCGACATTCTCATTTTGCGTTGAAGGAAAAGGTAAGTTATCTTTGGATATTGTTGGCCAAACTACAAGACCTCATCCCTGCATTTTTCTTTTAAAGAGATTTTCTATTAAACATGCTAAAAGTATATTTTGGTACCTATTTTGAATTCTTTTTGTTAATAAATAGTTACCAAATATGCAGTTCTTCCGTAATGATATATTTTCCTTCATAAAATAATAACAATACTAACTTTTTGAGCTAGTTTTGTATGCCTAAAATGCGCCTACAAGGATTTGTAGTTTGACTAACGATATGTTATATTATTGAAGATGTCTCTTATTTTGCATAAAATTCCTCAATGAATCTTAACGTGTGTATAAACCGTTGCAAAATGCCAATTTTAACTGAAATCACCTTAAGTTATCTTAGAATAATTTTCCAGTTTTTTGTAGCTCGGTTTATTAACACCGTTAGTTTCATCTTACAATAAAGTACTAAAAATGAATACATAGAACTTCTGAAATATTTTTATCGTATTTTATTTACAAACAAAAGCAATAGGAAACAAATAAATAATGAGTAATTTTTTGTTCCTTATATGATTACAGTATGCTTCAAAGTTAGAAATAGTCTTGTTTCTTCTCAAAAGAACCAAAACAGGAGAATTAGTATATTTATCTACAATTCAGAAATATATTCAATTACTCATTATGTACGTATCTGTGGACACATAATCCCCACCAATGACAGTCTGGTGACAATTTGGTGGCTTATTTGGCTTATGACAACAGTTTTGGTAGTTTATGATAGACAATATAGACGAGTGTTTTATTATCACAAAACTGTCATGATGATCGCGGATATTCACCTAGGGATCAGTAGTTGGTAATGATGCATTCATATTGACATCGACATCAATAACATAATACTACCAATGTTATGAAAACATCAGCCACTAAACCTCGATGTTTGAAAACATCCATGTTGACACCGGGAAATATTCAGAAAACAAGATTTCGTATCTATTGTGTTCTTCAAATGTATGTTTTTAATTGATTTAATGCGTGTGCGCAAAACTTTGCAATTGAAACAAAAAGAACTTAATGAGAAAATACATTATGGTACAATGAGCAGTAATAAACAACTTTATTTTATTTATTGTTCCCTCTGATAGGGTATGAATTAAGATTAGGAAGATAGCCTTCAAATCTTTTAACGGATATAACAGATATATGTACCTAATAATAAATTCAGAAAAATTAAAAAAGAAACTGCCAATAAATTACCTGTTTTACTAAGTTTTTTTATTATTTCAAAGCGTTCTTAATATTGCGAGTAAATAGAACGATGAATAAAACTGAGATTTATTACGTTTAAAATCTGTAAAAGTAAAAAGCTTGCTAAGGTTACCTTTGGGTATCTTGCAAAGTAATGTCCATAAAATGTAAATAATTACATTACATTACTTATGGTTATCAGGGAATTAAAAATAATACAAATAGCAATGAGATTTGTAAGTCGTGTACATCAGATTTGCCCTATTCATGATGTTTTTTATTAATGTTTTATAATATAAACATCTAAGGAAATACATCGACCATCAAATCATTCTTATACTTCGATTTATAACATTGATGTGATAAAAACATAATTTAAAAAATCTAAATTTCAATTTAATAAAAAGTTTTGAAAAAGATTTGGGTCTCTCGCAAGAGGCCTTTAGTTTATAAATGTCTTAAGAATTTTTTCTTTCAGGTCGTATTAAAGATATTTATTACTTGAAAAATAAAACTGTTGGGTTTGTTGTTCCCAATATCATTGACACTAATGTACATGTATGTACTACGATAATAACCAAAGTACGGAAAACCTAAACGTTGCATAAATATATTTTTTATACTATTTTTTTCAGTGTTAATACATTTCAATTTAAAAATATTTTTTTTATGAAAATTGTAGTTCTATGGCTCAAAAAAAGTTTTTGTGGTATATATGAATCCATAGACAACTGTTATCATTATACCCATCACTGCTAGATACTAAATAGATGCGGACATAATGAATGTATTATTTCTGAGTAGAAAATAAGGTCATTATTTAAAAAATAAAATGTGAAAGAAATAATCATGGGAAATTCTGAATTATAAAAACAAACGTGACATAGATCAAATCGACAATATGAAAAAATAGAATCCATACAATAATTTTACTTAATCTTTAGGATCATTACGCTCCTAGTTCTGCAGTTCATGAGATCTTACAACTCTCACAACCTGACGATAAACCAACACCACCGAAAACTTTCGGGAGAAATGAGCTGCCCCCTCCACCGAAACCGCAGTACGCTCAGTGCAAAATCGTCGAGGATATCAACAAGTTTGATTGCTACCCTGAAGATGGATCAAACCAAGAGAAATGCGAGTCTCGAGGTTGCTGTTGGTCCCCGAAAAAGTTAAAACTTAACAATAGAAGCGTGGGGGTACCCCTGGACGTACCATATTGCTTCTATCCAGCAAATTACCCCACCTATAAGTACGTAAATATTACCCAGACGGCTTTTGGAATGGTCATATTCTTAAAGAGGAACTATCGTACAGCTTATCCCAATGATACAGAAGTTCTAAAGATGACGGTTAAATTTGAAACGGAAGATAGATTACATATTAAGGTAAATGAAAATATATAAACTACATAGTTTGTTTGCAGCAAACCATGAAAGGATAGACGTTTCCCCAATTGATCTTATATAAACATAACCTTACTTAATAATTATGACTATCATTTTGACAGGTGTATGCACTATGCAACTGCAACTATCACTGCTACATAACCTTACTTTATAACTGTCACTGATAGTTGTGGAGTACATTCAAATGATGATATCTCTTTGTTTTTAATAAAATATATAATTTTTTCATTAGCTTACCGATCCAAATCAAAATAGATTTGAGCCACCGTATCCAGAATTACCAATTGTTGATAGAGCTTCGACAAATCTGTCTTATAACCTAGAGATTGACGAAACCGCAACTGGATTTAAAATTTTAAGAAAATCCGATAATGCCACTATGTATGTTTCCATTCGTACTTTCATAGATATAAGTTTCTATAATATTTTGATTGTAGATTTGATACGACAAACCTGAGGAATGTCATCTTCTCAAATCAGTTCCTACAGATTAGCTCGAGATTGCCGTCGAAGTATATCTATGGCTTGGGCGAGCACAGGACTAATTTGTTATTAGACGTGAACTGGCAGAAGTTGACGTTGTTTAACCATGATGGGCCACCTACAGAGAATGTAAGATGAAATGTTCGATTTGTTAGGTATTAATAAGTCGTTGTTTTGATTTTAGGCTAACTTATATGGTAGTCATCCGTTTTATTTGGTTATGGAGAAATCAGGAAAGAGTCATGGTGTCTTCTTGTTAAATAGTAATGCCATGGGTAAGTATTTTTAAAACATATTGGAAAACAGAAGTTGACATATGTAGTGTAGAAAATAGTCTGTAACAGCTTTAGAATTTTTAATACAAACATATCAGTATTGAGTTTTTTACAGGTTATTACGGAAAAGTATTTTTTATCAATTTCTAAAACATTTACTATCGTCATTCTTTGAGCTTTTTTGTATTTCATAAATGACAAAATAAATCGTGCATTTCTAGATATTATCTTGCAACCAACACCTGCAATTACCTACCGTACTATTGGCGGAGTCCTGGATTTCTACTTCTTTATGGGCCCTACTCCAGCAAATGTCATCAGCCAGTACACCGATTTAATTGGAAGACCTACCTTACCTCCATACTGGTCACTTGGATTCCATTTATGCAGGTAGTTCTCCCAAAAAAAAAAAAATTGTATAAAGTAATTTTATAAAACTTTAAATATTTTTTTAATACTTTTTTATAATACATACTCATTGTTTCAGATTTGGTTACAAGTCCACGAACGACACACGAGACATTATGCAAAAGAATATTGACGCTGGCATATTAATTGTAAGTTATTTTTTAGCTTTGAAGTTAAGAATGTTTAAGAATAATTGTGATTCTTTTTTTTAAGGATACTCAGTGGAACGATTTAGATTATATGAACAACAGTAATGATTTCACTTACGATACTGTTAACTTCAAAGGTTTGCCGCAGTTTGTAAAGGAACTCCATGATCGGGGAATGCATTATATTCCGCTTGTCGACGCAGGTATTAGCGCCAGCGAGGTTAGAGGGGGTTATCCACCGTTTGATATCGGTATGCAAATGGATATCTTTGTTAAAAATTCTAGCGGAAAACCATTCATTGGAAAGGTAAGTGTTTTACATAAAAAATTTTATATTATGCTATTGTATTGAAATGGTCAAAAGAATTCAGAAATTAAAAGATGTTTGAATCAATTTCAATTTATGTTCTATCTGCACTTCTTTCTGTAAGAACAAGCGTTCAAAATGTGAATACTTTTTTAAAACAAAAAATAATATTAATTATTCTTTTAAAAGGTCTGGAATACAGAGAGTACTGTTTGGCCTGACTTCACGCATCCAAAAACTGTCGACTATTGGACGTTGATGTTACGAGCTATGCACGACAAGTTTGCATTTGATGGTGCCTGGATTGACATGAATGAACCTGCAAATTTCTTATCAGGTTCCTTCTGGGGTTGCCCCAATTCAACATTGGAAACTCCTCCGTACCTACCTGGTGTCCTTGGCGGTCAATTGAACTTCAAGACGTTCTGCATGACTGCTCAACATTACGCCGGAATTCATTACGACGTTCATAATTTATATGGATTTACCGAAGCTATTGTGACTAGTTTGTAAGATACATTTCAGAGATTTTTAAAAATTTGTTTGGAAATTTATGGTTGTTTTATTTTTTAGTGCTCTGGCAGATATTAGAGGAAAGAGACCAATGGTAATTTCGAGATCGTCATTCCCTGGGCTTGGTCATTACGCGGGCCATTGGAGTGGAGATGTGTATTCGCTATGGCATGATATGAAATATTCAATTCCTCGTAAGTTTTTATTTTTATTTTGCTGATTACAGCCTTATTGTGAATCATCTGAATGTGATTGTTCTGTTTTCACTTTTTCGTTTGAGTAATCTATCTAGCAAGGATGCATAATAGCTGTTGCAGACAGAGACTTTTAACCAATGACTCACTGAAAGTTATTGTGCAGTATGATAACAAAGAATCTTCTAACCCAAGAATTAGTCATCGATCATATATAGCCTAAACAAAATTTTATTGAATTTGCACTATAATTCATCATCCTTAATTCTTTTTCATTTGACATCTCACTGGTAACTTCTTAATATTGTATCTAAACATTGATAACTCTGGGGACCATGGACTTTGTAAATAGAAATTACAACTCCAATACATTTCTAATGGACTGTAATGGAGCCATACAGGAATTACAGCGATTCTTGTGATGTGCAGGCGCTTCCATAAGAGATACAACAAGAAAAACGCAATGACCTGACGTGATACGAAACTTTTAAGCCGTGATTCATATTCAGCGCAAAGAAATTAATCAAAACACCTATTCGCTTTCCATTCACAAACAAAAGTTATTAATGTAACTGTATTAACAATTTATAATTTCTACATATCTATACAATTTCTATGCTGTCATTAAGCCAATAATTGCCATTTATAAAATATGTCAATGACGTCATAATTCAAGATTAATTGAAGGTAGAAAATTCAGTTTACGATAAATCTGTGTATTTTGATAATTAAAAATCGATATGTACGAAGATTTTTTTTTAATAAGCATTTCACTTAAGCAATATGTACATATATGTAGTGATGCAGAACGGTAATATTACCGGGGTAATATTACCGGTAATTTTGGTAATATTACCGTAAGTTACCGAAGGCATAAATTCTCGCTGGTAAATTACCGCGGCGGTAATATTACCGGTAACTTTGGTAATATAACGGTAAGTTACCAACGGTGAGTTACCGTTGATAAGTTACTGTACTTTTAGTAATATTACAGTTAAGTTACCCTTGTTAAGTTACTACGGCGGTAATATTACCTACCGGTAATATTACCCGTAATATTTACCGATAGTCCATAAGTTAAGGGTAATATTACACCACGGTAATATTACACGTCATGTTACCGACAGTCCATAAATTACGGGTAATATTACATCATGTTAATATGACCCGTAATATTACCGGCAGTCCACAAATTACGGGTAATATTACATCACGGTAATATTACCGATAACGATAGCAGTAATATTACCGGTAATATTCTCTTTTTTTAAATTACCGGTAATTTTGCATCACTACATATATGACATGACAAATTCAACAAAAATATATGTATGTGGCTGCATATTGTCGACTTAAAAGAAAAGTCACGAACTAACATCTCAAATAATTACGAAACCTGTCTTTAATGACAATAAATATAATGATAAATGATAAAGTTAATGTTTTTTAGAAAACTTGGAACACTTTTGGTTGATCGCCTCCACATTTATAATTAATTCGTGTTTCAATCAAATGTAACAAAATGTTAGTTAGTGACTTTTACCTTTAAGCTGACGATATATTATTTACGAGAGTGTACTCTCTTCATATTTGATTTTGCCGGAGATGTTTCAATGCCTACCGGAAACCTGAGATTAACATCTAATGCCGCAGACTCCAGCGCAATGCCGGACACTTCAGCTAACTATTACAAAGAAAATTCTTGTCCCAGAAAACATGTTCAAATGCACAAACACAAGTTTGGTTTTAAATGTACTTTACTTTAAACTCTTACAGCCAAACACAGTCTAAGATCCTTGAAATCATTCAAATTCTTAGGTTTATCTCATGGTATAAAACCATAAAAGCGTATCATTGTGGCGGAGAGGCAATTATTATTATTATTGACAATTTTATCAAAAATTATTTACTATAATATAATAATAACCATATAATAAATGATAATCTTTAACTTCTAACAGTAATAATTTTGTAAATGGGAAGTCTCTTGAGGTGAATATGAATCTGAATTGTCATGTCAAATATTTTACAATATTTTGGCAAAAATCAGATCAAAACATTCATTTTGGCAATTTTTGTGTTATTATAGTGAATGAACCTTAGAACAACGCCTTAGAATCTTAATAATGGTCCCAAAGTAAACTTCAGCAAAAAACTAGTTCAAGGCGTGATTTATGAATTACACATATTTTGATAGGATAACAATAGGTTCGTTCGAGCAGTCGTCAAAACCAGTCAAAACAATTGGGGATTCTTGTACGCATACGCAATGCAGGCTTTTGCAGGGCAAACCCGCCATTTGGCATGCGCAGGAGAAAGAATAAGTGCTTTATGCACTTATTTTGGTCTGCTCGAACAAACCTATTGTATTAATAGTTAATTTTTTTGGTAATCCAAAACTCAGTTGTTTGAATTAGTTTAGATTATCAAATTACTCCTATAAATAAATATCCAACCAATTTTATTTTTCTGTTATTTTTTCAGAACTGCTCAGCTACAGCATGTTTGGCATTCCGTTAATGGGTGCAGACATTTGCGGTTTCAACGGGAACACAACAGCCAGCCTGTGTAACAGATGGTCACAGCTCGGAGCGTTCTACCCGTTCTCCCGAAATCACAACACAGACGACGGAATTGTAAGTCGCATCCCATAACCTCACATGCCCCTATTAATTTGAGGTTAACTTCAGCCGCAGGATCCTGTCTCATTGGGCCCGCAAGTTGTATCATCCGCAAAACGAGCCCTCGAAATTCGATATTCTCTACTACCCTATTTATATACGTTGTTCTGGACCGCTAACGTTGAAGGAGAGACAGTCGCAAGACCAATATTCTTCGAATTTTATAACGATCCATTAACTTACGATATCGATTATATGTTTTTATGGGGATCTGGAATACTTATCATACCCATTTTAGAGGTTCGTTGTTGAAAGTTGTCGTGTATTATAATTTTTTTATTTTTCATGCTTTAAAATTATTTCATCAACATAATCTTCTAGGAAAATAATCTTTCCGTTACTGCGTACTTACCTTATGGCTACTGGTACGATTATTACGACAAAGCTGTCATCTTCAGCAAAGGCGAAAACGTAACCTTACCAGCACCTCTAAGCACAATTCCTATCCTTATACGGGGTGGAAATATAATCCCGCAACAGCAGCCAAATCTCACGACCACGTATTCCCGGAAATCTAAAATCGATTTGCTCTGCGCTCCGGACAAAGACGGAATTGCTACTGGAAAACTCTACTGGGATGACGGAGATTCCTTGAGTAAGATTTTTACGAGGATAAGATGAAGAAATAAGTTATAATTGTAATTTTTAGATGTTGTCGATGAGAGGAAATATTCGTTACTGCAGTTCCAACTGAAGCCGAATATGTTACGAAGCGACCCAGTTTGGTGGAACGAGGAACATCCTCCAAATTTGGGCTCCGTGACAATACTTGGAATTAGCACGCCCGTCAAAGAGGTTATGATCAATAATATTTCGCAAAGGTTTAAATTTGATACCATTCATAAGGTAATTATACCAATGTTTTATCTTTACGAAAAGTATTTATAAATTTGGCACTTTAATAAGATATTTTGCCATATTATCTTTATTATTTTATTATGTGCCAATCACCATTTCTTTTTGTGGTGAAAGTACGGATTGGTATCTGTGATTAAAATTTTATTTTCTGTCCATAATCTTGTTAATTCATTTCTGGTTATAATCTATAAGTTAATTAATTGCTATTCAAAAAGAGTTTAAATCATCTTAAGGAGCGCCGCAAAAAATTCTAAATATAAAAATATAACATTCCAAAAAGAATAAAAAGATTACAATAATTGAACATCAAAGTTAGGCAAAATTTTAGAGACTTAAGTCTTGTTGGGTCCCCTGAACATTTTTGACCAAGGTACAAAAAAATGTCTGTGTGTGTGTACCCGATTTTTGTGGCGACGATTCCGGAAAAACTACGAATGTATCAGGACGAAACTTTATATTTAGAAATTTCATGACCAAACTAGAGCTGAAAAGATTTTTGTTCAAAAAGGGTCCAAAGGAACTGAATGTTTACTATAAGCATTTTTCAAGGATTTGGCAAATGAGCTGCCGTTTCTGAAATATCGTCAAAATAGTTAAATAATAAATTAAAGTAGAGAATAGTGTTAGCTGCATGAGCAAATTCTATATGATCGATATCGGTCGTGTCTGCATTATTATAAAACTAGTTCCAATTCCAATGACAGCAGGTAGTGTTAAACGCTGATCTTTTGATAATCCTGGATAACTAGTTTTATTTTAATGCAGACACGACCGACCTCGATCAAATAGAATCTAATGCAGCTAAACTATTAATTTTATATATAGTATGATAGTCATGTGCCTGGCCACATCAGATTTTTTTTTCTTTGCCTGAGGGTTAAAACAGATAATACATTACGAGATTAAACATTTATAATTATTTATTTGTAATAACCACTTGTTTGCTATTGAAGAAGAAATTAGTATTTTTTTCTCTTAAAAGTCTAATAATGAAATTTTCGTTAACACTGGTTTAGGATACATTCAAATTGTCGACTAGAACAACATTCAGTACTTTTCCAAAATCTTCTCATCAACAACAAAATATAAAGGTTTGACTTTAAAGAATAAGATTGGCATTCAAAATAAAAAAAAATAAACACATTTTTGTTTTCTATAGTAACCGATATATAATAATTGTTATTATTATATTATTAGTTTTCAAATAATCATATTTTATTTAATCTCTGTAATAATTTATCAAAAATAAATTTTTATTTACTATTTTTCTATAGTAGGTACATATTATTAAATGTATTTAAATATTTCCAATATTTTTTTGTAGGTATATTATATATTTTAAATTTTTATTTGTTTTCAGTATTTGATTATCGACAATTTGGATATCAACTTCTCTAACACTATAGTCCTTACCTGGACTTAAGTAGCAACGAAAGGTACTTACGTCGATCGAACTCATCGTAGACAAATGTCCAGTTTAATAAAATATGAAGACTGTTAGCATTGTTATGATCGAATGTAGAATTATCCTAATTGTTTGTAGACTCGAAATTAGCATGACCGCGGGGTATTATTGTACGAAAATTAACGAAAATACGACTGTTAGATATTATCGAAAGTATAGATAAATCTCGGATTTTTTAGTTACACTGAGCTGTGCTTATTTGTGATAACAAGGTGTTTTGGATAAAAAGTATTATATGGATAGATCTGATATGAAATATATTAAAAAACTAATTAAATCAACTTTGTTCTCTCCAAATACTACTGTAATTAATATAACTCGAACCCGAGATAATACTCTGTTGCCAAAATAACAAACAAAAATGTGATATGTAATACCCCAAGGTATGCAAGGATATTTTTCTGTTGTAGTATATTATATTTCCAGTTAGGACGTGAATGTGATTAAACTATCAACTGTAGTTAACTTGAAACCAAAGTGTAGTACATTAAGATATTTGTTAAGCTCCTTAATCTGTCCATTGGTAAAATAGCATTGTTATCGACTATTGTAAGCATAATGAATAATCGCATGACTAAACAATAATATAATACGTCCTGTATGTTAATGGTTGAAGAAGAATGTAGTCTTAAAAATTTCGTAAAATTGCGCTCAACATCAATTTATCCTTATGTATATTTATGGCCTCAATAAATAACTATCTAAAATTTTGTGTCTTATTGAATATACCTGAAAGGAAAGAAACAAAATAAAACAACATACATCAAACATATTTATTCCAAGATGTACTACATTTTTACTTTCTAATGTGATACACATGGCACACTGGAGAATAATAATATAATATATTTATAAATTTATACAAGTATACAGCGTTTGGTGGAGTGGAAATTTTGCACCGTTTATGGCAAGATATTCATTCATTCTTTGGTATACGACGAGCTAGCAGAAACGATTAATCACAGTTTTTCTTTTTGTAACATTGAAAGGTTAAGACGGCGGAGAAAATTATGGAAACTACGCAACAAAAATCTCTTTGCCAATAAAACTAAGAACAAAAAATTAACTAATACAATAAATTAGAAATTATCTACTACTGTATATAACAAGAAATAAAATTAGAATCTCCCTTGCTTAGCTTTTTAAGCGCAAAGATTTTCCAAATTTGTAGATAAGGAACTTTAAAAAGTAAACGATTTTTAAATTAAACTAATTTCCTAGTCAGTTAATGATACTACCCACATAGTTATTCATACTTAACATAACTAGGTACGAAATATTGCTATAAAAATAATATAACATTAACCAATTGTTACATTATTATCTCTACTTTATGGCAGTAAATACATTCCTGCTTAATATGCGGAATATTTATCTAAAGAAAAAGAGAATAAAACAAATACTACTAATAATTCATTTAACTTTCAACTATTTCTTTTATAGTTTTAAAACTTTTATTACAAACTCCTATGTTAAAGTGAAGCAAGCATTTCTGTGTGTCAAAATACACTGCAATGAGATCTAAGAAATGTCATTAGTGACCAAGGCAGTTTCAGTCTAGTGTTGCAGTTCAACACAATCAGAAGCAAAGGCAAAAAGTCTACATTGCAATGACGAGTGCACAGAAAATAATGTTCTAAAATACTCTTCTAATAGTGACCTTAGCATTGACAGTAGTGGGCTAAAATTTAGAACCTCTTATGATGACTGAGCGATTGACAGAAAAAGTTATTTGGCAACAACTGTAAAAATATATCGGAATTAAAAAATAAGAAGTTCCTGCCCAGGAAATTGTGCTTAATTTACAACAAAACTATTCATTAACTAAATGATTTGATATGAAATCCATCACCCTTATTATAATCTTAAGGCACTCATCTGTCAAAAGCATGTTTTGGTGTCGCAAGCATAAATTGACAAAATAGTTAACAATTGAACAATGAGGAAAGTATAATATGATTTAGTGTGATATGATATGTGATACCATAATGAAGGCACCTACCATGTAATAGAATTATTTTCCTTACGTACGTAATGTTGAGATCCCCTTAGTAAAAAATATATCTGAAAATAAAATATATAACATTTAAATAACATCAAACGAAATTTTTGAGAGAAGTTTCCATACTATGTCCAGCCCACTACAAATGTTATTATTCGATAGTTAAAAAAAAAAACTTTCCACCACCAGTGCTACTCCACCTTCAGCAAGTAGATAATAATCATAATATTCTAAAGCCAATCGTACTACAGGATAAAGTTATACCTATATAAGAATAAATCTACAAACAGTATCGAATTGCACGTAATAATAATAAAAACTACAAACATATAAAATTAGAATCTGGTATTGTAACAAACTGCAAACCGACATATAACTGCGGTCGCATGTAAATAAAAAAGTGTTTACAAAACCTCTTTGGTCAGTTTACCGTTAGGTCTACGTAAAGCTACCATACAGTATCAAATGAGAAGAGCTAAACTTATCGCATATCTATAGGATGTCCGGAAAGTAATGGCACCCAGTTTAACCGTAGCTCACTAATTTCTTAACGGGTATTAGTCAAAAATTTGTCTTTCAGTAGTATATTTTAAAAATTAAATGAGCAATTAAGTTGAAAACCGGTACGTTTAAACTTTTGGTCGTAGAGGACATCATGGGATAGCATATCAGCATAAAAATATACACAGAAGTGTTTTTTTAAAGGTAGAACCGAGCTTTAGCTGGCAAACCCGATTGAACCGAGTGGATGGTTAAGATGCAAAATAAACAATAAAAATATGTTATAGTGTCAAAGCTATTTTTTTATATTACATGTGGATCTGGTCTTGTTCATTAGTGGATATATAGGAATGTCAACATTTTATAACGTTGACATTTTTTCAGTGATCAATAATCTGAAGGGTAATTATAAAGTTATTTAGAATAGTAAAAAGGCGATTAAATATAAAACAAATATAATCAATACTCAAACTACTGGCCGCAATAATGCATTAGTAAGCCATTTCATAGTTTCAAATTTCCACATTCACCTAATTTTAGTATTACATAAACAATTATTGCGGTGTCAGTGGCCAAAATTCATATGCAAAATCTATTTGGCTTCTTTTACAATAAGTCAGAGTGAACATTTAAAATAAAAACTGGCTTTTGTTTTAGAGAGAAAAAAGTGAAAAAAAGTCTACTACTGTAAATAACAATGCTAGAAATAACAAATAAAAACCTTTTTTCATTACAAAAGTATCCAATTTATAGAACCAAAATTTTTTTGATCTTATGCAGAGCAACTTTAGTTACTTGAACCAGTTTCAGAATATAAAGATATTCGAAATTTTCATGACAGAATGTTTTTGTGTTGCTGAACTATGAAATTACCGTTCATTTCATAATATTTACCATACTTTCAAAGAAAATAAGTAAAAAAAAGTAGAAAGAGAGTGCTGAAAATATTCTGTAGAACCAATATTAGAAGATTGGTCAGTACAGGATAAACGGAAAACGTCTAATGGTAAAATGACTTTTAGACTAAATATAAATAAAAGTATCATGTGTTTCGGGTCCACCCAATATAACAGTACTTTTTAAGGAAGTATTTTTTACCGAGCTTCCATAACTTTCCGGACTTAGATACACGACAAACTCAACGGGCAAGAATTAACCAACAACGAAAAACCAACTAACTACGACGTCAGCTCCTCTAATAACTCCTCGGTAGACCTCTGCTCCACCCGAAACTTATCCATATATTCCTTAGGAACGGTCCACTCGAGTAAAATTTGTACGTTACGTTTCAACTTCTCCGCAGTGGAGATATCGCAGTCTTGACAAGGTTCGCGGCCGGCACTTTCGATTGACTCGACTAAGACGTCATCGATCAACCTCTTGTTAAATCCGAGCTTCTCCAAACGATCTGGATCCGAGATCTTCTTCAATAGGATCGCGAGCAATAATCGCATCTTTTCAATTGCCATCGGTGGCGCTATGTTGGTGTTTATCGGGGCTTCTTCGATTTTAAGGTGGGTTTCGAAGGAGGTACACGTGCGGTAATGGATTTCCATTTCGTTTTTGCTTTTGTATTGGTCCTTACAGAATTTGCAGACGTACGGTTTATCGGTTTTGTGGATGCAGAGCATGTGCTTTTTCAAGTGCGGGAGTTGCGTAAAGGCGACGTTTACACAGAGGAGACACGCGAAAGGTTTTTCGCCGGTGTGCCGACGTGTATGCAACTTCAGAGCGGTGGAATGAGCAAAAGCCTTCCAGCAAACTTCACAACGATAAGGTTTTTCTCCACTATGAATTCTCTGGTGAACGGTGAGTTGTGAACGTTGGGCGAATCTAGCCCCGCAATGCGCACACCCATGAGGCTTATCTTTCTTGTGCATCCTCAAATGTTGCGGAAGATGTCCTTTTAACTCTTTGTTGCAAATCTTGCAATGGAAATGCTTGATATTCTGATGAAAACACTCCAGGTGTTTCTTTAGCGCATCCCTCCGAAAAAATGACTTTCCGCAAATATCGCAGATGAAGTCTCGAATCTCGTTATGCCGTTTCAAATGGAGTTTTAAATTCGCCGAGCAGGTAAACGCAGCGTTGCAGATTTTACAAACGTAAGGCTTCGTGCCGGAATGCGAACGTTTGTGCTGGACGAGTTGGCCGCCCCTTGCAAATTTCTTCTCGCAGATATCGCAAGAGTAAGGTTTATCGCCCGTGTGTATGCGGAGATGTAAACGGAGACGTTCTTTAATCGGGAATATTTTTTGGCAGAAATCGCAAATGAATACCTCAGTGCTTTGAAGGCCTGGAGAGTGCTGCGAGGCGATGTGGTTTTTAAGGGATCCGGCCTGCCGGAATGCCTTTTTGCATTCGTTGCAGACGTAAGGACGTTGGTTACTGTGAATGAGTTTGTGTTTGCGCAAGTCATTATTGCCGAGGAAAGCTTTGTCGCAGATCTCGCACTTGTGTTTACGTTCCTTCTCTTTGGCGTAAGTCATTGGTTCGGTTTGGTTTTTTTGTTTTGGCAATGGGGGTTTTTGACTAGAATAGGTTATTGCACGGAGCGGGGTGAAACTACATGCAACCCTCTACGTTGTGCAATCGATTTCCAACCACCAAGATTGTTAGTGAGAAGTGTTTTGTTACTTAAATCTACAGTGAGAGTCCATTGTAAGCCCACCTGCAAGTTAAATCTAACTCTAGAGTTTGCCACCAACCATTTTATAATTGCAAAGAAAAGTTAAGAAATCTAGTAATGATAACGTTTCGGAAGAGAAATATGAATGTGATAAATTTCTAAATTTAGGTAACATACCTTCGGATTCAGCTGAACATCGTTTGGTGAACTAAACAAGAAATTAACCTCCACCAGATACTCTACATATTTTGACAGAAAGCTTAGCTCGCCATACTTGACATTTCGCTTTTTCTTCGTGTTTGCTAACTTACCGGCTAACTTATCATATTACAGAACACTGTGGTCATTGGAAAATGCTGCCATCAGTGCCATCTGGCGGACAACAATATTTGGGGAATGTCTGATTTCCATTTTACGAATTTTACTTCTATTCTCCGGACTACGGGTTTTCAGTCAAATTCTCCGGGTTAACTAAAAATGGCTTTCAAAAAGGCGGGGATTATTTAAAGGTCGGAACTTTGCTTGTTAGAAATCAACATTCAATAATGATACATTAGTTAACAAAATATGTTTAGAACATTCGTTGATTATTTTAATATGTACCTATGTTGGTCAGATAATAAGAAATGTCCCAGCAATATGTTTGAGTTTCTCAAAGGCAGTTTATAGGAGAGTATCTATCATACTGGTCTGCCATAAAACAGCATTTTTTAAATCACGGAAAAGACGACAGCGACACCTTTATTTGAAAATTTTATTATTAGTTGTACTATATATTTACAAAGATTGAGAGATATAGTTATCATTTTTGACTAGAGACACATTTATTATGGAGGTTTATACAAAACGCCAATATTGTTGGAATAAAATTAAAATTTAAAATTAGTTAGGGAACGTGTAGATAATTACTTCAAGCAAAAACACATGATCTCCTAAAAAATGCTCTCAGTACATCAAAATTATGCTTGGTTTTGGTGGTAATATTGGCATTTTGTCTCTTGTTGGTTGTGTCGAAAAAAATCGACAATAAGAGGCTGAAACGAACAGAGGGAAAACGAATAGTAGACGTTAATTAAAATAAATTAATTTACTTAGTAATTAGCATCTAGATCTCATCGTTTTCTACACTACGTATATCCAAATTTCACACCAAAGCGTTACTAATAAGTATGTGTCGAAACCGCACATTTTTGTATCGGCTGTTATTAATTTAAACTTATTTTCCATAATATAATTATTTTTCTCCTTTCCTCCGTCAGCACAGACACAACGTTGGCAACCCTAATAAGATAAATTTGAAGGGGTTTCAGTCGACGCTAACAAGGATTTAGCAGAAACGTTAGAAATAGAAACACATTTTGACCAATCCACAAGAATTCTCCCAAGAAAAATAAAACATCAGTTCAATTATTAAAGTGGAGATATGATAATAGTTGACCCAAACAGTATATATTAAAGATAATATTTTTCCAGCTTATATAAAGCTTTATAACTTTATATAATATTTATTAGCAGAAAGATTTGAGCAGCTCCAAAAATAGAACTATAAAGTGTGTATCTTTTTGTATTATGTCAATAGTAAAATAAATAGCAGAGAGTTGTTGAAAATTACCTAGATTTCCAACTATTTAACAGTATAATCACAGAGATGCTGATAGACAACTGAACCGCTTCACCAGGAATATACCAACAGAAAACGTAAACGAGAACGTTTCTAATATATTTGTGGCTTTGCACATTTTAATAAAATTGCCCGTAAGTGTCGCAACAGGGGAAAGAAAATGATAATAATAATTAATAAGACAGGCCAACATTTCAGCTTTAGAATGTCCACAACAAAACGTGAAGAATGTACATTATGAGGAATCCAAAACTTTTATGGATAGTTTCATTTATAAGTAAAATATCTCTCAGTGTCTATTCTGCTACAATATATTTAATTAATATATGCAATTGCGACAATTGCAAAATTGAGTACGAAAATTTCTACCCAAGATACGGGATGTTAGCACGCGTTTCAAAGTAAAGATGGGTGTGAAGAACCGATCTCGAAAAACTCTACCAGCCGGCGTGTTAGAAATTAAACCATCAACCATCCACGGAAAGGTTTGAAGTTCGACCCTAAAGAAGGGATAGAATTGGTGTATAACACCACGGGATACGCTTGAGATCTGAGAGGTGGGAAATTGATAGACGTAGAAGATCAAACCAAATCGAACTGGACGAGGTTCATAAATTGCGCCAGGAACGTAAACGAACAGAACATGGCCTACAAATATTTTGGGAAAATGTATATTATAGGACGGTGAGAAGGATCGAACGTGGAGAGGAGTTGTTGGTATATTATGAGAACAAAATTATGGATTTGAATAGACATATAGGTGATTGTTAGAATCGATCTTTAAAAGAATTTATTGATTATCTTTAATATTTGTTTTAGAAATGTTTACAAGCAGATTTTGTAAGGTCGAAATTACCGACGAAAAACTATTTGGTGAGCATGTAACATTCTGTAAATGAACAAAACGATACGTTTTTATACATATTTTTGGTTCAAAAATGTGGAAAAATTGTGAAAAAACATAATATAATATTATTATTATAATAGATTAGATATTTTTATTGTTTTTTCCGGACCCGACAAACAGACAACTGTGGATGAGGAAAAGACAACCAGGAAGAAGCAAAAACTCTATACTTGTCAAAAGTACCATTTAAATGGTATGGCTGCGATACACCATTTAATCAGAAAGGCAGTCCAGAAATCCATTTAAGAATTTACAACGGTGATAAGAACTTTAAATTATGTTTTTATACATATTTGTTGCTGTATTTGTTTGTTGATACAAAGAAATTAAATTAAAAATATATAATGGATATTAACTTGCAAAACTGTTAGATGTTTTTCAATGGTATAAAATTTGAATTATAAGATAATATTTAAAAAATGTGGTTAAATTGTTAAGTTAAAAAGATTCAAATTATTAGTAGAGTAGAAGAATTTTACTTATTTTTTCTAGAATCGAGAAATAAACAGCTGTAGATGATGAAAACGAAATCAAGAAGAAGTACAAATCCAATACGTGCCAAAAGCAACATTTAAATGCGATGACTACGAAAAACGATTTAATCAGACGGACACCATGAAATCCATTTAACAATGTACACCAGCGATAATAACTTTAAATTATATTTTTATACATATTTGATTGTTGATATTAAAACATTAAATTACAAAAATATAATAGATATTAACTTATAAGCCACTTAGATATTTTTCAATGGTAAATAATTTAAATGATAAGAATATATTCAAATATGAGTTAATTTATTAAATTAAAAAGATTCAAATTATAATTATAGTAGATTATTTTTTATTATTTGTTCCAGAGCCGATAAAAGAACGACAGTGGATGAGAAAAAAGATGTATTATAGGACAGTGAGAAGGATCGAAAGTGGAAAGGCATTGATGCGAATAATTATTTCAAACCTGAGATTGGGGAGGTTGAAGATGAGAATGACCTTGTTTGCGATCGTTGCGGGTTTCTGTTTAGTGAAACGAAGTATCTGGTTGGTCATAATAGGTTTTGTAGGCATGCCCAGAAGAAACTTATGGATTTGAATAGGAATATAGTTGATTGTTTCGGTCTTTAAAAGAATTTATTGATTATGTTTAATATTTATTTTAGAAATGTTTACTTGCTGATGTAAGGTGGTAATTATCGACGAAAAACTATTTGGTGGGAAAGGCTTGAGTTCGACCCGTATGAAGGGGTACAATTGGTGAATAACACCACGGGATACGCTTGAGATTACTTTTTGATTATCTTTAATATTTGTTTTAGAAACGTTTACATGCAGATTTTGTAAGCTGGAAACTACCGACGAAAAACTATTTGGTGAGCATGTAACATTCTGTAAATGAACAAAACGATACGTTTTTATACCTAGTTTTGGTTCAAAAATATGGATAAATTATGAAATTAAAAAGATTCAAATTATTATTAAAGTAGATTAGATATTTTTTATAATTTTTTCCAGAGCCGAAAAAAGGACGAATGTTGATGAGGAAAAGGAAACCAGGAAGAAGCAAAATCGCAATACTTGTCAAAAGTACCATTTAAATGGTATTTGGTTGGTCATAACAGGTTTTGTCGGCATGCCCAGAAGAAACTTATTGATTTGAATAGTGATGTAAAGTGGTAATTATGGACGAAAAACTATTTGGTGGGTAAGGTTTGAAGTTCGACCCTTATGAAAGGGTACAATTGGTGAATAACACCACGGGATACGCTTGAGGTCTGAGAGGTGGGAAATTCATAGACGTAGAAGATCAAACCGAATCGAACTGGACGAGGTTCATAATATATGCAATTGCGACAATTGCAAAATTGAGTACGAAAATTTCTGCCCAAGATACGAGATGTTAGCAGGCGTTTCAAAGTAAAGATGGGTGTGAAGAACCGATTTCGAAAAACTCTACCAGCCGGCGTGTTAGAAATTAAACCATCAACCATCCACGGAGGAAGCGTTTCCTCGATGAAAACTTTACGAAAAGGTTTGAAGTTCGACCCTTATGAAGGGGTACAATTGGTGAATAACACCACGGGATACGCTTGAGGTCTGAGAGGTGGGAAATTGATAGACGTAGAAGATCAAACCAAATCGAACTGGACGAGTTTCATAAATTGCGCCAGGAACGTAAACGAACAGAACATGGCCTACATTTTTTTTAGGAAAATGTATACATATTATAAGACGGTGAGAAGGATCAAAAGTGGAGAGGAGTGGTTGGTGTATTATGAGAAGAAAATTATGGATTTGAATAGACATATAGGTGATTGTTAGATTCGATCTTTAAAAGAATTTATTGATTAGTTTTAATATTTGTTTTAGAAACATTTACATGCAGATTTTGTAAGGTGGAAATTACCGACGAAAAACTATTTGGTGAGCATGTAACATTCTCGAAATGAACATAGCGATACGTTTTTATACATATTTTTGGTTAAAAAATGTGGAAAAATTGTGAAATTAAAAACATAATATAATCATATTATTATAATAGATTAGATATTTTTATTGTTTTTTTCCAGACCCGACAAACGGACAACTGTGGATGAGGAAAATAAAACCAGGAAGAAGCAAAAACGCAATACTTGTCAAAAGTACCATTTAAATGGTATGGCTGCGAAACACCATTTAATCAGAAAGGCAGTCCAGAAATCCATCTAAGAATTTACAACGGCGACAAGAACTTTAAATTATGTGTTTATACATATTTGTTGCTGTATTTGTTTGTTGATACAAAGAAATTAAATTAAAAATATATAATGGATATTAACATGTAAGACTGTTAGATGTTTTTCAATGGTATAAAATTTGAATTATAAGATAATATTTAAAAAATGTGGTTAAATTGTTAAGTTAAAAAGATTCAGATTATTAGTAGAGTAGAAGAACCTTTCTTATTTTTTCTAGAATCGGAAATAAACAGCTGTAGATGATGAAAACGAAATCAAGAAGAAGTACAAATCCAGTACGTGCCAAAAGCAACATTTAAATGCGATGACTACGAAAAACGATTTAATCAGACGGACAGCCATGAAATCCATTTAACAATGTACACCAGCGATAATAACTTTAAATTATATTTTTATACATATTTGATTGTTGATATTAAAACATTAAATTACAAAAATATAATAGATATTAACTTATAAGCCTCTTAGATATTTTTCAATGGTAAATAATTTGAATGATAAGAATATATTCAAATATGAGTTAATTTATTAAATTAAAAAGATTCAAATTATTATTATAGCAGATTATTTTTTATTATTTGTTCCAACGCCGATAAAAGAACGACAGTGGATGAGAAAAAAGATGTATTATAGGACAGTGAGAAGGATCGAAAGTGGAAAGGCATTGATGCGAATAATTATTTCAAACCTGAGATTGGGGAGGTAGAAGATGAGAATGGCTTTGTTTGCGATCGTTGCGGGTTTGTGTTTAGTGAAACGAGGTATTTGATTAGTCATAATACGTTTTGTCGGCATGCCCAGAAGAAACTTATGGATTTGAATAGCAATATTGGTGATTATTTCGGTCTTTGAAAGAATTTATTGATTATGTTTAATATTTGTTTTAGAAATCTTTACATGCAGATGTAAGGTAAATTATCGACGAAAAACTATTTGGTGGGAAAGGTTTGAAGTTCGACCATTACGAAGGGGTACAATTGGTGAATATCACTACGGGACACGGTTGAGGTCTGCCAGGTGGGCAATTGATAGCCGTAGAAGATCAAACCAAATCGAACGGGACGAGGTTCATAAATTGCGCCAGGAACGTAAACGAACAGAACATGGCCTACAAATATTTTGGGAAAATGAATATTATAGGACGGTGAGAAGGATCGAAAGTGGAGAGGAGTGGTTAGTGTATTATGAGAAGAAAATTATGGATTTGAATAGACATATAGGTGATTCTTAGATTCGATCTTTGAAAGAATTTATTGATTAGCTTTAATATTTGTTCTAGAAACGTTTACAAGCAGATTTTGTAAGGTTGGAATTACCGACGAAAAACTATTTGGTGAGCAAGTAACATTCTGTAAATGAACAAAACGATACGCTTTTACACATATTTTTGGTTCAAAAATGTGGATAAATTGTGAAATTAAAAAGATTAAAATTTCTATTATAGTAGATTAGATATTTATTATTTTTCTTCCAGCGCCGAAAAAAGGACGACTGTTGAGGAAACGAAAATCAGGAAGAAGCAAAAAACGCAATACTTGTCAAAAGTACCATTTAAATGGTATAGCTGCGAAACACCATTTAATCAGAAAGGCAGTCCAGAAATCCATTTAAGAATTTACAACGGCGATAAGAACTTTAAATTATGTTTTTATACATATTTGATGCTGTATTTGTTAGTTGATACAATGAAATAAAATTAAAAATATATAATGGATGTTAACTTGCAAGACTGTTAGATGTTTTTCAATGGCAAATAATTTTAATTATAAGAATATATTTAAAAAATGTGGTTAATTTGTTAAGTTAAAAAGATTCAAATTATCAGTAGAGTAGAAAAATCTTTCTTATTTTTTCAAGAATCGAAAAATAAACAGCTGTGGATGATGAAAACGAAATCAAGAAAAAATACAAATCCAATACGTGCCAAAATCAACATTTAAATGCGATGACTACGAAAAACGATTTAATCAGAAGGACAGCCCTGAAATCCATTTAATAATGTACACCGGCAATAAGAACTTTAAATTATGTTTTTATACATATTTGTTTGTTGATTAGATATTTATTATTTTTCTTCCAGCGCCGAAAAAAGGACGACTGTTGAGGAAACGAAAATCAGGAAGAAGCAAAAAACGCAATACTTGTCAAAAGTACCATTTAAATGGTATAGCTGCGAAACACCATTTAATCAGAAAGGCAGTCCAGAAATCCATTTAAGAATTTACAACGGCGATAAGAACTTTAAATTATGTTTTTATACATATTTGATGCTGTATTTGTTAGTTGATACAATGAAATAAAATTAAAAATATATAATGGATGTTAACTTGCAAGACTGTTAGATGTTTTTCAATGGCAAATAATTTTAATTATAAGAATATATTTAAAAAATGTGGTTAATTTGTTAAGTTAAAAAGATTCAAATTATCAGTAGAGTAGAAAAATCTTTCTTATTTTTTCAAGAATCGAAAAATAAACAGCTGTGGATGATGAAAACGAAATCAAGAAAAAATACAAATCCAATACGTGCCAAAATCAACATTTAAATGCGATGACTACGAAAAACGATTTAATCAGAAGGACAGCCCTGAAATCCATTTAATAATGTACACCGGCAATAAGAACTTTAAATTATGTTTTTATACATATTTGTTTGTTGATTAGATATTTATTATTTTTCTTCCAGCGCCGAAAAAAGGACGACTGTTGAGGAAACGAAAATCAGGAAGAAGCAAAAAACGCAATACTTGTCAAAAGTACCATTTAAATGGTATAGCTGCGAAACACCATTTAATCAGAAAGGCAGTCCAGAAATCCATTTAAGAATTTACAACGGCGATAAGAACTTTAAATTATGTTTTTATACATATTTGATGCTGTATTTGTTAGTTGATACAATGAAATAAAATTAAAAATATATAATGGATGTTAACTTGCAAGACTGTTAGATGTTTTTCAATGGCAAATAATTTTAATTATAAGAATATATTTAAAAAATCTGATGTGGCCAGGCACATGACTTTATCATACAAAATATAAAATTAATAGTTAGGTGCATGAGAATCTATTTGATTGAGATATATCGTGTCTGCATTAAAATTAAACTAGTTAGCCGGGATTTGACAGATATTTTGATACTCAATAGTATCAATAGTAGGTATTGTCAAAGCATCAGCATTTGACACTACATACTGTCATCAGAATAATAGTTATTTATCTCACAAGTGCCGAAAGTACGGAATAGCGCGACGAGCGGTGTTGCGGCGCGTCACCGATGGCGGAGCGTCGCCGTGGCATGTGAGCGAGTCGCGCTATGTAGTTTTCGGCTGGAGTGACATCAACGTTTTTTGTGTTGCTTTTTGAGAAATACGTATTTAAAACAAATCAAAAATGGTTATATTTCTGTATAGGAAATGTTAGATTGATACCCCTTCTACGAAACGTCAAGTTTAAAAATCTAATTCAAGTTCTGACAGATTTATATTCGTTCATGACACTGTAGATGTCACATCCGTACCAACATACTAAAATATAACTACACTCATCGCTATACTTTATTTACAATTTTTTTCAATTTATCGTTTTTACAATTAGATATAACAACTGGTTAATATTTCCTATCAACAAACAATCAAATTGGTGATCTTATTTTATTTGAATTTTGTATTTTGTACTTTGCCGCACCAGAGCGGCTACGTTCCATAGCGGTTCTCCAACCTCTGATGAAATCAGCTGTTTTCGAGTGTGACAGCCATAGACATTTCTGTGGTGACAGCACAAAAAAATGTTTGTCAAATCCAGGCTACTATGTACTTTCATATCAATGCAGATGCGACCGATATCGATCAAATAGAATTTGCTTTGGAAGCTAAACTATTAATTTTACCAAAAAATACCATAGGCATAAATTATTCAAAATTTCCTCTACTTTAATTTATTATTTAACTATTTTGACGAAATTACAGAAATGGCAGCTCATTTGCAAAATCCTTGAAAAATGCTTAGAGGAAACAGCCAGTTCCTTTGGACTCTTTTGAACCAAAAGCTTTTCAGCTCTAAGTTTGGTCATAAAACTTCTAAATACGCACGTTCGTCCCGATACCTTTAGTAGTTTCCCCGGAATCGTCGTCACAAAAAACGGGTACACACATACATACACACACACATACACACACACACACACACACAGAGACATTTTTTTGTACCTTGGTCAAAAATGTTCAGGGGACCCATAAAGACCTATTTCAGCTAAAATCTCAAATTTTTTTTTCGGCACGATTACAATACTTCATCATACTGCGTATGATAAAGTAAAAATGTGGTTAATTTGTTAAGTTAAAAAGATTCAAATTATCAGTAGAGTAGAAAAATCTTTCTTATTTTTTCAAGAATCGAAAAATAAACAGCTGTGGATGATGAAAACGAAATCAAGAAAAAATACAAATCCAATACGTGCCAAAATCAACATTTAAATGCGATGACTACGAAAAACGATTTAATCAGAAGGACAGCCCTGAAATCCATTTAATAATGTACACCGGCAATAAGAACTTTAAATTATGTTTTTATACATATTTGTTTGTTGATTTTAACACATTAAATTACAAAAATATAATAGATATTAACTTATAAGACTCTTAGAAGTTTTTCAATGGTAAATAATTTGAATGATAAGAATATATTCAAAAATGAGTTAATTTATTAAATTAAAAAGATTCAAATTATTATTATAGTAGATTATCTTTTATTATTTCTTCCAGAGCCGATAAAAGAACGACTGTGGATGAGAAAAAAGGATGTAGGTATTATAGGACGGTGAGAAGAATCGAAAGTGGGAAGGCATTGATGCGAATAGTTATTTCAAACCTGAGATTGGGGAGGTAGAAGATGAGAATGACTTTGTTTGCGATCGTTGTGGGTTTGTGTTTAGTGAAACAAAGTATTTCGTTGGTCATAACGGGATTTGTCGACATGCCCAGAAGAAAATTATGTATTTGAATAGGAATATAGGTAATTGTTTCGGCCATTAAAAGAATTTGTTGATTATGTTTAATATTTGTTTTAGAAATGTTTACATGCAGATGTAAAGTGGTAATTATCGACGAAAAACTATTTGGTGAGAAAGGCTTGAAGTTCGACCCTTATGAAGTGGTACAATTGGTGAATATCACCACGGGATACGCTTGAGGTCTGAGAGGGGGGAAATTGATAGACGTAGAAGATCAAACCAAATCGAACTGGACGAGGATCATACATTGCGCCAAGAACGTAAACGAACAGAACATGGCCTACAAATATTTTGGAAAAATGTATATTATAAGACGGTGCGAAGGATCGAAAGTGGAGAGAAGTGGTTGGTGTATTATGAGAAGAAAATTATGGATTTGAATAGACATGTAGGTGATTGTTAGATTTGATCTTTAAAAGAATTTATTGATTATCTTTAATATTTGTTTTAGAAACGTTTACATGCAGATTTTGTAAGCTGGAAACTACCGACGAAAAACTATTTGGTGAGCATGTAACATTCTGTAAATGAACAAAACGTTACGCTTTTATACATAGTTTTGGTTCAAAAATGTGGATACATTGTGAAATTAAAAAGATTCAAATTATTTTTAAAGTAGATTAGATATTTTTTATAATTTTTTCCAGAGCCGAAAAAAAGACGACTGTTGATGAAGAAAAGGAAACTAGGAAGAAGTAAAATCGCAATATTGTCAAAAGTACCATTTAAATGGTATTTCGTTGGTCATAACAGGTTTTGTCGGCATGCCCAGAAGATACTTATTGATTTGAATAGGAATATAGGTGATTGTTTCGGTCTTTAAAAGAATTGTTTACATGCAGAAGTAAAGTGGTAATTATCGACGAATAACTATTTGGTGGGAAAGGTTTGAAGTTCGACCCTTATGAAAGGGTACAATTGGTGAATAACACCACGGGATACGCTTGAGGTCTGAGAGGTGGGAAATTGATAGATGTAGAAGATCAAACCGAATCGAACTGGACGAGGTTCATAATAAATACAATTGCGACAATTGCAAAATTGAGTACGAAAATTGCTGCCCAAGATACGGGATGTTAGCAGACGTTTCAAAGTAAAGATGGGTATGAAAAACAGATCTCGTAAAACTCTACCAGCCGGCGTATTAGAAATTAAACCATCCACGCAGGAGGCGTTTTCTCGATTAAAACTTTACGGAAAGGTTTGAAGTTCGACCCTTATGAAGGGATAGAATTGGTGTATAGCACCACGGGATACGCTTGAGATCTGAGAGGTGGGAAATTGATAGACGTAGAAGATCAAACCAAATCGAACTGGACGAGGTTCATAAATTGCGTCAGCAACGTAAACAAACAGAACATGGCCTACAAATATTTTGGGAAAATGTATATTATAGGACGGTGAATAGGATCGAAAGTGGAGAGGAGTTGTTGGTGTATTATGAGAAGAAAATTATGGATTTGAATAGACATATAGGTGATTGTTATAATCGATCTTTAAAAGAATTTATTGATTATTTTTAATATTTGTTTTAGAAATGTTTACATGCAGACTTTCTAAGGTGGAAATTACCGACGAAAAACTATTTGTTGTGCATGTAACATTCTGTAAATGAATTGTAAATGAATGTAAATGAATTTTTATACGGGAATACGTTTTTATACGTGTTTTTGGTTCAAAAATGTGGATAAATTGTGAAATTAAAAAGATTCAAATTATTATTATAGTATATTAGATATTTTTTATTATTTTTTCCAGAGCCGAAAAAAGGATGACTGTTGACGAGGAAAAGGAAACCAGGAAGAAGCAAAAACTCAATACTTCTCAAAAGTATATAGCCATTTAAATAGTATTGCTGCGAAACACCATTTAATCAGAAAGGCAGTCCAGAACTCCATTTAAGAATTTACAACGGCGATAAGAACTTTAAATTATGCTTTTATACATATTTGTTGCTGTATTTGTTTGTTGATACAAAGAAATTAAATTAAAAATATATAACGGATATTAACTTGCAAGACTGTTAGATGTTTTTCAATGGTAAATAATTTGAATTATAAGAATATGTTTTAAAGAAATGTGGTTAAATTGTTAACTTAAATATATTGAAATTAGTAGAGTAGAAGAATCTTTTTTATTTTTTCTAGAATCGAGAAATAAACAACTGTAGATGATGAAAACGAAATCAAGAAAAAGTACAAATCCAATACGTGCCAAAATCAACATTTAAATGCGATGACTACGAAAAACGATTTAATCAGAAGGACAGCCCTGAAATCCATTTAATAATGTACACCGGCGATAGGAACTTTAAATTATTTTTTTATACATATTTGTCTGTTAATATCAAACACATTAAATTGCAAAAATATAATGGATATTAACTTATAAGACTCTTAGATGTTTTTCAATGGTTAATAATTTGAACGATAAGAATATATTCAAAAATTAGTTAATTTATTAAATTAACAAGATTCAAATTATTATTATAGTAGATTATTTTTTATTATTTGTTCCAGAGCCGATAAAAGAACGACGTGGATGAGGAAAAAAGATGTATTATAGGACGGTGAGAAGGATCGAAAGTGGGAAGGCATTGATGCGAATAGCTATTTCGAACCTGAGATTGGGGAGATAGAAGATGAGAATGGCCTTGTTTGCGATCGTTGCGGGTTTGTGTTTAGTGAAACAAAGTATTTGGTTGGTTATAATAGGTTTTGTCGGCATGCCCAGAAGAAACTTATGGATTTGAATAGGAATATAGGTGATTGTTTCGGTCTTTAAAAGAATTTATTGATTATGTTTAATATTTGTTTTAGAAATGTTTACATGCAGATGTAAGGTGTTATGTTAATTATCGACGAAAAACTATTTGGTGGGAAAGGTTTGATGTTCGATTCTTATGAAGGGGTACAATTGGTGAATAACACCACGGGATACGCTTGAGGTCTGAGAGGTGGGAAATTGATAGATGTAGATTGTAGAAGATCAAACGGAATCGAACTGGACGAGCTTCTTAATATATGCAATTGCGCCAATTGCAAAATTGAGTACGAAAATTTCTGCCCAAGATACGAGGTGTTAGCAGGCGTTTCAAAGTAAAGATGGGTGTGAAGAACCAATCTCGAAAAACTCTACCAGCCGGCGTGTTAGAAATTAAACCATCAACCATCCACGGAGGAAGCGTTTTCTCGATGAAAACTTTACGAAAAGGTTTGAAGTTCGACCCTTATGAAGGGGTACAATTGGTGAATGACACCACGGGATTCGCTTGAGGTCTGAGAGGTGGGAAATTGATAGACGTAGAAGATCAAACCAAATCGAACTGGACGAGGTTCATAAATTGGGCCAGGAACGTAAACGAACAGAACATGGCCTACAAATATTTTGGGAAAATGTATATTATAGGATGGTGAGAAGGATCGAAAGTGGAGATGAGTGGTTGGTGTATTATGAGAAGTAAATTATGGATTTGAATAGACATATAGGTGATTGTTAGATTCGATCTTTAAAAGAATTTATTGATTATCTTTAATATTTGTTTTAGAAACGTTTACATGCAGATTTTGTAAGGTGGAAATTACCGACGAAAAACTATTTGGTGAGCATGTAAAATTCTGTAAATGGAAAACAATCATGTTTAAAATTATTCTTCTTTTAAATGTATAAGTTAAGGTATGTGAAGTTAAACAGATTCAAACCATTATTATAGAGTATTTTTTCTCGAACCGATAAAGGAACGACTGTAGACAGGGAAAACGAAATCAGGAAGAAGTAAAAATGCCTTCGAAAAGCAGCATTTAAATGCCATGGCTGCGAAAAACGATAAATAATAATATGTAATAATTTTAAAAAACAGCGATAACATTAAATTATGTTTTTATAAATACATGTTGTTGTAGTTATCTGTTGATATTAAAGAGCAGTACATTTAAAATATATAATGGATATGAACTTACAAGACTATTTATTAAATGTGTTTCAATAGTAAATACTTTGAATGATAAGAATATATTCAAAAATATGTTTAAATTGATAAGTTAAAAAGACTCATATTATTAGTATAGTAGATCAATCTTTATTATTTTTTTCTAGTATCGATAAAGAAACGGCTGTAGATGAGAGAAACGAAATCAGGAAGAAGATGAATGCAATACGTGCCAAAAGTACCATTTAAATATGATGACTGCGAAAAACGACTTAATCAGAAAGACAGTCCTGAAATTTATACAAGAATTCAACAACGACCATTAGCACTTTAGATTACTTTTTTATACATATTTGTTGATATAAAAAAACGAAATGGCAAATAATAATAATAAATGGCAATAACTCAAATCATTATTATAGTAGCTGAATTTCAATTTTTGTTGTTTTTTAGAACCGTTAAAGGAACGACTGTGGATGTGGAAAACGAAAACAGGAAGTAGTACAATTGTAATCAGTGCCAGTGTATTTAAATGTCATGGCTACAAAAAGAAAAAAAACGATTTAATCAGAAAGACAGTCCAGAAACCCATTGATGAATTTTCACCGGTGATAAGAACTTTCAATTATGTTTTTATACATATTTGTTTATGATATTAAAAAATTAAATTAAAAAAATATCGATATTAACTTATAAGATTGTTTTTCAATGGAAAATAATTTGAATGATAACAATCATATATTAAAAAATGTGGATAAATTATTAAATTAAAAAGAAGTATTATAGGATGGCAAGAAGGGCCGAAAGTGGAAAGGTTTATTATAGACAAAAATTTGCGGATATTTTATGCATTGATGCGATTAGTTATTTCGAACCTGAGATTGGGGTGGTAGAAGATGAGAATGAGTTTGTTTACGATCGTTGCGGGTTTGTGTTTAGTGAAGCGAACTTTTTGGTTGGTCATAATAAGTTTCGTGTGCATACCAAGAAGAAAATAATGGATTTGAAATTTGAATGAGAAGAATAATATAATAAAGAATGTGGACAAATTGTGAAAGTAAAAAGATTTCAAATTACAATTATAGTAGACTAGTTTTTACCAGCCGTATCGAACACCGCCGGAGCCCCCTATTCCATATGACTCCCCATGGTGCTCGGAGGACTCTCCCCTCGACCCCCGAAAAGATTATAAAGTAAACCCTTGGGACCAACATCAAAACTGTATTAGATATTCATAAAACAATCTGCTTCCCAGCTGTACAATGTACACCCTCGACTTTGACTGCCGTTATTCAACAACTTAACTACTGAAGCCCAAAACAATATATGTAAATGGTTTTGTAACAATTTTCAAAACCATTAGGATTATCAGCAATGATGAAGACATTGAGTAAAGCGAATAATAAATATTGATGTAACAGGTAAACAGCTTATCCTCCATTATTTGGCTCTCCATAATAAAATGACAATCTGTCAATGGACATGTTGGAATTGTCGTCTTGTAGCAAAGCTTTATATGCTGTGTTAGACCGTCGATATTGATGTTTGGTGAGGCATCTTCTTCAATTGTAAAATTGCTTCTGTTTTATGTTGATCTAGACTGCTTCAACATGTGTGGTCATTTGCTTTTAGTGTTATTTGATAATTTGAACAACCGAAATCTTGTTGTAATTGTTCATGGAAGACTTTTTTGATATGCACCCTTTTCTATATTTTATGTAGGGAATATCTTCACCACCATACAATGTAGCGGAGGTGTTCGAAAAGAGGTCTAACTTCTTGCGAACTCCAATCTTCTGAAAATTTTATTACTTCATGTCTGGGTTTCAAATGTTGTACAGTCGTTAAAGATTAATCTTCCAAGGTCCTCTTAATATATTGGAGAGCATGTATCATCAGATTCTGACATAAATCTTTATGAATAAAACTTTATTGTGGGTAGTTTGTCCAGTATTGAGTGTAGTTTATTTGGTGATTCAGAGTTGTTGGAGCAAACTGTTGCCTGAACTGTTTGCTTGAATTTGTTGCATCATGATTGGATTACATGAATGGACTCTCCTATTGAATGGATTCTCCAACTCCTATTTGTGCAGCTGGCCAATTGTTTTGAGATGTAACAATTTGTTCTGGC
Organism: Melinopterus prodromus; assembly: GCA_964023965.1. NCBI lineage: Eukaryota > Metazoa > Arthropoda > Insecta > Coleoptera > Scarabaeidae > Melinopterus > Melinopterus prodromus. Next base: position 16,704,062 of record OZ030390.1, on the reverse strand, counting down.
GTGGGTTTATACAATTTGCAGGCAGTAAACAGTTTTTGACACTGATATTTTATGTTCTACGGAACAATGAACTTGCACTAGCTCCGGCATTGCGGGAAGGAGATGAATATTTTGGAAATACTTTTGGAGATAAGTATAATTAATGTGCTGCAGTGGTTTTCCAACAAACGTCCTAGGTTTAAAAGTAGATTCATTCTTAGACTATGTTGAAATCTATCGAGTATCCACAGAAGAAGCATCCGTCGCATATCTTGGGTAATACAATTTCTGAACGTTAATTGTGATATTCACTAGCATATAGTCCGATTCCAGCGTCTTGTTAATGTTCTATAGGCGTAGCCTTCATTTGTGGAATGATATTGATATATACATAGTACATCCTCATCGATCTTGAAATAATGTCTTCTTATGTAAGTTAACACGATTGTTGCGTAAAATCACGGGCAAATGTTTAAGGTACCACAATGGAGTATTCTTGTTTTCACATCTCACACACACTAAGAACTCAGGAACTCTTAAGCAGACGCACATTGTTATTCTTGAATACCATTAAAAAATAAGGCAACTGGTTGACAGAGTTGTGTAATGACGAAATGTTGTTCTCTGTTTTCTTGGAGCGCAACCTCTTGGGCAAACACTTCAGTGAAGTCCATGGAACTATTATAGCCGGCGCAACGAACAATATGTAGGTCTACGTTTATCTATCACTGTCGGTCACAGCACAGTTTAATTTATATCAAATATACTGAGAAAACCTCACTGCTTGTGCTCGCGTGTCATTTTCGAACAATGTTGATTCCAACAACTAAAATAATAAACATGTATCTATGAGACCACAAGCGTATCCATGCAACAATGTTTGTATTCAATCTGACATTGGCAACCTTGAAAAGCTAGATTACCTGCTTTATATTCTGGCTTTTTATACGTAGATGCTGATATCTCTGCGATATGATTCTATATTTGCATATCAATAATCATATTAGGTATATTTAAACCATCATTATTTGTTTGTTGTGGAAACCAATAAATTTTTACGTCTACTAGGTGAAAACACTGTGCAATTTCAAATTTCAACTCGAGAGCTCTCACGTAGCTATGCGTGAGTGACGTTACGTAATATGCAAATGCAGGCGTACCAACTGAATCAACCGATTCCCTACCCACAATAGTCATCAACATAAAGACAAAATATTGGCCGCTAAAGTATTTCGCAAAATATCACTGCATGTAACGTAGAGAAATACTAAATTCGTATATTATTGTACATTATTGAATACTACCCAACTAAATATCAACAGCACGTAGTCAGTCAGTACTTTTATTTTTAACGGTTGGTACCTGTACGAGAATTTAATATCAGCGCTGTTTCTCCTATTCAAAAATACATGTTATTTACTGATTTAATTCGAGTATTCTTAAAAGTATGTACTCTTTTTTTAATTGAAGAACAAATGATTTAATGCAATTCAAATAATGGAGTAATTATGTATTTATTATATTACAGAGTTGGCGTCAAATCAGTAGCTAGCTATCTTTTGTTTTCTAGACCGCTGTTCTGACAGAAGCGTAGTGCGTTGTCGGCCATGTTGTGACTAGTTACAACAAATCTCCGGGTTTATAACAATTCTATATTTAATTCGGCTGGTTTAATTTGGAGATTTGGCTAAGTAATGTTATTTGTTTAGCTATTCGATTTAATTGGCCCTAATACGGTTAATATTACTGCTTTTTAGATAATATGGAGTTAACTGCCGAGCAAGTTACCGAAATCGTAATTAGTTATGTAGGGCAAAATACATGGAACGAAATGTCGGAGCTTGAGCGTATGAGGTGCTCAAATCTTTATTGTTCATATAAAGAGTGTATAGACATAGGTACAATTTTTATCGATTTTTTTACATTTCTATTCCATGCCCAATGCCGTGTTATGATTTGTTCCCTGTTCCTTATAATTTTCCCTTCTAAACAGGTATATCCGTTTCTGCTCCCGAATTTATGTTACCTCCTAAGAATGTAGAAGTAGTTAAGCCGCAAAAAAGTGAGAAAAAGACTAGAACGCAGCCGAACAGATCTTTATTAGAACGAAATCTGAAGAATGTAAATTATAAGGAATCCGAAACGTTTATGGATGGTTTCATATGTAAGTAAAATATCTCTCAGTGTCTATTGTGATAAAAGAACATAAAATAAAATGGTTTTAATTGTTTAGATTGCGATAATTGCGAAAGTGAATACGAAAACTTCTGCCCAAGATGCGGGATGTTGACGCACGTTCGAGATAACAAAGTAAAGATGGGTGTAAAAAACCGATCTCAAAAAACTCTACCAACCGGGGTATTAGAAATTAAAGCGTCAACCATTCACGGAGAAGGCGTTTTCTCGATGAAAACTTTACCGAAAGGTTTGAAGTTCGGACCTTACGAAGGGATACAATCGGTGAATAGCACCACGGGATACGCTTGGCGTCTGAGAGGTGGGAAATTGATAGACGCCGAAGATCAAACCAAATCTAATTGGATGAGGTTCATAAATTGCGCCAGGAACGTCAACGAGCAGAACCTGATGGCCTTCCAATATTTGGGGAAGCTGTATTACAGGACGGTGAGGAGGATTGAAAGTGGGGAGGAGTTGTTGGTGTATTATGGAGATAATTTTGCGGTGATTTTGGGAATTGATCCGAATAGTTATTTCGAGCCTGAAATTGGAGAGGTCGATGAACAGAATCAGTTTGTTTGCGATCCATGCGGGTTTGTCTTTAGTGAAGAGAAGTATTTGGTTGGTCATAATAGGTATTGTCGGCATGCCCAGAAGAAAATTATGGATATAAATAGGAATAGGGGTAATTGTTTGTTTTGTTTTTAAATAAGAATTAATTGATTATGTTTAATATTTTTTAGAAACGTTTACATGCAGATATTGTAAGGTGGAAATTACCGACGAAAAATTGTTTAGTAGACATGTGAACATCTGTAAATGGCGAACATTGGGGTACGTTTTTACCTTATAGATAAGATTTGTTAAATTTGTTTGTTGATACCTCAAAATGCAGTTTAGTTGAATGCGAAGATTATCTTAAACTATATTGATACTTTTTGAAATCAAAAATATTAATATTATTTAAGAGCTGATGTTGGCAGGGCCGCCGAGAGGGGATGCCGGCGGGTGACATCTGTGACTGTTGTCACGGACCCGGAAGCAAAAATTGTTTGAAAAATTATAATGATATGATATGTTTAAGAGCTGACTTTTTCTGTTCCTTGTAAGGGTACTGTAAACTGTAAATATGCTAATGCAAGTGTGTTATTAAATAGAAAATTAGTTTTACAGATAAGCTGTAAAAATACATAAGTGTATGTTATGCAATATTAGATGCAAACTGTAGAATTACCTTTTGGGGAATCGTAATTTTACATTGGTCCTGGAAACTTACATACTGAATGCATAATTACTATTTTTTCACTGCTGTATAAATTTAGTCAATCATAAATCTTGTCGACAAATTACGTCTGTATCATCGAGCTCCGTATTGGTTTTTTAGTCAATACATACTTCCACACAAAATAATGATAAATCTTTTACAAAGGATTGTAAATGTTAATCAAATGTGGATTGCGTTTTTAATAAACCCAAATTTTGTTTTGATTGATTTTAAATTGTAATTGATGAAAGTATATCTACTTTCAATTTTTTGCACTATTATTCTATCTGTGACATATAGTTTAATATGAACATTTCGATTATTAATTCTCAAGTCTTCATAAAGTTTGAAAAATTATATTAATTTGTCACAATTGCCATTAATATAAAATAAAATTAAGAATATTATGATTTCTGATCATGATTTCGAGTTTACTGGAATTTAAAAAAAAACAGCCTCCTATTATATTGTTTCTGAACTCTATATTAAAATTAAACGTAACTTTAAACATAATGTTATTACAAATCATATCTAATTTGTACTAATTTTTCAGAAACAATATAATACAAGATTGTTTTTATTTTAATACCAACAAAGAGAAGTAACACTGAAACAGAATGCTCTTTTGGTCGATAATTTTAGAATAGAAATTCCATTTTTGGTCAATGCGCAAAGAACAAAAGATCAATATAAAATAAACTTGTGGTATCTAAAAGGCACACCCACAACACTGCAAGTTCTCGAAAACTGTAAAGAGGGTTAATTTCCGTAATGGAGTTAAAAAGTTTGTAAATATTGAAAATATATTTGTTTGTGTGTAAATATGCTGTAATATTTTGTATTGTGCAAATGTATTAAACTTTTACATATATGTTTAATGTTTTATAGATTTTTTTTGATGTGAGGGGGGCGGGGTTGGCCGAACCACAAACATGTCACGGGGCCGAACAGTTCTCTCGGCGGCCCAGGATATTAGTGTTGATTTTGTAATTTGATTTTTATTATTATTTTTTCTTCTAGGACCGTTGAAAGCTCGACTGCAGATGAGGAGAGCGACATCAGAAAAAAGTATAAATGCGCAACATGCCAATATCAAACTGATAATAAAGGTCATTTAATAGAGCATACAAGAATACACACAGGCGAAGAACCATTTAAATGCGACGAATGCGGAAAAGGATTTAATCGGAAACACCATCTTGAATACCATAAGAGAATTCACACCGGCGAAAAGAACTTTAAATGCAATTATTGCGAAAAATCGTTCAATCAAAATAGTAGTTTACAAACACATATTCGCTTGCATTCCTCTGTTAGGGCATTCAAATGTTCCGTTTGTGATATGAGTTTTAATCGAAAAGAACAATTGAAATATCATCGAATGACAAAACATGAATGCGGAAAGAAGGCATACGAATGCGACCAATGCAAATACAGTACGGTGAAATTAAGTCATCTTAATCAACACAAAAGGATTCACGATAAGAAAAAACCGTTTAAATGCACGCAATGCGATTATGAATGTAAACAAGCGGGACAGTTAAAAGAACACATAAGAAGACACACCGGCGATAAACCATTCAAATGCAAAATGTGCGAATATGCGGCAGTAACATCTAGTCATCTTCAAAGTCATATAAAAAGAAAACATTAATAATAAAGAAATTTAATATTCAATAGCAAATTGCACGAATATAGTTCTAGTGTAAATATAATTATATACTATTGGTATACTATACAGTTTTGTCCATTTCGAACCTATTCAATTACATGTTATTTATCCTTAATAAGTGAGCGCGAAAAGTATGAAACCAAGATAAAATCTCTGAAATGTTTTGTTATAAAAAATCCGCCGACACGTCGATATTCACGATTAGAAAAAATCGTTTAAATGCACGCAACGCGATTATGAATCGTGTAGCCTAAAAAAGCACGCAGTGAGAAACCATAATATAAATGCAAATTGTGCGAATATGCCGTTAGTCAAACAGCATCCCTTCGATGTCATATTAAGAAGACACATATACAGTATGTCCCCGGATAGGTGAAACGACTCTTATGAAAGGTAATTTTTTTTTCGGTATTGACTTACATTTTTTGATTTAGACCTGGATGGTACTTTCGAACATATTTTCAATTTTTAAAAGTCAAGTGTGTCTTGACAGTGGATAAAAACTACTTTTGGCAGGTACCTTTTCTGTTTACGGTACGTCAACACATTACTTAGAAGTTTTGTTCAGAACAAAAACTATGGCTATATGCAGATTTGAAAAATGATCAACCTATTTTGATAAAATAGCAAACAATGGGTGTTATTTTCGTCAATAGTACTTTAATACTGTTTTTTTTTTTGTATCGAGATTCAGGTTTTGATAAGTTTGACAGATTATCATTGATAGATGTTTTTTTCATTTTTCACTTTCTGTGAGAAATAAATTTAATTAATATGGGTCTATCAAAGTAGGCCAATAACTTTTTCAAATTTGGAAACAATATAATTTATTAAATAATTCAACACAAAACATAATATAAATATATATATATATATATATATATATATATATATATATATATATATATATATATAGGATATTAGTATATCTACATAGGTAAGAATAATTCTTGTATGTTGATTTCTCCCTCTGTCCTCGCCTCGGGAATTGGACGATTGGTCCCATCTCGGGCTAACGGTGGTGAGGGTTTGGTGGTTTTTGTTCGTCCGGTCCGGTTGGTTAGTCGTTCTCCACAGTGATTCTTTTAAAGTTTTCTTCATTTTCGTCTTGAATGTGCTGTACGTCATTGTCTTCAAATTTGCATATAGCCATATATGGCTATAGCTTTTTGTTCTGAACAAAACTTCTAAGTAAGATGTTGACGTACTGTAAACTGAAAAGGTACTTTTTCTACTCCTATTGAGGAATGCGTTCATTATCATGGCAATTCATGATAAGTAATACTAACCATTTCCCACACACATGACAAATATTTCATTCCTGGCTCCTCATACCCCGCGAGTAGTGAGAAATATTTCATTCCTCACAGCTTTAGAACCAATCACAGCTCTGGATTTTTCATTTCCATATTGTGTTGATAGACTGCTTAGCGATATTGTCAAGGCATTGACAACGTCACTAAGTGACAAGCGCACCAAACAATTTTAATCTGTCAAAATCCTGTAAACCGTCATAGTGACATACAGCCGGCCCTATATGCATAAAAATTAATTTATAAAATTTCGTTGCATAGTCGCAGAAAAAGTATAGTATTCCATTCGCAAGTAATGGCAATTTCTCACTCAAACGTTTTGCAGCACTCGCCTACGCCTCGTGCTGCAAACTTCGTTCTCGTCAGAAATTGCTTACATTACTTGCTCATAGAATAATATACTATTACCTGTCACAAAAGTAGTTTTTTATTCACTGTCAAGACCCACTTGTCTTTTAAAAATTTAAAATATGTTCGAAATTAGTCTTTAACCTTCCAGGGCTAAAGCCCAAACAATAAAAGTCAATATCAAACAAAAATTACCTTTTATAAGAGTTGTTTCACCTATCCGGGGACACACTGTATATAAGTCATAGTCACAACATTTACAGAACAGTTATTGTTGATTTTCATTAGCAATCATTTGAATTGCTTATTGAATTGAAGAATTAATTCCTGAGTTTTACAATCAATTACTCACAATCTTCTATATACATACTATAAATTAGAACAAATAAGAACAACACATGAAATGATATCGCTGATAATATTTTTGGAACATTTTAAAATATAGTATATGTTATTATGTTTAGGGTTGCCACATTGAGTCGAAAATTAAAACATTTGTTTTAATATTTATTGATATCATTAAGAGAAACAAAATGTTTTCTTAAATTTTCTAGTTTTAATGTTAATGTTATTATGTTTAGGGTTGCCACATTGAGTCGATCCCAAAACGGAGAAAACAATGTCGGTTAACAATATTTATTTTAATAAATTATTACAATGGATGTTGTTTTCTTAGAATCTTTTCGTAAACGGGCCTCCATAACAAAATATTTTGCAGAAAAATTAGCTAAAAAATAATAAAAAAGTCTACTAAATCTCAATATATTTTACTTTAACTTGGCCGCCGTTTCAAGGTTCAAGCTGTCATTTCAGCCTGCCGACTTAAAAACAAAGAAAACAGTGCCAAAATACGAGATTTATAGATATTTTGAAACCTTTCTGTAAAAAAAGGTGACGTCGTGGAGGTTTTTGGTTTGCAGAATTTTAAAATGCTGGCAAACGTTACCTAAGTAAAAAGAAATAATCAACAACGCATTGGCGCAATTTTAAAGCAATGAAAAAAAAATTGCTCTAGAATACTTTTGCACGTATGTACAACGGTTGTTTTGACATTTGGATTACCTTACCTTAAACAGAAAATTTTTATGCAAAAGCCAAAACACGGAGAAACCACCCGAAATCACCAGGTTACAATGACAATGAGACAACCATAACTTTGTTAAATTGTTGGTTTTATTATATTACTTGTATATTAGGTAGTGTACCTAATACCAATGAGCGATCAGTGTATAAAATTTATTGTATGTTATTGTTTCTCTAGCACCTAATTGACCTTAATGGTTATTTAAAGTTGAAATAAATGAATCGTAAAACCTGTTTCTCTATTCCCAACCAACAAATATTTTAATGCAAATGTAATATTAAATTAGCGTTGTTTTAATCTACATTGTGGACAAGCAATTATTCCTGCACACATTTTCAAAAACCTGTATTTTCAATCTATAGCCAATTCAAATATTAATAACGAATTGCTTATATCATGAAGAGTGGAACATAGGGTCGTAGCTACGGGGAGCAGCGGGTCCACCTGGACCCGCATCTACTATCATCTGAAACAATAAATTACGTTAATCATCTCATCATTTCGTTAGCACAAATTATCCCTACATACCGAGTAAATATTTGAGTTCTTAGGAAGAAATAATGCGATGTCGTTGGACACACGTCTAGCAGCTTCCAATTATTTGGTCAGACGCACAGGTAGCAAAAATTCTTCAAATTTGTTTAGTTCGAGCTATTCTGTCCCTCACAACAATTAATATTATAAACGTATATATTACACTTAATTTGGTTTTTATTAAAATCAATTTTGTTTTGTATTATACACTGTGTCTAATGGGTACTTTGTTATTATTAGCGATAGTAAGTTGGTTAAATAGACAAAGTCGTGATGATATTGTATGTTTTCAAATAACAAAACAGTTTAATACTTAATGATTTCAGAGATATATAATGATAATAAACAAAGAAATTACATTTTATAAATTACGTTTGGTATGGAATATGTAGGGTATAGCTATTATAGTAGCAGTGCACCTAGGCCACAGTTGGCCCCTTTTGCTTCCCCGAGATGGGTGTGACGAGCGCGCGGTACAATGGTCATGGTCGATATGTGTACCATATCTACCACGCCTCACATACCAGCCTCTGTCCAGAGCAGTCTGGCTGAACACGGCTGGCTACTTAACCAATGCCTCTTGAACAGGGAGGGCGGCATCTCTGGGAGCACATGCCCTCCTAAGCCGAGACCTGTCCCTGTGAGAGCACGCCATAATGTGACACCATCCAATACAGTTATCGAAACCAGAGGTCGAGAATGGTTACGGGACCACCAGCTTAACGTGCCTTCCGAAGCATGGCGGCGGAGTGAAAAATCTGTATGTCTACCTTGGGATTCGAACTCAGGACCTGTGGACTGTGGAGTGCAACGCATTACCACTCAGCCACTCCGCCTACTGTTTGATAGAGCAAAGGTAGGGGTTAAACAAGTACAACAAAAATAAATTTTCCGTTATATTTAAAAAATTGTATACAACCGTTAAAAAAACAGAACTTATCAACTAAATTAAAACATTACAAAAAGAAATAATTTAACATACAAAATAAAACGTTTTGTACTTAAAATAGTAAAATCTTAACTTAGAGATGTATATTGCAATACTACTTGTATTTAGACTTAGATGCTCTTGATGAGATCGTTATAATACGCGGTAATACCGATAAGCTTTTTATTTATAAAATTTTGTTCGACTTCGACTCGACCACCTGGACCCGCAGCTACAATCAACTGCAACAATAAATTACGTTAATCACCTCAACATTTCGTTAACACAAATTATCCGTACATACCGGGTAAGTATTTGAGTTCCTAGGAAGAAATAATGCGATATCATTGGACACACGTCTAGCAGCTTCCAATAATTTGGTCAGAGGCACAGGCAGCAAAAACTCTTCCAATTCATAAGTCCTTTGCGACAGGTATGAGGGACCGCCCCACGGCGGACTTAAGAAGACCACATCGGCTTTCAAAGTTTCGGACAATTGGAGAAAGTCTCCAACGATAAATTCAATTTTATGGGCGACACCATAAACTTCTGCGTTGTTTTTCGCCAGTTGAATTTTCTGTGGATCTATGTCGATAGCTATGACTGCAAAGAATTGATACCAAAATAGTAACTTTTTCAATACTTAATTTTATCTTTGTGGCCTAAAAATATTTATGACTGATATAATTTATGAGAAACTGTCTTACCTCTATTGCAGGTTTGCGCAAATTGAATAGTGTTACCACCAGCTCCACAGAATGCATCAATGATTATGTCAGATTTTAGCCTTTGAGCCGTACTTTTGGCAAGTTGTTCGGGGGTAACAGAATACCAACTCTCTGAAAATAATCAAGAAACAAAGATAAGTTAAAAAGATTTAAAATAATGAGTGTTCTAACTACTTGTAGTTTTAATTGTTAATATTTTATTTGGTAAAGGTTAGATGCGGGCTAAATGGACATTTAATATTATTTTAAAATTTAAAACATGCTTTGCCTGCTGTGTAAAAGAAGTTTCTTTTTGTTTAAAATTCATTCAGCCAAATTATGTAAAAAAAAAATTGTTAACGATTGCAAAAAATTAGAAAGTTATTAACTGACAACGTGAAATAGAAATACCCGGATCGAGAAAAGTGACATTCAAAACTCCTGATGAAATGGTCCTAACAAAACTGTTGCATTGTCTCACACTAAATACCCTATTTTTAAAGAAAAAGACATTTTAATAGAAGACAAAAAAATACAATATAACCTAATATGTTTTACTAATATTTAAAAATATATTTTATATTACCTTATTTTTTATATTTTTTGTATTATCACCAAAGGTTCACCACCTTTTTAACTATATAATCTGTGTTACTAGCAAAATTCAACGTGTAGTCTAAATTGACACGCTAGGTATTAACATTTGTCCACTATCTTGACAATTGTGGTATAGATGACAATTTCTGTTAATTCATTAGAACAAATAATGATTATTGTCCAGTCATTCTAGATTTTGATTCGAAAATGCAAATGCAGTCAATGAAACTGATGCTAATCGATAGCTTATGGTTCAAATAGTAATATATTAAAATGTTTAGATTCATAGTTAGGAATTTTTTTTATTAACGACACCATTGGGAAATTGTGACATTATATTTCATATACTCAAATCATCAAAACATTTGTTTAGTGTGTAGAATCATAAATAATATTTAGAGTGTCATTCAACCCATCTCTTAGGAGTTTCTGTAGCAGTACCAAAACGGTTTCAGTGTGTGTTCTAGCGAATAGAAAACAGAAAGAATAAATATTTTGTGTCTTGTTAAATATGCGTACACACTGTTTACCCATCATTACAAATCAGTCTGTATAATAATTTGTAACTTTATAAATATATAAATAAATTGTTTAACGTTATGATGATTTAAAACATTATCAATACAAAATTGATAAAATGCAGTAACAAATAAAAAATAAGAGGAACAAGGACATACCTTCATCTAACTTAATGCCTTGGTCAAACTTATTGAACAACGAAAACCTCTTCACCCAGTACTTCTTCAGGTGCGGATTCTCCTTAATCTCCGGAGGCAAATTTATCTTCCTCTTGCGTTTCATCTTCCTTGCGGGAGCAACCTCATTGACTTTTGCTGGATCCACAGGCGGCTCTTGTTGGTACGCAGGTGTTTTACTTTGCTCATCCTCGCTATTGCTACTAGTGCTCTCCTGACTGTCCGAATCCCCTGTTACGTACTGCAGATTACTCTCGTCATTGTCCTTGTTGTTCTCGGCGACGATATTGCCGTCATCATCAAAACGGATGTGCTTAGGTTTGATCTCCGCCAGGCTCGACCTGAGCAACCTGAGGTGGCGATTCTGCAACCGTATATGCTTCATCTTGTATTCTACCCGACCATGGAACTTTCCCTTATCCGCCTCAGTAAACTCAATTCCCATCAAGTTAAACGCCGACTTTACATGATTGGTGCTTGGAGATTCTTCAATATCCGGCTCGGAATCATAGCTAAAGTGAAAAATAAAGTGACATTTCTTGTAAAACTATAAAAAGTATAAAATTTAAACAGGTTTTATAGTAATTCTTAATATGATTGTGCTTATGTATAAAGCATATAAAAGCATGTAACAACAATTCTGTGCTATTATTAGAAATTTGTAGGTTATGTTATTATCAATGTAACTACTACTACGAGTTGGTGTCAACAGATGGCGCGCTTGAATGATAATACCAGAATTACCAATCAATAAAATGTCCTTAATACAGAAAAAACACGGTCCACACGGACTGCTCACTCGCGTCTCAACTTCGTTCATTTCTGTGCATAACGTCACTGCGAGAAGAATATTGACACGGACACCTAGGCAACCAAATATATCTGTTTTTGACTTGTAAGGGATTTAGGTTAACAAGTTGACAACCATGCCAACGCTTTAATTGTCAAAAAGGCTTGAACGTCACAACATCATATTATGTACTATGGCAACGAAAGCTACTTCTCGCAGTGACATCAGCGCATAAATGTCATTACAACTGTGACAACAACAATTGGTTACTCAGGCAGCCACGAAATTAATGCCATATTAACTGTACTTCCGCTTTCTTCTCGCAGTGACGTCACTTGTAGGCAGGGTCGATGCGTGTGGCCAGACAGTGTTGGACCGTGAGAATAATCAGAAAATCTCCGTAGTAGTGATAGAAATACTCTAAAGTTTCTGGACATGTTTGCCAAGGAGTGCAGACGGAAATAGTTTAATTTTTTCTAAAATCTTCTTTTCAGTAAATTGTTTCTATATATTTCTTCAATAATACTAGTGATTACTGTTTACAACAACACTATCAAATAAAATAATTGGGATTTTTATGGGTTTATAACTACTTATGGGTTCGATGTTTTGAGTAGAGTTGATTTTTGATTTTATTTGTTTAAGTGTGTTGTAAAAAGGCATTGGGTATGTTTTAGTTTGATAATGCCAGATAAAAAAATCATGAAATTTGACCTGGGATCACACTGGGTTGTGGGAGGGGCCTTTCTATGAATAGATATTTTGAGATAAGAGGAATAAGTATTGCAAAAATTCAGAGAGAGATATTGATTCTGATCTGCAAAGTAAGTCAAACCAGAAGCAATTAAGCATCCAGCTTTCTTAATCTTAAATGTACTCTGTTTAGGCATCAGAGTGTTCTTTTCTAAATATATGGTGACCAACCGTCCTCCTTTTTAGAGTGATGTCCTCCTCCTCCTCCTACTTCAGAATGCTTTTGTGTTCTGTTCTACAATTCAATCTGTAAATATTTGCAAACAGATTGAACCAATTGACCATTCAAACATGGTTCTAAAAACTAGAAAGTATTGTTTTTTAATAACCAGATTTTACCCAACCACACAACTATCACAATTTTAAAACTTACAAAAGATTTTTACTTTTTTTGAAATGAAAAACTACTTACTGCCTCTTCAAAGCCCCCTTTTTCTTCTTCTGCTGCCGCCCAAATGAAACGGGCAACCCCATCGCTCTCCTGCACTCCAAATCCGCATCGGCCATCTCATGATCAACCCCAGCCCCATCCCCGTCCAACCTCTCCTCACTCCGCTCAATAACGATCTCCGAATCGTTCATCGTTATCGTCAACGTATTCATCAAATTCTCAAAATTCCCCCTATTCGAATCTCCGCCACCCCTAACGCAATCCAACAGAGCAGCCTCCCCAGCAAAATCCTTCGTATTCTTAATCACCTGCCCGTCCTTTTCACCGTGCTCAGAAATTATCGACATAAACTTCTTGAGTTCGTTTGCGTACTCCTCCTCGTAATGCTTCTTCCAAAGCGCGTCCCACTGCTGCTTGTATACGCTTGGATCTGTCGGGTCAGCCTCTTCCGAGCTCGTCGAGCTAAAGCTGCTTTGAACCGAACTAACCGAGGAGAAGCTATCGGAAGTTTTCGAGCTATCGCTTAATTCGAATGAGGAAACCGTGAGTCTGGTAACATTTGTCATCGAATCGACGGTTCTAGCAGAACTACTTGCGTGCGAGCCGCACCTCGAGCTCAACAAACGCTCGGCCTCTGTTTCGCAATCGATGCTAATCGGCGATAACGGATTCCAACCCTCGGAAACCTCCCCGAGTAATTTATCATAAGAATCGCTACCGGACAGCGTTCTAACCAATACGGAATTCGCGTGCGAGTATTCCTGAGGTATGTACGTCTTCACTTCGACATTCTCGTCAATCCTAACTAAATGGGTCGTGGTGGAATATTCCGATCCGGAGTCGAAACTATACTTATCCAAATCTTTCCTGTCAAAGGAAAACTTTTGGTTACCGCTCCTGGAATGTTCCCTGTCGAATTTGTAATCGGATCTCGGGATGAGGGGTTCGTCTTTGAGCGGGAGGAATTCGGGGTTGATGTAGTCGCTGTACTTTGCGATCCACGAGTCCCAGATGAGGCGCTCTCCGTTCAACGTCCAGTACTTGTGCCAGGCGGAGTCGTAGTCGGTGCGGCCGCACTCGGTGAGGTCCGCGCCGCTGTCGCTCGACTGGAGGCCCCGCGACGGGTTGGTAGTTTTGCCGGCCGTGTGCGTCTCGCGGAGGCTGTCGTGTTCGTCCGTTGATATGTTGTCCGTGTGTGAGGCACTGCAGTAACAGCTTACAATTTCAGCTTCGGTCTAAAAAAGCATAGAGAATTTTTTAGTTTTAAAATTACAATTTATTCGTAGGTTTGACAGCAACAAGTAAAAAAAACTAAATAATAAAATCAATTCTTGAATAGCAAAAATTAAAAACTGAAACAAAAATTAAATAACTGTAGTAGGCTCTTAACTAAGCAATCGAACATGTAAAAATGTCCAGATCGAATACTCGATTGAGTGATGTCGGTTTACCGGTGACTTCAGGCAAGCCTTAAATGCGCGAAATATTAGTGGTAAATAAGTTGCGCTAAGGCAGATGATGCAAAATATTCGGCGCACAGTAGGAGCCACCGATAATTCATAACCTTTATCGGCCCACCTATCATCGCGTGTTGTAAGTAATTTGCTACGGCTGGAAATTAGTAGTACTAACGAAATTAGTAGTACTAACAAAATTAGTAGTACTAACAAAATTAGTAGTACTAACGAAATTAGTAGTACTAATGAAATTAGTAGTACTAACGAAATTAGTAGTACTAATATAAATAATCAATTATCTTCAGATATTTCAATAGTTGACTAATTCGTTTATTGTATATCATTAAGCCCATCACTAGTCTAGATCACAGTCCAATTTCTCTTAACTTAATAAAGGACTTTATTTTTAAGTTTTTCTTTAAGCATGTCAAAAATATTTCTTATCGAAATTATATGTCAGATATTTTTCAGTTTAATTTGTCCAACTTTTTCCTTTTAGTGTTATTTATTAAAATTGATACAATCAGGACTAGAAACATTAATATCATTAATATATTAATAGTTCAAGCACAGAAAATAGTTAACTTACTTCATGTTTGGTGTCATTGCTATCCTGACTTTGGTACAGTTCCGGGGGCACTAGGTGTGCCGATACCTCCTTATTATCGTCCTCGGTGAGCACTTCAGTCTCGGAGACGCTGAACTCGTCAGTCAGGTTGGCGTTTGTTTGAACTTTCTCATCTCGACTTCTGCAACACCAAAACACACGCTCATTCAACGGTACTCAAAACCAAACCTATAAATTACCGGCGTTTATTTCTTTGCATCAAATTTAATCTCAAATTAAAAGTTCTTAAACTGCTTTTTTTTCACTGTTGTTTTTGTTTCCTGTATCTATGACCTACTTATCATGTACCTACTTATCTTTGTGATACTTGGTATAAGAATTAGTATTGATAAAAGTTTTTTTAAGTCTCTGGGTGTAATAAAAACTACTTCAATGGTTTAGTACTTATTTATTACAAATTAACAGTAAATAACATACACTTTACAACAAGAAATTGGCTAAGTTGTAAAAGAAAATAATAAGAATTGACGACAACAATTAAAATTAGTTAAAAACCTATAGATCAAAATTCGATATATTAAAGTTTAACAGCTCATTCCTAGCTTGAAAATAACCAGTGTCAGTGGGATCATAAGGGTCAGGCACGAAGGGTGGTTGCATATCCAACAGATTCTCCCAATCCAAATGCTGAAAAGCTGGCATTTTCATGACTTCGTCCGCCGATGGACGGTTTTCCGGGTCTGAGGTCAACAGATTTTCAATCGCAGTCACAACTTCATCGGACAGTGCCTCCTCATCAGTCGGCCATTCAATATTCCTATCCAAGATATTCTTGAAAACGTGTTGCGGGCTGACATCATTAAAAGGTGGAATACCCGTTACAAACTCGTAGAAACAAACGCCAAGCGCCCACCAATCAACTGCAGCGTTATGACCTCTCCTCAGTAGTAATTCCGGTGCTAAATAATCAGGTGTTCCCAGTATTCTTTGATCCGAACTCCATTGGCCCCTCCGTACAGATTTAGGGGTGCGATATGGCGTCCTTGGAGTTTTAGGGGTAATCGGACAACTTGAGTTTTGAAACGAGCTGGGACTGGCAAAACCCTCAACTTTTTTTTCAATGTTAACGCTCGACTGGGGTATTTCGAATCTAGTCGATTTTGGTTTAAATTTGTTGGTTTTTTGCGAAGATACGGGTGTGCTAAAGGTTACTCCTTTAGGGGGACTTGTCGGTTCTAATCGTAACATTTCAATCTCGCCGGTGAGCCCCGTTCTGGCGTACGTTTTACGTTGTAGAGGAGTAGGGCTTCGAAATTTTCTCTTTCTGTCGACCCTCGAAGTAACAGTACAAGACCGACATACAGTTCTACGACTAACCGGCGAAGTTACGTGTTGCATGCTTTCCATGTGCTCCTGGGCTGTGCTTCCGCAATTCGTACAGGAGTAATAACTCGTCTCACTGCCAACGGAATACTGGAGATCCGCGGAATGGAACGGTACAACTCCAGATACGTTTGTCTTATCATCTGAGCAAACGGTATTATTCTTCGTATCCGAAATATTAGAATCTCTAAAAGGGGTTCTAGTTTTACCGGAACCAAAGCTAAAGTGCGACGTTAAACTTAGTAATTGACCGGGCGTCCTCGCTAATAGATTAGGGGTGCAGTTTTCAAAATCTGAATATTCTAAATCTCGGTTTATTTGGATTTTTGAAAGCCCGAAATCGGTTAGTTTTACATGGCCTTCTCGGGATAGAAGCATGTTGTCTGGTTTGATATCGTGGTGGATTATGCTGTGTTTGTGGAGGTATTGCAAAGCAAGGCAAACCTCGGCAATGTAGAAGGCCGCCATGGCTTCATCAAAAAATCCGTAGACGCTAAGTAACGACTTCAAATCGCCTCCTACCATGTATTCCATGACTAGGTATATCGAGGTGGATGTTTGTAGCGAGTAGTATAGTTTCACACAGAACGGGCTTTTTGTTAGCGCTAGAGCATTTCGTTCGCTTTGTACTTGCATAACCATGTTCTTGTTAATCATGTCCGTTTTTTTCATCACTTTAATAGCATACATAACCTCGGTATTAGTTTTCTTACAGCCGAGAAACACTTTTCCGAAAGCGCCACGGCTGATCGGTTTAATAATACAGAAATCCTGAATATCAGGCGGTTTTGTCAAATTTTCATACATTTTTATTAGTATAAAATTCTGGTATTTGCGTTGAATTCACACCACATGCCCCGAGTTACAGTGTTTAACTGGTTGATGTTTAAAAATTCGACGATAAAATTTGAAATGTGTTTTTGAATCAAATCTACTAACGAACTGCAATTGCAATCGACTTGACAGATGACAGTAAAATGACTTACCGTATAAAAACCCTGCTGCATAAACAATAAATTTCGCCTGTCTCCTCCTTATTGCTCAGGTAAATCTCCGCGAGGGCATCCCACTGGTATTCACCCATAATATTTGCCCCGGAAAATACTGCTATAACACATAATTTCGAGGAAATTTCCAAAAAAGGACGAACGTCACTTTCCACCTATGTAAAAACATGAATGCTGTTTGGTTGGCAGCACTGACACTCATCGATTTGTTTGTAAATTGTTTCGCAATGATTTTTTCCCCTTATATTGAATTCGTGAACTTTGTTGATCTATCTATAATTTGTTCATATAGGTATGTACTTAAAAAGAACTTCATATCAAAATATTACCATAAGATGATATGTACTATAAATCATAGTGACTAAAACTCTACCATTTTGATATTACTTGAATAAATATACCTAAAACAAAACATATTTTCCGTCCTATGGTCACCAATCTTCAATAGCCCCAAAACAGTGTTTATTATTTTTATAACTACTGTTTTTGTAAGAGCCTCACAATACAATAAATGTATCAGAAATAAAACACAAAATGATGTATACTAAACAATTTATTTAAGAAAGTATACACAAAGTGTTTGATTGCACAAAACTTACAGTGCTTAATGCTAAATGTATTGGACACTATCCGTTTATAAAGAAAAGCAAACCAAAAATGAATTGAAACCGACACTTTCATTTTGTAAACGGAAGACATCCACAAATGATAATATTATGATAGATCCAATTTTTCTGCCGGATTTGTTCCAATACCAACAAAAACGAAAAAATACGCGTACATTTGTACTTTTTCTACATTGTGGCGGTCTATACTTTGTGTCAATATATTTTAAATCCAAATATCTTAATTACGAACAATATAAATAAAATATATCTTCTATATTAATATGATAATATATAAACTTTGATATAGTAAAATAGGGCAATGTATATTGTTTATTTTGTATCTACCGAATATATTAACGGTATCATCTATAAATTTTTCTTAACCCCTATTTTATTATACCTTTGAAAGCATTAGAAACAGCACACAAATCAAAATGAAGTTAACCAGCACTAACATCTAAGAAGACCTTGAACAGTTCGGTCAAATAATAGAAAAAGAAATCGGATAATGCTTTTATGGACAAATCGATTATAATAGTTCTTACAGGTGCTTTTTCATACAATCAAAGTAGTACAAAACACATAGTGTACTTCTTGTTTACTCTTGTAGCATCAGATTTTGTTAAGTTTGACAGTAAAATTTGTTAACGTACAATTTTAAGTATTATACAATTTCTTTGATAAAACTAAAAAGTGCAGAATGCAAACCACTTGACAACAGAAGACAAGGAATGCGAATAGAATTTTATCCACTTAGCTAGGTTTACATATTATAGAACTACAACAAATGAAAATAAAAGTATTAATTTTGCTCCTCCCGTTGATTATTCAGCGTCATGGTAATGCACCCTGCAAAAATAATAAAAAAAAATCAATACTTAACTAACATCTTGTGCCTGAAGTTTATAATACCAACACCCAAAGTTAACTGCTTCTATGAAATTTAATTAATTTGAAATTTTTCGAAAAGAAGTAAGATAGATGTGTAATGGTCTTTAAGGTTAGCTAAACCTAGTCGAACATCTTTTGGTCTTTACTGTTGTAGACAAAAATGTTTTCAATGTTGTTTAAAGATTGAAAATTAGAAGTGACTAATAGTCAACAGTGAACTATAGATAAATTTACAAATTTAACTAAATTTGACAATTCTTTGCTTGGCTTACAAGTGTTGCTTGGGAAAAATACACAGAACTGTTCTTGGATAAAGTAGGCTACAAGGATGTGATGCTGGTTTTGTTATATATGGCAGAAGTGTCATGAAAATGGGGTCAATTTCAGTTTTTTAACTAGAAATAGTCTAGAATTCTGTGTGTTTTTGAACTGTTTTGTCTAGAAAGTCCAAAATTATTAACACACTGTATGGGAACTAGCTTTCCTTTGTACTGAAATTGACAAAACGTTCCATTCTAAACAAAATTTTATCACAAACCATTTTGAACGAATTTATAGTAGTTGAGAAATAATTAGTTTCTTAAAATGATTTTTTGTAGATTAATAAAGCAATAAATAAAAAAGTTTAGATTATCCCATTTAAAAAAAAAATAAGTTGACCAGGTTTTCTCTGTTTTTTTCATCAAGTAAAGAAAAGAAGGAAAACCTAAATTAAAAGAAAAAGTGACATCAGATTCGTAACAAGAACCTCCTAAAACAAGTATGCTTATGGCTTCTGTTTCAAGCTTCCAAAATGACCACGGGTTTCTCTTCTTAGCTTTAAGCTCAATGTGATCTCAGAGAGGCAAAAACTATTTAATTTTTTTGAACCCGTGGAAGTTCGGTCTGGACTACTAATGTGTAAATTGTAAATTTTAGCTAAAAATGTAAGTTAAACGAAATCAATTTCAATTAAATTAAGAAGTTGTTAACTTTTTAATTTTAAAATTGATGTCAAGCTCTAGATTCCAGAAACACACCTCTGCTTTCCAACCATCCGCCTGCTCAACCTCCGGCCAGAATCCCTTGTACTGAGGGTGAAGCGTTCAGTTTGCTTGCGGTCAATCCTCAGATCCTTCTGGTCGGATATCTTGGCTTTCTTCACCTTTTCCATGAACTTGGCGACCATGTCCTTGCAGGTCATGTCCTCCTCATCGACCCAGCTGCTTTGCGAAGCCGGATAGCCCTTCCATGAGACAAGGAACTCCTTACCACCCTTCCGTTTGTGATGGACTTCGATGATACGCTCGATCTCAAATTCCTCGTTTTCGTCCCAATCTGGAGCCGGTTCATCTTTCTTTGTTTTTGGGCGGCCTCTTTTGGAAACCGCTTTTTCCAACTTCTTCGACTTTGGGGATTTCTTGTCGCTGTCAAGGAATTTTTTGAGGAGTTCGGGGCAGTTCACCGACTCTTCCACTTCCCAAGTGTTGGCCGAACTGTCGTAGCCCTTCCACTTGATGAGGTATTGTTTGATGCCCTTAACAGTTCTTTGGTCGACGATCGACTCTACCTGAAAGTTGGGAAATTTTGTCACGTTCAAAATTCTTTTGTTATAGAATATTGTTAAAGAATTGTTGCCGATCAAAGAAAATGTGTTGTTTTGAACTTTAAGGGGGAAAATGATAATCGTTGATCATCTAGCCTAGCGAAAGATAAATCTGGGAAGATAACGGCGGATGAGTATAGTGTCGGAACTTCAACGATTTTAGACATGAGAAGAAACGCTGATTCATAATTTCAGAATTGAAAATGAAAAAGGAGGTTCATGTTGAAGAATATTGCATTTCATATTTTGGAACTGGTATTTGTATGGATGGAAAATCAAGAAGACTGCGACGGTTTGTGTATAATGATACGATTTTTTGAGTATTATAAAGTATATGGTAGAAGTAGCTATTAATACTACATTTCGTCCTGTCTAGGACGAAATAACTAACTACAATTAATTACCGCTTCCCCTCCCTTTACTAAAATCAAGCGTAGGAAGTAGGAATAGGGCAGTACGCGTTAACACTTAGGCAGAAGCCAATTACGTACAACACTTAAGATGGGGATTTGTTATTCTACGATATATCAATGTTTGTATTTTCAATGCTTTCATTCCCAAAAATGCCGCTGTGGAACAAGTATTTTCTACGCCAAATATCGTAAACATTAAAGTGAGTAATAAAATGATGCTGCGTATGTTGAACTCAATTTTATTATTTAGATGCCATTTTAAGCATCTGCAGACATTAAGGTTTAATTCAAATATGAATTGTAATGTCATTTCCAACTATAAAGAGACCACAGATATGGAACACAAAGTAAAAAATAAAAGCAATATTTGCTTGTAATGAGTTAGAAAAAAAACGGAAGTTTTTTTTTTGAATAGATACCACTCGAAATAACATTGAAATTTGCAAAAAAAGTTGCGACTTTTGTAGCCATACTGTTGGCTTAGTTAATGATATTCGCCATCCATTGGCCTGCAGTGTATAAAAATTGGATAAAAAGCTAACAAATACACACCTCATAATCTGCTTCGCCTTCGGAATCATCATCCTTTCCTGATTCTTCTACTTTCTTCTCTGCCTTCTTGGGAGTTGCTGATGCTTTTTTACCACTTTTTTTCTTCTTCGCCTCTACCTGTAAATTGGGATGCTTTCTTAGCGATTTATCAAGTGTCTGTAGTGCAGATTTAAACTATTGATAAGTACGGATGCAAGTTATGCAAATAATGAGAGTTAGAAAAAACGGAAGGTTTTTAAAAATAGAAACACTCAAAATAACAGTAAAATTTGCAAAAAAAGTTGCGAGTTTTGGGCCACAAATTATAGGCATACTGTTGACCTAGTTAATGATATTTGCTCTCCAATCTCCATTGGCCTGCAGTTTATACAAATTGGATAAAAAGCTAACAAATACGCACCTCATAATCTGCATCGCCTTCGGAATCATTATCCGTTCCTGATTCTTCAACTTTCTTCTCTGCCTTCTTGGGAGTAGCTGACGCTTTTCTACCACTTTTTTTACTCTTCGGCTCAGTCGACTCTACCTGTAAATTGGGGTGGTTTCTTAGGGATTTATAAAGTTTTTTAAAGATTCGTAATTTATTATAATTCATTCAAGTAATTTATTGTGATTCCACGTCAACTGATCATTTGACCGAACATACGGGTGGCCCAACATACATTTCGACCTAAACCATGATTCTAAACATCTGAATATATGACTATAAGGAACCATAAGCTATTGATCGATATAATTTTCATATTGTATATTTGGAAATACATAAAATAAAGCTGATCTATGCATACAATTGCATTGGGCGTCGAGACACGTGGGCCCCCAGATAAATGCACCTATGTTAAGAAGGCACCGCTAAGCATAAAAATTTAAAAATAATATAAATATATCGAATTAAAATATGATAGGTACATTCAAAAGTAGAATTCAAAATTCGACGATAATTCATATCATCTAAATATTTATGTTGGCAATAATGATGTTCGCCCTCCATTGGCTGGCAGTGTATGCAAGCAATATGCATAAAAAGCAAACAAATACGCACCTCAGGTTCTGCTTCGCTTTTTGAATCCGCCTCCTCTTCGGATTCTTGAACTTTCTTCTCCTCTTTAGGTGCCTTCTTGGGAGATACGGACGCCTTTTTTCCGCTCTTTCTCTTCTTTGGCTCTGGTTCAGAAGAATCTGATACGTCGTCGTTGTTATGGGTACCATTGGCGTTCTTCTCGATTGTTTGGTCGTCCTCGGTGTTCGTAACTCCGTTGTTTTCGGATTTTCTGCTTTTGCGCCTCATCGTACAGCAGTATACAAAATAAACAACAGGTCAAAGGCCTCACAATAACGCTTACGCCACACAAATGCCGCCGAATATCTCAGGACGCTTCTCTACACTGACGCCTCAGTACTGCACTACCAGAAAACAAAAACACTGTGGTTGGCTTGTGCAGCTAGGCTTGGGTACTTTGTCCTAATTAGCGGCAACGTTGTACTCATTGCAAGATTATATTGTCTTTGATTTTCAGAAATTCTCATTTATTGTATATAATTATTATGAAGAATTATTTGTTTTGTGTTTTATTTTTGAAATATTGTTAATTGATCATCAAAAGAAACATGCCAATAATATTTGCTTTGCCATACTTTGTGTTGTTTACTACAAATTGAAGTAATAAAATCAAAATATCTTTGTAGACTAACTGACTTTTATAAAAATAATCTATTAGGTACATCACATCCACGACGACAACAACAACATTTGCTGTGTTATGCAATATGAAACATAGGCAACGTTGCACTGCATTTTGGTTCAAATTTGTTTATTCTATTTGATACCTATGCTCCCTGATTCAACAATTCATACAAGGCCACAATACCATTTATTATTAGTTTCTAAACAAATATTCAAGGATTCTTTTAATAATATATTGATCTACCAATAACTGATATTTTTTCTTGGTAGGTTGGTATTATTGTTGGCATCTTCTTCAACCAAACAGCCAAACATGTAGCCCCGTCAGCGCCCCGTGTGGTCTTCTTTGAAACAAACTGCGCAAGCGTGCGCAAGTTGCCACGCCGGATGTTGTCACGTGACCACGTGACGTGTCACAAGAATACAGGTAATATGAACTTTTGCTGGTAAACGTCCTAAATTCTGACATATTTCTGTTTAGTCGGTTAAAATAAAAAAAGTCTACAATATTGAACTATATTTTAGAAGATTCTGTTTCTTGATTTGACATTACACTTATCAGCCCAAAATTATTTGTTATTGGGTGGCATTTGTCGGTCCGACAAATTAGGCGTTCGCACGACAAATTTGGGTAGCTTAACTACAAAATATGCATTTGAACTACAAAATATGTGTTTCAGGGCTGTGGACTCGGAGTCGTGGAGTCGGAGCACAGTATAGAGAAACGCTACGCTAAGCAGTAGTCGCACTTGGTCGCACTCCGGCAAATTCATGAAGCAAAACTGAAACCGCGCAGCCTCTGTACGCAGCCGTCTGGGTATACAACATATGGTGACCACACACGTGTCAAAAGTTTTGGTCCATGAATTGGACATATACGTGTGGAGAAGATTTATGCGCACCGAGGCTGCGCGAGGGTATCTTTTGCTTCATGGAAATCAATGCTTTTCGACCGAAGTGCGACTACTGTATAGCATAGCGTTTCTCTATACTGTGGTCGGAGTCGGTGTTCAGGCAAAATTCAGAGGAGTTGGAGTCGGAAAAACATGCGAGATGGATGTTGCCTCAGCAGACACAAGACAGTAAACAAATTAATATTCTATTACAAATTTCAAAACACGTACACTTTCCAAACGTAGGTGAACACGATCAACAAAGGTAATCTGACAGAAATTAGAAAAAGGAAATTTGAACAAGAGACTTAAAATAGGGCCGTAGTTCAATGAAGTATCATTTATTCATAATTTATACCTGTAGCCATAATTATGATTACTTTACTTCCAGCTTTGAAAATGATTTAAGGGCATCTTTGCAGGACAATTAGTTAAAGCAGGGCCGAGTTTATCAGTAGGCAAAATAGGCACGTGCCTAGGGCCCGGCGAAAGAGGGGCCCGTAAGAGGCCCCTCTCTACCTAAATAAAATAGGGGCTACGGCCCACACATTATAGCGTAAGTAATTCGACTTCGAAGTCTCAAAAACATTTATTGCAACTCAAATTCGCGTTCAGAAGTCTGGACGTCGGCGGCCCTTATTTCGGTGATTTCGATAGTTTTTCGTGCATTATTTTTTCCATTTTCTTTGTAGACGAGTGTCTATAACATCACATTTTTCCTGTATAATATGTATAATGTGATTGTTGCCACTTGTTTTAAGAAGATGAATAAATCTTTTAAGTATTGTATTGAATTAGAACATCTATCACTTTCAATTTAACCTTTATTGTCGTCAGACCAATAGCAACCAAGATAAAGCGTCACACGACTTTACCAATTTTTCAAAATCGCTTCTTGACAAACTCTTCCTTGCTATGGTTTCGCGCGAGTGAAAGTTACGATAAAATTGCTAGATCTTTTAATCACTTAGAATAAATGTCATATGCATTTTCCGCACGAGAAACCATTCTTACATAATTCGGCTGAAAAGCATCACCCATATGAAAGAGCAGTAGGCAGTGCCGGATTTAGGACTGTGGGGGCCCCTGGGCTGAAAAGCTGTGGGGGCCCTAGGCAAAAAAACTGTGGGGGTCCCTGAGCAGAAAAGCTGTGGGGCTCTGGGAAAAACGCAGCAATGACCTTTAAACATATAACCACATTACTTGATGACATGATTTTGCATAGTATTCACGTAAAATGGCAAATATACATCGCCACTTTTCACTAGGGTGACAAGTTTTTAATACTCGAAGGGCGGACCCTGAGATTCCTGGAGGGGGTATATAATACATTGTGAATAGTTGAAGTTGAAACAAAGTTGCACCTTAAGTAGTTAGTCCATCATCATTGTCAACATAGAATTTGGTCTTCTTTTACTTTAAAGTTATTTTTTAAAGAATACTAATTGAAATAAAGAACATAACATTTTGAAAATATACCTGAAGAATCTTTTATTTTAAAGAACTATCCAAAACACACGTTCTATCCGACCGTTTTTTTTTTCACTAATTACCAATAATCGATTTTTTTCTTAAATTGTCATTGGATTTGCTGTTGTTTACTATTTACTCATAGTGTAAGCCTTTTTATATATTAAATATGAGTTTTCAATAACAATAAAGTTAATAATTGTTTTTATTTGGATCGAAACCCGATAAAAACAATTTTCCGTTTTGTTTTATGAGGAGTAGTGCCGGTGGTTTTTAGTGGAGTTTTTCCTTTTAACTATTTTTTTACAAAATTTAATATCAATCAAAATCAGTTCGACTACTTTACAAAAACAAATTAATCTTGTGCTGCATTTCTCTAACTAGAAATACCATTTTTATATGTACTAATCATGAACGCAAAGATGTTGTTTGTCAACAAGATTTAATATAGAATTTGGTCAATCGTGACTGACTAAATTTCAATATACTTACAGCAGTTCTGTTCTTCTAAGGAATATAGAGCAAATTCTTAATTTTTTCTATATTTTTGTATTTCCACATAAAAGTTAGTGACTATTTACACTATTTACGCTACCAACTAAATACGCTATATGTTGTTATAAATTAACAGAAAATATCTCCGTAACTTTTTTGTAGATACGGCTAGCTCAGTTTCGTAAGAAGGTAAAGTATGATACACTTTTCTCCGATAACAAGCATTATGTTTATGGCTGGTATAGGTAAAACCACGAGAGCTGGACGTGAGTCATCGATTTTAGCTGTTATTTTGCTGATACGTTACAGACCATTCCCGTGCGTTAGACAGAAACGCAGTATTTTTTTATGCGTCTGTTCTTACGATTTTAAGCGATGACTCACGTCCAGCTCTCGTGGTTTTACCTATATCTGAGATTCTGGACATGTATGTATGTATGTACGGTAGGTAGCGTGCAGTTTTTTTCCGCGCAGCTCCTAGGCCAGAGTTGGCCCATTGAGTTTTCCCCCTCACTACTGTACAGTAATATCGACAACAACCAGAGATGTTCAACTGGTAGCCGGGGTTCACGGTTTTTGGTCTCTTCCGAAAGACGGCGGACGAATTTTCGGCTGGTCCTGGGTGTGAACCCGGGACCTCCTAGTCAGTAGGCCAACGCTCTACCACTAGAGCCATTCGCCATTCTGGACATATAAATACCATTTTCTAATGTCGGGACAAAATTCGGGACGCTTTATCGTTTGGGACAAATGGTCAAAATTCGGGACTGCCCGCTCAAATAGGGACAGTTGGTCATTCTACTTGACACACATGATTTCAATGAAAGTGTTAAAGTGTGGTGCTGGTTTTATTTTTGGTTACCTGAACAGTATTATTTTAAATATATTTTTTTATTTTTGTTTGTTTTGTGTGATTTTGGTGGGGGCCCCCTTTTGGTGGGGGCCCCTGGGCTGCAGCCCAGTCAGCCCTCCCTTAAATCCGGCACTGGCAGTAGGCACACATTGTTTACAGGGTGTCACCTTCCGCATCTTGAAAATTTCCAATGGAATTTCATAGAGCATCATATGCTGATCTAGTGCTGATCTATGATATTTTATGCTGATATACTGCTGATCGGACTATCAATGGTAGGCCATCGTTTTGTCGATAAACGTTGTTTTTGAATTGAAAGGAATATAAAACTGTATTGAAGAAATCAACGATATGTTTAATGTTGCTATTATCCAAATTATGAGATTGTATAATTTTTGGGTTGTGATGTAGTGTCTTGTAAAACCATTCTTCTTTCTTCGTGGGGAGGTATATGTGTACAGATTGACTATATCAAAATATGATACCATAAAAGAGTATTGGTTTCCTTTGCGCGCCCCTAGGTACTTGCCTAACGTTCCTTATGGGAAATCCGCCACTGCAAATAACAGAATAGATGTTATAATGTCAATAATTCATTCATTCTGTAAATAACACTAGAGCGAGATGCGGTGTAAAAAATGTATTTTTCTTTTATAGATGATGGTCTAACAATGGAAATAATTTCGTTCTAACTTAAAGAAAATTTATGTTAACTGTGGTTTGATCTTCAATTAGTACTAGCAATATTGGCACATTAATCGCGACATAGATTCACTTTGGCACGTCCGATCCACCACCAAACCAGCACTCAGGACGATTTTCAGTCCTGAAGATATCCAATAGTATCTCATAATCACGTTCCCGTAAATCAGTTCGAGTTTTCATGCAGAAGAGAGTTTCCATGATACAACCCAATTTGTTCTCCAGGTTATTTTTCACGAACATCTCCACTTCACGCCTCTTCGTCTCCTCGTGTAGTTTCAAAAGAATTTCACTCCTGAAAGTATCCAGAAGTAGAATATAATGGGGTGTTATTCGAAAGAATACTTCTCAAATTTTAATGTTGCAATTTGTTGGTGTGAGGAAGCAACTTCTGATTGTATGGTCATCACTTTTGCGTGACTGTCTTCCAGAGATTTCTTTAACTCAAAAATGCGTTCCTAAAAATAGAAGGAATATACAGCTCCTAAAGCTTAATAAAACGTTAACACTAGTTTGCGAAGCAGATTATGTGATTGGAGTTAGTGGAGGGGAGCTGGGGAGTACATTTTGATGTACAGGATTTAATTATTAGTCCATTAAATTCACAGAACCCTTGATAGATCAATTGGCATGGGTTTGTTTTTTATTTGAATCGCTTGTGTCGATGGAACCTTAATGGCCAAAATCTGGCATTTATTATAAATTATTATAAGTTTGATATTTTCGTGGTAAACTTAGTAAACCAACCAACACAAATCTAGCAGAAGATGTTTGCTATAGTTTCTCCAAATCAAACTAGCTACAAACAAAACAGAAAAAGCAAATTAAATTATACCTCAAAGTCTTGATCGATATTAGGTTTGGTCGTGTACAAATCCAACTTGTTCTTGTATTCTTTACATTTTATTTCAGTAGCAGCAACCTGTAATGTGGTTAAAAGATAAATTCAACTATATAGGGATTGACCATTTGAAGCATATGTACCTCTTTGATAATTTCGTCATACTGCACTTGAACTTCGCGATAATTCCTCGTTGCTTCTTGCAATTTCTCCTCGATGGCATGCTTTGCTTTCAGTTCCTCTTCCATCTTCTTTCCATTCTCACTCAAAACATGGATTTTCTGTCTTAGCCCAGTCTAAAATTCTTGCGAGTAAAATCATTATTCATTAGTAGTTTTCGAAGGCTTACACTTTCGGCTTCTAGATGGATAACTTTCTTTGTCAGATGTTTTGAATTGGCGTCGGCATTTTGTCTAGCTAATTTCTCATCTATTAGACCATGGACTGCCTTAAGTACACGTGCAGACATGTCCTTGTGAGACTCTTCAGTCGACTTTAGCATAACTTTGGTGGTTTCAACCTCCACGTGCAGCTTATCAATGTATTCTTTAAGGTCTTTAATCTCATCTTGAAGCGATATGGATTTATTTTCTGCGCTCCTAATTTGGTTAACGATTTGTTATTATCAATTAGAAAATGGCAGACCACGTAGTACTTACTGGCAAAGAGCTTCTAATTCTTTCACACGTACTGACTTCTGAGATATGATCTCGTTCGATTCCAAAAGTAATCGTTCTTGCTCCAATGTTTCCCTTTCTAATTGTTGCAGTCTTGTCATGTGGTGTTGTTTTGTTTTGTCCTCATCCAGAAGTTCTTTATGTAACTCCGAACTGAAATATAACATAACCAATGATTGTACTATGAGCGTCAGAAAAAGGTGTACACTACAAGGTGTGGTTTCCAGCGAAACTAGCAGTTTTATACAAAAAAGTCCCATACTAAGTTGTAGATCATAAAAAAATCTACAACATTCATACGGGTCACTTTTTACTATGACCTCAATATTTCCGAGAAAAATGCGAATTCCAATGGAAAAACAATATTTCTGCTTTTTTTATTTTTTCATTATCGCAATTTTCATTCAATGTTGATGAAATTTTGCGAAAGCGTGCCTGTTTATGTCTTCGATAAGCATATATTATTTTATTGCAAAAAGCAAGAAGCTTTTGAGAGATCGTACAGAGTTCTTGTGGTGCTCATTTTAATGGTTTTTACATGTACTTATAGATACAATAATAAAAATAATAGTCCCTATTTAACAGGCTCGAAATTGAAAAAAATTTAAATGACTTTCCACAATGAATTTTGCAGAATTGTTCATAACTAATAAATTTTTAAGTAAATTGCAAAACTGGTTTCACCGGGTTTTCGTCTGTTCCTTAACATCAGAAGTGGGATTGAATTCACATGCAAAAACCAAGAAACAAAGAATTGTTATTTGAACAAGGGCGTTCTAAGAAAAGAACAAAGAAACAACAGGAAAATATCAACTCTCACAACCTGGCAAAAGTACTTGAGATCATATTATGGAGATTATGGTAATAGGTATCAAAACTGTTTGTTTTCGACATATTAGTGATGCTAAAAAAAACAAATGTTATAATTTTGGTGAGTCATAACAAGTAATAAAAAGGAAAATGGTATGCACTCGACAACCGGAATCAGCCCAGCCGAATTAATGTTTGGCTGTCGATTAAAAACTAAATGGGATTTAATTTTGCCATCTACTAAACCAATTATAAATAATAAGAAACCCGAGAATGTACCAAGAAACTTAGAAATTGGCGATACAGTACCTTTTAAGAATTATAATAAGCCGGATATACCTGCCCGATGATATCATGCCTGTGACCGTTCGGAATTCGGATGACACAATTTTGTAATAGTTGAGTTCTTGCACTTGATACGAAAGGTTGTGCGAAGTAAATTGATTTGTAGCAGTGATAGTTTGTTTTATTTTCACGAGTTGTTGTCCGTTACTTACTTGTCTGTTACTTTTGTACGAAAAAATACAAAATAAACTGTCTCTTATTTCTACACGAATGCTACAAGTGCTATAACCATTAAATTAGAGTAGAAAAGCTTCAGATAAGTAAGCAAAATAATCAGTTTTTCCTTAGAATTAAAAAGTATCCAATACAAAAGTTCTAGATCATGAACAAATTTACAATTTTTTGAGAGGTTACTACAAAACATAACCTCAAAACGTGCGAGGAAAAATGCAAAAAATGTATTTTTTGGTAATTTTTAATTTTAATTATCACATAAATAATTTAGTTTTGACGAGAAAAGTATATTTCAGTTGAATATCGAAGAATCAGTACAAGAGAAGCGATTGTGCGTATAACTCGGACACTGAAATAAGAACTATATGAAATATTGAAAAAATAGTGGTAGATTTAAATAACTTAGAAGACAGTTCCATTGAAAAGGAGCAGCCACATCTCCCAGAAAATGTGCCAGCTGAAGAACTCAGTAATGAAGGAACGTTTCAAGAAGAAGAAAGATACTCAAACCTAAGATCAGATGACGATGAACACCAAGAAAAATTGCGAAAATGGCAAAAAATAGCATTGAGTTATTTTTTGTGTGTGTAAATCTATAAATATATGTAATGTGACGGGGTGGGGTCGTTCGAAAGGTTGCTCGATGAAAAGCCTCGAAGACATTTAGACATTTATTTATTTACACACAATATAACACACAGAAACTCAAAAGATATACTAAACCGGAATAAAGAGATATTCGAAAATGCACGTCGCGGTAGGTGCACCGTGTGGATGCCTCCGCCTGGATGCCACGTTGCTAAGCCGAAGGCCCTACGAAGTGCACCAAGTTAATAGTTTCCTCCAGCCCGGTGAGCGAACTCCTATGCAAGGGTTGCGTGCCGTCTTTTAAACTGCTCGGTCAAGGTCGTATGTAGACACGTGGCGGAAGGGGGCACCTGCGCCCTCGTTGACCAGGGTCAATGGTGGCGACTTCGAAAGCGGTATTACGGTGCGCATTGGTATTATAGGCGTGTTAAAAATGTTTTTAATTTATTAATATTAATTATTAATGTACTGTTTCTACTGTATTGAGGTTATCACTTTTTTAACTTTAGTAGATTTTTTCATATTCAATTTAAGACAAATTAAAATTATAAATACTTAAAAAATGATTTTTCGCATTTTTCTCAGAAGATTTGAGGTTAACTTATATAGTATCCTCTACAAAAGTTGTAGATTTTTTCATGAACTACAACTTTTTACGTTCACCTTGAGCCCCTTTACCATTTCCAATGATAAAAGTCCTGTCTACAATTAATACCCACTCTCAACTTATTTTACCTGCACTAGTAGTACAGTCTCGTCTAAGTTATATCAAAAGGCTGTCTCGAGTCTGTGGTCGCCATAACCACAGACTCGAGATTCATACGTGGCATTGGAGCAATATATAGTGTTTATATATTGTATAGTGTAAGTAAAAGTATAACATGTGAAATTTGACCCTTTTTGCAGGTACCTAGTAGAATTCCTTTAAAGAGAGCGGGAAAACCCATTTCAGGCTATTCGATTTGGCACGATCACGATAACATGTGGGTACCGAAATACTGGAATAGCTATTTGACAAAGAACACAATAATATAATGGTTTTTGCCTACATACTGTTTTGCTTGTAGACAGCCGTAAACATCTTCCTGGTCTCTAATGGTGTTTCTTAGGCATTCTACTTCTGTTTTCACTGCGGTAAGTTGCTGAAACGGCAACACGTCAAACATCATCCAGATGATTTAGTTAAATAATTATATAAGACATGCTTACCTCTCGTAATGTATTGGCTTCTGTCTCATTTTGTACGGCAACAAGTTCCAAATTTTGAAATTTGGATATGCTTTCGTGTGCGTTAGCGAGGTCTATGCAAATGCGAGCGTATTCTGCGCAATCGCAATTATTGATTATTTATGCAATGACTGTGATAGAACTTACCTGTCCTTAAACGACTGAAGTCCTTCATTAACTTTGTATGTTCCTCTTGCAGGGTAGTTTTTGTTTCATTGGCAACTTGGACAGATAGTTTAACATCATTGATCTCTTGTTTTACGCTCTCAAAGTTTTCTTTTTCCTTGTCGTATAATCTTTTGTACTCCTGCAGACATTAGTAATTTAGGTAAAGCCAATTAAGGAGAATCGTTCGATAAAAAAAAGGTTTCCTTACGCATTGAGATGCCCTAGTTTCTTCAAGTGTCTTCTGCAGGTTCATAATGCTGATTTGTAAATAGCTTGTGGAGTCCCTATATTTGCTGGTTTCTATGGTTAACTAGTATATGAAGAAACATGTTACTGCCTTAACTATTCTGATAACTAGACTGAATTGCTAAATTTTGATCATACCTTGTTATTTTCATTTAACAGCCTATCAACGTCGGAGGCTTGTTGTCGTAAAGAATTGTGAATTTTTTCTGTTAAATATTTGGCGTTTTCGTCAGCTTTGCTTAACTGGTTTTCTAGATTGTATATTATATTCTGTGTGTCGATCAGTGCTTTGCTTGCTTTATCACCTTCTTCCCGATAGTATCTCACCTCGTTTGTTAGTCTTTCCAGCTACGTTTAACACAATATATAATTATGACAATTAAAATATATTAATACATTACTTTTTGGGTCGATTCAGCTCTTTCCTTTAACAGACCTTCTCTTTCTTTATTCAAAGCATTGAAGTTTTGGAGCAACTCTTTTGCTGCTTGACGTTCCACGAGTTGCATCTCCTTGATGGCTGTAATCTATAATACCACATATGATGGTCATTTTATAATATTATTGCTGGTTATTACTTCTTTAGCAATTGCCGAGTCCAAAGCTTTCGCGGATTCGTCAACAAACTGTCCTCTCTGCACTTCGGCGACTAGTTTGGTGTTCAGGAGATCCTTCATGGTGCATACCTCGGTAAGCTCCTCGCAAAGAGCTGCTTTCTCTCTGACGTTGGTCTTTTGCATGTCGCTCAGCTGGCTTATATCTTCCTTGAGTTGGTTTATTATCGCATCCTTATCCATTAGTTCGGTTTGGTAACGGTCACCCAATTGTTTGTTGTAATCAGCTATAACCTAATGTAACAAAAGAAACATGACCAGGACTAATTCTATAAGAACTGAACATTATTTACAGCCAGTCTCGTAGCTTCTTGATTCACCATTGAAAGAGATCCTTCCAAGGCGTCAGTCTTGGTTGCTTGATCTTTAATTTGATCATATACCACCTTTAGGAAAGTCTTCTCAGCCAAATGCCGCCGTCGCTCGTTTTGTAAAGCTGCAAAAAATAAGGATCAAATAATAATAAATTAAATATTTTAAAGTTACCTATGACTGTTGCTTGTTGGGTGGACATTTCTTCTCTCATCTTCATTTTATGTTCAACTAAATCCTTTATTTCTTCCGTTTGCAGCTGCAACTTCTCGTTTAAAGCATTGTTGCTGATCTGGAATGCCTCTAACTCATTTAGGCATGTGGTAAGTTTTTCTTCTAGTTCGCTCTTGATGCCGTTCATCTAAGAAAATGCCATTAGTCATGGATAATAGTTATTAAACTGGACGGGTTAAAACTAACCTGAAAAAAGTCAGTTTGCATAAAGTGTAACTTTTCTTGTGTGCAAGCCAATTCCCTAGCAACATCTCCAGCGCCAGATTGCATGAGAACTTGATTTAAGCAACTAACTTGGTACTTAAAAGATTCATTCTCCATGTTGATGGTTCGTATTTCGACATCTTTAAGATTAACCTGTGACAATAAGGAATACGAGAACATGTTGTTTCTGATCAAGTCTGAACTATACCATGTCCTTCAATTTTTGGATTCCTTGTATCAATATCAGCTTCTCGTTTCGTTCCTCTTCCAAAAGCTGATCCTTGGTATGCATGCCGGCGTCCAATTCCTCGACCGCTTTTTCGAGTTCCAATATCTTTGTCATGTATTCTTCGGTCTGGTGGAAATTTTCATTGAGTTCTTCAGTTGTTTTCATCAGTGATGTTATCTCGTTCGTGGTGGTTTCTTGCATACACTTGAGGCGCATTGTTTCTTGTTTAAATGTATCGCTAGAAGCGTACAATATTGCTCAGTTTGGGTTAGTGGATGGATAACACATTACCATTCGGTTTGCGTTGACAGCAGTTGATTTTTCGCTTGGGCTACCTCCTCTGAAAGTTCTGTGATGCATAGCTTGCTGATGACCATTACATTTGATAACACATTTCCTGATTTCTAAAATAATATTGACTTGTAGATGACACATATTACCCACGTCTTCATATAAATTGGTCATAAATATAAAAGTATTTATTAATCTTATGTACAGTCAGTCCCAAAAGTCTTCGTACACCAAACGAACACGAGGAATTCAAGAAACTACAGCAATTTTTTTTTAATTTAAAAAATTTTACCAAAATATATTTACTTTATCCATATGTTTACAAATGATATCTACCTACGAAAGAAATACGTTTTTTCGCGCATCTGGGGCGGGTAAATTTAATTTTTATAGATAAAGTTATTATTATGTTGTAGTTTCTTGAATTTCTCATTTCCGTTTGGCGTTTGAAGACTTTTGGGACCCACTGTATATTGTACACAGGGCCATAGAGGGAAACTCACTTTTGTATAATAAAAAATCCTGAAAAGCAGTAAACATTTGTATAAAAAAGTGCCATACCTATACAAAATTCAAACATTAAAAAATACAAACAAAAAATAAACACTTCTCACTTTAAGGTCATAAATCTTTGTTCTAAAGAAGTTCTTTAAGATAACTTTGTTTTGTGTCACAATGGAGGCAAAAATTGTTAACCAAATTGAAACGAATTGCTTGGGAAAATTTAATTAATAATGACGTCAAACTATCGTCAAAGCGTACAGTATCATTCTTAATTATTGTCAATTTCCCATAATCCTGTCAAAAAGAATATGCAAGATTTGTTCCAATACGAAGAACGAAGAACGAGGTATCGGGTTTTGTGTCAAATAAAATCAACAATTGAAAATTTGTGGAGTTTTGTTGTTGGATACGATCTCCTAAAACAAAATATTTTCAGGTTTTGGTTACTTCCGGTTATACCGGAAATGGTGTCAACTTTCATATTTCAATTAGAACACCCTGTACTTTATAGCATTTTAAAAATCTTCGTTAAATTTTAGGTCAATTTTAGGGCTATGTGACATTTTTGAGATACATATTTAATTATTTTATTAAAAAATGACATCGTACTCAAGGGCCAATAGTATATTATTAGACGAGCACATAATTAAGGATAGAAATCACGAGCATGAAGTTTACACGCGAGCCGTAGGCGAGCGTGTAATCATGCGAGCGATTTATATCCGTTATGTGCGACTCAAATACGACGTTTTATCTACGACTCATAAATACCATTTTATGCTAAATATTTTAATTGTATTTGTCAATGATAGCAAGGCGAACTGTCAAGTAATTGTCATCCACGTAGGTTTTGACAGACTTTGACACAAGCGTTGTATAATGATGACAGTTCGTTCAAATAATGAGGTCATTATTTGAACGAACTGTCATTATTATACAACGCTAGTAGGTATTATTAATACAAGGTTAAATTGGTAACTATGATATTAATTTGGGTTAACTCTTAACTATCAGTTTACGGTGTTATTAAAGTGCATGTTACTTATACTACCACTTAAATCGTAGTTATTCAAATCGTCACTTTTTTAAAATACAAAATTATAACTGGGAGTTAGCAGTAACGCGTGCAAAGTGACATGACATTTCTTGATAACCCAACT
Organism: Melinopterus prodromus; assembly: GCA_964023965.1. Lineage (NCBI taxonomy): Eukaryota > Metazoa > Arthropoda > Insecta > Coleoptera > Scarabaeidae > Melinopterus > Melinopterus prodromus. The sequence continues at coordinate 16,667,644 of OZ030390.1, read as the reverse complement.
GACACTGTCTGTCATTTTATTTTCTAATACATTCTCTTGCCTATATGTTGTTAAATTTGTACCCCTATAACCACTTTCTTTCATCTTTACCGGAATTTTGATGTTTTATAATAAATTGGAAACGTAAAATTTCAAAATAAACTTCAGAAAAGTGGTTTTCTCATGCTGGCTATACTACAGTATCTATTGCCTACCGCGCACAAACCGATAGTTGCATAACTACGAATTTATTGAGAATTGATAATCGCAAACTGTATCTAACTAGGAGTTACCAGTAACTCAAAGTTAGCAAATTACCAGTTGTAACCCTACAATGACAATACGGCTCTAAATCTATCGTTTTTATTATACAAATATATTTTTGTACACCCAAGTAGGATCAAGCTTCTATCATCCGTGTTAATAATCCGTTAATCGACCCAAAAATATTGCAAACCAACACCAAGATAACAAAGTTCAAGTCACAAGAGGTAATTTTTAGGTTATGTTACTGTCACCCGCTGTCACCATCATCCAAATTGTCAAAATCGAGAGCTTGTGATTGGTGCACTTAGTGCACGGATACTGTTAAGTTGGTGGATGTAAACGAGCCTTTAGTCGTAAATAAAATAGGATAATGAAGTACTACAGTGTAAATTAGTCTTAAAATAAGTTAAAAAGTTGATGTCACACATGCTTGCTAGAGTTCTGTCCATTTGATAGATGTCAGATCATGACTATTGACAAGTATTACTTTTTTATGATCAAAACACAGCTTTAAATATACCTACGCTGAAAGTGATGAATGACCCAAACATTGAAACCGTCTTCATGGACAAGCTACTAGGCTTATCCCGTGTTCCAAGTCAAAAGTCGCAAGCAAAAGCGTACCACAAAGCGTTTCTTGATAAATTGATACGGGCCAAGAAGTTAGCAAAGCGGGCCACCATTTTGATTATGTCAGAATGCTTGGACAGGATTAGTATCCTCAGCATCATCACCCAGGAGAAGGCAGACCCAGCGTGGAATAATAAGATTACGTACAAAGCACTGGACGATAGAATCAATGACAAAGAGGAAGGATTCGAGTTGTTCGTGTATACCAGTAAGAAGAAGTTGGTCAAAGATCTATGCATGGTGTGTACGTCGATTAACATTGGTATTAACGACTTATTGTATAACAACACCGTGAACACCTTAACGGAATCGCTTTTGCTTTATAATCGCATGCGAGACGACGAGAAGGAACTTTTGGAAGAGTGCGCTAGGAATAAACTCTTGCTCAGGAAGCTGACCATAGATATGCGTAAAAGTTTTACTAGGAACCGAGACACCCTGAATAAGAAAGCTGACGAGGCATATCAGATGCAAGAAAAGTATGAAGAGACATTAGGTACATCTAGTTTAAATAATTCTACTGTAGAGAGCGTTTTGTGGTGGTTCAACACAAACATTCAGCATAAGTTAATTTTGTTTACTCCATGAATGATTGATTATTTACTTAAATAGTTATCAATATTTTAGTGTCATCCTCCATATAAATAATCAGGAAATTATTTATTTAACTTTAACTTAACGACTTTCTGAAAAATCTGTAGAGATCATTTTTCAATTTCGAGCGCGACAAACCTATAAATAGAGTGCTATCATAACAAAGCAAAACAAACTCTCGATGACATTATATTGAAGAATAAAGTGCTCTTTGAAGAAGATATAATACTATTAGAAAGGTATGTTTGTTCCATAAAAACATGGTTAGATTAATTGCAGTATGCCAGAAAATGAGTACATAAGGATTTCATTTCGGAAAAATTCAAACCAAGCTGAATGGATTTTTGTGTACCTTGGTTGCGAATTACAAACGACGTGCAAAATATCTCCATCAATATGGTGGCCGAACTGGGGTTTTAACAATATCCTGCTTTCTCTTGAAGGGACGACAATGAGAGTTATTAAGAACTTCATTTTCTACAACAAATTTCTACTGTATATCGTTTCAGTATGAGCTTTCGTTGACGTTTAAAAAACGCCAAAAGCACGGAAGAGAAAAAATGTGTTTTTGTGCTGGGTGTCCCTTCCTCAATCCTCATCCAAAGTATTTGAAAACATGATTGTGCATCATGTTTTATGATAAGAAAAATAATAGTATGCACATAGCCATTTCCGAGATATAACCTTCATCAAGTTACCAATTGTCGTATGTATTATTACACCGTGTTTTTATTTTCTTGCGGAAATGCACCAAAAGTACTATAAACTATGTTACGCTAGTAAAGGATATTAGTTTTAGAAAAGTTTCGTAATAGTATATAAAATTAGCATATTAGCATTAGCATATTACGTGCAAGTGGTTTTGTGCTGTCACACATCAGCTGATTTCGTTTGAGGTTGGAGAACCGCTATGGTACTTTTTCTACTCTGCGTTCGTTATGAACTCATAACGATACCGGTTTCGGTGTCATTATGAAAACACTAGGTTACAAACATTTGGTAACTTTTAGTTTTCCAAGATTGATGATATTGACGTTAAGTGTCAAATAAGGGTGACGTTTCAATCGCTATTGGCTCGCGTCAGTCGTATTTGTGAATTCTACTACAACTACCAACTGTTGAATATGAAACTCCTCTAGATTGTAAATTGACAACCGCAATTTTTGAAATATATGTAAATTTAATGTCGCAAAGTAGAAAAAAATAGTATATAACACTAGTTTTATAAGACGTATAAGACGCACTCGTTCCATTTGGGCACCCCTCGCTATGCTCGTCGTGCCCAAAACTACTCGTGCGCTAATTTGTGTCTTATAAAACTTCTATTATAATATACTATTGCCGCTCTAGTGCGGCAAAGTGCAAAATACAAATTTCAGATAAACTAAGATCACCAATTTGATTGCTTGTTGATAACTATAATTCTATAAATATATAATTCTAAAAACGATAAATTGAGAAAATTGAGTGTATGCGATGAGTGTAGTTTTATTTTAGTATGTTGGTACGCATATGACACCCACAGTGTAATGAACAAATATAAATCTGTCAGAATTTGATTAGTTTTTAAACTTGACGTTTCGTCGACGTAGTACCGACCTAAAATTTGCTATACAGGAATATAACCATTTTTTGTTTCTTTTTAAAAATACATATTTACTCAAAAAGCAGTACACAAAACGCTGTATGTCACTCCTGCCAAAAACTACATAGCGCGACACGCTCACATGCGACGTCGCGCCGCATTACCGCTAGTCGCGCTATTCCGTCCTTTCGGCACTTGTAATATAAATAACTATTATCTATTGGTATTAATTCAACTATGGGGAATTGCATTTGAACTGTTATGACAAGAGGAAAATTAAAATCAAATATGAAAATATGGATCTATATTTGTGTCTTGATGACATTATGTCGTGCGTTAGCACAACAGCACAACCAAAAGCATATGTTTGTTATAAGCGATATAGGAGTGTAGCAGTCCGTGACGTACGGGGCATTTATACATACGGTCGTACGTAAAATACATTTTTTTTCTTCTGAAGAATAGTATCGAAAACGTTTGACGACATAATAAACATATTTATTATAACTTATGATGGCACTTATGGCACAAACTTACCCTCTGTATTTAGATATGATATATTGATGGGGATCTTTTGTACGTTAGTTTTATGTCCAACTGAAGGTGTATGTAAAAATTCAAGTGAATACTGAGTGAATGCCTTACTTGTTTGTGTAATTTCTGGGCTAGAGTGTAATAAAAATGTTTGCTATTTATTTTGTTACTTATGTATCAGCATTTTGTTGAAATAGAGTCTTCAAATTATAATTTATAGTTATTTTTTGCTGAAATATTTTATTTAACTTAAATTCTGTAACTGTTTTCTCTCCTGTAGTTGACATCAAATCCAAAATAAAAATTAAAAAAAAAAAACACAATTAACAAATTTAAATAAACGAACAAGAATTAACATCTAATATTTCAAATATTTGTACCATCACTATAAATATAAAGATATGATATTAAGCTGCTTTTCTATAATTATGCTCTCATATCGTTTTTTAGTCGGCCATTATTTTTGTTATGAGTGACCTAAAATTAAGAAAAATGACGAATAAAACAAAATAAGGAATCCGACCAATTTTTATTGTATTAATATATCTGTCAAATCCTGGCTAAATAGCTTTATTTTAATGCAGATACGGCCGATCTCGATCTAATAGAATCTCATTTACTATTAATTTTATAAAGAGTAGGATAAAGTCATGTGCGTAGCCACATCAGATGTTTTTTACAATGCCATCTTCCTTTCTGGTAACATTCAGGTTATGGCACTGCTGAATTGAAATACGTGGAAAGATATGAAAATAATAGGATATACTTAAACAAACACATAAACGATTCGGAGGAACAAAAGCACCAATCGACAATCGATTACTATAAGAAAAATACGGACATGGAGAATCGCATTCATAAAGAGATCGGCAATTTCATGGAAGTGACCTGTGCGGTAAATTTTCTGATCAACGCGCAACATTCTCGTTGTTAAATATAATCTCGTGCAGGATATGCAAGACCAGATAGAACACTGGATGCTCAAATACGACGAGGACGTAGAAAGAATCGAGAGGGAACACTACGAGTTGAAGATAGCAAAGGAGAAGATGGAAATGGAATTTGAGGAGCTGACTCTGACCTATGCGAACCGGCAAAAGGAAATCGCCGACTGGATTGAACTCAGGGAACAGATGAGACAACAAGAAGAGCTTGAAAAGCGTCAATTGGAAGCTGCCATCAAGATTCAAGTACCTATAGGACGCAATGAGATTTTGTTTATTAATTTAATCATTTTTCAGGCTTGGTGGAGAGGTGTAATGGTAAGAAAGCACTTGGGACCATATCGCAAGAAGGGCAAAAAAGGAAAGGGCAAAGGAAAAGGAAAGGGAAAAGGAAAAGGAAAGGGGAAAAAATAATAGAAAAGCAGCAAAACGTCCAATTTTCTTTTTGTATATTTGTATATTTTTGCGCAATAAAACTGTGTGGTTGATAAACTCAACTTACTTTTAATTTCTCCCAGTTGACAGAGGTGAACATCTGTGGTAGATCTCGCTTAACTTTTTCGATTACTTCCAGAACGGTGTCGCTGCATTTCGTGGTATCGGTTATAATGTCATCCTTTGCGCTTAGTTGATGTCGTAGTCTTGCTAGTTCGAGTTCGTAGTCCGTTTTGATGTTCTGGATATTCGCTGTTGAAGATTTGTCGTTAGTTTCAGTTTTTATGTACTCGGTTGTGGCGTGTGTACCTTTTTGATTTTGGATTTCCGAGTAGGAGGTCCTGACCTGCTCGTCCAAACAAGCGGTTCGTTGTCGCTCGTATAACAAATGACTATCGAGGTCGTTCATTTGATGCATTAAGTTGCTCACCTTGGAACGAAGACGTTCATTGGTCTTATTCAATCGTTCTACAATATCTACAATATATAAAAGGTATGTCAAAATTAAGTACCTACGTTAAAGTATTTTGAAACCCTCTTCATAAACTAACGTAAAGGTAAAAAATTAAAAGTTAATGTAAATATACAGTTTCAATGGTATACCCTGTACTTTTTATCATAATTTTATGAATTTTAAAGTAGTTGCCTTTTCAACGGTACCGATGATACCCATGAAAAGTAAATAGCGCAGAGTAAACGTCAGCTAACTGAGCCCGACCTTCACTCACACGTGACGAATATTTAGATATCAAATAAATCAAATATTGGAAATCAGAACTCCAGTTATCGCCACTACACATTTTACAATTTCTTTTTTTTAAATCTTTGTATTATTGCGCGTAAATGTGTGTTTATAATATACAGGGTGTCGCAACAGTGCGATCTCTGATGATTGAGCCTCTGTTACTGAAGATATTTTAAAACTGATTTCACTTGATTTCACTCGTATATATACAAAACGCCGAGGCGCACATTTTAAAATTATTAGCGTGTATACAGGGTCTTCCATAAGGTTATACCAACCCAAACTAATGTATTTTTTTGAAAGGAATAAACTACATTTCGGCACAATTTTGAATTCCTGGCTAAATTTTACGACAATGAAACATAACAGTACCTCCACTAAACCTTACACTTTTTGATTTGGTATTTTTATGGAAAAACAGCAGTCTAAGAAAAACTGTATATGTCTATACCTGTTTTTAATTTTATTGAGCACGCTTAGATTATGATTAAGTAAGAAGGGTTCTATTATCGCTATTACCTACCATATCCAAATTGTGTCATAATCTGTAGCAAAATATAGCAAACAGTTTTTCCTAAGAACATTAATTTTTTTAAACATTAGTAGTACACAGTAGTGTAATAAACCATTGCAGAGATTTATTTACCTAAAGTACTATTTTCTCGCATAATTTCATCCTTTTTAATAAAACATTTTATCACATCTGTAATTTAATACCGTGATTCCGTGATATCAAAAATAATCTTGGTCAAGGGTTGGAATGTAAAACGGTTGTCTTAGCTTAAAATCATTCTTGTGAAATAATTCGGTCGTTGTCAAGCCACAGTGACATCGTCAATGATTTCAGCACTATGATTTGATAGATTTTGAACCTCAAAAAATGATTGACATAAATGTACGTTGGGAGCATCGGTTGGGAGCTACGCCAATCATTTCAAAATCCATGGCCACCCTTGACCAAGGTAATTTTTGATATCACTATTATAATTTGAAAGAAAATTTTACTTATACCTTGTAGGCTATGAGAAACTGATAAAGAAGTTAAGGTATCTGTCAACTCTACTTGCCTATATAGCATTTTAGTTGCATTCGCCAAGAACCCACACCATTAGCTCCTCCTGGAAAAAGTTCGCCATATTTCCCATAATTATACAAATCTAACTTAACAACCATAACAATATCACCACCACTGACAGATACCTTAAGAACTTGTTTAGCAGTTTTTCTTAACCTACAGGGTATAAGTTAAATTTTATATCACTGGGGGGGTGGGTTGGACTTCTTTAACACAGTTTTTCGTAGCCTGCAGGGTATAAGTAAAATTTATTTCGAGTTATATTAAATTGCAGATTTTGATAAAACGTTTTATTTTATTAAAAAAAGATGAAATCATGCGAGAAAACAGTACTTTAGGTAATACTTAGCGGGTTTAATAGTTCATGTAGGTGTAGAAGCACTTATTGATAGAAAAATCGATTTTTTATGAAGAAGACTAGTAATCGCTGCAATGGTTTATTTTAGCTCTAGTGTGTACTACTACTTTTTTTGTGCAGAACGAGGCGTAGCATAAAAAAAAAACTAATTAGATACGGGGTGTTTCATTAAAAAAATAACTTTCTTAGGAAAGACTCTTTGCTATATTTTTTGCAGTGACACAATCATTTTATTAGATTTTCAGTATGCAGTTTGGAAATTCCTATAAATTCCCTTGTTAGGGATTAAATTGTGCGTATATAGGTTTTAAATGGATTTCTTTTAAATAGGTTTCATATGATGAATTGTCAGCCTAACACCAAAATAATCTAACTTCATTTCGATTAAAAGACAAAGAAAATTATAATAATTATTATAGTAATATATAGTATAAATCTTTGCATCCACAATACATCTGGTTCTCCGTCTGGTTCTATAAAAATGTATTATTTCGTACTTGAGGTGGATTCCGGTTTTCTGACGAAAAAAAAATATTTTTTTCTTCTGTACTTTATTTTAAGGTCTTATGAATGTGTGTTCAAAGTTTCATGCTAAAATTAGCAAAATTATCCAAATTATAAGCAATTAGCAGACAACGTGCAGGTGCCAAAAGTATGGGGAGTGCGCGGATCGGTCGGATCGCGCGCTCAATAATTTTTCCGCTCGCGTTAAAATTTCTTTAAGCAAAAACCTTGCAGTGTGTGGTTTACTATTCTGTAAAATTCTCTCGTGAAAAGTCATGGTTAGGAATCACTCAACAAAACTCCTACACATGCTGTTAGACAACAAAAAGTATCCGATGCGGGTTGTACATGGAAAAGAATAGACAAGTTTCTATGGTTTATTAATCACAAGACATCCAGACTGTTGATAACATCTACAATGCTGTGTGGACCAAATTCTACCATCAGATCTAGATGAATGAAAATCTAGAGCATATGTATCGTCTGCCCTGTTGGATCACAGTCACAGAGTTTGCTCAAATGGCGAAAACCCGAAGCCATGAAAACACTGGATGTATTCAATAACACTTGATAAAAATGTAGAAAATAGATACCATTCGCTTTACAACGAAAGAGTTGCTAGAACGGTGTTTAGATGGTGATACTAAAAACAACAACTAAAGCTGTCTACTGTCAATTTTACTCCCAACAAAATTGCGGGTTATGCAGCAGCAGGCATTTATAATAAAGGCTTTTTTGCCGTCTTTAAAACTATGACAACAATAATAATCGTTATTGGCACAAAAACGAAGGTATTTGCAAATGTGCGCGAGAAACAGCGTTTTGTGAGGACGTCGAGGCGTGCACTCGAGACACTCAACCAAGGCGTACAAATGACCATATGTTTCAAAATAAATTCTACGAAATGGAGGATGGAATAAAGTATGGCCCTCGTATAGCATACTAGCAGAAAAATACTGTAAGTATTCGATGTCACGTTATAAACTGTACTTGAAAGTTTAAACGTGTTGTTGTATCAGAAACTATATGACCGATTGACTTCAAATTTTAACTGGATGTTCGGTAAACATCCCTTTATTGTTTGATGAACCAGAAATGCAATAAGTTATGCTCTTTTCTTTTCATAAGGAAAACAATGTCAATTGTTTTTGAGATATGTTGAGTTTGACATGTCACCATTTCCTCAAATATAAAGGTATATTTTCTGGTTCATTAAACGATAACTACTTATGTATGAAGTAAGCCGCTATTCGATATGTTTGAAGTGGCTCAATCATACCAACCAATGACCGCGGATCTTCGCGCAGTGTCAGGGTCACGGATGGCTAGTGAGCGTGATTCATCATACTTCTTTATAAATATTTTTTATACATACTTGAATAGCTAATAAGTATTTGTGCCAAATTGATCTATTGCAGACTCTTGCCAATAAAAAAATCAAAAAAGGCGGTAATTTGAAAGGAGAAAACCGGAATCGCCCCTTAAGCGTCGGCCTAATACTCAGGCCGTCGCTCTTTAACATTTTAGTGGTAGTTAATTTTTATTTTTATCTCTTGTACGTAATGTATAAAACATCACAAAATCTTAAACTATGTACTTTTACCGGAAATCCTGAAAGTTTGTTCGCAAATGTTTTTGAATCATTCACAGCAATTCTTTAAGAGTATGCGTGCGCTTCAATAAAAGTAACAACGAAAACATGACGTGATATGAAACTTTCAAGCTTGAATTCGTATTCACTGCAAAGAAATCTATCGAAAACGAATATTTGTTATTCACAAACAAAAGATATAAAGTAATCAAGTTCCGAGAAATAGTTTGAATGCATGACAAGGTGTTCTAAATTAAACTGTCTTTTCTCGGAAATTTTCTGTTGTAAGGATACATTTGTATGCATATCATATAAAGAAAATAACAGATCTATCATAATCAACACGAAAAATATAGGGTTGTCATGTAAAAAATAATGTGAGCAAAAGAATACAATTGAAGGCAAAAAATTGAATTTATATATGTTTTGATAGGTTAAAATCGACGTGTTGAAGTTGTTTCTAAATAACAAATTGTTTCCGAGATTTTTTCAGGTTTCCATACTTTTACCCTATAGTTCTTAAGAAATAAACAAATCAATTCGTAAGTACAGTCCATAATTGAGTAATCATTTACCTTTTAAATCGCCTTTAGAAAATAAAACTAAAACAAATATGGAACACCAAAGTGAAACGTGCAGTTATCATTATCATTATCAAAAATAATAAAATGCGCTTTTCTGTGCAACGATGTAACCGTGATCAAATTGATCAGTACCTCATATGTTTTTTCATGATCTTATACTCGTATATTTAATAGTAGTCTCATATATTTCGATAAGTAAAATCTGGCAACCCTAGTATAGCTAGTCTAGCCTCCAATGGAACATGATCGAATCTGATTAAACAATTTAAATTAAACAAAATATCAATGTACCCTCATTTCCCTCAATCGTATCATTGACTGTGGTTAATGCTGTCTTCGAATACATTCTTTCCATTCTTTTCATCAGGAGTTCGTTCTCTTCCTGTAGTTTTCTATTCTGCCTTACCATTTCTTTCAAATTTTCCGCTAGCGTCTTCTCCTGGCTTCTGTAAATATCAGTTTGTTGCCTCCACATCTCACTGGCCAATGCTTGAGCACGTCTTTCAGCCTCAATGTGTAAGATTGCATGACCAAAGACGATATCAACTGTAATATAATTTTTAAGAGTCTCAAATTTGTTATTACTGTCAGCGGTTGGTACTTAATTCTTTTTCCAGTTGCTCATCTTTCAGATACTTAGCGAATATTTGCAATAGGTGATTTTCGCTGTCTTGAAGTCTTATCCCAAAATCTAATATCTCTTTCAGTGCGTTTACGGTTGATATATTATCTGGTGATATACTACAAATATAATAAGTTATACATATGTAAATTTTTTCGCTTTAAGGATACGTTTGGGTTACCTGGATAATATGGAATATTGAGTGTGACTACAGCAGCCCTTTGCTGATGATACTGTTTCAGTAGCTGGCGGAACTTGGGTTTCTGTTTGATCGCCGGATTTCTTTTTAAATTTATTGAAAATGGTTGCATTTTTTAATTTTTTAGTCGTTATGGTTAACATTGATTTATCTTTTTCTTCTCTTGGCATATTTACGGCCCTGTCTCTCGAATTGGTTTGTTGTTGGTCTGTCTTTGATGTTTGTGTAATGTTTGGCTGTGAGACACTGGCTTTGGTTGTCGTGTTACTGGAGCTATTGAAATCTCCATTGGATAAATTGCTCCATGTTCTATCTTCGGATAAATTCGAACTTGTGTATAGACAAGTAATGGAAGCACGAGTTTCTAAAGAATTATCTTTATGCTTAGATTTGTTTTTTGTGAAGAGCGTCGATAGAATGCTCTTACTACTCTTAGATTTAATGGAAGTTGATGATTGAGTTTCTGGATGGGTTATCAACTGGAATGGAGATACTATGTTCACACGTGTGAATGTCGATGAAACTAGCTGAGACACTTACCTTCTCCTTAGAACTAGATACGTCTACTGAATCATTGACTTGTGACATTGTATACCTGCATTTTTCACTTACTGCGCTAAAAATTTAAATTTTTATTGTTATTATTCTAGGGGTGCACTTTGATTTATATCTTCTCTAGTTTCGTATTGGAAAACTGGAAGAGATTTCGAAAGCTGTTGACTTTTAAGCGTACGCGTGTCAAACTTAAAATAACTTACCATAGTTACAAGATAGGTTGGGATTCTATCCGTCTTTGATCTCGTGAAACAATTACTTTATTTGTTGTTGTTTTTAGGTAGATTACCCAATCTGGTTTTCTACAGGTGTATCAGAAATGAGGGTTTTTAGGTTTAGAGTATTAATTCATAAAAATTCCAATTTCAAATCTCCACGTTCTAAGGATGCATGGGCGTATCTAGCTGAAATCGGAAAGGGGGAAGGGGGCAGTTTACTAAATTTAGCTTGTTGTATGGGTAAGGTGACCAGAATTTGATTGAGTCAAAGCGGGACATTCACGGGGAGTGGTAGTATTTAAACCCAAATACTTGCGTTATTAGCAACATGATGTTGAGTTGGATATAATTTCACACTTTTTGTGTGTACAATATTTCGCCCCAGTGTAAGTTTGACCATTAAGAAATACCTTAATTCTAACTTTGTGGTGGAGGTATGATGAAATACTAATAAATATTTTAGGTTTCAAGAAGATGGTAAACAAATGTTCTAATTTATTGGTTTTGAATAATACAAAAAAATGCCAAGTTGAGAGGAACGATCTAAAAAAGAACACTAATTCTTTTTCAGATTCCAATACAAAAAAAAAAACAAAACAAAAATAAAAATATCAAAGCTCGTAGAAAAAAGTAAACAAATTCTACATATCACTGCAATTTGAATTGGGATTTGATCTATAACAGGCAAACTATAAAAACAAATCAATAAATTGTTTGTTCATTGGTACATATTACAACTGTAGATTTTCTTCAACTTAGTAGATCAACAAAATTGACAGGAAAATTATGGTAGCTACAGTGAGCATTTATTTACCTGTAGCCTCTATCTATTTCATATATACTATCATAGCAACGCAGTGAAAAACAGCGGAGTCGGATGTGTTTTTTTTTGTGAGATATAAAAACATTGCGTAAATTGCAAAAAGATTATTATTATTTTTTTTTACTTTATCATACGCAGCATGGTAAAGTATTGTAATGGTGCCGAAAAAAAAATTGGGATTTTAGCGGAAATAGGTCTTTTGGGACCCCTGAATATTTTTGACCAAGGTACAAAAAAATGTCTGTGTGTGTTAATGTGTGTACCCGATTTTTGTGACGATGATTCCGGAAAAACACCTAAAGCTATCGGGACGAAAGTTCATATTTAGTTTCATAGCCAAACTTTAGAGCTGAAAACCCTTTGGTTCAAAAGGGTTCAAAGGAACTGACTATTCTTAGCATTTTTCAACGATTTTGCAAATGAAAAGCTGAATTTTTTCTGTCTACTTTAATTTCTTGAAATTGTATCCAATAGGATATGACTACAATTATCAAGATTAAAAACGGCAAAATAGTTATTTATGTACCAAGGGCATTACACGGATGTTTAAGCCCCGAGGGTATAAACATCAAGGAATGCCCGAGGTGCATAATAGTATATTATAATACAAGTTTTATAAGACAAAAATTGGCGCACGAGTAGTTTTGGGCACGACGAGCGTAGCGAGGAGTGCCCAAATGGAACGAGTGCGCCAATACGTCTTATAAAACGAGTGTTATATACTATTTTTTCTACTTTGCGACATTAAATTTACATATATTTCAAAAATTGCGGTTGTCATCTTACAATCTAGAGTAGTTTCATATTCAACAGTTGGTAGTTGTACTAAAATTCACAAATACGATTGACGCGAGCCAATAGCGATTGAGATGTCAGCCTTATTTGACACTTGAAGTCAATATCATCAGTCGTGGAAAACTAAAAGTTACCAAATGTTTGTGACCTAGTGTTTTCATAACGACAAAGAAACCGGTTTCGTTATGAGTTCATAACGAACGCAAAGTAGAAAAAAATTTTAAGCCCTACTTTTTTCTACTTTGCGTCCGTTATGAACTCATACCGAAATCGGTTTCGGTGTCGTTATGAAAACACTAGGTCACAACCATTTGGTAACTTTTAGTTTTCCAAGATTGATGATATTGACGTAAAGTGTCAAATAAGGCTGACATCTCAATCGCTATTGGCTCGCGTCTGTCGTATTTATGAATTTTACTACAACTACCAACTGTTGAATATGAAACTACTCTAGATTGTAAGATCCTGGCTACGCTCGTCGTGCCCAAAACTACTCGTGCGCCAATTTTTGTCTTATAAAACTTGTATTATAATATACTATTGAATATTATTAATAAATGTTTTGCCGTTAGTGACATGCGTATCTACGGAGTTGAATAACAATCGGAGTTGAGTCACAATACAGACAATTAATTGTCAAACTTATAACCTTAATCGCCAATAATTGACATTGCCGAGTGACAGTACAGACAATTAACTATCTAGATTGTAGTGTTACCACCCAGCCTACTGGGTAGTTATGGTTAGCCGAGCGGTTAGCTAATTTATTTGATGTTATATGCACAGGTGACTTAAAGTGGAGCAAAAGGGGTTGGAAGATTTATCTCATGCGAATGTAGATTTTAATATTCGAGATAATAGACTGCACTTACCGTTATTCTCATCTAACACACTAAATATTTAGAACTAATCATTTTGATCACTAGGTAAATAGGGATAAACTTGAACTAGTAAAATAAAAACAACTAAGCCAGATTCAATTAATATTAAAGTATATTAAGAATGTAAATAAAAGTTGGCAAACAAATATTCTGATTATCAATTATTTTAAAAGAACAACACACAAATGTAATGACAATAAGTATAAATGCGACAAGTCTCAATTCAGCTCATTTATATTAAGAATAAATATAAATTTCAACCAAGATTCAAAATAAAGAATCGCAATACGCAACAAGATTTACTCAAACATTTAAAAGGTACCACTAACTTCGACAAAGAATCAAACTAAAACACTTACAAGAACAATAATTATCGCACTGTGGCAATGTAACCTTACTTTATAAAATATAAACCTATACTTTGAACGGGCAGCAGCACTGTTCTCTCAATCAAAATAAACGGATATTTTTATCAAACAACATACGCGAACAGTTGGACAATTTTCAGTACATACAAAATGATCAAATAAAATAAACAGAGTTATCCTACCAGGTGTTTTCTGCGATCTAGTAAAATGCAAGTCTTAGCCACGGCTTAACAATCACCAAAACTCTCACAAATGAACGGAACAATATTGACGCCAAATATTCCACAACCAAATTCGACCCTGACCAAACTGCAAAAAAAAACCCAACTATGGGCCCACGGCCCCCACTGACCCAAGAATTCCTAACTGCGTTCAAAACCGGAATTAAAACCTGAATGAATACTGAAGTTTTCGCGACCAGCATCTTACCCTTTCCCCGGTTCTTCCCCACCGTTAAACATTTTCCAAGCCAGCCCACAAAACCCACTTTTAAAAACAACCTACCAATAACCGTTCTGCTATTTTTCAACCCACGTCTATTTTACATCGGCCGTTTGAGGAATTTGTCTATATCATCAAAAGACATTCCCACAGGCCAGAGAACAAAGAGTTTCACAGCTAGTTCTTTGAACGTAAACAGTTGATGTAATCTAGCTCTATTTTCAAAGTTCTTGATCCGCTTAACAAACAGGCACCTACAGAGAAGTACCAACAGAAAATAAACTAAACGCGAGTTTTCAAGCCGTTGTTAAACATCCGCTGATAACCCGCGTTAAATGCAACTGCGCCAGTTTCAACAATTATTAATTATTAAAGTCTATGAAATAATTATTACTAATCCATATCCAGCGTCTAATTTCCCGTACTTTACATTAATCCGTAACCCGGGTGGTTACACTAGACTTCCGCGGTCTGAGTCAATAATATATTGATTTCCGGGTGGAAACTGCGTTGAGGACTTTGAAGAAGTGAGTTAGCTGTCATACTTATAACCTTAATCGCCAATAATTGACATTGATGACTTAAAATTTACAATTGAATGGCACATATTTGATATATTTCACATATAACTATGGCAACCCTTAATGCCCGCGCGGGCGTTAAGAATCCTTAACGCCCTCGCGGGTGTTAAGAAGCAGTTTTTGCCCAGGTATCAAAGATGTAAAATGTCACTTTATGATCATGTAGGACATAAAATAATAAAACACACAACACTATCAAGTACTAGCCCTTTATTTTACAATATCTACATGATGATACAGATATATTCAATTGTATTAACTAAACAAATGCTAGCCTTTATTAAATCTATGTTATGTTTACTGGATAAAAAGTCTAAAATTTGTTAGCAGCACCACACCAAATTTACAAACTTTATCTTTTTAATGGACGTTGTTACTGTTCGCGTATTCAAAATTCCAGGTGTTACAAACAAACGAAAGAAAGGAGATAGAGAAAAAACGGTCAATATCGTCAACAGCAATATTCAAAAAGTCAAAACGCAAACCTCAAACGTTGAGCAATATCCACAAGTCGCGATTTCAATGTACAACACGATAGTTTAACTTTCAAGTTGTCGAAGGGCAAACTGCAACGAGTTTGGTTTAAGGATTTGGTTGCAGTTTGACATTCGGTTAAGTTTAACAGGTGGTTAAAGTAGAGGAGGATATTTTTATGATTCGAATGAGTACAAATACATCTATAAACAACTTAGATACTATTTAATAATACGGATGATATTCGGGGGATGGTGTGTGAACTTTTACTTGTATACAAATTCTGAGTGTGTCCGTATAAAAATTGCTACTCTACTTTAACGTAATCGATTACAAAATTCTCTAATATCGGCATACAAACCTCTCAATTAATAGTGAAAATTTTAAATATACTATACAAATTTATTCAATATATTATATATAAACTCCTTACTCTCGGTAAAAACTAGTATATAAAACGATATATTAAACTCTTTCCGCTTTTTCTTTAATTACACAGTTCTTTTTATACAATTTCACATGTTTATCAATAAGTTATGTCTTGAGACTCTTTGGTTAATTTGGGTTTTTGGTTAATTTTACATATTTTATCGAGTTCATAGATATGTATAAAAATACCTTTGGTATGCACGATGTTTCCTTCTGTTTTTTTGTTTTGTTTGGCAATTGGCGTCAAATGTCAAATGTCCTTACATGTCTAACGTACTGATTATGTTTTGTAATTTAGTAGCGAAAAAAATCATGAAAGCGAACAACGTGATCTGTTTTGTTAGTGAAGACTGAAACACACTGATTTGAGAATAATAATATTAAATTAATGCACTTCTTTTTAGTGAACACAGAGAGAATTATTGTTGCACAGTTTAGAGTAGGTCGTCGTATTCCTGTTGGTTTAGTTTCTCGCTGTCCTGTTTTCTCTTCATTGCGGCGTATATAGATGCAGCTTTGTAGTTGATCGGTCCATACGAACGGTAATCGACATCGGCGTAATCAAGGTCACTAAATTCCTGTCGGTATGGCTGTGGAAAAGAAAATACGTTAGGATTATGGTGGATACTTGAAAAAGAATGCTACGCTGAATATTATCATGCCACAAATGTATCAACAAAAGTATGTCGTTGCAGTTACATCGGTTGGAGTAAATTCTATATTTACATCTTGTGTCTGTAACTGATTACTACCAATTATGTTGGTTTAACTACATTTTTGACTGTATCAATGCATCATAGGACAGCTATTTAAACCCAACAAAACTGGGGGTGAAATTTTTTTTTTGTTTAACATTTACGAAGAGTGAATTGAGAACCGAAAGTAGGTGATATTTGTACCAAATTTAGAAACATCATAACATAGCGTTATTCTTAAATACGGACACCAAACAAGTATCCTTTAAAACTTTTTCTCGTTCATGAGAGTTAGGTTGTGGATAAACGAGCGCATAAAACGTTACAGGAGACACGCGACTTTTTTTTTATAAACGGAAGAAATACATGGGCGTTTAGCACGCTGAAAGAAACGCCTGTGTACTCTACTTAACGGCCAACACGCGAATCTATTTCTTCCATTTATAATAAAAAGTTGCGTGTCTCCCGCAACGTTTTATGCTCTCGTGTATCGATAGCCTTAAAGATGATATTCGGTTATACAAATTCGTATGGCACCTTTAATACGTGTGTTTGTCAAATCATATTGCATAAATAATGGAAACTACGACTAATAAACGAAATTAAAGTATCAAATATTGTTGTGTTTGAAGTTTAATTCATATTACAGGTAGTGAAGGTTTAGTATTTCACAAATTTCCGAAAGATAGACCGTTACAAAATTAGTGACAACGTGTATTAATAATTGGGAAATCAATTTCAAAACACATGCGAGTGTGCTCAAAACATTATAATAAGAAATATTCTTTAATCGAGTTGAGTACATGGTACAATTTAGGTTATTCATATTGCAGTTCTAACCGCACAAAAATACTTTCTGAAGAGAGGAAGGAATTACACCATCCTGTAGCTTTTCAAAAACGGAACAAACTTTTAGTCGAGTAGGTAGAAAGTAGAAAAGGTAGAAAACTAACTTTATTTTGTGACAAATCACAAAGATTTGTTGACTATATTCTTGGAGAATTTGCCACTTGTCTCCCAGGTTGTTTACCATCTGTGCAATTCAACGACATTAGTTTACCGGAACTATAAACAATTTGTGAATTATAGTTGCTTTAAGTTACAATGTTTAAATACTTATGCGGATTAACTGCTAATTTTAATGTTAAACCGTCGCTAACATAACCACAACCAACAATATGTCCAACCGCAAACAATTTTTCACCTTTTTCAAGGAGTCTTTTTTTCAAGGAGATTTTGTAGTCCTATTTGCTTTTCAAATAAGAAAGTTAAAATGGTGCCCATACTAATCAAAGTCATATTGAGCTATTGTATACCGCCATATATATTTGCTCGTTTAGGCGAATGGCACGGCGAACAGCGAGCGAACAAAAAAAAGGCCGGACACACATTGACGCAGCGCGCCCGCACCGTGCCCGCACCAACACTCGGCCACCTCGGCCGACTGTCGGTCACGATGACGCGATCGGTTGCAAAAGTATTGAGCCCTGTGTTTGAAGAGTCATAACTCTGCAACGACTGAACAAAAAAAATTGAAATAAAGTGTGTTATACTCCTGAATCATTTCTACATAACAGGAGGGACTATCAAATTTTTCTGCCCCTAGGTTTAGACAGAAGTGCAAGAGAAGTGTAAAAATGTACCCGATTTTAGGTCTTTTTAATAAAAGCTCGTCTTTACAAATTTTTTTGTGCTAAACCGCTAGCCCAAAAAAAATCAAATTCACACAGAGGATGACCTAAGATCTTGTCTACAGATTGGTATTTTTGCTTTTGTAAATTTCTTTGTAAAAAAGGCTGTAAGCAACATTTTTAAGGAAGCGGATATCTCGGTAACGAGTGTTAGCACGACAACGCGATAGGTACGAAAACAATCGCAAAATTTTGTTTATTGACACTATTGAAATAGAAACACAATTCAGATGTTCACTAATTTTATAAGGCGATATGAATTTGCGATTTAATTTTGGAACATCGCGCAACACGTCACGTCATCGGCGTGACTCGAGAGCGGCTACGTATTGGCGAGTCGGGGCTCATGGACCGTACTTAGGAGTAAAAGATCATAACAAACATGGTATTTGTCAATTTGACTAACGCTGAAGTGGAAAACTAAAAGTTTCGGGATCTGAAGGTTTTTAATGAAAGAATAGATTGCAGCAAAGAGATGTAAACATGTTTTGTTATTGTTTTTAACGCACTTTAAATCAATAGCCGCAATCAAAAAATCAGATAGTTGCGGTAGCAGCAAACAAATAAACCATCAAAACAAAATATTTTTCTGATACCACAATAATATACATAACAGGTCAATTTTGTGGTAAAATTAAGATAATTTGAGTACATAAATATGTACTTGATTATTAATTTATTTAGTAAAGTTGTACCTACGTTGCATTGTGTACGTGTTTTCGAGTATTCAGTAAAAATGCCGAAGTATTATTCCAAGGAAGTAAAAGAAATAATTATCAATGTCCGAAACTACTTTCAAGAAGAAAAAGACCACCAAAGCCTTACTTTCCCGTTCGATAAGGTCATTGAGAGAACTGCAACTGCTGTTGGAGTGAGTCCAGCGACTGTCAAAAGGGTCAGTGCGGAATACCATACCAAAGGAAAAGTTGAACAATGCAAACCAAAAAGTGGTAGACCAAGGATAATTTGCGATGAATTTTTGCAAGGGGTTATAAGACGAATGATTTTTAACTTTTACATGGAAAAAAGATTTCCAACCATAAAAGAATTATACATTCAAATAAAACTCGAAGTTTTGGACTTGCCAGAATTTTCAGCAGGGACTTTATATAGATGGTTAAAGGAAATGAATTTTTCATATAAAAAATTAAATAATAAACCAATATTAATGGAGCACCCAACTATTGCTGCTCAGAGAGGTGATTTCTTGTTGACAGTGCAAAGATACAGAAATCAAGGATGGAATATTTATTATACTGACGAAACCTGGTGTGGTGCAAATCATTCCAAACAGTTTGGATGGGTTGAAAAGGTAAACCCAGAAAATAGAGATTCCTTTGATCATTATCGTGGCGGCATTCAGGAAGTAAATGGTTATAGACGACCATCAGGTGCAGGGCAAAGGGTGATAATTTTACATATTGGCTCTGAAGACGGGTTTTTGCAAGGATGTCTGAAATGCTTTATTGGTGAGAAAAACAAAGCAAAAGCGGATTATCACCATGAGATGAATAAGCAACATTTTGAAGAATGGTTTCGGCATGTTCTCTCTATAATACCAGCCAGATCCATTATTGTAATTGATCAAGCTCCATACCATACAATGTTAGATCCTGTTTACAGAAATCCAACTATGGCTTGGAAAAAGTCTAACATTATCGAGTGGTTGCTGAAAGAAAACGTTCAACGTCCAGAGGGAATATCATCTTTTTCTGAATTAACCAAAGCACAGCTGTTGCAGCTGTCAAAACCTCACCATCATGCAAAGGTGCTTCTATTAGATTCTATAGCACAACAAGTCAGGGGCAATGAAGTAAAATTATTATGGTTACCTGTAGCCCATTGCGAGTTTAATGCAATTGAATTAATATGGGCATACGTAAAAAATAAAGTTGCAAAAAGCAACAATACATTTAAAATTAAAGATGTGTTAAATTTATGCATTGAAGCAATGAACACTGTTTCAAAAGAGATATGGCAAAATTGTGTTGCACATTGCAAGAAACTCGAAACAATATATATCGAAAAAGATCATATTGTTGACACAAATATAGAACCTATTATAATAAACTTGCGTGAAGATGATGATGACGACGAATCATTAGACTACAACGACAGCAGTACAGATAATGAGGAGTGCGATGGTCAGCTTCTAATTAATGTCTTACTTAGCTCTTATTAATTTTTGTATGATTTTAGATAATGATACTGAAATTGCCGGCGGTAGTTCAAATGTTGGTGGCTCTTCTGGAACTGAACAAATCGTTCAAAGTTTCGGACAAATACTTGGCGCAATACAAACATTTGCAGAGAAAACCGGACCGTTTGGTTTGGCACCCGAACCCAGAACGTCATCATAATCAACTACTGATTTTTGCCAGAAATAATATTGTAAAATAATAATATATCACAAAACAGAATATGTGTACAATTCCACAAATAAAGAAAAAAAAACACGTATGCTAGTTTAAAAACTAACACCGAACGAGAAAATTACATAAATATTGAATACGGTCCTGAGAGTTGATTGTTTGAAATCGTCGCGCGAATGCGTACGTCGCTTCCCGCCAGTAAGCCCCTTTCCCCGAGGGGAACCATCCTGCGCACAGGATCGATTACATTCATTTCACTCTTAAAAATTCGCAAATAACTTTTATGTTATAATACATCAATGGATAAGTATTACATTAAATAAGGATTGTTTACGTGCTAACTGCGTTGTCCTGCTATCGTTCGTTTCCGAGATATTCGCGTCCATAAAAAGCTCGTTTACAGACTTTATTACATAAGAAATCAAGAAAATAAAAACACCAATCTATAGAAGAGATTCTAACTGTAACCAGAAAAAAAAAATTTATTTTCTTTTATTAACTGGTTTAGGAGAAAAAAATCGGAAAGTCGAGTATTATTTTAAAACCCCAAAAATCGGGTACCTTTTTCTACTTCTCTCGCGCTCGTGCCTAAACCGATGGGCAAAAAAATTTGATAGTCACTACTGTTATGTAGAAATGATTCAGGAATATAACAGACTTTATTTCAATTTTTTTTGTTCAGTCATTGCAGAGTTACGACTCTTCAAACACAGGGCTCAATACTTTTGCAACCGATTAGTAGTCCGCACGTTCCGTGACTGCAGTCGGTCGTGCGGTCTGTCTGGCGACTGCAGTTCAGTATTCTTTTAGAAGCTTACGGAGCTGCTTCGTGGAGACAAAATGTTGAAAAGTTTTACAAATAGTGAATTAGGGATGATAGCACTTGCTTTAGAAGATGAAGCAGTGGCGGTTAACCCACTAGGCGCAAGAAGCGCGCTCTTAGTGGGTAAATTGTATTTTTATTATAGGAATAAGAAAGACGCAAACATTAAATTTCAGTGAAACATCAATGAGACATCGTCTAACAAAATATCTTTCAGAATAAGAGTAAAAAAAAACATCTTCAACGTTCATAATGTAATGTAATTGGTGATACATTTGTATCTAATGTGGATGTAGGAAAACAAAAACGTTTCGGGGTCCCCCATCTTCAGACCAAACTGCATATACATAAATTAAATAAAATAAGTTCGCTCAGTAAATATGAATAAAAAACAAAAATAAAAATGTCTAAGATATAAATATATAGTTGCACAAAAATTAATTCAAATCAAATTGCAAAATATAGCCACTGATATATTGAGAACATGTTAAAAGTCAATAAATAAATAAATTAACAAACAAGCAAATAATGGATTGTGAAATGTTTTTCCCCGGTATTCTGGACATGATACCATAGTAAAATACATAAGGTTCGGTTATAATAATAAAATAAAAAAATAAAAACCAACACAAAAACCACATATTAATGAATTCAAAGAGTAAAAATTTACAAAATCAGAAATTCCATAATAACTTCATCGAGTCTATAATAAACAATTATAATAAGTAATAACAATAGAAAGGCTGCAGCAGTGGCGTAACTAAGAGTGAGAAGGCCCGTGTGCGAACAGAGACAATGGGCCCCCACTCATATGCAAGCAAATGCTAAGTTTGGTCAACAAGGTTTTTTTTTTTTGATTTAGCGACCTTAAACCTTTTAAAATACAATTTGAAATTAAAATACACTGGCAGGCACTTATTTTTTAAATTGAATTTTGTTTTTTCGTTTGGTGTATTTAATAATTTGCAACCCTTAAACCCTGATTTGACTGTGCACTAACAAGACTTTAATAGTTTTTATACGTTTGAACGAAACGATGCAATAAGTATTAAAAAGAAAATGGAATGCTTCGAAACGGTATGTCGTATAATTATTCAAACAGACATTTTGTCATCATTAAACGCGGTTTCCAAATTATTATAATCCAAAAACTACGACTAACAAAAGGCCACTCATTTGTTACACACAGCGTATGACAATGTCGTCGAATTGAGAAACAATTTTTAATCTGCGTTAACGTCAGCAGTAAATTTAGCAAAATTGTGGAATATAGAGATTAAATTTGAAAACAAAAGGGTACGGAAAGTAAATCGTCAGTTTGATGAATTGTGTGATGACCAAAGGTTAAATAATGGTGAGAATAACTTCCAAATTAATATATTTAACTCAACATTAGATATTATAATTACACAATTAAAAGATATATTCAACAGCGTAGAAAATCTTACTAACTTATCAAATCAATTATTCCGGAAACTTAGGCCAGAAGTTAATAGAAACGTATGCAAACGATTTATCTGCAAATTTCCATTCACAGTTAACATTTAGGTTAACGTTCAGTTAACGATATATTGATTTCCGGGTGGAAACAGCTTTGAGGACTTTGAAGCAGTCCTCAAAGTGTTTCAAAGTCCTCAACGTGGTTTCCAGCCGGAAATCAATATATCATTGACTCAGACCGCGGAAGTCTACAATCTAGATATTGAGTTAACATTCACAGCTAACATTTAGGTAACATTTAGCTAACATTTATTTGCGTTCAAAAACGATATAAAAAATAAATACTGTATGTGAGTTAGCCCAGTTGTTATTAATTCAATATTCTTTTTTGTGTACTACGTTTTCAGAAATAAGCACAGCTATGTAATACAGCTATGTCTTTATGTAACAATAATGGTATTTTTATTGACGTTATGCTTGCATTTTATTGCAGCCCAGTGGCCCAGAAACTGCTCAGATCTCTTTTTTAGCAAAAAACCGTATCCCGCGCTCAGAGGGGCCCCCAGTTTATTTTTTTAGAACAATAATTATGAGAAATACCAACATATCGTCGGCTATTACTCGTAACCAAATGCTTATAAATGCCAATATTATTATACGAGGAAGCGATCGATAAGTGTTCTAAGTTATCTAAAATCCATAAAATCTCTAGAAAATAGGATAATATTTCTTCGCATTCCTTCTTAAAGTCAGGTTCGCGAGACCTCCCAAACACCCGGCCGGCTCCAATGGGCCCCCCTGGCTCGTGGGCCCGTGTGCGCCGCACACCTCGCACACCTGCTATTTACGCCACTGGGCTGCAGTATTTGTTGGAATTCAATCCATTATCGTGAGAGATTGATTACATTCTCAGAGGTTGAGGAAAGAATTAGACACCATTCAAATTTAAAAAAATAATAATAAGCAATTGAAAGGCGACAATATTAAACGGAATTTACTCAATTATCAATCTTCAAGGTGATATTTTCCACACTCGTTCTTTTATTCAGCATTCATATATTTTTGTTCGTAATATAGCACTAGATATTTTCTTATTTCTTCGATTAATTTTTCTACCTCCATTTTAACATTAATTATATTAATTTAATATATAAAATAAAATCAGGGCAAAAATGTTTGACGTAGACCGCACCGTGGCCGACAAAAAGTAAACTAAAGTAGTCGGGCATGGTGCGTCCTCGGCGGGCGCGGTGGTGTCGGTGCGTGTCCTGATAAATCTGAATCGGGTTCCCGTGCATTGTATAAGACAGTAACAGGGTGTACAACAGTCCAAAATACCAACATAACTGCGTACAATCAATTACAGATACTTCATATAATATTTGCCACAATTAACTTTCGAAGAAACTAAAAGAAAGTGTTATTTAATGTAAGTAATTTAATTGAATTCATTTGTCCAGTCTATTAACAAGCAGTATAGCTTAGATTTGCAATGATTCCAAACAATGGTGATACAAAATGCACATTAGTTCATCAAACCGCTCCTTTGTGGCATATTGCAGAAGCATAATGGTAATGTTTCACGTTTACGTCATTTTGGATGTCTAATGGATTTATTCACTCATACATTTTCAATTGATATTCAGCTAAAGCGTAAGCCTGATCACAGCGAGTTACGAACTTAGCCATAGCTAAAGCTAGCGATTCTGTTAAGGAAGCATGTGTGCTCTAACTTACAATTATCTATTTCTTACAGCGGTTTACCTTGTACATTTTAATAAATATACGTATCACTAGTGGCCGTAGCTGACGCCCCGTTAGTCTAAAACAAAAAAATTCAAAGAAGACAGTCACAAAACATAGTAATTGTAAATTCGAGCAACTAACACTTCTATACGTTAATAACTAAATAGGCTTTGCGGCTCGGTTACTAACCTTAGTACAAACACACTAATGTTAGTAAAAAATTAAACGTTAAACGTCTATCTCCTGTCCTATATCGTTAAACTTTAGCGTAGCGTATTCAGTCTTTGGTTTGTTCTTTTGCGTTTGGTGTTTGGTCAGAGACATCGTCGACTCCGCGTACTGTTTTATGCTGCCCGGTTTCGGCATATCTAAGTCGGCGTAGACGACTCCGTTCGGAGCCCTCCCTACGACCGGCTGAGGATACTGCAGCTGAACAGAGTTCTGCATGTTCTCCTGGAACTGGACGTTCTCCTGGTAGTCGTTCGGCCTTCTAACCACCAGCGGTCCCTTGTGCTGCGACTTGTGCTTGTCCTTCTTGTGGTTACGACCGTGATGATTCTCGTGATGGTACGACGGCGCCATCTCAGCGCCGTAGCCGTTCCTCATCAAGTTCTCCTCGTGGATGTTCTTGATCGGCTGAAAGTAGCTCTCGGCCGTTTGGAACTTGAAGCTGTGGCACTTCTGCAGAGGTATCTGAAAGTGTTTCTTCGGTTTCGCCTTGGACGAGAACGATTTACTCTTGCTGATCTGTTGGTCTTGGAACAGCGACCTTGGTATCAACTTCATGTGCTTCGGATGGTGTGGTATCGTCGAATATTGTTGTGGCGTTGGGGATTTAGTAGCTTGCTTGTAATGTGGGGTTGTTAGGGTATAAAATGCGTTCTGCAAAATTATCGCTTGTTAGTATACAAAGCTGCAGCTTTATAGTTAGAAAAAAAACGAACAAAAACAAACCTGAGCGTTTAAAGCGTTATTCTTCCGCATGGTTAGTTCGGGATCCAAAATTGGCATTTTTGGAACAGACATAATCTCAGGGATTGGTTTTTGTTTGGAATCAGGGAATTTCTCATCTTCTTTGGCAGCTTTTTTTACTTTAGATCTATTGAAAGGTGGAACTGAATTGGTTGCGGGTTGGAGTGTTTGGTTCGGGGAATTCTTCAACCTAGCTTGGAGCTGCATATAGAGAGCACCTTTTGGACTTTCGGTCTTCGGTTTGATGAAGTTTGGACTGACTTTTACCGTTGGTGTGACCTTCAAGTTAGGTATCGGAGATTTCTTAGCAAATTCAATCACCTGTGGCCTGGGAGCATTTATAATCCTACAGGTTTTTGTTTCAATCTTCTGTTCTTCTTCAGGTTTCTTTGGTTTACCAGCGTCTTCTTTGTTAGGAGTTTCATGGACAATCGCTTCTGTCACAGAAACTTCCGGATCGTGGACGGAGCTATTGTTGGAGCTATCCATGTTGGTTTCAGCGCCATCTCGAAGAGTCTTAGATATATTGGCGTAAACTATTTCAGTCTTGCGGTGCTTCTTGCATCTCGGAGCTGGTCTTGGTTGATCTTTTTGTTCGTTCTGTATATTATCAGCGCTCTGCTCAAAGATTTGGATACTATCAGTTAAGTTTTGGTAATCAGTGCTGGTCGGTTCACTTTTCGAGCTCTTAATAGAAGATGACTTGCTAACTGACGCTGACTTCGGTCTCTTGAGGATGGCGTAGATCATAGACTTGCGTTTCGAATGCTTCTTGCATCGCATCGAGTAAAAAGTCGGTGAATAACATCGATGGTGACTTCTTAACTCCAACGATCCGAATCGTCCGATTTCCTTCTTTGGTTTGGTTTCTTTGGGTTCGATTTTCGGTTGTTCCTTAGGTTTCTCGTAATCATTTATTCCCGATGCTGTTCTTCTAATGTCTAGTTTATGCTCGTTTCTACCCACAACACGCCCAAGAGGTTGGGTTAAAAATGGGTTGCTTGCGTTTAAAGGTTGTTTGGAAAGAAAGCTGGTCATACTGGTGGTGCTTCTATTCATATTGGGATTGGTTCGAATGGGTTTGCTGCTGTAATTGTGGGGTAACGTGCTGAAAATTGGTGAGGAAAATTTTATGTTGGTCAAGTCTTGTTGTGAAAACTGATGCACAGGTAGTTGATGAGTTGACACAGCATTGGAAAGGTTGGTTGAAGAGAGTCCTTGCGAATGGTTAAGGCTCGGATTGCTTTGAAACCCGTGGAAGGATTTATTTCTGGTGATTTTAGGTCGATTTTGCAAATTGGAATTTAAGGTGTTTTGATTGCTCGCCCAAGAGGGCGAGGTGGGGATTTGGATACGTCTGTTCGCATTTGTATGCACAATTGGGGTTATTATGGATATTGGCTGCAAAAACACATGCAAAATAATAAGATAAATCTATTAAAATAAAATCTATTAAAGTAAACATTTATTTTAAGGTGTGTCGTGTAAAAATACGTACTTTATTTGGTGGGTTCTGCATGCCGTGGAAGGGGAGGTTTTCATAAAAGAGTTTGTCGGGGTCATTTAGGGGGTCGCCAGTACCTCCACCCGGTGGAATACCCCCCAAGCCTCCTTTATCTCCCATAGAGGACTGGTTCGGTACTAGAATCATAACGTAAACAACTGCATTAATATTTTGATGATGGGGAAAATGTAAACGTGAAAAAAATATTATGAAAGACTGCAGATAAGTAAAATATTGTAGATAAAAACTATATTAAATAAAAAATAAATAACGCTGTATTTTATTTATGTTTGTAAAGATGAGACTATTCTAAGATCGGCGGAAAACAATTTTTGAAACATCTAGATTGTTTCTGACATTTGAAATTAATTAATTGAAATTAATACATATTAGAAGAAAACAAAGTATTGCAAAGTCAACAGTACTTTATTGTCGCTAAATGCTAAAATCTGTTTCGCGACCGATTTCGGTTGCAATCACAGTCAACCATCATCAGGTGAGGTTGAAAAAGAGACCATACAATCAAAAATACTGCTGGTTGACTGTGATCGCAACCGAAATCGATCCTGAAACAGATTTTAACATTTTAGAACTGTTGACTTTGCAATACTTTTTACTTTATCATACGCAGTATAATAAAGTATTGTAATCGTGCCGAAAAAAAAAATTGAGATTTTAGCGGAAATAGGTCTTTTTGGGTCCCCTGAACATTTTTGACCAAGGTACAAAAAAATGTCTGTGTGTGTGTGTGTATGTGTGTGTGTATGTGTGTGTGTATGTGTGTGTGTACCCGATTTTTGTTGAGACGATTCCGGAGAAACTACTAAAGGTATCGGGACGAAAGTTCATATTTAGAAGTTTCATGACTAAACTTAGAGCTGAAAAGCTTTTGGTTCAAAAGGGCCCAAAGGAACTGATAGTTTATTCTAAGCCTTTTTCAAAGATTTTGCAAATGAGCCGCCATTTCTGTAATTTTGTAAAAATAGTTAAATAATAAATTAAAGTAGAGGAAATTTTGAATAATTTATGCCTATGTCATTTTTTGATAAAATTAATAGTTTAGCTGCAAGAGCAAATTCTATATGATCGAGATCGGTCGCATCTGCATTGATAAAAACTACATAGTAGCCTGGATTTGACAAATATTTTTTTGTACTGTCACCACAGAAATGTCTATGACTGTCACTTTTTTGTGCTGTCACACTCGAAAACAGCTGATTTCATTAGAGTATGCATCAGAGGTTGGAGATGGTTGGAGAACCGCTATGGAACGTTGCCGCTCTAGTAGGGCAAAGTACAAAATACAAATTTCAAATAAAATAACAAATAAGATCACCAATTTGATTGTTTGTTGATAAGAAATATCAACCCATCTTTATATCTAATTCTATAAACGATAAATTGAGAAAATTGTAAATAAAGTATAGCGATGAGTGTAGTTTTATTTTTTTTAGATTTTAGCGGTAGGTAATATGTCCTATTGGGTCCCCTAAACATTTTTGAGCCGCTATTTCTGGAATTTTGTCGAATTAGTTAAATAATAAATTAATGTAGAGGAAATTCTGAATAATTTATGACGATGACCATGACATTTTTTGGTAAAATAAATAGTTTAGGCGCATGAGCAAATTCTATTTCATCGAGATCGCTCGTGCTGCATTAAAACACTATAGTATTAAACTAGTTACCCAGGATTTGTCAGATATTGTGATTCTAATGACAGTAGGTAGTATCAAATGCTGATATTTTGACATTACATATTGTAAATTTAATCAAAATATCTGTCTAGTTCTAGTAGTTTTATTTTAATGCAGTCATGGCCGATCTCGATCAAATAGAATCTCATGCAGCTAAACTATTAATATATGGTATGATAAAGTCATGTGCTGGCCACATCAGATTTTTTTCTTCTAAAATGAACCTGTCGATAATGGAGACATTCATACAAGCTAAAATATATTACTTGATTCAGTGTTTCAGTGCTTCATAATTCTTAAAAATATTTTTTAATGCAGCACCTCTTAAAAATATTCAATGATCAGAAACAGAATTGCAAATGTTGCAAAATCTGTCAAAGTTAATAAAAAATAATTAATTACTGAATTATTAAAAAAAATAACAAAATTGTTGTTTATAAAGCTGGACGAATGAAATTTGCGAAAGTGGTCATAGACAAAAAATGCCATTCTTTTGGATACTCCTGAGGTATATATGACTTTCAATTACGTTACAATGACTTTCCGATTACAATGATACCAAATACCTACATGATATTTTTTATTGAAATTAATGATCTAATGATCTAAGTCAGCGTACAAGTCAAAGTTACTCTATGGACTACTCGAAGGAATTACCCTTAAACATCATTTTCACGGTACGATTATCAGCAAAATATCAAGAATTTGAAAAATGTTTTTCATCGAATAATCAGGGTACTTCATTTGGGTAGTCCATTGATTGACTGACTTGTACGCTGACTAAAATCATTAGCTCAATATTTTTTTCTAAGAATTTCAATCAAATATTTGTATAAAGTATTTGGTATCATTATAATCGGAAAGATAATAATAATCAGGGTAATTGGGTACCCGTGAAAAAAATGACTAACTGGCCAAAAACCAATTAAATCACGCTAGATGGCGCCAGTAAAGCAATGTCGGCCAAAATCGATTTAGTTAGTGTTTATTTGACAATTTTCGACTATTTTCACCAACTCCTAGTCACCTAGATTAATACACAAAAAAGTTATTTTTGCGTTGCCTTGGTGATACAAATTTGAAGATCGATATGCTTTTGTGTTCAGAAAGTCATCGAGATTGAAAATATCACGCAAAGAATAGAGGGTGCCATTTAAAATTTCAATTGTTACGTCATTTCCGGAAGTCATATTAACCTCAAGAGTATCCCAAAGAATGGCATATTTTGTCTATTAACACTTTCCCAAACTACATTCGCACAGTTTTACAAACAAAAAAAAAATGAACGGAAGTACCTATGCCGTGGGTCCCCCGGTATAGTAAAACAGGAAAATACAAAAAATAATACATTTTTTAACTAGAAGAAAGTCGCAGTCCAAAATTATTAAGAAAACAAAATAAAGGAATAAAACTAATGAATAAAGGGTTAAAAATGATTTCCAATATTGGGAATTGAGTCTAGTTTTTGTCCTTTTGCAGTTTAAAAGCATAGTTTTTATATTGAAACTATGAAAAAAAGTATTAGAATTAGTTGTTAGATTTTTTAGTTGTTTGCTAAGGTATGGACTTGGGTCAGTTTTCCGATGAAGTTATATGATAGGTATACTAATTTTTAATAATCAGTTAAAGCTAAAAGACGTAACAACATGAAAAAGAATTATTTTGCTTATTACCTGCATTGTTTAGAATTTATAGCGAATACACAAATTTTAAATATACGTAATGCAACCGAAAGTATTTTTGTTTTACAATTGAATTATTTATTATACCTATCTATAGACTACTTTTTATAAAATGTGTCCTCTGATGCTTCAAAATTATTCATTTTTGACATCAACCACCAATAAAAGAATAGACTAACTTGGCAATATTGTCTCCATATTGAAAACTAACAATACATATAATCAATACGATAACATCTAGAACCAGAAAAAAAACGCGGTTCGTGTAAATAGTACTCACTGTATCCTGGCTTCTTCCTTTTCCTAGATACTGGTGGAGGATTCGGTGGCAACTCTGGCTTTACCAAATTAGAGGCGGAAGCGTTAAACTTTCTAAACGTAACTGCATGCGAACACAAAACAAAAAAAACAAACATAAGAAACCAAAAACAAAAGAATACTCAGCACAACATCGGTCGTCGTCACTTAGTGGACGCTCTTTGTTGCTCTTTACCTATATTTGAGTCGCGACAGAGACCCAGAGGCAAGGAATCCTGGTCTTTGATGCAGAGTAGGTCCTTCAGTCTACAATAAATCTTGCGTTTGCTCTTTTTGTATTTGAATCGGCGGCCGCAGTGGGGCACGGAAGTGCACTTGAACTGTCCCAAGGACGAGATCTTCGCAACGTTCATATTATGCATCTTTGTGCTGCCATGAACAAGCACTCCAGGCTTCAGAGGCCACTTCGTTTGTCCAGAAGTGTTCGACTGTCCGTCCGGTCTATTTACGTTTTATTCCCGTTTAAAAGTAATTGATAAACGAAACAAACAAACAAAATAAAACGAAATAAATAAAATTTGGTTTAGAGAGAAATTGTAGAGAAAATAAATACGGGAAATACGTGCTTCGATTCCTAGTTCAAACCTAATTATATCCATGCAGTACAGTTTAAGGTTTCAGTACCTGAGTTCCCTAAGTAGGTCATTCTACCACACGGCACCAGAGGGAGTCCCAGTACGTCGGGACTCTGTGTGCATAAAAACCTAGGAATTGTGTATTTTGGTTAGTAATATGCTAAAGTATGTTAAGTAGATGTTTGATATACAATTCGGCGGCGAGTGATAAGTTTAAATTTGATCTGATATCAGTTTATTAACAAATTCAACATTCAACAACATAACAGAGTATTCTAAACAGGTACAAAGATATTGGAACATATCAAAATATATATATTATATAACAATAAATTTAAACGGCGAAGTTAAACTTACTATCCTATTCTTAGAACTCTACATTTCTTATTAGAAATCGCTTCTTAGTTCTTGGACCCTGATAATTATAATTCTACATCTCGTCCTGGCTGTGAACTTCTCTAGTGTCATGATTTTCGCACACGTATTCGTACTACAAAAGAATTTATACATGCTATGTTTTGTTTTCATGTCTGGGTCAGATTTCTTCAGTTATTTAACATTTCTATTGGTTAAATCTGACGTAATTTACTTATCAACCAAATAAATGCTAAATAATTGATCAGATCTGAATGAGAAAATGCAAATACTAATGCAGAAAATTAGAGATTGTTGTTTTTTATGTTTTCTGTAACATTTGGAGATATCAAGGACCACATCTTCACAATTTTATGATTATGACCGGAAAAAAGAACAATTCCAGTATTTTTTTTTAAATAATATCTAGGGTCGCTACCTGCTGTCTAAGTTATGAAAATTGCATAAAATTTGTAATTAAAAAGACTATTAAATTAATACATAAAAATAACCTATAACTTTTAGTTTTGCTGTTCTTGCGTTCTTTGGCACTGATTTCCATGAGAAATCAGCAGGTTCTATGAGCAGGTTCTATAAGAAAAGGCACACCAGAATCAGTTGTTACTTCGGATTTTTTAATTGTTAGCCAGGCTAATTATTTAATTTAATTATTGTATTTTTGACAAATTAAGTAATTGGAAATAACAAAATATGCCGTGATAATTATGATTTTTCTTATTTTAATACAGAAAATACATGCTTGTTCATTTTGACAGCCGGCAGCGACCCTTAAACATTTGCTTAAACTTATATTAAATATACTGCAATTGAATCGCTTATAATTAATATGGACTAACTATATATGAAAATAGTATTAGTTAGTTCCTTTTAATAATAAGCGATTAAATTATTTTTCAGGTCATAACAATATAAAGGGTGGCCACTGAAAAACAATCTGTATGACAAAGCACCACGTACGGAAAGCAACAATAATGTTTAATGTTTGATATTGTTTACATAAATTTATTATGGCTAGTTCATCTGCATATTTTGACATTTTTGTTTTGCTATAAATTTACTTTTTTTTCAAATGTGACGGTATATTTTTATTTGCCGCAATTTATTTTAAGAAGTGTAATTATATGATTATATATTTTGATAAAATGACAAACTTTACATAAGAAAAAGATCGAGATAGGATTGTGTTCAACCGCTATAAATATTCAAACATTTCCAATTCACGCTTTTACTACGATAATCATGTAATCGATATTTTACCTACTTCCAAATGTCAAATAGAGTTGAAATTTTGCATGTGGACAGATTTTCGGTGACAGTGCATGAATCAATACAAGTTACATTGTGGTGAAAACATATTCGAAACTATTTGGCTCTGGATTTGTATTAAAATCCAATTCCATTTAAAAAACCTTTGTTCAAAAGAATGTGAATTATAGAAAAAATATACCATATTATTATAAAAAGAATAGTTTTTTATGTACTAATGGCATTTCACGGATGTTTATGCCCCAAGGGTATAAACATCAAGTATAAACATCAAATGCCCGAGGTGCATACAAAATTGTATGCCCTACAATGGTTTTGTTCCTCCGTTTGAATATTAATAAATATTTTGACCAGAGATTAGTGAAAAAAGATAGGAAACGTCCATAAGCCACCTATGGTGAAATTCGACCACATTTTATTAACTGGTTAACATCTGATACGTTAGGTGGCAGCACGGTGGCGCTCTGGGCGAATCGGCGGGATGTGCCGGTAAATTTTAATTTGTGTGCATTTCTTATATGCTTTATTATTTCGTTTTCCTACACAACATACAAAACTTAGTTGTACATTATTTATTATATAATAAATATCAATAACAAATAAGAACAGTGTTACTAAAGTAATTCAACACTATGCTATAACAACAACAATAGAAAGCTTAGCTTCATAACTGCTGCTGACCTGCTGCTCTTCTCTGCTGTTCGTAGCAACATCAATATTATCTGCAGAAAGTAAAGGTACAGGGTACAGCTCCTGATTTCAAAAGCAAACGCGGATATGTTTTCTTGAATTGCTCGACAGAAAAATGATCACTTCATATGTGATAGTTTTTTGTGTCATCTTGCAAAAGGTAAATTCGGCCAATATTTAACATCCAATTGCTTGGCTCTGCAAAACCAAAATCTATGCAATAATTTCAAAGATTGATTTTTACTTACAGCGAACGATCCTTTGGTATTATTGCAAAGAATGCCACATCCCTATTATTGAATTTATTTTTGTAACTTGAATTACAAATGCAATAAGTGCCATGTTGTAACTCTTGGTAAATAATGAAATTCCGGCGTTACCACACCACTAAATGCAACTTAAGTCAAATGACATTTCAAATTGCGTTTTGAACAGTTAACATGACAAGACATGTCATTTCAGTCACGTCATAAAGCGGTTAGTTAACATCTGAGACGATAGATGGCGCTAACATCGACACGGTCGCATCGCTTCCTATCTTTATTTACTAATCTCTGATTTTGACGTTATCAAGTGACATGCGTATCTACGGAGTTGAATAACAATACAAACAATTCGGAGTTGAGTGACCATACAGACAATTAATTGTCAAACTTATAACCTTAATCGTCAATAATTGACATGGCCGAGTGACAGTTTAGACAATTAATTGTCAAACTTATATCCTTAATTGCCAATAATTGACATTGATGACTTACAATTTACAATTTGAATGACAAATAATTGATATACTTGACATATAGCCATGGCAACCCTTAATGCCCGCGCGGAGCAGTTTCTGCCCCGGTATCTAAGATGTAAAATGTCACTTTATGATCATGTAGGACTATGATGTAGGACTTAATGCTTTTTTTCTGTGACGGGAAAAAAGTCTGACATTTTATCTCTGTTGACAGATAATAAAATGTAACTTTATTTATGACATTACCTTTTTTCCCGGTAAAAAAGTGAGTACCTTTTTCCCGGTATATGTGTATATAGGTAAAGGTAGACATATATTGTAGTAATATGTTTTTCAATATAAAATCGTCATTTCTCCCGGCCATAGAAAAAAATAATGTATTATACACGGGAAAAAATGTTAGATTTTAGCTCTAAAATTACTTTTTCCCTTGTACAATAAATACCTATTTATGGCGACAAAACCGATAATTAACGCAAATTAACGTCAAATCATGCACCAGAACTACCAAAAACACAATTTTATTATTTAAACAATTTTGTTTAACAAATATCATTTTAAAACAATATAAAAATAAAGAAGTTATAGCAATTATTAGTTACTTTCGATACACTCTGTATATTTTGTGTTGTGTAGTGACTTATGTAAAGATTTTTAATAGTTTTTTATATTTAGAAATTTCTAGAAATATTAGTCACAAACATGAAGTGATGATTTTGAAGAATGAAAGAGAGTTTTGCTTAAAAAACATAATTTTTGCATTTCTAATGTGTACATCCGAATTATTTATCAGTTCAAATAGATACGTTTTACGAATCATTAGTATTTGACCAAAATTTCAAAATTCCATATAATTATGGATAATTTTAAGTTAGTAGTACCGTTGAGTTCCTAAATGATAACTTCTTAAAGGACGAATTCTATATTAAGTTCGACAGATCAACATTAAACTTATGATTCCTCTTACTCGTTTACATTCCGAAATCTATTCTAATGTGCAATAGGGATCTGTGATATGAAATCAATAGAAAGCAAAGTAAAACTAAACAGAACAGAAACGAACAAAATACGTGTGCTGCAAATTAAGAGAAAGGGTGGGATAACTATTCGGAACTAAAAACGAATATGTTACAGAGTACTTACTTCAACAACAACAAGTAGGTACAATAGCTCCAAAAAATCAAACAGCCTTCTTACCTTTGTGCTACATATAAGCAAGTAGGCGGGTGTGACATGATCAAATAATAAATAAAACAACGGGCGGCATTCGCGACAAGAAACAGAGAAAGAGATATATAGATGGACAGAGAGAAAAAACTAAATGAGAAAAACAAAAGTATAAGTGTTTATATCACAGGTTTTATTGCACAAGTTAGTATCTACATAGTAATTTTAATCAACGTAACCCTAGAACAGAAAGATAAAAAGGGTCCGTGTTATACCGAAACTAAAAGTAGAATCAGAGACAGCAAATGAAGGGTGTGTACGTGAGAAGGGGTCGTGGTTCTGACGAGTATCTTAGAGATTTATAGCCTGTGTTACAATTTTCGTGCACGTCACCGACAAAAGTCATCTACTTTAATGTCTCTCGAAAGCTTTTTATTATTTCCGCTTCCTCATAATAAAGTTTTTTTATTACCTGCATATGTACGAATTATGGAATAACTACTTCGAGAACAACAATAATGTTTTTATGCCGAGAAAATATCCAAGAATAAATAGCCAAAACAAAAAAAAAATCAGTTGGATCGCTTTGGAAGTTTATTAGTTTTGTACTTCTAGTTTTAACGAAATGTTGAGGAAAATTCTCCTGTACGTGAGTAATTTTATAACGAGTTATCGTTACGAGTTATGTCTGTAACGTGACGCTGATTTAATCAATTATCTTAACAAAAACAATATTTTCAGCTTTTTTTGTTACTGGTGTCGTTATAGATGGCGCTAGTGTCGTCCAAAAGTTTTGTTTTGAGGGGAATCAGTAGAGCAAGTACGTCCTATAACACAAACATCCATATAGTTAGCTCAATTTTGTGTCAATTCTCCCATGTTATACATCAAATTATAGATAAAGGTGTATTATTTGTTGTGGTAATGTATTCATTGTTGTTATTGTATCCACGCTAAGTGATAAAGTATGTTTGATTCATGTACTGAAAGAAAAAAGTTTTGAGTGAACAAAGCATAAGTAAGATATTGATATTTTTCCGTGATATTTTGAACACTTATAGAGGACAGTGTAATTGAATATCTATTATGTGATACTTTTTAAAATTTTACCTTTTTTCTACGTAATAAATCGCAAAGTCCGTCAATTTTTGTCATATGGAGTAACAGATTTGTCGAAAACTAACAAAAATATCACAAATCTACCACTAGACGGAAAATCATTTACCTTTTATCTTTAATTTGGTGAATTGCTTTTACAATTTTGTGAAGTAATAGATGAGAAAACCCCTCAGAACTTTTACATGTTTTGCGTAGGGAAACGTAGGGGGTACGGATTCCTTTTAATGGATTGGTCTATATGTCTGCATATTACAAAATTCTTTACAAAATATTAGTGAATGAAGTACTAACATAGTCCTATTTTATTGGTTATAGTTTTAAGTATACCTTGTCCTACGACTGATGTGAATTACGCATCGATTTCGGCTGTTGTTTTGCGCGTACGTTTCAAGCCATTTTACATGTCAGAACGAGACAGCACACTTTTTGATGCATCTGTTCTTACGATTTTAAGCGATGAGTATTTCGCACCAGTCGTAGGACCCGGTATATTTGCCTTATTTGTCTAAAACAGCAGCTGTGGAACCAAATTATTTTTGAATTACTAGAAGTTTGAACTGATTTATTATTAAATTCTATTTCGAATGGACGATTCTACCAATTTCAAGCCACAGGAGAGCTAGTGTATATACAGCGTGTTTATAATATTGGACTACATCCATCCAACCATTTCCAATCAAGAATTTACAAGACATTTCGTATTGAAACATAATGTACATACTTCCAATGTTAGAATCTACTTATTTTACTAATAAAAAAATAGTAGCTTAAATAGTATTTTGAAAACTGTTACTTGCGTTTTTAAGTCGATTGTAACTTGGCTGTTTATACTTTATAATATAGTCATATTAGTACTCTTTATATGTGAAAAATATCTGCATTCCAAAAATGTAATCACATTACATTCTGTAAGAAAATCATAATATGTTTCTTAAATTGATGTTTTTTAGAGAAATTAGGGGAGAACTAACTTCAAAAACTAAACTAGCCAAATTCGTAAAGAAAAGTTAAAAAAACAATCAATATTGAATAATCATATGTTAAGATTACAATGGTTCACGCTGTATAGCAAACATAATGGCGTTAAATTTTATTTCTACACTCTTGTTTGTCTTCTATATTTTACTGTGAACGGCAAAGATATGGAACAGCTTCAGCATAATTTAAACGTATTTTTATTTTGGTTATTTTAAACGCCTACTTGTAATGGCAATTTTCAGTTGTATCTGACATGTGCTGGCATAGACATTTGTTTCGAAGGCTATCGCTATTTTTGTTATTTATTCTGATAGATTACGATTCAGATAGATTAAGACTCTTCGATTTTTAATTATCAAAGTCAATAGTTTTTTACTTATGTCGTCATAGACATTTATTTTGATGGCAACCCCCTATTTTTGTTTAAATAAGATCTTTTGATTGTTCTAATGATAGTATACACATAAGACATTTGCATAAGACATTTATCGTGAAAATTGATAACACTGAAACTAGCATTAAGTTCCGGTAATATAAATTCGCAAATTCTGACGTCTTAATTATATTTGACGATAGGATATTGCATGTCATATAAAAAAGTGTATTTAATAATGACGTGCGTAGGATTTTGTATTGTAACAAAGAGTTTTGCAATTTGATGCACTTAATCCATACTTTTGTCCACATCTAATCGTAAACGTGGAAATTCAAGTATAAAACAATTATAATGTTTCTCCCAAATTCACAATTTCTGCAAATATTGAATTCACACGTACAATAGGGTCAAACATTGACATAATTCTGTTAAAAGCGACCGGCGGCAAACGTAAAAGTTATTCTAACCAGTAGTACGGTTCGAAATGCTACCATCCCGGTTAGATTTTAATTAAATTAGGGAAACTTTGTTCCCGAAACCTGGACAGGTTCCTATTGGAAATTCCATTAGCGGTCGCACACAATACAGTATCCGCGTTGACGGGCAAACGTTTCAAAAATACAAATTAATTCGGTCTAGCTCTCGTGCTCAATTAGCACAAAATTGTGTGACAAATAAACTAATATACTCGCACACTGAGAGGTGGTGTTATGTTCCAGATCAATGGATAAAGACTTTGGTTTCAAAGTACTGGTGAAAATTGTAACACATACTATAATATCTCGGCAATAAAGTTAAAGAAGACAACAAATGTATAATGCTGATGAAGCGAAAACTTACTTTTCCCGTTCCTCCATTTCCACAGGGTTATTATCTGTTGGTTAGCAGCAAAAACAAGAACAAAAAACACAGTTAGAGTTAGTTCATCACTTTAAGTTATTATTAAAAAGCGAGGGAGAAACACAATAACAAACAAAATGAAACAGGGTTGAGCAAAAATAGGGCAAACTGCGAACTTAACAGAGGTTAATGTTGAAGAACTTACATTTATTGTTGGCTCGCTTTCTTCTGCAGACGACGATAATTATGATGCAGATTATGATGATGCAGATAATTATTGCGATGGCCACTGCGATCAGGATGATCAGGTTCTCGTTGGCGAACTGTTTCCACCAGGAGACGGTTCCTATAAAAGAATTAATTCAAAAACATTAAAATTAATAATACGAGCCAAATATAACCACTAAATTCATGGGCAAAATCGCAACGCAGTCAATGCATACAAATTCCTCCCAAACATGATTAGTTTACGGAATATAGAAGATGAATAAGTGTTTGTTTTCAAGGAATTCTGGTTTTGTATCCATTGACTGATCTGCAAATGTGAAACCAGGAGAAAAGTGATCGACGTGAATGAAAGACATGCCATGATACGTGCTTGAACAATTTGAACATACAGACAACGATATGCTGGTGACCAAAATATGAATTATTACCTGGTATCCCAATTTGACTACTTTGCTCCTGGTAAGCTGTATGTGAAAAGAGGACCTATTTAAGAATGTGTCTACAACTACAACTATCAGTGAGAGTCAAATTGGTGTAAAATTCCTAAATACGACTTGTCAGAACTATTTTCTGATATGTCTTTTTGCTGTACGTCAGCAACTTACGAATATTGCTTAATAATTTAACACAACAATAAAAATCTATTAAAAAATAAATAATATGTATTTGTTATTTGTATTATAATTGTGAGGTTTAATAACTAATTTAAACTTGTGTAATCACAACTAAGTGCAAATTTTATAATACCATTTCTAATAGAAATAAAGACGTTATTTGGTCACAATAATTTTTATAACCCGCCTCTATACATATATATTAATATTATATATAGTATCATCTATGCAAAAATTTCCTACCACGTAAGGTATTCGAAAGAAGTGAGATCATAATGTAAGAAAACGTGATTTTTGCAATAGCTGCAAATTTAAACCAGCCTAATTCCTATTGTCCTAGAAACCTCAAAACGGTATCATAGTAAACTTTAAGCTTTGTACTTTTACCTGAAGTTCTGAAAGTTCGATCTCAAATCTGTTTGATGCATTTACAGTCAATGTTTAATTATACAGGGTCTTAGGTAAACATGCTGCAAAAATTTAACGGATTATTCCTTGGCCTCTTCTAAGAATATTTGTCCTATAAAGAGTTGTGAAAACCCCATTGTTTCGATACAGGGCGAACAAAATCTTGGATAACCAACTCGATATTTGTTGAGAATTTGGACGATTTGCGTAATCGGATAATTGCTGGGTGTAACTCAATTAGAAACCACCCTGTTGTGTTTGAAAGAGTTCGGTAGTCAATGACGAGAAGATTGAATGGCTGTATCCAGGCTGGAAGAAGTCATTTCGAACATTTATTGTAGATTGTGCAACTTTACACGTACTTTTTGATAATAAAATGTAGTTACTACCGCAAATTTTGTTCGCCCTGTATCTTCAAAATAATGGGGGTTTTCAAAAATCATCATAGGACAAAATATTCTTAGAATAGGCGAAGGAATAATAACCCGTTGAACTTTTGCCGCATGTTTACCTAACACACTGTATATATGCATTTTATTTGAACAACCTTTCTACTTCTAATTCTGAAACCTGTGAATTCACAAAAAATAGCGAACAATTGGTGAACAATTGGAAGAGACTGTGATTCAGTTCCTCCCACATGAGACTGTGAT
The DNA here is from genome assembly GCA_964023965.1 of Melinopterus prodromus. NCBI lineage: Eukaryota > Metazoa > Arthropoda > Insecta > Coleoptera > Scarabaeidae > Melinopterus > Melinopterus prodromus. Next base: position 16,626,462 of record OZ030390.1, on the reverse strand, counting down.
GGACAACCTATGAAAAATGGAATTAAGAATGACGGAGATTTAAAATTTTTAATCAGGAATTCCAAGCACGATATTCTCTTTGATGCACCCTAGACATTTGCTTTTGGCCAAATATCTCGTCCATTTTAATGATAACATAAATAATACAGTCAATTTGTGCTAAAAAAGCCGAAAGTTGTGGGGTACTTGTGATTTCTTCCATTTCATGAAAATGCCAAAAGACATTTTCACGCAAGTCGCATAATTTATAATTTAAGGCACAATAAGTTTTATTTTTAAGTTTAAGACAAAGAGAAGAAACAATGTAAAAATAATATGTTTTTCAGAGGTTTTGTTGCTTATAATTCGGAAACTACCAACTTATCGTAAATAACTTTCCATTCAAAATGAAAATGGATGAAATTTCTTACAAACTTCAGTAGTTCGTTTTACCGTGAGGCATTCCACGTGTCCTTCCACAAATTTTGAGGTTAAACACTTTGCAATTATGTTCTCGCCAACATAACCGCAACCAATTACATTACCATTATTAGGAACAATACCATTTTGTAGCCTTCCAAAAACGTCTAATTAAAGTCATATCGTACTCGTATGTACTATCGTGGCCATATATTATGTCCCTTCTTTTGACGTCGATTTTCTCGCAGAACTAGGAGCGAAAAAATTTGAAAAAATTCTAATGCTGTCCTTGATTAATATGCTACAACTTAATATGCTACAAAAAATTAGAAAGCTGTATATGTTGGCGTTTTTCCGATTTTTCCAAATTAAGAAGAATTGGCGCTGTCTTTGCCCCGTAAATTTTATTCGTTTCACTTTAGCAATTAATTACTCCAGAAATAATCTATAAATTTCAACGAATTAAAAAGTAAAATCACCTGCTGAATGTTAGTTTTCAATGTGCATTTTTGTAAACTCATTGGATTAGTGGTTGACCCACAAAAAGCTATATTATGCAATGCCAGCCATTCCGTTATTAGAAGAGCTAGGATAATAAAATATAGACTATAGGCTACCCAGTAATTCATAGGTTTAAAGTTTATTACATAATGAATGTTTATCTTGCATTTTTCATACAAAAGATCGTGCTGAAACTCCGCGTGAATTCCGACGCTCTACGGTCTTTGGGGTGCTGCGGGGAAGGGACGCGTTAGCGGTGCTGTCATTTCGGAGAGAACCGACACAGCTGAGAGAACCGGGGCAGCTTATTATCAATACACTAAAGAACGATAACTTGTCAAGGTAGTAATTTTAACTAACAATTAAATTCTTAATTTTTGCATAATTTTGATTAGAATCTGCGACCCGGTACGAAAGAAATCTCTTCTATCAATTGGCGTTTATGTTTTCTTCAGTTTTATACAATAAGGTTGTAAACAAGGTTTTGATGGAAGCGGATAGATCTAATAATATGGAGTTAGCAGATTTTCCGATTAGTGGTGAATACTAAATTAATTTTGCTTGATAAACCGACAAAATATTTAAAAAGTATGCCCGATTTTGTTATATAAATATTCAAACTATAATAAAGGTTTCAACAGTTTATTTACTAATAATATTTAAATACATGCACAAACAATATAAAATAAATACAACTCTTGATATATTACATTTATTACAAACGTCAGCTCTGAGCGTATAAAACTTAGAAATATCAAAAAACTTTTACAAATTTAGCATCGTAAATTTGTAGACACATAGATTATTTTGCAGATCGTTCATTAATTTTAAATGCTAATCCGGAAACCCGATTTAAATTGCCAAGAATTTCCATGGGACTTCCAAATGCCTGTTCGTGGTTCTGTTATCTTATTGACTCATTTTGCCATTATTTTTTAATTCGGTAATCTGTCGCCGGATATCCAAATTTCTTTGGCGAGGCATAATCGCCGTGTCGTTATATGTATTGTGTCCGTAAACACTGTTCTCCTAGTAACTAATGCACGTGCGATCCGCCACTACTTGCAGCGTCGCTGTCGATCCCTTCCCCCGCTCGCCCGAAAGACCGAAGAGCGCCGGTTCATTGCAGCAGCCATGAGATGCTTCAACTCAATCTTTTGTAGGTAAAATGCAAGATAAACAATGATTATGTAATAAGCTTTAAACATATGAATTAGTGGGTAGCCTATAGTCTATATTTCATTATACTAGCTCTTCTAATACAGGAATTGCTGGTAAAACAGCGCCAATTCGTCTTAATTTGGAAAAATCGGGAAAACGCCAACATATACACCTTTCTAATTTTTATGAATTGTACCATATTAATCAAGGACAGCATCAGAATTTTTTACAATTTTTTCGCCCCTAGATTTGCGGGAAAATAGACTTCAAAAGAGGGGACATAATATATGGCCACGATAGTACACAGAACATCAGAATTTTATCCCGTTTAAAGCGGCCATAACTATTTTTTTCCATCTACATTTGCTCGTAGGCCATGTTCAGGCGACGTCATTTTGACGACTGCCAAGTTGTAGTAAATATGTACATTGAACAAGCTTTAGCTGCAATGTTTGTTTCTAACTGACAACTATCCTCAAACAGAAACTTGAAATTCAACCAGCAGTAATATTGATAATAATCTAACATCTCCTTATTCTAGGCTATCAAAACACTCACCAGCAACATCGCGTTCGCAGGGCGCGCTGACACCAACCTCGTTGGTGACGAAGCATTGGTAGGTGCGGAAGGTGTCGATGCCAGAGTCCAGAGGAAGGCTGCCCTTAAGACCGGCCACGGTCACGGCGGTGTTGTCCACGGAATCGTTGTCGCCCTTGATCCTAAACGTGAACGTGACGATCTGCGGATTCGCGCGCGCCGTGCAGACCAAAGTCGGACGTCCGTCCTGTTCGGCCGTTTCCAGCGTGCACTCGGGAACATCTGCACAGAATTACGGATAGAGAGCGAGAGAAGATGAAGCGATAAATCACCGAGATTGCCTCGCAAGCGGTTTCGGATGGTCGAGACGTGACTTTTGATATGGACAGCGCAAACAGTATTGTGTGGTATTGTTGTCGAATTATAAAAGTAAATACAGAATATCGAAGATGGAACAAAAAGGAAAAATAAAGTTTGTTTTTAATACCTCTTGTTCTCAATAGCATCATATAACAATAAATTTGCCTATTATTAAATTGTAATGCTATATTTATTTGTGAACAGTATTGGTAGATCGACAAACAGTACATATTACATTGCGTAAAAAGCATTTATAATAAAATATGATTAGCTTTTTAATTTATTTGTTTTATTTTTTTACTATACCTAACCTCATTAGAAAGACGAGAATTTTCTAGATTTTTCTTAGGTTATTGATCTCGATATTCAAAATATTATTGAAATAGAAAATAAGTAAGTGTAGGTTTTCGCGGCCAGAATCATTTAAAAACAGTGGCATCGCTCAGACCCGATGTCGATGGGAACTTTTTACACGTTATTTTTAAAGCCAAATCAAATGCATATTTATAAATCCGTCTGGCTTTGAATTTTTCCGAAGTGAATTAATTATTTGTTTAATTTCACTGAGCTAAGACGCGATAGTCTACTATTCTCGTTTTTTGAGTGTGCTGTAATGTAAATAATCAAATCTTATGGTCTATAATTGAAGGCATGAGAATGAAAAGTGAATATAATATGGTTTCCTATGGTTTTTAGCCATTTTTCATTCTGAGCCCTTCAATTTCTTCTTTCTTTTCGTTTCTTTGTAATTATTAATCTGAAAATTTAAAAAAATTTCAGATTCAGAAATAATCTGATATTACATTTACAACCGCGATATACAAACGCAATAAAATAAAATTACCGTTAAAATAATAACATACCTTACAACCTTGAAAACGTTTTCACAGTTCAGGTGAAGGTTGGTTAAGATGCCACAGATGCTTTTCTAACCCCATTCAAATGATGTTTAGGGAAATTTTTGCAAGTTTCGCAAAGAGATTTTTTTTTTATTTTTTTGTCAAAATTATTTGGAAGAATGCGTTTTAGGCAATTGAAACTTTTACCTAGCACTAAAGTTTTGGCATTGGCCATTTCTTTCTTTTAAAATAAGTAACATTATGTGTTTCATATTAACAAGAAAATACTGAAAACCACTTACTATAAGTTTATGAATAAAAAACACACTTATTTCGTAAAATAGTAGCGGTCATTTAAAGTGAACAATATACTACAATAGTACACTCAATAAGTCAATAAATATGAAGTTTGGTTGCTTAAAAAACAAACATTTACAGAATTTTATTTAGAAATTCTGGCCATTTTGTACACAAAAGTTTTGTTATTTCTCTTCGAATTTTGGGCCCCCTCTACTCGTGTGCCTGAGGCAGGCTGCTCCCACTGCTCCCCGTAACTACGCCCCTGTTTCAACTGTTTACAATATACTATATATAGCCCCCCCCCCTCCCTCCCGCAATCTCAGCGTCCGCCCTTCGAGTATTAAAAAGTTGTCACCCTAGTGTAAAGTGGCAAAGTATATTTTCCATTTTACGTTCTTACAATGCAAAATCATGTCATCAAGTAATGTGCTTATATGATTAAGGGTAACTGCTGCGTTTTGCCTAGGGCCCCCACAGCTTTTCAGCTCAGGGGCCTCCATCCATAGTCATAACCCCGGCGCTGATTGTGTTGCAAACGTTTCACCAATGTTGTAATAACGTAAGAAAAATATGTTACAAAAGTTACTTTCATACAATGTTACAGAGTATCGCAATATAACATGTTTAGTGGGGAACTACCTACTCCAGTTTCTTTTTTGACTAATTCTTCACCATGAATGAATTTTATGACAATATTCTAAACTAGTTCTTTGTTCCATAGAATTCCTGTCCATGGGTTACACGATATATAATCTGAGTGTATAAACAAATCAAATGAGCAAGAGTCCATTAAAATCCTTAGGGTCAGGGTAAACGCTTATCGATTTCACACGCTTCAGGATACTCACATTGGACCTCGATGTAAGCTATGGTGGTGTTGGAGCCGTGCTTATTGGAAGCCTCGCATATGTATTTGCCAGAGTCGGCACGGGCCACCGCCTTCAGAGAGAGCTTATTTGTGGTGGACAGGACCTTCTCGGAATCCTCACCCTTCCACGTGTACGAGAGCTGCGGGTGACCCTTGCCGTTGCAGATGATCTCCTCGGGCCGATGGTGCTCCTTTACCTTCACCACTCTGGGGGTGGCCGTCAGGTTGTCCGGCGGATCTAAAGTTAATTAAATGTATAAGAGGATTACTCCAACAAGCGACGCCGGGACACTTACAATCGACTGCAATCTCGATGGTGGAATTTACGCCGGATCCGACCTCGTTTCTCGTACTCTGACACGTGTAGTACGAGTTTGAGGCTGTTTTATCCAGTTGACCACCGGGCCAGTTCTGCAAGTTCCATATCTGCAATGAAAATCACGAGTTTTGTATACGGTAGGGTGCGAGATGTATGCAAAAACTGTTAAGACATTGTTTCATTCTGAAGGGAATTAAATGTTTTATGTTCATCAGTTAGTAAGTCTAAAAAACTAAACTCTAAATTCCAAAGGTATTTGAATAGCTGTAATTTATGAAAGCTTTTTTTCCGAAAGGTTTGTAAACTTCTCGTAAAGTTTAAAACAAAAAATATCTGCTGGTTCTACGAGTGCAGGTGCCGAAACGTCCGTCTGAACTGAACTGTCAGACTAAATGAGGCAAAGTTTAAGAAATTATATTTTTCAGATGTCAGTAGCAAATCGCTTCACAACAGAAGAAAGAATACTAATCTGCATTCGGATATCAAGAAACGGAAGAAAATCTTCAGCAATTACTTGACAACAATAAGTTCAACTTGTTAAATTCGGCTGGCGCGAGAGAAAGTTGACCTTTCTGAAAATGACTGATAGCTATCAAAAGAAGAAAGAAGTAGGGTAAAGGCTGTTTTTTGGGAAAGAACCGTTCTTTGTAGAATGCCGTGTTCCAAAAGAAGACCCAACTATTGAAAGGGCATGTTTGTAATTTGCAAGTATTCAACAGAATGCATACCAATAGATAAGGAACAAGACTTATCTCCAGAAGGATCACGCATAAGTATACTGTAGTATGTAAACAAAAAACTATAGTCGGCCAAAATTTTCAATATTTTAGTTATTATTTTCAAAATTGTAATTTATTTGCTAATATTTAAATCGAAAAGTAGTCCAGTTTTAAAGGTGAAAATTCAGTACAAAGATATAATTAAAAGACCTCTTAATCCCTTGATTGGGTTTATTTATTTTATTAAGAACCGGTTTCGACTCTAACTTGAGTCATCCTCAGATTAAATGGTCAGAAAATTGGAGACACAGCGTTCATAAACATTTAACATTGCAAACGATTAACAATTAAAAATCTATACGCGCACACGAAGACGACTGCTGGAACGGATATATCCGTTTCACCTTTTTACAAACCTCACAAATTACATAAACTTTCTGCTCTAAAATGTGTCTAAAAATTAATGCCTGAGCATTTCTTACTAGACTTTGTAAAATTTGACGTTATTTCTTGAAGAATGTGTATATGACATTATTTACATTTTATTCTTGTAAGTTTCATTCCAGAACTGAATTAAGTATTTGGTACGAATCCCATATCTTGGGGTTTGGATACTTACCAGTGTCGATTCAACGGACTGAAAGTCGTTCTTGTTGGTGTCCGGTGGATGGAATACCTCCTTGACGCGGTACTTGTTGTTCTCCATCGTAATCCGTTGTTCGTCCTTGAACCAATTAATCTTGCAGAGTGGATAACATTCCACCCTGCACGTCAGCGATATATTCTCGGAGGACATCAGAATCCCCTGGTAGGGGATTAAGTTCTGGATAAATGCCGGCGGAGCTGCAAGTTTAAGTAACTAACGTTAGTACGTTGAATTATTAAATAGAGACAGTAATTGCGGTGCAATTTACCGATTTGCGTGCTATAGATAAGAAGCAGCGGCGATTCATTTATTTTAGTGGCTACTTTATTTTGTAGTCTGGCTTATTGCAACAAAATATTTAAACATTAAAAGTAGCAAATAGAGTAGTGTAGTAAAAAAAGAGCTTTGGCTCATCTTGTAATGCTTTCTTGACTATATACTACAGCTATATCCAGGACAAATGCATAAAGCAGTAAAATATGTCAGATGTTGATTTTAATACTTTGGTGGAGGCGCAGGGAAACCTAAGTATTATCGTTTGGTTAAATATAAGCAAGAATACTGAAATAAGAAAATCATGTCATACAAAATCTACTTTTTCAACCACCCAACGGGAGTGTTAGTTCGGCAGTTAGCGGATAGATGGCGCGCCATACACCAATATTGTCTACTCAATATCCTTGGAGTTGCTAACATTATTGAGCCAGAATATCTGGATTCTGTTATTCAACAACTATACACAAATAAAAAATATTAATATTTGCCAAATCTGGCTGAATATTTTTATTAATTTATATAAAATAGATCTCAGATATCTGTACTCGTCCAGTTCATGATAAACCTACAAATACCAAGGCATCTAAACCTACTTGTAATAAAAATGAACTGATTCTAAATTTTTGTGTAGTTAGAATGTACAAATACGTACGTTTACTTCAATTAAGTTCAGTTTGCTTGCCTAACATAGGTACCAAAATTATATACTTCACGTAGAAGTAAAAGTTGAGGTCTGATTATATTAGCATCACATTTTACTTTGTATACAAAGCTTTCAGTTTGTTATATAGATATAAAATCTTAAGTAATTGCTCTGTAGTCATAGTTATGCTCTCTAGGAAAGTATAAGTTGTACTTTTAGCAAAGCTAGGAAAAACTCAACTAGTTATTCACCAAAGGTGTAAATGATGGTTTTGGAAAATTTTCAAAAAAGAAAAACTGTAAGGGATAATTACGGAAAATTATAAATTCACTTATCGACTAATAATATCGAGTAATAAAATAGGTTCAGTGGAGTGAAAGGAAGAATCAAGCGCCTGAGTGATCCAGGTTTTGAAATTAGTAGATTTGGGAATAATCAGTGCACATCTTGATAGCTGACAAAGGTAATAATAAAAGAATAAACTATTACTGGAGGAATATAAAGGCTAAAAATGGCTACTTCATGAATGTAGGGGGAATATTTACTTGTTTTTTCTTAATGTTTGGAGCTTGTATTTTATTATATTCAATCAAATAAATACGTAAAAAATAAATACGTAATATAAGTAAATACGAGAGTTTCCAAACACCATCTGCGCATCAGTTTCTCGATGGGACACAGCTTAAACCAGACAGCTTATTAGGCACAAATCATAAAGAACGGAAACAAAACCAAGGAAATAATACTAAATTTTCTACGCTTTCTCGGAATAATATTCCGTTTAATCGGGAAACTATTCCTATGAATTTTACAAATGAAAAATATTTTGCTGTGGACTATAACGCGTAATTGAGAAACAGGACCCACAAAAAAGAAGTTATATATCGGTACATATAACTGATGAAAAGAGTTCACAAATAACTACAATATTGTACAGTAGATATTTTGTAAATTTTTAGTAGATTTTCTGCAATATTATTGTTAATATTGCGACTCAGTTAACTGCAATAATAGCACATTATTAAATTCAGTCTTAAAAAATATATAGTGTTGTTGATTGAAGAACAAACATATAATTGAGTTTCAAATTTGATATCTAAGCATTAAATTAAATATAAAGTTTTTCCTTAGGATATGTAAAATAAATTGAACTGTGAACAGCACTATTTGTGTTAAATGAAAAAGTAGAAACAATAATCCCCTGTGACAAAAAATGACGATTTTAGGATTTTTTGTATTGTTTTATAGCTACATATGCAACAGACCTTGTGTTATAGGTACTTTCACAAGAGCTGTAAATGAGTCATTGCTTAAAATCGTAAGAACAGACGTATGAAAAAGCACGCTCTTTCTGTCCAACGCGCAGGAATAGTCTGTAACGCATCACGAAAATAACAGCTGAAATCGATGAATCGATGATTTGCAGCTCTCGTGATATTACCTATACCAGAAAATTAGATTTAATTGTTTTTATCGTTAAACGGACAAGACATAATTAGTTATTTAAGTCAACTTGTTTATGCAACAATAACTTCACAATAATCTTTACAATCAAAAGGATGATAACATCTGACGTTATTGACCCACTTTCCAGCAAAGTTCTATATTCTAAAATAAAATTCCGACAAGAACTTTGAAATAGCTTTAGATATTTTATCAAAACCTCCACAATACGTCTGCAATTTAGTACAAGCCGCGCACCCAGACATCGATAGCGTGCAAATATCGACTGTCAACGTACATGCATTCATTCCAAAACAGTACCGAGGTGACTCGTTCGCCATTTGTTAGTGCGTTTTACTTACCGAGTACGTCGAGGGACAAGGAGGCGGGCTGGCTGCTGCCCCCCGCGTTCTTGGCGATGCATGTAAAATTGCTCTTGGTCTCGAGGGTGACCGGAACGATCGTCCAGTTGGCAGTGTTCACTTCTGGCACGAGATGCGAGCCCCTGTACCACTCGTACGTCACATCGTCCGGCATGCCGACCTTCTCGACGGAACAGTGCAGGGTCACAGCCGACTTTTTAACGATCTTCGTCGGCGTCGACCGTAACTTGGTACCCTTCGGTGGATCTGCAAAGAACGAACGGGTTTTCGGTGGTGTGTGGGTAGCGTGTTTTATCGACTGTCACGAATGGCAGGCCAAGGGTCCGCATAGTCATACTACTAGGGGGATCTCGGCCTGCCGGATGGCCTACACGCGACTCGATCCCACGAGATCTAGTTTATGTTGAATTGTTATACATTTCGGAAACCTACATCCGCGCGACCCCCGGAGTTTGGTCTCAGCGGGGGAGAGGAAGTCGTCGTTTTGTGTAGATACGTCGTATGTGTCGCCGGATGGAAAAATGAAACGGAGGGGGTTAAAATTTTAGTGGAAACAACACCCCTCTATGATACAAAGTACGGTTTAATAAATAAACTAGAGTCTCAAAAGAAGATACGGGTTTTGAGCATCAAATATCAAATTAACTATACCGCAGATTGAAGGAAGACAGCAATGCTACATGCTGTTTGATTATCACATTGCGAAAAAGATATTTTTAGATCATTTGCAACAGAAATTGCAAACATTGCAACTGAAATTTGTATGTAAGTAATGTTTCAGAATTACATAAATAATTCAATAATTCCATTACAGAACTAAATTATTTCTATAATTCTAAGTCAGACAGTGGCTCAGTGGTAGAGCGCGCGGCCATCAGTCTAAGGGTCATCAGTTCTGATCTGACGGTCTGCGGCTTTCCTCACTCCACGGTAAAATGCTGGAAGCCAAACAATTTAGAGCGTGCCACAGACACGGGCAGTAATAATGTTGGCAAAAGCTGTTGGAGGATGTTAAGACGTGGATTATTGTCATTATTGTTTGTGATTGGGTGATAGTTTGAAAATATTGAGATAAATTTATAATTAATTAAATAGTTATATTGTAGACATTACTACTACGGAGTTACCACAGGGATAAAACTATTTGGAGCTACGCGCTCTTCAACTCCGACTGTACAATTTTGTATTACTACCTGTATGAAAGAAAATGTAACGCATAATTTTAATTTTATTGCAATTTCCTCAATTCGTTGCTGCTTTGAGGGCACTCCTTTCGAACGGAAACATAAGAAAAATTGATTAATGAATTTTTTAACGCGGAAAAAGGTAGATCTAGTGGTTAGTCCGCATGTGTCTTTTTCGATGGGGTTCGTAAACCAGGGCGGCTCATTTGCCAATTTTTTTTACATCAAAATGGCGGACTACGCAAAAGTTGCCCACTCGTACCACCTTTCCACAAGCAAATTTTTCTTCTGTTGGTTCTTAGGACTAGGATTTTTGGTGTTTTTGTTTTGGCTTTGGTTAATTCTACAAAAATAGTTAATTCTAATAGATCAATTAGAATAAATTCTAATAGTTAAACTCCAGTTCAAGCCATGTGCAGACCATGGGAGACGAGAATGTACGTTGAAACCACATTTTCAGGCAACGCGGGGGCGAAGATGCAGAAAATTTCGAGACTGCCTTCCCCCCTAATACGAGTTAGACTTTACCCCTACCCTCTCCCATTGGTCTGGTCCTATTGTCGTCTCATTGATACTGGCTACAATCATCGTTAGCTTGCTTGCGTCGCTGCGTCTTTTGGACTTATTCTCGCTGACATCGACATTGATGATTCCTCTACTAGCGCCTTTTTAATTGTCGCATAACCTATCTAGAATGTTCGTTTTCTTTCTCATTTATTGCGTAGCACGGCACTCTCTGGATTTCCTATGACATCGCCATCAGTATGACCCATCACTCACATGGTGACATACATACACTTTCTGTTATATGTCCACTATTGGGTTGTCCAAAGATTTGTATACGATACAACTGCCTACGAATGATAACTTTATTGCTGTCTAAAAACAGGCCGAATCCAGGAATAAGGATCTGACGGACACACACATCCTGTAACACTGATTTCAAGACTATAACATGTAAAAAGAGACCACAAAGCAACAACGAAAGAAGATAAACTTAGAAAACAAAACAATTTAGTGACTACAACTTTTCACGGTGTTTGTAACATCATCACCATGTATCCTGAAAATGTAGTTTAAACGCACATTCTCGCCTTCGCATGAAGTCCATCCCATGCTCTAGAGATTGCTTGAATTTAAGTGCTGCTGATCGCTTTTCAACACAAAACATCTCCTTCAATGCTTTAAAGACACTGGGTCAATTTTAGCAACGCCTTACTTTTTGTTAAAACAGCAAAAATTGTGGTCTTAAGAACGGAAAAAGGGAAATTTTTGGGTAACAAGTTGGAAAACATACACGCAGTACAGCAAGTAATGACGCATAATGACAATTGAAAGTACAGAAACAGAACTGCATCGATGAAACTGGTGGCCACTTATTAAGTGTTACTTTTTGTTGAATTTTTATTTTAGTTTCTCAAACATTAAAGTAACAATTTCTATTTTGTGATTCAACGAACAAAAAAGATCAATTGATATTTAGGTATTTTTCTCCAAAAAAAGAAAACGACTAAATAGAGAATTTAGTTTACATTCAAAATCTACTAAAAACCCCAAAATCGAAAACAAACGCGTTCACTGACGACAGAATAAAATCCATAGAAAGACACCCGGCAGCCCGTGACGAATACCTCCTCCCACACACATAGCAATTTCATCCTTACAGTAAACAATTAGTTCCTGATCGTCGGACATCGGCCCCCATCCGACGACGTTCTTCCCCTGGCAGGAATAGTTGCCGGCGAACGTCTCGCTGACGTTCAATAGGACGAGCACGCTCGAATCGATGCCGCAGTAAGGACCTCCGTATCCTTCGCCGTTACCGTCGTCGTCGTACGACGTGTAGTTGCACTCGGGCAGCTCCAGTATCAGCTCGTCGTTCAGGAACCACTTTACCTGTGGAAATGAACCGTGAGCCGTTAGATGGCGTACTGGCGCAGCGGCGGCGGACGGGCCATTCATACGTACCTTCGATAGGGTGTTTGGATTTCCGGAGTTGACCTCGCAGAATAGCGTCACGTTGCCTTTGTCCTCGGCGCGGACCGGGGTCGCAGGGTCCATCTTTACCTCGACGTTCGGCGTATCTGAGAGAATGATATTCACGAGCGTTAGAAAAATATGAAGGAAAGCAGATGATTCTGTTCTGAAATTTATGGGAGTATTCTTAGGATAATATTGGTGGTGACACTGTTACGCTTTTGTCTTCAATAATGTCTTTCTTTGGTGTATAAATGTATAAACATATCTTAGGTTGAATTATAAAGAAAAATAGGTTCCTAGCCTTTTCTGCTAAATGAAGATAAAATGTTGTTTAACAAACCGGCAATGAATCTATAGAATATACTGGCTTGTTCAATGGTAAAATTTTTTAATTATCTAAAACGAAATCTACAAAGTTAACAAAAAATAAAATGACATTGCATAATATTTTGATTCTCTTTTCTTTTTCAAAATCAATACAAGTAGACACTTGTTAGTACCTATCAGTTTTGTATTATAAATTATAATATTTTCTATGATGAATCATACAAATTATCTGTTGTCTTTCAAAAGAACATACGAGTATAAACTCGCAAATATTAAGAAAAATACTGTAATTATTTTAGAAATTGCTTCCGGGTTATGCGGTGCAGTGAAATTCGTAATTGTTGAATACTTAGTTTTAGAAATATTTTATTTTCTAAATAATTTTGGCCGTGACAGCCTACGTACATAACAAGAATCAGAAAAGAAAGGGAGATTTTAGACCATCAAATCTTTATCTTTGACAGCTAAGAGATACAAGAACAAAAATTGTTGAAAATAGCATAACAGAGATCACCAATATTCTAAGTAAAAGCACGACACACTCTTAAAATCAACATTTTACCGCTTTTGGCAACGACTTCTACACATAACAGGGAACTGTTATGGAACTGTTAACAGGGAACTCGTGTCGAAAAAAGTCTTATACAACATGCTTGGGTTACAAATGTCGAGTTGTATTTATGTACAAGGAAAAAATAGTAACAACGTTTTTAGAATTTTGTTGAAAGCTTTTTTTAGATAATTTGTCATCATAAATGTGCAACTTCGTCCAATCATAATAATTTTTGTTTTAATCTTTTTGGCTAATGGTCAACCTAATGGCTAATGGTAATTTATAGAAGTACCATAGTGATAAAAGTTCGAAATTATACTGATTTAATTTGGTAAATTTTTTTATTCGCTGTTTTTCAGGCTGAACCTGTTCGAAAGGTTCTAAAAATATATTTGATGTTGCAACTAGCGTTCAAATTTACATAACATTTTTGACAAGGGCAAGAATCACAGCTAACAGATAAAGGCTATAATGTTTTGCATATCTTTAAAATTGGCGGAAAGCTCGTTTTTTATCAATTTCCAAACAAGGTTTGTGAAATACAAAAACAGATTAAATTGTATTTCTGTTTTCAGATTTAGTTTCCACGAAAAATGCTACCCGAATCATTTGCCTTTTGCACGATTATTTGTTTTGCTTGACGTGTTTTAGCTGAGATTCTTGTATTTTTGTACAATTTAAGTAATTGTAAATCTCCATTGTTGTCATAACTGTCATAATTTTGGTATAAATTATGACGTAACAAATTTCTAATATCTACAAATTCAATTCACTTTCTTTTCATTACTTTGACAGACATATTATTAAATTCTAACAGAAAATATTGTTGTTGCTTTTTAGGTAATTAATAGACCGTTATGAAAACACTTTCAACCAAATAAGATCTACCCAAAAACTGATTTTGTTTGTATGACTTTTGTTGATCAAATTGTTGAAACCTGTAATATTATGAATGCGCGGATTGTATTTAATTGCATTTAATTGAGCTAGATACTGAGCCAGATACTTTCATCGATAGCTAAGAACCCTGATGACTGATGAGTGAAAAAAACTGAAAAGATAAGGATATTATTGCACCTACAAACCAGGATTAGCTGTAAACTGGGATCATTGTTTTGCGTTCGAGAAACCCAGTGTTACAAATAAAAAAAGAGTCATCATTCTTTTTAGTTTTGTAAATCAAATTCGAATTATAGAATCTTTCAGAAATTTTATAATATCTGAAATTTGCGAATTTACAATATAATAATGAATTATTATAAGAATTATTGTTACTATATAAGCAGGATTAATATTTTAATAATCTATCAATGGAAAGCAATATCATTTAAACACATTATTAAAATAAACGCAAACTACATAATATGTGCACCAACCACCACATATCTGACAAAGAATTACACTTTCAGAAACTTGTCCTTCAGAAACTTTCAAAATACTCACATTGAACATTGAGGTAAGTGCTATTCTCCGATTCCGATATGCCAACTTTATTCCTACACACGCACTTGTACTCTCCCATATCGTCCCTGGTCGTATTCTTGATGACAAGCACCAAGTCTTCAGCGGTCCCTCCTTCATACTTATCCTCGCTTATCGTCAGATTCTGGCCATCCTTCTTCCTGCAAACATTACACAAATAAATTAACACATGGGATCAACGAGGGCAAGTTAAAAATATTACTCACCAAACAATTCCTAATAGAGCCATCGGGTTCGACGTGTACGTACATCGTAATATCGTTTCTTCAGTCTCATTTTTCGTTATATTAGTGGGTAGTATCGCCACTACAGGAGGATCTAAAGAGAGAAAAGGTTACATAGAAGATTAGATGTCTGATGAAGTAAGCAAATGTTCGCGCAAAAGACGATTTCTCCTTGCCGTAGTCAAAGGCAGAGAAGGCTGGATGCATGTTTCAACTGGTGTACTCACATTCGACATCAATTATGAGGATGCTGAAGAGGTCGGATTCCTTCTGGTCTCGTATCACTTCGTTGTCGGCGCGGCACTCAAAAGAATTTCCATTTTCCCAGCGGGTCGCCTGAAAGCCGAGCGTACTTTTCGTCGTGTACGTCCCATCACTCTGAAAATACGAACGCAATTCCGATTAGGAGGGACGGTCGGTTTCGGCAATTTATATTGACAGTCGGTCCAGTTCGACATAGTTCAAAGGTTTACTACTTTGCTCAATCTGTTAAAGCAAACGCTATAAACCTTCTGATGCAACTGGAATGAAACTAAACGAACAATTCAGTTCACGATGTAATGAACTGTGTTGCATTGTAGTGGTATATGTAAAAGTATAAAAAATAATGCTCACTGCTAGTAGTTATATAACAAATGAACAATGTTTATTTATTTATTTATTGTTCCGCAGTTCGGGAAATTATTCCACCGATTCTGCGCCTATTGAGCGTTATATGTTGTACAGTGGGAGTATTATTGTGCCATTGGTGTATGGGTATCATTGGAATTCTTTGGAATGCATTATTTGATTGAATTTGTAGA
This sequence comes from Melinopterus prodromus, assembly GCA_964023965.1. Taxonomy (NCBI): domain Eukaryota; kingdom Metazoa; phylum Arthropoda; class Insecta; order Coleoptera; family Scarabaeidae; genus Melinopterus; species Melinopterus prodromus. The sequence continues at coordinate 16,610,515 of OZ030390.1, read as the reverse complement.
TTTTTATCCATCTACTTTCGCATATTTTAGCATAACGGTGTTACTTGAGTAATTCCTGTTATGCATAAGTCTATTAAATACGAATAAATTATTCGCAAATGTAAATATTTTTAGCAAAGAATCGGAAACCTCGCTAGCGAGTAACAAACAGGCAGTATATTTTACCGAAGCAAGTTCTAAATATCAGAACCCTTTGAGCAAATATCCGCTAGCTCGCTGTTGCATTTCTGTAAATGGCTTTCTTCCTGCGGGAGGTAGGAAATATTTTACCGTGCACACGTATTGAATCATTCGCCACAGAAATTAACCGCTGTATACGCCCTTTCTTCCTAGATAGCCGCGGAATGCAATAATGTTCCTACAAAATCCAACAGTTCTGTGGAAAAAGTCGTAACACTCTCTCTGGCAATAATTTTTAGCTTCTATATGGTTCCATTTCGCTATTGTCCTCGTTTGACGTGCTTTCTTTTGAAATGTATTACTACTATTAATTAAAACCCTGTTAAAATTGATTGCATTTTATGGATATCAGTTGTGTTAGAACGAACGTAACTATGAATTCTCGGTTATAATTTTAAATCTAAAATCTATGGATCTATGTATAGTAAGAAAACATTATTGTGACACTTCTGTCCCTGACATCTAAATAAATGAGTTTTAGAGAACTTTGAATGTCGGAGGAACCATTGCTTTAAACCATCTATCTTTATTTGTTTGCTGACCTCGATTTTGTATTCTCGAATTCACGAATTCTTTGGCGTTTGTAGTTTCTATGATTCCTTTTATTTATCGTGTATGATTGATGCATTAAGATTGATTTTAGTTAATGATTTACAATATATTTTGTTATAAGTTGTGCCATACAACTGGAATGAATCATTTGATTAAATCAAACTTATTACTGTCTTATCTAGTCTATAGAACTGCAACAACTGGCAAAGTACATATATGTATGGTTCAAACCAAAAACGGTAATTCTTAAAATCTAAGCCAAACATTAAGTGTGATAAGTCAGCAAAATCTAATAAAAAATAAGGAAATTAAATGGACTTTTCCATTCCTTTGCATACCTTGTAAAACTACTGTGTGACATGTGCATTAGTATAGAGTTACAAATATGCATTAAAATACTTAAAAACATAATTTTCTTTTTATAATTTTGGGCTCCAGTACTCTCCCCAGCGCTATTCAGTTGTTATTGTGAAACTGCAACCAATAATAATAACCAGTAGTGGTAATACCGGGCAGCCCAAATTTCTAAAATTTTTACTTTTTTTTCATGTCCATACTTAATTCCAATAAAATCAATCAAATAATTAATTTAATTTATTAAATAAAACCGCATTGCAGATTTTGTACTGAATTTGACAATAATACAATAATCTAAGTTAAGTGTCTATCCAGGCCAACAATGCACTTCATTAAACAAGTGAAAACTGTTTCTGGTATAGTAGAATCCGCAGAATCTGAAACTGAAGAAATTCTGAATAGGTTCTAGTTTTGGAAAAAATCAGGGGAAAAAACAAAAATGAATTTCTTTCTAAAATACTAAGAATTTCTTCTTTGAGATTCAGATTGTACGGAAAAATGTAGTTCTCAAATTTCACAGAAATTAACTAAAAAATATAATAATGTATTCTACTGTACTGTACTCATTAGTTGATTAGTCATTAGAATGAAAATAATGAAAAATCACTTAACCTTTCATTAAAAAAATTGAAAAAATTTGACTTTTTAAAGAAAATTATAAACTTTAGGCTTCCTTCGGGAGACCTAATTAATTTTCAATTGGCCCAATTTTTGTTTGTGTTATGTCGATCCATGGGGACAACTTTATATCAACTTGAAATTTTTAGTTTTGAATGATACACCACTGTACGATACAATCAGTACAAGAAAATATGGTTAATTTGTAAACTAATATTAAATATTATTTTTAACACAAAAATTATTTAAAAAACTATAAAAATTAACAGACTTTTTAACAAATCACATTTTTACTTTCTGCTTTTTTTAGTCTTTATATTAATACGTTAATTTTTATAATGTTTTATAATTACCATTTTTTACTGAAATATCTTGAAAATATCAAATGATGCCAGTTTTTATCACCGGTTATAACTGTACTACCTGCAGATAAAAGTTGCAATTGATGTTAAGGTAACTACCAGTCATAATAAGAACGAACATAACCGTTATACATTAAGACGCCTCTACTAAAAGAAGTTTGGAGCTGCAAGCGTAAGCTATAATTACCCCTATATTAACTAAGGTAATCTCCAACCGGGGTTAAACGGGCACACATTTTTCCCTCCGGAAAATTACCTACCTATTTTCCAGATACAGACGAGCGTTAAACAATAACGTCCGTGATTAAATTTGAGTTATTGCGCGCCTCTGAATATTTTATGGAAAAACTTCTGCCGCACCGGTGCCGCCAAATTTCGGTAGCGAGTTTTATTTTTATTCACGTCATAATAACCCATTAGCCGGTTTACAGCCGTCATAAACAAAGCAGCAGAGAACGGCACGGGCGCATAACTTTGCTGTCGAGGGATTTAAAAAATAGCATAAGATGAACCCTCATGAACCATCCGAGAGGGCTCAAATTCTACTTCATTGTACGTATTAAGGTTAATGGTGATGAATAGGCTCTAGGCAATATGATAATTGGGTGAGAATCATTGTTTTAAAAGGGGGATTTTTGTAATACGTTGGAACCAGGATTCGTCGGTTAAAAAAGAAACAGGGTTTAAAACCGTTGTTTTTGTGACATCAGAATGACGGTTCTTATACAAAAAAAGACCTATTTCCGCTAAAATCTCAATTTTTTTTTTCGGCATGATTACAATACCTACTTTATCTTACTGCGTATGATAAAGTAAAAAGAATAACGGTTTTAGATACCAGTTTGCTATTTTAATTATGAGTATGAGTAGAAATATTGTACACATTATTAACTTCTTGCATGGAAACGGATTTCAATAACGGGTGTCCCATTTTTCTTGCTGCATTTCTTTTGCAGTAAATATTATTCTCAGTATATTTCAAGTTTGTAAACACTTACAGACATTTGAAATATACGAAAATACAATATACGTGAAACAGTGCGAAAACGTTTACCAATTTTTACAGAACTTTATATCGAATTGGCTTTTCAGTTCCTTAAAAAGTTTGTGGCGTTTAAAATACGGTTTTATTAATAATTCAAACGGCTGTAACTTTACAAGTATGTAATTGAAAAATAAATCAAATAAATCCATACTTTTTCTCAGTGTGATAGAACGCTATCTACAAAAAAAATAATGGGAAATAAAGGCACAGGTTATTTAAATAACATGTCATATATCTTGCTGGTAGAACACCTACGGATAAGTAAGTAATGTTTGATATCATTTTGACACTTTTTTGCTGTTTTTTGAGGTATTTTATATAGGTAAAGTTTTTGTAGACGTATCCTCTTGAGACCCGAACTCCAAAAAATTAAATCTATCAAATTATATTCTAAAATAGTTTATTTGGTTGGTAAACATAATTGACGTTAAATACCGAGTGTCTCAGGAGGATATAAAGCGACACTTATTTAAACAATATTTGTACTTCCATTAGATTTATACCAGAAAGAAGATATTTATCAAATGTTTCTCCTCTAAACTTTACCTACTTTTTACAGTTGCACCACTATTATTATTATAGCAAACCAGTGATATGATGGACAGCTATAATTATCAAAGACAATGTCATGGGATATTCAAAAGTAATGGACACATTAATTCATAGAGTATTTAGAAAACTATGAGAAATAATTCCAATAAAAATACTGAATGAGATTATTCCAGTATTCTAGACAACCAATAAAAGTCAAATAAAGATAAAGATAAAACATATAGAACAATAAAAGGATGTGGGACGCCAGGTGGAGATTTTTTTCGTTATTATTTATATAATATTTATTATGTCCTACATGATCATAAAGTAACATTGTACATCTTAGATGCCGGGGCAAAAATTGCGCGGGCATTAAGGATTCTTAACGCCCGCGCGGGCATGAAGGGTTGCCATGGTTATATGTAAAATATATCAAATATTTGTCGTTCAAGTTGTAAATTTAAATTGTCAATGTACATTTTTGGCGATTAAGGTTATTCTGCTTGACAATTAATAGTCTGTATTGCCACTCAACTCCGAATTGTTTGTATTGTTATTCAACTCCGTAGATACGCATCTCACTTGGAAATAAACTATTTGTATTTGTAAAGTATTTGCTATCATAAATTGCCGTGTTAATGAAATCATAGCAGCAGAAAAAGTGTCTTTTTTATGCGGTAGACAAATTTTTAATTTTTCTTGGCCGGTCTTTTGGAAATTGAAAATTCAAAACTGTTTTATCAAAAGTCGGCTTTTTGTATAAATCCTTGTTGGAACTCGATGGTTCTTTCCATTTCATTAATTAAAATATTTGTGTTTATCTAAAGGTGAAAATACGCTGTCAAAATTTGTTTAAAAAATTGTTGTAGTCACCTCAATCGCCAGATTTAAACCCAATCGGGCCTGCATGAGTTATATACTTTAAAGAAGGTTTACACAATACATGACCTGATACTCAAGGGTCCTGCATATAAAAAAAACGGAATTTTGAGCACACTAAATACGTCAATAAAACCAATAGAGATCATTATTGACCAAGATTGCATAAAATCTTCTCAACCGGAGACAATAATTCCTCTCGACCTCGTCGTGTCCTTCCGATACGGAATCATAACGAAGCGAAATTCGAGCGCCCTTCCTGAAACTGGGTCGGTAAAAACGGACGAATCTAAATTATGTTAGGAAACGCTCCGGTGGCTTCCATTAATTAGCCCCATAAATTACGATTACCCGACAACACGATTATTCAGAAAAAAACCCTAAAGTGTCAGCGGAAAGTTTCCCGAATTAAACTTTTTCTGCTCTCTTAATTATTACAAATTGGTTGGCATTCATGAAGTTTCTCTCTACCATTTTTTAATTCATTTGACTTATTATGAAATATAAAGGGCTTTTAATTATGAATACCACGCAAATATTTCAAAATACAGGGTGTAAGTAGAGAAAAGGAACAATCATCGGGAGCGTATTCACCATATCGTGGTTGAAAACAGTTCACCATATCGTGGTTGAAAACAGTTTGTTTTGAAAGGAGTATAATCGTATTTTGTTATATTTTAGTGAAAATATGTATAATTAGTATTTACTGCTTAGTTATATGGATTTTTCTCTGCAAACCAGGGTAAAACAGAATTGTATAATTAATGCATGTTAATTGTATATTCTGAGTATTCAGTCGCGTACAAGAACATAAAAACACATAAAAAATATAATTATGAAAAAGAACATAATTATTATTTCAAAACTTAAATAATAATATTGAAATATAACAAAAATCAAATATATTAATAAAAAATATAGTAACATCTAACGACAATCTTTGGTCCAACTTTTTTAATTTGGTTTAAGATTATTTAAAACTGTCCGCAGAATTTCGTTTATTGGGCAACTGTGAACCATGTCTCGACTTCACAAACTTCATTGATGACTTCAAAAATTCACTGCTATATGTTGTACCGAAAATAGACGACAAGCAGATTCCATTAAGTTACGATATTTTGATTTTTTTGCTTTGTGCTGGACTTTGCTCCTCTTTCATCTCTAATAACTGCAATTCCCCAGCCGACTTTTTCAGTAAGTTTTTCAGAAATTAGAAATCCATCTCCAGTAATGTCACAAATAACTTGGGTTTACAAAATATGCAAGTGTAGGTTTCAAACTTTTGAAACCTTTTTCATCAATATTAAGCAACAAATACAAAAAGTTTTCAGAATCAGTTGTTTCACATTATAAAAAGGACTTGCTTATCAGATTGGTTAAAAAAACGTCCCGAATATAGTTTTTAACTTTTCCTTTATTTCTATATTACACGGTGTATAGTGAATATCAGGCAAAAACAGACCACTTAAAAGCGAGAGCTACAAAGAAAGCATGCTTTATGCAAATTTAAAACGGTCGCGTATTACAATGTAGTGCGTTGGTTCGGCGACATTTTTACGACAAAACGATTGCCAATGTAGTCCTATGCATTTGTGTTGCTTTCGCTGTTCATTTTCCTTTTCTCTACTCTTTCCTTTTTGTTTCATTTGCTCGGCGAGCAAGGTACTGGACCGTACTCGGAGAACCGAAAAGAAAAAGGACGGGAAAGTTTAATTACGAATGCACACTGTCTGCATTAGGAAAGGAGGCGTACCTCGGGTCCCGGGACACCCAACCCACTGCCGCAGGACATTAAAATATTGCCGGTGCACGCAGCTTTACATACGAAAGGCGGCTGTTTAGGTAATTTATTGAGCGCCGCTGAATACTTAAATGGGAAATCGGGTTGGCCAGCAGTCCTGGGATTCTTTTAGTTTGTTCTATTGTCTTAGGTGTTTCCTAAAATTTAGAACAGTGGCGAGAATAATAAAATTGCTGATTCTACTACATTGATATTGCTATGCTTATTGTTAAAAACAAACTAGGTAATTGTTAAACAATTACGTCGTAAAATATAATAGAAATAGGGATACTGTTACAGTAGAAATACTATCAATATTTTATAAATAAATAATCCCATATTCACAACACCTTCAGTGAAGGCGGGTAAAAAAAAGTTTTACGTATTTAATCTTTATTGTATATGTTTCCAGTCCATCCACATCCATCTCATTTGACTATTTAAGTCAAATTTGTTTAGAATATTAATCACTGTAACATTTTATACCGAAGCTTGCTTCGCCAGTCAGACGTCAGTACATGATTTTGAGTTTTCAGTTAGCTTTTGTATTGTTGACTTCTTAATTATTAGAACTTTTACAGTCTTTACCCTAACTGTTACATATTAAAATACATATTGAATTAATTATTTATCAAATTACATTTGCTTCTTACTTACATATTTTCTTTGACTGGAAATGTACTTATGTATTAAATTGTCAACCCCTTATTAGTAATTTTGTCTTATTACACGTTCTACAATCTACAGCCCTACATACAAATTTTTTAAATAAAAAATTAGTTGAAAGTAAATTTTATACATATACAGGATAGATTCTTTTTGAGCTGATCAAATCTGACAAATCGGAATTCTACTTCCAGGATTTCAGGTAACAGTACAGTTGTGTTTATTTTGAGACGACTTTAAAGTTGTAGGTTGTTCAGACATTCAGTTCACCTTTAGCCTTTTATTGCTTAGTTAACATTGGGTATTTTTCAGAAAAGATTAAAAAATAAAATATGACTTATTATAAAACCAAAATATTAGAGCGAACCAATAAGATTCAATAATTTTTTTATTTTGAAGTCTGAAAATAATAAAAATAGAGACAAAATAAGAACCATATTATGTTCTATAGGGTGGTAGTGGAGGAAAATGTGATTACATTTTGCATAATTTTATCTTCGTCCATGGATTTTTCTCACCCTATTCTTTCTTATTTTCAACATCAATCATCAATAACATAATACATCAATAACATCAATCATCAATCAGATCAAAATAACAAAGTAAAGTACCAATAAGTATTAAAGGTCCGATTAACTACTACTCCCATTAGATATTAAAACAAAAACATAATTATGCAACTGAAAACCTGTGAATGACAACATTGACATGGTCGAATGACTAGTAGAGGGTCAAAATTTACAACACAATAATTGAATTTTCAAACGTAAAGAACTCATTTTTTTCAAATGGAACGTCCTGTATACCGATACGCCATTCGATAGGAAATCTTATTCCCTATCAATCAATATTGGGGTTATATCTATTTTTAATAGTTTTTGAGATACTGCCACTTTTTCATTAAACCCATTTTGAATACCCCCATTTAATAATGGGGGACGAAATTAGATAAGAAATTTACAACGAAAACTTAAATAATGATAGATATTTAGAAATTTTGCGAGAATGTGTGAACAATTTTTACGAAAGTCTTCCCCTCAATATTTTAAGCGACTGCTTTTATCAAATGGACGGTGCACCGGCACAATCTTCGCATGTGGCATCATTTCAACTTAATCAGATGTTTGACGATAGGTGGTTCGGAAATAGGGGACCCTGGCGGTGGCCACCAAGCTCACCAGATTTCACACCATTAGACTTTCATTCCTGGGGTCATGTGAAAAGTTAAGTTTATTTCACACGTTAATACTCGAGAAGAATTGACTAATAGAGTAGTAGCCGCCATTAATGGACTTCAGCGAGAAGAAATCCGAAGAACGATGATGACAGAAGTACAGCGAAGAGTTCTAAAATGTTTGGAGCACAACGGGCAGCATTTCGATCAACATAATTAAGTTTTAATTTAAGTTAGATATCCCAAATATATTATTTTAAATTTAAAAACCTTTTCTATATTTTTTCTGCTTTCCTGCTGGTCCAAAGTTGGTACATTTCCTCTTTTAACTGAAAAGCTCAGATCGAGTAAATTTCAAGTTTCCAGAAATAGTAGAACATGAGAAACTTCTAATGTACCAGTTCTGTACGACACCCTGTATATGCCCGTTACATAAATGATAATGTTCTGGAGATCTATTTTTTTGGGCAAAGACCTCAAGTTGTTTCCAGAATTCTTCCACTGCTTGATGTTTTAATTTCATTTCCCCATTTTTCTGTTGATTGCCTGGACATCTTCTTCTATCTAGTGCTCTTCAATATAATATAGGATCCCTGCCCCACAATTCAGGTTTTTTTGTGACATGGTCCAGCCAGTTCCATTTCAGAGTCTTGATAGGCGAATTTGTTGCCCAACCTTAAATCTGAACCAAAGCGCAGTTTGTCCGGCGACACAGAAATGATAAATGTCGCAAATAAACCACCGAATACAAACGCAATAAAGGCCGTTGCGCGCATGTAGTGCCGTTCGCCCGATAAGATCCTTAACTTAAATTAAAAGATATGACGGGCGGCAGTCGGGGTCGGCTCCGGGAAAACAATTCTTAATTTCTGCCATCAGATAAGCCCATAAGTCATTCCGAGCGTGACGGTCTCTCGCCTCGGCGCTAATCTTCGCCATGCATCAGACTTGTGGAAATGCTCCCCAGATCGCAGATAGCGAAACTTAGTGCCATCTGGAAGCGTCCTTTACGATCCCGTCGCAGGAGCGGGAGCGGGAGACGCGGCGGAGAGCGAACGCTCCGTCGAGACGGACGGAGCGACGCGAAAGGACGACTGGAAAAAGGAAGACCCGGCGGCGGCGCGGGTCCTTGCATACGGGCGCATTATATTACTGATTTTATATCTCCAGAAAAGGATCGGCGCCCGTTGCTGGCGCTGGCGAAAAGTTAGCCGGAACGATAGCAGACTGTTTTAATGTATTATCAGCGCAAAATGCAGCAGTTGAAAATTGTCGCTAGCAGTTGGATTTTGATGGAATGCCGTTATAAATGACACCATTGAGCATTGCTTGGGCTTTATGCTTAGTTTTTAGACGGAAAGAAACTACTGGGTGGTTTTACTGCAGTGGGATCATTCTAAATGACGTTCCCGACTTTTGTAGTATATTTCTCATAACGGATGACCTCTTTGTGTTGTGGTTGGCATAGGTGACTCTGGTGGGACTCTGTGCATTGTCGCTTGCGCTTCTATCTCTCTCTATAACGAAACGCTCAATCTGTCGCGACGGATAGACGGATAGAGAGAGCTATATATCGCCTGAAGGCGAGACTCCCACCACAGTTATGATCACAAGTTAATTGGAGGAGACGAATTTTACCATAACATCAACAGTATTGAAGCATTGACACTAGTAAGTTATGGTAATCTATCCTAAAGGAATACTGCATGGCCAATTGGTACCACTCGCGGCATAGAGTAATACAAGCCGGTCAGTATTGAGTAGGCTCCAGCGCGGAGACCAGTGGTATGATTAAAAAACGTATTTACTTTTACTAGTAATTGCTTCATGTTGCAGCTTTTACTCTAAGCAAATACTAAAAAATTATAGCATTTACTCTACATTATTCATGAAGTAACACTGAAGTAAGTACTAGGAGCAATTACTTCATACTTTGCATTATATACTTCGGTATATAGAAATCAATACTAGAGTAATTACTAATGTTGTCTAGTATGTACTCCATATGCGAGTGTTTTGTGTAGTTGTTGAGAAGCTACCTACACATAGAGCAACTTTGCATCTATTACTTCGATTGATAAACTGTTGCATAATGCTGTTTTTATGAATTTTCGTAGGACAAGAAGGGAATGTGTGAAAGTAGAACGCATGGGGAGGAACTGTATAGTCAATTATTTTAGCTAACATTACAGTATAAGGCTCTGCTCACCTTATATCAATGCAAGCAATTTTGAATGGATGGCTGACTAGTTCTTAGGAAATCGTATTGACGAGAGGAGCAGCTTTGTCAAATTAGCATATTTTTAAGAAGTCTTAGTGATCCTGGGTTTCCACAAGCTGTTGGTGCAGATGTTGGGGTACGTCAAACCACCATTTCAAAAATAATTAGAAGTTCTACAGAAATAGTGTTGAAGAAAGATGTTTGGATTTCTTTTCCTCAAAATGCCCTAGAAATTGAACTAGCTAAAGAGGGTTGGATAATACCTGGAGCTATAGGAGTGATAGATTGTACCCGTATCAGAATAATGAAACCAAATAAAATGTCATGGCGAGCATATTTCAACCGTAAGGAGGATTTTGTAGCAGGGCGCAAGTAGTTCTAAAGGGATTTTCACGTCTGTGGATGCATTGTAGCCAGGAAGCGTACATGACAGCAGCGTGTGGGGAATTCCAAAATTCACATTTTTTTTCTGGAAATATTATGTCCAAGCGTTTACTACTTACCTATTGAAGTATTTACTTTATGTAATAGATTATACTCCACAAAATACTATAAAGTAAAAGCTCATACTTAACGTAAAAGTAAACACTCTTTTTAATCATACCACCCTATTTGAGAAGCACGTAGTAATATGGAGGAAGATGCTCGAAAATAAATTTATTTGTTCTGAAGTATACGTAACATAAACAAAATGGTTAGTGGTTATCTGAAGTAAAGTATTGATTTATTCGCTAGCCAAAGCTGCTTTTTATTTTCTAGCATCACACCAGTTGTGAAAACGCCATTAGTCGTTCAGAGACACGTTCCATACATTCTCAGGATTTCAGGATAAGTTTACATTTTACTCAGAAACGTCAGGAACCTCAATCTTTTGACGTTTCTGGTACATCGTTTCAGCTCCTATAAATGCTCAAAAATTGCATAAATTGCGTTTTTCTTTTACCTCAACTGTATATTACTATATAACTCTATGACTATATTATTATTATTATGTTATATAATCGCCATCATGATACACGCCAATGATTTTAATCACACTTGCGTTGTATAATTATATAATTATATATAAAATTATACGTAATATTGTTTGCTTTAAAAAAACAAGTTTTTTTAAAGTGCGTTTGTAAAGGTGTAAAGGTGTATTTACATGTTTATAATATCTATTTGGAACACAAAAACATAAAACATCGCGCCCTATCTACGTTCAAAATTGAATATAATTTTCCTGTTTCAATTCAAAAATGACGCATTTTTTACATTTTCACTTGTTTAGCGTATAGTGTTGTTGTTTTTATCATTAAAGTTGTGATGTCTTGGCATCACACTTATTTAAAGAACAAATAGACTTTACTTTTACTTCAGTTATCTTTATTACTCGACAGTTTGCATACATGTGTATCCTCAGATCGTACATACATATAGATATACAGACAACCAAAAAGTGACGCCTGCGTACACAACCAAAACGTATTTCCAGAATAAACGAAACTATATCACATTTCCCCCCTAAAAAAAAATTAATACACATTCACCACGTATCATAATTCAAACGTTCTACTGGTTTTACATCTCTTTTAGGTCTACCCACATCATCAGAAGTAAGTGTCAGATCTATTGTTTCCCCAACCTCATCACTTTGAGTAGCAGGCAACAGTTCACTAAAACAAGCGTCTTTTACGTGCAATTTTTTAATCTGGTTCAAATGACGCTTCCAAACCACATTTTCCAGTTCCGGAATCCTAATTAAATAAATAGATCTGCCAACTCTTCCGGTAACATAGCCTTTGATCCAAGAAACCTGGTTCCCACGTCTATAATCCCTTACAGTAACCAAATCGTTTTTATAAAACTCTATAACTCTATTACCACCATGATACATTTTCTGTTTTTGTTGTTCCTGTAATACCTTAAATTTTACCTGGTGATTCACGTCTATCTCCGGTAATAACGTGTCAAATCGGGTTCTCAGTTTACGGTTGAAAAGCAGTTGTGCCGGAGCTACTCCCGTTGTGCAATGGGGTGTGTTCCGATAGTCAAAAAGAAAATTATTCAAAACCTTATTGATATCGATCGCCGATCTCGCTCCTAACGCATTCTTAATCGCATTCTTAACCGTTTTCACAGCATTCTCTGCTGCACCATTGCATGACGGTTGATAGGGGGGTGATGTCATATGCTTAATTCCATTCAATGTCAAAAATTTCTGAAATTCTTCTGACGTAAAAGTTCGTGCATTATCGGTTACAATTTGTTTCGGCAATCCGTACCTAGCAAAAGTTGTTCTTAATATTTCTATTGTCAACTTTGAAGTTATAGCTGTCATCGGAAAAACCTCCAACCATTTGGAGTGAGCATCAATTACAATAAGAAATTGTTTATTCAGGAATGGTCCCATGAAGTCCAAATGCAACCTAGCCCATGGCTCAGTAGGCCACGTCCATTGTGACAAGACTGCCTTATTCGGGATTTTTTTATTTAACATGCAATTATCACAAGTGCTACACAACACTTCAATTTGTTTGTCCATTCCTGGCCACCAAACATACGAACGAGCTAAGCTCTTAGTTTTGACAATACCCAAATGCGACAAATGTAACCGCTGTAATATTTTTTCTTGTAACTCAAAAGGAATTATTACTCGATTATTCCATAATAAACACTCTAGCTCCAAACTCAACTCATTCTTTATTTTGCAGTAGGGTTTTAAATGACTTTCAATTTTATTAGGCCAACCGTTAATTAAATATTTCTTTACTTGTTCCAAGTTGGTATCTTTTAACGTTGCTTCCTTGACTTTAACAAAATCTATAGGCAACTCATTATTATCAGAAAAGTACGTTGCAAAATTAAGATCAAAATTTTGACAGTCATCCTTTTCTACCAGTGGTAAACGTGACAACGAATCTGCACAATTTCTCTCTGATCGAACATATTCAATATCGTAGTGATAATTGGATAAAATGACCGCCCAACGTCTAAGTCGATTCGCTGAAAACTGCGGAATATTCTTTTGTGGGTGAAATATTGTTGTCAATGGCTTATTATCCGTTCGCAATGTGAACGTCCTAGCATATAAATATTGATGGAACTTATTGATACCAAAAATGATAGATAGCCCTTCTTTTTCAATCTGTGAAAATCTTTTCTCAGAGTCACTCAATGTGCGCGATGCATAAGCAATCGGTCGTTCGTTACCGTCCGGCATAACATGACTAATTACCGCCCCTAGACCTTTTTCGGAAGCATCTGTGGTTAATCGTAATGGATAATTAACATTATAATGTACTAAAACTTTTGGGCTAGTTAAAATTTCTTTTATTTTTCTAAAAGCTGTAAGTAGGTATAAGGTCGGTTCTGCGGCGCATGCGCGAACTTTTGGCGCCAAATTTGAATCGGCGCATGGCGGGAAATTTGAAATTTCAAGATGGCCGACTACCGGAAGACGGCCATGTTGAAAACGTCAAACCGGAAGTCGGCCATTTTGGCGGGAAATTTTGAAATTTCAAGATGGCCGACTTCCTTGGCGGGAAATTTGAAAATTTCAAGATGGCCACCGGAAGCCATTTTGGCGGGAAATTTGAAAATTTCAAGATGCGCGCATGGCGGGCCGGCACGCCGGTGTGAAGTTAGCCCCGGCCGTAACGCACCGAAGACGGCCGCCCCCAGCATAGCACCGGCGCACCGGCGTGCCGAAGTTGGCCATTTTGAACCGGAAGTCGGCCATTTTGAACCGGAAGTCGGCAATTTTGAACCGGAAGTCATACGATCCCTGTATTCAGATCCTGTATAATCAAAGCCTAATATTTAATGATTATAATACTGGTGAAATTGGTCATGTTTTAAACGATATATAATCGAGTAAACTCGGAGAAGTACTCAGTCTGTGTGTTAGCAACCGTCTAAATCAGTAACTTCGAGATGTCTACGCCACAGTCGCGTGCCGAAGTCGGCCATTGAAGTCGGCAATTTTGAACCGGAAGTCGACCATTTTGAACCGGAAGTCGGCAATTTTGCGCGCCGGTGTGAAGTTAGCCCCGGCCGTAACGCACCGAAGACGGCCGCCCCGAGTACCATCTTCTTATTTTAAACTGCTAACTCTTAAACGATACAATCTTCTTGTTTTTTAAATGAGGTTTGAACAACCATGTTCGAACACCATCTTCTTATTTTAAAAATGCCACTGTATAATCACGACAGAACCTGTATATAGACCCTGTATAAATTATACGATCCCTGTATTCAGATCCTGTATAATCAAAGCCTAATATTTAATGATTATAATACTGGTGAAATTGGTCATGTTTTTAAACGATATAATCGAGTAATAAGGAAATGTTCTCACCAACAAGTATTGTGAACAATCACACGTATGATCAAGATAGTAGTTCTTGCTTGAATTAATATCTTCCATGAAAAGGCAAATTTATAATTATAATGATGACGATTCAGCGTAATTCAGCCCATCTAAAATAATTGAAAGATATGGTAGGGTGCGAATAATACTTTAAGCGCAGCTTCCTATGAAAACTATATAATTATTATGTCAACTTTACTATTATAGCGAAATAAAATGCACGAATTTCTTATCGGTCATTTGGGACGGAAAACTTTTTCTTCTTATTTTTCATAAAATATAAATATACTTCTGTTTTATTATTATAATTTTAATTTAAATTATATATAATTTTGCTTATTGATTTTAACAATTTCTAAGTATAATTAGAGCAGCGTTTCCCAATCTTACTATTTTCACCGTTCGGCGGGTATAAGCATTATTATTATTATTCAGGCAATAATTAAATCAAACAAAGCAAAATTTACACAGCACATTTTTAAGCGCAGCTTCCTATGAAAACTATATAATTATTATGTCAACTTTACTATTATAGCGAAATAAAATGCATTAAACGAATTTCTTATCGGTCATTTGGGAGGGAAAATTTGAAATTTTAAGATGACCGACCTGAAGTCAGCCATTTTGAACCATAAAATTGAATCCATAACAAATATAAGGAAATGTTCTCACCAACAAGTATTGTGAACCGTATGATCAAGATAGTAGTTCTTGCTTGAATTAATATCTTCCATGAAAAGGCAAATTTATAATTATAATGATGACGATTCAGCGTAATTCAGCCCATCTAAAATAATTGAAAGATATGGTAGGGTGCGAATAATACTTTAAGCGCAGCTTCCTATGAAAACTATAATAAAATGCACGAATTTCTTATCGGTCATTTGGGAGGGAAAACTTTTTCTTCTTATTTTTCAGAAAATATAAATATACAGATGAATGAATTCATTTGCATTAAACAGCAGGCGTCGGGGTGGCCCGGAAATTGTGTATCGGATAAGGAAAAGAACGACTACATCGAAGAATTTTTCAAAAGAGAAGGAATTAAGCTCAATTTTGATCAAATTGTAAGTAACCCCGGACATAGATCTTTGGCTAAGTTAATCCTGAACTCGTTTTGGGGAAAACTTGGTCAAAGAGAAAATCAACCGAAAACGGTTATTCTCAATCAACCGGAGGACTTATTTTCTCTGCTGGTGATGGTGGTGGAGCGATTATATTTTCACTTACTAGAAAAGAAGCTAAATCTGCTAACGGTGTTTCTGAAGCCATTTTTTGTTCCTTCTAGAGCAAGCATAACATCTGTTAAAATACTTATATAACAGAAACTAATTACATACCTTTTTCTGATGCCTTTTACAATGACAATTTAGCGGGCTATCACCTAATGTTTCGTAACACTGTAAATCTAAGGACGTTTTTGGATAATGCAAATTTTTCTTCTTATTTTTCAGAAAATATAAATATACTTCTGTTTTATTATTATAATTTTAATTTAAATTATATATAATTTTGCTTATTGATTTTAACAATTTCTAAGTATAATTAGAGCAGCGTTTCCCAATCTTACTATTTTCACCGTAGGCGGGTATAAGCATTATTATTATTATTATTCAGGCAATAATTAAATCAAACAAAGCAAAATTTACATAGGACATTTTTAAGCGCAGCTTCCTATGAAAACTATATAATTATTATGTCAACTTTACTATTATAGCGAAATAAAATGCATTAAACGAATTTCTTATCGGTCATTTGGGAGGGAAAATTTGAAATTTTAAGATGCCCGACCTGAAGTCAGCCATTTTTGAACCATAAAATTGAATCCATAACAAATATAAGGAAATGTTCTCACCAACAAGTATTGTGAACAATCACACGTATGAAACTGTACTAATCCATCTTGTCCATGTATAAAACCGCGCCTGCTTCACTTATCATTTTCACATTCACATCTCACATCTGTAATAAACACACTATATTTTGGTACCGCTCGGGAACATCATGTGTTGAAAACACGGTTTGCACTAATCAAATAAGTTGCTTTACCTTCAGTTACAAGAAGATAGCAGAGCCTCTGTGACGTCTTCGACCTCGTGTGTCTACTGTCGCAATATGCAATCAACATTCCGACATCCTAGCATTCCAACATTAGAGCAAATCTTTCGAAGAAAGAAATATGTTGGTTTCTTATCAGTTGCTGGCGTCAGATATAAGAATAGTTATAACATGAATTTATTACGTAAAACAAAAAGAAATTCCATATTTTCTTACAATGTATGTGGATGATCATTCTTATCAGTCCTTAAAAAATGTAGTATGTGCACGCGTAGATATTACATAAAACATTAGTTGAGTTTCATTTTAGGAATACTGCTATTGACAGGTAAGCAAAGTAAGAAGACCAAGGTTTGTTTAAAATTATTTATTATTATGAACATCCACACGTATGAAATTACACTAAACCATTTTTTTGCCATGTATAAAAACCTCACTTGCTTCGCTAACGTAAAATACATTTCATTATTATGTTATGTAAGATATTTTTCGATCCACTCCTTAACATGTTTGATAATGGCACAAATATTAAAAACATTTGTTATTAAATACTAATAGACACATATTTAAGGTATTCTAATAAACTAAATGTTTATATGAAGTATGATTTATTTTACGACTTTGAAGTAATGTTATATGGATCAGATCACTTAACTCTTTACGTATACCGGATAATAAACCCTGGTTTACATTTTTTTCTATGAGTATGACCACAGATATTCATCCATGTTTGCAGCAGTTGACACAATTTCTAACAAAAGATAAACAGTTAATAGCTTTATATTAGATTATTAAAAGAAGGTACATACTTAATATATTCATAAGTTGACTGATATGACACCATTCATAATTTCCCCTTCAAATCATCACATACATTGATGAGGAGTTTCTGCTTATCCATTGCGATTATAAATGCATCAAATGAAATCTCATCGTTGATGAATTTATCACAAATATTAATCCCAACAAGGAATGGGCGTAGCTGGCCCGTAATCTCCAAATCATCGGTTAGCCTGCTGAATGAATTCACTTCTCCTAATTGCACTCTTCTAAGCTGTAATTCATCCCTCCCAATCTCGTATTTCCGACGTTGAATGTTGACGACCAATTTTCTTTTTGCGTTGGATTGTGTAGACATACCTATGATGATATAAATAAGGATGTAAAAAATGTGGTAATATTAGATTAATGATAGATGTATTTTACGACTTTGAAGTAATGTTATGTTGATCAGGTCACTTAACTCTTTACATATACCGGATAATAAACCCTTGGTTTGCATTTTTCTGTGAGCATGTCCACAGATATTTTATCAGTCAGATATTCATTCATGTTTGTAGCAGTTGACACAATTTCTAACAAAAGATAAACAGTTAATAGTTTTATATTAGATTATTAAAAGAAGGTACATACTTAATATATTCATAAGTTGACTGATATGACACCATTCATAATTTCCCCCTTCAAATCATCACATACATTGATGAGGAGTTTCTGCTTATCCATTGCGATTATAAATGCATCAAATGAAATCTCATCGTTGATGAATTTATCACAAATATTAATCCCAACAAGGAATGGACGTAGCTGGACCGTAATCTCTAAATCAACGGTTAGCCTGCTGAATGAATTCACTTCTCCTAATTGCACTCTTCTAAGCTGTAACTCATCCCTCCCAATCTCGTATTTCCGACGTTGAATGTTGACGACCAATTTTCTTTTTACGTTGGATTGTGTAGACATACCTATGATGTAAAAACCTAAACTTAAGAATGTAAAAATATGGTAATATTAGATTAATAATATTACTAACCAACCGAACGTGAGCAAATACTATCACACACTGGATGATGAATTTACTGCTACACTTTTTCGTTGACTGAGTAATTTGATTGACTACCTTTTTTCGTTGCCTTTACAATGACAATTTAGCGGGTTATCACCTAATATTTCGTAACACTGTAAATCTAAGGTCGTTTTTGGATAAGGCAAATTGACTGAGTTCTGACAAAAGCAAAAGTACTCGAGGCAATCGTTGCAGAATTGTGTAGACAATTGGTGGTTCTCTGGTCGGCTCCAGGGGTTTAAGTACGGGGTTTTTTTACATTCTAAGCTTAGCTAGGAATTGTTATCGGTTGCGTGCCTGTTACTTTATCAGCGATCATTCTTAACAAATGCTTTTAGAATAACTATTGCGACATAACTAATGAATTTTTACATTGTTATCGTCAGCGAGCATTCTTAACAAATGCTTTAAACAGCTATTTCTTGTGACATTGTACTCTTATCTAGGAATTGTTATCGCCCGCACGTGTGTGGCGTCATCAGCGAACATTTTTAAAAACAAATATTTAGACTAAATATTTCTGGTCACACGTTATAAAGAGCATTCTTAAAATATAATCAAGAACAGACATTTCTCCTACCACATGAAGTCATAGAATAAATGGTGATTATTTTTAGCTCTTATTTATCGGTTAAAATGTGTACAGGAATGCTAGGTTAAGTACTTGCATACGAATGACTGATTACATAAATATGCAGGCTTGTGAAATAGAGATCTACCGTTATTGAAAAAATTGCTCGTGGAAACTAATTCACCTAGCTAGCTTGAACATGGACAACGCGCGTAGGTTTTTTTCGTTCTCTCTATTTTAACAAAAATAATTTTAATAAGTTTACTGTTGTAGTGAGAATTGTTTTGGCGATGATCCTGCCTCATCATTTAAGGGTAAGCCAAAAATTGAATCTACAAAATTTATCTTTTAAAAACATTTTTTATATAGCATATGTATACAGAGGTGATTACCTCACCCTCACCAGCACCAACCCCCTGGCCGCTAGCGGGGACAACAGCACTGACAGGCAGAGCCTGTTATCGTGTGGAGGGCGAAACCCTCCGTGTCTGGGTATTTAACTACCACGGATGTAAGTTAAAATAAAAAAATCAGTAATGGCTGTATTTAATATAACTTTTTCTTCTTTTTTCAGAAAATAAAAACTTTTTAAAATATACTTGTGTTTTATTATTATAATTTTAATTTATTTAAATTATTGATTTTTTCTATTATTTTCTATTGGTGTAATTCTTTGAAATTTGGAATATTTCAATCACAATTACGTAGTTTTTTCGTTTGAAAAACCAACTGACTGGTGTAATTCAAACCATCTAAAATAATTGAAAGATATGGTAGGGTGCGAATAATACCATTGATGATTAATAATAGTATAAATATAAAAGCGGACATAAAACTTTTTCTTCTTATTTTCTTATGTTTTATTTCACAGATTAAATGTCTGATTAATATGTCTAGTACACCATCACCACGGACCGAATTATCAACTGACAAGCTGGTATCAATCTACGAACGTGAATTTTGTAGACGGGTCTTTAAGAGAAAGTGAAGTCTCAAACGTCACTTTCTATCAGTTCATGCGTCGGTAGGGCTTGAACTTAAGAAGTCTACAACAACATCACCACCAGCATCTGGAATAACGGCTGTGCAAGAGTTAATATGGGAACTGGAATATAAGCTTAGTAAGAAGTCTACAACAGAGCTGAACAGGTTTTCGATTTTATGGGAACTGGACAGTTTAAGGAAAATTTTGCGTTGGAATAACGAATCGTGATCAATCGGTTTTATGGGAACTATATAATGTATACCATTTACCGTTTTAAAGAAATAGATGCGTTAAATGAATGTCTTGTGTTTTATTTCATAGTCTAAGAAGTGGAAATTAAAAGTTAAAAGAGGAAATTCAATACGGTAAGCATATTAGAATTTCTTATATTTTCTTATCAGTGTTGTCATACTTACCTTTTTCTCTTAATTACTATAAATACTAAACGGTAATAAAAAGCATACGGGTTTCAACTAAGTAATTTTTATTATCAATGTTTCATTTATAAATCTATAAAGTTATCATTTGGGCGCTGGTAGGCATTCCAACGTGTTTCTCCCCTCGTATACCATTACCACCGAAGACGAGCTCCAAAAGGTTGGGGAGAATGTAATTCTACTTAGAAATTGTTAAAATAAATAAGTAAACGGTATATAATTTAAATTATAATTTCATTTTGTTTCAGCAGAATAAAGTTATACTTGCATGTTTGTGTATAGGAGTGTGAAAATGAAAGAATAATAACAGTTAATGTATTTATTTTTAGAAAATAGTACATAATTAAAAACCATAAATGTTATCACAGTTGGTTTATCCACACCGTTATATATAAAACTCATCTGGGATTGCCCAGCTCTGGATCTAGCCATGTAGTCATCATACACAGCGCCTCCTATCTTTCTCGGTAACATAATATTTAACATTTCATGTTGTATAATAACTATTCCTAACATGGTTTTTCCCGAAATTGTTAAAATAAATAAGTAAATGATATATAATTTCATTTTGTTTCAGCAGAATAAAGTTATACTTGCATGTTTGTGTATAGGAGTGTGAAAATGAAAGAATAATAACAGTTAATGTATTTATTTTTAGAAAATAGTACATAATTAAAAATTCATAAATGTTATCACATTTGGTTGATCCACACCGTTATATATAAAGCTCATCTGGGATTGTCCATCTCTGGATCTAGCCATGTAGTCATCATACACAGCCGCTTTAAAGAAATAGATGCGTTAAATGAATGTCTTGTGTTTTATTTCATAGTCTAAGAAGTGGAAATTAAAAGTTAAAAGAGGAAATTCAATACGGTAAGCATATTAGAATTTCTTATATTTTCTTATCAGTGTTGTCATACTTACCTTTTTCTCTTAATTACTATAAATACTAAACGGTAATAAAAAGCATACGGGTTTCAACTAAGTAATTTTTATTATCAATGTTTCATTTATAAATCTATAAAGTTATCATTTGGGCGCTGGTAGGCATTCCAACGTGTTTCTCCCCTCGTATACCATTACCACCGAAGACGAGCTCCAAAAGGTTGGGGAGAATGTAATTCTACTTAGAAATTGTTAAAATAAATAAGTAAACGGTATATAATTTAAATTATAATTTCATTTTGTTTCAGCAGAATAAAGTTATACTTGCATGTTTGTGTATAGGAGTGTGAAAATGAAAGAATAATAACAGTTAATGTATTTATTTTTAGAAAATAGTACATAATTAAAAACCATAAATGTTATCACAGTTGGTTTATCCACACCGTTATATATAAAACTCATCTGGGATTGCCAGCTCTGGATCTAGCCATGTAGTCATCATACACAGCGCCTCCTATCTTTCTCGGTAACATAATATTTAACATTTCATGTTGTATAATAACTATTCCTAACATGGTTTTTCCCGAAATTGTTAAAATAAATAAGTAAATGATATATAATTTCATTTTGTTTCAGCAGAATAAAGTTATACTTGCATGTTTGTGTATAGGAGTGTGAAAATGAAAGAATAATAACAGTTAATGTATTTATTTTTAGAAAATAGTACATAATTAAAAATTCATAAATGTTATCACATTTGGTTGATCCACACCGTTATATATAAAGCTCATCTGGGATTGTCCATCTCTGGATCTAGCCATGTAGTCATCATACACAGCGTCTCCTATCTTTCTCGGTAACATAATATTTAACATTTCGTGATGTATAATAACTATTCCTAACATGGTTTTTCCCAGTGTACAACCATAATAAATTTTACCTACTGCTAGATCTTCTAAAAATACTATTACTTCTACAGTTTTTGCTGCTGCTGATGAAACTGATACTGATGCCGGTGATGATGGTGGTGGAGTGATTACATTTTCAGTTATTGAAAAATCCTCTAAATCTGCCGACGTTGCAGTGGTGATGGTTGATGAAGTTGTTATTGCTGCTGGTGATGGTGGTGGAGCGATTATATTTTCACTTACTAGAAAAGAAGCTAAATCTGCTAACGGTGTTTCTGAAGCCATTTTTTGTTCCTTCTAGAGCAAGCATAACATCTGTTAAAATACTTATATAACAGAAACTAATTACATACCTTTTTCTGATGCCTTTTACAATGACAATTTAGCGGGCTATCACCTAATGTTTCGTAACACTGTAAATCTAAGGACGTTTTTGGATAATGCAAATTTACTGACTTCTGACAAAAACAAAAGTACTCGTAGCAATCGTTGCAGAATTGTGTAGGCATCTGGTAGCTCTCTGATTGACTCCATGGGTTTAAGTAAGGGTTTTTACATTCTAAACTTATCTAGGAATTGTTATCGGCTGTGTGCCTGTTATCAGCGTGCATTCTTAACAAATGCTTTTAGAATAACTATTGCGCCATAATGAATGTTTTACATTGTACTCTTATCTGGGAATTGTTATCGGCTGCATGCCTGTTATCGGCGAGCATTCTTAACAAATGCTTTTAGAATAACTATTGCGACATAATGAATATTTACATTGTACTCTTATCTAGGAATTGTTATCGGCTGCGTGCCTGTTATCAGCTAGCATTCTTAACAAATGCTTTTAGAATAACTATTGTGACATAATGAATTTTTTACATTGTACTCTTATCTAGGAATTGTTATCGGCAGCGAGCATTCTTATCTAGGAATTGTTATCGGTTGCGTGCGTGCATTCTTAACAAATGCTTTTAGAATAACTATTGCGACATAATGAATTTTTACATTGTACTCTTATCTAGGAATTGTTATCGGTAGCAAGCATTCTTATCTAGGAATTGTTATCGGTTGCGTGCGTGTGACGTTATCAGCGAACATTGTTAGCAAATATTTAGACTAAATATTTCTGGCCACACGTTATAAACGCGCATTCTTAAAATATAATCAAGAACAGACATTTCTCCTACCCCATGAAGCCATAGAATAAATAGGGGACGGGTTTGCTACAAAGTTCAGTTCTCTACTCCTACTACATCCAACAGCAACAAGCCGTACCAGCAACAGCAGAAACATGTCCAGTAGATTATCAGCACTAGGGCTTTGCGAGTTCAAACCGAGGAAGAGTCTGCTCGAGCTCACTTTGGATACACCGTACCAAATCAAAGGAGCGAAACGAATTGAGACCTGCGAATGGCCATCAGTTCTTGTCGAGCTGGAGGAGTGCGTGGTGTTTCTACCTAGGCGAATAGCAGAAACAATCACCGACGAAGAGTTGGAGACACTCCCCTCAATGGGACTGGTCTACAAAGGCGAGAAAGACGTGGGGAAGGTGACAAAAGCCCAACTTATTTCATTTGTACAGCTAAAACAGTAATAGAAATGTAATAAAAACCATTATTTGAATTTGTATGTATTTTTTTTTTGTTTTATTACTCATATGTCATCTTAGCATACGACCTATTTCGTCAATGTCGAATTTAGCGTACATTATTGGTACTTTGTAAGGGATTTGAATTCCATGATTTAGAAAAACTTGGTCGTTAACAGACTTCAGCCCGTTCCTATATATAAACGTAATTAGTCTCAATGATAACGAAAATAATTTTATTAAGTTATTTATCACAATAAATTTTATCTGCTTCTGAGAGATGTCGAGGAGATTGGTGGTTGTGAGTTTTTCCAAAACATTCAATACAAAATGTTTGCAAAGTAGCTTGGTACATACGCTTCTTCTCTGAGCTTTCTTCCTCCCATATTTTCTTGAAATTACTTTATTATAATCATTAAATATTAGGCTTTGAACACGTTTGAACACGCACACAAATGATGACGTCACCATCAGTGTTTTAATATACTTACCGTTCACTCTTATATTAGCACTGTTTAATCTATGAAATAAAACATAAGAAATCTATGTTTAATCTATGAAATAAAACATAAGAAACCTATGAAATAAAAAAAAGAGAATTGTGCATTTACGATGGTAAATATCCCGTTAACCATTTATTCATACCATCCACCAAATATGAAGACCTGAGCGAGCTGGAAAAGAAAACATCATCATGGTCTCGACTACTGCGGAGGTTTCATCGAGCTGAGCAAACTATCCAACATCTTGCAATTACATCTCAGTGATGTGGATCGCATCTATGTAAAAGGTGACGAAAAAATATCGAGTACTATTACAACATTTGACCAATATGAAGTTTCAACCACACATTATCAATTTGGAAGGGCTTGAATCCTGGTGTCCACCACCTCCCCTCACGGAGAAGTTTACACCATGCAAGTTTGTGCCATGAATAATTGTAAACTACTATATAATTATATTATGTCAACTTTACCATTATAACGAAATAAATGCATTAAACGAATTTCTTGTGCATTTTATTACATTGGTTAAGAAGTGATATAAGGTTAATGTCAATACGGTAAATAAATTAGAAGACTGATTATTACGTCATCATGGTAAACATGCTCAATCACGATTTTACGCTCAATATATTTCATGATTAAAACACTGATTATGACGTTATCATATTAAACTCAAACACGATCTTATACTCAAAACAGATATTTTATGATTAGAACATTGATTAAGGCGTCATCATGTAGATATGTTCAAACATGATTTTTACTCAATAAAAATAAAAATGCAGATCAATTCAATTAAGTAATTTTATTTAGCATACAATTTATAAATTTACAAAAAGTTATTAGTTGAGCATTAGTAGGCCTTCCAGCGAGACCCAACTCGGACAGTCTAGATGACATATTGTTTGCTGCTGTGGTTGACAAAAGTTTTCGTCCTTGTATACCATTGCCATTGACGACAGACTTTGGAGTTGGTCTTCAGTGGTGATGGCTTCGGCTAATCTCTTCGGAAGGAATGTTACGAAATTTTCAAACTCTATAAGAACCGATGGCCACTGACAGTTTGTAATTATTTTCGCTAATTTAGTTGGATACGGTGTATCGATGTCTAGGTCTAATAGTTAGCAGGGATATAGATATTCATTGTTGAGATTTTATTAATCAAATTCTTCAATTTCTTAAGAATCCCTTCATGCGGACATTCAATTTCGAAAATTGATAGCGATTTGCTTACTGTTGATACTACTTTCTTCGAAAATTCGTTATATTTAAGTATAGCGTTATCATGGAAGAAATAGAGATTTCCATCTGCAGACCTAGATACACCATTAAATTCCATATCAACCTCTGGAAACAAGTCGTGTATTCGACCGAATTTGGAAGCTTTGAACGTACATTCATCCAATTCAGAGTAATATATACTATCATAAAAAACATAAGTTTTACCTCTGTGGCTGTTAACAACGCCTTGAATTTTTTTCGCATGAGGTAATCTCATTGCTTGCAGAGAATACACAGGTTCTTGAAGTTGAAAACTAGGAATATCTACAATAAACACATGCCTATCAATGAAAATCGCTAAATTACCGTTAGGCCTTTGATATACATAGTATGTGCTATTTTGACGAAGATACCGGTTTAAGAACGGTAACCAATCAACAATTACCATTGATCGACTAATCTTTTTATCTTGTAGGTTCATAACCCACACAATATGTCTAAAGAATATGTAAACATCACCTTCAACAATAACGAACCCGCTAAATTTCTTATCAACAGTGCAAATATCTAAATCGACCAAAGATTCAACAGTGCTGATATTTGTAGTTGCTTCAGTCGTCTTGACTGTGCTAGATATTGTAGATTTAATTGTTGTACTTGGCACCTCAATTTTAGTTGTAGGTTTGCTACTTCCATATAGCTGCTGTATACCATCAATATCATCTGTACCAAGAGTAGAAACAGCGCGGTAAGCTGGATACATTACAGAATTAACATCACCTGTGTGATGTAATCCTAAAGTATGACCAATTTCATGAACTAAGACAGCAAATAAACTGATTTTATCTTCAATTAGATTATTTTTACCAGTAATCCAATCTTCACTTTTATCTAAATGAATTTCACAGGTACTCTTATTGATTCGAGGAAAAAAGGCATGCCCTAGGACGTGACCTGGTCCATCAAAATCAGTACCACAGTCTGTGTTGTCTTTTATATTTTTATGTGATTTAGCCCCAAAGGATATTATAATATTCGGATATGTTGCTGAGTGCATAAACTCTAAAGGTGTATGATTAGCCCACACTGCAAACGCTCTACGTGCATCGTCATGCTCAGCACCTGTGAAGTATTTTGAAAAATACCAACTAAGGGAGGTATTAGACCACTTTGAATTCTGTCCGGCAAGAGTATATGACGTTATAGTATCTGCCACGCCACACCTAGGACTAAGTAATACTTTAACGGTATCCTCGGTTAAATCTCCTGTAATAGGTAAATTGAAAAAGTCTTGAAACCGTTCCAAGCCGGTTTTAATCAGCGTATTATCACTGTCGTTGTTTAATCGCAAGTTCTCAACATCGGTTAAGTACCCATATTGTTTTAGATATTTTTTGATATACTCGTCAGTTAAATTTTGAGAATTAACACCACAAATTAGTAATGTAATAACAAACAGTTTAATCATCTTCGTACGATGTTATTGCTTCAAGAGAATCGTAACAACTGAATAGAATACGCGTACCTTTGTAATAAATAGGAATATATGACTTTTATTAGAGTTCAATCTTCAAACAAGCTCAAACTTGTTCCTAGTCTGTGACATCATTAAGAATTGTTTCGGCTTACGAGCGTGTTGCGTTATCAGCGAGTATTCCTAACAAATGCCGTTTAATCTATGAAATAAAACATAAGAAATTCGTTTAATACATTTATTTCGTTATAATGGTAAAGTTGACATAATATAATTATATAGTAGTTTCAAATTAGTAATGTAATAACAAACAGTTTAATCATCTTCGTACGATGTTATTGCTTCAAGAGAATCGTAACAGCTGAATAGAATACGCGTACCTTTGTAATAAATAGGAATATATGACTTTTATTAGAGTTCAATCTTCAAACAAGCTCAAACTTGTTCCTAGTCTGTGACATCATTAAGAATTGTTTCGGCTTACGAGCGTGTTGCGTTATCAGCGAGTATTCCTAACAAATGCCGTTTAATCTATGAAATAAAACATAAGAAATTCGTTTAATACATTTATTTCGTTATAATGGTAAAGTTGACATAATATAATTATATAGTAGTTTACAATTATTCATGGCACAAACTGCGCTAATATTATTTTTTGTATGAAACTTGCATGGTGTAAACTTCTCCATGAGGGGAGGTGGTGGACACCAGGATTCAAGCCCTTCCAAATTGATAATGTGTGGTTGAAACTTCATATTGGTCAAATGTTGTAATAGTACTCGATATTTTTCGGCACCTTTTACATAGATGCGATCCACATCACTGAGATGTAATTCCAAGATGTTGGATAGTTTGCTCAGCTCGATGAAACCTCCGCAGTAGTCGAGACCATGATGATGTGTTGAGAGATGGCGGATAGTTTTCTTTTCCAGCTCGCTCAGCTCTTCATATTTGGTGGATGGTATGAATAAATGGTTAACGGGATATTTACCATCGTAAATGCACAATTCTTTTACTATAAAATCGCCAGACCTGAGTTGGAAACCTTGGATGTCGACCACAGCGATTTTCATTTTGAATGTTTCTATTTGGTGGTAAACTGGAAACTAAATGAATTAATTATAACCTACTAATATATACTACTTTTTATCCCCACCTATGACGTAATGTCGATTGTTTCAAACTTCTTCACAAAACTGTACATTGCAATAGTTCCATTTAAATCCTCCAGTTCTGACACGAATAACTTTAATTGGTCGCGTAACACTTGCTGCTTCCGTTTAAGAATCCCCACCTATGACGTAATGTCGATTGTTGACTTCGCCTTCGACATCGTCTTCGCCTTCGACTTTTGACTTCGATTTGCCTTCAACTGACTTCGACTTCGACTCCGACTCCGACTGCGACTTCGCCTTCGCCTTCGCCTTCGCCTTCGACGTCGACTTCGACTTCGACTTCGACTACCCTGTATAAATTATACAGACCCTATATCGTGCCTTCCCCCTCCCATTATCATCCCTCCCCCTCCCATTAGCGCCTCTCCTCCCTCACATTAATGCCTCGCCCCCTCCCATTAGCGCCTCTCCCCCTCCAATTGCCCCCTCCCCGCCTCCTTAACATCTATAATACTTCTCTTAACATCAAACCCCATCCTAGTCCATCATCATGTATAAATATGTAGGGGTACAATTATTCGAGCATCATTAGTTATTAAAAAATGTTGAGTCTACAGACAACAAGACTCTACGACTTCGACTTCGGAAGACGTTCAGCGCTGTTCGGATTTGTAGTAATTCGGATGAAGTCGATGCTTCGGGGTGGATCCAGTTTGATAATAGTAAAAATTACTTAACTGAAAGCCGTATGCTTTTTATTACCGTTTAGTATTTATAGTGATTAAGAGAAAATCACTTCTTACCCTATGAAATAAAACACAAGAAATTCATTTAACGTATCTATTTACTTAAAAATGGTAAACATTATATAATTTTCAAGCTCCCATAAAACCGATTGATCACGATTCGTTATTCCAGCGCATAATTTTCCTTAAACTCTCCAGTTCATGTAAAATCAAAAACCTCTTCACATCTATTTCAACTGGCTGTGTTGTAGGCTTCTTAAGCTTATTTTCCAGCTCCCATATTAACTCTTGCACAGCTGCTATTCCAGATGCTGGTGATGATGATGATGATGATGTTATTGTAGACTTCTTAAGTTCAGACCCTACCGACGCATGAACTGATCGAACGTGACGTTTGAGACTCCACTTTCTCTTAAAGACCCGCCTACAAAATTCACATTCGTAGATTGATGCCGACTTGTCAGTTGACAGTTCGGACCGTGGTGATGGTGCTCTAGACATATTAAGCTCTAACCCCAATGACTGTGGCGTAGACATCTCGAAGTTACTGATTTAGACGGTTGCTAACACACAGACTGAGTACTTCTCCGAGTTTACTCGATTATATATCGTTTAAAACATGACCAATTTCACCAGTATTATAATCATTAAATATTAGGCTTTGATTATACAGGATCTGAATACAGGGATCGTATGACTTCCGGTTCAAAATTGCCGACTTCCGGTTCAAAATGGCCGACTTCCGGTTCAAAATGGCCGACTTCGGCACGCCGGTGCGCCGGTGCTATGCTGGGGGCGGCCGTCTTCGGTGCGTTACGGCCGGGGCTAACTTCACACCGGCGTGCCGGCCCGCCATGCGCGCATCTTGAAATTTTCAAATTTCCCGCCAAAATGGCTTCCGGTGGCCATCTTGAAATTTTCAAATTTCCCGCCAAGGAAGTCGGCCATCTTGAAATTTCAAATTTTCCCGCCAAAATGGCCGACTTCCGGTTTGACGTTTTCAACATGGCCGTCTTCCGGTAGTCGGCCATCTTGAAATTTCAAATTTCCCGCCATGCGCCGATTCAAATTTGGCGCCAAAAGTTCGCGCATGCGCCGCAGAACCGACCTTATACCTACTAGTCTACTAGTCTGATGACCAATGCCATTTTACTTTTGATTTTAATAAACCAAACAATGAGTGTAATTTTGTCGCCAAATTGGGTACAAATTTGCCATAATAATTAACTAATCCTATAAAGGATTTAAGTTCTGTAACATTAGTAGGTTTTGGGGCTTTGCTAATAGCTAAAATCTTATCCCTGGAGGTATGTAAACCTTCCTTGTCAATATCAAACCCCAAATATGAAATTCTGGATTTAAAAAAACTACATTTATCTAAAGAGACCTTTAAACCTGCATCATGCAATATTCTCAAAACTTTATCTAAGTGCTTAATGTGATTTTTACGTGTAATTCCCGTTATAAGTATGTCGTCTAAAAAAACTGCGACACCCTCAATACCATCTAAAAGTGATTCCATAAGTTTTTGAAATTTAGCGGGAATACTAGCAATTCCGAAAGGTGCTCGAGTATACCGATATAAACCTTTGTGGGTCGAAATAGTTACCAAGTTCTTTGAATTATCATCTATACAGACCTGTTGATAAGCATGCGAAAGATCTAACTTACTGAAATATCGACCGCCTTGCAATTTTACAAATAATTCTTCGATGCGAGGGAGCGGATACTGATCGATCTCAATATGTGGATTTAGAGTTACTTTGAAATCTCCGCATATACGAACTGAACCATCCTTCTTCAATACCGGAACTATTGGTGTTCCCCATGGGCTGAAATCTATAGGTTCTATCACTCCAAGCGACTGTAAACGGCACAACTCCTGTTCAACCCTATCCCGGATTGCAAATGGTAGCGGTCTTGCCCTATAAAATTTAGGTGTTACAGATACATCCTTTAATTTAATTGAAATGCAACCCTTATTGAACATGCCCAATCCCGGCGAAAACAAAGAATTATATTTCTTGAACAAGTATCTTAAATCTGTAGGCATCTCTATAATATTCAAACAACTCAAGCCGAGATTGAACATCTCCAGAAAATCACGTCCCAACAAAGGAGGGCCGGTTGCATTATTAATAACATAAACATTCAAATCCTTTTGCGTATTCTGATATGTAATTTTACAAGCAACAAAACCTATAGGATACAATCTATCGCCATTATATAAATTAAAAAACTTATTTGTTTTTGCTAACTCTTTGTTTTGAAAATGAGTCTTATAAAAATTATCTGATACGACTGAAAAAGTCGATCCCGTGTCTAAAGCAAACGTGAACAATTTATTATCAATTAATATCTCAACCTCAACTGGGTTAAATGCACTTAATGTATATAATGAAAAGTCATTAGAGCCCAAATAATTCTGATTATTTTTAAAATCTTTAGGCATTTTAGTTTTATTTTTTAAAAAACAAACTGTGGCCAAATGTCCTTTCTTTTTGCATAAATCACAAAAATAATCTCGAAAATAACACTTATCTGCATAATGATTTTGACGTCCACAGACATAACAACTGATTCCTCGTGTTTCTAGACGCCTTCCTCCACCTCTTTGAATTTGAACACCTCGTTGATGAAAATCAGCTGATGTTGATGCGCGATTCTGATTCCTTCCACCACTCTGGATCTTGGGAAAACTGGACTCGGCGCCTGCGTAAAACATATCTTCCTCCTTCTTCACGGCACACGGACTATTGGACCCCCAAGATGGATGCGTCGCTGACTTAATACCCGCAATTTCGATAACTTCTTGAAATGTGCATTTCTTTTTTTCTTCCATAAGCCGGTCTTGCACAGGTCCTCGATCATACCCAATAATAAAAATGTCCCTGAGAACCATGTTCAATTCCTCTGCGCTGAATTCGCACCCGGATGCTAAACTTCTCAATCTCGTTGCCCATTCTTTAGCGGATTCTTGCGGCATTTTCCGTGCATTGTACAGTTTATATCGTTCCGAGAATATCGACTGATTTGCCTTAAAATTGTCGTTGAGAAGCTTGACCAGATCTGCATATGTTTTTTATTCCGGTTCGACGGGCATGCACAGATTTTTTGTTAACTTGTATCCGTCTTCGCTCAGTGCATTTAATAAAATTGCTCTCCTTCTCTTCTCATCATCGATAGCATTTGCCGTAAAATAATTTTCTAACCTTCGCTTATAAATAGACCAGTCTGCATTTGCCGGGTCAAATTCATGCAGATGTCCAACCAAATTTTCCGCCATTATTGCTGTTTTCTTCGTCTTTCGGTTCGCCGTCTCTTCGCCTCTTTAATTTTCTCTTCAATTAACACTGTGTAACTGTGTAAATCTTCGTCGCCAATTGTGATGTCTTGGCATCACACTTATTTAAAGAACAAATAGACTTTACTTTTACTTCAGTTATCTTTATTACTCGACAGTTTGCATACATGTGTATCCTCAGATCGTACATACATATAGATATATAGACAACCAAAAAGTGACGCCTGCGTACACAACCAAAACGTATTTCCAGAATAAACGAAACTATATCACAAAAGTTATAGAGAAAAATACAATTATTTCTATTACTGTGATGTTATTTTTAGACGACAGTAGGAACCATACGAATCTATTTATTGTATCAAATAATATTTGTATTTGTTGTCAACATTGAAACAACCTTTCTTATAACATGGACACATTCCAACTACTGATACATATATTTCGTTTATTGAAATAAATATAGCAAAATAATTAATCTCTTCAAGAAACCGCTGTAGAGTGTTCACTGGTCAATGATATAAATGTTTTCGCAAGAAAATTCTGGTCACCTTAGTTATCAGTAAACACAGACTAAAAGAAACAGACTATTATAAGTAACAAAAAAAAGTTCGAATTGGTTGCAGTATTATTTATTCATCGGTCCTAGGAATACATCCATGGCCCTTCTTTTTACAAAATGATGGCAAACATGTGCAACCCAAGTGGCATGAACCTTTCTTATGTGTTATCCTTTCAAGATATGCCGGTCCATTTTCGTTGCATGAATGTTGCCTATTTACGCAACCAATCTTCGCGTTTACTGGGCAATGAGACTCGGATATTGATCCTAAAATAATACCATTTTTATTGTTCAGCACCTTATAGTAAGATCCGCATCATTATTAGACTACTAATACATAATAATAATAATGAAACTTTCAAGAGTAGTGATATTGATAGCATGGAACAGAAATAAATGATTATTTAGGATTTAGTTTGTACTTACCCAAGGATACCGAACTTAAGCAAAGAACAAGGTAGAAAATAATTTTCATTTGGAGAGTGGTTTCAGTTGTAACTAAGTTCGTGCTCCTTTGTTTGTTGGAGTTAATTCTCTACCCACGCTCAAAGTATTGGCCATTGTTGACAATACAGAAGCCATTAAGTTTATTAGCTGCTATTATCAATTAAAAACGAGACCGACTATCCCACAATCTGTCTTTAATAAATCAATACCTAATAATAAGCAGAAAAATTATGAGTTTCCTTTCACGTTACAGTAATATGATATTACAAAAAAAGATATATGTATATTTGTGGGTACTGGTTTAATCAGTGTATCCTCCGAAGGAATTGGTTGAAACGAATTTTTGACGAAAGTGAAACCGGAAGAGAAATAAATTTTAAAAACTATTAAAAATTACGGACTCAGCCCGGAATGATAGGTAAAAGCCAAACAAATATCCTTGTTCCTTTTCCTTCAAATGACGAATTATATCTACTTACGTCACAGGCCTCGGTAGCTTAGCGGTTAGAGCAATGCCCCGGATAGGCAGAGACCCCGGTTCAAGTCCGTAGTTTTTAATAGTTTTTAAAATGTATTTCTCTCCCGGTTTCATTTTCGTCAAAAATTCGTTCCAATATGTATATTCTTTCACTGAAATTTAGTGAACGTTAAGCTTTAAATTGACTTCAATATAAAACATATTCCCCATTCTTCAAGTGGGTATATTTGTGGGAAAACTTCACGAACAATATTTAATGCTTCAACTTTGATTGTAAACGGCAAGCTGGGAGAGAAGTGGCGCCATAAATCGCAAGTCGAGAAAAAATAAGGAACGAAGGGCTGGGGCGACGGAGGCGCGCGATATAAATAATATAAATTACACTTTTAATTCGGCTGAACTTATCGACTACGGTCGATTTATATCGGCCTGAAAGTTTTTGAACTGCCTCGGTTTGTGGCGCCCTGCCAAAGAAAGTGTGGCCCATAACACAACATTCCCATAATTCCTTAGATACTTCCGGGCCATTATCGTCGAGATAAATAGAAAATTATGCAGTTCTCGTTCCGGCAACGATATTAAGCTCGCCAGATCTATTTGTGGCAAAAAAAAGGTTACACTTACAGAGCGAGCGCGATAAGTATGGAAACATGGAAAAATCTCAGGAATGGTGTTGAAAAAGTCCACCAACTCTATTCTTTTTTTACGTTATCACACGCAGTATGATAAAGTATTGCAATCGTGCCGAAAAAAAAAAAATCTGATGTGGCCACAAGCGCATGACTGTATCATACTTTTTATAAAATTAATAGTAATGAAAATCTATTTGATCGAGATCGGTCGCGTCTGCATTAAAATAAAGCTAGTTAGCCAGGATTTGACAGATATATTAATACCTACAATAAAAAGTGGTCGGATTCCTTATTTATTTTTTTCAGCAATCGCTATACGTTTTGTATCCTACTGGGCACTTCTTCAAGCGCTATAGGAAATAAAAAATAAATTACACATTTGACAATCAAATCAAACTCCAAAAAGCTCAATTGTAAAAACTTACATTTTGTCAGGCGCGGCCCGTGGAGAACATAAAACAACATACAAAGATCAGGAACAAACATATATGAGACTGCAAAACAGACCTTTTTTAAATATATCTTTACGATTGTCAAAACATCAGCGTTTGACACTACCTACTGACATTAGAATGAAACTATTGGTCAAATACCATCAAATACAATTTTTCATGCAGCTAAACTATTAATTTTACCAAAAAACGTCGTAGTTATTCAGAATTTCCTCTACTTTAATTTATTATTTAAATTTGTTGACGAAATTACAGAAATGGTATCGGGACGAAAGTTCATATTTAGAAGTTTTATGCCTAAACTTAGAGCTGAAAAGCTTTTGGTTCAAAAGGGTCCAAAGGAACTGGATGTTTCCTCGAGGCATTTTTCAAAGATTTTGCAAAGGAGTTGCCATTTCTGCAATTTCGTCAAAATAGTTAAATAACAAATTAAAGTAGAGGAAGATTTGTGTAATTTATGTTTATGACATTTTTTGGTCAAATTAATAGTTTAGCTGTATGAGCAAATTGTGTTTGATCGAGATCGTGTCTGCATTAAAACCATATAGTTAGCCAGGATTTGTCAAACGCTGATTTTTTTGACAATACCTACTGTCAATATTGTCATAATATCTGTCAAATCCTTATCAACTTGTGTTATTTTAATGCAGACACGATCGATCTCGATCAAATAGAATCTCTTGCAGCTAAACTATTAATTTTATATATTGTATGATAAAGTAATGAGCTAGGCACATCAGATTTTTATGAAAATATATGATAATATTTCACTTAACTTACTATTAAGAAGTTCGTAAAAATTAGCAAAGTGACTTTGGCGATGGAATATCATGAAAAGTATAGAAGTTGCCTATTTAGTGCCAACAAACAAAAAATAGAGTACTTTACAGATACCACATATATATTTATATTAGCATTAAAAGCAGAGCTATGATTAAAACAATCATCATCGATATGTACTGTTTTTGAACTGAATATGAAAACAACGATCATTTATAATAATATTTATTTATTTAAAGCATAATAACATTTTTATTATGATTACATAGGGGTTTTGGGGATACGATTCCTACCCTATCAGGTGCCTGGCGCATATGAAAGCAACTTGCTGTAATATTTGAAGAGCCTAGATTAAAAATTCAATGGCTAATTTTCAAAATTCCAATTGTCGTATTCAATATGGCGACAAAAACTGTAAACAATCTTGGATTTGCATGAAACTTAAGACAAAAAGATCGAAACTTTTAGACAAAAAGATCGCC
Source organism: Melinopterus prodromus (assembly GCA_964023965.1). NCBI lineage: Eukaryota > Metazoa > Arthropoda > Insecta > Coleoptera > Scarabaeidae > Melinopterus > Melinopterus prodromus. The sequence continues at coordinate 16,574,322 of OZ030390.1, read as the reverse complement.
GGATGCGCATGTATTTTATTTTATGTGGTATCTGAAGCTCCACCAATCCCAAAGATTCAAAATTCAATATGGCGCGGCGATCAAATATAGTACTATGGCGACCAAAAATTAAGAACTAAAATGCAGGAAATCCCCTATTTTCTGTGTTATCTAAAACCGTCTGATTACAAACCTGTTCAATCAATCTGTCGTGCTGTCATCACAATTCATAATGGTGGATATAATATTGTACTCAAAATTGTATCAAATCTGATGCCATATTGCCAATATTGAAACTTCGGATATAATATATCCAACAAAAATATAACAAACAGTATCAAAATAATATAGAACATTTTATAGAAATTATTACGAGCTATAAACTTTTTTCCTAACCATTATTTAGAAAAATTATTTCCAATTGATTATTTCCGAGATAATCGCAAAACACTGATTTTTCTCTTTATTTTATGCGCAGATATTTGTCGCACATACGATTTTTAGCTCTTCTTAACAGTTTTTAACAGTATTATTACAAGATAGAAAACCCCAGAAATGATTTGGCTATCTATCAAAATCGCCAATTTTGCAGTTGTACTGTTTTCGAACTCACCGATTCAATTATTGTGTATAAAAAAAACAGGGAGGTTCTTTGTTTTGTTTTTCGTATAATATTATTAATGGCCATGTACTGTTCAACATATCGTGTCATCATAAATTTAACAATGACACTTTTTATCACATCGTAAATTGGTTTGAGAAGCATTAAAATATTTATTACACGCGATTTTGTCCGCAAAGTGGTTTACTAGTGTGTAGGCCAATGATCGTGCAATTCGCAAAAACAATGCTTTCCAACAATCCTCGATAATATAATTTACAAATGAAGATTATACTTTTCATTACATTATTTTTAATTGCGTTCGTAGTAGGTAAGACTTTTTATACAGGGTGAAAATAAATTACTATTAGAAAGTAACAATTGATAAGGAACTCATGGTCGCGAATGTAGAAATGTTGTAGACTTAAAAAGTTAATGATACGAACTTTAAAAACTTGAGAAGCTGGGAAGTAGGTTATGTAAGCAGTCATAGGATAGCTCTTTAAATACTTGATGTTATTGGTACCCACCAATTTTAGACACACATGAATTACTATTCCTTTGCTATTTCTAACGATTGTACAAGGGGCCTTTATTAACTCTGTGCAGCTCGTCTTTCCGGATGTGAGGTCTGTATCAAAAGTTACTGTTTACCCTAGAAGTTTGTATTAGTTCATTTACACTATGTAGAATAACATATAATTTTTCTTTACTCTAGCAAAAAAGAAGGCTTGCAAGGAGAGGAAATTGGCCACCAAGTCATTCCCAAAAAATTGCAATCTCGGCTGCACAAATTGGGAGCAATCGTGCGATAAATTTTGCAATATTCGTTGCATGATCTCCAGACGAAATCAGGAAAACATGACATGTACATTAGGGTGCGCTTGTAAGGCGGGTTTTTGCAGGAAGCATGATAAATGCATTCCAATAAAGAAATAACTGAGTTTGGCATTGTTTTTATATACAGGTTCGGCAAGCGTAAGAGTTGCTATAGGGGATAGCACAAGATAAACACTGGCCTAACTGTTTCAGTTATTTGATTTATATCTTCGTAGAAAGAGAGGCGAAAAAACGTCGTTTGATAGGGAAGACGTTATCTGAATACTTTGAATGTTATATTGAATACTTGCGAAATGTCTATTTGGCTATTTGGTCTATGGAAGTTATGCTCCTGTAAAAGTTATTCTTACCTTTATTGCTCACATGACAACATTGGGAGGAGATTATTCAAGAATATGTTTTTTATTTTAAAGTAAAATACTTCTAGATACAAATGAATCAATAATTTCAAAAGCTAAATAATATTTTTTTGAATGTAATGTTTTGATAAAAATGCGTGTTTCTGGGCGGGCTCAGGAGTAAATAAACTACACTATGTTTGATTCACTATTTCTTGATGGATGAGAGAGACATCTGTTGGATATATACTATGTTTTCAGCGCTCTACTAAAAATGACTCGCCCATAGTCATGTTACACCATTTCGTTGCAAAAAACTTAAGTCAATGACCTGTATATAGAAATGTGTGAAGTAAGCAGTCTCCTGTGCGGTTTAGTAACAGAGGGCCATCGCTTTGTCAGATGATTTTTTCAACTACATATTGTAAGAACCTAAAACTACTAAAATACCTTATTGTATCAAAATTGCTTCTCTGGCTCTTATTTAGACGCTTATTTAAAGACAACGGTTAATTAAATATTATGTTATCATTATGTTTACATTTTAATTGAAATTGGAATTAGGTATGTAAAACAGTTTTTTAAATATAAAAACCAATTTTTAAATGTTACAAATAAACTAGTTCTAATCAGGTTTTTAAGAAACCTAATGATAACTGATCCTGCAAAATAAATGGTAGTAATATGTTTTTTTTTACTTTTTGCTGGATTACTATGTAAAAATTGTTTATTTAAAAAGGACCCCGAATCCCAGAGACATGCAGTACATTCAGGACATTCAAAATTAAGTTTTATTAGAGGAATACAGCATAGAAAACAAACAACATACAAACAAAATCATTGCTATCTTTAGTCTCCTTTTTCGGTAATACTTCTATTTTTTCGGCAATTTCTACTATTCCTATTCCTTCTTGGTTCTTTTTCTGTAATTCCTTCCTTTTCTATTTTGCCACAGTTTTACTTTGGTGGTTTTGTCTGATTTCTGTTTTCCTGTCTTTTCTGTAAACTTCAAATGTGCTTTTGTCGAAATAACTTTAGGTAGATTTAACAGAGTCGGTAGTATTTATTTGGCAAGACCACTTATCGTTATCATTATCAGCAATTTCTTATATAGCACCTGGAGTATTATATCTCCAACATATACAGAAGACAGTGATAACAATTTGTTAAAAATCTTTGCAAGCTACCAACGTAAAATAAAATTCAAAAAATTAACAGATTTTGACCAAAAGCAATAAACGAGTTCTTGCCCTGCAAAGCGCTACAAATAGCTGACCACACAATAACCTTAATTTGGAGAAACGATTTATTTAAGAAGACATGAGGTTGATAAAGAACTCCATACTCATCAAATATATTGATGTACTCCAATATATTAAGAAGACAAGTTTATTTCGATGATTGTATTTATTTTGATCTCTATCATACGGCCTATTTTTTTATTATATTATGAATACTACTAAATTTATTAATCCAACCGTGTATGTTGCTAAGTTACAGCGTTAATAGTTCCAGCGATATTCAACTGTTTGTCCAAAACAGGTTGCAGGTTTTTTTTTTTGAAAACTACGTTAAAACGACATTTTGCCAATTTTTTGATTAAACTATGTGAGACATATAGTCAAAGCCAGTAGGTAGATGATAGTATCCAAAGATAGTAGGTACACTATACTTAGTAAATTTGGAAGTTGTTCAAATGGCGTTTTCTTGCGTTTTTTTAAATGTAACCCTCGGTTTAATATATGTTGTCTGTAATAACCCTTTACTTCTCTCCAATTTACATGTAGTATGTCATACACCGAATGTTATTAGTTTTGGTGATATTTCCAATTTAACGAAAATGTAATGCAATTGCTAATTTTGATGCTGTGCATACAAGGTATTTGGTAGTTTGGAACAAAGGTTTTGAGGAGCGATAGAAGAGGTGATTTGAATACAAAGTATTACGGTTATCACTATATTAACAATTTGATATGAAATTTTGTATTTTATATGTGGTATTTGTCTAACCATAAGTCAAACAAACACACGATTTAAAAATTTTGAAACTACTACTAGAGGAAACCATGAACCCTGTACTCTTAGGTTAACTATCGTGAAAATTTGTTGGGTTCTAAAAGTGTTGAACATCGGACTTTCTTTGATGCGTTTTCTGTGTTCACACACAAAAACCAAACAGGCAATAAAAACAAGCTGATAGGAATCTTTAGATTCAGATTTGTATACATAGCAAACAAAATCTATTAAAAACTCTTCCATATAAACCACTTTCATTTCACGTTATCAATATTATTCGTATTATCATTCATATTATCGCAATTTTGAATAGTCTCTCAAGAAAAATAACTTATTTTAAATCAATTAACGATGGTAAAAACAATGTCGGTTGTCTTTTACGTACTGAATACAAATCCGTTCACAAACATAGCTAGCTAATCAAGGCGAGTTTTAGCGTTTCTGTTTGCTTTTGTGTATGAGCGCACATACCACTAAATACAATGGAATGTGTAATTTACCCTTGTCTAATTTTATTGTTTCATCAGTTTCAATAGTCTGGCAGAAAGTTGTGGGTGATTTGTCTAGCTTAAAAATGTTAATACAGACCAATCTGAGCTAAAAATCAGAAACAAATTGTTGTCCTTGATACAAGACGTTTTTTTAAATTTTACTCAGAAAACATTAACAGGAATAAATGAAATATTACACTGGAATTATTCTACTGATTCAAAACGCAAAAACGCGCGTAAAGTTGTCGGTAAAGTCACTACCACAAATGCGAGCAACGTTCATTCATTCCTGGTGTTTCTCGGCACATGTTTCGAACAACAAAAACCATAAATAACGAAATACAGGTTAAGGGTTGCATCCCGAAACTCCTCCGAGGGCGGCTGATATATACGATATATAAAATAAAATTGGGGTCGTCCTTTTTCGGTACCGGGTAACAAGTATTGTTTCGGTAGCAATATTTCGCGCGGAATGCCGCCGCCAGGGGGCCTACACCGAGTCGTACTGGACCGTGCAAAGGAAGAGAGACAGAGCTCGCGAGAAGGGAGATAGAAGGGTACATACCATGACCTGGGGCTCCGTGCTGATCAACTTCGAGTCGGTGATGAGGTTAGATTTGTTGTACCACTTCACCTCGGCTGGTGGCTTGGCCCCGGCCACGTCGCATCTCAGCTTCACGTTGGTGCCCTGAGTGACTGGACCGTCCACTCCGTACAACTTGATGCCGGTCGGTCGCACTACAAATTGAAACAAAACGGACAAGGGTCTAAGTGGCGGTGACACAAAATGCTTCGATGGTATGCATATTTCATCTTATTGCGGAAGAAAACTTGCGAAAGTGAGATGAGGATAGACAGGATTTTAAGGATTACAATGCTTAAGATTCTAAAAAACCACAGGAGTATTTAATATCGGTTAACTATGGTCAGAAAACGTTTTGGACCCTAAAACTCCATGCTGAGTATTCAGTATAATTAGAATTGGTTTTGACACAAAGTTTGTGTCGTATAAGATATTTAATGGAATTGAAAACAAGCCTTTTTCACGATAGGCAATGTCATTTATACTCTGTCCCACGATAGGTGGGACTTACTCGTTGCTTAAAATCGTATGAATAGACACATGAAAAAACGTGCTGTCTTGTTCTAGCGTATAGGTTATTGCGTATACGGCTTGCAACGTATGCGCAAAATAACTGAAATAGCTGAAATCGCTGAGAAAGTTCCACGTGTCGTAAGACAGAGTATATTATGGCTTGATTATTCATTGCTTGAGACCAGGGCTGTGGAAACGGAGTCGCAGTCGGAAAAAATGTACTCTAACTTTGACTCCACGAGAAGATGCAATTGTAAATTTTGAACTTAATTTTGTATTATTGAGAATTAATTTAATTTGTTTTATACATTTAATATACACTGCGGGCCAAAAAAATGTAAAATATTCAATTGCTCATATTTCCAAAGATATTAAGTAAATTCAAGCATTTATTTGATGAACTAATTGCTTATATTGTGAAGATTGACAGCATTTTGCAAGTTTGCAGTGATTTGGAACTAAAATCAACAGTTTGCCATCACTTGTCGGACGGTCAGGTCTTTACTGTTCGTTTTTCACGTAAAAATTACATGTTAATAAAAAAATAACACATTGTATTCAGGCTGACTTCAGGCAGATGTTGGAAGTGTTCTTTATTTAAACATGACATAAAATAAAAAAGAAGACTTGGTTTGAAATGATGCGACATACTCAAAAAACGTTGATTTCAGCTCCGATTCAATCTTAGCAAAAACAAACAAAAGAACAAGAACAAGTAACACACGTCTAACATTTACAGCTAAACAATAAGTGTGATACATCATAATTGAAACTGATGACAAGACCACCTAAAATGATAAATTTAAACATGCCGCCCATATCAACACCAATGGTTTCTTCTCGATCTTTAAGGATAACTCAAGGACACTGTTAGATTTTTGTTGCCGTTGCAATGTTTTTGTTACAAACGTCATATTCCACTGGTTTTCACTAAGAACAATAAAAAAATATTGTTTAAATATATCAGCCTGTATACGATGCTATAAGATCTCTAGTCCCATTTTCTACCAAAACACGAGAAATGTCATTACCCATTGAATTTATTACACATTTCAATTCACGTTAAATTGACCAGATATTGTCAGAAATTTTGCATAATCAAACATAAAGCTACATAACTTTGGATTGAACCGTTCTGTTATTGCAAATATGGTATGTTTTGAATCTTCACACTACAAGCAGTTCGTTTGTTTAAAGGAATATTTGAATTGACTAATTATTATTGGAAATATGAGTGATTAAAGGTTTGTACCGTTTTTTTTGGCCCACAGTGTATTTACACTGTGGTGCTATTGTCTTAATAGAAAATTTAATGTTGACTCGTTTGTATTATAGGGCGTAAAATTTTGAATCATTTACATATGCAGCGCGTCCAACCTTTTCTCGCCTAACTTTTTTCATATAGTATAAGTCACACTGAAAAAAAAAAAACATTGAAACTAAAAAAATAACATTTACTTTCTCTAAAACAATAAAAAGTTTTAAAGGTTACCTGTTTTTTCATTTGTTTATTCAGTTACTTTTTGTTAATTTTTCTGCTAAAATTTATTTACTTTTTTGTTTTATTGGGTATAGATGTCTTATTTCTTCGGTTTCGCAGTGTGTCCTATATGCATTTTATTTTACTTTGTTTGGCAAAACACAAATTTGTTTATTTGAATGAAAAGTTTCACTCAGAATGAGTGCGAAAAATGTGAGACATTCTATATATTTTTTTGTACGCACTCTATATTAGTTGGAGTGGAGTGTTTTTAGCGACTATGTAGCCCTGCTTCAAAAATGAGAAAACCAAGAAATTTTGAAATTCTGGCACATTTTAAAGGGCATTGAAATTTTACAGCAAAATATTCATTTTGAGAAATCTACAAAGTATGTTCTTCAGGACAGAACATACCTGACTGCGTCGGACTTGCGTTGACATTTTTAGTTATAATATGTATTTCAAAAAATGATTTTAATTCTTGACAAGTTATTTTAATTTGACGATTTGATTTGAAAAGTAAATTGGAAAGTAGAACAAAAATTGCAATATCTCAAAAGAATTCGGTTTTATATAAGGCATGTTGGGCTAAATTTAAAGAGAAAAATGTACAATGATTTAACAAACTTAGATATTGTTATTATATGGATTCACTTAATAGTAGCAATTGAATATTAACAAATTGAGTTGTTAATATTCAGTTGTTAGTAATAAATGATGATGTAAGAACATGCGATAAGATATAAAACTAAAATTGAGAAACAGTATTCAAATTTAAAATTTTTCAAATTTTAATTGAATACTCAGTATTCAATTAGTTTTGAAGAAGCGAGCAACATGGTTCGCGAAACGCCAGCATTAACAAATCTTGACACACGGCATAACCCGGAAGCAGTTTATTTTCTAAATGATTCTGGCCGTGAAAGCCTACGTTCTTATTTAATATAATTTTGTTCTAGAACAAAATTTGAATACTGTTTCTCAATTTTAATTTTATATGTTATCACATGTTCTTACATCATCACAGTGATACATATTTCCCAGCAAGAAACTTATCCTAATTCCTGTACTGTGAATATACTCAAAAACAAAATTTGAATAAAAATTTCTACCGCAGTATTGTTACTGATGAATTAACTTACTACTGAACAAAATAATCATCAAATCGTAAGAACAGTTTAAAAGAAAATAACCTTTAAAATGGTCTAATCTAATTTTTAGTGGTGCATTATTTTGACACGCAGTGTATGTTGATATAATTATTTTCAAATGAACTTGTTTAGTAGAGCTGCTGTAGTTTCCCAAAATAAAATTAAGTTCCTTTGTATGTATGCATATCTGTATCTGTATGTATATCATAGTTATTTTGTGTTAAGAACTGTAAAAGTATAGCAAATATAACATCATAAGTTTCTATGAAAAGCAAGCTTGAGAAATATGTGTATTACACTAATTGCTAAAACAAACCCAAGTGTGATATCAGAAATGGTGTGGCAGATAATGCATCATCAGTCTACTATATTGTATAAGTAACAGTAAAAATCCATTTAATTTGTAAATCTGGTTTCTGTAGTAGGACGATTTCCAAGAATTTCAATTTGTCCTTAATATTAATTTTTAATTTAAGCAGCAGACTTATTTTTGCCACTTCATTGTTTCAAAGTATTATTTTACGTGAAAGATTAATCATTAGAGAGGGCGACTAATTTTTGTTCAATATCAAACGCCTTATGAATTGACTTTTCTTGGAAATATTATATTACAACATCCAATCTGTTCACTTTTCAAACACGATATTAATAAGAGATTACAGCTACTTTGGCGAGCAAAAAATGTAACAAAATCTGCCAAGAAAATGAATCGCGTGCCGCTTAAATTAGAATCGAAGCGGCGGAGGACGAAGAAGGCGCAAAGGTTTTGCGATTAAAAGGGGCGTTTTAAAGCTGAACTTTGGTGGGAGAGGGCAGTTGTGATAAATAGTTACCGTTAACGTCTGCATTGAATGACTTTATAATGGGCTCGTCGAGTGCAGCACTTTCGACTTTGCATTCAAATTTCGCCTGTAGATCACCCCTGGAGAGCACCAGGTCAAGCTTGGCGACACCAGTTCCGGTACCATCCCCATTGTCCACCGGAGTGTACTTAGCTGAAAACAAAAAGAAGAAAACATGAATTATCATACCCTTAACAGCATATTTGCTAATATACCATCATCAAATATATGAGTATATGATTATCTGATAATCTTAATAACTATAATAATGTTTAAAAAGTTAAAAGATACTAATAATTATAATACATTTGTTTACCTTAGTACTAACTTAACACCTGCTTAGCATTAGCGAAAACATAAACCCGACATAATGATTTAAAAAGATTTAGCAAACAAATGTATTTAAATCACTTGGTAGGGTATTAAGCATCTTCAATGCTTTGCAATAAAATGAGTATTGAATAATATGTTAATCTGAAGTGATTCTCTTGCCGAGAATTGTATTGATGTTGCTGACTATTGTATGTAAAATAATTAGTCATATAATTTGGAAATGTCTTATTTATTGATTTATATACTAAAGTGTGTATCTGATACAACGTTTCTTGTTTAATAGTAAAAAAAAATATATTTGCTTTACATTCACATTCATTTACAACCACTACCAGTTAACCTTGAGGATTGTAATGCGATTCCTAGTGGTCGATTCTAGGTTTTAATGTTAGCTTATTAGATGTTCTTGCTAAGTATGTACCTTATCTTTCAGTTCACCTTTTTAGGTATATAATAATTTCAAACTAGTGCTTTAATGACAAAAAGATATTTAAATTTGACCATTATCTCAACAATTGTGTTAATCGATGACCATTTCTGGAGTTGGATTTACCAAATTTCTATTTCCCAATATCATAGCTCACGTATTCAATACATTCAAATATAACTTATTTCCTTTATACAAATAACGACAAAAGTTCAAAATATAATGTCGCACTTACGTCACGTAAGTGATGTCCTGCAATTGATATTAGTGTATCGTCTGCAAACAAGTGCACGTCACAAGATTTCACTATTTAACTTATTTATGGAAAAATTAAATAAAACAGGTCTCAAAAAAGAGCCTTGTGGTACTACCAAGATATTTGTTTATTAATTCACTTGGCTCCTTTTCTGTATCTTAACTTTTTCTCTCCTGTTTGTTAAATAGTGTAGCTAAAGCATGTTTCAATTATATTCCTACGATTGCATAAGTTTCCATTTTTTTGTAATAATTTTGAAGGACAATCGTTTTTTATCCGGTATTCTAATTCTCCTTTCTAATTTGCCCATCTCGAATGAATTCCTGACTCTTGGTCAGTAATTATTTCATTGTCATCGAAGTAATCACTGAGTCGTTGTTTAACAATGACTTCTAGTATTTGTTGTAAATTTGGTAACGTTTTATAGGCAGAACCTGAAATTGTTGTGTAATGCGATTTATTTTGAATTGGTTTGCTGATGGTGTTAAATTTGACCGCTATCAACAATTGAGTTCTCGATTACTTGTTCTGGAGTAGGGTTTACCTAATGTCTATTTCCCCAACATAGCATTCGTTTTCAGTACATTTAAACATAACTTTATTTCTTTATGCCTTGTCACAAGACTACTGAAGCAACATCATTTATGTACAAATTAAATAAAATAGGTCCCAAAACAGAACACTGTGGTACCTCAAAGCTGTTAAATTAATTGACTTATTTGCTCCAATAAAACCGTTTCTCTACTGTTTGTTAAATAGTTTTCAAACCATGTAAATTCTACCTTAATTCTGAACGTCTACCATGACGCATCATTCTTCTATAATTTGTTTTTAGCATTTCTAATTAATTTGAATACGCATTTCTAGCTATTTTGTAATTATCCCAATCCACAGTCGACTTCGTTAATTTTGCTTTTTATACGTATTGTCTTGTTCATTTTGTACCACTTATTAATTAAATTTAATTAATTCAGTTACTCGGGATACGGATTAAAAAGGATCTATACACCCCAGATTATTAAATTGGTCATTAAAATAATTCATGCTTGAATTCATGGATGGGCAATTTTTGTTCAGAAATGGTGAATGCGCCGGCAGTTTCCGATTACACTGCATAGAACTTAGAAAAGATATTGATATAAAAAAAACAATTACATTCGGATGAAGTTTGTTATCAGAAATACAGAGTAATAATAACTTTGTACATGCAGTTTGTATCCAATTAAAGTTTGTTTATGATTGAGGGAACGAACCTATCGTTACCATTAAACTTTTACAGTTTATAGAGCTGGCGGCTAGATAATTGAACAGCAATGGAAACCTCAAGATGTCCGCGACACAAAAGCCTTTTCCGGGACCTCTTTATTAATTTTATTGTTCTTCGCGTTCGCGCCCGTCACTATACGCCGAAAACCGAAAACTTATTATATTATTGCGCTCGTCGGATTGTGTTTCTGCGGTGTCAACGGCGGACAATGAGACATTTTACTTTTCTTCGCCACAATGGGCGGAGCGCGAACGTTTTTACTGTTGTCTGTTTCTTGGATTTTATTCAGCCCGGTCGTCAGAGCCCTTTTATTATCTCCGATACGACCATCTAGAGATAACTTTAAGAGCGCGCGGCTCAGTTATAAATGCGACCGGGATAGCGCTGACACAATGGAAGGATTCCGGAATTTCGGTAAGCCGATCTCTCCTTTTCGTATCCAGGATACTAGGGGCATTAAAATTAAATCAACTTGATTAATAACTTTTGGGGGTATCCATTATTTTACTGTCATTGTCGGAGAGAGGCGAGTTAAATGTGTTTAGTACTTAATTCGGATATTGGAGGGCGCTTCAACTCAATCGTTTCTTTTTTTACACAATAGATAAAGGAAAATGTTAAATTGCCTTGATATGTTTTGATACAATCACCTAATATCGCAATTTTGACATAACACATTACAACCTTTTTTTATGTGTTTTCCTTGTTTTTCTTTCACTGTTTATCCCGTAATAAACTTATCATAATAAAGCGAACAACTTAGTAGCTAACTTATAATAATTACGGTGAACTAATATTATCATTAATGGAATTAATAAAAAGTTATTTATGTACCAAAGGCATTTAACGGATGTTTATGCCCCAAGTTAGACCGTTCTCGTTCTCGACAGAGGGTATAAACATCAAGTAATGCCCGTGGTACATACAAAATTTCATGTCCTACAATGTTTGTTTTCCTCCGTTTGAATAAGTTGAGTTGAGTGACAATGCAGACAATTAATTGTCAAACAGAATAATCGTAATCGCCAATAATTGACATTGACGATTTAAAATTTACAATTTGAAAGTCAAATATTTGATGTATCCGACATAAAAATCATGACAACGCTTAATGCCCTCGCGGGCGTTCAGAATCCTTAATGCCCTCACGGGCATAAAGTAGCTGTTTTCGCCCCGGTATCTAAGATGTAAAATGTCACTTTATGATCATGCAGGACATAAAATAATTTTTATTAATGTCAATATTCGTGATAGAAAAATTGTTATATTTATAAATTTAAGTGTTTGAATTGAGCGACATTGAGCGACATTGAGCGCATCACTTGAAAAAATTAAAAGCAAGCTGGAGTTCCGTATACCTTCATATTTGGGCATTTGGTCAACAAACGAATTTTATGTAAATCCGGGGAGATAGTTTTTCTTACTTGTAACGTGATTTTGACAGTACGAAAATAAATCTATACTCCGAGGCACATAAGAGGGGTCACTTAAATTTTTTATAACCTTTGATGTTTCATAACTTTTATAATTCATTATGGATGTAGAAGATATTTCAACATCTTGTAAACAATTTCGTCAAGTATGCCTCTCCCGGCTTTGCAATTTAGAAAAGGAAATTTGTGCAACTTATTACACCAAGAGAATCAACAATATGTTTTGGTTGTCTAAAGTAAGTTTGATACACTCTATGGAGAACTTAGGCAACTTAGTCAGGTTTTAAAGTAGTCTGGTAAAAATCCGAATCAAGTAAGTATATATTTTCGCAGATTTACTAGTAAAACAGTGTAATTATAGCTTGAATGTTCAATAGCTTTTGGGAATTTTAATTGATTTTGATTATTTTTTTAGGCGCGTTTCTCTAGAACTTCGTGCAAGGCAATATAAACAATGTTACATTTATAAAGTCGTGCAATTTGTGAATATAGGTGTTTGATATTTGATATAAATCATTAATTTAGAATAATAATTTATTATATGAGTTCATATATAAGCCGTAAAAACTCACATGGTGACTAAATGAAAGAAACTGTTACCTAAGAGATCTTATAAAATGGATTTTGACAAAAATCCTACACAAGCCAACTCGAATGGTTCTCGATATGCGAGGTTGGCATACTGTTTGAAAATTGCAATGTTGACTGCTGTTTACTAAAGCTGTATCCCTACATACATCCAGATTGAGACGAATCAAAAACAAACAAAAATATCACGAGCATCATGGATAAATAAAGGAGAGACGGACGGAATCATAATATCATTAGCAAAATAGTGAAATTTATGAACAAATTTTCTGTATCTAATCAAAAATATAACTAGTATAAAAATAACTTTTGATTTGATACATTTACCAGTCCTTAACTTAATAGAAAATAATAATCAATCAACTAACAATAATTTGACTATCGTCATATAACTACGTGACTATCCTGACCAACAATGAACAAAATCGAAGTGAAAACTGTTTTTGGTACGCTTATGGCAACATAATTGCCGACCTGAGTTTTTGCGAAAACTACTACTAAGAACTGCAGGTCAACTGCATTTTTTATTCTTTTTAGAAACTAGAGAAAATCTGTATTTTCTGCTTGTAGATTCAGATTGTACGCAAAAAAGCATATCAGGAACAGTTTCACTTATTACTTATTATTTCACCTATTTTGCTTTCTGTTGATCAGGATAGTCACTTTTACCTTAGATTCTTATGTTTTTAACAAATTATGTACTTGGAAATGTTCTGTTATCCAGACAATCACATTTTGTCTTCCTAAAATTTTACAGAAATTAAGTTTAGTTATAAAAGAACCAATTGAGGCAAATTGAGACATTGAAGAATATTTAAAAGTTATGTTTTCTATCATAAATATGAACCACTCTAATATACCTATAGTCTTGTTGCGTTACGTGCTTTTAGTTCGTTCCACATTTATCCATATTAGTGGTTCGCGGTTCCTATTTTCCGATCTCTCATTTGTAACTGGATAACTCTGTAAAACACGACATGAGAGCCAAATTAAACATCCGAGTGGCTCACTCTCCAACACTCCACGGAAATAGGATATTCCTTTGTGTCCGGAAGGAGCATCAACTTGTTAATCGAAGTAATCACCGAGGGATCCAATTCACTCACGGCAATTTCGGTTAGGGCCGAAAATGAAAAGATCGGCCTTCCGTCCACGAAGGTTTTAAATAATCTCGAGTGAGTGTGTGTGTGTGTGTGTGTGTGTGTGTGTGTGTGTGTGGGGAGAGAGTCGAGTGGAACGAAGTGCCACCCATCATCGGGACAGAGAGGCCCGCCTAAAGGAAATTGAGTCCACTATCCCGCAGTTTATCCTTTACATGCGCCGCTTCCAATAAAGGAACCCCACGGGTGTTCGTTAATTCACTAGACAGAAAGGGCTCGAGGCCGGCCGTGGCCGAAATGTTATGAGCGAGACGCTCGCTCGTCCTTCATTACCGGTGTCCGGCAGGATCCGGGAGCGGCCAACGTCCGCCGCCAGGACGATGCTGGATGCCGTTAGATTTATATCGTAGGAGGATCCGCATGCGAGGATTTATTCCACGCGATTGAACGGTGGCTTGAGTTCAATCTTATATTTATCGGATGGAGGAAATTTTAAATTCGATATTGTGTAAAATAAATCAATCCTTTAAGGGTGTTTTACAAATATACTCCATTGCGTTGCTATAGACTACTTACATAAGTTCTTAAATTGGGTACTGAGGTTGTGTGTTGTCAGAATTACTGTGATTACTCCCTTCTAAGTTTGACCTTCTTAGTGATTAAAATTATCGAAAGTGTTGTTGTTAGAAACTTCTGTTTTTAGATATAAAAAATCTTTAAAATCATACTGAAACCAATGAAGGTTTTTATTTATGAATTTTTAACAGCATAAAAGTTTTTGATGATCATTTAAAAACCGAAATATTCCAAAGCCTATAATTTTTTAGTATATAATAATATTTTATTTAATCATAACTCAATTTCATTTTGATGATTTAATGTTAATGAACCCCACGAAAACCTGTCTTTTGTGCAGTATAAAAAAAGGAAACTTTGATCCTACATTTACTAGCAAAAGTTTGAAAAGAGATCTAAAGTTTGCTTTAAAAAATATTCTTTTCCGTTTTATTTTTTTCTCACATATTGAGATCTATGTCACTTGAAACAAAAACATATATTAGATTTGTCGTTCCCCAGCACCATTGACCTTAATTTACACGAGCTACGAAAATATGATAATTTGTAGTCAATATTAGGAAAAGTGCGTTGCATAAAAGTAATATTGTTTATTATACTTTTATTTTACACCCTACCGTTAAAATCCCCTAACTTGAAAAAAAAATCTGATGTGGCCAAGCACATGACTTTATCATACAAAATATAAAATTAACAGTTTAGCTGCATGAGAATCTATTTGATTGAGATAAATCGTGTCTGCATTAAAATTAAACTAGTTAGCCGGGATTTGACAGATATTTTGATAGTCAATAGTATCAATAGTAGGTATTGTCAAAGCATCAGCATTTGACACTACCTACTGTCATCAGAATAATAGTTATTTATCTCACAAGTGCCGAAAGTACGGAATAGCGCGACGAGCGGTGATGCGGCGCGTCACCGATCGCGGCGCGTCGCCGTCGCATGTGAGCGAGTCGCGATATGTAGTTTTCGGCAGGAGTGACATCAACGTTTTTTGTGTTGATTTTTGAGAAATACGTATCTAAAAAAATCAAAAATTGTTATATTTCTGTATAGGAAATGTTAGGTTGATACCACTTCTACGAAACGTCAAGTTTAAAAAGCTAATTCAAATTCTGACAGATTTATATTCGTTCATGTCACTGTAGATGTCACATCCGTACCAACATACTAAAATATAACTACACTCATCGCTATACTTTATTTACAATTTTCTCAATTTATCGTTTTTACAATTAGATATTACAACGGGTTGATAGTTCTTATCAACAAACAATCAAATTGGTGATCTTATTTTATTTAAATTTTGTATTTTGTACTTTGCTGCACTAGAGCGGCAACGTTCTATAGCGGTTCTCCAACCTCTGATGAAATCAGCTGTTTTCGAGTGTGACAGCCATAGACATTTCTGTGGTGACAGTTCAAAAAAATATTTGTCAAATCCATGGTCAAATCAAGGCTACTATGTAGTTTCATATCAATGCAGATGCGACCGATCTCGATCAAATAGAATTTGCTCTTGAACCTAAACTATTAATTTTACCAAAAAATATCATAGGCATAAATTATTCAAAATTTCCTCTACTTTAATTTATTATTTAACTATTTTGACGAAATTACAGAAATGGCAGCTCATTTGCAAAATCCTTGAAAAATGCTTAGAGGAAACGGCCAGTTCCTTTGGACCCTTTTGCACCAAAAGCTTTTCAGCTCTAAGTTTGGTCATGAAACTTCTAAATCTGAACTTTCGTCCCGATACCTTTAGTAGTTTCTCCGGAATCATCGTCACAAAAATCGGGTACACACACACATACACACACACACACACACACACACACAGACATTTTTTTGTACCTTGGTCAAAAATGTTCAGGGGACCCAAAAAGACCTATTTCCGCTAAAATCCCAATTTTTTTTTTCGGCATGATTACAATACTTTACCATACTGCGTATGATAAAGTAAAAAATTTCTTCAGACTTCAGTACAAAAAAGATATGTTTCTTTAGGAAAATCGGCCCTCTGCGGGTGACTAAATGTTTTTCAGGTGGGCCATTCTTTAGTGTGGTATATGTGGGTACAGAGAAAACTTTTATCAACTATTTTTTGATAGACCCTATTCTGCATGTTCAAGTAATTGAACTGAGAAGAAAATAGAGAAAAATACAGCCGGAATGTCTGACTTATACTATACCATACTATACAAGTCTTGACAATTTTCTTTCACAAGTTCTTGTGAAATATTTGATGAATTGTCCATCAATGTTTTCCGAGGTGTCAACCATGTGTCAGCTGGCTAAAATAACCTTACTGACAGTAATGACCTATAGATACAACATATATAAATACACACTACGCATGCGCCAAGTTCGTAGATTTGATTAGCTGGATTGGATCCATAGGCTGCCACAGTGCTGCCGCCAGCTGTCACGTGTCTAAGGTTATCTATGAGCTGCTAGTGGTTTGGCGATAGTGATGCCGAAATATTACTTGCTAACGGCCGCGGTAATACCGACTGCGCACTTTAAGCTACAATACCGCCATCTGTCGACGGTCCTAAAACTACTGGCTACCCATGCGCAGTTTGATCCCGGGCACCACATCGAAAGACAAAATATATATCTACGTCTCACATTGTTGGAACCGAGACTACACATTGCCGCTATAGGACAAGCTCCGTATAATCCCTAATACGAATATGGTAAATACATACATAAACTGCATAAACTCAACGATACCATACTGGATTGAACAATACCAATCTCAAGTAAAACCAAATCTCCTTCTCAATTTTAATCTGTCGTGGTGTTTTTATCTATAACCTAAAATATATTTATTTCAATATCAAAAGTGTTCGAAAAGGAATAATATCTACTGCAGTTTTGCAAATATCGTGGATAAAGATTGAAAGATGGATACACACTGTATTTTTTTTTGTTAGCGTCAGCTGTCATCTTGTGTTGACACCAGCAAAGCGTTTATGAACACTTAATGAACTTTTCATCAAACATTTGACAAGAACTTCTCATAATATATTGTGTACCAAGCCGAGAAAGTGATTATTTTCCTGGCCGAGAGAAGAGATGCGCAGGCGAGCATAGCGATCCAGGGCACCTCATGAAGCCCGGAAAATCTCTTTCTGGGCGTGGTGCACACATAATTTTTCATCCTACACAACAATATAGTATTAAATTCAGCCGTTTCTAACGACTAATCACTGACGTTTTGGTTTTTGACAAATAAACAAAGTAAACGTTTTAATCGCAAACGTAATACCGAACGTATAGAAGCTGTGTTTTAATTGGACAGATCATTCGGTCGCCATCTCATGGGCATAATGTGTAAAGTTATTTTGCACGTCTAGCCGTGAAAAGTGTTCGTTATCTGACTAGAGGGCAAATAGCATCCTTTGTGCCTCTTTAGAGACGCAAAAATTGCTTTTTCGCATAGTGTAGGATAACAAAGAAAATTGTTGAAACATGTATAGTGTAACTCAGGCTATTATGATGGATTTTTAAAAATGAAACCCATACTAAACGATAAATTTCGATTTAATTAACAGTGCACGCGTCGGTTAATTTGTTAATAATAAGTTGAAATGGATCTTAGCAGTGCTATCAAGTTTAGTAACTTTGACAAATATTGTTGAATAACCTTCGTTCATAACTAAAATACTTTCATACTTTACATATGACTCCAAAACTATTGGCTTTAGAGAAAAATGTTTTGAAACAACTAGAAAAGAACATATCCTCTGAAACCATATAAAAAATATATCCGCATTACACTAAAAGTGCGACACAACTTTCATTGTTTTACTGGGATTGCATTCCGATAAGGTATCTATCTAAGTTCGCTGTGGAGGCAACTGAAACGCGAGGAATCTCGCTCAGTGCGGAGCGGCAAATTTCCAGGACGATGTTTTTCGTAGGTCGTTGTAATGAAAGCACATGCATTAACTGTTTTATAGCCACCGCGAGGAGTCGGAAAGAGGAGGGGGGGCGCGGATCTGTGAACCAGTCAGTCATTAGCCGACGTCCACCGTGAAAATAATTACAACTCTCTGGCGGAGATTTGGCGGAGTCGCCGGAGCTCCGTACCGCTCCGACAGTAAATACCAGGTTTAACGGGCGCACCGGAATAAACTGAATGTCGCTCGAGTTGTACGCGGAGTATGTGATGCTGGTGGTTTTGTCGTATGAGGAATTAAAGTAAATATAGCGTGTTTCTCGACTCGGAGAATTCGGTGTGCCACTCGGTCAATGACGATGACCTTTCCACGATGGGAATTGAGGATATTTTCCGATCTTGCTAAAAAATTTAATTTAAAATTTAAATAGTTTTTGTTTATATTGTGATTGTTATGATTGAAATGAAATGAAAAAAGATATTTATTTTTAAAAAACTCGGCCAAAAATCGTCGAAGTCGAAAACCTAAGCACTGTAGTTTTGCGTTTCGTTGCCAAAATGTGCGTTTTTGAGGCCCATTTGCGCTTCTCAGAGGACTAGACTCTCCTCCAATTGGCCAATTTTTGTAAAATTTCGTTAGACAACGAACTGTGCCCAAGTACATTTTCTGATTGCTGATCTTGTTGTTTTAAATAGCAGCAAAATCAAATCAAAATCTGTGGTGTATGGATTTTGTGCCCTTTTACCCTTTTATACCCTTTTACCTTTATTATACTTGATTAATTTGGTTGCAATTACAAAACTTTATAGTGTAATATCTCGGGAACTAAGATTAAATAGAAGAAAAGTAATATTTTCCATTTTTTACTTGAATTTGATGCAAATCTACCATTTTGATGAAAAGTGACCACATGGAAGTCTGCTTATAACCGATTTCTCAGACAAATTTCATAATTCTTCATACACTTGATTCTTGAAATTTACTGAAACAATTGCAAAAAGACAAAACTCCAAAGAAACTAACTAGGCAATAGAAATATTTCGGACAGATCTCAGCTGATTCAGGTAGGCATTTGTCCATGCTATCCGAATGAGAAGACAGAATTGCTAAAAACGCAAATTTATTACTATTTTTGGCGACAGCAAAACATGAAAGTTAGACAACAGAACCTTCTAAGTAGGGCGAAATGAAACAAATAAATAATGTTTAACTGTCATTTCCTTTGGTACACAATGTTAGTTTGCCTAATCTAAGTTTGCTTCTAGGTAATGGTGCCTAGACTTCAACTAATTAGAACTTTTTCTAGTCATATCGGGTACCATTTTATGAACTGCCCTATGTTTTAAACGACGATAGAACTTATTTTTTTTTAGAAACATAACGAATGTTGAATCACCGTAACTAAGTGCTCTAAAATTCTGCAGTAACCCTGCTTACGCTTGCAGGTTACCGTTATCAAAACTAATTAAACTCGCCGTATAATTTACACAACGGCTTTATACTATGGCTTCGGCGCGATGCCGGCATAAAAGAGGAATATAAAGATTAAAAGGGCGGCGCCCAGTAAAAACTAAGAGAAACTACCGGTCCGAAGAAGTGGTTTGCGACATAATTTGTGGCCGCACTCATCCCTTTACGGGTTTACTGCCCCGGCTAATTATTGCAGTTATAAAAGTACGTACGTAAAGTTTAACACGGCGTACGTGAGTACGTTGTTCGCGATTGTAAAGTAAACCTTAAGGAAACTTCTTCCCCCGGGTTGATGGTACCCGGTAAAGTGCGATATAAAGATTTTGCGGACGATATACTTTTTATATACCGAGGTTTTACTGTGGAGAATTGGCGTTCTGATTATTTCTAGGTTTTTCTACGTAACGTAGACTACGTTAATGTAGATCAAAGATTAGGAATAGATTGTGTCATACTAGAACTATGGCCGGTTGCATAAAAGCGATATTAATCCATAGATCAAGTCTTAACCACCGTTTGAATAATACCAATATTTTATAAATTTAATTTTAGGTTGCATCCGTTCACTTCCCAGCCACCCCACTTCGAAATTTCAAATAGCACCCCTTATCTTGTGATATATCATTTGAAAGGGCATAAAATTCTCTACTCAACCATGATAAAAAATTAAATCTATCGAGCGGTTCTTAAGATAGACTACACAGAAGATGGAAGGTATGAAATCAATTATTATTATTACATTGCGGCTTGGATACACTGTTGAATTAAATTATAGTCATAAGAAATAAAAAATTTAAAAAAATAATAATTAAAGAAATAAGAAATTATTTTATTGTATGTACGAAATGGTCCCTATTATTTGCTAGACAAAAATACATTCTGTTTTCAAACTCTTCGCGAACGCAAATAATGCTGGCCATTATGCTAGTCTATCTTAAGAACCGATCGATCGATTTCATTTTTCTATCATGGTTGAGTAGAGAATTTTATGCTCTTTCAAATGATGTATCACAAGGTAGGGGGTGCCGTTTGCAATTTCAAAGTGGGGTGGCTGGGGGTGAAGGGATGAGACCTAAAATTCTCTAGGTAGAATTTTTTTACTTCTCCCTCAATATCTAAATCGACGTGCTTCCACTCAAAGCAGTAATCGCATCACGTCAAGAGTCATTAAGGGTGGATACTTTTGAAATGAATACACTGTATAATCCGTGTTCAGAGATAATGAAAAATTGTATGCAAAAGAATTTGCTGCATTTGTTTTTATATCGGCAAAAATTTGTCCAAACCTCCTTGAAATGGGGAGAAATGTTCAGAAAATATCAAGCTATTCTATTTTTAATATCAGTATAAAATGTTCAAAACTCAAAATCGAATAAAAAACTCTTCATTTGTAATGCTGCAGAAGAATTAGGTTGCCAGTTAGTAAAAGAATTATCAATGTAGGATAAATTGTTTGGGATATAATCAACTGTCAAATATTTTAGTATCCCCTATTTCTTTTGATCAGTGTAATAAGCGTGTATTTCTATAATAATAATAATAATGTGGAACTGTATATTTTTTCTCTGAAATTGACAATGTTTTAGACTGAATACGATGAATACGCTCTTCATAAAGCATAAAGCATTGTATTTGGTAAGGGTATTTTGTTTGTTGCCAGCGCGGGTTACTCCACCCAAAGAAATACTGCGAGTACTATAAAACAGCGGTCGCCAACCGTGGGTCCGCGGACTTCTAGGAGCGGAGCGTACCTGTGAGATCGCCGTGAGCGGAAGAAAGTTGGCACCCGCTGCTTTAAAAACAAGTAAACAGATTTTAGGTAAAATAAGAAATTTTAAGGTTTACTTAGAGGCCTTACTTATTAAATTTTCATTAGATTGGGTTCAGTTACTACGAATGTGCAAAAAATACCACATTTTTTACATTTTGCAATTAACAAAGTTGTTTTCGGTCAAACGAAATGAAACCAATTTCGCTATTTTCTTCATGCAATCGTTTAAAGAAGAAAATTTTATGTTAAGTTTCTGTAAATCCAAACATTGGGTAAGACATATCGATGATACCCGTGTAGTTTGGCCACAAATTCGTTTGTTTGTAAGTGAATTATCACCGAAGACTTATTAGAGAAGCAATTGAAATTACAAACAATCCAACAACATTATTGGCGAGGATGGCACTGACATTAGTAGGATCTAGAAATCGATCTTAACGCGGTCAAGTGTGCAACACATAGGAGCGGTAATTCAATATGTGTGCAGTGAGATATAAGGTAGAGTTTTGGTAGGTTCTCAGTATTCAGTTAGCTCTCGAAGAAGCAATCAACATAGTTCGCAAAACTTTAGCAATTGCCAAGTTTGACTCACGATAACCCGAAAACAGATTCTTTTCTACGCACTTGTTTAAATGAAGCCATATTTAATCCACTAACTAGAGCATCATGAAGTCTGGCGTTTATTTCAGCATCTGCTTTGGGAAAATGTTTTATAATCGCCTAGCAGTGTTGCTCGAGTAGCACTAAAAGCAGGAAAGATTATGTTCCAAAGAATCTCAAAGAAAGAAAACCTTGTAAACGGTACAGCAACTTCATCTCTTAAACGCATCCGAGCTCACGAGAGCAAATTTTAGTTCCATTCCGCCCGAGCAGCGCGCGGGCGGGCGTTACGATTATTGGCCAAACAGGCAGTGTCGGGGAAATATAGGACGACGTCGCCTCTTACCCGTGCGATTTTTATTATTCCAGATAGTGAAAATGCGCGCCAAGGAAAGCTCCTTCTGCGACGAGCGTAATTGGTTTTTCGCAATATATTGCGTCGGCCTCAGCTAAATGTATCGCATGCTACTAGGAGTCCTAGATGGGTTGGTTTTGCGAGATCGAGCATGTGCACTATCTCGGCCCGTAAAATTTACCTGCAGATGAAATCAATTCAATTTAGTGTAATTTTATAGCTCCCGTAGAGAGAGTTATCAGCAGTGGCACTTAAGTGCCGTATAAATCTAGGGTAGGACGTCCGACCTGTCCGATATATAAACGTATTGCCCCTAGACAGGAGGACCTTCACCTGCACGCCCATCCGTCTTCTGGATACATATCCGACACTCAAGACGGTATATTTATAACAAAGACAGAAAAGGGAAAGTACTTAGGTTTTTTGTTAGTGTAGGTGTTTTTTTCTTTCGTTGGAAAAAGGCAACGCATGTAAATTGAACGGAAACTTGCTCAACAAGATTCCTCAAAATTGGAAATGTGTACATTGAAAACGGCAAACCTTTCAACATGTGAAACGATTAATGGGAAAACCTGTTTATCGAGGTTTTCATTAATTTAATGTCAACATTCCTTTTCTATAGTATATCCATACAGAAAAATGTTCAGGGTTTCAGTTTTGAGAGACAAAACTATATGAAATTAATATTTTTTGGTGCAATTTAGTAGACGTATGGAAGACGGCGTTTGGTAGGCACTTTAGCCTGTGTTTTCCTGAGTTAAGCACTTAAGTGTTTTGAGATGTTTGTAATAATAAATAAATATACAATGTGAACTGTTGCATCGTTCAACCAATGTTAGCACCAAAAACGTTATATATACAAAAATAATTTGATTTTTTTAAGTCTTTTAAAAAGCTGTCAGCCAATGTAAGGTATGTAGCAAACGTCATAGGTGATGCTTTGAGCAGGGCGACCCAACTCCATCATCTCACTAAAGTTTCGTTATTTTCGAGCAGTGAGCATTCATTATACAGGCTGTCCCATAAAGATCGCGACAAACTGAAAGGGGTTGCCGGGGACACCTAAACAAGCATTTTTTGTCGATAAACCCACATCAGGAAATTAACCGTTTAGGCACTAGAGGCTAAATTAATAGAAAATAGACTGAAATAATTTATTTCTGTTGTTACGATTATTTATTACAAGTATTGTTCAATGTGTTGTCCGTGATGTTGTATACATAAGTTTGCATGGTTATTTAGGGATGTTCGGATCCCTTGGAATATACCAGGAGTGTCTTGGACAGTGGTGCAAGCCGCCATCACTCTTGCCAGCAGTTCTTCTTGCGAATGTATAGGTGTATCGTAGACCAGACTTTTTACATGTCCCCCAGAAAAAAAAGTCGAGTGGATTTAGATCCGGGGATCGCGCGGCCCATTGAACAGTACCGCCCCGAGCAATCCATCGGTTGGGGAACTGCTCATTTAAGTACTGACGCACATTCACAGAAAAGTGACCGGGACACCCATCATGCTGGAGCCACATATCTTGTCGTATGTTAAGCGGAACATCCTCTAAGAGCACTAGTAGAACATGTTCTAAGAAGTGTCGATAAATGAAACCATTCAATCGTGGTGGAAGTAGGTATGGACCAATAACATTGGCTAATAACATGACCAATAACATGCTATGATGAGGTTGGTGACGTTGTCGAAATCTATGTCATTACAAGCGCGCAGATCTTCTTCCATTATATCGAGCTTATCCATTAATAAGATGCATGTCTGCGAGTTTAGCAAATGAAAATTGTCCCATTTTAGCACTAAATGTCAATTGAAATAACCGTGTGTAATTCAACGCAATAGACCACATGTTCTATCGGTGCAATTCGATTGCGCGTGCGCGCGCTACATTTTTGGAGTGTACCATATGGTTCGAACTTTCCTAAATCACCGTCTAAACTAATGTATAGACCAACAGTGACAACTAATAAACAGTTTTTGTGATAAATAAAAACATAAATGATTCAGTCTATTTTCGTTTGATTTAGTGTAGTGCTTAAACGGTTGTTTTCCGGACAAGGGTTTATTGACAAAAAATGCTTGCTTAGGTGTCCCTTACAACCCCTTTCAGTTTGTCGCAATCTTTATAGGACACCCTTTCTTGCTGTTTTAACAATATTTAAACATTATCTGCAGATGTGAAATTAAGTAAGTATGTTTGTTTGCACAAGGACTTGCGTACAACGGTTCACCGTTAGATGGAACCACATCTTGGGCGTCCTACAGACGTAGTACGCCGATCTCGTCGATCTCCCTTAAACATTCGCTGCATTTGTACGTATCGTTTATAGAACTAGGAAATTTTTTAAGAAAAATGATGACGGCTAAGTTACTGCAGTTGGAGCATTGCTCAATGTGCTTCTCTACTAACTTCAAACACGAATAACCCAATTAAAAAAGTAGTGCACTTGGCTACGCTACAAATGGCTCCTATTACGCCCTCAACATGTAAAATTTGTGTTTGTGATGTTAGATATAGCAATGACTTTTTACTTCTTTAATAATTGTGCGACAGTCATTAAATTTTATTTACATTATTTTTTTTTTAAATGTTGTCTTTATTTACACAATTAACACACAATTAACGAAAGTTGACAACATACATCAAATCGTCTGGAAGCGGTCTATAATTTCGCAAATACCACTAATTGTATCTCAGGTTTAATTTATTATATAAATGATAAATTCACTGATAGGGCGCTATTCAATCGGCGGAATGTAAATATCACACATTAAACTAGCTTACAATTGTGTTAGCATTTTTTAAAGCAATGAACGTTCTGTTCGGTCACTTTAGTATATGAATGTACACATTATAAACTGTCAAATTAAATACTTACGACGAAATTTAGATATAAGTATATAATATTTATGATTTATAGGCTTTATTTTTAGTCAGCAGCATAAATAATATGATACTCGTCAGGAGGACCCGTTCATATTACCAAAATAATAATAATAAAATACACCAACAATTATACTAATAAATATTAACAAAGTTCTGCGGTGTCAGCTGTTTTGCTTTGGGTTCGTTTACAAATTTCTTGCTCGTGAACTAAACCCGTTATGAGCTTGACAAATAAAATGCGATTAAAGTTTATTATTATTACAGCTGGAAAGTTCTTTAGAATAATATTTTAAACCTAAAACATTCGTATAAATCTTTTAGCGATTACTTTCCCGAAAGCGGCGCATTTTGTCGGAGATAGCAGCGGTTGACTACGACAAGATGCATTTGCCATCCGCGGAAGGTTGATGTGTCCCAGTTTCTTCGTCTCACTTATTTCACTGGGAACACTACAACCACCGCCGATAAAGCCAAGACGATGCCCTGACTCTCGCGCGACATTTCTGTTTTATCGATTTTTGTCGGAAACGTCGAGCTAGGTGACACCCAAGTTGACACATTTCAGGTCATAAAAATTTTAGGATCAAACATTCCTGTCGCATGTAGTTGATGATGATGTCATCAAGGTGACAGTTTTAATAGTGATTTAGCATTATTTGTAAGTTTAGAGAAACATTTCAATATACAATGTCAATCATGAACTATACGATTTAGTATATAGATAATATTGGTTAAATCGACTTATAATTAATCAATTACTCGAATGACTTGTAAAAAGTATGGAAGTTTAGCAAAAAATTTAAAACTCCGGCCCCTCCACCAAAAGTGAATAGGCATTAAAACTTGGTTTAGAAGCTCCGGCCTTAAGATTTGAGACCTTGTGATCAAAATACGTTATTACTGAACAACCATAAACTATCTATCGTCAGAATATACATGAATAACGCCCTTTTGCAATATTTTATGTTTCAAAATAAAAGGAATTCCGAAACTTTCAATTAACAGACAACGTAAAGAAGCAAACTTGTGAGAAAGTCAACACATTTTAACAGAACGCTTCTCGCAAAAAAGTAATCGTGCCAACGATGCGCAATTCTGGGCAACGGGTGGGTTTCGCGCTTTAGACCATTTAAGAATTCAGCGGTGGTAGTTTTAGCGCAGGGGTGGCCCGTACGTGTTTCGAAGTGATTACTCGACTAGTTCGCGCCGGCTCTTCGCGTCCTAATGATATCTGTAACGACCTGTAATATCAGAAAAATCTACACGGGTCCTCATTACCGTGTCACGTTAACCGTTTGCCGGGCGTCGCGGCGCAGCCGGAACAGATAACGCGCGATGCAAGGGGACGTGGGGCGTAACCGGATTTTATGGCGTGCAATACCCGTCGACGGCCCACGGGTCGCGTCGCCCGGAACGAATTTCAATTCCCGCGGACGGAATGGTCACAATTAAACGCGAGGTAAATTCGTCCTGGAGATTACGGCCGGGTGCTTACAACGGGATATTGCCTCTGCGGATAATAAAGTGGGTGTCTAAATGTGCATGTTTGATGGAATGCATAACTATAAACCATTTACAAAGGAATTTTATGTAAAAAGTAGTTTTTGTACTTGAACATAACCGAAAAGCTTCATCCTACTTCAAAACTTTTAAGGCCAATTTTTAAAGTTAAAATTGAAATAAGAGTATAATAGTTCCTGTAGGAAACCGTTGTGATTGAATATGGGATGTTCCAATCACTGTCCACTGTAGTACGTTGAAATGAAGGTTAATGTACAAAGAACATAATACAAATACAAAACAGCGATGAGTTGGATTACAAAAACATAAGCAAATTTAAAATCAAGTCAAGTGCCAGTATGAGTGGTTTGGGGCACGACGAGTGAAGAGTCCACTTTAAAACCGAAACCACAGTAACAAACTGTTCTTTATGAAAGCGATATAGAAACAGGTAATTTTAAAACCGGCAACCAAACATTTGAATCGACTGTATTATTTCTATTGCATGCTAGAAATATGTTGGTACCTCTCAGGTATAATTTCACCAATAAGAGAGATAGATATATAATTATAATCAGTTGGTTGAACAGCCAATAGGAAGCCATTATAACATAATATAACTCTTGTTATTTGTCGGATAACCACAGCAGTACATGACTACATGCATTTATTTCTCAAAGTAGAGCATTAAATGCAATTGCCTATGCATTAAAAACGTCGAGTTAGGACACCAGAATAAAAAATGACCACATTATGACATCCAGTGGTAAAAATGGATGATTTTTAGCACTAGTGGTAAAGGCATTTTCTGGCAATATCAACAATAACATGAAAATTACACCTGAACTGGCAGGTATAATCAGTTTTTGTTGTAAGCAGTTAAAAGCAGATAATCCTTGTCATAAAATATTTTTAACACGAAAGATAAAATTTCCCATTTTATGAATGCATTGTATTTGTATTTATAAAGACAGCATTTATTAACATTTGTATTCAGTTAGCTCTGATGAAGCGATCTTGTAATTATGAATTCTGACGCAAAGCTTGACCCGGTAACTATTTATTTTTAAAAGTAATTTACTCAATATGCGACGGATTCCACTAAATTAAGCATAGAGTTAGTCAACAATAATATGTACTTCTAATGCTTTAGACCAGTGGTGGCAAAGTCATTTACGTGCGCAGGCCACAAAATTCTAATCTGAACTTCGGCGGGCCGCATACAAAAAAAAAACTCAAAAGAAGTGATTATTAACTGGTAATACAGTTTTTTCCCACCTAAATTTTTCGTTTAAAAATAAAAAAAATTATGCAATGTTTATAGATTTCTATTTTCAGGCTACTTGGTATCGTTTTTATAATGAGATCATGTTATTTTGACAAATACAGTCTTAGAAAAAATACTACCGACCCGCAACTAGGCATTTTAGTAACATTTGCTTAAAGTACATTCTTATAACATGTTGGTAATACCTTGTTAGATCAACTTCACTAGGTTTACCGTTAATTTTTGAAATGTTTGATGAGCCACATCAACATTTTGCATTTATCTATGTGTGCGCGTGCAAAAATAGGTTCGGAGATAAAAAAATAAATAAAAAATCATATTAAGGATTTTTTATCAAACATTTTTCATTCAAAATTCAGGGATTAACTAAAAACTCTATTTACAAAGTCTCATGAACATTCCAAATAATGTTAATTTTTTATATTATTACTACATAATTCATGTTTAATAAAACAAAGATAATAACGTGAATCGAAAAAGAAAGGTTCAGAAAATATTTTTTATTCCTGTTATTGCCAGTTTATTATAGCGGGAAACCCCCATATAGTGCTTCAAAGTTCAGGCAAAGAAACGTAACATGGAGTTTATACTCAAAACTGAAGGTCGAAATAAAAACTCTTCATCCGTACTCTCCTGAAGACTTAGGCTACCAGTGAGTGAAAGAATCATCAAAACCGGATTAATGGTTGGGGAGAAAATCAAAAAGAAAAAAAAATGACAAATTTGTTATTATCCCCTAATTTGTTGGCCAGTTTAAGTTCAAAATCATCTCCAATATCTAAATACACAGTTTCATGAACACTAAAAAACAATAACATATTTATTTTTTGAATTCTTACAACGTATTCACATTTCACGTTTACCTGAAAAACGATTCTTACAGTATGCGTTTAATCTTAAACCCCCATTCAAATGATATTTACGAAGATATTTTAAAAAATATGTGCTTATTAATTCTACAAAATTTCGGGGAACTCTGTTTATGTTGTTTCTTGGCTAGTACTAGTAAAATTGTCTGATAAAAAATATGCCTAATAAGTAATCATGTTGTTTCATGACTATTATTAATAAAATTGGCTGATAAAGAAAAATATGCCTAATAAGTAATAACTAGTGTCCATACACCAAAGCACCTTTCAAACTTAATAATTAAAAAAGGTACCCAAAAAAGTTTATTTTTAAAATTTGACTGTATTGCAATGTATTGCAATCTTAGGGAGGACAGTGTGCGCAGTGGGGTGTAAATACAGGTATATAAGGGAGATTTTCTTGGTAGGACTTCAGTATTCAATTAGCTTTGAAGAAGCGAGCAACATGGTTCGCGAAACGTCAGCATTAACAAATCTTGACACACGGCATAACCCGGAAGCAGTTTATTTTCTAAAAGATTCTGGACGTGAAAGCCTACGTACTTATTCAATTTTATAAAACCATACATATTTCTATCAAATTCAATAATTCTTCAGATATGATATGACCTGAAAGTGTCTAATCGTGACATAAACACACAAAACATTACAGATAGCTTTACTTGTTATTTACTAAATTATACGAAAAAGATAATAAGACAGATTTCAATTTATATAATGAAACTTTTTTGTGGTAGTTATCGTTTTCGTTTTAATTAATACCACGCCCTTTAAAATTGCAATCACAATTACTACCATTACGAGATAAAAAGTAGAGAGAGAGAACCCTTACGCCCGGTAAGTCCCGGCAAACCCACTGGAGTTGGGATTTAAGTGCGTAGGCGGCAGTCCGTTTGAAGTTCGCTTTGTAATTTAATGGTGTGTTTACTTCCCGTGTGTACGTACTTAATGTGCCAGATTATGCGAGGCGCTTTGAAAACACACACTGTCAACCCCGCCGGCATGTTTAGTGCCTGTTGTGCCCGTGGTGTTAGTTAACAAGAACCCGAATAAAACGGGTGCGAGCCTGGAAAGCGGTTCGGACCGAATCAAGCCGCATTAAGAAATCCTTTCGCCTTGTAAATCACGGTAGGCCAGGTATAATTAAGGTGTACATTATTGAGGTTACGACCCCTATGGGGGTGACTTCAAATAATGACTTACGTACGTGTACGTTGTTAAGCCTCGGTTACGGACTCGTTTTAACTTGAACCTCCGAGGAGAGATAAAGATATTAATCGCGCTGTGTATTTTAGATGTCAAAGTTTTTGATATAATTTAGATATACGGTGGTGTTTCCGCGACATATTTTGTTGGGCGTTAATACTAATTAGAAGAAACACTGAAATGACGCAAAACACTAATTAGAAACAGATGACTAAAATCATAATTAAAATTAACATACTATGTAATGCATATTGTGCATTATTGATTTTTTTATAAAACGTTAATGTGAAAACCAAACAAAAAAGGGAATTAACAATAAAACGCTTTTAGCTGGATTTTAATCTGTGTAAAAATGTAAAATCCAATTTTTTTATTTTTTTGTTTTTACTCGGTTTTGCGCTTCAAATAACCAATCTTAATTGCTTATAGACATTTAAAACATTAAATAACAGACGTTAAACATTTATAAATACACCAACCTAATTAATATAGTCACAAACCGTCACAAAACCAGTGTACAAACCCTGCTTTTGTAACAAACTAGATAATGTGTCATTGGTATTTATAACGGAGTTGTCATAGCAAAATATCTGGTTAATCACAAAATCACTGTTTGTAAATGAGTAATTTGATTACATTCGATTTCGCTGACAACACATGTTATGATAAACGTTAGAACAGTTTGTGTGTTAAGTGAGTTAAGATGGTTTGTTCATATTATGAGAATAAACAGACAAGTTAAAGTATGACGTAGAAATTAAAAATTGTGTTACAGATTTAAGACCCAGTTCTACCTCACAAAAACACGTTTTCACAAAAAGGTAATTTACTTTTCAAAGTTTATGAAATTTTCAGTGTAACTTCTTAGATAAATAAAGAGTTGGGTTGAATGAAAAATAATTTATTGGAAAGATACAAATTAATTTTACTTGTACATCTTTGGCTTTTTCAAATATAAAACATCTAGCCCAACGCGTGATCCAAAAATAGATTTTTTATTTAAGTACAATTTTCACCCAAACATTTTAATTGCAATAATATAGCGTAATTGCCAGAAATGTATTTATTTGCCCATATTACTGCTGCTTGGTGTAGACAGCAGACGTCAACAGCTTTAAACACCACCTATAACTGGTGACTACGGATTGACATTGGTGGGGGACAGGCTGACCACTCCCAGCATAAGAAATCGCAACGAAAAATTTCGTTTCGGAGTTGCGATGCTTTCAGAATGGAACCTTAATAAAGAATAAATAAAATAAATAATTTAATTTTTAGTTTAATTAAAAGACGTAAAACTTAATTAAAACTTTTTTTTTAGATTTCTAATAAATTATTAAGAAAAGCTTTGGAGAGGTCATTTTAACATTTAAAAAAATTCTAGGTTCTTTCGGAAAAGGTCCAATAATTTCTATTAGTTATAATGTCAAACAATACTATTATGAATATTTTGCTTCGCGCCGCAAAAGAAATTAAAATTTTCAATCAAATTGAAAGCAACAGCTTTAAAAAACAAATTTTAGACCACAGTTTCAGAATTGCATTCAATTCATAATTACGTCAAAACAAGACAATGTATTTTTATCTGAAATCCTGAAACTCGCAAGTGTTCATGAGTCATAGACAGATATTTTTTAGGTGTGCGGACGCATAAAGAGATCGAAAAGTATGAAAACGCCTACTGTTTTTGGATTTACATACAATGATCATTAGTTTTGAAATATTATTGGATTAAAATATAGTTAAAGGGCGGCAATTTTATATATAAAGATTATATATTATTGTTTTATTACATGAATTAATCCCATGTATTATAAATGTATTGTAAATTTTGCAGGTAACATTTAACAACTGATGAAGACAACGCAGTGATAATTAATGCAGGTGATGTTAAGAAAAACTTGTTAGCATTAAGCAGCAACAAATTCCTCAAGAGTAAGATCAGGCCTTAACAAAAATAAGTTTCTTGATCAAAATTTCGAATCTATGTTGTTCAGAGCAAAGTATTTGTAGTAACGTGAACTCGGTAATCATAGAGAATACAGTATAGTTTTATATTGCAGTCAAATTTTAACTCATTAAAAGTTTATCGTGGTATAACTGTATAATATTGCAGGGCCAATAATGCCTTCAACTCATGTGCAATCATTCCAGAGAAGTCTAGACATTGAGCAGTTCAGAGTCTACCACTACGCCCCGTCGCAAAACTGTATTATAGCAAATTAAAGTGGATTGAAATGTATACGGCTGCTTACTCAAGTAGCAGGCTAAACGGTGGGCGGCATCGGAATCCGCACGAAGGTACTATCTCGTAAAATTGATTCCCGGTTTAGATTTTGCACCGCGTTCTATACAAAAGGGCCCTGCAATGTCTCGAGGTTCGTTTCATTTGCCGAATACAATTCGAAACTTTTCTGTAACCGGGTCTATCCGCTACTACTTTATGTAGTTTGTCGAGAGCTCTCACACTACTTCAGCACACCACCACTGCTCGGCTGAAACTTGAACCGAAGCAATAAAGACAAGAAAAATTCCGTTCACTACTGTGTGTAAAGAATTGGTCTTATTTATTGGGTAGAAAGCACAGATACAAAACTACGTATAAGATACAAACCTTCTCAATATGCTGTATAAATATGAAAATATTCATAGAGCGCATTAGTCTTTTTTTAACGATGTAGAATAAATTTTTATTTTGATCATTTACTTTACATAAATTGCTGTTGCCATTGTAAACCGTGGTTCGAATAGTATAAAACATAAAACGCGTTTGCCGTGATCAAACTCGTTAAGTAGAATTAATTGTTGCGGCGGTGAGAATTGCAAAATGCGATGCGATAATAGGTCATTTGCGGGAAATAATTGCATGTTTATATAGAGCCCGATAATCAGCGCGGGCTTGCCAATTAATCTAGCAATTGTAGCGATGATACGTAATATTATCTATGGTTGTAAATACTATCTCCGTGTCTGTGTCATTGCCCTTTCAGTATTGTTTATTTGCGTATTCAGCAACAGGCACAGTTTAGGAGTAGAAATTAAAAACAAAAATTGCAACCGATTTCTGTGGGTATGTGTAATATTAAGTTGTGTAGAAGTTAGCAAGACTTATATAGTTACTTATATAGTAGTGCTATCTGGCGTTATATTTTTAAAACATAAACGCACGGTAGACAATTTTGCTATTTCACAGCGACAAAAGTCAATTTTTATAGGTATTTCGTTAGAAATTGACGGTTAAAACGGACAAAAACAAAATATAAGGCATAGCGTTCAAAATTACTACGCCTATAAACAAATTATTTTCAGATTTTTCATTAACTTTTTAAGATTTATGACGTTATTGACAGCGTTTATATTTTCTATTTCCTATTTTATTGGAAAGTGAGATAAGCCATAAAACAGTGCTTCAGCACAATCTGACATCTATTAAAAATGCAAAAACTTTAGGTCTTTAAAATAGGATTGATTCACTAATTAGCAGAGCATAAGTTTGATTACAGGAAAAGATAACTAGATTTTTATCTTATGTAAGTAAGTTCTGGTAAATTTAATACAGTTAAAAATACTACCAAATAAAAAATTAAAAATATAGGTTGCCATATCAAAAAACGACGATGAGGTCATAACTCTTACAAAAATTGATCGACAATTCTGAAATAGTATATTATAATACAAGTTTTATAAGACACAAATTGGCGCACGAGTTGTTTTGGGCACGACGAGCGTAGCGAGGAGTGCGCAAATGAACGAGTGCGCCGGATACGTCTTATAAAACGAGTGCTATATACTATGTTTACTACTTTGCGGCATTAATTTTACATAAAATTCGAAAATTGCGGATGTCATCTTACAATTTAGAATAGTTTTATATTCAACAGTTGGTTGCTTTGGTAAAATTCACAAATACGATTGACGCCAGCCAATAGCGATTGAGATGACAACCTTATTGGACACTTGACGTCAATATCATCAATCATGGAAAACTAAAAGTTACTAAAAGTTTGTGATCTAGTGTTTTCATAACGACACCGAAAGCGGTTTCGTAGTAAGTTTATAACGAACGCAAATAACAAAAATAATATTTTCCACGTTATGAAAACACTTTACCACCGTTCTTAAACACTAGATCACAAATTTTAGTAACTTTTAGTTCGTGGTGGTAACAGCCTACTGTTACCAACATTCTTTATATCATTTTGTATTTATATATTATCAAAATATCTGTCAAATCCTGGCTAACTTGTTTTATTTTAAGGCAGACACGATCGATCTCGATCAAATAGAAACTCATGCAGCTAAACTATTAGTTTTGTATATTGTATAATAAAGTCATGTGCCTGGCCACATCAATTTTTCTATTTATGTATTCAGTTGATATGGCTACACGAACAAATAAAAGATGAAATGAGGAGAATTTTGATAAATTCTTGTGTGTTGGTATTTAAGCTGTTGATAAGAAATTAGACGGCCTGTAATGTGAAAACTATCGGCTTTTTTTTCTTACAAATTGTGGTAAAGTTGAGAAAGCATTCAGCAAATGGTTGGCTAATATTATGGATTTTTTAATACAAATACACATACAGATAATAAAATACTAGTTAAACCTAACCTTCCACCGTATTAGGTAAAACAAGAAATTGTTTTAAATTACTGATCAAGAAGTAATCATTTCTAGAAATGTCATGAAAATTCAATTCTATGCATCTATTATAAATAATATCCCTGGAAAACGCTAAAACTGCTCCACATTTACATGAATATACACGGCGGTATGTTATGTTCCGGAGGTAGTTTTTAGCTTAAAATATTCATATTTTCAGTGGATACTATACTTGATACATAAAAAACAACAAAAGCTTTTAGGTTATTATTCTACATATTTAACGATCGGCCGTGATGGTCTCGTATTAATATTTTACGCGCTAAGAAAATGCCTCGGCGCACTATGGAAGCGAGTATTCCGGGGTTACATAAAATGGCAATGAAATAGAGAAATATGACCGCGTGGTCCGGTCTGGGGCGTATTTTAACCTCGCAAAACTTTTAACGGCCATATATTTCGGCCATGTTTGCCGCCGCCGCCGCCGTGCCGTTTCCCTGATGGCGGCGTAACTAATTACTACTTCTGGGCCGTAAAAATTTTATTGTACGCCATTAACAATAACTACGTAATAACCGTATAATTCACAGGTGCTTTTATCTAAAACAATAAACAGAACCCGCCCTATACTATATGGATCGAATAAATCAGTCTATACTGCCGTTCGTCCACTATTTTTGCACTAAAATTTGATCGTTTGCTGGTATGACGTATAAATAGGTAGTATCAGCTAATCGGTGGTCGATCAATAAGAGATTTATTTCATCATTAAAATATTTGTTCGGAATATAAAACTCATCTATAAGAGTTTTTAATTTGCTTTAAATTATTGTTGAATACTCTTCTGGATATCGAAGTATTTTTATTTGAGTTTGTATGTTTTTATTAAATTCTGATCATAATATAACGGATATTTCTACTTAAACTGTAAAGTCATTTAGTTAGGAATCCCTTGTGTTTCTCGGTTGAAACTAGGCAAACATTAAACGTTGTAGTGTTGCCTTTCAGTAAAACCAAAAATTTTTGCGCGTCTTATACAGTGTGCTCCCAGTTGGATACCTATGTATAATGGACCAGTTTTCAAAGAAGTGCATACCCATAGTCAGAATGTTGACCTTTTGGTGACTTTTTGAATTAGGAATTAGAATCAAACTACTACACGAGTACGATGTCAGAATTGTTTATTACAATCTATTAATTTGATTGTTTTTAAACGGAAATAAAAAAATTAAGCCTGATGCAGGACCGCGCCCTAGTGGTGTCGTTACACGAAATTAAAAACAATGATTTCAGTGCTGAGTTTATTAGCTCAACCATTTAGCAGTCTAAATTGCATCGATAAAATCGAAATAAAAAGGCTTACTCCTAATTTAGTGATAAAAAATGCCTGTCGACCAAATCTCGGTCATTTACAGGGATGCTGATGTTTACAGTAAAAATGACTGGACGTCAAAACTGCTTCTTTTTGTTTTCCTTGTCTATTGTTTGGAGACAATGACCGGTGGACAAACACAGATATTACAGATTTAAATTATTTAACCGACCGAATTAAGAAGCAATGAGTGCTTCAATGAGTGCCAGCAAAACATGTCATATGTTTTGCTGACAATGATTAAAATATATAAAAGTTATTACTGATTTTTTCGAGAAAGTAAATGTTATTCCGACTAAGAAGTTCCATATGGACTTATTGGTTTTCTCAATTGCTTAAGAAGTGAGATCCGTTTAAAATATCTATTTGCTAATATTTCAAACGGCTGTAACTTTTTAATGAATTATAAATTTAAAATCTTATATGTTTATATGAAACGTTTTACTCAGTACGAACATTTACTATCTGCAAAGAAGTTCTGCGGGAAAAACGTGGGACGCCGTGTATAGTACTAAACAATAACAGGGAACACAAATAAAGATATTTTTCTATAAACCAGATATGTCAAATGAAACTGGTACCTACCTGAAAGTTGCAACCACAATGCAACCCTCATGATATAGAAAAATAATTTTTCTATATCATGAGCCGCCACTAGCCTGATGTAACCATCATCATTAACAACAACATTATAGGCAAAAAGGAATTTGATAATGTACTATTGCTAGTGTTAAGTGAATTACAATACTAACAATAACAATGTAAAATTAGTAAAGCATTCTCTGATTTTTTAATTTAGCAGAAAAATAACTTTTTTGGTTTTCCAAACATTGATCTTCCTTAAGAGAAAAACATGTAAATCAGGTAATTCGGTTGTCAGATTCTTGTACGGATTTTTGAATATCTGGCGAAAAAGTCATAAATCCGTTATAAGACGGAAAGTTGTACATGCTTTACATTTAATTTGGTGCATTGGTTTTAAGATGCTGTGAGTAAATACCAAACAATAACCTCTGAAAGTTCACGTGTTTTTGATATATTTGTTTTTTAACATATTTTTCATGCTATAAAATCTACCGTAAGGTATTTTTTTTACGAAAGAAACATGCAAATGTGAATAAAAAATAATTTTTAGAATATACTCTTGTAGTAGTAACGTCAGATCTCTATTATTATTATTGATTAGGAACGTACCGCTTCACAAATTGGCTCTGAAATGAAGCGATATCTGAGATTTGAGACTACACTCTAATTTGATATTTGAGCATAAAATTATCTACATTTTATGTTTAGAATATCATGCTGATTGAATCGCAATCAGGTCAATTCTAGACTATTTGTCTAAATAAACAAAAATAACAGTGTAGTTTTTTTTTGTTTCTGACTCTTTTTCAGGTCTTGAAATACTACTACTAGGAACTGATCAGTGATATAGAATATATATATATATATATGTGGGTTAGACTAACTTATCAGTCTGACGAAATTTGAAGCTGACAGACAGCAGACGAAAGCGAGTAATCGAGTTTTTTTTAATTCCGTTCTTTACTTTTGATTTACAAAACCCTATAAAGTGTGTAATTTTCTGGATACATTGATATAATAGTCAACAGATTATGTCGTCAACAATTTTGACGTTATTATTGCTTACTTCCTTGAGTTTGTTGATTTTGTAGCATTACCAATTCTGTGCTGTATGTTTACAATTTACTGTGCTGCATATTTGGCGAAGGAGCTGGGACGCATCCAATATTTCATTCTTTCACCGCATTGCGAATTTTTATTTATTCCGACGATTTTAGCGTTGCGTTAATATACACCAGCCGACCCGGAATAAATGCAAACCGGAAGCCAGGATAAATGTTTTCTGCTAGTAAAGTTCAGTTCACTTTTATTATGTTATTTTCTGTCGCGGCGGGCGGTGGTATCGTGTCGACATTACCGGATGTATAAATATTGCCGTTTGGCAAGCGAGCAGTCATAGAAGTGCCAGTTTGAGAAAGGAAGTGTATACTTTTGAACCCGAGTCGTCGTCGGCGGCAGCGAAGAGGTCCGGACGCCGTTGAGATGCGCCAAAAAAGGCCAA
Organism: Melinopterus prodromus; assembly: GCA_964023965.1. Taxonomy (NCBI): domain Eukaryota; kingdom Metazoa; phylum Arthropoda; class Insecta; order Coleoptera; family Scarabaeidae; genus Melinopterus; species Melinopterus prodromus. Next base: position 16,535,587 of record OZ030390.1, on the reverse strand, counting down.
CAAATACGAGACGCTCGCACGAGCGTTGGGTTGTCGCGGCTCAGGCCAAACAAAACCGTCGACTCGGCACTCTCACCGAACTAGAGAGGAGATTTGATTATTACTTCTCTTTTTTTCTGTGGGGGCCGGGGCGAATGATTCATTGTTCCGCGAGTCCCCCCGACTCCGGGTTTTTGTGCCCTTTTTCCCGACGTTTCTTGTTCCTGCTCGCTCTGAATACGGATTATCCGCGCTGATGCGGTTCGGACCGCGTTCGAACTATGGTTTCGCATCAAACGTGATATTACTCGTCCTTTTTTCTTTTTTCGATGCTCTTTCTTTGGGGATTTGACCCAGTTTAACCTTGCGCTACGAATTAGTGAAGTGGGTTTCATCTCTTTGATCTCGGATACGGAGTAATTTAAGAGGTTCTTCAATTTATTTCTTCTCTAAGAGCAGATTTCGATTTAGAAGCGGCCGGAAATTGGAATGTTGCTTAGGGTTTTGTCCAGGATCCAGGTCTCATTTGAGATTATCGCCTTTAAAATTATCGATTTTATTATTATTAGAACTATATCTTCAAAATCTTCGAAATAATTAAGACAATATAAGACAATGAGAAATTACCGTAATAAGACAGAGAAAACCACATGAATATTATTGAACACAACCTAAGAACCAGGCCCACTGCCTAACTTGGGTCTTATAGGGCAACATTACTTCATGAAGAAAAGGAATACCCAACAAAACATCACCGGTGTGAACCTAGCACCCGACTATGTTTTTTATAAGAAATTAAAGGAGAACTGGACATTTAAATGATCCAATGTGGAATATGCAAAATAAAGTGTGATGAATGCAGTAACATTTACATGGACAAATTGGACAAAAATTAAAATCATGATAAGTGGGTAAACACCGTAAAGCAAAACTCTATTCAAATGTCGGAAAACTCATCTTAGAGACAGTACATAAATGCCAGGATGTTATCAAATAAAAAATAATTTAATGGAAGAGGATTGGTTGTTGTTGTATGGTGACAGATTAGTAGTTCCTTGTCAGAAACTGGAGCAAATATTAAGAAAAACTCATGAAGGGCATTTAGCAATTAGTAAATGTAAACCACGAGCAAATGAATTCTTTTTAGGACATCAATGTCAAAAGACATAAATAATCTAATATTAAGTTCTCCGATTTGTAATACATGAATTACCAAACATGCCTTGGAGAAAAATTGCGATGGAAATAATGGAATTTCAAGGTAAAAGTTTTCTATCCATTAATAGACTATTATTCAAAATGGATAGCATTAAAAAGTGTTAAACATAAAACTGCAAAAGAGATAACGAGTAAATTAGACGGAGTTTTTGCGAATTTTGGAATGCCTGATTGTGTTGTGGCTGATAACAACCCATTTGGTTCTTATCAATTTAAAAATTATTTAGTGGTTTATGACATTAGATTGATAATTTATCAAGTCCAAACTATGCACGTAGTTATGGAATAGCTGAAAAGGCGGTAAATATTTGTAAAACTATGGTAAAGATGTGTTATTTGGAAAATGGTAATATTAACATGTATTTACTAAAATATCGGATTACACCAATTCCGGATATAGAGGTATCTCATGGTCAAATGATGTTTAATAGGCGGCTTAAGGACGGTTTGCCATCTGTTGAGACATTGTATGAACTAACATAACTTAATTAGAATTTTCAAGCTAAGACAATTAAAACAAGAATATCATTACAACAAAAATGTAAATAACTTAAAGAAAGCAGGAAGGAATGTTAATAATAATGTCATTTAAACATGAAAATGATTGGAGGAAGGGTAAAATTGAAAAATTGTGTACAGAACCTAGAAGTCACATAGTCAAAGATGATAATACCAACAAAATTTATAGAAGAACGAGGCAAACACCTAAGTTATCGAAAAAATAATCGTAGTTTTAATAATAGATTTAGTGAGGAGAAATGTGATGATAATTTTACACATACTTATAATTTAAGCGATAGAACTGAAATTAAAAACCAGTAAGGTATTAACTTTGTTTTTGCAGGTACGTTTATTTTGTATTTATTTGGATTGTATAACTTTAAATTATTATTACATGTTTATTATTGTTGTAATCATTTCTAAATCTGTAGTTGTCGATTATATATTGTGTGTTTAGCATTCTTAGAATCGAAATAGTTTAGTTGTTATTATAATTTGTTAAAATAAAATTATTGAACTTGGGATAGGGGATGTAAAGTATTAAGAATGTTATTTTAAGTTGGCAGCAATGTATATATTTATGTATGACATGTGGTGTGAATTGCAAGGAACTGGCCTCACTTCCGATACAGTTCTTGGCTTGACCAGATGTATAATAAGAGTAATAAAAGTTTGTACATAGTATGTGTGTGTTTTATAATATATAACCTGGACCCTACTTTACAAGAAGCTTATGAAATAAAAGAGCATCAAGGAGAAGGACACATCATGTTCAGCGACCAACTTCATCTTATATTAAAAAAAAAAACGTTTGTTTACTTGTATCAGTGTGCGTTCGGTGCTAGTTTACATACCTTTTTAGCGTACTTATTTATTTACCATTATATTTATTATATTATTTTCATTAGTTTTAACATGTTTGAGGTTGTGAGTTTTTCAGTTTTTGGCTTTGACACGTTTATCACTGTTTAGAATATAACAATAAATACATTACACCAGAAACACAAAGCTTCGGAATTTATTCAATTTCAATGATAATAATTATTATTATAATATATTTCATTAGAGATAATATTATATTTCAACATCAATACTTTTCATAAGCTTGATACCAATATCAACAAATTTTGGCTAGATTAATTCTTATCACTAAAGTGTAGTTTCAAGCAAAACTTTTGTTTTTAAAAGAGATGTGTGGGACGTTGACAATACCTGTTATAGAGTTATGCCATTTGGATTAACAAATATCTAATTTTTCATTCTTAGGTATGAAACACTGTTGTAAAAGACATATAAAACAACTAATGATTTATGTTTTATGTTTTAGAAAACATATAGGAAACAGCGGTGTTATTAAATATTGTTTTTAGAACACTGATCAACATCATTCGAAAAGTCGGTCCAGTAAGTTTTATTATTATATACTCAGCGTTCCAAAAAAAGTCAAAAACATAACCGGTGTACCTAAATGACATGAGGTGAATATGGTTCTTATTCTATTTTTCCAGCGTCACGACGCCATAGGATCGTTTAATGCAGTCGACGCCGTCGTCGGGTGGTTAAGGGTAAAAACGTATACTAAAAAACGCGAAGACCGGGAATGAAAATGTTAAAATGTCGTTAGGGGTGCCGGCCGGGGAACGTCCGACATATGTATCGCGTAATATCTCCCCGATTTTGAATATATTTGAATACCATTTGCATTTTATAATAGAAAAATGTGCCCGGCACATTTGCATCTAAATGTTCATTGCCGGGGCGCGCTAGTGCCGGAAGCTGGCTCTCGCACCTAATTCGCACCGAGCAAGACACGATTCGATTACAGTCAGAACGAATATGTACGAGATTTCTGTTGCAAAATACCTGCACACATACTGTTAGTAGCTTCTTAAAAAATGCGTTCCTGTTCCGATTCTGTTCCGTTTCCGGTACGGTTCCGGTTCCGGTTCCGGTTCCGGTTCCGGTTCCGGTTCCGGTTCCGGTCCGGTTTTGTTTCCGTTTAGCGTAGGCCTGACACTACACATATAGATGTTTATCTATTTAGACTTAATAATATTGGTTATTAGGTATATTATTGACAGTGAATTTTATTTCAAAATTGTAGATACGATAATCTATACAAACGAAATGCTCCCGGTGGTGTATAAATTCATTGGGCGTACGAAAAGTTGCTAGTGAGTCGAGTATTCGTTGAGTTTCGGACGTGTTTGGCGAGCGGACTGGTGTAGGAGGCGGCTGGTTTCGTTGTTTCTCATTTCGAGGGTTCATTAGGGCGCTAGCTCACGTACTGAAGCGTGGTGGGGATCCGACTGTCGGCAAAAAATGAGCAGCACGGTCACGCAAATGCTGTACGGTGCTAATTTTTCATTGTTAAGTAATCATGAGCTACTTCTTTTTCTATATACGTATCTGTATATATCTGATGAAATAATCTGTTGATGAGTGAATTGAATTACATGAATTACATCTCAGTATATTTAAGCTGATAATTATTGCTTTTTGACACAATAAATTAACTTATAAAAGGAAATACCTATATCTAAATCAAATTCTGCATACAGGATGTTTGGTAGTTAGACTGTAAATATACCATTATATTACGGTTATATATTACGGTTATCGAGCTATTGACAATTGTCTATGCAATTGCACACGTATAATGTACAAAGAAGCGTATTTATTTAAATCGTATTTTTTGCCCTCTTCAATCTTTGTTTACATACAATAAAATGTTCTACAGTTTCTTTGTAGGGGTGTTACCATCGCAAACAAAAATTACACATGAAGAAAACCTGACCTGATATGCGACTTATTGGATGATATACGACAGATTTGTTTGCGCTGTACACGATCTCTAAATTTCTATATTAAGTCAGGTGTTTGCTAGTTTTTTTGATTTCGTGAAAAATGTTTTAGGATGCTTGCTAAATCACGTACTTACAAAGTTCAAGTTTTACCTCGAGGCCATTTTAAAATTGGTCTAATATAAAGTGTATATGCAAAATTGGCTGGAATTATTATAATTATATTATTATTATTACTATATTATATTTATTATTAGGTCTATGATTAAAATTCAGTTAATTCAAGTTACTGTTTTCAAGTGTATTTGTTTAAATTTGTATAATAGTTCGAATATAAACGTTTACCAAAAGGCATGAAATTAAACGTGATAGGTATTTTTTTGTAGCTACTTTTAGAAACACAATGCAAATGTTGTTATACATATCCGAGTATCTGGTTTTCACAATTTTGGTATTTGCAAGTCTAATTGTACTACGCTAACAGCAATACTTTTGATAGATTTAATTCTTATGTTGCTATATAGAAGTTGTATTGCCTTACATTCAACTTGAAAAATACAATTGAAATTTTGGATGGTTAGTAAATGGAAATTGAATTGAGACGTTTTCACACTTTCCCGTTTATGCTCCCGCACAAACGTCGTTGTCGATGCCTCAAAAACCTTGTGGGCAAATTTTCAGGATTTCAGGCACCCATTGTCCTACAATTTCAGGCTTACAGTATAAACAGGCTGACTGTACAAACACTTTTTACATTTAACCTCACTTCTTTCAGAAACCGTACATAACAGACAAGGTGGACTTTGGATTCGTATTCAATGGAATCTATATAAAAAATCTGATGTGGCCAGGCACATGACTTTATCATACCATATATTAATAGTTTAGCAGCATGAGGTTCTATTTGATCGAGATCGACCTGCATTAAAATGCAGGCCGATCTCGATCTGCCTTAGTCTGCATTAAAATAAAACTTCTAGAACTAGACAGATATTTTGATTATATTTACAGTATGTAATGTCAAAACATCAGCATTTGACACAACCTACTGTCATTAGAATCACTGACAAATCCTGGCTAACTAGTTTTAATACGATAGTGTTTTAATGTAGAGTACCAGCGATCTCGATGAAATAGAATTTGATCATGCGGCTAAACTATTTATTTTACCCAAAATTCATAGTCGTAAATTATTCAGAATTTCCTCTACATTAATTTATTATTTAACTATTTCGACGAAATTCCAGAAATAGCGGCTTATTTGCAAAATATTTCAAGAATGCTAAGACTAAACCTCTAGTTTCTTTGGACTCTTTTCAACAGAAACGAGCGTGTTTATCGTATTAGCGTATTATCCATTATTAGCGTATTATCCATGCATTTGCGTGTTGAATAGACGTTTCGCAACCGCTGACGTTCTAAATACTGTCAAGAGATTCAAAAAATCCCGGCTACCTACTATTAATGCAGACACGATTTCGATAAAATAGCATTTGCTCTTGCAGCTAAACTATTAATTTTACCAAAAAATGTTATAGACATAAATTATACAAAATTTCCTCTACTTTAATTTATTATTTATATATTTTGACGAAATTACAGAAATGGCCGCTCATTTGCAAAATCGTTGAAAAATACTAAGAGTAAATAGCCAGTTCCTTTGTAGTCTTTTGAACCAAAAGCTTTTCAGCTCTAAGTTTCGTCATGAAACTTCTAAATATGAACTTTCGTCCGGATAACTGTAGTAGTTTCTCCGGAATCGTGTCCACAAAAATCGGGCACACACACACACACACACACACACACACACACACACACACACTGACATTTTTTTGTACCTTCGTCAAAAATGTTCAGGGGACCCAAAAAGACCTATTTCCGCTAAAATCTCCATTTTTTTTTCGGCACGATTACAATACTTTATTATACTGCGTATGATAAAGTAAAAACTACATCGGAAATTTAAAGAAAAATATTTAATTTTTGTGCTTTTTAGCATAAAAGATTTTTGTAAATATGTTCATTCTAAGGGAATCCTTTTTGTCGGTATGTTCGGTATGTTCTTGCTTTTATTTTTAATGTTTATTCGTTTTTATTGACTTTATATTATACAAACGTGGTTACTAACATTTACTCTGCCGCGGCGGCCTTGGTTGTTATTCATATTCATATTTTTATATTAATTCTTTTTTCTTAGTAACAGAGAAAACTATCATTTCCACAAATTTTGGATCCCGCAATTTTGCGACAAAAATGACGTGAATTAATGAATTAACACATACTTTACCTGTAGTCACTCCACAGTAAATAAATTGCCAATTAAAAACCGCATAAATTTCAAATCGACCTTTACAGTTTTCGTTTCATTACTCGCTCCCGCAACAAGTCTTTTCCTCATTCCACGACACAAACGCTAAAGACGATTCAGTAGCGGGCAAGACTAACGCCGGTCTTGATTATAAATTAAAAAAACACGGTAGGTAGGTACACGGCGACGCGGCGGGATGAAGATCCATTCCACCTTAATGAAAATTAGTCTGTGTCGGCTCTAATTTTTACGGGACGGAGCAGGGCAGCAACTTTCCGCCGCGGAAATAATTAATATTCTGTCACGGTGTAATCGGACGAGGGCTGAAAAAAGCAGCGTTTCAGCAGTGCTGCTCGGGAGTTTCGCAAACAACCCCCTTTTCGCTCACCACCATGTTTCCGCTAGAACAGTTGTAGTAATTTTCAGTGGGCCACTCGAAGCGTTCCAACCCCTTCGCGACCCCTAAAAATGACCTCGACGATGACACTCGTAAACAAACGCACCGGAATTTTCCGCTTCGAGTGAGTTGACGTGCACGTCGTGGTTTACTGATGGGGAGGGGGGTTACGTTTACGTGTAAGACGTATTTCAGGTTTATAAATGAGAGTATCCTGCTACGTTTAGTATTGACGGTAGAATTCGTTGAACATTTCCCTTTTCCGGTACGTGTTTAAAAATTAATAAACATTCTGTCGAACGTTAAGCTAAAAAGAATGTTGTTATAATTGGCATTATTTTTGTAATAATTATTTTATTTAACAGGGGAGGAATGGACTAATTTCTATTACTCTGTTTATGGGATCAACGTTATCGCGCGTTGGTCTGCGAGAGACATTCTTATTGCATATACTTAATTCGATACCATAGTCTTGACGGTCGATTACGCGGAAATAATCTATATTTTTTTATCACATAAATTATTCTACACGTGGTCCCTCTAAAACTTTGTAATGGTGTTTATTCCCTTGCATTTAAAGCCTTTGTTTGGTAATAGATTTATCAGTTTTGCCATAAACTGTATAATATACTGCTGAGCGAGATATTTGTGCTTTTAGGGCAACTGGCTTGCCATCTACACATTTCATTTAACTTGTCGTGTGGTGTAAATTTAGAGTTTCAGTTCATTGTTTTAATTCTTTTGTTTTAATTGTAAATAAATATTTGTTATTCTTTTATTGAGATTTGAGTTTTACTTTTGACTAAGTTTTCTTTTAATATTAGAAGAAAGCAAAAACACTAATATTTAGTGGTAGAGATTTTGATTACATTTTTATTGAGTTCAAATAGTATTATAGTTATCATGGTAAGTGTGATGAGCTTTGTCTGATAAAATGGTTCTTAAAACTAAAAATGTTACTTTATAACCTGATATTACCCAACCGACGATCTATCACATTGTAAAAGGTGAAAAATCAATAAATAAAACGCTTTACAATGGCTAAAAGGAGAAACAAACAGTGCACATGATTTCTGTAAAAGACAACAAGATGTAGCTCTGAATAAATCCTTTTCTTTTTGTTCTTGGATTGGCCGCACTTGGGTGAGGGTTTACAAATGGCTGTCTTGAGACTTCCTTACTCCCAACTAGTAACGATCAATTTCGTTCTAAAGCAGGCCACCTGCCCCCGGATCAGATTGATGCCCTGAACAGGGATGGAATTGAAAAGTACCTCGGACGTTTGACCAACACGAAATGAAAAAAGATATTGACGGAAACATTTCTTTTTCTCGGCCAATCGTGTGAATTCAGTTATTTTGGTCTTGCGTCAATTTTGTAGATCATAATATTCATAATTAAGTAAGTTATTATGAGAAAGGACGACTTGAATGAAATTTATGTTTTCCAAAATCACAGGTTACGTGTTTTTTTAAAAGAATACTCAATAGATTCATATCACAAAATAACTAATGAAGTTCATTACTCATAGGGAAAAGTTGCTTTCAATTCAGGGCTCAGAGATCTAATTTGAATTTTGTATCGCCATTTCAATATTTCATATTATTGTAAGTCCTTAAGGAGCAAGTAGGTATAACCCACTAATGTTGTGTGTTAAGAAATGAAAAAAAAAATATTTGCAATAGAACTAACCACAGGTGATATAGGACGTAAAAACACATTAAATAAACGGTAAAGTCATTCGCAGATTTCTATTCTTTATGGTTTACTTGGGAAACTCCACGCTAGGATTCCGAATCTATGAAACACTTCTGGTAGACTAGATTCAAGTCAAAATTTATGATTAACAATAACTGACAATTTAAATAAAATCATTGCGCTTACATTTTTCAACTAATTTTATCTGTCTTTTCAGAGTGAGTCTGTAAAGCGAATAATGGAATTTAAGATGAGATTAGTTTAGATTAGATTCAGTGATTAGAATGAAAATACTACTACATGTTATGAGATATAATTATTTTTGTATTTCACATGTGACGCAACATGTTAATTTATTCCTTTTAGAACCTTAGAAATGTCTTACAAATATCGGTATAACATGTAGAAAACAGTTCATTTCATGATTATCTAATAAATAAGTCTAGTATCGTCCTTGATGATATTTAGAACTTGATTTCGTACGTATGTTTTTCTGTCATTTCATTAAAACAAAATCAAGTTGACAACTTGTAACGTCTCTAGTGAAGTAAATCAAACATTACCATACCATAACGTTGTTGTATTTTGATTCTATTTCCTGATTAGTTTTGAAAATTTCAAAGCCTTGTTACTTTTAGTTACTGAGGTGGCTCATCACTTAAAACTAGTTTTCCCTAAAACATTTTTAATTAAATGATTAGAAACTAAACGTTACTCTTGCAAAAATGTAACAATTTTAGAGAAAACTATTTATAAAGAATAATTTTTAAATGTATTTCTACTATCGTATAGTTAGATCAATCTGGCACCAGGTTGTATATAAATTCAGACAAAATAAAATCAAATTGATAGAAAGAACACATGAAAACGTTTAAACTCGTGTTTCGCAAAACACACCACATTTTTTATCCGATTGTGCTAACTTATATTTGAAATAAAGAGAATCTTAAACAAATATAACCCTACAATATCATTATAGTTTATTATAGAATTTTGTTTTGACAAAAAAAGTGATAAAGAATGTTAATTTAGTTTTTCATCAATGTCGCATTTTTGTCTAGTTAGGAAACACAACTTTTGGGGTGCTATTGAAATAAGTTCCCCTAGCGTCTCACATATTCAGGTTACTTTCTGAATGAGTTCCTAGTCTTGGATTTTACAAACACAATATAGGAAGGTGTTCTACCGACGCTAGAACATATACATTCGTATGCCCGCAATTTGGCAAAGCCAGATTTCAAATCTGGTAAAAGTTGTTTGATACTTGCATAAATTTCTTTCAGGTTTGCCAAATAATATTTAACAATTTCTTATTGGTACTTTCGAGACACTCTCTTTAGCAACAATTTAAAGTGTTTTTTTTTTTTTCATAATTTTGGCGATCACTTTAGCAAAGCACACTGGCAATCATAGATTATGGAAGATTTTTTCGTTTGTCGCAATCGGTAACGGAAAAACTATTATCGACACATAATGATATTTCTGACGGGTACTGGCCTTTATTTATTGTTACTTTGTTGTAATAACTCCTCCGTTATCTCACCAACAAATGAGCGAGAAAAAGATCAATGATCTCCGCTTTTCGACGATCAAAAGGGTCGGAAATTTGCCATTTCATCTGTATATAGGATAAACAATACTTTTTTTTTCTCGACATCGTCGGTCGTGGCGAACGGAAGGGAGCACTTCTCGAAAACACATAAAAACGCACACAGACCCATTTAAAGCGTCCAGAGGAGGATTGCTCTCTCCCACTGAAAGGGCAATTTTATTTATATTGGCGCCGGTTTTTTTGCGAGTGTTTTTCCGGGCCGAGCGCGTTATTTATATGCGAGGCGCCGCCGCCAAAAGAAGCGATGCGGCCCCACGTCCGCGGCTAACACGAGGGACGCTTTGCATTTCGCTTAACCGAATGTTTATCTCGTGCGGTTACGCGAACAGCGTTGCCGAACAAGTTATTTATTAGGATAGGCCCCGGTCCCGGTCCCCCCTCAATCCCATTTAGGCAGTGGTGTACTGGGCGCAATAATCCGGGACCCTTAATATTCTCTACAGTGGGTTAATTGAAAAGCGGGGCGCGATCGGACCGTATCTCCACCCTCAATGACTGTTTGGCAGGTCGTTAATGCGTCATAAACCGGTTGGCAGTTTGTTTAATCAAGTTATGCGGCGGGTAGGTAGTTTGGTGGGAAGTATGTTTCGATTATGCAGGTTTAATTATACGATATGTCTTACTCAGAACGGAGTACTAGTTTCTAAAGGATTGCCTTTGATAGTTTCTCATTAAGTCACTGTAGTGATGGCGCCCCCGACTTAATAGTTCGGGAGCCACCGACATGAACTGTATTATTTGACTAAGGCCTGCTCCTACCAACTCTCTGTTATCATCCAGTTATGATGTCGAGGAAATTACAGTTAAAATTAGAAATTTCTCTCGGCCACCATCGCGAAAATATGAACGATTAGTGACACTGAGCCGATCGCGACAAGCCGACAAGAATAGCTTGCGAAGTTCCACCTTAATTCTCTTGGCAACTTAATAATATAATGATGACAGATACTCCAGTCAACAAAAAATACCACACTACAGCAGACAAATTTATCATAAAAAGGACTCAGGAACCTGTCAGGTCAGATAACATTAGAATTGCCTGGTCTATTGTCAAACGACCAGTTGAGGTAGAATCGCCAAAAATTAGTTGAATAAATTATAATTGATTATACTTATTTACCCGTTCATTTTCTCGTATAAGTTCCCGTATCATTATTGATTATAAGCATTCTAATGTTACTACAGGAATCATAAGCTATCAGTTTGGTATCAGTTTCATCTACTGCATTTAATCTACAAAGTATATCAAAAATGTAGAATGACTGGACGAAGATGAAATAATATCATAATAATTATTATTCAATAAGTGTATTACAGTCTAGTCATAATTGATTAACTTAATTCTAACTTATTTTACTAGTATAACTTAGACTAACAGGCACCCATCGATGTCTCTTAGTTAGTCCTGGTATACTGGACACGTTTTCCTTGCGCACTACGTAGCACTGTCTCTGCTTTTAGAACAAACACCTACAACTAGCACTTACTCTACTTTTGCCACTAATTCATATTCACACTAACTCAAAAGGCTTCTTTCTCTTGAGTCTTGTGATTAATTCGGTGTCGTCGAGTAGCTGAATGGCCTCAACGTTTACGTGAAGCCTTATATTGTGATTTATTGCAATTTTTTGGATTTCTTTGCACACAAACACCATTTTGAGGTCCTTGTGGAGATCATCACTCCTAATGTACCAAAGCGAATTGACAATGCACCTCAATACTTTATTCACGCGAAAAAATATCAAACATATGGGTAGCAGATTCTGGCATACGTCTTGGGTCAAGTTACTGACAAAAACATTGCTAAGAGTACACATAAATCGTGTTTTTCTTAAAAAGTAAACCAACTCAAAACTGCTGTTGTTTTGACATGTTTTGACTATACTCAATAGTCAAATTCCGGGTGGAAACTCGTTTGTAGACTTTGAAATAGTCGACGTTTTGCACTCTAAGAGGCATCTTCCGAACTAAGTATCGAACCAAATGCTACGAAAATACTACATGTTTTCATAGCACTTGGTTACACCCGAAAATGACTTAATTAGGATTTTAATTATGTGTAAGTCGATAGCAACTCAAATAGTATTTCAAAACTATAGAAAAAATACTTAATTGTTTCTCAGATTTTGTAAAACTTGAGAAAATGCCGCTTTAGAAAAATCTAAAATCAAAATAAGTATCAGCTTAAGGTATACATATAATTTTTTTATCTACGACTCACATATAATAAGTTCATTGCATACGTATCTATGACTATATAATCCCCATCATTATACGCGCCAATGATTATAATGACACTAGCGTTGTATAATAATGACAGTTCGTTCAAATAATGACCTCATTATTTGAACGAACTGTCATCATTAAATAACGCTAAGTGTCAAAGTCTATCAAAACCAACGTGGATGACAGTTATGTGACAGTTCGCCTCGCCATCATTGACAAATACATTTAAAATATTTCATATAAAATGGAATTTATGAGTCGTAGATAAAACGCCGTATTTAACTCGCACATAACGGATATAAATCGCTCGCATGATTACACGCTCGCCTACGGCTCGCGTGCAAACTTCATGCTCGCGATTTATATCCATAATTATGTGCTCGTCAAATAATATACTATTATCTCCGACTCACATATAATAAGTTCATTACATACGTATATATGACTATATAATCCCCATCACTATACGCGCCAATAATTATAATGACACTAGCGTTGTATTATAATGACAAATCGTTGAAATAATGACCTCATTATATGGTCGAACTCTCAGTAATAATATAACAAGAGAGTGAGAATAAATTGAAAATAATTTGACAGATTGTTTGAAAACTTGTTGCCAGTTGGCAACAAGTTTGAACAAAATCTGTCAAATTATTTTCTAATTTATGGAACTCTCGAGTTATATTTGACTATATTATTTTTTGATTCACAATATTTTACAATAAAAAAGATCAATAAAACTATCATAAAATTATTGAAAAATTTAATTTAATTAATTATTACTTACAATATATGAAAATATCGTTGACACATTGTGAATATATTAAAAGTATCTGACAGTTGCTAGGCAAATAAAAGCTACAGTGATTATTCCCGAGAATAATCACAAGAGATCTATTCCCGCTATAATAATGACATAATTGGTTGAAACTTACCCTTGTGACAAATAAAGAAGCATTTCATTGGTTTTAAGAAACGTCAACAAATAATCATCATTATACAACGCTAGGTCAAAGTCTGCCACAACCTACGTAGATGACAGTTATTTGACAGTTCGCCTCGCCATCATTGACAAATACATTTAAAATATTTTGCGTAAAAAGGAATTTATGAGTCGATAAAACGTCGTATTTGACTCGCACATAACGGATATAAATCGTTCGCATGATTACACGCTCGCCTACGGCTCGCGTGTAAACTTCATGCTCGCTATTTATATCTTTAATTATGTGCTCGTCAAATAATATACTATTATGTCCTACATGATTATAAGTGTCATTTTACATCTTAGATACCGGGGCAAAACTGCTTCTTAACGCCCGCGCGGGCGTTAAAGGTTGCCATATTATATGTCAAATATATCAAATATTTGTCATTCAAATTGTAAATTTAAGTCATCAATGTCAATTATTAGTGACTAAGGTTATAAGTTTGACAATTAATTGTCTGTATTATCGCTCATATCCGAATTGTTTGTATTGTTATTCAACTCCGTAGATACGCATATCACTTGAAAAAGGCAAAATATTTATTAATAATATTCAAACAGAGGAAGAAAACCTATGTAGGACATAAAATTTTGTATGCAGCTCGGGCATTACTTGATGTTTATACCCTCGAACTTTTTAAACGGTCAACCTCGGGGCATAAACATCCGTCTAATGCTCTCGACATACAACATACAACACACAAAATAATAAGTGGAAATCTGCCGTTGCTTTGACAGCTACACTGAAGTTTATTAGCAAGAGAATGGTATCATATTTTTTTAATTAAATCTTCTTTAGGGAGATTAAATGCGTCCTCTTCTAATCCTCTTATCGTGTCGTGTGAATATTGTTTTTTTTTTATTTTACTGGTCGTTGTCTTGAAGAAGAAGAGATATATGATCAATAATAAGTTGAAAAACATTTTGAAGAAAAACTGTCAAATCTTGATCAGACCACATTAAAAAAATTCTCATCGAAATTCACAGTACTATCTACACTACGTTTTACGACCCAAATAATAGCTTTTCTTTTTTACTTCTAAAAAACTATCCAAAACGTATTTCCATATTCCATTCCCAAAATTTAAAAAGTTATTAATATTTTACAGATTTCAATTGCCTTTTTCTCGAAAACCCATCCTGCGTCATGTTATTTTTGTGGCACTCATTGTACTGGAAATCTGAATTGTCCTTTAACCGCTTCTCCAAGTCACCCTCATACGTACAGGTACACAAAAACATGCCATGAGCGTTAATCAATGAACATTATTTACGATCGGCGAAACACGAAATAAACGATTCCCGGGCCCCGATTTGATCGAAAGTAATGGCCCGGACATTCTTTCTTAAGATTTCCTTTGTCTACCTTCTCCTTTCAATCCACAGAGAACCGAAGAAAAAATCATAAGGAGCGATTTGTACGTAAAAACTTGATAAATTGCCTGCGTAACATTTCAATCAGGGCAATCTAATTAAATACCGTGAGAGCAGTGAGATACAGTGAGAATTGGAAAGAGATAAAGGAAGGAAGAGATAGAGATGCAGATAGACAGAGACAGAGAGAGAGAGAGAGAGAGGGGAAAAGGGTGTAGAAGGAGGACTATGAAATCTGATTGTGAACGACAATGGAAGTGTCCGAGGTGGCCATTGTGGTGGACGAATGGCCCCCGGTACGGGACGCCATTCCAAGTTGGGCGCGCCATTTACGTGGCCATTCTTTAATTTGAGTTCCAATTACTGTGGCGATCCCTCCAGAGCACTATCTCCGGACGGCATCTCCGCAGTGCCGCTCGTTCCGCGGCAGTAAAAATAGAATGGGCGGTCAGCGTAGCGGTACGGTTGTAGCGGTGGTAGTGTCGTGGATACAGTTTGTCCACTCCATGAATCACAAATGGGATACGTGCAAATATTTATTCGCGCGTCGTTCGAGCGGACGACACAAGGAAGCGTGTTATGTTATACGTTTACGACTCGCGTAACGTAACGTATTTGCGTTAACGTTACGACGTTGAGGGTGTTGTTTTGTACTTAGCGGAGTGGATATCATTACGTTATGCCTAAAAGTCATTGCTGTTCATTTCATAGACTCTATAGAATTAGTCCGTGAAGTTCTAGGGTTTGTTGGTTTTGCAGAAAACTGTTTTACTTTTGAGACGTTCGAATACCGTCCTTTTAGATACCAGTTTACAATTATAGTTATATGTAAAATTAATGAGGTATTTGATTAAAACGTAATTTGGCCTTTAAATAAGTAGTATATTTGAGGTATTATTCACTTCTTGTATGGAAACATTGCTTTCCATTAAGTGGGATAAACGGAATAAACAAATGAACAAAGAAAGAAATCAATATAAAACTTTTTATTGATCTTTCTTAGAATGTAAGTTTATTTCTAACTGAAAGGCTTTTTCGGCGTATTGGGTTTTTCAATTGCTTAAGAGCCTTTTGAAATACCATTCTGATAATATTTCAATAAGGTTTTTAAGGAATTTAAAAAAAAGAACACAAAAAAAACGTTAGGTGTAGAAATAAAATAACGTTCTTCCTTGTAATACGTATATAATTTCTTACTACCGGTTTCGGCAAATAGCCATCTTCAGGCAAGTAACTGTAAGAGACAACAAAAACAACAAACGTCAGCATTTCAATTACAAAAATTCACAGTAAATCTAAAATATCATCGAAGAAACAAGAAACTCACATGTCATTTAATTTTGATGAGTGAACTGGAGTCAACAGTTAAAATGCTGATGCGATGTTTTTGTTGTATCTTACAGTTACGTGCTGAAGATGGCTATTAGCTGAAATCGGTAGTAAGAATTTATGAACTTCAATTCGTACCTTTCACGGAACCCCTCTACACTACAAAAAAACAAGTTTATATGAATCTTTTTAACTCAGTACTACGACATTTATTATATAAAGAAAAGAGTTTCGGGGAAAAGAATTGGCGAAGGTTATATATATAGCAATATTAATTTAATTCCGATAATATCCGTCACGGTAGGCAACCGATTTACCATGATCTATATTTGGTTGCCTATGCACTGAACAAGCTGCACGCTACGTCCAAATCTTGGTTCGTACACTTTTTAGCGATGACTTTTCCTATAACTCCTATAACATTTGTCTCTGTCGACATGTAGGTAGGTACATAAAACAAAACAATATTTATATTTTCATTAGATTCATGGCATAAAGTTAATTAATATATTTCAAACGTTACTTCTACAAAATGTACCTGCTTTTTAAAGGCTTTTTAATGATAGATGCAAACCTATTATTATCAGAGAAATGATCATGGGCAAACCAAATGATGGAAACATTAATTCTTAGATTAACTCAAGAGCCTAGGGAAATGATAGTTTGAAGACACTTAATGCGAGAATATCAGTATTTGAGACAACCAACAAAAAGAACAAATAAAGAAATGCTCTGAGAACAGTGAAACAAAGTTGAGAATTTATTATAACATATATTTTATTTTGTATCTAGAATGTGAAAAACTTTAAGTAATCATTTACCAGACATTTTGTAATTTTTTATATATGTAAGTACGTAGGCTTTCACGGCCAGAATCATTTAGAAAATAAACTGCTTCCGGGTTATGCCGTGTGTCAAGATTTGTTAATGCTGACGTTTCGCGAACCATGTTGCTCGCTTCTTCAAAGCCATTCAAAGTATTCAATTAGCTTTGAAGAAGCGAGCAACATGGTTCGCGAAACGTCAGCATTAACAAATCTTGACACACGGCATAACCCGGAAGCAGTTTATTTTCTTTTTATATATGGTTTTTATTAGGAGACCTTTTTTTAATTTGTAAATCGAAACCCGGGTGTTTCAAATGTCGGGTTTTGTATAAACCCTGTTAGATCAAAATTGGAAGCGTTATTTTTGGATAAATTAATTGGTAATTATAAATAAATTTAAATTTTACTTCGAACCTAAATATGAAAGTTATTAAATGAAAATTTGTGCTTTTCCCTCATTGTAAAACATTCTTCAACACGCTAAATCGTTTATACCGCTATGTTTCTATCGCCGACGTCGAATGTTATCCGATATGCTGATCAGATTGAACCACCAAGACGAACAGTGCCAGAAGAAGCTCGCGGTTGCGAAAGTCAACCCTCTTGCTGAAATGCTTTGTTTCTCTTATCTAATTGTTGGTATTATGGATTTCTTCCAAAGTGAAGAGAACTCTTCAGGCTACGGTTTATTGCAAGAAAAAGAGTTTCGTTGTAGTAGGGATAGCAAATACGTAGAATTTTTAGATCTATTTCATCAATACCCCGTGCGATACTTTTTATTTCACACAAGATGACCACATCTTGTTCAGTCATGGGAATACATAGCGTTCGTGTAATTCCAGGTCGGTATTTGTTATCGAATGACTTCAATTAATTGAAATCCATATAAACTCTGCTTTGTTCTGCATGACAACTAAACTTACATGGAAAGTAGGTTCCTACTTGGAACCTACTTTCCACTTCTCCCTAGTAAGCGCGACAGCAAGAGGGATGATCATCAGACATTCTTCTGATGTGGCGTTTTAACCTACCATATTTCACACATCTCAGTGGTTTTAGCTGGAACCGCCAGGCGCGATACTTGGACTCTTGGTTCATATTTAATTACCTTCCCTTTCTTGAGTTTTCATTCGTTTCTTCTTTTCATAACGTTTGTGAAGACTCATACATTAGCTATTTGTAATACGCACCATTTGTATTTTAAGCGTAATTAAGCGTCTTCCCTATGCCCATGCCCCATCTAGGTGGTTATCATCACATGTTATTGACTTCGGATCAAATCGATCAAGATCCGATATGCCATACGGATTCTCTGGTCTAGTTCCATCTATACTTCAACCATGTATGCCCCGCGGCCGTTATTTTTTATTGTCCCACATCCGAATTTGCGTAATTTTCCCGAAGATTTTCCGCCCTCTGTTTTACTTGCAAATCTCTCAAACTTTCCATTCGAACTTTCGGCATAGTTATGGGGATTTTATCGCTTATTCAATCAAGCGCGCACTGGCCTGGATCCGCCCTTTTCAATATATCCGAATGTTGCACACGTCGAGAGCATGCCGCGATAGGCGATTTCCCAGAAATGATATTTCCACTGCTATCTCTGGAGAAGATACCGCAACAAGGCGAGGAGGTCTCTCTACGATCGCGTCGTGCGAATTCCTTTTCCCGGGAAAGTTAGTTTGCAACGAAATTTCCAGCGGCTATACGCGAAAGCGGCCCGCGACAATTTTCAGAGTGCACCATGCGTCATGTTATGCATTCGCAAGTACCGTTATGCATAGTCGATATGATGCAATAGAAAAGAGCTCGCTTGGGGCGTATGGCATATTTTCTGCGTACCCTGATGAATACAAAATGTTGTTTTTAAAGGGTGCGACAAAGAAATAGACCTTGTAGATTAGATTTTAAAAATCGATTTTGACGGACACCTTTGGTGTTGTTCATCTATGGTAATCATTTTGCCTATACAAGCCGCTCTGCATACATGTACAGTAAAAGCTTTTTGTATAAGCAAGCATACTTGTCTATCATTGTAATAGGACATAGATTAGGAACTTTCAAGAGTTTCTTTTTTCTATTTTCTTTTTTCCATATTTCCTTTTTTTCCCCAACAGAGCACCTTATTTGTGATAGATGGTTATTGAATGAGCTAGGGCTATGACCTAATAACTGAGAACTAAGAATTCAGGAATAAATATCCAGAATACAGTTTTTATATTATATTTGTTAATCTGATGTTAATTAACTATGATCAAATAAAAAAAATAAAAAATAAAGTAATATTTAGAAGATATAATGCTATTTATGTTTATTTATCGTTTGTAAATATTCATTCAAAATATCTTGTTAAGATAGTAGTGTTTTTATTACATTCAAACAAATGTATTTATTTTTATTGTTAATACCTCATTCAAATGCATTATTGGATAGCGCTGTAATCTCTCTACTGACTGCTACATGGTTACCAACGGTTTTCAAACGGTTGTGTTGGTACTGCAGAGCTAACAGAGCTAATAATATTTGACATTGAAATTCAAAATCAACTATATTTTTAGGAACATATTAAATCCGCCATTGTTTTTTTATATCGTCGAATTTGACATCAGCGATCCCAGGAACTCAAAATTACAAAATTTGAGCTAAATGTAATTTTTTAAGCTATATTGGCCATATTAACTCTATTGTAATTTTTTTTACTAATGACTTTGGAGTCAGCGATTCTAAAATCCTCCTCAGAGTTAAGAGTGTTTTTGCTTTCGACTTTTGGCAACTTTTTTGGAATTTTTACTGAGTCTGCAATAATTTGTTTCATTTCTAGCAAAAGGAAAAATTAAGCAAAATTTCGAATTCGAAAATAAAATTGTCTGGAGCTGTGGCGAAATTGTTAAACTGCCGTAAAACAAAACTTCCTTTTTGCATATGAAGGTCATTCGACTAAATCCGTTTTGGGTTGATAGGAAACTTTATTTTAGGAAGGCAGTATAAAGGCCGTTTACACTCGGAAAAGTTCTTGTCCAAACTACATTATCCCCCACATTATCTTTTTTCAATCAATTACTAATTTATTAAATCGAAGTAAATTTTATTAGAATTTAAAATATCGTATTTTAAGTAAACTAACAATTGCAATAATTAAAAAAAAATCATTCTTTCACTCAACACGTACAAATTTAGATTTCAAACAAAGCAACCTTTGTTAATCCAAAACAATGGTTGTTTTATATATACGCCAGAATAAATATCGTTCACTGCAGAAAACCGTTGTTTTGACTGGTTGTCTTACTTTAAGATTTTATAATTTTAAATGAATACTATACTTATTTGACTTAAGAATTTGTTGTTTTAAATCAATAGGTTGGGTAGTTAGATTAATCAGATCACGTTCTTGGATGAAAAATTCACCTACTTCTATTAAATAGGAACATGTTATTATGAAAGCAATAATATTTTACATGGACTGCAATTAACGCATCTAAAAAGAATATTGTTATTTTCCAACTAGAGAAGACACCCGGTGTCTCTTCTTAGTCTCTTTCCACCAATATTAGAGTTGTTAGACATTTCTACGTCAGGTACATTCAAGGAATGATGGCACAATCACTGACGCTGACGCTCAATAGATTATTAATAAACAATACGATTTTAGGTTGACAAATTGTTTGTTGACAAATTGGTTTATAACTGCTAGATGAGAATTTTTCCCGCAATTAACAATTTCAAACCGCAAGTCTTCGTCAAAACCGCTAAATTGGCAACTGTATGTATGTATGCGGTTATATACCCTCTAGGAGACCACTCTTACGACGAGAAACTACAGCGCTATCTATCGTTATCCTTCACATTATTTTCAAAACAACGACTTTCTTAAATTAAAACAATCGTTTTCTTAAAGCAAATATTTAGGTTGTTTTATATTAAAGAAATATTATTATTATAAGTATGTGTTGTCTTAAAACAAACAAATGATGTTAAGAATTTTATTTTCTTAACATTAGACAACCTTTCTCTGTGTGTATACAAAAATGCAGAAAACAGCACACACCTTACACTTTTACCGCAATTAAATCGTTTAATTTTTGATTTTACGGCAGCCTTAATTGGTACTAATAACAGGTCAGCAAATCAGAGCGGTATGTATGCGGAAACCTTACAACAAAACACAAATTGCCTGCCTGCTTTGTTCAAGGTCAACTACGAGGACAATTTTATCTGAACATCCGTTAACTATCAGTGTCCCTCATCATCAAACAACGTCAGAACGTACTGTCGATAGTTACCCTAATCAACAAACCATCCCTCCGGTCCGGACATAATCTCGCCTTATCAACTTCGCGCGGTTAGACGAGTTTTCAATTACGGAGGCTCCGGAATCAAATTATCCGCATGTTAATTCAATTCGAGATGGGCATTTACAAGATCCGCGCTTGTACTCTATTAGCGGCGTCTCGGCGACTGACGCCGGAGTGGCCCCTTTGTGTGTAGCGCATCGGCGGCGCTGGAATTGGCCGCAAATACAACCGAAGACAACGGCGCAATAATAATTTTAGTTGATCCTTTCAGATGAGATCGCGCCCGAGCTAAGCGACCCGCGCCGTACGAACGTGAAAACAGGATAAACGCGGATGAATACATCTCCACCTCATCGCGGACGCGCCCTCGAAGATTCCGCAAGGAGAAGAAAAAACAAGAAGATATTAGACGCCGGGAAGCCGATAAAAACAGAATAGATTGCTAAATCGAAGGCGAATGAAAAAATAAGAGTTTCATACGTGCCGGGAATGGATGAGGGGGTGTTAGCGAGAGCCCGGTGGCGGTTTGCGACGGCCCGAGTATAGAAAGAAGGTGGTTAAAATTCACGCTAGACGCTTCGATTGTGTTCGCTGATGAACGGTATTTGAATATTATATGTGAAAGGTGGTAGCAGCGGTCTGGTTCAATATCGGCGTGCGTTTCGACGGGTTCTGTTCCGTATTCTTGGAATCGGTGGGAACTGGGGCGCGCTCACGTCCACGGGGATGGGGAATTCGTAATTTGGTTGATTGGGAAGTTCGAAATTACGGGTAAAGAATAAATATGAAGCGCTGTTTCAACATGTTAACTTTTGGTACTTCGACTAGTGTGTAACTTTTAGACAGTGTTAACTTTGGAGTTACTAATTGTCCGGCAAGTGCTCGACAAATATATTCAGTTTAGTCTAGTCATCAATGTTGTACTATACTTTGGCTCAAACAACGATTGATAGATAGATAGATAATTTATTAAGCACCCTGTACAGAATAAAGTCAACAAAACATTAGGTATATTTCATGTATAGCTCAAATTTCGTATGCCGTTGCAGAATTCCTCAATGTCATAGGGGGGGAAGCAGATAAGATGTTCTTTCAGCAATTTCCTGAAGCTTCGCAGTGTTTTGGATTTCCATTGAGTTGGTAGGCTGTTGTACATCGTGATGGGTTTTGCGTAGTGGGCAGTTGTGGTCAATCGAGAGAAATGTGGCCTTAAGTCATCCTTTGTTCTCGTTGCGTGGCTGTGATTGTCAGTTTGCTTTGGTCTCTGTTGCTTAGTCCTGTGTACAGTGCAGAGGCAAGTGAGGATGTAAACTGCGTAAACAGTGAGTACTCCGTGCCTCTGGAAAAGCGGTCTTGCGTGGCTTCTAGGGTGCTCGTTTGTAAGGCATCTTATTGCTCGCTTTTGTAGGGTCAATATGGTTGTCGTATGTGCGCTGTGACCCCACGTTTCAATGCCATAGATCATGCGGGAGTGGAACAGCGACATGTATGCCACTCTCGCGGCCTGATATCCCGCAGTTTTTTCGACTCTTCTTACGGCATAAGTAGCTCGGCTGAGTTTCTTTCCCAACTCCTCGACGTGATCACCCCAGGAGAGACGGGGATCTATTCGTAGTCCAAGGAACTGCACTGACTCCTCCAGACCTTCCCATCTATCCATCTGGAATATCACGCGTGTCGTTTTGGCTTCGTTTAGTTGTAGCATGTTTTCTGTAAACCACTCTTTTGCCTGGCTCATATGGTATTCCCCTTCACTCCGTAGGTCTTTGTTGGTTTCGGCTGAGGTGAGTAAGGTGGTGTCATCCGCATAAATGATGGTTTTAGCTTCAAGCTTACTTGGAAGGTCATTCATATATATTATGAAGAGTATTCCTCCCATCAGACTTCCCTGGGGGACTCCGATTGTTGATTCATGAAAGTGGCTGGTTTCATTGTTGATTTTCACCTGGTGTAGTCGATTGGTTAGGTAGGATTTAACTAGCATCAGTGAAACACCTCTGATCCCATATCGTTCCATCTTCTGTAGTAATTGGGTGTGTGGCATAGAATCAAACGCACGGCTCAAGTCGCACATCTGAGCTTGGCATTTTTTCCTTCCATCAAGTGCTTTGCATACGGATTCCAGGAGATCCCTCATTGCATCCGCGGTCCCTTTGCCTGACTGGTATGCAAATTGTTCCTTAGCAAAGAGTTCGTTTTTTGCGAAATGATGGTTTATTCTTCTAAGAATCACTTCCTCCAGGATCTTGGAGACCGCCGGCAAGATTGAGATTGGGCGATAGTTTATGCAGTCTTTTCTGTCTCCTTTTTTGTGGATAGGTGTAATTCGGGCAATTTTAAGCTTGTCTGGGAAGATTCCCTGCTCCATGGTGTTGTTGAAAATTAAAGCGAGTGGCTTTGAGATGTAGGTTGTTACATATTTTAGAGTACGCGTGCTGATTCCGTAAACGTCTGTACTTGGTTTTGATTTTATTGAGCAGAGGATATCTTCAATTTCAATATGTGTTGTTGGGTTCATGAAGCACGATTTTTGGCAGACCTTATTAGACGGGGTTGCTGTCGGTGTATTGAGCAATCCAGCAGTCATCGTTTCGAAGTAGTGACTGAACTTCTCACACGATGGTGCGTCCGGGTGATTGATTTGCTTCTTTCTCCCTGGTTCCCGGTTTATCAGCTTCCAGATAGTCTTGCTTTTATCATTAGCTTCAAGGATTGCAGTAGAGTTTGTCGTCCTGTATTCCTCTTCTGCGAGTGCAACGTAGAATTTTTGATATCTATTAATGAGGTTACTGCTCTCCTCATCTTCTCTTCCATCCTGCATTCTGCGCATTAGTTTAAGGGTTTCCTGCACCTGCTGTAGTTGGGGTGATCTCTTTTGTCTGGTCGTCGCTCGGATTTTGTTTAGTAGAGGAAATGCTTGATTGTGGTATTTGATTAGAAGATACAAAAAAATGTCCATCATTTTGTTCGTGTTGTGCTCCTGAATTACCTGGTTCCAGCTTTCCTGTTCCAGCAGTTGTTGAAACTTCCTTATATTTGCAGCTGAGTATTTTCGGTGTTGTATCACTTCGGGTTGGATTTCCGAGTAGTTAGTGCAAATTAAAAGTGCTTTGTGGTCTCCATAGTTGGGATCTATTACATCAGCCGCAACGTCTGCCAGATTTGTAAAAACGTTGTCAATGCATGACTTCGATGCATGTGCGATTCTTGTCGGTTCGTTGATGATAGCTCTGAGTCCATAGGATGATGCCATGTTTAGTAAGATCCTCTCTTGCAAGCTGCCTGTGTGAAAGTGTATATTGAAATCACCCGCCAATACGACCTTTGTTGCTCGTAAAGTCTCTTGTAACCTGTGTTAGCGTAATCTCAATGGTTTTGAAAAAAGCGTCGATTTTGCCATTTGGCGACCTGTACACACATATCACTACGGTGTTTTGCAAAGGTAGGTAGGCTCCCACAAGTTCGCAATCCCTTTCAGAGGAGTTTTCTTTAATGTTTGCCAGTTCGACTGCTTTGACGTCTTCAAATGCAGAGATACTCGTTCCACCACCTCTGTGTTGTGATCTACAATAGCAGCTAACATTATAATATCCCCGGAGGTTGTACAGGTGCATGTTGTCAGCTTTCAGCCAGTGCTCGGTAGTGCAGACGATGTCCACACTCTTTGAGTCCACCAGGTTTTGTAGTACTCTAATTTTATTTGTTAGGCCTTGCATGTTGGTGACTACGATTGTTAGCTTTCTCGATTTTTGTCCTGTTCTGCTGTGTGTAACACTGGGCTCTATAAAAAAGAACCTCCGCTCGTTTGTAAAAAATCCCTATGTATTTTGAAATCAAATCTTTTTATTCCCACATTTTCAGGCCAAAAGTCTGGGTTATATAAATCATCCTTTCTATTAAAAGGGGCACTCACCACAAACCGCTTTAGCCTATCTGGATCTCCGGGTATTTCTTTCACGGTTAGGTCTTCATTCTCGAGTTCTTTCTTTCCTTTCATGTATTCCAGAATTTTTTCCTCGGTGGCATTATTTTTGATTCTGTATAAATATATCCAGACTTTCTTATCAACCCCGATAAAATCTTTGTTCATAGTCTTTGCGGTTCCCAGTCTCTTGCATGTTTGATACCTTTTCTTGTTTGCGTTTGGTACTGTCTGCCAGTTTCCTTCTTCTAGGTTTATTACTTCATTCGCAATAAGTTTTGTTTGTTCTTCGTGTAGTGCAAGTCGCATTTGTTGTTTTGTGATTTGCCCAGTTTGTATATCTTTGGATAACTCACGTATGGTATGTTCATCGTGGTGTTCTTTCGGTTTAGTGTGGTTGGTGACATGGTGGTAATTAACCTCGGTAGGTGTATGGGTAGGTGGCTCTGGTAATCCCTCGTTTTGTTTGGCGGAGTGAGAACTTACGTTTGCGTAGGTTATGTTACGCCGGTGTGGTTCTCCTTTACTGATAACGTTTATCTTCAAGTACAACTCCTTAATAAGCTCATCCTTTGCCTTTAGGGCTTGGTTTTTCGCATCGATTTCAGAGTCTTTTGCTTTAATTAGATTCTTATAGAGTTCTTCAAGTTTATTGACCATGTGGTCATTGCTTACTTTTGAGTTTTTCTCTTCACAGCACTCAATTACAGCGCTACTTATTATCTTGGCTTCCTTCCATGATCTTTCCTTGCATCCTGTATGGTAGGCACTTCCACAATTGATGCAAATAACGGTTTTTAATAACTTATTTTTGCAGCACTTATAGGCCGGCTCTTCAGCTTCGGACATCTTGGATTAGGTTATAATGATATTGAAACTAAAATTGTACTAAAAAACAACCGCAATTGTCATATTAACAATCAACGTGTAACTGCTAATTTTCAAACGTCTTATCAAATCACTCTGGTCAAATTGAAATGTTAAGTCAGTTTTATTGCTGGATAAACTATCCTTCATTTTTTTTTTTTTTTTTTTTTTTTGGGGATGTTGCCATGTGCACAAAGCCAGTGGCTTGTCTGTGCGGCAATCGTGGAGACGGAGTATTTGAAAAATCCCCTGCCTAACCTGGGCTTGAACCCTGGACTTCTGAGTGGAAGGCATTCGCCTTATCCACTCGGCCACCTCCGCTCTAAATTCTATATTAAAATATGTTGAATAAAGCCTTCTATTCTTTTAATGAAAACAATATCATGCAATTGTTGGTTGGGTTTATTCAAAATCCCAATAGTTTTCATTCAATATTTTATTCTTGACTACTAGTTTCGTTCAATAATGAACATCTTCAGGTCAAACGTCAGCAAAAATTGTGAAAATACACGTCAAAAACTTTAAAATACACAAATAAACAATACAACCATAACATAAATCAAAACGCACGACTAATGTGGCTTTTTTCAATTAATAAATTCCACAGTGTTGTCACGAATTCAAAATGGAAGTCTTGTTGTTGTGATGCGTTGGTTGAATAAACCCAACCAACAATTGCATCTATATTAAAAGTATAAAGAATGTTCACCTAGCTTGATTACTTAACTGTTGGCCAAATACCTCTCCACTATTTTGCTTTAATAGGTCTGTTCGCGGTAACAAAGTGAACCGTTTGGAGACCGTTAGTTCTGATGAAACTACAACGTCTCGCTTTCGTTCTCCTACATTTCTTACACTAATACATCTACTCCAACGGGTTTTAAACGGTCATTTTTGATACCGCAAAAATACCTGATATTAGACGTCAAATTTCAAATCAGCGACCGAAAAATACATTAATTACAGAATTTCAGCTTAATCAAAAATATATTCAGTAACCCCTTCTTCCGTATTAGATCCGCCATTGTTTTTTTTTTAATTTGTCACGCTCCAATTTTTTTTTAAAATCCAATGGACCTACCTATTTCGATGTCCTTTAAGCTCCCTGCTAGCTCAGTGAAGAAGGGATGGGTGTAAGAAAGGTGAATGAATGTGAGCGCCACGTAATTAATAAAAAAAACAACTGCCGAAAGGACACCTCAGTAATTACGAACTAGTTGGTAAAATAAAATAGGAAGAGGTAGGTGCAAAAGAACAAAACCAAATGAAAACAAGAATATAGTATAAGTAAAAGATTCTATTTACTGGTACCATTAAGTTCAACAAATACAAAAATACTCAACCACGTCAATATTCGCTGTCGATATTCCAAGTTTATTGGACAAAACAAAAATATCAACCAAGATCAAAGCCAAAATTATAAATCTTATGAAAATTTGTCGATGTTGTTAATTGTTTTGATTCGTAACCATATAAAATAAAATAATAGAACGGGAACAATATCAATGACAGGTTTTGAAATAAAGAAAAAGAAAGTACGTGAAAATAGAATAAGTACTATCATAAATCACGTCATTTGAAATATTCAGCAAGTAAAACAGTTCCAGATAGTTATGGTACCACAAGTTATTTGGCCTGGCGACGCTAACGTCCACGAAGAAAATTTTTGTTTTAATCAAGAATAAAAAAAAATATCTATGAAGTATTTATAGAAAATTCTATTTTCTGTTCACAAAAACAAAATGAAATGGAATTGACCAACAGGAGAATAATACAATCGTTATCAACCTGCCAAAACGGCCTGCACTTCAATAAATGCAATTAATTAATTAAAATTAGGGTTATAATAACCGTACGCAAATCGAACCAAAATCGAATGACCATGGGGTCATAAAAATTCAAAAGATATAAACGCTTACGGTTTTTAAAACACGTGACGGAGTCCTTGATGTCACTGTCGTGTCCACCCAAATCATTGGGGGTTATTTTGGCAGGGTAGATGGATTCCTGGCCGGCTGTAATCAATGACAGAATATGTTCTCCTGGTGGCCGTCGAGGTGGTTGTAATTGACATCCGTAGTTAAGAATTCCGCAAGACGCTTGCTCGTGCTCCTCGTGCGTGAGCTCGTAATGATAACTCGGACGTGCCGCTCGAACGTTAATTTTATTCGCAAAGCTCACAATTACAACTCGCTCATAGAGCTCGCTCCCAGAACTCGCTCATAGAAGCCTAGATAAAACCTCACAGCAATTAGACCAATATAAAGAAGGAAACAAGAAACATACCTTTAGGTGTAAAACGGCTTGTAGTAACCTTTAAAAATCGAGCGAATGAAACCAGCAAGTGCTGTGCGTATACTTCACTAAACGCAATAGGTGGGTGATAGAATAAATCCCAAACAAATGGAGAGGTCGTTACCACAATCAAAAATCGTAACCAATCCTCAAAAATCTAAAACACCACTTATCAACTCGAAGTTCAAAAGCTAAACTGCAAGAGGCCTCACGTGCCGGGTGAGAATTTTTACCAAGGAAACAAAAAAAACTTATATCCGGCAAGTGGATTTAGTATACGTTTAGAAAACAACTAATAAAAATGAATTAAATGAAATAATAAAGATCAAAACAAATAAGAGAATAAAAAAATAAGTCTATTGGTCCAATTGCCATGTTGCGTAACCGCAAGGATAATAATGAAATCAGAAACAAAGAAGAAAATTCGATTACCGCGTAGCGCCCTCTAAAAGTCAAAAGACGAACCACCAAGACATCCGCCAAACAGCCAGCCTAAAATCCATCCTGAAATCAACCATTGGTATATCGACATTACAGTAACCTATATCAAGGTTAAACTTAAAATCCACGAAATTAATTATCAATAATGGTACCAGCAAATGAGAACGTTACAATACCCCCCCACAAAAAGGTAAACTTACAAAGTTTACAAGAAAATTGATATCAAACATCTCAAAGAGAAAAAGAAAACAAAAACACACGACAATATTGAGGGGTTGAAAAGGTAGAAAAATGACGATAGAGAAGGATAATAGGATAGGACATGGCTCTCTGGGTAAAATAAGGGTGGAGAGAGAAGCCAAGAGCTCACACGAGCAGGGTTGCTAGGCCCTGAAGTAGGTATGTTCTCCATCGGGATCATAAAGTACTACCTACCGCTACTCTAAACGGGGTTAAAAGATAAAGAATACAAAAGAAAAACGAGAAAAACGAGGTTAAAGGGATTTTAGGAAAACTAGCATGGATGTACAGGCTCATGATGTGGTTTCAGGTCTTTGGCGTGCCAAACACCAATGTGCTTTCGAGTCTCGGGGTGTTCCAACTCATAAGTCCATGGCGATACCTTATTCTTGATTCTGTACGGACCAACGTATTTTGGGGCTAATTTCGCTGTAAAATCCTTGGAGGCGTCGGATAGTACGTAGTTCTTCTTTAGAACCCCTTGTCCGATGACAAACTCTTCGGGACGTTTCCTCAAGTCGTAGTGCGCTTTGCCAGCCTCACTCTTCTTGGATAGCCTCTTCGCTACATATTTATTAATGTCCATGAAGAGTTTCTTTCGGTAGTTGTCGTCGATAGGTATGTCGACATCTGGAGGTTCGCCGGCTTTGTCTCTATTAATTACCATCTCTCTGCCGAAATTTATGTAATATGGTGTCAATCCCGTACTTTCGTGTTTTGCGGTCCTACACGCACAACCCAATCTTGCAAGATGATCCGCCCAAGTCTTGTGGTTTTCTGAGGCGTATGCAGACAGCATGGTCTTAATTACTCTGTTCAGACGCTCTACCGGGTTGGCCTGCGGGTGATAAGCTGCATTATATCGCACTCGTATACCAAACTCCTTTGCCATCTTGGCAAATTCTCTGCTTCGATATTGGACGCCATTGTCGCAGATTATGGTGTGTGGGACGCCGAATATCATCATGACTTCCTCTTCAATGTGTCGCGTGACCTGAGACGCCGTTGCCGCTCTAAGGGGGAACAATACCGGAAACTTGCTAAAGCAATCCATCACCACCAGTATGAAGCGGTAACCCTTCGGTGTTCTCGGTAAGGGACCAACCAAGTCTGTGGAAATGATTTCCCATGGTTTAGTA
Organism: Melinopterus prodromus; assembly: GCA_964023965.1. NCBI lineage: Eukaryota > Metazoa > Arthropoda > Insecta > Coleoptera > Scarabaeidae > Melinopterus > Melinopterus prodromus. Next base: position 16,505,127 of record OZ030390.1, on the reverse strand, counting down.
GGGATGGGATTGGGGACCATAAGTCCGGCTGGTTGCTTCTGTTCGGGCTTTATTTTGGCACACACTGGACACTGTCGTACGTATTTGGCTACGTCGCTTCGCATCTTGGGCCAATAATATTGTTGTGCTATTCGGGCGTACGTCTTAAATACGCCCATATGTTCAGCCAGTGACGAATCATGTAATTTATGTAAGATTTCTCGTCTCTCACCCTTGCCCACCACTCGCCTCCACTGACTAGAATCGCCATCGAAGGGCCCTCTTCGAACATGTTTGAATAAGTTTTGTCCCTCCGCTCTCCATTGCGGATATAGATGAGGATTTCCTTGAATTTTCGTCGCCATTTTTGTAAGCCAACCATCTCTGTCCTCCGTAACCTCCTCCACTCTGACCGCTCTGCTCAAAGCATCCGGTACAACATTGTCTTTCCCACGCCGATGGATTACTTCAAAATCATATTGTTGTAGCCGTAGGTTCCATCGTGCTATCCGTCCAGTCGCATCTCTAAGTTTCAGTAACCACAATAGGGAGTGATGGTCTGTGATTACCGTGAATTTGACTCCTTCTAGGTAAGGCCTGAGTTTTTCTATGGCCCATATCACGGCAAGGCATTCCCTTTCGGTTGTGCTGTAGTTCCTTTCCGCCTTGCTGAGGGTACGACTCAGATAACAAATCACCCTTTCTCCGGTGGTCGGGTGTTCCTGAGTTAGCACGGCTCCTATACCAAACGCCGAAGCATCAGTCTGGACACAGAAAGGCAGGGAAAAATCTGGACAAGATAATATTGGCGCGGCCACCAAATGATTTTTCACCGCGTTAAACGAATCCTCGCAGGCAGGTGTCCATACAAACGTGTTGTTCTTCTTAAGTAGATTGGTCAATGGTTGTATCACGGATGAAAAACCTGGGATAAAGCGTCGATACCATGAAGCCATCCCTATAGTTCTTCGGACATCTTTCACGTTGTTCGGTGATGGCATCTGTAAGATCGCGGATACTTTCTCGGGATCGACGAGAAGTCCATCTCTATTGACGATATATCCGAGGTATCGAAGTTCTGGTCGACAGTATTGGCATTTCGTAGGGTTTAGGGTCAGACCGGCTTCTTCAAGGCGGCCAAAAACTTTTTCGAGGACATCCAAGTGCTGCTCGAATGTCTGGGTAACGATAATTATATCATCTAAGTAGCAGAAACAGTTGGGTTCTAGGTCTGCTCCCAGCACTGTATCTATTAGCCGCTGCCACGTACTCGGTGAGTTATGTAATCCAAATGGCATTCTTGTAAACTGGTAAAGTCCTCGATTGGGGACCGTAAAAGCTGTGTATTTCCGTGAGTCTTGTTCTACGGGTATCTGGAAATAAGCCGTCTTGATGTCGATGGATGTCATATAGCGAGCATCTCGCAATCGATCCAGTATTGCGGATATGTATGGTAGCGGGTAAGCGTCCTTTTCTGAGACGGCGTTCAGCTTGCGGTAGTCAACGCAGAAGCGATACGTCCCGTCCTTCTTGGGTACCATGACGATTGGTGACGACCATGGGCTTTTTGATGGTTCCACTATCCCCTTTTCCATCATGTCATTCAACTCTTCGTCGATATGCCTCTGCATGGTTGGCGATACCGGATAATACCGCTGTTTGATAGGTGACGCGCTGGTTCGAATGGTATGCTCCACCAGATTTGTACAACCCAACTTCCCACTCATGAGTTCCGGATATTTTGCTCTTAAGTCCGCAAGTTGTTGGAATTGTGTAGCTGTAAGGTCCTCCTGAGCCATCAAGGCACTAATTAGTGTCGCCGGTTCGTCAGTGAAAGTCCACGCGTTACTCCTAAGATTTGGGACTATGCCCATTTGTTTCCAAAAATCAGTCCCCAGGATTAGATCATGCTCCACCTCTGGTATAATCAATATATCCAACACAATAATCCTGTCTCCGAGTTGTACTGGCAGCGTAGCAAACCCCATACTTGTGCATTTTGCGCCGCTCGCGACCCTACAGGTGCTAGTACGATGTTGGATGTGTACATTAAGGTCTCTGAGGCGCTTCCAGCCATCTCTCCCAAGAATTGTGCGACTGGCCCCAGAATCCAACAGACCCAAAAAGTCACCGCCCAAGATTGTGACCCGTAGATAGGGTCTCTCGTCTCCCACTGCATGTTCCAAAATAAAAGCTAATCTGGCTCCATCTACCAACCCCAGTCCGAAGTCCTCAGTGGTCGCGCATTGTTCCTCTTTTCCCACTAGACGACCATGGTTTAGTGGGAGGACATTCCGTTTCCCGAACCAGTTGGTTGATTACAGGCTGGGCAGGTTCTCGAGGTGAACCCAGACTTAAAGCATCTATAGCAATGAAGGTTTTTCGGTTCTCTGCAATCTTGCACTCTGTGTCCAGTCCTTCTACAATTGAAACATTTCCCAGTAAAACTCCCAGCAATAGCCTCCACAACCGTTGGCATCTCCGGAGCTCCAATATAAGCTAAATCGCTAGCAAAGTCGGACGTTCTTCTGGATGGAGGTCGATATTCATCCATTCGCATTTTGTTTGCTTCTATCTGTCGGCCAAGGTTCCGCAGCTGCTCCAGGGAATCTATTTTCTGTAGACCCAATTGACCCTGGTAAAAGGGGGTGATATTGCGCCGAGCGATACCGACAAGTGTAGACTCAGGGATCGATATAGTAAGCCTTGTCGCCATATTCTTGAGAACTGCTAAGTATATTCCCATTGGCTCGTTCTGTCCTTGTGTTCGCCTTTTCAGTTCCTCGAACAACCGTTCGTCGTAGTCCGCTGGCAGGAATTGTTCTCGGAGACATTTCACCAGTGTAGGCCAGTCGGTTACTTCTCTTCTGACCGACCGGAACCATACCAGCGCTGAGTCAGTAAACATCTCTATTGCCGAATTAAATAAATCCTGTTGGGACACCTTACGAGATGTTGCCAGTTCCTCGACTCGCTCCAGGAATGCGCTTATAGGCATGTCGTTCGGTCGTCCTGAAAACTTCAGTCCCCACTTGAGTACCGGAACCGTCTTTGTCGTAAATCTTTCTCTTCCTCCGCTGAAGTCGGCGCGATTACCATCCACGAAAACATCATCATCAGATGAACTACAGTCATCCGCCGGTGTCGCCGTCAGCATACTCAAGTCAGTTGGCCCAGCCTCACCAAAAGAAGACGATCTCTTCATCATTTTGGTCTTCTTGTTTAAGTCGCTAGTCAGCGATAGGATGGTTGTCAGTAGTTCCGATTTCTTCGCTTTCTCCTCCTTGTTACCTGGTATCGAACGCTCCACCCGGCCCAGAAGGTGCGAAATTTTTGACTCGATCTTCGTGTAGTCATTGTCCAATGCTGTCCCAGTAAAAATTGTTATCAGCGTACCAATCTCGGTAATTTTAGCCTCCACTGCAGCGGTATCTTCTTCAAATTTAAACGGATACTCCACTTCTTCCAATCCCTGACCATCTCTTTCGAGCTTGGAGACGTTTGATAAGGCCTTCCTCATTTTCTCCACAGTATCCGCTGCCATGCCCCTTATTGCCACTTCATACTTCAATTCATCCGCCGAAAGGCGATAAATCTTCATCCTTCTTGACATCTTTGAAGAATTTGTCCCAGAATAATTATGCTAACTCCAACTCCAACACGTTGGGCGCCACTTGTCACGCTCCAATTTTTTTTTAAAATCCAATGGACCTACCTATTTCGATGTCCTTTAAGCTCCCTGGTAGCTCAGTGAAGAAGGGATGGGTGTAAGAAAGGTGAATGAATGTGAGCGCCACGTAATTAATAAAAAAAACAACTGCCGAAAGGACACCTCAGTAATTACGAACTAGTTGGTAAAATAAAATAGGAAGAGGTAGGTGCAAAAGAACAAAACCAAATGAAAACAAGAATATAGTATAAGTAAAAGATTCTATTTACTGGTACCATTAAGTTCAACAAATACAAAAATACTCAACCACGTCAATATTCGCTGTCGATATTCCAAGTTTATTGGACAAAACAAAAATATCAACCAAGATCAAAGCCAAAATTATAAATCTTATGAAAATTTGTCGATGTTGTTAATTGTTTTGATTCGTAACCATATAAAATAAAATAATAGAACGGGAACAATATCAATGACAGGTTTTGAAATAACGAAAAAGAAAGTACGTGAAAATAGAATAAGTACTATCATAAATCACGTCATTTGAAATATTCAGCAAGTAAAACAGTTCCAGATAGTTATGGTACCACAAGTTATTTGGCCTGGCGACGCTAACGTCCACGAAGAAAATTTTTGTTTTAATCAAGAATAAAAAAAAATATCTATGAAGTATTTATAGAAAATTCTATTTTCTGTTCACAAAAACAAAATGAAATGGAATTGACCAACAGGAGAATAATACAATCGTTATCAACCTGCCAAAACGGCCTGCACTTCAATAAATGCAATTAATTAATTAAAATTAGGGTTATAATAACCGTACGCAAATCGAACCAAAATCGAATGACCATGGGGTCATAAAAATTCAAAAGATATAAACGCTTACGGTTTTTAAAACACGTGACGGAGTCCTTGATGTCACTGTCGTGTCCACCCAAATCATTGGGGGTTATTTTGGCAGGGTAGATGGATTCCTGGCCGGCTGTAATCAATGACAGAATATGTTCTCCTGGTGGCCGTCGAGGTGGTTGTAATTGACATCCGTAGTTAAGAATTCCGCAAGACGCTTGCTCGTGCTCCTCGTGCGTGAGCTCGTAATGATAACTCGGACGTGCCGCTCGAACGTTAATTTTATTCGCAAAGCTCACAATTACAACTCGCTCATAGAGCTCGCTCCCAGAACTCGCTCATAGAAGCCTAGATAAAACCTCACAGCAATTAGACCAATATAAAGAAGGAAACAAGAAACATACCTTTAGGTGTAAAACGGCTTGTAGTAACCTTTAAAAATCGAGCGAATGAAACCAGCAAGTGCTGTGCGTATACTTCACTAAACGCAATAGGTGGGTGATAGAATAAATCCCAAACAAATGGAGAGGTCGTTACCACAATCAAAAATCGTAACCAATCCTCAAAAATCTAAAACACCACTTATCAACTCGAAGTTCAAAAGCTAAACTGCAAGAGGCCTCACGTGCCGGGTGAGAATTTTTACCAAGGAAACAAAAAAAACTTATATCCGGCAAGTGGATTTAGTATACGTTCAGAAAACAACTAATAAAAATGAATTAAATGAAATAATAAAGATCAAAACAAATAAGAGAATAAAAAAATAAGTCTATTGGTCCAATTGCCATGTTGCGTAACCGCAAGGATAATAATGAAATCAGAAACAAAGAAGAAAATTCGATTACCGCGTAGCGCCCTCTAAAAGTCAAAAGACGAACCACCAAGACATCCGCCAAACAGCCAGCCTAAAATCCATCCTGAAATCAACCATTGGTATATCGACATTACAGTAACCTATATCAAGGTTAAACTTAAAATCCACGAAATTAATTATCAATAATGGTACCAGCAAATGAGAACGTTACAAATTCTTGTTGTCGAATTTGATATTAGTGACCCTAGAAAGTTAAGATCACAAAATATTTGAGCTAAACAGCAAATAAGCAATATGTTCTGCCATATTGGATTTGCCATTGTGTTTGTTAAGTGTTTGACTTTAAATTAGCGACTCCGAAAACGTCAGAGTTAAGAGTTTCGTTTGAATTGGTTTTGAGCTTTCGCTACCATTTTTGGATTTTTACTTAGTGCTCAAAGTGAGTGAGGCAAAAACAAATATCTCAAGTAAAAATTACTAGCCGGCCTACAGCCTAGAGGTACATTTTGTTTCTCAATAAAAATGCCTGTTTATTCGTAAATCATTTCGTAATATTGTTTGCAATCGCACTCCTTACTTCGTTATTAACAACAATAAACCTTTTTTTTGCGATTCAAAAACAATCATAACTTCACTACTGATAAGATATTTCAAGCTGTAATTGATTCTATACAAAGGTTTTAACATTCCAAGCATATTCGAATTTCCTTTATACCTAACTCACATTCTTAACACACTATTTTAGCAAGATAGTCTTATTGTTTCGAAGGGATATTCACAATATTGAATAAAAAACAGATATTCAATCAAATCAATCGCAACAATAGCATTTCCTCATTCGGTAGCATATTTTAAATATCTAAATACATACTAAATACTATATTTTTTGTAACAAATGTCTACTCTGTGTGAAAAAATGATGTAGGTACATATTTTTTTATGTAGGATGTTCTTCCCTTTCGATTGGCGTTGGTATTTTTCCAGAAAACATTTGAATTAGAAAAGTTAATAGTGCAGAAACGCCAATTTCTGGTTGTTTAGTAAAAAGTTGGCACACTAGATAGTAGTTTTCACGAAGTCTACTTACTCCGGCATCTTTCCGAGTTGAAAGTCTCATCTTCTTGGACTAAAGCTAATGTTGGTCAACTTAAAGTTAGCTTAAAATACCTCCACACTTATTAGAAAAAGGCAATATAATTGATTTAATTCCAGTTATGGCAAAATTAATGTTAAAGACAATACAAAAAAATCTTTTGGGAAACAAAATTTGAAGTGCTTAATGTAATATAAGGTACTAGTTGTAATTGTGGAAATTTTTGTTGCTGAAATCATTTAAACAAATAGACTTTCAGGATATCGGACTAAGGACAAACTTTCGTCATGTTTCATTAAAATCAAAGTTACTGGATGTCATTTTTCATGCAACCGAGATATAACAATGTATAATCCGCACATCACTGATATGTGTAAAAACCGACCGTAAAAAGATCGTAAAAAACTATAACTTCTTGTTTGGTAGTTTGCGATAAGGTGAGGTTTTCTTTTTGTCATAAGCATACATTAAACATTGTTCACCTTTAGATATCGATTTATGGGACAAGAACACGGTTATCGCATATGTAGAGGGAAGGGTAGACGTCGGGTTAAATATGACAGAGAGTAGGGTCGCGTATGAAAAATGTATCATTAATCTGCGAGCGCGAGCGAAAGAGGAACACTATAGCCACCTCTTCTACCCCTCTGCGCGCGAACAATACGTTTATGCTAATATATTAGCCGCCGAGGTAAATAAATCTTCGAGGAAACGTAAATTCTCCCCGGTGAATGGGACTTGAGGATTACTTTAACTTTTAAATACTTTACGGGAATACATTACGTTGTCTCTCCGATGGGATTTCTGTTTCAGTCGAATAAAAAACGTATAACGTAGACCACGGTTTTGTATTCTAATTTAATTCATTTAGAAACCCACCATATGGAGAACAGTTGGACGTACAATTTTCGCTTAAAACATTTATCAATTGAATAATTAGAATGATTGCGTACGTAATCCAGAAATTTTATGAGGTTTTTTAAAAATGGCAATGGCAATGTCCGTCTTTACGTTAAGATACTATAATCCAAAAATTTGTAATTGTAAATAAACCAACGAACAGCTGACAACGATGATATGAACAGACTAATGTAGGTCAATGTCAAGGTAAGCGTTAATTATTCGTTAATTCGTTATAAGAGAATGCGTTAAGTTAAACTATAATTAGAAAAAAATAAGATGTTTATTACGTCGTTGGGCATATGTTCCTTCAAACTTAGCCGAAGAAATTCTTGTAATAAACCTACATATTGCCTGTTCATAACTTATGCATTCAATAGAGAGACTAAGATATTAACTGGATATTAACAGTTTAGTGTACAGTATGTTAACTGGTACATCATGTCTACTAGTAAATATCTTCGTGTCCGACATTATTAATATGTAGTACATCCAATCGAGTTATCAGTTAATTGTGTCACCCTAAAAGCCCGTAAACTCAGACGCGTTTACCGAATTCGCGACAGACTCGTCAGTGGACCGAAATTCGATTCACTTAGGTACCCGTGACTAATTGATATTTCAGATCACGGACCGCGTAGAGGCTTAGGCGAGATTTAACTGGATGCGAAACTCGGTCGGCTATTGACTGATACTGACTGACTATTCACGATAGGTAATCATACCTGGGTTTGAGCAGAAATTAACCCTCAAACGGTACCCTGCTTTCCATTATATAATTACACAGGTCGGCACGCATATATGGGGTTTGAATTCTTCTACTCCATATTAAGTAAGACTAATTTAATTTAGTTTAGCCCCTCAAAGGCAATATGAATAGATTATAGAAATTTCCGGTTCATTTGCGCAAGCTTCATTACTTTATCATACGCAGTATGCTAAAGTATTGTAATCATGCCGAAAAAAAAAATTGAGATTTTAGCGGAAATAGGTGTTTTTGGGTCCCCTGAACATTTTTGACCAAGGTACAAAAAAATGTCTGTGTGTGTGTGTGTGTGTCTGTGCGTATGTATGTCTGTGTGTAAACGATTTTTGTGGCGACGATTCCGGAGAAACTACTTAAGGTATCGGAACGAAAGTTCATATTTAGAAGTTTTGTTACCAAACTTAGAGCTGAAAAGCTTTTGGTTGAAAGGGGTCCAAAGGAACTGGTAGTTTATTCTAAGCCTTTTTGAAAGATTTTGCAAATGAGCCGCCATTTCTGTAATTTCGACAAAATAGTTAAATAATAAATTAAAGTAGAGGAAATTTTGAATAATTTATGCCTATGATATTTTTTGGTAAAATTAATAGTTTAGCTTTAAGAGCAAATTCTATTTGATCGAGATCAGTCGCATCTGCATTGATATGAAACTTCAAAGTAGCCTGGATTTGACAAATATTTTTTTGTGCTGTCACCACCGAAATGTCTATGGCTGTCACACTCGAAAGCAGCTGATTTCATCAGAGGTTGGAGAACCGCTATGGAACGTTGCCGCTCTACTGCGGCAAAGTAATATACAAAATTCAAATAAAATAAGATCGCCAATTTGATTGTTTGTTGATAAGAAATATCAACCCGTTGTTATCTAATTGTAAAAACGATAATTGAGAAAATTGTAAATAAAGTATAGCGATGAGTATAGTTACGTTTTAGTATGTTGGTACGGATGTGACATCTACAGTGTCATGAACGAATATAAATCTGTCAGAATTTGATTTAGCTTTTTAAACTTGACGTTTCGTAGAAGTGGTATCAACCTAACATTTCCTATCCAGAAATATAACCATTTTTAATTTTTTGTAAGTACGTATTTCTCAAAAAGCAACACAAAAAACGTTGACGTCACTCCTGCCGAAAACTACATAGCGCGACTCGCTCACATGCGACGGCGACGCTTCGCCTCCGGTGACGCGCCGCATCACCGGTCGCCGCGCTATTCCGTACTTTCGGCACTTGTGACATAAATAACTATTATTCTAATGACGTAGTGTAGGTAGTGTCAAGTGCTGATGCTTTGACTATACCTACGATTTATCTCAATAAAATAGATTCTCATTCAGCTAAACTATTAATTTTATATATTGTATGATAAAGTCATGTGCCTGGCCACATCAGATTTTTTTTTTTTGTATGAGTTACGTTTGTAATGTAAATAGTAATCCGAACGTCTGCCGGCGCACCTCCGCGACACGGGGTTACAGGAGGGTACAACTCCAGCAAAAAAAATATTTAAAACATTATAGTCGCATACGCAAAACTGATTGTATGTATCAACTGAAACATAAGAAGCTTAGAAAATATCGTCTGCCTCTTAAATTCCGCAACAAAACTCGTCTGGCACCCACATACGTAAGACCAAAATAAAAAATTATGTCCGAAAGGATGAAATTGATTGAAATGCTTCTTTTTATATCAGCAAACCCAAAAATAATAGTCTGCCACTAATAAGATACCATGAAGGTCGTCTGACAAGCCTATGAAGTTGCGCTCAGCATGCACCGCGCGAGCACCGCGGCCGAGACGGCGCGCCGTAGCCGTCGCGGCAGCTACGACGCTCCTTTTTTATCGGCCTGAAAGACGAGCGTTATTATAATATATTAAACTGCTAACATGAAGTCCTTTTTTATGTTATACATGTATATATGCAAATGATTGTTCAGTGAATTAATTTAAAGTCTGGTGGAGACCTTTTAGTGTAAAAATTTAAAGTATATTGATTCGATAAAATGCTATAAGATAAAAAATAAGATATTACTGTTTTACAATGACATTCGGAGATCATTATTTATTGATTTTTATTTTATTATGTACAAGAACCTATTTATTATGTACACGTATCCATATCTTGGTATTGTTCTGTATTAGTTTCGTTGTCTGTAAATATAACAATTTATAAATATTTTTATATAAATTTATGTTTTTGTATAATACCTTGATTTTCTTCAGAGTTGATTGCCACATGTGATTGATAGGGGAACAAAGCAGAGCAACGTGCAGTGTGTTAAGTCTAAAGCGCCAGCATCCAAACTGAATTTAAGTTACACCAATGGGGAAGACTTAATATCACCTTTTATACTTAGGAATTTTGGTTAGATTGTGTTATACACAAGTACCTACGAGGTGCTGCTAATCAATAAAAAAATATTTATTTTATCATTTTGTATCTAGCGGCCTATCATTGTAGGATATGACGCTAGAATACAATGCTCTACTTTCGATTGTATCTCCAAAACAAATCTACATTTACTCGCCATGTATTCTACAATATGTTGCGTCATATATCGCTATAGATTTACTTTTTCGTGAAGAGCAAAAAAAGAACGTCTCTTATCACTTTCGCGGTCATTAATTTGACAATATTCAAGTTGCGGTATAATAAATTAACCGAGACTCCGGGAAGGATTTTTCTTCCTCGAAGGGATAAGCCGTTTATGATGTGTACCCTTGACAATTCATCCATTCTCGTGTGCGCGGACCCATCGTTTCCGAGGATTTCGGGCGATAAATAAAAATGATAGTTTTTTCCCTCCGGGTTGCGCGCCGCCGGCCCGGATCGGACTATTTTTCATGCATTCTACTTTTCAAAGATGAATCGATATGGTAATACAGCTCCCGGCTTTCACCCAGTGGTACCACCGCCGGCCTACGGTGGTAATTTATGACCGACACGGTCATGTGATGAAAGAAAGAAGAAAGCTAACCGCGCCTGTGTGGTATGATATTGAATTAAAGAAAAAAAACACGTCATTAGCTCATATAGCTGCTATTTTTCTGTTCATTTGGATTTTAAAGACACAAACATGAGCAAATATGTGTACACTAGACGTAATTGAGCTCCTGGTTCGAATCCACAAGGCAGGTTACTTTAAACTTACTTTCATCCTCATCTTCATCGGCATCTTAGTATTACAAATTAACAAAATTAAAAAAAGTGCAAATTACGTCATTAATAACAATGCTGGAAAAACATGCTATAAAAATATTTTTATTTTGGTATATGAAATGTCCTGGATTAATCTATAAGCGCTTAGTTCAAAAGAGCTTCAGGTTAAACTTTTTATATACCCGTAGTTACAGCTATGAAAAAACACAAATGCTAAACAGAGTGCCTTTCAACTAAAAACATCACATTGTACTGACCGCTCAGTTAATTATAGACTAGCGTCCAGGTAATTTTAAACCAAACAACACCAAAATCTGCAACAGTGTGCAATACGAAACGATTCCAGATTAGAAGCAAAGCACCGGTTTAGCAAAATAAAGCTCACAAATATATCGTGGCTCTGTAATGGTAACTCCTTTAATTACCTTGTTTTGAACAAGGTGATATAAATGTAGTTTGTAATTTAATACTCTCCACAAGCTTTCGTCGCTTTAATGGGCAATTTTTTATCAATCACTCATCGTTTCCGGTCGGTTACGTCATAACTAAGCGAAGTACTATAACGAAGGTGAAGGCTCATAGATCCGTGGATTGCAAGTAATAATACCATTAATACCACTGGCCAACAACAACAAAAATGCCGGACAAATGACAACTGATTCAGATAGGTATTTTTCCCAGGAAACCAAATCTGAACACAGAAGTAGTGAACTGGTTCGAGATTTTGCAAAAAACAGTGTGCAAAGTGCAAAAAGCGTCTTTTATGCTACTTTCGAACACATGCAAAACAGTACACGTTATGTGGTAGATGTTAATATGTGAACCAAATAAAACTTTCAACCTTCGCCATTAAGACCATATAGTGAGAAATCAGATGGAATAAACTTTGTACATTTTACACCACCTTTTTATAGGAGCGCGCACCCATTGCACAACCGGACGGAGCGCACTGCTTTTCTACCTTTATTTATAAATTGCAGTGGCTAAATAAAACGTTGTCGGAAAAATGACAACTGACCCAAAGCATAAACATCTAGTTCTAGAACATAGCGTTATTGTTTGGCATGTGTTCAAAAGTAGCAATAAGCGAGTGTCTTCACATTTAAATGTTAAATGTGAAGAAACTCGAATCTGAACACAGAGATAATGAATTGGCCATTCATTATCTCTGTGTTCAGATTCGGATTCCTGGGAAAAAATCGTGGCCATAATGGATTTGTCCATAAATATTACTGGATCCTGTCTTTTGAAAACCATAATAGATGTTTAGGTTAAAATTGTACTTAAATAATAAATCAATTTTTGTATCATTAGTTGATTTCATATTTGAAAAAGCAAAAGATGTAGTTGGAAAATTAATTTTTATCTTTCCAAAAAATTATTTTTCATCCAGCCCAACTCGTTATTTATCTATATATTAAGAAGTTACACTGAAAATTTCATAAACTTTGAACAATAAATAACGGTTTTATTTGAAAACTGAGAGGTAGAACTGGGTCTTAAGAGTTACAATCATAAATATCGTTGTTTAAGTTGAGCAATCAAATTTGATTATATCTCTTAAAGGAAGAGAATAGTACAGAAGCACAGACTGGCAAATATTACCAGAAATCGAAAGCCAGAAGCTTAAAGTCTTATTAAAAAATCAGAAAACCAATGGGCAAGAGGGACCACCCATCCACCGGATATCAGAACGCATGGATATGTTTTACCGTATACGTATGATTATTGTTTATTGTATAAAACCCAGACGAGATGATGAATAATATTATTGCAATCTACAAAAATTGCTACTATCTTCAACATATTCAAGGACCCGAGATCAAAGCATGCCTAGAAGCGGTTGTTAAAATGAAACAAATTTGAGATCTTTCCATTCGTTGTTTCTTCAAGCGAACGACTGCAGTTTTCGCGTTGGAATCGTGTTCTTGCGACATTACGAGGTGAACGAGAAAGACGGTTTTAATTTAAAAATAGCAGCTCTCGACTCGACTAGACTCGAGTGGAGTTTTGCCCACGAAAGAGGTTAAATTTGCGCGCCCGTCTGCAAAAAGTCTATTACGGACGAACGGCGAACAGGGCGGGGGAGACGTACGGGCAAAAGGAATTAGATGAAATTTATTATCTCGTTCGGGATTACCTGTTTAATGTCGAATTAACGTGGATGAATATCTCCACCCGCCGCCGCCGCCGCCGCCGTGGCGTGGAAGGAAGGGTGCGAAAATTACGGCCGCCTTATAGCAAGACAAATTGCTGGATACGAGTAACAAGCACGTTGGAAACTAATTGAAGTGCTCGCTCCTCCAAAAGGTGCAGAGTGCGCGATTTGATATAAAGAATAATAGACGTTGATTATGTTATGATCCGTAATAACTAATAACGTAATAATAGTGAAAAGAAACAAGGTAAACTCTGCGTAAAAACGCAATAATAAAACCAATTAAAACAAATGGTGGAGGAGCCGGTACGAGGAGTCGATTATAAAAAATGTTCGTTTGCCAAATATACCTAAGTAATATTCTGGTGCTAGATATTGAAATTGATATTTGTTCACGATACTTGTTTTGATTTTCTAATATTTTGTTTGTATATATCAAAAATGATTGTATAAACGAAAATATAAAGCTCTCACAACGCTTGTGCGTCCTTGCTCGCTTTTGCAGGGTGGTCTTGTAGAAGAAGTGGAAATGCACATACACTCCTTACGAGTAGAGGTAGCTAGCCGGTTCTAGCACCTCTTTGACCTTGACCCCCGCCTACCAAGGTCAAAGAGGTGCTAGAACCGGCTAGCAAAGGAGGAGGAGGAGGATTGATGAAATTATACATGAAGAGGAGTTTTAAAATCATAAGGAGGAGTGAGGAAGGAAATTGTTGAGGAGGTAGGTAACTGGAGGACTAAATAAATGAGGAGCGTGTTATGAGGAGTGATGAAATTGTACATGAAGAGATGTTTTAAAATCATAAGGAGGAGTGAGGGAGGAAATTGTTGAGGAGGTATGTAACTTGAGAATTAAATACATGAGGAGGGGGTTATGAGACTACACAAACAAACGAAGAGGAATTTTAAAATTAGCTACAATGAAAAGATCGGAGGAAAAAAAAATGAGTGGATGAGGAGGTAGATAACTTGAGGATACCCACACAATGGAAGTGGTGGGGTAGCGTGAAGGTATAAAAGAAGTTGATAAAATTACTTTGGAGATAATGTGACAAAGCGTAAAGAGTTAAGACGTAAGTTGTGAGTTCAGTAAGAAGCATTTTTTATTACATAATAAGCATTTTAGTGACATCAACAGCGGTACCGAATTCATATTCCAGAGGGGAAATGATGGAAGTTCCGAAGAAGTCTCATGTCAGGGAGGGAAATTATGAAGTTCCGAAGAAGCTGAAGCGCGGAAGACCAACAGCTCCACAACCAACCAATTTATTACCTACGTTTAACCAAACCGAAAATGTATATGATGAATACACAACTTTGACCTCTGCAGATTTAAAAGTGGTACCTTCACATTCAAATATGGTACCCTCGCCTTCCACTGATGGGTCTATCCATAAGAATATGGTGCAACAAGTGACCGTAGTAGAAGTTAACGATGGGAAAACGACGCCGTTGATCTGCCAACATTCATATTTGTTAAACAAAAGTATGACAAAAATTTTAGCTGTTGGATTGAAGATCGAGTCAAATTTTGATCCGGTTGTACGTTTGGTTGGAAAAACACGACAGAGTATTACCTTTACTGCTGAACAGTGGGGCGAATTTGTGAAGCATGAGCAAACGATTACTCAATACTTAATAAACATGCAAACTCAAGAAGTTTGCCCCGTAATGCAACATCAAGGGTTTAATATCAGTTGTGATTGGATTGAGAACTACAAAAAAGTGTTGAAAATTGAACGTGGACATGAATGGTTATATTTAGCACTTGATGGAGTTCTGGAAATGTGGAGATGTAAAGGAATTATTGCAGCCCGTTTAGAATATTTAAATTCATTGAATATGAAAGAGTATTATTACCAGATCATGGATGCAGTCGTTTCAATGGAAGGTGACTTGTTAACTAACATATCGCGAGTAATTTATGGTGGGCTTTCGGAACAATTCTGTACCATGAAAGAATTGTTGAAATTTGGTCGTGAGAAGTTACAGTTCGACTTTGATGTACGTAAAATGTTAATGACCTAACATCATCATTTATACCCATACCAAAGATACTGTTTATATTCATTTTAATTTCATATTTAGTTACTTGAGTATAGTTAGTTTCTGATGTAATATGTTTACTAATAAATTGTAATAACAAACAAAAAAAAGGTATTTATTATTTAATGCTCCCCATTGAATACTTTATTTTAAAATGAAGGAGTGTGCGAAACATGTGCAAATCTGTGAGGAAAATAATAAGGTTTATTGTATGCATGTGTGGGAATTCGCATACCGAAACAGTCGAAAAGGAATGTGGGAGCTGTGTGCAATAGATCGTATAAGATTTAAAAACAGGGTTTTTAGCATGGATAAAATTTTAACGAAATTTTTGCTAGCACCGCACCGATTAAAAATCTTTAACGACAGATTTTGCGATATAAAGCAAGAAAATCCTACTACAAAGTTACAGTATAATTCAAGCTGTAGGTAGACACTTTAAGTATGAAATGTTAACAACTGTCGGGAACACCATTAGTTATCGTCGGAAAGCAAGACGGACAGGTCGCGGATTTATCAATACATTGATTAATAAGCTCCCATTTGAACTCCATATACCTGGATACAATTTTTGTGGACCAGGAACCAAGCTTCAAGAAAGATTGGACAAGGGACACAGGGGTGTGAACGTTTTGGATGAAGCTTGCAAGGAGCACGATATTTCATATTCAGTAAGTGACGAATTGTCTCATCGACACAAAGCTGACAATCAGTTATACGAGAAAGCAGTTGATCGAATAAAAAGTAAAGACGCTAAATTTGGAGAAAAATTGGCAGCATCAGCCATAGCGGCAATAATGAAAGCGAAAACAAAATTTGGTATGGGAGTTGCTCGTCGTAGAGTTAGCAGAGGGAATAAAAAAGTGTCTAAAAGACGAAGGAAGGTTGGAGCAGCGCTAACTTTTTCACAAGCAATGAAAGTGGCGCGAAAGGCGCTCTCTCGCGGCGGTAAGAAGAGAAGTTTATCAGCAAATGTAAAGATAGCGTATGAAACTCTCAAAAAGAAAAAGCTGTCCTCTCCACGACAACGAATAATTCCAATACCTAAAACGGGGGGTTTTCTTCCTTTGATACCATTATTTGCGGCATTGGGAGCATTGGGTTCGTTGGGCGGTGGAGCAGCGGCAATAGCGAAGTCTGTAAATGCTGCTAAAATGGCTAAAGAACAGTTACAAGAAGCTCAGAGACATAATCGTGCCATGGAGGCCCAGAAGATTGTAGGTAGTGGGTATTATATAAAACCGTACAAAGAAGGATGTGGCTTGTATTTATCATCAAATTCAAAAAACTAATGAGATCTCTTCCCCATCAACCGTTAACAAATGTACATTTGTTGAAGTATATTAAACAGTTTAATATACCTAATTTTAGAGGAGTATTTATGCGAAATAGATTACCGAAGCAAATTCGTAACGTTGAAAGCGGTATAATTAATTTGGATAATTATGATGGAGAAGGAACACATTGGACAGCCTATGTAAAAGAAGGTGATGATATATCTTATTTCGATAGTTTTGGGAATTTACAACCTCCAATAGAAGTTCAAAAATACTTATTGTCGGGTGGAGGAAAGACCGTTAAATATAATTATTGTCGTTATCAGAAAACTAACTCTTATAATTGCGGTCACTTATGCCTACAATTTCTGATAAGTAAATATGAATAGTGATGAATGTGATAGTAGAAAAGTTAAACGCGAGCCATAAACATGACTTCACATTCATACACATTCACCTTAACCGATCAAAGTTCTGAATTAGGCTGCAGTTTTTATCCTGCGATAAATTTGAAGGATGATGTAGATTATGAATTAGCTCTTTTGAATTTTGATGCGTATAACTCAATAGCTAATGTGACAGAAGATAATAATTTACTCCATTACGGCGAAAATGATGAGAAAATTGAATTACCTACGGGAACATATGATGTGGATGATATCGCAGAATATATCTCAGAACAAATGAAGGGCAAAAAATCAACCCTAAAAATTCAAGGAAATCCGAATACGCAACGAGTTACCATTAGAAGTTCCGAGAATCTAGACTTTGCAAAAGATCGCTCAATTGGTCAGTTGTTGGGATTTAAAAGGAGGAGACTTGACAAGGATAAGGATGAAATGGGTGATCACAGAGTAAATATTAATGCTGTAAACGCTCTACAGATTTATTGTAGTTTGGTTAGCGGCTCTTACAACAACGGGCAACAAGTTCACGTTTTACATCATTTTTTTCCCAACGTTCCTCCAGGATTTAAGATTATTGAAAACCCGCAACCGCCTATTTACCTACCTGTAGGGGTGAAAGAAATAACTAATATATCGGTGAAGATATTGGATCAGCACGGGAGAATTGTAAAATTCGGAGAGAGAGAAGAAATCACTATTCGAGTACATCTAAGGGAAGTTCAAGAGTAGTATGAATATTATTTTTGAGAAGCGATTAAAGCATAAGAAACGTAATGGTTTTTTACGAAACGATAGTTGCAAATTTAGGAATAAGTATAAATATATAGGGAAAGATGATAAATATGGTAGTTGTGGAAAAGCTTTGAAGAAATTAACACCGATCAATAAGACATTTCTTCAGAAATTAGGATATAGCACACGTTGAAACATGGATATATTAAGTGTTATGGATAAGATGAAAATCGATAATTCGATTGTGAGTTATGAGTACCACTCACACCAGCCCTTCGGATCACAGAGTTTTAACAACAGCGACGAGATACGAATTACTGTACCCGAAATTGATAATTTTACAATCCCGGGTGAAAGTTATATATACGTAGAAGGACGGGTTAATTTGCTTAAGGATGATGGAACCGTGCAGATTGCGGTAAAGAAAGCTGATGGTACTGTGGAAGGAGTTAGCAAAGGGACAAAATTTATCTGCAACCCTGTAGCCTTTCTGTTTAGCGATATTCGATATCTTTTAAATGGAGTTCAAGTGGATTCTGTGCGAAATGTTGGACTTACCTCTCTAATGAAGGGTTATTTCTCATACACTCCGAATGATATGATAAGAATGAGAAATGCTGGTTGGAACACTGATAATGATGACTTTACGAGTGATATTGTTGATAGTATGGGGAATTTTAGTGTATGTGTCCCACTAAAATCGTTATTAGGTCTGGCCGAAGATTATCGAAAAATTATTCTTAATGCAAGGCAAGAATTGGTTTTATTACGAGCTAATGATGATAGTGATGCATTATTCGCAACTGTTATGCCTACCATTAATACGGCTGAGAAAGTGCATGTAACCATTGAAAAGATTATTTGGCGTATTCCACATGTAAATGTGGGTTTAAAAGAGCAACTTTTGTTAACAAAGTTAGCGGGGAAAAATACTGAAATTGAATTACCCTTTAGAAGTTGGGAAATGCATGAATATCCATCTCTACCGGAAAGCACCAAACACTCCTGGTCTGTGAAAACCGCAACACATACGGAAACTCCAAGATTTATAATTATCGGCTTTCAAACTGATAGAAAAGGTCAACTCAAGAAGAATATGGCACAATTCGATAATATTAACTTAACCAATTTAACTGTATTTTTAAATGGGGTGAGATTCCCATATGATAACTTAAATATCGATTTTAAAAATAATCACCATGCAGTTTTATACGAAATGTATGCTCGTTTCCAAGAACGTTATTACGGTGTTGTAGACAGTGAACCTAAATTTAAACCGGCCGAATTTAAAGATAAGATTCCATTGATAGGTATCGATTGCGCGCATCAGCAAGATGCGTTGCACAAAAGCGGTGTAGAAATAAGAATTGAATTTACAACAAGTGAGAATGTTCCTAAGAATACAGCTGCTTATTGTTTAATATTGCACAACCGCGGATTCCAATATTCCCCATCTTCGAAGATAGTTAAACAATTATTATAAATTAGAAGCTATCAATAAAAATAGGTATCCACACTCATCCCACTACTACTAGCCGACATGGCTGTTTCTTATTATATACTCTACGTTTTCTTTGATGAGAACGGTAAAAGATTGGAGCTGGGTACTCTGGAGTCCTACAAATTCCAAAAGGTTGGGCAGAATGTAATTATACCTCCTGGTGCAGCGATAATTAGAATAGTTGGCTTCCATGAAGCAGAAGATGATATAACTGTTTATTCTGACACCGAGTCTGAACTGGACGAAAGTGAGGTAGATGATGACGAGGAATGTAGCGACGAAACTATTGAACAGACAACTATGACGCTTGAGGATACCGAGGTTGGTCTTTTTACTTAGTCGGGGTTACAACTCCTAATTTGGTGATCAAGACGATTAAATATAAATATATTCATCATAATCAAAGCGTTAGTCAGTGTCAACTATCGCAGCAATGAAGTACATCATAGTTGATGTTCAAGGTTTTCGAGTTGGTGGATTATTCATACCAAAGGAGTTAGCAGCTTTAACGTATGACTGGAAGACAAGTCATTTTGTTTTTGAACCCCCGATACCTTATAAGTTGCTGTCAACAAAAGATAAGCGAAAGGCTGAATGGCTAATGAATTTTCATCACTGCATCAATTGGGGGGTAGGATATACACCATCAACTAATATCGATGAGATTATCCGCAAACTCACCAACAATTTTGACAAAGTGTATGTGCGAGGTTTCGAGAAATCAAATTATATCAAACAATTCATAGAAAATGAGTCCATTGTGGAAACACTTGACAACTCAGTTTGTCGGAAGTTTGACAGACATTTTCCGATGTGTGGATTTCATGATAGAGAGCAGTGTATATGCGCCGTAAATAACGTATATGCGATAAAATTAGATTGTGAAGCAAATATTGATGACGAAGAAGTTTTTTTATAATATGCATTATAATATTTTTCAGAAAATAAATAAACGAATTAATGTATTAAAATTGTTTTATTTACAACATTTAAGCAATACTCCTCCATACATGTTTTAAAGGTAAATCTTACCATGTTACCCCTTCTCTTTATATGGAAAGCAAAGGTAAAGAGATATAAATATTTGACAGTGTCACATATTAACCCATTTCATTTAGAAACTGTGATTGATCAAGATGATTATGGAGTATTTTTTAAACCTTCTCTCGAAACTACGTATTGTGAAGTGTGTAATTAATAAAAGTTCCGAAGTTATGGATTTGCATGAAAAGGATGGATCTTTTATATCTTTACGTGAACAGGATTTCCACTATATCCCAATATCATTTCTAAAATCCAGAGTTTACACACACGAATTAGGGCAAATATGGAATAAGCTACCTACTCATTACCAGAAAGATGAAGGTTTACAAGGAAAACTTCCATGTTATGAGCATTACAACCCGGATCACTATTCTATACATATTGATGGACCGCCTACCTCCAAGGAAAGATGTTTATATCATTCTATTTGATGTAATGTTGCAATATGTTAGATGTGTAATAAAGGAGTTTGAGAATGTATATCGTATCATTTTTGAGGTTAAGTATGGGGGAAAAATTATCCGCACATTGTAATCAATGTTATGTCTGAAAATAATAAGCATGAAGTAATAATTACTATATAAGAATTAGGTGGTTGGGTAGTTGAAGATAATGAATGAGTGAATGATATATAAATAAATAAACATACCTATCGCAAACACAATTTTTCACTGTTAGTTCACAAGTTTGTATGCCAGTCTTTATACAAATTGGAGAACTCGGAGAGAGGAAGATTGTGACCTCAATAGCCCAAGGTTGGTAACGCCAAAACATATGATATCATCATCTGGAATTTAAAACCTCCGTATCGACAACTTTATTAAAGGTTACATTAAGCAAAACACATGACATCATTGTCTAGAATTATGAAGGTCAGATGGAAAAAAAACTTGTTGACTATTCCTTCAACATCAAGGAATATATCTTAAGCAAAACACATGACATCATTGTCTAGAATTATGAAGGTCAGATGGAAAAAAAACTTGTTGACTATTCCTTCCACATCAAGGAATATACCTATAAATTCCTCGTCTGTTACTGCAACATTTCAGTGCGACGATTGAAGCCGTTATCTTCAAGATTAACTAGTGTCAACCAATCTCCTTAGGACCAACCAGCCAGTCTCGTAAGTTCCTTTTCAACCATATAATATTAAGTTGGTTATTATGCTCTATATCTCGTTAGAAATGGCGTATAGTACGAAACATACTTTCGTGATGTCAAGTCAAGATGGGGATGATTTTTTTAACACCACTTTGTCGCCACAATCACCGACTACCTCCACACCGTCAACAGCTGTGTCGGGAAAGGATGGTCGCCGCATTACACCGCAAACTAAGAAACGCATGACAGCCAAAGATATTGCGAAGTTTTTCGCTAGAGAAAAGAATACGTCTGAACCGTCTTCGCAATCTTCCATAGCTGTGTTAAACTCTCCTATTATCGTACAAGACTCACCGACATCTCCAACTAACATTGATTCTCCAACATCTCCTAGTGCCCCCATAACCACACCAATAAAATTGAAGGCCCTCAGAGGACGACGTCAAGACCCCTGCTTCCACCCAAAGCAAGAAAGGTATGAAGCGCCATCATTGGTTGGCGAACTGCCGCCAACATCATCAAGGGTTGATTCAGAACCGCCAATGGTTCTGAGTCAATTAACAGATGTGAAAATGGTTGAAACCAGTGATGGCGGTCAGGCGCTGAGACTTGGAGATCTTCAGTTGCTCCAACCGGTGAATGTAAACATGATGCCGATGAGAAGTAGCGAGGTGGTACGCATATTGGGGGACGTTCAGTTGGTTCCACCACATAATCATGATGGTTACAACAACTCGTTGGCTAATATCAATTCCTCCAATAACCCGGAAGGACCATACCTGAACCTCCATCCCACTTTAATCCCTCAAGACCACTCAGAGGGTTCCACACTTCCCGGATGTTCCCAAAAAATTTTTAATCGATACCGATCAACGTTGGTAGATATGTTGGCGGATTTCGATGAAGAAATTTTAGAACGTAGGAAATATCTGGAGGATTATCTCAGACGAGTTGAGGAGATTAGTAGGATGGAAGCCTATCGCGAGAATATCCGTAATTTCTTAGATAGTTGGCCATTTTAATATTTTTATTTAAATACAATAACTAATAACAAAATAAATATTATGTAGATTAGAGATTAGATTGTGTCTTTCATTTCCGTATAACTTACAGTACACCTTTGTATTAGTCATTACTCTTCTTACCATACAAGGTAAGGGGTATTTAGTGAAATGAAATTTTTTAATCATAAACTCGCATTACCTGTGCAAAATTTTGATTGCGAGTGCGATACAGAAACGTTTCAACGTCATAGTGACCTATTTGGAGGCTCTTGTAAACGTGCTCTTTTTGTGGGTGGTTCTGGTACAGGAAAAACAAACATTTTACTTACACTACTAACTCACCCTAATGGTTTACGTTTTAAAAACTTATACCTTTGTTCTAAATCATTAAACCAACCGAAATACGAATATTTGCGGTGTTTAATTAAACCGATGAGTGAGTTTTTTTATTATGAGTGTTCCGATGTTGATACCATGGTGTCACCGTGTACAGTGAAAGAGCACTCTGTTATTATTTTTGATGATGTTCAATGTACATCCCAAACTGTTATCAAGGAATATTTTTCCTTCGGCCGACATAAAAACGTTGACTGTTTTTATTTATGTCAGTCTTACGGTGCTGTTCCAAAACATCTGTTGAGAGACAATTGCAACCTCATTGTCGCATTTCGGCAAGACTCAACAAATTTGAGACATATTTTTGATGACCATGTCAGTACAGATATGACATTTGATCAATTCCAAACCATATGTCGAATTTGTTGGACTGATCAATACGGATTCTTAGTGGTTGACCTTGATTGCGCTAAAAATAATGGTCGGTACCGTAAAGGTTTTGATACATATATACAATTATCATAGCAAAAATGAAACAGTTTGAATAAGTAACTCATTCACAATGGATAAGAAGGTTCTTACTACGCAATTAATAAATGCTCGTGAGATTCTGCGTAATAAGCTTAAAATGTTAAAAGCTGACATAGCCGCATCAAAAGAAAATATTGCAACAGCATATACCCCTATTACAGAACCGTTAAAAGCTATTGCTGATAAGTTACAAAATGTTTATATCCTACCTAAAAGTGGTATCAGACAATTTGATTATACATCAGATGAGTCCTTGATGGATCGCAAACCAAAACAAAAGTATAAAGAACTTGAATCATCCATTAGTTCAACCCCCATTAAATCTTCAAAAAGGGTACCACAGTTTCTGAAACTTGATGAAATTGGGACTATCTCCACCTCAGAATCACCACCAAAAACAGAAACTACCTTTGAAGGAGACGAAGAAGTGGAAGAAGAACAAGACAGTTTTAATATAGACGAATATGCTGACGATGCTGAAGAACGTGTTCAAACCGTTAAAAGAAGGTTATCGGAACAATTGCAACAACCAGAAATACAAGAAGCGTTACAACAATTTCATGAGCTGCCTCGTCGTTACATTGAAGATTATGGTGTCGACGTGGGAGATGAATTTGATAAGAAATACGGTGTTCGCGAAGTTGGTTCAGACCTATATATTGGAAGTGAACCTATTCAGTTTACTGGTCCTAATATTAGTATTGGTGATATTGAATATAAAGGTACCCGAGGACTTTATGAACTGATCTTTAAAAAGAAGCCTGGGAAATTTACAGCTGAAGACGTCCGTCAATATAGAGATGTTTTAAAAAGGACGAATGCTCCTAGGTTACACTATAATCCGGATATGCAAATATCGGCAAACAAAGGGTATAAGTATATGAATATTATAAAACCTATATTAGCTGGTAGAGCTCCAAATGTATGGTGGACAAAAAAATGGAAGACTGGTTCAGGTTATATAGAAAAACAATACGTTCCAAATGTTAAGTTCCAATTCCAATATTGGGATGATCCAAATGAGCTTGTAGATCGATTACGTCTTTTACAGGCATCTCAAGCAGCCGGCCACACTGGACATAGCAATGAAATCATTTCAATTATTGAGGAATTAAAAGAAGCACACGTTATCATCTAAATATTTAATAATTAAGTTTATATAGCTACGCTTTGCATTTTATGCATCATTCATCAATTCACGTTTCATCATTCAATTTACGTATACATCATGACCATTGATAGATTGGGTAGACATTTACTCCATCAGATATATACAACCAAACATCGGCCTTTACAAACTGTCTCAACAAAGGGTTCAGTAATAACCTTTTTTGGAGATGGCGAACTTTCCGCTACTCAAAATTTGATAATCCACAACAAAGGTTTCAAAGATTATTACCGAAACCGGTTTTACCAAAGCACTATAAAACACGTACACATCCGCCCAGATATGGCTATTATCATCAACGGCGTTGTGTATCTAGGCGGTATAAATGTTAAGATTAAGGTAAATGACGTGATCTCTGTTAAATACATTAGTCCGCGTACACATTCCAAAACGCCATTTTATGTTGAAATATTTTTATCAAACGATGACTTCAGTTAAAAGGGATTTGATCAATGAAATTCATGCTCCAGTACGAAGAAATTTTCCAAGACGAAAAGTTATTATCAAAGGACTGAACGACTTATTCCAAGCAGATTTAGTAGAGATGATTCCATATTCAAAAGAGAATAAAGGCTATAAATATATATTGGTGGTTATTAACGCATTTTCTAAATATGCATGGACAAAACCGCTAAAAACAAAAACTGGAAGAGAAGTATCAACACAAATGGCGAACATATTTGCTGAACATAAAAAGAATATACCGAAGAATATCCAAACTGACATGGGAACAGAATTTTATAACGCGTTATTCCAGAGCTTAATGAAACGACATGGAATCAACCATTATAGCTCATACTCCAGTCTAAAGAGTTCAATTGTTGAAAGGTTGAATCGGACAATTAAGGAAAAAATGTGGAAGGAATTTTCCATGCAAGGGAATTATCGTTGGCTTGAGTTATTGCCCAAATTAGTAGATAACTATAACAATACCGTTCACAGTACAACTGGATTCAAACCAATTAAAGTAAATCAGAAAAATGCTAAAACAATTCTAAATACAGTGTACACTTCTTTAAAAATTATGGATCCAAAACCTGCAAAGTTCAAGATTGGTGATTTTGTTCGAATCAGTAAACATCGACAAGCTTTTTCTAAAAATTATACCCCAAACTGGTCTAATGAGGTTTTCACCATCACCAAAATTCGAAACACACGTCCTCGAACTTACCAACTTAAAGATGCGCTAGGGGGAGATATCTTGGGAGGTTTTTACGAGTATGAATTGCATAAAGTGAAACATCCAGATGTTCATTTGGTGGAAAAGGTAATTAAACGTAAAGGAAATCAAGTCCTCGTCAAATGGATGGGTTTAAGTGCTGCACACAATTCATGGATCGCAAAAAACAATATATTATAACCGTTTATTGTTAATTCAAATAAAACACTTTTTACTGAATAGATACTTTTTATTACATCGCATACTATTTAACACCAACTCCTTATGAACTAGTTATTTTTATAGAATAAATCAATTAACTCATCTAACAATGCTGCAGGATTTTCAATTTGGTGGTGACCCCAAGCCAATGTATTACAATTATCATCTAGAATATACCGTTTATCAT
This sequence comes from Melinopterus prodromus, assembly GCA_964023965.1. Taxonomy (NCBI): domain Eukaryota; kingdom Metazoa; phylum Arthropoda; class Insecta; order Coleoptera; family Scarabaeidae; genus Melinopterus; species Melinopterus prodromus. Next base: position 16,479,023 of record OZ030390.1, on the reverse strand, counting down.
CTTTTGCTGATAATGCAATTTTATTTTTTAATTCCGTGTAGACTGTATGTAAATGTGATCTGAATACATACATTTTCTTAAGAATACGTCCTCCATCATTAACGATTCTTTTATAATCATCAACAGTTAAATGTTTATCAATCACATACTTTTTAACACCTTTAGCTTTTTTAATATCTTTTCCTTGATTGATATTGTCTGCCAAAACCTGAACGCAATATGCTTTCGCTCCAGTACCGTAAAATGATTCTATAATTCGTCCACCGTATTCATCTTTCATTTTACCTATAATAGAATCGGTACGCGGCATATGATGAATATTACTCTCAGGGTAATTCGATGTATCAAATTTATCTAGACTATTTTTCATATCATTATAAACGTTATCGGTTTTAACGGATACAATTAATGAATCTGTATCCGTATATAATAAACATATTCGATCACTATATTTATCCTTTAGGAAATTGTAATAGAAGTCATACATAATATTTTTCGATATTTCTAAAACACTAAAACCTACATATAATGGTTTCTTGTAATGAACTTGCAGAACTTTCATCTCCACTGCAACTAAAGAATCACTAAATATTTTTGAAGATTTAAAATTTGGTTTTGCTATAAAAACTTCAGCCCCAAGTTTTCGATGTCTTGATTCGAAATGCGTTAATAATTTAATATCTACTCGATTTTCCACATTCTCCATTGTCTTTCCAAAGATACTGTTGTTCATTAGTTTATAGAAATTCCTGCTAAATTCATTCGTACCCTCATTTCTCTTACCAGTATTAAAATCTATGTAGCGCTTCAACCAATTTGATTGTTTAAATTCAAGAACCCTATGAATTTTCGTTAATTCGAGCCCATGCTCTAAACATTGCTTTAAATTCAAATAATGAATAATATATTTTGATTTCTTTGATAAAGTGTTTAATAGTTTGCGGTTCTTCGATCCTAAAGGTGCTATATTTTCCGCACAGAAAGGAAAATCATTGTGGGCATCGTGTAAATGGTTAGGGTAATTTAGATCAACTTCCAATACATATCCTACGTTTAAATCATCATACATATTCGCAAGTTGAAGTGTATTGATCTCATTTTCAGTAAACCATCGAAATGATCCGATTGGAAGTTTTTGACACATAGCATGTCCGTATAAATTAGTAGCATCAAGGTATAGAATATATGAGGTAGCTTTTGTGGTATCATAACTTGGTAGAAACGGGTTATTTGCAATTTCTTTCCGTTTGGTACACATACTAACTCCTCCACGAATTCCATGTTGAAAAAAATGTAACATATCAACATCTGTCAACAAATCTAATTTCACACCAGTCATACGCAACATAGCATCCCAACTTAGGCATGGTGCGGTAAAATACTGTGCCGCATCAAGTTTATAATTTTCCATACATATATCGCGAAAATTTTCAAAAACGTCAGCTAAAATCAATACATCCGATGTTAAATAAATATCTGCGTAATCGCCAAGTGTTTTACAATCAAACGTGCGCCACACACATTCCGCACGTTCATAACTTTTTTCATCTATGTTTTGGTCGGATAATATATCGTAAAATTCATCTCGAGTTGGCAGTTGTGGGTAATCTAATTTTTCGAATGAATCGATGAAAGAGTATGGAAAGACGCCTTTTTGACGGAGTAACTTAAATTTGGTATTATCTTTTATATAGTTTTTTAATTCTCTACAATGATCATCCTCCAAATATGATCCTAATTTCTCTAGCGATGATGCCATAAATCTAAACGAATCCAAAAATCTAATTTTTAGGAATAGCTTCTGATATTTTCCCTTAGAGTCTATCATATCTCCAACAACAACTCGTTTCGAAAATGAGATGTATTTCTCCTTATTTTGAGCGATTACATCTACTTGCTCTTGTTTTAATGCCATAGTTTTTACGAATAGATGACTATCATAGTTGGTTAAGTTGTGGAAAAATACTGGAATAAATTTCGGAATTTTGTATTGCAAGTTGCATGCTGAATGTGCAGCGCCTCTGAAGGCTCCTGTAAGATGATCGTGTTCACACACTTTATCCTTTGCGCGCAAAAATTTATCGCAAATATGACAAGTAGTAGCATCCTCAAAAATGCGCTTTTCCTGATCACTTAACGGATTTATTGGTATTGTTACACCTAAATATTTTACATAAATTTCCTGCACATCACTTTCTAATCGCCTCATAAATTCAACCGCTGCATTATCTCCACGATATATTACAAACTTAGACAGCGCATCGTTATAGGAACACTTAATATAATAAGCAAACGCGTAAGGCTCATGCTCATAACATTTTGCAGTAAACGATTTATTATAATCGAATTCCATCTCGTCTTCAACACTAATTGGTTTAAGCAAAGCTTCAAAATCAGCATAGATAACAAACGGTACTGTTAACTGCTTTTCAAAATTCTCAAATTGTAAAAGATTTTCCTGCACTGTTTCCCCATACTTATTTATTTTATGTTCAACGCTTGGCAAGACCGCTCTTACCCTTTTACAATCTTCTATTTTATGTCGTTTTAATTTACTTTCTTCATCAAAATAAACTAAACATCCTGTACAAATATACTTTTCATGATCATGGCGAGATAATTGACTCGATATAAGGCGTGAAAGACTCTTTATCCAGCAATAGTGATTGTTACCTTTATCGTCAGAAACTAATAATAAATTAACGTGTACATCTTGCTCGTTCTCGGTGCGATGTAAGGGTCCAACTACATCATGCACGACTATCCCATTCTCAAATCTTGCTTGCAAACCGTACGCGTTAATAGATATACTATTATTTTGCTCAAATATTGGAATATCCAGCACACTTACTGGAAATCTTAACTGCGTGAAATTGGCAACCGTTGAATACCTTGGGTAGGATGAAGTTCTCTGCGGCAGACCTGTGGGTTTACATAATGCTGATGTGATGGCCCAAGCAAAACATGCTTGATCTTCATTTTGAACATTTATGACTGCTCTTTTATGTATGATAGGAGTTGGTAGTTTAACATAACTCGACGCTTTTAATGGATTATATTTATTGATGTTAACCTCCATGTATAAAATGTGGATGAGCGTCCAACCTACAATAAATATATATGTATTGATGAGAATATGCGTTTTATTTATTATTAAATTTACCAATTAAAAAATATGAAAGATTAACTCACCAGAATCTCGTTCTTGATATTCAGACATTTTTGCAGCTATTTCACCAATAAATTTTGTATACATCTCATATAAATTCGCCCCGCTTGTAACAACTACATTTTTGGTATTAAACGATTTAATCTCAGCATCATCTTTCGTTGCTAGATAGTACATCGCAAAGCATTCCAAGTTTACTTTAACACTACCGTGCACATATCGCATGTTTTCTATTAAAGTCAGGACCTTTTCACGAATATCATTTTGAAAATCGTCCAGATCTATGTAGTGTCTAGGTTCACCTATTCGATAACTCACAATTTTATTCCCAAATGCACCCGCTATTTTCTCCACACCATCATCGGTTATCACCAAGGCATTAGATTTATGCTCATTACTGCGTAAATGAGTTGAATATGATTTCTGATTGACGAAAATATTGCAAAATTCGCATTTTCTACAGTTGGTCAGCGACTGATCATCATTTAATTTAATTCGTTTTCCTCGACATGATGTTCGCTGATGTCGCTTCAAATTATCTGCACGAGTATAACTTTTACCGCATTTATCACAATCAAACATTTCTGACCGGTGAGGAGTTCAGACTAACCATAACGATGGTCTGAAGGTATTTATATAGGGATACGTCACTAACTTGTTCGGTCAACTACCTGTTTCCAACCTTGAATGACATTGTTTTCAGACTGACTAGTAAACAAAAGTTGATTGTTATTGTGATGATGTTATATCCAACCTTGTATAACCTTGTTGACAACTTGTTTGCAATTTTTAAGTATGACGTACTTGAAATCGATAAATATGTAAACCATCCTTCCGCCGATCAGTCTTCGCAGAAGGCTCTAAACGTTCGCAAACCAACATGAATTACTCCGTAGACGATTTAGTGGCTTACCTAGGAAAAGAGGATGCACTGTTCCAGCCTATGACATCGGACGCAGCTTTATCAGAAGAACGAGAAAAGCAAATCCAACGCCACAAAAACAAAATACGATTGTGTGATGTGCCAGAACGTCTGCTACATCCAGTTGTAACAATTAGTAGAAGTAAGTCGAAATTACTTGTAGAATTAGAAACACTCGGTACAGTAATACTACCGCACAAAGTTGTAAACAATATATTTAACGTGGAATATTTTGAAAACTGTTGTAGTCAGTTTGGTCTGTATAAGGATGGGCAAAATGTTCAATTTGAAAAATTTGGTGGGAAACAGACATATTTATCCTCCTAACCTTAACAAATACGTTGAGTTGGAGGATGAAAAACAGTTTATCCTAACGTGGTGGGAATAGATGGTTAAATAAACAATCCGTTCCAAGTAGCTCTCACAATTTTCAAAACCTTCTACAATGTGGACGTGCTACGCTTTTGACGCCCTCTCAAAAGAAAAAGCTAACACCTTAAAAGAAGCTGTCAGCCTCCAACAAGAAGAGTACTATATTTTCGTGCGAGATGCTATCTTATCGATGAACGATTTTCGATGTGATTCATCGTTTGAAGAGTTGTTGGCGCGTCAGAAGCATTTTGAAGCTGGGGTGGAGGTGTGCCAACAATATTTGCAAGAGGTAATCGATATCGAAAAATTAATCAATCAACTAAAAGAATTAAATCTTTTATATATTCGTGAAGATCTGTATAATTTGCTACCGAAAAATCTGCAGCAAATTTGTGATAACTGTTTCAATGAATAATTAAATCTGTATAAGTATGTTAACACATTTGTTTAATTTTAATAATACCTAAGTCCCTTCGATCACTACTTATTGCTAAAAAAAAAAAAAAAAAAAAAAAAAAAAAAAAAAAAATAATAATAAACGTTTATACGATGTGTGGCTTTATTTACATTATTCCGCCAGTACCAAAATCTGACACGACAATAATGTTAGATGGATCAAGTCACTTAAGTCTTTACAGACACCAGACAATAATTTTGTTGTATGCATTTTTGCAATAAAACTGCCAATGGGTATCTCATCCTTGAGATACTGATCGCAAATGGCTATACCAACACGAAATTTACACTGAAGTTCCAAAGTCTCACTCAGTGTGGAAATGAATTCGCAGCTCCACCATTTTTAAGTTTTGTTTCTATTTCTTGATAACTATGATCATATTGTTCCCGTTGCAATTGTATAGCCCATTTCAAGTTTGTAGCAGTTGACATCATTTCTAACGATATATAAATAATAAGGAACTTAAATAATAAAAACAGAAAAATAACTCACTTAATATTTTCCTATGTTGGTCGGTTGAGGTCACTGGTTGATTGCACTGGTTCACTTGAAAGAATTTCAACTTTGCACAACGTTTTATAGTAGTCTGTGATGGAACGGGCTAAGCTAGTTCTTACGTAAATGTATATAAAAAACTTATTTACATGCATAATGTCAATTACGTAAAAACTTATTCGCAGACGTGCATAATGTTATGTATGCGACCGTCTATGATTTAACCTTCAACTATTCTTGTTTCGGGTATTCAAATTTGTAATTAATTATGTAAATAACCTTCATCAATTAAAACCACTTCTCACATGAAAGTATTTACTTTTAAGTTTTAACATACAGGGTGTTCCGCAAACGTGTACAAACAAAAATATTGCCATTTGTGCATGCAATTGCGTGTGCGTGCATGTACGTGTGCGTGTGCGTGTAGGTGTGCGTGTTCATTTGCATGTGCGTGTGTAGTACCCCACCACTTTCATTGTGTGTGGATCCTCAAGTTACATACCTCCTAATCCACTCATTTTTCCTCCGATCTCTTAATTGTAAGTTGATTTTAAAACTCCTCTTCGTGTATTTGAGTAACCTCATAAATAACCCCCTCCTCATTTAATTTAGTCCTCCAGTTACCTACCTCCTCAACAATTTCCTTCCTCACTCCTCCTTATGATTTTAAAACTCCTCTTCATGTATAATCTCATCACTCCTCCTCCTCCTCCTCCTCCTTTGCTAGCCGGTTCTAGCACCTCTTTGACCTTGGTAGGCGGGGGTCAAGGTCAAAGAGGTGCTAGAACCGGCTAGCTACCTCTACTCTTACGGTACTTTTTTAGTTAGATTTATATAAAGTTGACAGAATTATAATATAATATCTTCAATAATTTTGTAGTAATACCCTGATTAAAGTAGTGAATGTTTTATTAAAAAGACATATTACGCCTATGCACTTAAGTCTTAATTAAGTTTTTACCACTTTCAAATAATATACCGGATGATTTTTAACTAGTGTTTTCTGGTAATGGTGTATGGTGTATGTGGCATTATGTCAAATGCAGACAGATGGTTCTCGAATTGCTTTAATTTGTAGATCTTTACAATTTAATTATTATTTCTGTATTTGTTTATGTTTTAATTTACTGTTTTCATTCCAAACTATTTCTTTTTGTATCGAAGAAGTTAACAAACTCGGGTTAGTGTTGTGAGTCATAGGGCATCAACCAGGTTATCCACTTCTAGAAAACGCGCCACGATGTCATATGGTATAGATTTTTTAAAATTTTAAAGACTGGTTTGTATGACAAATATTTTTAATTTTATTTTCTAAACCGATGGCATTTACTCGACATATTTAATATTGACATCACCGAATGCATTTTTGTTTTTTTTTTTGTTGGAATGGTATATCACACTTATTTGGATTAGATTTTAGGGATCAGGTTTGAGCAAAATAATGACAGTCTGCTGGAAATTATTGCATGTCGGCTGTTAGTGTCTCACGTAAAAGTATCATTTTCAAATTAAGAACAGACAACCAAGAAGTTAATTTTACTGTAAGGTTGGCTTATAGGATAGTTTATTTTTGCTTAACTCTGTCTATTGTTATTACATATGTTTCATTAATATACAATATAATCCATAATGTGCAGTAAGGTGGTTTTTATTTGGCTCATTTTTCAAGCGGACTTTTTGAAAGGTTTGTGTTTGTGACAACAATTATCTATAGTATTTTTCATCATTAATAGTATATTATTTGACGAGCACATAATTAAGCTCGCATGATTACTCGCCTACGGCTCGCGTGTAAACTTCATGCACGCCATTTATATCCGTTATGTGCGAATCAAAAACGACGTTTTATCTACGACTCATAAATTCCATTTTATGCTAAATATATTAAGTACATTTGTCAATGATGGCGAGGCGAACTGTCAAATAACTGTCATCCACGTAGGTGTTGACAGACTTTGACAGTAGCGTTGTATAATGATGATAGATCGTTCAAATAATGAGTTCATTATTTGAACGAACTGTCATTATTATACAACGCTACTGTCTTTATAATCATTGGCGCGTATAATGATGGGGATTATTAAATTATTATTTAGCGGTTGCTTGTTCATTTTAATAAATTTTAATAATTTTAAAAAAAGAAGGAACAGGGTGCAGATGTAAAAATAACCGCCTGTATCTTTTTATTTAATTTGTCAAAAAGAGTATATTCGGAGCAAATTATATTATAATTTTGCCCGTTTGTCAAAAGAGTTTCTGAGAAAGTCATGCCCAAAAATTTACAAACAATCTGATTCAAGCAATTTTTATCCAGCTGTGGCATTCGTTTCCACAATAATGTCATATAAAATACTAAAATAATTAAACAAATCGTTGACAATAGTAAATTACATGTGAATATCTTCATGTTAATATCTCGAAACCAAGAAACCAAGAAAACTTAAAAACTATTTTTCCCAACTTTCTCCCAATTGTATACGTATATTCAAGTAACCGATTATAAAATGTAAGGAATGTAGGTCATAAAGAAGAGCGTCGAGGCCACGCCGAGTATGCGAGGATACAATCACGATGTCATGAGGACAATCTTCACGAAACGACAGCGGATGGAAACCCTAGCGTCAACTCTAGCAACTTTACAGTTAAAGCAAACTAAAAATAACATTAAAATGACACATCGACCTTCATCATCATAAAAACACCTATCTAAACATTGTTTCGATGGGCAGCTGCACACAGTAAATCTGGTTATGCGCCAGTCCGCATGAGCAAAGGCGTGGAGTTCGCGTACTGACAACCGGCGGCGATACCAGCGCCACCGCCGTCGGCAGGGGAATAAACGAAGGCGCGGCCCTGGCCATAAATTCTCGGAATACGTGCAAGATTAAACCACAAATCGCTGTTGTCTTACGGGCTAATTCATTTATATCGATCCCAGCTGCAGCATCGCGCCGGCAGCAGGGGATACGGCCGAGGAGGGCGTCGCGGCGTCGGTCGCGCCAGCGGTTGAGTCGGCGTCGGGATCAAGCTCGCCACTTAAGCCCCCTTAAGACCGTATACCAAAGTTTACCTACTACTAATTAAACGTCTCAACGGCGGCGCAGCCAGACGCCCGCTCCCTGCAACCCGCCTCACCTTGCGCGACGCCCCGTATTATTTATCGCACACATAAGTAAACACTTTGTTGTTGTGCGGTGTACGTGGAACACTTGTATGTTGGAGCGCGCACCCCGCGCGGCAAGTTTCTCTCGAACAACTTGCCTCCTGCAGGAACTAACTACTGCCAGATAAGCTCTTGTAATATATCAACAAACGGTAATATGCATAAGCGGTGCGCTTGCGGAACGCTTCGTCGCTATTGTTTGTCAAACATTACGTATTTTTCTATTGTTCCTCACGTACTTTGGATGCGGTTTATTATTTATGGTGTTCCTGAATTACCGTGGACCGTAGCTGCCGCTCTTAATGAAGCGTGGAACCAACTAAGTGCTTAAGGCAACAAGTGATGGCAATTGATGTTTTTATATTGTATATGCTATCGCTTGTAAGCATACAATAGAAATAAGTGCAATCGGATTTCCAGGTTGGCCCGGTAGTTAGAAATATTAGTATACAACTTTACATAATCTGATCCTTGGATAGTTCCTTTTGTGTTTCATCTAGAAACATTGACATCACTTAATAAAGTTAAATTCTACCTGAAGATTTTAAAGTTAGTACCAATATCGCCAACTTACGGTTCTGTACTTAATGAAACATAACGTACTGATAATGATAAACTTTGTTTAAAAGAAAAATATTGCTGGTCAAATACATATTTACATTCTATATCGAAAAAATGCCCATCACTACTTCTGGTTTTTTTAACTATCTTTAGTGACCACAATTAAAAAAAGTACCAGATAAATATTATTTGGTTTTATGAGATCTTATAATACGTCTCATGACTAACTAATGACTAACTAACGTGTATTTTTTATTCGGGTTATTTTCCGTCTCTCTACTCCGGCTAGGCCAATTATCACGTCAAGTTGATGATAACAATCATTATTTTGAAATTTTATAAATTATTTTGTTGGTGCAACCATATTATGCAATTTCAATGATTCTCGACTATATCGATGTATAGACACACATCACACACATTTCTGAATACGAATAACATCATCGATGCTGTAAATATTAACAGCTTTTATGATCGAAAATCACATATAGATGAAATAGCTGCAAACTTTTGGGCAAGCGGCTGCACCTTATGACATTTTGAGCACGGGCTTCTGACATACTTTTTGACATACTGAACAAATTAACATATGGCCGAAATTGGTCTTAAGAGAACAATGAGCAAATATGTGTGTAAAATGGAGATAATTGGTAATTTAAAACACAAAAACAAAATTTAGTATTGGGAAATTAGAAAGGACAATTAGAAGACAGAAAAACGATAGTTGCCATTTTTGTAGACTTCAATAGAGCCTTCTAGACTATTTGGCAATAAACATTATTACAAGAAATGGAAACTTACAGATCAGAAAAAAGCAATTGAAATGGTTTGAAAACTATTTTACAAACAGGAGAGAAATGGTTCCGTTTTAAGAACTGTTTCACTTAATTTGTAGATAAACGATGTTGCTTCAGTAGTTAAATCTTATAATGTGAACCTATTTTCAGACGATACACTAATCAACTACAGGAGATCACTTACCGGATGTAATCGCGACATTAAATTCTCAACTGGTATCGATATCAAATTAGTATCCAGAAAATAAGTTATGTGTGAATGTATTGAAAACGAAAGGTATCGTCATCGAAACGCTATAATTTCTTTTTCTACTTTGCGTTCGTTATAAACTCATAACGAAACCGGTTTAGGGTGTCGCTATGAAAACACTAGATCACTAACTTTGAGTAACTTTTAGTTTTCCAAGATTGGTGAGATTGATGTCAAGTGTCAAATGATGCTGACATCTAAATTGCTATTAGCTCGCCTCAATCGTATTTGGCAGTTTTACAATAACAACCAACTGTTGACGACAAAACTACTCTATATTGTAAGATGGCAGTCGCAATTTTCGACATGTATAAAAAATTAATGTCGCAAAGTAAAAAAAAACTAGTATATAACACTCGTTTCATAAGATGTAATGTTTGTTTTTATAAAACTTGTACTATCCTATAGCAGAACGATTTTTTATTTATTGCAGCAGTATAATATTTTTAGGGACAGATAAAGATATTAAGAAGTAGAACAAACTCAGGAACTCAGAAATGTTTTACAATTTACTTAAGGTTTGAACGTTGAACAAGGAATGATATATCAGGTACTCACTTTAGTATATAAATGTTTAAATGATAAATTGTTAATTACTACTGATTTAACTAATACTCAGCAGCATGCATACGATATTCAGCAAAATGACCACTTTAGATTATAATAATATTCGAAAATAACTATGAAAATCTTGCTTCATTCGATGTTTATCTGCCTTCGAAGTGATAATAAATTCAGTAAGTTACAGACTTTTTAAATCATCATGTCTGTTTTCATTGTATTTATTAGTCTATTAACGTAATAATAGTATATTATTTGACGAGCACATAATTAAGGATATAAATCGCGAGCATGATTACACTCTCGCCTACGGCTCGCGTGTAAACTTCATGCTTCAGGCGATTTAGATGCGTTATATGCGAGTCAAATACGACGTTTTATCTACGACTCATATATTCCATTTTATGCAAAATATTTTTAAAGTATTTGTTAATGATGGCGAGGCGAACTGTCAAATAACTGTCATCCAGATATGTTTTGACATATTTGTCATTATTTGAACGAACTGTCATTATTATACAACGCTAGTTTCATTATAATCATTGCCGCGTATAATGATTAGGATTATATAGTCATAGATACGTATGCAATGAGCTTATAATATATGAGTCGTAGATAATAGTATATTATTTGACGAGCACATAATTAAGGATATAAATCGCGAGCATGAAGTTTACACGCGAGCCGTAGGCGAGCGTGTAATCATGCGAGCGATTTATATCCGTTATGTGCGAGTCAAATACGACGTTTTATCTACGACTCATAAATTTTATTTTATGCCAAATATTTTAAATGTATTTGTCAATGATGGCGAGGCGAACTGTCAAATAACTGTCATCCACGTAGGTTTTGACAGACTTTGACACTAGCGTCGTATAATGATGACAGTTCGTTCAAATAATGAGGTCATTATTTGAACGAACTGTCATTATTATACAACGCTAGTGTCATTATAATCATTGGCGCTACATAATGATGGGGATTATATAGTCATAGATACGTATGCAATGAGCTTATAATATGTGAGTCGTAGATAAACATTATTATTATAGTTCAAGAGAAGAAGAATAAAATGCTTGTTCAGCCTTGAGATAGTAATATTTTAAATATATTGTAATATATTTAAAATATTACAATCACAAGACTGAACAAGCATTTCATTCTTCTCCTCTTTAACTATCACCGCAGTCGTCAAGCCAATCAATTATTATTATAGTAACATTGTTTTATTTATAGTCAAAATGATTGCTATGATGCTTAGTGCTCTTTGTACTACCACTCTAACTTTAAAGAAAATCATATGTGTCATTGGTATAATTTAAAACGACCACTTAAATAAGATTACATTACGGAGATTGGAACTTCTTGCCCCAATCCCCACTTTATCAAAATCGCCTTGGGTATTACCGACAGAGTCAACGCTCGAAGATTTATGTACACACGAACAACAAAAAATCTAGCGTTCGCCAACACTCTCGCCTCGCCCGCAAGCCACGGCTAAAAACGTGAACAGGTACACAAACTCGGTTAACTGCTTTGTTATAGAACGTGCCGCCCCAAGCAACCCGAAGATCTATTGTGGCCGCGGTATACAGGGGGCTTTGAGTATCCATTAAACGCGGCCAGCTCCGAGCTTTCGAATTTCTATCAATAAACTCCACCGAGCCATCGAATAGAAGTTATTTACCATCGTCAAATCTCATTCTGTGGAACCGCTCGAACGTAACTCGTTCTAATTTACTTGTTTTGTAGACGTGAATATGTGGAAAACTGATGTAGGTACGTTAGAAGGGCAGACGGTGAAGATTATCCTGTAATAATAATGATGATTGCTTCTTGTTGAATCATGTGTAATTTCGGTATGGTCTAGACTTGTGTCATCAATCTGAATTGTATATTGTCTAATTATCAAAATGTCATTAGTTTGAGTGTTCTTATCAACATTCTCCTCAAACTTATAAGTAGGTAAAATTGCTCAATATTTCAGAAAGCATTTCCATGTATGGAGATGATTGGGGTCCTATATTTCAGAGTTCGCGATAAATTCCCTACGGCAATTTTCCACCGATTGCTTGGATAGCATTTTCGCCGCAGCGAGTGAACAGAATTCATATATGTAATATTAATAAAAGATTATTGACTGTCAGAATTCGTAGCGTGTTTTCGTTTTGGAAATTTAGGAAAGAGTTGTGCGTGGGATGTTGGCAATTTTAAGCTATGATTCCAATTGAAACTGTTTGTTATTTAGAAGAATCGTCGGACACCAATTTCCGCTATTAGTACTTTCACTAGAGTACTTCATTTTTGTATAAGAAATCCCCCTTTTTAATTGATTTATATAATATTACTAGTCTAAGGGCTGATAGTAGTGAAATTAGACGTAAAATGGGCAATTAGGGGAAATAAATCGAATACGGTTGCCATTTGGGATCCGACGCAGAAAATATTGGGTTTCAATATTCTATGGCGTCCGCAAAATTTATTAGAGCCTGAAACCCCTAAAAATCACCACAAAACTGTCACAATTTAGCAATTTTAGCTTCTGTATTGGATTTATTTCTTTTATTTATGTTAATTTTATTATTTCTGGTTAATATTTAAGAAAAAAACACAATTCTTTTAGAGAACACCGAAACTTATTCTTGCAATAGTCGGTTTAAATTAGCAAAAAAATACCCCTATAGTAAAATGTCGCACATCCCTTTTTGTCGAGAATGTTATAAGAATTATTTACTAGGGTGGGCCGATTTTTTAAAATTTTCAGGTACCGGAATGTGCAGTCATGGAAAAGTTGTGGGTTAATGAATTAAAGAACATTTTTAAAGGCTTTAAAATTATTTTAAATTTTATATTTTTGTTTGTTTTTTAAATATGATATAATTAGGGAATGTGCAATCATGCAAAAGGGGGGCTATAATAATGATAATTCGAGCCTGCCAATACTCCGTAGTGGCGAAAGCTGTTGAAAGCTGGGGATGTTAAGCAGTGAATTATTATTATTATTACTATTATATCATATTAAAAAATAAGAAAATAAAAAATATCAAAAATTAAAATAATTTTAAAACTTTTGCGGCTGTTCAAAACATGCAAATAATAAAAAACAATTATGTGTCCTATTATATTTATGTACAGGAGATACAATTTTTAAATCGTGACTGGTTTGCGCTAAAATTTCCAGGATCTAATATATAATAATAATAATTTTTAGACGCCTTAGAATATTGAATCCCAACATTTTCCGCATCGGATCCAAAAAGGGAATTATTTCCCTTAATTTGTCTTACAGTAATAATAGCTTATTCTGGTATTTATACCAATATTTATTTATATCCAAATGTCGCATTTAATAAATAAAAATAAATAATAAATAATCTGTTTATTCAATAAACCTAATAATGTGTAGAATACATGAGAAATAGTATGTTACAAAAAAATGTTATAAGAAAATTAACTTAAAACCCAAAACATGGCGAAAAGATATTAAGTAAATAAAGAGAGAAAAATACAATCACAAAAGCCGGTTGTTTCAAAAAATGACAGCACTGAGAAAGCGTTCTTAATCACATGTTTTTGTTTAGTTTATTATTAAATGATTTCGGAACAGAACTCTTGTACAAAGCTGGCAGGTTAAAATTTCTCAACAACTGCGCCAATGCTCTGTTGTTGATCGTAGATAATGTAGTCTGTGGGATCTTTAGAATCTAATCTCGGTTTGCGCGTGTTTTGTATAAATGGCTAAAAGTTCGTGGTCTTTACAAATATTCAAGCAATGCCTATTTGCATATCTAATTTATTGTACAGTGTTAAACAATAAATTTACCATGTTTTAGCAAAACTGTTTGGGCATTCATTATAATTTGCAATAAAATTTGTGCTTTCCTGGTATGACTTAACTGAAATAGTACGTACTTTTTGTTTCATTGTTTGATGCATGTATTTAATTAGCTCCGAATAAAACCCACTAAAAGTCTACGTCAAATCTAAAAATCCATTAAATCCATCTGTTGGTAAAGTAATTTTTGTATCCCGAAAATAAGGTCATAATTTCAGAAACAATAATGTTAGCTCGTTTTCCCGATGTTCTAAACTTAATGTGTTCGTTCGTTAAAATAAAAAGGCCAGTTTTAAATATTTTAAAATATTTGTAATGTTAATAAACTAATTGCTGCAAACAACAAGAATTTAACAATATTAATGACCAGGCAACGAATAGACCAGGCAATAATATCAGTACCGTTAAACGTAATATCAAACTTTGATAGTTTTAATTTCACATTAAAATCAACATTAAATACCATTTATTTTAACCGTTGTGTTTATAATATTTGATTGTTATGGAAATGCAAGTGATTAATAACAATTATTGTACCGTTGTTTCTGCTCACGTTGTAGTTTGCAGACTACAACTAAGATAATCAAATACGTTCAATGCGCATTGTGTGATTTCAGTCTAAAATTCCTGAACAAGGAATTTGTGAAGTATTCATTGTCCGGGAACAACAAAACCGTAGATTTGCATTTTTAGTCCTTAAAAAGATTAAGAATGAAAGATTCTAATTAACTGTCCTTGTTGCTTAGGAGTGAGTGACTAATAAGACGTGCAATTACGGCACCTCGAGAAATGAATGAGTGTTTTATCTCTCTCCTCGAAGGATAATTATGGCAAAAACTACCGACCGGGTCCGCTCAGGCTTAAGTCTCTCATTTCTTTTTCTTTCTAAGTATACACCGGTTAGTTCTGGGGAGTTCTGAACAGGGCCCGGAGAAAAGTAATTAGAAAATTAATAAGTGGCGGGGCGGAAGTTAAAAATTCGACGAGGTGCAGCCCGGAGTGTGGAGCCGGAAGTGTCCAAAACTCTCCGCAGCGGCGCGTTTAGTTAGCGAACGTAAATTTGACGTTCCTTGTTTTTAATCAAGGGTGAAAAATGGTTTGGTTTATCTCGGATTAAGGGGACCGGCGGCGGTACAGACCGACCCCTCGAGCGCCCGTAGCGTACCTTTTCCGAACCAGGTTTCAGGTTTTCCCCGTTTCAATGCATCTAGATCCTTGCGGAGACCGTCTGAGCGGTGATTAAAAATTCTACACGCCCACTACTTAGTTCTATTTATGTACGCATATACCTTTGCGATTACAGAGTAGTGAAAATTTAAATTGCTTTCTATTCTCTAATTTATACTGATTTGTTCATTGGGACTTCATGAAAAGCTTCTGAGGTTTACAAATTGATTAACATCGATTTTACAGTTTTGTGTTTATGTTTCTGTTTTAAATATACTTGGAATCTTCTTATCTAGAACTTTTCCTTTCGGTTACACTTATACTTTATGGCAGAACAATCAATAATGAGGGTATTGGAGAAGGTTGTGTCAGCTAATGGTCTCGTTGAAGATTGTTATCACTTATAATTTTGGGTCAGGAAGAAATATTTTAGTAAAATTTCAACTTTTCTGTTGTATACCTTTGTTTGGGTTTGTCATAGAGAGTTGAAATAGCTAGTTGAAAGCTAATTGGTAATTCTAAAGGTGGTTAGTCTTCTTTAAACAGTTTTGGCAGGAACCCATGCTATGTTCTCATCAGACTTCTTGAGAGAAGTTCGTCGAGCAGATGGATAGTAAAAGTTATTGTATACATGATCATTATCAATCTATATCATATCTTCAACACTAAGGATTTGGCTGTAAAGAGGCCTTCTTATTCACTAGTCGCATTGTTGTCCCCCTGTTCCGTCGCATGCATTTTTCCATGTGGAGATAAAAAAATCCATTCTGCATCTCGTTGAGTCTATCAAAAATATGTATACTTTTATATGCCCAAGATTTACCATTTTCGTGTTATGTGTTCCATTTCGCTTATTTTTGTATTACATATTTGAAAAAAAAATTTAGCCAGTCGGCAAAAACTCAACTACCTTCAATCAAATTAAGGTTGTGGTTCTTGATACAATTATATATATAATAAACTAGTAGAGACAGAGACTTTTCCGATGTAAATTTGTAATCAGCGCACCCATTTTAGTAAGATAGCAAAGTTTTCATGTTGATCCGCGTCCTAGTTTTAGCGATAGTTTTAGCCAGTTTAAAATGCGTAATTTCTTACAAAATTTTACCCAGTCGGCAAAAATCCAACTACCTTCCATCAAATTAAGGTTGTGGTTCTTGATACAATTTTTGACGCTGAATACGGCGGTATAATTTAATTTTACGTTTTTGGAACGGTTCGGCAGTTATTACGTTCCCAATTATCAAAAATTATGCTAAAAACACCCATTTTTCTATGTTAGAAACTTTGAACGCAAACTGTGTCCGATCCAATCGACCGATGTTAACGGTTCAAACGCTGGTGGATTAGAAATTGGCAGAGGAACTCATTTCTGAAAGCCGCGTTGCTCTAAGGTGCGCGGTTCGCGAGAAAAACGCGATAAACCGAGGAAATTATAGTTTCCCACTGTCTACCGACACCGTACGCGCTACGGGAAAACCGACCACACCGTTGAATTCAGCACATCCCAATGCATAAGGATGACTACATCAGAACGCTCTATCTCTCAAAAAGTTATAATTGCTTTTTCGTTCTAAATTTAGCACTTTTAGATAGAACAAAATTGAACATTGCAACCGTTGGTGAGAGAAAAGTTTACCTACTACCAAATGATAGCTCTCGTTGAGTATATCAAAAATATGTATACTTTTATATGCCTATGATTTACCATTTTCATGATATGTGGTCCATTTCGCTTATTTTTGTATTATTTGAAAAAACGTAATTTCAGGACAACTCGGTAACCAGTAGAGACAGAGACTTTTCCTATGTAAATTTGTAATCAGCGCACCCATTTTAGTAAGATAGCAAAGGTTTCATGTTGATCCGGGTCCTTGTTTTTGAGATAGGTGTGCCACTTCAAAATCATTGTTTAAAATATGTGATTTCTTACTAAATTTTAGCCAGTCGGCAAAAACTCAACTACCTTCAATAAAATTAAGGTTGTGGTTCTTGATAGAATTTTTGACGCTGATTACGGCGGTATAATTTGTTTTTACTTTTTTGGAACGGTTCGGCAGTTATTACGTTCCCAATTATCAAAAATGATGCTAAAAACACCCATTTTATGTTAGATCTATGAT
The DNA here is from genome assembly GCA_964023965.1 of Melinopterus prodromus. Lineage (NCBI taxonomy): Eukaryota > Metazoa > Arthropoda > Insecta > Coleoptera > Scarabaeidae > Melinopterus > Melinopterus prodromus. The sequence continues at coordinate 16,461,151 of OZ030390.1, read as the reverse complement.
CCCATCTATGTTAGAAACTTTGAACGCAAACTGTGTCCGATCCAATCGACCGATGTTGACGGTTCAAACGCTGGCGGATTGGAAAAAAGCCGAGGAACTGATTTCTGAAAGCCGCGTTGCTCTAAGGTTCGCGGTTCGCGAGAAAAAGGCGATAAACCGAGGAAATTATAGTTTCCCACTTTCTGGCCAAACCGTACACGCTACGGGAAAACCCACCACACCGTTGAATTCAGCACATCCCAATGCATAAGGATGACTACATTAGAACGCTCTATCTCTCAAAAAGTTATAATTGCTTTTTCGTTCCAAATTTAGCACTTTTAGATAGAAAAAAAATGAACATTGCAACCGTTGGTGATAGAAAGGTTTACCCACTACCAAATGATAGCTCTCGTTGAGTATATCAAAAACATGTATACTTCTATATGCCTAAGATTTACCATTTTCATGTTATGTGGTCCATTTCGATTATTTTTGAGTTATTTGAAAAACAGTAATTTCAGCACAACTCGGCAACAAGTAGAGACAGAGACTTTTCCTATGTAAATTTGTAATCAGCGCACCCACTTTAGTAAGATAGCAAAGGTTTCATGTTGATCCGGGTCCTTGTTTTTGAGATAGGTGTGCTACTTCAAAATTATTGTTTAAAATATGTGATTTATTACAAAATTTTAGCCAGTCGGCAAAAACTCAACTACCTTCAATCAAATTAGTTGTGGTTCTTGATAGAATTTTTGACGCTGATTACGGCGGTATAATTTGATTTTACTTTTTTGGAACGGTTCGGCAGTTATTACGTTCCCAATTATCAAAAATGATGCTAAAAACATCCATTTTACAATCTTAGAAACTTTGAACGCAAACTGTGTCCGATCCAATCGACCGATGTTGACGGTTCAAACGCCGGCGGATTGGAAATTGGCCGAGGAACTGATTTCTGAAAGCCGCGTTGCTCTAAGGTTCGCGGTTCGCGAGAAAAAGGCGATAAACCGAGGAAATTATAGTTTCCCACTTTCTGGCCAAACCGTACACGCTACGGGAAACCCACCACACCGTTGAATTCAGCACATCCCAATGCACCCCAAATGACATTAGAACGCTCTATCTCTCAAAAAGTTATAATTGCTTTTTCGTTCTAAATTTAGCACTTTTAGATAGAAAAAAATTGAACATTGCAACCGTTGGTGATAGAAAGGTTTACCCACTACCAAATGATAGCTCTCGTTGAGTATATCAAAAATATGTATACTTTTATATGCCTAAGATTTACCATTTTCATGTTATGTGGTCCATTTCGATTATATTTGAGTTATTTGAAAAACAGTAATTTCAGCACAACTCGGCAACAAGTAGAGACAGAGACTTTTCCTATGTAAATTTGTAATCAGCGCACCCATTTTAGTAAGGTAGCAAAGGTTTCATGTTGATCCGGGTCCTTGTTTTTGAGATAGGTGTGCTACTTCAAAATTATTGTTTAAAATATGTGATTTCTTACAAAATTTTAGCCAGTCGGCAAAAACTCAACTACCTTCAATAAAATTAAGGTTGTGGTTCTTGATAGAATTTTTGACGCTGATTACGGCGGTATAATTTGATTTTACTTTTTTTGGAACGGTTCGGCAGTTATTACGTTCCCAATTATCAAAAATGATGCTAAAAACACCCATTTTATGTTAGATCTATGATCCCATCTATGTTAGAAACTTTGAACGCAAACTGTGTCCGATCCAATCGACCGATGTTGACGGTTCAAACGCTGGCGGATTGGAAATTGGCCGAGGAACTGATTTCTGAAAGCCGCGTTGCTCTAAGGTTCGCGGTTCGCGAGAAAAAGGCGATAAACCGAGGAAATTATAGTTTCCCACTTTCTGGCCAAACCGTACACGCTACGGGAAAACCCACCACACCGTTGAATTCAGCACATCCCAATGCATAAGGATGACTACATTAGAACGCTCTATCTCTCAAAAAGTTATAATTGCTTTTTCGTTCCAAATTTAGCACTTTTAGATAGAAAAAAATTGAACATTGCAACCGTTGGTGATAGAAAGGTTTACCCACTACCAAATGATAGCTCTCGTTGAGTATATCAAAAATATGTATACTTCTATATGCCTAAGATTTACCATTTTCATGTTATGTGGTCCATTTCGATTATTTTTGAGTTATTTGAAAAACAGTAATTTCAGCACAACTCGGCAACAAGTAGAGACAGAGACTTTTCCTATGTAAATTTGTAATCAGCGCACCCACTTTAGTAAGATAGCAAAGGTTTCATGTTGATCCGGGTCCTTGTTTTTGAGATAGGTGTGCTACTTCAAAATTATTGTTTAAAATATGTGATTTATTACAAAATTTTAGCCAGTCGGCAAAAACTCAACTACCTTCAATCAAATTAGTTGTGGTTCTTGATAGAATTTTTGACGCTGATTACGGCGGTATAATTTGATTTTACTTTTTTGGAACGGTTCGGCAGTTATTACGTTCCCAATTATCAAAAATGATGCTAAAAACACCCATTTTACAATCTTAGAAACTTTGAACGCAAACTGTGTCCGATCCAATCGACCGATGTTGACGGTTCAAACGCCGGCGGATTGGAAATTGCCCGAGGAACTGATTTCTGAAAGCCGCGTTGCTCTAACGTTCGCGGTTCGCGAGAAAAAGGCGATAAACCGAGGAAATTATAGTTTCCCACTTTCTGGCCAAACCGTACACGCTACGGGAAACCCACCACACCGTTGAATTCAGCACATCCCAATGCATCCCAAATGACATTAGAACGCTCTATCTCTCAAAAAGTTATAATTGCTTTTTCGTTCTAAATTTAGCACTTTTAGATAGAAAAAAATTGAACATTGCAACCGTTGGTGATAGAAAGGTTTACCCACTACCAAATGATAGCTCTCGTTGAGTATATCAAAAATATGTATACTTTTATATGCCTAAGATTTACCATTTTCATGTTATGTGGTCCATTTCGATTATTTTTGAGTTATTTGAAAAACAGTAATTTCAGCACAACTCGGCAACAAGTAGAGACAGAGACTTTTCCTATGTAAATTTGTAATCAGCGCACCCACTTTAGTAAGATAGCAAAGGTTTCATGTTGATCCGGGTCCTTGTTTTTGAGATAGGTGTGCTACTTCAAAATTATTGTTTAAAATATGTGATTTATTACAAAATTTTAGCCAGTCGGCAAAAACTCAACTACCTTCAATCAAATTAGTTGTGGTTCTTGATAGAAATTTTGACGCTGATTACGGCGGTATAATTTGATTTTACTTTTTTGGAACGGTTCGGCAGTTATTACGTTCCCAATTATCAAAAATGATGCTAAAAACACCCATTTTACAATCTTAGAAACTTTGAACGCAAACTGTGTCCGATCCAATCGACCGATCTTGACGGTTCAAACGCCGGCGGATTGGAAATTGGCCGAGGAACTGATTTCTGAAAGCCGCGTTGCTCTAAGGTTCGCGGTTCGCGAGAAAAAGGCGATAAACCGAGGAAATTATAGTTTCCCACTTTCTGGCCAAACCGTACACGCTACGGGAAACCCACCACACCGTTGAATTCAGCACATCCCAATGCATCCCAAATGACATTAGAACGCTCTATCTCTCAAAAAGTTATAATTGCTTTTTCGTTCTAAATTTAGCACTTTTAGATAGAAAAAAATTGAACATTGCAACCGTTGGTGATAGAAAGGTTTACCCACTACCAAATGATAGCTCTCGTTGAGTATATCAAAAATATGTATACTTTTATATGCCTAAGATTTACCATTTTCATGTTATGTGGTCCACTTCGATTATTTTTGAGTTATTTGAAAAACAGTAATTTCAGCACAACTCGGCAACAAGTAGAGACAGAGACTTTTCCTATGTAAATTTGTAATCAGCACACCCATTTTAGTAAGATAGCAAAGGTTTCATGTTGATCCGGGTCCTTGTTTTTGAGATAGGTGTGCTACTTCAAAATTATTGTTTAAAATATGTGATTTCTTACAAAATTTTAGCCAGTCGGCAAAAACTCAACTACCTTCAATCAAATTAAGGTTGTGGTTCTTGATAGAATTTTTGACGCTGATTACGGCGGTATAATTTGATTTTACTTTTTTGGAACGGTTCGGCAGTTATTACGTTCCCAATTATCAAAAACGATGCTAAAAACACCCAAACACTTTCTGGCCAAACCGTACACGCTACGGGAAAACCCACCACACCGTTGAATTCAGCACACCCCAATGCATAAGGATGACTACTTTAGAACGCTCTAACTCTCAAAAAGTTATAATTGCTTTTTCGTTCTAAATTTAGCACTTTTAGATAGAAAAAAATTGAACATTGCAACCGTTGGTGATAGAAAGGTTTACCCACTGCCAAATGATAGCTCTTGTTGAGTATATCAAAAATATGTATACTTTTATATGCCTAAGATTTACCATTTTCATGTTATGTGGTCCATTTCGATTATTTTTGAGTTATTTGAAAAACAGTAATTTCAGCACAAGTCGGCAACAAGTAGAGACAGAGACTTTTCCTATGTAAATTTGTAATCAGCGCACCCATTTTAGTAAGACAGCAAAGGTTTCATGTTGATCCGGGTCCTTGTTTTTGAGATACGTGTGCTACTTCAAAATTATTGTTTAAAATATGTGATTTCTTACAAAATTTTAGCCAGTCGGCAAAAACTCAACTACCTTCAATCAAATTAAGGTTGTGGTTCTTGATAGAATCTTTGACGCTGATTACGGCGGTATAATTTGATTTTACTTTTTTGGAACGGTTCGGCAGTTATTACGTTCCCAATTATCAAAAATGATGCTAAAAACACCCATTTTACTATGTTAGAAACTTTGAACGCAAACTGTGTCCGATCCAATCGACCGATGTTGATGGTTCAAACGCTGGCGGATTGGAAATTGGCCGAGGAACTGATTTCTGAAAGCCGCGTTGCTCTAAGGTTCGCGGTTCGCGAGAAAAAGGCGATAAACCGAGGAAATTATAGTTTCCCACTTTCTGGCCAAACCGAACACGCTACGGGAAAACCCACCACACCGTTGAATTCAGCACATCCCAATGCATAAGGATGACTACATTAGAACGCTCTATCTCTCAAAAAGTTATAATTGCTTTTTCGTTCTAAATATAGCACTTTTAGATAGAAAAAAATTGAACATTGCAACTGTTGGTGATAGAAAGGTTTACCCACTACCAAATGATAGCTCTCGTTGAGTATATCAAAAATATGTATACTTTTATATGCCTAAGATTTACCATTTTCATGTTATGTGGTCCATTTCGATTATTTTTGAGTTATTTGAAAAACAGTAATTTCAGCACAACTCGGCAACAAGTAGAGACAGAGACTTTTCCTATGTAAATTTGTAATCAGCGCACCCATTTTAGTAAGATAGCAAAGGTTTCATGTTGATCCGGGTCCTTGTTTTTGAGATAGGTGTGCTACTTCAAAATTATTGTTTAAAATATGTGATTTCTTACAAAATTTTAGCCAGTCGGCAAAAACTCAACGACCTTCAATCAAATTAAGGTTGTGGTTCTTGATAGAATTTTTGACGCTGATTACGGCGGTATAATTTGATTTTACTTTTTTGGAACGGTTCGGCAGTTATTACGTTCCCAATTATCAAAAATGATGCTAAAAACACCCATTTTACTATGTTAGAAACTTTGAACGCAAACTGTGTCCGATCCAATCGACCGATGTTGACGGTTTAAACGCCGGCGGATTGGAAATTGGCCGAGGAACTGATTTCTGAAAGCCGCGTTGCTCTAAGGTTCGCGGTTCGCGAGAAAAAGGCGATAAACCGAGGAAATTATAGTTTCCCACTTTCTGGCCAAACCGTACACGCTACGAGAAAACCCACCACACCGTTAAATTCAGCACATCCCAATGCATAAGGATGACTACATTAGAACGCTCTATCTCTCAAAAAGTTATAATTGCTTTTTCGTTCTAAATTTAGCACTTTTAGATAGAAAAAAATTGAACATTGCAACCGTTGGTGATAGAAAGGTTTACCCACTACCAAATGATAGCTCTCGTTGAGTATATCAAAAATATGTATACTTTTATATGCCTAAGATTTACCATTTTCATGTTATGTGGTCCATTTCGATTATTTTTGAGTTATTTGAAAAACAGTAATTTCAGCACAACTCGGCAACTGGTAGAGACAGAGACTTTTCCTATGTAAATTTGTAATCAGCGCACCTATTTTAGTAAGATAGCAAAGGTTTCATGTTGATCCGGGTCCTTGTTTTTGAGATAGGTGTGCTACTTCAAAATTATTGTTTAAAATATGTGATTTCTTATAAAATTTTAGCCAGTCGGCAAAAACTCAACGACCTTCAATCAAATTAAGGTTGTGGTTCTTGATAGAAATTTTGACGCTGATTAGGGCGGTATAATTTGATTTTACTTTTTTGGAACGGTTCGGCAGTTATTACGTTCCCAATTATCAAAAATGATGCTAAAAACACCCATTTTACTATGTTAGAAACTTTGAACGCAAACTGTGTCCGATCCAATCGACCGATGTTGATGGCTCAAACGCTGGCGGATTGGAAATTGGCCGAGAAACTGATTTCTGAAAGCCGCGTTGCTCTAAGGTTCGCGGTTCGCGAGAAAAAGGCGATAAACCGAGGAAATTATAGTTTCCCACTTTCTGGCCAAACCGTACACGCTACGGGAAAACCCACCACACCGTTGAATTCAGCACATCCCAATGCATAAGGATGACTACATTAGAACGCTCTATCTCTCAAAAAGTTATAATTGCTTTTTCGTTCTAAATTTAGCACTTTTAGATAGAAAAAAATTGAACATTGCAACCGTTGGTGATAGAAAGGTTTACCCACTACCAAATGATAGCTCTCGTTGAGTATATCAAAAATATGTATACTTTTATATGCCTAAGATTTACCATTTTCATGTTATGTGGTCCATTTCGGTTATTTTTGAGTTATTTGAAAAACAGTAATTTCAGCACAACTCGGCAACTGGTAGAGACAGAGACTTTTCCTATGTAAATTTGTAATCAGCGCACCTATTTTAGTAAGATAGCAAAGGTTTCATGTTGATCCGGGTCCTTGTTTTTGAGATAGGTGTGCTACTTCAAAATTATTGTTTAAAATATGTGATTTCTTATAAAATTTTAGCCAGTCGGCAAAAACTCAACGACCTTCAATCAAATTAAGGTTGTGGTTCTTGATAGAAATTTTGACGCTGATTACGGCGGTATAATTTGATTTTACTTTTTTGGAACGGTTCGGCAGTTATTACGTTCCCAATTATCAAAAATGATGCTAAAAACACCCATTTTACTATGTTAGAAACTTTGAACGCAAACTGTGTCCGATCCAATCGACCGATGTTGATGGCTAAAACGCTGGCGGATTGGAAATTGGCCGAGAAACTGATTTCTGAAAGCCGCGTTGCTCTAAGGTTCGCGGTTCGCGAGAAAAAGGCGATAAACCGAGGAAATTATAGTTTCCCACTTTCTGGCCAAACCGTACACGCTACGGGAAAACCCACCACACCGTTGAATTCAGCACATCCCAATGCATAAGGATGACTACATTAGAACGCTCTATCTCTCAAAAAGTTATAATTGCTTTTTCGTTCTAAATTTAGCACTTTTAGATAGAAAAAAATTGAACATTGCAACCGTTGGTGATAGAAAGGTTTACCCACTACCAAATGATAGCTCTCGTTGAGTATATCAAAAATATGTATACTTTTATATGCCTAAGATTTACCATTTTCATGTTATGTGGTCCATTTCGATTATTTTTGAGTTATTTGAAAAACAGTAATTTCAGCACAACTCGGCAACTGGTAGAGACAGAGACTTTTCCTATGTAAATTTGTAATCAGCGCACCTATTTTATCAAGATAGCAAAGGTTTCATGTTGATCCGGGTCCTTGTTTTTGAGATAGGTGTGCTACTTCAAAATTATTGTTTAAAATATGTGATTTCTTATAGAATTTTAGCCAGTCGGCAAAAACTCAACGACCTTCAATCAAATTAAGGTTGTGGTTCTTGATAGAATTTTTGACGCTGATTACGGCGGTATAATTTGATTTTACTTTTTTGGAACGGTTCGGCAGTTATTACGTTCCCAATTATCAAAAATGATGCTAAAAACACCCATTTTACTATGTTAGAAACTTTGAACGCAAACTGTGTCCGATCCAATCGACTGATGTTGACGGTTCAAACGCCGGCGGATTGGAAATTGGCCGAGGAACTGATTTCTGGAAGCCGCGTTGCTCTAAAGTTCGCGGTTCGCGAGAAAAAGGCGATAAACCGAGGAAATTATAGTTTCCCACTTTCTGGCCAAACCGTACACGCTACGGGAAAACCCACCACACCGTTAAATTCAGCACATCCCAATGCATAAGGATGACTACATTAGAACGCTCTATCTCTCAAAAAGTTATAATTGCTTTTTCGTTCTAAATTTAGCACTTTTAGATAGAAAAAAATTGAACATTGCAACCGTTGGTGATAGAAAGGTTTACCCACTACCAAATGATAGCTCTCGTTGAGTATATCAAAAATATGTATACTTTTATATGCCTAAGAGTTACCATTTTCATGTTATGTGGTCCATTTCGATTATTTTTGAGTTATTTGACAAACAGTAATTTCAGCACAACTCGGCAACAAGTAGAGACAGAGACTTTTCCTATGTAAATTTGTAATCAGCGCACCCATTTTAGTAAGATAGCAAAGGTTTCATGTTGATCCGGGTCCTTGTTTTTGAGGTAGGTGTGCTACTTCAAAATTATTGTTTAAAATATGTGATTTCTTACAAAATTTTAGCCAGTCGGCAAAAACTCAACTACCTTCAATCAAATTAAGGTTGTGGTTCTTGATAGAATTTTTGACGCTGAGTACGGCGGTATAATTTGATTTTACTTTTTTGGAACGGTTCGGCAGTTATTACGTTCCCAATTATCAAAAATGATGCTAAAAACACCCATTTTACTATGTTAGAAACTTTGAACGCAAACTGTGTCCGATCCAATCGACCGATGTTGATGGTTCAAACGCTAGCGGATTGGAAATTGGCCGAGGAACTCATTTCTGAAAGCCGCGTTGCTCAAAGGTTCGCGGTTCGCGAGAAAAAGGCGATAAACCGAGGAAATTATAGTTTCCCACTTTCTGGCCAAACCGTACACGCTACGGGAAAACCCACCACACCGTTGAATTCAGCACATCCCAATGCATAAGGATGACTACATTAGAACGCTCTATCTCTCAAAAAGTTATAATTGCTTTTTCGTTCTAAATTTAGCACTTTTAGATAGAAAAAAATTGAACATTGCAACCGTTGGTGATAGAAAGGTTTACCCACTACCAAATGATAGCTCTCGTTGAGTATATCAAAAATATGTATACTTTTATATGCCTAAGATTTACCATTTTCATGTTATGTGGTCCATTTCGATTATTTTTGAGTTATTTGAAAAACAGTAATTTCAGCACAACTCGGCAACAAGTAGAGACAGAGACTTTTCCTATGTAAATTTGTAATCAGCGCACCCGTTTTAGTAAGATAGCAAAGGTTTCATGTTGATCCGGGTCCTTGTTTTTGAGATAGGTGTGCTACTTCAAAATTATTGTTTAAAATATGTGATTTCTTACAAAATTTTAGCCAGTCGGCAAAAACTCAACTACCTTCAATCTAATTAAGGTTGTGGTTCTTGATAGAATTTTTGACGCTAATTACGGCGGTATAATTTGAGTTTACTTTTTTGGAACGGTTCGGCAGTTATTACGTTCCCAATTATCAAAAATGATGCTAAAAACACCCATTTTACTATGTTAGAAATTTTTAACGCAAACTGTGGCCGATCCAATCGACCGATATTGATGGTTCAAACGCTGGCGGATTGGAAATTGGCCGAGGAACTCATTTCTGAAAGCCGCGTTGCTCTAAGATTCGCGGTTCGCGAGAAAAAGGCGATAAACCGAGGAAATTATAGTTTCCCACTTTCTGGCCAAACCGTACACGCTACGGGAAAACCCACCACACCGTTAAATTCAGCACATCCCAATGCATAAGGATGACTACATTAGAACGCTCTATCTCTTAAAAAGTTATAATTGCTTTTTCTTTCTAAATTTAGCACTTTTAGATAGAAAAAAATTGAACATTGCAACCGTTGGTGATAGAAAGGTTTACCCACTACCAAATGATAGCTCTCGTTGAGTATATCAAAAATATGTATACTTTTATATGCCTAAGATTTACCATTTTCATGTTATGTGGTCCATTTCGATTATTTTTGAGTTATTTGAAAAACAGTAATTTCAGCACAACTCGGCAACTGGTAGAGACAGAGACTTTTCCTATGTAAATTTGTAATCAGCGCACCTATTTTAGTAAGATAGCAAAGGTTTCATGTTGATCCGGGTCCTTGTTTTTGAGATAGGTGTGCTACTTCAAAATTATTGTTTAAAATATGTGATTTCTTAAAAAATTTTAGCCAGTCGGCAAAAACTCAACGACCTTCAATCAAATTAAGGTTGTGGTTCTTGATAGAATTTTTGACGCTGATTACGGCGGTATAATTTGATTTTACTTTTTTGGAACGGTTCGGCAGTTATTACGTTCCCAATTATCAAAAATGATGCTAAAAACACCCATTTTACTATGTTAGAAACTTTGAACGCAAACTGTGTCCGATCCAATCGACCGATGTTGACGGTTTAAACGCCGGCGGATTGGAAATTGGCCGAGGAACTGATTTCTGAAAGCCGCGTTGCTCTAAGGTTCGCGGTTCGCGAGAAAAAGGCGATAAACCGAGGAAATTATAGTTTCCCACTTTCTGGCCAAACCGTACACGCTACGAGAAAACCCACCACACCGTTAAATTCAGCACATCCCAATGCATAAGGATGACTACATTAGAACGCTCTATCTCTCAAAAAGTTATAATTGCTTTTTCGTTCTAAATTTAGCACTTTTAGATAGAAAAAAATTGAACATTGCAACCGTTGGTGATAGAAAGGTTTACCCACTACCAAATGATAGCTCTCGTTGAGTATATCAAAAATATGTATACTTTTATATGCCTAAGATTTACCATTTTCATGTTATGTGGTCCATGTCGATTATTTTTGAGTTATTTGAAAAACAGTAATTTCAGCACAACTCGGCAACTGGTAGAGACAGAGACTTTTCCTATGTAAATTTGTAATCAGCGCACCTATTTTAGTAAGATAGCAAAGGTTTCATGTTGATCCGGGTCCTTGTTTTTGAGATAGGTGTGCTACTTCAAAATTATTGTTTAAAATATGTGATTTCTTATAAAATTTTAGCCAGTCGGCAAAAACTCAACGACCTTCAATCAAATTAAGGTTGTGGTTCTTGATAGAAATTTTGACGCTGATTACGGCGGTATAATTTGATTTTACTTTTTTGGAACGGTTCGGCAGTTATTACGTTCCCAATTATCAAAAATGATGCTAAAAACACCCATTTTACTATGTTAGAAACTTTGAACGCAAACTGTGTCCGATCCAATCGACCGATGTTGATGGCTAAAACGCTGGCGGATTGGAAATTGGCCGAGAAACTGATTTCTGAAAGCCGCGTTGCTCTAAGGTTCGCGGTTCGCGAGAAAAAGGCGATAAACCGAGGAAATTATAGTTTCCCACTTTCTGGCCAAACCGTACACGCTACGGGAAAACCCACCACACCGTTGAATTCAGCACATCCCAATGCATAAGGATGACTACATTAGAACGCTCTATCTCTCAAAAAGTTATAATTGCTTTTTCGTTCTAAATTTAGCACTTTTAGATAGAAAAAAATTGAACATTGCAACCGTTGGTGATAGAAAGGTTCACCCACTACCAAATGATAGCTCTCGTTGAGTATATCAAAAATATGTATACTTTTATATGCCTAAGATTTACCATTTTCATGTTATGTGGTCCATTTCGATTATTTTTGAGTTATTTGAAAAACAGTAATTTCAGCACAACTCGGCAACTGGTAGAGACAGAGACTTTTCCTATGTAAATTTGTAATCAGCGCACCTATTTTATCAAGATAGCAAAGGTTTCATGTTGATCCGGGTCCTTGTTTTTGAGATAGGTGTGCTACTTCAAAATTATTGTTTAAAATATGTGATTTCTTATAGAATTTTAGCCAGTCGGCAAAAACTCAACGACCTTCAATCAAATTAAGGTTGTGGTTCTTGATAGAATTTTTGACGCTGATTACGGCGGTATAATTTGATTTTACTTTTTTGGAACGGTTCGGCAGTTATTACGTTCCCAATTATCAAAAATGATGCTAAAAACACCCATTTTACTATGTTAGAAACTTTGAACGCAAACTGTGTCCGATCCAATCGACTGATGTTGACGGTTCAAACGCCGGCGGATTGGAAATTGGCCGAGGAACTGATTTCTGGAAGCCGCGTTGCTCTAAAGTTCGCGGTTCGCGAGAAAAAGGCGATAAACCGAGGAAATTATAGTTTCCCACTTTCTGGCCAAACCGTACACGCTACGGGAAAACCCACCACACCGTTAAATTCAGCACATCCCAATGCATAAGGATGACTACATTAGAACGCTCTATCTCTCAAAAAGTTATAATTGCTTTTTCGTTCTAAATTTAGCACTTTTAGATAGAAAAAAATTGAACATTGCAACCGTTGGTGATAGAAAGGTTTACCCACTACCAAATGATAGCTCTCGTTGAGTATATCAAAAATATGTATACTTTTATATGCCTAAGAGTTACCATTTTCATGTTATGTGGTCCATTTCGATTATTTTTGAGTTATTTGACAAACAGTAATTTCAGCACAACTCGGCAACAAGTAGAGACAGAGACTTTTCCTATGTAAATTTGTAATCAGCGCACCCATTTTAGTAAGATAGCAAAGGTTTCATGTTGATCCGGGTCCTTGTTTTTGAGGTAGGTGTGCTACTTCAAAATTATTGTTTAAAATATGTGATTTCTTACAAAATTTTAGCCAGTCGGCAAAAACTCAACTACCTTCAATCAAATTAAGGTTGTGGTTCTTGATAGAATTTTTGACGCTGATTACGGCGGTATAATTTGATTTTACTTTTTTGGAACGGTTCGGCAGTTATTACGTTCCCAATTATCAAAAATGATGCTAAAAACACCCATTTTACTATGTTAGAAACTTTGAACGCAAACTGTGTCCGATCCAATCGACCGATGTTGATGGTTCAAACGCTAGCGGATTGGAAATTGGCCGAGGAACTCATTTCTGAAAGCCGCGTTGCTCAAAGGTTCGCGGTTCGCGAGAAAAAGGCGATAAACCGAGGAAATTATAGTTTCCCACTTTCTGGCCAAACCGTACACGCTACGGGAAAACCCACCACACCGTTGAATTCAGCACATCCCAATGCATAAGGATGACTACATTAGAACGCTCTATCTCTCAAAAAGTTATAATTGCTTTTTCGTTCTAAATTTAGCACTTTTAGATAGAAAAAAATTGAACATTGCAACCGTTGGTGATAGAAAGGTTTACCCACTACCAAATGATAGCTCTCGTTGAGTATATCAAAAATATGTATACTTTTATATGCCTAAGATTTACCATTTTCATGTTATGTGGTCCATTTCGATTATTTTTGAGTTATTTGAAAAACAGTAATTTCAGCACAACTCGGCAACAAGTAGAGACAGAGACTTTTCCTATGTAAATTTGTAATCAGCGCACCCGTTTTAGTAAGATAGCAAAGGTTTCATGTTGATCCGGGTCCTTGTTTTTGAGATAGGTGTGCTACTTCAAAATTATTGTTTAAAATATGTGATTTCTTACAAAATTTTAGCCAGTCGGCAAAAACTCAACTACCTTCAATCTAATTAAGGTTGTGGTTCTTGATAGAATTTTTGACGCTAATTACGGCGGTATAATTTGAGTTTACTTTTTTGGAACGGTTCGGCAGTTATTACGTTCCCAATTATCAAAAATGATGCTAAAAACACCCATTTTACCATGTTAGAAATTTTTAACGCAAACTGTGGCCGATCCAATCGACCGATATTGATGGTTCAAACGCTGGCGGATTGGAAATTGGCCGAGGAACTCATTTCTGAAAGCCGCGTTGCTCTAAGATTCGCGGTTCGCGAGAAAAAGGCGATAAACCGAGGAAATTATAGTTTCCCACTTTCTGGCCAAACCGTACACGCTACGGGAAAACCCACCACACCGTTGAATTCAGCACATCCCAATGCATAAGGATGACTACATTAGAACGCTCTATCTCTCAAAAAGTTATAATTGCTTTTTCGTTCTAAATTTAGCACTTTTAGATAGAAAAAAATTGAACATTGCAACCGTTGGTGATAGAAAGGTTTACCCACAACCAAATGATAGCTCTCGTTGAGTATATCAAAAATATGTATACTTTTATATGCCTAAGATTTACCATTTTCATGTTATGTGGTCCATTTTGATTATTTTTGAGTTATTTGAAAAACAGTAATTTCAGCACAACTCGGCAACAAGTAGAGACAGAGACTTTTCCTATGTAAATTTGTAATCAGCGCACCCATTTTAGTAAGGTAGCAAAGGTTTCATGTTGATCCGGGTCCTTGTTTTTGAGATAGGTGTGCTACTTCAAAATTAGCCAGTCGGCAAAAACTCAACTACCTTCAATCAAATTAAGGTTGCGGTTCTTGATAGAATTTTTGACGCTGATTACGGTGGCATAATTTGATTTTACTTTTTTGGAACGGTTCGGCAGTTATTACGTTCCCAATTATCAAAAATGATGCAAAAAACACCCATTTTACTATGTTAGAAATTTTGAACGCAAACTGTGTCCGATCCAATCGACCGATGTTGATGGTTCAAACGCTGGCGGATTGGAAATTGGCCGAGGAATTGATTTATGAAAGCCGCGTTGCTCTAAGGTTCGCGGTTCGCGAGAAAAAGGCGATAAACCGAGGAAATTATAGTTTCCCACTTTCTGGCCAAACCGTACACGCTACGGGAAAACCCACCACACCGTTGAATTCAGCACACCCCAATGCATAAGGATGACTACATTAGAAAGCTCTATCTCTCAAAAAGTTATAATTGCTTTTTCGTTCTAAATTTAGCACTTTTAGATAGAAAAAAATTGAACATTGCAACCGTTGGTGATAGAAAGGTTTACCCACTACCAAATGATAGCTCTTGTTGAGTATATCAAAAATATGTATACTTTTATATGCCTAAGATTTACCATTTTCATGTTATGTGGTCCATTTCGATTATTTTTGAGTTATTTGAAAAACAGTAATTTCAGCACAACTCGGCAACTGGTAGAGACAGAGACTTTTCCTATGTAAATTTGTAATCAGCGCACCCATTTTAGTAAGATAGCAAAGGTTTCATGTTGATCCGGGTCCTTGTTTTTGAGATAGGTGTGCTACTTCAAAATTATTGTTTAAAATATGTGATTTCTTACAAAATTTTAGCCAGTCGGCAATTCAACTACCTTCAATCAAATTAAGGTTGTGGTTCTTGATACAATTTTTGACGCTGATTACGGCGGTATAATTTGATTTTAGTTTTTTGGAACGGTTCGGCAGTTATTACGTTCCCAATTATCAAAAATGATGCTAAAAACCCCCCTTTTACTATGTTAGAAACTTTGAACGCAAACTGTGTCCGATCCAATGGACCGATGTAAGATCGGTCGGTAAGATCGGTAGTAAGATCGGAAAGCTTTCATGTTGATCCGAGTCCTAGTTTTAGAGATAGGAGTGCCAGTTTAAAATGCGTAATTTCTTACAAAATTTTACCCAGTCGGCAAAAATCCAAATACCTTCAATCAAATTAAGGTTATGGTTCTTGTTACAATTTTGACGCCGGGAAATTCATTTCTGAAAGCAGCGTTGCTCTAAGGTGCGCGGTTCGCTAGCGAAACGCGATAAACCGCGGAAATTATAGTTTCCCACTTTCTTGCCAAACCGTACACGCTACGGGAAAACCTCACCGTTGAATTCAGCACATCCCAATGCATAAGCATGACTACATTAGAACGCTCTATCTCTGAAAAAGTTATTTTTCGGTCTAAATTTAGCACTTTTATATAGAGCTCTTACATCCTAAATTTGTTAAAAAATATGTTTCAGGAATAGTCACGGCAAAACAACTTGTTTGATCGAGCGAAATTTTCAATTTTCCATATTGATGCCATTTTGACGTATTTTTGTTTTCTTTTTTAAAATAAAATTGGATAACTTTAGAATTCAAATGCCATGGATGTTTATTCATGTGAAGACGTTATTTATTGTTCAAAATTTATAAAATATTCAGGGCAACTTCTTAGAATATTTAATATTCAATTTATTGTCATGAAAAAAAAATGAATATTAGATACTAGTAGAGTTTTCGGTTTTCTCAAACCGTTCAAATAGTTCAAAACAGTTCAAATAGCCCAACCATACATTATAGATACTTTTATCTAAGTGCCCTTTCTGACAAAACTTTTCTAATAAAAAGGCGATAATTGTGCGATGAAGAAATGTCAAAACTGACCATATTACCTCTGTCACAGCTCATCACAAACTCGAGATGCTTCGTACCAAAATATTAATTTTTTTAGCTTATGGTAAAATCCTTAAACTGGAAGAAAGTGTTTCGCTGTATTTTATTACCTATTTACTAATTTATTTTTTCCTGTTGTTGAGGGTAAAGTAACTAAAAAGACTGAAGCTAGTTGAAAAGGTTCATGTTTGCCTCCATATCGAATTATATGTAGTACTTGCAAAATCTGTTCTTCCTATTATAGCAACATGTTGGTGTAAACGAACATTTTGTGCTTGATGCTTAATTTAATCAGAAAGGGTGCTGTTATAGACCGATATTCACACTTAAAAGTAGCAGCTCAATTGATTTATTGTAGGTCAGTGCCCACATTTCGTTAATTAACAAAAAATAAGAAAATAATTTAAAGTTAACTTTTTAGGATCCCAGGATTTAGATTTATAATCCCGGGATACCGAAAAAACTCATTATTTGTCGGGATCCCGGGATCCCGTAATCCCGGGACTGGAAGCCCTAGTGTCCACCGCAAAAAAAGGGAACATTTTTGAACAGTTGCTATGGGCAGTTAGAATATTTCTCTATTTTAAGGCTCCGTTCTGAAATCATCGCAAGTCCGAAACGAAATATTTCATTGCGATGTTTTTTTCCTTGGAGTGGCAGCGTGTCCCCCACCAACGTCAATCCGTAGTCATCAGTTATAGGCGGTGTTTAAACCTCCTGACGTCTGCTGTCTACACCGGGTAGCAGTGTCATAGGCAAATAAATACATGACAAGGGGAGCAAAATACGTTCGTGGCCTTTATACACTGTGGGTGAAAGAAACGGTACAAATTTTTAATCACTGGTATTTCCAATAAGATTTAGTAAACTCAAATATTTCTTTAAAAACGAATTGCTTGTAGTGTGAAGATTGAAGCCATACATTATTCGCAATAACAGAACTTTTCAATCTATTGTTTTTCTTGCAAAAACATAAAAATTTGCAAAAATCTACAGCCCAATAATTGTAGTACAATATGGAAACCAGGTAAGAAAATCCTTGAAAAATTTCATAATGAAACATGGCGCCAATAAGAAAACTAAACGTTGGATGGTTTCTCCAACATCTTTAAAGATAACTAAAGTTTGCAATTGGACTTTTCGTGCCTATGCAATAAAATCGCTTTTTTCATCTATACAAACATACATTTCTACTGCTTTTTTGAGTAAAAACAACAAAAAAAGACGATGTTCCAAAATTTCGCCCTGTATAATAAACAAAATCACTCTGTATACGATGCTATAAAATCTCCACTGTTCCTTTTGACCAAAAGAAAATAGATGTCATTCCATATTAATTTCATTTGACAGTAAATTGATCTGATATTTTCAGAAATCTTCACAATATAAGCAATTAGTTTATCAAAGAAATGCTTGAATTTAATTAATATCTTTGGAAATATGAGCAATTGAAAATTTGTACCGTTTTTTTGCCTACAGTGTATATACACTTCGTATTCAATACAAATTTGAAATTTGCTGCTTTGATTTGAATTATCCTGTACTGGTGTACTATCCCTTATTCGTCTATCTGTTTCGATATTGTATGGATATTGGTATGAACATTTGTTTTGAACATTGCTTTAATTCTAAAGTTACTTAATATGTTAGGTTTTACATTTTAAATTCGAGTTGGCATAAATAACCAATTACCTGCGTAAATCAGCGTACTCGCGTACGTACAATTCCAAACGTACCAATTCCGACAAATTCAGTGACAATGAATACAGCTTTCTATACCCGCGCAGTGAGAAATTGTCAGCTACGACAACTCGGTGGGTGTAAGAACATGCACGAGTCGGGTATTTGCCAGGGCCAAATGTACGATATATTTCAATTGCACTTAGCAGCGATTTATGCTCTTCGAATTTACTCTACTGCTGGCGGAAGCGACTACTGGGTTGGTCTGAATGTATGCACGGGCTCCCATTAATGGCACTATTTACGCATGCACGGAATTAGTACATACCTCGGTCGGTAATAGAGAAGGTATTCGTCGAATACCGGTATTGATAAACATAGCCGAATTTAGTATTTCAGTGCAAACCGAACCAGAGAAAACTGAAGTGGATAAGTGATAAGTCTACCCAAGGTGCTATGCACTATTCACTACGACTACGCTATTCATTGCACCTAAATCTATCAATTAAAAGGGTTGACTGAGTAAAATAAATAGGTGAAACTACTTATTATAAAAAAATACCCTTATAATAATACCACGTATACCCCTAAAATATCTTCCATAGACCAGACAAATGAACCTCAAAGTTCGGGGTGAAACTTTTTTCATTATATCCTGATCACCCAGCATTAATTTAACAATATTTCACATTGCCCCGGTGGGTAATTTCCCGGTGAATACAATTTACCCACTGCGTGGAAATTGTCAAATTTCAAGTTGTTTGTTTAGGGAGCAACGGGAACACCTAGATGGGTCGAGCGGTTAGTATGGCGTATCAAGATCTACCAGGCCCTGCGTAAGGCTGGTATAGGGTGTACGTTTTCCATTACGTCTAATGAAATATTCTTGCGCAGCGTCCTCGTATTTTATTATAATATAAATTGGGGGTGAGAATTGTCTACGCCACCGTGTCTGGGTCTCTACGCAAATATGAAATGTAGTAAATTGGGCGGAGGAAATAATTCAGGAAAGTAGGGCACATTTCCATTTGTTTTGGCCGGCATGGCAGTGACAACGCGTTGGATAAATTTATTATAAAAATAAGAATTTTTAGGGTAGGTAGTCCAAAAATGTTCATTATTTTTTTTATAATTTTGTGTCATGTTTTCTAATCTTTTAGGATAGCTTCGGCGTTTTATCATTTTATCGGTCTTAGTCTGCTGGCGTTCTTCTTTTGTTTTTAGGTATGTATTTTAGATTTAAGTTAATATTAATATTAACACATTTTTTCATAATTTTTTCTTATTTATAAAGTGAAATGGAGTGCTGTTAAGTATACAAAAAATAAATGATTTAAGGTTGTATTACTTTTTTATATTATGTTATGACTCATTTACACATACGTTTTCTTCTTAGATCTTTGAACGATGCTCCAAATACTAAAACCTATCAATCGTAATTTTTTTCGAGGCTAAAAACGTCCATACGAATAAAAACAACAAACCCTAAAATTTGCATTTCTTTGTTTTAAATTGTTAACCTTCGTAAGCCTAACCGAACAAAATATTTATAAACCCAACTTTCGACACGTTCCAATTCAAATTCTTTGTAGACACTTTTCTGTAATAAATTTAATTGCGCAATTAGACTCATAAAACATTGAAATCATTATGACTTGAAAACTAAAAAGTGAAAATTTCTTTCATATAATTAATTGATCAAGCATACTAGGGTGGTCCTTATTTTTATAGAAAAAATATTTTAGTATTAGAAAATATTTTTTTAGCACAAGAAATAAATTATAATTGACAATCCTGAACCACAACGAACAAAATAGGACCAGTGAAAACTGTCTCTGGTATAGCTTCTTTTCGTACAATCTGAATTTGAAAACAGAAATTCCAAATTATGTATAATTTTTTAAAGCAAATGCATATTGTTTTTTTTAGCTTTTTAGCACTGCTTTGTCAAAACCTAGGATCAGTCAAAATTTCTGCCTTCAGATTCTTACTAGATTTTGTCTATTGTTTGTCAGGATAGATAGATTTGTGAATTTTTGACAAAATAAGTACTTGGTTTTTATATTATTAAATAATGTACATTCTCATTATTGATCCCATTGGGGCACGTGAAATACATACACACAACTTTATCTGCGATTCACCTGTCTCTTCGGCCTATATACCCAGTTATATTTCGAACAAATATACATTATTGATTAGTTTTTCTCTATTTATTCTCTTCGATGTGTAAGTCAAATAACTTAGATTTATTTTTTAACACCTTATAGTGATATCTCGCTCAATTTTTATCAAATCGAGTTATTTTTTATTACTTTTCACGATCTTCAACAAGAACCATTAAAAAAATTAAGACATTTAAGAACCTTAATTTCGTCAGATAAATATCAGTAAAAATAAAGCTCCAATAAACATGATTAATCTATACAATATTTATTGAAAGTTACACTTAATATATGCAACAGATTAATTAAACATATTGTTGGCCCCCAATGATTTGGATTTATGAACAAAATTGGATATTTTATCAAGAGTTTATTGATTTGCTAGGAATGCTTCCATGTTCCGCTGAAGTTCATGAATATATTAATAAAACAACCCTGGTTCCTTCAGTGAGTTTATTCAAATCTTGCATTATCCGGCTTTTATTGCATATTAAGGATTAATAATATCGGATAATGGTTAATCAAATATTTAGTAAAAGTTATTGTATTACAAACTCAGATTGAACTTTAAACACATTATTTTCAATAATTTAATTCATTCGAGATACACTTATTTACATATATTATAGAATCTATAACCTAAACAAAACAACATAAACGATAAATCTCATCGACTTTTAACGTCGATTTATTCAATATCCCTTCCGAAAGCGCTATTTTAAGAAACGCCTAATGACGAGAATATTACGATACACCCATTAGCCTTATCTCAACATAATAACAACGCGGAGAGACAGATACCGAAATCGGAACGGGCGGATTTACTACTCGTTGGCGAAACGAAGCGGGCATTAAGAAAATTACCATCAAAATGAAACCGGCGAGCTTTCATAAGGTTCCAGATCGGGCGCCGGAACATTAACATGTCAAGGAGGCATCTCCGGGAGAATAAACCGACGTCATTTCCTCCATTCCCGTGTCGTATATACGAAGAAGCGAACGAACGAACGTTCGGTTCGGTCGAGTTGCGGGGGTAAGCGCGGGGATAATGTCATCGCCGGTATTTTCTAAAAGTAGTGGAGATGTTCCGGTACGGTCTAATCAGTGGCGGCACGTGCATTGGTTTGCAGGTTTGTGCAACCCCCAAGAATAATAAGGAAACGAAAAAGTTTAAATTGTACACACACACAGAAAAGTCTTATTACTCGAAACAAGAAAACGTATTTTTTTATCTTATTTATTTATATATGCATATTATATTTATTTTATATTATATGCGTAGTCCAAGAAAATATAAGATATTTAATATACGGTTTTAATATACAAGTTTTCTTGAATATGGTATGAAGGTTGCCAATAGATGTCGCTTTACTGGTCTGATCGTAAAATGCCATAATTTTTGGGTATATACTCAGGTCTAATTGGTGATCTATGGGTCTAATACAGCGTTTTTCAACATTTTTACACTTGTGGACACAGGGGAAAATTTTATGATAAATCATCAAATTTTAAGTAAAAAATGTAAGTTCTAATTTTTTTGTGTTGTCAAACTTTTACAAGTATTTACTTCTATTTAATTTAACTATTTTTAATTAAGTTCCTTCAAGGAGTTTAGAATTTCTCTTCAGTTTCCAGTCCACTTTTTCAGAAACAAATAATTTTTTTAATTATAGCTTTATAGTGAAAGACCATATAAATTTTTGTCTAGAATTGCAAATCACATATATTTATTGATTTCCTATGAATGGCACCGCCACAATTTCCGCCATAGAAGCTCAGAACTGGTCTGGCAATAGAATTATCGTAGTCTTATCTGGAATATAAGATCACATTGAAATCTACAATCCACAATTCTGTTCTTCTCCTAGTCCTATATGAGCAGCCAATTGTTGGTTATTTTGTCACACATTTGGATAGGGATCTGAAGACAAATTTGTTAGATTTTGACCAATATTTTTCCAGGAGTTGTTTTCTAGAGATTATTTTGTTTTAATGTAATAGATAATCTTGTCATTTGAAGTCAGTAAGTATTGTACCCATGAACCGACCTCCGCCACTGCTAATTTGCAGCAGAACCCCTGACTACATCTCGCGGAACCCAAGGGTTCCGCGAAACCCCGGTTGGGAAACGCTGGTGTAATATATCGTTGGTTGTCGTGTTGTTCTTAATGTATCTGACGGAGAAACCTCAACAGATCGCGTTTTGTGGCAGTACAAGAACGCAACATGCGATTGCGGGGCCAGTAAGTTGTCAGCAATGACATTATAATCCCTTGGCTCACAAGGCTTGCTCCACCGTATCATATATTATTATTATGGTCTGATTGTTCCCGTTTAGAGAAAAATATCATAATAGATTTTAGTACAAAACTTACGTTTTAAGTCTATGAAATATTTGCAGCAAGGTAGATAACTTCTTCAGGCAAAAACAAAACTTCCGCTATCGAAGGTGTTAAAAATATTTACTGCAAATAAAAATATGCACTTCATTGAAGACGCGTGCAGAAGGAAATATTTGAAGGAAGTATTTGAATGGAGTAACAACTTTCTTAAATCTAATTACTAGATTCAAAGAAACAAAATTTCTTGGTTGAAGTCAATAATCTCTCGCGTATATACGAACCTACTAGCCACTTCATCCAAGTAATTCTCTCTTCGTTCGAGAGGTCACTTTTCTGTGGGTATGTAATGATAGTGTAATAGTCAATATGGAACGATCTCTGGATAGGTTGCAAATATCCCGTACACCAAGAACTACCGCAGCACGCCCCCAGTGGTGTCAGATGAGAGGAAAACTCACTTTTGGGAGGGACTTTTTACCCATGTTGGGAAAACGGGATTTATTGTAGATATAAAAAAGGAATTTTCGTATTTGTGAAAGTTGCAAAAGCCGTTTTTCCGTCGTTGCGATCGCGGCCATCAATGGAACATAAGTAAGTCATAACTAAGAACATAAGTCACCGAAGAAACGTATGGGGGTAGACGCTAGCGACCCAGAGTGCGGGACGCGTCGCTGCACCACGCGGAGACCAGTGCCAGTAAGAGTGGTGGTCTCCAATGTGAAGGGAGTGACCGTTCCGCGATCCGCTCTGTATTGTCAGTTACTACAGTTATTGCATATTTCTATTTGGTTTCACTATATTGGTTGAAACAGTTGTGCATTCGTTATTACAATTGTGTGTATATACATACAGTGAGCGCGTAAAGTATGGAAACATGACAAGGTCTCAAGAACGGTTTGCTATTTTAAAAAATCCTCGAACACGTCAATTTATAATTATCAAAGTACACCTTATGGTACCAAATTAATTTTTTTACCTTCAATTGTTTTTAACAGATGACGTCATTGACATTTTTTTTTAAATGGCAACCCTATATTTTTTAAATGAATTTGACAGATATTTTAATTGTCTTAATGGTAGCATAACATTTTTATGGCCTTACATAGGAAAATTTTCGAGAAAAAGACAATTGAAGGTTATGAAATAAAAGTGACAAAATCTCCGGAACGGCCTCGATCGAATTTAACGAAATTTTGTAATTAAATATTTTGCAACACTGCAAACGCAGTGGTGTATGCACTGTACGATTCTGTTAAATTGAGCTGTTGTTATTTTTTGTTATCGATTTTTTCTTTAATTTTTAGACCTAAGTAATAAATGTTTTTGTTAATTTCAAGATGTTTTTGATATAATACTATAACAAGCGTAGTAACATTGAATAGGCAATTAAAGACTGCAACAGAAAATGTCAAAATATACAGGGTGTTCCATTTAAAATTCAAGTTTGAGGTTATATCTCAGAAACTGTAAACGTCGCATCAACGATAATAACGCAAGTGACTTCACATGGTTACAAAATACTTAATTCCAAAATTTCGTTAAATTTGGACGAGCCGTCACGGAGATTTTGTCACTTTTATTTCATAAACTTCAATTGTCATTTTCTCGAAAATGTTCTTATGTAAGGCCATAAAAATATTATGCTACCATTAAGGCAATTAAAAGATCTGTCCAATTCATTAAAAAAAATATAGGGTTGTCATTTAAAAAAAAAATGACGATGACGTCATCTGTTAAAAACAATTGAAGGTAAAAAAATTAATTTGATACCATAAGGTGTATTTTGATAATTATAGATCGACGTGTTCGAGGATTTTTTAAAATAGCAATCCGTTCTTGACATTTTGTTATGTTTCCATACTTTACGCGCTCACTGTATAGTTCCATATTATTGGTTTAATCAATTGCTTAAGAAGTTTTAGAAGCCGTTTAAAATATTGATTTGCTAATATTTCAAACGGCTGTATTTTTTAATGATTTGAAGAACAAATGTCATTGTGAAACTTTTTACTCAGTATGACATTTACTACCTATATATAAAAAAAAGTTTTGCGGGAAAAAATGGGATTTGAGACACATGGGACGTAGCAGCGAATACGACGTTTTATCTACGACTCACAAATTCCATTTTATATCAAATATTTTAAATGTCTTCGTTAACATGGCGAGGCGAATTGTCACATAACTGTCATTCACGTACGTTTTGACAGACTTTGACAATAGCATGCTATAATGATCACAGTTCGATCAAATAATGAAGTCATTATTTGAACGAACTGTCAACGCTAGTGTCATAATCATTGGCGTGTATCACGATTGGGATTATATAGACATAGATATGTGTGCAATGAACTATTTATATGCGAGTCGTAGAAAAATATAATTTAAGTTTGTGTATTAAGAATGAGTCATTTTTTAGTGCACAAATACAGATGTTTTTTCTTAAAACAGCAACGTCATATAAAACTGGTAGGTACCTGAATTTGGAACTCCCATTCTTCTAGAAGACGAGCCGCCACTGGCGGGGATAATGTCGTCGCCGTTATTTTCTAAAAGTAGTGGAGATGTTCCGGTACGCTCCAATGATTATTCACCGATAGAAGCGAGCGTCGCGAGCGTCGCGACGCCGCTTTCCGGAACCCAGGTTCGTTTCACGGTGGTTGAGCTAACGACGTGCCACCTAACTACGATTGTTATAACATTACGCGAGCGCGCCCTCTCGCGTCTTATCTGGCGAGATAATCCGCCCGGTCCCCTTCGGATGAAATTTGATTTCCAATATCGCGCGGCGCGCCCGAATTTATACACGCTATTTGAATTTATCGACGACGATATTTCGATGGGAATGGCTAATTTCTCCGGCCGATAAAAGTTTAATACTTTTTGTAAAATATTCGCCCGAAATCGAGGAAAGCGGTTCAGTTCGGCGCCGGCACCAATTTAAAACTCTTCTTCTCGCCGAGGTCGGTTCGAGGGGAACCGGGAAGATTAATAAAGTAGCTGAAAGAGGCGGGCGGTCGTATGGAGAATGATGAAGTTTTAAAATTGGGATTAACGGTGCGTGAGGCCAACGGCTGGATTTACTATTGTCTCGCACGCTATTTTCTATATCTGTCATTAGTTTAATATCTTGTGTATTTTTTGTATTGTTATGTATTTTTGTCACGACTTAAAGGGTCATTTGAAAATTTATTAAGTGATAAAGTTAATAGTTGTTATTATTATTTGGAATCATGCGAGTGCATATTTATTAAACTCAAAATAGTGAGCTTGTGCCATATGCCTTTGCTCCAAAAATAAAAAAACACAGTTGTCGATTGCGCACAATTGTCATAATCCGAGATAGCTATGGACACAAATATGGAAATATATCATTAAAGCTATTTATTATAAAAATGGATTAATGCAAGCATGTACAATGTACATGGATTAAAAATTATAACAACTAGGGATAATGAAAATAGCTCTAGGAACTGGTTCAAAATGAATTGTGATTTCTGAGGACTTCTTTTTGTAAATTACGAATCTATGTAAAATCAAAAAGACTCAATCACAAAATATTCAATTTTGGTTATTTTTCATTCAACCTAACGGAATAATGTGACGTGATAGATTTCTGAAAAGAAGGTCAATCAAAACTTATACGTTTTAAAGGCATCGAATGCTAAAGGATAAATCCTTCATTATGGCCAACTAACCAAATTGACATGTTGCATTAAAAAAATAGGTAGGCATATACTGCATAAACACAAGGTACTATTTGACAAAAAAATAGTGCATAATGTAGAGGGTTAGCCAAAATTACCGGAACGCCCAAATAATACTCCAAAAGTAAGAAATTTAAAAAAAAATATTTTGCTATGGAAGTATGGAAAACTTTTCCTTTTTCTCATCAAACATCCTGTACATCGCATCATCTGCATCGGCTTGACAGTGCCGCCTATCAACAAATTCCCGTAAACAGTTTTCTAAATGTTCGACAGTAATACTTTGAACTTCGTCCACTATCCTCTGCTTCAACGCATCAATATTTTGCGGCCTATTGGTGTAAACCTTGGACTTTACGTGTCCCCAAATAGAAAAATTTGCAAATCCGGCGACCTAGATGGCCTTCAATGGATCCTCTCCTTCCAATCCACCACTGCGGAAAAAATTAATTTAAATAATTTCGCACTTGGACACCGTACTGCGGCGCGGCACAATCTTGTTGAAACCAAATGTTATGTAATAGTTCTAAAACAGTTTCCAGTAGTTTCCAAAACAGTGTTCTGATAAAATCAATTTATTGCAAGCAGCTTTTGGCAACTTTCAGTTTGGCACGATTGGCGATATCGCTTGCAAAATAAGTAAATGTCAAGTAGAATACATAACCACAATGTGGCTACCAGTAGACACTTGAGTAGACACCAACTGTCGCAGGCAAAAATTGTCTAATACGGGACGTAACTTGTCCGAAGTTTCTAAATTTAATAAAATGAATGTACCAAACGAGAAAATATAGTTTATCCGTTTGATTAAGATAAGCTGGTATGTATGTGGGAAAATATTCTTAATTTGAAGTTCAGGAGTTTTGGTTAATTGCTTATAACAAAAAAATTATGAAACTAATAAAAAAATGTTTAGAATTAGTCTGAATAATAAATGTAAAAATATACAGGGTATTCCATTTGAAAAAGAAAAGCTCACCATATTTTCATAATAAAATGAACAGCCTGTATATTAAAAATATATTTTAATGATAAGTTCTTTAATGTCAAAAAACGTATAATTGAATATTTTTTGAAATTTTTTATCTTTGAAGAGTTATGTTGATGTTTGTTATGTATTTGTTGTGACTGATTTTGATTAATTGCTTAAAACTCAAAAATTAATTTTATAAAAAGATTATTTAAAAAAAATAAGAATCAGCCCTAAAATTACAAAATGTAAACATATACAGGCTGTTCCATTTGAAAAAAAAGTTTAAAAATATATTTGAACGTTGGATTGTTTAAAGTCAAAAAACTTTTATTTGATTTTTTTTACATTTCCTACCGTTGGAGAGTTATTTAGGTGCTCCGGTAATTTTTGCTAACCCTGTATAATGTAGTAAATGCAATGAAAGTGTGAACTTTGAATTAACAGCTCAGAATATAAAATCGAGTGAAAACTCGGTGTGATGGTTTGAACTGGTATTTCATCCAGGATTGTTTGATAAGTAAAAAACATTCAACTCCGACGCCAGAAAATGTTTGTAGTCTGAATTTAATATCTTATGATGTGTGTAAGTAGAGTTTTGGTAATCCGGATCCCCGGACTGTCATATATTATTTTATATTCTGTATTTGGTAAGTGGGATGTTGACTGATTTGAAACTCCGGATTCCATACAGTTTTAAATATTGCTGCTTGACTTGAGTTTACCTCAATACGTGTTAAATTTACTAAAACTTTAATAAATTTTTAAATTTGGATTCGTTTTCAGCGCAAAAAAAGATCACAAACGCGTGTATAGAAATTTTTTCTACTAACAAAATCCACAGATTCCCAGAGTTATCGATATTTAAAAATTTTCAATACATAATTTGATCATCGCTGCATTCGGAAATAAACCCTCTACTCAATTTTGAGGAAAAATATACCATCTCATATGAAAAACAAAAGTTGACATACGTCAAAAAATAAGGTAGCTATAGGGATTCTATTTCTAGCAGTTTATACTCTAAAATAAGCCATTACTTTTTGGTTCACACCACTTTTTCACACCACGTTGACTAACAACAACGTTATGTGTTGATCCGTTTTTCTTCCTTGATGCAGGCTATCAAATCATCTCAAAATTTTAAAAGTATTTGCGCTATTAAGTTAAGAATTTCTAATTCGTATTTCGTAGATATGCTGTCCTGCAAAGCTTTTTCTAGTTGCACTAGTACACTTTCATTACATTCAAAATTTACCAAAAGAAAATTCTTTCAATCTCGAATACGTAGATAATCATCAAATCACATAGTTTTTAATAATACATCATTATTACAGCAAGCTATTTAGAAATAAGTTGTGTTTAAATCTCTTTTGTAGCCTTCAAATAGTGTTTGCCTTTCTCGGTACTCAAAATGTTGAGTACCGAGAAAGGGCTATCAAATTGTCTATAAGCGATTAAAATCGCCCATTGTCAGTAGTGAGAAAAACCTAGAGATATTCGTATCTATTCGTACTTCTCGTAAAATGGCCAAATTTGTCTCTTTTAGCCGAAGGAATAGCTTTCTAGGTATTCCGAATATAGCATCGCCGAGTGCTCGGCGGTCGTGTAAAAACCATTAAATATCCACGGTTGCGATAAAGTTATCCGCGAAAATTGTCATAAACAAACTGCAGCGGCCGACCAACAACTTTCGTAAAAACTGTCGGATTTGATATCAGCGCGCCCAGGCCCGGCCAGGACTAACTTATAAAGTTCTGTAAATATACTACACCCTAGCGGACTGACCTGGCTTTAGAGCCGAGCGCTACATAGCATTGCGGTTTGCCGTAACACTACATTCTGCAGCCCTTTCTCAAATGGCATTAAAAAGTTCAGTGAACTCTCACATTTACATCGCAATAATTTTGCAGAGCAAGCAAATATCGTTTCATCGTGCATGCAGTGTGTAATAAATGGTGAATATTTGGTGAAAAGAATATAAAACAGACCAAAATATGTCAAAATGTCAAACGAAGCGACTCAAAATTTTAAGCTATGGCTGTAGTATTATATGAAGGAGCGTTCTCACGGTTAAACAGGCGTTACTAACTTAACAAACTTCAACTACAATTATTGACAAAATTTTGGAGACTGTGGCGAACTTAATAATAAAATTATAAACCCCTAACCACAACAAGTATTTTAGAACCTAAATACGTATTTCAGCAACTATGTTGCCATCTTCAGTAGAACCTAAAAAGGGGAAAAGAGAGATTAGCACTTCATAGTATCTTTACTGGATATTTTCCAAGCAAATCACTAGTGGAAGTGACGTCCATGTTAAAAATTACCCTTTATATACCCATTTGTTGTTCACACTTCACTGAATTTTGATCATTGAAGCGTAAAAAACAAGTTTTAATTAAAGCAGGTCAAACACTGGCGAACTAGGTATAGGACCCCTGTCTGAATTTATTAATTTATCTCTATTCAAGTGAATAAAGATACTTTCCAAGGTGTTTAGTTCCCTATTATTTGACACAGCTTTTACAAGTTTTAAGTCATCTACAACTACTTTATGACCTGTGTCTAAAATATGTTGAGCCACACTAGATTTTTCAAAACGATTATATTTAAAATGAGCTACATGTTCTTTGAACCTAGTTAAAATTGTTCTTCTAGTCTGGCCTACGTATTCTTTTTCACAGTCATGACATTTGATACAATATATACCAGATTTATCAAGTACATCTACCTTATCCTTTGGGTTTCCAAGAAGGTTTTTTATGCTATTATGAGTCGAATATGCTATACAGAGATTTTGTGATGTAAAAATACTTCTCAAACCCCTTGTATATGCACAATCGAACGGTATTTTAAATATGTGAAATATGTGAAATATGTTAAAATACCGTTTGATTGTGCATATACAAGGGGTTTGAGAAGTATTTTTACATCACAAAATCTCTGTATAGAACCTTCTTGGAAACCCAAAGGATAAGGTAGATGTACTTGATAAATCTGGTATATATTGTATCAAATGTCATGACTGTGAAAAAGAATACGTAGGCCAGACTAGAAGAACAATTTTAACTAGGTTCAAAGAACATGTAGCTCATTTTAAATATAATCGTTTTGAAAAATCTAGTGTGGCTCAACATATTTTAGACACAGGTCATAAAGTAGTTGTAGATGACTTAAAACTTGTAAAAGCTGTGTCAAATAATAGGGAACTAAACAGCTTGGAAAGTATCTTTATTCACTTGAATAGAGATAAATTAATAAATTCAGACAGGGGTCCTATACCTAGTTCGCCATTGTTTGACCTGCTTTAATTAAAACTTGTTTTTTACGCTTCAATGATCCAAATTCAGTGAGGTGTGAACAACAAATGGGTATATATAGGGTAATTTTTAACATGGACGTCACTTCCACTAGTGATTTGCTTGGACAATATTCAGTAAAGATACTATGAAGTGCTAATCTCTCTTTTCCCCTTTTTAGGTTCTACTGAAGATGGCAACATAGTTGCTGAAATGCGTATTTAGGTTCTAAAATACTTGTTGTGGTTAGGGGTTTATAATTTTATTACTACAATTATTGTAAATTTTTAAGTTCATCAAAACTTATTGACAATGGGAATTAACGACCTTAATATTGACCGCTTTTAAAATATATGTATAAGAAAACAAAAGAAACTGCTTCAGCTTATTTCTTGTAAATACAAGAAAGACTGCCCCTAGGCCTTCCCAGCGCACCAGTGAGCCTGCAGCCCAAGTAGTGGTTGCAGATGAGAGAGGCATTCAATAATGAATTCACTGCAGTCATTGCAAATAATATTGTGTTTCCCTTTCATATTTTAGAAGCGAAACCAGGTCCTTCAACCGCTAAGCGTCGCAGACTTAATAAAAAATACATAATACATTAAGTATTCATTAAAAAGAGCTAGTATATAGTATATAGTAATAATTTAGATCTCTACTGAATTTTTGGTGAAGTACTCTTGACTTTGGCCAAAAGAAGAGATTAAGATGTGCATTTGGAGTGAATTTAATGTAGTTTTATCAGAATCTAAGCTTTTTTTAATTACACGCGCATTACATAAAGTAGAAAAATTTGGCCTTCTTTTGCGCGCTCTAATGACCAAATCATTGAACCAAAAAATACACTTGAGGGTGCTTTTTCTAGTAAATTTAGTGTACATTATTTTTTAATATAGTGGTCAAGGTCGAAAAGTGCAGTTTTATGAGTTTTTCGCAAAAAACTGAAAATAAATCGAAAATTTTGAGGTTTTTTGCGATTTTTGTTGTAAAGCCATATCCGTGGTAAGTAGCAAAGTTGAAATTCGGATTCAGCACCCCAAAAAACATATAGAATAAAAGAAAAAAATAATTCTATATTTTTTTCCTGGCCAAAACACCATTTGACTGGACTAGTTGTAACTTTACAGACTTTGTTTCTCTGTGTAAAATACTATATTCTTACATATACTTTTTCTGCGACCATGCAATATAATTTAAAAATTAATTTATTGCCGATATTGACAGATTAAAATTGTTTGTTGCGCCTGTCACTTACCGACGTTGTCAATACCATGTCAATGTCGCTAAGCAGTGTCAAAACACGATGGAAATGAAAATCCAGAGCTGTGATTGGTACTAAAGTCGTGGGAAATGAAATATTTCTCACGACTCGCGGAGTATGAGGAGCCAGGAATAAAATATTTGTTATGTGTATGAGGAATAGTTAATATTACTTATCGTGCTTATCGTGTTTCCGGATTATACTCGCTTCTTCAGAGCTAACAGAATATTGACGCATGATATAACCCAAAAACAATTTATTTTCAACAAAAAATATTACTTTTTTGATAGTTTACAATAAAATATCACAATAACTACATTTGGCAATAATATAATCAATACGATGGTCATATATATCTCGCTAATAATAATTATAATTTAATAATTAATAACGTTGACGTAGTAATTTGAAATTCAAATTTAATTTGGTACCGATATATTTCTCTTTTCATTTATGTTTGATTATTTTAATAATTCAATTATTTATAAAAAAATAACGTCCACAAAACACGTCTAGTATCAGGCTTTATCACAATTTATACCTGTTCGAACATCGAAATTTATTAATTTTAATAATTCACATGCACTCTGCGACATAACCGAAACAAAAAAAAATGACACGCAGTATAACAGTATCAACGTTCATTATAAATATTCCAAAATATTTAATAATACATTACACACACGAATAAAATATCACGGCCCAAATAATTGCAGACAATTATTTCAAACAAAATACAGATAATCAAGCGCATTGGATTGGACTAATAGAACATGAAATCTGGCGAAATATGTATACGTGTGCATTGGTAGGACGTAAAAATAAATGTTTGTTGTCGGGGTGACCCAATAAAACATATATCATTAAAAACGCACGTCGCAATTTGCAGTCCTGGCCGCTGTTAATATTATACAATGTAACAAATTCTAGTTAAATAAATATAAAATACAACCCAATTCTGATTGGCTGATGAAATTATACTAATAACAACCGAACGGGGAAACTCTACATCGATAATAATAACAATCGCAACGCAATAATAACATAATTTCTCATATTCGTGCACACAACAAATTATCGGGCTCGATATCAGGAACATAAAAACGGAGATAAATCAGAATTGCGAACTTCCTCTTCGGCGCGGAAAAAGTTCCCTCGAACTGGCAATAAATAATCGAGGGTATTGATTAATTACTTTTTTTCCTTGGATGGCCCGGAAGACCCTCAGCGAGTCTCCGCCTAAGTGGGCCCTTTTGTATGCAGCGTCCGCTTTTAAAGGTACTTTGAAAGTGTCACTGTTTGTCAAATGTGTTTGCAGCTTTTAAGCTCCCAGAAATCCCGTCCCTAAATTCGCTTAATGTTTGGCAGCCTCGACAGAATTTTTAAAGGGTGGCGAAAAGTAACGAAAAAATCTAGAAAGTTGTAAGGTTGGCCCCAAACTGGCATCGCATTGCGAGACGCTGTGCGCGCCGCTGATTTACGACTTGAGTATGTACATCTCAGATATTGAGGTTAATCATAAAAACAATCTGTTGAGAATTGATATGGGCTTTCAACAGAATATACTTCTGAGTAATTTTAATTTCTCCACAGTGTGTCTCAAATAACGCTGAAACACCGCAAATTCCTGAAAGTTTTCATATTTTACTTGAAACGTAGAAAACCAAAATTGACTGATGTTGTTAAAGTGTGTTATGAATGAACGATTGGACGATTGGAATAACTTTGCTCCTTAAGTTACTTCAAAATTTTATAACTTGTCTATCATGTTTTAAGAATCCGCGGACAAAACTGCGCATGCGTGGCCAGTAGTTATTAGGACCGTCGACAGATGGCGCTATTGTAGCTTAAAGTGCGCGGTCGGTATTACCGCGGCCGCTAGCCGGTAATATTCGGCATCACTAACGCCAATTCAGTGACAGCCCATAGATAACCTTATACATGTGGCAGCTCACTAACGCCAAACCACTGTCAGCCCATAGATAACCTTATACATGTGGCAGCTGGTGGCAGCACTGGGAAGCCTATGGACCCAATCCAGCCAATCGAATCCACGAACTTGACGTATGCCTATGTGCCCAGTGGCACTATATCGGATGAGATAGAGATATAAATCGCAACGCTAGTGTTGGAACAGCCTGCTGTTACCAACATTTTTATATCATTTTGCATTAATAGTATATTATCAAAATATCTGTCAAATCCTGGCTAACTTGTTTTATTTTAATGCAGCCACGATCGATCTCGATCAAATAGAATCTCATGCAGCTAAACTATTAATTTTATATATTGTAAGATCAAGTCATGTGCCTGGCCACATCAGATTTTTTATGGTGTAATATCTCGACAAAAAGGTTTTTATCGAAATTCAAAATTTCAAGTTGCTAAAAAGTTGTCCCTGTGGACCCTCATATACCACCAAAAAATGGCCCAAATGAATCATATTTAGGTCTACCGAGAACCAGGAAGCAGGAGAACTAAATGAACTATTAAGAGGTTTTTCTTTTTCAAGGCCTACATGTTCGCACATAATAAATATTTTTATGACAGATAAACAATTATAAACATTTAGCACATTTTTTAAATTATACGTAAATGGGTATTTTCCTAAATATTGTATCGAGTCTAAATTGAACTAACTGCAGGCGATCTAAATGTTGCATTAGAGTAATATATTTTTGTATACGGTAATTTCACAGCTTATTGTTAAGCTTTATGTAGGTATTAGAAAAAGAAAAATCACTTAATCTTCCCATGAATAAAAAATCTAATTCTTAAAGAAAATTATAAACTTTAGGCTTTCTGCGGGAGACCTAAATATTTTTCAAATGCGCCAATTTTTGTTGTTGTATGTATAGGTCAATATAGACACCTTTTTATTAACTTGAAATTTGGAATTTCGAAAAAAAAAACGTTTTTTTCGATACACCATATTGTACAACCGTTCAATTCAGGTGCCGATATCTTCTATTAAATTTTAGGGAAAACTTAATTATAAAGTATTAAGCGAGTTGAAGAAAGGACATTGCGCTTTGTTTGAAATTTATCAGGTATTACTTGTTGTTGTTAATAGACTTAAGCTTACACTTGAAAAGTAGCGTAGAATGCCTAAAAGCACTGGTAGTTAAATTAAATCGATTGTTTTTTTTAGTAAAGAAAATAATTTAACCCCGGAATGTAATATTGATTATTTATATTTGGTACTTTAACTTGAATTAATAGAAAATGGAAGCATAATATAAATATATGCCTGGTAAACAGAAAAATATTTATTTTCATGATACTGCATACGTCCGAATATTAGCTTAAATTATATTAATACTTTTATTTACATTTTGTATATTGCCTGTAGCTTTTCTCAATTTTCTTAAGAACCAACGATAGCAAGTGCTTATGTGATTTGATTAATTATTTACACTGCATATAACACGAAAATAAGTAAATCCGGGTGGACAAATCACAGACAGAAGAAAAATGAAGATGTAGTGAAAGGACATAAAGGGGAATTTTGACAGCAGCTGAGATATGGAATAAATTGAATTGGTATAGTATTTTCCAAAATTATAGCTCATGTTTAGGTAAAAATAAACTGATGTGAACACCACAGCACAGACCACATTTATTATATTGGAAATGTTCAGTTTAGAATTTATGCCTTCAGATTCAGATCCATCGAAAAAAAGCATACCAGAAACTATTTTCGGTTGTTTGATTTTGTTCAATGTTGGCCAAGAATAATAATTATTGAAAACAGTTATTAATTTCAATCATCACTTGGTATCACATGGTAGTATTCTGAATAACAGCATTCAGTATTTTTAGTTTGAACTGTAAAAATTTAACGATATGTTAACGATCCGTAAATTCATTTTGACGATCCAATGAAAAACCCTTAAATTATTACAACCATGTTTACAGCGGTGTATAACGGGGTTGGATGACGTGCACCGTACGTCTACAATAATTTATAAAGTACCGTAAATAAGACATTGCCTGAGAGGGGTTCCACCGTGTTGCGGCAAAAGTATCCCGAGCCCGCTTCAGACTCGGCAAAATTGGGTTAAAAACGTCCCAAATGAAATAAACATGAGTCAGCCCAAAACCGGAAAAAATACCTACACTCTATTGTTATTCCGACCGTACTAGTACGCTAGAAAATTTATAAATTAAATTACAGAAACAACAACAAAAAATATTTTGTTTTTGTTTGGTGCGCTTACAACCCTTATCCTCCCTTAACAAACCCATGGCACTCTGATTTTGCTTAGTTCAGCTTATGGGCCATTTGTTTTTATGGCCGACAACCACTCAAAGATGAGCTGCTGACCGCAATCTGGATGTGGTGCTCGAAGGGCCCGAGGATAAGGAAGGATGCGCGATTTAATGCATAAAACGAGGGAGAGATAATTGTCGGTTAGCTTTATGGGGTGGTCTTTCCGATTCCACGGCCCGCTTGTCCTTATTTACGAAGCTGTTTCGCAATCTCCACCAGAAGTTTCGGGGAGCTTTGCTTTCACTGGTAATGCGCACGAATCACCGTATTTATATTAATTTATCGAATGATGTCTCTCGCCGCATAAATACGTGTATGATGTATGATATGATTGCCTTTCTAATTGCATTTATACAATATATCTAATCTACAACTTATATATGAAACAAAT
This sequence comes from Melinopterus prodromus, assembly GCA_964023965.1. NCBI lineage: Eukaryota > Metazoa > Arthropoda > Insecta > Coleoptera > Scarabaeidae > Melinopterus > Melinopterus prodromus. Next base: position 16,424,479 of record OZ030390.1, on the reverse strand, counting down.
CCTTTTATCTATAGGTAATTAAGCTATTATAATATTAATATTGCTCTCATTAGATAATATCGGTATTTATAACCAGTTAAAACCCTGTTATTGCAGGAAAAATTATTCAATGGATGTATGGTATATAAAATTGTGGTCTTAAACTCGAATATTATTGATTCAATAGCTTGAAAAATGATAATTAGTAACAAAGGATTTAGTGGATTGCAATACGCTCGCAGCTTCATGAAACTTTTATCATAAAAATACGTTATTTTTGAACTGGGGCAGTTCAATTTGATTACCGTTGAATTCACAAGAAAATATTGTGCTAAATTTCAATGAAAACCATTCCACAATACTCCAAAAATAAAAATAGCCACAAGTTTCATTAAAATAAATAAAAAAATTTAAACCAATTTTCAATTTTCAAATTTTTTAAGTTTTTATGTTCCAGGTCACATAACATGTCTTTATATGAAATGTCCTAGTCACTTAAGAATAAGCTCCTGTTTGTTTCAGTTGTCTTGAGGTATGTATATAATAGTATTTGGAATTAGAACATATTGTCTTTTATATTATTTATATTTTCATTATGTAACTAACGAAATTAGAATACAATTTCGTACGTGTTTAGGTATTTCTTATATTTTGAATGCACTTCATGATATGTACTAATTCTTTGATGACAATTCTTTTGAAGGTAATAGTATTACCGTAATTGCAGCAGAGTCCCGGCGCCTCCGCAATTTTAAAGGCCCTTACACTTTTACTATTAGAATGTGTGTATTAAGTTAATACACACACTATATCATTGAATAATTGATTCATTAACTAAATAGCGCCATAAAACAGTACATCTTATACACTATTGTTTCTAATAAAGCCAATATCTTGCAATACGCTGTAGTGTACGAATGGCTCTTCTATACCAGAACATATTTGTATCACCAAAATAACAATAGGTGCGCTATATTTTATACAAATCATAACATGAAGAATAATAAATTCCCACTCATTTTCCCTCACTCTCAGTTTGTTAGCGGAGGTAATCTAGTGGGCCTCGGGCGCCATTGAGAGTAATCGAAGTTCGAACGCGGTTGGCGGCGCGATGAAGAGGTAAGCGAGCGCTTGCGGCAAAATTATGTACTCACATTTGATTTCCGTGGATCCATTGTACCACTTAACGTCGGGAATCGGTCTTCCGCCTATCGCCTCGCACGTTACCTCCACTTTCCTGCCCTCGTTGTACGGTCCTAGGTAGGGACCGCTCAAATCCTGCCCGTTGTGCAGCAACCTGACGTCCTTCGGCTTCACTGTAACAGAGAAAAGACGAACGAATTAGTTCTTGGTAAACCAATTAATAGACAATACTACAATTTATTGTATTTAAAATTCGTAATCTATTTCTTTTGATTGTTCGATTGGGTATTTGAAAACCGAAACATGAATGCGATTTTTAAACCTTAGCGATGGTAGTAAATTAGCTTTGCAATTCTGACTATATCCAAGTAGTACATTAATTTGTTGGAACAGTGAAGTATAATTTAAGTGAACTAAAAGAAATATAAACTATGATATCAACACAAATTATAAACAAAATACCTTACGAAGTCACAGCATTATATCTTGTAAGGTGTGATAATGGATGGATCTTTATCTTTCCTGTAGTAATTTAAAATTTCTCGTGGCTGTTTTTCAGCTCTATCTACTGCATATAGGGTACTATATCCTTGAATATTCAATACTCAGATGAAGAAAGATCATTTTGATTTTGTTTTGAACTAAAACGATTTTTTCATTGTAAAAAAAGTGTAACAATTTTGTTGAAATAGTACCTTCAATGTGTGGCTACTGTTAAGATACGTATTATTGTAACTTTAGTAATTCTTGTTAGAAGAAAACAATTTTTGTGTAATACAATCCAAGCAGTAAATGCCTTCTTAACATAAAGAAAATGTATATCAAGAAAATTATATTTTTATTCGTAGAATTTTCAAGATTACTTAAAATAAAGAAGTGGTTGTTATGCGGATATAACATACAGGGATTAATTATCCAATATTACAATGTTTGCTGCTGATTTTTAATTGATATTTTACAACAAAATTGTTTAAATAAAAGTGTTTTCGACAATCTTAGTCTGCTACTAGTATTAGTTTGGCATTATTGTTTTATTTTTAGCTTACTCGGCTGCTTTAGGAATCTGAGTTTGTTCACATTTTTAGAATCAGACGAATAACAATCCATGTTGAATATCGATAATTTTGGAAACTTGGGTATGGGTCTTTCACGAAATGGCGGAGGACCAGCGGGGTATAAAGCTTAAGTGGGCTTTTCATAAAACTTCATAAAACAAAGTGTCAACATCGTTCTTCAACAATTTTAAGAGATGGGTCGTCACTTCGATATATTTTTGTATCAGAATAAGAATGAGTCTATAGGGTTAAAAATGGCCTTTGCCGTACACAAGGTTGGGTAGAAACTATTTTGATATATGTTATTTAGTTCCAGGCCCCGATGAACAATCCAAGTTTTCGACCGTTGTCGGTGCGGTCCGCCATCTTGGATTTAAGATACAAAACTGTCTTTTTTTTCTAAAAGCAATTGCAAACATTAACCTTATAAGGAAAACGTCACATTTATCATAATTATTTGATGAACAGCTACAAATTATATCTTAAAACGAGAAAAATGAGCTTATAGTTGTTACACATTATACTTATTTAGACAACTACTTAATGTAGGAAGTTACGTATGTTTCTTGTCACCATGAGATAGATATCGATCGAAAACAACGACTGTATTTGAATCGTAGTAATTTCGTACATATTTGAATGTACCCTTACAAATTGGCCGAAAAGAATCACTACGATGCCATACAAATTTATGTAAAAATACCCCCCATCCATTTCTGAGACGATGATAGTGAAGCGAAAATAGCATGCAACAAAGATTTCGTGCCTTGGCGCAATCCGTCTTCCGAAAAAGCGACAAAGGAAATGGATGAATTTTCACCTTTCCGCAGGACTAAAGTCTTCTTCAAATTTGTATTAAACAATTTTGTTCTAGGGCCAAACGATGGGCATCCCCTATCGGAAAAAAAATTTTTTTTGTGCCTTCTATCATGAGGGCGACCATTCCTCAAGGTAGAAAACTTGAATTTTTTCATCGTGCCCGGATCTAAATAACATATATCAAAATCATTTCAGCCCCATCTTTTGTAGTGCAAAGACCCCTATTGACCGGATTAAAAGCCACCGTTGATTATTTATTGTCGTCAAAGTACAAAGGTTAAGGTTTACCATAATAAACCCTTCAGTTTCTAGTTTCAAATTATGGGTGAAAAATTGGTTTTCGGCATATTCCTCTCAAACTTCAGAGGCAGAACTCACATCAGCGCAAAAAAAGATATAAATACCTACATTAAATCAGTTATATTAAGTCTTTTATATGATAATGTAAGGCCACTAAACTTGAATTCGGAAAAATCAATATATTTCTGAGAAAAATATACTTACTATCCATGAAAAAGTTGGTTAACAGAGAAACATAATCGAATGAATTATAAGCATAAGAGAATTGACAACAATTTGTCTAAGCAAGATCAATAACAGTTTCATGTTGGCTTGCATATTGGCGGATTTGTTTATTAAATCATTTATTCAATTTTAATATACTGATATATCAAATCCACTTTTTATAGTTTATTCCTCGAGGAGGTTGAGCCTGCGTAAATTAGTATAATAATAACCCTATTTTATTGTTTTATATTTTATTTAGCGGTGCTTCATAACATTATTATCCCTCCACATTTTCTACTTAGAATATAAAATATTACAAGTTCAAAGTAAATTAGCTCAGCATTAAGGTAGGTATATAACGGGTTGGTCATCCGGCCGCTATTCATCATAGGGACAAAACAACGCCGTTAATTAAAGTCGGTATGCCAAAAAAAGGTAGCCGAACAAATAATATCTGCTTTACGGTGAGTGGGCGAGGGGTGGGTTTAGGGTAAGAACAATACAATCATGAATGCAATTTAGAGTCGGTAATTAAGCAGGTCGGCCGCTTTCGACTGCCACGGGCGATTTATATAGTTTTTCTCCGTTTAATCTCAGTTAAACGTAAATCTTGCCCTATCCTCTTTGATTTTAATTAAAATTTAATACGCGCGCTCAGCGCGCCGCTCGGTCGCTGTCCGGGTGCCCGTTGGTATTAAAATTATTAAAAACTCGTCTATTTTCGTTTTAACTGCAATACAAAGCATCGGTTAGTCGTTTTTTTAGTTAGGGGATGCGAAAACAGACGGCCGTCAGAAAAAAAAAGATAATGAAGAACGGCTGAAAACTCATCCATATTGTAATCATAAATATTTCAATAATCGTTTATTTCTGATGTTCTTTCTTCGCCTTGATTTAAAAACTTCGAATAATAAAATTTTTGCAAGCATTTTTGAAAAAGATCATAGGGTCAACTTTTTAGTAACGTTTAGAGGATTATTTTATTGATTTTTTCTTAAAAATACCATAATAGATTATTTTTATGTATTTTGGAGCGTTATTTGTCGTTATCATGGGTGACTATTTGAGTTGCTATTACTTTTAGAGGCAATACCTGCTGTATATCGTTTGACTAATGGTTAGGGTAACATTCGAGCATTTAGTACGTTTTTAAATACAAAATAGAGTATAGATATCGGAGAATTTCTCATATTTTTAGTTACGTTATCTGCCAGAAACGCAATAATTAAAATGGGTTTAATAATTAAAAAATATCAAATGTGACAATTCAATCCGGTTTGTTTTTTTTTACTGTAGAATCTTACTAGTAAAGGCAAAAATTTTGAATTGAGCCAAAACGCGAAGAAAAAAACTTTCCTTAAAAACTAGACACAATTCAGATTAATATGATATTCATCGTTGGCGTTTTGGTTGTTGAATTTTTGACAAATGAAGTTTTGGAAATAAGATAACCACACTCAAAATTTTGCCAAATGTAAAAATTATGTTAAAAAGAAAAAAAAACTGAAAATTTGGCAGCCAGAATTGTGGAAATGGGTTGAATTCTGAAATGATAGAAAACGTAACATCAGGGAAATGCAATTTACAAAACATTGTCAATTTGTTGATGAGTCCCGAATAATGTAATATTTATATTCATCATACCATCATATTTTCAGAACGATTTATATGCTTTGTGTTATTTCAAATTTGTTCGTCCCAAATAATTATTGCCAAACACATTGTGTATTTCTTGTGTAATTTTCGTTTACTTTACAATACTCTTTGAAAAAGTATCTCCCTTGCATATGTTAACACATTATGTTTTAGCTATGATCATGGTGAAAAATATATCCGAAACGTGACCAATAAAGTAAACGAAGAATGTTATTGCTATCCAGCTCTGCAACACGTCTTGGAGCGAAAACAATGTAAAGCTCAGAACTATTATCTATAAATTTATTGTTAAACATTTTTACTTTATCATACGCAGTATGGTTCATTCATATTAAGAAGTTTCATGACCAAACTAATAGCTGAAAAGCTTTTGGTTCAAAAGGGTCCAAAGGAACTGGATGTTTACTCTACTAAGCCTTTTTCAAGGATTTTGCAAATGAGCCGCCATTTCTGTAATTTCGTCAAAAAAGTCACAATAAATAAAAGTAGAGGAAATTCTGAATAACTAATGTCTACGACATTTTTTGGCAAAATTAATAGTTTAGCTGCATGAGCAAATTGTATCTGATTGAGATCGGATCTTAGTTAGCCCAGATTTGACAAACAGTTTCATTCTAATGTCAGTAGGTAGTGTCAAACGCTGATGTTTTGACAACACCTACTGTCAAGAGTAAACATATCTTTTAAAAGAATCTGTTTGCAGTCTAATATATGTTTGTTTGTGACCTTTGTCTGTTGATTTATGATCTCCACGGGCCGCGCCTGACAAAATGTAAGTTTTTACAATTGAGTTTTTTGGAGTTTGATTTGATTGTCAATTGTGTAATTTATATGTCATTTCCTATAGCGCTTGAAGAAGAGCCCAGTAGGACAGGATACATGGAGCGAATGCTAAAATACTGCAGATACGACCGATCTAATATAACAATCAGTTTTACTTAACTATTATCAAAACTATTCAAAGCGGTTCAAAAACATACCTACATAAATAAATACAGCCAGAGCGAAAATGCAGCACAATTCAAAATGTATCATGTATCACAACAAAGTAAACATATCTCAAAATCGGTGAGCTCTGAAAAAATCGTCACTGACTTTAAACGGCTTATTTTGTTCCAAACTACTGTTTCTAGTTAATGTAAGTAACATACTCCTCTGAAGGAAATATAAGTAAAAATAGTCCGTTGGTCCAAGGGCGTATGGAAAAAACGTTTTTCTTTTTTTTATTAAAAGTTTCAAGTTGACAAAAAGTTGTCCCTATGGACCTACATATACTACAAAAAATTGGTTCAATTGAAAAATATTTAGGTCTCCCGAAGAAGGCCTAACTAAAGTTTATAATTTTCTTTAGATTATTGATTTTAATGCAACATTTAGATTGCCTGCAGTTTATTTAGATTCGATACAATTATTAGATAAATGACCGTTTTCGTATAATTTAAAAAATGTGCTCAAATGTTGATAAAAAAGAAAGCCTACTAATATTCATTTTATTAATATATCATTTTAAAAAATATGAAAATAATCGAATTTTTAAAGAAAAGCATAAACTTTAGGTCTCCCGTGGGAGACCTATGGCCATTTTTGCAAAAATTGCGGGACAACTTTTTATCAACTTTTATCAACAGATTGGTAAATTTCAGGGAGAATTCTTTGAATTCTTCATTTGTCTGGATTTTGGATTTCCGGAAATATCAAATTTCAATATGCATTAGCATACAGGAAAACTCCTAATGTCTCAACACGCTTAAAATTCGTGCAACTCTGAAAATTTAATAGAATTAAACCAACCAGCGAGTAGAACCCTTCGCAACGCCGACATGGAAGTCACAGTAAGGACTATCATCTCTCGCACCAAACCCCACGCAGCCATCGCTCCGCCGTAACACGTCCCAATATATTTTATTAAAACGGCGCTTGAATGGCGTCGAGGAGACGGCGAAGGGCGTCCGTGATGTCTTCATCACGGGCACTAAATACCCGAATTCGCGACCATTTCAATTATGCGCCCTGCAGCGTGACAATGAATCTTCCTTTAATTGTCTGAAGACGGGGCCGGCGTCAGAATTTATCCCGTGAAATACCTCCAACGGAATCTCCGAGCCGTACCCGTCCTCTCTCTCTCTCTCTCCGCTTGATGGCGTTCGCGTCGCGGCGCCTACTCGCATCTCGTGAAAAGGGTTAGGTCGGTCGTCAGCCGAGAGGGCCCACTTTTACGACGGAGCACCGTAATGACCGATATAAACAAACGCGGGGTAATTTAATAGGCGAAATTAATCTGCGTCGCTGGCGTGTCGTCCGTCGCTTTGATCGCCTCGCCTTAGCTCGCGTTTCGACGTCGTTCGTCCGACCGGCGCAACTCTTTCACGAATTTTAACGATGAGGGTCGCTAGGATGCGCCCGTGAGTTTAAGAGGATTTTTTAGGAAGGTGTATTAATAGTTTGCCGCGGAAATGATGAGATATCTCCTCTAAAAGTGAGCGAGTAAAATTTTATTATAAAGTGACCTAGATTTTGTATACAAGTACCATGGTGCAGTTTATTCTATTCAGTTGCATTAAAAAATAGTCAACGATGTTAAGTTATTTTATTGAATTCTTTGCGAAATTTTAGTGCATAAAATACTTAAACGGAAGTACCTTAATTTGTAAAGTTTTTAAAGACTCTTTGCCTTGTTCGTATAAAAAAACACTTTAAGAACCAAATTATGTCTGAATTACTGCGAATTTGTGGAAGTTACTATTGACTCTGTTTGGAATGCTCTTTTAATTTTATTATTATTATTCTATTTTTCTATTATAGGACAATTAGTTTACATACAGCGTGTTTCGAATATTAGATTACATCTATCAAACAATTTCCGTTCTAACAATATCGATTTTCTAATTGGAACACTCTGGTAAAATTTTTGGAAATAGATAATTCTGCGCATAAACAATTTTTCTGTAAAAATTGCATTACCAAATGTTTCAGGCAAAAGTCCTTTATTTGATAGTATTTCATAGTGTAGAATAACGATGTTAAACACATGGTGGGTTTAACGCACTTTGCATTTTTGCCCCCTTCCCGCCCCGTGACAAACTTTAGTATCATATTCATAGATTAAGAAAACACGTTATCTTTTCATTACTAGAACTTTGAAAGAACAAGGAAAACATTAGTAGGAAAAATCTAAAAATGCTATTGGATTTAATAATACATACAGCCAATTTGTGCCCAAAATGGCCCATTGCGGGAAATACACACGCCAATAATAATAAATTTGTGTTTTGGGGTGGGGTTTTGCGGAGATAGATAAAATACGCCAATTTTCAACTATCGCTTCAGCCCGAACGGTTTGACGAAGAAAAACCTAATTAGTGAATATAGCAATAGGTTGTTTACGAAGAGTTGATGGTTTAGCAGCAAAAAACGCAAAAAATGAGAATCTTTGCCTTTTTTTAATTTTTCAGTGTTGCATCACTAAATTTTCTTAGCAAGCTTCAGATTTGTATTCAGCATCCCAAAAAATTACCCACCCCATAACTTTTCTGGTAAAAACACAATTTGACTGAATTATTAAAAGGACGGGCAAAAGAAATGATAAAATTTTCCATTTAATTTTTATTGAAAGGGTCATATTTTACGTGCAGACCGACGAAAAAACCATAGTTTCCTTTTGAAAAAACAACAATATTCCAGTGTTCCAATACATTATAGATTCTATTGTTTTGCATCGAATGATTGTGCATAAACAGGATAGTTTGTAGCACTTTTTATTTATATGGTAGCAATTTTATTATATTCTTGAAATTGAAGAAAAAATAATGTAAATGTAATATAATATTATATACCAGAAAAACAAACTTCTCGGCCATTATTTTGAATTCTTTTTTGAAAACAATTATTATAACAAAACAAAAAAAATCTGATGTGGCCAGGCACATGACTTTATCATACAATATATAAAATTAATAGTTTAGCTGCATGAGAATCTATTTTATTGAGATAAATCGTAGGTATTGTCAAAGCATCAGCATTTGACACTACCTACACTACGTCATTAGAATAAATTATTTATGTCACAAGTGCCGAAAGTACGGAATAGCGCGACGAGCGGTGATGCGGCGCGTCAGCGAAGGCGGAGCGTCGCCGCTGCATGTGAGCGAGTCACGCTATCTAGTTTTTGGCAGGAGTGACATCAACGTTTATTGTGTTGCTTTGAGAAATATTTGTTTAAAAAAAAATAAATAAAAAATGGTTATATTTCTGTATTGAAATGTTAGCTTGGTACCACTTTGACGAAACGTCAAGTTTAAAAAGCTAATTCAAATTCTGACACATTAATATTTGTTCATGACGCTGTAGATGTCACATCCGTACCAACATACTAAAATAAAACTACATTCATCGCTATACTTTATTTAGAATTTTCTCAATTTATCGTTTTTAGAATTAGATATAAAGACGGGTTGATATTTCTTATCAACAAACAATCAAATTGGTCATCTTATTTTATTTGAAATTTGTATTTTGTAATTTGCCGCATTAGAGCGGCAACGTTCCATAGCGGTTCTCCAACCACTGATGAAATCAGCTGTTTTCGAGTGTGACACCGCAAAAAAATATTTGTCAAAATCCTGGCTACTATGTAGTTTCATATCAATGCAGATGCTACCGATCTCGATCAAATAGAATTTGCTCTTGCAGCTAAACTATTAATTTTACCAAAAAATGTCAAAAATGAAATTACAGAAATAGCGGCTCATTTGCAAGATCCTTGAAAAAGGCTTAGAATAAACTACCAGTTCCTTTGGACCTTTTTGAACCAAAAGCTTCAAGCTTTTTAAGATCTAAGTTAGGTCATGAAACTTCTAAATATGAACTTTCGTCCCGATACCTTTAGTAGTTTACACACACACACAGACATTTTTTTGTACCTTGGTCAAAAATGTTCAGGGGACCCAAAAAGACATATTTCCGCTAAAATCTCAATTTTTTTTCGGTATGATTACAATACTTTATTATACTGCGTACGATAAAGTAACAACACTAAACCTTTGGCTGTCAGTATAGAAATCTTGGGTAAGGATATTCTAAATTGTGGTTCTCCTGATTCTAAATGTGTATTACACTTGGACATTGGACATCGCGCATGATGAGTAGTCATATGCTCATATGCTGGGGTCTCGGGGCTGGGGCGCTCCGCGCCAAGTCCGATATGACAAATAACGTATAAGATTCCTAAAGCTCCTCGCAGCAAAAATTGACAAACATTATATTAACTTATAAATCGATATTTGTTTAGTAAATGTATGTTAGAAAGAATGTTGTGGTATTTACAACAAACGGCAACCAGACATTTAACGGCGTTCCGGCAAAACTCTGAATAGAAGGGTTATTCTGATAAATCGGACCTCACAGGGGATTAAAACCAAAAACATCCATGAAAATTTGATCAGAAGCGGTCCAATACACATTGTCTCCGGCATGACCGAGTTTCAAATGATTTATTAACCAAAAAGTTAGTACCTACACAGCATAAACCTTCATCCAAAATAGTTTCTCTGCTACATTGAAACCGTCGGCCTGTAATGCGTCGACCAAACGATATACTATCGTACTTAATTACTATGTGGGGGAACAAATGAAGTTCGTCAGAGGGAATGGCGGAGCAGCATTCGGTCAGATTTGACCGTGCGGATTTAATTGTGCGTTAAAATGAGTGATTCCGTCCGAGATTGATTGCGTGGTCGAGTGTAATTGACCGTAACATACACAATGCTCGGGCATGAATTAGTAATTAATTGGTTAACCCGGTGTGTTAAGGTAGTAGCCGTAGGGCTGACAGCTCCCTCTAGCTCGCTCGCACGGCAACGGCCGACGAAGAAACCTGCTCGGAATCAAGCGTTCGTGTTTACATTTAACGCTTTTTTCGACCCGTGTGCGACATTCAATTAAACCCTGGCCATTATCCACGGCAATCGTGAGTCCGGCCGGCTTTTGTACCCATCGGTCCGATTTGTCGATCGAGCCGAATGTTGAACGCACTCGAAATTGTGAACACTGGAAATAACTCGCTCGTAGCTGTAGCAGGTTTATTTTGCTAAAGTATTGGGTTTCAAGTACAAATTTATGGAACATAAATGCAAAGTGCTGAAAACAAGATTACTTACATTTGGTGGATGATGATACATCTCAAAACTGAAATTAAACAGTAGCCCAACCTTTACTGAACATTTTGTTTTTATGATTCACATTATTTACTGTTTTGATAAACAAGCTACAATAAGAGCAACAACTACATGACGCAAACGGGTTAAAAACGTTGGAAATGAAATACGTCAATTACCGAGATTTTCAGACACTACTCAATGAATGGGGGAAAGAATTATTTTCAAAGATAAACATTATTTAGTTGTAAAAGAAGTGGGATATTACCAATACATTTTAAGCAATGTAAAAATTCGCTAACATTTTTAAATTACATATGTGACCTCGTGCGTAAACAACATGCTGTTATTCGCTGAATTAATAAAGTTATTGTTAACATTTTGTGGGATCTGGTCCCATCGTTTGGTTACTGCCATATTTAGTTCTGGAATGGTCTTGGCAGCAGAAACTCAGGCTCGAGCTCATTGGTTAAACGCGTCCCATGGATGCTCAATTGGACTCATGTCGGTGCTGTACGGTGGTATGTCCATAGCCGGGGTACTAACTTCTATCTCATCATTCCTTTTAATTTCCCGTAGCTCACTTACCACTGCTTGGTAGGTTTTTAGCCCTTTCGCGTCATGTCAATGCGGTTTTTATTATAACTTCTTGATTGAGAGAGAAATCGATGTGAATCATTAAAATCAAAATGTTCAGCAAAGATCGGGCTACTATTTGATTCCAGTTAACATAATAAGGGTTACGGTGTGCCATATTTTTCGGTAACTAAGTTTTCATAGTAACTTTCTACATTCAGTGAGTGGCCGGCCTCACTTGCATTAACGTTTCAAACATTCAAATAAGTCGGCACGGGTTAATAAACTCCTTATGAGTGTTTAATAATAGAATAAACAAAATTAGAACCCATGTGTTAAAAAAAGTAAAATTTAAAAAGTAAGGGAAAAATAAGAGACACCCTAATATGGTGTATATACACGTGGGCCTAAAAAAACGGTAAAAATTTTTAATCACTCGTATTTCCAATAATATTTAGTCAATTAAAATATTTCTTTTAAAAACGAATGGCTTGTAGTGTGAAGATTGAAACCATACCATATTCCCAATAACAGAACGTTTCAATCCAAAGTTATGTTGCTTTACGTATGCAACATTTCTGATTACATCGGGTCAATTTAATGTGAAATTAAAAGTGTAATAAGATTAGTAGGTAATGACATTTGTTTTCTTTCGGTCAAAAGGGGCAGTAGAGATTTGATAGCATTACATACAGGATGATTTTTTTTTGTTTACAGGGTGAAATTTTGAAACATCGTTTTTTGCTGTTTGTACTCAAATAAGAAGTGGCATTGCGAATATGGTATGTTTTCAATCCTCACAAAATAGGCAATTAGTTTTTCAAAGAAATGCTTGCTTGAATTTACGTAAAATCTTTAGAAATATGAGTAGGTAATTGAACATTTGTACCGCTTTTTTTGGCCCACAGTGTATATCTTAATGACCTGTATATGCTGAAAACTGAAATTTCTGTAAAAAAATACTGCCCCAGCGCTGTTGTTGCGGAAATAGCCATCAATTTAACAAAAATTATATAAATTCAGCACTTGATTCTAAAGATACTTAAGTTTACAGTTGATAATACCACAACTCTCGATTGCTATTAAAGAACACGCTCCGCACCTCAGCCCTGTGATACCTATACCATATGACCCCCTATCATGTGCGGAGTCATAATTAATTTGTAATCAGAAAATTTCTTCATAGGAACCTTTAAAACTAAAATAATAATTTTCTTTAAATTATCAGCACGTATTAACTTTGACGTTTAGTAGGAATTTTGTGAATGTTGGACAGTACTACAAAAAGTCAAACGTCCCAGCGCAATGCAGGCACTAGACTGCTAATTAGATCTTGACTAGCTATAAAGCCATTGGCTTTACATGCATTGCATGGTCATATCAAAATATATACTATTGCAAACTGACTAAAACAAAAATACAACCGGAACAATATGATAGTGGTAAGATTTTTGGGGAAACCTACACAATACAGGTTCTTAATATACAACCAAGTTGTACGTCGTCACGGTAATAAATAAGAATCAGCAATACTGCAACGATAAAGTGTAACACGTCATCCTTTAATCATACATTACATCGCATATATAGAACTAATTCTTTGCTACCGCAAGCCATACTTCACCATCCGATTTATATTAAATCTGATGCTAATCAGCGATACCTACCTACTTATCCGAGCAAAACCAGCGTACAGCGCAGCAAAACGAAATTAAACCCCGTCAAGAGATAACCTTCCCCAAAGTTCGGAGGTTAAATTTTGGGCGCGCCTCTCGCACAGCGACAGTCCTGTTCCTGGCTTGTAAGTCCTGCGGGGTCCCGGTACTGCGGACGAGGATAGATTTGTTACCGGCACCAGCGCCGTTCAAAGCCGCCGCTAGCGCTGCGTCTAAGTTCGCGTCAGTTCGCACGAGCAACGCGGTATGGGGCGGCTGAAGCCCCACCGCCACCGTTGGCCGTTACACCGCTCCGCCGGGGGACAACTAACAAGCGCAAATAACATATTACGACCACCTTTCGCCGGGATATAAAGATACGGCCGCACTGTGTAAATTCTATTGACGTGGAAGAAGCGCGAGTCCCTTTGACCTACCTACAGATTACCCTGAATGTTATAGGGTGGCTCTTAGTGCGGTGGGGATGTTTATTATAACGGTATGAGTTTGTGCGGGGTTATTACTGTTATTAGTCATACTGGGCATGATATAATCGCGTGTTTGTGGGATTTATGGTATGGTATGATTGGTTTTTGACCCTTGTTTTCGACCCAGAAGATATTTTTAATGATTGTCAAGTAGTTATTGGTGGCGTGTGCTAATAACGTTTCGTTTTGGTAAAATTAGTTGGCACTAGAATGGGTGCTTAGGTGCAATCTTCCACGACTGGAGAGTAGTGGTTAATTTCCTAAGTAGCAACTCAATACTAGTTGCTATTTAGGGCATTTTCTATGTTTTAATGTTTAAATCTAATGCGAAAGAAATTTTGTTGTTCTCTTCTTCTTAAATTAAATAAATCTTCTCTTCAACACTTGAGAAATGTCAGTTTAACTTTTGGTAATTAGGATAGTCTCAAACTTTCAATCATCGATACGAAGTTGGAAGCACTTAAAATAGCATATCATAACAACGTTTCCAACCAAACGTCATAATATAGCGCACAAACATCGCATAACCTACATATGTAAACACTAGGTCAAATCCAAGTAACAGAGATGATTACGTGTAACTCGAGCCGCTTAGTATTAGAGAAAATCGAGAATTTGGTGTTTCCTTTTAAACGAAGTATATACAACATCATAAACTCGTCTTGTGGTTTCAACATTCATTGCAAAACCTCCACGAAATCTTATATTTTAGACATTTAATTAATTTTGTTGACAAAAACAATAGTAGAATAGTTATTTATGTACTAAGGGCATTAAACGGATGTTTATGCCCCGAGGGTAACCGTTTAAAAGCCCGAGGGTATAAATATCAAGTAATGCCCGTGGTACATACAAAATTTTATGTCCTACAATGGCTTTGTTCCTCCGTTTGAATAATATTAATAAATATTTTGACATAATCACGTGACGTGCGTATCTACGGAGTTGAATAACAAAACAAACAATTCGGAGTTGAGTGACAATACAGACAATTAATTGTCAAACGGAATAACCTTAATCGCTAACATTGACGATTTAAAATTTACAAATTGAATGTTAAATATTTGATGAATCTGATATATAAACCATGGCAACGCTTAATACCCGCGCGGGCGTTAAGAATCCTTAATGCCCTCGCGGGCATAAACTAGCTGTTTTCGCCCTGGTGTAAAATGCCATTATGATCATCTAGGACACAAACCATATTTATTACATCAATTCAAATAAAAAAAACATATTTTTTTAAGGAACCTTTAAACAAATTAACGTTCATGTCAATGCTGTTCTCTTTAAGAGAGACATTGATGTGAATCATTAAAATTAAAATGTTCAGAAAAGATCGGACTACTGTTTGTTTTCAGTTGATACAAGTGGTTGTATCAGATACAATCCAACGAGCGCTGCAAAATTTCGATAAAAAAGCTTAGCTTAATTCTCACGCCTTATATGCTAAAAACTGAAATTTCTATACCAAATACTACCCGCGCTGTTGTTAAGGAAATGGCCTTCAATTAAACGCGTCTCAAGCCTCTCAACAAAATCTCCAAACATTCTACTTTTACTAGAAATCCTAAAAGTTTTGTCACAAGTGTCTTTGGAGCAGCGTTGATTTAAGTGGTCTTTTCATTCCTAATAATATCCATTGAAAGCATCAGTCTCGTTTCTGATTGTACGTAAATCCCGGAAGTTGGGATAATAAAAAGCAGTTTACAACCCACTACAGACACGTATTCGAAGTAAGTTGAAGGTTGTACAACGATGTGTACATTGTAGATGACATATGACACAGTTGCCATTTGAAAGCCAGCTCATTGTTCATTTGCTTTGTTTTTACAACACTTCAAAGGTTCTAAAGGTTATTTTCAGACAATGCCCACCCCTGCTATTTCCTTTGAAAAAATAAATAAGACAGAAGGAAAAGATATATTAAATTGATTAGAAATATTCACAAGGAACGATACAGATCTTCGCAAATACGTTTAAACTGGAT
The DNA here is from genome assembly GCA_964023965.1 of Melinopterus prodromus. Classification (NCBI taxonomy): domain Eukaryota; kingdom Metazoa; phylum Arthropoda; class Insecta; order Coleoptera; family Scarabaeidae; genus Melinopterus; species Melinopterus prodromus. The sequence continues at coordinate 16,408,459 of OZ030390.1, read as the reverse complement.
AACAGGCGCAGTCGCTTAAAATATCCACAGGGACGGCAGTTTTTCTATTTCCTCTTGCAATTGTACATTGCAATTACGACGTAATTCGATAATCCTTGGGATGCATGCGCGGTGGTCCCCTCTTCACGCCCCGACGCCAACTGCAGATGCTCATGGCCCTGAATTGGCCGGTCCTTTTCGCCCCGTGGGGCGTGAAGCCTAGGGACGCCTTGGCACAGGAATTTAATTTCACACCACTGATACTGCGGAATTCCTGCGCGCATTAGAAACGGATTGCCTTCTCGGTTTCTTACGGTCGTAATCGGGTCGTGACTGCTCGTGAAAAATTCAATGCCCACCGTTACGATGATATACCGTACGTCTGCTCGAACGCGCAACATTGACCTAATAGATCAGTCATTTTAGACTAAAATTAACCAACATTCTGAAGAAAATAGAGTAATTCTATTTTTAATTCTATTTAGTGCCTCGAACAACATGCTAAAAGTCGTAAAAAGCGAATCCTCCCTTTATTGAGGTATTTTACCCCAAACTACCATAACTTGTCTGAAATCTCTCATAACTCCTTCAAACTTGGCATTGCGGTGTTTAGAATGACACTGAATCTATTGCTGGTATAATCATTGAAACATTCAAAATGGTGGACATCATTTAGGTTGGAGATCATCATATATCATCGGATATCTACTTGTGCAATTATACCTCAATAACTTTTGGACAGATCAAATTGATACATTTACAGCATATTCAACAAATAGTCCCTTATCGATAAATAAATCGATAATTTTGCTTTGATAAGACACCATTTCCTCAAATTTTTGTTTTGTTTTTGTGGTATAAGCACGTTTTGCAAATAGTATAATTGGACTAGAGAATGAAAGACCTATCTTTATGCAGAATATAATTTAATTTACGGGTTTCGGGTTATGAGCCCATCCACAGCGAGTAGAAATCTACAAACAAGATACATATAAAAAATACATTAAAATGTAATCAAGCAAAGTCACAGTGAAAAAATGTCATATTAAAGTGAACACAGCCCGGGGAACAAACAAAACTTGGTAACTCAGACGAAAATGCAAAACGGAATCTACAGATGAAAACAAGAATTAACAGATATCAACGAAAAAATTTGTTATTACTTTGATTTTTTTCTCAAAAACCTTTCCAATATTTGTATTTGAAATTTTTACTGTACATTCTTGAGTATTTTGTGCATACCATTAAATTTTCTTTATTGCAAAATTTTACTTAACTATAACGTTGATGACTTTTTTCCTCTCTATCGGCGCGTGATTTTGAGTCTGCTGTATTTTTGTATCTTTCAAAAAGTATTTTTTTATTCATATACGTTGAAAACTCACTGAATAATTTCACGCGCTAACTCGGAAAAGTAAAAAAACTGTTTCCGAGCAAAATGCGATTGAAGTTCGCGGTAGACGACAATAGTATTTTTACTTGACATTACATTTTCGATGTTTTTGTTATTCAGCCATGCCTGGGCTATAAAGGAGGTCATCTTCAGGGTCAAATCACCCCTCAACAGGGTGGGGTGCCTTTGTATTCGAGAACGTCCCGAGCGGCCCTCCCCACTGTGCCGTGCGTCCTGTTACCTGCTCCGCGCGCCGAAGGACCTTAGCGAAAGTACCTAAAGCTAAGCAACCGCTCGGAATTTCGCTTTGAAATTTTAACACCATATTCTTGAACTTTCGATTTAAACCCATCTATACGAGGCTCCCACCTTAAAGCAAAACTCCGTAGGAGACGAGAACAAAAACATTGGCAAACAAACTAATGCTATGAAAATATGGTTTTATACTGAAAATGGATTTGATCATTTAAAAGATTGTAATTAGCGTCACGTTTATGTTTCCGTATCTCATACTGTTCCAATAAATCCATTTTAAAGATTTTAATACATTTGTGAAGCAATTTAGGTAGTAATCTATATTATAACTAGTTAAATTTTTATGAAGAAATAAATTTGCAGACACAGGACTTTTTAGTATTTTTGGCATTCTGTTCATCAGGGCAGTAGAAAAAGCTGTAACAACTGCTAGGTAACCAACGATACCATTAGAAAAGTCACAACAACCAAGGAGCCATTAATGCAGGAATAGTCGTGCAGTTTGTTGTGTACTTATTTATTGTATCAGTAAATGACTCTAGTGCGTAAGTATAATCTTCTTAAATCGTGGAGTAACATTAAATAAGGAGAAGAATGCAGTAGGAGAAAGAAATTTGGGGTGACAGGGTTTTGATAACGGCGAAAGGAATCGTTCTCGTCCTTTTTAACCACCGGGAAACTTTGTTCATTGCCGAGTTCGCCCGTCGCACGGAAGAACTACAGGCAATTTAACTATGGCGTGAAGGAAACATATTTCCGGAAGTTTGCGAAGACTTTTACACGACCGGAGAATCTTTTTCGCTCGTTTTGCTCCTAATGGTTTTAACAAATCCAATTTCGCTAGGAAAATGTTTACCGAGCTGGATTTTTTCGTATTTTCCCACAGGCAAAGATTGGCGGGCCTGCTTTGCATGCCAATATAGTGTATTATTTATTTTTGTTTTGGCTATAATATAGCTGCATGCAAAAAATAGGCAAGCTACAATAGATTCTGGTATGATTTTTTCGGTATATTCATAATCTGATCTCAGCTTTTTTCGCAAAAAGTAGTCACAATTAGACTACTTTTTGCGAAAAAAGCACGTGGATATTTGCAATGTGCGTTTTTTTTGTTTTTGTTTTGCCACTAGTTTTCTCAAAAACTATACTTAATTCACAGTTTCTGCTTTCAGAATCAGATTCTACAAAAAAAGGCGCATGCGAATAAGTTGTTACTTGTTCGACTTCTTTATTGTTTGCCAGACTAGTCATTTAGCTCCAATTATTGTATTTTGGACAAATTAAGTAATTGGAAATCTGTGAAATGTTCTGATATCCATACTTTAAACTTTTTGGATTATATTTTTATATAAAGCTAATAATTGTGGCAAACAAATTGAAATTTTGTTGTATTTATCGCAAAGTTGGATTTACATATCATTGGAATACCAGTTCTCGGTGAAAGGAGCCCTATATTTTGACAGGCGATTGTCAAATGGAGCAGTACAGTTTTTTTCTAAAAAAATTAATAGAGGTTTTATTTCTGAATTCAATTATGTTTAAACTGTGTAGCATTCTATCAGAGCTTATTATCGAGAAAAAGAAAATTGCAACAATTTTGATAATTCGTTGAAACAAGAACTTTGTGAAAGGAAAGAGCATAGGCGTAGATTTGTTTGTGCTGAACATAAACCCGGGCATAAAAGTTTCTACAAAAGGTTTTCGAAAAATGTGAGGCTATAATATTATTTTGCGAACGTGTGTGTGCCTAACACAAAACAGGTATAAATACGTGATAGCACGTCACGCGTGAATAGTGTGTCCGTAGCATTATAGTAATCATGCAGCATTGTACTTTTACTTGGAATTTTGAAAATTTGTTTAGGGCATATATTTCAGCCGCAACAACCATAACTTCACATTGACAAAAGCACACTTTTTACCTCAACTTTCTCAAAAACCTCACGTCATGTGAAACTTAGGACTCCAGAGAATCATTTATTGAAGCGTTTTTAAAAAATAAATGTATTGTTTCATAGCGGAAGTACGGTTTCTATATCAGATTTTCTTTACCTTTATTAAAAAAAAGGAATGTAAAATTCCAAGTATGCATTTAGTGAATTCATTGCATTTTTTTACAAAATTGAAGCTCATAATGTCAAATTTTGAGCTGGAATTGAATTGCATTTTTAGCACGATTTATATCGTTCCAAATTCCACGCACAAACTAATGTTTCAGCGCCATAGTTTCAGTTGATTGTTCAATTCCGGTAATAATTGAGAACAACCGCTGCGCACATACGCGACGTACACAATTGAAACCTAAACTAAATATTTATGCACGTCGCGAACCACCCATCGTGATCAATGATTCTCTATTTACAGTAATTAAATTGCAGCGCTCAAACATTCATTAGGGGTACGTCGATTATGATGACACTTAAAACGGTCCAAAAGCGTACGCTTTTGACACCGCCGCACGCTTGTTGGTCGCGAAAATCGACAAGTGGCGCGGCGCGGATGCCCATTAGGCCCAAACTGTACTGGTCGCGATTAATTCAATATTTATTCGACGTGTCGTGTTTCCGTAAATATCGCGTACGAATTAATCAAATCTACTAAACCTGACAATTGTCGTTAGCGCCGTGCGGTATTACGAACCGGCATACAAATGTCCGCCTGTCTGCGGTCGCCGCATGCCAGCGCATCGTTCGTATTGGCTGTTATGAATTATATAATTTTTGTGCTAGGCAGAAAATTGTGTAGATTTCCGTTATGACCTGAGTTGCTTTGTTCTATAATATCCTACAGTGTTCGTATGGATATGAAACAATGATTTCAGATATTTTCATCAAATCCAGACGATTTTCCGCTATATAGGTATTACAGCAGAAACATGTTATGTTGTAAGAGTTAATTTATCTCTCTAAACACGCTTAGCACGTACTTTCTTGCAATAGGACCAATGCAGTATTTTATCAGACAAAGCTCATCACTCTTACCATGATAATCACTATTTGCACTCAATAAAAATGTAATAAAAAAAATACTAAAAGAAACTTATAAGTAAAACTCAAATCGCAATAAAAGAATAACAAAAATTCTAATCTACGCGTCAACCATTTATTAAAACTTCCCACTCCTTGACTTCATATTAGGAGAAAAAAGGACCACACGACAAGTTAAACGAGATGTGTAGATGGCAAGCCAGTTGCCCTAAAAGCACAAATATCACGCTCAGCAGTATATTATACAGTTTATGACAAAAGCGCTAAGTCTATTACCAAAGAAAGTCCTTAAACGCATGGGAATAAACACCACTAAAAACTTTCACAGGGACCTCGTGTAGAATAATTTATATCATACAAAAAAATACAAATACAGCCGCGTAATCGACCGTCAAGTATGGTATCGAATTATATGCGATAAGAATACTTGTGTTGAATGTCTCTCACAGACCAAGGCGCGGTAAAGTTGATCCCACAAACAAAAATAATGCCAATTATTACAATATTATGGCGTATAGTCTGTATGGTCAAAGGATTTAATACAGTTTTAATACATAGTGGATTTTCTTCCGAATTCAATATGTTAAAATTGTATTGGCTGACGTCAAGGTTGCCACCTGTCATCGTTTCACGAGGATTGTCCTCGTGTTCTCGGCGTGCTACCATTTGTCCTCGTGTACACAGATTTCTTGTTTTTAAGAAATATATCCTTTTGAATTCTTTTGGATCAAAATATATTTCGTAGACGCCAGCAATATTTACTTCATTGCATACTTGTTTATTTGCTTGTAGAAATTAGTTTATTTGCAATATTTATTTAAGTCAAATAAGTACATTTGGATTCATACACAAATTACTTTCCTCTAAAATAATATTTTCGTTTTGATTTAAAAGGACATTTCTTTACACCAAAGAAATCTAAGTTTGATTCAAATAATTATATTTGTATACACGAAGAGATTTATTTCCTTAAAAAAATTGTTTTCCTTTGACTTAGAAATAAGTTAGAATAAGTTAAGAAATAAGCCAAAGAAATCATATTTTGATTCAAATTAATATATTTTTAGTGTGAATACCTCATCCAACTGTACTATTAGACGGCGCTGTAAACACTCTCATCGCAGTGTGGCTATATCTTGAGTATAAATCTGAGTCTGGTGAAAGCCTACCGCTCAGTTGGTGTCATGCGTCTGGCTAAAATGTTAAAAAGGTCGGGCGATCGGTAGTATAGAGCACAGGTTCAAGTTCCGAATCAGAATCAGCGTACACTTTGCTACTCTAACCATGATTATGATGAAATTGCAAAATTGAACAAATCGACACTTGAAAAGCACTGCTTTTTGATATTACTACTGCATCTTACTACTAAAACTATACAGGGTAATTTAAGTGTTAAAAATTAATATATTTTTTTTCTTTTGAAGGTTGTGTGGTATCGTTTAATAGTATACCCATAGTAGGGAGGTTTTAGATGGTTTTGTTGGAATTAAGAAATTGGAACCTTTAAAGGTCGAACACTAATTCGGAACCGAAAGAAACTGAAAAAAACAAACATTTAACTTATTTTTATCTATAATATTTTGGAGAAATAATTGAATATCTCAGGTAGTATTAACGCTGAGAGTTAGCAGCCTATACCGTTGGATAGCCAAATTTATTAGTATTCATGCAATAATAAAATATACAGGGAGTTCCATTTAAAAAAATGTATTGATGTTTAATTTAATCATGACGTTCTCAATGAGACGAAAAAATAACCTGCACACCTCATATGCAACTCAGGAACTTAGAACTTGTGTCCTTGCCAGCATGTATTCAAAATAACCTAAAATAAGTTTATTTGCAAACACTCCACACTGACATAGTAATGACAAACAGGCCAGCAATATATTCGCATATAATATCCACCCCTTCGTGTAATATGAGCAACGGAAGAAGGGAGTGCCAATATTTATTTACGGTCTACTTAATGCATACGAACGGGCCAAATAATCTCCGATGACCATTTGATATGAACGGTGAACGACAGAGGAGACATTTTATTAGCGTCCCCGACTCTATATCAAGGTGTGTTTATCCAGCTCTTATGTGTGCCCAGTAGCCCGTCTAGGACATGTACCGTCAATATTGGCAAACCGCTCCGCCGAGCAGAAATGTCCGATAAAAAAAAAACCGGGAATCAATATTTGCCACTGAAAAGTACACCGCTATTGTGAACGGGGTGAAAATGGGCACTCAAATTTACATCTAAGGTTTTGTGTGCTTATTTTATGTAATGCTTAGATATCATACTACATGATATTTTAATGGTAGGTACAACCTGTAAAATGATCCACGTGCAAATCGTTGTATGCTTTTAACTTTTACAGAAATGACTGTCGAACTTTCTTTCATACGTCATATTGTAGGTAATTAATGAATTATGAGAAAGACTAATTTCGAATAAGCATAATATTGATAAAGAATTTCTGCATAACGTTCATGGAGACCCCAACATCTTCATCTTTCCAATTGTTTATTTCTTTGCACTAACAATATTTTTGTTCAATTTAGAAGAACAATCGTAATGTTCTTGAATTTCTGTTGTTTATCAATCTACTATAAGAATGTTTGACTTGTGTTCATTGGTCTATTAAGATCATTGCTATTTTGTTGCTTATTAATTTGCTATAAATGCTGTTTGGTTGTATTCATTGGCGCCGCTAATATATTATTTCTATTGTATTTGTATAGCCTTTCTATTGTGTGTTAATTTACCACAAGTATTAATGGCATGCTCTAGTCGAGCCACTAATGTAGGGTGATCAGATTTTCATAAGGCCAATCTTGGGTGGCTTTACATGCAAGGTGTATCGTAGGGTGATTGTTTTAAAGGATGGAAACTCCACAAAAGCCATTTGGTGGAGTATAGTTTATATAAAAACAACGTCAATAAAAATTCAGTAATGCATAATACTCATTTTACTTCAAACCAATGGAACTAGATCTTTGTAATCCCAATCAAGACAAGATTAATTTTTTACAACACATCAAGCATGTAGCGCAATTGGATTCAAAATAATTTTAAATATTTGTTGAATTAAAACAAAGTCAAATAGTTTAGGGTCACTACCATTGAACTATTTGGTGTTTTTTTACCATCCATCATAACTCTGAAAAAGGTGGAGATTCTGATCAACATTAATTGTTTTCTTTATGATTTCTTTCTTTGTGCTTGGAGAGCTTCATTCTTTAAACCAATTGTGACAGTTTCCTTGCAAAAGTTTGCGCCAGATTTGGAACTTATTTCCCGTAAAATGGAATTTTTAAATAGAAAAACATCGTGGTAGAAATTTAATGTGAGTCCAGTCAAAGTTTAGCAATATTTAGCTGTGCTTATTACTGTTTGATTATTATTTGCTGTTGCTTTTATTATTATATATATTTCTTAGTCGCGTTTCTCTATGAGAAGAACTTAGTCTGACTGTGACTGGGCCTTTTTGGTAACCGTAGGGATCCGATTTCGAAAAAAAAACGGTGCCAATGTAATGAAACCATACACATCATTAGTATTAGTCTATAATTGTAAAGTAAACCATGTATCAATATTAATCACATTTAGTATTGTGTATTAGCTTTAGTTATCCGTAAATTTATATTACCATCGTCTGTATTTGTTTGTTTGTTGGATTGCTGATTGCTAGTATGTTGTCGAATTATCGTTCTTATTGTTGTCTATCATTATCTGTGTGCTTATACCCAGATATGTGTAAACATACTATATTTCCAATCGCTGTCCTAACACAATTATTATTCCGTTGAGACAAAGAAACTCTAAAGTATTATCGATGTCGTAATATATAAATTAACTCCGAAATCATGTAATAGTCAGTACGGTTTTGTCCACAGTAAGATACTAACTATAGTGTTACCAATACACATACTTGGTATCCAGCAGTTAAAATAAAACATAGTGAGTAAACCAACGTTGTGTTTTAATATCCATTCTAATAAAAAATCTCTTAATATTTTCTAATTAAAGGACCATTTGTTCTTAAGAAAGTAAACCAAACATTTTCTTTTGTGTGATACGCACTCTTAGTTACGTGGAAACTAAGCATACATAAACAATTTGTCACAAATGACATTGACGCTACGCATAAAATAAAAGAAATGGTGCACCAAAGAGACTTTCTTCAGCTCTTCCTCTTGATAACATCAACATTAACGACAGATTCGAACTCTGATCGGTCGCTCAACAGGCCAGAAATAGAGCTAACGCCCATCGACAAAACCTATTCCAACACATCGAAGCCTTCATCCAAATTAAGAGCAACCCTACCTGACGTAGAAGAAACCGTAAAACCAACGTTCGGGTGCAAGCTGGAGTGGTACCCGTACTTCGCCCTAATAGACCGAGAACCATCAGTAAAAGGTACGGACTTCAAGAACGAAAAATGCGTTGGTACCTTTCTGGCACCGACCATAGTTCTGACGTCAGCGTACTGCTGCGAGAACATGGAAATCATTGGCGTGTACGCCGGTTTTCAAGAAACATCCAACACCTGGATGCAGTACACACCGGCTGGCTCAAAGCATATCCATCCCAACTTCAAGAACGGTTCCTTCGCATTTGACGCTTGCGTCATCCAACTGAAATCAGAACTCGTGATTGGCGCCGAAGCTGAAATCATGGAGATCACGCCAAGGGATTACGTGGAAGGACAAGGCGTCTTCCTGCTAGGTTATGGTACCAATCGTACTGGATCAATATACCACCTTTCGGATGGCGAAACGATGCTCTGCATGAGAGCGACGGTTTTGACTCCTGACGAATGTAGCCTGAGGATGGAAGAGGGTGGTATAGACATTATCGGTTACGATTCCAATCTGATGATGTGCGCTGAAACTGCCGAAAGGAGGACTGGTCAGGTGATGGATTTGGACTCTGGTGGTCCTGTTATTGCGGACAAACACCAGATAGGGATTGCCTCTGTCGCGGTCAAGCCTAGGAAAAGCAGTAAGACGCTATCGTTCTTCACGAAGATTGACGCGGTGTTTGATTTTGTGCAGACCGGCTTGAGAAGCGCAAATTCGGCAACGGTACGGCTATCGTGCACGAAGTTGTTATTGCTTATGTCATTATACGTGGGGTGTAACCGGTGGCAGTGATTTTAATTTTTTTTTAATATCAGATTTGTGTTACTAGCGTATATTTGAGAATGTTTTTTTAAGGAAAATATAATTTTACCATTTTTTGTTGTACCACATATTTTCAAATCCACTGAAAACCGATTATATAATTAAAGAGTTCAACTGCAAGGGAATCAAATAACATATACTACCAGCATAAAAGACCAATAAAAGACCTAACATGATACATGACATGTATTTTAGAAGAATTTAGCAAAATAGTTTCCTGTCAGTTTTCCGTCTGTGGCTGCTGTAAACTCGAAAAGAGCTTGCTTCCTTGTACTGGCAATTTAAAAAAGTCACAGGATACTGGTCAACCTAACGCTCGACGCTTATTGAGGCTCTTCTGCCATCATGCTATTGAACAAGCGTCCATGTCCGCTGGCGCGTTTGCGTTTTACAAAACATTGCCTTTAAAAATTTTTTACGAACTAATTGTAAACTCAAAAGGCGTTTCAATTGGCCGATTACCAAGGATCGTTCCCTTTGTCGCATATTTGTGACATCCAATGTCTGTCGTCATTACATTTTCGTTTAGTAAAAATGAAAAGAGGGAAATATGAAGCTGGCAGCGAAACTTTTTAAACCTGACAAATAGTAAAAATAGTTGCCTTTTATGGAAAGTATTCAGTTTTTACCTTTAAAAACTCTCCATAGACATAAGACAAATAAAGCAATAGTAAATATACCAAATACTTCTCAGATCCAGATGTTGGTGTCGTTTAACAAAACACGGTTTCGAGAAAGACGCGTTTTAAGATTTAAAAAGTTATATATTTTTGCACAGCGCATTTGTTTGAAAGCTGGCAACTGCGACACAACGTGCACAAAACGTTTGTCCGAAACTTTGTGAGAAGTTGGTATACCAAGAAAAAGGATTGACACAATCGCCCAGATATGATAGCATTAAAAAATAAGTTCGACATTATACAATCGTTAGTGTGGAGCTCCCCTCCCATAAGCTGGTGAAACGATGATAGTGATATTTGCATCTTTTATTTCAATATTGCGTTTATTTTCAAGTTCGAAAGTAGTGTACTTAAAGCCTCCACAATACAGGGTCTTCCTGAATAAAATTTATTGAATAGTTGCCTGATCCCAACCGGATTAGATGTTGATAAAAATGTTGATAAAATATTTGTCGTCGAGGAGGGCGGAGACATACTCAAGACTTAAACACAAAATTAACATTTTAACAAAATTAAATTTGATATTTACATAAAGCAAACCTCAGTAACCATATCCAGCCGGCTAGCATTATTCCGTTATTTTATTCGTTGAGTTTTAGCATATCAATTTTCAAAGGAACAAGAAATTCACCATTATGACATTGCCAAAGATAATAAACTTCCCAAGAAAATAATACATTATTTATTCCATAAAATCAATATACAATTAGATTCACTTTACTAGAAAGAAGAAACACAACCCAACATTCACTTCTACAAAAATACTTAAACTTAACAGAACTAATAAGAAAATTAGCAGAATTTTAAACGGACATAATATTAAGACAGCTTCTCAGTGCGGCAACCAATTTCAATCGATTTTCACAAAGTATCTATATCAAAGACAATACATATTAGGACGAAGTAGAGTGTTATCCATCAACTGTCTCCATTGCAATGCAAAATGTGTTGGCATACCCTAGAAACCGGTCATAAGATCGATCGGGATAGTGTGTGTCTGCTTCATGCGTGCAGTAAGGGCCAAGGGATGGATCTGATCGAACAGTTTGAAATTGATAAGCATAGAAAACGGCAAAATATAGAATTATTAAATGATCAAATAAATGCTTTAATTCAACAGCTTTATTCATACCTTAACTTTTAATATAGTAACCACTCTCTCTGCCTTTTTGCGTCCATGAATGACGGGATGCCCATGCCCGCCCACTGCTTGTTGTTGCATTCGTGAATCTGTTTGTTATACACTGTGTTCCTTCGTGCAAAGACATTAAACATTAAAATAACACCATCCACATTAATTTCATTATTCTTATGCTAGTAGGTACATTTTTATACCATGATTATGTGAATTAGTGATTTCTCACATGACTGTAATTTTTTGTTTGTATTGGAATATATGATTGTAACTCGTTGAATGTTCTAGATTATTATGTCTGATGATGACGCGACAATGTCGAAAGTAAATAAAGCAAAGTATTATAAGAGGTATTCAACAATAAGAATACAGCCATGCAATATAGATTAAAATGAATAATTAAAGTAAGTTTTAAAATAATGGTTTATAAAAATAAACCAGTTCTCTAAAGGAGTATTCCTGACTCTTACCATAGCTTATTATTATACTGACACCGTTTTCGGTCCTTCAATTTAATTTTTACTAGATTTCAATAATATTTTCCCTATTGAGTACTGAGTTCCACCACTAGAGCTGCAAATAGTTCATACAACCTTACCACGTCACTGAAAACCTCCAAGATAGAATTTACAAAACAATAAAAATGTGTTATCACCTGCATATTCCTGAAATTTTGTTATTTGCTTGAAAGAGGTTAGGTTAATTTTAATAAATACAATAAATCCTAATAAAATTATGAAATAAAGAAAAATATAATAAATATTAGCTTTAATAATATCAGACATAATAAATATATTAAAGACATCACAGATAACGTACAAAATATACTTCATTTTGCAAAAAACAGCAAATGTTTTATTGATTTGTTACAGTTCACACATTTAACCAAAAAAGATCACTAAAACGCAAAGATATGCAAGTTGAAATTTGTAGTAATTGCATTGTCTCGACTAAACTCCGTTTTCTATAATTAATTATATCAAGAATACGTTTAGTTTAGTATTATTTCTCGTTGAGATAACACCGCATGTATTAATATACTGCATCTATAAATATTGTTGTTTCTTAGTTAAAATTTAATAGAAACTCAATTTGATTTGCAAATGAACGATCTATTATGAAATATAACATCTAAAATACACATGTCTTTCAGCTTGAGCTCAAATCCTTCCCAATCGATAGAGCTCATCGGACAATACCTCATCATCCATCTGCACGAGTAGAAATCACCATGAATTCGCGCACAGAACGTTATATAATACCCTTTCCACCGGTAGCCTAGCTACTAGCGCTTTCATAAGCTCTAAAAAAGCGATGATCAAACATAGGGTCTAAGCCAGAAAGTTCGATTAGCATTCAGTTTCATTTCGATTCCATTCAGGATGATATTGGATTTTAATGTTTTAGTGCCCTTGCGTATCTCGCCACCCGTTCAAATACCTATTAAACGTTTACGACTAAACGACTGGCGCTGGAAAAAAAAACCTCCCCTCCCTAGTCGACGGAAAAGTTCGGACCAATTTTCAATCTCGGCAGCTAGATCAAAGGCGATTATTTTTTCAATTAAACGGCGTAACGTAAAAAATCTTAGGCGCCGCGACGTAAAACAAAGGAACGTAGGCGATTTACTACCGAGTCTCGACCCTTAAAATAAGGGGCGGGGGAGGGTGCCCGGGGATGGTACGATTTTCGCAGACCCTAGGGGCCACTGGCCAAATTCAAAAAGTGGATAAACAACGTCCTGTCGCCCGCGCTCTCCAATGAGAGAGTTAAATTTATTTTGCACCATTGTCGGCTTAAGTAGGTTGTACGTAAATATACGGAGATAATAAAGTCTCGTTGTTGCTGGTTTGTGTGATTTATCAGGGCGTTAATAACAGAAATGTTTACAAGGGATAATTAGAATTTCTTGTACTGGAAGCGAAATTTTTAGATGTAGATCTGGCTATCTTGCATTAAATAATCGGATTTATATGAAATTCCACACCCAGAAACGTAATATATGTGCGTAATATATTAGTAATTATTCACAAGAACAAAAGCATTGTTCATTAGATTCAGTGGATCAAAATTCGTCATAAATACAATGGCTGCTAATTCGGTAATGAGCAAAATTACGCAAACTGCTAATAATATCAATTAATTATGTGCCGGACGTGCATAATACAATTGGTAATAGGTTTAATTGCGTTATCTATTATGTAAAGCGTAATCACGGGTACCATTGAAACGTATGCCGTTGAATATTCCGATACTGGAAGTATCAATATTGCAATACGGTAGTTTCCCTTTCAAAATAATCCAGAATTCTAAATTAATCTGACAGGCTAGTAACTAAATAGCAGTTTGAAGCATTTTGAACGTACAATATTCACATGAATAATTACTAACTACATGACGCTCACGCCATAATGGGACAATTATATATTTAAGGTTATGTACATATTGTACATACAGGGGGGGTCATGCGTATGAACATAGTCATTGGCATCAATTGTGAGAAGGGAAAATGATGATTGTATATGAGCTTCTGGTTTGAACCGGATGATTCTAATGTTGGTACTAATTTTAGAAAAGTTCAAAGCATATCGTCTGTGCTTGAAACATCTGGAACGTTACTATAGAGAGTTCAGCGACTATATTTGGAAAATTATATGGAAAGTGTATCGTACAAGGAACCAAATGGACGCACCCCACTAACACTTTGTCATAGGTTCAAAGATGATTTTCTCTCGAGAAGAATATGCCATTTTTATAATTCTTTTGTTCAGTTGTAGGCCACTGTGGCAGATTTTTTACTCAAATTTCAATTTTGAGCATGCACAGGGTCAATAATGAGTACAAGGTAGTACAAATTTGTAGTATTTTGTGGTTGTACCAAGTGAAGCCAACCAATAGCACAATCATTTCCAAACATTTGGTTCTTTGATTTACATCCTTTAATAAAAGGGATACAAGAAGAACAGTAACCAAAATACATACAAGAAGCAACATACAAGAATCATACAAGTATGTAAAGGGTCGTGGGAATTTTCAAGACTGAAAACACACCATGCGCTCTTTCCCTGAATAAGATAACTCAGACCTGGAGGTCTGGTCAAATCCTACTACCTGATAATTTGTTACAGGCTGTTCACTGTTCAGTCTTGTATTTACTGGTTTTGTTGTATAACGATTATTAAAAGAGATATTAGTATAAAATGTTTACAAAAGATTGGTATCCACGTGATTCAGTCGTCTTACTGTTGATTATTAAATTGTTATTTTGTTACAAGTTCAATGAATAGAATTTTTGTAAAATTATTCTGTATATTTTTAGTTTTAATGATTGTTCCTCGATAACTAATTAATTAATAGTCTCTAATAGTAAAATTTAATCAATATTAAAATTGTTAGTGCAGGCTTGATGAACATAGTAAATAAAAAGCTTTCGATGTTGTGACCTTGTGAAGTTTTGGTTGTAAACTTTTTCTCTCCATAATTGAGGGAATTCAAACCAATATTCTATTGTTTGTTGCGTTCTTATGGCATAGAGGGGGGTCGGGCAGCTTTGATGCTTTTCTTTAGTAGCGACTTTTACCACATTTTGCTTAATATTTTAGAGTGATGGCTGGATTGATAGTACTACCGAAATTACCAATATGTGACTGAGTTTAAGAAATAATGATTTTTCTACATGCGTTTATTTGTGCACTGCGCCCCATTACGTGGTACATTTTGACAGGTGTGGGGTAAATTTTAACTCTGAATAGTACATAATCATACTAAAGCCTGTTTTTGTAGAAATTTATAATAAAAGTTTGTATCGGAGAATGAAACATATTCATTAAAGAAAACTGGCTAATGGACGGTGAGAATACGAGGAGAAATTTGTCAGGCCATCGTCATCGAAGAAGCAACCGCAGACATGTGTTTCGGACTATTAGTCCTCATCTGTACGGTGTAGCCAAGGAGCAAGATGGGCGCTCATTGGAGAAACACAAGTGGATACCATAAAGGTGGTGACCAATGTCGCCAATTTGGTGCTTCAGGCCCAACATCTTCAGGATTCGAAGACACGAAGTGACGTCGCGCCGGAGGTGATTAGGTACACCATACCCCATGGAAATGACAAAGAACACTGTGTATCGACGGAATTGCCCGACAAATACCTTTCTCCTCATATTCATTAAAGTAAACAAATTATTGAATATTATACAAACAAATGAGACATGAATTTATTTGAATGAAGGTTGTCGGGACGCCCGTTTGCATGATTATCGCATTTGATGCACACACAGCATAATAGAAATGGCAAAAAAATGGTGGACAGGCAAAGGGTACGGTGTCGTTGCGATATCAGTCCTAGATGTCAAGCAGATGTCATAAGGCAAAAAAAACACAATTCAGTTACTGTTAAAAAGTGAGTGATTGGAATAAGTTAGTTAAAATTACGTAATTGGAATACAGTGTCCAAGTGTACACTACAATACAATACAGTGTCCAGTGTCTATGTGTAATATAAATAACTGCGTTAATATAAAATCTACTAATGATAAAACTAGCATGCTTGTGCTTTAACAATACTGGACGTGGAAAATACAAAACATTTTATTAATAAGCAATAGATTAGTTGCGGTTGGCACACACGAAGTAACACCGAGTTCTAAAATCCACCTCGCCACAATATTACTTTCCAAACATTAAGAAAGATGCCCACAACAGTAATGCTTTATTTAACCAAATCC
This sequence comes from Melinopterus prodromus, assembly GCA_964023965.1. Lineage (NCBI taxonomy): Eukaryota > Metazoa > Arthropoda > Insecta > Coleoptera > Scarabaeidae > Melinopterus > Melinopterus prodromus. The sequence continues at coordinate 16,392,122 of OZ030390.1, read as the reverse complement.
AACAACGCTAACTCTTATTAGACTAATCGAAAAACTCCCATCCGCCTTCCGGCCCAAAAGTATCCCTGATTAACCAAATAAAATTATCGTAGAATTCGATTCTTCTCCGGGCGGCCTGGTTGCTCAGATAACGCATTTAATTAAACGAACAGACGAGAGAGGAGGCGTCGCACCCGGGTAGTCCGGATCCCGATGCGGATCCGAAGTTTTCCAAATCGGCTGACGGTCTGCCTGCCGGATGGGGCACTAACGGCCGTAAGAAATTTCATTTGCGGAGGCTAATGCGAAAGGGGAGCACAGCCAGGCCACGGGTAGATGGGGGTGGCGGGGTAAACGCAGAAACGCAATATCGAAGTTACGAAATCTGCTTACCGCGGTTCCGAACTTATTTTGGTGGCGGCGGTAGAGGTGGCGGCGGCGACGATACCGTGAGTCGTCTCAATTCCGCTGTGCACTTAACCCGGACACGATTCACTCTACCGGCATAAATGGATCCGGGAAAACAACATATGCATTGCATTAGTTCTGGTACGGCGGCGAGGACGCCGTAGTCACTCCTGAAGTGTGAAGCAGCCTCCGTATCAGCGTCGATTATGTGATAATTTTGCTGAATTCTACAGTTATACACGCTAGATTCTGTTGAAGGAAGATTTATAGTACCGCGAATGCAATTAATGTACTAAAGTTTCACTTCAAGACGTATTCAGGTCCAGATTTGTAAGATCAAGGTGTCGGCGTCGTCAACATGCAAAACTCTGAATTGTAAGCTAAATTAATTGTCGTGATAAATTGAATTTTGGATTTTTATGTACACCTTTGGTTGGGCATTACAAATAACGTCTACGTTGTGAATATTCAACAATATCTTGCTGTATCTTGATCGAACGGCAATGGGCATTATCACGACATTTCTAGATCTTTAAATTATCTACAAAAAAGTCTATACATCGTACAAATTGACGTTTTCACATTATTTGTCTGACGCATGATCCTTACAGCTGTAAACAATATTAGGTTTACTTCTAAACAAGCTGTCCAGATATGTTTTTAGTATACCGGGTGTTTATGATATTCTGGAAATTTGATAACCTTTTTTTTCTAAATCGAACACCCTGTATATTTTTACAATTTTAAAATCTCAGATTAATTCCAAGAATTTTTTTTGTGGGAATCCTTTTTTTACAAAATATATCATGTTTGAGTTAAGAAATTTATCAAAACCCCTAAACTTCAAATTAAGAATATTCTCCCACATACATACTACACATTTACAGTATATTGACAGTTGGAACATTTAATTTTATTCTATTTAATTGCTTTGTTATTTCTTTTGTCTGCTTGGTTAAAATAAAAGTTTATTATGTTGTTGTGTTTTTGCCTTGTTAATATGCAAGTTCATTATTAATTCATTGTTAATTCTCTAAAGATTACTTGTTTAAGAAAATAAAAACAAAGAAGGCATTTATACAAAAACTATTTTTCTTCTAAAGAACTATAAAATTTTTTGCCACAAACCAGTCACAGTATCAACTAAAATCGAACATACATTTAAAAGAATATAACTGACAGATACTTAGAAATTTGTATATAGACGATAGTACCAACATTACTTGAGTTGTCATGCAAACCATGTCAACTTTGTTTTTCTTGCTATATAGGTCGTGTTGGTAGGACATTTTTGCACTCAGGATGAGTTACCATAGTGGTGATCAGCCAAACCAATGGTAAAAGATATTAAGTAGGTTTATCTTTTGTAGCAAATTTAAACAAAAATTAAAATGTCACGAAAGCTATTGTGTTGTATAAAAATACATAGTTTAAAGAATTTATCATTAAAATGATTACAAGTTACGTCCACTATCACGTACATACCTACGTCAACTACAGTAATCATGTGTAATAAAGAATTTGTTCTGCATGAACAAAGATTTATTATAAAAATAGTTAATAAATCTACTGCACACTCATAGAAAAAATATTTTTATATAATTTTTTGTTGCATAACATAAAATATTGTTCTCCACAAATTTGGCTCTAGCCGAATAAGCTGTAATAATAATCTTTATAGATATATATGATTATTATTATTAACGTTCCGCGGTTAGGTTATGAAGAGTCAAGCACGACCCGACAGCAAATAGAATTTAAGATAATTTTGTTGTGCCCACGTCAAGCAAAGGCATCGATCTTGCGTGTTATTTTGTGCACTCTTCTACTAGAGCCGGTTAGAAAATGTGTGCGTCTATTAGTAAAAGTGTCCTTTTACTATACAAATCCGTAAATATTTGCACTGACTGGTAAGTTTATTTACAGAGTTGATGCTTTTACTGTAACATTTTTTTTGCCCACTCTGTATAATATCTGTGAAACCAGGTGAAATTAAACTGCTTTCTGAACAGATTATCAGGCACCAAACAAATCTGAACTACTTTGACTATAGTTAACCCACTTTCTATGTCTAATAATAATAATAGAACATTTATAATAATAGATAATTTTCTAACACATTGTGATTTCATCGAATATGAAATGTCCAACAAATATTTTTACCTGAGATAGTATGATTTTACAACAGGCACGTAAAAGTAATCTAAATAGTATTTATGTAATGTAACAGGTATGCTATATCTAACATTTACTTATTGTTTTTCACAGAGTTATACATGAAACGAGTGATAATCATTACACGTATAAAATCCGTGCGGTGCCATGTTTCCTTCAGTACAAATCAGAAATTGTGCCTGAAATGTTGAAATTCTCGTTACTTTTCATTTGTTTTGTTTTTGGTGTGGTGACGTCTTGTCATCAGACCTGCACAGAAAACAAGTCGATAAATACAGGGTGCAATACCTGCACGTGCCACAGCGGCCAATGGAGCTGCACTGAAAAGTTTTGCAACGACAAAGGTGACTTTATCGACAATAGTTTTTTCTGGTTAGTTTTTTAATGCCGTTTTATTTTCAAGAATGCGTTGCAAATGACTATAGAGGGGATTGTAACGATTGCAAATGTATCGAGGGAAGATGGGAATGTACCGGTTGTCCAGGAACTTGTGGCAATGATTGCCCCGCTTGTAAATCCATAAATATCGGTTGTAATACCTGCGCGTGTAAAGATGGCCACTGGGCTTGCACGAAAAGGGCATGTGCCAACCCAACTAAAGGTAAAGTTTTTGTTATTAATTATGATGTCAATAACGGGTTTCTCATTTGTTTAGAATGTAACCCAGCAGAGTATAAGGGCTACTGCGGCGATTGTGCGTGCATTGAAGGAAAATGGAACTGCAAGTGTTGTCATGACGAGGAGAATATATCAGTAAGAAGATAAAGATAATATTATCTTATTAATTATAATTACATTAAACGTGAATAAAAATATAAATAACGATTTAACTTTTGGATATTTCTCTATTACTGTTCCCATCCATTCAACAACAAATTCCCCCCCCCCCCAATACCCCTTAATTTAATTACCATTATACAACGAATGTTAGATAACCATAGAATAAATAAACTTTACATTTAAACTGATTTAAAATCAAATAACATAAATTTCACGTAACAAGTGTTTTATTAATTATATAGAATGTGAATGAAAAAATAAACTAAATAAAGTATAAAACTATTGTACACCTCTCTAATAATATGTACTGCTTTGTTTAAGAAGCTCATTGGTGGAAAGGATGGGCTTATTTTTATTTAGTTTCGTGTTTTTTAGAGAAACAACAACAAAATTTACAAAGAAATTTAAATTTGTTGGGTTGGGTTGGGTTACTTTGAGCTACCCTGAGATGTTTTGTTACATATTCTTCAGGCACTTTTTTGTATAGAACTAACTATATGTTATACTATGTTATCACGTACTGATTTACAGTAGTTCATCCCGATCAAAACTAAATAAGGCTTGGTATTTTAATGCCAGATTAAACCAGGTTTAGGTATAAACGAAATTTAGGTCTCAAAGGTTTTGTATACCGAATCTCGGGTTATGGTTTAAACCAGCAGTAATAAACCCGCTATTAGTGTGTGTAAAATAGTTCACGTAGTCCAATTATACAAAAATTAAGCCAATAAATCAATAATTGGTAATTTCATGTGGGAAACCCAAACCAAGTATGAAAATATTCCAAACGAATGTGATTAATCGTCAAAATGATTACAAATTACATCTACTCTCACGCCTTTCAAAATATACATCAATTCCAGAGAATGCATAATAATAAATTTTGTTCTGCATGAAGAAAGAATTATTGTTATAATTAAAGGTAGGAGAAGTATAGATTTTGATTCTCGCGTATTATTTAGTGCACACTTCTACTATAGCCCGTTAGAAAATGTAAGAGCATCTAGTAAAAGTTTATGACATACCTGAAACCAGGTGGAATTCAACTGCTTTCTCAATGGATTATTACATACCACGGAAGTCTGCACTACTTTTACTATGCTTGACCGTCTTTCTATGTTTAATATTAACTAATAATCTAATAATGTTTGTATTTTAGTGCAAATGTTAGCTTGCTAACTAATAATTTCATCAGTGCAAAATACAGGTTTATTGTTCTATACAGTTAAAATATCAAAAAAAGCAATAACATGTTGCAAGGGCATTCCAACAAAAAAATACTTGACGTAGAATAACTTTCCAACAGTAAAAAATGTCATTACATAGAATATGAAGTATTCCAACAAATATTTTACCTGATATAGTATTATTTTGCAACAGCACGTAAAAATAATCTAAATGGTATTTGTGTAAACTGGTATGCAGTATGTGGAATTCGCTTGCTTTTATTATCAATCATTACGGCTATAAAATCCGCGCGGTGCCTTGTTTCCTTCAGTACAAGCCAGAAATTGTGCCTAAGATGTTGAAATTATCGTTATTTTGCATTTGTTTTGTTTTCGGTGTGGTGTCGTCATGTCATCAGACCTGCACAGATAACAAGTCGATAAATATAGGGTGCAATACCTGCACATGCCGCAGCGGGCTATGGGGCTGCACAAAAAAGTTTTGCAGTGAAACAGGTGACTTTATCTACAATATTTTGTATTTAGTTGGTATATGCTGTTTTAATTTATAGAATGTGTTGCAAATGAGTACAAATCGGATTGTGAAGATTGCAAATGTGTCGGGGGGAAATGGGAATGTACCGGTTGTCCAGGAACTTGTGGCAATGATTGCCCCGTTTGCAAATCCATAAATACCGGTTGTAATACCTGCACGTGTAAAGATGGCAACTGGGCTTGCACGAAAAGGGCATGCGTACCCGCAGTTACAGGTAAAGATTTATTTATTGCTAATGTATTTTATTACTAATAACGAGTTTCTCTTTTGTTTAGAATGTAAGCCACAGGAGTATAAGGCCAACTGCGGCGAGTGTGCGTGCGTAGATGGAAAATGGGATTGCAAGTGTTGTCATGACGAATAGAAACAACAGTAATTTTATCTGACTAGTTGTTATTACATCAAACGTAAATAAAATATATAAGAATTAATGACTAAACGTTATATAATGTTAGCTATTTTTCTTTCATCCCGTCCCTTCCAATATCAACTAGTATTTCCTTGGTTCTCTTAAATTAAATTCTCTTAAAATTTTAAACACCACTCCTCATAAAAATACATTGAGTAAAAGTCACCCCGCTATCACACAACTATGAACTGTATTTTGGGCAAATTGTATAGCTATGTTTGAATAACAATAAAAAACTAAAAAAACTGTTAAACTACCAATAAATAATAACCTTAAACGTTTATCGAATATTTTTTTATTAAGATAATCGTGGTAGGTATGCCAAAATTAAATTTAATTAAATATTAAAATACAAATTTGTCTATAAAATATTTTCTTTTACAGCCGAACGTCCCTAAATATTTTTAGAATTATAAAAAATTACAGCAATTGTTTTTCTGGTCATATGATAAATTGTCGATAGCGGAAGACGAGGAAATTATTGTGCATATGTTTTGGAGACGGGATATGAAAGAAGAAAGGTTACACTACCGATGTATGGGCATCAGAATCTGGCAACATGACAATTGTATCGATGTACATACAGACAACAGACAACAGACGGACAACTGGGAATTGCATGTAGTGGTATGATAAACGGTAATGGGGACACAAAAACCTTCAAAGCCTTATTGGTTGACAATCCGTATGGCGATGAGTTGACGGTGATAACGGTGATAACGGAGATGACGGTGCGTAGGACATGTTGAGAAAAGCATATGGGCTAACGATGAGCAATGTGAAAAAAAAAAAACAAATAAAAACTTGAGGCAGAGCATAATTTACAGCTCGACACTATACATACAGCGTTTACGTGGTATGGCGGTCTCTCTGTTCAGGTTCTCTAGCAAAGAGGGTTGACCGCAGCCCCGGGACTACAAACCCTTATGACTTCAAATGGTCGGATAAATTAAAAAATTAAATAAAAAAATATATACTTCGCGGGGCTGTGGGTCAAGAGAGTTGCTAGAACGGTGTGGTGACACTCAAGACAACAACTAAAACTTCAATTCTACTGTCTGGCGTCTCGTACAGAAACATGTTCATCGTGGCTCAAAACCTATCAAATTTGCGGCTTATGCAGCAGCAGGAATTTATAATAAAGCATTTTCTGCCGTCCTTAAAACTAACACAACAATAGGAATCGTTATCGGCAGTCTTTCGTCCCGGCGATGGACTTGTTTTTGGTATCGCTGCCCCGCCTTAAAAAGCTGTTGACCGCGGCCGATGTTTAGTCCGGTATCTAGGAATAATGTATTCTTTTGTATTTTATTTTCGCTACTTAGGTTTTCATTGCGTTTATTATTTTTGTTCACGTATAGTTATTTGGTTTATGTTCAGTTTTGTTTATGTATTTTTTCCGTTAATTATAACATCTGGCTGATTTGTAATGTACATGTATTGCACAAGTATTTTGATGGTGCTGTATTGGACCTCGGGTCTGTTAGCACCCCCATTGTAAATGTGCGCGCGAAACAGCGTCTGGTGAGGTCTCCGAGACGTGCACTCGATGCTGCAAAATAAGCTTAAACAAGCCGTAGAAATGAGCAAATGTCTCAAAATATGTTCTACAAAGTGGAGGAAGGAATAAAGTATGGCCCTGGTATAAAATATAAGGTAAGTACTCGATGTCACGTTATAAACTCTACCTGAGAGTTTAAACGCATTTTTCTCGTAACAGATTTTTCGCGCACGTTTGGCATATTATTTCAAAAACTACTTGACCGATTGAGTTCAAATTTTAATTGGGTGTTCAGTAAACATCCCTTTATCGATTGATGAACCAGAAATACAATAACTTATGTACTTTTCTTTCCATAGAGAAAATTTTTTTTCTCAATTTTGTTGAGAAAATTTGATTTTTTGAGTTTGACAAGTTACCATTTCCTCAAATATAAATTCTCTTCCTGTGATTTTGAGAATTGTACGCGCATCGACAATGACTTGTTAATAGTAGAACTTATATTATTTTGTGTGCACGTAATTAAGCTCGTTTGTATGTTGCTGGCGATTTTTATTCATAATCTAGGATTCAAACAAGACGTTTTATGTATGCTTCATAAATTACATCACATAAATTATACATTATTACTTTTAATATGATGTCATAATAATAATTAGAAATACTCCATTGCCTGGAATTTGGGTATCAGGAGATTTATGTAAGTAAATTGTTGCAGAACAATGTCGGTACCATTATGCACCAGCACTGTTATGTTAATTGCTCATAGGAAAATCAAGTATCTACCTATTCGAGCATTGTAAACATCTTTAGTTGTAATAAAAATATGATTTAGTATCACATAGTTTGAAGATTATTTTAGATATTTTGAAACCAAACATGTACAAATACCTGGTGTAAATACCACTGATACGTAATGTAGAAATGCGCAATATGTCAGGTACGTCAGGTTTTTTAATGGTAATATTACGTAAGTACATATGAGTTCAGGAATGATAAAGAAAAAACAATCCTTTGATTTTGACAAATAAGAAAAACACATATGCTGACAATTATTAAGAAATCGATCAGACTGACAGAAAATATGAAGTACTTAAAGGAAATAAATAGTGATATCTGAGATATGGGCTATATTCTTTGTAAATATAATTAAAAAAAAAAACGCAACTTCAGAATTATACAAAATATGTAGTTGAATTACACGATTCATTCCGTTGTTTCTCATTACTTCATCGTAATTAAACGAACAGTCAATTGCAGTTACGAACACAGGTGCGCATGCAAAGTACCGCGGCTATATAATAGCTCAAAAGAGCATCCGAGCGAGAATTAATTTGTTCCTGTGTTGTGAGCAGTGCGTTTCCAGCAGGATGTTATGGTGGAAATCGAGCGTGCAAGGGCCCTTTAATAATTGATATTCAAATATTCGTTCGTGTGCTGCAAACTCAATTAAACTTTGCCGAAGAAAAATTTGCCCTGAAAGCGGCGCGCGGCGGGCGTCGGCACCAGCAGTCCGGGTTCCGCGACCGGTTAAGGTAAAATCGCATAAATAGCACGCCGAGCTACGTCACCCAACAAAGTTTGAGCTAATCCGAAACTTTTTTTATATTCGAATCAATACGAATTTATTATTTCGTTCTTTTTCACTGAATTTCAGTAGATTTCGCGCTCTCGTGCCCAATAAGCGATTTTCAGGTAAGAAGATTTCATTTTGCAAAAAAAACGATTGGTTTGAAAATTTCGGACAAGATTGATGGATTAGGTACTGGAAATTTTTAAAAGATACTAATATTGTTAAAAACAGAATAGTAGCATGCTTTTGGAGTTTTGAAAAAGAAAATTGTTAAAGCTTATTATACCGGGAGAACCAACGTGATGTTTTGACCTTTTGTTTCTCAATTTGATGCTATCTCACTCTTCCCAATATCCGCCTTTCTGTTGAAGTTAAACAGTTTCAAGATAAAATTTCACCCCATTTTTTCGAAAATCTTGCGTGATAAAATTTTGGAGCTCGGATTTGTTTTCAAGGTAATTAATTGTACTCGAATCAATTATTTCATATTCAATTCACAAAAGCTATTTTCCCTAAAATTATAAATATTTTACGATTTCCAATTGTCTTTTTTTCGACAAACCTACTAAAATAAGTAAAGAAAACTGATGTGGCCAGGCACATGACTGATAAAGTATGATAAATACTATATAGCAGTGTTAAACGTTGATGATCTGACAATATATGTCGATAATGCATCTGCTAATGCTTCACTAACAGAGTCAACTGCTATGCATGACTTTCAAATTTACAGTTGGCTCACGAAGCTAACTTATTAATTTAGCCAAAAAATTTCATAGACAAATTATACAAATTCTCTTCTACTTTAATTTATTATTTAACTATTTTGACGAAATTACAGAAATTGTCATACTACGCATGATAAAGTAAGAATCTGATGTGGCCATGTGCCCGACTTTAGAAGATTTATTTCTGAATTCAATTTGTGTGATTGTACAGAAGAAACCAAAAAAAGACAATCAAATCAGGACAAAAATATAACAATCTGATCGTGTCAACCTCTCAAAATTACAATTTATATAAAAGGCTGATGTGGCCAGGCACATGACTGATAATGATGACTTGATAAAAACCGGTCGTGTCTGTAACAAAATAAAACTAGTTAGCCATGATTTGCCAGATGTTTTGATTTTATTAACGGTGAGTATTGTCAAAATATCAGCGTTTGACACAACCTACTGGCATTAGAATGAAAATATCTGTCAAATCTGGGCTAACTAATTTTATATTAATGCAGACACGACTGATCTCGATCAATTTGCTCATGCAGATTATTTTTTTCATTATTAAACTATTTTGACGAAAGTACAGAAATGGCTGCTCATTTGCAAAATCCTTGAAAAATGCTTAGAGTGAACATCCACTTTCTTGGAACCTTTTGGAACTAAAACCTTTTCAGCACTAAGTTTAATCGTGAAACTCTAAATATAAAGTTTCGTCCCGTTACTTTTAGTAGATTCTCCGGAAACGTGGCCACAAAAAAAAAACGGATACACACACACACACACACACACACACAGATACACAGACACACAAAAACACACACACACAGCAATTTTGTTGTACCTTGGTAAAAAAGGTCAAAATAGTGTATAAATGACATCATTGCTCAGTAAGAATTGATGGTCGGAAATTTGATATTTCACAGAAACGTGTATTTTAATAATTAAAAATCTATGTTTGACGATTTTTTCAAATAACAACCCGTGTCAGAGAATTTCTCATTCTTACGCGCTCATTGTATGTACAATATGTACATACTTCCTATTAAAGAAGCATCCTAACTCTTGTATTAAACCATGTAATATTGTTTCCTGGATGATAAATTAATTTTATAAACGACTCACAAATAATCCAAATTTTATGTTAATAATAATACACATCAGCGATTAGGATCACATAAAACATCGACCGGTTGTAATAAAACACTGAAAAAGAACAACCACGTAGATTGATGAATAGAATTTACATAAAGTTTATACACAAGCCGATAGGCGAGTGTATAATCGTGCAAGTAGATACGTAGAGTACATTATGTGATTGTCAAATAATATATTATCATTGTATTCGTTTCGCTTATACAGACTTTTTATTTCAAATAATTTAATAACTCACCATAAAGTCCAAACAAAAGCAAAAACAGTGAACGGCAAAAAATTACGCAATTGTAAAAATTAAAACTTAGATACCCTTTAATTTTTTTATTAAACCGCCAAAAGCCAAACCGTTTTGAAGGTTGGAATACTAGATAATTAATTTGCCCTCGAGATAGTACGGAAAAAAAGGTCGATCTAACCTTTCTTCTGCCAGCAGTCAAGCACGAGCGACGATAAAAAATTTAACACGGTTAGTCCAAGGCGACCCTTAATGTAAAAGAAATGCAAATTAAAACTTGCGATGTGCGTAAGAATGTAATTAGCATAATTACTTTGGTTGTTTTAGGCGGAGCGCGGCGGCGAGAGGGGCGCAAAAGTTGGGTGGCGGCGGCAAAGGTCGTCGTCGGAATTGCGCTTTCGTCATTACGTCGAAGAACATGGGGTCGCGCCACCGCCGTAGCCGCCCCGAGGTGAAGAAAACGAAGAAAACGTGTAATTTAAATTTAATTGTGGTCTGGAGTCAAGTCGCCATTAAAACGTCGTTAGTTGAGTGAATTTATGAGTCCGCAAATTGCGCGACAGCGTCGCGGAACTTTTGACCCGCATTAGCGATACCAGACAAAGTAATATTTACAGATGGCCGATCTCATTGATCCACCGCTGCGCTATATCTCAAAGAATTTACTACAAACGTTTTTCTTTATGCGTTGGGAACGTTTTAATTAAAATTTTCCATTGTTTTCTTTTCTACGTCGTTCATGTGTTAATTGCTAGAATAATGTAAATTGGCAACAATTACATTTTCAGCTTATTTAATCTATTTTGCAAACAAAATAGGTTAGAAAGGAAAATACAACACTCTTCTAGTTTGCAATTCAGTGCATTCGTACAAAGGTTGTTCATTTTAAAATTGCTGATTGATTTTTTAATGAAATCTCAGTTTTTCACTAGTTCACAAATCTAGTTTTAGCATTAGCTAAAAGTCTTCTTTTCGGAGAAAATAGTCTCAAAAAGTCGAGCCAGCATCCAAACTAAATTTAAGTTACACCAATGGGGAACACTTAGGTAATATCACCTTTTATACTTAGCAATTTAAATTAGATTAATATATCTAGATAGTCATCAAACTAGGTGTTATACACAAGTACCTATGATGTGTTGTTAATTATAAAAAAATGAAGAGTGAAGATCAGCATGGAATCCTGCTCAGGCCTGAAATGTTCTGGCCAAACCGTACAATCACCAAGCTCAGCTGTCCAAGGAATTAAATTAAATAAAAAAAGCGAGGCATGACCACACTGATTCCGAGTTTGGCGGTAATGAATTACTACGTCAAAAAGTTGTCACTAGTTTTTGTCTGCTTTGCCTTAAAGTTCAACGTTAAAGCTTTCATTTCAACATAGTTAGAGACTTCTGTCAAGTGAATAGACTTTCTTATCACCATAAATAGATATCCTGGTAGATATGCCATTTGAAAATGTGGACATAGGTGGGGCGGCCTAGTCCTCCTTGGCATTGTCCATAAAATTCTTCAAATTTCGCAATTAATTATGATGCCCATAAACCTGTTTTTATCTGTTTTCTTTTTTCTAACGTGTGAAAAGCAAGTTTTGCACCGACCTGTAAGAGCTAATATAGTGGCTTTAAAGGAATGGCATTCCAGGAATACAAGCACAATTTTCAACAACAAATGCTTTGTGCCTAAGGTGGCAACGAGGCACTTGATAACTACAAATGATTAAATTAGCGCGTACAAAAATCCAGTGTGAGATTGTACGATCTTGGTGGCCAGTAAATGAAACCGTTGCTGGAGTTAAAACGTTCAGGCAACACTTCTTCCAATAAAACAATTCTCTGACAAGTAATATAAGCAGTTATATGGATTTCCTCTCCTTATATTTCCTCTATCTTATATCCTATAACATGCATGTCAAACTCAAAGGCTGATATCGGGCAAAATAAAAAGGCGAAAACAGCTGATTTGGTGAGGAGTTGGAGAACAGCTATGGAAAGTACAAAATACAAATTTCACATAAACTAGGATCACCAATTTGATTGATTAATGATAAAGAATATCAACCCGTTGTTATATCTAACTCTAAAAACTATAAATTGAGAATATTGTAAATAATGTATAGCAACTAGTGTAGTATTATTTTAGTATGCTTTAGTAGGCATCTAGTTTTTTTTTAACTTAACGTACGTTATATTTAGGGGGGGGGGGGGGGGGGGGGGGGTCGATGGCGTATGGGATAGAACGGCTGCTATGTACGCTGGAGGCCCAGGTTCGAATTTCGGCTCGGGCTAAAATCGACTGTCCTGGTGTTTTAGGCAGGGAACAAATACCTTTGCATGCCGCCTTTCATCGGATGAGGAAGTAAACCCGGTGGCCCCGTGTGCTGTCATGATGCGACGTGCACGTTAAAGAGCTCTTACTAGAGGTTGGTCCTTCAATTCGACATTCCTGGGTGTGTGTAGCCTGCCCGTTTTGTTGAAGTGGTACCAACCAACCTAACATTTCCCATACAGAAATATAACCATTTTTTAATTATTTTTTTGAATACATATTTACTCAAAAAGCAGCAAAAAAAAACGTTGTAGGTCATGATGCTCCGCTCCGCCTTCGGCGTTGCGCCGCATTACCGCTCGTCGGGCTATTCCGTACTTGCGGCACTTGTGACATAAATAACTATTAGGTAGGTGGTCCGCAGAAACTTTTTTCATAGAAACATAAGATTTCATAAAGTACAGAAATAAAAGAGAACAAGGGCCAATGTAATGTTTTCTTGCTACGTCAATGGAACTATTGTTCGCAGTGATTTCTTTAAATATCATTCGAATAGGTAAAATGAGTTTTTGATACGATGCAGTTTCAGTTGATGCTTGTTGTATGTGGGAAATTGCGTTAAATCGTCTAGTTTAAACTGTTTTTTTTTTTTTAAATATACGCCTGTTCAAGCTTGTACCTTGATTTTAATTATTAAAAACCAACATATTTTTATACCCCCGACATTTACTGTGGTGAGGGTATATTGACCTTGCCACAACATTCGTAACACCTTTAAGGAGGCGTGGCAGATATGGACTTTTTCTTATATTTTACGCTGGTGCGTATTTTATCTTAGGCCCGGTTCAAGTCAATTTTCTTACAAGTTTTCTTTCAAATCCCAGAATTGTTGAAGAATAATGGGGCTGGATAACCAACGTACCTTGGTATAGTTACGAGATACCAGACCAAGAAAACAGTCATCAATATCTTGAGTCGATAAAAATACTCCTCGGTTGGTTCATTATGTAAACTTGGTAAATCCCATGCTTATTTACTTAAATGTACTGAACTAGACGTTTTCAACGTTTGACAATTTGAATAAAGGCTTGAATTTGGTAGGCGAATGTTAGACCAGCCTTTACAACCAATAGACACCCCCCGCCCCCCCGATCAATGTACATCGTCACCGCGAAATATTTCCCTCATCAACTGCAGACGATAGTGGTTCGCTATGGGGAAACATGAATTGTTCCATCGCAACAATACGCTTCATTTTCGTAGGTCATCAGCCGGGCAACCGCCGAACTATCATCGCCACCACACGAGCTTAATTACAGCATAAACTCGACATCGACGGCGAAATAGTAATTTCATCGAGGGTGAACACTGAACAACGTGCGTTCAAACACTTAAAACTTCGCGTTGGTCCACTTTCGTGCCCTTTCGAGTTACTCATTTGCCCGCCGAGTACACGCTGGTTTTTTGTCTCTCGTCCCCGTCGACCGTAGAGGGTGAACAGCAAGCTGGTTTGTATAGTACAGGTAAAGGGTCCTCATGCAACGAACAACCAATTAATTTCTGGGATGCATGTGCACGTCTAGCAGCCCCATTCACGACGACGCGCCCTCTCCGACGGTCTGATAGTCTGCCGGATGAGGCATTCGCAATGTTTATTGCGATTTAGAGCAGCCCCCCGCGACCTACCCTTCCTTTCCGACTCGTTGCCGGAGCGATCCTACGAGAGCACGCCAACTAAGCAAACAACGCGACCCCCACGGCGGCGGGGAATAACAAGAGCAACGATAAGGGTGGTTAGCGGCGTAACTGTTATTGGCCCTCGGCAGATGCTAATCTGCGACGGAAACATGCGCTTCCATGCGTATAAGTTGCGTTCTGATTGCTAGTGTAGTGTACCACCGGCAAATATGATGTTTTCGTAGAGGGTGCCGTTAGTTAGGTAATATTACAGGGGTTATGGGATGATCGTCAATGCAGAATTTAATTTGCGACTCGAAATATGGTTGTAAAAGTGCAATGAAATCCTAATATGTGTATTGCAAGAAACAGAAACAATATTGCTTTGCGTTGTATTCAACAACAAATTTTGCGCGCATGAACCCATAGTTGTGCGAGGATGAGACTTGATATATCAAATATTCATTAATAAAAAATTGGAAATTTAATTAATTAGCTTTAAGTTTTTCGCAATAACTAGAATAAAATTTGACCACGTAGATATGCTTGTCATAATACACTGAGCGGCATAAAAAACGCAACACCTAAAATGATGAACAGTTTCAAACAGCAGTAACTTTAGAACGTATTGCTCGATTTGAATGAGGTTTTTGTATTTGAAAGGTCCACTTTTTGCGAATGTTTCTGTATGTGTGCTACCCATTTTTGCGCTTTTCCATTTCAGCGATGGTGAATAACGTTAATGCTTGTTTTCTTCCTACAGTTTGAAGCTTGCTGTAGGGTGCACCGACAAAAGAATTTAACTTTAAACAAAAGGAGCTTGTAGTCTCGTCTGTTCTGATCATTTATGTTTTTTGTTCAAATTTCTATTGTTGTTAACGTCAAAGTTACAAGATCTTAAAGATAACGCTGCTTCTTCGGCAGCGCCATCAGAAATTAAAGCTAGCCATGGATAACGACAAAATTTAATTAAACTGTGAAAGTAATGATCAACATATTAATAACGAGTATTGCCTCCCCTCGCTTGAATTGTATTCTTCATCCTTCTAGGCATACTTCGAATTAGGTTTTGAATCTCGTTTTGCGGAATCTGATTCCACTCTTCTTCTAGCGCTATTCGGAGATCATCTAGCGTTTGTATTTTGTTCTATGGGGTTTAAATCAGGGCTACGTGCAGGCCATTCCATTCTGCTGATATTCAAATCATCCAGGTATTGGGACACTATGCGGGCTGTATGGGAGCGTGCATTATCGTGCATGAACAAGAAGTTGTCACCAATAAATGGCCCAAAGGACGGTTTTAATTTAAAATTCTCAAACAATTATTACTACAATTATGACAATTATGGCAATTATGACTACTTCCGGTACATTCCGGAAATAAAAATTGTCACAGTTTTCAGGATGGCTTATTTTATGTTAGTTTTTGAGAATTTTAACACACTTTAGTTCTCAATCTCAATCTCAATCAGAAAAGGCCCCATAGCCACTTCGAGCTTTTTACTATTTTTCGTATATTCAAACGTGCAATATTATTCTACTCACTAGGTTTCGATATGTTAAACCTACATTTGTATCTAAACCACCCTCAACACCTACAACCCACACCCATCAGTGCTAGATTTCTTTTACCTTTTTCCTGTATTTCCTGATATAATAATATCATACTCACAAGATTTCAGAATCTTCATTTTTTTTTCACAGCTTTTCCGGCATCTAACGACCATTGTTCATTTACAAAAAAATGGTCAGCAGAAGTGCTAATCGACCACTGTACGTCATTGGTGCACAGAATCGCAGAACAGATCATGTCAAGATCCTTATATCATATTCAATTTTCGAGCGTCATTTGTTTCTGCCTAATTTTTAATGGCAACCTCCTGCGTTTACTACTGATCTTGACAGATAATAGCATTAATGGTGGCATAATATTCTATGGTGTTTCATAACCAAATTTTCAAAAAAATACTTTGGTTTGCGAGTGGAAGATGAATAGAGGCGTTCTCTACAAATTTCTTCGAAATCCAGAAACAAAACATCAGGATTTCAGTTAGAGTACTGAGTTTTCTAAGAGACCTTTTTGAAATTTTATCTTATCAAAGCTTTTACTATCGATTATATGTACCTCACTCGGACACACGTTTCTTGTTTAACTACAAACTTAATTGTAAAAGAGACCGGCCAAAGACACATAATCGTATCGAACATTTTCCGGGGTAAGACACTAAAATAATAACAAAAAGAACTATCAAAATCAGTAAAACAATAACGAATACTCCGAAATTAAGTACTCTTTAAAGTTGTTTATTATTAAAGTGGCCTGTTATAAAATTAAAAGAAAATGGTATAAAAATGTCATAATTGCAGGCAGAAAAATTTATGTCATAGTCGTAATGTACATATATTAGATCTGAATCCTGAATCCATAATTTCAGATCTCTATAATATGTAATTGGTAAGTGTATTTGTATGACCTAATTAAATGACCTGTAGTTAGTTGTATAACCTAAACTGTACCGATCAGTTCCAAGACGTACAAAATCCCCTTCAGGTACGATACTTGGTGTACCAGATTTTATGTAACTGCTACTGTTATCATTGATTTGTCTATCAATAACAAAAAACGATACATTTTCTCATGATGGAACAAAACTCATGATTTCCACATTAATTACATATTGTGACAATGGAATTAAATAACTGTTACGCTTGTTTTTTTTAATAACAAATTATAATCTTATTTTTATTGCTTAATTGCCTATGAAATTATGAATCTGGCTTGGCCGCAACAATCCTACGAATATTATGCGCGCCTGATACTAAAATCGGTACATAGCCTATGTGGTCGCCCGGATATACATGCGCTCAATATATAGAGTATTTTTTGCTGATCTTGCCAGTAAGTTAACCGTTAAAAATAAAAATAAAAAACGCGAAGAAATTAAAACTAACCAGAATGGACTCCAATAGGTGTTCGATTGTAATAATAAATATAGATTAACATGAATAAGAATACGTTGAATGCGGATATTCAATAAACAAACTATGGATTGTAAGATTTACAGGACGCTCTCATGATTTCCTAATCCCAGAAGTTTGCCAGTATTGAATGAGTGTCAATCCTCCGCAATTCAATGAGTGAAAGAGAATGGCATAGTCGGACGAGAATCAATTGTTACACTGTCTACGTAGCTGCTTTGTTTTTGTTTTTCTTTTTAATTTATTTTCGACAATTTAATTCGTTACTGCTATTACGTTTTATTTAAAATTAAAATCATTATCGACAACTGATTAACGTAAGTCGTCGTAAGTTTCTCTCCAAATACTGCCATCGATGCTGTTTCATGCGACCCTGGTCAAAATTCGCGTACATATTCGATCAGTTCACATCGGCTCAGTTTCTTTGGTCCCTAGAAAGTTTAAATTATTGGTGTTCATTTTGATATTTCTTATCTCAATATCCTTTAGCATAATATCTTAAATTACCTACTGTTGATAGGATTTTAACTTTTATTTTACTTTTCCAACAATTTAGCTCAAATTTGTGCTTGATTTTCGTACATTCATTTATTTTTGTATTAAATTTATTATAATTCATTGTAAAAGGTTGTCTTGTTGTCGAAATTATTATCAACTGCAATACGGAACTTTGCATCATTTTTTATCCACAAATTCAGTTCATTTCGATATGCCATGAACGCCAGAGATAGGAAGTAGAATTGAGCGTAAGATTGATCGACTTTTTTCATGGCCATTAAGAATGCCAATGCATTTAAAGTCATTTATCACTTGACTGTGAAAACGCTTACTTTCGCTACTGGTCGGTATACGTTTAGAGATCGATATATTATCCATAAAACCCATTATTGTATATATTTTGATGTTTTCAAGTCGTTTGCCAAGTTATTTTTGTCTATAGACCATATTCTGATGCAATAATATGACCCTAAAACACATATTGGGCTAATGCAGAATCGATCGAATACAATACAAAATTCCACAGACATGTTTTGCAATATCACAAAAAGCACTAATGCCCTACAAAATTATTAATCAACTAAAATTACTCCGATTGAAGTGTAAATATTAATATAGGCAAATGGGTCCATAATCAAGGTCCATTGCGATGCCAAAAATAATTTAATCACTTTGATCCGACATCGACAAATACAATGTGTATACACAGTATACATATCTATTTGCGTTTGAACGTTGTTTACCAGCCCCACGCATATTTTAACATATATTCGGGTGCGTATATGTATCAATTACCATTTTGTACTTGCCTAATGGTATTTATGCCAGCAGCACCTGTAATTTATTATGCTCTAACCCGTCGTTATTAAAGATAAGCAATAAGCATTGTTTACTTATCTATCGACATCCAAACTATTACGCTAAAGTAAATTCACCACACTCTGGCGAAATGTAATACTCTACAAATTTTATTAGGTAGTAAACGTGTAGACAATGTTGTTCGAGTACGTGGTTACATTGTGGCGATGGTACATTGTCTTCTTACATTGAATTTCGCGAGTAAACTGACGACCTCATTGCCGATATTGCCGCCTGCACCGTGCGGTAATGATTCGGGCTTTGTCGTAAAACCGTTCTTTGTTACTGCGATATCTTTAGCTGGCGCTTATTACGGTGGAAAATCAGTGCGTAGTTTACTCTTGGATTAAGTATTTAATGACTATGAAGTGGATAAAAGTTTAATACTAAAGATTTTGTTCATAGTTATCTGCGCCTCTAAAATTAACACAGATGACATAGTAAACTACACATTCTTTACATTTAACTGTCTCAGGAAATATGTAGATTGTAGTTGTTTTAGAAAAGATTACGTCATAAAAGTAGTTTTATTTATTCACATTTTGCACGTCATGTCAATTTGATCGTCAACAAGTTATCAACTTGATATTTGATAGCAGAATTTAGTAAATTTTAAAATACTAAAACAAAATCCAAAAGAGAAATACTTTAAACTACGTGGATTATGTGGACATTTGATAATTGTCTATCTTTTAAACAAATAATGAATAACCTGATAAAAGAATACCTACTATTTTCGTATTTTACTTCTTACTAAAAACACAGGTTGTGCCTCATTTAACACTAAGAGCAGTATGTTATCAAATGTAGTTGTTTCCATAGTTTATTGCTAATAATAATGTTGATTTACGATCAAAGAATATAATAAAAACAAAAGACAAAATAGTAAAATAGAGATAAAATATCCAAATTTGATATATGAGCAATAAATTAAATTAGAATGTTAATTAGAATGTTAGAATGTTAGAAGAATGCAAATTTAACAATTTCTTTGTTTGCAGTATAAATCTCACTATGGATGTGCATTATGCTGCATTTTCAAAGACATCTAAAACTCTCTATGAAAAATTACCTGTTTTTGAGGAATGAAAATGTTGGTACATTATGGGTATAGTTAAATCCATCTGGGGACAGACTGTATACATGGTTACTCATAACTCGACACAAAAAGTCAGAAGTGCGTACAATAAGTATTGTTCAAATCGGCCTTTGTTCTCGAGATATATGACTTTAAAGTTTTGAGATCGTGATGAATTAAAGAGCCGTATCTACTCCGATTGACTTGAAATTTTGGCTGTCCCTTTGCTGTGCCTTCTTAGATAGATTATCTATAGAAGTTTTGAATTTTATAAACAATTACGTTGGTCGCTTGACCATTTTAGAAAAAAAAATTTTTTTATAGAATTTGCCTATCTTCTGGGAGTGCAAAACCATTTTTTTATTGTTTTATTCAGTTGAGAAATGACGACCAGTTTTGTGTCAGCGAATCCGACATTTTTTACATTGGTATGTGTTTGCGTTAAACGAAATAACTTTGTTTGAAGTTGTAAGTTGGAAGTTGCACATTCCAAGCTATCTGTTAGGTATAAAATGCATAGAGTTTACGCTTATTTTCTGTTTAAAAAAATATCTTAAAGTTTACTTACGATAGTCCATTAGGGGCGTTTTCATGTTTTTTTAGACATCAATGGGTTACTTAATTTGTCCATTCAATACTTTTTAGTTATAACTATAATTGTATGCAAAGGGCTTATAATAAAAAATTAGCTTTCTTACTTCTTCTCCCTATTGACGACAAGCTACTAAATTTAAAAATTTCTTATTTTTACGATGTTTAATGTCAAATATCTCTGATGGGACCAGGACAAAAATCTAAAACTTTAAAAAGTAATTCATCTTTTCATAAGGTTTAATAATAAATAAAACCATTCTTGTGTATTGCACTGTGTTTAGAATCACAGCCCTTTAAAATGAGAGAAAAATCAAATGGCGGGTTAAACAAATTTACTTACTAATTCTCAGTAAACACAAAACAAAGCATACTATTAATAACCATTATGTCATTTTTTACAAAAGAGACCTATAAAACTAAGTGATCTTCATACGTTTCTGAAGTTGATATGGTGTAACATCTTATTACACCTTCTGTTGGTTGAGGAGAGAATTTGTGAAAACTTCTAGTTTCTTTTATCTGATTGGATCTCTGAACTCTACCATAAGGATAGTTTTGTGTTCTGAAACCTCTTCTTTTGCCACTAAGATGTAGTTTACCCCTGGTAGGTGTCCATTACAAAAGGAGCACATATCTTCAACATTAAGGATTTGGCTATTACACTTTTAAGACTGGCTTTAGCCACTAGTCGCTTCGTTGGGTCACAACTAAGGGACCGGTGGGGACAGTCCAGTAGTGGCCAACATTAACATATTGAAAACATCTAAGCCTACTGGAACTGTTTATTTATTTACATTATATTTTTATAGAAGCAGTAATATAACATACTCTTACTGATAGTATATGTATATTACTATTTAGAAATATGTGTGTTGTTAAGTAATTATTCTATTATAATTATTTTAAGCTGAGTTAATAACATTGTAATAAAATGAAATAAATTTAAATAACTGTGCTTTTCTAACTTCAGGACGGAATTATCGTATTTGTTAGTAAGCGCTCATTAACGTTTTTCCCCAATTTTGAGTGTTTGTTACTTCAAACACGGTGCAATACACAAGAAAGTTTTTATTTATTATTAAACCTTATAAAAAGGTGAATAATTTAAAAAAAAAGTTTTATTTTCTGAAATAGTCAAACGATCACCTCTGGACAACTTCAGATGGATTGACCCGATACACAATGAAATGCTCTTAAATTTGCAAAAATCAAGATTTCTGAATATCCATGTGTACTTACTTCTGTAGTATACTCCTGTATATTATGAGAAAAGTCCATTATTCCCGATACGTTTGTCGGATACTTACAGTTGGAGCCTCAAAAAAGATCCTCCGTCTTTCCGAGCACTGTTGACCCACCATTTTGCCCAAATATGTCCAAATATGTCCAAATACAATGATGAAAACGTAATCATAAAACAAATAGAAAACTTCCAAAACCCTCAAAATATAAACTAGATTAAAAAATATTTCATAGGTGTCATAAGCTCACTAAAAGACAACATAATTTTGCTATTAGGTAAGATTATCTCAATGTTTGGTTTTTTGACCCACCATACTACGTATACCAAATAATACCCTATTTTTCTCGGCAGAACTGCGTGAACTGTGACCGTGGATGCCTTCAAACTTATAGAATGAACAGACTAACGTAAACAACATTTCGTACAGTAAAATTATAGCTCGAAAAGCTGGCGTAGACCGTAATAACAAAATTTCGAAATGTACAAAAGCGGAAGAGCGGCCGGCGGAAGCGGAGAGGCCTCCCGATTGTCCACTCTTATTATAAAGCTCTCGGCAACTCGTCGTAAATTCGCGAGTTACGAGCCGCCTTCATTAGGGTGGCGATACATTTTGATAAATGACGCAACCGTGCGAATTTTGCCCCGAATAAAATAACAATGGACGATGAGAGAGGCGCGCCGCCCGGCGAGTTTTGTCGCTTCCGCGTCGTCCGTCGACTCTTCCCCGGTGCGAACAAACTGACAACTATACATTTCTGCAGGGAGAGGACGGTGAATAGTCGTCCGAAAATATCCTCTTGACTAATTAGCGGGTATTAATTAATTATAACGACAGGAGGCGGCGCTCTTTCGTTGTGCGTGTGGCCCGCTCGACGCAAGACGGGTAATTTTCTGAAAAACAAATATAATTGGCTTCCAATTGGAAATGTTTGGAAGTTTGTTGGATTATATTCGTCGTGATGGTTAAGAAATACCAGTAAGTACCTCCTACGCGTTTTATGTTCGTGCTTAATTAGTTGTTCTAAGGAGTTGAAGTTGGACAGGCAAAGTAATGAATTATTAATCAGAAGAGAAATTTCTGGGAAACGGTATTGACCCTTGAAGCCGTATTTCACTTAAGAGTAATTCTTATCTGCCTTATCGGGATTAATTTATGCGAAATACATTATTTATTTGCATTTTACAAACACATATAACTGTTGTTTTACAAGACGGTATTATTTTTCTCCAAAATTTAGTAGAGGATTTATTTGTGAATTCAACTTGTGGGAGTGTACATAAGAAACTGAGAAAAAGATAATTGAACATGCCATTAGGTGTGATTCTAAGAAAGTCATAATTTGGTTCTCTACATTGAAACAAAGCAATCTGATCGTGTAAACTTGCCAAAAAATACAGTTTATAAAAACAAAAATTAAAATAAAACCCGTTCAATGGTGTTAAATCCGTTAAAAACCGTTCAGTCATGAAATTACTAAATGATTAACAAAACTCCATCTCTCGGGCACCAAATAATAGGGAATAATTTTGTCCAAAAATAAGGTACCAAACAAATCCCTGAATGTGGCTTTTTGGATGATTATCGCGGTAGGTATTTATTTGCACGTAAAAAAGTTGCAAGAGTTATTTTATGCAATACTTTCCTCTAAGCGTATTAGGTAATTTTAGAACCGTATGCAGTTTCTACCTTTCCTTAAGTAACTTTATAAACAGTATTGGTTCGCTATTTGGCACTAAATGTGGCTATTTTTTTATGATTGTTTATTCATTTATAATAAGTATTTTTACTGTAGGCTCAATGTACTATCGTGGCCATATATTATGTCCCTTCTTTTGACGTCCATTTTCTCAGCAACCTAGAGGCCAAAAAATTTGAAAAAATTCTGGTGCTATCCTTGATTAATATGATACAACTCATAAAAATTAGAAAGCTGTATGTGTTGGCGCTTTCCCAATTTTTCCAAATTAAGAAGAATTGGCGCTGTTTTTGCCGCGTAAATTTTATTCGTTTAACTTTAGCAATTAATTACTCCGGAATTAATACATAGATTTGAACGAATTAAAAAGAAAAATGACCTGCGGAATGCTAGCTTCCAATGTGCATTTTTGCAAAATCATTGGATTAGTGGTTGACCCACAAAAAACTATATTATGCAAGGCCAGCCATTCCGTTATTAGAAGAGCTAGAATAATGAAATATAGACAATAGGCTACCCAATAATTCATAGGTTTAAAGTTTATTACATAATCATTGTTTATCTTGCATTTTTCATACAAAAGATCGTGCTGAAACTTCGCGTGAATTCCGACGCTCTACGGTCTTTGGGGTACTGCGGGGAAAGGAGGCGTTATGTCGGAGAGAACCGACACAGCTGGGAGAACCGGAGCAGCTTATTATCAATACACCAAAAGAACCATAACTTGACAAGGTAGTAATTTTAACTAACAATTAAATTCTTAATATTTGCATAATTTTGATTATAATATTGTGACCCGGTATACGAGAGAAATCTCTTCTATCGATTGGCGCTTATGTTTTCTTCAGTTTTTATACAATAAGGATGTAAACAAGATTTTGATGGAAGCGGATAGATCTAATAATATGGAGTTAGCAGATTTTCCGATTAGTAGGTGAATACTAAATTAAGCTTGCTTGATAAACCCAAAACATATTTAAAAGGTATGCCCGATTTTGTTATATAAATATTCAAACTATTATGACAGTTTCAACAGCTTATTTATTAATAATATTTAAATACATGCAGAAACAATATAAAATAAATACAACTCTTGATATATTACATATATTAGAAACGTCAGCTCTGACCGTATAAAACTTAAAAATATCAAAAAACTTTTACAAATTTAGCATCGCAAATTTGTAGACACATAGAATATTTTGCAGATCACTCATTAATTTTAAATGCTAAACCCGAAACCCGATTTAAATTGCCAAGAATTCCCATGGGACTTCCAAATGCCTGTTCGTGGTTCTGTTATCTTTTTGACTCATTTTGCCATTTGTTTTTTATTCGGGAATCTGTCGCCGGACATCCAAATTTCTTTGGCGAGGCATTATCGCCGTATTGTTATATTGTGTCCGTAAACACTGTTCCTCTAGTAACTAATGCACGTGCGATACCCCACTACTGGCAGCGGCGCTGTCGATCCCTTTCCCCGCTCGCCCCTAGGACCGTAGAGCGCCGCGTCAACTGCAGCAATCATGAGATGCTTCAACTCGATCTTTTGTAGAGAAAATGTAAGATAAGCCATGACTATGTAATAAACTTTAAACCTATGAATTAGTGGGTAGCCTATAGTCTATATTTCATTATTCTAGCTCTTCTAATAAAGGAATTGCTGGCATTGCATAATATAGCTTTTTGTGGGTCAAGCACTAATCCAATGATTATACAAAAATGCACATTGAAAGCTAGCATTCCGCAGGTGATTTTACTTTTTAATTCGTTCAAATCTATGTATTATTTCTGCAGTAATTAATTGCTAAATATAAACGAATAAAAATTACGTGGCAAAAACAGTCCCAATTCTTCTTAATTTGGAAAAATCGGGAAAACGCCAACATATACAGCTTTCTAATTTTTATGAGTTGTAGCATATTAATCAAGGACAGCACCAGAATGTTTACAAATTTTTTCGCCCCTAGGTTTCCGCGAAAATGGACGTCAAAAGAAGGGACATAATATATGGCCACGATAGTACTTACACGATTCTAGAATTTTCAACGGTGGCAATATTTTGGCTGTATGTTCGATTTAATATTCCTTCACAATGATTGAAAGTAAAATATTTTAAATATTCGGAAAGCTAATATCTATAGTCGCCTTGCCATTGTTTATTAATTTTCATATTTTATTACAGGGTCAATGAACACGATTATATAATTTTTGTTTTTGCAAATTTGTCTTTTCTTTTTCGGATTTAAACATCGATAATGCCTAAATCAGGTTTGATGAACACGACCCATGAATGTTTGACTTTTCTCTGTATTTTTGAGTTTTAACACTGCCTGTCGCTAGAGTCGTAAAAGTCGAAAGTAATATTGTTGCCTTTTTATTGTTTAAATAATTTTATATTGAGGATTTTATTGCAGGCTTGATGAACAAGATTATAGAATTTTTAACAGTACATTACCTCTATGTTTTATGCGGTTTTAAACATTCTTTTTATTTTGTGGTTGAATTCTAACTATTATAATCGCTTCTGTTATTTTTTATTATATAGCAATTAAGAACAATACTTGTATTTACTCCTGTTCCCAAAAACAAATAATAACTCTATTAAACTGAATTATTTATTTAATATTGAATAGTTGAAAATTAACATTATGACTTAAAAGTTTTTTATAATTTTCTAGATATTTGGTAGGGAGCCGTGGGGTGCCAACCCAAGCGCTAAGCCGATCCTGCTAATAATGTCTACATTTGATTTTGAAACGCCATAAAAGCAATAATAACATCAATAACTCTGGTAAATGAGTCTAGTTTTAATGTTGCAACGCTCTGCCCTAGGGGTGGATATATGTGACACCGCACGAGAGAATCGCCCTAACTGTCATCTCTCGTTTCGAAAGCATTGACTCCTGTGTGTGTAGGCTTATAACGCTCAAACTACTAAACAGAAACAATTGAAATAAAGTGTGTCATACTCCTGAATCACTTCCCCATAAGTGGTATGACACTATCAACATTTTTTGCCTCTCGGTGTACACATAACTGCGAGAGAAATGAAAAAATCTACCTACTTTTTGCACTTTTAAATTAACGCTCATCTACCCGATTTTTCTCAAAAATGTACTAAATGAATTTTGAGTTTTGTTCAGGTTGGGTTGGGTTGGGTTGGCTGTCTCTTCTACAGATTGGCGATTTCTTTTTTACATTTTTATGTAATAAAGGATTTGATGGAAGCGGAACGAATATTATTAATATTTTAAATCGATTTATTATGAATGTTATAATGTTATAAATTTCATGCAGCCCGAGCTACGTCAATCGTAACGGTAAATGGTAACATAGCTGGGACAGTATCATCGAAATCATTTACTTAATACGATGAGAACAATTTCGATCTTTTTTTATTAGAGTGCGATTTAAATATAACACAATGAGATGTAAAATTAGTTCTAAGTAATAATATTTTACTAAAACGGATTCAGAGCGATTCACTGAAAACGTCAAAACATTCAAAACACATGTGAGGTGAAAGCCAATCTGCGCAAGATATTCATTTTTATTTCGGTCTTAAAAATTAACAAATAGTCGGACTGGTATTATATTCAAAAGATTAGTAAATAAGGATTATTTGAATTTGAATTTTTTAAAATTGAATTTATCATTAGGCCCCTTTTGCTAACCTACGAGGGGTCTTATTCTTTCTTTTCTTATTCTCTCCGAGGGGTTCTTATTCTCCCTTTTCTAATTCTCCTCTTTTAAGTTACAGTAAATAGAAATTTGCCAGTTCCTTTGCAGTTCTTTTATTACCATAAAATTACCTAACTAACCCAAATCGCAATACATGTACCTAACTCCTTCAATGCAAATCTAACGTAATAATTTAACAGCTTGTCTCTATTGAATGTAAATCTAAAGCAAAGCGGGGAAAGTGTTTTGTCTGCCTAGCGGGGGCGAGGCGTCGATATAGAGCAGTAAAAGCTTTCTCGACACGGCCGCTCCATAGAATCGGACGCTTTTGTGTGTAACTACGGTAGTTTTGACGGGTCACGTCTCAGGCATTACCTAGTTTTTTCTACACCCACCCTCTCTCGTCTACAGCATCCCTTCGCACGGCTCAGCTCGGCTCGCAGGCGAGGGGGTTGCTAAATCCGGGATGCGGCATGTATTTTACGCGACGCGTTCATCAGAATGCCTTTCATGCGTCGTTATCAGGGTACATTAAACACGGTCGACGCCATCGACGGGCGGAAGCGTCGAACTTCCCTCGAACTACGCCCGGATGACTTATATTTATGACATTATTCAATTTTCAGATTTTCGTCTCGACACTTCGACCGATACTGGAGGATTGAGCGGCGGCAGAGGGAGCTGATAATGTGTTAGGTCCACTGAACTATTAATCCACTGACACTAATGTGTATGGTTTGTAGATTGTTGCCATGTGAATCGGAGTTTGGCAGGAACAACCGTTTAACGCGTAGGTATACACAGGAATATATGAAAAAGGCTTCAAATAAACATGTGTCCAGAAATGCTGCCATTCCGAGTTATAACGGAAGAGTTAATTTTAAGTTGTTAGTTCTAAGTACTTGTAAGTTTAACACTTGCAACGCTTTACTCTTCAGAATCAAATTTTGTCAAATGACAGTGATAATTAACACATTTGTGAGAAAAATAGTAAAGAATATAAGAATATAAAGTCCTATGCCGCCAATGTCAGACGACCGCATGTTACAGAAGTGGGGTGTTGACTAGCAGTGACGTATCAACATAGTACATCATACGTATTTGTCCGCTGTTCGATGTTAGACCGGCAAAATATTTTGCAAAATTTAGTACGAACTATCGCAACGTGCATACTAGGGTGGTTCAAATTGCCTATTTTTATTTAGAAAGCAACAATCCCCCAAATCGTTTCCAAATCCAAAAAAAAGTGGACAATAATTTTTTGCTTTTTACAAATTTTCATTCTTAATGGTGCCTCCTGTCGAGGCCTCCAATTTACATAAGAAAATGCATGGGGAAAAGAAATTTTTTGGTATTTTTCGAATAATTGTTCGGGGTTTCGGAAAACTTAAGACTAAAGTTATAGGACTTTCCAAGGAAGAATTTGACCTGTTAAACATATGGATTTGATGCCCCCAACCCCCACAGTTCCTTGAAATATATCCTTAAATAAAAAAATGTAGATTCTTCAGAAAATTGACCCTTATAATCATTTCATTCTCCTTTTTTTTCTCATAGAAATCGTTATTATAAGTCTAGTGGGATGTTTATAAACACTTGCCAGTTAATTTCCATTTGTTTAAACAAATTTTATTTGTTTAAGTAATTCGTATTTCTTCGAAAATTGGTCTGAATTCTGTTTTCTGAGTTCGCAATGACAGTTTATTATCTTAAAGTGACATTATTCAATAAAAAATTCCTCCTATTGTTTAAACAATAAATTATTATTATTTAAATTTAATTATTAATAATGATAAAATTGGTTGACTTAGGAAATTTAATATTTTTAAAAGAAATGTCCCAATTTTTCAGCATTTTTTTTAACCAATTCAATTTTTTCGAATAAATGATGTTGAAAACGAATAAAATTTTACTTAATAATCATTGAACCAGGTCCCAGGTCCCTGGTTCAAATCCAGGTCCCAGGTCCCTGGTTCAAGTCCAGGTTCAAAATCAAAATTTCGAGGAAAAGAAAATACGTGTCTACTTTTTTGGATTTGGAAACAATTTGGGGGATCGTTGCATTGTCAATAAAAAATTTTCAATGCATTTTTGATTCACCCTGGGGCATACGTGCGGGTGTTGTTTACTCAAAAGTGTGGCTAGCCGAGAGTTTGGCCAAGCATGGGCCAAACTACTCTTTAATGTAAATTTTTAATCATTAGAAGAACTATCAAAATGCTTTATAACTCACATCGGAATTGGTAATAATATTATTATTCATTAACCTTGCCTGTAATAGTACTAACACTAATAAGTTTTGTCAAATTTAACCGATAATGATTATCTTTTTAGCACAAAAATATAAGTCTTTGTAATTTTAAAGAAAAAAATCTGCTAGTACTGGCGGAATCAAAATTATGAGGTGATGGTCTAAGTTCAAGAGTCCCTGTAGATAATTAGAGCATCTTGGTGAGGTTCCCAAGTGGTCTGGCATTTGCCATTAAATCTGTCATTTCCCATTATGTTTGTTTTATAACTTATGATAGGGTATCTGTATAGTAAAATTTGTCTATCAATATATATCATCAATATATTTCTATCAATATATATCACATTAAAGTCGAAGAATGTGGTTCCATCATACATTAAAATTACTTAAAAGCCAATAAGGTTTACAAACAGTGCAAGCTAAACTTTGCAATTATATCTTTAATATTAATAAGTTTTGTAAACTTTAACCGATTTTGATTATTTTCATAGCACAAAACATGTATATCAAGAAGATCACACGACTTTGCAACAAAAATAATTAATTTAAGAATTATCTAAATGCATCATCATTGATCAATCACAACAGTTATTAAACACCAAAGTTTAGCAAAATATTATTATTTTTAGTTTGCTAATATTATTACACTGCACTCCCAATTAACTAGAAAGAATAAAATAGCTTTGGTCTTCTTTTACAAGTAAAAGCAATATTGTAATTTCTGTTGTCTTTTTATGTAAATATTCAATAATTTATTCGATATAACTATGTACTTACTATACTTGATGGAAAGCTAACTTGTACATACCTGAAACAAAAGAAATAACAAAATTATTATACAATGACAATGATCAATGGGTTTACAAAACTGCCATATAGGCAACCAATGATAAAACATCCTATTGTTGGTTGCTTGAATAGTGCAGTAATTGCATTAAATCTTAATCGATTTAAACGAGGAACGCCTGGTAGAATACAATTTGTATAGGAGGTGGAAGAAACTAATAACTACTTCAACAGTAAAATAAATAAAAGCACGTAAGAAGTCGGCGTCTGTAAAGAGTCCTTGCAGACAGGACTGTCCAATTTAATTAGAGTTGCTTCATCGATTTCTCTGGTACCGAAAGCTAATTGCTAATTTGTTTGTGAAACTGTGCTTTGGTAGTCTGTGATCAGCGTAAAAAAGGTAATTAATTATTTTTCTTCACGAGCAAACTTTTTCCTAGTCGTCAGACGTAATCCAAACGCCCCCGCATTCCTTCGCTGTTCCACCCGGATACCGTCCTGTCATGGTGTTTCCGATATAATTTAATATAATGTATAGGTATTTATTGCATTATTCCTGTATTAAATAATACCTAAAGGTACTTATTCCAATTATGTAGTCCAAATACATAAATAAAATAATTATTTTTAATCGAAATAAAATATAATACAAGGCTTAATCGTAATAATCGGTTTATATGTCAATAGGTCGACATTTTGAGAGGATTATCCAATCGCCCAACCCATATCGAATATGCACAAAATATTCGCATACAGCAATAAATTTCGGACCACAGTTCGACGAAAATGGTAAATTAAAATAATCGGGCGCATGTTGGCCTTCGGTTACAAAAATTACACATTTATATGCAAATTCAATGCGCTAGTAGTGGCGCCCGCCATAAAATTCTGCCTCGAAAAGTCAATTTAAAAATGCATTTTTAAATCAACTCGCCGTTGCGCCGTTTTGACGCGACGCGAGCACTACGCCGCCGCGCCGGCCCCATAGAGAAATGCAAATACTATTACTCAAAATACACAAAAGAGTGTCCGTATGACGGTCCGCGTAATGCTGTTAGTTTCGCGTAAAACATCGGTTAATATGCATAACAGGTTACAGAGTTGCAGTGGACATAATACAGCGTGCTTGATTATGTCCCACGCAGCCAAAACGTACCCCATTTACCACATCTGATAATTTAATTATTATCTCCATTATCTGCAAAATATTTGTATTTATAAATCAGCACACCAGGTTTTTGGAAAATCCGCACATGGTATGACGTAAAGATAACTAACAACATTATGGAAAGGAATAAGAAAAATAACTATCGATTCCCACTTGTTGGGATATCTGCAACATTGTAGGAAAGTATGGAATTAAACTATGGATTCCAAACACTTATAGTATGTCCCTCTTAAAACCAAAACCTTCGACCAAATCAAATGCCATGATTGTGCTACCCACTATATTGAGGACACTGGACCACAAATACCATAATAATGTGAATATAGAGGGCAAAGGACTTCCTGTCGTTGACAGTAGGACAAGAGCCATACACTTGTTCTTTATGGAAGTCTATAAAAGGTGGTATCCTGCAAGAAAACAAATTGATCTGGGGGAAGAAATCTGTTTTCTAGGCACTATTGTTTGATGATTCAAGGGATTCAGGATTCAGTCAGGGCTTTCTTTTGGTTTTCTTTTGCCACAGTATGCAACTTTTGGAAAATGTCTAAGTATCTTCAAACCAACCTGTTTGAAAATCAACGATAGCTAATGCCTGAAATCAAAACTAACCTCAGTTCAAAAAAAGCGCCGCTATTTGATATCAGAAACCCACTTGACGCAACTATTGAGGATAGCTCTGATAAAGTTAACTTTGTTCACGCTGGACGTGGGTTGAGACTAGGGCTTCCAATCCAGGGATTCCGGGATTCCGGGATCCCGGGATCCCGACAAATAATAAAATTAATTCCAAATTATTTTCTAATTTTTTTGTTGTGGCGAAATGTGGGCACTGATTTACAATAAATCAATTGAACAGTTATTGAAGTATGAACTTCAGTCTTTAACAGCACCCGTTCTGATTAAATTATGTATCAAGTATAAAATGATCGTTGACACCAACATGTTGTTATAATAGGAAGAACAGATTTCGCAAAAAGTAGATATAATTCAATAGTAAACTTAGATAAAAAAAAAATCTGTTTTTATGGTGTGGGTTGGGCTATTTGAACTATATTTGACCAAAATAAATAGCCCAATTCCTTATAAGAAGTTGCACTGAAGACTTCATTAATATTGAACAACAAATATCGTCTTTACTTGAAAACGCGTCTAGAACTGGGTCTTAAGGTCATTATACCTATCTTTTTTACCCAATAATCGCTTTTATTTCAAATGGAAACAGTTAGTCTACTTACATAATAAATCCGTGACGTATGAATTCTAAAGTTATCCAATTTTAAACAAAAGTTTGTCAAAATGTTTTATTGACATTAATGTGAAAAGTTGACTCGATAAATATCTTTTGCCTCGACGATTTATTATACAAGAGCAGGTTTAATAGAGCATCATTTAATAGAGTTTAAATTTTGTTTATTATTGATATCAATACTCACTCTTTGACACCTTTTACACCTTTCGGAATAAAAGATATTGTCAAATCAAGTATATTTCAGGCGTTCGTTACTGACTGGAATTGGTAACTTTTGGCATCCCAGGTGTTTTGATCCGGCAATGTTCGTTTCTTTCATTAATCCCGGCATCCCAGGATTACACAATTTTTAATCTCGATATCCCGGTATCAGTATATTGTCCGAGATTGAAAGCCCTAGTTAAGACGCCTTCCTTTTGGAAATAGCTGTGTGGTCATAATGATGTAACCCAAATGATGCTACCTGTATCTACATTACCCACAATTAAACTATTCAATTTTGGAGAAAATTTCAATTATTTTATCACTTGAAATCATGCTGTATTATTTGATTTACTGGCTTGAATATTCCCATTGTTTTTCCCTTTTTTAATATTTTGCCTTTATGGTTAGACTTTAACTGCTTCCTTCTGTTACTGCTCCCTGTTTTACCCGCTTTGTGTGCACGGTTGCATATGCAAACTGTTTTACATGTTCCAATCTTCCCGTATTGTTTCAGTGCCTTCATTCAATATTTCAATATTCAATATATTTGTATGCATTTAGATTGTTATTTTATGATTGTGCTGTTTACTGTATTGCACCATTTTTATATTACCTTGTTTTGTTCAGAAGTTCGATTCATTAGCGGTAGCTAGATGTGTGTTTCATATCTTTTTATTTGCTAATTGATACCTTTTTATTTTAAGTTATGTCTTAATTTTTGTAATTGACATGTTTTTTGAATTTTGGATTCTATTTGCCCCTATGTTTTGATAATCTTTTGTAGTGTTGGAGACTGATTGTAAGTTGCATTTATGAGCTGAGCAATTTATTTTTGTAACATTGGGTTTTCTGTGTTTTTGCGTTTCCCTTTCATGATGCCTGTTATCGGAGAAACCGATCGGTAGTACAATTATTAAGTTATTCTGAACAAAGAGAAACTGTAAGAGAAACTATAAAGTACATCATACTCATAAATCAAGCGCAAACGTGGTCTGTGTGTCCAGGTTCTCTAGCAAAGAGAGTTGACCGCAGCCCAGGGACTCTACCGGATGGCTATAGTATATGACTTCCCATCGCTTGTGGGTTCTTATCCCGCAAGGAGGGGTGGAAGTAAGGTAATGGGAGAGGTCGTGGGCATGAGGGTCTTAGGTCTGAAGCGCGGACCGCCAGGTCACATATTATACACGTGTACAATAATAATAAAAGCAGTTTGGATGTATAAAATCCAGTTATGGGAACCCATTCATCAGCTCAACATTAACGCCATTCAAATATTCAAAAAGAAAGTGCAAGGAACTGTTGTTGGTGTGCAATAGTACATCAAACTCAAACTTTCATTGGGATCTTCGAGTGAAGATGGTATCTAACTACCAAATTGTCACAATGTTAGGAGAAGAACCACGAGGAATATTTTCTACCATCACTTTGAATCCATCCGACAGTAGACTGCAGCCATTGCATTTTCGCAGCAGAGAAGCAGAGAAGCTTTCAAGTCTCAGTCGCTGCTGTAGTTTCCGTAACAAAAACCAGACATATTCAACTCTCTAGTCCTGTTATCCAAGCCAGTATAACAAAGCTTTACCACTAGGGTTATTTTTACCACAGCGGTGCATCTCTGTACAAATTCAGTTATGCAATATTCCAGTTATGCACGCACACCTTTTACACATTATCACAATGTTTCATTTTAATCAAACTGTGGGATTTTAGTACGTTCGTTTGTTCAGGCTCGGGCAGCATCCTTCTGCGAGAGAAGCATTCCAAAGTTTTGTATTAAGCGGTGCGCCGCTTTGGTGCATTCACTTTAATTAAAATGCCGCTGAATCGGGTGGAATATTTAAAATACGTACGTACACTCGTCGGGCAGATAACGCGCCTGCTGAAGATATGTTATGCGAGCTTTATGTCGGCGAGCTTTGCAGCTTTCCGACGGAAAGAGGTATCACGCTTAACGGGAAAACGGAATTACGGAAGACGCGCGATAGATATAGAGAGCCTTGTTAGGGGTGGATGCTGAGCGCTACCAAGAGGCCCGCGCTAATGAATGGAATAATCTCGTTAACTTCAGAACGTACCGCCCTACCGGCAGAACCGGGTAATCAGAGATTTCAGGTCAGGTTATCTCAAAAGATTTTGGCAGGAATTAACTGGCGTCTCTTCGTATATCATCCGTATTCAAGACAAGGACTACGAAGTTTAAATTATATTATAATAAATTATACCTAAATTAATGAGGAATTGGTATGTGTAGGATTTTGAAATGATGGTAAATGCCTCTAGAGTTTAAAGAGCTTTTTTTGCGTAGAAGACATAGAACCTAGTTTAGTTTATAAATAGTGGTGTTGCTAAATGTACTACAAATTAATAATTAATTAAATCATGATTATAAGAAACACATTTAAAAAAAAAAAACAAGAGAATGAAATCTTCGACAATGCTAAATGTGCCAATGTAGAACACTTTGAGCTGGAAGACCAAGGATCAGTATAGAGTGGGATAAACCAAATCCAAAATCATAGCACACGCAGTGGAGAAACAGAGAAATAAATTGAAGATGCACTACTCAGCTGGAGTATCTCCATGACAGATCGTTCATCTATCATCGATGGTCAATAGTGGCGTCCCTCAATGATCTGTTCTTGGCCCACTCCTATACAATCTGACCACACCAGATCTGCCTGGTAGAGTACAGCACTACATATTTAGATGTACGGGCCAATTTCCAAGACAAACATGAATAAAGCTTTGACGGTCACCAATGCCCGTCAACTAACCCTCTTGCCTTGAATCCCATCAAATGTCAGATGATTTTTGTTGAAGGACATGTCCAGGATATCGCAGCATCTAGTCGTGGATGGGGCAATCAATTTGGGGTCAAGGTACATTAGCAGTGGCCAGGGTCTTCCACATTACCTGACCGACAGAAAATAACTTCCAAAAGCCGCCTACGATATGGATCTTCCACACATGTCTACAATGCTGGTCTCATATTTAACAATTAGAGTGCGGAATTATAAGCATTTTTTTGGGAAGTAAGCGCTTAAAAAATGCACGAAAAATGAGAAAAAGGCACACAAACGAAGCATATTAAGAAAACGTATACCTTGTATTATTTTCGTATTTATTAGCACCACACACATCATACAAAACATTGGTATACCTAACTGAGAAACTGAGGAAGTAGACCCAAAATTGAGCTCCTCAGAGGATTTTAACGTAACATAATACGGTTTGCTGCTGAGGAACTTAATTGAACTAAGAAGCACGTGGTTTTCCACCTAGTTGCGCGCGAGCATATGTGCTTGCATTTTTTTGGCAAAGATTTAACCACGTGATAATCTTCTTAAGTCCAAATTGTATCTATACGCAGTTGAAACGGGTATAAACATCCCAAAAAAATCATAAAAAGTTAAAATAAGCAAGGATATGGAAAAATAAGCACATATTTGCAAAATCCGGAACAAACAAAATAAGCAAAAACAAAATTGCGCCAAATGCTTTATTTTTCTGAATTCGTGGAGATACTTAAGGTTTTTAAACTGCTTACATTAAAACAGTCCAATCAAACTGCTTAGAATCCGCACTCTATTAATAATCATCCTAAATACAATAGGTTTCAGTAGTCATTCGGTAATCATAAGACCACTTCAACGTGATCTACTCAATATGTCGTTGCGATATAACGATACTATTTTAATTTTATCTCATTTCGGCCTTGACAGGGCGACTTCTAGCAGAAGCCAGCAACCGATGCTAGCAAGTCGACTGGATATCGGCCCAGTGAACTGCATTATTGTTAAACCCAACAGTATATCCACAAGAGACTGAGAAGACCGGGATGTAATCGTAATCCAAATATGGACTAGAAGGTTAAATAAATCCAGTGGATCCAGAACAGCCATAAATTGTCAGTAAAGTGTCTATCTGGGGACACCATCACAAATGAAGAAAGTATTTTTCCTATGGGGTACATCTCGAAATAGGGTTGTTACCCATATTGACTCATAAAGATCTTGTCCTATCATATCTCCTATAAAGCCATCGTCGATTGTAAAAAAATTTCAGATTCCCTGCTGGTTAAACTCCATACACGGACGCAAAAATTTAAGCAAAAATGGCGACGACAATAACCTAAACAGAAAATTGTCACGGAGAGCACTGATTACTATCGCCCGAACAATCCAGAAAGTGGATAAAGAGCGAACAAATTGCATAGCGTATAGAGTCGGTTCGAGTAATGAACCAATAAAAATTCTATCTACGTTGACGTTTGCACGTTGAGATCAATGGTGCCTGGGCGCATGAAACAATAAAAAGGCAATTTGCAAATCGTCGAGCGCCGCCCTCCATCCACTATCGCCGTCCGTGCCGACGGCGAGGGCTTCGCGAGTAAGCGCAGGGAGCGCATACCGGGGAAAACCACTTACATGCCGCGTTAAATTCCACGGAATTACATTGTTAGTGAAGCCGGTTGCATGTTTGTTAGCATATTTATCTAGTGGCTGTGTGTGCCTCTGTGTATTCTTGCTTGGAGCTTGGAGGATGGAACGACCAAAGCTTAGCCGAAGCGCGATATAATAGGATATATTTCGTGTAAATATACGGCGTCGTGTCGTCTAGGCGTCCCCCGGATTTGGATCATCCAATTTTCTTAACAAGCGCGCGATTAATTCATGGAATTTTGCATTTACACGCTCGATTGTGAATTGTTACATAATTCATATTCGGAATTCGCACTATTTTCTTAACGGATATTGGTAATAGGTTGAATAGCTATAACAAGAACTAACCAACAACCAACAATTTATAGACTGATAACGATCGGGTATTACTAAAGAAGAGTCAACAGCGTGGTATTACAACTGTAATCAATTATCACAACGCATATTGATCTTTGATGAAGTTATTCAGTCCAGATCTGTAGCACAGTTGCTATTTCGGTTGCTACGAAAGTGAACTGTTAAAGCTTAACATTTAAGAACTTTCGTAGCAACTGATTCCAATTTCTCAATTCTGTAACAACGAGATTTTTAGCCTTTGCTAAATTTCTACATATACGCAAGTTGTTAACAAAGTTGCTATAATATCGAACTACGGCTATCTTCGTACCTATTTGTTGCGGTAGTTATACGTCAGTTAGCACGGTGTTATGCGTTTTCCTAAATATAGTTTGATCAAAAACTTAATGTTGGGCACCTAAAAGCCACCATAAACATTAAATGTGCAATATACTAGGGAATGTAAACGCTTAATGAGGTATTTTCGACTTCAATTGAACATTTTAGGGAAGTAAAATGTTATGTTAGAATTGTCTTATCTTACAAAGTAAACAAAATGCTCCTATTTACGTACTGACCCTGGGTTTTGACAACATATATGGTTGCTAGCGTTAACAATTTGAAACAAAATTGGGTTGATTGTTTGCACTATTGTAGCATTAATATTCAAGCAAAAAGCTTTGAATTGAGCCTACTTAACGAATTTTATACGTCAACATTTTTGAAACAAGTCATAAAACAAGTTTCACTGACTAAAACCGAGGTCCGATTAGTGAATCCGGTTGATAGCAAAAATTAAAAAACTCTCAAAATCCCTCATAGAATCAAAGCTAATATCTATTCAATCCTATACTTAGTAATGTTATGAACATTGCATCTAATTTAGCGTGCGCATTATGTGGTTGGTACAGCCATATGATATGTGATGGGTCCATTATAATTTTATTTTTGTGTTTCTGGTGCGTTGAAGTTAGTCAGGGATCAGATAGTCTAGGAATCAGCAACAGGAATCACACTATTAGTTCATATAAGTAAAGTAAAAAAGCCAATTTCTTTACTGCCCACATTGTCAACATTGCCGACATTGCCCACACTGTCATTGTTTGAAACGCTACTTGCAAAACGACTAAAGCCAACTTAGATGAAAGAAACATCATACCCACTCATCAGTTTGGATTCAGTAACAAACATGCCACAATTGATCAGGTGCACAGAATGATCATAGAAAGAACTTTAAAAGAAAAAAAGTATGATCCTCCATATTCCTGGATGTGGCAAAAGCCTTCGATAAAGTTTGCCACGAAGGTCTACTCTATAATCTAGATCGGCTACTACCCTTCGAGTATAGCGAACTATTAGGATAATATCTTTCTGACAGATACTTCCGCATAACGCAAGAAATTGAGTACTCAGCCCTCAAATGAATTAAAGCTGGAGTACCACAAGGTAGTGTACTTGGCCCAATTCTTTACCTTCCATATACACATGATCTTCCGCAACCAGATGGTGTTACCGTTGCCACGTTTGCTGATGACACTGCTATCATGGCAGTAGATACAAATGTTGAAGGAGCAACACTAAAACTACAGAATGCTGTCAACAATATTAGTGATTGGATGCAAGGATGGCTAATTATATTGAACGTAGCCAAATCCGTTCACATAAACTTCACCAACAAGCGAATACGATACGTTCCAGTTACAATAAATATCACCACCGTACCCTACTCGAACACGGCAAAATACCTCAGTTCGACGCTAGACACCAAGCTCCGCTGGAAAGCACATATTAAAAAGAAACGAGAATAATTGGGCATAAGAAACAAAAAAAAATGTACTGGCTTATTGGTAGGAAGTCGCCTTTGTCGACATATAATAAACTCCTACTTTACAAGCAGATACTTAAACCTGTGTGGACCTATGGTATCCAACTGTGGAGCTGCACTAAGCCAAGCAATATCACCATCATTCAACGCTTCCAAAATAAGGTGCTAAGAAATATCGTGGGTGCACCGTGGTATATAAGAAACAGAAATCTCCACAGGAATCTTGAAATGGAATTAGTAACGAACGAAATTGTAAAGTTTGCATAGAATCATCAGAACAGACTACTCCAGCACACGAATTTCCAGACAATCCAGCTTCTTGACAATTGTGACAGTGTGCGAAGACTCAAAAGAACCAAACCCTTTGAGTTGATGAAGTGAAGTTAAAAGAAGCAGAACACAGTGTTATGTGAGTGATAGCTGATAGGTGAACAAAGCAGAGCAACGTGCAGTGTGTGAAGTTTAAAGCGTCAACATCCAAATGAAATTTATAGAAAGTTATACCAATGGGGAACACTTAATATCGAACACTTATTATACGTAGCAATTTAGGTTAGATGAATATAGCTAGATAGTCATCAGACACAAGTTCCTGTGGGGAGCTGTTAATTAATAAAAAAAAGTAAAGTAAGATCAATTTACAAAGTATTTACAAAATAGGATCAGCATGGCAGACTAATTTATTATAGAGATAAATTATTTGTTTAACTTTAAGAAGTTTGACTATTTGACTATTTTCTTATCTGAAAACTAAAAGCACACCCTCAGGGCCACTGACTCACTCGCTAGATTAAGAAAATCATGTAAAACTAATTGAAAAATGAAGTATAACTTATTCCGAATTTTCAATTTTAAAAATTAGGAATATCATGTACATTAGGAATTTTTTAGAGTACGAAACAATAAAACAATAAATAAATAAACAAATGACCGGAATAATAATTATAATACTTTTATGTATTCATATACAATTAATGGTGTAGAACACGTGCAAGACATAATGCGTTACATATGCACTAGTAAGAGATTAAAATATTAGAATCAGATTTAAGTACTTCAACTTGCCATATATTTTTGTAAAATAAAAATATAAGTGTCAATACGAAAACTTGTCAAAATCCTAAATTTACGTGGCACTCATAAGAATTAACAATGTTAATGATAGCGAGAAGTAAAAGGTTTTTAGAAAGATCTGCCAGGTCCTTGTTTTAGAGAGCAAAAAGTGACAAATGTGAGAAAATGAATACATTCAGATATAAATTTCAATTAACATCTATAGAAATAAAGAAAACACAAGAATTAATTTCTACATTTTTAAACATATTTCATATGCCCAATGGTATAAGACTTTTTTCAGATTTATACATATACAACTCGTCTTTTAGTACGACGGATATTTCTAACCTCCAAAGCAACAAAACAAATGCAAAACGAGTCGACAATCGGCACAAGATTAAAAAAAAATCGTTAACTATTGACTTCGTGGTATGGTTATTTTTCAAAATGACTATTAATGATTAATACTTAACTGTTGAATATAATTCTAGGTAACAGTAAATAATTTAATTCCGTTAAGGCTTCACGAAGAGGCTACAAATATTATTGCAATGTATGTTTGGTTGTCTATCTATCAAAACAACCTACGCCAAAATTTGTTTTATACGTACATATTATGTTTCTCAATACTTTATTGAAGCTTATAATAGGTATGATTATATGCAGCAAAAGCTAAGAAGTCTCTTAATGTAATTATGGAAATATTTGAATTATCAGGCATGCAGCTACACTTTATCGAATGACAATAATTTTTATACTGATGCAATTGCGCACGCGATCATAGGCGCTTATCTGGCCGTGTGAACGGGCAACAACTCTCTCCCGCCATTCAGAACGGATTAAGAGTGCAATTAAAATAATTACTCTTTCATTCATAAATCATAGATTAGCCACAGCGAAAGTTTCCACGTATCCGTGCCAGAGTGCTAGCCGCCATAAATTTACTATAATTATTATCAGAGGCATTATATTAGTATTGTGGCACTGAGTTACGGCTGCCTTCCGACCTTACCGATCTAATAAATTTAATGCAAATCCAGCTGGTTCGTGCAAAGACTGGCTGGCTGAGAATCTTTAGGGTAAAATTTTTAAATTTACAGTATTTACCAGGGTGTATAAGCAGGGCGAATATGTGGGAAGTGTATGCAAAATGTATTCTAATTTACCCCGAAATAATACAGGGTCTCGGCTAGCATTTTGGGCAAATAATAATAATAATATTGCGGATAATATTCGTAACGTACGTCTGCACAGTGTTGATGTGTGGATATGCATAATGTGTGGGCTTGACCTACTATCGCTAATGCATTCGTTTGGGATGCCTTATTCAACCATAATATCGTACTGGCGTTGTGAAAACTAACATTGGTTTTCTTCGATAATTGGTGTTTAATATTTTGTTGGGAAAATGTATAGATTATAGGAGGATAATGTGGATTATAGAGGAAATATCCCTAATTGAGACACATTGGATACATTGGGTAATATAAGGAACTTATTTCCTATTAGTAAATCCTCCATTTTAGGACATCTGATTTGTTGACTTGAAATTACATTAATCAATCCGTAATCGTTTCGTGGTCTACCAATATTAAAAAGGTCAGAATAAAAATTGGAACTTTGGCAATTCTTGACTGAACTTTGTTTTGTAAAGTAAGTGCAATTCGACAAAACACTGAGAAGACAGAAAAATAAAAAAATACATATAAAATTAAATTAAGAGAAATTTGCGCTATTTACTATTTATCATAATAATAATATGCAATACGTTTGGCATAACATTGTTGATTAAATATAGAGAAAAAACTACACAGGTAAACCTTCTGAAAATCTCAATCGTATCAGATAATGATACAAGAGATGTTAGTTTTCTACAAATAAATAATTAATTCCTCCCCATTTTAGAGTAATGAAGGTTTAGTCCCAAAATCCAGTTGGCTCCCAGAAGAAATAAAAAATCTGATGTGGCCAGGCACATAACTTTATCATACTATGCAGCAGTGTCAAACTGAAGCAAACGCTGTGTTTTGACAATACTGTCAATATAATCAAATATCTGTCAACTCCGGGCTAACTAGTTTTAATTCAGACACGAGCGATCTCGATCAAATAGAATTTACCCATGCAATTAAACTATTTAAACTAATATACTAATAAGCTGAACTATTTTTACAAAATTACAGAAATGGCGGCTGCTTCTACACGATTACAATACATCATACTACGTATGACAAGTACAACGTTGATAACGGTTACAGAAATAAAAGTGCTGTAGTTAGGAGATTGTAATTCCTAGACCTTGTTTTACAATACTCGGACACTTGAAATTTCATTGAAATGATGAGAAAACGTTAAAAAACGTTAATGGCTCAAAGACAAGTGAGTTCATTTGATAATATAATAAAATAATTAATACACTTAAAGCATATCTTATTTTGGGGGAAAAAGAATTCACGTAAATTTCACCGTCTTTAGTACAATTTTTATGTGGTCTAAAATGCTATTCAATTATTTGATAATAGTGTTAGTGGTAAAAGGATTCAATTGTATTTGAAGCCTGTTCACATAAAGTAACATGAGTTCTCATATTACTAACAACAAAATCTCTAAAAATATTGTTATTTGTTTTGATTTGCAATAGGCACTGTGGTCACCCTTATTAACCACTTCTAAAGTATATTTTACTAAAGATTGTTGTATACAGCAATTCATGCAGACGACAAAATTGAAAAAAAAAATTTTTAACAATAATTTTGTTGGGGTATTCAAGTCACCAATATAACAGAGATTAAGTTATATCGGTTAACTTCCTTGAAGTTAGACATACATACATGGAGTGTGACCGTAGGTTCGGTTTATTTGAGGAAGAAAAGGCAAATTCCTCAAGTTTTTGTTAGATTGTGCAGATTCAGAGATCGTGACGACATGACCAAAGACAATGTTTACTCTTTTTTACCGTTTTATGAAATAATAAAGGACCATAAAAATGATACCGATGACACATAAAGTGGAGAGCATTTTGCCATTTCGTTTATTATAAAAGCGAAAGACGCGTTTGCATTTCCGGTTTTCTATACTAAGCGTTTGAATAAAACATCAATCAAAATAAAAGTACAGAAACCTAATCACATTGTTGGAATATATTCCACCACTCCATCACGCCTTTTATACGATTATAGATATAAAACATGATGTAACAATAGTTGGAAGAAAAGGACACAAGAAAAATATGACGCCGTTATATTATATTTTATGACTATGAATAAAATTTAAATAATAATACAAATTTCCAAACTTATTTCTGAAATTTTGAAATACAACTTTAATGTAAAGCTTATTTATCTCAGAACTACAAAATGTGCACTTATACCCTTCCACTTATAGGCCCCCTCAATTCTTAACAAATAAAATCCACATTCAGTTCAAGGATTGATTACATAACCGCCGAAA
This sequence comes from Melinopterus prodromus, assembly GCA_964023965.1. Classification (NCBI taxonomy): domain Eukaryota; kingdom Metazoa; phylum Arthropoda; class Insecta; order Coleoptera; family Scarabaeidae; genus Melinopterus; species Melinopterus prodromus. The sequence continues at coordinate 16,348,117 of OZ030390.1, read as the reverse complement.
ATGATATTTATTAGCATGTCTCGACGTTAATAATTCCATACTAATTTGAATAGTTATAATCTAGTACAAATAATTATTATACGTAGCTAATGATTAGAATACGATTAGACTAAATGCATGGTCATAGTATTTGGGTCAATTAAAATGATGGATAGCGTTGACATCAATAATGAATTCATTCCGAGAATGCGAACTGTCTTCCCATCGGAAAATGATTATTCATGGCGGCGGCTATAATTAAAACTAAGTGCAACCCGAAAATGTCATTTGGCAGTCAATATCCGACACGTCGGCTTTTACCTTTCCGCCGACCGAACGCCAGCGGCGCGGCGGCGGGCGGCCGGCCCGGTTGATAAGTAAACCCCTAATAGCTCGTTAATTACTATCGACCTGTCCCTAAATCCCTCATTATCATAATTGATGCATCGAGTCCGCTGCCGAATCGAGTCCGGCGTCGCGTCAATACATCATTTATAACGGTTCATAATATCTGTGATGGACGGCCGCGGTAATAATTCAATTCGGCGTCGCTTTTAATGCCGACGACTCGAATTTCCCCGCCCAGATTTCCCGGAAAATGGACATTATTTCAGTTTTGATTGTGACCGAACGTGATTTAATGGCTTTATTTTTCGGGGATGTTGGCTCCAATTTAAAATTTTCCAACGACGGCGCCGCCTAATTGAAAATCACAATACCCATTTGCGGAGCACTATAACTGAGCGCCGCGCTGCGCCGCGCCGCGCCACTAGCCGACTAGCAGCCCGGGCAAACGCGCGATATCGGATTAGGTTACTCGTGTTCCCGTACAATACGAGCCGCGACCAACTGTTGACATTTGCACAAAGGACTGCGCCGTTAACTGACGCTGGGGACAATAACAATTTATTTATTTATTCATTTTAACTATTTAATAGAGCAAAATTTGAGACATGCTATACAAAATAATAATAATGCAAACCTAACAAGATACCTTGAGAATATTATTGCAATAGAATTTGCCCCTGTTCAAAGGCTGAAGAGGTCGTATTTTCCCTGATTTATTTAATTTTACGTTTCTAAATTTCACAGTGATCAATAAACTGAACGAAAATTCAACGCGGATGGCTGAAATGTTTGAATATATTATTAATAATTCGCATAGTACTTATACAGTCTGTTCATTTCAAAGGTATCCACCCTTAATAACTCTTGACCTGATGCGATTACTGCTTTGAGTGGAAACACGTCGATTTAGATATCGAGGGGCAAGTTCAAAAATGATACCTAAAGAATTTTAGGTCTCATCACTTCACCCCCCAGCCACCCCACTTTGAAATTTCAAATGGCACCTTGTGATACATCATTTGAAAGGACACAAAATTCTCTACGCAACCATGATAAAAATGAAATCGAGCGATTGGTTCTCAAGATAGACTGGAATGATGGCCACCATTGTTTGCGTTCGCGAAGAGTTCGAAAATAGAATGTATTTTTGTCTAGCAAATAATGGTGGCTATTTTTGAACTTCGCGTCAATATCTAAATCGACGTGTTTCCACTCAAAGCAATAGTTGCATCAGGTCAGAGTTATTAAGGGTGGATACTTTTGAAATGAAGTGTGTTCATTTCAAAATGAACTGAAAGCAATGTATAATCATACATTTTACAAATAAATACTTACGATACCTAAGTAGAAAAGCTACTGTTTTTTTGTGTTAATTATATTACATTTTTACACCAACATTTTGTGTACTAATATAGTTTTGTATTAAAAAATAATGAAAATGGCCGCTGGGATACGAAAATCTTTCTAACATGGGTATTTTTCACAATTATGATATACTTGGTGAAGGATTAGATAAAGATTTAAACTTCATAAAAATAAAAATAAATAATTATTTTTGTCATGTCAATATGTCCGGTCCCCTAAACAGTTTTATTGTTTAAGAAGTGTAAATTCTTGGTTCTTGGTTGTTGTATAACCCAACAAATAAATCTGCGCTACAGCCAGAAAAAAATTCCCAAAAAAATAAGCGTCAAAAATAGCGTGTTAAAAATGATACTGCGGTCACTAATGAGGATAAAGAAACAAAAACCATTTTTTTTTTTTGACAGAAAAGAAATTATTTCTTGATAGTTTAGTCCAGTTAAATTGTTTCCCAGCGTGCGTGTTCCAGGAAGAAAATATAGATGTGTTTTTTTCATTCTATATGATTTTTGTGGTGCTTAATTTGAATATCAACTTTGCTACTTCTCGCGGATATGGCTTCACAACGAAAATCGCACAGACCTAAAAATTATCGACTTTTCTACATTTATTGCCAAGAAGTCATAAAAGTATCCAGTTTACGACGTAGTATACAAAAATAAAGTACGCTAAATTTCCTATAAAACGCACCCTCAAGTGTATTTTTTGGTTGATTGCTTTGGCCGTTAGAACGCGCTGAAAGATAACATTAATTTCCCTACAAATTCCATAATCAGTTATTTTCAATTCACTGCAGTGCGGCATTGCTAATAATGTTGTGTTTCTCTTTCATATTTCAGAAGAGAACCCAGGATCTTCAGTTAAAATACAAATTCAAAATACATAATGCATTAAGTTTTAATTAAAATTAGCAAATATATAGCTTTTAATAAATAAATTGTAATAATATAGGTCTACTAAGTTTCCGGTTTCGTGTAATGTGACATAATATTTCAACGCGCTCTAGCGGCTACATAGTTTGGCCAAAATAACTGATTAAGTTATGCAATTTGTAGAGAATTTAATGTAGTTTTATTATTATCAGAATTTATGTTTTTTTTTGTAAATACACCCACTTTATATAAAGTAGGAAAATTTTGCGCTCTCTAGCGGCCAAACCATTTAACCAAAAAATACACTTGTGTGAAATTTAGTGTACCCTATATTTATATATTGGTCTCCATCGAAAAGTGCATACTTTTGTGACATTTTTGCAAGAAACTGAAGAAAGGTCGAACATTTTTAGGTTCTTTGCGATTTTCGTTGTGAAGCCATATCCGTGGGAAGTAACAAAGTTGAAATTCGGATTTAGCACCCAAAAAAAGATAGAATATAAGGAAAAAAAACTTCCATATTTTTTTTTTCCTGACTAAAAATGTCATTTGACTGGACTAGTTATCATTGATTTGCAATTGTAATACGATTTGTCAGTAACAAATGGGGGTTAGCTAAATAACAAATAACACCCTGTATGTCTCGACATGGTTCGCAAGAGCATTAAACCTACCTTGACTTTTTCTTGCAAAATGCAGGTTTTTTGACATTAATTTCACAATATCTCCAAAACAGTTTATAAAAGTTAATATACAAGTTGTTACAATAAGTAGTATACAATTCTCAATAGAAAACTGCAATAATGTGTATTCCGTTTAAGAACCCTTACGTTTGTGTTGATGGAGCTTTATGGAGCACTCTGTGTGCCTGAACATACAAAATTATAGAGGTTCCAAAATCAAGTCATGTCATCAAAAAAAAATTTATGAATTGAATCTGTGCCTTTCAAAACACAGAAATTCTTCTTTTTCAACTATTGGATACAATAATTTTTAGCAAGGTGGTATTGAATAATATTACAATCTCTTAAGAGTTATCAAAGAAATTTTTATAAAATTGGTGGTAATAATAACACGGTTTCCTTTATTCACCTCAGTGATGTAAATAATCCGAAAATGTCGGAAACGAGTTATTTTTTCTCACCGTTGTCTTGTAAAATTTAGAAATTTGGACTTCCAATTATGGCGGTTTGCCTAATGTCTGTCCGTCAGTCAACCGTGTACACGATAACTGCCGTAATTTTGAAGTAATTGATTTGAAATTTGGTATAAAAGCTTATCTCGGATCTAAAAAAGTAAAAACAAGTTTGTGAATGGCTAGAATTTTAATCAAAATTCGATTTTTTCAAATTCACGTGATAACTGCCGTAATTTTAGAGTTGAGATGAAAATTGGTATACAAGCTTATATTTTAAAAAGTAAGTTCGTCAATGGGCAAAACCCATTTTTTTAATTCCACACCAAAAATAATTTTCTTAACAGCTGTTAATTCAGACCATATCAATGATCTCTCGTAAATTCTTTTAATAAGTAAATATATAAACCCACCATTCTATTACACAGCGCTGGTCGGTAAACAAACATTGATCGGCGGTATATTTTTGTCGCATGCACATAGCTCGATTTAATTAGTAGTGACTCGACCGCAAATACTACATTACCGACATTATTCCGCATATGTCGACCAATTTTGACCGCCACCATCGGCGCTGAACGCATAATTAGAACAATGGACACCAGTGCAAACGTCCAATCCGCTTGCGGTCCAATACTATCCCAGCAAACGTGCCCGGCATGCATCAGCCTGATTAATATTGACCGAGACCGCCTCCCAGTCCGATAATTAAATTCTAATCGGGCTCTCCCGAACCCTATTAAGACCCAGAAAGATCAATCATAGTTCTTAAACGGTTGGATCCGCCTCTATATAAGTGAGGTTATGAATTGCGGATTGGCGAAGGCGCCGGACCGTCACTTTAACCGTAATAAATCTTACCGGTAATTTGACAAATTATGCCCGTTATTGTACATTTTGAGGCGTCGCCATTGTGCGCCAATTCAGAAATAAATTGGCTTTATAGCTGTCTTTCAATTGGAGGTTTATTCGGAAATAGTACTGGCTATGCAAGCCTATGGCGTGCTAAAAAGCCCTCAATCCAAAAGTAATCACCGTAGCCTGTGAAGGTCTAACTTTAATCCGTCATATACATCAATGACAAAATCCCATTAGTGGTATAGAGGATTATCCAAATTTGAGCCTGATGGGCATTTCGCTTATTAGTGAATCAACAGTATCTAATTTCAATTGTCCATAAGCTAATGGGTTATTTCCAGAGGGAGTTTACACTACTTAATTAATTATTTAATTAAAACCTACTTAAAAAACAACACTTAACGACTGAACAATAAACAATGAAATAAAGTGTGTTATATTCCGGAATTTATTCTACATAACATGAGTGACTATCAAAATTTTCTGCCCCTAGATTTGGACTGGAGCGCGAGAGAAATGTAAAAATGTACCCGTAAACAGCTTGTTCTAAATATTTAAATATACACATAGTATAACTCAAGATCGTGTCTACAGATTGGCTTTTGTATTTTCCTAATTTTCGTTGCAATAAAGGCTATAAACAAGATTTTCATGGAAGCGGATATATCGGCAACGAGTATTAGCACGACAACGCAACGCGACAGCAATGAAAATAATCGAAAAATTTTGTTTGATGAGTCTGTTGACTATTTATAAAGTAAGATAAATATGTGATATAATTTTGGGGCACCGCGCAAGTACGTCATGTCGTCCAACGGAGTCGTCACAGACTCGGGATTCTGAAGTCGACTTACAGCCTGTATACAGCCTGTATACAGGCCCATACTTAGAACTAAAACAAACAGCGTACAAACTTATTGATGTAAGCTGCATTGAAGTTGAAAGTTAGAAGTGGTGGACTCTCTGTTTAATGTAAGAATAGTTTGCAAGTGTACAGCGAAGAGCTGTAAACATGCTGTAAACGTGTGTGACAAAATGACAAACATATTGAAACGGTCCTGAGAGTTGATCATTTGAAACCGTCGCGCGAAGCCTTGCATCGCTTACCGCGCGTAACCCCCTTTCCTCGAGGTGAACCATCGTGCGCCCGGGCTCGATTACATTCATTTCACTCTTAAAAATTCTCAAATAACTTTTATGTTATTATACATCAATGGATGAGTATCACAATAAATAAGGATTGTTTACGTGCTAAGTGCGTTGTCCTGCTATCGTTCGTTTCTAAGATATCACCGTCCATAAAAAGCTAGCTTATAGACTTAATTACATCAACTTAATTACCTTACTTAATTGCAGTAAAATCAAGAAAAGAAAAACGCCAATGTATAGAAGAGACTGTAAGTGTAACCAGAAAAAAAGTGGTTTAAATTTTGAAATTGAAATTTTTTGTGTAAGTGCTTTTGGAGAACAAAAAATCGGAAAGTTGAGCGTTATTTTAAAACCGCAACAATCGGGTATCTTTTTTTTACTTCTCTCGCGCTCGTGGCTAAACCAATAGACAGAAAAATTTGAACGCATTTTATTTCAAGTTTTTTGTTCAGCTGTTTCAGAGTAGATATGACAATATTGTGTAGAAATCTACGGTCTGGGAAAATAGTGCATTGATAAACAGTATTGGTTATTTTTTACCATTCAGTAAGTCAGTTACTAGCTCGGATACGAGAGAAGAAAGTACTTCTTTATCTCACTCAAGCTGGTTGTCATAGAATCGCGTAGATGATAATTATTTTCACTCACGCGTTTCCAGGACAATCAATTAGCCTCTTCTAAAATACATTACATTAAATTTGTATGTCTATCCGAGACACGCGTGATTGAAAACAAAAAAAAAACGTGGTTTACATCACTTGTACTGTAATATACTATTGTTCACCGACTACAAGCATGGAAGCAGTGATTTACCTTATAAATTAGTTCCCCAACTTAGAATAGGATGGTTTCAAAAATGGTTTCATTAATAGTTCATCAAATTTCAATTCCCGACAAAATTGTGGTCCGTGACATTGCGTCGAACGGTTGACCAATTGTTAGGTTAAGTAAAGGTAATGGTAACGATAAGTAACACCGAAATTTACGCAGGACTTTGTTGCACAAACTTGCGTTATGTCTATTTTGCTTGGTTCCACCAATAATATCCCGTATGGTGTCGCCATTGCGCTTTAAAAACAAAAAAAAGGACAACATTAACAGAATTGAGCATGATCTGATATGCTTTCTTAAGGGCGTCTAGTCTAGAGCATAAATAAGTATGAAAAATAAGTTATGAATTGTTCTTCTGTTCAGCAATTTGTTTTCAGCATGGTAATATGGTGGATGATATTACATACATAGAAATTTTTATTATTTGATGAATATTCAAATATTCACTACATGTAAGGCAGATAATCCACTTGTGTACAGATATACCATCATGTATCAATGCTTTAATGTTAGTTACGTGGCCATAAACGTGACCAGACCGTCCGTTAAACGCAAACAGATGGCACGGCAATAAAAACAGCCCCGAAGGGCAGTTACGTAGCGGTGCACCAGTGCATGCACTGCTACATAAACTACTCAACACATCAATAACTCAATAAAGCATCACTTCAATCTACACCAATACGGCTGTCGTCCATAACAGCGTTGCCTCGATGCAATTGCCAAGTTTATAGCTGTCAATTTCACGGCTTCACAAACCGTGTTTTTAGCTCCTTCCAACAGAGTAAACAGCAGATTTCCCCGAACGTAACAGTAAATAAATAACCCCAAACAAAATAAAAAAAAATGCTTGTAACTTATTCGATCGTGTACCGATGCTGACTGAAACACTCAATTTTAAGTCGCTTGCGTTTGATGTATGACGAAAGTTATCAGAGTGAGATATCGAATAATGCTGTCAGAAGCCAGATCGATGATGGCGTGATACTCCCCATCCTGTTTGCACAAAATCCACCCTTGCCACTTCCAAAACATGTTTTCAATACCGCAACATAATCAACAACGCGGCCGTCCGCTCTGGCAGAATTTGTTAACTGTCTATTAAGCTGCGATGCACGAAGGATGATTGGCTGTCCTTTGTCGTGTCGGTTACATTCCCCAGTTCCACCCCTCGACGTTTAGCGTTTCACTTTCACGGAAAGTTTAGTCCCCCACTAGCTTAGTTAATCAGTTCTTATTGTCGAAAGCTGAAGGCTCTTGGGGGGGCAGCGCTCCGTTTTTGGGGTTCGTTACATTATCGAATAAAAAGCCAATTGAAACGCGCAATGATAGAGGGCAATTTATTTCGCCGTTGACGCGTCGAAAATGTACCGCGAAGTGTATGATAATGGGGATAATTTGTCATATTAGCGTCACGATTTATTACGGTGGGGTAGACGGTCCGGCACCTTCGCCATTTCTGACTGTGTAATATTACGTATAAGTAGAATCGTTTTAGAGCTTTGATTGAGCTTTTGTGGGGTTAATACGGTTTTGGAGAGGTCGAATAGAGTTAATTATATATTTCCAAAATAGTTTCGGTATATTTATTTCAAGAATATGAATATAAATTTGTGCCTTCTACAAGAAGTTCCCTTACAACCTTACGTTATTAGGTACTAGTAAAGGCTCTTTTATTTAGTAAATTAGTTAATTTTTAATAGTTTTGTTTGCGGTGAATACGAATTTGAGTTGCATATAAAGTTGTATGTTGAGATTATGTTAGTTCTAATATAATTATTTGGACTGTTACCACGTATTCGGCACTGTTGATTCTTTTGCCCTTTTATGGCGTTTTTCAGATGTTTTTTTCACGGTGCTTTCACAGAAATGCTGTTAATAGACATAATTATGATTTTAAATTGAAATTAAATCATAAAATACTAAAAACCAAAAACCAGAATGGGATGAAAACGAACCAATTATGTCATGTTAACCCATGTGGGTTAAAATTTGCAATTTGTAGATTATTGTTAGATTATAGACCAAACAATGGTTGTGTGTTTTTGTTAATAAAAGATTTTTTAGATTACATTAATGGGTTTTTTTATTGAAGCCATGACTATAATAGTATTAAATTTCTACTTGTACCACTGGCAAGGTATTTTTGGAGGATACAGCATAATCTATATTGCGCCTCTGTTAAAGAAGATATTTTAAAACTGATTTCACTCATATATACAGAACGACGAGGCACACTTTTTAAAATTATTAGCCTGTATACAGGATGTTCCATAAGGTATGTGTTTTTAAATGGAACAACCTACATTTTGGCACAATTTCAAATTCCTCACAAAACTTTACGTTAATGAAAAATAAGTGTATTGTTTTGTATTAGTTTTATTTGATGCGTATGTGTAATTTTGTATGACCTTTATCAGTGTTTATTCAGTCGCCCACGCTTTGTGCTGGGCATGTACGTAACCGCAGTCCGTGCGGGCGTCATCTGCACAACAGACCCATTTGTAGACTTATGGTAGTCATTTGAATTATACAGTCCACTATGTAGAAAGAAGATGTACAGTTATTAGTTATCAGTATACGAGTATTGATTTTGTGGATTTCGAATAGAGGTGCAACTCTTCAACAATAACATTACCTATCCTAAACTGTATACTTTTTGATTTATTGACATTTTTATGGAAAACCACCTACCATATCCAAATTGTGTACAGGGTAGTCATAATCTGCACCAAATATAGCAAACAGCTTAGAACCTGCGCAGAACTCACAAAATTAATTAGATACAGGCTGACCCGCTTCAAAAAAATAACTTTCTTAGGAAAAGCTGTTCGCTATATTTTGTTGTAAATTATGACCAATTTGGATATGGTAGGTAATCACGCTAAAAGAACGTTTCTTACTTAATCATAATTTAAGCGTGCGCAATAAAATTAAAAACAGGCTTTGCGGTATACAATTTTTCTTAGAATGCTGGTTTTCCATAAAAATCCCAATAAATCGAAAACTATAAAGTTTAGGGTAGGTAATGTTATTTTTCATTGACGTAAAATTTTACGAGGAATTGTTCCATTTAAAAAGAAACAAGTTTGGATTGGTACTACCTTATGAAACAACCTGTATACACGCTAATAATTTTAAAATGATCGCCTCGGCGTTGAGCGAAATCAGTTTTAAAATATCTTCATTAACAGAGGCACAATATTCCAAGATCGCACGGTTGAGATCCCCTGTATATGGCGTTACTGGGGTTTTGCACTTCGTAGAGTGACCTTTCGGAAATGAAAATGACCCAGATCCCTGACCTGACCTTTCTTGTCATATGTGTAGTCCGTGCAGCGATGGCAAAATGCACTCATTTGACATCAAACCCGCATGAAAATGGGATATCCACTGAGTTGAACTGGAATATAAGCGGGCCCTGACTTGACATCAATTACGCACTATCTCGAGGCGTATATTTAAATCATTATGTTTATAGGAATTTGTTTATATCTGTCTATAACAAGGTATCATAAAGTTAGCTTATCGTTGGTTCGTCCATAACCATGTGTAAATGTAAACTCTAATCGCACTTGTTCGACTTTTTATTTGACGATAAATGTGTTGTGTAAAAAATGGTGAAGGTGCCAGAGAATAATAAATACTGGATATAATGAACGTTATACTTAGAATTAGGTTACCTTCTAGACAACAAATCTGGTATCCAAAAGTCTCCATAAGATTATTATTTTTTAGTATATTTAAAATGATGTGACATTCTAGACTTTGGCGATTAGGCTAGAATGAAAGCTTGGCCTTTGCTTCTTAATGGACGCGATACGTTTTTCATTTTGACTCCGTAGCATTAATGTTAAAACTTCAAGCGTTTATTTAACTCTACTAACAAACTATAAAAGCCAAGGGACATGTTGATACACCACAAAGAAATACGCAACCTTAACTTGAACGCAGATTGAAGTTCAAAGCTTTGAAGACAAAAACGAATATCACTTTTTTAGCTTTAGTTTTCAGAGCTCAACAGTAGAAACAGTTGCAAAGTGCAATTATTTAAGTATTCTGAAATGAAAACTAGCATTTGAAAAGAACCAGTGACAATACTATAAAGTCAAAATGTGGAAAGAATAACGATAATTTTTGTTACTTTGGACCGACTTTATTAAGCAATTTTAGGGATAGGTACCGCTGGTAACCAGATTTGCAATCTACGAAGAAAAAACTCAAAATATTTCAATCCTTTCGAGTAAAAATCAAAGTTGTTCCGTTACGACACTTCTTTAAAATTTGTGAGCGATTAACCTATTCAAAAGTTATTTCCCCCAAATCATTCCCACTCGAAAAAAATGCCCCCAAGCTAAAACACCACTCAAATTCTCCCTCGCGCCCATTGTATGCCTCCACTTCGTCCCCCTCTGCCCCCGCGACACATTGTAACGGGTTTTCATCGACACATCGCACTTGATCAGCAATTATCAATATACACCGCAGGGCCATATCGACAGAGGGCGCCCGGTCGGCAGGGCGTGAGAATTCCGCAGTTGTGGATATCGGGACAGTAAATACATCAAACAGTATTGATGGGTTCCGGTCGCTGCATCCGGCCCCTAGCAGGGCAGGACGCGTGAGGATGTCAACCGATACAGCACAGGATATAGAGCGGTTCGGGTCCGGTCTCGGACCCTCCGACCTCTGCACGCTTCGTCTGCGTACCCAGCATACTACACACGAATTTATACAGGGGTCGGCGAAAAGTATGGAATCGACAACATTACGATAAAAGATATTCATAGAAAAACAACAGACGTTTCTAGATGGGCTGTAACTTTGGTTAAAAGAGTGATGTTATGATACATGAGGAGGTATTAGCACTTTTTAAAGACTTCAACAGCATCAAGAGGCATATGCGGAAAAGTTAAATATAATTTCACAAGTAGTAACTATATAGACAGGATGCTCATTTACGGAGAATGTAGGCAAAACGTTCCGTGCGCTCAAAGACTTTATGATGACGTTAGACGACGCTGTTTAAGTGCAAAGTGGAGGTGCCGTACAGATTATTTGAATCAACGGAGCTGACTTTGAGAAATTTGTCTAAAAATTTGTTGACTTATATCGTTATTTATGAATTTAGTAAACTCCGCGTTTTGGAGATAAGTGCGGGCCACTTTTTGCCGTAGTACTACACATTATGAAGACATGCGGGTAGCAGCAATTAAATTCTACCTTATTAATTATACTGCAAAATTAGTACCTACTAAAAAGTACCTCTGATCAGAAAACGCCCTTAAATTTCTAAATATATCCATTAATACACGTGATTTGAACTTCAATTATCAGAAAAATAGATTAAATCATGGATGTCGTCATCTAGAGTGTGTCAAACTCTATGTAGATAATGAATGCATTGTTTTAGAGTTGTAGATAATAATAATAATAATAATAAAACATTATTTGTCGACATTTGTTAAAAATTTAATAGAGTAATAGTAGTCATCAGTTCACAATATCTCGAAAACCTAAACACAACCCTAAATATTGTTGGGTGTTTTTAAGATAAGAGGTTGCAATTTTATGATTCGTGGCATTTTTAATACTTTTATCTTTTTAACGGCTACTAGGAGTAAGTCAACAGGAAGGCAAGCCATTTTATTATTTTTAACCAAGTTTTCTAGTGCTTTCAAAACAAAAACAGGGGAAATACATTGGTCAGGGGATAGATATATACCATACTAGGTAGGAATTGATGAAATAAAACAATGAATTCGATGTTAAAAATCAATATTGATTAAGATATTATTATTACCTATATATTTTTTTATTTAGTTTTCTGTTATTAAATATATCACCTATATTGACTTTGTATGATTCCTGGCCATGTCTCTGGGAGGCATGCCCATCTGGGAGTCATCTTTGATTGCGGTTCATTATTTGACGATCATGCGCGTCGTGTAATCTCTTGTTGCTATGCAAAGTTCTCTTCCCTGTATAAATTTAAATCGGAATTATATCCTGCAACTAAGTAACGCCTGATGATAAGTTTTGTTTTGAGTCACTTGGACTATTGTAACAGTGTCTTCTATCAGTATTGTCTTCTCACAGAAAACGTAAAATAATTGCATGCGTTTTTCATTTGACATACGTAGAAAGGAACATGTTACGCCCTATTATAGCCAACTTATTATTTGGAAGCTGGAGAGTCGAGCCATCCTGTTACTGGACTGTCTTCTGTTGAGGTTATTGGGCTGAAGACTACCGAAGAAGTCATTTTCTCTGTCTTATTCGACACGGCTACGTCTCTGAATCATTTTAAAATCACACTTAAGGGCATGTTGCTCTTTCAACAATTTTTTTTTAATTCCTGCTGTCCATCTGGTTTATTAGAGCTGGTAATATTGCAAAACGGCTCTGCCGATATATTGCCATTTAGATATTTTAGGCAGTAAGAATGTTTTGTTTTTTGTTATTGCTGTTTATAATAATTTTGCTCTTCCTAATCTCTAATAAAATTTATATTTATTTATTTGTTTATATTTATGTACGAGAAATTATGTTCTCATAGATCTAATCAATTAGCAGGTTGATTAAGTAATTTCTTACAGGAAATAGATAAAGAGTGATCTTAAATGACGAAGGACAGTTTGAACTTCCCGCCACAGTTTTGAACGTATTTAGTGTTAAAAAGATGGTATGCGTGCAGGATGCAGGTTATGATCACTGTCAGATACCATAGTGGACTCGTCAGTAAGTGTTACGTTCCTCTGCAACAATATTGTATCTCTTCGGAATTTAATTTGTTCTAACTACTATATTTATTTTATGTAATTTAAGATATGAGAGATGATTTTGATTTGATATTTAGCTAATGGGTTATTATCATTTGATTACATATGGAAGGATTTTATATTTGGTATATTATTGTTATGATATATATGAAAATTTATTTTGCTACATAATATATTTATGAAATATAGAGTTGTTTTAAAATATCTCGTTAATGTTTTATTCGTGTCCAACGTCTTTACCAAAACTAACCAAAACTAACATACTTCCGAACCCTCATTGTTTCACTTTAATATACCTAACTATAATCAGATAATGAATTCCGATACAAGAAAGAATACCTACACCAATGAACAAAAATAATAGCTGTCATTCGAAAGCATTAATTAACATGTCCTTCGCCATTTTAGATCACTCTGTAGTAAAAACACAATGATTAAGTGAATTATAACAAATGACGACTTGCCAGGGGATAGGCGACAGTGACCGTACTAAACACGGATATCAAATTGTTCCGTGACCCTCACTGACCAATGCTATCGGTAACCAGTTTGGGCCATTGGTGTTACCAACTTTACGTCAACCTGGAGCACCTTCCAGATTTATGTAAGCGAGCGCGTAATATATGTAGAATAATATAGTGAATCAAAGTATGCCTGGGAATGAACATAACATTTGTGGGACAAGCTTTAAATTGCAAATATTTGATGATAGGAAATGAGTAAGTAGAAATGATATAGGTTTACTTAGTTGTACTGTTAAGTGTACGTCTTGATGGTTTAACATATTAGGAAACGTAATGGATTTTATTCTTAATGTATTTGAAAAAAGCGGTCATGGGACAGGCCAGGGGGAAGGTATTTGGTTCTGTAAACGTGATTTTAAGAAAAACTTAATACTTAAGTCTAGTTACTAAAACATTAGAGGCTCTATAGTCAACAATATTCTTCAGGATATCAGGTGACATTATCATCTGTTTTGTTACAGAAATGTCATCTTTGTTGTCATCGTTGTCACCATAAATACCTCTATAGTAGAATCACTTGAATACATTAGATAAGTTATTTTTAAAGTATATAGCAGAATCCATACCGTCCATACTTTCTAGCGACTCTGTATACGAAGCTGGTGGAATGCCTCTGCCTCGTGGGGGTTTAGGGAGCGGGGCGTAACAGCCTCCGGCACGTGTAAGTGTTACTGTATGTACCGTCACTTCATCATGCGTCAGATAAACCGGCTGAATTAACAAGTACCCGCGCTGTATTAATGGTACGACCGCCGCAGCACCGCCGCCGCCATGCCGTCATATCGAAATCTGACGGCGATTTATAAATGTTGGGGAACCATCGGCGGCGACGATAACGGATGGCCGCTGTAGATCGTCGGTCCTGCGAGCCTGGCGGGCGTTACTTGTCTGTGTGATTGAATTCGACGTTTATGGTATTGCCATAAAGCAGATGCGTGCGGCAATCCGGGGCGCGATGAGATAAGTACGCCCTGTTTCGGCTTTTGTCATCGATTTCTTGTGACTTGTAAAAAGTAATTTTAGACATAAATGAAAAAAGTTAAAAAAATTTGGCAATCTAGGAGAGTAATTTTTTTTAACCTCATAAGCATTATACTTAACGCCGAATTATACGTACTTAAAGCCACTGCCAACATTGCCAAAAGAAAAGAGCGAAATATGTGGTACCTATGTTGTTATTTGTAATTCGGTGTTACTGCCCGATGTAACTAGACGATGTAACACGTAATTTTTTGAAATATTATTAGGCCATTTGCACACGCACCAGCAAAACCGGAAGCAATTCCAATTATTAAAATGGGAATGGCATAGTTCGACTACAATCATTTATAATGAACCTGTATAAGCAATGCAGACAACCACACAGATAACTTTCAAATGCGGATGTTTACGATTCACCCATAGTTCACTACGCTGACTTTATTTAAAATTTGCCTGCAGTAAACGACATTTGCACATAGTGTTTGAAAAAAAAAAAATTCTTTTCTTCTTTCCAAATTATGGTGTTCTAACCATCGGGTATTCGTGAAAAATGACTACTTGTCCAAAGATCATTTCAATCCCGCAAGACGGCTAGTGATATCGACAAAAATCGATCCAGGAAGCGTTTATTGGAAAATGTTTGACTATTTTCACCAATTCATAGCCACCTAGATGAATAAAAACATAAAGTGATTGTTAACTTGCATTGGTGAATAAAATTTACGATCAAAACGTTTTTGTGTCAATCAGGGTGTCATTCCGACTAGTAATTCAACGTCATTTCCGGGAAAACCGGAAGTCATACTTCAAGAATATTCCAAAAATAGCACTTATTTGTCTTTCGCAAATTTCATTCGTCTTTTTTTATTGGATTGGTATTTAGTATGATGTTCTAAAATGTAAAGTTTACCGGGTTATTGTATTTTCTATATATCTACTGTATTTTGTATTTTGTCTGTGTCCATTTTGTATTCCTGTTGTTATTTTATTTAAAGCTGTAAACAAAAATTTGCTTTTATTTTTGTTTAAAAGTCGATTAGAAAAATTGTTTTTCATGACATTAAGAAGCCGCTATCTTTGAAACACTGGGATGTAGGATGAAAAACTTAAAGAAAAAGTGGCACCTTCTATTGTGATAATCCCACTGACATTTTTTCTATCCTCTCTAAAGCCCGGTTTTTGTTACAATTGCACACAAAAGTTCAGCTCGTTTCTATTTCTTTTATAAATTAAAGATTAGTCCGATTGCAAAAATGTCAACAAATAAACTTCAAAATACAAATGTATTGATAATTGCGCTGCTACAATTATTTACTCTACCATACCTTATTAATCATAAACGATATACAGGGTTAGCCAAAATTATCGGAACACCTAAATAATTCTCCTGCCGCAAGATATTAATTTTTTTTTTCAAACTTACGTTTCTTGGCTTTAAACAAGCTATCGTTTAAATATATTTTCAATATGGCTGCTCATTTTATTATAGAAATAACCTCATATATTATAAATTTCTTTCATTCTAAGCTTAGGTCTAAAACATTTTTATAGCAATCATTTTTTTTTTATAAAATGAATTATTTTTTAATTATAAGCTATTAACGAAAAATAGTCAAAATAATACCTAAATAATTCTCCAACTGGAAAAAAACCAAAAATTTAAATAAATTTGTTTTCGGTTTAAACAACCTCGCGTTCAAATAAATTTTATATATTTTATATACAGGGTCTCCCACCACGAGCTGCCATTAGAAGTATATGGAGAACCAAATGAAATGAGACATTGAAAATTTGTTGTCTTATATTGTTGGACACGATCGTCTCAACTAAAATATTGAGTTTTCCGTTCCTTCCGGTTACACCGGAAATGATGTCAACTTTTATATTTCCAATGGAATATCCTGTATTTTATCGCATTTTTGATATCTTCATTAAATTTTAGTTAATTTTAGTTACATTCCCTATACCTAACATGTGCCATTTTTGAGATATTTATTTTTTTCATTAAAAAATGACAACTGCAATTACTCAATTACTTATAAATTATCCCCTGTGACAGTTGGAAAAAAGTTGTCCAGCAAAATTGTAGTGAAGGTAACATATTTTTGACACGTCGCACAGTGGTCGATTTTGCACTTTTAGCTGATCAAAATTATTTTTTTATGTAAATGAGCTCAAAATATTCGTTAGATTTGCGAAAAAATAGTAAAAAAAATTTCACCCTTAAGGGGGTTGTTTTGAGGGGGTTGAAACCTATGTTTGGCGTTAAAAAATTCGAAAACCTGGTGACAATGAGAACATTTTACCTGAAAACACTGAAAAAAATGATACAAAATCGATGTACTTATGGGGTGAGTTGGGAGGGTGGTTTATAAAAAAAGTAGTTTTATAGTTCTGAAGCCTGTTGTATACAATAATACCCCACCTGTGAATATTAGAAAAATAGTAAAAAAAATCTAAGTGCCAATGGGGTAGTTTTTGACGGAGTTGAGACTGAGAAATGAAGTTTGTTTTAAAATTTTGAAACCATGCGCATATGATAATACAGGGTCATTATAAATGATTGTAGTCGAAGCAGGCCGTGTCAATGTTAATAATTTTGTGCCGCTATACCCAAACAACTGTCAAACATGAAATAGGTTATGTAACTAATGTAACTTTTGTGTGTAGAACAGTGGTATTCCATTCTAATAGAGCGGCAACCAGAAATATTTACATTGGATTTCATGGCATACTTCGACTACAATCATTTATAATGACCCTATATTATAAATGCAAATACAAGTAATATGTTTAAAAATAAAAGTACCAGGGGTGGCTTTCGACGGGGTTAAAATTGAGAAAAGAAGTTTGTTTTAAAATTTTGAAATTATATGCATATGATCGTATATAAACTGCAAATACAAGTTAAATATTATAAATTAACAATAGAAAGAACAATCCTTCAAATATTTTAGCTGAAAGGCTCATGGTTTAAAAGGGTCCAAAGGGTGTTTACTCTAAGCCTTTTTCAAGGATTTTAGAAATGAGCCGCCATTTCTGTAATTTCGTCAAAATAGTTAAATAATAAATTAAAGTAGAAAAAATTTTGAATAATTTATGCAATTTTTTGGTAAAATTAATAGTTTAGCTGCAAGAGCAAATTCTATTTGATCGAGATCGGTCGCATCTGCATTGATGTAATACTATATAGTGACCCAGGATTTGCAAATTTGTCAGTCTAATGACAGTACCGGTAGTGTCAAATGCTGATGTTTTGACATTATCTCACAATTTATATTGACAGTAGTCAATAGTATAAAAAGATCTTATATTGTGATACAGTGTACCGTCCTTGCCTGATGGCGTCGGATAGGCAGCGTATTGAGCGTGTCCAAAATGAATGAGTTCTGTTTGCTTTTGGTTTGACGAAGTATGATCATGCATCGAATGGGCTGGGCGACTTGGGATGGTTGAACATGGATAACACTAGGGTGTTGCAGCAATATTGTATCATAAGTTGCTATCCACTAGGATCCCACAATACCTCATGCGGAAGATATGCTGTAGAACGGATGTCCATAACCTTAATTTAAGATTCGGGGGTTTGTTTGCTCCACCTGCCCATCGCACTGAGCTGTATAAACGGTCATTCTCTTACCAGGTCAGTCACATATACAATGGTCTCAGGGAAGATATAAAACATTTATCGTTAAACAGTTTTGGGGGAAAGGTAAAACATTGTCTGTTTGCTCAACAGGGGGGGACTTTAGGCATCGAGTGCACATTGGAAGCTTTTTAATTTTTATTTTTTGTGGGTAGGTGCGATGTTTTGTTAAGTTGGATTTGCTGCAATTACGTGTAATTAGACTCTAGAGTAATTTTTTTTTTGTTTTTGATTTGATAAGTTCTCGGAATTATTTTTATATTGCTACAATTATGTCTTAGTTCTAGTTTGCGTAAGGGGTTGAGTGGAAGAGTAAGGCAATTTGGAAACAAGTGTGCTGAACTGCGCCCTATATATAAATAATATTTTGTTGCATTTAATATTGTCTTATTTTAATACGGGAATTATTTATTTATTTAATTATTTATTTATCTGTTAAATCCTGGCTAACTAGTTTTATTTAATGCAGACACGACTGATCTCATTCAAATAGATTCTCATGCAGCTAAACTATTAATTTTATATATTGTATGATAAAGTCATGTGCCTGGCCACATCAGATTTTTTACATTAGTTATGAAGGACCCTGTATTTCACATATATTTTAGACAAATTCTATTATTATTAAATGTAGATATGACTAAATTATGCGGTAACACCGCGGTTCCTCCATCAACTTCCGATAAGAGATTCCGTCGACTGACACTAAAAATAAAAAATCAGCCAAATATGACATATTATGACAATCACTTCTATGGGGGCATATTGGCAAGTAAGTAATCTATCAAAAACAAAATGAAAATTTTGCTTCCATTTATTGCAAAAAACTGTAAGCTTAATTGAACTTACGAATTTTCATTTATAAATATTTAATATAAAATCACAGTCTCATCCGCAGACGATACGTTCATATTAAAGTTTACACCAACAACATTCACAATCATTTGTTAATAAATTGTTCTACACTACAAACTAGAATTTATAGGGAAAGTAAAAAATAGTATAGAAATCAACATCGGACTTTAGCCCGTTACTGTAGGTTAACTAAATTTTCCAGGGTGGCAAACTGATTGGTTTTGAGTCATTTGGTTATCTAAGAACAGATTTACGTACATTTGGATTAAATTGGAGCACAGCGCCAAAATAATTTTGAACGGCTAGATCCGCATTTTCAACCACTGTGCGTCGGTAGAATTCTTCTAGAATTATTATAAATTTATAAATTATATTTATGAAATGCAATATTTTTTAGTTATAACCAATTAATCATGAACTTTTACTTTAAACAAACGGTTAAAAAATAAAACATCCAAGAGAAAATAACAACACAATTAAATAGAATTAAATTAAATGTTCAAACTGCCACGTTAACATAAATGTGTATGTCTGTGAGAAAATATTCTTAAATTGAAGTTCAGGAGTTTTCATTAATTGCTCATAATTCTTAGAATTAAAACAAATAAAAATATACAGGGGTTTCTATAAGAAAATGTACATAATAAAATGAACACAATGTATATTAAAATTAAATTTAAACGAGGAATTGTTTAAACCCAAAAACTTTTGCTTGAAAAATATTTTGAGTTTTTATGTAGTCGGTATTTAGGTGTTCCGGTAATTTTGATTATTTTTGGTTAATAGCTTATAATTAAAAAATAATGCATTTTATAAAATGCATTTTTTTTGAAATACTTATTCTAAGACTAATATAGAATTTAAAACTAATAATATTTAGGTGTTCTATCTAAAAAAAAGGAAGGGTTACCAAATTTCTATAACAAAATTAGCAGCCTGTACCTATATTGTAAAATATATTTAAACGAAAGTTAGTCCAAAAAAATATTTTCGAAATACTTTTTTAATTTTTGTACGGTTGGAGAAATATTTGGGCGTTCCTGTAATTTTGGCTAACACTATATGTAAATACGTTCGGTATCTTTTAATAATAATAACTGTAATCACATATATATCCCATATCTGAATGTCGCTTAATCTATTATAACTTAGCTAAGTGCTAACTACCAACCATATTTTATAATCCGTGTTCGACACTAGCGCCATCGCGCGGAAAATGGTTGCGTGAACCCGTTAAGCCAACCCCGTAAACCATTTCTAATACATTTATTCTGACCCCTCGATATCTGCTCGCGGGCTTTCGCGCTGAAACGTGCCACGGGGCCGGGCAGGCGGCTGGCGGGCGGTTTGCTATCTAGCGACCATATAATTTTTATGGTGATTTCGCGCGGGCGTTATTGCCTCCTTATATTTCACTGTGAGCGCGATACGCGAGCCACCCCTAGCCACGGGGCGGCGGCGGCGGCGGCGGTGGCTGCGATGCGATATATAGAGAGAACTGGCGCGGTCGTAAAAGTTTAACGGCTGTCTAACGCGAGTCTAACCAGAGACCGAGCCGAATTCTTGTCGCATATTTCCGCAAACCCCCGGACCCTCTCCGCCGCCGGACTTCAATTACTTGGAGTATGTGCGCGCTGCTTAACGGTCGGCTCTTGAGTGAATATTTTAATTAGTGGTCCCCAGACACTTCTTCTACTTAACGGCCTCGGACCGAATCGACGCCGCTCTCAGCCGGTATTATAGCGATTTACAGCTGGAATTTCAATATTATTCAAATGAAGCGTTTTATTAGGTTGGTTGTCTCAGCTTTTCGATAAGGATAGGCAGCTGTCACTCTTCTTAATTATTTAATAACTTCTTAGATGCGTCGTTATACTTTTAAGGCCCTTTTTATGCTGTCTGGAATCGCCGTGTATTCGAATCCTAAATTGGCATTCATTAAGGTGGGCTTCGAAATGAGTAGGCAACCAAATATACCTCACAATTTTGTTGTCAGTATTTCACCGAAATGATTAGGTATTTCCATTCAATTTATACGTTAAACTGAATTTGAAATCTTTGCCGATAATACAAAATATATCCGGCTCAATTCTGTCAAGTGTAGGTGACATTTGTAGTTTTCAAGTTATTATTGTTATTATGATTATTATTAAATCAACAAAAATCACATATTATTTCAGATATGTGTATTCTAACCATGAGCTTTTATGAGAATCTCTGATATCGGTTGTTAGAGAAGCGCCATTATTATTCATAATTCAAGATATGAGGGGTGATAATAGCTACCCATCCCTCAACTATGACTAGATTAGAGGTTCCTAAACTTTTTCAGGGGGCTATACCGGTTGATTCAATTTCGATGCTCACCATGGGGATCTCGCCTATTAGTGGAGATAGAGCCTATGTTTAAATTTGGCAAAGTTTCGTATTTTTGTGTTGATCAATTATCAGAAAAGGAATTTAAGCTATCATTTTTCATTATGAAGATATCCGCAAAAAAACTGAAATGTTAAGGTATCGTTTTGAATTTTTTATTCAAAACCAAGAGTAGCTAGACATTTGAAACAAAAACATTCTACAGCTACTATATAACAAGGAATGAAGTGTTATTTTTTAATATGAAATAACATCAAAGATGGCGGCTTAACCAAGCTAACTATTGCTTTTCAAACAGTCCAAACATGTATAAAACCAATATACGAAACTTTCATTTTTCTTATGGTCGGCTAAGAAAAACGAAAGTTTCGTTTGTTTCTGACGAATTCATTGGCGAAATAAATTTAAACTGACATAATCAAATTATAGACAAAAAGTGCCGTTATAATGTCAAAACGCTTTTTTGATGGGATCACAAATAAAGAAGTAATGACCATAATTAAAAAAAAAAATACATTTTCCGGTTTTTTAAAAATAGCTTGGGAATGAATCATTTGGAATTCAATTCTTTTCTGAACGGATTATGAAAGAGCACACAAATATGCACTACTTTGCCCAGTTAATCGACTCTCTATCTTTAATAATAACAAAAGTACCCATACAATCCAACGTCCCGTGAGACACACTGTATATAAGATTTACGCACCTAATAATGAAATGCGTGTAAATATTTGCCGCAACCCTCGTACATACATAAACATAAGCCATCTGAGCTTGGGCGATAAAAATATGTTGTTGTTGAGCGTACCCTTTCCCATAAATTTCAGCCAAGTGTAATACTCAGTGTATCCTCTTACCGGAAGCCATTTTTTACCGAATTATGTCACGTTCACTCTTTTTTTTGTACAGCGGCCCTGCGATCATTAGCATATTTTTTCGTTCGTCTGCTGCGTTGCGGAAAGGGTTACGAGAGCCGACCCTTAATTAATATTAGGGTATCCGTTAATTGATAGAACCGCAGAGAAATGTTCAACTTTTTGTTAAACTGGAAAAAGATAAGGTTATTTTATAAGGTTTTAGTTACTAGGATGGCCGGCACCTGTTGAAATTAAATTCTTTGTTTGGCTTCACGTAGGCTCTTCGTAAAACTTCTTATTAGTTGGAAAACTTTTCGTTTCTAAAGAAGCTGTAGGATAACCATATTCCTTTGGGTAGATAGTATTTCATAATCCATGTCAAAAAAACAAATCAATTACTTTTTATAGTTCTTACGTATATAACGTGTTATTATAAGTTATATCATAAGTTGTTATTTAACGCGGGCACAGATGTAGAGGATATTCGGCAAACGTTTGCCATGCACAATCATTCGCGGGTACCCTACCGACACGTAATAAGTGTATTTTAACAAGTCAATTAAACGTCTCGTCAATTTCACCAAAAGTTTGAATTTGATACAAACTGCTCGTAGTTGAGCTTTTCGCTTCCTTCGAACACGACAAGAGCTGAAGATTTTCTCGCGTTTTCCCGCTACATGATAATTTCAGCTAGAGCAGACAAGCTCCGGTAATTGCGCTGGTAAAGTTAGTGCGAGGGCTCGCCGTACAGAGAGCGCTGCACTGCGAACGGCGTAATAAATGTATTTCAGATTGGCCAGTTTGGTAAATACAATGCCAGTCATGCAATTACCACTTGATTTAGTACAAATACAAAGGCACAAACAATGTTAGGGAAATTAGGGGAAATGTGGAGAGCGGTACAGAGAGTACTGCATCCCCGGACAAGATAAATTACGAACATGTCTATTCCATTTCCCTCGTATCCTAATACAGATATTATACAGATGTCATGTTGGAATAGCGGGCTGTGCGCTATACGGACTATATTCACATTCAGTGACGTTCAATTACAGATATCGCTGACCGACGGAGCACAAGCGCATTCCTTGTCGGTTGGTGTAGAACGTATGCTAAATAGTGCATATTAAATTAAAGGCGCCATTTGATTTGACGTTCAGAAATTTTATTAAAGAAAACCTAATTGTTCTATATAACTTTGGAGCTAATTTTGAAAATTGAAACCTGTAGTGTAAAAACGGAGAAACAATAAGGTCCAACTACACGCGAAAACTTGAAGTGAAGGTTAACTAAACTTGGTTTATGTTAAGGGCAACCTAACCTAACTTTTACGTATCTATTGCACCGTTCAGGTTTTAGGTCTGCTTAGTTATGCTTTAGCAAAGTTTTAAACCCTTAGTAAATTTACATGTTGCGAGTTTTAGGTTGGTGGTTTTTAAAATGGCCGCATATACTAACAGCTTTTGGAAGTTGATAATAATAATTATAAGCAATTTCAATCGAGTGACACTTGTCGAGTTGACATTTGTTGTTCAATATATTACTCATTTATTACTCACATATAATAAGTTCATTGCATACGTATCTATGACTATATAATCCGCATCAGTATACGCGGCAATGATTATAATGACACTAGTGTTGTATTTTAAGTTTAAGTTCGTTCAAATAATGACCTCATTATTTGAACGAACTATCATCATTATACAACGCTAGTGTCAAAGTCTGACAAAGCCTACGTGGATGACAGTTATTTGACAGTTCGCCTCGCCATCATTGACAAATACATTTAAAATATTTTGCATAAAATGGAATTTATGAGTTGTAGATAAAACGTCGTATTTGACTCGCACATAGCGGATATAAATCGCTCGTATGATTACACGCTCGCGTGTAAATTTCATGCTCGCGATTTATATCCTTAATTATGTGCTCGTCAAATAATATACTACTATTATAATTTTTAATGGAAATCTTAACCTACTGTACTTTTTTTTGGATAACCTATTTTCATAAAGGCCCTATCGCCCAGATTTACTAAATTATTCAATCTGCTATAATCTTTTCAAAATGAGCGGAACACGATTATTCAGCTCCATCTACATTATTGTCTATTACACAGGAATGCTAATTACGGTAATTAATATTTTTCGTAAATTACTGTTGAAATTGAAATAATTAATTTCAAATATTAAAATACTACGTAATTAAAAATTGAACATGTTATATTACATTGACTTAAATTACCGGGTACTAAAAATTGAAAATGATAAATTATGCTGATTTAAACTACCGGGTAATTGAAAATTCAAAATGGTATGTTAAAAAGGCGTCAAACCGATCCCAGTAAGTTACGATTGCCACTTATGCTAATATGTAAAAGTATTTGGTAAATAAAAGTCGTTATTTTTTAAAACCGACCACTGTAAGTTATGATTGCCACTTAATGTTAATATGTAAAACTATTTGGTAAATAAAAGTCATTATTTTGTAAATAACTATTAAGCAATCTCTAGGGATTTTAAAATGTATTACTTTCAATTAATTAAATTAGCACGTAATTAAAAATTCAACATGAAAAATTATATTTTCTTAACTTACCGGGTAGTTCAAAATTTAAAATAATAAATTTCTGATGACAGTAATTTATGTCTATAAAAAAGTGGAGTACAACCTTAACCGTCATTATTTTGTAGATCATTCTCTGATGCTATTGTAATTCATTATTAAATAGAAAACAACGGAATATTTCCTTAAATCGTGAATTTGATAGTAAGTAAATGGCTTATGATTTACAATTTGTGTTATTGGAATCGATCCCCCTTTTCCATTCTCTATTCATTCAATACAAAAAGCAGGTGAATGACGAGTGGAAAGGGCATTTGATAACGAATTAATGTATTAAATGGATTGATGTTTAAAAAAAATCCAGATTAACAAATGATCATTGTTAATGAAACCAAGAAAAAAAATATAAATAAATAATAAAAAAATAAAGACTTTTTTAATAGTTAATCCATTTTCAGGCTTTCGAAATAATTATAAATATCGGTGAATTACTAACGATAATATATGCCGACGGTAAATTACCTTTGGTAATTTAAGCCGTAAATTATGGCAATTAAAAATCCCTAAATTATTATTAAATTACGGTAATTTATTTGGTAATTTACCCAGTAAATTTCGCTATTATCATCTTTCATGATAATATTATTCATATTAATAAATTTTCGGATTTGGTATATAACAATAAGGTAACGGACCCGAAAAGTGTGTATCAACATAAGCTCGTATTTTTAGTGTCAATTAGACATTTCTTGGGTTATTGATATCTTATGGTGTTCAATACTACCAGCGAAAAGGAACAAACCGTCAATTTGAGATACAATTTTATAAACATTATCTGGAAATTTGTAGGAATGAGTTTTTTACAACAACATTTCTACTTTTTTAATATATTTACCTCACTAACTTAGAAAACTTTTCGTATTCAGGGTAAAGGAATCTAAATAAAAGACAAACAACGAATTATATAGGAGATTTACAGAAATCTTAAAGAAAATTTATATCTTAGTTTGCGTGCTTTTTGAGCGTATGAGAACCGTAAATCTATTCATTGTAATGGAATCATGTTTGTAATAATCAATGCATAAATAATTTTCACCAAAAGTACGTACATATAATTATATAATATTTTCCAAAATGTCCCCATTAGGATAAGTATAAAGATTATTGCTTCTTGGTTAGCTTCGTACATAATAAAAATAAAGTATTGTGAATGAATGCATCCATTAGTTAGCTGAAGTATAATTGGTTGGGAAAGAAGAAAGACGTAGTGTTTCTTGTAGCTATCTATTTATTTTCTTGCTTTGGTGATTAATTTCGGGTGTATAAAACCCATCATCAGACCAGCTAAAACAGAATCATAACAGAACATAACCTCACATCACATGTGGTCGTCAATTTATGTCTTACCGTCAGGCGGTTAAACTATTATTATGAACATGAGATGTGTTGCTGCTCTGCCAGGAACCAGGAACATTGAACTTTCGGTCGATTTACAATTTAAAAAAACACTAATTATGTTAAATTTCTCGAGAAAACGTGGACTATATGTGGACGAACACGGCGATAAAATATACTTGAGTCGCTATCACTAGCGCAGGCGCGAGAACGCTACGAGGTGCGACATACCAACAGTGTTTACAAAATATGTGTAGTGGTAACAATGCTATTCTCGGTATGATTCATGTATATAGAAACAAAACAAAACAGATTAAAAATGAAACAATCAACAAATAAATCACAGCATCACCGCAAAAGCGACGAACTCAAAACATATCATTTGCGACTCCGGGGCAAACAACATTCGAACTCCAACAAAACGGGGGGGGGGGGGGGGGGATAGTGTGGTAGATGTTAGAATTTAAAAGTTAACAATTAAGAAAAGATCTGTAGAGCTGTAGACCGCTAAGGCTTGTAATTTCGTTCAACAGGTTGTCATTGTTGTCCCTCTTTGCTCTCTCGATATGGTAGAATTCGTAAAAATCAATTAATGGATATTTACTAATAGGTTTGAGAAGTTTCATATTATTTATATTGGTTGTGTGACCTGTATCTATTAAGTGTTGTCCAAAACTTGAGGGATTATTTGTCCTTGTATGTTCTTTGTATCTTACATCTAACGAACGCAAAGTTTGACCAATATATTTCGAATTACAACATTCACAGGACAGACAATATACACCACTTCGTTTGTGTACATTAGTTTTGTCTTTACAGTTATTTAAAATTTTGAAAATATTTGATGTGTTGTAATTAGTAAGTGTTAGGTTGTGATTGTTGAGAATTGACTTTAATTTGTTGTTGATATGAGGTAAAAAAGGTAATGAAATATATTTAGCTGAGGGCTTTAAATGTGGGTAGATAATGCTGATAATGTTACTCCTTTTTATAGAATTATGTATGCGGTTAAGATCCAACTTTGTATAGCCGTTCTTTGAGCCAATCTGGTGTATTGTGTTAAGTTCTTGATTATATGACTGAGGGTCGAGTGGTGTATTCTCTAATCTATGGAAAAAATATCTAAATGATGAAAATTTGATGTTGACGGGATGTTGTGAGTGTTTGGGGATGATAGTGTCAGTGGTTGTGGGCTTCCTGTAGATGTCGTAGGTGAGTTTGTCATCGACTTTTGTGATAGAGAGGTCGAGAAAGTTAATTTTATTATCTTGTTCCATCTCCATGGTGAATTTGAGGTTGGATATTTGATTAATTTGAGCAAAGAAACTATCTAGTTGTTGACTATTGCCTAGGAAGATACAAAATATATCGTCCACATATCTTCCCCAAAACTTAATTAAACCGGCCATTTGTAGGTTCATTATTTTTTGTTCTAAACAATCAACGAAGAAGGAAGAGAAGAGTCCGCTCAAGGGGTTCCCCATTGCCAGCCCAGTATTTTGTTTATATATTTGGTGATTGAATTGAAAAAAGTCGTGTTGCATGATCACTTGAAAAAGTTCCATAAGGTCATCTATAATGTTGTCATAGATGTTGTGTGAATGCATAAATTGAGGATTACTTATAAAACTCTTTATTATCTTGAGAGTTTCTAATTTTGGGATGTTGGAGTATAGATTTATGATATCAAAGGAGACCATAGTGGCATTGGTTGGAAGATTGAAATGTTTTGTTTTATTAATAAAATCAGTTGAGTTTTTTAATTCATATGTTGGATTGAAGTTTAGGGTTTTAATAATTGAATTCAAAGTTTTTGCCAGGGTATGTATAGTTGAATTGTAGGATGTGACAATAGGTCTGATGGGCTTATTGTCTTTATGGAGTTTTATTAAGCTGTATGCTAGCGGGACTTGAGGGTTCCTCTCGTTAATCCTTCTATTTTCAAAACCAAAGTGGCTCAAAGTGCCTTCGCATCTTTTTAGGGTGGTTTTAAAGAGTTTTATAAAATTTTGGAGTGGGTTTTGAATTAATGGGGTTATATTATTTTCATGGAAAAATTGGATTGTTTTTTGAATATATTGGTCTTTGGGGAGTATTACAATGAACCACGCAACACAACATTCATTCCACCCAAGATTCACGAACCTTTCAGACGTTATCTTCAGCGAGCCGGAGCTTAGTATGCTCAACACAGGTCACAAACACGCACCTCCCCATGTGATCCCACCAGAAAGCGTTGCCATTGAGCTCGATGCTGCGCTTCGAATTCACCCCCACAGAGACGTAATAAAGAATGACATCAGACGGATGTTTCATCGCCACTCCTTCAATAAGAATATTCATGGACTGATGGGTAAGCAACATTCGAACATTCTTAAATCTATAAAAGAAAAGATGACCCAAAACAACCTAATACTTACTAAAGCCGACAAGAACGCAGGCATTGTAATACTCCCCAAAGACCAATATATTCAAAAAACAATCCAATTTTTCCATGAAAATAATATAACCCCATTAATTCAAAACCCACTCCAAAATTTTATAAAACTCTTTAAAACCACCCTAAAAAGATGCGAAGGCACTTTGAGCCACTTTGGTTTTGAAAATAGAAGGATTAACGAGAGGAACCCTCAAGTCCCGCTAGCATACAGCTTAATAAAACTCCATAAAGACAATAAGCCCATCAGACCTATTGTCACATCCTACAATTCAACTATACATACCCTGGCAAAAACTTTGAATTCAATTATTAAAACCCTAAACTTCAATCCAACATATGAATTAAAAAACTCAACTGATTTTATTAATAAAACAAAACATTTCAATCTTCCAACCAATGCCACTATGGTCTCCTTTGATATCATAAATCTATACTCCAACATCCCAAAATTAGAAACTCTCAAGATAATAAAGAGTTTTATAAGTAATCCTCAATTTATGCATTCACACAACATCTATGACAACATTATAGATGACCTTATGGAACTTTTTCAAGTGATCATGCAACACGACTTTTTTCAATTCAATCACCAAATATATAAACAAAATACTGGGCTGGCAATGGGGAACCCCTTGAGCGGACTCTTCTCTTCCTTCTTCGTTGATTGTTTAGAACAAAAAATAATGAACCTACAAATGGCCGGTTTAATTAAGTTTTGGGGAAGATATGTGGACGATATATTTTGTATCTTCCTAGGCAATAGTCAACAACTAGATAGTTTCTTTGCTCAAATTAATCAAATATCCAACCTCAAATTCACCATGGAGATGGAACAAGATAATAAAATTAACTTTCTCGACCTCTCTATCACAAAAGTCGATGACAAACTCACCTACGACATCTACAGGAAGCCCACAACCACTGACACTATCATCCCCAAACACTCACAACATCCCGTCAACATCAAATTTTCATCATTTAGATATTTTTTCCATAGATTAGAGAATACACCACTCGACCCTCAGTCATATAATCAAGAACTTAACACAATACACCAGATTGGCTCAAAGAACGGCTATACAAAGTTGGATCTTAACCGCATACATAATTCTATAAAAAGGAGTAACATTATCAGCATTATCTACCCACATTTAAAGCCCTCAGCTAAATATATTTCATTACCTTTTTTACCTCATATCAACAACAAATTAAAGTCAATTCTCAACAATCACAACCTAACACTTACTAATTACAACACATCAAATATTTTCAAAATTTTAAATAACTGTAAAGACAAAACTAATGTACACAAACGAAGTGGTGTATATTGTCTGTCCTGTGAATGTTGTAATTCGAAATATATTGGTCAAACTTTGCGTTCGTTAGATGTAAGATACAAAGAACATACAAGGACAAATAATCCCTCAAGTTTTGGACAACACTTAATAGATACAGGTCACACAACCAATATAAATAATATGAATCTTCTCAAACCTATTAGTAAATATCCATTAATTGATTTTTACGAATTCTACCATATCGAGAGAGCAAAGAGGGACAACAATGACAACCTGTTGAACGAAATTACAAGCCTTAGCGGTCTACAGCTCTACAGATCTTTTCTTAATTGTTAACTTTTAAATTCTAACATCTACCACACTATCCCCCCCCCCCCGTTTTGTTGGAGTTCGAATGTTGTTTGCCCCGGAGTCGCAAATGATATGTTTTGAGTTCGTCGCTTTTGCGGTGATGCTGTGATTTATTTGTTGATTGTTTCATTTTTAATCTGTTTTGTTTTGTTTCTATATACATGAATCATACCGAGAATAGCATTGTTACCACTACACATATTTTGTAAACACTGTTGGTATGTCGCACCTCGTAGCGTTCTCGCGCCTGCGCTAGTGATAGCGACTCAAGTATATTTTATCGCCGTGTTCGTCCACATATAGTCCACGTTTTCTCGAGAAATTTAACATAATTAGTGTTTTTTTTAAATTGTAAATCGACCGAAAGTTCAATGTTCCTGGTTCCTGGCAGAGCAGCAACACATCTCATGTTCATAATAATAGTTTAACCGCCTGACGGTAAGACATAAATTGACGACCACATGTGATGTGAGGTTATGTTCTGTTATGATTCTGTTTTAGCTGGTCTGATGATGGGTTTTATACACCCGAAATTAATCACCAAAGCAAGAAAATAAATAGATAGCTACAAGAAACACTACGTCTTTCTTCTTTCCCAACCAAAAATAAAGTACATTTTCACAAACTAGTTGTTTTCATTGACATCCCATCGCGTTTTGTTAGAAGTAATAGTAATAGTTTAAGTAAATTGTATATATAAAGTAATAAGTGCAGTGACGTTGAACACATAAATGTATTTTGCTGTTTGATGAAAATAGGAAATAAAGGCCATTCTGTAAATTTGTTCTTCAAAGCAATTGGTTTCACTTTGGTTTATATTTTGATCAAAAAATCGATCCAAAACACACAGAAGATTGGTCTGTGACGTCACGTAAGTTATCATTCAGTATTAGGACAAACTTCAGAAAAAGACAAAAAAGTTAGGCAAGAGAGGAAAAAAAAACAAAACATTCCCCAATATACCACTGGAGGATGTATTGGCATGCGGGGAACTCGACGATAACAAAAGATACGCGCTTCGAGTGCGCGTTAAGAGAATACAGGGGGCGCGCGGGATACGGGCGGTTGGCAGAACAAAAGGCGGAAGTGGTGAGAGCGGCTCGAAAAAATAATCACCGCAGCGCGCGATACGTCGCGCAGATTACCCCGGCCGCCAGAAAAATGTACAAGCGAAGATACTACACGCGGAACCTATATCTACAGTTTACCAAATAAATCACGACCGCCCAAAGTACACCAGATCAAGGGTGGAAAGTGTTCAACACCGGGACGGCCAGCCGGAGGGGAAAATCCCCCGCGCGATTTATTACGCCGGCACCAAGTCAACATAAATCATTTCGAGATATCGCCGCAACGATAGACCGACGACCGGCGCGGCGCGGCTGCAGAGCTCTTTTTAATTTCGCCGCCGCACTATGGTCTAGAAGTACCGAATTGTTGGCCAAAAGTCAAATTTTTAAGTTTTAAATTCTTTTAATTACTGTATCCTAAATGCAAGTGAACAGGTTACTTCATTAAACACGCGTGGAATTGATGCTTAATTACAACGCGCATAGTGCGCTTCTACAACCATTCATTATTTTAAACGCGCTCAGCAAAAATCGAATACTGAGTATATTGTTTGTTATTACTATTATTATTATATTACGTATATGAATGAAGAAAATGTTAAGTCACCACAATTATGGAAGACACAATAGAGCGAATTAACCTAAACGTTCGTTAGACATTCAAAAAACTGTTTGCACTAGTTTGCACTTATTGTAGGATATATTTATGATCCCACTCCTTATCTACAAAGCCCACTTATATTTTGCTGCTAATAACTGCGTATTCTTCTCCGTAATTTATTTTTCTTCGGTTGCGAGTAATCAGTAATACTTGCGTTAAACGTAATAGTTGGGCCTAGTTTCAAATAAGTTTTCGGCTGTAATTTATTTATATGAAGTAACAAGCAATGCACCTCGACATGTTTAGTTGCTACAAGCAATGCCATCAAATTAAAGATAATTAATACTCTTTATAATCTTCTCTCTATACGACTTTGGTCTCAAAGTAACTATTGACATAATTTGCTTTTTAAACTTGTAAATTCAATTAAACTAAGAAAAATGTTATAGTTTTTGTTTAAAAACTGCAAATTAATTTATGTTTACATATCCATGGTACCTAATGCCTGCTACTGTCCATAAGGCACTAGTTCATAGAAAACAAATAGTATAAAATTCTTTACTGCTAGTTGGTTATTTTGGAGAGGAGGACTCTGAAGCCAGAAATAAATTTTATACACAAGTTCGTGAATTTCATTCTAGAAAAATAACAGAAAAAACAACTTAGAAGACACACAATTGATATTCAAAGATATTCAACTGAGCCATAGACACATCGGACCCAATAATATCTAACATTACTTTAAAAACTCCCATAAAGCGCCAACAAAAATTAAAGATTCCGCTTCCGAAAGAAGGTATTTCTTTACTAGGACCATTTACGTCAGAAACTGAGCCTTCTTTTTCCATGACACCACAGAAGCGATCGAGTTTGTCGATCTATCATTACTTGATAGTTTAGAATTAGAGGCGGAATAGATCTTAAGTACACATTTTTGTATTGTTTATTCGTTTGGTTGTTAATTTGTATTTAATATCTTATTAAAATCTCAATATCTAAAAATATATTATAGATAAATCTTAGTTAACTAACACGTAGCTTTCTTGCAAATCTTACGTTTATGATAGTAATAAAAGCAGAATATCCCAATAAGGCAACATATTAGGTAAACAAAATAGTTTTTGAAAAAAAAATTGCAGTAGTTACAGTTTTATAATTATGACTACGCGTCCTCGGCCACATTTTCAATAATTTAATTTTTTTAAAGTAATCGTGCGCCATTTGCATTCCGCAATTTTGATTTTGTACTTTTCAAATTTAGAGTACGGAGGTTCATAATCAGCTACCATAAAAGCACTCTAAAAGCCAAGTTTCAACAAAATTAAAGCATATTTTAAAGTGGTTGTCCGCCATATTGAAACCTGCATTTTGTTTTCATCAATTTAGAGTGCAGATTCGTAGTCAGCCACCTCAAAAACTCCCAAAATACACGTTTGAAGTAAATAAAAACATATTTTAATGTAGTCGTTCGCCATATTGGATCCGCCATTTTGTTTTTGAACATTTTGATTTCAGATTCATAATCAGCGACCTCAAAAACCCCAAAAAGGCTACGTATTAACTAAATAAACACATATTTTAATGTAGTCGTCCGCCATATTGGATCCGCCATATTGTTTTTAGCAATTTGGAGTATAGATTCGTAATCAGCGACCTCAAAATCCCAAATTTCCGAATTTTTCAAAACTTTTCGCGAGTTCGGACCACTGTGCGCCGGGGAGCGCGCGCGTTTAGGGCGCGCGGACTTCCATCAAGGACTCCGACCATGTGTGAGAAAATGCAAACGATATGTTGGCACGAATAATGAAAGAGCGGCGCTGATATCGACGAGTCTCGTGTTAAATGGGTCGTTTATCTGCGAGAAACAAGACATCGCGCGCTCCCCTTCTCGCGAATTCGGAGGGCGGGGGTGGCAGTATTTTTGGCGGAGTCGCCGGAACGCTCCGGTTCCGATATAAATTTCCTATGAAACTGCTACGGGACGCTAAGATTACCGGTGCAGACTGTACGGTTGTTGGCGTGTGTCGTCTGGAATCGGGGTTGGCGTGTGTCGTCTGGAATCGGAGTACAATTGTTTAAGAGAAACTCTTAAAATTACATAATATACTAAAAAATATTCATAATTAGATTAAATTAGACTAGGTAATACTAAAAATAAACTTATCTTATAGTATTAGTATACACACAGAAATCTTAAAGAAGACGATAATTTAAAAAACACCTATATTTGTTAATATAATGAAGATTTTCTCCAACTGCTAGTATGAAATTGTTGATATTTTTTTATTTATACGCTGTTATATACGCTGTTATTTATACGCAGGAGCGATAGTGTGGTAAACCTTTAAACAAAGCTCTTAAAAAAATCGCTGAGCTACTAATTATGGTGACAAAGGAGATACTCAAAGAAAAGTCAAAACCATGACACGCGTCACTGAACCAGACTGGGTATCTAAAGTGATGATCCAAAAACTTTGCTTAATCTGTTCTTCCTGATGTGACTGACACCTTAAACACAATCACACCCTTAAATTTCTTTCGTTTGGCTCATCCAACAACTTGCAATCTAAACACTTTTAACACGTTGACTCATATAAACCGGTTTAACCACCAACGTGTTAAAGATATAACGTGCTGGTTGATATGTTTGTTTGCATATAAGTGTTTTGTTGTGGTTTGTTGTTTTGTTGTAGGTCTTGGTTCATGTTAAACATTAAATATTGAATTATAAACCATTTTTTAATTCTCCTTTAGTTCTGCTTTATGTCTATTTCTTCGAATACAACGAGAAGGCAATGAAACTATAACAAAACTGTCCTTACAGTTACGAAGTTACGCTTCAAACTTCATAGTCATCAATCTCGCGGAAGAACTATTTGCAGGTAGTTGCGTGCAGTTTACGAATTAAGAGGAAACTTATTACTTTCCGCAGTGTCTGATAATTTAATCGCCCTTGTTTCTTGCTATCTAAAGTTTGTGACTTTGTTGACGTCCATAATTTTATCCAAACTGAAGGTTTTATTCCATTTTGACATAACGAGATGTCATTGCGATATCATTTCATAATTAAGCAAGAATCATTGTGATTGATTTCAAATTCAATTGTTATTAGTTCAATTGTAATATAGTTCTCCATTTTTTCTTACCTGTCCCCATAACTGCACAATACCTGTGCAATCTACTGAAAATTCCTGTATGTCCTACATGATCATAAAGTGACATTTTACCTTAGATACCAGGGCAAAAACTGCTTCTTAAAGCCCGCGCGGGCGTTAAGGGTTGCCATGGTTATATGTCGAATATATCAAATATTTGTAATTCAAACTGTAAATTTTAAGTCATCAATGTCAATTATTGGCGATTAAGGTTATAAGTTTGACAATTAATTGTCTGTATTGTCACTCAACTCCGAATTGTTTGTATTGTTATTCAACTCCGTAGATACGAATGTCACTTGAAAACGTCAAAATATTTATTAATATTATTCAAACAAAACCATTGTAGGACATAAAATTTTGGATGCACCTCGGGCATTACTTGATGTTTATACCCTCGGGTGACTTAAAAGGCACTCGGACCTATCGGCCCTCGACGTTTTTAAAAAAACATCCGTGTAATGCCCTTGGTACATAAATAACTATTGTGTCCTACATGATCATGAAGTGACACTTTCTAACTTAGATACCGGGTCGACAAAAGCTACCTTATGCCTGCGAGGGCATTAAGGATCAACGCTCGCGCGGGCATTAAGCGTTGCCATAGTTTATACGTCAGATACATCAAATATGTGACATTCAAATAGTAAATTCTAAATCGTCAATATCAATTATTGGCGATTAAAGTTATAAGTTTGACAATTAATTGTATGCATTGTCACTCAATTCTGCATTGTTTGTATTGTTATTCAACTCCGTAGCTACGCATGTCACTTGATTACGTCAAAATATTTATGAATATTATTCAAATAGAGGAACAAAACCATTGTAGGAGATAAAATGTTGTATGTACCACGGGCATTGATGTTTATACCTTTGGGCGACTTAAAAAGCTCGAGGCCCAAGAGCGGGCACCCTCGGGGCATAAACATCCGTTCAATGCCCTTGGTACATAAATAACTTTTACACGTTAAAACGATTACTTTTCCTCGTTTGTTCAAACCCCAAACTCTGGCGCACAGACAACACCCGCATAGAAGTTGTCTTCATTTATAACATTCATTCGGAGGGAGGGTAGTATGCGTTCTGCTATATAGCTAGATATATGTATACGGGACTATTAGCTTGCGTGATATCATCACGAATATGGGGGCGTCGTATAAAGAGATTTCACCGAGAGATAACCTGAGAACCCCTAATTGACAATAGTAAATCAGCGTGTATAATTTTCTGGGGTCGCGCATAACGACGGACGGGCCAACAGTAAAGTTTATGACGGACAAACAATAAAAGCGTCGGACATTAACCGCGAATGCCATAAATGCGTGAATTGCGTGCCACGTGGCAACGCTACAGGGGACCCGGATTCAACTTGTAATAATTACAAACTTTAACGGGCTCGACGGGCTTTTTTACAGTTAATACTCTTCAAACCGCCCCCTTGCTGCTAACCGGCACTGAAACGAAATAAAAAAGGGAATCCTCGCCGTGTTGCGGATCAATACCGTACAGATGGATTTAAAATGTTGGGTAGAATTTGTATTGTTGGTTGGTTGATTACATTCATTCGGTATTGTTTTAGAAATAATTTGTTGAATGTACGTCTTTGTAGAGTTAACCAGTTAATATTGTAGATAATGCTAAACCCATTTTTTTTCAAAGATATATTGGTTTAATCATATTTTGATAAACCGTACGTGGTATGGCAAAATAAATTTATTTTGTGTCAGGTTTGATGGTTCGTAATGTTCACAAGTGGTAATCTTTTTGTATATAATTAGCAGAGTATGGTATATTAAAGTTACGTCGACTCTAACTTTTGCGGCATAATTTTTGAAAAGGCATAAAAAAGAAACCCTAAAAAGTGATACTGGTACTTTTCAACAAACCCATGATCATATTTTCAGAAAGCGAATAAATACGAAAAAATCGTGTGCTTAATTTTAATGTTTCATGTAATTTTGTTAAGTAGTAGTTTAATATTTTTTTATCATTTTCAGAGTCTTTAAACTGTAATAAAAACTCTTTGACGAAAAGCCAAATTTAACAACGATTGTCTCAACAAAATAAAAATAAAATAAAATACAAATCTCGTGGAGTCTAGATCACATACGATGTACAATTCCCCGGCAATAAAACGAGGCCATAGTAAAGTATGCAAAATTTTCGGTTGTTCTGTTATTCGTTCTATGACTTTTGTAATCTTTTACCGTTTTTTATTATTGCTTCAATACATTGTGAATAAATTAATAAAAATTATCATTCACATGCTTATAAGAAAAGTAATGTTTCAAGGATATTATACCGGAAGAACCAGTAAGATGTTTGGTCTTAGCTTTGCTTACTGCACAGGATCTTTCAAACTTTTACAACCAAAACATAATGTTTGCTCTTTTGACTGCCGTATAACAAGCTTTCCGATTTTTAGTATCATAAAAGTAACTAATATTTTATTAGCGTAGTCATTTTTACAATAGCCAAGTCCTTCCAAAAATTGGAGCTATTGAAAAATATTTAGGTCTAGAGATTGGTTGGCGTTAGCGGCAAGAGTAACAATTATGTGTAATTTTTACTTGATAACTCGAACTTCTATTACTCGAATATCTTGAACTCAAATTGATTATTTGGCACAACCTTCAATAAGTCGAATCTTCTGAGGAATCACAAAGCTACGTGGTTTAAATGCTCGTTTTATAGCATGACGATGTTTCTGTGTTACTTCTTGTGTATGCTTTATTCGTTGTTATTAAGTGGAAAACAATATATTCTCTGTATTTCATTTATCACACTATTGTTATTAGCGCTGATAGGTCAGTAAAATGTACTTTAAGGTGGCATTTAAATCAGAAATGCAGTTATCAATTTCAATCGGCTATTATGTATATTACATATGTATATTCAAGTTAGTGCATTAAAAATTTACGTTACTCGAGTGAACTTTGTACATTTGCTAATAATTCAAAAAAATACTTGGCTCAATTTTGTCAAAAGTAGGTGACGAATTCTATGAATATCGGTGTTTTTTAGTTGATCGCAAGAAAATACGAAATAGCCACAGCAATCTTATAATCCGTCACCTAGACTCGACAGAATTGAGCCAGATAATTTTCGAACGTTTTGAGTTCGTATTTAGAAACCAATTATTTATATAATTCTTTAATAACAAGGAAGCTTTTTTGAAAATTACAATAAAAAGTTCCCTGGTCAGTAAGAAATCCCCGACTTTTTACACAGAAATATAAAGTATGTACATATGTACACTTTTCAGCATAGGAAATCCGTATCAAACCCAAGTTATGGTGTTATTCTTGGGAAAAAAGTATACATATAGGTACGTTTTAAAGTACATATGTAACATAAATGTATATAACGCATTTTTACTTTAACAAATGCACACATAAATATTACATACATATTATGTCTTTTATTTAATAACTCGAAGACTTGATAAGTCGACCTTCTTTTGTGGCAAGTCAGTTATCGAAGTTCGGCTGTATATTTAAAATATTTGATATAAAATGGAGTTTGTGTCTTAGATAAAACGTCGTATTCGACTCACACAGAACGGATATAAATCTCTCCCATGTTTATACGTTCGCCTACGGCTCGCATATAAACTTCATGCTAGCGATGTATATCCTTAGTTATGTGCTCGTCAAATAATATAAGGTCACCTTTAATATCTATAATGTCGCCTTTATAATTCTGGACGTTTATGAGCTATTACTCATGCGGTATTACCATGATTCCTTCATACCGCGCACTGAATTACATCTTGTAATAGCCACTAACTGCAAGTGGCTACGCCATCATTGACGGGTAAGCTGGAGGTTTAACACGGACACGCAGTTCGACCACATTACAATGCCAATATGGACCGCATTATCGTCTCATGGAGCTTAGTATGTTCGCGAAGACTACCTGCTACTAGGTAGTTGGTAGCCATGTTATTGCATTCGCATATTGCCATAGTGCTGCCGTTGTTATCTTAGTTATAATTTTGACTCACTGAGGCGGTAATTTCGGCAATCATTAATAATAAATTGTTTGCGTATGCAAATCAATTGTGTTCCATTGTAAACGGTCCAATAGGTTGTACAAACAGGTATATGGTAATGTAGCAAATTCGGGTAAATATCGAGTGAGGATGTTATGCCTCTAAATTAATCTGATGGCATTTATGGATTTAATACTTTTGCGTTATTATTATTATATTATATATTACTATTAGTATTACTAATTAATCATTCAATGTGCAATTATAAGGATTCTGTTTCAATTATTTTCTGGAATTAAACTTTTGAAGAGTTTGACATTTTGCAGTCTTATCCTGTACTTCACGGTACATTTCAAGAAGTTATTCTTGAGTATACATGTCCCAAAAGTGTGCAACGACATGGTAATATATTTTTTTATCTACGACTCACATATAACAAGTTCATTGCATACGCATCTATGACTATATAATCCCCATCATTATACGCGCCAATGATTATAATGACACTAGCGTTGTAAAATAATGACAGTTCGTTCAACTAATGACCTCTTTATTTGAAAGAACTGTCACCATTTTACAACGCTAGTGTCAAAGTCTGTCAAAACCTACGTGGATGACAGTTATTTGACAGTTCGCCTCGCCATCATTGACAAATACAATTAAAATATTTTGCATAAAATGGAATGTGTGAGTCGTAGATAAAACGTTTACACGCTCGCCTACGGCTCGTGTGTAAACTTCATGCTCGCGATTTATATCATTAATTATGTGCTCGTCAAATAATATACTTAATTGCATGCTTTATATTTTTTTGTACATTTGGAAGCTTTTTATGGTTGCCTACATACCACACAATTCTTATTACAATCGGTTGAGTGACTGCATCGCAAAAACATAAAAACCAAACAAATTGATTTTCATCGTTGGCTTTAAAAATCAATAAAATCCACAAATTGCACCTCGTTAATAAAATTTTGCGACGTCCTTATTAAGTTAGATCTATAGTCTCGTTAACCAAGTGTCGTTGATACAAATTATAGAGGATGACCAAAATCTAGTGGGAAACTTGTCAAACTTCAAAGCGTGTTATTGTTCTTATTTTAAATTGCACCCAGACATATTTTTAAGTAAAACGATGCAGAATTAAAATATAAACATTGTTTCTAAATACAACCCCATCACAATTCCCAATATTTTAAAAGGTCTTCGACAAAAAGTCATTTTTCAACGTTTCCAACGGCAATTTTAGGCAATAAATACCGGTTTGATAAACAATGTGTCATAAAATATACCGCAGAGAAGTATTTTAGATTCTAGTGTATTTAATTAAGTAGCTAAGTAGTCGTAGATAAAGTAGATTCTTTAAAGTATAGTATTAAATTGAATTTTTCTCAATTTGGACCCT
Organism: Melinopterus prodromus; assembly: GCA_964023965.1. Taxonomy (NCBI): domain Eukaryota; kingdom Metazoa; phylum Arthropoda; class Insecta; order Coleoptera; family Scarabaeidae; genus Melinopterus; species Melinopterus prodromus. The sequence goes on along the minus strand of OZ030390.1, from coordinate 16,307,282 downwards.
CTTCAGAGGAATTACGTATGGATATAAGAGAACAAACTGAGAGGATCTAGCTATAAACTTTACTTTACCAACTCATTTTGTTGACGTTTGCATCCTATTCAAACATTATGAACCTTGTATACATCCTGTATATATTGCTGCTGATGATTGATAAACTGAAAATCTGGTCATGCTACTCTAATATAAACCCACTAATTTGGTGCACATATTAAATGCCTAATTAATATCCGAATTACATTTACATATCTCTTATAATTTTGTCCCACTGCACTGGCTAGTATGAATGAATAAAATGATGAGTTTAATTAAAAATAAGCCAATTACAGTTCGTGGAACCGCAATCGCGGTCGCAATGCTTATTTGCGAATTATCGGCGCTCGATGACAGTGTTATTGCTAGTCGTATTTGGCAGTATCATCGCTATTAATCAACTGCAAAAACGGGCGCACTCATAATATCGAAATAAATGCTAATGAATTTCGCGTTACAAATTCATTAGTATTGACGTTGCGCTCTCATTACCTATGCAAAATACGATGTATAATTATTAGATAAATATTTATGTTTGCGCTCGGTCGCCAGTTAATTTACTCGATTGTTTTTGATTCGGTTGTACGGCGATGTTAACAACGTTTTAATGCAAACAGCGCCGGCATCCGTTATAATTGCAAATTCTGCTTGGGAATTTGCGAGCGTTTTAAATTTTAGTGTTAGTATTCTAGTTCGGGCGCAATTGTTGCTTGTTAGCAAACTATTGTAGGTATTTGAATATAAACCATGCATTTTCAACAACGCTCGTATAATAAAGTAGCAAATTTCAAATGAATATCGCATTGCATAGGTGCAAACACTTTTGAGCAAACTATTAAAATATTGTTTCTGAATGGTTTACAGATTGTCAGAAGTATAAATGTAAGGTTAAATTTAAGGTCTGTCTGTACATTTTGAATAACCTAAGTATAGAGCGAGAAGCAAAAGTTTGCGCCAACACATCGACTTATGTGATTTTATCTAATTAACATTTATATATCAATTTCAGTTTTCGCCCTTCAATTGTTTGCAACTTAGGACTGCATGGACTGACTATTCATTTATATACGTTATATTTTATGTCAATATAGTACTTTTATGAGAAAATTGTGTTCTTTATAATGAGTTTTTGATATCTAAAAACGCCAAAGCCAGAATATAAATTTAGTATTAAATATTAAATTTTCTCAAGATTAAAGTGGATATCTTGCAAAGAAAATGTATGAAAGTGAGTTGTAGTACACTCCAAGGCACAAAAAACTTTGAACGATTTTAGTGATTCAATCGGGGTAACAAATTGATGTTTTGTGGTCGCAAAAAGTTGTTTGTAGTATATACATGATTTATGACTATACCGAGTATTGTGAAAAAAGCTAAATTTGCCTAACTTTTCCTCTTTACCTAACTAAGTAACATTACAAATTTTAAAATATTGGGACTAAAAACGATCTATACGGCTTTGCATAGAGTTTTTAGAAACTCAGTAAACTCCGTAATATCTCCATAATAGGAGTCCCAAAGTTTTTCCACTAGCACATTATTATTCTTATTATTATTCTTATTCTTTTTCGAAATAGCAAAGGCTGGTGTTAATCTCGATGAATTTTTTATGTTTATTTACAATGTTGTAAAACACATCATTAATTACAAATAGTTGCCCCGAAAAGTTTATCTTAATTCCTCATTCAAATTTTTTTTTCCTCTTTAGCTAACTAAGTAACTTTACAAATTTTAAAATATTGGGACTAAAAACAATCTATATGGCTTTGCATTGAGTTTTTAGAAACTCGGTAAACTCCGTAATATCTCCATAATAGGAGTCCCAAAGTTTTTCCACTAGCACATTATAATTCTTATTATTATTGTTATTCTTTTTCGAAATAGCAAAGGCTGGTGTTAATCTCGATGAATTTTTTTATGTTTATTTACAATGTTGTAAAACACATCATTAATTACAAATAGTTGCCCCGAAAAGTTTATCTTGATTCCTGATTCAAATTTTTTTATATATTATATATTATATTATATCTTTGTTTTGTAATTAGGGTAAAATCGCTCTAAACTGGACCGATATTTAGTACCTACCTCATATGCTACGTTTCAATTGGACATTTGATCATAAAATTACATTTAAAACAAGACGTTATTTTCTCTTGAGCAAGAAAATGGTAAATGGGTGATTCTATGATAAGAGGTCGTTTTTTAGTGACTAGTCAAAAAAACCTAATTTTTGAAGCAAAACAGTCACACGTGACTTGTCACATGATATGATGAAGAATTTTGTCTCTCTTGGCCTGCAGCATACCCGCGTGTTTGCAAATACATTCAGATAAAACTCATTATGTTTTCTAATATCTTAAAACATCAAGACATACACATACTAGATAAACTAAGTAAACCTACATCATTTCCAACTAAAGTTTGTTCCACAAATTTCATCCGTGTTTAGTACTGTCACAGTCGCCTCTTAGAGACAATTCATTTAATCATCGTTATTTTACTACATATTTCTTGAAATAATAAACCTGCTAATCGATGACAACATTATTTCTTTGGTTATTATTATTTATTAATAAATTTTCTTGAAAATGTCCTTCCCCTGGCATATGATTCCTGTCTCGCACATGGCCGGGGTCATACAAAAGTAGCTATAGGTAATAAACTTTATTACATATACCAAATAAACAAAACTGATAAATAGAAAGAATATTTTAACAATGAATTGTTTTATTTAATCAATTCATACTCTATTGGAATCTTTATCACCTGAAGAATGTATTCCCCTGTTTTTGTTTTCAGAAGAAACTTAAAAACTTAAAAAGAAACATTTCAAAAGAAACTTAATCAAAAATAATAAAATGTTTCGCCTTCTTGCACGCTGTTAGGATAATAACAATTAGATAAATGCTAAAATTTACAATTTATTTGTTTTGCCAGAAATCATAAAAAACGCGACCTCTAATCGTAGAAACACCGAAATAATAAATTCTGAAAAATAACAATCGTAAAGCACCCTTAAATCCCTTAACAGCATACATGCACGGTCCTGGCCCATGTTTGGCGGGGCAGCAGTAAGGGGAAACAAGCTTATGGGAGGTGGGCTCTGGGAATATGTCATCATGTGGAAGGGAGTTTAGACACGCCTATCGAGTATTTGGCGCTCGTTCTGAATTTTTATGCACGCGGCGTAACAGGAGGGCAGTAAATACGAGAAGATCGTATGCACTATGTAGTACGAAAGCGATTCTAGGCCACCCGTCGACCGCAAAACTGTTCTGACTAGATCTATTTCATGTATCCGGCGAGCAGAATACCAACGCGGTGACAATATTATTGTCGATTGACTCGATTGACAGACCTACGATGTGATATGCGGTAGTATTGCGAATCGCTTCGCTCAGAAAGTACTGGTTCAGCTGTACCGGACAATAAAGGATGACTGCCGATTTCTGCAGACTTTTAAGATTTAGGGATACATTTTTAAATTTTCGAACCAGTAGATAAAGATATTAGGAATGAGAAATAAAACAATTCGAAATACACAGAAGCAGAGATTAAATGTAAATGATTGAAACATTGTCTAGGTTTTTGTTTCTATACATCTGACATATGAATTCAAATAAGATGGCAAATCAAAACAACTAGTGAATAAGTAAATCAGGTATAATTATGTACAATTAATACTCCATATGTATATCAAATATTTGTGTACCTAAAATAATCAACTAAAACACTACAGTAAATTATATCCTATTCAAGGCAACTACAATAGAAGTGAAATGTTCGTAGAATGTATATAACATAATTATATACCTGAAATAATTAACTAAAACCTTATAATAATTTGTTTAGGTATATACAAGGAAATACAGCTGAAGCTAAATTTACATTGTAGCATGTATATGTATAATGTACCTGCATAATTATGTACAATAAATATTCGATGTATAATAAATAATTATGTACCTGAAATAATTAACTAGAACGCTACAGTAAATTGTATTATATACAAGCCAAATATAAAAGGCATGTATTATGTTTTCTACTGTTTTCACAATAACCACATTGTGAAACTTTTGTTAATTTTATAATGAAAAAGCTACATAATGTAAACAGCAATTCTGTAATTTACTATTCAATGTTGTAAAATACCGTATATAACTCGATTGATAAGATATCTTGTCACATTCGTCTTATAAAAATGATAAAATAATACATACAGTGAACGCGTAAAGAATGGAAACGATATGTTATCTTAAAAAAAAAAGTTATCGAATTTTTTTAAATGACAACCCTTTTTTTTCTGTCTTACTTTTGTAGGATTTTTAATTGTCCAAATGGTAGCGGAAAGGCCATAAATTTTGTAAATTACCGTTAAAGCTATTAAACAGACGTATCAATATCGGGACAATTTAAAAAAAATTGATGTTTACAATCACAATATGTTTATATATTGGAATCAATCAACAAATTCATTCACCCATTTCTAAGGTATATCGGCCCATTTGTCAAACATGGTCACATATACAGATATCCGCATATGCGGATATCTGTATTTTATTCTGATACTTTCAATTTCACGGCACTCGGGAGTGGTAGCGGTAAGAGTCAACTAAAACCAGTACGAATACTCTTTCCATATTATGATCCCCGGATAGTTCAGGAACAAAACAAACAAATATCGCGTCATTTAGGGGGTCAGTTTATTATGAACGAAATAATTAAAATCATTTTGTGCACCGAAAGAAGTTTTATTACGGTGTTCGCGTCGGATGTTTTGTTTAAATCAAAATATCAAAAGGTTTTCAATTTTTTAAACTCGTTGTAAATTTTACGCAGCCTGTATAAAATATGTACCTACCAAACATTATAATTTTGTTGATCATATTTTGCGTAATCTATATATTCTACAAATAAACATATAACTGTTAGCATGAGTAATAACCAAGATATTCAATGTAAAACGATTCGCAAAAATCAAACAACAAAAATGTAGTAAAATTAAAATACTCGTGATTACTTTTGGCTTTTAGGTATAGGTACACATGTTAAAATCTTGGTGTATTTTGATAAGTGACAAATTTTATATCAACTTCCGGGTGACCGGAAGTGGCAGTCATTTGAGAGCATTTAAATTGTTCGAATCGAGTATATCTCGATTCCATTTCCGTGATTCTGCTCGAGGCTACGAGCCCGCCGCGCCATGCGATCGCTACGTATAGGTAAGTATACCTCCTAACATATTCTGTTGCCCTGGTCGGTCGGACTATCAAACAGCTGCAAATTCAGGACGAAAAATATCGTGACTTGATTTTAGTTGTGGGTTTGCAATATTATGAAGGAAATAATAAATCTTTGCACATATTGAGGTACAATTTTGTCGTCTGTCCCAAACTCGCAGCGTTAGAAGTGGGTTGTAACTTAGTTTTTACGTAGACCAATAGAAATGCTGGCAGCGAAGCCAGGAATTCTAGAACAACTAGCGCCACCACGCAGAGGACTGCCAAACCCTACAAATTTCACTGACGGAAACACATTTTTGCACAAAACATGGTGTTGTGGTCTATTTTATGCCAAAACCGCTTTCTCAAAACCTGGGGGACACTGTAACAATTGTATTTATGCATAATCCATTCAAATTGAAGCATTATTAACTTGTCAATCTTGACTTGAATAGTTGAATTGCCCATCTTTACGATTTTTTTTTTGGAAACCTATCAGGTTTTTTGAAAAAAAAAATCTCTTACAGAAAGAAGGCATCCTTCTTGCGTATGCTCTATTTTTTTGATTTCAAGATTCGAAAGGGTTTGGATAAATTCTTGGAGTAGGCGACACCTGTTTCGGGCATTTTTTGAATGTAGGCCCTTAAAGCACCATATACTCTTGATAAAGAATAACGTTGTGTATAATTAGGGAAATTTCACTGTATTTTTGTAACAATCGAAGGAATTGCAATTAAAATTACTAATAGTATTGAACATATACGCTAAATACGCGTCACGAGTCGAAATTTGCCCGAAAAATGCCTATGAAAGGCTGTCAGTGCGATTTCAGATACAATTTTTAAGGATTACTTTAAGACACATTTGTGGCCCTTTAAGACTCCAGTTGCTCTAAATTACGTAAATTTATTATTTTAAGGTAAAATTTTAAAGTGTAATAGTTTTATTGCTAATTTTGTGACCGATATTATTCTATTAGGTTTAATCTGCGCATGATCTAACTATTATTCAGAACCGGTTATTAAAAATTTAAATTCTTATAAGCATGAATCAATCAAGAGTTAAGGTTTTTTTCTTCCATTCATTTTCAATCTCGTGCAGATATACATGTTAACTTGCTCTCAAGCGATAAATTTCAAGCAGCATCCGTTTACCCACTATAAATAAACCATCAAACTAAAGTGTTCAAACTAGAGCGTCACGTCATGAAATCATTAATCACCATCCAGCGCGGCTTCCGGACGTAACCTCAACAATTATTGGCATCTGCAGCGGAGCGACGTTTCCATATGGACAGTATATCGGCTTTAGATTAGCAAATAAACATAATCAATCATATCGCTTGCGGGAAAAAGTTTTAAAATTCAGACGACGGCGACGGGCGGCTCGAAAGTTCCGCGGATCAAGCCGTGGCGTAGCGGCGCGGCGTTCGTGACAGTCGAACCGGAATCTACTTTACTTATTGGCCGCCAGCGACCGACTCACCCAGAGTTTTCAGCTTGATGAGCTGCACGACGTCGCAGTTCTCCAACACCTCCAGGTACGTAATCTCGCACTTGTAAGTGGCCTCGTCCTCTATCTCGACCGGGTTGATCTTCAATAGGGCCTTCTCATCTTCGATGTACTCCACTTTCATCCTGAAATCAAACGTGAACGTTTAGTACGGTTCATTCCAACAAGTTGCGTCTCGAAGATATTAGAAAATGGACCAGTAAATTTGTAAGGCAATCGTAGCAAATCTGAGAAAAGAGAGACTACTTATCATGAAAGGTGAATTAGAAATACTTTAGAATAGGTCGATAATATTTTCCTCAGCAGCAAATAACCCTAACTACCATGAACCTAACAGTGCTAATTTAAACTCCAAAAAAGTGAGCTCGAAAAAAATTAACAAATAACTTTCCCGGTGGAATATCTTGAATAATATAGAATATGCTAACAAACAAACTATAACGTACTTTGCAGAGAATGAAATGGGTCAGTTATTTTATTGATATTTACAGCAGAGCTACAGTTAATACTTTTATCGTAGAACATGTAGTGTTTTTTTACCTTAATGTGAACACAGCACACATTTTGAACAACATTTGTTTATTTAAAGCATTCAATAACTATGTTTTTTCTACTTTGTGTTCGTTATGAACTCATAACGAAACCGGTTTCGGTGTCGTTATGAAAACTCTAGGTCACAAACATTTGGTAACTTTTAGTTTTCCACGACTGATGATATTGACGTCAAGTGTCAAATCAGGCTGACATCTCAATCGCTATTGGCTCGCGTCTGTCGTATTTATCGATTTTACTACAACTGCCAACTGTTGAATATGAAACTACTCTAGATTGTAAGATGACAACCGCAAGTTTCGAAATGTATGTAAATTTAATGTCGCAAAGTAGAAAAAATAGTATATAACACTCGTTTTATAAGACGTATTGGCGCACTCGTTCCATTTGGGCACTCCTCGCTACGCTCGTCGTGCCCAAAACTACTCGTGCGCCAATTTTTGTCTTATAAAACTTGTATTATAATATACTATAATATGTTTATGTAGGTTTGTATTATTATAATATTTTCTAAATCAACATTTCGGATTCAATATGGTGACCAGAAATTAGTCGGGTGCTTATAAAAGTTGTGATATTGTTACGTAGCTCTTAATGGGGGACGGCTCTAGGTCAGGATGGAGATGTAAATAAAAGTCGCAGTGTTGTTTACATAGGTCGTGTATTGCTGACTCCACGGACTTCCAATATTACAGCTGACTCGAGTCCGTGAAACACGATTGTTGTATACTATCTCGGGTGGCAAGACGTCATGACCTGTTTTGGACTCCCAAAAATCCTGAGTTAGGATTTTTGGTTGCACACGGCTTTTTATATAAGTTAACGTTAATTTGCACGTTTTGTACTCGTGCCACAAACGAATTCCTTTGTTCCGATTTGAAAAGCTTGACGCCTGCATTTCTGTTCAAGCAACTGTCTGCCGGTTGGATGAGTTGGATGACCTGGCCTCAATTATACAATGTAATTAAACTATACTTCGCAACAATATTTGAAATAGAGCTACCAATAATTTGTAAAAGTATTGAGATCTTATGAAACTTATTTTTAGGATTGTACATTTCAAATATCAGATTTTGTCAAATTTTCAAAATAATCTTAAAATGGTGAACTACATCGAACATAAAATAAAAAATCTGATGTGGCCAGGCACATGACTTTATCATACAATATATGAAATTAATAGTTTAGCTGCATGAGAATCTATTTTATTGAGATAAATCGTAGGTATTGTCAAAGCATCAGCATTTGACACTGCCTACACTACGTCATTAGAATAATAGTTATTTATGTCACAAGTGCCGAAAGCACGGAATAGCGCGACGAGCGGTGATGCGGCGCGTCACCGAAGGCGGAGCGTCGCCGTCGCACGTGAGCGAGTCGCGCTATCTAGTTTTTGGCAGGAGTGACATCAACGTTTATTGCGTTGCCTTTTGAGAATTATGTATTAAAAAAAAAATAAATAAAAAATGGTTATATTTTTGTATAGGAAATGTTGGGTTGGTACTACTTTCACGAAACGTCAAGTTTAAAAAGCTAATTCAAATTCTGAGAGATTTATATTTGTTCATGACACTATAGATGTGACATCCGTACCAACATACTAAAATAAAACTGCGCTCATCGCTAAACTATATTTACAATTTTCTCAATTTATCGTTTTTAGAATTAGATATAACAACGGGTTGATATTTCTTATCAACAAGCAATCAAATTGGTGATCTTATGTTAACTTGAAATTTGAATTTTGTACTTTGCCGCACTAGAGCAGCAACGTTCCATAGCGGTTCTCCTCCAACTTCTGATGAAGTCAACTGTTTTCGAGTGTGACAGCACAAAAAAATATTTGTCAAATCCTGACTACTATGTAATTTCATATCAATGCAGATGCGATCGATCTCGATCAAATAGAATTTGCTCTTGAAGCTAAACTATTAATTTTACCAAAAAACGTCAAAGGCATAAATTATTCAAAATTTCCTCTACTTTAATTTATTACTTAACTATTTTGTCGAAATTACAGAAATGGCGGCTCATTTGCAAAATCATTGAAAGAGGCTTAGAATAAACTACCAGTTCCTTTCGACCCTTTTGAACCAAAAGCTTTTCAGCTCTAAGCTTGGTCATACAACTTCTAAATATAAACTTTCGTCCCGATACCTTTAGTAGTTTCTCCGGAACCGTTGTCACAAAAATCGTTTACACACGCACACACACACACACACACACACACACACACACACACACACACACAGACATTTTTTTGTACCTTGGTCAAAAATGTTCAGGGGACCCATAAAGACCTATTTCCGCTAAAATCTCAATTTTTATTTTTCGGCGTGATTACAATACTTTACATACTGCGTATGATAAAGTAAAACAATTTTTGTTTTTGGCATGATTACAATACTTTATTATACTGCGTATGATAAAGTAAAAAATCTCATAAAATGTATTTTGTGTGATATTTGCTAGTCTCTTATTCTATATCTTAAGCTATATTTCCAAATCTATAATAGAGAATTCAATATGGCGACAAAACATAACGTCTTCGCATAAATATTATGCTAAGTGATATTTGGATATCAATGATTCAAAATTTGAAGTGTAATTATCAAAATGTAAAATGGAGGTACCCCCGGATCTAATATAAAAAATTAAATTGGAAAACGATTGTCAGATTCAAATGAATTTGGCGATCTAATATGATATGATGGCGACCATCAATGTAAATAAAAACTAAAAGATGAAAAGCATGAACCTATTTTTCTGTGTTATTTGAAACTCTCTCTGATTCCAAATCTAAAATCACATCAAAATCCCAATGGTGTCAACATGGCAAAAGCATTGCCCTGTCTGCAGTCAATGTGAAGTGCAGATCCAATATGGCAACCAAAAGATGTAAAAAACAGAATCAGTACTATATGGTTGACTTATTCCTACGGTAAAAATGTTGACAAAAGGTATGCCTAACTAAAACTTGTTTGATACATTCAGACGAACTCAGTTCATAGAGGCAATCTTTCAGCTATTGTATATTCTTTCATACGAACTATTTTTTCGAAAAAGTTATGGTTTTCAAGATAATTGCAAAACTGTTCTTTCCCACCGATTTTATGTGTAAATATTTCTAGCACATTCCTCTTGTGCTCTTTTTAGGAGATCTTCTCATATTCCCTAAATACAAGAACACCAAAAGAACAGTGTGTCCGTTCAAAGTTGCCGGTTTTGGACTGTTTCGAACTCGTTTCAATTAGAGAAAAATAGTGTTAACTTTGCTGTTATCTTTGCAAACTTCGAAGCTTCTTCAATATATCATTTCAGTTTGTTAAAAAATATCAATTTAGCGTCCGGTTTTTCTTTTTTAATAATGCCTGTATATCATAGACTGTATGTTTTTTTTTTTCTAAAGATTCGGCCGATATTTCATTTCTTTTAAAATTTGCAGTACCTATTTTGAAATATTAACAAACTCGTAATAGAAACGCTTCATAGAAAACACTTTATAGAAACACTTTATAAAGTATTTTCAGGATTGGCGGCAATAATACCGTACATTTTCCGATACGTGTACGATAATATAAATATTTTATAAGTGCGATCAGTTCGCGTCAAAGTACAATTTATAAAGCCGGCTTTTACCGCGCGACTGCGACGACGATGTCATAAAGTTCATCCCAACGTTAAAAGTTGTCCCGCAAGCTGTTTCTGTTACTTTGAAAATTCTGAAACCGTAAAGCACTTAGCCGTCCGCTGAAAATATTTTATCCTTAAACGGGTGTGTTCGCGACGCTTATGTCATCTGGCGGGATTTTCGTACATTACGGTTCGTACGGAATACGGGCTTATCGACCCGTTTATAACACCTTAAATTTAACGTTTCCACTGATGTTTTATATATAATATTATATATTGTTCATCAAAACCAAATCTAATATAAATGTGAAAATCTATAAATACAACACTACACTGAATTGGAGATATATACCTCTCTAAATTCAATCAAATTTATAATTAATTTAATCTGCAATTAACACAATGGAATCGCTATTCGCGACATCGAAAAGCATTCCGCTGAGGGCTGGTGAGACGTCAGGGGGTCAGGGGGTCGTAATTATTTCCATTGGAAATTAAATTAATTTCATGGAAATTTTAAATGAACATAAAAGCTTTCAATTTGCGCCAATTCCGAGTATTAAACCATCGATTCCGGTAAAACACAGCGCCTAACTGGTTTAGCGCGGTAATTCGCGCTAAAAGGAACTTTAAAGTTATTAAAAGTTAGATAATAGACGTCAGATACCACGGATGTTAAAACTTTGTTAAAGACTATAGACAATGTAAGACAAGGAATACGATGAAAAGAAGACTACGTACATAATGTAATAATAGTTTGTTAAAAAAGATTTTGCCTATGAACATTCAGCCATAGTTTATGCTACATTATTGTAATGTTCTGATAGCATAATCAATGATTTGGAGTGAATATTTGAGATAATAAATCATATATAACCAAGGATGGAATGACGTAAATTTATTGTTGCGGTAAATCTGTATCAGTTGTTTGCTCAAAACATTAATAATAGGTTTTTGCCTTCGAAGAATTTTTCAATTTGCTTATTCCGATACATAAATACGATCGACGCTTTAATGCGATTTGATGGACATGATTTAAGTTTGGTAATCTAATAGTACGAGACCCGCCGGCAGGATTACGTCCATCTGACTTTTCATCAAAATACGTTTTTTATCTTATTTTGTTATTATTTTATTAAAAATAGAAGAATATGTTTCGGTCGAGTTGTCTATCAAAATGTGCCCGCAAGTATTTTTCATTAAAATTAAATTATTATTTTTTTTAAACTGTTTCGTTTGCATGTTTTTAAGATAAATTGTAATTGCAAAGAGAGATACGTTATGAACTTGAAAATTTTGGTTTGCCTTTGCTCACTTCCAATCACGGGATTCCGGGATCCCGACAAATAATGAGCTTTTTCAGGATCCAGGGATTATAAATCTAAATCCCGGGATGTCGAAAAAATTAAATCTAAATTATTTTCTTATTTTTGTTTGTTAATTGGTGAAATGTGGTCACTCATCTACTATAAATCCATTGAGTTGCTTTTATTAAAGTATGAATCAATGTATAACAGCAACCTTTCTGATTAAAGTAAGTATCAACCATAAAATGTTCGTTTATACTTTATACCAACATTTTGCTATAATAGGAGGAACAGATTTTTCAATAAGATATCTACTTATTGAAAAATATGGAGAGAAACATAAATCTTTTCAGCTTGTTTAAGTTTAAGAAATTGCACTGAATATGTCATCAATTTTGAACAATAAATAACGGTTTACTTGAAAACACATTTGAAACTGGGTATAGTCATTATACCTATATTTTTTGTAAACAATAATCGTGTTACGGACTCGTTGCCATGTTGGGCCGATCTCGCGTAACCACGACAATAACAGAAAATTATTATTATGAGAATTGAATCAGAACAATTTTCAGCATGACATACAGTCCACATTCTCAACCATATTAGTACAGAAAGCTAATCATTGGTATCATTCAATACAACCAGCATTCACCCATTCATATCCATATTTGGTCCGTCGAGCCGGATCTTAGGACGCTTAGGGTAGACCTAAGGAAAAATTGAAAGACAGCACTCCCACGAGAGGATTGCGCAAAGACTTCCACGACAGTAGTGCGACCAAGACAAAGACAGCAGTCCCACGACAGGATTGCGCACAAACAACAGTTCCACGAGAGGAATGCAAGTGAGGTGATTATCAGCAGTACCACGAGCGGAAGGCAGGCGCAATTTCAAACATCCCAACGAACAAATAACTTTTAACATCTGATTGAGATTGAGGTACAGGTATTAAGAATCGCATCAAAATGAGTGTAAAATGTCAAAAGGAAAAATTAAAACGCCAAACTTCACTTAGACAGTGTAAAGTTAAACTTAGTATGCTAGAAAGTTTTTTGAAAAGTTTTTCGGTAGATCAAATAGAAATCTTGCGCATGCACGTAGAAAATTGCGAGCCATGCTTAAAGGACGTCGAAGACAATTTACGGGAACTTGAATTTCTTGATGACAGTGATGAAAATAAGGCTAAACTAGACAACGAACTAATCAATTTTAGTCAACAATATCATTTAGTCATGTCAAAGGCTAAAACCTTACTACCCAAGCTGACTTCAGCAGCTGTTTCACATCCTAAGAATATGTCTACCATTGATGCGTCTATTCGGTTGCCAACTCTAAGTTTACCGTCATTTTCGGGTACATACGAGACTTGGGCCGAGTTCAGGGATACATTTTATTATTTAGTGCACAATAATAATAATTTGTCAGATGTTCAAAAATTTCATTATTTAAAATCCTGTTTAAAAAACGATGCGTCTAAGTTACTTCAATCTTTGGAAGTCAGTCAAGGAAACTACAACGTGGCGTGGGAACTTTTAAAGAATAGATACGAAAATTTAAATCTTACAGTGAACAGTCATATTAAAGCCATATTTGACATTCCAGTACTCTTTAAAGAAAACTATTCATGTTTACGCAATATGTCAGATACTTTACTAAAAAGCATTCGATGTCTCGAAGCACTAAAAATTCCGGTGCATCAATGGGATGCCATTTTGATTTACATTGCGTTGACCAAATTAGATACCACCACAAAGCGCGATTGGGGAGCTTTGCAGTCAATAAACAAATTACCGACCCTAGACGAATTTATAAAATTCTTAACAGAACGTGCAAATTTATTGGAATCGATTCAAAATAAACGTTTAAATGATTCACAAGACACAAGACGTTTCAAAGACAAAATTCATTCTTTTGCTTCGACTGAAAATATACAATACAAGTGTTACTTTTGTCTAAAAAATCATAGTGTTTTCCATTGTGAAGAGTTTAAAAACCTTTCAATAAACGAGAGAAGGGAATCTGTGAAGCAGAAGAACTTATGTTTCAATTGCCTTCGTTTGGGACACACCAGGAATAGCTGTAAAGCAAAAGTTTGTCAAAAATGTCATAAAAATCACCACACATTATTGCACAAAGACATTACATATAAGCAGGTAGTTGGCTCCAATGTTAGTAATAATAGCAACACGAGAGATTACAGTCAAGAAAGCACGAACAATAATGTTGTTGCCTGTGCTAGTCAAACGCACGGAACACACACACACCAAAAACTTTTATCAACGGCTTGCGTTGAGGTTCGCGATAGTTCCGAAAATATTGTAGTGTTACGTGCTTTGATAGACAACGGATCTCAGAGTAATTTTATCTCAAAAGAGGCATGCGATTTTCTAAAACTAAGTACTAGAAATATTCAGTCTAGTGTAAACGGTTTGGGAGCAAAAGAGACCAAAATATACACAGTCACAACATTATCAATACATTCGTTACATTCCAATTATGTACAAAAAATAGACTGTTTGGTAATTGACAAAATAACAGATAACATCCCGACCACAACATTCGACTCAAGCAAATTCAATTTTCCTCCAAGAATCCAACTCGCCGACGTTAAGTTTAATGAAAGTAGAAAAATTGACTTGTTATTAGGATCTTCGGTATTTTGGGAAATTATACAAACGGGGACAATCAAGTTAGGTAAAGGGATGCCTGTACTACAACTTACACACCTTGGGTATATTTTAGGAGGTTGCATTACAGCAAAGCCAGAATTAAAAACGCATTCCTTTTGCGCATTGTCCGAACAGTTAGCACGTTTTTGGGAGCAAGAAGAAATTAGCGATGTTTGTAATGCTAACTCTGTATCCGAAAACGAATGTGAGCGGATTTTCAGAGAAACCACTACGAAGGATAACAATGGTAGGTTTATAGTTGATATACCCTTTAATGAACGTCAAACAGAATTGGGAGAATCACGTCCATGTGCACTAAAGAGATTCATTAGTACTGAGAAAAGACTTGGTCGTGATCAATCGCTTGCTGATCAATATAAAGAATTCATGCGTGAATATGAATCTTTAGGACACATGACAGAAATAAAAGAAACAGAAGAATCACAAAAACTGGGATATTACCTACCACATCACGCAGTCATTAAGCAGTCAAGCACAACCACAAAATTAAGAACAGTGTTTGATGGTTCAGCGGCGACAAGCTCTGGATTGAGTTTGAACGATGTTCAACTGAAAGGACCAGTTGTACAAAGTGAACCTTTCGACATTCTACTTCGATTCCGCAAATACAATTGCGTCTTGAGTGCAGATATCGAAAAAATGTATAGACAGATACTCATCAATCCTAAGCACAGACAATATCAAAAAATCCTGTGGAGAAGCAACGACAAGGAACAGATAAAATGTTTTGAACTTAACACCGTCACTTATGGGCTCACTTCATCACCGTTTTTGTCGACTCGCTGCTTAAAACAATTAGCAATTGAAAACCAGTCCGATTTCCCAGAAGCAAGTAGAATAATAAATGAAGATTTTTACATCGACGATTTGCTTTCGGGGACAAACTCGATAGATGAGGCAAAACTTTTAAAAAGGGATATCACAAACATAATGGAAAAGGCCCAACTCAACTTACGGAAATGGATTTCTAACAAGTCCGAACTGTTAGAATCAGAGCACTCAGAAGCAAATACATTTAAAGTAATTAATCTTGACAAGAACGAATCAAACAAAACACTAGGTTTATTATGGCAACCTCATCATGACTATTTACATTATTCTTCGACAACATGCAAACAACACACTAATGTAACTAAACGAAATATTTTGTCCATTATAAGTAAAATATTTGACCCTTTGAGTTTACTAGGACCGATTCATATTCGAGCAAAATTATTTATGCAAGCTCTATGGAAGGCAAAGATGAATTGGGACGATTATTTAGATGAGGATTTGTTCAAACTTTGGGTAGAATATATTTCGGATTTACAATCTATAGAATCATTAAAGATACCTAGAAAAGTTTTAGTGGTTTCTCCGGTACGTGTAGAATTACACGGATTTTGCGACGCGTCACTAAAGGCATACGCAGCGTGTGTATACGTTAAATCTTGGGACGGTGATGGTGATGTGGAAATTCATTTATTGTGTGCAAAATCTCGTGTTGCGCCATTACGATCCGTGTCGTTACCTCGTTTAGAATTATGCGGCGCGTTATTACTAGCTAAATTAGTCAATCGTCTGCAAAAATCACTAAGACTTCAAATTGACAAATGTCACTATTGGTGTGATTCAACGATTGCATTATGTTGGATAAAAGGGGAAGACCGAAAATGGAAAGCATATGTTGCAAATAGAGTAGCACAGATTTCAGCATTGACCAATATTAATCATTGGAATCATGTTTCTACAAATAGTAACGCGGCTGATATTCTGACTCGGGGATGTAGTGTAGAGTATTTAAAAAAATGTGAATTATGGTGGCACGGACCTAAATGGCTTAAAGAGAATTCATTTACAATTGAAGATAATAATTTTCCATACTATGATGATGCATGTCTAACCGAATTAAAACTTGAAAACAAAATTTGTCTAGTTAGGACAAATGATGACGATTCTTTGCTATTTTTTAATAAATTTTCAAGCTTTACTACCTTACGCCGTGTAACGGCTTACATATTAAGATTTGTACATAACGCAAAATATCCTAATCATAAACATGCAGGTTTTTTGACTGTTGAAGAAATAAGGAACTCAACCAAAAAATTAGTTAAATTATGTCAGGAACAAACATTTAAGTCTGAAATTCAAATGATTATAAAGGGCGAAATGCCAAAAACTGTAATTTCGTTGCAACCATTTTTAGACGAAGACAATTTGCTTCGCGTTGGTGGTCGTTTAAAAAACGCTAATATAAATTTTGAATCTAAACATCAATTAATCTTGCCCAAAAACCACCGACTGACGGAATTGATTGCAAGAGAAACTCACATAAATAAATTGCACTGTGGTTCACAACTATTACTCAGTCTATTAAGAGAACAATACTGGCCAATATCAGGTAGAAATTTGACTAAACGAATTGTTAGAAACTGTATTAAATGTTTCAAAGCCAAACCACGACCAATTGATCCAATTATGGGTAACTTACCCACTGAACGA
Source organism: Melinopterus prodromus (assembly GCA_964023965.1). Classification (NCBI taxonomy): domain Eukaryota; kingdom Metazoa; phylum Arthropoda; class Insecta; order Coleoptera; family Scarabaeidae; genus Melinopterus; species Melinopterus prodromus. The sequence continues at coordinate 16,289,852 of OZ030390.1, read as the reverse complement.
ATTAACTCATCATTTGCATTTGAACATGTAGGTGTAGATTACGGTGGTCCTTTTATGTTAAATGACAAACGTACACGTGGATGTAAAAAAATAAAAGCTTATATTTCTGTTTTCGTATGTTTTTCAACTAAGGCAGTACACTTAGAATTGGCAACAGACTTAAGCACAGATTGTTTTATCGCGGTACTACGACGCTTCATTGCAAGACGCGGTAAGCCAAATACAATATTCTCTGACAATGCAACAAATTTTGTTGGTACAAAAAATAAATTACAACAGTTACTGAAGTTTGTTCGGAAAGATTTAGAAAAAATAAATAATTTCTTAATAGAAGAAGAAATTAACTGGAAAACAATACCTCCTAGGTCACCTCATTTTGGAGGTTTATGGGAATCAGCTATAAAATCTGTAAAGCATCACTTAATTCGAATAGCTGGCAATTCAAATTTAGTCTTTGAAGAATTTTATACCCTACTCACACAGATTGAAGCGATTCTTAATTCCCGCCCAATTTCACCTCTCAGTGCCGATCCTAACGATCTTTCGCCACTGACTCCTGGCCATTTCCTTATTGGAAGACCCCTGACTACTACTTCCGACGAAGAATTAGTTCAACTAAACCCAAATCGCCTCATACGTTACCAAAGAGTGCAGCAAATGGTACAGCATTTCTGGAACAGATGGACCCGAGAATATTTAGGCGAACTCCAAATACGAACGAAATGGAAAAAATCTCGTTCCAGCAGCCTTAAGGAAGGCAACCTAGTAATAATCAAAGAAGATAACTTACCTCCTTGCAAGTGGTTATTAGGTCGAGTGATAACTTTATTTCCCGGTAGTGACAATATAGCGCGAGTGGCCGAAATAAGAACGAAAACAGGAGTTTTTAAGCGTGCTACTAGACGGTTATGTATTCTTCCGAATGAAGACTAGTTTCGCAAATTATTCCGTTAGTTTTGACTTTGTTTCATAAACTTTATGATTTGTATTTTTCATGTATTTGATGACAAGCTGTATTTTGAAATAAATATTTCAATAGGGGGGAGGATGTTACGGACTCGTTGCCATGTTGGGCCGATCTCGCGTAACCACGACAATAACAGAAAATTATTATTATGAGAATTGAATCAGAACAATTTTCAGCATGACATACAGTCCACATTCTCAACCATATTAGACAGAAAGCTAATCATTGGTATCATTCAAGACAACCAGCATTCACCCATTCATATCCAAATCGATTTATTTCAAAAGCAAACAGCTTATTTGCACGATAAACAACCATGACGTATGAATTCTAGAAGAAAACGAATAATCATCAAAATATTTCTATGATTCGTGGGCAAACCAGTTTAAGTCACAATTTGCCATGTAGGAACTCTTTTATACTTTTTTTACCCACGCGTCATAGATTTATTGGCATTAGGTAACATAAAAAATTGAAAATTTGGCAAAGAATTTCTTTTGCCGCGACTATTCTTGAATCATTTTACATAACATTTTTGAGCAAAGTTAAGATGGAAGAGATAGTTATTATCTAATAGATTTAAAATTTTGTTTATTATTGATGCCTATACGCACTTTGACAACTATTAAACCGACAATTTTTGTTTTCTACTTGTAAGGTAACATTTGAAAACGGTGAAACAAGTTTCGGGATAAAAGATATTGTCCAATCAAGTATATGTTAGGCGTTTTTACTAACTAGATTTGGTAACTTTTGGTACCTCAGGCGTTTTGATCAGGCAATTTTTGCTTTTTTTCATGAATTCCGGGATCAATCCGGGGATGCCAAGATTACAAAATCTTTAATCCTGGAATCCCGGGATCAGTATTTTGTCCGGGATTGGAAGCCCTATTTACGTGTACATTTACGTTAATTTACAATTAGATTATGAAGTACAAATGACTTTTTTTTCTTATAGACGCCATATTGGTTTTGTACATACTTCTCGCCACTTTGTAAATTTAACTTCATACAATCCAACGTCCCGTGAGACACTGTACGATGCAATTCGATACGATGAAGTGTAATTTTCAAAACTTAATGAAACTAAGCATGATTGACAATATAATTTTTCTCAAGTTTTACGATAAAAAAGACCAATAAACATGTAGTCAAAAGTTTGCCGTTTTTGATATTTTGCTCAGAAGAAAAGTTTTTATAGAAATACTTTCCTTTCTTGTTTTTTTTTTTCGAAACTAGTGTCTTATACTAGCTTAAATTTACATACACATAGAAAGATATTGTGTGTCCAAAAAAAAAAAAAAAACTCATGCAAATACATAAAAAAACCGCAAAACAAAACAAGGTGTGTATTAATTACGTAAACCACTTCTTAAACGGCCTACAAACGTAACCATTTTTTGTACTGCACGCATTACGAGATTAATCGAAACTGCTGTAGTAACGATAAATTGTAGCGTATGTAGCCAAATCGTATGCTTCGCAGTACGTAGTAATCGAATCGTTCGCAGTACGAAGCTTCCTAAAAACATCGTATCAACAGTCGTGTTTGAGCGCAAGTTGTAGCGCGTGTAGAGATCCCTGGCTGTTGTGAAAGGTGATTTTGCTATACAAGTATTGTTGCATTAAGATTTTGATGATGGATATTAAAAACAAGACATTCTGGGAAGAGTTTATTGAAATATATAGAGAATGCCTATGGAACGTACAATCCAAAGATCAAAAACAAATAAACAAAAAATAAATTGTATTTTATTCAACAAATTTAAGAAATTGTTTTCAGAAGCAACGATAGGAATTAGAAAGATTTTGCATCTTAACTGCAGTAGTGTGATATGTTTGTATCGTGTGTAGAGAAAATGGCTGTACTGCAAGCCATACGGTTTTCTCTACGACCTTCAGTTCAATGTGCAGTACGATAAATCGTTACGTGTGTGGGCCTTTCAAACCTTCTGATGGACTATCTAGGAAATGGTCGTTTAGACTGGATGCCATTGATTTTCTCATTATATGCCCTTATCATGTTTCCAATGACTTTGGCAGCGGAAAGGTTCACCCAGCACATAAATACATCGCTTTTTACTTCTACATTTTTTTACAAGGAATTAAAAGATCTAGAAATTCACGTTATCGTTTGGCCAATTAGATGTAAAAAGCCCTAATTCGGCCATCTTTGTCCTTGAATAGCTCGCAACTCAGACTCTATACCGATGGGGCCGACTTGTTGTATGCTATTTGTAATGGTCAACCAAAGGTGTATACAATAATCCAACTGACTTTGAAATTTTCCGTAGTTAAATCATAATTTTACTGGGCTAGTAGGCGCCACAGAGAGTCCCATGGCAGTCATCGAGAAAGAAAAAAAACAGGGCACGATAACAAGCTTATGGATTGGAAACGTAATTATTGCGTTAACAAACACTGTACCTTCAAAAAGAGCACTAAATGTATGTGGAAGGTAATAAATCAAGTGTCGACAAAAATAATTTATAATCACTGATAAAAATATCTACATGGGGTTAATTGATTTTCCAAGTACATTCTACAAAAATAAACTTTTGTCACGTTAAAAAAATCGCTTATAGCGTTCTATTGATGAAGCTGTTGTTGCCCTGATAAAGTTCTCATCGACCTAATACCGCGGGCTATTTCCATACGTAACCAGGCAGCCGAGATAAAATCTACCAAGTGGTTGGGGCCGTTCTTGTCGGCGGGCGATCGAGCGTGAACGGAATTTACGCACGCAGCACGGGTCAATTGATTATTGGCGTGGTTTTGTTTGGGAAGCCCTCGAGGCGGCCCGAGGTCTCGTCCGAGCCTTAGTCCGGGAGTAGGCGACCTTTGTTAGTTGAAGATTCCTCCGGTAGGCGCCCTCGAGTGGGGCGAGCGCTTGATTGACGGGCGCCGGGTACTTCTGCCGCGATCCCAATAACTAACGGTTTCCTTCCTCCACTCCAATCAATTGCAAATTGAGCGCGCTAATGAACTTACTTAGACGCACTTTTTCCGTCCGTCCGGCGGCCGGTTACGACCTGTCTGACGGCACGCGGCGAACTTGACCGGGGTAAATTGGAATGTCAACAATTATACGCGTCGACTACTTTGCCACTTTACCACACGTACCGGTTTGAGTGCCTCGGATAGTTTAGACAAGAATTTTGAAGGATTTTGTTGAATTTTGATGATTTTCATGCGGAGTTTTGAATGTTTTATATTAAATTAAGTTTTTGGGACGATTAGATTTGATCGTCGATTTGATCCCAGACTGTTTTCCACTGGAGAAATTGACGATATTCCGCTGTATAGATTAGGTCGTATGTAAACAAACTTTAAAAACGATTAGCATTGACTTGTTTGGTGCTATTCTTGTCCTCGGATCAGTCAAGAGTGTTCAAAATATCACTCCAAATATCAGTGTTTCAGTTCCATCAATAGGGATTGCAGAATCTACAGTGTACCGTGTGGAACTCCGACGTGGACAAAATTGTTACTAAAATGAAGGCTTGTCCAGAGGTTCAAAAGATGTCAACGTTTGTCACTTTATAATCTGATGAAGCAAATTAATTTCAAGTGAATATGGTTTTAACACAAAGCCGGAACTTTCTTGTGCTACAAACATAAAGTAGCGTGCCTTTATACAGATACCAGCTCCCGCAATTATGTCACGGAAATTAAAAACAAGTAGCAGTTAAGAATACAACATATAAAGCATACGAATGTCAAAACTGTGTTGTTACAAGCCATTCGAAAAGTAACGACCAGCACGAATTGGAAAAATTGTGAAGAACATTATAAAGAAGGAAGAAAAAATAACGTTAGATGTATTCGTGGACAAAATTTTAGAACTACTTTTAATATTGATGCCTGCTGATTAAGGGCTTGAATTAAGGAACTTCACTACGAATGCGCCAATGTTGCCAGAGATTCCCCTTTAAATAGAAAAATCTTTCCAACGCAACGCTACTATTATAATGATCTCTATGGATATATTCTGATGAAAAATAAAAGATATTTCTTATTTTGATAGTAAAAACACATTTTATTATCGGAACCACCATTTTAGTATTATTAAATTTTAAGTAATTACAAACGAAAATCTTTCAACTGATGTTTATACATTCATTATTATTAATACATAATAGGCTTCAATATGGGTTTTAGTAGCCAAGAAAATCCGGACTCTAAGAACGCGGTGGCTTAAAAGAAGATATAAGAATATATAAGATATATTAAGTAATAATAGGGTAGTTAAATATTTTAAATTAAAAGTATTAAATTACAGTATACTATATATTTACTACTACTCGATTTCAAATCTTTTGTTCCGTAAGATATTATTTTACTCATTTTATTATTATAAATTATAACTTATATTACGAAATTGCTAAATATGTCACAAGCTATTTTCTTGCTTATTTACAGTATTAATCAGTTGCTAAATTGTTTCCCAGATCTTTTAGAAGCAATTTCATCTGCAAAACGCGTGAAAACTAATCCCCCTATATACATACTTCGATAACCTGAATTTATTAAAAACCCCAACATAACTTCAATGGTTGGCCTTGATCAAAACAATCTTCGGATAGGTATAAAAATAAACCCATTAAAACCAAACAAAATTGAATGGTCAATTTTAGGTTATGTTCAGTTTACACTGTTTAAACCGGGGATGTCCTCCGCTTAACTTAATCTAAAGTTTACGTACTAAACTAATATTGAGAAACACGAAATTTACCCAAACCTTTGTTTAAACTGTGACGGAAAAACTGGGCACTAGTGTTTGTTTTATTACCCGTGATGAATTGTCATCAAATTTTAGTCCAAATGGCAATTAACGCAATTTGATTAAATACAAAATTCTTCGAACAGATATATATTTGGTCAATAGTATCCACTTAAGATTGTCTGTTATGTGCAATTTTAATGTATTGCGATTTTTATTAATGATATTACACAAATAAGGTAAACGCCCCAAATTCAGGCTGTCTTAAATTCCGACATATTTCTGTTTAGTTGAATAAAATTGAAAATCTACAATATTGACCTCTATTTTAGGACATCCGGTTTGTAGATTTGACATTCCACTTATCAACCCACAATTGTTACTTATTCTACCAATGTTCCACCGCGCAGAATATAACCTAAAAGTTAGACTGATCGTGATACTTTAGAGTTTAGTGTTATGCTAAAAGCGGAATTTTTTCCTTATAGGGTAACTGCAATTCGACTTCTTTTTACATCGTTACAGGATAACAGTAATTAAGAAAATTCTAATAATATCCATTTAGGCTGACTAAAAATGTACTACTATTATTTACAAATTTAGGGGTGTCAGAATTACGTACATTGCAATATAGCACGTCCTTAAATCAGACATGAAACGTCGGAATTGTGTACATGGACAGAAGTAATACAGAAGTTAATACATTTGGCTCTATTGCTGTCTTTACACAAGAATATAACATATTTTACTTCGTTTGCTATATTACAATTAATTTCACGCACTTTGTCCATATTCCGACAAGAGTGTCGGAATTACGAAAATCAATAATCCCTAATTATTACACTAGCAGCAGAGAGTAGCAATTTTAGCATTGATACACCTTTAGAGATAACAGTTGAACCCATGCCATCTCCATTAAAAAAAATCATTATTCTGTCCTGAAACACTCAAATAAAGTAAAAAAAAACTATTCTTCTGTAACATTATTATCTAATGCTTGGAGAGAATATTTGTTAATAAAAAAGAAGAGAAATAAGAAAGGGAACGAAAAAAGAACAGAATAAAACGCTGCGCCAAGAAAAACACTAAAAAATCCAGATGCAAGAAACATAAATATACAGATGAGGGAGAGAGGGCAGACTGAAGAAGGCTAGGGATTCATTTTATACTGTTTCATTAAAAATGGTAAAACATTAATGTTTGGCATTTCTTAATAATAAATCTTTGGAAATCTTAAATCTTATTAAACTTAGGAAATATAATATAAACTACATAACTATTATCAATTTTCTTTAAAAGCGAATCTGAATGTTTTTAGAAGGCAATATGTTTTTAAAAAAAGTTGACATGGTCACGATCACCACATAAATATAAATTCTACAGTTAAAAATGTAACCAAAATTCCTTTATCTGTTTGAATTTGGGGCGTTTACCTTAATGGTTTCCATTTATTTGCCTTAGTCGAATGTCGAAGGGACTACGCAAGATTGTTTTCTTGGAATTATTAAGGTAAAATCGGTTAACTTAACGAAAAATCTGCTCATTAACAATCTACATGTTTATTACAACTACTGAAAGCATGTATCACAATTTATTAGTTCAGTCATTACATCCCGATGTTATTTCGCGTGAATATAAATGTATATATTGAAATTTAATACTACAGAATATATAGACTCCTGTTCCAAATATACCTCCAATTAATCCACTACTAGTATTAACAAATTCTGGTCGATAACAATCCCAAACATGCAAAATTATCCATCAACCCACAATACGAGTAGGTTCCTCATTACATTACTACCGATGTGTAATTACCACTACGTTAGCATATCACAAATCTCGGCAAGTACACCCAACCAAACCACTATTCGATCATCAAAATATTAATCCCGGACCTACCTAACGCAATGTTGTCCGAATTGCAAATTGGCGATTTGATTAAATGGAAATGCTTCCTGTGTGCGTTTATAGGCAGAGAGGTAGATCCTGTGCGTATATATTTCTAAAATTAGAGTAATTAAATACGCCAATCAACCAGTGGCAATTCTCCGGATTCTCTGATGTAACATCGACTTGTTTTCCGAGCGTACACGCAAGCGGTCGAATCGTAATTAAACGTCCAACGCTGTGCGATAATACGCAGCCTTTAATGGAACTGTGGCGGATATTAATCATAGAACGATCGAATCGTAACGTTGCTTTTATGGGTATGTATTTAATGCAATTAATTGCTTAGCGTGCACATCATACATCGATGATGAATTCACGTGAAAGTATGTGTAAGCAAACACTAGTTTCATGATCTGGTTTCCATGGAATTTCTTAATAAAAATGCAGGTATAGTGTAAAAGGTGGAACAATCAGATTCGCATAATTTTCCATACAGGCGTGACACCTTTTTTTAATTACGAAAGTAGATTAGAACAATTGCAGAATATGCAATATTAAAAAGTAATTTTGCGTTGTTTTGTTGAAGGCCGAGTACAATTAAATGATTATCTTAGAAATATTATATAGAGTGTGTCATTATGCGGTATATCTCGCTTCCATAATTTATTCTGTGATCTTTTTAATTTACATATTTATACATTATATCAATGAACACTCAGAAACTAGTTAATTTCCAATTAGCAATTAAACTCAATCTTCAAGTACCGTAGATGATTAATGCTGCCCGCATTCATTGACTGTTCTGGTTTAATTAGTACAAATTAACTAGAGCAGTAGTATTAGTTTACTGACATAAGAAAAGCCACCGAAAGAGAAGAAAACTTGATTGATTTGATATTTCAATAAATTTTTATAAATTTATCTGACTTTTTAAGCTCCACGACAAAATGGTTACTTATATAAACCACTATTTGGGTCAATGACATTTACCTACAGTGATCTAAAGTATAATACATAGTACATAACTATTATTAAAATTTAAAATAATTACTTTAAAAAAAACTCGGGCACATCAACTATGATAGTAGGTACGTATATCCTTTTTAGACATTTTAGAAAAATCTGTCCTTGAAAAACTTATCGCAAAGATGCACTGATTTGTAAATACAGGATGGAAAACATAAATGTAAGTCATAGGATTTGAGATTATAACAACAAGAATTTTAAATGAAACTTAATGTTCGGCTTCAATAGGTTTTGACCTGCAATCACATTAGGAAAGAGCTAATAACAGTTTCGTCACTGTTCTATTCGCAAAAATGAAATGATTTGAAAATACATATAAAAGCCTACATATAAAAGAGATGTATTTAAGATCAAATGCTTCATTAGCATAGATGCGAAAATATATTATGTAACATATTATAAGTTCATTGCATACGTATCTATGGGTATATAATCCCTACCACGATACACACCGTTGATTATGAGTAACCAGTAACAAATACATTTAAAATATTTAAGATAAAATACAATTTACTTCTTCCAGTGGCGTACCTAGAGCTTTTGCCGCTTGGGGCGGTCACCATTTTGCCGCCCTTTCTAACTCATTCAAAATATGGTGGTGGTGGTTATTAACATTACTGGATATAAATACATAAACAAAAAATTAATTTCTTTTGTTTAAATAGATTGCACAATTAAAATATATAATAAACTATACATATAAAATGCAAACGTGTTTATAAATTTATCGTTCTTGCTACTTATTCGAAAATTCTTGAATGACATGGTCAATACTATATTTTCTGTTAGCTGTTTCTCAATAGAAAGTATCGCTAGTTTCGAAGTCTTAAATCGGTAATTGTAAATCGGTAAGATAGTTTTTTTATACATTTTAGTTTGGAAAAGCATCGTTTACAACTAGCGACACTAATGGTTATTGAGTGATTTTTACTTTATCATACGCAGTAAGATAAAGTATTGTAATCATGCCGAAAAAAAAAATTGAGCTTTTAGCGGAAATAGGTCTTTTTGGGTCCCCTGAACATTTTTGACCAAGGTACAAAAAAATGTCTGTGTGTGTGTGTGTGTGTGTGTGTGTGTGTGTGTATGTATGTCTGTGTGTAAACGATTTTTGTGACGACGATTCCGGAGAAACTACTAAAGGTATCGGAACGAAAGTTCATATTTAGAAGTTTTGTTACCAAACTTAGAGCTGAAAAGCGTTTGGTTGAAAGGGGTCCAAAGGAACTGGTAGTTTATTCTAAGCCTTTTTGAAAGATTTTTCAAATGAGCCGCCATTTCTGTAATTTTGACAAAATAGTTAATTAATAAATTAAAGTAGAAGAAATTTTGAATAATTTATGCCTATGACATTTTTTGGTATAATTAATAGTTTAGCTTCAAGAGCAAATTCTATTTGATCGAGATCGGTCGCATCTGCATTGATAGGAAATTACATAGTAGCCAGGATTTTGACAAATATTTTTTTTGTGTTGTCACATTCGAAAACAGCTGATCTCATCAGAGGTTGGAGAACCACTATGGAACGTTGCCGCTGTAGTGCGGCAAATTATAAAATACAAATTTCAAATAAAATAAGATCACCAATTTGATTGTTTGTTGATAAGAAATATCAACCCGTCTTTATATCTAATTCTAAAAACGATAAATTGCGAAAATTATAAATAAAGTATAGCGATGAGTGTAGTTTTATTTTAGTATGTTGGTAGGGATGTGTCATGAACAAATATAAATCTGTCAGAATGTGAATTACCTTTTTAAGGTGCGTTTTCATTAGTGATAATGGCAGTGGTAGCAGACGCTGTTATAGTATTTCCAATAGAAAATTGCTAGTGACTCATGTTTATGTACATGCAAACTAATATGTGTCATTATCACGATATGTAAGAAATACTATAATTTCGTATTCTACCATCGCCATTAGCTACCATTACCTACCAATCGGAACGCACCTTTAAACTTGACGTTTCGTCAAAGTGGTACCAGCCTAGCATTTACTATACAGAAATCATTTATTTATTTTTTTAAATACGTATTTCTTAAGAAGCAACACAGTAAACGTTGATGTCGCTCCTGCCAAAAACTAGATAGCGCAACTCGCTCACATGCGACGGCGACACTCCGCCTTCGGTAACGCGCCGCATCACCGCTCGTCGCGCTATTCCGTACTTTCGGCATTTGTGACATAAATAACTATTATTCTAATGATGTAGTGTAGGTAGTGTCAAATGCTGATGCTTTGACAATACCTACGATTTATCTTAATAGAATAGATTCTCATGCAGCTAAACTATTAATTTTATATATTGTATGATAAAGTCATGTGCCTGGCCACATCAGATTTTTACAGATTAATGGTAGTCTCCGGTCGAAATTAGGAAATTCATGTGTTCGTAGAAAATGAAATGAGTAAATTATTGTATTTCAATGAGTACATATAGAAAATGACCTTTAAAATGTATCAAAAAATGCATCCATTGGTTCGCTGATAATTCAGAATAACGGGGAAAATTTTATTTCTACTGCACTGTTGTTTGCGCTATACGTGTAGTGCGAATTTTATCCACTGACCTGTGATTTGTTCTCTAATCCTTATCAAGACCATTTTCCGACGTTTGATTATTGTTACATTATGTGTTTTTGTTTTTGTATTCGCCGAAGCTGAACCCGACGCTGGTCTGATGATGAACATAATCGTTCGAAATTAATAACCAGAGCACATAATTAAATACAACTAGTTTGCAGAAGAAGGAATTTTCTTATTTCGCCGTTATTCTTCTTTAAAATATATAATATTTCTACCTTTTCTTGCAGAATATAGTTCATTACACCGATACAACAACGCCCTTTCTAGAGGGATGATCTTCCAAACTGGCATACGCGTTTGCTTTTGAATCGTTTAACGGATTGAGTTGTTCTTTTTTCGTTTAGAGATAAGAAATTTTATTGAAGGCTGGACCCCATAATAAGTAAGTTTTATAAATAATTACATTAATATAGCGATTTGAACAACAAAAGTTGCAAAAATATCGTTCTTAAAATTTAAACAGGAGCTATGCTGTCAATTTTTACTTTTATATATGTATAAATATTGGTTTAGCGTTTTCGAGTTTCACAGCGCTTCTGAAATTTCGATTTCTGGTTATATTTACAGGCAATATCGTGCACTCCGTTCAGACATGCACTTCGCGCAGGACCTGATACTTCATACAGTATCCACTTCTTGCTTTTAGTTTTTTATAGCACATTTATTTGTACACTTAAGTATAATACATATATAGCAAAAGAAAAGGCATTGATATCATTAAAATTCCTTTGAAAACCTGTCCCAAAGTTGAGCCACTTTTTAGGTCTGTACATGATAACCCCCCTTTAACGATATTACAATGTTTTGAATAGAGTTTTCCCACCAGTATTTTTGAATGAATATTGAAATATCAAGAGGCCCTTGTCCGTTTCTCCAACGTAGTTCAACGTTCTTGTAGAGCAGGTACGGGCATAAAAGTTTGGATCCTTTTCCTTGGAATATGAAACTGATCTTCTTAAATGACAAGAAATTTTATCACGTGATTTATCAAAATTTGTGTTTAGAAGGTTTAGAAGGTACGCCACTGACTTGTTCTACACTTTAAGTGAGAAAAAAAGTGAGAAAACTGAAGATTAGTTTTGTGTAGATATATCTAGATATCCAATACTACCTAAACTTAAGAACAACTAGCAGTTAGCAGGATTTTAATACATGTTGTAATGTAGTAATTCATTTCAACATATTTACTGTTGATGGCAATCTACAAATAAATTTTCTTATTGTATTTGCTATGTCTTATGTTCGGTCGTCGTGAAAGGCCTTGTACCTATAGAACATGGAATTCTACAATTTCGTAAGTCAAAGACAAACCAAAATACAGAGCAGCTTAAATTGTAATAATACATAGTAACTTGCTGTTGTCAATAAGAAGATAGGCGGTTAATTCTTATCAAAATATTTGCATTGATCCTAAAGGAGATACTAAAAACAAAGACTACTCTTTGTAACTAAACACCTAGTTTAAGTTTGTTTCAATTTGCACTGCAACAATCAATTATAACGAAAGCAAGATTCTCAAGTACAATCAAAGCACTCTAATTACTAATTACAGCATCTTCGCTCGCCACTGAACTAAGCAATCAAATGCTCTGGCGACGCAACTACCCCTACCATCACCACTACTACAAACGCAAATCAGATTAACTCAATTACGTAACGCCCATGGTAGCAATCTGCAACGAAACACTCACCCCGTACATTGCGAACGGTCCGGGTCGGGGCGGTACTGTCAAATTTTCTAAATGAGCGAGCGCGCCGTGTACTGCTCAAAGGTACACATATAGACCAAATTACAATCGAAATGCAGGGCCCAGCAACAATAACAACGCTAGTACCACTGCTAGTGCCCACTGCGGCAATATCAACTCTTCACACATGCGTTGGCACGGCATGTGCTCTAGTTTAACATGTACAATTTATCGTGGAATGTGCAAAGTGTAAACTAACGTACCTGGGGCGCGGAAACTGAAAAAATGGGCGAGGTTAAACACACGATATACGTCAAGTCTAGTATTTGAGTTTGGTACGAATGTCGGGGCCCATAATATTATGGCATAGTGTTTAAAATTGTGTCGAAAATTAGGTTCCCGATTATTTGAAATCAATTATTAATGATACATTAAATCTCAATTAAATCTGATAAAGAAGAAATAAAATGTTAGAGAAAGAGAAACGTAACCACGGGGGCCAAAAATACTAGCTGTTTTCTTGCATTTTCTTGAGATAAGCATTTTGGAAATGCTTTTAACAGCTTTAAACCTTACAATTCCCACAGCAGCAACCTTACACCAAATGATTGCTTCGTATGATGGGAATACTTTAATCAAATGTCTATGTGACTAATCGTCCCATCAGATAACTAACCATCAGCTATGAGAAAACTCTTACCAAAAAATGAATGCCATAATAATAGATGGAAATGGAATACTTGTAACTTTGAATACCTACTTAATTCAAATAATAGAAATAACAGTTTATTAGGATATAGTGTATCCACTGAGAGAAATGCTGGAGTATATTAAAACAAACAAGAAGAGGGGAGAATGGCAGAGAAGAGTTTGCTTTGGTATTGAAGATATAGAAAATACTGAGTCATTTAGATTTTTATTTTCCAACATTGCTTTGCATTTCTAGAAATAAGGAAAACCACAGAAAAACTTTCACGCGGCATCAAACCGAAAATTCCCAAATTGACAGCTAAGCCCGTTAACACAGGTTCATTTCATTTAAAGCTTCATAACTTGAGAAATAGGTTGCTATCGTAGAAACTCTAAACATGTTTTAACTGACCTTTAAATAACAAAAGTGTGATGTCTTCTTGTAGAAAGGGACCTAAACTTATGATTATTTGTTCCAGTGTGTAATAATATATTGTTACATATACCGTAACACGATAGTATTTAAAGTTACAAGAAATGTCAAAAACGTTTAAGATATTATGTACCTCATGTTTTTTATCACAATTTTATCTATGACAATAGACAATCAGCGGAAGTCAAATAGGTAACAGTTATAGTAGCTAAAAGATAATAGTATATTGTTTGACGACTACATAACTAAGGATATAAATCGCGAGCATGAAATTAATACGCGAGCCGTGGGCGAGCGTGTAATCCTGCGAGCGATTTATATCCGTTATGTGCAAGTCCAATACGATGTTTTATCTACGACTCATAAATTCCATTTCACATCAAATATTTTAAATGTATTAGTCAACCGTGGCGAGGCGAACTGTCACATAACTGTCATCCACGTAGGTTTTGACAGACTTTGACACTAGCGTTGTATAATGATGACAGTTCGTTCAAATAATGAAGCCATTACATTCCTAGATACGTATGCAATGAACTTATTATATGTGAGTCGTAGCTAAAGTCAATTTTTAACCAAGAATTTTGACGAAAATTGCAATTATGTATGTTTAAATCTGTAATTAAAGCTGTAATTAAAAACTAAAGAAAAATGTAAGTATAATATTTCGAATAGCTATAAACAAATTTTAAAAGAATTAGAACATTTGAGGTGCTAAATTTCAATTTTATGAAACAATATTATCGATTAACAACATATCCCGTAATGATGTGGCCAGGCACATGACTTTATCATACAATATATAAAATTAATAGTTTAGCTGCATGAGAATCTATTTTGTTGAGATAAATCATAGGTATTGTCAAAGCATCAGCATTTGACACTACCTGCACTACGACATTAGAATAATAGTTATTTATGTCACAAGTGCCGAAAGTATGGAATAGCGCGACGAGCGGTGATGCGGCGTGTCACCGAACGCGGAGCGTCGCAGTCGCATGTGAGCGAGTCGCGCTGTCTAGTTTTGGGCAGGAGTGACACCAACGTTAATTGTGTTCCTTTTTGAAAACTATGTACTAAAAATAATTTAGAAATGGTTATATTTCTGTGTAGGAAATGTTAGGTTGGTACCACTTTGACGAAACGTCAAGTTTAAAATGCTAATTCAAATTCTGACAGATTTATATTTGTTCATGGCACTGTAGATGTCACATCCGAACCAACAATCTAAAATAAAACTACACTCATCGCTATACTTTATTTACAATTTTCTCAATTTATCGTTTTTAGAATTAGATATAACAACGGGTTGATATTTCTTATCAACAAACAATCAAATTGGCGATCTTATTTTATTTGAATTTTGTGAATTTTCCATAGTGGTTCTCCAACCTCTGATGAGATCAGCTGTTTTCGAATGTGACAACACAAAAAAATATTTGTCAAAATCCTGGCTACTATGTAATTTCATATCAATGCAGATGCGACCGATGTCGATCAAATAGAATTTGCTCTTGAAGCTAAACTATTAATTTTACCAAAAAATGTCATAGGCATAAATTATTCAAAATTTCGTCTACTTTAATTTATTAATTAACTATTTTGTCGAAATTACAGAAATGGCGGCTCATTTGCAAAATCCTTCAAAAAGGCTTAGAATAAACTACCAGTTCCTTTGGACCCTTTTCAACCAAAAGCTTTTCAGCTCTAAGTTTGGTAACAAAACTTCTAAATATGAACTTTCGTTCCGATACCTTTAGTAGTTTCTCCGGAATCGTCGCCACAAAAATCGTTTACACACAGACATACATACACACACACACACACACACACACACACACAGACATTTTTTTGTACCTTAGTCAAAAATGTTCAGGGGACCCATAAAGACGTATTTCCGCTAAAATCTCAATTTTTTTTTTTCGGCACGATTACAATACTTCATCATACTGCGTATGATAAAGTAAAAAAAAACTATTACAGAAAAGTCTCTTGATGGCGGTTCAAGATATAGTAAATCTAATATTTCAGCTGGATATCTGGCTACTGAATATCCGGCCAGGATAGAATAATCAATTTGATTTTCTGTGAAACAGCAAATGTTTTAAGATAAACAATGCAAACGTACAAAAAATACAAAATAACACGATTTTGCGCCAATTTTCTCAATAGCGATACTTGTAAATAATTCAACAATTTCTTCCTTCCTGTCCACAACCATTCTGGATATTCAACCTAATGTTTTCACGGCACCCAAAAGAATTAATCTATAAAATTGGTTTATAAGCTTGATGAAGCATGTCAACGTAGTGATGAAGTTGTAAAACCCATGGAAGCAGAAATTCCCAGAAATTTAGGGATATATTTTCAATATTTACAATATTGCATTTCCAGTTCCAACAAAAAGACATATGAAGATAGCCATCATGATTTTTGCACCAGCAAACAAACATTTATATGTATCAATAATCGTATGCACAAAGAAGCAGTTTCATCAAACAACATTGCACCTTCTGGGCGTCCGAAAATGAACTTTAATTTATCACGTTTTATTATTTTTCAACAAAATAAAGAACGCAACCTTTGTGAGGTATAGTTTAAGTAAAAATTATAGTTACGCTTTAAAAATTCTCCGTCAGGGCAACCGAAATAGCAATTTTGATACTGAATTTGACCGAGTACAAAGCATAGTCATTCCAAAGTGAGCAACTAGCAAAGTATTGTCATAGTCACATCAAACAGTTAGCAAGTTCTTGAAGTTTGAGAGCTGTTAATTTGCAAATCACACAAAACCACCAAAAAAAAAAAACAGTTTAATAGTTTAACTTGAAATTATTATAAACTAGTCGCTTCGTCTAGAACAATAACCCGAAACAACAACAGTAAACCTGACGAACACGAAGGGCTGGTTTACTGCGGTTACCGCTGGAGATACAGATAGATTTTACACGCAATTTGGCGTATATTTTATAGCGCCACCGTCGTATAAATGCATACATATGCACTCCGCTCGTTTATAACCGTGCTCGTGTTGTTGCCGGCCTGCACATGCTCGCAGAGTCACATTCGCCGCGCCCGAAATGATTTTCCAGAACTGGGCCGAGCACGTTAGTCGCCGCCGTCGAATCCGCCCGAATTAGACTAAAAGCTGCGAAATTGCAGCTTTCAGACGGCGATCCCGCGAGTAATACATGGTTTATTGTATTATAAATTCTTTATGGGACGCATTAAACTTTCCAATAACTCGTCGCGCTGGCGTAATTGCAAATGAACCGTTCGCCGAGCTTAGACTTCGCGCTGTTTAATTAAAGTGACGGTACGGCGGGTCGTCGCATCGTCGTCGTTTTTGCGACGACGAGAAAGGACAAGTTACACCTTAATAGAAGCGAACTAGCTTCGTTCGAGGTTCGGCGCTGCGATATTTATGGAAAATCTAGTAGTGGTCGTTTCGCGGTGCCCGTTCGGTCCGCTGATCCGTTGAAAGTTTCCGTTCCCGGCCTGAGGGTATGTAAAATCGGTCGCGGACTTTTCAACTCCTCTGTATTAATATTCAGGCCGGCGAGTCTACCCTTGTTAAGGTCTATTTTACTTGATAACGACGCTCGAGTTCAAAAGAGGGAGAATATGTATAAAGAAGTAGAATATTATTGGGTATATAAAGAGCCGATTCTAGTTGACAGGTGACAGAAATAAACACATAACTAATTAAAAATTATAGAATAATGGCGTCCTGCAGATCGCAAAGATCGAAATCAGTAGATCATCATAATAGGTAGACCGCCATATGGATAGATCGCCGTAGTCTGAACATTACTGAAGTCGGGAGATCGGCAAAGTTGGTAGTCCGCAGAAATAAGCTACCGAATGTTTCGATAGGCCAGCAAAGTCGATAGACAGCATGTATAAGCAGATTGTGTAAATGGAAGTCCGTACACCGCAGTAATCGAAAGAACGCAGAAATAAGCAGCCAGTGTAAAAACAGCTGAAAAACTATTGGCACTACACCTAATGAGATTCACATTAGTTCATGTGGGCACTCCTCGCTGCGCTCGCCGATCATCCAAAAACCATTCACTGCGGTGCTACAGCTGACATCTCAGTTTAAGATCAAATTGGGGGATTATTGGAGGTCGGCCATGTCGCTTCCATACGTACTTATACGCTAAAACGTAAAAACAGAAAGAATCTTAACAGCCCGCGCGGGCATTAAGGGTTGCCATCGTTACATGTCAAATATATAGAACGTAACAAATATTTGTCATTCAAAATGTAAATTTTATTTATGAATGCACCTCTAGCATTAATTGATGTTTATACTCTCGGGCGACTGAAAAACAGTTTTTTAAACGATCACCCGGGGCACACTCGGGTGCACATCACTCGGGGCATAAATATCCGTGAAATGCCCTGGGCACATAAATAACTATAACATTTAATTGAATACATAAAAATTCACAGATGTTCAATTACAAAAAAAAACAGTACCAAACAAGTGGCAACTTATTATGTTATCAATTTATGAAAAAGTTGACTGAAATACGTTTGCTATTCCAACGGAGATTATCGCCATTTATCAAAACTCCGAGCGTCGAAGGGCTATTAGGTCTTTTATTTACATGCAGTTTGGGGTACGATAGAATTCCAAACGTCAACGGGCTACTAAGTCTTTTCATTACCTAAAATTTGGGGTGTGATAGAAATTTATGCAATAATTTTTGTCAAAGTTATAAACGTGTTTCTGGATCAAATGATTGCAACACGTTTGCTATTCGAACGGACATTATCGCTATTTAGGGCTAGTTGTCCATGGGGCAAAACTCCGATCGTCGAAGGCCTTTAGGTCTTTTAATTAGCTACAATTTGGGGTATGATAGAAACTTACGCAATAATTTTTTCAAAGTTCTAATCATTTTTCTGGTGCAAGTGTTTGAAATACGTTTGCTATTTGAACGGACATTATCACCATTTAGGGCTAGATGTCCATGGGGCAAAACTCCAATCGTCTAAGGGCTATTAGATCTTTTAATTAACTACAATTTGGGGTATCGTAGAAACTTATGCAATAATTTTCCAAAGTTCTAAACATTTTTCGGCAGCAAATGTTTGAAATATGTTTGCTATTCGAAAAGGCATTACCGGCATTTAGGGCTAGGGTTCATGGGGCAAAACTCCACTCTACGTTTTTTAATTGCCTACAATTTGGGGTATGAAACTTATGCAACAAGAAAAATATTCTTAACAAACATTTGTGGGTGCTCTAAAAAATCTATTGCCACAGACAGAATTTTTATTTGCTTAAGAAGGCTTAGTTGTAGGTATAGTAGTTATAGGTATCGAATGTAATTTTACAATTAAACAGCAAATTGGAATATTGTATCTCAAATCTCATTATATCGGCCCAGTTCAAGGCAAATCTGAAACCAGTAATAACACAGCTACGCCATTGTGAATGTAGAAATTAGCGTTAAATTACTACATCATAGGTAAGTAAGGTATATCTGGGGACGTACTGTATATCACACGTGACTTATAAACATGAAAGAACAATATTTCTCTGGCCCATACCACGCCTCCTTGAAAAAGAAAGAAACCCCTTGAGGTAAAAACTCTCATGTAATAATGTATTCATCGTTATGTACTGACGGCTTCAAATGTTACCAGACATAAAACTTCTGGACACTGAACAATAAAGAACTATACTCACAGGATAATAGAGGCCCCGATTACCTTTAATTTATTCAAATGGGAGATCGGATAGCTTAGTTCAATCATAGTCGCACGTGGTCAGGTTGTTTAGAGATCAAGTGTGCCTACACGAAGTCCGCGTCTGGTTTTTCTATGCCATGAGCCTCTAGGTTCTAGGTTCTTATTATAAATATTTATATATTGGGGTAGTTACCACGTATATAGCCATAAATACTGAATACTGAACACGCTAAACAGACATGAATGATAACACTTATAACTCACAAAACAAAGCACAAAATAAAGACGATAAATCCCGCAAAAAGTATCTTAGTTAAAACGACATGAAGTGGTAAATGTATCCCGGCAGTGAATTTAAGCTTAAAGCGAGCGCGAGGAACGCGAGGAAGGTGTTAATATAGCGGCCATTTCGAGTGCAGCGCCCCCGCGGGAGACAAAGCCGTTTGTTTTTAATTTCGGCGCGATTTTTCTCGCAAATTGCTGCTATAAATCCGCCTCTATTTACATGAAAGTGTTGGCAAAAAGCGGCCGAAACAAATGGCAGTAGTTAATAGTTTAACATCGGCCTTTTTGCAAGTTAAATCTGCTGTAAGTTTTCTGAATGCATCGCATTAATTTCGCGCAATGGCACTCCAGGGCCCTCCCACTCTCTCACTGTCTCTATATCTCGACTGAAAGGAAGAACCCTTTACTCGCCGCATCACAATGTTTAGTAATTTCGTAATCTAGATGGAGAAAATGTGCAGAGTTACAGTCTATAGTGTATGACAATTTTATGGGAGTTTCTGGGAGCTCAGATTCCGTCAAATATAAAATGATATAAGGGGGGGTTCCGGTTTTTTATTATTTAAGGTCTTAAGAATGAGTGTACGATTTTTCAAGACCATATTTGCAAAATTACTCAAGTTATAAGCAATTAGCCGACGCCGTGCAGGTGCCAAAAATACAGGGCGCGCGGATCGGTCGGATCGCGCGCTCTACAATTTTTCCGCTCGAGTTTAAATTTTTTCTAGCCAAGAGATCTTGCAGTGTGCCGTTTATTATTCTGTGAAATTCTCTCGTGAACAGTCATGGATAAGAAAGACTCAAGAAAATCTCCTTCACGTGCTGATAAACAACAAATAAGAAATTTTTTTGGGAATTCACACTCGTAAAAGACAAGCATTTGCTAGTACGTCTGCCGATATATTGTCGACAGCAGAAGACGAAGAAATTATAGTGCATGGGTTTGGAGACGGGATATGGAAGAAGACAGATTACACTTCCGTTGTATGGGATCAAAGTACCTAGTTATGAAGAAATATACTAACAAAGTGGTTGCGTTTGCCGTGAAATTTACCTCTTGTCATGCCTGTGTCGGTTTGGGAATCAGAATGTAGCAACATGACAATTGTATTGAAGTACATACAGACAACTGTACTGCGAACATGATGGGTCAGCGGGAGAAATAGTGGATTCTACCAAAAACATATTCCACGGGGTGTGGGTTGGAGCACTGGGTCCGATGCGGCTTGTACATTGAAAAGAATAGACAACTTTCTATGTTTTACCAATCAGAAGACATCCAGACTGTTGTTAATATGTACAATGCTGAGTGGTCCGAATTCAATCATCAGATCTGGACGAATGAAAATTCCCAGCTTATGTACTGCCCTGCGGGATCACAGTGTTTATACAAATGCTAAAAGCCGAAGCCGAGAAAACTCTAGATGAATTCAATAACACTTGATAAAAATGTCGATAGTGCCACCAAGCCGATATACAACAACTTGTCGTCGAGAGAGTTGCAAGAACGGTTTTTCTGCCGTCCTTAAAACTATGACAAAATTAGGAAACGTTATTGGCACGGAAACCAAGGTATTTGCAAATGTGCGCGAAAAACAGAGTCTGGTGAGGTCGTCGAGACGTGTACTCGAGGCTGTAAAATACGCTTAAACACGGCTTAGAAATGAGCAAATATGTTAAAATATATTGTACGAAATGGAGGAAGGAATGAAGTATGGCCCTGGTACAACATATTACCAGAAAATACTGTAAGTACTCGATGTCACGTTATCAGCTATACTTGAAAGTTTAAACGTGTTTTCCTCGAAACCGTTTTTTCGCGAACGGTTTTCAAAAACTATTTGACGTTTGACTTAAAATTTTAACCGGATGTTAAGTAAACACCCCTTTATCGTTCGATGAACCAGAAATGCAATATGTTATATACTTTTCTTTTCATAGAGAGAACATCGTCAATTTTTCTGAGAAAAATCGATATTTTGATTTTGACAAGTCACCCTTTCCTCAAATATGGTGTCGTTATAGATACCTGAAAAGCTAATAAATATTTGTGCCAAATTTGGAAACGATTTATTGCATAGTATCGCCAATAAAAAATTCTAAAAAAGCGGAAATTTTAGAGGAAAAAACGGAATCCCCCCTTAAGAATATCAACAAACACAACTTGTAGAACATTCAGAACCCATATTTAGAACAAAATGGCTGACATTTTCCACGCGTTGGTAGCAACACGTTACGCATCGCCAGATTTCACGAGTTCCAAGAATTGATATATTTTTAGTACACCTACTTATGTACCTGCCTGATGCTTGCGTTATCAATTCGGAGGTGTAATAATACCGTGCGAGCTCGGTTTAGAGTCTCCAAAGTACCGTAACATTCACACTTCGAAACTTACAGCAATAACTCCGTCCGTATCCCTGCGAGTTACGCTAGAGAATTTTTCCATACTTTATACACGAAATGTGTACAGAATAACAAACTTTTAAGGTGGCCGGATTAGGGAATCCCGGCTGAAGTTCCATACACGGGGATTTATGAAGTTTTCGTGTTCCATCTTCAGTTATAATTCGGTGTGTCGATTACCATACGTTCGAATATAGCAATATATCAAGTTTGACAAGTCTCGTGTTCGCTGTGAGAGGTAAAAAGTATGATGCAAAGTGACGCGAGTTTGCTTTTAACCTTTGATACAACTGGATATTGTATTTTTTCTCTTTTCATATGCGACATTTGTTGCTAGGGTAGTCTGGTCGTGTTTAAATCACAGACTACTTATATTTGTAAACCAAGGTAACTTCAAAAACCAAGCAAACCAATAAAAGTTTATTCGGCTTATTATAGTAGACTTCGAGATAATTAGTTTATAGCTAGATTTTTCGTGTAGGTGTATTTAGACGTTTTAAACATATCAAAAATATCGTCCCATCCCACTAGTGCAAAAATTATGGGCGATACATAATTATCAAAACAGTAGGTCTTAAAACATTCGAAATTAAAAAATGTTCTTATGTCAAAGTTTTGTTCTTGTTTTGTGCTGCTTTGTGCCGCAAACCAAAAGTTTTGTGCTCCTTTTATTTCGGAGTTATAAGAAATTTTCTGAAGGGGGGCTGTGGACATGCCAGCCCCCCTACTTTCGAATTTCGATTTTTTTCTAATGCCAAAGTTTTGTGCTAGTTTTGTGCTGTTTTGTCCCGCGAATTAGAAGTTTTGTGCTTCATCTGTTTCCGAGCTATAAGCATTTTTCTGAAGGGAGGTTGTGGACTTCGATTATTTTTTTATGCCAAAGTTTTGTGCTAGTTTTGTGTTGTTTTGTGCTGCAAACCAGAACTTTTGTGCTCTTTTCGCTTTTGAGTTATAAGCATTTTTCTACTTGGGAGCTATCAGTCTCTCTGTTTGGTCCGGGGCCCGGTTTGTCGCAGGCAGCGCGCATGTTTATAATGCATACGTACGAGTTTAACGGCACTATTTGTGGCTTTATAACTTAAAAACTATTCAATAATTTTTGATCGGGGTTCATTCTTTGTCCTTGTACTTGAATGGACACGTGGAATTCCGATTAAATATTGTAAATAGTTTTTTAGTTATAACGTCACAAAGATTTAATATTATTTATTAATATTATGCATTCTTTTTAATCTCATAGAACCGCTCCCGACGCGACGTCGATTAGTGGCCGTTTTTATTAGTATACCGACTAGTGGAAGTACAAATTCCATGTCCAAACTCCAAGGTGTAAATTTTCTTCTTCAATATTTTGTGGAGGGTTTTCTTCTGACAGCTATGCTTGAAAGTGTGTGGCCTTAAATAAAAAAAATATTCGAAAAAAATATAATGCAACTCTGGGTAACGTGAATTTTGTAAATGGAAAGCGCATAGGCGTTTTCGTTAGACATATTTGCGCTGTATACGAATCCGGACTATTTCCTACCACGTAAGAATGTCGTAAAAATTCAGAAAAATTCAGTATCAAAAGTTGTAACGTTGGCAATGTTTTTAAATTTATAGTGGTTGCGAATTATTGCTTTAAACAAACAATATCAGGTAAAAGTATTTAAAAGTTTCGTGTTTACTTTGAAACTATCTTAAAGATGGTAAAACACTTGATTCAGGCGTTACATATTCTAAAAAAAAACTTGTTTTTTTTCGAAAATTTTACAGAGAGATGCACGAGACAATAAGTTCAATGGTTCAATGGATGTATTCATAAATCTACTAAATTTTGGACAAGAAAATACATCGTCGCATTTTGAGAACAAAAGATATACCCCTCTCCGAAAGTAAGATGGTGGCTAAGAGTATTCAACTTTCACCAGTTTATACTACGGTATAAGCCATATATTTATCTATTTGTTTATTACGTTATTTCTTGTTCAGCCTTTTTTTTACATAGCCTGCATAATATATACAAAATATTACAAACTATTAACTCACACCAGTAAAACTTAGTTTACGAATTACTGGCAAAACAGCACTGCTGTTCACCAACTATAAAAATGACGAAACGTCTAAATAACTGTTAATCGCTTTCTGGTAGAACATTTTACGATCTATAATTTTCATGCCAAAATTTTTTTACGAACAAACGACATTTTTAAAGATATGAATACAACGCAATTTATAATAATCTATTGAATCGGAGATAGAGCTAACTTACACAGATAGAAATTTGTGTTTAACTCAAATAAATATTTCTTTAAAGGGAGGCAAAAGTATATTTATTAGCTACAAAGAATTTTCATTTGAGTCTAAACAATATTAATATTATGTACTCCAACCCAATGCTATTTGACTCAAATAAACATTCGTTGTAGCAAATCAATATAATTTTCCCTCTATTCAAAGGCGCATTTATTTGAGTTAAACAAAGATTTCTATGTGTGTATATATTTTTTATCTTAGACTCAATCATCACAAAGTTATATATAATAAATCGAACATAATCCGATCAATTAACTGACAGATCTCAACGTGCGGTTGTAGATTGCTCGTTACGTACAGCAGCATCGCTACACGATTGAAACACACTAATTACAACAGTGTAATTAGGTCATTTGTATGCAATTATGCCCAAATAAACAAGACACGTCGCGCGGCGATTAACAGCCGCTTAAAATCTGATCCCAATTAAACTCGTATCCTTAACAGGACGGGGCGCGGAGAGCGGGGTAGATAGCGCAAAAAGCGAGGCTGCTAGATCGAAATCGGACTGTAACTCGGCCGGCTGAATAGAAAACGTGCAATTAGCGGGCTGACGTAGATAATTCTTCACGGCTGTCATGTCCACATCGCTCTCGATCGATAATACAGCGCGCTTTCCGATAGATTGCCGGTACCGGGTCTGTGGGAAAAAAGAAATGGGAAAGTGTTTAGACGCTATCGGGATTCTCACTGATTAGGTATCGGACAAATTGAGGAACTGATCCGGTGCCGATCAAATAAAAAACGGAAGACGGTTAGTTAATCAGGGCTGGTATTGGATTGAGCCCGTCGGTGTCGTTGGAATTTGAAGTTCTTACGAAGTCTGATTAGTTTGACGGTCTTGGATTCTTGCCATGTGAGATCGCTTGTCGGGATGTTAATAAATAAAGTTAGTAAAATGTCGAAATCAATTCACCAAGCTTTTAGAGGGAAATGCCCCGGCGCCTCCACCATAACTGTCATAATAACAATTTTTTGCCTTAATTTAGTTCTTTTTCTGATTAAACCAAGTAAACAACCATTCGGTTGTTGATGTAAGTCGAGTGGCCACTCATCAGACGTTTTAATTATGAAAAAAATTGTATGCTAAACCTTGAATTCGAAGTTATTTAATTAAATAGAAAAAATAACTGAAACAGACGAAAAAGAAAAATTACTGATTTTGTGTTTTTTTACATCTTATCATCATCGGTTATTCAGGGTGGGAAGTTTTAAATGAACAACCTCTATATACAGCGTCAACCATTTGATTGAAAATAGTCCAATACAATAGAAAGTACGATTGCACCTAAAAAATAACTTCCAACGTTTGTATCAAATATTCGAACTGTACTTACAAAGATACATATTCCACGATATATATTAAAATCACCCTATCTGTTTAGTAAGTTTATGTTTTTTTCTTGAACTTTGATTGAAAATGTGAATATTTAATGATGACACCGGCAACACTAATCGCCATAGTAGATAACTGTGACGTGATACAAACTGTTCAACAGCAGTTGGAGATTGCAGGGTCCTTGAAGATAAAGAACATACTAATATTAGTTTGATTCATAATGAGTGTCTCGCTTGCACAGAAAAATGCGTAGAGACTTAGGGTAAAAAATTACGCCATGCAACAACATTCGTTGCATGGATTCACAAAATTAGCATCACACGTATGCTGACTAAGAAAACGGAAGTGAGGTTACGAAAAGTCAAATCTGAAAATGCAAACAGAGTGAATATACAAATAGAGCAGGTCAACTAATAACTAAGTAGAACGTGTTATTCCCATGTGGTTACGGAGCGCTTATCTTTCACAGAAGTCAGTAGAAAGCAGTGGGCAAGGTTAGATTTGCAGTGAAGCTTGCAGACGTTTGTTGGATGAATTCATTTGAAAGCGAATTGCTTGTAATTTAAAGATTGAATCCATTCAATATTCGCAATAACAGAATGTTTCAATTCAACGTTATGTTACTTTATGTTTAGCTATGCAACATTTCGGATAAAATAGGCCTTATTAAATGTGAAACGAAAGGTGTACTCAAGTCAATAGGTAATGATATAAAACAGTGCGCAAGCACGATAAATCTAATAGTGTACTGCAGTTATTTTTAAAGTTTGTGAAGAAACCATTTCCAATTTTTGGTTTTGTTATGGGCGGCATTTTTTAACATTTTAGGTTGTATTTTGGTCAGTTTAAATTATAATGTGTTGTTTCACTGTAAATTTTGGACGAATGTTTCAATCTTTTGTTTGTTTTTGTGTGACATCACTTCAAATCAAATCCTCTTTTTATGGCATTTTGTAGTGAAGATCATTTCCAACATCAGCCTGAACCCTGAATACTGCTGCTCCTCATGGTATCAATACTTTTTTTAAGATGTAACTGTTATGTAAAAACCGAACAGCGAAGACCAGACCGTCAGGCATGCCAAAATACACGAAAGTGAAAACAACAAATGTGTTATAACACGCAAAAAGGAACCAAAAAAATACTTCAAAGCATGGCGCACTAAAAATATAATTTGGCCCTGGTTTCACCACCATCTGCAAAGATTACTAAAGCAAGCATTTATCGTGCCTGTGCAACGTTGTCGTTGCAAACGCGCAACTCAACAGCTTTTTTGGGTAAAAACAGTAGAAAACGATGTTTTAAAATTTCGCCATGCATACTAAAATTCACACTGTATACGATGCTATAAAAATCTTCTGTTTTTTTACCAAAAGCAGACAAATTTAATTGCCTACTAATTTACCTTTTATTTCACATTAAACAGACCCGATATTATCAAAATTGTTGCATATAAAGTACATAAAGTAACATAACATGGGATTAGAACATTCAATTGTTGCGAGTATGGTATTTTTTCAAACTTAACAATACAAGCAATTAGTTTTTTAAATAAATTCTTGAATAAACTAAATATCATTGGAGATCTGAGTTATTGAAAATTCGTACCGTTTTTTTTGTGCCACAGTGTATATAATGATCTCTACACCAAATATTGATCAATTGTTACATGCTGTTGTTACGACTCCAACTCTGAAACCAAACTGGCGATCAGTGTACCGAAGCAGATCACGACGCGGGACCCATTGTGATTCACGAAGCTATAATAAAAGAAAAACAGCGCGTTCTGTTTCTGGCGAGAACAGACATAGTAGGTAATGATGTTAAATTACCGGGTAATTAACATGCGCTCGGTAATATTACCGGTAATAAACCATCAGTTAAGTATGTGACCTGGGGTGAAGAATGCTAGCGGCGAACAGTTATTCAAAAAAAGTCCTTATATATAAGTATATATAAACCGTCGATGGTCACCATTATATTTATTGACCGAATGAAAATATTTTAAACACAACTTTTACAATTTTAAGACAGGTCCTTCTCCTAACACCATTTATATTCCATCAAATACGTTTTTCTTTCTCGTCAATTCCGATAATTTCTACTGAAACGTCCTAATGACAATTCCACAGGATAACGCTGCCAGAAGTAGTGCTACCACTCACTCCGTTGTCTTCTTTTCCGTTTAAACGCAATGTAAACAATCGACGGCGAGGCGGGCGGTCGCCCCCTCATCGACGCCGACGGTTTTACGATCGCAAGTGGAACTCGGAGAATCCACTTAATTCCGGTTTTAATTTTGCATTTACAACCTCGTTAAGCCGCGACCCAATTTCAAATGGAACGTCAACATCTTTCGGCTTTAATGCGACCAGAGGCTCGCAATGATAATAAGGGCATTCTGGCGTTATTGCGGACCACGAGCGCGGCACATGCACGCCAACACCCCGCCGCGCCGGCCGGGTCTAAATTATAGGTTATTTGGCCAATGTAAAATGCGAAAGCTCATTTGCAGACGAATTCTTTCATTGGCGTAGCAAGCAATACTTTGGAGGTTCTTTACGGACAAAACTGATGTCAAGCTGTTTTGGGATTCAAATCTATCGGTTCCATTATACAACATACCAATTTATATGCGACTAGACATAGACGACTAGGCAATAGAGATTTCTGCGTGATAAAAATACTAGCAAGGAGCCGACGATCCCAGGTCACGTGGAACAGTCATTTCTTAATTTATTATAGACAAAAACGTTTTTTGTTTCGTTTTTGCTTGTAAGACCTGAACCAACGTAGCAAGATTGATGCTTTTACTAGACGAATTGTAGAGAATGAAAAAAACGAACCCTTCGCGGAATCGATTGAATTAATATTGATAGAGGCAATAGGGTATTACGGCACTTTTCAAATTCTGTTGTATTACAAAGTTGGTAAGGTTAGCATCACCCTTTCACACGTAAAATGCCAAGCACCGCTTTAATATAGGAGAAAACGCGTTTTGAAATTCAAATAAAAATCCTACTTGTGACGTCACAAGGAGGGATTATAATGCGAAACTTGACAACGTCGCGCATAGTTATTTTATGTTGGTGTGGTGCCAAACTGTCAACAGTCGCGTAGGTCACTCTGTTGTTTACCGTTAGTGCATTGAGGTTAGGTGATCAGTGACTTTTTAATATATCAACACCATCCATAATCAACGCTGTAAATGCTGTAAATACTGCCGTCAAAGTTTGTCAACACCATGGGTCAACACACAAACAAGCAGCGGTGCAAACACAGTTGCAAGAAAATTCCCTAGGTTTTGATCAATTTCTTGGCTACGTTGCCAATTCTACACTAGGCCAATCACGACAGTGATCGGAAAATTCAAATTTTAATTGTCATTTTCTCAACAAATTCTGAATGTAATTTAATTTTAACTTAACAGAATTTCGGGTTATATACTGTAAAATCGCTTAATACACGCTTTTGCTTAAATTTCCACATGACCGTAATACCCTATTCAGAAATATCTGCGTTTCTTCAAAAATTCATAACTCCGCTGTTTTCAAAGTTGTAGCGGACGCTTTTCGCATGAAAGTTGCGATTGATGGGTACTTTGAGTGTGGATAACCCAGGCGTTTACCGATGATTAGTTTTTGCACAATTGCGATTTGAATTATTTCAAGCAATATGTTTTGGCGAGCCTGGATGCGTCGGAGGTCGTCCGACTTTATTTCTTTTACGTATATCGAAAGTAGAAGTATTGTACTACAAAAAGTCTATTCTGATTTTGCGTTAAAATACTTCGAAATAGGTGAAAAAAGCTTGCAAACATGACCGAAAACTGCCGCGCGCCCGACGCGGTAGAGCAGTGAGGGCAGGCGGCCGACGCGGGGAAGCTCGCAGCGCGCTTGTATCACTATAGATAAGGGTTTCCCCGCGTCGATCGCCTACCACCACTACTCGACCGGTTTGGAGCACGCGGTAATTTTCGGTCATGTTTGCAAGCATTTTTCACGTATTTGGTAACATTTTAACGCAAAATTAGAATAGACGTTTTATAGCACAATACTTCTACTTTCGAAATACGTAAAAAAGTTCAAATCGGTCCACCTCCGACGCATCCAGGCTCGCCGAAACATATTGCATAAAAATATTCAAATCGCAATTGTGCAAAAACAAATCTTCGAGCAACGCTTGGGTTGTCCACACTCAAAGTACCCGTCAATGGCTATTTTCACGCGAAAAGCCTCCGGTACAGCTTTGAAAATGGCAGAGTTACGAATTTTGTAAAAAACCGCAGATTTTTCCGGTTTTTCCGAATTTCCTCCGTTAATATTAATTCAATCGAGTCCGTGCAGGGTTTATTTTTTTCGTCTTTTCATTCTCTACTATTCATCTGTTGAAAGCATCAAGATTGCTCTATCGCAATACATCTACGGACTGTTCCACGTGACCTGGGACCGTCGGCTTCCTGCTAGTAGTTCTGTCACGAACTCAGTCATTGCCTGGTCTAGACAGAAAGTAGGTATGTACGAGGAATCAGTAGTAAAATTTTCTTCTTTGGAGTTACATGGAATTGTTGTCCAAAGGTCCAGTACAATTTGCAAATGTCGCTTTTGTGCTGGGTTAAAGGTCATCGCAAGTACACACCAAAAAGAGTCATCTATTTTTTTATGGGTAGGAAAGCTTCAAATTGTGGCCGAAAACCATAATTTGACCACTTAAAATTATAGTTGGGATAGACAATTAAAATGGGGAATGTTCTCACTTTTTGTCAGCTGATTACGTTGGTATTGTTGCAAGTTCTGACTTTTTTATTTTTTTCCAAGCACCGAGAAGTAGTGATTCGATACAACTCACTTTTCTCGGAAAATACTGTGCAGAAATGGAGATTTATAAGAAAAATGGAAATGCTTGTTTCTCAGGCCGCTGGCCATCGACCAGTATCTTCACCTACATTATAACAGTTTTCAGGTTATGATTCAGTCAAAATTCAGAAAACTTTTAGATTTACATTGTCCAAAATTGATAAATTTAAATTACGAGCGTCTGTCGAGTTGTTTCAAGTATCTACACTTTTATCAAAGACTTCATTTAAGCATGTTCCCTTGGAAACAGACACTAGTTACTAATATTACTACTATTTATAAAATTTTTGTAGTACGTAACATGTAACAACTGTAGCAACTTCTAAGAATAAAATAATGTTAAGTTACAGAAATATCGTAAAATTTACTTCAGTTATTTACTCAACCTGAATATTAATATGAGGCAGCTGGCATATTGAGTTTGAGATTTGTTGCGAAGAGGGAAAACAAAAATGTATTAATTATTTCTTTAAATAAAAATTTTAATCTCCGATTTACGTTCTCAACCCTTTAATCGTATTCATTTTCTGTTGTAATGAAGGTAATTAACAATTCGAGATTTTAGGGAAAAATTGAACTTGAAAATGATTCATCAAATTCAGATTCAATAAAGGTTGAAAACTGAGTTTGATACAAAAATAAGTTCCTATATATTTATATCAACAAAAATCAACGTCTGACAACAGATTGCAATTTACAGATAATTTTTTTTCTAATATTTTAGACAGCGCTCTAGATGGATGTCATTGGATGTTACTGCTGTGTCGTTTGGTCCCCTCAATATGCTACGTACATCAATCGCATTGAGTCGATCCAGCGTCGCTTTCTTCGCCGGCTTTGCACTAAGTTTGGTATCGAGGCGCCTGATTATTCGGCGCGGTGTCGCCGGTTTAGATTTGCCACTCTGGAGGACAGGCGAGTTTGCTCAATTATTTTATTCGCTTCAAAGATATTGAGCGGCAAATATGACGCGCCAATTATTTTGAGCCAACTTTGCCTGAATGCCGGGTTGCGACACCTGCGACACCGTGATGTCTTTGTCACGCTACTGCCGCGTACGAGCGCTTATCGGAACTCGCCGATTAATCGTATGGCTATTGCTTGCATTCGCGTAGACTTGGACGTCTTCGGGTGCTCCACCGACCGACTCAGGGCTGCCCTGCTGCGTTACTGTTTTTTTGTGAGAACGTTACATTTTTTACATTTTTTGTTACTATTTTTACCATATTATATGAGAGCGCATCGCACGTTGTCGCTATATTTCATTTTGATTAGAGTTTGTATTTCTTTGGTTCTTGACCGATAACCGATACCATTTTTGTTTTTTTGTTTATCTTTGTATCACGTATGGCATTGTTGTGTATTTAATTTGTATGTAATTCAGGGGCCACTTATATTGGGATTTATCCTGTTAGTGTGTCCAAATGTAAATAAATAAATAAAAATAAAATTGGCTCAAGCAGTAGTTCCAACAGGGTCAAAATGGCCGTCTATTAGTTTACATGACTATATATGAAAATTAGAATTTGAAAATTTGGAGACAAATGTTGCTAACTATCATTTCATCTAAATTATTTTTAGATTAATTATGCTTATTCCAAATAAATATCCTGTAAATTATTGCATTTTTGAAATCGTATATTTTGTGTCGTTTTTAACATTTGAAGAATAAATTGTTTAAAAAAAGTTGAATGGATAGAAGTTGTCTAAGAAGATTGTTGTAGTTGATGTGAGTTTTGACTTTGAATTATGGAAAAGTAATAAAAGTTGTATTTTAATTTATCATATACAGTATGAAGATATTTTGAATAATTTATGTCTATGACATTTTTTGGTAAAATTAATAGTTTAGCTGCGTTCTATTTGATCGAGATCGCTCTTGGCTGCATTAAAACTAGTTAACCAGGATTTATCAGATATTTTGATACTATTGCCAGTATTGTCAGAACATCAGCGTTTGCGTTGGGAAACACTGCTGTATAGTATGATAAAGTCATGTCCCAGGCCACATCAGAATTTTCGTATTGTAGCCCTATCGTATGAATATTTTGAGTTCTATGGAAAATCTAGTTCAACGTTGTGTAGAATGTCATATACTTACGCCTTTTTCAAGTAGGATTCAGTAATACCTCGAGCCTGTGTATCTACTTATAGTTAGTAGAGCACATACATATATACAGGTGTAAAAACTTTAACATAAACTTATATAAATGAACTAATACGCTTTCACTAAGTACCGAATTGGTTTCAGCATGTAACATTACACCTATCCGACAAAAACCGTTTACCTTTTCTATAAATTCGTTGAGCATAAAAGTATAATGACCCGTATACTTCGATACCAAATACGGAAGACTGAAGCAAAAGATTGTTTCAACAATTACTTTGAAAGATTCCGCCTCAGGTGGCTATATCATCTATTCTTTTTCCCTTATCGCGTTCGCGTTCCGAGACATCTATCGGGGCCTTAACATAAAAAAGAATGTCTCTCGATATAGGGATATTTTACCTAAGGCGAACCAGCGGGGCTGTGCCATAACGTCGCAGTGATTGTAATTTGTGGCCACTAGGAGGGCAGTAAAACACGACCCCAATAGCTTATGCGATCGATTATATGTACCCGGAAATGTCATGCGAACTGCAACCAATCTTCCCTTAACGTATTCCATTTCCATACAATAGCCGGTACATTTGTCATGATAAGTGTATGCCGCGGCATTTTTATTATTTTGTTAATTTACATAATAGTATCTCAGATTATTTGTATCTGGTTTTTATTTAAAGAGAGATTGAGATAGTCTGTGTCTGCTTCATGCGTGCAACAAAGGACAAAGTATGGATCTTCTCGAACAGATGGAAATTTATAAACTAAAAAACAACAAAATATAGAATTTTAAACGACCAAACAAATTCACTAACAAATTTTATGATCTTCTGAATTTGTAAGGAACTACTACAAACTACACAATTTATGTAGAGGCAAGTATTAAAGTTTATATGTCTTTTTGCTGACATAAACTAACGTTGTCAGGATAAATTGCGATTACTTCTGCTCCGGATGTCTGCGAAGTGTAACAGCGCGATCAAAATGATCAATGGAGATGAGATTTGACTTTAATTATACGCCGGGCGCGCGGTTGTTAACGAACTGCGTTTTCTAAGACAAACTAAGTAAACTTCGTCGCGCAACTTCGGTAAACAGTTTCGAAAGCACAGGGAGGTGCAAAAACGAGTAAAGTTTCGGGACGCTGCGCCGCTCTATTCAATTAAACTATGTCATCCCGATAAAATAACATCAGTTACGGAACGCGTCCTTCGTTAATTTTAACACTGGCTTAGCAGTAAGTTAATACAACCTTGTCCATGACAAACATAGTCGAAAAATCGGAATTCAATCGATTACGACTAAGTACATACCTCATGGCGGGTTTTCCAATAACAGTTACATTAAACTACATCTTATCATTATTGCATGGCGTCTATTCTCATTTCAAGTTTTTTGTGTCTTTTTCAGGGTTTGTTTTTCGTTGTTAGTTTAAAATACAAACCGGATGTGGCCCCATCAAATGCGGTCTGATATTAGCCGTAATGCAGTGAACTACAATCACAAACAGAATTGTTGAGCCGTTAACAGTGAACGTCGATCTAAAATAGAGCGTTGTTTGTCTAAACGCGGGTTTGAACGGCTATTGAAAAACTCGCCCTCAAAAGGCAGTGTATGATCGCCGTTCACCGTTGAAGCAGCATGTCGACCAAAACAAAACTTGTAAATCAATGTAAAAAGACAGATCACCGCATCGACTACTATAATACAAAACTAATTGTTAAATACTGCAAGAGTTATGAAATGGACCTAATCGAACAACTTAAAATCGAAAATACATTAGAAACAAAAACACTGTATAAACGACCAGTTCATAAATAAAAGTACCGTGCAACATATGTGTGCAAGATTTTTTTAGTAACAAAAGGTGACAAAGGATGTCGATAACTATGCTATTAACTATTTGCAGTATTTTCGTCTTGTGTTATATATTGTAAATGACATTGATATTTAGAGACCTTATTTTTATTGGTTAGGTTCTATTCTAAACTAAGACGTAATTTTTTACACATTATTTTGTTATATTATTAGCCACGGTTGTGACCCCTGTATGCTCGACAACTTACCTATAGCATATTGACATTAAGAGAATTGCAAGAAAATTTGCTACTTTTCTATCGTTTATTAATGTGTAATTAATAATTTGTATCAATAATTGTTTGTAATTTTTGATCTTGATTTTTTGATCTTTTATCTTAAAATTTCAGATTTGGTCTGATTGTCCAATATAGTCGAATTTGTATTACTCATTCCAATATAGTCGAATTTGTATTACTCATTAATATTCTGGAGTACGTATTTAATTTCCTATAAGAATTTATGGCTCGTGTTCATCGAGCAAGGCCTAATGTATAGTGAACAAATGCCAGCTTTCAATAAACACTATTATAGACTTTTCAATGTTGTCCATGTTGTCTGTATATTCGGTTTTAAACATTAGCTCTCAATAATTCGAGTGATTGGTAACTAATATAATATTTCTATAACTAATATTTCTACTGCTTTCGAATAACATGAACCAATAATTCGTAAATATTTGAAATATTAGCAATATTAGTTGGAATTCCCTTAGTTGTAGAGAATAGAGAATGATTAAAACCAAAAATTCAGACACAAAACGAACACAATTGATAATTCAGTTCTATAATCATGTCAATCGAGAATCCAATAAAAAGTCTTAATACCAAATTGGTACATAAACAATAAAAAGCCGTCATTATTATCAAATTTAGCCACATTAACGAGAAACAATGACTAAATATAGGGAAAAAGTTAACAAGTTTGAAAAGTCTGTTATAACGATCATCGAAAATGAAATACAAAATTCTTATTATTACTATCATACGTACCTAAACACTTGAAAGGCGACAATACTAAGTCAACTAATTAATGATGTTTCTATATATGTATAAGCTTTACCGGAAATCAGTATACAGACCATACAGATGATAGTAAACAAGCTTTTGCATTAACTGATGTCGGCAAATGTATGGTTTGAATGCTGCGCTGGAGAGAGTCAGAAGGCGGAACAAATTTTACAGACAGCATAAGGAAAATATTGTCATATCATAGGATGGCACTTTGGAAACCAAATAACATTTGTCTGACTTACTGAACTGTCTTTGAAAGGAGTTAATGGGAACCGTTTTGTAATTTTGGTACCAATTTTGGTTATCTTTAATTATGTTTACTATTTTCTACCATTTTTGTATGTATATTTTAAAGACCCTTCCTTTTTAGATTTATCTATAGTTCAAGATGTATGGCAGAAGAAAGAGGAGCATAGACAGCTGTTAAGTTAAGAGTCGATCAATAAAAAAAAATCAAACAAAACTGATTTGAAATATAAAGAACAAAAGACTATAATAATATAACAGTTATACTGTACGTCCGTATAAATCTAAGTATGTAAAATTTATTTAGTTTTATAATATGTTAACAGTCATGGATGCAGAAAACCGCATCGTTTTTCCTGCCACAAATCGTAAACTATTAATGAAACGATATGAAATTTTGATTTTAAATTTTACAACTTTTTATAAAGCCACGTTTGCACTGAAATCCATAATTCCAACAGAACAAACACCAATTAAAATTCCAAATTCACAGAAACCTTAAACGATAATTCAGGTACGTTCCCGACGTATTCACTCAACACAAAACCTCTAATAATTAAGTTCCACGGAAACCTCATTGGCGGAATCAATTCAGCGGATTGAATAGCAGTCTCGTCGCCATCGGATCGGCCAGTGAATCGAAACAGTGGCGTGATTCCTTCGTTATTTATCCCCGGCTGCGCTGTGCTGCGTTCCGGGACGGTTACGGCTTGCAGCGGAAGTCGTTCCCTTAAACGTAGCGGCGCCATCTAGCGAACGGAACGAGCATCGGATGCGAGGTGGCTATTTGTTGAGCTTTGAGTGCGTCCATTCCAGTCCAGGGTTGCGAATAAATTACATAGTGGAGATGCGGCCGGGGCAAACCGGGCCGCGGTTCCTCGCGAATTTCGCTCCACAGGCAACAACTCAAAGCATACTTATATCAAAGCAGTATTTTAGCTTTAATGGTACTTATTCAGTATTCACTTCTAGGGCGTAGCTATTGGGAAACCCGAGAAGAAAATTGTTTGTGTATTGAGTATCATGGATTGGTGTAAACAACAACGAGGCCTTTATTATTTCATTCATTGAAGTACAATTAAATTTTGAGGAGTCAACCCTTCATGAGTATTGATTGTCCTTTCTTCAGCCATAGAACTCCATTATATTATTAAGCAAACATTATAATTTTACTGATTTTCGTACAGACTATTATGCCAAAATTATTATTCGACAATATCAGATAAAAATTCTTCAAATCGACGGTGTCATAATCTTATTTGTTTTCTCTTCGATAACATTTAATCATAAGCCTTTTTGCTTTATCATACGCAGTACGATGAAGTATTGTAACGTGCCGAAAAAAAATTGAGATTTAGCGGAAATAGGTCTTTTTGGGTCCCCTGAACATTTTTGACCAAGGTACAAAAAATGTCTGTGTGTGTGTGTGTATGTGTGTGTAAACGATTTTTGTGGCGACGATTCCGGAGAAACTACTAAAGGTATCTGGACGAAAGTTCATATTTAGAAGTTTGATGACCAAACTTAGAGCTGAAAAGCTTCCAAAGGAACTAGGCAAAGGAACTGGCTATTTACTCTTAGCATTTTTCAACGATTTTGCAAATGAGCCGTCATTTCTGTAATTTCGTCAAAATAGATAAATAATAAATTAAAGTAGAGGAAATTTTGTATAATTTATGTCTATAACATTTTTTGGTACAATTAATAGTTAAGCTACAGCTATTTGATCGACATCGTGTCTACATTAATAGTAGGTAGCCAGGAAATTTTGAAACTTTTGATACTATTCAGAACGTCGGTTGTGAAACGTCAATTCAACACGCAAATGCATAGAGAATGTGATGAGGAGGAGAAACACGCGCGCACGTACGCTATGTGAAACAATATTGAAACAGCTTGGTGTTTCCATGGTGTTTACAAAGTCAATGTGTATTTCAAGTGCGGATTGCGGATGGCAATACTGTTATGCACTTATCAAGGATTTTGCAAATGAGCCACCATTTCTGTAATTTCGTCAAAATAGTTAAATAATAAATTAAAGTAGACATAGACATAAACATTTTTTGCTAAAATTAATAGTTTAGCTGTAGGAGAAAATTCTATTTGATCGAGATCGTGTCTGCATTAATGTAGGATTTTGCAGATATTTGTCAAAATGCCTACTGTCAATATCTGTCAAATCCTGGCTAGTTCGTTTTATTTTAATGCAAACACGATCGATCTCGATAGAATCTCATGCAGTTAAACTATTAATTTTATATATTGTATGATAAAGTCATGTGCCTGGCCACATCAGATTTTATTGGTATAAATGGTCATAATTTCATAAATTTTAAACTCCCAATAAGTAATTCGGAGCTTGAAAGTTCGGCGTTCTTTGCATCCACCGACGCTTTGTCATCGGATCTGACGCTCATGGAGGCATGCAGTTTGCGGTTTAAGCATGACGTATGAACTGCTGAGAAAGCAATTGCCAGTAGAGTTGGGTTGGACGACCCAACGGCAATTTTAATTAAAATGTACTTTACAGTAATTTACCATATAAGGTAAACGCCCCAAATTCATACAGATAAAGGAATTTTTATTACCTTTGTAACTGTAGAATTTATATGTATATAGTGCTAATGACTATGTCAACTTTTTTAAACAAATATTTCCTTTTGAAGATAACTGGCTAGTCTATATTAAGTAAACTGAATTGGAACATTTAAACTCACCATTTCGTAAAAGTGCGTTCTTAATTGCTTATGGAAAATTTGGAGAAGCCCTATATGGACCAATCTACGTTACGTGAGTTTTTAAAATCTACGCAAAACGGCCCCTCGCGCGTTTTTGCTTCAAAATATTCAAAAAGGCTTGCCTGTGGTTCTTTCAAATGGTTTCTCCAGATTAAAGTAAAATACAGTAAATTAATTCTATGGAATTCATCAATTTGTTAGAAACCGTATATCCTAAAATGTAGTTGAATTCTGAATTTGAGACGTTTAGCTTAATCACACTCGGAAAGTTTCCTCAAAAACAACCATCTAAATTATTGCTTAGATTTCTTTACTATTTGTCCGGTTATCTAACAACTATTTCAAGTCATTTACAAAAAAATTTAGATACCACCTAAAAGTATAGAATCTACTATTCTGGAAACTGGCTACGATATGTAATCTGGGTGTTATTCTTTAGCTTCAGCCCTTAGATATACATCCCATTTTAAAGACTATAAGTGTTTGGGCACCAATAATGTCGGAATCAAGTGCTAGAACAATGAACAGTTGATATAAAAATATTAAAAACACCGTATGCGTTATGCTCTGGTGACCTAACGTATGGAATATGTAGGTTAATGTAGTTAATCTAATTATCTACTAAACATCAACTAACAACTCCAGATTATAGAGGAAGATGGAGGAGCTATACGGATGTATTTCGCAGCGAGAACATGACCCCCGTACGCGGGACTAACATGACACTAAACAACGTAGAGCTACCAGATCCGGGCTAATTCTGAAAGTCGCTATTTAAAGAAAATTTTCCTGTATTATATTGTATTATGTCGAGTGGGTGCATTAGAAAAAGTGCTATATGAATACTGTATTAAAATTTATTTAATATAATGTTTTAAACAAATAGGACAAACATCCAAAAAATCACGTAATAAACTGAAGCATTGCGACAATATTAATAAATTTCATTATATTAATCCTATAAAGCAAACAAAACCAAAATATGTAAGACATTACTTCTACCTAATACCTTGAGCATTAAAATTTGCCTTGGAACAAAACTTTCCTTTATTACGACAACTTTATTAAACGGTTTCCGGTAACTGAAAATGATCTCCCCTAAAAAAGTTCTCATAAAATACTTTTCTTTATTTCTTTTTGCGGATTCTTTTCCTTTGTCACCCAGTCGTCGTAAAGACGTCGTTAAACTGAACTCGAATTAATGACCGAAGGTCGGGGGCGGATTTTGGTATTCGGGCGTTATCCATTGTTTCGTATTGATTTTACAACGTTTTCATGGCCGGGAGAAGTAAATTAAAACTTCACCTTAACTCGAGACCTGTTTTGTGATTCGTCTGACTTCAATTCTCTCGCCTGGCCCGAGAAGGGGACGCTTTCCTCCACGAACAATGACACTTAATTACATTGACAGCTTTAGGAAGATTTTTTCACGTCAGAAGATGGCATAATCGGAATTAAGATTTATTTGACTTTAGACGATGTTTCCAATGCGGCGACGCACAGTGGTTGAAAATGAGAATAATCTAGCCGTTCAAAATTATTTTAGGGCTATGGTTCAATTTAATCTAAAGTGACAAGATAATGTTCTTAGATAACCAAATGACTTAAAACCAATCAGTTTGCTGCCCTGGAAAATTTAGATAACGCAGTAGGGGCTAAAGTCCGACGTAGATTTTTGGACTAAGCTTTAATTTCAGCATCAATTCTCGACGACTGTCGTGTTGAACAATTCTTTACTAACTGATTGTGAATGTTGTTGGTGTTAACTTTAATATGGCCGGATTATATGAGGCTAACCCTTGATTTTATAATATTCATTAATAAAAATTAGGAAATTTAATTAAGCTTACAGATTTTGCAATAAATAGAAGCAAATTTTGCAAAACTTTCCTGATTGTTTATTTACTTAGTTACATGACCACGTAGATAAGATTGTCATAATATGTCATATTTGCTTCAAATATAATTTTCAGCGTCGACTGTTGGAATGCTTATTGGAGGTTACTAGGTTCGTCAACATAAACATATATAGGATTTATTCTTGGTTACATGACGTCACAGAGTCTCAGTAAAGTAATTTACGTAACTTAAAATACCTGATGGATCTAACAGTTTTGATTTCCACATTATATCAAAAGTAGTGATAACTGCATGGAAGTGGAATTTATGAACAGCACCTACGTCGTGTGTAGTATCATTGGATAGATATTTTAATAAGACACAATATTTAGTTGAAAACGTTGTTTTATATTATTTTTTATATATATATTATTTATATTATTTTACTGTGAGTCTAAGATGTCAGTAGTTCAATAAACATGTAAAATTACTAGGAGTGTTTTATTGGAAGAACCTGTGACTGTATTAAGCCAAGCCCAAGTACATTACAAAGTTATAACACTTCAGGAATTTAAATGACTTGGGTACTTATACTTTTATGCATTTACATTCTTCTGTCATAACTTCACAACGTATATTATAGCATTTAATTTAAATTAATAGTACTTTAATGAAATTAATCCACATAAACCGTTTTGCGCAGTGTTCTAAATGAGATCTAGAATTAACTTTTAGATCATTAATCTCTCGACTATCTAGGATCGCGCTAGCCCTGGTACTTGTTCACCCTTGCGCATCGGCCATCTACGTCAACACTAAAACCCACTATAAAGTTGGATAGTAAAATTTTTAATGTCGCGGCCATTAATAAAGAATTCAAACTATTCCACGCGAAACACTCGGCCCGATTTGATGGCTACCACGGGGCGCATTCAACGCGCACACAATAAAATCAAGTAC
Source organism: Melinopterus prodromus (assembly GCA_964023965.1). NCBI lineage: Eukaryota > Metazoa > Arthropoda > Insecta > Coleoptera > Scarabaeidae > Melinopterus > Melinopterus prodromus. The sequence continues at coordinate 16,248,201 of OZ030390.1, read as the reverse complement.
GTAAAGCTCTATTTTATGACGGGTGTTTACGTCCGCCATTCCCAAACTAGCCAGCCAGCAGTACCTGCAGGAACAGCCGCAGCCGTTCCATAATTCACCGGGATAACGGCCGAGAGAGGCCATAAAATCTATGATCATTGATATCAGGAGGCTAGTAGAATTGAAGGTGTTAGAATTATTTTAATCAACATTTTTTTAAGTCACGTTTCCTGTTCACGAACATGTTCTATGGCAGTGATGTCAAACCCGCGGCCCTCTACACATCTCTGTGCGGCGCGCAAGTTCTCTCTAAAGATCATATTTCAATCAAATCAAAGTTCAAAAATATGAAACTTATTTGTGTACATTCCTTAATTATTACGTTTGCTAGGAGCTTCGGTGTGTGAACACTAGTATTACCTACTTATAAGGTAGCAGAATAGTAATAATTTTTATTTTTATTTTCTTACATTACATACTAGCCTTACTGTAGAAACTAAATAATTTAAAGGAGACATTTTCGAAAATATATCGGTGAAAAATAAAATTAATGGAATCATTATTGTCACAAGAACTTTTTTGCGCTGAATATGAACCCTGTATTTAAAGTTCCCTATCAAGTCACCCACCGATAAATGTATTGGAAAAATGTACTAGTAATCGTTGTTCAGAATTACCCAAAAACAACATGAACATAAATGGCTTAAATTTTGTAAAATCCAATGAATTACTAACAATAGAAATTTATTAACATACTTTCAAAAATATAATTTCAATGGATTTTTTTGAATAAAATTCTGAATTTAAGATTATTTAAATATTTTCCAATGTTCATGAAACTTTCTATTTAGAGATTTGGGGTAATTCTGATCTATACTTACTGGTCAAAAGAAAAAGGGAATACTGTAAAATTTGTCAAAAATTATAAGTTGATTTTCTCCCAATCAGTTATACGATTTTGATGATTCTTTAACTCACTGGAAACTTAATTCTTCAGAAGGAGTACGGATGAAGAGTTTTTATTCAACTTTCAGTTTTATACAGAATGATATTGTTTTTTTCTTGAACTTTAAAGCACTATATGGGCGTTTAAAACAATAACCACTAGCAGTAACTGAAATGAAATAGTAATCTCATATTTTCTGAACATTTTGCTTTGTGATTCACTCCAGTATCGCATGGCATGTTTGAACGTTGATTTTGTCTGGATGATCCTTTTATTCACCTGCGTTATCCTTTTATTCACATGTGTGTTGATTCCTCCGCAGTAGTACGTAAAAGTTTACTGTACCATTTTTTTATCATAAAATAAAGTTGTAGTGAAGCTTATAAGCAATTTTATTACTTCTTAATTTTTTTTTTAAATTTGCGTTATTTTTAACCCACTAAAGGAGCGAATGATAATTAATCCAGGCGAGGAAAAACACATCCGCCTGGATTTGAACCAGGAACCCTCCAGTTTCCGGTTGACAGCTCTCCCATCTGAGCTACAGAAGCAGTGGAAATTTATAGGCTTTATTGTCACTTCAGGACTTGCAATCCGAGTTGCGGGTTAAACAAATCCGTCGTGACACCTATTGGTGATAGATGGAAGTTTGGTAACTAGGGATCTGCTAACAGATGAATAAATTCAAAGGAAACTATTGCCAGTCAATTTATTTTTGTTTTGTTTTTTTTTTGTATATGGCCGAAGTTTTAATAAGAATTTTCTGGCGTGCACCTATAAATTAGCTTGACACCACTGTTCTATGGCATGCGTTGATAACCGTAATTGTAATCGAAAGCCTAGTTTTCTAAAATGTTGGCAATGTTATTTTGTGTGGAGTTTCATACACAAGGGAAATTTTGTTTCATACATAGAGACGAAGTTGCTGTACTGTATCAAGTAAGCACCAACATAACTTTACACAAACGCATTTGGCCTAAAAAAAACACTTCTACTGTGCATGTACCGTACCTTAACTATGAATTTTCTAAAATATCCTATAAGGTAAGTTTGCGATAATGCTGTAATTTTAATGGAATGTCATCAGCAACATGGCTGTCATCAAATAACCAGCGATGTTGCAGTAAGAAAAAAAAACAAATAACGACAAATTTTTCTTTTGCGGCATTTTTCTGTAATTTATTACATACAATTTAGTTTAACTTTACAGTATTACCGTTTCTTTCACAGCATTATCACTGAAGTCTATTGTGTAAATTTTATGCTCAACTTTGTTTTTTATAGACATTTTTCCTAGAGTACAAAACACAAACAAAGGAAGTACTTCATCAAAAAATTCAAAAAAAAGGAAAACAAAGGACGAACATCCACAAATATACATTCTCAGTAAAAATTTTCATATGGATCTAAATTGCTTTTCAATTCGTTACGAAGTTGCAGCCGTTTAAAATACAGTTGTGTTAATATTTCAAACATCTGTATTTAAAAGCATTCAAAAAGCAAATAAGTCCATTTGAAACATTTTACTCCGAATGGTAACTACAGTCAGAGAAAAAAAAAATATGGGAAAAAAATCTCAACCCGTATGTACGAACAGTTTAAAACCCCGGGAGAGATAATGATAAAAATAACGTTAGAATTTGATCAATACTTTTGCCAGGTGAATGTACTGCTATGCTTTTTGCTAAAGTTAAGTTGTTTTAAAGATAAAGAAAATAATTTTAAGGTCAGTTGTAAAAGACGAAAATGTGTGTTTGTGAAGTTTGTAGTATACCACATGATACTACCAATAGTACAATCAACAGCAACCGTGAAACGATTTTCACTACTTTTAACCGTTCATTGTAATTGTTTATTTCAAGGTCATTTGCATTCACGTAATGAAACAAAAACAACCAAAGATCACAACAGATATAGCCAAACAATCTGTAAATACAGAACCAACGAACTCTTGTCACTGAATTGTCAGAATTGACAGAATTTTGCCGAAGCCGGATTGAGAAAAGCTGCTTTATCATATCTTAAATCATATGGAATGCTTACAAAAACCGCATGCACATTCGTCATTTTTGTAGTAGATTGTATCATTGTCTTGCAATGCCTTGTAGTGATAAAACTTGGGTTGTATTCTCTCTCCTGCTCTGAGAAGGGGTATAAAGTAACAGAGAACACTTCCTCCAAACAAAGTATATGTACCTACTGCAATTTTCATTTGAATAGAGTTGGGGTTATATGAATGGTGTCAACAAGAGCTTCTAGTGGTCCTTAATAACTGGATTGGGAAGCTAATCGATATGATTATGGTATTTAATACTTTTTGCGATAGTTTTTTCGTCTTAACTCCCCATAAGAAATTCAGTCTGAAATTTAGTTCGTAGACCGCACCTTATTTTCTCCTTTACTTTCCTCTCATTCCAATCCCACGACCATCTCCTTAAAAATGTAGGAAACGGACGGTTCTCAGAAGAAGGTCCCAATCGATGGGGGACCAATCTATTTCGCGGACGGCAATAATTGCCCTTGGTGACCCGTCGGGCTCCGCGGGTCGAAATAAATTACCGTAATGATATTAACCGCTTCCACTGAAAATCCTACCCCTCATCCTAATCCTCATTATAATGCATTATCCCCATTCCTCGAGACTCGCCCCACCCATCCAGTCCTTTACCCATTCAGGCCGCGTCCACATCGTAAATTCACCAGTCTCCAGTACACTCTCCACTGAAGGTAGGTTGCTATCTCCGATACAAATTCGCTTTCGTATTATGCGCACTTAAAATGTAAAACGAATCCAATAACCCGCCACGCTCGGCATAATTATCGTTCCACCCCCTCTATTCCGCTCCATACTACCCCTCGTCACGACCGCCGGAGGTTCTTGAGGATTCGATGGAGTCGATATCCTGCGGCGACTCGTATCTGTGGCATCCTGAGGCATGTGTAAGTGTCGCTCCTCGTTAGTGCACTCCGGGACGGATAGGGGGCGCACTTGCTAAATTGGAATCATTATTTCGTCTGTCGGCAAGACACGTGAACGTCTTCGTCGCGTATGGAGGCGTCGGCGTCGGCGGTAATGAAATTAATTTCTTGTCTGGTTCTGTTAGAGCCGGGTGAAGTCCGCTTATGACGGGGTGAAGCGTAAACATACAATTTGCGGGGGGAGATAACAAGATGTTATTCGGTTACTTCAAAGCTTGGTTGAGAGTACGTAATGTATGAGTTTAAGAGTTTATTGACACTCTCATCAGCTGTGGGTGTATGTTATCTTCTTGTGTATACAAATGGGGAAATTTTGTGCAATGGTTACTGACGTGAATTACTTACTAATTTGTGGACGGACGCAACTGTAACCAACTGGTACATACCTGGAACAAATAAAAATTATTACAATTTGTATGTCTATAACGAACGATGGTAATTGGCAGAAATATATAATCGGACAGAAATATACAGTGTGTTCAGGAAAGTCCGCACAATAGGGAAACTTTATTGAATATAGAATTTTCGATAGGGGTAGAGTAACTTTATTTTCATTTTTATCTATAAACTTTATTTGAAATTGTTGTTTAGAAAGTATATTCAAATATGAAGTCACAGCCACCTCCGTAGCAGTCCATAAGTGTCCAAATTTTTACGAAAAAATAGCAATATCTTCCTATTCCCTAAAAACTTTAGGTCATTGAATCAGACATAATTTATCACGTAGCGTAGAATCACAATTCACGAAATCAACAATGAATACATATACATTGCCACAACGATACACCTTTATCTATAATTGTATGCATACCATGAGATAATTAAAACAAAATTAAGCTCACTATAGAGGTTTGTTTTATAAGATGTACTATCTCTAGTAATTCCTCTTAAGGACTACAAATAGTTAAATAGTCCTATGTATTCGAGTGTATACTGTCTTTAATAAAGCGGTGTAGTTTTAATTGTAATGTTAAAAATAATCGAATTGATGGTCTACCCCATATAACAACACGTCAATTCGTTCCATAAAAATTACTCATGCGCCAATAATATACTATTTTCGTGATTTTTTTATCATACATATTGAAATATTATATGAAAATAAAAATAAAGGTTCGTGAAAAAATAGGAACTTCAATAATCCTAAAAAACTTAACATTGTAGATTTTGTTTAATTTTCTCATATCAATATGATTTGAATGAAAATTGGTTAATAATGTAATGCCTTTCATTTTATCGCACTGGGCACTCAGTGTCCTGAGAACCTATGAAAACAAATGCTGATGGTTCACGAGAGCTGCAAATTACTCATCGCCTAAAAGTGTACGAATCAATATTTAGACGTAGCGTGCAGCTTGTTCCTGGGATAGGCAACCGAACATAGGTGACAGTAAATGGGTTGCCTACCGAGATGGATATTATCGGAATTAAATTAATATTGCTATTATCTTTACTCATTAAATAACCTTTAGGGAAACGTGTACCAATCAACAAATACATATTTGCGAAAAAACTGTCGCGTTCTATATTTACATTCAGTATTAGAGGTGATAAGAACTTAGAATTGTCATTCTAAGAAAAGACGCACTTTTTGTATTCCGTATTAACACACGTCTTATAGGAATGATCTGTAACGTATGCGGGAAATAATAGCAGAAATCGATGAGTAGTTTGCAGGTCGTGAAATCTACTATAGAAGAACATACATATTGTATTTTTTCCTAAGTTTGTACACAAGCTCTGACGAAGATTTCAGTCCGTAAAGGCTCTCTCACCATGGGCGCCGTTACAAAATGTTCCAGGGGGGCAAGATTTTTTTTTAGTAATAAATGATGACAGTGTGAGTGACTATGCTATGAATTATTTTGTAGCGTTTTCGTCTTGTGTTATTTGTTGTAAATGATAGTGATAATTAGAGACATTATTCTTATTTATATCTCATTATCTCGCAATGATTCGAGTGGTTGCCAACCAATATTATCGTCTTTCTCCAGCTTTTGACGAACACGAGCCAACAATTCTTAAACTAATTAATAAACGATGCGAACGCAATAGTTAGAACTCACTCAATTGTAGAGAAAACAGAATGAACAACCAAAAATACGGGCTCAAAATGAACACAATTGATAATTTGATTCTATAATCATGTCAATCGAGCATCCGATAAAAAGTCTTAATAACAAATTGGTAAACAATAAAAAGCTACAAAATTATATTAAAATTTAACCGCATTAACGAAAAACAATGTTTAAATATAGAGAAAAAGTTTAAAATTCTGTGATAACGATATTGGAATTGTTATTATTCCTATTACACATGAACAGTTGAAAGGCGACAATGCAATTTAACTAATTATGAAACTTAAAACTAGTTATAACTTATATGTACGTATAAGCTGTATAGGAAATCAGTATACAGACCATAATAGACACATTTTTTAATGTTCTCATGTACAAATTTGCCAATTTGGATTATCTTTAATTCTATTCAGAAGCGTTACTTTACACTACCTACTTTCCCAATGGAGTTTCTAAGGTTGGTACCATGTTCCGGCTCTATGTAGTATCTATATGGTGTCAGGTGTGTATCTGGGCATGAGTTCGGTAACAAAAGTTGAGTATTCACTATATTTTATCTATATTATACACTTATTGTTAACACCCAGTATATTTGAGATAAACAGCCGAGCAGGGCAAAAAACTGCGAAGTAATGGAACCTAATAAGTATGTTTAAATGAATTCCCAAATATGGCACAATTTATCTTGTGATTCTTTGGCGACGAAATATCATCATTAGGACAAAAATGCTGTGTGCACTGAGCAAATCAATTTCTTGGCTTGCCATACAATATACTATAGGTATGACAATGTCAGTAGGATTTTTTTTTAATTTAGAGCGGGGGACAATCGCCTATACGACGACGAATAGTTTTCGAATAGTTGGGTTCGAAATCCATGGGGCCCGGGCCACCTCGGTAAATGAAAACATAAGGTAAGTTTTGAGTCCTTCAAAGCTGCTAAAAATATATCGTGATGTCTCATTGAATAAAAGGCTACTACTCCTGTTAACTTATTTATTTTGCAGACACTGTTACTTCGACACGTTATATATACGTATTTATTTACATAGTCTCAATACGAGTGAATGTTCTACCAAATGCGACATAAATAGTATATAATTTACTTCGAGTACACATATACCACAATATACCAATCAATTTAGAAAACTAATTTTAGACGCACCCGTAAAAACATATGACCGATAGGAGATTTTCTACCATAAAACAGTTCATTACGTTTACGTTACACAGCCTGTGTAATATCAGATATTCCAATATTCGAATTTTCGTATGAACGAACTTCGAACTTCCTTGGAAGAACGGAAGGAATCCTAAAGAATTCCACTCCCGCACGAGGCCGTCGTCGTCACGGATTCTCAAGTCCGCATAAGGGGATTATCTCAAACGCGCTTTTGCGCGCAAAGACACTCGATTATACTCAGGTCTCGGTCCCTTCTGATCCCTAAATGGATCCTTTCGGGGAGCGGCGGTGGCCAACCGACGTCTTCTGGTCCCCGACGTCCCCTAGGGCGCCCACCCCAACGTCCCGGCGTGGCCGATAAGCGGCGATCGGCCCGGTTTCCGGGAAATTTTGCGATCGCCGTAATTAAGCGCTAAATAATTGCTCCGCGGCCGGAAGAATTTTAATTGGCCCATAAATATGTATCCTCCGATTGGGAAAGTGCGCACCGGCGGTCATTTCTTCTGGGAATTTGTTGTTTATTTGCGACTGAGACCCGGAAATTACCGAAAAAAACAGCTAAGGGGGAAGGAATGAATTCATTCCGGAGTAATCAGATTTTTTTGATTGCGTGTTTGTAAACAGTCTCTACCGAAGGGACTTCCTGAAATCCGGAAATACGGTGAGGGAAAGTTTGGGAATATGGCTAAAATGTCTAATTTAATTTCAAATTCTAACTTATACCGCCACACGGTCGAAACTGGACATAATATTAATCATAGTGATGCCAAACTCTTAAATAAATGTCAAAAAGGCCCTATAATAAGCCTTATTATTGACCAAATATATTCAAGTATCCAACCTTTATTCCCTTTTCTTTCAATTTTTCGTTTTGATTTTCTATTTTGTTGTTTAGACTCTCTAACTTTTTTGAATTTTTTTGAATTGTTTTTTTTGCCATTTTTGACTAAATTCTAATATACATTTTTAAACCTTAAAAAGTTTCTTATCTTCTATTTAATAACTTTTACCCCATGAGTTGCTGTTGTCTGTTTTATTCTGTACCCATGCCACATCATATATCTTGTGTATCTATAAATTATAGTTATTTTACTAATTGGAATGTGAGCCTCTTACATTTTACATTTTACTCGTACATTTTGTAGTTTATTCTTGGCTTCGAGTTTGCTGTTACTTAATCCCCTATTCTTTTGTAACCTAATATTGTATTGAATTCATTTTCACCTCCACCACAATTATGCAACTTATATTGCAGCTTGTTTTTAATTTCTGTTTTCTTATATTGCTCAATAGATTTAATGTTAAGATTGTATTCGTTGTGACTTTTTTGAAGTGTCTAATTTTTAATCATGCGGTAGTTGGCTTTTTATTAATTTACTTATATCTTGTTAACCTGTAGATTTTGCGACTGATGATGGACCTGCGGTCCGAAACGTGTCCCTACTTGTCTAATAAACACTGTGCATCAAGGAAGAGTTGTTTCATTTACTTAATTAATTTCATTTCATTGAGAATTGGTCGTCGATTCCCTCCATAATTTAGACAAGTTAAATTTTATACGCACTAGTTCTAAAATTTAACTTTATGGACATTTGTTTGACGACAAAGATTAAACAAAAATATCTAGATGGGCAAAAAATTGTTATTTATAAACAAAATTGCAAAATAATTGTGTTAATGCATAACTAATAGAATATATTTCCTGAAAATGTAGTTACAATGTAACTAAACTAGTAAAAAAAACATAAAATATTTCTGGTGTGAAAAAAATTGAGTTGACCGATTTTGGCCATTCACGAACTTGTCCTTACTTTTAAGAGATAGGCTTGTATACCCCCCAAAGGAAATGTGGGGATATAAATATTTTGAAATTGCGGAGATACAAGCAATCTATTGAGACCCATTTTCTCAAAATCAGATCGATCGGTCCATAAGTCTTCGAGATATTTCTGTATTGATTTAGCGAGTTCTAAAATCTTAATGTTTAGTAAGTGTTAGTAACCAATAAGTCTTAAATTAATGCCCCCATAAAGGTTAATCAATGAGTAAAGATAATAAATACCAATATTAATTTAATTCCGATATCCGTCTTGGTACGAAACACATTTACTGTAATCTATGTTCGGTTGTCTATCACAGGAACAAGCTTCACGCTACGTCTAATTCTTGGTTTGTTCACTTTTAGGCGATGAGTAATTGGCAGCTCTCGTGAACTATATCAGCTTTTGTTTTCATAAGTTCCCAAGGCATTAATTACTTAATTAATAAATTTTCATCCAAATCTTGAGAAAAATCTTGATTCGAGAAAATTAAACAAAATCTACAACAATGTGATATTTTTTAGGATGATTGAAGGTCGTATTTTTAACGGAACTATTTCCCCTAGCTTATAGATTGTAACCGTTATAGGCCCTGATGAAGCAAATGACAATTGGCGGAACGTCGGCAAAGAATATAAAGTTGTGTGATCAATTTTTTAAGAATACATTTAATTAATTTTTTTACCTTAATTTCTACAAAAACTTATCGTTATAATAGTATATTTTATTCAATATCAACTAATTAGACCACCTCGTGAAAGATCGGTTGTTGTCAGACATAAAAAGGTCCGCCAAATTTTCCCGAAAAAAAAAATGATTTAAACAATCTTTAACAATGAAAAAGGTTGTTTATTATTGCCTTTATACATTACTTTAGAACCTTTATCTACAACCTGTATAACTTCGTTTGTACAAAATTAGTTCATAAGAGCGACCGAACCCCCGATTTAATGCATGTTATGTACGGCCATCAACGTTGGTGTACCTCAAGGTACAATTCTGGGACCACTGCTCTTTTCTGTGATTTGTATTTATAAGATTTAGAATCTAGTAAATACAGTAGTTAGCAGCCCCTCCAACATTTACCTCTTATCAAATCTTTCAGTTCAAGCAATCTGAAAAGAACGTTTACATATGCATACAATACACCCATACAGATTATGAAGATAGCAACAAACTTGGCAATATACATTATAATATAAAGGGTCAAGCGGGAATTATGAATTATAGCGGGTTAACTTGACCCTATTTGGTGGTTTATTAGGATTCCTAACGCGGTCTTATTATTACTTTGCGGAGAAATTCGTTACCAAATGTATGTATAGGCAACGTATAAATACATAAATTCCGAAGGCGTAGCGCTAAATAAAACATCATTAGCTTTAGAGCGCGTACGTCGGGGATAAAACTATTATACTTCATGAATACATATTAATACCCGTAGTTGGGCCGCGCAGGTAACAAATTGCCGTCGCTACTTATCCCAATTTCCCTCCAGAGACAAACACTCTACCGAACGGAAATTATAAATTTCTGCATTAGGCGCGCGTGATGGCATTAGGGATGCTAACGATGCGCCCCAAACACCCCATCCAGCGCTCGCCGATCTAAGGGTAATCTTCATTTGCACATTGTTTCAATTTCATCCGGGTAATGGAGAGAAATTAGCGCTATTATGAATTATTAGCCGATTAGGGCCAAAGTCGCGGAGGCAACTCGAATATTACGATATCTCAGCAATAATGGCTGTTGTAAAGGTATGGAAGACGGTTTATTGTTTGGATAACAAAAAAAATAACAGGGATATTAATTTTTATAGAAAAAAAACCTCAATAGGACATTCATAGTGATCGCTGAAATTGTTATGGCAAATTTCATCAAGGTTTTAGCGTGTCTTTCCCTGGCTGTTTAGTGGTTAATTTGCCGTTTACCAACGATATTGGCCACTTAAGTTTCCTTCAAGGGAATTTCAAGTGAACCAGATTTTTGTGGCGACGATTCCGGAGAAACCACTAAAGGTATCGGGACGAAAGTTCATATTTAAAAGTTTTATGACCAAACTTAGAGCTGAAAAGCTTTTGGTTCATAAGGTTCCAAAGGTACTGGATGTTTAAAATATTCCAAATTTTAAGGTTACAATCTTTCTTGAATTTATTCACGAAAAATGAATAATATTGCTATCCGCACTTGAAATACACAACGACTTTGTAAACACCAAGATCTTTCAATATTGTTTCACCTAGCGATAGTTGCGCGCATGTTTCCCCTCCTCATGGCACTCTCCATGCATTTGCGTGTTAAATTCGCGTTTCGCGTTGAATCGTTTTGTCAACGGTTGGACAGTAGTCAGAAGTCAGAAGAAGTTTGGTCATAAAACTTTAAAATATGAACTTTCGTTCCGATACCTTTAGTAGTTTCTCCGGAATCGTCGCCACAAAAATCGGGTCCACACATACACACACACACACTGATATTTTTTGTACCTTGGTCGAAAATGTTCCAAAAGGATCTATTTCCGCTAAAAACTCATTTTCTTTTGTTCGGCACGATTACAATACTTTATCGTCCTATGTATGATAAAGTAAAAATAATAATGTAGGTTATTGTGTTTCAATTAGCAAACCAACAGCAAAATAGGTCCGGTAACTCTACTTCTTAGAGTTGGCAACCCTAGATATTGTACTTCAAGAACGATTCCTAATTTAAGAAGACTTATAACAAGCTTCCTGAAATGTTCTTCTAATTACGTCAACATAAAAGTTAGGCAAATAAATATGTCTTTTCTGTTATTTATGATAAATTCCCTCTAAGAAGTTTATTGCTCGTTATAAAATCAATATTTACAAACTTAAGGCAATTTAGGAGTTCCTCTTATCGACTTTGAATACAGATCAAATAAACCCTGATACGGAAAAACTTTCGGAAAATTCAATTACATTAACATATCAACATTCGTTATTTCATCGCATAAATAATACACTAATTGTGTACGTATTCATGGGAACATAATCCCTATATAATCAACACCAGCGATTACGATCATAGTTCTGTGCTTTACGATAACACTTCAATGCTTTATGATTATAAAACAAAGTACTTTCATAACAAATTACAGGCCACTGCAGTGAACACGTAATACCTTCCTTAGGTGCTCGTCAAATAATGTAATATTCAATAAAATAGCTCACAAGCTTAACCTAACTGTGTCTCATTATATTCAAGATAGTAATTCAACCCATTAGGGTTACTCTTGTGAACTCGTATCTATGAGAAACAGCTGATGTGTGCAGATGGCTCTAGCAGGTGTGCAACCAGGTAGCCGAAACAGCTGACTAACAGGTGTAGGTAGGCTGAAGGATTCCTTGTAATAATATCTTAGGAGACCCACCCATTCAACGGTCATTTGAACGGCTGGTGAGTCCAGCAGTAGTTTAATTTATTATTTATACTGTCATAGTATCTATATTTTTGTATTTATTTGTATTTCTTGTACTCTTATTCCATTGTTTAACATAATCTTCCTTAGAAAATACCACAATACCATTATATACGATAATATGCAGAATAAAATAATAGAGATTAAAGAAGTATTTAAGATGTCAATCCACCATGGTTTCAACAAGATTTACGCTTCCATGTCATATACATTTCGTACATCATATCGTAATGTCAGTTTGCAATTTAAAAAACAACAACAGAATGCCAAACATCCAACATATTCAGCTCTGCTATTCATTTGTCGCATAATACCATATCAATATCCTCCATGTCAGTCGTCAGAGTTATTTCCGGACATAATCCGGGAATGTTGCACAGATTAGGATGTAACCACGCACGGATTGTCCACGATATACTGAAAATCTGATAAGAGGTCCTGGCACGGTAAATATTTGTGCGCTGTTATCATTTGCTTAGTACGGTCCCTACGTCCTAAGTAAATATAAACTGCGAGTTTAAATCGCATTACGTTTTGTTTAAGTACACACAGGACACTCGTATCGATTTCGCTTTTGTGAAGTGCGACGAGCAAGTAGCTAGGCTAGCCAACCCCCGGTCTACTACCCCATCCGAGGGCTACTCTCGATACAAAAATAAAGGGAAAAGGGGCCCTTTGCGGTAGAATAAATTTCGAAGGGTGCAGGATGATGGAAAAGCCGTTTCTATTGCTACTTAGGGCCTGTAAAAATAGTGGAGGTAGAAAATGAATGTGCAACATTTAGGAATAATGCTTGTTTCCTTTTTTTCGTCGGTTTTATTATTATTCTTCTGTTATATATGTAATAAAACAAAGCAAAGTAAAACATTGATAGACTGACACAAATGAATCCGTAGGCTAACATTTGTTCCGAGAGTAAAATAATTACAATATTTTTTCTATGTTGCGTTCACGATTGACATATTGTAACACTGTTTTAGTAGCTTTATGTTTGGATACATAAGGGGCTTTTCAGCATGCCCTTCGTCCCCATTCCCATCGCTTTTTTAAAGAAGAAGAATATAGCCGTAAATTAATTCTTTGTATGTTAAGTTATTTGATCTTGTTGCATTAAATCAATGACCAAGAACAACAGAGTGGTAAGTTATTGTGCATTATTCTCGTCAACTAACCATCAAATCACCTCATGAGATATAACACACAAGAACTGCATTTACCTTAAAAATGAGTAATGCAAAGAACAAAACTATACCATATCTAGTACGATTTCGATTACTGTCGTGGTAGTAATTTTTGTACACATCCAATGCGTTGAGGATTTCTTAGTTTATATAACGTATAACGTTTTCTATCATATTTTAACAGAATTCTGGTAGCAGCAATAAAAATAATATTTTTTTTGTACATCGTGTCCGACTTCGTCTTAATTTTACTAAATTTAATTTATTATAATAAACTAAATCATGGAAATTTGAAGTTGGTTTCGATTATACAGTATTTTCATTTCAAAAGTGTCCACCCTTAATAACTCTTGACCTGATGCGATTAGTGCTTTGAGTGGAAACACGTCCATTTAGATATCGAGGAGGAAGTTCAAAAATGGTAGCTAGAGAATTTTAGGTTTCATCCCTTCACCCCCCAGCCACTCTACTTTGAAATTTCAAATGGCACCCCCTACCTTGTGACACATGATTTGAAAGGGCACAATTAATTATTATTAGCGAAACATTGCGGATAGGACACACTGTTGAATTAATTTACAGTCATAAGAAATAAAAAATAAAATAAATAATAAAATAAGAAAGAAGAAAGTATTTTATAACTTATTCGAAATGGCCACCATTATTTGCTAGACAAAAATACATTGTCTTCGAACTATTCGCGAAGTTTGACGAATGTTTCAAGGGTGATTTGTCAACATTCTTGCGTAATTCCGTGTTGGAGCTCTTCGATACTGGCGAGAGGAGTTTTGTACATTTTAGTCTTCACGTGACGCCAGAAATAAAAGTCGAGAGGTTTTAAATCTGGGGATCCTAAAAATGATGGGGTGTTAATTCTGGAAACCTAACATCCTAACTTCCCCCTCAATATCTAAATCGACGTGTTTCCACTCAACGCAATAATCGAATCGGGTCAAGAGTTATTAAGGGTGGATACTTTTGAAATGAACACACTGTATGTGCGTGAAAACTTGTATAACCTTCAATGCCTACCTCTCTGGATCTGATACCGGTATTGAACGTTCTAAAACTTTAAGTATGTACCATAGTAGTCGCTGCGGGTTAATAGTGTTGCCCCTATCTCTATTGTGATCATACTTGCGACTACGTTGATTATTCATAAAAAAGCGTGTAGTTTAATGTGGAGTGATATTATTCAATTTTAGATTTAGACAGCCATCAGTACCCGTAAGCTCAAGCATACCTTCTTTTCCGGACATCCACAAATTGTAAGATCTTTCTAAACTAAAACGTAATACAGTAAACCCATAAAAAATATATAAAATTAATGACGCAAGGTAGAAAAATCTGATGTGGCCAATTTGTTTAAGTACCCAATAGTTTAGCTGCATGAGAATCCATTTGATTGAGATCGGTCGTGTCTGCATTAAAATAAAACTAGTTAGCCAGGAGTTGACAGATAAATAAATAATTAAATAAATAAATAATTCCTTTATTAACATAAAACAAAATTAAATGCAACAAAATAATATTTATATTTAGGGCGGAGATTAGCACACTTGTTTCCAAATTGCCTTGCTTTTCCACTGAACCCCTTACGCAAAGTCGAACTAAGACATAATTGTACCAATAATATAACAATAATTCCGAGAACTTATCAAATCAAAAACAAACAAAAAATTACTCTAGAGTCTAATTATACATAATTGCAGCAAATCCAACTCAACAAAACATCGCTCAGGCCCATAAAAAATAAAAATTAAAACAGCCTCCAATGTGCGCTCAATGCCTAAAGTCCCCCCTGTTGAGCAAACAGACACCTTTCCCCCAAAACTGTTTAACGATAATTTTTTCATATCTTCCCTGAGACCATTGTATATGTGACTGACCTGTAAGAGAATGAATGACCTTTTATACAGCTCAGCGCGATGGGCAGGTGGAGCAAACAAACCCCTGAATCTTTAATTAAGGTTATGGACATCCGTTCTACAGCGTATCTTCCGCATGAGGTATTGTGGGATTCTCTTTGATAGCAACTTATTATATAGTATTGCTGCATGCAACACCCTAGTGTTATCCATGTTCAACCAGCCCAAGTCGCCCAGCTCATTCGATACATGATCATGCTTCCTCAAACCAAAAACAAAGAACACATGTATTTTGGACACGGTGAACACGCTGCCTATCGGACGCCGCGCCGTTAGGCAAGGACCGTACACGGTATCACAATATGAGATCGTTTTACTATTGACAGTAGATATAGCGAGATATTATCAAAACATCAGCATTTGACACTACCGGTACTGTCATTAGACTGAAAAATATATTTGTAAAATCCTGGCTACTTAATGTAATTTCATATCAATGCATATGCGTCCGATCTCGATCAAATAGAATTTGCGCTTGAAGCTAAACTATTAATTTTACCAAAAAATGTCATAGGCATAAATTATTCAAAATTTCCTCTACTTTATTTTATTATTTAACTTATTTGTCGCAATTACAGAAATGGCGGCTCATTTGCAAAATCCTTGAAAAAGCCTTAGAATAAACTACCAGTTCCTCTGAACCCATTTGAACCAAAAGCTTTTCAGCTCTAAGTTTGGTCACACAACTTCTAAATATGAACTTTCGTCCCGCTACCTTTAGTAGTTTTTCCGGAATCGTCGCCACAAAAATCGTTTACACACACACAGACATTTTTTTGTACCTTGGTCAAAAATGTTCAGGGGACCCATAAAGACCTATTTCCGCTAAAATTTCAAATTTTTTTTTCGGCACGATTACAATACTTCATCATACTGCGTATGATAAAGTAAAAAAGTAGCACACTTGTTATAAAACATCTGGGCGGTATCGTTCATTTAGGGCACTCGTTGTTGCGCTCCGCGTGACCCAAGCAACTCGTGGGCCAGTTTGACGTCTTATAAAACTCGCATAATAATATACTATTAAGTACGTTTGTCCAACAGCAATAACTTTTGATACCACAATAGACAAGAATAACAACCCAACTTTAAAAATGTATATAAAATTAATGACGCAAAGTAGAAAAAAGTAGTACACTCGTTTTATAAAACATCTGGGAACATTGGATCCTTTAGGGCGCTCGTTGCCATGCTCAACGAGCTCCTATTAACAACTCGTTCGCCAGTATGACGTCTTATAAAACTCCTATAATAAATGTGTGCGTGGATGTGAAAAGGGACCAGTTGTGCGTTTCTAGTTACGCAGATATGCGCAAATAAAGTTAACCTGGTTTAAAATCCACATTTTTGTTTTATTCGCTAATTAGGCCCTTTATTGTGTTTTTTATTATATGTGTTCGTCTGAAACCCGTCTGCGGTTGGAAACGCATGAAAATAGGCGTTTTTGTTATGAAGGAAAAAGGGACCACTTGACAATATTACGCTCCTTTTATATCTCACCGTCGATTAGCCAGCCTTTTCTTGATATTACGCTACTTTCTTACGCATTATCATATTTTACAAAGCATGAATCAATAAAAAACTGGAAACATTTCCAAAGTTTGCAAAACTTTTGAAAATATTGAGAATTTTCCAATCGAGTTGAAATTTTGCATGTGGACAGATTTCCAGTGACAATGCATGAATCAATCAAAAAAATTTAAAACTTTTCCAAAATTTGGAAAAATTTTGAAAATTTGTCCAATCGTTCCCTTTTGACTATTTTGTAACCCCCAGGCCCATAGATTAAAAAACGTATAAAACCTAAATGGCATAATGAAATAATAAATTCTACTCAAAATCTTAACAGTAATATCGAAATTGTTACGAAAATTTAGTTATTAGCTTCAAAAAGTTAACTTTTTGCATCAGCAACTTAATTATTATTATTATTTTTTTCAATTTCTCCTAACGGTAATCGGTTTAAAATGTTGCAGTACCTTTGCCATAACGTATTCTACCCAAAAACACTTATAACTCAATTTCGGACAACTCATCCCTTTTCATATCCAGGCACACATATACTATTAAGTATGTTTGTCCAACAGCAATAACTTTCTATACCACAAAAGAGTCGAATAACAAGCGCAAGAATACGCGCATCCTTTGTCGTTTTCCATGAATTGTCCGGTATCCGGTGTCCCGATAGATAAACAAATCATGAGAAATTGTCGAGAGATGCAGGCTAAAATATGTGTTTTGTTAAAAGTTGCGAACTTTTCCGTTCGGAGTATTGGAAACGCGCGGGACGACCAAGCCATCGTGCATGTCCCCGTCGGCCTTATTCGTTACTGTCCATTGTAACGGCCAAAAAGGAACGAAACCATCAAAGTTTCGCCCGTGTCCGTATTTCACAGCCGCACCGTCGGAATCCAGGGTATTTTATTCGCCTCCTCGGATGCGACGGCGATATTTTGCGTAAACGATCCGCGACAAGGTCTGCCACCCTTCATAAAATCGATTTGAGAAAGTGTTCTTCATTCTATTTATAATGTGGTATGGTTTCGAGATCTGTATTAATTAATTATTAAAAAACCTGCTTTGAAACTGTATTTATTTATACTTTGTTGTAAACCAACGCTGTAAATGTTTTTCTGTATTAAGTGAAGCAAATATGAACGAATGACGAGGAAAGGATTTTCTTTCACCATTTCTTTCAATGGTTTCAACAACAATATCATCAGTTTTCAAAACTTGCAGTATCAAAGCATCGTTTGTATGTTACTAATTAGGTATGTCAAGTTTATTTCGACTGCCGATAAATAAGTTTTCGATATTAGATCTGACTGAAATTTTTCCGAATGAGCACATTTGTTTATTTACTAATACAGGTTCACATTGCATTTGTGTTAAATTTAGGAAAAACGCCTGTAAAAATTTGTAATGTAACCATTACATTGTAGATTGCAACAATTTAATGTTTTCTCTCATAAAATCAGGGGTTTCATTCGAAAACAATAAACCTCCAATGCAAATTTTTCAAATTGTTTGTCCTGCCCTTCTGTTACATGATCGTATATCCAAATCTGTGGTATAGTAACGTCATTCTCGTGAAAGAACATGGTCTCAAACTGAACAGGGTTGGCAAAAGTCTAAAAAATTGTGGGTTATATGATCTATCAGAAGAACGGACATATTATAATTAGATAACTTCATGAAGCGATAGTTTATTCAGAATAAACAATGTTTGTAATTAACTGAAAATATAGCTGATTTTGTGTCTAACTACACCATAAAACATCTACACTATCTACAATCTGATCATATAATAGAAGGACAAAAATGCCAAACATTTCGATTTTCGATTTTCTACATTACTTGCTGATTTGGGACGCTTCTCTATTTGATTTTATTGGTGTGCCAAGCGGTTTCGCCGGCGAGTATTTTGAGATACAGTACAGCTGGTTGAAAGTTCATAGAGACCATAAGCCATGGACAATGAGACAATAAGAAATTAATTAAAAAAATAATAAATAAATAAAATCCTTTTCACATCATTCTCGCTGCATATTATGTATGATGTTTTGTGATTTTAATAAAGCCAACAACAAAAAATCGTTAATTGTAATATGGCGGCGACATAATGAGATTAAATCTGTATATATTTTATACATTTTTCAAGAAGATCATCAAAGAATAATAATTTTAGCATTAAGCCTAAACAGTGGACAGTAAACAGGCTGAAAAGAAAACCAAAACAGCTTTCATTTTAAATATAATTGTGCACGGTTATGCAGTTATCAAAGTCTAGATAACAACGCAATATAGAAAAGAGATTGAGATTGAAACTTTAAATTGGAAATAAACAATTTTAAATTTGGAACAAACAATTTCAAAATAAAATAAACAATTTCAAATTGGAAATTGACAAGTTTAAATTTGGAATAAGCAATTTTAAATTAAGAGTAAACGGATTCAATTTGGTACAAACCTGAGTCAAATTTGCGGTAAACCATTTTACACTTATAAATATAATAGTTTTAATAAATATTGAAAAATCGGCAACAACAAAAAACTTATTCAAGATTTCCAGTTTTTTTTTTTAATTTTCAATATTTCGCTTTAACTGATGAACACTTCATAAGTGAATACATGAACGTTTGAAGACTTTTCTCCCTGTGCTTGATTGTTTACTCATCAATAGACAGTGGTTTTGCGCAATTTAATTTGCATAATACCAAAACGATTCTTTGCTTATTCCCAATTTGAAATTGTTTATTTCATTTCGAAAGTGTTTACTTCAAATTTAAAATTATTTAGTCCCAATATGAACGTGTTTATTCCCAATTTAAAATGTTTTAATCTCAATTTCAACTTGAAAAGTTATAGAAACTCAAACCTCCAAATGGTTTCAACAGGTTTCGCATCGAGACAGAGCGCTAATGGCTAATTCGACCTAGCCATAAGATTAAGAAAATGTCTCCAACAAACATTAAATTCAACGTCAAATCGTCTAAGCGCCTCCATTCCCAACCGTAGAACTTCCAATCGTAATTTGCCATTTATACATCCTTAAGTTCATCCTAACCGCGAGGGAAACGTGTTCGTGCAGTAACATCCAGTAACAAACTCCTAACAAACTAATTTAATTAATAATTAAAGTTACACCTATCCCAGCCGCTCGGCCCCTACATCGATTTGCCCAGCTAATTACAGCGGATGACCAAAATCGCAATCAGCTAGTGTAAATATTTAGCGTGGGCGACACAGTAAAACGAAACTTTCGTTCAAACATTGCACACTGGCAACAGCCGGAGGAACCGTAGTAGTAATATTACCCGTACCCGTAGCATTTGCACGACGCTCAAATATTAAGGTGTACAAATTAGGGAAGTTTTGTGCACGTGCATTTCAATAAAATTAAGGAAACTCGACGTACTCTCGCATGCCTGCCTACATGCATGCCTGCCTGCCTGCCAACGATCCTGCTGCACCCTGAGAGGTGATCTAGGAAGTTATGTCGGGGCGAATTGGGGAAATGGAGGATAGTTCTGGAAAACGGGAAATGTTGGTTGGAATTGGGAGCAGCGGTGCCATGGGCTAGACTAGACGAACATCGAGAGATGCCGCTGATGACCCCTTTAGGAATAACAATTATATCGGAAGCCGGTTGAGCGGTAAATTGGCGATCTTATGAACTTCTGGTGAGCGTCGGAGATTCTTCAAGTTAATGGGCGGGAAAGTTTGTGGGGCCCTTGGAGATTTCGACGGAGTCGTATGTAAGAATTAGTCTCGTTTGGCATTGATCTATAACTGAAATTTTGCTGGTAAAGGGTAGTACTCCACGAAGTTTTGATTAAAAGAAAATAATGTGGATCCGCTTCAATGGGTTCCTTACTGTATTCAGGGCGAGCAGAAAGCGCGGGGTTCGTCACTGAAACGAGGTCCCGGATTCACAAGGGTTTCGAAAATGATGACAAAGTTATTGATGTTCGAATTTTCAACCACTACTGACTTAATTCAGTAAATACCTGTTCTTATGAAAACTAGTTTTACATATTATATTGATAATAGAATTCTTAACAACTAATTAGTATACAATAGGAGTCGACACCATTACTTGGAATTCAATACATAAAACTATAAAACGTAAATACTACAAAAAGCATTAAGTTACTAATTGTATTTTCTAATACGGTTTGCGGAAAGTAATTGTGGAAATTTGGATTAAGTGACAGATAGAATGATACATTAATTGTCTTTTAAATGACCCTAGGAAGGCCTATAGGAAACAGTGAGTAGCCTGGATAACTACTGTGATTTCCATATGGTGCGCACTTTCATGTCCGCATCATCACTGTATATGGATTTTATCAGAATTGGAATCTGCATCAATTTAGCTATGCCCGTCTGTCTGTCCGTCTGTCCGTCTGTGTACACGACAACTGCCGTAATTTTGAAGTAATTGATCTGAAATTTGGTATAGGTACAAGCTTCTCTCCTAAAAAGTTAGGACAAGTTCATGAATGGGCAAAATCGATTCACTTGTTTTATTTTATTTTTTTATATTTGTCGGTGGGGTTATTTTAACTTCAGCACGGCTGAAGATAATTTTCTAACTAGTTTAGTTATATATTGTTATTTACGTGAGACAGAAAACCCGCCGCGCCGAACTATTGCATTTGATGCAACGCGTGGCGGTGAACTGATAAAACACGCATGCGTCTGTAAAAACACATTGTACGTTGTAATTTTACGATCTAAAATATATTTCGATTTTAATTTTACTATATACACAGTGGGCCAAAAGCGGTACAAATTTGTAATCACTCGTATTTCCAATAATGTTTAGTTAATTCAAATATTTCTTTTAACAACGGCTTATTTGTACTATGAAGATTGAAACCATACTATATTCGCAATAACAGAACGTTTCAATCCAAAGTTATGTTACATTATGTTTGGCTATGCAACATTTCTGTTAACATCGGGTCAATTTAATGTGAAATGAAAGGTCTAATAAAATTAGGAGGTAGAGATTTTATAGCATCGTGTACAGGGTATTTATTTTTTTTGTATACAGGGTGAAATTTTGAAACATCGCTTTTTCCTGTTTTTACTGAAATAAGAACTGGATTTGCGTTTTTAATTCTCATAACAACCAATTAGTTTTTCTAAGAAAAGCTTGCTTTACTTCAAATCTTTGGAAATATGAATAATTGAACATTTGTACCGCCCTTCTTGGCCCACAGTGTATAATTGTAATTGATACAATCCAGCAATATGGCTGTAATAACAGCCAGATTTGTAAAAATAATGGGCATTCCGCGCAATTTTTGTATTTACAACACTTCTATTGTAATTTATGCAACGATTTACGCGTAATTTCACAGTACATAATTTATCTCAGTGTACCTTTCGCATTCCAGTTCGTGCATCATTAATCATTTTCCACACGAAACGAATATTTAGGTTATATTAATTCATGTGGCACGCATAAGGGGGGCAAAATATCGTCAAAACGGTCTGCGGGGAAATCTTGGAGTGGCCTGGAAGAAATGAAACCGGGCGCCGTAATGATGCGACGTCCGTAAACCGGAAGGCTCCGGCACACACTCGCGCACACAATCGAGTTATCCTTGGGCGCGGCATATGCTAGTAAAATTTACACCGGCTCTCGTCGTCGCATTGAAAGGGTATAAAACGGCATAAATTCCGTGTAGGGCGGCCCTGGAAGTGAAGCGACGTGTATCCGGGAATTGCGCTGATATTCAATTGTAAGTGGCACTCCAGACCGTGGGGGCCCCGATTTACACATACTAAACTGGGGCATTTTTACAGAGTCGCTTGCGTCCGCCTCCGCGTCGAGTTTTCTCCTCCTCGCAAATGATTTGCTCAGAGCGCCGGCATCTACTAGCATGCAATTTAATCCACCGTTTCCGTACTTGTATGCTACTCGTAGAATGCCAGGCATCCGGTAATATAGATGTACGGCATGGTCTAAATAGATAGACCATGTAGAATCCGCGAGTTTTTTTGCAGTTTGATATCAGTTTTTCTTACACGGAAGAACCTACACGGAATTTTATTAATTATTGCCTGCCGGTTTTTGAAGTTTGTATCTATACCCAAACAACTATGATACCTAATTATTGTATTGCTAATAATGCTAATTGAATTCAAAACACGCATTTATTTAAGATAAGAGTTCTGTGCACCAAGCACAGTAAGAAAAAAATGGAATTGTCATATAAAAAAGTGTGGATGACGTCATAACTCAGCATAACTCAGATGCTCGGAAATTGAACTTTTCACAGAAATATTTAGGTACAAATTAAAAACCGTGTTCGAGGATTTTTTAAAATAAGAAACCGACTCGGAGATGTTTTCAAGTTTCCATACTTTACGCGCTCACTGTATAAACAATGTAAAAATATAATTGAAATGCAAAGTTACACTTATTCTCGCAGGGCAAAAAAAAACTATTCCTACTGAAAATACCCATAAATAATTAAAATAAAAATGAAATAGATAAGAACGTTATCCCAAATTATATGACAAAATTACTCAAATTTTTTTTTCAAAACTAAATCGATTAGTTTTGCTAATCCTGCTAAACTTCCTTAAAGGTATTACAAATATTGTGACAAAGTCAATATACCCTACCACAGTAAATGTGGGGAGTATAAAAATAAATGATATTGACTGTCTCTTCTAAAACACAGTAATTCTTTTTCTACTCTAGTTTCATATACTCATTTTTCGATTTCTTTTTTAGTGGACGGCTTTCATTAAGGAAAAGTTAACATAACTAACCGGAATCAGATATGTTCTCAACTATAGCGCTGGTGATTCTGCCTCAAACGGCCGATTCGGGGATTCAAGCTCCTGATTTCAAATACAGCTAATATTTGCTTGATAAGCATTAGTTCAAGAAATAAAATCAACTTTTCCAAATGCTATTGTAAGGGGACTCTAATTGTATTAATAGTGGCAAGATAATTTTAGGATATAGCAAATTGTCGAGAAAAATACAAATTACAATATGGATTTTGTAAATGGATATCAAAAGTTCCGATGGCTTTACACTGCGAAACATTCAAGGGCGGGTTCAAAAGGTTTCCATCAGGATCTCGAATAAAATTATGTAAAATAACGTGAATTTGACTACTTTTTCAAGTATATAGAGGACAATACCAATGCCCTTGAAACTTGAGGTCCTTAAAGTAAACCTTAAACAGGCCACTTTGACATAAAATTCGAAAAATGTGTCCTTAAACTAACAGCAATCCTTAAACGCAAATTGCGAGACCGGATTATTATTATGCAAATAGTTCCTAAATAAGTTAAAATTAAGTCTTAATGAATAATGACCCCTTCAGAGATTTTTATTTTATATCAGAAACCAAGGTCCTTATCGTACAAAGTTAAAAATGTTTGACAAAATAAAAGAACAGTACCGTACTGTTCTTTTATTTTGTCAAACATTTTTAACTTTGTACGATAAGGACCTTGGTTTCTGATATAAAATAAAAATCTCTGAAGGGGTCATTATTCATTAAGACTTAATTTTTGTGTGTCTTTTGTTATTGTTTTTTTTTGCAGAAAACAAACACTTTTCCCTAGTGAAGCTCGTCAATGTGGTGTGTTGATAGAAGATACTAATAATAATAATAATTTTATTACACAGATAAAAGTATTTCGCTTTAACTCAAATAAATCGTTGTTAGAATAAGGGCAAAAATTATTTATTTGCTACAAAGAAAGTTTATATGAGTCAAAGCATATTAGCTTGAATTAAAGTAATATTTTTTGGCTCAAGTAAACAACAAACTCTTTGTAATAACTCAATATTTTTTGCTTCTATTCAAACAACGGTTTCCTTGACTTCAATAATATTTTTACCAGTGTAGGTACTCGGAAATTACAAACATTACAAGTTCATCAATTCAGTTCGCATAGTACACTGAAAAAAACTGTATAGGGACCACTATAATAATTCTCATAATGCTTATGATAAAATATATTACCAATTGTGACAAGAATATTGAATTTTACACCTTCCAATACGCATATGTTAAGTACAGTATGTGACATTTTATCATCATGTCTTATAGTAGATTTCATAATATGATGTTATAAAAGGTATAATACTCGATTTATAAAAATTAAAATACTCATTTTTGAATGTAATGCTAAGACACCAAATTGTAGTGGAATTGTATGTACCTAAATGATAATTTGTTACTTAGAAAAGGTACTGGCATAGCGTTTTTTAATATATAGAGTTGTATAGAATATATGTATATTCCAATACTATATTTTAAACGTATTTTAAGGATACGAGACCTTAATGTATGTTAACCATAAATTGTCTTACTATATATTAGCACACCTCAATCTATCCGTGTCACACCACGGTGGCTTTATAGGAGGAGAGTGACCTAAAGCGTCATCTATACCTGTCCTTTCTAATAAACTACATATACACTTATAAGTGGTAACATACAATATTATAATGTATAGGGAATGGTTTTATAGGCAAAATATAGATACAAATTAAAATATAGTATTTTACCGACTACAATAAATTCCGCATTTGCAATATTCCAAAGAATTATATTATAAAGGTAATAAACGTGTATCTTAATTTTTAAAATGTAACCTTGTAAAATTTTAATTCTCGTATTTTAGTTTCAGTAATATCGGTTTTGTATTGAATGCTATAATAATGTATCATACAAGTTAAGATACAGAATTTAAATATTTGAAATTCAAATTCAAATGATAAGTATAATAGACGTACTTTACCATATATTAAATAGAATATGTGTTTCTAACATACTCTTCCATAGATATTAAAATACTTTTGGCTATAATACATTTTTTATAATACATTTTTCTCAGTGTAGAAGTAATTTAAAAGCTTCCTACTTTCGAATCACTGAGCGCGTAATCACTTATGCATTTAACATGCACCCCCGGGCAGCACTTGTTGCTGCGCCAATCAGCGAATAGCGGCAAGGTACGCCGTGAAATTTATATATTAATCTCTCAACGTTCATCTAGAATTACAAGGGAGGCAAACAAATTAGGCGCACACGCCTCCGCATCACTCGCAACGGCAACGTAATATCCAACGTTAAGCTTTAATAACTCTCGCTGCCTACACATATTTACATCCTCAGTCACCAGATTACTTCCCTTATCAATGTAGTAATATCCCCGCCGAATGTATACATACTTTCAACAACCCTTCGGGGATACAGCGTACGAGGGTGACTTTTCCGTTGAGCTTCAGTACGAATTTTCGCGAAATTTTCCTTTGATATAAATATATGGTAGGATGTTTCAATCTACAAGCGATGATTACATCGGTTGGTAGAAAGTCACCTCACGTACATTATAACCTTGTATTTTCCTCAAATTTGATTTTTCTTATCAAGTTTAAGCAACATCTGGATAGAAGTTGTTTATTTATGAGGTTTCTTAACTGATTCGCCTGATTTAATTTCCCGAGAAAAAATTATTAATGCGTTTTGGATGTACTAAAAATGCTACTCAGAATATTGATTTAACATACAGGTAGTCGCAAAACAATAAATTTGCCAAAGAGTAAAGTATCATTGTCAGTTAAATTCAAAAATGTCATGCATGCTAAATGTTTTATGTAAAATTTCACATTATTTTAGTATATACAAGAGAACTTAAGATAATAAGCACATAAACGCGGGGGTTCCTAGGAGCAGGTTTTTTTACGCAGCGTACAACGTAAAACGCTTTGAGCAACACGCCGTCATGTCACCAATAGGCATGTGACTGTCTCGTTTATCTTGTGTCAATGCCAAAATTCAAAATGTCAAAAGTGCGTTTTACTGCCGAAGAGGATGACCGATTGTTAGAGTTGGTTAACGTCTGTGAAGTTAGCGCAAATGTTAGCATCTCATGAGTTGACGTCATATTTACTTTCATCCAGTACAGTTCTACAGTTCTAGATAGGTTTTAACAATAGTTCTGATAATTTTCCTATTTTAATGCGTTTTGAAGAAATGAGATGCCAACTTTGCCATGCATATGTTACCATCTCACCAAATGCTGGCAGTTCTGGGTTCCACGAAATTATATACGATAGTTCTAGTGATACAAACTAAGATACAAGAGAGTTCTGGGCCCCACGGGTCGCTGAATATACATTAAAATTTATAAATGTTTTTTTGGCAAGAAATATATGAAATGCTGATATTTACAGGTAGACCAGTGCTGATGCCCTTGAAAATTTTAAAAAATGTAATAAAATAATAGTAGAATAAAACCCATTGGAAAAGGAAGAGAATATAACAAAAATGAAAGGAAAAATAATTTACGGACGATCTGAGGTCGGGAAGTGGGAGAGGGTGAGTTTTTAAGGGTAGAAAGCGGTTTATCTCGATTACCGGCAAAACTACAAGTCCTATGGAAAAAACTTAAATGGCAAAGTTGTAGGTAATAAAAAGATCTACAACTTTTGTTTTTACACTTTTTCACATAACCTCAAAATTTATGTGAAAAATTCAAATAACCAAGTTTTTTGCTTTTTATTTTTACCTTTTACAAAAGAAAAATTCTTTCACGAAATTTGGTGAAAGCTTGCCTTTTTATGTCCCAAACATACTGTAAATTTTTTTGATTTAAAATATTTATTTTTTCGTCTTATTTTGACTTAATATCGAAAAAGCAGCCTAATTTTCAATCGAAAATTCTCACGTCAAAATATCTCCTTTTTTAATAAAGTCGGTGGGCTTTTTGTTCGTTGAAATCTCTACTTTCTGATGGTGTAAAAAAATGTATACAGTACTATGGTAAATGTTCTCAAAAAATGCAAAGAAATGGAAAGAATTCGAATCCGATTTTTTTTAATCGTTGTGTTTTTTTTAATCAAATCTATTTATAAATGTAAAAATGATAATGTAACACTGAATCAATTCAGATTTCGAAAATATCAATTGGAAAAATTAAATCATCTTTCATATTGGCAAATCTCCCACCCACAGAAGGTGCAGCAGAACAACATTGTTACAGGGCATATTATCAGCTTCAAACTTGGCTGGGTAACGAACTGACAGCAACGGATTGGGGCTGGAAGCAACATCAACGTGGCATTATGTCCAAATTTACAGAAAAGGAACTAATTCCGGAACTATTGCTTAAAACGATTTGCTGCAGCTGTGCAACTGGATGTAGAAGTTTAAAATGTGGCTGTCGAAAAAATGGTTTCAAATGCACAAATTTATGCTTAAATTGTCATTGTTTTGAAAAATGCTCCAATGTAGAAGATAAAAGCTACGAAGACCTTAGTGATTCAGATGACATTCTGGATGAAGAACCAACGCAGACTGGAACTAATATTGGAGACGAAGACGGTGATGGTCCTGAAGACTTCGAAGATCTACTCGAATCTAACGATGAAGACATGCCATCAAAGAAGAGACAAAAAGTAATGGATACTAAGAAATGTAAATAGAATTTAATAAACTAACTTTTTTACTGAAAAAAAGAGCAGCAGTCACATTTTTTAGATGAAGTACCCTTTAAATCCTACCTTTAAATATATTTAGAACAACTATTTTCGGATATTTTTTGCAATCTTCGTGTTTTATGGATTAGTAATTTTTCTGTTTATCAATGTAACATGGAATCTTACGTTTTTCGAGTAATTAAAGTATAAATTTTAATAAATATCTCAAAATTATTACACAACGATTAAACTTCAGATTCTAATTTTTTCCATTTCTTTACATTTTTTGAGAAAATTGCCATAGTAATGTATACTTTTTTGTCGCTATCAGAAAGTAGAGATTTCAACGAACAAAAAGCCCACCGACTTTATTAAAAAAGGAGATATTTTGAAGTGAGAATTTTGGAATGAAAATTAGGCTGCTTTTTCGATATTAAGTCAAAATAAGATGAAAAAATAAATATTTTAAATCCAAAAAAATTACAGTGTGTTTGGGACATAACAAGGCAAGTTTTCACCAAATTTCATGAAAGAAAATTTTTTGTTGTAAGAGATAAAAATAAAAAAACCAAAAACTTGGTTATTTGAATTTTTCACATACATTTTGAGGTTATGTGAAAAAAGTGTAAATACAAAACTTGTAGATCTTTTTATTACCTACAACTTTGCAATTTAACTTTTTTCCATAGGACTTGTAGTTTTGCCGGAAATCGAGATAAACCGTTTTTTACCCTTAAAAGCTCACCCTCTCCCACTTCCCGACCTCAGATCGCCCGTAAATTATTTTTCCTTTCATTTTTGTTATATTCTCTTCCTTCTCCAATGGGTTTCATTCTACTTTTATTTTTTTTGGTTTCTTAAATTATCGACCCTGGTCTGAGGACGGTTCTAGGCTCCCAGAATTTTTATGAGATATATTTATAGCTGGAAATTAAAATTTACAAGAGTTGTGGGCGTTAGGAGTCCCTAAATAATTATACGACAAACAATTTCTTTTAGGAAAACGATGAGTTGCTGATATTTGGTGGACCGTTCAGGGCTCCTAGATTTCAAATGTAGGTTTTATTGCTCCAAATAAAAACGCAGAAGAGTTCTGGCTCCTACGAGCCCGTAAATAATTATTAAAAATTATAAAGAATTTCTTTAAGAAATCGCTGGGATGCTGATATTTAGAGGACTGTTCTGGGCTCCCAGATTTTTCATGTGTAGGTTTTATCGCTCCAAATAAATATGCAGAAGAGTTCTGGTTCCTACAAGTCCTTAAATAATTGCTAAAAATTAAAAAAAAAAACAAGAAGTATGTGAGATGCTGATATACAGAGGACCGTTCTGGGATTTTCATATGACAGTAGTATTCAAGTTAGAGAAGAATACCGACGAATTCTGGTGCCCAAAACTATTCTCGAATATCAGCATCGCACAGATTTGATGTAAAAAAATTTGTTAATAGTTTAATTATTATTTAGGGACTCGTAAGGCATTCTAATTTCCAGCAAATTAATTTATACATCTTAAAGTACCAGTCTTTCGTTTAAAATAAAAAAAAGTAGTAATAACATATCTCTATTCTGAGAAGAATGCGAACAAAAGTAAAACAATGACGATGATATAGGACCGTTGCTAGTCTTCATTCAGTAAATACTTTCCCAAAAAAGTGGCTGAGAAAGAGGTCGCAAGATTTAAACACAACCAAAAGTCATATGCTAAATATTATTTTAAATCAACACGTTGGTTGTCCCGTCCATGATGCATTATAAGTTGGAGACCAGGAAGGCCACCGCGTTCCCCTGACATTACGCCGCTTGACATTTTTCTATGAGGATAATGGAAGCAGAAGGCATGCTTACAAATTTAATGAGAATGTAAAAATCCAAAACATAAAAATTAGGGTGGCAATTAGGGAATTTAGACGAAGTTTAGAAAAGTGTGTAGCACTGGGAGGAGACATGTGGAGTAATTGTGAGATGCATAATTTTTCCTTAAATGTTTTGTAAATTATTGCATAAATAGAAAAACAAAATCAGATGAAACATAGACATTTGATATTAGATCATTAGGTTAAATTTAAAAGTACTTTTTTTCACATTTCTGTGAAAGCTGTAAGAACTCTAAAAGTATGACACACTGTATATCAAATGGCCGAACTTTAAGTTAGCGTTAGGTAAAAAACATTTTGCCAGTAGGTTAGTAAGATCTTGTAGTCCTACAAGTAAATACAATTGTAAGTTAGTTATATAATACTCCCTTTGTCAACTCTGACAATTTTTTCAACCATCGGAACCATAAGAATTAATTTTTCATGGAAATGCTCTACTGCAATAAAATTTAAACGACCAGTAAAACTGAAAATAGAACGACGATAGTCCTTTGTTGTCGATAAGTTAGTTTAAGTTCTACCTGTCAACGCATTAAAGTTATATCTCGTTTTAAAAGCTCCCTGGCCGTCTGTCAATTCAAATTTATACCTGGCGCAAATAAAAACCCGTTTATTCTAGACGTAAAACTTTTATTCACTTATTTATGGTAACTACCGTTGGGCAGGAGATATACAACCCCAGGTGTGCGCCGTTTTCAAAATCGTGAACGCCACCGTAAATTTTTTATCGTTAGTAATGGCGGCTCCACTCAATAATAAATTCGCCACCGTCCGACCCGCACCGGAACTAATGAGCGGTGCGGGGAAAGTGCGAGACGCAGGGGTGGCCACTGACGAGGGTTATTAACCCCAATCGTCAATCAGATAATTAGTAAACAGCGGGATACGGACGAACGCAATCAGTTCAATGCCAATGATTTCCATTTGTTTCATCTAAATTTGGCCGGTGCAAATTTGCTCAATGCGGTATGATGAAATTTAATTTTGGGAGAGTAGGTTCCATCAGTTTCACAACATAGAACATCCAATTTGCATAGGTACTAGTGTTTGCAACAACAGGTAAGTTATACATTGTCAGTCATTAGCGTGTGCACTGGGCAAACAATTTATACAGTTTAGTTGCGTTATAACAACGAAACGTAATGTGATGCGTAATGCGTAATACAGAAGCAGTAATACAATAGCAGTACAGAAGCACAAACATTTCTGACCCACTTTACATTAATTGAAAAACCGCCTGAAAAAAATCATTCACTTCTTCATTTACAAATTCGACATTTATACCGCTTTTAAGAGTAATAATACCATTTATAAATTAGTTGCAAATTTTAAACCCGAAAACAGTTCATATTTTTGCATCATTAAAATATTGTAATTATGCCGAACAAAAAGCGGAATTATGTTCTTTTGGGTTCCCTAAACTTTTTTGACCAAGGTACACTGAAATGTCTGTGTGTGTGTGTGTGTATGTACCCGTTTTTTTGTGGCGACGATTCCGGAGAAATTGCTAAACGTATCGGGACGGAACAAAAGGAACTGGTTATTTACTCTTAGCATTTTTCAACGATTTTGAAAATGAGCCGCCGTTTAATAACAAATTGAAGTAGAGGAAATTTTGTATAATTTATGTGCCTGACATTTTTTAGTAAAATTAATAGTTTAGTTGCATGAGCAAATTCTCGATTAAATAGAATCTCATGCAGCTAAACTATTAATTTTATATTATATAGTATTATAAACCTATATTATTCACAAACGTAATAAAAATTAATAATTAGATCCATTAGAACAGCTCGAAATAGAAAAAACATATTTAATGCGAACAAACACTATTATTTACCTATATTTATTATTTTATAATCCTAAGTTACAGGATGGGCACCCTGTAACACTTTCCGCCATCTAGGTCGCAAAATTACCGATGTATGTATCCACTTTCTGTGAAATTTGACATCGATCGAAACATATTAACACGTGCCCCAAAGGGATCAAAAACAAGAATAAGTGTAACTTAATAATATAAAAAAGTCATACTACTATAAATTTGAGAGAGCAATTTCAGAGCAACAAAGAACAAAATCGGAGAATTATACACTGTTTCTGGTATACTTCCTTCCATCTGAATCTGACAGCAGAAATTCAAAATTGTGTCTAGCTTTTGAGAACAATAATACGTTTTCTGTTTTTAGCAGTTCTTTACTACAGATTTTCTCGAATCAACATTTCTGCCTTCAGGTTCAGATTCTACTAAAAAATGAATGCGAAATACAGGTACCTGTTAGATTTTGTTCAATGTTGGTCAGGATAGTCACGTAGCTTAGATATTGTATTTTGACACATTAAGTACCTGAAAATACATGAAATGCTCTAATATCAAGATTCACAAGCTAATTGATTACTTTTTTTCCTATTAAGATAATAACTCAATTCGACAAAATTCCTGAGTGTGTGCAGCCTGCCCTCAGCGTCGGTGGTTGGCCTAAGCTGCGGAAGTAGACATACATAAAATAAACAAGTATAAAAGTTAATGGCTGTGGTATATACATTTATAGTAGTAACCAAATAAAAAAGTTTTATTTATAAAAAAAATTTATATTATTAAATTACACTTATTCTTGATTTTTGGGCAAAGTTATGGCTGTGGTATATACATTTATAGTAGTAACCAAATAAAAAAGTTTTATTTATAAAAAAAATTATATTATTAAATTACACTTATTCTTGATTTTGGGGCAAGTGTTAATATGTATATATCGACCTCACAGTTGAGAGGAACTGAACGAATAATCTATGGATATCACCGAACAAATTAAGAGGGTAATTATAAACTGCAAAGGTTGTCTTTTTCCTTATTTTCTCTACAGTTGAATTTTTAAACAGGCAGGACAAGGTCAATTTCTGTTGTGTGATATGAAGAAACTATTTGTTTTTGCGTGAAAATGTAAACGCCAGTTAAACATAATTAATTTCATAAGCAATAATTAAGTTTTACGAGAAAATGTTTACTTACATTCCTTTAGTACTCAAATTATATTTCTTTTACTAAATTATTATCAAATCATTATCTTGGCCGGAATATTAAAATAATGGCAATTAAAGTAATAAAAATCAATTACATCAATATTTTTGGCTGGGATGTACCAGAAAGAAGATATTTTGAACGAAACTAAATGATGACACCATTTTACCCATCTGTATCGTTTCATTCAGCCCGTCGAAACTTTTGATTTATCTGAATTTTTCCATCTATAATTGCCTATGCATGGACTCACGACATCACAATCATTTTCCACTCTATTCACGAGAACTGTAAAAAATTCTAGCGTTGAGGCAAATAAGTTATGGTTATTAACGTGCATAGTTCAATCAGCGAGACGAATAAATGAAACCCGATCAATCCCAAGGTGCTTTTTATTGCTCTGCTACTCATTGATCGCAGTTGAAACGATTTGTTGCTATATTTACTCCAGCTCCCGCTAACAAATAAAGTGCGAAATCTCTACCATTAATACACCGGACGGGTGGATTGAATAGGGTAATTTTTCTTGTTCCGGCGGCGGGACTGAATTTCCGGTCAGTATCAATTTTCACGTAATCGAGAGCAGTTCAACCGATCGACCCCGAAAACTTGCTTAGATCCACAAAAACCGGATCCCGGAGTGAACAAATTGAAATCCGGGGGTAATTTCGAACTTCTCTGGAACGGCGCTGCTCGGCGCTCGTCATGTCACACGAGAAATATGAAATCTTGTAACCGAAACTTCGACGGTCGATGTGGTAGAATTGCTTACTAGAACATTTTGTATTGAACGTTTTGCAATACTATAGAAATTATAATCAGTAATATTGAAGTCAGTATTCTTTGTGTTTATTTGAAATTTTGATTTATTTATTTATTCTAATCATTTATAGTCGTACATTTTCCTAGAACGTAAAACAAGCATATTAAATAACCATCGTCATTTTGAACTACACATAATCACCAATCATTCTCGGGGACAACGAAGACTAGGTACTGAGACTATGTACAATAGAGTGGTCCAAAAAACGGATTTTTTGCTAGAGGCAACGATCCCCGCAATCTGTTCCTCCCAGAAAAAAAAAATCCGCCCAAATTTGAGAAAAATTGGTTAACGTTAACACGTGCCACCGAGCACCCCAAATTTCCCATTTAAAATACATAGCATACCTTAAAATACCTTTTTTCTCACCTTTTGGGTTTAGAAAAAAGTTGCGGGAGATCAGAAATAGTTCAGAACTCCCCAAGGAACAAATCCACAACCACTATTTTTTTGTTCGCCACCCCCTACCCTCGCCATAGTTCCCTAAATATGAGACAAAAGTTTCCCCAAATCTACAATGTTGGGTTTTTTATTATTCTTTTTGGCAGAAGAGATTATTATTGTATTATTGATATATTTTTTTGTTATTTATTAACAAATTTGAAATTATTTGAACAGTTAGCATTTTTTAAACAAAAATATAGGATGGTACGAACATTTTTCTATTTTTATTAAATTATTGGCTTTTTGTCATTTATTAACTAATTTGCAATTGTTTAAACAAAACCATTTGTTTAAACAATGTAATCGACATAATTTTCTATACTTTTTGCATAAATTATTATTAGATTATTGGCAGCTTTATGACATTTATTAACTAATTTTGGAATTGTTTAAACAAATACTATTTATTTAAACAAATATATATTGTTACGGACATATTTTTTATATTTATTGTGGAAACTATAATTAAATTATTGGCATTTTTTTATATATTTACGAATTTGGAACCCTTTAATTATATTCAATTTTTTTAAACAATTCTTTTTGATTTTCCTTTTGTAGAAATTTGGCATGTTTTTTGTAATTTGTTACTTAATGTGAAATCGTCAGACAAAAGATTGATAAAAAAGTTGGTTATTCCTAAACTGATATTGCCATCTCATTTCCCCCTTTGCGTCCTGCAAGTTTATTTAAGACACGTTTGTCGTACCCTGCATATATCTCGAGATATTTAGGAGTCTCAAGCTAAAAGGACCACCTGGTATATACAATTTTGCGGACATATTTCGTATTTTTTAAAAGAAATTATTATTAGGAATATTTTTGGTTATTTACTAACTAATTTGCAATTGTTTAATCAAATACCATTTGTTTACAAAAATATACAATGTTACGGACATATTTTTAAACAAATGGTTTCGTTTAAACAATTTCAAATTATTTCAACGCTACAAATTTCAAATTAGTTAAAACATGACAAAAAGTACCAATAATCTAATAATTTTTGCAAAATTTGAAAAATATCTGCGTAGCCACATATAGTTTTGTTTAAACAAATGGTATTTGTTTAAACAATTGCTAATTAGTTAATAAATGACCAAAAGGAAATAATTTAATAATTTGTTCAACAAATGAAAATATGAGTTCGTAACATCGTATATTTTTGTTTAAACAAATGGTAATTGCTTAAACAATTTTTTAGCTTTTAAATTAGTTAATAAATTACATAAAACATGTCAATAATCCAATAATAGTAATTTCTGTCAGAAAAATAATAAATCTCGTAACTTTGGAAAATTGTAAACTTGGGGAACATTTTGCTTCATTTTTAGGGTACTGCAGGGGAGGGTGGGGGCGGATAATGTCTGATAATCTCCCGGAACTTTTTTTCTAAATCCGAAACGTGAAAAAAAAAAGAAAAAGAATATGCATTTTTCAAATATGCATTTTTCTCAAATTTGAGGGGATTTTTTTTCTGGAAAGGGAACCGATTAGGGGAATCGTTGCCCTCCAGTAAAAAAGAAGATTTTGCAAGGTATAAATTTGTACCACCCTAATTTACAATTTGTGTTAAACGTTTTGCATTACGATAGAAATTATAATCAGTAATATTGTCGTAATTAATTATTCTTTGCGTTACTTTGAAATTATGATTTATTTATTTATTGTAATCGTTTATAGTCGTACATTTTACAAAATCCTAGAACTTAAAACAAGCATATTAAATAACCATCATCATTTAGAAATAAACAAAATGACTAATCATTCTTGGGGACAACGAAGACTAGGTATAGAAAAAACAGTAGTCAGGAAAAGAAAATAAAATTTTGACTATTTTACCAAATATTTAGCCACGTAATATAATGAATAACAAACTTTTTGTGTTGTTTTGAAGATTGAGTTTGTGTTCAGAATAATCAATGATTTCTCTATGTGGCACCCAGTTTTAGGTAATTTATTACCTATTGAAAATGAAGAATTGGCCACATCGCGATTTTACGAAGACTAATAGTCGACCTACTCCGCGATCAGCTGAACTGTGTGATATGTTGTGCGCTCCTCGTTTTTCCGGTTCGCGTCGGATTTCATTGTTATATTTCATAAG
Source organism: Melinopterus prodromus (assembly GCA_964023965.1). Classification (NCBI taxonomy): domain Eukaryota; kingdom Metazoa; phylum Arthropoda; class Insecta; order Coleoptera; family Scarabaeidae; genus Melinopterus; species Melinopterus prodromus. Next base: position 16,211,432 of record OZ030390.1, on the reverse strand, counting down.
TAGTGAATACCAATACCATGATGCACATTTACGGAAAATGTGTCCGGAATACTGCGGTCAATCAAAGACTATATGACGACATTAGACGTAAATTAAACTCGCCGTACAGAAGCTTGTTTGGAGACCAACGCTGCTCACTTTGAGCAGTTTATTTAAATTTTCCGGTAAGTTGGAAAATTAAGATTTCTTGTTCCTCATAATGAGTAACATTCTCCGTCAAAATTATTTCGCTCATTCAATCTTACACACCCTGTATAGTAGCCTTTCCCAGATCGCATCAGATGTAGCGAAATACAAAAACACCGTAACTAAAAAAAGCAAAATTTTGTTAAAACGTTATTTATAACAAAAAAATGTCTATTAAAATCATTTGAGTAGTTCTTGTGTCATCTATTTTGTAATCTTTGATGTTTTTTTTTAATTATCCGTTGCAATTTTTACGAGTACATCCAGCGTAGCGGTATAATTACCGCTACAGTTAACTAACAATCCCATGTAGAAGAACTCCATATAACATTTTTTTTACAGAGTTTTCACAAGTTTTAATTTGTAACAGCGACAACGGGACAATGCCGACAATTCGAAACGCGCCCCCTCGTGCCTGAAACTGAAATCCGCTCGTCGGAATAATTACTGCAGAACTATTTAATTACTCGGTCAATTGGCGTTAACGATTGTTGTAATACTGCTCAACGGATACAATATACCGCCAACTTCAGGACAGCGCTTGTAATCACGCCATTTCGCATGATAATTGTGTAACTACATTGTGAGAGATATGCCCAGTCGTCGGAGCCGTGGCGTAACGCTATACTAAACTGTGGGAGGCCAGTTTGCATTTCAAGCTGCAATCAATTATTACATTGCTATTATTGGATCCGCAACAAACTTCGTCAGAGAATTGTACTGATCATTCAAGTTAGATGATACACAATGTTGTCACTGCATAATTTAGACCAACGTCAATCTTTGTAATTAACCTATAACCTCCTTTTAAATCACAAAGGAGTAAATTGCTAAAAATTCCGGATCATTATCCATCTCGTTGCAGTTTCAGATTAAAAAAAATGTATGTTGAAAGGGAAAAAAATAAAAATTCATTCCAATCACTTCCCTGTTAAGCCAAATAAAAAGTCTAAATTTGGTATTCTTGAACCACAAAAACTGTGCAGATTCATCATAATTTCAGAACGAATTTCAGACGTACGGTATAGTATGATCTAAATCCATTGATAGTACAGGAAGACTTCTAAGTTTAAATATACCAGTTCAACCATAAACGTATTAATAACTGGTTAAAAAAGTAAGACATTTTTTGGTACTTTTTTCAATAGCAAAAACATATTTCATACTGAATTTTGAAATGTTTAGTAAAAAAAGAACACAATCAATTGCGATAATCTACTGGTTAAGGTAGCCACAAACTGGATTATCTAAATAACTTTAGGGGAGTTTTAGAATATTTATAATTACTTCATACATCTTGTGAAGCCGACTGGTAATACAGTCAATGTTCTTGTTTTCTTGTTCTTTGTTCTTGGTAACACTTGAGAAGATTTTTCTCAATTCATTCGTCAATCCAAAATTCTTAATTTTGAAAATACGACATTTGGAATCAAGTGGAATATTGGGAACATAACTTTAGATTTAAAATAAGAGAACTTTTAACGTTCTTTGCAACGCTGTCTCAATTTGTTCCTTCCTATATCCAAACTTATTTTCTGTGAAATTTGAGATGGATGAATACATAATATCACGTGTCCATACGGATCTCATAATCGAGAATAAGTGTAATAATATAAGAATAATATAAGAATACAATAATATAAATAAAATAGTTTTTTCCAAAGCTTATCACAACTTGGAATTTCTGCTTTAAGTTTCAATTGTACGGAAAAAAGGAGATCAGAAACAGTTTTCACTTGTCCGATTTGTTCGTTGTTGGTCAGGATAGCCACTCAGCTTAGATTATTGCATTTTCAGCAAATTACGTAGGTACATGGAAATATGTAAAATGTCTAGACTCAAATGTTAAAGGATTATATTTTAGATTAAGATATTAACTGTGGTATGTAAATTTATTGTGGTAAAACAAAGGAATATCTTTTTATTTTTTTTTAATATTATTAAATTGAACTTACTCGCGATTAAGTTCCGTGGAGCACGGCTTAATATGTATTGACCGATCTCAAATTTTACAAGAATTAGGTAGATGGGATATAAAAATCACATTGAGAGGGTATATGAATGTTTTTGATGTGTTTTTGGTGGAATTGTAAGTAGCAGCACATTTCTCAATCATACCCGGCCTCTGTAAAGTTTCTGAAGTTTTTTATTAAATTTTCAAATCCAAAAATGTTTATTAAAAGAGAAAAAAAAGAAAAACGTAGTAAGTAATAAACAAAGAAAACTAAACAAAGAAAAATTATGAAGTTATAGTGGGTATTAGGGTGGTTCAAATTGGCTATTTTTTAGCTATATGGCTAAATGGCTATTTTTATTTAGAAAGCAACGATCCCCCCAAATTGTTTCCAAGATTCTTAATTGTGCCCATCGAGGCCTCAAATTAACATTAGAAAATGCATGGGAAAAAAAATTTTTGGTATTTTTCAAATAATTCTTCTGGGTTTGGAAAAACTTAAAACTAAAGTTATAAGACTTGTAGAGGACTTTCCAAGGAAGAATTTGACCTATCTTACATATGGATTTGATGCAGTTTGGCAGTTTATTTCTTGATGACATTATTCATTAAAAAAAAATCCTGTTGTTTAAACAATAAATTATTATTCAATTTCAACTTTTTACTTTATCATACGCAGTATGTAAAGTATTGTAATTGTGCCGAAAATTTTTTTTTTGATTTTAGCGGAAATTGGTCTTTATGGGTCCCCTGAACATTTTTGACCAAGGTACAAAAAAATGTCTATGTGTATGTGTGTATGTGTGTGTGTGTGTACCCAATTTTTGTTAATTCATTTCCGGAGAAACTACTAAAGGTATCGGCACGGAACTTCATATTTAGAAGTTTCATGACCAAACTTAGAGTTGAAAAGCTTTTGGTTCAAAAGGGTCCAAAGGAACTGGGTGTTTACTCCAAGCCTTTTTCAAGGATTTTAGAAATCAGCCGCCATTTCTGTAATTTCGTCAAAATAGTTAAATAATAATTTAAAGCAGAGGAAATTTTGAATAATTTATGCCTATGACATTTTTTGGTAAAATTAATAGTTTAGCTTTTTAGTTTATTCTAAGCCTTTTTCAAGGATTTTGGAAATGAGCCGCCATTACTGTAATTTCGACAAAATAGTTAATTAATAAATTAAAGTATAGGAAATTTTGAATAATTTATGCCTATAACATTTTTTGGTAAAATTAATAGTTTACCTTCAAGAGCTAATTCTATTTGATCGAGATCGGTCGCATCTGCATTGATATGAAATTACATAGTAGCCAGGATTTTGACAAATATTTTTTTGTGTTGTCACATTCGAAAACAGCTGATCTCATCAGAGGTTGGAGAACCACTATGGAACGTTGCCGCTGTAGTGCGGCAAATTATAAAACACAAATTTCAAATAAAGTAAGATCACCAATTTGATTGTTTGTTGATAAGAAATATCAACCCGTCTTTATATCTAATTCTAAAAACGATACATTGAGAAAATTATAAATAAAGTATAGCGATGAGTGTAGTTTTATTTTAGTATGTTGGCAGGGATGTGTCATGAACAAATATAAATCTGTCAGAATTTGAATTACCTTTTTAAGGTGCGTTTTCATTAGTGACAATGGCAGTGGTAGCAGACTCATGTTTATGTACATGCAAACTAATATGTGTCATTATCACGATATGTAAGAAATACTATAATTTCGTATTCTACCACCGGCATTAGCAACCATTACCTACCAATCGGAACGCACCTTTAAACTTGACGTTTCGTCAAAGTGGTACCAACCTAGCATTTACTATTCAGACATCATTTATTTTTTTAAATACGTATTTCTTAAAAAGCAACACAATAAACGTTGATGTCGCTCCTGCCAAAAACTAGATAACCGACTCGCTCATATGCGACGGCGACACTCCGCCTTCGGTGACGCGCCGCATCACCGCTCGTCGCGCTATTCCGTACTTTCGGCATTTGTAACATAAATAACTATTATTCTAATGACGTAGTGTAGGTAGTGTCAAATGCTGATGCTTTGACAATACCTATGATTTATCTCAATAGAATAGATTCTCATGCAGCTAAACTATTCATTTTATATATTGTATGATAAAGTCATGTGCCTGGCCACATCAGATTTTTCTAATTATGGTAGAAAACTCAGCTTTTTTAAGAAATTAACTTATAAATTTTAGATTCGAGATATCTTGCCTATATTATGTAATAAAACCATATTTGTTTTTTTGCAATTAACCTAAAATGATTATTTTTAGACCGTTACTCTGGCCAACGTCGTTCTCAAGTGACATTATTTATATTTTGGGATGATTTCTATTGTTTACGTAATAAAATATTATTAGGCTGTTCGAGTTGTCAATTTGTCAACAAATATGGGTTTATTAGCTAAGCTAATTTCACAAAAAAAGTTGACTTCTACCATAATTAGAACAACAGTTGAAAATTAATAATCATTGATTGTTTGAACAATAGGAACAATTTGTTTAATGAATAATGTCACTCTAAGATAATAACTGCAATTTCGAACTCAGAACAGATGTCCCACGGAGTTTCGACAAAAGCGAATTATTGAACCAAATGGAATTTGTTTAAACAAATGGAAATTACCTGATAAATGTTTATAAACATTCAACTATACTTATAGTAATGATTTCTATGAGAAGAAGGAAAATGAAGTGATTAGAAGGGTAAATTTTCTGAAGAATGTCCATTTTTCATTTAAGGGTACTATTCAGGGCACTGCGGGTGTGGGTTGGGGACGTCAAAGCCAAATGTATAATAGCTCAAATTCTTCATTGGAAATTCCTCTAATAGTCTTATAACTTTAATCTTAAGTTTTCCCAAACACCGAACAATTATTCGAAAAATACAAAAAAAAATGTTTTTTTTCCCATGCATTTTCTTATGTAAATTTGATGCATCGATACACAGATAGAAAAGATTTCTTGTTTTAAATAAATGTATTTGTTTGAATTTATTCTTTTGGGTCAAAACATATTTCTTTGACGCCAACAATATTTACTTCATTGCATACTCTAGTTTATTTGCTTGCAGAGATTAATTTATTTGAAATATTTATTTAAGTGGAATAAATATATATATATGGATACAAACAAAAATTACTTTCCTTTAAAGTAATATTTTAGTTTTGATTTTAAAAAAACGTTTCTTTACACCAATGAAATATAATTTTGATTCTAACATATAAATTTGTATATAAGGAGAGATTTATTTCGCTTAAAGTAAAATTTTGTCTTTGGCTTAAAAATAGGTTTACTTCCGCCAAATAAATCATATTTTGATTAAAATAAATATATTTGTACACAAGAAGAGATTTATTTCCTTTAAAGTAATATTTTTGTTTTGGCTTTAAAATAGGTTTACTTCCACCAAAGAAATCATATTTTGATTCAAATAAATATATTTTTAATGTCATCCAACTGTATTGTTAGATGGCGCTGTAAATTCTCTCGTCGCACTTTGTACATATCGAGAGTATAAAGCCGCGTGATCGACAGTATAGAACTTATAGAGTACTGTGCCTGCAGGTTCAAGTTGCGATTCCAAATCAGAGTACACTTTACTAACTTAACCTTGACTATATGTTGGGTTGGGAAGACCAAGCACTGGTCGAGGATGTGCGACATCCGAAAAACGAGGTGACACATGGCGAGTCGTCCGAAAAATTCTTGTCTATTAATTCTTTCAACAAATTAATAATTTTAAGCATTTTAACGCGACCAAACTTGTTACTTTAAAAAAATGTAATTCTTTCACTCAACACAATCATAATTATTTGAAGTAAATAAATCTCATTTCTTATAATACACAAATTGCAAACTTTTTAACTGGAAACATAAGTTGTTTGACACAAATCAACGTTCTTTCTACCAAACAAATATTTCAAACAAATGCGTTTTTATCCGCAAATAAATATTTCTTTGCCTCTATTGAAACAACAAATTTCTTTGAGTCAATGCATATTTATTTGAATCAAACAAAAATTTCTCTCTGTGTAGGCACCATTAAAAATCTAAATTTCGAAGAAAAAAAATAAGATTTCGAAACGATTTGGGGGGTCGTTGCTTTTAATCATCACAAAAATGTTTGCAATGTATTTTTGAGCCACCCTCCAATACACAGTGCGGAGCCTGAAAAATATGTTCAATAAAACCAAAAACTCATCCGCGAGTAACAATTTCGCATCCCAAATCCATCCTATAACATCCGCGAACATATTCCTCAGTCCCTAAGAACACCCACCTTATTGGCGCGTTTCAATTTTCCCCTAACGAGCGCACCAGCAAGCCAGCCATCTCCCGCGTCTCCGGTATCTCAATCCATTCGATTCGCTGTATTTGTCACCGCTATTAATACATGTCGCTGCATCTGAGAAGCGACTACGACGACGAGCGGCAATCCGGCTTTCCGGCACTACGGCGGAGAACGGGGCGACGGGGGTCGTCTTTTGGGGGTACAAAGCGGCCCCGGATTGTATCGGTGACGGGAGGAGTCGCGTACGTTTTGGGTCTCATCGCCACCCTTTGTTCTTCCAGACCCCGTTTTCATTAAATCAGAGGGAGGCGCGGTTTGTCGTCGTCGCGGTCGTTTGTTCGCCGCGCTGCTGTTGTTGTTGTTGTTGTTCTGGTTCTTGTTTGTGCCGCTAGTTGCTTGTGTCGCCCTTGGGCAACCGATTCGGGCGAAGTTTTGCGTCTTGCAGCGCCCGGGTAATATAATTGCGTGTTACGCGGGGCGCCGTTTGTTGCACTTGAAAGTTAAATTCGTACCACGGAACCGCGCCGCCTCTTCTGCCTCGACTCGGGTATTATACAATGCGAGCTGTAATTGCGTTATGATATGGGGATGGATTTCTATCAGCATGCCGGCAAGCCTCTGGCGCGGACTCCGCTGGGAACAATTAGCGAAGAGATGCGGGAAGAGGCTCGGCTTGGCGTTGTTCCGCGGAAGAGTGGAGCGTTTTACTGAAATTAATATTGCGTCGCGAAATCTTGGGCCAGAATTTGGATGACTAGCTTTAATATTATAAATGCACGGGCATGGAGAGAACGGTCCGTAATTAGAAGACAGGAGCACAGCTTAAATTTATTATTTGGTTACGTTTCTGTAGTGGGATGGACAAAAACGGGAAATACGCTTAAATTCTGGTCGACAGGTTGGAGTAAACAAATAAGATCAGAAAACAACGTTCCTAATTCCCTTCTTTTCAATGTTAAATACATATTCATTAGAAACTGTGTTGATGATAATTTATTAACAAAAAAACAATAGTTTGGCTACCCAGCCCATAAGCAAACAGTATGGTATTGTTGCAAAGTAGCTTTTAATAACCATTAATAACTAAGTCTTAACTTTTGTGCCCAAAAGCTTAAAATTTGACGTAATGTGAAATTCGATATAAAAGCAACTGACTCGACACCGTCAACAAGGTACTAATTTAAACACCAGCGTGTCTCTTATTTACATATCCATCCTGACCTAGAACCCTTCCTAAGTAAAGAGCTACGTTACAGTATTATGTGCTATGGATGGGTGAAAAATCTACAGAATCTACAGTCTGTGTTGTTTGTACGTCCAATTCTGGGGATATGGTCTCTCAGTTGCCATTGCCCTATGAGCCGACCTGTCTCGTTACTACAGTTGGAGTAATTTTCAGCTTTCAATCTTGTACCATCCGTCTAGGGTGAGAAATGCTACAGAAAATTAATGTTTGTTATGCTTTTATGTTTAGAGAATTGAAAGGTCTCTAAAAATATATTTGTACATGATAAAATTTCATCAATAGACAGAAATTAAAGCCTGACGTTTATAGCTATGAAATGAAACAATATGTACAAACTTTGTCAAATGCACAATTTTACTGTAACTAAGTGCTCGCCAAATTTCCTACCACGTTCTACAATAAGTAAATACCTACCACTAAATAAAATGGTCCTATAGATTTCCTCAACAATGCTGTTCAGGTCTCAAAGTTTAAGTTTTTATTTCAACTTGCTTCGAGAAAATATTCTAAAAATGTCAAAATGAACGATACCATCCCAATACTGCCATCCAAGGGTAAAACGCCGTATCTCCAGATAAAAAATAGCTACAATTTGTCTGTATTAATGCAAAAATCACGAATTTCCTTTTTTCATATTAAAGAATTTACTTTAGTCTAAAATGTTAGGTTTCACTGATCTGGGTTCCAGGACATTCCGGGATCGAAGGCAACGAAGAAGCCGTCATCCTAGCGAAAGAAGGCTCTAAGTCTCCCTTCTACGGACCTGAACCCTGTTGCGGTATCACAAAGAGGTACAGGAAGATGGTACAAAACTGGGAAGATGAAGCTAAACGAGCTTACTGGGAAACATCACCTGGCATGAGACTCGCTAAGGTAACCATAACCTTCTCCGCCTCCAAGGCTAGACTGTATCTCCAGTTACAAAAAATAGACCTTTGACTGATTACAGGTCTCCTTACAGGACATTGTCCGCCGAGATATCATCTCACAATGATTAGACGGGCAAATAACGCAGACTGTAGATTCTGCTGGGGGTTCTGAGAGATGAATGATAACAAGCGCGATCTTTTTCTGTCAAACGGGGCATGCTATCTTTCGTCTCTCTTTAGTTTTGCTGGGGGTCGAGCGTGGAAATGATGGATACATTCTTCTTCGCGATAGAATTATAATAAGAACTCCCGAAAAGTCAAAGCTATAACTCTAAGCTATAAACGTAACTACACGGCAACTGTGTGAAGTAAAAAGAACATTGGCACACTCCAGGTTAAAGAAAAAACAGTAGTACAAAAACTTGTCCCAAAATTGTTCTTCCCATAATTTTAAATATCAAGGTTCATATTGGCATACCTAGAGAATTCTACCACATTGCTGCATTTTTTACATTTCTCTTCTATTTTGAATCGAGTTTTCAAAGATTGAGAGCTCGCACGACTTGTAAAGTCCGAAGTATAGTTTGGAGATGTCAAAACAGTGGCAATCATAATACCGATAATTTTCGTCATAAAAGCCCTTTCTCCAGAGCAGGTTACATACAACCCCTTTAAGTTTCGACAACATGGCTTGAGTTGCCTGAAAGATATGTTCATCGACCATCTTTCGTTCAAGGCCAATTAAGTCTCTGGTCTAGAGTAATAACGAGGTATTTAAGTACTTTCAAAAAGTGTGATGACTGTTACACTTATTTTGGAGGCTTGAAGATTAAGATTCTTTCTGTTTTGGGTATATAATTATTGTTACTTTTGTTCGGTTAACAAAAAAATTATTTTGAATACTGTTTTTGCTAAATCTTCCAGTATCGATAGCTAACTAACTATCTAAGTTTTCGGAGGTGTAATATTTGCTCCTCAATTAACTTCGAAAGCTTCTCTTTCTCATATAACCACATACTCAGCACCAACCATCAACCCTGGCGTTCGCTGCTGGTGGCGAATCGTCATAAACAAAACTCACTAGCCGGAGGAACGGTCGCAACTCCGCGGAAGTTACGACCCCGCCGCCACCGCAAGATTTCGGAGAGCGACCGGTCATATTTCTCGAGATTAAGAAGGCAACCCGCGCAGTATTTCATAACAGCCTTGATCCGAGAAGGACGCCTTCGCCGCGGTTTACCGCATTCCGCTGTGTATTATTTAAAGCATTGTCAACACCACTTCTCACCGTAACCATCTCACCCCATTCTGTCCCTGTCTCTGCCAGGACACCAGGGAGAAGCGATTCATTAGAGTAATAGGTACACACGTATTGCGCTAAACTTTGCGAATGTTGGTTAATTTGAGGAAGAGAGAGAGGGATAAAGAGAGACGTGGAGGGGAAATTTTTGCTTAATTAGTTAATTAAGTCTGGGTGAAAATTTGAATGAATGCCTCGAAAGCAAAGTGTAGAAGGGCGCATAAATCTCTCTTCCTTTCTTAATTTGTACGTGACTCCTGGATTGGGGGTTCTACTTTGAAATAATATAAATAATGTATTAAAGTGATTAACTATGGGTTCTATGATACATAATACTACACTTGCGTGACTTCACTGCTTCTTTCGATTTAGAAATGAATCTTTCGAAATGGTGCAACCGTTGGAGTTTGTCGTGGGAAGTCATGTGATTTAATCATGTTAATTCAGGTGCATCGGGTGCCAATCACGCGTATATGAATCTTGATGAAATTTGATCAAGTGAAAGGGACACATCGAACATCCAGTGCTAACAATACTCGTGCAACCACATCCTTTTTCCAGGGGTAACTAGATACCACAACGGATTTTTGCCTTACATCAAAATACAGCTGTTTTCTAATAATGCAATAAGAAGACTCTCCAAAATAATCATGTTGGGTAAACCAAGTGGCTGTGAGTTATTGGAAATGTAGATTCCACTGGAAGTATACTACCTTTCTAAGATACGATATTTTTTGTATGGCCTTGTTTTTCTAATAACTATTAACCGATTCTGGTATGACCTGTGGATATAGCTTGGAATCAGAATCTGAAGATGTTAATTCTACGTACCTTTAAGGCAACCAAAAGCACAAAAACGTACGTTTTTGTAATTTTTATCATCATTCAGAATTTCTATCTTCAGATTAAAGTTTTACTGAAATACTTATACTGTTTTTTTAAGGTTGCTATGCAAGGTTGCATAGATTAATTTACAAATAAATTATTATTAAATTATTCAAAACATACTAGTGCTAAGTATATTTTAATTGCATTGTATGATTGAGGCCGGCTCATCCAACTGTCTATGCTGGCAATTGGTTGGTACGAATGCAGACGGCAACCGTTTCGAAATCGAAACAAAGACTTTCCAGACATAATTTCGATACGCGCAAATCGAACATTAACAGTTAACAAAACTCAAGACTTTTGGGCTCAAAAACATGTCGCGACATCTTCCCAAATTTTGATATAAAAGCCACGCCGTGAGATGGTATATCCATCAATTAGTCCGCGGCACCTGAGTAATGTATACGTTCGAGGTGTAGTATGGGAATTCTGTGTGATCAGCAATACGACAACTATGTACACTAATATTCTTGAATAAATGGCGTCTTATCTGTATAATATATCTAATTTCTCAGGTACCAGTTTCGTTAATTAAAACATCATCAGCCTAAATGGTCAGGTAGTAAAAAATTCAAGCGAAATACGTCTGCCATGTGAAGTTATTGATCCCTGATATATAATAAAAATGGCCACCAGAGAATATCATCTATAGACCGGATGCAGCCTACACACTTGAAAACCCCAATTTGATTACAGCCTCCATAGTGGAGAATTGGAAAAATAAAATACAACTAACGTTACTGCGAACAGCCTCTACAAGCATTGTGATCAGTACATACAAATAATTTACTTATCTGTTTGGCGGCACCGGACTGAATCCCATAAAACTAAATGCCTGTTAAATTCACTACAAATAATTTTAATAACACAATTTTATTTGACCTTAGTTATCGACTTGGTACACTACAGTGCGGATGGTACTACAAGTCGGATGGTACATTAGAATCAGAAGAAAAACTATCTTCCAAAATGTTCAAATCCAATATGGCGCTCATACGAACGAGTAAGCTTGTCATGGCTTCTCCTATAAAGTAAAAAATGCTGGGTTTGATGAACTTAAATTAGTTTATTGGCTTCGGGAAATGTCTAGATTTCGAGTGCAGCTTGTCTTCAGTTCCACACGTCGTGTTAACTGTTAATGCATTCTTGGATACATTCGGGTCACAATCGTCAGAACCTCTCATGTTAACGTGCTGTATTTGATTATTTTAAACTTGTCTTATGATTGTTTTAATGTTTTGACAAAAAACGTTCTGACCCGAATGTATCCAAGATTGCATTAACCCGACATGTGCAACTGAAGACGAGCTGCGCTCGAAATCTAGATATTGCACGAAGCCAATAAACTAATTTAACTTTATCGGACCCAGTATTCTTTTACTAACTATAGGTACCCCTAGATGAAAAATGGAGCTATTTCTAACCAAATTGTCCTATAAAGATATCTAAGTTTCAAATACTTATTACTTCTCCAAAAACTAAAAACAGTTTATAAGATATAAGAAGGTTAAATTTATAGTCTTCCAAGCCCTATCTCTGGATTAATACCCAGAATTCATCAGCGCACACATATTCTCACAATGGTACAACCGAATCGCCGAGATAAAATCACAAATCATCAATTTGTAACCCTTCATCTATCAAAAACCCAAAACCAAATTCATCCGATTCTACAAGGCAGACGACCCTTTTCAACAAAACCCCTAATAACCGATCGATGTATCCGCTCTGACGTTTTTAACACAAATTGACGTCGCAACGTCTGCCGCTGGCGGTACTTCGCCGGAACACACAAATTAAATGCCATTCCGGAGAACCATCTGCGTTAGTTTAGGGACTATTAGGAAGGACAGAGACGGTCGGCAAGTAGTCGGAAGGTCACGTTTGGCCCGGACGACCTCTCATTAAGCGGGTCCGGCCTTCGCGGTTTGACGGCTTCTGCTGGTGTGCTGGTCGCTCGGCAGCCAGTTCGGTTTGCTCCCTGGCCGGGTGCGAGGGGTGGTGCCCTCCGGATAGCATATTGTCAGCAAATTTGGGCAAATATTGGTAATATTCGAAGGGGGGACGGCGATGGGCTACCGACGGCCCAGAGACGATAGCTAGAGGCAAGTTTGCGAAATGCAAATGCGAGGCAAACATCTAACAAGACGCTAGCTAGCTAGGTCTGTTGTATAACTTTTGGGTTATAATGGAGGTGGACATGATACCGCTGTTGTGTTAAAAGTGATATTGTATTTGAATATTTAGGATAAGTGCGATATTTGGTATAAGCTACACTGGTGCTAGGATAATATTAGTTGCAATTTGTTCGATAACAATGTGGGTTATCAGACTGGGTCAGAAGTCAAACAAATAATCTTTTCTAACTTCCAAAATAAGTTTCAGAACATTTCAATCGAATGTCTATGTCTACAGAGCGTTATTACAGAGCGGTATATACAGAGCGATCTATACAGGGCTTATTAGAGAAGCCTTCGAAATTTACAAACATCCTAACAATATCAATTGCGAGGGCGGTACTGCCATTAGTAGAGTCTGGAAATCGATCCTAACGCGGTCAGGTGGAAAAGCACATGGGAGCGGTAGGTCCAGATGTTCGCAGTGAGGTGTAAATTTAGGTATATAAGGGAGATTTTCTTGGTAGGTCTTCAGTATTCAATTAGTTTTGAAGAAGCGAGCATAACCCGGAAGCAGTTTATTTTCTAAATGATTCTGGCCGTGAAAGCCTACGCACTATTATGGTTTTAAAGCTAAATATAGAGTTTAAAAACCTAATCTTTGACTGTTACAACCAAACGTAATCGTTTTAAGGCATTTGAACTTGTTTTCTGTGTATTAAACATACGGCAAAAATGCAAGGAGTTATTACCTACCTGGACTATTCCTACAATATTTTGTCTATTGGTTTTTAATAAGCCGCTTTGTTTCGAAAAGACAGAACGAAACAAATTTCGAACTATAAGAACATATTATTACCAAAAATTTCATGTAAAGTTACTTAATCTACAAGAACTGATAAAAATGACGACTAGCACAATTAAATTAAAATTGGTTATGGCGAAAAATTTTCTCACCCTGTATTATCGAAACAAAGCGCTTTTAAATAATCGTCAAAATATTCTTGAAATAGCCCAGTGAATACCCCTAGATTTTTTGCCATATGTTTAATAAATTCCCTGCATATTAAGCGTATAACGTACATAAACAAGAGAAAATCTCTGAAACGTTTTCTTAGTTACGCATTTATATGAAAAATTTTATTTTCCACCGTGAACGGTTACAAACTTTTGACAAGTCGACAAGTCTTTTAAACAATAACTCTAAATGGTCAATTTACCACAAAAAGACATTTATTGATAACTCTAAGGAACATTGTTCTCGTGATTGGGGCATAAAATTGCGTTGTGGGTAGAACTAATCGCCCTAAAGACGAATACTGATTAAAAAAAATTCAATACTCAATTCAAAACTCAATACTATCAAAAAACGAGGTCTAAATGGTGACAAAGGTGAATTAGGTAATTTTTGAAAATTTAGTCAGCTGATGCCATTATCCTAGAAACCTTAAAAGGGTCTCATAGTAAACTTGCACTTTTGCACTTTTGCCTGAAAGTTTGCTCATAAACGTTTGTGAAGAATTTTCAGTCATTCTTATGGTAATGTCCGGGCGCCTGTATAAAAGAAACTGAAGTGATACGCGCCCGGATTCGTATTGAAAACAAATAAATCTATTGAAAACGCGTATTCGGGTTTCATTATATCAACAGACAAAAGTTTAAGCTTGAAGCAAATGTAAATGACGTCGTAAGCCAAAAACTATTGAAGGTCGGAAATTAGATTTGATGTAAATATGAGTACGTTGTGTATAGTCGACTCATCTTCAATATTTCGCAGGCATGAGTGAAAACTTGGACAAATATTAATCATACAAAGTTCTGAATCGAAAATAGGAATAAGTTTCCTAGCAAATTGACGTTACTAGGGTATAGAAATAAATGTAAGACTTTAAATTTAAGATAAATAGCTTTTGATAAAAATAATTTAATAAAAGTTTTGTTTAATTTATTAGCCAGACAGATCTACATTTTATGCACTTGCAGCGGAAAATTTTTCTCTTGTAGTTTTGCGCGGCAACAGCGTTATTATACCACGAATTCTTACTGCGCTCATAGAGATATTTACGGAATAGAATGTAAGAAAAGCAGATATTGCAAAGGAGCTTACCTACATTTATTTATTCTGCCAGCAGACTATCATGTAGAAACCCAAGAACCCCAGAAACCTAAAAACAAGTAGTACGTACCTGAAACAAAGAATTAATACATATTAGATGTAGGTATATATATTTTTTTTAAATAGTGGAAAAATACTTTGATAAAGGTATTAAAAAAAGTCATAAGTTAAATAATTATGTATTAAAACCATATTTTGATCTAATTAACAAAAATTAATAACTAATTGAACTGAGAAGAACCAATTGTAATGAGCGCAGACGAAAATTTACAGATTATTTTAACTCTAGGTGTTCCGAATCTGAATGTTGCATAAATTAAAGTACACGATTTCGGATACATGCAATATTTCAGTTAAAGCATATTATGTTTGGTCCAACTTAGTCACTTGAGTAGAATAAAGAAAAATTCAATTTATGTTCAGAGTGCACTAAAAATAATAAAAAACTAAACGTCCCCAGTCCCCACGCTACCTTTTTAGCTCTAAAGCTTTTCAAATTACGGTTCGCCATTCCGTTAAAAAATTTAGCACAAATTTATGAGCGCAAAACCTACCATAAATTGATTCACCCGCAATATTTGAGCATCTCTCACGTAAAATTAGAATAATAATCGCCATTAACCGAAAATAACACGTCATAATTATATCGGCTTTACTGCTTTCCATTTAAAATGCATCACACACTAATTATATCGTTCATATATGATCGAAATTGCAATTAATTAATATGTAAAATTGCAGTATTATTACGAAGTCAATTAATTTTATAAACCACATAGCGAGTTCAGCAATAATTATTATTATTGCTAACGTAAATAAACTAATAGGTAGTCATAAAAACCCATTGTTTTAGTACGTTATGGATGTTGGGAAATTTCCTCATTTTAAACATGTACAGGGTGTCTCATGGAACTGGTACACAGAAGTTGCTCATTGTCTACTATTTCTGGAAACTTGAAATTTTGGAGTTTGAATTTACTCGATCTGAGCTCTTCAGCTAAATGCTCACCGGTAGTCGGTATCAAATTTGTTATTTTAAATGGAATGATAAAACTTAAATTTAATTTTTGGTTTCTACGTATCAAAATACATAATTTTTAATAAGGTTTACCTATACCTAAATAGCACCATTTTTGAGTTCTTTAGATTTTTTCTTATTATTTCGTGATTTTCGCGGTTACCTATAAAATTGAAGATCTCGGTTACTATTGAAACTAGAAGTTTCAGGATTGGTGGTCCTAAACTAGATACATAACAAGATAAGACGATGTTTAGTTGATCATGATATCTTAAACCGGCTGTTTAAAATTTACCTACAACACAAATTGAATTTTCAAACGTAAGAAACCTTTTTCGTAAATGGAACACCCTGTATACCGATACGCAATTCGTTAGGAAATCTTATTCCCTATCAATCAATTTTAGGGTTCCCTATATCTACCTTGAATAGTTTTTGAGATATTGTTCTTTAAATCCATTTTGAATACTCCCATTTGATAATGGGGAACAAAATTAGATACGAAATTAACAACGAAAATTTAAATAGTCAAAGATATTTAGAAATTTTGCGTGGATGTGTGAACAATTTTTGCGAAACTCTTCTCAATATTTTACGCTACTGCTTTTTCAAATGGACGGTGCACCGGCACATTCTTCACATATGGTATTCATTCAACACAATCTATCTTGACGATAGGTGGTTCGGAAATAGGGGACCTTGGCGGTAGCCACCAAGCTCACCAGATTTAATACCAGTAGACTATTATTTCAACCAGTTAACCAGTGGACTTCAGCGGGCAGCATTTCGAACAAAATAATTGAGGTTTAATTAAGTTGGATATCCCAAATAGGTATATTATTTTAGTTTTAGTAAACCTTTTCAATATTTTTGTGTTTTCCTGCTATTCCAAAGTTGTTACATTCCTATAAATGAAGAATAAATCGTTTTGTATTTAGTTTGCATTCTTTTATACTGACAATATCTCAAAAACAATTAAATATAGATATAGGGAACACTATAATGGATTGATAGGGAATAAGATTTCCTATCGAATGGCGTATCGGTATATAGGCTGTTCCAATTGAAAAAATTATTTTTTTACTTTTGAAAATACAATTATTCTGTTGTACATTTTGGACACCCTGTATAGGATATCATGATGAGCTAAACATCGTTTTATTTGGTTATGTTTCTAAATTTGGACCACCAAACATGAAACTTCTAGTTTCAATAATAACCGAGATATTCAATTTTAAACGTAACCGCGAAAATCACCAAACAATTTGTAAAATCAAAAAAACTCAGAAATGGTGATATTTAAGTATAGGGAAACATTATCAAAAATAATGTACTTTGATACGTAGAAACCAAAAATAAAATAAAAATTATATTTCATTTAAAATAACAAAGTTGATACCAACTTCCGGTGATCGGACGTGACAGTTAACTTGAGAATATTTTAGCTTAACAGCTCAGATCGAGTAAATTCTAGTTCCAAAATTTCAAGTTTCCAGAAATAGTAGAACACGAGAAACTTCTAATGTACCAGTTCCGTGAGACACCCTGTATACATAATACAACATCATAGATGCTTCAGCACACTAAAATTACCAACGGACAGATTAGATCACTCCACTCAAATTACACCTCGGGTGGGATGTAAACGCAAGCATTTGGAAGCAAGCTAACTGGAATAGTGAGCGTACATAATAGAGAGTGGATAGGCGGACGCATCAAACTCCTGGCAATATAACTTGAAATTGTCAACCGTACGAGAACTAACTCCATCCGGGTGCGCGCAAACTATCAACTTGGAACAACCGTATCTAGACAACTTACATGTACTGCGATCTCGGAACGGTCCACACGGGAAGAGATGGACGTGGACATCGCTTAAACGCCAGTTTAGCCTGCAGGGGATGTTCGTGTCATATTCTTGCTTTGGAGAATCACCGTCTGCCGAGCGGCTACTCCAAGTTGGCAGGGTAAAATATTGAGACCAGAAATGTCTGTCCAGGTTCAGCAGTTGAACCTGGACAGACATTTCTGGACCGTTTCTGATGTTTATTTATTGGTTTTTAGGTTAGGTTAGCAGAATCGTTGTGATACATAGGAAACATCACAAAAATATATTGGTTTTTACACAGAGAGATTGAGAGAGCATTGACTCAAAGAAATTTGTTGTTTCAATAGAGGCAAAGAAATATTTATTTGCGGATAAAAACGCATTTATTTGAAATATTTGTTTGGTAGAAAGAACGTTGATTTGTGTCAAACAACTTATGTTTCCAGTTAAAGTTTGCAATTTGTGTATTATAAGATGAGATTTTTTTCTATATGTGTATTATATAGAATGAGATTTATTTACCTCAAATAATTATGATTGTGTTGAGTGAAAAAATTACATTTTTTTAAATTAACAAAATTGTTGGTCGCGTTAAAATGCTTAAAATTATGAATTTGTTGAAGGAATTAATAGACAAGAATTTTTCGGAAGACTCGCCATGTGTCAGCTCTTTTTTGGGATGTCGCACATCCTCGACCAGTGCTTGGTCTTCCCAACCAAACATATAGTCAAGGTAGTAAAGTGTACTCTGATTTGGAATCGCAACTTGAACCTGCAGGCACTGTACTCTATAAGTTCTATACTGTCGATCACGCGGCTTTATACTATCGATATGTACGAAGTGCGAGGAGCGAGTTTACAGCGCCATCTAACAATACAGTTTGACGACATTAAAAATATATTTATTTGAATCAAAATATGATTTCTTTGGTGGAAAAAAAAAACCTATTTTAAAGCCAAAACAAAAATATTACTTTAAAGGAAATAAATCTCTTCTTGTGTACAAATATAATTATTTTAATCAAAATATGATTTCTTTGGCGGAAGTAAACCTATTTTTAAGCCAATGACAAAATATTACTTTAAACGAAATAAATCTCTCCTTATATACAAATTTATATGTTTGAATAAAAATTATATTTTATTGGTGTAAAGAAACGTTTTTTTAAATCAAAACAAAAATATTACTTTAAAGGAAAGTAATTTTTGTTTGTATCCATATATATTTATTCCACTTAAATAAATATTTCAAATAAATTAATCTCTGCAAGCAAATAAACTAGAGTATTCAATGAAGTAAATATTGTTGGCGTCAAAGAAATATGTTTTGACCCAAAAGAATAAATTCAAACAAATACATTTCTTTAAAACAAGAAATCTTTTCTATCTGTGTAGATTAGGTAGATTTGGAGAATCATTATAATAATAATCCACGCCTTAACATCCCCAACTGCTTCAGCCACTACGGGGGCCTCGGTAGGCCCGAGTTATCATTATTATGGCCCGCGTCTGTGGCACGTCTTAAGTTGTTTGGCTTTCAGCATTCGCCGAGAAGTAAAGGAAAACCACAGAAACACCTTCACTTTGAAAGCAGGACATTAGACTCGCCCCCCAGACTGATAGCCAAGCGCTTTACCGCTGCGCCACAGTCTGGCTAGAATTTGCGATTTATAGGAGAGTTTTGGTATTAACTACAAGTTCTCAAATCTATATAAATATGTTGTTACTAGAAGCAATGGGAAGTACACAGATTTAAAAAACGAAATAAAAAGTGAACACCAATAACAATCTGTCAAATCCACATACTGCGAGCGCGTAAAGTATGAAAATGAGGCAACATCTGTGAAAGGGAAAATCTTCGGATACGACAACTTTTAATTATCAAAACACATATTTATATAAAATTCAATTTCCATGCGTCAGTATTTTTGATGGATTATATTTATAACTGATAGATATGATAGATCTCTTAATGACATTTATGGTCGCAGAACTGAAAATTTTCCAGAAAACACAGCTCAAAATTATGGAATATTGAACTTTTGCTTGTGAATGAAAAGCGAAGAAGCGGTTTCGGTACATTTCTCAGCGATGATTACCAATCGGGGCTTGAAAGTTGCGCCCGCACAGCACTTAAAAATCGCAACAGAATTTCAGGTAAAATGTTTCAGGACATGATTCAGCTGGCATACCTACATTTTAAAAGAATTGTGAAATCGCGCTTTTTCACATTGTGACCTCTCTATTTCCGAAAACCTGTCGCGATGGACATCCGGATTTGTACTCAGAGCAATTAATTCCAAAACGCATTGTTATGCTGCATTTAGATTATCTATTTTCCCTAAAGTTTTCAATATTTGACAGTTTTTAACAGTTCTTTCCTTTAAAAAAAAATCTGATGAGGCCAGGCTCATGACTTTATCATACAATATATAAAATTAATAGTTTAGCTGCATGAGATTCTATTTGATCGAGATCGATCGTGTCTGCATTAAAATAACACTAGTTAGTAAGGATTTGACAGATATTTTGACAATAGTAACGGTAGGTATTGTCAAAAAATCAGCGTTTGACAAATCCTGGCTAACTAAGTGGTTTTAGCGCAGACACAATCAAATAGAATTTGCTCTCACAGACATAAACTACACGAAATTTACTTAATACTTAGAGGAAACATCCAGTTCTTTTGGACCATTTTGAACCGAAAGCTTTTCAGCCCTAAGTTTGGTCATAAAGCTTCTGAATATGAACTTTCTTCCCGTCACC
The DNA here is from genome assembly GCA_964023965.1 of Melinopterus prodromus. NCBI lineage: Eukaryota > Metazoa > Arthropoda > Insecta > Coleoptera > Scarabaeidae > Melinopterus > Melinopterus prodromus. The sequence continues at coordinate 16,190,826 of OZ030390.1, read as the reverse complement.
TTTAGTAGTTTCTCCGGAATCGTCGCCACAAAAATCGAGTACACACATACACACATACACACACACCAGAATTTTTTTTGTACCTTGGTCAAAAATGATCAGGGGACCCCAAAAGACCTACTTCCGCTAAAATCTTAATTTTTGTCGGCACTATTACAATGCTTCGTATGATAAAGTAAAAATTACGTAAGGCCATAAAATAACCTCAAATAAATGAAAAAAATCTGATGTGGCCAGGCACATGACTTTATCATACAATATATAAAATTAATAGTTTAGCTGCATGAGAATATATTCTATTGAGATAAATCGTAGTTATTGTCAAAGCATCAGCATTTGACACTACCTACACTACGTCATTAGAATAATAGTTATTTATGTCACAAATGCCGAAAGTACGGAATAGCGCGACGAGCGGTGATGCGGCGCGTCACCGAAGGCGGAGTGTCGCCGTCGCATGTGAGCGAGTCGCGCTATCTAGTTTTTGGCAGGAGCGACATCAACGTTTATTGTGTTGTTTTTTAAGAAATACGTATTTAAAAAAATAAATGATTTCTGTATAGTAAATGCTAGGTTGGTACCACTTTGACGAAACGTCAAGTTTAAAGGTGCGTTCCGATTGGTAGGTAATGGTAGCTAATGGCGGTGGTAGAATACGAAATTATAGTATTTCTTACATATCGTGATAATGACACATATTAGTTTGCATGTACATAAACATGAGTCACTAGCAATTTTCTATTGGAAATACTATAACGGCGTCTGCTACCACTGCCATTATCACTAATGAAAACGCACCTTAAAAAGGTAATTCAAATTCTGACAGATTTATATTTGTTCATGACACATCCCTACCAATATACTAAAACTAAACTTTATTTATAATTTTCTCAATTTAACGTTTTTAGAATTAGATATAAAGACGGGTTGATATTTCTTATCATCAAACAATCAAAATGGTGATGTTATTTTATTTGAAATTTGTATTTTATAATTTGCCGCACTACAGCGGCAACGTTCCATAGTGGTTCTCCAACCTCTGATGAGATCAGCTGTTTTCGAATGTGACAACACAAAAAATATGTGTCAAAATCCTGGCTACTATGAAATTTCATATCAATGCAGATGCGACCGATCTCGATCAAATAGAATTTGCTCTTGAAGCTAAACTATTAATTTTACCAAAAAATGTCATAGGCATAAATTATTCAAAATTTCCTCTACTTTAATTTATTAATTAACTATTTTGTCGAAATTACAGAAATGGCGGCTCATTTGCAAAATCCTTCAAAAAGGCTTAGAATAAACTACCAGTTCCTTTGGACCCTTTTCAACCAAAAGCTTTTCAGCTCTAAGTTTGGTAACAAAACTTCTAAATATGAACTTTCGTTCCGATACCTTTAGTAGTTTCTCCGGAATCGTCGTCACAAAAATCGTTTACACACAGACATACATACACACACACACACACACACAGACATTTTTTTGTACCTTGGTCAAAAATGTTCAGGGGACCCATAAAGACCTATTTCCGCTAAAATTTCAATTTTTTTTTTCGGCACGATTACAATACTTCATCATACTGCGTATGATAAAGTAAAAATATGGGGTTGCCATTTAAATGAAAATGTCAATGACGTCATAAGTCGTCGTAAATTGCACTTTTTACAGAAATTAGGAATTGTTTCGTGTGTCCATACTTTTTGCGCTCACTTTACACACATACAGGGTTGGGCAACTAAATGGAATATTGCCTACACAGCGTAAATTATTAGTTTTATCAAAAAAATTTAAACATAAAAGTTGTTTGACTATTTTTTCCCCATATTTTCATAAAATCTAATTATGTCTAAATAATAAAATAAAAGCATGGCGACTATGACGTAACTTTTTTAAATGGCGACGTACGACGTGTGATACATCGTTGGATAGCTCTATTTCTTACCTTTACAACCGTATAACACATTCCCCCATACTCATAATAAATCAACTGTCAACTGTCAATTTTCATGGTATACACGTGGTGGTTAATAGTACAATTTGTTTAGTTAGTTTATAAAATGGCTAGATGAACGGAACGTGAAAAAATAGAAATTTTAATGATGGTAGGTTATGGAGACCATAAACGAAAGCAACAGGAGGTTTGCGATTTATTCAATGATGTCCATCCCGACAGAAATCCCATTACTCAGTCAACCGTCAGCAAAATTTTAGCATGCTTTAATGCTACTGGAAGCGAACGTGGCGATTCTAGAATTCGAACCAAAGCAGCAACAAACGAAGAAAAGAGCTTGGATGTTTTGTTGTCTGTCCAAGATTGCCCTCAAACATCTACATTGGTAGATGTTTGAGGGCAATCTTGTTGAAAAGTTGATTGCAACTAGCTTTAAATGTTGGAATAAGTCGTCGATCTGTTGGAAGAATTCTCAAACAAGCAAAGTACCGTCCATATCAAATTCATTTAGTGCACGAGCTATCCGAAGATGACCACGATAGAAGGTTACAGTTTTGCGAACAGATGACCGAGCTGTGCAACAACAATGAATTTGTTAAGAAGATTCTATTTTCCGAAGAGGCAACATTTTGCTTAAATGGCACTGTTAATTGTCACAATTGTCGTTACTGGGCGGCAGAAAATCCACATTGGATACAGGAGGCGCATACCCAGCATCCCCAAAAAGTTAATGTCTGGGTTGGTATTTTAAATACCCACATTATTGGTCCATATTTTATAGACGGGACGCTGTCTGGGCAGAAATATTTAGACTTGCTGCAACAAAACATTTGTCCTGATATCCAAAGAATTGAAGACATCAACACGGTTTGGTTTCAATAGGATGGAGCACCTTCTCATTATTCCGCAACAGTCCGTGAATTTTTGAATAATTATTTTCAAAATCGTTGGTAGAAGGGGACAATAGAGTGGCCCCCACGTTCACCGTACTTAAGCCCATTAGATTTTTATTTATGGGGTGATTTAAAAAATAGGGTTTATAAAGATAGACCGGATAGTTTAGAAAACTTGAAGGAACAAATCCGACGTGAGTTAATACGCACTCCAGCACAGGCCTTCTCTAACTACAGGGTTTTATTGACAGACTTTATTATTGTCAAGAAGTAAATGGTGCTCAGTTCGAACCTTTGCGTTAGGTTCATTATTTAAATTTAAGTTCGCTTTACTTAGTTTAAGTAAGCAACCTGTATAACCTTTCTCTTTTCTAATAATAAATTAAATTATTGATCTTTTTGCGTTTTTTATTAATTTACATTTGATTTATTATGAATGTGGAGGAATCTATTATACGGCTGTAAAGGTAAGAAATAGAGCTATCCAACGACGTATCACACGTCATAAGTTGCCATTTAAGAAAAATGATTTCATAGTCGCCATGCTTTTATTTTATTATTTAGACATAATTAGATTTTATGAAAATATGGGGTAAAAATAGTCAAACAACTTTTATGTTTAAAACTTTTTGATACAACTAATAATTTACGCTGTGCAGGCAATATTCCATTTAGTTGCCCAACCCTGTATATCTAGGCGTACACCAGTGTTCTGCTTTGGTTTCATAATGAGCACTTTGTGGCACTATTTTCGGTTTCATAATGAAAGCTATCGGTAACCATGGTTACAGCGAACATCCTTAATCTAAATAAAATTAATGACCCAAAGTTTACAATAATAATATAATAAAATATAATATAAAATACTATAATATCTCTAATAATGCACGTCATAATGTCGCATCGGAAGAGTTTGTAATATTTTTGAAAGAGATTTTTTAGTGCTAAACAAGATAGGAAGAACGAAAATGTAACCCCCAGTGATATAATGGCCATTTTTAACACTTAAAATAACATGCAACTAGTCTAACAACAATTTGGAACACAATTGAGTAATGGAAACTTTTCCGACTGGATTTGGATTTTTCGGCTGATTTGATTGGTTAGAAAGTTTACCTGTCATTCTGTCAATGCCTTCGAAAAGTGCTAAACGTGCTTAAAATGCCTCCTAGATATCATTGAAAATACATCATTACTAGTCAATTTGTGTCGTTAAAGCGTATGTAGAATAAATATTTATGATTTTTTCATGTTGTTCACAATTTTATTTTGTTTGAAGTAATGACCAACCAACCTGCTATGTGTCGTGGCTCCCTTCTCATAAATAAACAGTAAACACACATATCGTAACTGCACATAAAAGCTACACATATTTTGGCATTTTTGTGCTTTCAAAATAACAAAAGAGTTGCTCAGGTGTAAGATCACGCAATTATTTAAAATACGTCTGTAGCATATTGTATACAATATGCTTAATTTCAGCCCCATGAAATAATGTTCCTTAATCAATATACATAACGATATGATAACTTCAATAAATATATTGAATAATAATACCTACTAATTCATGGTCTGAACTGTTCAATAAGCAAACCACCGATAGTAGGGCGCCGAAAATTGTATTAAAGAACTCGTCATGACCTAAATACGGTTGCAACCGTAGGTACAAGCATTTATCAATTGAAAATTAGAGAGATTAAAACGTACCTAATCAAGAAATGTGATGCGGCTTTACAAACATTGTGATTGCTAAGCGATATCCGTCGAACAAAGCAAACTGACTTAAAACTGCAACTGATCTCCGCGGCCGTTTAAACTTTAAAGTTATGTCGCATTCTAGCCATTCGTCGGATACAATTGGCATCCATCCGCCTCTGGTACTACACAAGCACACCCACATCAAAATTCCACAATCCAAAAGATTATTATTGTAGATAAACCAACACATACAACAGCTGATCACATATGAAACTGGCAAATGCAAGTCAATGTCGCCGCAGACGTTATGCAAAGGTAGAAGGAGACGGATGTGTTGCCGGCGGCGTTGATGTGTCATCAGTTGCACCACAACTGCATCACTTCTTTATTAATTTTCTCAAGAATGGGTTAAGTTAGATCATACATTATTTGACAAAAAAGCTTATTACGTCCTTGGGCATATGCTCCTTCAATGTTAGCCGTTGCTTCTGAAACGTGCCCGTATATAACCGCCAAATCCCATAGCGAGATCGCCACGTGTTTATTAAGGTAGGAAATGGAAAGGACGCAGTATAGCGACGAGAGCAATTGTTTGGCCGATATTTGTTACCCCGGGACTACACCGAAGTGCCTCTGCGGATATTAGGAAGAGTCTCCGATGATCTTGGAACAATTCCAAAGCCCCGGTATCGGATACTCTGCTTTAATTGTGGCAGTAACTTAGAGTTCGGCTCATTTAGCAGCGGTGCGGCCATCTCACCCCCCTAATCAGATAATGGAGAGCCGAGATGAGTCTGGCTGAGCCGCTCGACAAAAATTTACCGCACGACTACAATTAAAGTTAGGACGGCATCCGCAAGCGCACTTCACATTCCGCCAGTCATATTTTAAGCGTAAAATTACACGTTTTATTCGAAGTTAATTAGTGAAATTTTGCTACGTGACGATTTGCGCCCGACGAGATGTGCCAAGGTCCTTTCTCTCGAACCCCACCCTCGCGTCGGTTGGGTGCGAAATTTACCAGGGAATTATACGGACTGGGATCGCCCAATTTCCGTCAAGTCGTTTATCGGTAAGCCGGCCATTATGAGGAAACTTCCCCGTTGATCCCTTTCTTTTTATTCCGGGAATTACCGCGATAGCATGCCATAAAAGCGTTTACTTTCTTTTGGGGCCGGCTTGCCGCTTCGGCCCGGCTCTCGCTGCTTTTTTTAAGCTTCTCGTAAAAAATATATTGACATTGGCAAGCACTTTTGAACTGTTAAAAGGGAAACCGCGAAATACAGGGCTGTATATAGGTGTAGTTCAGCTTACACAAGAGGTTTTCGCGCTCCGTAATAAAACAAATAAGGTGGCGAGTTCCGCTTAAAGTTATAGTTACCACAATGTATCAAACGAGCTGCAAAGCACGCGCTTTTGACTTTATTGTTGGACGTAAAGTTGGTAGTGAAATCCTCTATAAAATTGTCGATACAATATAAGCTTGCTGAGGTCAGTGTAGGTTGTAGACTTCTGACCAGTCATCATTTATTAAAATCTTTTTTTCGGTACCGTAGAATGAGGGAGTTAATCGAAACTGATAGATTACTTGAAGTGGGCACGATAAACATCATTGCCAAAAGCAGTTGAATGAATATAAACAGTTTAATAAATCAATCCAATCGTCTACAAAACGATTATCATGGTTCGGTACATTATGGGCTAAAAAGGCCCGTTAAGTGTCCCTTCGGTTTCAAGTAACCCCTAAATCTACAAAACAATTAGCGATGAAAAAAAATTACAATAAAACCAGCTACAATTACGATTTTTCAGCCACCGAGAACGTAAGTACTGATTACAACTACGGCTGCCAACAATGGCAACCTGGGGGCCACGCGCTTTGAAGTGGTCTACAAGTTGCCACCTACAAGTCTACAAAAAGACACTATATAAGATATCATGATGAACGAAACATCGTCTTATTTGGTTATGTTTCTAGTTATGGACCACTAATCATGAATCTTCTAGTTTCAATAATAACCGAGATGTTCAATTTTAAACGTAACCACAAAAATCACCAAAAAATTAGGAAAATTAACAAGACTCAAAAATGATGATATTTAGGTATAGGAAACATCAAAAATGATGTATTTTGATACGTAGAAACCAAAAATAAAATAAAAATTATATCATTCCATTTAAAATAGAAAAGTTGATACCGACTTCTGGTGACCGGACGCGACAGTTAACGAGAATATTTTAGCTGAAGAGCTCAGACCGAGTGAATTCTAGTTCCAAAATTTCAAGTTTCCAGGAATAGTAGACATGAGACCAGTTCCGAGACCAGTTCCGTGAGACATCCTGTATAGTTTGTTTTAAACATGTTTTAAACAATTACTTTTAAATGATGTGTTTTAAACATGTTTTAAACTACCATGTTGTTATTCATAAAATATAGTAAAACAAAATCAGTGGTAAAAAGTAAATTAAGGAATGCAAAGACGCCGATTAAAATGCCTAGAAATAAAATAATTGCGTGATTTAAAACATGTTGAAAACCAGTTTTATCCTCTGTCTAAAACATGTTTTTTTGTGTGATTAAAAACATATTTTATTTCTTGTTTAAAACATGTTTTTGTGAAGTGTTTAAAATCATTGTAACGATAAAAATATTATTTTATAAAAAAAGTTTGTTTTGTTTAAAATAAAAAAAATTTATTACAACCCTGACAATATGTTTTGTGTGTGCGTGTGTATACGCGACAAAACAAAAACACACGTTTTCAGAGTCTGTGAAATTTGTTTACCTGGAATTATTATTTTACTTTTTTTTAATTGTAAAATAAGTGTCTAAATATGACAGGTGCATGATCTAAAATACGGTTCAATACCCAAATTTTATCAATTTTGACGGTAAAATGAGTTCTCTTGCATTATAAGAATGTTTTTAGACTGAAAATAACTACTAAACATTTCAACACCAATTGATTTTGGCAAAAATTTATCTTTCATAATCTGTTTTTAAGTAGTTAGTTGAGTTTATTTCATTCATAGCGTACTGCCAAAATTTTGAAGCAGTTTTTATTTTAAAAAAACCTCTTTAGTGTTCAATCTACGAGTAAAACTGCTTAATAGTAAATTAGTAAGCATTTAAAAGTCGACAATATTAATTGAATTCACTCAATTATCGAGAGAGAATGTTCATAATCGAAAATACAGACAAATGAAATGTAGAATACAAATTCCATAGAGGCACAGTAAATAAAATGTTCATCAAGTTCAAATTAATACTATAATATTCAGGGTCACCGTTTTAAGAAAAATAACACCTAATATTATTTCTGTCTGACATTGGGTACAAGTATAGAGTACATATACTTTTTGGAAAACTATTGCTTTATTGCTTTTAGACTATTGTCCATATACATATACCTGAGAAAAATTCTCAGAAGACTTGCGTGCATAACGACAAAAACGATTAAAAAGTGCTCTACAATAGGAAGAGAATAAAAAAAAACTAAATTCAAGATATAAGTGGCTTATGTCGACGTGGCGTAAATTGTGTAGTTTCCTACTGGATGTCTATAGTGTATGCAGTGGTCAAATCAAATTATTATTATTACATTGCTTTCAGCAAATTTTTGTTAGTATTTGTATTCGTTGTATTGAAGAAAACTAAGTAAAGAAAACTAAGTTACATAAAAGTGTATTATTAGTTATAAAATTATTACTTCAAAAAGGTATGGTCTATATAGAATTCGGCTAGGTTGTTGATTTATTGTTTGTATAAGTAATCGTATCTGCATCAACAATCTTTTTCTTCCGTTTCTTCTTTTGTTTAACAGTCTTCATCATCGTCATCTTTGATCAGACAACATTGAGTTTATAGTCATCGTCTTCAAAAACTGTCATAACCGGTTTTAATAAGCAAGCAACGGTTTTATTGCCATGTTATATTTTGTTTTCAAAATCAGGGAGGGAGAGGCGCCCCAGTTACCCATACGCGGGATGACGCAACACACACACGCTGTGTTGTAGTCGATATCTACCTACATTTTACCCGTTAAATAAGTGATGCCAATTGCGGGCAGAGAAGGATCGGTGTGCCCCGAAACCGCATTTTGTAACTAATACCGTGTCGGTTGATGTGAATTGTGCACATGGAATCTGGCGAAATCTCGAGCTAAGCGAATCCCGGTTAATTAATTTACGAGCGACGCGGAATCAATACTTTAGACAAAGGCCTACTAGCACGGTTTTATCTCACCACAGCCACATTGCGCCGCGCCGAACAAGTCTAGGCAATGTTCCCTTTTTTGTTGTCAAAACCGCGGTGCATTGTAAACTTTGCTGATGGAACTATTTGAGGCAAATTACGTATTTTTGCGTTGCACATAGCCGGGCTACGAGGTAAATTGTAATGAAAAATCTGGTATGATAATAAATAAAAAGTAACGGTTGCCGGGCTTTACTCGCGTGGGTTCTAGGATTTTGCAATTTTGTGCGTCCAACATTCTCTGAAAAATATGCTTGTGCTTGGAATTGCAGATTATTGTTATAGTAGTATAGTACGACATTACTGAAGATAATATACAGACTGACTCTAAAATAAGTCCACAATAAATACCTAAGGTATTCACCTAAGCAAGAACGAGAACAATTCGACTGAATTTTGAATAAGAAATTTTGAATAGGACATAGAACGGAGAACGTAGTGTTTACTGTATTTTATTTTGCTTAGATGTACTAACACCATTTGCAGCTTTGTTTCTACGATAAACATTTTTTTTTTCAAATGGCATCTTTTAGTTTTCTTTTGGCAAACGCAAGATTTCGTAACGTACACCTTACAAATCAAAAACTAGAACAGTAAATTTCATTGGTATAAGTAGGTAAACAAAACCAAACAAAATATAAAGTAAATTCAAGAATATAAAATAAAATATCTGAGTCCCCATGGTCACCAAACACCGAGCAAGTTGTGTTTTCGACCTCATATTCTAATCTGTTCTTCTCAGGAAATACACCGTTTTAGGTTAATAGGAGGAGGCTTTTAACCTTTTTCCTATGTGCCACGTCAGACAAACATCTACAGTAAAAAAACCTGAAAAACTAACAAATTTAAAAAAATATATGTTATAATAAAATACACTTTAATTTTCTTTTAAAGTAATTTTCAAATAAGACTAACTACTTTACTACAATTCTCGATTTTGTTTTTGATACACTCTAGCTATTTACACATACAGTGGACTCCCGATGATCCTAGTTAATGTCGACCAACAACATCAAATTGCAGGATATTCGATGATTGACTGATTGAATCTCAATTTAAACCCAAATATATAGAAAAAAAGTCAATATCCGACGCGTCTAGCTCCGCGTATAATCCGGACGCTCGGTTAATCGAGACTAGGATAATCAGGATTCTACTGTATAGAAATTTTTGTTTAACTCAAATAAATGCGTGTTTGAATAGCGGCAAAAATATATTTTTTGCTGCAAAGAATGTTTATTTGAGTCACATAACATTCTTTGGAGTAAAATAACAGTGTCTTGATTCAAATAAACATTCTTTGTAGCAAATAAATATATTTTTGCCTCTCATTAAGCAACTATTGATTTGAGTTAAACAAAATATTCTATCTCGTGCGGAATACTGGCAGTAAATAAGACAAGAAAGCTACTTTCATTTAAATATTTCTTGGAACAAAACTTTGCCAGATAAAACGTTGCACAATGTAAAACACATTTTCGGTTCTATTTCGTTATAAAAATCTAATATTTAGCATGTAAATTGTAGATCAGTCTGATTTTATTTCCTTTTGAACATCCGCATGACCACATTTCTGTCATGCTTTCATTTTTGTCATTTTTGTATTTTCTAACAGTTTTTTGGCACCACATTTCTTAAAACGTAGGTTTAAGTCGAGAAATGTGCATTCAGACTCAGATTCTATTGAAAAAAGCATACCAAAAACAGTTATCACTTATTTATTCATTGTTAACTAGGATAATCACGTTGTTAGATATTTTTTCTAGTAGGTATACCATTTCTATAACTGCTAGTTTACGTAAATTAATTGTGTTAATTGTAGTAAAACCAAATAAGAAGTTTTTCTTAATATTCCAAAGAATTAACAATGGATATAAAACAAATAAGTTGAAAGGGGTCTGCCGACAAAAATAAGATGTTGGACAAAAGAACCAGCCTATATTACACGTCAGCATTTAAGAACGTATCTCATACTAATGATCACTTTCTTGACGTGCGCATGCAAAATAATTACAGTAAATTTTCTTTGAGATTTTAATGTATGCCAGATCATATCGCAGACATATCGCAGACATATCGCATACATATCGCCAGATAATCCGACAAGAGCAAAATATTCTAATTCAACTGTTAACCATTCCCAGACTGATGCTGGATCAACGTTTAGCACAAACTGATGCAAACGTAGCACAAACATAAACTTTTGTGTAACCTAATTGCGCTAACTCCACAGCTCGAGCAACAATTTCATCTTGTTGTTCGACTTTGAGACAACCGCGTTGCAACTACAACTACACAACACACAACCCATACTTTATTGAGCTTGCGCCGGCCAACTCGGGTATTTGCAGCTGATTGTTGCGCGGTAAATATTTGCCTGCCGCCCCCCAAACCCTTGCCGAGGGGTAACAGGACAACCGCTACCCGACAGGATAACCGTGCGGACGTGGATCACAGTTTTCAGCACGTGATTTACATAAGCCTTCCGTCAATTACCCTTAATTATACAGAGGGCGCCCTCATACTCGCATACGACGCCGAGGCCGCCGCGCCAGCCACTATTGCAAACTTCGACCCTTGTAAGTTGTAAGGACCCGAAGAGCGGGCCCGGTCGAGGTCCTTGGAAATATAATCAATTCCCGAACTCGGCGGTTTGTAAATCGCACCGGGCGTATGATAATCATTTCGAAATTAATTATCCGAAAGTTTGCCGGCTTGGCTTCATTACGGGAAGGCTATTGAATGAGGCGGCTCTCGGATATAAGTAGGTACAGGTTATGTCAGATGATGTGACGCATAGGAGATTAGGGCATGGGTGAAGTTGGTGGAAAGGTTAGTTAGTTAACCAATAGAAAAAATGTGTGTGTATTTTATAATCAACTAAAGAAGCGAATGATAATTAACCCAGGCCAGGATAATTTTTGGAAAAAACACCTGGGCCCGGATTTGAACCACGAACCCTCCAATTTCCGGTTGACAACTCTCCCAGTTGAGCTACAGAGGCTGTGGAGATTTATAGGTTTCATTTGTCACTTCAGGACTTGCAATCCGAGTTTCGAATTAATCAAACCCGTCGTGACACCTATTGGGGCTAGATGGAAGTTTGGCAACTAGGAATCGCTAAATGCTTATTGCTATGATAATATATTGTTGCTACAGCTCATAGAGATGAATAAATTCAAGGGAAAATGGAAAATAAAACCGATAAATTTCCACAGCCTCTGTAGCTCAACTGGGAGAGCTGTCAGCCGGAAATTGGAGGGTTCCTGGTTCAAATCCAGGCGGAGGTGCTTTTTCCAAAAATTATCCCCGCCTGAGTTAATTATCACTCGCTTCTTTAGTTGATTCTACATTACTGACGAGTTTACGTAATAACCATTTTCACTTGAATTTATTCATCTGTATGAGCTGTTTAGCAATAAACATTTAGCGATTCATAGTTACCAAACTTCCATCTAGTCCCAATAGGTGTCACGATAGGTTTGTTTAATTCTAAACTCGGATTGCAAGCCCTGAAGTGACAAATAAAACCTATAAATTTCCATAGCATCTGTAGCTCAACTGGGAGAGCTGTCAACCGGATATTGGAGGGTTCCTGGTTGAAACCCAGGCAGAGATGTTATTCAAAAAAATATGCTCATCTAGGTTAATTATCATTCCCTTCTTTAGTTGATAATATACAAATGATTTTGACCACAGTTCTATCAGCAAGTATCTATAGACTTGCTCTTATGCAGACTGGTCATCAAAATTACCGTTAAATTACATTTATCAAATAACTTTGACATTAATACAGAGTAGGTATGCAGACTGAGCCATTTTAATAAGCCATTAATTTTCTTTTACATTTACATTTTTCTGGTGTTTATTCTTAGTTCCTGATTCCTTACACTACCTTCCAATTTTATCATAGCCTCTAATAGAATATGTTTTGTTCTAGTCATAACCACATATGACCTAAAATTTTTTTCTTGTAATTATGTTTTCTAGCCATATTAGGGTAGGATAACCTTAGTACTTTATGCACTACAATTACTCCAAAGACTTTCAGAATGAACAGAAATATACGCGCTTTCAAAAAAATGTTGTCGTTATAATTTCCCCGACACAAGCGCCAATCAAAAGTTACGAATAAATTGCGCCATCTTGCCTGTACAACAATGTTACTTTTTAAATTATAATTTTCATTTTTTCAATTCTCTTAATGAAAATTTGCAGTGCTAATGTCAAACTTAGCAACTTAGCGGCCGATCAAAAGTTAATCAAAACGGTATCAAAATGGTATTAACATAAAGGGTCTACTTGCCACTGGGTCGCACACCTGCCCACTCAATCGCTGATGTCACCTGTACGTAGCTAGCTAATATTACCCATAAATAAATTTCCGGACAGTTTTGTATTTCATCCAGGGTGGATATCGAGAGAAAGCTTGGTGTTTCATTCCAACGTTTATAAAGAGAGTGGAGCAACCAGAGCGCGCTCCATCTACTCGGAGAGATGTTCATAAATTCAGTCTAAAAAGACAAGTTTTAGACTTAAGCTTAAAAAAAATCATAAATGTTCTACAAAATGTAAACTTTAAAAACTAAAACCTTCATTCAATTAAAAACCTCCCATAAAAACTAAAGATTGAGCAAGGTACATAAGTAAAAAACTTCGTGGTTATTTTCAGAGAAGTTACTCAACTAATTAATATTATTTGTGTTTGTTTATACGTGTTTTTGTTTGCTTTCAAATATGTTGATTTTGCGTGGAATATTTTTGGGATATTAAAATATCCGATATATGGGTCAATTCAGCACTGCTGGTTTCCCTATTTCCGTATTCTGCGTGTTTTCACTCTTTATGTATTTTGTCGATTGTTTATGTATCCAAAGTATACATAACAAATAAAAAAAAAACAAACAATACCAAAACAATATTACAAATTCCATTATAAACCTTACAGTTTTAATCCAAGTTACCTTATATATCCCCAAACCGCTAAAACCCAGTGAAACTCCACGTCTAACCCTTCGGTGAATATTCATCGTTCGATCGCATAAGTGGATAATAATATTGTGCCCGAGGACATTATTACTAGACACGGGTCGACGAAGCATGCGAAATATGTGCGAGGGCTACGCCAGCGTCGTCAGCGCGACCTCGTGGCTTTCCGTGGAAACTTGACTTGCTTAAGAAGGCGGAGACGCCTGACGATGGACGTCGGAGTGCACTTGAGCAGATCGATTTAGGCGCACGCCTTAATTCGAACCGCACTATCATCACGTACGGAATTTAATTAATACCGGCCCTAAAGTTTCCGCTAATCCGACATCAGTCCGTTGCCTAGGGCCGTACCTGGATCGTACGGATCGGGAGGTGTAGAGATCGCCGAGTATTTGTCCCTCTGCCCGCAAATGCCTGCAAATAGTTGGGTTTGTGATGGATTGTTCGGTTGGTATTGGAACGGTCGAATAGCTAGCTGCAATGTTTAGATTATGCAGGTCAAAGCAAATAATTTAGAAGAACCAATTGATAGGACCGGAAAATGGTTAGAAAGATCTTCTATTTATCAATCGTATGAATTTTTAGTGTGGATTGCATTTTCGTTTTTTCAGATATTTGATCTGCTTAAAATTATAATTGGGCTAACTTACACTTTTCTACTCTTTCTACTTTTCTCTGTACATTAGTCGAGGATTTTGGATATCGACACCCAGACTATGGTTTAAGTTAGCACTGAAAAGTTAGTTCTTAGTAATAATATTCTTAGTAATATTCTTAGTATCACTCAATCTAGATATCACTTCTTAGTACTGCATTATATGTGTGGAAAGTTAAAAATAATACATATTGTCAATTATTTAGAGTTTGTTTTTTGTCTTGCCACATATTGTGTTCTTCGTCTTCGTCTTTATTGAATCTGAACATATACAATTTTATTGAGTCCTGTTTTTACGGCATAATCTCGAAAATTACTTCATAGATACAAATGAATCGTGCCGAAAAAACGTCTATTTGGGCCCCTGAACATTTTTGACCAAGGTACAAAAAATGTCTGTATGTGGTGTGTATCTGTGTGTGTGTATGTCTCTATGTGTATGTGTACGCGATTTTTATGGCGACGATTCCGGAGAAACTACTAAAGGTATCGGGACGAAACGTCATATTTAGAAGTTCCATGACCAAACTTAGAGCTGAAAAGCCTTTGGTTCAAAAACGTCCACAGGAACTGGAGTTTACTCTTAGCATTTTGTAATGATTTTGCAAATGCGCCGCAATTTCTGTAATTTCGTCAACAAGTTAAATAATAAATTAAAGTAGATGAAATTCTGTTTAATTTCTGTCTATGACATTTTTTGGTAAAATTAATAGTTTAGCTGCAAGAGCAAATTCTATTTGATCGAGAGCAGTCGCATGTGCATTGATATGAATCCAGGATTTGACAAATATTTTTATTCTAACGACAGTTAACTCATACTATCTACTATCTACTGTCAATAGTATCAAAACATCTGTCAAATTACGTTACTACAAAAATTTCAAATATTGATCGACTAAAATTTGTAATCTCGTCTATAGATTGGCGTTTGAGTTTTCTTATGTTATGTACTTTATGTAATAGTGTACAAGTTTGCGAAAATCTATGGCCCCACAACTTGTATGCAATTTTGTATTTCAATATTTCTTTCGAGAAAGTTGCATAATTTAATAATAAAAAATAATGACAGAAATCCAAAGTACACAAATCCAAAAAAGGTAAGCCGATTGATAAAAAAACTAGAAAGCTTAAGAAAACGCTTAAGGCAAACAGCAAAAAGTTTTAATGTAGAATAAAATACAATGACAATTTTTCATTGTAAAATAATTAACCTTTCAGACACAGCAAAATAATGGTCCTTCATTTCAAAAGTGGTTATTACAAAAACCTCGCCATCTCTCGTTTCGATAGTATTGACACCTGTGTTTGAAGGCCCATAACTGTAAAACTACTGAACAGAAATCTGAAAAACTGAAAACTGAAAAAGTATGTCATACTCCTGAATCATTTCTACATAAGTTGTATTACTGCCAAAATTTTTTGCTTCGCGGTGTAAACATAAGCGCGAGATAAATGTAAAAAGTACCCAACTTTAGCAGCTTTCCCTCGTCTTTCCGATTTGTTTTCTTTTAAACCACTCACCACAAAAATTTGGGGGTTCTTCAATAGGTTGGCGGTTTTCTTTTCTTCAGTTTTTATGTAATTAAGGTTGCGAACAAGATTTTGATGGAAACCGATATATATCTCAGTAACTGTTGGAAGGACAACGCAGTTACCATGCAAATAATCCTTATTTACTGCGATACAGATACCTTGAATTGAATAGCGTTCCGACTATTTAATAATTTTTAAGACCGAAATAAACATGAACAAAAGTTTGCGCAGTTAGACTTCCCTCGCTTGTGGGTTTTGGTGCGAGGCAGTCGAACGAGATGCGGGTATAATCAATTGTACATCTAAATTCATTACCTATATTTAATTCGCAAAAACTATTCAAAATTTCGCAATTAAATTGTTCTGGTCGTATCGTACTAATAGTAAATAATCTTGCACTGTCCCAGCTACGTTTCCATTTACCGTTACGATTGACGTAATGCGCGCTGCATGAAATTTATATCATTCATATTAAATCCTGTTAAGAATAACTTTAAAAATACTATGCAATTCTTTTTCTACAGTCCCATTAACTAAACTATGACGATTTTACGTTTGTTTACGTGCATGTTTACGTGCATATCCCGTTATTCTGCTAATATTCGTTGCTGAGATATCTTCTTCCATGAAAATCTTGTTGGCAACCTTTAGCACAAAAACTGCAGAAAACTAAAAAGCCAATCTATAGAATAAGCTCTAAATAACACATGAACAAAAATTTTAATTTTTGTGGCAAGTGGTTTACTAGGAGAAAATTGACGGACTAAAGGTGCAAAAATCGGGTACCTTTCCTCACTTTTCTCGAGCTCATGTTTACACCGAGAGGCAAAAACATGTTGACAGTCATACAACTTATGGAGAAATGATTCAGAAGCATGACACACTTTATTTAAATTTTTTTTGTTCAGTAGTTTTACAGTTAGCCTTCGTAAGAGCCTTCAATGGCATGAAAAATAAAACTTTTCAGTATTTCAAATCAGCCGAAACCTCTCGATAGATAGATTGAAGTCCTCTTTCTTCGGAGCCAGTACATAAAGGTTACAAAAATCTAACAGTGCTACCATAAAATTACGCCACCACATTAAAAAAATCGTACTGCTGGTATCGTTCTTCTCTTATAAAGAATGCATGGGAATATTAAGTATGTGGATCTCTTGATGAAATGCCGGATGTGCTAGATTTCACTAAGAAAATAGGAAAAATGCGTGTATTAAAAATGTGTGTGTAATTGTATTTTGTTTAATACAAATTAATTTTAACTTTTATTCCTACAGCTCCTCATTAGAAGCTCGCATGAGCCTTCACTGCGGTCGAGTAGGTAATATGACAAGCACGAAATTAAGAACCCACGTATGAGGGCATAATTTAATATCCAGCGTGCACACGACACTGCAGATATTACATGAGAGCTCGTGTACAAGTATTACAGAATTAAATTAAATTGACAATAACTGCAGCCGTAATCTGCTTTACATATCGTCCGCTCGCCCAATAGGGAGAAAGAGAGTGAGCAATACAGAGACAGGAAGACACGGCGCACTCTGGCGGCGGAGGCGAGGTTGAACGATATTAATCTTCGCGAGGATTCCCTCCGCTTGGTACTGGCAATTCCGAAACATATAACAGTTTTTGTTTAGGCAAAGTGGCAATAACACTTAAAAATTTACAGCGTCCTATTTCATAACGTAAGTGGGCGGTATTTGGCCTTCCCGCAAGATTTCAACAACGCACGCGAGAGAGATAGGGACAACCGCGAAAGCTCAACATCGGATAAATAGGAATTACCGCAACCGCAACGTTTAAAAGCTGTGATTCCATCTAAGCGATTCCTTGCAGGTATTTTAATTGTATTGCACGAATAGTTTTGAAAGTTTTAATTATTCAGCTTGGTTGGTTGGTTAGTTACTAAATGCATCTTAAAGAAACATGCGGATTACTAAATAGGTATGATGTGAGAGAATATATACTTAAACGTAGACTGGAGTGAATAATTTGTTCTTTTGAGTTGGCAATTTGTGAGTTGGCAAGAAACCATTTTTAGTTCTGTATACTTAAGCCATACCAGCTACCAACACAAGAATCAACTGGAGCCAGACAGTAGAGAATTGACACATGTTGATCTGTGAATCGGTCAAAAGAAATCCGTGAGTGAGTCTAACGCTGGGGTTATGATTTTGGCGGCAAGGAGATGGTGTTAGATGAGACACGTCCTCTTTGTTTTGTTGTGCCACTCTGCTATATTATTTGGGTCATGTTAGTATTAGTTAATCATATATTTATGTAATAGAATTACGCATATTTTTGGAAATATAGAATAATGTTGTGTACTGGTTATGGCTTCCAATCCCGAGATTACGGGATCCCAAGAAATGATGAGGGTTTTCGGAATTAAAAACAGCACCTTTTCTGATTAAATTAAGCATCAAGCATAAAATGTTCGTTTTCACCAATATGTTGTTATAATAGGAAGAACAGATTTTGCAAGAACTAGATATAACTCAATATAGAGACAAACATGAACCTTTCGAACTTGATTAAGTCTGTATTTAAAAAAAAATTTGGAAAATTTGGTTCGATCAAACAATTTCTTTTGCCGTGGCAAAATTTTTTAACAAGTTTAAGATGTAAGAGCAAGCTATTATCTAATGGAGTATAAATTTTGTTTATTATTATTATTGTCAATATGCACACTTTGACACCTTTTACCCTTTGAACCGTCAATTTTGGTTTTCTACTTTTACGGTAAAATTTGAAAACTTGCATCATGTTTCGGGGTAAAAGATGTTGTCCAATAAAGTATATTTTAGGCGTTTCCTACTGACTGGATTTGGTAACTTTTGTCATCCCAGGCATTTTGATCCGACAATTTTCGCTTTTTTTTCATTAATCCCGGGATGGATTCCCAGGAACACACAATCTTTAATCCTGAAATCCGGGATCAGTATATTGTCCGGGATTGGAAGCCCTAGTACTTTAGGGTGACCAACATTTTAATACTGCAAGGGGCGTACATAAATAAATATTTTCATAAATTAAATCTCATTTTATAACTTAAACGGTCATAATTCTTGAATACTCTTTTTTTATCATTTTCAACTTATTCCTAATCCAATAACAAACATCTCATATAAATACTTCGGTGGTTGAGTGTTTTCTGCGTGATTTTATAAAAAAAAAAATGGATTTTTGAAGTTAGATGTTAGATTTTTTAAGCTAAAACTGAAATAAAAACATGCAAAATACTTTCTTTTCTTCTGTTTGTAATTCTTTTTTATTGCTTCCCTTCCAAAGAACATAGTTAATTTTCTAAAATTAGCTGCGCCAGCCATTGATGTGCTTATTAGATATTTGATGCATTGTTTTACTTTATTTATGTTTTATGTAAACTATAAAAAAAAAATCTAGGTCCGACCGGTTATGTGGTCTTATTGTCCAATATGGAATTGTCTGTTAAAATTCAGTTGCATTTGCATTTTCGTTTTTCAACTACATTTATCAATCTTTAATGATTTAACAATTTTCTGTGGACTAATTCGAAAATTTAATCTTTAATTGTTATTTATAATTAATATTTTATTCTTTTGTGTATTTTTTTGCAATCTTATGACTATGAAATCCATACATCTACTTGAACAATCATAACCTCAAAGGCACAGATGTGGCTCAATAAGATTCGATCTTGACTAAATTCATGCAGCAGTTCTACCCTATATTATTAATAACGGGGAAAATGGTTTCTTAACCCTCCAGCCGCGGGAAACGCGATTTCCCCGTTCACGATTTCCCGCGATTTCCTGCGCTTTTCTGCAGAAAAATTGAAAACTTGCTCGCGTCAGGAGGGTTAATTAAATGTTTTGTAAAAAAGTTTTGTAATTTCTCAATTTCGACATTAAAATCAAGTCGTTTTTCTATTTCTTTTTTAAAGAGTGCTGTCTTCTAAATTCTGGACATTAGAATAAAATCATCAAAAAGCGGGACAAAATTTGGGATGCTTCATGAGGCGGGACAGTTGGTCACCTAATAGCACTTGTGCATTTTAATATTACTAAACAAGCCCTCGTGAATAAATATTTTTTAGAAGCCTTCAGTTTCATTCAAACTACAATTTAGTTTAATAAAAGTTCAATATTAACTTAACAAACTGTAAGATACAGAATCCATTACTAGGACTGGTGCTTCCGGCTACCATGAGTAAACAATATATAATTTAATTAGGGTTGTAGGTAAATAAATGACAATCCAAGTCGACAACAGAAAATTTGAATAAACATTTTAATCACAGTTATGTCACTAAAGAATGAAGCTACAACTTAACAAATTTCTAAGTGATGGGGTATAACAAAAAAATAAATTCCTGATCGTTAAATGAAAATATTCAAGAACAAATCATTAATATTCTGTTTGCTGTTTTTATCAGAATGAATCACAACGTGACCTACCGGTATAATTTTGTTGAAAATGAGATCGAAATAATAACAACAAACAACTGCTTCTAATTAATAACAATAATTAATAAACAGAGGTCCTCGGGTTATTTCGTAACGGTTTGCTGTATGGTTGATTCGGGTTCGTATATTCATCGCTGGCAGGAACAAATAGCTTTGGTGGGGGAAGGCTCACACAAACAAGATTTTAGCTACAATAAACGTTGATGTCCGCAGGGTAGAGATTATAATACGCCGGACAACAACGTAACAAACAAACAGTTAGAACGGAACCCTCACATTTAATACCTACCTGTTCAGCCAAACTTGGCAATATACGAGATGGGTTATCGGCCTCAGCAAGAGGTGGCTGAATTTAGTAGATATTATTTACCAAGAAACCTGTAGCTTATTTTAGTTCTTTGTTCGTAATGCGCAATGTGTTAATTTAAAAGATAGCTCGAAGCATGAGCTCCATATTGCCAATAATTCTTATAATAATTGTGAAATTACCTTTTAGATAAGCCTGATGATGACGAAAAATGACGAAATCGATCGCTCTGCTTTTAAAATAAAAATCTAATACTCGTTATGACGTTCTGCGTTTTCCTTAATTATTGATAGAATTCACGAGTATGACAGGATGGAAATTTTCGTGCACATTATCCATATTGCCGGTATGGTGTTTTACCAATTGAACTACCAAGTGATTACGTGAATTTTCTCTAATACGTGTCCAAATTTTCGTTACAATTGAGGGCTGATGCGGACAAAATTCCTCCTCATTGCGCTGTATTCGCGATATAGTTTCAAGATGAACAACTGCATTGTTACATTTTGTTATTCCTGGTCGGTGCTCTCATTTATTATACTTTATTCTGCGCACCGCGGTGCCGTTATTTCGAGGTCATAAATCACAATGCATCGTTATTTTCTTGAACGCAGACGCGGAAGGAGGTTAATGCTGATCTCGGATTGTGTATTGTTCCGTGAGATGCAGAATTGCACATAGCGGGATGCGGCAGTGGCGGAGGCGCGTCCTTCAATTTTTGTTTCACGGCGAAATTTGTAAAGCTCGGTTGGAGTGTCTCTATGTGTGCGATTTATAGCGACAATTTTTACCAGATTACTAGGAAAGATTTTGGATATTTACCTGGAATAACATTCATACGTTTAAGATTAGTTATTTTTCTTTCTACCTTATTTTGATTTACGAATTTAAATAAGTATAGCCCGGTTCAACAAATGAAGATTCTAAAAAATGTTTTTAAAGGTAAGTTGATGTTTGATGTGAAGGCAATAATTTGCATCAATATTTTAGAATACGTAGTTTGCGTTGAAAGTTGAGCGCAAAATTACAACAATAACCTATAACAAAATAATGGAAATGACAGCTTCCAGTTAACAGCTTTAAAGGAAGAAAACACTCTGTACAATTTCTAGTTGGCACAAGCAAAATATTAATAGCTTTTGGTGTAGAGATAATTCATTGACCTTGTGCCTTTTTTACAGCGGTGGGTTGGTTTGACAATGACCAAAAGAAGTTTGAAATAACATTAGTAAACCCGAATAAGTTGTAAGGAATAACAGCTCTTGCATAAGAATAAACCAAAAACATACAATACAAGATTTATCAAATTTAACCTGGAATTATTTCCTTTGTCAAGAATGGAACACCAATGGTGTTATTGTAAGAAAAAACTCATTCGCCTTTTAGAAATAAAATTTAATTGCGAAATTTTACTACTACCTAATCGTGTTCAATTTGACCAAAAACCATATTACACGTTTCATTTAAAAAATGATATTAACGTGACCAAATTAAAAAGGGGAATAACCGATGTATAAACTAATTTTGCAATTATTGGGGCTACATGTTTCGGAAATCTAAATTTCCGTCTTCAGGCCATGCGTCAAAGCCGAATAGCTAAAGTTTGTATGGAAAAGTAGGGTTAGGATTGCTTGGTGTACAATATCTTGCAATATATCACGCTTAAGATCTAATCAAACTACGTTTGAAGAAAGCATCATGTCATGATATTAGGGATCTTTTTCTCTATATATTATTGTGTAAATTTAATTTTATTTGTTCCCACAAAGCTTTGGATTTGGGAATTCTGATTCTACTTCTAGCATAGATTCGGTACAAAAAATCTTAAGGATTCTGTGTCGCATATTTAAAAATATAAATAATCGTATTTGAATAGAAACTATATAATGGTATAACATATTGTTTCTACTTTGCGTTCGTTATAAACTCATAACGAAACCGCTTTCGGTGTCGTTATGAAAACACTGATCACAAACTTTTAGTTCCATTTAGGCACTCCTCGCTACACTCGTCGTTCCAAAACAACTCGTGTCAATTTTTGTCTATTTTTGTGAATTTTTTATTATGTTATAATATACTATTATATATTTTTAAATATCAAAAGGGGGAAAAATTTTAGTTTTTGGGACACAATGCACAAAGTTTCCTGTAATTTCGAGCACATTATATTCACTGGATTTCGAGGTTAGCCAACTGGCATTATTTCACTACAAGTAGAATATAGTTTTTGCAACATTTAAGTCCAATATTAATGGGAATAAAAATATTTCAACTAAAATGTCTTCACTCAATTCAAGGTACAATTTTCCGGGCTACTTAATTTCACGTAGCTTCTTATAATTAATTTCGTTGTTATTAGTTTCACATTTGTAACACAATAAGCACTGATAAGCATATTGATGACCCGGAGCGTCTTGTTTTAGAATATAATTAGGAAAATATAGAAGATTGAACTATGCCCTACGTATTTTGTTTCTGATACCAAACTATTTTATGATTTGGATGAAAACTAAAAAGACATTTCATATAAAAAATAAACCGGACCAGGCTTTTATCTTTGAAGAAAAAAACTGGACATTTGGTTAAAGCAGAATTTTTAACCCTAGACCACTGTTTGGGCAGCTATGTCAGCTGACAACATTACTGGGTCCCTTCTACTGGGTTCCTTCTACAAATTTTTAACCACAAAAATGGAAATAAATGCTCTAAGTGGCAACACGTTTTACAACATACTGTGTGACTGTTTTCCTATGAAATAGTTTTATAAAACATCGATGTTTTCACAATGTTTCAGGCCACCTAGGGAAATAAAAACGGCACATAAGACTTCAGGTTGAACTGAAACATATTTCAGTGAAGAAAAAAAAACCACACACAAACGTGACTTTTACGCAATATTTAACCCGCCAGAGCAACAATTTATGGTTCTGCGGCGACCGTCGATATACGTCTCCCACGTAATGAAGCCCGTATTAGGGTCAGAGCCGATGGAAAACCGAACGAAAATGGGACGCGGACGCGGTGTGCGTCCTCCGGTCAACTAAATCACTGGCAAAACAGTTGCCTGCCCCACGGTCAGCACGGCCGGCCTGGATAAATAAAGGTCCATTCATCTTGCACGTCCACTAGAACAATTTAATATATTTGCCGAAGATTTTCCTTAATCCAAACCTCCTTCGGGGCGACCTTTATCTAATCAATTTACGGCCAAACACAATATCGCCCCGGGAAGTACACACACGTGTATCTATTGATGAAAGCAGAGTACCGGGAACAATAGGGGCGAACCGCAAGGGACCTGTACCGGTACTAGTAGCGGATAGTAGGTACCGGAGTCCGGAGTGTCAATATAATGAAGTAGATTTTTCAGATGTTGGTCAATTTAGAGAATTTCATTTAGTCCATGGAATACCGCCTTGGGATTCATCACACTGTAAACTTTTCAATTGGGAAGTTACAACTGAAAAGTATACAGGATGGTGTATGAAATATGTGCCTGACAACAATAAGTGATAAGCTACACAGTGCCCAATAGGGTGGTTCAAATTGGGTATATTTATTTAGAAAGCAACGATCCCGCCAAAATTATTTCCAAATTCAAAAAAAGCGGAATTCGAAATTTTGATTCTTAATGGTGCCTGTCGAGGCCTCAAATTTGCATAAGAAAATGCATGGGAATATTTTTCGAATAATTGTTCGAGGTTTGCGAAAACTTACGACTAAAGTTATAGGATTTGTAGAGGACTTTCCAAGGAAGAATTTGATCTATCATATATATGGATTAGATGCCCCCAACCTACCCCCACAGTGCCCTGAAAACTACCCTTAAATGAAAAAATGTAGATTATTCAGAAAATTTACCCTTCCAATTATTTCATTCTCCTTTTTCTCATAGAAATCATTATTATAAGTCCAGTGAGATATTTATAAACATTTGTCATTTAATCTCCATTTGTTTAAACAAATTTTATTTGTTTAAATAATTCGTTTTTCTCGAAAATCCGTCTGAACTCTGTTTTCTGAGTTCGAAATGGCAGTTTATTACCTTAGAGCAGTGGTTTCCAAACTGGGGGGCACGCCCCCCTTGGGGGGCGCGAGGTTGTTGCTGGGGGGGCGCGAAACTATTACCGAAAATTGTATGTTTACGCTACTACTTATTACTAGATATGTTAAACATATTGTAAATAAACACTAATATGTAAACGAGGTTATGTTTTGGTGTTTCCCGCAAGAACTACCTAAATATTGTTTTGATTGGCTACGAAAACTCTTACGCTAACGCCATCTTACGCCTTTACTTATAATGGTGTAGGTGCTACACTGTATGACTGTAGGAAGTCTAGCCCAATTGCGGCCAACTTCAAGTGATTGTCAAAGTTAGACCTGTATTTTCGTGTTTAAAGTTTGTGTATTTATATGTGAAAATATCTTTTCTCAAGATGGACAAATTCGTAACTGGGTTGAAGAGAAAGCGTACCGAAGCTGATGAACCAAGTAAGAGTAATTTAAGCAGCGCAAATCGCAATAAATGTAGAAAATATGATCCAGCGTACTTATCATTGGGATTTACAAGTACACTTATTAACGGACAAGAAAGACCACAGTGTGTGCTTTGCTTGATTATTTTGGCGGCAGATAGCATGAAACCTAACAAATTACAACAACACCTGGAAACACATCATGCAGAACACATTGGCAAAGCAAGGGAGTTTTTTCAAAGAAAATTAGATACGTTCGACAAACAAAAAAAAACATTTTCAAAAACAATGTCTGTAACATCGAAAGCATTACTTGCTTCATATAAAGTTGCTCATAGAATAGCTAAATGTAAAAAACCCCA
Source organism: Melinopterus prodromus (assembly GCA_964023965.1). Classification (NCBI taxonomy): domain Eukaryota; kingdom Metazoa; phylum Arthropoda; class Insecta; order Coleoptera; family Scarabaeidae; genus Melinopterus; species Melinopterus prodromus. Next base: position 16,165,254 of record OZ030390.1, on the reverse strand, counting down.
TACGATAGGAGAACATTTAATACTACCTGCAGCTAGTGACATTGTGGAAACAATGCTTGGCGAGTCATATGCTGATCAACTTCGACTTATTCCACTTGCAGACCACACGGTGGGAAGAAGAATCGTCGATATAGCCGATGATATTTCTGATCAATTGATAGACCAACTAAAAACTTCTTCTTTTGCTCTGCAAGTCGATGAAGCAACAGACGTGATTAAAGACGCTCATTTGATAGCATATGTTAGATACGTGGTTGATACTGATATTAGAGAAGACATATTATTTTGTAGAAAAATAGAAGGAAATACTACAGCAAAGGAAATTTTCAATATAATTGATATTTTTTTTAAAGAAAATTATATTCTTTGGAACAATTGCATTGGACTCTGCACAGATGGTGCACAATCTATGGCAGGGCGATATGCAGGTCTTCAGGCACTAGTGCGAAAGCTGGCTCCTCGTGCAATTTGGACACATTGCATGCTACATAGGCAACAACTTGTTTCAAAAAATATGAGTGTGGATCTAGAAGACGTATTTAGAATTCTTACTAAAGTGATCAATTTTATTAAAAACAGCCCATTAAAAGCACGAATGTTTGCTAAATTGTGTGAGGATATGGGATCAGAACGAAGAGCACTTCTATATTATTGTGAGACGCGTTGGCTTTCTCGTGCGAGTGTATTACAACGAGTGTTCGATCTTAAGGAAGAAATTGCAACGTTTCTCAGCGAAAATAATAGAAGTGAAGCAAACATATTTAAGGATAAAACATTTCTCTTAAAACTATCATATTTGGTCGATATTTTAAAAAAATTGAGTATTTTGAATAAGTCTTTGCAAGGTCCTCAACTTAATGTTCTTATTCAGAAAGATAAAGTTACTGCATTTATTAAAAAACTAGAATTATGGACAACAAATTTAAAAAATAACAACTTTGATATGTTTCCTAATTTCAAAGCAACCTGTCCTGCAGATAAACTGGAAGAAAGCAAAGTCATTCTTATCACTCACTTGAACGGTCTTCTAAACCAATTTTCATTTTATTTTTTTTGAGTGGATCAGAAACCCATTGATAATTCAAAACTGACGCCTTTGATCTGCCATCAGCAGAACAAGAACTGCTCAGTGAATTATCGTGTGATACAACATTGAAAAATATTTTTGTGGAAGAAAATGTTATTCAGTTTTGGTTACGAGTGAAGAAAGAGTTTCCTACTTTGACAGAAAAAGCTTTAGAAATACTATTACCGTTTGTTACATCTTATTTGTGTGAAACTGGATTTTCCGGTGTAGCTGTTTTAAAAACTAAATATCGATCAAGATTAGTAATTGAAAAAGAATTGCGAGTTGCTGTATCTTCCATGACACCCAGGTTTGAGAAAATTTGCGCCCAAAAACAAGCCCACCCGTCGCACTAGAATTATTACACACTTACCTATTATATTAACTGAATTATGTATTCTGTTTGGTTTTATGTTGTATTTTATTTGATCACATACATTTAAAATATTATTGTTCTTTAATAAATATATGTGTCTTTTATGTATATGACGATGTATAAGAAATATTTGTTATGTTCTATTATATTTATATTTTTTATGTATTAAATAAATATTCTGTTTTTTATACTTGTTGTCTTTATTTATTTGAACATATTGAAAAAATTATTACTGTTCCTCTGAAAAATATCTGTTTGAATAATATGCTATATACAATTTCTAGCAAATAAAGTGTGACACAATTATACATACAGAATGTTAGTAGCTACATATCTTAAAAATGTTAAGGGGGGGCGCAAAAATGTTTGATCACAAAAGGGGGGCGACGGTACGAAAAGTTTGGAAACCACTGCCTTAGAGTGACATTATTCATTTAAGAAATCCTTCTTTAAACAATAAATTACTATTCATTTTCAACTTTTTTCTAATTATGGTCAAAATTCAGAAATTAACTCATAAATTTAAGATATCTTGCCTATATTATCTATTAAAACTATTTTGCAATTCAGCCAAAAGTAATTTTTTTAGACCGTTATTCGGGCCAATGTTGTTCTCAAGTGACACCACTTATACTTTGGGATGATTTCTATTGTTTAAATAATAAAATATTTCTTTCCTAATGGAACCGAACACTCGATTTTTCATTGCCACGCATTTATTCGGTTCAAATTCGAGTATCGATATCAGAAGCGAGCGCTCTGTTGCAATCGACCATATGTAACCAGGTCCCTGCTTCAAATCCAGGCTGTGGCTGTAATTTTTAATTTAGTTTAAAATTTACATACCACCAGTATATCACCATCATGCATTTGAATAATATTTTATTATTTAAACAATGGACATTATCCTAAAATATAAATGTTGTCACTTGACAATAACAGTTGACCAGACCGATCCAAAAAAATGAATATTGGGAGAATTGCAAAAAAAATTGTTTAAACAAATGGAATTTGTTTAAACAAATATGGTCTTATTAGCTAATAACATAGGCAAGATACCTCGAACATGAAATTTATAAGTTAATTACACAAAAAAGCTGTTGAAAAAACAGTTGAAAGCAATAGGAAGAATTTGTTTAGTGAATAATGCCACTCTAAGATAATAAACTGCCATTTCGAACTCAGAAAACATGTGTTCGACGGCGTTTCGAGAAAAGCGAATTATGTAAACAAATGCAAATTGTTTCAACAAATGGAAATTACCTGACAAATCTTTATAAGTATTCAACTAGACGTATAGTAATGATTTCAATGAGAAAAGAGAGAATGAAGTGATTAGAAGGGTAAATTTTCTCAAGAATGTAAATTTTTCATTTAAGGCTAGTTTTCAGGGCACTGTGGAGGTGGGTTGGGGGCGTCAAAGCCATATGTATAATAGCTCAAATGCTTCATTGGAACGCCCTCTACAAGTCCTATAACTTTAATCTTAATTTAGCCCAAACCCCTGACAATTATTCGAAAAATGCCAAAAATTGTTTTTTCCCATGCATTTTCTTATGTAAATTTGATGTATCAATAGGCACCATTAAAAATCAAAATTTCGAAGAAGAAAAAAAAAACGAGTCCATTTTCTTGGATTTGGAAACGATTTGGGGGTATCGCCGCATTCTACCACCACAAAAACTATTGCAATGCATTTTTGAACCAAAATATTTGTTATTTTTTGTGAAAACTTAAAATTATTGTAATGTCGACCGAACAGAACTAGCATGGGTACGTACACACAACCCTTAATAGTAATAAAAGCAATAGATTGTGTTAAAATTGTCGAAATTGAGCGAAAAATATATGACATAATAACATAATATATGTGCATTTTTTAGCACTAATAGGTTCTATTATCGATCTGTGGCAAAACTACCATAAATACAGAAAACCCTTTGCTATCAATTGTTGTATACGTTATGAGAATCGAGGGAAAAGATATATATCTATAACTGGAGCGTTTCTTGACTGGAAAAACCGGGAAAAACTATTGGGAAATTCCTGAAGACTTGTGTTTGCGACTGGTCAATTGAAATCGCATTATTATCAGTTACATAATAGCTGAGATATGAGATCGGAGATTTCCCCGAATTTCGAACAAATGATTTGATAGATCGCGAAAAACTACTGTAGAATTAGGACGTTAAGAGCTTATCAATTAATTAACATTTGTTCGGTGAAAAAAGACGTCAACACGGATTTGATATTTTAGCTGCAAAATGGGTATGATCATTGATCAGTAACAATAACTCGAAAAAATGTTAACAATTTTTTTGACAATTTACAGATTATTCTAATTTTATGGTTTCACATAATTTTGTACAAAACAACAAGAAAAAATTTAAATAACTCACAACTCTGGAGAATGTGAATTTTAGGAATGGAAAGTAAATACGCGTTGTGGATTTGTCTCTGTCACGGTTTTCAAAAAAGTAAAAAAAAAACCACGATGCAAAATAAGCCATTTGCCTTTGATTGCTTGAGTTTATAGCGACTCAACCTCTTAGAAACGTTCAAAGTATCTAAAAAAAACCTCAAGCATTAAGTTGTACGTAAAATCGTAAAAAGTTTGTTCAACGCCGTTCTTAAAGTACACAGATGAGAAACCATAACGGATGACAATCATTCATCATCAAGTATTTTGTTTTTTTTAATTTTATGGTCACGTTTATTTCAGAATGTATGTATGAAATGATGTGATATGCTTTATAAATAAGAATTATTATTATTATTTTATGACGGTTATGTGATTTTATGCAGTGCAGTACATGAATGAGCAACTTTTGATATAAAGAACTTACGGAAAAGCGTTGTTTCATTTGGTATACTAAAATTAAATTGGGCTAAAAGATCGTGCCAATTTCAGAGACAGCTTAGGAAAGAGGTCGTATGGGAGCACCAAAATCTAGTGAAATTGCTACAAATATGACACAAAGCAGCTTCACTTTAATTTTCGTCAGAGAATTTAAATTAATGTTTGTTTTAAATGAGGTATTTTATCTTGTATTTGATGATCCACTTTCTTCAACTATCCGCAGCTTACAAACCGTGCGTTTCCGGATTTTTTACCACTTTTACCTTCATATGGACATCTTCTGATACCACTCCCAAGAGTTTTGTTATCATGAGTTATGTCCAATGTGAAATATTATTCAAAGCCTTCATCTTTCACTCCCTCAATGACAATTAATTTAGTAACACTTTAGGATTCAACAACTCCAAAATCCAATAATCCCATCGGACGACCAAGACAATTGCCCAATAAAACAAACCGCGCCGCAACTGAAGTGATTGCGACGACGGTAGCAATGCATCAACCGTCGTCGTCGTCGTCGCATCAAATAAACCCCAAAAACTGCACCAACCCGGAAGAACTCCTCCTCCGGATTATCCAACATTACCAATGATTTATGCATTCCTTCTACGCGCCGCCGGCGGCGTTTTTGCCCCACGGACCGAATCGGCACGAAGAGAATTCGTACGACGGAGCGGACTAGTGCCGTCCAGGGAAAAGACGACGGCCCGCACCATGTCGATCGGGGCGGAGGAGCAGGAGGCTAGTGCAGCCGGGCGAAGGCCGAACCGAACGAACGCACACGTCCGTATCGGATGCCCACTCCTCTGCGACATGCTGAGTCGACTGAACGATTTTACGGCGAGTTTTGTCGGGATATCGGGGCTGCTTGCAGGAATTTCACTCACGTCCAGGAGGACATTGTCTCGCATATTTGTTTATCCTAAAAAGTTACTTAAGGTGCCCACTTTTCGAAAGAGGTTAACTATAAACCTAGATAAGTATAAACCTAGAGAAATCCACTGCACTGCCCATCCACCTGAACAGTCACAAAATAGAGCAAATATCGCAAACAAAGTATCTTGGCCTAACTATCACAGACAATATGAAATGGGACGTGCATATAAATAAAATTAGAAACAAACATGCCATAGCACTAGCACAATTGCGGAAAATCAGAAAATTTGTACCAAATCCAACCAAAAAGGCCACCTACCATGCCATGTTCCTCGCGAACATAAATTACTTAAGAACGATCTGGCGTACAACTACACAGAAAAACATAAACACATTACAGATCCAACAAAACAAGATCTTAAAGACACTGTATAACTTTGATTACACAACGCCAACAAGTTTCCTATACAAACAAACGGGAGAACTGACGATTCGCGAAACACTAAAGATGAACGACATAACGTTGATTCATAAGATACAAAACAAACTAATGAAAACGGACATGACACTAACTACGAACTACGACATCCATAACGTCAATACAAGACAACGACACAAATTACGCACTCACAGAGTAAAAAAGTTTAAAAACCGGATGAACATTACGACAACATCAATTTGCACTTACAATGACATACAAGACAAATACAAAAAACTCAGCAACAAACAATTTAAACAAAGAGTCCGGACCATTCAACTCGAGATGAGGACTTAAGAAGAACCTAGAGATTAGCGACAACCAGACACTTTCGATACCGCTAGCCTGAGGACGATATTCTCATCACTCGAGGTGACGACAGAGGGAAAAACTGTGAAAATGTAATATAATCGTATTATTTATGTAATCATGATTGCTGTACAGTAGAATAAATAAAGTTTAATAATAATAATAATTATAGGCTCAGTTGGAAAACACCTTGCCAAAGCCACAAACACCGCCAAGGGAACAAGGGCGTGCCTTTGAGACTTCGGCAGAAACTGGAGCCTCATCCCAAGATGATAATAGTGGCTTTAGATAACTATAATCATAACTAAAAACAATGACATCTCAACACAAAGAAAGTTGAATAAACTACAAAGACTTAAGGTAAACGCCCCCAAATTCCGACAGATTCAGGAATTTTTGTTTTATTTGTAACCAATTTATATTTATGCGGTAGTAATGACTACGTCAACTTTTTTAAACATTTATTTCCTCCTGAAGGAATCTGGCTATTCATTTTTAAAGAAAATTTATAATAGTTATGTAATTTATATTATATTTTATAAGTTTAACAATTGCCCCTAATTCCGACACTAAGCGCATATTTTGATCCAAAATCCGACATCTCAGTGAACCTAATTCCGACAGTGCTCCTAAATCAGACACTTGTTTTATTCCGATAAAAACACACATTCAAGTAAATATTAAGTGTTTTAAATATTGCTAAATAAGATTTATTATTAAGAAATACTAAACATTTATGTTTTACTATTTTTAATGAAACACAGTATAAAATAAGTCCTTGGTCTTCTTCAGTCTGCCCTCTCTCCCTCATCTGTATTTTAATGTTTCTTGCATCTGGTTTTCTTTGGTGCAGATTTTTATTCTGTACCTTTTTCGATTCATTTCTTATTTCTCTAGAATGATTTTCTTTTGTGCTTTCTTCCTTTTTATTAACAAATATTCTCTGCAAGCATTAGATAATAATGTTACAGAAGAACAGCTTATTTTTACTTTATTCAGGCCAGAATAAAGAATTTCTAATGTATGTCGATGGCATGACTTCAACTGTTATCTCCAAAGGTGCCGTATTAATGCTAAAATCAGTACTCTTTGCTGCTAGTGTCATAATTAGGGATTATTGATGTTCATAATTCCGACACTCACGTCGGAATTTGGACAAAATGCGTACAATTAATTGTAATATAGCAAACGATGTAAAATATGTTATTTTCTTGTGTAAGGACAGCAATAGAGCCATATGTACTACTTCTAATTATGTACACAATTCCGACACACACGTCTGATTTAAGGACGTGCTATATTTACAAGTATCTACCTAATTCCGACACCCCTAAATTTGTAAATAATAGTGGTTAAAAGAGTAGGTTAAAATAGAAGTCGAATTGCAGTTACCGTAAAAGGAAAAAAAAATCAACTTTTAGCATAATACTCAATTATCAAGATTAGTCTAACTTTTAGGTTATATTCTGACCGTTAGAACATTGGTAGAATAAGAAACGATTGTGGGTTGATAAGTGTAATGTCAAATCAACAAACCGGATGTCCTAAAATAAAGTTCAATGTTGTAGATTTCTTATTTTATCCAACTAAACAGAAATATGTCGGGACATTTAGGACATTGTTCGAATTTGGGTCGTTTACCTTATATGCTTAAGCGTCACAAAGGCCATGAGAACGTGCCACAGCTGTGAAGGTCATACTTAACCTCACACCATTGACCTGAGTGACTTGAGCAAAGGAGTCGAAATTTGACAGAAAGAGTGAACAACTCTTTTTGTCTTTCATGAGGCAAGAAGTTTATCGGCTTCCCTGCCACAAAGACAAAACAGACCTTCGAACTGCGAATGGAAGACCTAAGTACGATTACGGGTCACAGGGTCATACATGAAATGAAAATGGATCAGAAAAATGATGATACATGCAGGCTATACGATCAAGCACCCAAAACTGCGTAGCGTTACTGCGCTCCAAAAGTCCTCTAAGCATAATAGTCTTCATAGAAAGGGTAAAGATGAAAGGCTCCTAAACGCAAAGGAAGAAATCCCAAACAATCAATCCTGGCTGAACCTCGATTATCTCTATTTACCCAGTTTACGTTCCAAGTGATAATAAGAAGTACTTTTTTTCAACGGCTTTGGGAGCTAGGTAGCAATAAAACTTTGTCTACTTTATTGCTGCCATTTTGCCTTATTTTAAGTCTTCATCATAGCCAAAACAAAATAGGTATAATACAAAACAGTCAAAATATATACCTAAAAATATTAATAAAAAGAAAAGCTTTCCTTGGTTTACTCTGTTTCTCTAATGGCCGCGCAGTCAATTTCGATTCAGCCAGAATTCTTATCACGGAGTCCAAGTATAGGTTTAATACAAGACAGTCAAAATATTTACCTTAAAGTAAGGTCAAATTTCAAACAAATTCATTCACATGTGGCAGCCGACGAACCTTAACAATGAACACAATTAGACTACGCGTTTTTTACAGTTGGACTCTTTGATACGAATTCTGGTTGAATTTGACGAAATTGACTGCGTGGCCACTCGACAAAGCGACTAAAGCAAAGGCAATTTTTCTCTTTTATTAACATTTTTATTTATATATTATGACTGTCTTGTATTAAATCTATTGTTTTTTGGATTAATGCTAAAAATAGAGCCGATACGTCATCATCAGAGCAGACAAAAGTTTTATTGCTACGTAGCTCCCATATCCGTTGAAAAACATATTTCTAACTCTCTAAAGAATGTGTTGGTCAACTACCATACTACCAGTAGTACCTATAAGTAGTTCAATGAAGCAAAGTGGGTAGTACCAAAAAACACAGAAGTAATTTCTTAAAAAGTTGTCAATCAGCGCATATACACATAGTCTTTCGAAAAAGTATTGCTGTAATATTTTTGCACTTACGATGTCAAAGTCTACATCCATTGGCATTTGAGTAATCAAAAATCTATGCGTATTTGAATCGCTCAAAATGTGTGATTTAACCACCATTATTTATAAATTTAGGCATGTAGGAATGAGGTACATGTAAATATGGCACGTCCTTAAGTCAGACGTGTGTTGGAATTCTGTACATGATTAGAAGTAATACAAATGGCTCTATTGCTGTCTTTACACAAGAAAATAACATATTTTACATCGTTTGCTTTATCACAATTAATTGTACCCATTTTTTCCAAATTCTGACACAAGTGTCGGAATTACGGACATCAATAATCCTTCATTATTACACTAGCAGCACAGAGTAGCGATTTTAGCATTAATGCACCACCTATGATGATAACAGTAGAACTCATGCCAATACCATTAAAAAAATCATTATTCTGACCTCAAAGACCCAAATAAAGAAAAAAGGAACTGCTCTTCTGTAACACTAATATCTAATGCTTGGAAATATATTTGTTAAGAAAAAAAGGAAAGCACAAAAGAAAATCATTGTAGAGAAATAAGAAAGGAAGAGAAAAAGAAACAGAATAAAAAGCTGCGCCAAGAAAACCGTTCCAGATGCAAGAAACATTAAAATACAGATGAAGGAGAGAGGGTAGACTGAAGAAGACTAATGACTTATTTTATACTGTTTCATTAATAATGGTAAACGCAAATGTTTAACATTTCTTAATAATAAGTCTTTTTTTAACATATATTTAAATTTATAAAAATTTAAATTTAAATATTTATATATGTCGGAATAATGTACTAGTTGCGATAACAAAATAAAATCGTACACGCCTTGGTCACAACTAAACATTTCAGTGTTTTATTATTATAACACGACACAGATATAAATAAATTAATTACCTTAGTGTTCCCGAATGATTGTGGGCAGTTTATATCGAAGAATTGTGGAAAATTACAAAACGGTTTCACTACACAATAGTTACGTCACTCAAACACGAATACCGATACCGTATGCTAGTGAAAAATAGCAATAATTACTTAAGCAAATTAAGAATCAAAACCGTGCCGCTCTAAGACGTATATACGGAACCGAAAAACGAGGTGAACTGAAGCGTTGATGTGTTGACCGGGAAAACCATATGTTGCGACTTGGTGTTGTCGACGTCACAGACCAGTTTTTCTATGCTTTCGAGCTGACCTGGCCGCCGCGGCGCGGCGTTCAAATACACGTATTTTGCCTATGCATACTACGTATGAATTTTCTGTGTTCTAATTTAATTTTAGCAATTTTGTACCGATGTGGCTACGAATATAAATAATTACGGCGATGCACAGTGGCCGATGTTGCACTTTTAGACGATCAATATTAAGTGTTTGTTGTAAATGTAAAAGTCGCGAATAAACGAGAGAATAAACGAGAAAAAGTTTAAGTAGTACATTTAAATTATATAAAAAATCGGCTATGAAGGGAAATAAATCCATTACGGTTGCCCTTTTGGGATTCGACGCAGTGTGTTGAATTATTGTATAGCTTCCGCCAATTTTACTACAGCCTAGCACCCCTAAAATCTACCCCGTAAAGTGCACGTTATCGGTTTTTCGCATTTAACCGCAAAACGGTCACGATTTCGTAATTTTTTGCTCCTGTACGAAAAGAATATTTATAAAAATCTGCACAAACACTGGTTGTTCTCAAATTACTAGTGCCGCAATATATATATATATACTATATATGGAATATGACGTAAATAGAATCCAAGTGAGAAGTAATTTTTAAAATTAATTAAAAGGATACGGTCTCAGCCCGGATCCGACAGCTCCGACCGGGCTCAGTAGTTCAGCGGTAGAGCAATTCCCCGGCAAGGAAGAAGGCCCCGGTTCGAATCCGGGCTGAGACCGTATCCTTTTAATTAATTTTAAAAATTACTTCTCACTTGGATTCTATTTACGTCATATTCCATATATAGTATATTTAAACCGATTAAACCAGTTTCCTATATATATATATATATATATGTGTATTTTCTTTCTGCTAAATTTAGCCAAATATTGCGGGATTAAGTTTATAAATTCTCAAAAATAAATAAAAGAATAATTAACGGAATTAAATAAAAATATAGAACCATTAATAATAATAATGATTATATTGATATTGGAATACCACTGTATGATGGAGCCTCATAATTGCGACTTTCTTTCAATAAGTGCTTCTACACCTACATTAACAGTTAAACCAGTTAAGTATTTACATAAAGTACCGTTTTCTCGCATAATTTCATCAGTTTTTTATAAAATAAAACATTTTTTCACATCTGCATTATAATTTCAAATAAAATTTCACTTATACCTTGTAGGCTGTGGAAAACTGTGCTAAAGTAGTTATTAAGGTATCTGTCAGTGGTATCTGTCCATTCTACTTGCCAATAAAGCATTTTTATTGCATTCGCCAAAAACCCACACCATGTTAGTTCCTCCTGGGAAAAGTACGCCATATTTCCCAAAATTGTGCAAATCTAACTTAACAACCCGAACAATATCACCACCACAGATACCTTAATAACTTGTTTAGCACAGTTTTTCATAGCCCACAGGGCCTACTAAGTAAAATTTTATTTTCAATTATAATATTAAATTGTGGATGTGCTAAAATATTTCATTTTATTTAAAAAATGTAAAATCATTCGAGAAAACAGTACCTTAAGTAAATACTTAGCTGGTTTAATAGTTAATGCAAGTGTAGAAGCACTTATTGATAGAAAAATCGCTTTTTTTTATGAAGAAGACTAGTTATCTCTGCAATGGTTTATTTTAGCACTAGTATATACTAGTACTTTTTTGTGCAGAAGGATGCGTAGAATGCAAAAAATTAATTTTGAAATACGTTGTTCCAATAACAAAAAATTAACCTTCTTAGGAAAAATTATTTGCTATATTTTATTGCAGATTATGACCATCCTGTACACAATTTGGATATGGTAGGTAATCACGCTAATAGAACGAAATAAGTAAGTCTCATTAATAATGCGGATACAATAGGTATGCTAATAAGTATTGATTTGTTATAATGAATTACATGTTTTATTTTATCAGTTCCTACTTCCATTTCTTCAAAGTGAATAAAAAATAATCAAATAACTTGCCTGCCTAACTTCTAGTAATTGTTAAGGTGATAAAATTTTGCAATAGGTTAACATTAACAATTTGCCTGTTTTGACAAAATTCTAAATTTTGGTCGCTGATATGCATTTATTTTTTTTTCACACTTTGACTTTAAACACTATTTTGCACAGAAACGTGATTGTTTTTATTGTGATGAATCATCTTAAAAGTGTTTTACACAATGCATAAAAATATATTTCAAAAAATATTATTGATTATAGAAATACACAGGATTAGGCTCTTGACATGAATCCTTAACAAACTGTTCCGACACACTCTGTGTACATATCCTATAAATATTCGAACCTCCTATTTCGACGTTTCGTTATGAATACACCCCTAACAATGTGTGCACATCCGGTCGGATAACAATTAACGGGAATGGCGTCGAAGTCTGTCGGCTGGCAGTACATACTACGTGTGCCATTTCGAATTTCTACTCATCGGCAGGGAGGCATTTGTTCGGACGGTGCGGCGCGGCGGCGGCGGTTGTGGCTTCGGCCGAAACACAGCGCTAACGAACTTAGCCCGTCGCATCGGTCCCGGCAAATTTATTTGCGGCTCCGGACCGGGTCGACCGAATGTTTGCCATGAACCATCGGATTATAAAATCAATGCATTTCTAATGTGCTTGCTGGCTGGCAGAGCCACGATGTGGGATTGCGAGCGAATGGTCAATAAAATTTGAATGTTCTCTTGATTATTAATTGTCGGCCGCAGACGAAAAATTGCTTGTAGGTTCATTACACAGTACACACACAACGTTACGAACCCAAATCAGCACGACATACTGGATTTTCAAATAACGACGATAGCGAATATTCTGGAAAACTGGTCGACAAGTCTAGTAACTCCAACGCGTATGGTTAGTGTGAGATTTTAGGGTCGAAAGATATTCTTTGATTAGAATGGTTTGCAAACTACGTTAAATCTTGACGGCGATGATCAACATCTACAGCAGCTGCCACATGTATAAGGTTATCTATGGGCTGTCACTGGTTTGGCGTTAGTGATGCCGAATATTACCGGCTAGCGGCGGCGGTAATACCGACCGCACACTTTAAGCTACAATAGCGCCATCTGTCGACGGTCCTCATAACTACTGGTCACGCATGCGCAGTTTGATCCCGGGCACCACATCGATAGACAAAATATATATCTCCGTCTCACATTGTTGGAACCGGGACTACACATTGGCGCTATAGGACAAGCTCCGTATAATCCCTAATACGTATATGGATAATATTGCCAGTAGGTATTGTCAAAAAAACAGCTTTTGTCACTACCTACTGTCAGAAATCGTGAATGAAAATCATTGTGAAATCCTCGCTAAGTTTTAATGCAGACACGATCTCGATCAAAATGAATTTGCTCATACAGCTAACATATTAATTTTACCAAAAAATGTCAGACATAAATTACACAAAATTTCCTCTACTTTAATTTGTTATTTACCTATTTTGACGAAATTATAGACATGGCAGCTCATTTGCAAAATCCTTGAAAACAGCTTAGAAGAAACATCCAGTTGCGTTGGACCCTTTTGAACAAAAAGCTTTTCAGCTCTAAGTTTGATCATAAAACTTCTAACTATGAACTGCGTATGATAAAGTAACAAGTTATTAAATTAACAATAATGAAAATAAAATGAATAAAAAAAATTAAGAAACATTCATTCTGAGAAAAAAAGATTCAAATGGATTTTTTGGATTTTCAATTTCTTAAGGAGGTAGAACAGTTTAAGCTACGATTTTGTTAATATTTCATACATTTGCAGCTCTTTTTTAAGCGCGAAGGAATATTCCCGATCATGATTACAAATATTTTAATTTTCTTAGTTATTTTTACACACTGATTTCATCTGTACCATAAAGATTATATCTGTTTCTCTTAAAGTTTCTAACCAAGAAAATGCGCATACACACAAAAAGTCAGCACTAATATGGTAATTAATAACACTAGACAAAAACGTAAAACGCAAAAAAACGTAAATGCTCCACCAAATTCTATGTAAATATGCATAACAAAACAATGTTTTACAATTTCTTTTTGGTTGTTTAAACTAATTAATCTTTGCTATTAAACACTGCTAAAATATGGTGAATTTACTTCAAATTCTCCTGTCCATTTTATCAAAAAATAGCCATTGTTGTATCAATATGTTATTGTGATAGCCATATCAATTTTTGCATAAAATTGCAAATCACCCTAATGTATTCATTTATTTTCTATTAATGGTAGGACAAAATTTATTTCACAGATGCTCGGACTTGCCTGGCAATTGGTTAATAATCTCTTATAAAATGTGTTGGTTGAGAAACGTTGACCTAGAGGAACAAAAAGTTATAATTCATCAGTTTATACTGTTTATAGCAGCTACATCTACAGGTATTTTTTAAAACAAGAGCTGCCATTATTTTGCATTGTATGTTTTAAAATCTTCTTCCACTAACCAATTCACGTCCATTTTATGTCAAGTGCCTCACGATCGCATTATAAAATATTGAATTTATTTCGAAGTTATTCACGCTGAGACCTGAGTAGAGGAATGCATTCACATCGAAGTTTTACGTTTCCCGCGGCGGCACTGTCTTCAATATTTCAACTGGCATTTGTTATAGGTATTCCTCGGGAAGTTTATGAACAAAATTTGCATACATCTGAATATAAGGGCAGCGAAGTTAGCGGCTTTTCGATCCATCACCGTCAATGTGCTTATCGTTGAAAGATATTTTCGTTGGAATAATAACTGCATGCGGAATAAACTACTTATGAGATACTCAAACATGTGGACGGTTCGCAGAAAACTTTTATAGGCACGATGGATAATGCCATAATCTTATAAGCAGCCACACTGTAGCTATACATATGAGATTCAACACACCTGTTAAATAAAAGTAATTTGAACCATATTTCCGAACTAGGTTGCAAAAGTTACTGTCCTTTCCACCAGGACTTTGTAATTTCTTTTACCAACTTCTGGCCTGTATTTGGCCCTCATCTTGGTATGCCTCTGATCTGATAAATCAATAGATTTACTTTAACGGCGTCTGCAACGTTTCTCAGATATAGCATTTCATGGTTCATTAGTCTTCAGCTTTTATTAGCTTTTACAATTTCTGTAGCCCCAGCACCCTCCTAAACAGCTTTCTTAAAAGTAAAGACAATGCTAGCTACACCACTCGTCCTTTTAGTATGTTAATGGTTTTTGACAGCGTAAACTGCTGTCAAGAGCTGAATTAAACTTGCTGGCAAAAGCTGAATTATTAGGAAATTCGTGACCAAACGCTTATGTGGTTTAGACACTACATTTAGAACAAAGATTGATGATTACTCGCGATGTATCGATGTCAGATCGGGTGTACCGCAGGGATCTGTGCTGGGTCCCCTTCTATACAATGTCGTTATGTCTGATCTATGGGGAGACTAGCAAACTGCACCTGCCATATGTACGCAGATGATGTGCCGATCTATGCACCAATTTACGGTGATGATATCGAAGAAGGAATAATAACAATAAATGGGGAGTTGGCCCGAATTTTCAATTGGTCAACTCACTAAAACTAAACCCACTCAAGCGTTAACTTGTTTAAGTTAAAATTTTCTTATATCTTTTAAATCCATTAAATTCTAGTATGCAGAGAAATTGTTATATTTTAGTACACATTATGAGTTACCTATACCTACACGTTTTATAATTATTATTATTTCTATACTTTCTGTCTATCAATTTGTCCAAGGCCTGTTTTAGGACAATGATTAACACAGGTCTACGTAAAATGTACTACTTTTTAGCACGATTCGTTTGATTATATAAACAGAATCAGTTATGACGCATCACTTCCAAACTACAAATCTACTCTAATCTATGACGGAAGAAAACCTTCTTCCAGTCTGTGATTGATAATTCTCCTCTTCTATCGATTTAGTGAAAGGTCTGCTTGAAGTCAATGACCAATATCACAATATGTACGTACCATCTGTAATCTATTACGGAAGAAACCTTTCGTCCTCTTTGTGATTTCTAGCCCTCTTCTATCGATTTTTGTCAAATACCTGTTTGAAGACAGTGAACAACACAGGTCTATGATAAGTTCTTTGCTTTTTGGCTAAATTTTTTTTTATTATATGAATCGCTTTCAAAATCCATGTCTTCTCTAATCCATGACCAAAGAAAACCTTCCCCATTCTCTAATTTATGGCTTTTATCATATTGATCTTGTCAAATGCCTCTGTGATGACAACGAAGAACACCGGTCTATGTTAAGTTCTATACATTTTTGTCAAATTTGTTTATTATTTGAATTGTATCAATGTTGAGCACCACTTCCAAAGTCCAAATATGCTCAAATCGTTGAAAACAATAACCACACAGATCAATGTTAAGTTGTATACTTTTCGGCATAATTTGTTTTATTATATCAATTGCGTCAATTTTTGAGCATTGCTTTAAAAATCCATATACATATTCTATAATCTATGATGAAAGAAAACCTTCTCCACTCTGTATTTATAGCTCCTTTCTATCGATCTTGTCAAATGCATGTTTGAAGGCAATGAACAACACAGGTCTATTATATTAAGTTCTTATTACATTTCAGCAAAATTTCTTTTTACTTTATCATACGCAGTATGATGAAGTATTGTAATCGTTCCGAAAAAAAAATCTGAGATTTTAGCGGAAATAGGTCTTTATGGGTCCCCTGAACATTTTGACCAAGGTACAAAAAAATGTCTCTGTGTGTGTGTGTGTGTGTATGTGTGTGTGTACCCGATTTTTGTGACGACGATTCCGGAGAAACTACTAATGGTATCGGGACGAAAGTGCGTATTTATATGGCCAAACTTAGAGCTGAAAAGCTTTTGGTTCAAAAGAGTCCAAAGGAACTGGCTGTTTCCTCTAAGCATTTTTCAAGGATTTTGCAAATGAGCTGTAATTTCTGTAATTTCGTCAAAATAGTTAAATAATAAATTAAAGTAGAGGAAATTTTGAATAATTTATGCCTATGATATTTTTTGGTAAAATTAAAAGTTTAGATTCACGAGCATTTGCATTGATATGAAACTACACAGTAGCCTGGATTCGTCAAATATTTTCTTGTGCTGTCACCACAGAAATGTCTATGGCTGTAACACTCAAAAACAGCTGATTTTTTCAGAGATTGGAGAACCGCTATGGAACGTTGCCGCTCTAGTGCGGCAAAGTACAAAATTCAAATAAAATAAGATCACCAATTTGATTGTTTGTTGATAAGAAATATCAACCTGTTGTTATATCTAATTGTAAAAACGATAATTTGAGAAAATTGTAAATAAAGTATAACGATGAGTGTAGTTATATTTTGGTATGCTGGTACGGATGTGACATCTACAGTGTCATGAACGAATATAAATCTGTCAGAATTTGAATTAGCTTTTTAAACTTGACGTTTCGTAGAAGTGGTATCAACCTTTCAACATTTCCTATAAAGAAATATAGTCATTTTTGAATTTTTTCTCGTATTTCTCAAAAAACAACACAAAAAACGTTGATGTCCCTCCTGCCGAAAACTACATAGCGCGACTCGTTCACATGCGACGGCGACGCTCCGTCATCGGTGACGCGCCACATCACCGCTCGTCGCCCTATTCCGTACTTTCGGCACTTGTGAGATAGATAACTATTATTCTGATGACAATAGGTAGTGTCAAATGCTGATGCTTTGACAATACCTACTATTGATACTATTGACTATCAAAATATCTGTCAAATCCTGGCGACCTAGTTTAATTTTAATGCAGACACGATTTATCTCAATCAAATAGATTCTCATGCCGTTAAATTATTAATTTTGTATATTGTATGATAAAGTCATGTGCCTGGCCACATCAGATTTTTTTATTTGAATTGCATAAAATGTTGACCATCACCTCTAAAATCCATATCTTCTGTCATCTACGATGGAAGAAGACCCAGTGATTCAAATAATTATCATCACTTGCACCGGCGAATCCACTCGAAGTGTTTGTCCAAGCGTTCCAGAGATGGCATCTAGTTTCCTTTGGTCGTGTAGGGCAAATTGCCGGTCGGCTTCCGGCCCAAATTAATTTAAGGGTTCGGGGAAGAAGAGGAGTTGCCGCCTGTATCGTTTGTCCTACTTAACGGCCATACGCCGCCATTTTTCTATTAGGGCGCGCAAAGAGGTCGGCCGGCGAACTATTACGCTGCCAAGTTCTTTATTCCGGGCTCTTTATTTTCGTCGCTCGTAAATTAATCGTGAATGGCGGTGATATAACAGGCTTATATTAATATTTCATGCTAATACAGGGGATTTTTACGGCGCGCTCCGGGAACACGAAGCCCCGCGAGCTCGCACAGACTTTTTGGCCGCGCTCTTTTCGCGGATTAATCATTTAAGTGGATTTACCGTAAACTTGGTGAACTTTGAAAATCTCGTACATTGTACACGTTTTATTAAATTGAAAAAAATATATTCCATGCGTTTATTTATTCTATCAACTATCAATCAATCGTAGGGACCAACTAAATTAGTAAATGCAATATACTGATGATATTAAACATAAGCACCAACACCGAACTTTGTTGAAATTAAGTTTTAATCGGACTACGTATAGCATAAGCCTATTAAATGTTGGTGCCCGAAGGGCCCTACAATGAAACACTTGGGACTTATCAGACCTCACAATTGGCCATTACTGTCCGCGTACTTCCAAATTTGACTTCAATTGATGACAACCGACTTCGTTAAATTTATACGCGCTATTAACTGCGCAGGGAAGAGACAGCGAAATGTAGCGAGCGCATCGTTATTCCCTCACGGCTTATTTCCTGAGGATGCGTCGGATGCGCGCACTCTAGATGAGCAAGACTGGTCATTATACTTTTAAGGTTGCTTTAGCATTTTGGTGCTGGTCGCAGAATCTTACAAAAAATAGGAAATTGGTATGGTATACTCCTGTGTTTGAAGGCGCATAACTCTAAAACTACTGAACAGACAAATTTAAATAAAGTGTGTTTTTGCCTTTCGGTGTAAACATGCGCTCGCGAGGTATGAGAAGAGGTACACGACTTTTGCATTTTTCAATTCATTCTTTCCCATTTTTTCCTCGTAAACCGCTTCCCACAAAAATTTCAGTGTTTGTTCAGATAGCATTTAGAGCCTCTTCTGTACATTGGCGTTTTTGTTTTCATCAGTTTTCGTTTATTAAAGGTTGAGAAATAGATTTGCATGGAAGCGGATATCTCAATAACGAATATTAGCACGATAACGGGATATTCACGGAAGCAATCGCAATATTTTATTCAATGCGAGTGGGGAAAAAGAATTGCTTAATAATTTTTCACTTAATTTCTTGTAGAGCGATTTAATATGAATGATATAAATTTCGTGCAGCGCGCACTACCTCAATCGTAACGGCAAATGGAAACGTAGCTGGGACAGTGGAAGATTATTTACTATTAGTACGATACGATCAGAACAATATAATTGTGGAATTTTGAATAGTAGTGCGAGTTAAATATAGATAATTACGTTCAAGATAAAACGTGCAAAATTCGGTAAGTTATAAGCTAAGAACTGAAGGCAGACCGGTACCTATAAAAACTGATGTGCATGGTTTTGGATATTTGGTATATTTTGAATATCGTTGTTCTTGTTACGAGTCAGGCCGAAAAAATCCTGCGGCAAGTAGCTCCTTATTCTGTGAAACTCCACCTTCAACTGTTATGAATAAGAAACACTCAACAGAAAACACATGCATTATCGTATTATGATCTCTGAATTCCTCAGCATATGTACTGCCCAAACGCCCACCGAGTTGTTGCAAATGGTGCACTGCCAAAGCCGAGAAATTCTAGATGAATTCCTCACAAACCACCACTTGTAATTAAGAATTTTCTACTGTCTTTAAAACAATAACAACGATAGCAATGGGCAGAAAACAAAGATATTTGCAAATGTTCACGACGAACAGCGTCTGGAGAGGCCGTCGAGATACACACTAGAGGCACCAAAAGAGGCTCCGGACAAGGCGTACAGACGAGGAAATGTCTCAAGACGAACATCACAAAGCAGAGGAAGGAATACTGTATGGCTCTGGTATAGCAGAATATCAGAAAAATACGTTAATTACTCGTTTTGCCTCCGAAAACTGGACTTGAAACTTTAAACGCGTTTTCCTCAAAACCATTTTTGCGCAACTGGTCGTCATGAAATTATTTCTAAATATTGAAGACTGTTTTATTGAAATAGAGTAATGTCTGAAAAAAGCTGCTCACACTGATACACAATGAATTTTTTTTTTTTGCATTACCAACAGGTGCTCTGGCTTCCCTGAATATTTTGAATAAATGAATTTATCTGATCTTTGAACCGACCCCTGCCATGTATTATAATCTAACAATAACACCTACGTTTTAGACATAAAACACAAAGCCAAAATCCCACATCCCAATTATTCCCACCCCCACACAGAACGCCAATAATTTTTCGAACCAGACTGCTCATTACTTCCAACATTGTTTCATTCCTGTTGGTCAGATCAAAAACGAATTTAATAAAAGAAGAGCTACGAGGTTTCAATTCAAACGCAAAAAAAACAACACAAAAAAACGAGGCAACGCAATTTATCCGCCGGTATACGCATTGTCCCGCAAATGCAATTAAGCGCATTGTTCGATTCTTTTTGGAGGACCTGAATGCCGATTTCATACCGTACATTGGCCAATTGTACTTGATACACGCGAGTAAATTGCAAAATTTGTTTCTGTGCGCGCAACATGCTGAAAGTATTGTGATTCATTCCCAGATATCTCAGTATTGTTGTTTGTAACAGAGAGGGTAAAATGGCAAATCGGGGCGTTGACTGCCGTAATGGCGGCGAATTGCAATTGTTCCTGCTGAACTGAAATAAAACCGCCATGGCCTTGTGGAAAAAATTGCCATGATAAGTAACCAACCAAACTAAGGGAAAACTAAGTATTTAACTAAAAGAAAGAAAGTATTGAGGACAACATAAAACATCTAAAAGTTTTAGAGTTTGGGCCTTCAAACACAGGTGTCAATACTATAAAAACTAGATATGGCAGTTGGAGCGATTCTTTCGTGCGGGGTCACATATGTACGAAAGTTCAAGATAAAACGTGCAATATTAGTTAAGTTATAAGGTAATAACTGAAGGCAGACGGGTACCTATAAAAAGGGATGTATGTGCCTGGTTTTGGATATTTCGTATGTTTTGAATATCGTTGTTCTTGTAACTAGTCAGGCCGAAAAAATGCTGCGGTAAGTAGCTCTCTCCGAAACTCCACCTTCAACAGTTATGAATAAGAAACACTGAAGAGAAAACACATGCATTATCGTATTATGATCTCTGAATTCCTCAGCATATGTACTGTGCAATCGCCCACCAAGTTGTTGCAAATGGCGCACTGCCAAAGCCGAGAAAATTCTAAATGAATTCCTCACAAACCACCACTTGTAATTAAGAATTTTCTACTGTTTTTAAAACAATACCAACGATAGCAATGGGCAGCAAACAAAGATATTTGCAAATGTTCACGACGAACAGCGTCTAGAGAGGCCGTCGAGATACACACTAGAGGCACCAAAAGAGGCTACGGACAAGGCGTACAGGCGAGGAAATGTCTCAAGACGAATATCACAAAGCAGAGGAAGGAATAGTGTGTGGTTCTGGTATAGCAGAATACCAGAAAAATGCGTTAATTACTCGTTATGCCTCCGAAAACTGGACTTGAAACTTTAAACGCGTTTTCCTCGAAACCATTTTTGCGCACCTGGTCGTCATGAAATTATTTCTAAATATTGAAGACTGATTTATTGAAATAAAGTAATGTCTGAAAAAAGCTGCTCACAATGATACACAATGAATATTTTTTTGCATTACCAGCAGGTGCTATAGCTTCCCTGAATATTTTGAATAAATGGATTTATCTGGTCTTTGAACCGAACCCTGCCATGTATTATAATCTAACAATAACACCTACGTTTTAGACAGAAAACACAAAGCCAAAATCCCACATCCCAATTATTCCCACCCCCACACAGAACGCCAATAATTTTTCGAACCAGACTGCTCATTACTTCCAACATTGTTTCATTCCTGTTGGTCAGATCAAAAACGAATTTAATAAAAGAAGAGCTGCGGGGTTTCAATTCAAACGCAAAAAAAAACAAAACAAAAAACGAGGCAACGCAATTTATCCGCCGGTACACGCATTGTCCCGTAAATGCAATTAAGCGCATTGTTCGATTCTTTTTGGAGGACCTGAATGCCGATTTCATACCGTACATTTGCCAATTGTACATGATACACGCGAGTAAATTGCAAAATTCGTTTCTGTGCGCGCAACATGCTGAAAGTATTGTGATTCATTCCCAGATATCTCAGTATTGTTGTTTGTAACAGAGAGGGTAAAATGGCAAATCGGGGCGTTGACTGACGTTATGGCGGCGAGTTGGAATTGTTCCAGCTGAACTGACATAAACCCGACAAGGCCTTGTGCAGAAAATTCCCATGATAAGTAGCCAACAAAACTAAGGTAAAACTAAGTAATTAACGAAAAGAAGGAAAGTATTGAGGACAACATCAAACATCTAAAAGTTTTATAGTTTCGGTCTTCAAGCACAGGTCTCAATATTATAAAAACTAGATATGGCAGTTAGGGCGATTCTCTCGTGCGAGGTCACATATGTACGAAAGTTCAAGATAAAACGTGCAAAATTAGGTAAGTTATAAGGTAATAACACTAATAACTGAAGGCAGACCGGTACCTATAAAAAGTGATGTGCCTGGTTTTGGATATTTCGTATGTTTTGAATATCGTTGTTCTTGTAACTAGTCAGGCCGAAAAATCCTGCGGTAGGTAGCTCCTTATTCTGTGAAACTCCACCTTCAACAGTTAAGAATAAGAAACACTGAAGAGAAAACACATGCATTATCGTATTATGATCTCCGAATTCCTCAGCATATGTACTGTCCAGTCGCCCACCGAATTGTTGCAAATGGCGCATTGCCAAAGCCGAGAAAATTCTGGATGAATTCCTTACAAACCACCACTTGTAATTAAGAATGTTCTACTGTCTTTAAAACAATAACAACGATAGCAATGGGCAGCAAACAAAGATATTTGCAAATGTTCACGGCGAACAGCGTCTGGAGAGGCCGCCGAGATGCACACTAAAGGCACCAAAAGAGGCTCCGGACAAGGCGTACAGACGAGGAAATCTCTCAAAGCAAAGGAAGGAATACTGTATGACTCTGGGTTAGCAGAATACCAGAAAACTGCTTAAATACTCGTTATGCCTCCGAAAACTGGACTTGAAACTTTAAACGCGTTTTCCTCGAAACCATTTTCGCGCAACTGGTCGCGATGCTTAATTATTTCTAAATATTAAACACTGTTTTATTGAAATAGAGTAATGTCTGAAAAAAGCTGCTCACAATGATACACAATGAATATTTTTTTTGCATTACCAGCAGGTGCTGTAGCTTCCCAGAATATTTTGAGTAAATGAATTTATTTGATCTTTGAACCGACCCCTGCCATGTACTATAATCTAATAATAACACCTACGTTTTAGCCATAAAACACAAAAACCAAAATCCCACAGCCCAATTATTCCCGCCCTCCACACAGAACGCTATTAATTTTTCGAACCAGACTCCTCATTACTTCTATCATTGTTTCATTCCTGTTGGTCAGATCAAAAACGAATTTAATAAAACTAGAGTACGGGGCTTCAATTCAAACGCAAAAAACAAAACAAAAAACGAGGCAACGCAATTTATCCGCCGGTGCACGCATTGTCCCGTAAATGCAATTAAGCGCATTGTTCGATTCTTTTTGGAGGACCTGAATGCCGATTTCATACCGTACTTTTGCCAATTGTACTTGATACACGCGAGTAAATTGGAAAATTTGTTTCTGTGCGCCCAACATGCTGAAAGTATTGTGATTCATTCCCAGATATCTCAGTATTGTTGCTCGAAACAAACGAGGACAAAATGGCAAATCGGGCGTCGATTCACGTTATAGCGGCGAGATGCAATTGTTGCAGTAGAAGTGAAATAAAACCGACATGTCCGACCATGTCCAGATATTTGCCAGGTTAAGTTGCAAAGGTACATAGGTAAAATTAACTAAAACGAAACTAAAAGAAAGAAAGATTGATTAAAAGAAATTTTTGAGAGCTTTATTTTTAGTGTAGTAGCTTCTTGCGTCCACAGAAAACACTGGTATCACTGCTAGAGGTAAATAGTAATAAACCTTGACATCCATCCCACTAGATGGCTGTCTGTAAACACATTGTAGCCCGTCATAAAGCAAACTCGTAAAACGGACATTCTCGCCGTTTTCCATTTCCAGTGGAAAGCAATATAAATAGAAAACAAACGTTTGCATTACTATGAGATACTTCTACATCCAAAATGGTTTTCTTATACAATGTGTCCAAGAAAGTCAGCATTATATGTAAAAAAAATTTATTATCAATTTCTCAGAAAATTTAATTCTTTGTTTGGCGGCTTTGCTGAAACCAATACGGCAATAGTCAACTATGACAATTTCGGTACCATATACCCAGCGATTCAGAAAATGTATATGTTTTTGTGATAAGAGTAAAGTACCTTTATTTTCATTTTATCGATTAACTTTATATGGATATGTTGTTTAGAAGTAAAAATTATATTCAAATATGAAATCACAGCTAAATATACTGAAATTTTCATTTTTTGCTTTTTTTTAATTCTTACTTTTATGACAAATATTAGTCAACGCCAGTGATACTAAAAGGTTTGTTCTAATCTATTTTTTATATATTAGGATAAATTTTGTACAGTTTTTATTATTTTGGTATAATAACTAATGTTTATTTATACTTAGCTCAAAATTACTCGTTTTCTTGATGCAAAGTTAAAATTTCACCCTGTAGATAATAATAGTTCATACAATAATTAATACACGAGCGTGACTTACCATTAATTCAATTAATATTAATGACTTTGGATATGTTTATAATAGTAGTTATCCATCTACAGCAAGCGATTAGCCGATGTTGCTGATATTTTCAATGAAAAACACCCGGACATCCAAATTACCCATTCAACCATTTCTAGGATAATCAGAACACTCAAGCAAGACAGGGTTTGTTGAAAATCTCTATAAGACATATCTGGTATGACTTCATTATTATCGATAAACTATACTTGAAGATGTTGTTTAGAAGTACAATTTAATAATTTCTAACCTAACTTCTGATTAAAAAGTACTTGACGGTATTTAAAGAGGTGTTAACAAGCTGTTTAGGAACTGACGATATAAATCAACATTTAAATTTTAACAAAACAGTGGGCCCAGATATTTCATTGTTCAAAATACCGCACAGTACATTGGTCTTAAAATGGTACTAATCTTCTTCCGTAAAATTCGGGGTTTCTTGGGTCCTCCAACAGCTATTTCGTGAAAAAAAGCAGTGCTATTTGAAGTAAATGTTGCCTCGTCTATCCACAGAATACTAACAAAAAACAATCTGTCCTCTTCCATTTCCTCCTCAAACCAGATGGCCAAGTTATACCCATGGCATCAGGTCTGATGTCATAGGTATGGTACTGATGCCATAGTGCCTTTCCTGTAGTGTACTTTGCAAGAAAATGAGTAATTGTGGGCTAGTTCTAAATAAACATTAGTTTTCATACCAAATAATATTCAAAAATTAAAAAAAACGTATTCAATTATCTAAAAAATAGATTAAAACGAACATTTTAGTATCACTGTCATTGGACTACTAATAGTCATAAAAGTAGCTATGACTTCATATTTTTACTTTATAATTTTTACTTCTAAACAACATTTCCAAAAAACTTTATCGATAATAATGAAATCAAAGGTAGTTTACTATTCTATCACAAATTCATATATTCTAAATCGCTTCGTATATGGTACCGAAATTTACTTATTTGACTATTGCCGTATTGGTTTCATACAAACCGCCAACTTTTATGAAGAAGAAAATTTTCTGAGAAACGGATAATAAAAAAAAATCCATATGTTGCGGACTTTCCTGGACACACTGTATATCTTTTATCAATTAATTCTTATCACATCCGTATATTTTTTATGAATCATCCCAAAGTTATGAAAAACACTCGACCATCTGTATGTGTGTGTGAACATATATAGAAAACGCTTTACATTCCTTTTATTTATTTTTCCTTTGCTGGTAGCCTGTAATGTGGCGTGTTTATTGAAAGGGCGGCCTTTGAGCGAGCTTTTTTACCGTGTAAATTTGTTTTTGTGTCCCTACTTGCGTCCGGGCAATCTCAATAAAGAATGGGCGTTATACCCATTGTGCTAGCAACTGAGACACTGAGTTGTGAACCAGAACACCCTTCCAACAGAGTTAGTGGCTCCGAAATGTTTAAATCAGTATATCTTCCAAAGTTTTACTCGTTTGTCGGGAAGGGAGGTTGCAATTGCGTTACAACTTTACCTTATTTGCGAAATTCGAATTTGTTTGCGAAAAGTTAGGTTTGAAGGTCTTTTGCACATACAGACTACATATTATATGAACTCATATTACCTACATTACCTATATTACCTATATTAAGGAGAATACGTTGCTCACATCGCATTAGGAACGATAGTAATTTATTTATAGTTTATGCTAGGGTTAGTCGTTTTTTTAACGGATTTTCAACCGATTTTTGAGACATTTGAGACAGGGTAAACAGGTTGACTTGAAGTAGATATTATTACGTAATCTATAAACTTATAGCTATTACATAACCTCTATGTGTTTGATGTTTTATTCGGAGTTCATAGTTTGTGAGTATCCTTCAGGCTTTTCTTCGTTAGGGTTAACTTTTGTTGTTATTCAGGTACGCCCTTGAAGATGCTAATGATGGGGAAAATTTGGCGATTAATAAACAAATGGAAAACTATTTCTGTGTTTTTCTTACCACCTTGGCACACATGAGGCAATTTGGCGAAATAATCCCCTAATGTGTTACAACTTGAATTAAAAATCTGATGTGGCCAGGCACATGACTTTATCATACAATATATAAAATTAATAGTTTAGCTGCATTCGATTCTATTTGATCGAGATCGATCGTGTTTGCATTAAAATAAAACGAATTGCCCTGGATTTGACTGATATTGACAGTAGGTATTGTCAAAAAATCAACCTTTGACACTACCTACTGTCATTAGAATAAAAATATCTGGCAAATCCTATATTAATGCAGATACGATCTCGAACAAATAGAATTTGCTTCTACAGCTAAACTATCAATTTTACCAAAAAATGTCATAGACAAAAATTATATAAAATTTCCTCTACTTTAATTTACTATTTAACTGTTTCGACGAAATTTAAGAAATGACGGTTCATTTGCAAAATCAATGAAAAATGCTAAGAGTAAAAACGCAGTTCCTTTGGACCCTTTTGAACCAAAAGCTTTTCAGCTCTCAGTTTGGTCATGAAACGTCTAAATCTGAACTTTCGTCCCGATACCTTTAGTAGTTTCTCCGGAATCGTCGTCACAAAAATCGGGTACACACATACACACACACACACACACACACACACACAGACATTTTTTTGGACCTTGGTCAAAAATGTTCAGGGGACCCAAAAAGACCTATTTCCGCTAAAAACACAATTTTTTTTTTCGGCACGATTACAATACTTTACCATACTGCGTATGATAAAGTAAAAATTGAGATTTTAGATTTTAGCGACGATTCCGGAGAAACTACTAAAGGTATCATGACGAAACTTCATATTTAGATGTTTCATGACCAAACTTGAGCTGAAAGAAGTTCTGTTCAAAGGGTTCCAAAGGAACTTGGAAGTGTGGAACTTGGAATTTTTCAACGATTTTAGAAATGTGCGGTCATTTCTGTAATGCCGTCAAATTCTATTTGGTCGAGATCGGTCGTGTTTGCATTAAAACTAGTTAGCCAGGATTTGACAGATATTTTTATTATAGTGACAGTATTCTCAAAAGTATTTGCATTCCTGCATTAAACTAATCAATTAATACATACATATATCTATACTACTATTAATATACCTATACTAATATACTTTTCAATGTAGAGTTTTCCAATTGTGTAATTTGTCAAAAACAGAATAAAAGAAGCTTAATTAACTACCCATGCCAAAAACAAAAAGTAATGTATATTTTCCACAGAATTTGAATCTGAAGACCAAATTTGTGAATTGAATCTAGTTGTTGACAAAATCCGTGCAAAAAAAGTGGAAAACGCTATTTTTTATAAAACTGCAAAAAACCTGTGAAGGATCAACTCACAATTTCTATGTTTTGATTCAGATTCTAGGGAGGAACGCACACCCAACTCAGTTGGCGAGTTGGCCAGGGTACCTATTTGATCAATTTGGAAATTTGTCAAATGTTGATAATATTCTCTAATTAGTTATTGTGGTATGCAAATGTATTGTATCTATTTTGTTAAATACAGCTAATTCAGTTTTCTGAGCACCTCAGACTTCTGCTTCAAATTCTAGGAAAGAACGCATTCAAAGTATTAATTTCCTCTAATATTGTTTATTTTTCAAATATTTAGCGTTATTTACCTGGGTATGTACCAAAAATATATAAACCAAGAATTTTAGCATCACTAGACCCTAATGATGACGTTATAATAACAAAATATTTGGTGTAAAACTGAATGATTGTAGATACTAACATTAACTCTCATGGTAGTACAATTAGATTCATACACGTGTAACCACTAACATTTCTGGATTTTATAAAATTTATGTAAATTGAGTACTATCTCCTCCGCCATATCCGATAAAAAAAGTGTGTAGTATTTGTATATTCCGCATGCAAAATGCAAACACGATACCCTCACGTCGTATAAAGAGCGAATATGAAGACGCATGGGTCTATCGGGAGGATTCCTTTTACTGATTTTATCTGGGCGCAAATTGCTCATATCGCCATTATACGTCCCGCCCCGCAACGCCTCATGGGGTAAACGCGGCCAGGACGCCCCTTTTAGCATTAGGGTCACGTTCCTGTTATTACGTCTGTAGTAGCGGCGAAAAAAACGATAGTTCTCACGATGAGTGAACACGTCCTGAATGAAAATCTCTCGTGTCCTTATTTCGGCTTTCCACCCAGCTATATCATATCCCTTTAGTTTCAATATGGAAGGGGGAGACACCCGACACGGTTATGGGGCGTATATACCCTTGGGCTGATGATGATAGTCATTTTGTGAAACACGAACTTATGGGGTTCATATTCTTGCGGAATCATAAGCTGTTATTATGTGAAGTTTGGGGTTAGAAATGATAGTTTATTTGTTGTTTAGGCAGAGTTAAAGGCTTAGGCTTAAAACATGGTAAAGGTTGAAATAAAATTTTTGGAAGCCAAATAATTCTTTGTTATTTTTACGTGTTTATACAGGATGTTATAAATCAAATACAAAACAATTATACGTTTTGTAAAAGAGAGAATTAAATTGAAAATTTTTAATCAATGAGGTGCTACAAATGAACTGTTTATATAGGGTATTATTTTATAGGTTCCTTGGAAATGCATTTGACTTACTTACATTTTTAAAAAGATTATTCTAAGACATTACAAAAAAAAACCGACTTAATGAAAGCATTAAAAGGCAATTTTTGATTGCGTATATAATTTTAATGAAAGATGTGTCATCATTTGTGTTTTGACACACTTGCCGTTTTCACATTCCCTACTTATTCTTTTGAATTTGTTTTTTTTTTGGATCAAAACGTATTTCTTTGATGTCATCAATATTTACTTCAATGAATACTCTGGTTTATTTGCTTGTAGTGATTAGTTTATTTGGAATATTTATTCAAATAAATATATTTGGATACAACAAAAATTGCTTTCTTCTAAAGCAATATTTTTGTTTTGATTAAAAAAACGTTTCTTTACACCAAAGAAATCTAATTTTGATTCAAACAATTGTATTTGCATACAAGAAGATATTTATTTCCGTTAAAGTAATATTTTTGCTTTGGCTTAAAAATAGATTTAGTTCCGCCAAAGAAATCATATTTTGATTCAAATAAATATATTTTTAGTGTGAATACCTCATCCAACTGTATTATTAGATGGCGGTGTAAAGTCTCTCTTCGCAGTTCGGCCATATCTTCAGTAAAAATAGTAGACTGGTGAAAGCCTTTTGCTCAGTTGATGTGTAAATTGCTAAATGTTCCGTAACGTCGGCAGTATAGAGCACAGGTTCAAGTTCCGATTCCGAACCAGCGTACACTTTGCCACCCTAACTTTGACCATAATATGTAAGTCTGGGAAGACATTAACCACTGGCCGAGAATGTGCAGCATTCGAAAAGGAGTGACACGTGGAGATTTTGATCTACGTACCCTCTAATTTTCCTATAATTTCTTTCTCGTTCCTTGTAATATACCAATTGCACAAAAACCAATGCGAAACCATGTTCTCGTAAATAATTAACAGTTTTACGCACAATAATACAACAGAATCAAGATTAAATTTGCATTTTCGTGTCTAAGCAATTTAATGATACAAATTTTGATTCGGTTCTAAAATGTACCGGAAGCTAAGTGCACTCAGGGTCAGGTGTAAATAGATTTTAGGATAAATTCCGTAAATTATATGCTTCACAAAAAATATGAGTACAAGCTGTTTCTTTTTCAAATGTCTTTCCAATGATGTCGCACACAACCTACTTACTTCCGGTTATTTCAGAAACCAAAACTGGTGTCATTAAATTTCCCAAGTAAGGTTATAATAGTATATTATAATACAAGTTTTATAGGACAACAATTCGCGCACGAGTTGCACCAAAATGGAACGAGTGTGCCAATACGTCTTATAAAACGAGTGTTATATACTATTTTTGCTACTTTGCGACATTCATTTTCAAACAAATCACGAAAGTTGCGGTTGTCATCTTACAATCTAGAGCAGTTTTATCTTTAACAGTTGGTAGTTGTGGTAAAATTCACAAATACGATTGACGCGAGCCAATAGCGATTGAGATGTCAGACTTATTGACACTTGACGTCAATATCAAAAATCTTGGAAAACTAAAACTTACTAAAAGTTTGTGATCTAGTGTTTTCATAACGACACCGAAAGCGGTTTCGTTATGAATTTATAACGAACGAAAAGTAGAAAAAAACAATAAAAACTGATGGTTTTAATTTTAAACTCAAAATCCAATGAAACTGTGACATTTAGAACCCAAATTTTATTAAGATATGATTTTACTAGTAATCGTGTAGCGCAATTGTATATAAGATCAGATTTCGCAAAATTGTGCGCACCTAGGGTATTATTAAATTACTCCTTAAATATTTATTCAATCTCGTACGATAAGAGAAATATTAGCTAGGACAACTATACACTGTATATTATTCTCAGAAAATATCTGACAATACACGACAACACTAAGCAAATGCACTCAAATAACTAGTGTCAACAGCACGGTTGTATGTTTGGCCGGAAACGCAATAAAGTATTATTACTTTCGTGTCGGTAAACTAGTAGCAGTTCTGGCAAATGTGGCGGACCGGTTTAAACGGATCAAAATAAGCTCACAAAACCGCAGGCAGCGGCAGGGCGGAGAAAAATACCGCCGCCGCCCGCGCGCCGCCGTTCGGGGCGCTCGGTTCGCGGGCGAACAAAGCTAGGGCGCAGAGTAAAATTTAATAAAGATTACTTTATAAGTTGAACCCGGGAGAGTTCTATCGGGAACAGCTTAATATCTCGCTCCCCGGTTCAAATCTGGCCGTCACTAAATTAAAATCTATGAAAAAATAATATCCACTGTATTACGCCAGATATCTGAGGATACGAATTTATTAGTTTCTTCGGAAGGAATATGAAATCCTTATTATCTTTATGAAAAGGTTCTCGGTCTAACTATTCGATTTTGTGACGAAATGAATAATTAATATTTTTTGATTATTAACATAATTCTCACCTTTGCTTGTATAGTTTGCTTTTGTAGGCAAAACAAATTTCTTTGATGTATCAATATTATCACATCTACATTCATCATAGGAATATGATATTTTAGTCAAAAAAATAACGGCCGATATTGGATTCGTCATAATTCTGTTACAAATAAAAGAAAAAACCGTTGATTCTAATTCTGTTTAATTAATTCTCCTTTTGATCTAAGTTTAAGGACACTTTGTGGGGTAACTGAGTAACCAACCTTAAAATGAATTCATTCCTTTGATACCACGTCGACTGCGTGCTGAAAGTTCCTGAAGAAGTGGACATACACGGTATTAGAGTATCAAGTATAAGTTTCACTTACTAACATGTAATTTTTTTACCCATCGGTTTATCTGTCCTTACCGTTACGGTAAATCATTGCTGGTATTAAAAACAATAGACAGATACTCTGATACTATGGAATGAGTCAACAAAGAAAATGTTGAGTATTAATTTGGGTCTGTACTGAATGCTTCAGAACATGCGTTGCTTATTCCACGGAGTGACTTGAAAATACACCAACAACATCACTTTACTTTACCACGTATTCAAAATGACAATGTGATAGACTTGTTTAGAAAATACTGGAAAAATAATAAACATCGGTTAAAGAGTACAAAAGTTATAGAATATGGGGGCCGATTTGTTTAAATTTTCAAATTCGGGAATGTGCAATCATGGAAAAGTTGTGAGTTAATGAATTAAATAAAACAAGGGTTTAAAATTAATTTAATTTTTGATATTTTTTTTAGTATGATATAATAGTAATAATAATAATAATAATCCACTCCAGCGGCAGGCTCGAATTATCATTATTATGGCCCAATAATGATAATTCGTGCCTGCCGATGACCCCGTAGTGGCGAAAACTGTTGGGGGATGTTAAGGCGTGGATCATTATTATTATTACTATTATATCATATTTAAAAAAAGAAATATCAAAAATTAAAATAAATTATAAAAAAAATAGTTAGGTGGTTTATGTAATTCATTAACTCACACCTTTTCCATGATTGCAAATTCCCGAATTATATCATATTTAACAAACAAAAAATAACAAAAATATCAAAAATTAAAATAATTTTTAAAAGCTTTGCGGCAGTTCAAAACATCAAAATAAAACAAATAAATTAGGTGTTTGCTTTGATTCATTAACCCACAACTTTTCCATAACTGTACATTCCAGAATTTGGAATGCACATTCCGGAATTTGAAAGCTTAAAAATATCGGCTCACCCTATTATAGAACATCAAATTTTTGCAAAATAGGTAGCTAGGCTTTTATTGTGCCGATCAGTATATTAAACTATACTGCTATGACATCATTGGCATATCATTGGCATCTCCAATGCAAGTGCATTATTGAATTTCTCGTTAATAGATTATGTATCATCGCGAGCAGAAAAAATGGGAAAAGCAAAATGAAATGACATATATATTCTGAACAATTTTAGTTGTGTAACATTTATTTTGACCGCTTTTGTTAACCTATGAAGTCTAAACTTTGACAGTATCTGTCAACCTACAAACTTGTTCCGGTTTCCACAATTTTATTCCTCGCGGTATTCTTGCCTATACTTAATTCAGTAACAATTTATCGAATGCTGATTCCATAATGCAATCGAGTCTGATATTCATTCGATTGCGTCATTTTTATTTCTTACGTCAAAATTCAGAAGAGATTAATGTGACATGACAAACGTACTGACATGAGGATACGAAAGAAAAAAAAAATTTGAAAAATGACGCTTTTTATATTTTATTCCCATTTGTTTCGAAAACTGTGCCTGTTAGGAAAACTTTTAGTTTGAGAAAAGCTAACCGATGGCATCTTAATCAGATCACTGATCAATACCAACGTTATGGTTTGCACCGGTTGCTTGTATATGTGGTAGGAAAATGATTATTTCCGGAAAAAAGGCTTTTGGCAAAAGCTATTTGCCTAGGCAAATGTATTTGCCCAAGCCGGCAAATAGCATTTTGTATAGAAATCGATCCGCTTCTCTTCCTTCCTCTCTGTCGGTTTTGCTCATCTCTACAACAAAAACTCTTGGACGACAGGCATTGCCATACACATTGCAGCAACAATTCTTAATTTTTCTGTGTTGACTTGATTCATACGGAGAAAAAACGACTGGTTTTAGCGAATAGAGTGTAACCGTAATCACAAGTGACCGTGAAATGTGTGCGGTTAAACGAATTGGAGACGGCTATGCCCATAGTTAGCATACTGTTGGATTTTCAAATTATGTGAGGTTATGTGATTGTTGACAGCATTATTAACTTCATCTCCGTTTCTTATCTCGACAATAGGCACTTGGTTTGGCTACTGTGTGCTACTGTGGAACATCACAGTAACCTCCATAGCATATCGGTGAACCATTATGAAGACATGCAAACAGTTTCAACACACCAAATGTTCACCGAGTTGTACACTTGTTCCGGATAATTTCCGTATGCAAAATAGGAGTTAGGTGATATCATCATCTGCATCGTCCAGTCGATAAGAATTTAGAAATTCAGTGTTTTCCAGTCTAGTATAACTTTTTCCTGGTAAAAAGGAAACTAAACATTCCTAACATAAAAATCTTGTTTTAGTGGAATAAAATCCATATGAATTGGTATCTACGCTTGTCACCACAAATCAGTCGTAACTTCATTAGAATCATGATGATTAGAATACTATACACTCAGAAGTAATTAACGACTAAGTATTATCTATGATGTATTTGAGATCTAACATGCACGGATTGCACATTATCTCACATAATTATAAAGCAAATACATTTGCCTAGGCAAATACCTTTAAAAATATAAATAAAAGTTCCATATCTATTTGCCCAGGCAAATCGCAAAAACCTTTTTGTCAAAAATAACCATTTGCCTACGACATATACATCCTCTATAATATTTTTCTTAAACAATGTTGTTACCGTGAGACTAACTACATAGGACTACCATAACAATTCAACTTCAGAGTCTTAGGGAGTTTAGAAATGCGACACAAACTTTAATCCATTCCACGGTAACTTTAACGTTATTGCAGAATAAATACAACTACGGGGTTGGCTTACCTTTGGGTGGCATCTCCTTCTGCTCTGGCCACTTGACCCACTTTACTGTACACATATATCCTAGATGTTTCCCTATAGAATTTCACACTGTGCAGGTTGCCGCACAGTTTAGTATCCAGGTGGCATGGAAGCGCCACTGTGTCCCCGGTGAAGGCCTTCACCTCGTTTTCCGCCGTAGCAACTGAAACAATAAAAACGTCTTAACGGGCTGCATCGCACAGTCGAGGCGGAACAAAGGGACGCATGGGAAAGGCATTTCAGAAGTACAGGAAACGCTCTTATGCATTTTTTATAAATACCGGAACGTGTTGTAATTATTTTCACCAAGTGGAACTTGTCGTTAAGGAGTAACAATACTTCTATTGCCTTTATGAGCGCAAGATGTCAAGATGGTTAAAAAATGAAGAATAAAAATCTTGCGAGCCAAGAAAGATCGGATTTATATTCTCATATAATAAATGGGTGGATTTGATGGACTTTCTTGAACTCAAACGAAACAAATCTGTAGTTTTCAGCTGGAGTTCAGATAGACCAATAGTTTTTCAAACTACTATATCTTGGTCTTTGTTGTGGATTTTTATTTTTATTAAAATGTATTAGCAAATAAAGCTAGGGGCTACATATTTTATTCGTAGCTTTTTCTAAACTTCTTCATAGTCTTTCTGGCTAACAGTTATAGCATATAACTAAAAATGTGCCTTCTTCCGTATCTAACTATTGCAAAGCAACACAAGACGTCGACGATTCCATATTGCTGCGTAAGTGTGTATCCTTTTGAAAACATTGAAAACAAGCAAGGCGAACCGCGATGTTTACGAGAATCAGCTGTTGTAGTCCCTCCACAATCCATCACATCAACCGGTATTCTACTCCGGTGAGTTTTGTGAACTCATCGACACTAATGTGGTGAATAACATAATCCTAACTGCTGCCAACAATCAATGCCATGAAGATTAAAATGACTATTCCGATGTCATCGTTACCCATCACTGATTGGCACCGGTGAAGAAACGGACTCTCCATATATGAACAATGCACGCCTAAAAAAAGGCGTACAGCTAATTTTTACATCATGTAATTCTGGCTTGTTTATATTTGTCAGCTTGACAGTTGGCGCATGTTTCATAATTAGTGTCAGAATGACAACGTATAGGTTATAATAGTAGACTACAGTTTTATAAGACAACAATTCGAATTGTTTTAGAACTAGAGCGCCAATACGTCGTATAAAAATTTTACATAAATTTCAAAAATTGTGGTTGTCATCTTACAATATAGAGTAGTTTTCGCTTCAACAGTTGGTAGTTGCGGTAAAAGTGACAAATACGACTGAAGGGAGCCAATAGCGATTGAGATGTATCAGCATTTTTTGACACTTCACATCACCAACACCAATCTTAGAAAACTAAGTTACTAATAGTTTTAATAACGACACCCAAGGCGGTTTTGTTATGAGTTTATAACGAACGCAAAGCAGAAAAATAACTATTTACAAACCTACGTGGTATCAGTAAATACAGTCATAAGAACGTATTTATATCAACCCCTGTTGGACATGACCTGACATGTATCGGTGATCAGATGACGCACATATGCAGACACTAGTTGAAAATACTATCTGCCAACATAATTATTTATAATTTTTTTAAAACATTGGAACTTATTGATCTGCTATTCCTAAGTGTAACAATAATAACAATACTACTTGCTCCTCCCAGGGATTTTAATTGAGTTTAGATATTTTCTGGCTATCTTAAGTTATTTTTAATACCTTGCAGTTACTTGTAATTTTTCGTTTAGAAACAAATAATCTAAACTTGTGACATCACATATGAATCAAAACATATTTTTATGGCATAGTCTTGTAGTATTTTGATTCTAGTGTCTGAGTTAAAATTTTCAGGTCCATGCAAATTTTGATCATTTCGCAGAACTTACTTCATAGATTTAAGATGCTATTGACTAATTCCCATACAATGCAATCCCAATGACATTTTTAACTAATTGTGAAAAACGCACAGTTTAAGTTTATTCAGTATACAGGCATAACTCAATCTTTTGATAAATACAATAAAAAGTGTTATAACAAGTCGGAACATTTAAATGAAAATACTCTCAAGTTGACGGAGGCCGGAAGAGGCTTCCGGTGTACATGAAATTGATATAAACTTTACTAATTTAATTGGAATCATACAACTTTAATTTAATCTTTTGTTTCCACGTTTCAAAATAGATCGTCATTTATCAGATTTCCCTATATAATGTTCCCAAATGCATCAATGTTTGAGTTATGCTAATGTGTTTTTCTCTTTGCGTTCGCATAACGAAACCGCTGTCGTTATGAAAACACTAGATCGCTATTGGTTTGCCTCAACCGTATTTCTTAATTTTACCACAACTTCCAACTTTTAATGATACACCTACTCAAATTGTAAGATGAGAACCGAAATTTTTAAAATTTATTTGAAAAATGTCGCAAAGTAGAAAAAATAGTATATAACACTCGTTTTATAAGACGTATTGGCGCACTAGTTCCATTTGGGCACTCATCGCTGCGCTCGTCGTGCCTAAAACAACACGTGCGCAAATTTTTGTCTTATAAAACTTGTATTATAATAAGCTATTATTTTTTAATATTTGTAAATTTTTGCGGTAGTATTTAAAATTAAATATCGTGATTATAATTGAAGTTAACAGTTTCATGTTTGACGAGAAGATATCTTAAATATGGTTAAACAAAATAATGTTTTGAATATCATTTTATCTTATATGTATAGGATGTTCGAAATATGAAACTTATTTTTACATTTTGAAACTTTAAGAACTAAATTCATTACAATTCTTCTGGCCTTATATTTTGAAACGTTTTTTATTTCATTACGTATCACGTTTTACCCACGTCGACAGTTTGTATTTAATTTTCCTTTGCAATGTCTTATTTTCGAGTTATTTCAAGGGGCGGCTTAAATTCAGCACCCCGTTATATTACATGGCAACATTACAAGCAATTGGCGCATTGTTTTGTTCCATTAACAGCAGACAACAGAAAACTACGACGAAACCTGAAATTCCAAGCGCAACATCCATAGAATCGCATAACAAACGCTTTTACACAGTTCTCCATTTCCCCAGCATTACCTCCAGCAAACACTTCGGGCAATACAACACAAAACATATAGCCCGTCTAAAAACGCTAAACTATTCAGCCAAGAGCAAGCGCACAATATTCTCAAGATTGTATATTAGAGGAGCATTGTCTGTGTAGTTTGCCGTAAAGACGGTGGGTGGCGCTCAGAGCGGTAAACTCCTTCAAGTTAACCTAGTTAACCTGTACTTAGACGCCCGTTGGCACGGAATTAATTTTGAAAGGAACCCGATTATTTCGCGAGTGACCGGACACTCAAGATTTCGGTACGACATCCTAAAGGGGTTAGTTAGCCCCGAACCGTCCCCAAGTTTAGTCCACTTGAAGGTAAATGTATCAGTAATGAGGTGCGTCCGATGTCTTGGTCGTGTGTAATCTAGTCGGATGTCCTGTTTGCGGGTCATCGGGCATTCGACATGGTCCAGCTAAAACAATATCGTCTAGGTCGATGTAACTGTCGGTCAGGGTGGAACGACGGGGTGGAATTTGTGTGACGCACATTTAAATTGGAAAACAATGACGTAGGTATTGACAGAC
Source organism: Melinopterus prodromus (assembly GCA_964023965.1). Lineage (NCBI taxonomy): Eukaryota > Metazoa > Arthropoda > Insecta > Coleoptera > Scarabaeidae > Melinopterus > Melinopterus prodromus. The sequence continues at coordinate 16,126,450 of OZ030390.1, read as the reverse complement.
GGCGGCTACCGCTGGACCGTCGAAGGGGAAAATAAAATCTTTGTCGTGCGCGCGCCCGTGAGGTATTTTGTTTTCGGATGGACGTTGATTAATTGGAGGGAGGAAAAAAAAGGTCGGGCGACGTTGATATTGTCCATTTTCGATCGAGAGTTATTGGATTGGAATGATTCAGATTTGAAATTGGGAAATCGTTTATGTTTTGATAGGATGAGTTGGGGTAGATTCGTACATGGTGACAAAATGTTTAATATTTACACGCGGAGTATTAAAAATGTATTGCTTTGTGGAAAAATGTTTTCCGTATTTTCAGTTTACAAAAATACACTTTTATGTTATTTATTTTGATATAAATTTGCATACGCTAATAATTATAAGCTAATCAATAAACTTCTATATATCAGGGTTGGTCAAGTTTCTTTTTTTTTGTCGTTTTAGGATTAAAAACCGTCACACTTAAGGTATTCCCGTCGATTCTTAAAATAACTCTTTAACAAATTTTCAGGATTTTAGGTGATATTACAAATCTTATAGCTTTCTATGACCGCCTTTCAGGTTTCTAGGATAATAGGTTCAAATGGAACTAATTTGCAAAAATGTACATCATTTTTTTACATTTTGACCTCACCTTTTTCTAAAACTACGAATAGATTTTTCTTCAGTGCTAAGAAATTTACCCAACACATATTCACATTCTATTCACAAATTCCCTGTTCCCCAGAGTCATGTTAAGACCCAGTTCTACCGCGTTTTCAAATAAAATCGTTATTTATTGTTTAATGTTTATGAAAATTTCAGTGTAACTTCTTAGCTATATTGTAGACTTCCGCGGTCTGAGTCACTGATATATTGATTTCCGGGTGGAAACCACGTTGAGGACTTCAAAGCAGTCAAGATAAATAACGAGTTGGGCTGAATAAAAAATAACTTTTTGGAAAGATAAAAATTAATTTTATTTCTACATGTTTGGCTTTTTTCAAATATTAAGCTTCTAGTCCAACTCATGTTACAAGAATAGATTTTTTATTTAAGTACAATTTTAACCCAAACATTATAATTGCGATAATAAAGCGGAATTGCCAGAAGTATACCTATTTGCCCATATTACTGCTGACCGGTGTAGACAGCAGACGTCAGGAGCTTTAAACACCGCCTATAACTGGTGACTACGGATTGACGTTGGTGGGGAACAGGCTAACCACTCTCAGCAAAAAAAAAGAAACGTCGAAACGAAATATTTCGTGTCGGAGTTGCGATGTTTTTGCGATGGAGCCTTAAAGTTTAACTCGAAAACAACACATTTCTAACTAATTTTAGTACTTAGACAGCGTGATTCATATCGTAAGGAAGAGATTGAAGGAGTAGCAAGAGAAGACCGAAATAAGTATATTTTTTAGTAAACTTTCGACCTAAATACAAACTATGAAGTTGCAGCAAGTTAAAGTTGCATATACAATTTAATACAATGTTCAGTTTAAATGACCAAGTATATAAAAAACATAAAAATTACAGCTACCTTAAAATAATGTGAAATAATAGAGTTTACTTGTTGAGAACCGTTGACGGTTTCCTAACACTAGAATTGAATTATGCAAATTCCACATTACAGTACCTATTTACAGGTAGTATCTGTGGTACTATGGTACTCAATCTCCTCAGTTATGACACCCTGTATGGCTGTATACCTACTTATGTTTTATTGTATAACAAAGAAAATATTACTTTAACTGAAAATGATTGTACGGACATACCGTTTCGACGAAATTACAAATGTAAAGAAAATGGTATAATCCCTCCTGTATTGTACCATTTCCATTAAATTGATACAATTGAAAATAAATGATTGTCCTAGATTTATGGTATTTGTCCTGCTTTTAGTCCTCTGAATTCAATTTTTGGACCCCGCAATCCTAGTGCCACAACAATGTCGTATAACTTAATTTTGACAACAACAAACCTCGCAAATGCCTATCTGCTACATGTTATTGTTTTATGTGAAAAATTTAAAAGGCCAAAAAAGTCTGTCGTCTAAAAGGGCAATCAGTGTTTATTCAGTGTTTCTAATTTTATCTTCCTACATCTTGTTTGCCCCCAGAAAATTCCTCTGTAGTATAACCTCAAGCTTCTACAAATTTTCCACAGTTGGGAAAAATCCCTCAATCTGGTGGAATAAACGAGACATCATAAAAACGAGAACATAAACGAGACATCGCAAAAAAACACCATATAAACGGGAAATAGCATAGGAATGTTTACAAACAAATCAAAAATCGTAGACGATTTTTAGGTTAGTTTTTAGAATCGGCCGTACAAAAATTACTAAATTTAAATTAATCAACCGATAATAATAATTGCAGGACAATATACATACTATTACAATAACAATGCACCACCGTTTGGACAAAGCTGATTACTGATTACATACTGATCAGACAAGGAGCCGTTTCCTAGCAACCAATCAACCGCAACATGGCTTAAGTCAAAATTAATTCACCTTGCATCAAACACCAACTTAAGTTATTTGAAACCTTTTAATCATGTGAACGTTTTACGAGATATTTATTATAGTGCAATCTGATGTTAACCTCGTTAATATTTCCCACGAGAAAATAGCATATCAATTACAAAGAAATTTCTGGTATTTAACCGGTAAGTTTTACATCCAAATATGAAAATAATCAGTAGTAATATTTTATCTTGCAATGTTTTTCCGGTAGGTTATGTTATAATTTATATTCGAGTTGTTTCTCAGCTGATTTATGGCATGATATATTTGCATACACAGATTAAACTAACACATCCGATGTATGCCGCTAACGTAGTTTAATATCAAATTATTGTTAATAACTAATTAATACCTTTATAAATGTTTGATATCGCCAAGAATAGTGTCACTTGCAATAAATCCATTGTAAACATTTAAACAACCGGCACTAACACCATAACACTCAGCACAGAACTGTCACGAAACGCGCGACATAGAAACGTCATTATCTGACATTTGACAGATTCGCTATATCGGCACCCGCGTCGCGCAGCACAATAACAAACACCGTGAAGGAGTTGAGAGGCGCGCCTACTACTGAAGAAGTGTAACGAAATTTCGCTCAGGTGTATCTCCTATAGAGAAAAAAAGCACCTGCCTGACACATGGTGCCCTGGGGAGACAATGGTGGGGATATATCTAAGGACGAGGCGAGGGTTCATTTCTAATTAATGCTACCATGAGCGGTTGCACGTAACATGAGAACTGTTACGGAACCCATTGTTCCGTGCGCTGAATTGGATAGAATATAAGATATTATATTAAATGTGATGAGAATTTGTGTTGAGATATTTCGCATGAAATATAGGTATCTAATATCTATTTATATTTTCTTATAGTATTTAAGTAACTACGGTGTACCTCTAAGAATTCGGTGACAGGAATGGCAGCAGAGCTGTTCACTAGTAAAATATGCAATAATCCAGATACTACGTAAAATTTGCTTAACATTGATGTTAGGGTTGTTGCATACACTAACAAAACTTGGTATACACAACTACCTCAGAAAGTAAATATTTATTAACAAAAGAAATTTAAAAATGTCACCGAAATATGTTTTTTTTTATTGGAAAATTGGAAAATATGTTGTATGCTGATGGGTGTGGCTTATTTGTATGTTCATCGAAGTTGTAAGAACGCTATAATCCCGTCACAATTTTGAGAAATTTTGGGATACAAAACATGAATAAATTCATTAAAACTTAAACTGTTATTGATTTCAAAAATTCTCGGACACGACATTTTTTTATTATCAAAATATAAATTTTTACACTAAATTCCAATATTTAGACATATTGGTCTTTTTTCAATTCATGAAAAATTTACATAAAGAAATATTATCAAAACGAACCCATTATAATAATGAAAAGAAAATAAGTATAAATGATTAATTTCTATAAATAATACAATTAAATTGACTATATAATGAAGAAACAAAAAAATCCACAAGAATCTTTTACTTTTTTTGGAAAATAAATGTTATTCTGAGTAAGACGCTTCATGTGGTCTTATTGCCTTTTTCAAGTGTTTAAGAAGTTAGAGCCCTTTAAATTACGATTTCACCAACTGTAACTTTGTAACGAATTTGATAAATAAAGTCCACATTAAGCTTTTTGTCATGATTGGCATCTGCTTTATAATAAAATGTGGGTACGTTTGGAATAAATTAAACTGACGTGATATAATAAACCAGTTTCATTTGGGGTTATCAGTGGCAACAGACCAATAGAAATATATCAGCATAAGTAATGAAAAAAGAATGAAACAATTTAAATTGAGATTAATGTAACATCACATTTCCAACTATCTGGATAGACTTTTTAATTAAATATAACAGACACATACCGGTAAATTTGAAGTGGAAGGATCAGTTGTTATTTTAAGACAACTCAATTCAAGCCATTTAAAAAAGAGTAAGCACACTAACATATGGCATATTTGGTTTAACGTATTATGACATATTATTCAAGGCTGTGGAAGGACCAAACGATAACAGAATAAATATTGTTTTGTACCAAACAACATTAAATTCAAATAATATTTCAAAAAACAAACAAAACTGTTAACATCGTATTGATTATACAATTAATATTTTTTGTTTTGGAATTTATCCAAATTATAGAAATTCCCAATTTTCTAATTTTACGATGACGCTTGGTTTGATACAACCCCTCCCCCCCTCACCGTTTCTGGCCCGCTTTGCTTCAATCAAATTATGGTCACCTTATGCATTATTCCAAATTCCACATAACAATTACATTAACTACTCAGTCACAGAATATCGACAAAATGCAAAAAAAAAAAACACCGCACAAAGTAATAATAGAGGTAGGTACTTAAACTTCTATTTTTAGCTGACAATAGAATGAGTGACTGTTTTATTTTTAACAAATACAATTACAAATTTAATGGCAGCTGGAAGTATCCCCTTTACTTAAGTGAAAAAAAAGAAAACAAAAAACGAACAAAACAAAATCAAGAGTCTAATGACACATAAATAACACGTACAAGCGATACAAGCGATGGGAGTAGAACAACCTTCCACAGTGAGTGGCCATTTCCGCAGTCGAGAGACGGCACCAGAGGACAATAAATCCCACCTGCTCGCCTTAATAAAGGTCGTACCTATGTATAACAGGTTCTCCAGTTCATCATGAGCACAGCACCCCCTGTACTTTACCACACATCAGTGACCACGACAGAATTCTTATTCATTCCCACTTCCGGTGGACTGTTTCACAGGCCGCGAACGTGAGAGACGGATTTGCCTTTATTAGCGAAGAATAAAAAAAGATCTACCTATCACTTGAATGACTTGACGCTACTAGCAAGAAATACCATAAAGTTAAATGTAAATTCATTTTTATATTTCAGAGATATAAATGTTCGAATAGAGGAGGGTGTCGTTTGAAATAGGTTGTCTGTTTTTTGTATATGGTTGTTTATTTCGATTGAATGACAAGATTAAATTCGCAATTTCGTTTGGTCTGTTCGATCGAGTTAAAAATAGCAATTAAACTCACTGTCAACGATGGCGTGTAGTAATTATAGCTACTGCTGAAGTGAAATGTTAATGACCATCGATATAAACATAGAAACAGACACGTTAAATACTTTTAAATGTCCCCATTTGACCTTTGAGAACAGATATTATGTTGATGTTTTATTAGGTAGAGCATTGGATGATTCATATCTCTTTCTGATGGTGAAGACAGAAAATGCTTAATTTTCCATAAATCTTTAATTATCTCTGCCAGATAGAATAACAGATTTATCTGAATCTGGTCAATTTAGTTAGGTGATTATTGCTTACTTTAATACAATAGAGTATAGACTATGTAGTGTTTATATTACTAACTAATAATTTAATTTTTCTACTTTGCATTCACAATGCACACATTGTAACACTGTTTTCGGTGTTACAATTAAAAAATTGTAATATCGTTTTTAGTAACTTTTTTCTAAGATTGGTACACACTGATACAGTACACATTGATTGTTGATATCAATCAAATGCCATATGTCAAACGTACAACACATAACCACACACTCCCTCTTTTTAATCGATTGCAATCGCATAAACTGCGAAATATCAGTCGTCTATACATATATAAACATATGAATAGCCTACTATAGTGTGTCCAAAGGATTGGGGCTTTCTTAGTTTTGCTGTGTTCATCAAAATACGCCAGCATGACATTTCGGTGATGTTTTGCAACTCGGGTAAGTGATTGCCATAATTCTTTTCAACTAAACATCAAATCCCCTTTTCAGATATAAATCAGGGACCACATTTACTTTATAATAAGGTATTATACGAAGATCAAACCTACATCGTAGATATGAACGATTTTAATTCCTGCTGCGGGATTGTATATGTGCAATAAATGGTTTATTGTATATCAGCATACACGTAGGAAGCTATAGTACATTTAAAGTGTTGAGGATTTCTTAGTTTATGTAACGTATAAGTTTTCGGTAACATTTTGGACCGAATTCTGCTCGGTTCAATACCGTACTTGTTTTTGTCCGTCGCTTTTGACTACGTCTTAAGTCTGGTTGTGTGCAACGAACCTGTATTACCTCTATCACATGTAATTCATGTGCAACTCATCCTAATAAATTATTACACCGAAATTACAATTTAGTTTCAATTATATGTGCGTGTAAACTGGTATAAGCCAGTGGTACTAGGTAGAAACTGCTAGTAAACGTTAACTATTAACTATTCTTTGAAGTAACTAATCAGTTACCGCCAAACACGTCTATTCTGATTATTATAATATGAAACCACTATTTTAAAGGTCACTTTTTAGGTTATGTTTCATGATTTTATCACAGTTGGGTTTACACTATTGCCCCAAGCTCCATAATGATCATAGTTGCGACCTCACTGATTATTTATTAAAACTTGTAGACTAAAGTAGAGTAAAATTATTCACAATTAGATTTTGTCATGATTTTATCCAAACCTTACGCATTTGACAGTTAGTACAGTACTGCCACCTGGTACTGTGGAACCTGCAAAATACCCTAGATTCTAATTTAGCGCAAAATAGTAACCAAAATTACTAAATTTGCATAAAATTAATGACGCAAGGTAGAAAAAATAGTATATTACACTCGTTTTATAAGACGTATTAGCGCACTCGTTCCATTTGGGCACTCCTCGCTACGCTCGTCGTGCCCAAAACATCTCGTGCGCCAATATGACGTCTTATAAAACTTGTATAATAATATACTATTATTATATTATTATTATTGATAGGATAATAATATAGTGACATACAGGCGGGATGTAAATTTCAAATAATTCAATAGTTACAGCTACAGTGTGGATTTGAACCAGGGATCTTTGCTCAGATGGGAGAGCATTGTGCTGCAAAGGTCCCTGGTTCAAGTCTAGGTTGTGGGTGTAATTTTATTTTTGATTTATTTAAAACCTTTAACTTTCAAGAGAGAAACGTCATGTGGAAGTAGTGTAGACAGATTGTTTTTACTTGCCTGTATTGGTCTCACGTTTGACAGTAAGGGAATGACATATCAAAGAGCTTTTATCACATCCGCTTATGTTCAAGGTTGATTTTATTTGTGTTTACTTCAAGAGTTCGTCCCTTGAACTTCAAATATAGGAAAACAATAATCGTTGTACAAATATAATAAAGTGGGGTTTTAGATGGACGACTGTCAATTTTCCTCCCAAATTTGGTAGTCCGTCAATGCCACATCACAGAGAAAGCTATCACATATTTTTTCCTTCAAAACTTTAACTTTCAAGCTTCTATAAAAGCCTACTTAGAAAACTTTATGACGACTCGTTATTACTTCATGAAGGTATAAAATATGTATAATAAATCTCATAAAAAATGTGACGTCATATTGTTTTCTAAGTAGGTTAAAATGAAAGCGATATAACAACCGCAAATATTTTAACCATGATTTAATCCTACGGCGAAATTCTATCACCCCACCAAAAACAATTTTTTTTACATTATGACCCGTTACTATTAACTTTATACATTTTCACAGTATTTCACAGTAGTTTTAGTTGTTTCTCGATGTGACAAGTATCAGATGATTTAAATTGTTTTAACCATATAACCGTTATGAGTACTAATAGTTATATTGAAATGGACTGGAGTGGTTTCAATTCCTCATTTTTTCAAAGAAAAATATGTTTTTCCGTCGCCTATCGTCCTTGGTCTAGCCTTCTTCTACAGCTCCTATCCATTACATGTCCATCACAGTTACCATCTATAGTATGAGCTTTCTAAGACATTCTGAGTACATAACCTAGCCAGAGTTGGGAGCTATACTAATATTTTAGCTATAATTTTTCTGATCATTATTGTTTCCTATTTTATGTAGTATTTTCTGTGTTCACTATTTCCTTCTATTGTATATCATTTTGTACTTCTTTCGCAACCATATCCTCTCATAATTGTCCAAAAACATTGTAAAATACAGTTAAATTCTGCTTAATCGGTATACAAAAGTAGTGACTAGTTTAACGATATTACCACTTTGTTGTATAAACCTACGTTAATTTGAAAATGTAAACAAATTACTATGTGCCTACAACACCCTGTATATCGTACATATTTTTACATCAGCATGAACCGAATGGTTGATTATCCTAATGGTTATTATCTGACAACGTTCAAATACAGTATTTACATGACGGTAAATTTTTTTAAATCTTCGTGATTCCTCTCAGTGCCAAAAATCGAAGTGTAGCATGTAACCGTTTAGGGACCAATATATCAGTTCTCATTTGTGTGGCCGGTTAAATGGAACATTGTCACGAAAAAGTTCAGTAAATTAGTGTTATTTCCGTGATTTTGTCTCCATTCTTTGGTATTTGTCCCTAATGAGCGGCTGTCCCGATTATGCGGCATTGACAATATGTGGTAAACACTGCGCGATGGTTACATAAAAAAAACTACTGTACCAAAATGACATAGGTACCTATGTTTTCTATGATCATAGCAAAATAAATCAGTCACAAGACAATATATGGCAAAAAATGCATCGGTTATTATCACTGATGCATTGCAACCGATAAACAAAAATCAGGACACCAATACAGAATTAAACTTTTTAACATCAATACACATATGTTCCAGAATCTCAATCTTATAAAGTCCCTCTTCGCAGGGAACAGCTGTTTGTTAGATTTAGCTTCAAATTGGGGACCAAAAGAAGAAAAAAACGTTACCTATGGGGTCAATAAAGGAACACGCGTTGGTCGGCAGCGGCACGTTCCAACGAAACCGACCGCATCAGGTTCAGGGGTCCGGAAGTGGATATTAAAACGGGTGAGGGCGCAGCTGGTCCACCGACGGTATAAAAAAGATGATAATCTGAACCCCGAATGTGGATCTAGAATTCATTACTTGATTTACTATCCATGCGTTTTCGCCTCTCAACTCTGAATGTTTTATGGTGTTCGCTGATGTACTACCTACCTCATATTTCTTATGCATTGGTTTCGCTGGATTTTGATGAATATTTGTTGCAAATCGACGAAGCTATCTATTTATATATATACTGTTTCAAAGAGGAGAGGAAAATTAATCAATTGTCGCTGGGAATCAATTAAAAGTAGTGATCGGGTCTTCAAGCTCACTTCGTATTTAACCGTGGCAACGAAGACCGGAAATTAGGGACTTAGTGGATTGGTGATATTTCCTGTCCGTGCCGCTCGTCAGTAGACCCCTCGACCCCATCTCAGGTCTACTTCACTTCTTTTTTGTCCTAATGCAATTATCCGCAAGAGCGACTTGTGCGATTCTAATGAACTTATAAATAATCGGTAATAATATCTCATTTATCTTGTAAGATGGAGTAAGTGAGGGAGTGCGAATGAGAGAACGAGATTAAGAATTTGGCAAGAGAGATGCTAATATCATTAATTTTGCAGGGAGTAGGGCTTTGATGAATTAATACTTGGTAAAACTTTGGAGGAAGAGGACGGTTGTGAAAGGAATCAATAATTGTAGGCTCTTTATTGAATTTATTTGAATTTGGGTCAGTGTACCTATTTTCAGTTTCATGTTAATATAATTGCCAATATTTTAGTATCCAATAGAAATTTAGAAAATGGATGTCAACATAATTTACTTAACAATATTTCAAAACCACTTTTTTAGGGTTCCGTACTACAAAAGTAAAAATGCAACTATTATGGCATCATTCACTGCCTGTTTGCCTGTCTGATGTCTGTCACAATCAATTTCCTCAACACTGAAATCTGGCATATTCGTAACGCTTACTACCCTGAAAGGATAGCTAATTGTCAAATTGTTTCCCAAAAACAGCAACTGAAAAGCACATTTCCAAAAGTAAACGTTAACCAATAACAGAAAATGCTTGTTCTAGATATTCTATGGGTCGGGAAACGAAATAATATTTTAGACAACTAAGTGAGAAATAAATCTTAACAAACAATTAAAAATAACGGATTCTGCACAGAATTTAACAGTGGTCTTGCTCTACATTAAGCTACTATATAATTCGCCATACAAAAAGAAAATAAGTAGTGAGGATTTTTGCGATCAAACTACCTATTTACCTATCCAACCATGTAAAATAAATGTGTAATTACAGCAAGTGAAAACTACTGACGATAACATAATAATAATAATTTTTAGTTATAAGTTATTCTCAAAACCATCTCATTGTCTTCTTTGCAGATTTTAAATACTGTAGTTGCTGCTGTATTACTTATTTCTATAAATTCCTCCATTATTTAGTTGTTGTAGGTTATCCAACTGATTCGAGCAGCCCAGAGATAAAACCATACTTGAAAAATTTCAGTCACGTACGATCCAACTTTTGTGGTAATTTAGATTTTAGCTAATCACGTATGTTTCTTCAAAAGAGTTATCAAAAAATCTGATGTGGCCAGACGCATGACTATCATACTATACCGGGTGACCCACGCCATAGGTACTCCCGGTTATTTTTGTTGTCTATAAAGCTGGACGAACGAAATTTGATAATGTGGTAATGACAAAAAATGCCATTCTTTGGGATACTCTTGACGTTAATATGACTTCCGGATTATCCGGGGACCCAAAAGGACTTATTTCCATTAAAATCTCAAACATCTTTTCTCGTCAAGTAGATTATGTAGTTCTCAAATGTCTATTATATTCAAGGCATGTTTAGTAAAGTTATCCATTATATCGTTCTTCTAAACCACAGCAAATACGACCCTACTACATTAAATCTATTTTACTCTGCATTGAATTTTCTGGTATGGTTGATAAGTGGTAGTTGACTTTTGGTATACCCTGTATCAACATAATTATAATATAGTTATAAAACACAGCACATTGTTTTACTATCGCTTAATGTAGGTTATAATTCACGATCATGCAGTTTATACACATGCTGCTAGGAGAGTGTATAAAAATGCGAGTGAATTATAATAATCATTATCCGCTACTCAAATAATTTTTATAAAATAACTCAGGCGACAGTTCGTTATTTTATGATCATAAAACACCCAACAATCATCATTAAACAATGAACTGAAGTATACGCCAAGTATATAAGTATATAAGTATATAAGTATATAATTCATAACAAGCCTTATGCTAGGGAGAAGAACATAATGAATAAATTGTTTGCGATTCGTCATCAGCATCAGAAATGAAATCGGAAATTAATAAATATTATGCAACTACGAGTATAGGACATAAAGAAGCTACTATATAAATAAAAATTTCCTTACAATTTTCAGACGCACGTTCAATAAAAATAAATATTAAATATTTGAACCCGAATCCATACAATTTAATAAAATAATGGAAGAAAAGTCCACCTGTCGATTATTTAAGAAGTAAATTAATTATTTTTTTAATTTCAACAGAACAGCACTGTTCAGTTTTTATTTCAAATAACTCAAACGTAAAAATGCAATATCTTGTACGGGTTTTACCTTAGTCATCACATATAATCTACCAGTTAAAATTACAATACTTTATAATACTACGTATGATAAAGTGAAAATAATAATTTATATATTAATAATATATTTGAGTATGTACTACTAATAGCGACTTAAATTAGTCCAGGAATCCAGTTCCTGTTGTTAGTTAATTTTATTCTCATTTCATACGAGGAATATTTATAGCAATAAGTACCACAAACTCATCCAAACGCACGACACTCGTAACCTATTTATAAACGCCGATCAACATATCTCAACTACTGATACAGCGCAACAACGAAACGCAACCTTGGCAATTTGCTCACAATACCGTAACCACTTCGAACCACAATGAACCATCCATAACCCTGGCATTACATAAGCGCCATCGAGCGTCATCGCGGCCTACCAACGTCAACGAGTTTCAATACTAATCACATCCGACACAAAAAAAAACGTTACCACGTATTCAATTGCAATCAAGTTGGCTGGCTCACATGGTGCCGCGATTACACACAAACCTGATTAGATCTAGCCGATCTAAAGTGGGATTGCTCTCGATAATAATACATATTTAACTTTGCGCGGAGACTTATTTTTAGTGTCCAGGTCTCATCGCTACTTGCAACTAACGCGCGCGAGACTCCGCAAGAAACATGTGCGAACTACCGCGTCTGTTCCTTCCTATGGACACCGTCGACAAGCTGGTGTGCTCCGTTTGCAAGGAATACCTCCGATACGGACCTGTGATGGTGAAGTTAGACGGAGAGAGTATCTGTGGAAAGTGTTCCGGTAATTCGAAGTATTCAGCGGAGTTGATACACCACAAAGCCTTCGAAGATGTCATCACCCACGTGTGCTTCCCGTGCAAGTATAGAAGGCTCGGATGTCCTGATTACATCACCTTCAACGATACCACCGACCACGAGAAGTTCTGCTCGTTCCGGTCGTTTTACTGCCCAGCTGACTTTTTGTCATGCAGCTTTTCCGGGACTGCATCCCAGCTACCTCAGCACTACGACACCGATCATCAAGATCTTCTGATGCGGGCTCCAAACTTCGAACTGAAGGTCGATGTGAGTAACGAAGAGGTGCGCTTATACGTCCAAAACGGTCTAATATTCTTGGTCAAAACAAAAATCTCTAAAGAAGACGGGAAAATTTGGATCAAAGCTGAATACATGGGTGGTGTTGAATACCAAAGGATGATCACCTACAAACTAATCCTTCACACGAAAGACCTAGACGGTTTACAGATGATGATGAAGGATTACGAGATGAATCCCATATCGTCAGCAACAGTTTTCGACCATAAAGACTCCCAGTCTGTAGACATCAACTCTTTGTTGACCATCTTGGAGAACCCTGCGGAAGTCTACTGCTCCGTGAAGATCAACATCCCATCGGAAATCCTAAAGGAAGTCGAGACCAAGTTATCGGACATAAGGTGCCCACACTGTACCATCTACATGGCCCCGCCCATCTACATCTGTCCAGAAGGTCACACAACTTGCGTGGACTGCACCGGTTACCGAAACAAGTGCAAGTCCTGCAATAAGCAAGAGGTTAACTTCAATCGTCATTCATCTTTAGAAGTTGTTTCGGCGACCACACAGCTACCTTGTCGCTGGACGGCTTGTAAGATGACCTGCAGTTATGCTGATGTCAGAAGACATGAGAAGACTTGCGTGTACAAGAGATACAAATGTCCAAGGTGTCAAAGCTGGAATGGGAGCCAAAATAAGATCCAGGAACACTTCAAGAAAGAGCATGATACTCATGCACTTCATACGACCAATGAAGTTGTGATAAACGGGTCAACTAGGGTGTACGATTTCTACGTGATGGTTTATGGCGAGATGTTTGGTTGTTCTTTGTTTCCAACTGGCGAAAATGGTAAGAATATCTCGGTTTGGTACTATGGAACGCCCAGCTTTTACGATACGTTTAAATATTTTGTGGTTATGAAGAGCAATGATGATTTGAATGAAGACAACGCAAAGACGTATCAACTCCATAAGTGCTGCGCGACTGAGAATTGTTTCTCGTTTAACTTAAAGATTCCCAATGAAGATATCGATAAGTTTGATGATTTGGAAAATGTGAAGATAGTGTTTAGAATCGTTGAAAATTCCTAATTTGTGTATCCCATTATTTGGCAGTATTCTATTTCCATTCCGTGTTTTGAAATGATTGGTATGTTTGAGGTTGATTGTGTATGCGAGAATTTTCCTTTTTATCGATTGTAATTTAACAATAAAAATATATTTTATAATATAAGTTTCGTTTTTCTGATACCCGTTTGTGTTTGAAAATGTCCGATTGAGAACAATAAATGTAAGTATATAAGAATTAATAAGTTAAGTAGGTGAGTATTGAGCAAATATGTGTAGTAATACTCTAGATAATATCTAAATCGATACACAATATTATCTATTCCACAGGTACTTAGAATTGAAACAAATATTAATTGTTTATCTTAAAAAATGAAATACCTAATTGTAAACCCTCACAAATTAGATAAACTCCCTGATTATATAGGCACCTACATTTTAATTATAGATCAGTCATAATTTACTTTTACACACTATCATGTTATAATAATTTTATAGTTGGTGTTTAGTATTAAAACCTATCTCAATACATCATTTTTACAACAAATTCAGTTTAATTTCGTTAATTATATTTTATTTATTATTTCATATATTCATTTAAGAATGTATATCTCTACTTTCAGTGATATAGGTCAGATTTGATTAAAATCTTTTAGATTTTCCAATGAAGATTTTTTATTTATTATTCTTAGATAGTAGGTTTCGAACAATCAGTTCGTCATCAGTCAAGCTACAATTAACACAATTAAATGTACAATGCATTTACCGTCAATATATTACACTTTCGACAGTGGGGTTAGAATCCCTTCAACTACGCATAATTCATCGTATGTCTTAGTTGAAAACAGAACGCATAATTAACGTCTATATACTATATAAATAATCTATACCAGGTTCCTATATATGAATATGCAGTCACTAATATTAAATTTACACATAATTTTAGCTGAGTGCAATGAAATGGGCCATTAGGGAAACCGTTAGGAACGTAGGGTACCAAAAGATTAGAGAACAATAAATAATAATATTTCTAATAAAAATAATAAACAAACTTCACTGGAAAATCTTGAAAATTTTATTTAAACCTTGCACATATTCGCTTAAATTCTGTATTGATTACACGAAAAAATACAAGATGAAAGAAATGAACAGGTTGATTAGCGAAGTGACTCTACAGGATGTTTTTAAGATAAAAATAATATTTCAATTAAACAATTCTTTAATGAGAATTATTCTATAGCTGTATTTCATGGACTGACGTATATTAATCCAGTTTTTACAGGAACAAGATAGTATAGAACTCAGTTCACTTTGGTTTTAAGTAGACAATATTGGTGCGGATAATTATTTTGATAGGTACATTTATTTGAAACGATAAAATCTTTCAATTGTCTTACAAAACTTAATAAAATTTTGGATTTGCGATAGTGTGACACTGCGAGCTCAATACTTGCAATGCATCATATGCAATTTCTGAAGTATGATTGCCAACTTGTTAAATTTAAACACTTTCTATATTTTCAATAGAGAAACAGCAAAATCTACGAGTAATATTGTGGAGAAGTGGGGTAAAAGTAACTTGCCCAACAACTACAACTTTCAAAGCCAATATAAAATGTCTGAATAGTTGGAGTTCGAGTAAAAACATTGTTTATATTTCTGAGACCACCTTTAAATTTTCTTCAGTGATATTAAGTTAAAAAAATAGTTTCAGAATAAACTTGATCAAAGTTGTGCAAACTTAATAAAATAAACCAACAAATAACAAAAGTTCTTTGTAGGATCAGTAAGCTCGATTTTTTTATATTTTTTTTATCAAAACAGTTTATAATTTTGCATGATGGTATGCATGATGGTATGGCCTCATTATGATTTATTAACTAGATTTATGAAAATTTTCTCAAAATCAGGTTTAAAGTACTAAATTGTGACCTGTCCCATGCCAGTGTTTTTTGCAAATCGATGGCCTGCAATACCACGACATGGTTGAAGCATAGGTAACACGTGGTTTTATAATTAGGTCATCGAGATGTTAACATAATAAAATATAATATAATAAAATAAATAAATAAGTCAGATTAGTAATTAAGCCATATTTTAATCAATATTGTTTAATAATAATACATTCATTGTATTATTTCCATAAATTCCTACCCAGAAAACTATATCTACCCGTGGCTAAACAAAGTACGTCTTTTGTTTTATTTTCCCAAAAGCTTTTAGTGTTTCTCAGTTCGCAGAAGGATACATAAGTTGCAGTTCTAAACAAATATCGAATTTTTACCTAGTAGCGTTATTATATTAGGACATTTGAATACATTTAACTACCACAAGTACGAACTAACAAACTAAATAACTTCGGAGTAAATGGTGAATTTGATTCTAGTTTTCATGACAGCTGCACTTCAAAGGTTATTGATTATTTTTAGTTATTTTGGTATAAAAATTTATTATAATTAATAACTAATTAAACATATGAACATTTTCTAAAATAAAATTAACTGTGTTTAATTAAGTTTAACAGTTGCTAGCGATCCCCAAATCGGTTTTTCACTATGGTTTCATAATGAACCCATTGTGACACTGTTTTCGGTGTCATACTGTATGTTAAAGATAGAATCATGGCTAACATGCCATACTTATAGAAGCTCAGAAATATCAATTATTCAAGAAATAGTAACATAGAATACAAAATACATCAAAATATTTGTTAGCGTCCCTCTTTTCTGCGCAAATTGTAAATAGGCATTACAATACACCCCTAAGCAGCAATTTCAGCAGGAAGCCTTATTCAATGTTCAAATGTCATCGTCATCCATAGGAACCGTTGTCACTTCACTTATCTGCACATGTTACTCCATTTCCTCATAATTACATCTGGGGATCCCGTATAATACTGCATAAGCGCTTTCGTCCGCTATCATCGGCGAAACCTAACATGACGGGGACTCGGGAGTAATCGGGAAATTAAATAGGAAAGCCCTGTCAGGACAATGTACGACTCGTGCGCCTCCCTCACACGATCTAGAATTAAATAATTGCGAACGTTCAGCATCCCCTTAATATTTCGAAGTGCTTTTCTTGCTAGCACAAGCACAACTAGAATTGGGGATGTGACGAAAGTTTTGCTCTAGTTTGTGAGAAAGAAAATAGAAGAAGATTTTTTAAGCCTAGTTTAGGCCAGGCCAACAGACGGCGACAGCAACTGGCAACAACATCGGACCAGATATCGTACTGTTGTTAATAACACAAATCATCAAATTAAGGTGATCAAATTAGGTTCATAACAAAAAAAAGCACTAGCGTTTAAAAATAGGGTTTGTAATATTAACAAAAATTAATTAGTATTAGGTAATTAACACAAACAATTTTCAAATATTACTTATTTGTTTAATTCTATAAATAGTGTATAATGTATAACTAATTGTGTTTAATGTTTCAGTACAAATAAATATATAACTGAACATAATAGTATAGAAGAAATTTCCCAGACAAACCCAGAATCTAGATTTGTTTAAAACAAAACTGTTTTTTGGTACTCGCTTGTGTAGAAAAAAACGTAGCTCCGCCATCTTTTGTTAGATTTTCAAACTACTTGTCCAGAATACATGCAAAAGTTTTCCATTACGTTCAGATTTATTCGACTCGACAACAATTTCATGACCTGTTTTGACCTGCAATGATTTTGTTCTATTTTTATTGACTTTTTAATTACCTGTTAGTATGCGTTTATTTATTAGAATCGGTTGAAATGTGTCTAAGGTATAGAATTTTACGCCCCCTCTAGCCACATCACAAAGGGAAGAAGAACTGTAATAAATTTGTACTCTTCATATACAATTAATTAGACATTACTATTGCTTATATATACAATGCATAATGCTACTTTAAAACAATGAATCTATTTTATTTTTTTTATTTTGTGTTTTCTATTTTAATTTATTTCATGTTGTTACTAGCTGTCCGTGCACCATAGCGCAATTATTACTTTATAATTTACTTTCATTACATTTCCAGGTATGATCTACTTTCAAAATGAATTTCACCAGCAACAATTTTTCACGCGTTTACTGAAACAGCACCTACTGAGCTATAATTGTGATTAATGAGCAGTATTGCTCATTTGATACTTGATGTCCTTCTATTGAATGCGATTCAGATGGGAGAAACCATGCTTATTACATTCGTCAGTATTAACAGCAGGTTGCTCAACCCAATCATCGAGAGCTAATGAATTTAAGAATTTTAGCTTTTTATAAAGGTGTTATGATCAAAAGTAATGTCTTGTCCCTAAATACATTGCTCACTGCAAATCGGAAGTGTTTGATTGAGTTACCGATAGCCAAAAATAGCAGATGGTGCTCTCTATGGGCTATATTTTGCTCAGATAACGAAGGAAGTACGAATGCTTTGCTGAGAGGTGATATTCGTAGCAAAAAGAAAAAATCTCATGTGGCCAGGCACATGACTTTATCATACAATATATAAAATTAATAGTTTAGCTGCATGAGATTCTATTTGATCGAGATCGATCGTGTCTGCATTAAAATAACACAAGTTAGTAAGGATTTGACGGATATTTTGACAGTATTGACAGGTGGTATTGCCAAAAAATCAGCGTTTGACAAATCCTGGCTAAATATGTGTTTTTAATCCAGACACGATCTCGATCAAATGAATTTCTTCATACATCTAAACTATTAATATTACCAAAAAATGCCATAGACATAAATTACACAAAATTTCCTCTCCTTTAATTTATTATTTAACTTTTTTGAACCAAAAGCTTTTCAGCTCTAAGTTTGGCTATACTTTATCATATAAAGTAAAAACCGTATTCGTTTACATGGTACTTTATGAAGATAAAGGTAAGGATAAATACTACAGACATCTGTGGACGCTATACTGGCCTCTTTGTTTCAACCCTCCACTATGTTGGTACCTTTAGACATTTTTGATTGGCTAGAGGTACTGATAGACATGTATGTATGTACATTGATTCAATTTTAGGGATTTTTAACTGTGCTATGTGTGTTATCTGAATGGTAAAACTGTCACAAAAATATTACTATCATCATATAACTGGTACATAACAGAAAATACATCTTAACGGTATTTTCTTCCTGTTGGAACAAACCAATCCAACAAACGAAGTATGTCCTGAAATTGCATCCTCCCAATAGCTAGCTAGCTAGAATCTTAGAACATCGAATGGCTCTTTTCTATTTTGCAGAAATGTTTTCCATTAACCGCATTATGATACCATTCGTTCTAAAAATGCCACAACGCTTTACAACACGAATGCAAAATTTTTGGGAACCATGATAATAGAGTTAGGTTATTTCATGGAGGCGAACGTATAAAATTGTAAAAGCTACCACGTCGTCTGGCCACATAAATTCGCAACCCGCGCAATATTTAATCGGTTATAAATATCAGTTACCGGAATTGATTTACTGGTGGCGCCATCCGCGGTGTTACGATTAGAAGTTAAGGTTATAATAAATATGGTGGACGCGTACCAGCTGATTACGGTGTATAATTCGCAGTTGTTTGGGCGATAACTCAAGCCATCTGGCTCCCTCTATGGGCTATTATGTGTAGCGCGATAATGAACACACCAGCCACCCCCACCCCCGCCCACCCTCTCTACCTTCTGTACTTTCCGCTTAAGTTTGACTTAGTGCGGTCGCTTTATAGTCTAAAATCGTAATTTACTGTACGGGCTATATGTCCCGTGCATTCGCGTTAACCCCGTAGGTAATGTAGCTACCTATATAACGGTGTGGCGGAGGACCTACGCGTTTCGGTGTGCCCACTGACAATCTGTGCTATGTTACAAAACCAACTGGGATTAATTGTAAACCAGTAATGTGCACAAGTTCTACTAAAATATTGCTAGTACGCGCAAATTACTGGTGCATTTGTATATCTGTTTTGTACTACCAGTGGACACTATGCAAACAGGTATCAATAAGTGGAATAATATAGGTATTAAAACGACAATTTTTTATTATTAAAAGTTTTAATGTTCTAAACTAAGCACTACTGCTCCTGTAAGCTTATCAATTTGAGAAAACAATTCATAGATTTTTTTAATTTTTCATGAATAATTTGGGTGATTCAAATGTAATATCATAAGTATTTTTTACCACATTTATTATATTTTTTTTTATATGTAATATATGTAATATTTGTAAAAAGAATGGGTAAACACAATAATAATAATGCTTAATTTCTTCTTCATTTGCTGTTCAAGTTAAAACGTAATAAAAAAAAGAACAGACACCTGGTTTTGCAAATAGTCATTGGTCCTACTTGATCGTGTATGTTAACTTAATAAATAATAAAAAATGATTACAAAAATAATCGAGCCATGTAGTATGTTTTACCCTTAGTTTTCAGTCTTGGTTTATATTTGCTCAGAAATGTCTGTTTATCTGTTCTTTTTCTTTTCGTTTAGAAATTATGTTCAACAATACCATCTAACCACCATATTGTGCACTTAAAAGGGGGGCATGACGGGGTTGAAATGTTAACAGCACTAAGAATAGTCATATCTAGCTTTCTTATGAAACTAGGCACAAAAAGATCTAGTAGGATTTCTTTTGTAGGCCAAATAAAAAAATTGAATCGCGAAAGTATTTCCAACAAATTGAAATTGATTTATGTGGGGATTAAACTGATTTACGTGTAGCAGTCTTTTATAAAACCATGTATAATACTCGTCATGAACTTTATTTTGCTTTACTTATCTAATATTTGGAACAAAATTACTTGTAAAATGTGCCAAACATTAATTTGCCAGAACATAACGTCCAGTACATTTAGCTGGCGAGATTTGAGGCAGGCGCTAGCAAAAGAGACACAGCGATGATGTGGGGTATGTGTCACTGTCTGACTAACGTAGGTAGATAGCGGAATGCAGTAGTGTTTTTTAAATTGAAAACGGTATCTCAAATAATGTCAAACCGTCAAACCGCATACTGCCATGGTACCGTTTGAGATAGAAAGAGATGGCTAGCCCACTTCACTGCGGGTTGCATAACAAATGCATTTGCCACACGTATTCACCATGTCGCGTTCTTTCCTGTTATAGGTATATACTTACATTTCCAGCCCAACTGCCCACTGCCGACCGAGATCAGCCAATTTTACGGCTTAAACATGGCATGTCACGATAACTCAGACTGCAGCAATTTTACGTGTTAACGTTTATTTACCTGTTTAACGTTTATCAGTTCGTGGAAGTCTTGGTTAAGGTCTATATAAACAGACATGATATAACACAAAATTGATTTCCTTTAATTCTGTCTCATAAACATAAAATGTAATTCTTTATCTAAACATGGAGACAATCACACTTGAAATGAAATGAAATGAAATGAAACTTTATTCGTTCTACTATTACATAGTATTGTGGATTAATAACTAATATACATGTGTATTTCAGCGTATTCTCCTCATTGATTCTTCCCTCGAGTCTTCGCCTCGAGTGGTGAGAAGTTCGTCCTCGGGCTAGTGGTATCGAAGGTTCTTGTTTTTTTATGTTTACCACGATGTCAAATTGTTTTCCTCAATATCATGGTCCGGATTCTCTGTTTGAATTGTTTATGGTTTAGTTTTTTGTCTTTGTCTGGTATCTTGTTGTATGTGTTGATGGATTCCGTTGTAATATTCATCCTGGATGTCTTCACTGGCTGGGTGCGTATTTTGTATCGTTGTCTTGTGTTAAGGTTGTGAATGTCGTGGTTGGTTGTTAGCGTCAGTTGTGTTTTAATTAGGTTGTTTTGTATCTTATGCAGTAAAATCATGTCGTTCATCTTCAAGGTGTCTCGTATCGTTAGTTCTCCTGTTAGGTGGTATAGTTGACTTGTTGGCGTGAAATGGTCTATGTTATACAATAACTTTAGCGCTTTGTTCTGTTGTATTTGTATCGTGTTTATATTTTTTTGTGTGGTTGTACCCCATATAGTTCCTATGTAATTTATGTTTGTCAAGAACATTGCGTGGTAGATTGCTTTTTTTGTTGTGTTTGTAATATATTTTCTGATCTTCCACATCTGTGCCAGGGCAATCGCGTTTTTGGTTCGTATGTTCTTTATGTGGGCGTCCCATTCCATGTTGTCCGTAATCGATAGTCCGAGGTATTTTGTTTGTGATGTTTGTTTGATCTGGTTTCCGTTTAGATTGATGTTTAGAGTACTGGGTGTCCGGTTATTTATTATCATGAAGTTGGTTTTATTCTCATTTATTGTTAAATAATTGTAGGCGCTCCATGCCTCTAGTTTCTTCATGTCGGAATCGATTTCTTTTTGTAGTGTCTTCATGTCTTTAGTCGCGTATGCTATGCATATATCGTCAGCGAAAACAAATAGTCTCCCATTTAGTTGCACGTCGCTAATGTCGTCTGTATACAGAATGTATAGTAATTGGTGAGATGTTAGATCCTTGTGGAAGTCCGTATTTTGGGTATTTATACTTAAAACCTCATATTAGCTAATCGGGAATATGTTTTAATAAATGTTTTAATATTTACAGTTAAATTCTTCGGGTTAACTAAAGGTAATAATCGATCGTCTGTACAGTACCTAATTGTTATTCTAATCATACAGTTTGCATGGATTTCCCTTGGAATTTTCTTTTCTCAAACTAAGAAGCACTCTATTACTCAATCTTTACATCAATTTAATTTTAGATTTTAAGAGCATGTGAGAAACTTTGAAAGTAGCAATTGTAGCATTTTTAGACTTTCTCAGAAGTCTAGTGAATACAATAGGAATTCTGTAGCGGTACGACGAACGCAGAAGATTGTATCCTGCCTCGTTGATCATAGACTGAGACAAATCTAATATAAAAAATGGCTTTCAAAAAGAAGGGTATTATTAAAAGAAGGAATTTGCTTGTCAGAAATCATTCTGTATCAATATATTATTAGCAAAATATCAAACATTCGATATTGATACATTATTTAACAAAATATGTTTTGAACTTTCGTTAATTATTTTAATATGTATGTTGATCAAATGATGAAAAATGCCACAACAATATATTTCAGTTTGTCCAAGGCAGTTCACAGAATTGTAGCATACTGGTCTGCCTTAAAACAGTATTTTTTAAATCAAGGAATATGAAACAGCGATACCTTTTATTTGGAAATTTTATTGGTAGGTACTAATATTGACAATTTGCCTCATTTTGGTTGTGTCGTACTTATTGTGTTCACAATAAGGGGCACAAACAAATGGAGAGAAAACTAGTAGACATTAATTTACTATATCAATTAATTGCAATAAATTAATTTACATCTACATCTCATCGTTTTCTACTCTACTTATATCTAAATTTCACACCAAAGCGTTAGTAAAAAGTATGTGTAGTATGTGTAGAAGCCGCACATTTTTGTGGCGGCCTGTTATTAATTTAAACCCCATATGTTCCTCAATATAATTATTTTTCTCCGGGTCCGCATAGGTGCAATGTTAGCAACCCTATCAATGCTAGAGAAAAATAAGCGGTACTTAACGATGTGAAGTGGTATTTTCACATAGTTGTTAGATAGTTTTTCATATATACGCTTTATAGCAGCGGTTCTTCTCCCGCTGTTCTTCTCTCGCTCACGGCAATCTAAAAGGTCCATTCCGCTCCTACGGGTACGCGGACCCCAGTTTGAGAAACGCTGCTTTATAGCATTAAAGTTTCAGATTGAAGCGACTGTTTTATGTTTTATCCTACTAATAAGACTAAAACCAAAAACAAAATGTCTTAAAATTGTTTACAAGAATTTGTTTTACTCGAGGGTCTTTGTGTCAGATTTGCAATCCGTAGAAATAAGTGATAGAAATTATCTGTCCTTTTCGAGCAGTAGCAATGATGGTAAAGTATTTTTTCGGAAAGTTTTTAAAACCCCGATATTTAAGGGTTAGACTACCCGGGTCAGACCGGGACAGGTGGCAACACTGCCATAGGAGCGCAAAGCACAAAAAAATGCTGTATGAGTATAGTGCAACTATTCTAAAGCAAAGGAAAAAGAAAGGTGTAGCTCCCCTAATCTACACAGAGTAATATACTAAAAGCCATGTTGTAATGGATAGAAAGATTTTTATGAAAGCAAAAAGGCACAATTTAATATTGCAAAATGAAAATTACTGTAGGATTCAATTAGGATCACGTTGCAAGCCTACAAAATTCTATAAAAATATGTAAATACAAACAATGATAATTTAGGTAATTATGCTCAAAGTTAACAAAACATTTGCCCTTTATTTAGTTCGCCAAAACTCCTATAATTTAACTAAGGTTTCTTCTTCCCGGAAGTTCTGAATACTAACAACATCGGGGCGTTTCTCTTTCCAACGGCCCGGTCCTTCGAAGATTAAATAATGAATCCTCTATCCGATGATCGAAATACGCAGGGAGCGTATAATTTGAAATTCAGTTGACTTTGACGAGATGCTAACGAAGGTTCGTCTGAGAGCTGGACATTAATCCCCTCTCTGCAGGGGTAGAGAGCCCGTCGCCCCTTATTGTCATTTGAAAAGTACTTTTACGGTACGCCGAAATATCCATTAGAAAATGTTTATTAATTTATACGGGTCTACTCTCTGATTCCTTTTATGTTATCACCCGCACAATATTTATATGCAGGGTGTTTCAGATATAACAGCTAACCTTGAAGGAGCATATACACCAAGGACAGAGAAGCAATTTTGGGGTTAATAACTTATAGGGTATTTCAAAGTTTTAAGTACTTTAAGTACAAAATTATATTGAAGAAATTGTTTAAGCCCGGTCCTGATAAACAGTCGACCAAGTTTCAAAAAAGTTTTTGGCCGCTATTTATTTCTATGAAGTTACAAGCAATGCATAAAATTAAAGATAAATACTCTTTATAATCTTCTCTTTATACCACTTTGGTCTAAAAGTAACAAATTATTAACAAAATTTTACAAATAACTTAGAAGTTATATTTAATAGAGCCGTAGACACTTCGGGTCCAATAATATCGAGCAAGAGTTTAAAAATTCTCATTAAGCGCCAACAAAAATTAAAGATTCCGCTTTCGAAAGAAGTTGTTTCTTTACTACGACCATTTACGTCAGAAACTGAGCATTCTTTTTCCATGACTACACAGAAGCGACACTCCGAGACAGTGAACAAGAAGATTATACCAACGAGTTTGTCGATCTATCATTACTTATAGTTTAGAATTAGAGGCGGAATAGATTTGAAGTACACATTTTTTAATTATTTATTTATCTTATTATTATATTTTGTTAATAATCAGCTACCATAAAAATCCTCTAACGGCCAAGTTCCAAATAAATCAAAGCATATTTTGAAGTGGTTGTCGGCCATATTGAAACCGCCATTTTGTTTCCATCAATTTAAGGTTCAGATTCGTAGTCAGCGACCTCAAAAACTCCCAAAATACACGTTTGAAAATACACATATCAAAACATATTTTGATGTAGTCGTTCACGATACTGTACCGCCATTTTGTTTTCCAAACTTTTGAGTTCAGATTCTTAATCAGCCACCTCAAAAACCCAAAAAAGGCCATGTATTAACTAAATCAAAATATCTTTTAATTTAGTCAGCCGCCATATTGGATACGCCATTTTGTTTTCGGAAATTGCGAGTTCAGATTCATAATCAGCTACCTCAAAAACCCCAAACTGCCACGTTTCAATTAAATCAAAGCATATTTTAATTTAGTCGTCCGCCATATTGGATCCGTCATTTTGTTTTTAACAATTTAGAGTTTAGAATTGTAATCAGCGACCTCAAAATCCCTTATATACCAAGTTTCAGAATTTTGGCCAACTTTTCGCGAGTTTAGACCACTGTGCATTCGTCGGATACAATTGACATTCATCCGTCTCTGGTAGTACACAAATCACTACACAAACACACCCACAATAAGATTCCACAATCTGAAAGATTCTTATTGTAGATAAACCAACAATACAACAGCTGATCTCATATGAACTTGGAGAATATAGATAGGTCAATGTCGCCGCAGGGGTGGAGGCAAGGTGGAGGGAGACGGTCACCAGTTGATCCACAACGGCGGTGGGGTGTCAAGGTTAGCCGTTATTTCTGAAACACCCTGTATATTTAATTTAATTTTAAGCCGGTTTAACCAACCTAAGTTTGGTTTAATTATATTGAGAAACGGGAGAACATTGTTCAACATAAGAATTTTATCTGGATGATAGCTACTAAATATTTTATTTGAGGTAATAGTATTTGATAAGTCTTAGTGGACGAAGACTACTCATTTATAGGTAATTCGGCGTCCAATTATAACAGTTTTATTTATCGTGGATTTTAATTAAATGTTTCAAAATTTAAAAAACAAAATTTTTTTTTAAAATTAATTTAACTTTTTTATCGTTGTTTTAAACATGTTTTAAAACAAATATTTTGTGTTAAATCATTTTCTTTTAAACATGCTTAAAACAATTTGTTTTAAATCTATCAAAAACTTTGTTTTAGAACATTGTTTTAAACATGTTGCAAAACAAATATTTTGCTTTCAACAAACGCCGATCAAAATGTTTAGATATAAAACAATTTCGTGATTTAAAACATGTTTAAAACAATATTCCTTATTTAAAACATGTTTTTTGGGCGAGTCAAAATATTTTCTTTTCGTGTTTAAAACATGTTTCTTTGCAAAGTGCTTAAAACATTGCTTCGTTAAAAAAACACCATTTTATAAAAAAAAAAAATATTTGTTTTGTTTAAAATTTTAAAAAAGAACGTCTTTTATAACCACCCTGGTTGCTACGTAGTACGTAGTTCGTAGTTGCTCAGTTGGCCAGTGGCGAATCGCTACTCAACTGGTGGAAAACCATTTAACCACTGGATATGTTACATAATACTATTTTATATTATTTTAACAACGTTGCTAAGAAATTTACCCACTTGCTACGTAACAACTGCATTACAGAATGATTGTGTATCTTCTACAATTTCAGAGACTGGAATGAACCAAAAAATAAAATATTGAGAAATTATATAACTTTGTAACAGAGTACTTGAGAACTTGCCATTTTGATCAAATAAAAACGAATTTTTGAATGGTTCTTCACCTAAAAAGCAGCAAAAATACATTGGCAATACACAAAATAAAAAACAACGAGATTCATAGATTTTATTCCAATTGATACCGATGGTATCAATAATAAAATGACCAAAAAGCAATTTGGTATAATAAATATGCGGCTCCAATTGCCGTTAAATACTTAATAAACCTATATGTATTCATAATTGAACAGGTTTTATCCTGCCACGTAACAAGTACGAAGTACCACATAAATAATATAAAAATTGCCATATAAAACGTCTAGTCGGGTATTATTAAAATTTATACTCCAGTTAGAGGTTTATTGTGCTGTTGGCTACGTTATTTACTATCGCGCGGAAAATGTTTCGAGACAAATTGCAGACGCGATAAGGTATCAGTGTGTTCTTTTATTTCGCAGTCGCAGTGGCAGTCGTTCGTAAGCTGTCTCTTTATTCCCATTGAAATATGACGTAGCGAATTGCGACGGATTGCACTTATTTTCACGACAGGAGAAACGGAACGAACGTCAGCTCCACGCTTCAGGCATTCGCTTATTCCTTTCAATTCACGTATCGTCTGTGAAACATCATTATGACCGACGTTCCAACGTATGACAGTTCAAGGAATATTATACCATAACATATTCATATGTAGTAATCATACACTGGTACATATTTGTGCAAGATTTGTTTGTTGGTATGTAATAGTTGTTTTCCATAGATCGTTTATCTATGAGTCAGTTTAGTGAATAGAAAATCGTTTATTAAATCTATAAATGCATGATTTCCATTAATGTACGATTTATTACAGCTAATCAAACAATTTTATTTTATTGTCAATCAAATATATGAAAAATGAAACATTTCAATGATTCTATCGTCCAGATTTCCCAGTGTCCATATAATAATTCCATAAATTGTAATAAAACGTCAGATGACATTGACGAGGAAAATCTATGAAAGTCTCGATCATTGGTCATGCTTTTTAATATACTTTTGGTTAAATAACTATTAATGTTAGTGTGCTTGTAGTGAAATAACAAAACAAAGAAAAATTGGGTGGACAAAATTTAATTTTTTTGCGATTGTCTCGGAAACTACAATTTTCGGACAACATGATCAAAATTTTAGTTCGTAACTATATACCATACACAAATATTGTACGTTTTTCCATATCCCCAGAAACTGCTTCAAAGATATGGGCGTATGAATATAATTATGAATAATAGCAATAATTTGTGCTCTAACATCCCCCAACTGCTGTTACAAATACCAGTCCAGAATTATCATTATTAGGGTCCGCGTCTGTGTCACCATCAATTGACAAAATAACTAGAAGGAAGCTGAATTATTGTATATATTTTCAAAAGTCCAATTTGTATTTTTATGGCAAAATCAGACTACACTGTAGTATAGAATCAAATGTTTTTAAATATTTGAAATGTTGTAGTTGTACGACCAAATATAATGGTAAATAATATGGTGACATACAGGCGGGATGTAAATTTTAAATAAATCAAAAATTACAGCCACAACCTAGATTTGAACCAGGGACGTTTGCGTCTCTAGCACAATGCTCTCCCATCTGAGCTGTTGATTACATCCCGCCTGTATGTCACCATATTCTTTATTAACCTATGATATTACTTTGACAAAGCATGTCGTTAAACATTTTCATTTAAAATATAATACGTACTGATATACCTTTTCGATAGCAAACTCTACAGGAATAATTGTCATAATATCCTTTTTTCAGTAACCATGACACAAGTATGGTTTACAGAGTAGACGCATCACGCAACACTAACTTTTTCCGATATTTTATCGATGTTTTGTTTTAATTTTTTTAGAACAAATAAAATTGAAACTATTGATGATAACGTAAACTTTTAGAATGGAAACTAAATAGGAATTTTTTTTTATTTAGTTCCGTTGAATACGAATCTGGGTTCTACAATTTCCCATCATAGTTTCCATAACAGTCGCGGCACAAATGTCAAAAAACGTGATTATTTTAAATTGGGACTTAATCCAACTATCTAGAAACGTAAACAATTTCTAATAAATCTCATCAAGCTTTGCATTTTTGCACTTTCTTTAGATAACTCGCACAGGCGTCCACATAAAAAAAATACTTGCTTTACGTGCATTCTTCACACTCACTAGCGTTTATGTTCTTTTTTTTAAATTTTCCCAGCAATATGTACCTACTTTTTATTGTATTAGTGATATGACAGATGAAGCTTATTATTAATTATCAAGCCAATGCACGTTGAAAAATAAATTTATGCTGGCTTGAAAACCCTGAAGAAATAATAGTTGCTGAATAAGAGCATTTTATTATTTGTGACCACCAATTACAAGATCAAAGAGAGATATAATTTTATATCCTGAACAAGAACAATATTTATTAGTCGTTTACAGACATTTTATGCCTTTTTTCTTTTCTCAATTTTAGTTCTGTTTACTCAAGTTTTTTGTTTTGTGGAGATACCTTGGTACCTACTAGTATCATCTTTTGTTGTATTTTTGTAGTTATATAGATTTAGTCCGCAAAAATTCGATTATTAGTATGTAGTAAACCGCATTTTACATAAATAAAACAATTTTCTAAGCCCAAAAGCAGAATAGATTGCTATGATTATCCTAGAATAGAATTTTTAATCATTTTAAAAATTATTCTTATTATTTTCTATTAGTTTTATGATCAAACTTCAAAACACATATGATATGAGACCATTTTAGAACCGATATAGGTTTTCTGACATCTTTCTCAAATCCCTAATGATTGTCATCAACCTTCTTTATTTAATTCTAGACACGTGTTTTATAAACACACTATAACATACTATCCATTAACGACTCCATCAACATCTATATCCAACATGTTCAATACATACCAAGTCCAATATCGTGGAAGGGATAATCATTGGTTTTGTAGATTTACCTGAAAGAAAAAATATGTTAGTTACATATTACATCATTACATAGTTGAGCTTCACAATGACACTCTATTTCAAAACCATATTTTGTCATAAGCATTGAATGAAAGTGGATAGTCAAAGGTAACAAAAAACGGTTCCTAACTGAACCCATTGCTTTTATATAGACTTTTACAATAGCACCGTAATCTGGAGAACATATATTTCTCTGAAGTTATTTATAGCGTCTGATGTAATCTCCCCTTAAATAAAAGTCTGTAATGTCGGTGGTCATATTTTACTCTTGTAAAATTAGTCATCTCAGTTGTTTCGAGATGACATAACTTTCCTGCAATTTGTCCAGGATAGAGAGTTGTTTCCAGTTCTGCGCAACTTTTTATACAGACAGTCGCAGCCAATATCCATCTTCCGAATACAAGTTATTCTCCGACAATAGGAGGCGGCAAAAACTTTCCGCCTTTTATATTGAGAACACAGTGCCGGAGTTCCATATTGATATAGAATTTGCATTAAAGAATAAAACGAGTAGGACCGCCCGCAGTCGCGCTGAAATGGCTGCTCCAATATTAAAAAGTATAATTCCGTTATATTAAAAGTTTTATTTGTGCAGTGCGGGCATATGGACAACAGGGGGCAGCAGGCGCCCCGGGGCGGTTCTCGAGAAGTCACTTCTCGAGAAGTGAAGGAAAAGTCGGTACGAAAACAGACCCCGAGGACATTAAAATCTACCGGAAGGAAAAGCTAATATTTCAGAGACGCTAACTTTTTTTTATTACCTACAGCAAAGTTTCGTGATTTCAGAATGCGAGGGAACAATATCGAACAGCGCTCAGGTCCTGATTGTACAGCGGTTTAAATCCGTCGCAAAAGCTTTCAAATAAATCTTGTTTACTTATCAGAGGTACATTCCGTAATGCTACGTTTTATAAGAGACAATAGTACTGAAGCGGGTAATGCGATTGTAAAGGAAAAGGTCTAATTCTGGGTGAAATGATTGCTAAAAAATAGACAAAGTGCCAAATGAACTTGGGATCAATATTTTCCGCCCTAAAGACGACTAAAGATGAATTAATAATAGCACACCAAATAATAAATAAGAAAAAGTATATTGTAGCCTGTCTACAAGTTTTTACGCAGTATGTATGAAAAGCGTTTTGCGGGAAATTAGATGGGATATTGCGAATTTGGAGGGAAATAAAAATAGATTGAGAACAAACATTTAGGGTTTTAGTTCATAATTATTGAGAAAATAGCAAAGAAAGATTATATAAAGGATTAGAGCAGAGATAAAAACTTTCTACTAAAGGAAAAAAAATAACAATTTATTTTTAATAATTATAACCAACATATTAATCTTTTAATTCTTGTCTATTCTTTCTCGTCGTTTTCCAATTCTTGCCCATTGGAGGCATCATACAGGAAATTTGTAATATAAGCCAGAAGTTTTGATTGTCTTTTTGTAATAAGCGATCCCAAAAACGTTTGTGTTATTATAAGCACAAGTAATAAATCTTTATTTCCGATATTTTTCGGATCTGGTTTCCTTGTTTCCATGAAAACACCTTTTAGATTGTAACTAGAACTTTATTAGGATACTATTTAAATAAAATAGTATTACTTTAACTAAGTTTTAAATAAGAAAGTGACAACATGGCGAACGAGTTCCAATTTTTATATAAATTTTTGAATTATTGTTGTGATTTTTGCGATTAAATAGTGCTACATAATTTGCCCGTTTGATTAAATTGAAAAATCACCATTCACCATGCAGGCGCTTTCGTGTCATGAAATGGCCTATTAGTCATTATTCCGTTTAGGTTTTATAGGTTTTTTAATCTTTTGTGTATACTAGGTATCTTCATCTCTCGAGTATGAAGAAGACTTAAGGAGAGGTTCTCATGTAGAGACCTAAAAAGTAGCTCAACTTTGAGACAGCTTTTCAAACAAATTGTACGAGATATCAATATTTTTTCTTTTGACATTTATTGATCATACTTTAGTGTACAAAATGACATAGCGCCATAAAAAACTATATGCAAGAAGTGGAACTGGAAGTGGAAATTTCATATTCCTCTTTTAAAGCGTTATCGAAAATTATAATTTGAATAGACATCTCTTTGCGCCGCCTTAATGCAGGAAATTTTGACCGGAGAATATCATAGGATAGGCTATAAAACCGTAAAACTTGCGAGAATCAAAAAACTGTTTCACGGGCTGATTTGATACACTCCAAGGTTTCAAAACACGAAAGGAAAAAAAATATTTTTTCATCCGGATACATGAGAACCTTACCTTAAGCATTCTCGTGTAATTAAGTGTCGGATTCATATACAAATTAAAACGTGTGATATATGAAGGTTTCTGATTCAAGATCTGTTAGATGTATAAAATTCTAAACGGCTGATCCAATATGGCGAGTACACATATGCTTTAAGTATCGTTTACATCCACTTAACTTAACGTAACGTACGAAAACTTAAGAATTAGTGAAAGGTCAACTCCATTGAATTATATGTGTTTGTTTACATTCATTTAACGTAGAAAAAGTTAACGTAACGTACGGAATTGTTCACTCAACTTCAACTTAGCAGAATCCGCGAGCTAAGTGCACCAATCACAGGCTCTTGATATTGACAATTCGGATGACGGTGACATAAAAATAACCTAAAAATTCACTCAGGTGTCTTTAACTTTATTATCTTTCTGTTGTTTGGCAATATTTTTAGCACGATACACGGATTTTTATTATGCTTGATGGAACCTTAATCCAATTTGTGCGTACATAAACATATTTGTATGATAAATGCCACAATAAAACACAGATTTCATATGGTGACAATATCAGTCACTGTCAAATGCGCATGTCAAGCACTCTACGGTAAGTGAATGTAAATGGAACCGATGAAAGTTTCGTACGTTAATTATAATTTTTCGTACGTTACGTTAAATTAAGTGGATGTAAACGATACTTTATAATCATAATTTTTCAAGCAGTGTCGTCGCAAATCTGTCCACATACAAAATTTCAAATTGATTGGACAAATTTTCCGAATTTTGGAAAATTTTCCATTTTTTTGATTCATGTGTTATCACCGAAAATCTGCCCACAATAAAAATTCTAAGTCGATTGGACACAGGGAACTAGGAAAACTATCGTTTACAAGATTTGAACGTAACCAACAAACAGACAAACAAATAAACTACAAGTGAAGTTAATATAAGCATAGTAATTGTCCCGGAATATTATATATATATATAAATATATATATATATATATATATATATATATAACTTTGTAATTATATTTTGTACAAACAAGTTTATAAAGTACTATCAACGGACATTTGTTTGAGTCACTGTATGCGGCAACACGCGAGAGCGTAGCCCGTAGCGTGATATCGACAACTGGTCCCTTCTTTGCTCGCAATAAAAATGCATTTTTTATGCGTTTCCAACCGCAGACTGGTTTCAGACGAACACATCTGATAAAAAATATAATAAAGAGACTAATTAGCGAATAAAAAAATGTGTATTTTGAACCAGTTTAACTTTATTTGCGATTATCTGCGTACGTAGAAACGGAAAACTGGTCCCTTTTCACATCCACCCACACATTTATCTTTTGGAAGTTATTTCAGAGTTATGAGCCTTCACACACGGCTCAATACATTTTCAGTCGATTAGTAGTCTAGTCTAGTCATTACACCAAACATTCAGCTCACCAGATCGAGATAAATATCAACAGAATTGCTAACAGTGCTCATTGAATTGAATTCCTTTTAAACTTTGAAACGCTTCCACTAAACAAAACAGCGTAAGCCGGGTTTCAACCGCGTTTGTTTTGGTTTTATCCGAAACACGAAATTAACATCGCCACTGACAAAATACCGGACTAAAACGTACCGCACGTGTACGGATCTAGCGTGCGATTCCAGTTTGTGTTGGGGTTTATCGAGTGCGAGCAGGAAGGGAGCGATAAAAATTCAAAAGCGCTGTCGTCGCCAAGCTAAAATAACTACTACAGGTGAACAGTATATGAATTTCAAATTTTGGCAACGGCCGGAAATTGAATTCTAGTTTTGTTGACTTACGCTCGCGCCCGGACCTCCCGCACCTCGCTCTCGCATATATGATTTCGCAGCGGGCTGCCGGGACCGTTTTGAATTTTAACAGCGCCGATGGAAATTAGACGTGACGGTTGCCGTTCGGCATTTTCGGGCGAAAACATTCGGTAATGGACTACGAAATCAACGTGGTCGCTAGCCACTTTGACGGTTCGGATATAACTTTTATTTCAGTGGTTATTTGATCGGGAAATATGGAATAATATCGTCTGCTTAATGGCGTTTAAATTGGGTCGAATGAGCTTACTGGCCCGATTTATTTCGTGAGGCAAACAATTGTTAAAATATGCATACCTCTTAGGTAGGAAAATTTTGACTGTGATTCCTTCAAATAAAACTGTTTGTCTTGTCTTTGACTCTTTTCAAACTGTTGCCCTTAAAATATATTATAATTTTTAGTATTTCAAACGCTTAACACGTTATTACTGAAAACAAATCAAAAGAAAGTTAACGCCCATGTCATAAGGTATCTCAAACAAACGTTACTCAAACAAATGTTACTCAGAAAAGCTAATTCAATCTTAAACATAAAACCCATAGCTTGAAGAGTTCTTATTACCTACATAAAAATACAAATTATCACAATATGTGTTCAAACTAAGGAAATGCTTATCGTGCAACAAGCTATATAAACTAGTAATTTGTTCTTTTTGAAATGTTTTTGTTCAGGTTTCATAACTTTGTTTGATCATATCATCAATTAAATCTGACGTTCACTCTCATCGAAATATCATTTTTAATTCAGCATAAATAAGCATGTCCTTTGCTTTTTTTTTGAAAATTCATATTTACATTTACAAAATATAGTAATAGTAGCTTTAAATAAATCATTTATTTATGTACAAAAGTAATGAATTAACTTTTAAGTCTAGTAATAAGAGCTCTGTGAAAAATATGTTTCTAAGAACTCAATTTATAAAAAACACTAACATAATCTATAAGCTGGCCAACAATTTATTAACAAAAGCAAATAAGTGGTTTTGGTATGCATTTTTTCGGTAGAATCTAAATCTGAAGGCAGACATTCTGAACTGAGTTTAGTATTTTTTCTTAAACAGGGATAAACACTTAAGGGATTAAACTTAAAAACTCCAAAACGCATTATCTATTTCAAAAACTAGTTACAATTCAGCTTTTATATTTATTTTGTTTAATTTTGATTAAATTAAATTTATTCTTGACTTTGAACCCGTTTGCGCATACGGGTAAATAACAATTTGGTCGAATTTCCCGAATTTAACAGGAATTAAATATGGAAATAGGCAAAGCTAGGTAAAGTTAATGAGAAAGTTAACTTCGTTAATCGTTAATCAGTTAACGAAAAAATTAACTTCGTTAACTGATAGTCCGTTAATATGTAACGTAAGTTAACGTTAAACGTTAACTTTATATAAAAAAGCAGGTTGAGTGCTGATCTGCTTGTGAGTATGCAACAGAAATAACTGCGGGCCTTTCGGTTGCATGAGTTAGCATTGCCTTAAGAAATTTTCAAAGTAAAGTGGTAATTAAAATAACTACATTGCGAGAAGCAAGATTTATAAAAGACATTGAAAAGATTAACTAAGGTAATTGAAGGTAGAAGAAATGCATTTTAAAGGTTGCTGTTTTAAGTTTATGTTTATATTTGGAAACAATAGGTATTTACTGAAAAGTAATTATATTAAACAACAGTACAATATTTATTATTACATAATAGGTATATACAATAACACCGATAACCATTGGGAACTAGGAAGAAACTAAAAACAAAACAATTCTAGCCCATGCTTTATCTACGGACGCCGCGTCGTACAAAGAAGTACCTATCTAGAGTCCGTACAGAATACCTATAGCAATTTTAAATGTTTAATTATAATTTTTTCGATAAATTTAGCTTCGTTATTTAACGATTAACGAATTAATCCTTTTGTGCCCAGCTTCGGACATAAGGGAACAAATTCGTAAAAAAATCATAACAAGAACCACCTTAGTATACATGTTTCAATGATAAGAAAAATAACAGACAATAAATACGTCATTTTAAGCATAAAGAGTGATGATTCTTTATCCTGACGAGTCTGTATATCTAAAATAGTGTGCTGAAATGAAAGTTTCATAGTATTTTACCTCGTCTATATTTAGATGTAAATATAATATTAAATGTTTGTGTAATTTTTTTCACAATCCAGAAAACCCGTCGACCTTATAAGCTGCGTTATACAAGTTATCCCGCATCGTTATGTTCAAGGTAAGCGAATAAAGTTAGTTCAATCATTTCTGGCTTTAAGTAGGTCGTGTGAGGTATCTTACGATAGATTGCTTTTCTAAAAGAAAGTACGTTTTGTTCGAATCATTTTTTATTTAACATCACTCCTATAAGTTGATAAGTATCGGTACCAACTATAGAAATATCACGGGAAATGTTGACTGGATAGCTTTTTTTTTAAACCAAAACATTACTTTATTACTGTTGAAGTTACTTTATTTATGTCATTGGACAGAATTCAAGATGATCTCAATTACATTAAGTCAAATAACTTGCCCAGTACATCTGAAAGAAACAAAAAGATAAACTATTTTGACACTAAGTTTACCATGGAATACCATTCATTTACTAGTTTTAATTATTGACAATTTTGCAACTATTAATTCTTATAAAAACTAAACTAATTAATCTTATTAAAATTAGACATAGCTTTGTTGAATATAATATAGCGTACAGAGTATGTGTATAAAGTGTGGTCAAAAAGTTTTGTTGAAATTTGTCCATATTATATGTAGGTACATATAAAACAGATATTGTTTTAATCTTCAACGGAGTGGGTAGATAGTTTACAAACATCACTCTGCTACGAAACATAACAGATATACATTAAATATAGAAGACCTGTTATCAAGTATAAACGGGTAGTATTCGTAATTCCAGCTGACACGATAGACAATTGTTTTTCCAACTTCTCCAACGACAAAAGAGACTAAAGAACAACGACCAAAACAATCAATTACAGCAAACAACAAGTTCTTCCTCACTATAAAGACCTTCGTGAGAAGTTTAGATATTTCCCGCCAGGGTAAGTATTTTCAGGATGGTAAACACTGAA
Organism: Melinopterus prodromus; assembly: GCA_964023965.1. NCBI lineage: Eukaryota > Metazoa > Arthropoda > Insecta > Coleoptera > Scarabaeidae > Melinopterus > Melinopterus prodromus. The sequence continues at coordinate 16,089,135 of OZ030390.1, read as the reverse complement.
ATACAATTACGCGAATGTGCAGTAAGCATGCAAATGAATCGCAATTCGAAGTTTTTAGTGATGCCGGGACCGCTTTAGTGGCAATTCACGGGACCGAGAACGGTATTCAATGCAAGCGGAATATATACGACGATATCGATATACAGCGCATTGGTATTCATCATGTACTGCGCTGTATAGATTTGTTCTGGGCCCTTTGCCTCCGGGCGTCGTTTATTTTAATGTTTTCTTTATATCCTGGGCTCCCTCGAGGCTCCCAAACCTAATGCCCTCCGCACCCAGAATTCACAACAACGTTACGTTTAGTTATCCTCAAATGAACGTTTTAACAATACGGTTAAATCATTACCAGTAACTGTTGAGTAATATCATTGTAAAAAATGTCATCTTCATTGATTCATTACTTATTTATTGATTGGTAGTTGGGATTCTTTTGGGTAACAAATTGATAATACTTTCTAGTTGAGTATTCGTTACTTTATATTCGTTATTTTTCCGATACTGATACTTTTGTATGACAAATGATACTCGACTTTCTACTTAGTTGCATCTAGAATACATTCCGACATTTTATTACATAAACATAACCAATACTTTTTAAAATATGTGTTAGTCTTTGAAAGTAACGAATACTAAGTATACATAATATGTCATATCACTAGTCCGGACAAAGGCTAATGATGTTACCATACCAAACCGAAAAAACAAAAAATGTTTACGCATGTCCCACAAATGCACATGCGTTCAGTTTGCTTTGTCCCCCTGGTGTATGGCATAAATATAAATCAATTAATATTCAGTCAAAAATAAAATTCCGCCCTAGTATATCACTGAGGTTATCAGGTAGAGACCTGCAAAGTAGCTCAACTTTAGCAGAATTTTTTCAACTTTCTTTTATACCCCCTCATTTAATGTGGTGAGGGTATACTGAGTTTGATCTAACATTTGTAAACAACACCCTTAAGGAGGCGTGGCAGATATAGACTTATATATGTAGGTACATATATGTATACCGGGTGGTCGTTTTAACTTGAGACTCCTAAATAACTCGTGAAATATGCATGGTACGACTAAAGTGTCTTGAACAAACGTGTAGGACTCAAAGGGGGAAATGAACTGACGATATCAGTTTCATTGCAGATGGCGCTGCAATCGGTGAAACTGAGGCTAACTTCACTTTTTTAAATGGGAATACCCAATTTTTTTATCAAATTATTATTATTTCCGCTAAATAAGAACAATCGTTTGTCTGAAATTTTTTTCGTACGATGCATCTATTAAAAAAAAATTGACAAAAAATTTGGGTACACCCATTTAAAAAAATTAAGTTAACCTCATTTTCACCGATTGCAGCGCCATCTGCAATAAAAGTGATATCGTCATCTCATTTCCCCCTTTGACTCATACAAGTTTGTTTAAGACACTTTTGTCGTACCATGCATATTTCACGAGATATTTAGGACTCTCAAGTTAAAACGACCACCCGGTATATGGATTTGATCAGAATGGATGCCCGTCTGTCTGTCCGTCTGTGTACACGATAACTGCCGTAATTTTGAAGTTATTGATCTGAAATTTGGTATACAAGCTTGTTGCTTAAAAGTAAGGACAAGTTTGAGAATGGGCAAAATCGGTTTTCTTTAATGTTTCACATATTAGAAGGCTCAACCTCCAATAAAAAGTACTTTCTTTTCGCACAAAAAAACTCGATTTGTTGAACGATTCAAAACTTCAAAACGTAGCCTCCACATCGTTTTGTTGAACTTGTTATAAAAGTTCAAGAAACAGATCGCGATTTATTTAAAATAGTTGTAGACTTGTCCCGTTGTCACAACAAGATTAGTCTGATATCTATGACATTTGCCAACCATAGTTAAAAAAAAAAAAACTAACCACAAGTATATTCTTTGTCTTTCTCTATATTTCTTTTACTTCTATAGTCCCAATACTTCCATACTCAAGTACAGGTAAATAAATATACGTGTTAGGTTGCGATGAAAATGTATGATATGTAAATTTGATATTGAACCGCAGGGAATGCTGAATATTTGTTGATGATTTGAGGTTACATTAGTTCATATCGTTTGAAATATAATTTTACCACATGAAAATGACAGTTCTATGAAATGAACTTGTCTAACCCGCAAATTTCAATCATCAACATATCTGTTTATAATTATTGCAATTACATGCAGATATTGATAATATGCTCTCTAAATGGTCAGATATAATACATCCGGGCAAATCTATTTTTTATTTGGATAATAGAAATTTTGACAATAGGATGAAATAGCTCCTGCTTGCCATGAGAGGATATACAACATGTTCAGAGCCATAGGAATAACCATACCCTACTTTACCAGTAATCCTATTATACTATACGGTAGGTACCAATTGCATTGCAGTTTGTAACTACTCCTTGCAATTTAAAAGATGCTGAATTTCATTTGGAACATAAAAACTACAATGTCAAAGATAGTTAACCAAACTAAGGACTCAATGAAAATAAAGCAAGTATGTACTTTTAAAGCACGAATATAACAGATATTTTTTTCTTGGGTTTAATTATACATTTACCTTAATAGCATTTGCATACATTTAATGCAAATCCATCATCAGCAAAATTTATCAACTTTCTCTCTAATACTAATCTACTCCATCAAATTGCAATCTTCGTATTGGTAACACTCTCTTGCATTTTTCGTCCTTACATGACATAAACACTTTTCTTTAAGATTCTGTAATAGTTTTATTTGGAATTGGTCCACATTGTTTTGTTTTTGCAACGGTCATAAATTCCCAAGTCTTTTAACGAAGCAACTCTTCATAATACAGTTGGATATTAATTATAAACTAATAAACACTTTCACTTAGATTGTACGAAACGTAGGTAACATGAGCGCAAATTAACTTCGCCTGCGACGCGGCATGCCGAATGTGAACTCCGGTTTCATTATTCATGTGAGAATATCACCTCTTTTTTATATATATTGTGCCGGCTCTCCCATCATTCCACAACGTGAGGCAATGTGAAACAATGCCTCCTTGGTATTCTCACAACACCGGTAATTTGCCGTATCCGGTAAATAAATAATTTAGGTAGGTGGATTCTACCGCACCGCACAAGAAATTTAGATCACCAGTCAGCGTCCGTGCCAGCCGAGCAACGTTTTTGCCAAATTGCGAGAAAGTATGGAGAAAGACAGGTACAGAGAACAGACATCATGACTTAAGTCAATGTACGTAACGGATGTATGTGATCTTTGTTTTATTTTGCAAATCCCGCAGAGGCTTGACAATCATTCATACTGTATGGCCGGTTTTCCATATTTGTTTAGGCTGTAGATTACCTAGACTGCAAACTGAAGATTTAACAGCAGATTAACTTTTTCGTTTTTCAATTCAAATCAATCTTAGGTTTAAGATTAACTAAACCGCGTATACTACTCAGTGTACCGTTCAGTTTGGCAGCATTCCGTTGGAATTAACCTCTTTAAACATTAAACTAAAAAATCTTCCCAACTGAACTATTGTGATGTTCTCTATGGGCACATTCTGGCGTAAATTACAAACAAATACATAACCAACCAGCGAACCTTAAAAAATTCACTTAACATTTTGGCGCTAGTTTTATTAACATTTCAACTGGAAATCTACAGCAACAAGATACGTTAGGGCTTCCAATCCCGGGATTCATGAAAAAAGCAAAAATTGCCCGATCAAAACGCCCAAAAGTTATCCCAAATCCAGAAGAAACGCCCAAAATATACTTGATTCGACAATATCTTTTACCACGAAACTTGATGAACGTTTTCAAATTTTACCTTACAAGTAGAAAACCAAAATTGTCGGTTTAAAATGTGTCAAAGTTTGCATATTGACATCAGTAATAAATAAAATTTACACTCTACTAGATCATAACTTGCTCTTCCATCTTAAATTTGCTTAAAAAAATTTCGTTTTGTAAAATATTTCAAGTGTAATCACGACAAAAGACTTTGTTTAATCGAGCAAATTTTCTAGTTTTCCTGGTAATACCAATAAACATTTTGATGATGTTTTGTTGTCTTCTATAAGGATAATAATCTTTGGAATTCATACGTCATAGATGTTTAATATGCAAATATATAAGCTATTTGCATATTAAATAAAACGATTATTGTGTCCAAAAAAAGATAGGTATAATGACTTTTAGATCCAGCTCTAAACGCTCTTCGTCTACAGCTAAACAGTTATTTATTGTTCAAAATTGATGAAACTGCAACTTCTTAGAAAATTAAATATTCAATTTCTTGTCGGAAACAATGTGAATATTGCTTGTATGTCTTTCGATTTGTTAAAATATAGTTCGAATAGCCCAACCCACATTATAAAAGTACGTTTTTTATCTAAGGGCATTTTTTGACAAATATTTTCCACTAAAAAATGATAATTGTGCGATGAAGAATTATAAAAAATGACCATATTACCGCTGTTACAACTCACTAACTCGAGGTGTTTTAACCGAGAGGCAATCTACGGCGTAGACGCACCCAGGGAAACATCGTACCTGAATATTTCGTTTTTTTAGTTTAAGATAAAATCTTTAAACTGGAAGAAACTTGAAAATCGGAACAAGAAATGACATCGTTTAGAAATGACATTTGTTTAGAGGAAACCATCGAAAGATTAATAACAACGATTAATAGCAAATCATTTTTGGTACAATTTGGGTTTTATTTTACAGTTAAATATATCGGGATTAATTTGTATCTTTATTTTATACTTATATTCAATATTTTTAACCTATTGACTAATTTTATATTCTGTAGTACATCCAGGTACGTACAGGTAAAGAAATCCGCAACAATTTTTTTTATATTTTTGACGTTTTTGTTTTTGTATTATATTTATTTTCAATATTGTGTAACATAGTAATTTATTCATAATCTTACTCATTTTTATTGTTTATAATTTAACTTGTATTATGAAATAGCTAAGTATTCCACAAACAAGAGGTGGAGGTGAGATAGTTCCGTTTGCCCATTATTTATTTCAAGCACTACAAGAACATAACAGACAATGTGTAATGTTTTAATAAGTCTGACTGAATTGCTTCCCTGATGTTTTAGTACCAGTTACTTCATAGTAAAATAGCAATTACTTCTTCAATAAGCATGAAAACTGAAGTCTTTGATAAAATGCATCTACTAAAGAAGTCAACATTCTTTCAAAGCTCCAAATGATTTCGTCTTAGTCGATAAATTCTAGGGCGGTCTATAGTTGATTTAATCAGTTGGACTGTATTGATAATACAATCACAATTACACTATCAAAACCGAAGAAAATTACATGTACTATTTTAGGTTATGGTTAGTATACAGTTTACACCGTGGCATAATTTATGATTATTCTAAATTGTGGTTTAAACTGAAAGTACAGTTTAATCTGAGATGGAGAAACTAGGCATTAGTAAGAAATCATTACTCACTCTTTCTTGCCAATGAATAAAATAAACAGCATTCTTTAACTTATTGAGCTCAAATGCTATCAAGGGTACTATTGTCACTTTGAGAATAAACATGAGAGAAATACTTCAACGATTGACATATTTGCAAAAGTATTATTGATCTGGTTATTTCACTATTTATACCTTATGATATGTCGGAGATATGCCTTCTAGGAACGTCATCTGTTACGGAATACACGTTAATGTTTGTTTAGTCCACCCCTTTTAGTAGTGTGCAATTAAAATCGTGATCAATTTTCGTCTTTCTTTCCGTTGTCCTTAAATTACAGCTTGGAAAAGGCCACTAAATATTTATTTCCTGTGACGTGTCCGATATGTTCCTTGACGGAGCCGTCAAGGCATGTGCTCCAGAATACACGTCACAATGGGCAAATAAATTATTCATCGTGTCCGATACAAAACGCCAGTCAAAATAAATTATTAATGCGGCCAAAGTGGTAACGGCCAGGATCGGGTCCGGCGTGAAATTCGAAAAGTTTTAATACATAAAAAAAGTTTTTAATTAGTGAGGGCACTGGAGTGAGATTGATAATTATTTAATTAAGCATTTTAAATTAGTCCGTCACGTCGGGAACAGACAACTTGCCAATTATTCCATTGATAATGGAGGCGAATTCATTTTAAACATGTATAACAATAAAAATAGTTTCGACAGTCTCGGATTGATACGCCGCGCCGGGTAGATGAGATTTTCTTGTTGGGGTATTTTCCACATTGATTGTGCAGGTATACATATTAATCCATGCTAGTTTTATCCCTAAGCCCAATCATATTTTTTTGTTCTATTTGGCTCGATTGTTTTAAAGTTCAGAGAATTACTAGAAATAAATATAAAATTACTATACTAATAATAAAATAATAAATAGTACAATAATATTAAGCTTTTCTAATTTTCCAAACCTTTTCGTTTTCAGATCATTCCATGGAATGCAGTAACGGAATATGCTTATATTAGGGGTTGCTACCATGTATCAAAATTAATTTTTAATTATCCTTTTTACTTACTACTGTATTTAGTAGTATGTAATTTAGAGTTTTTCGTTTTTCGTTTTTTGTAAGCATGGTAAAAATGGTAAACATAAAACGAAATTAACTAACAATACCAAAGCTGTAATAACATTTACAGTACACCGAGATCATGAGTTGGTTTTAGTTTGTCAAGAATAAGATTTGTTGTCAAAATTAGTTTCCACTTAACTGGTTCTACCACCTCAGGTTAATGAGTTGCATATATCGTAGGCAAATGGTTACTTCTGGTAAAAGGCTTTTGCCTAGGCAAAAGCTATTTGCCATGGCAATTGGATAATGAGTATGTATTTATATGTTTAAAGCTATTTGCCTAGGCAAATGTATTTGCACAAGCCGTTGTTGGGCAATTAAAATTTTGTATAGAAATCGATCGGTTAAGTTTCGCTACGCTAAAATACATTCCGTGCTTCCTTGCTTTCATCTGTATTACAAAAACTCTTTGACGAGTGACGACAGGCATTGCCATACACGTTGCAGCAATAATTTGTAATTTTTGTGCCGAGAAAAATCGGAGAAAAAATGATGCCGTAAGCGACTGGTTTTAGCCAACAGAGTATAACCGTAGTCGCAAGTGACAGTGCGGATAGTCGGCATACTGTTGAATTTTCAAATTATGTGAGGTTATGTGATTGTTGACAGCGTTATTAACTTCATCTCCGTTTCTTATCACAACAATAGGCACTTGGTTTGGCTACTGTGTTTGGACCATCACAGTAACCTCCAAATGTTCTTACTTACAAGAGTTGTACGTTTGTTCTGCATGATTTCCGTATGCAAAAGACTAGTTAGGTGGTATCATCATCTGCATCGATGCGTCAAATTGTCCAGTCGATAAGAATTCAGAAATTTAGTGTTTTCCAGTCTAGTATAACATTTTCCTTGTAAAAGGGAAACTAAACATTCCTAATCTAGAAGCCTTGTTTAAAAAAAATAATATAAAATCGTATCTCATGAGTACTCATTAGTATCGCTTGTCACAACAAATCAGGCAAAACTTCATTAGAATCATGCTGATTAGAATACGATATTACTCAGAACTAATCAGCGACTAAATATTAATTGACATATTTGAGAACTAACATGCACAGATTACACATAAGTAGTAATATAATGGCACTTCTGGATCCACCTCTTTCCACCTCTAGCACCATCTTCTTATTTTAAAATGCGCCCGACTAAAACCGAGCGCTATCGAACCGGGCAACGTAAGTGTATGAGTCACACGTCGATGTTAGAGAGAGCACGCACAGGTCCGCGCGCTATCGGTCCCCCTTTAAAAAGCAAACCATTTAAATTTTCGCGCCATAAGTTTTAAAGTGCCGCCACGCACCATTTAGGGTAAAAATTTTTAAAATGTCGCCACGCATGCGCAAATCGCCTGTTTAAATTTATCAGTTTAAAAATCCCGCGCGCTAACGGTGTATCGGCAGCCATCTTGTGCACCATCTTCTTATTTTAAATGGGTTGCATATCATCTTCTTATTTTAAATGGGTCGGACTTTTATACGATGCCGCCTTCTTGTTTTAAATGGGGTTTGAGCGGTCATCTTTGAACACCGTCTTCTTATTTTAAAATGTCAGCTCCAAATACCATCTTCTTATTTTAAACTGTTAACTCTTAAACGATACCATCTTCTTGTTTTAAATGGGGTTTTAACAACCATGTTCGAACACCATCTTCTTATTTTAAAATGTCAGCCCCTTTTGTCACTTCCGGTCGACACTTCCGGTCGGCACTTCCGGTCGCAATTTTTCATTTCCGGTCCAGATTTCCGGTCGGCACTTCCGGTCGCCATTTTTCATTTCCGGTCCAGATTTCCGGTCGGCACTTCCGGTCGCCATTTTTCATTTCCGGTCCAGATTTCCGGTCGACACTTCCGGTCTCAAATTTTCATTTCCGGTCCAGATTTCCGGTCGGCACTTCCGGTCACCATTTTTCATTTCCAGTCCAGATTTCAGGTCGGCACTTCTGGTCACAATTTTTCACTTCCGGTCCAGATTTCCGGTCGGCACTTCCGCTCGCCATTTTTCATTTCCGGTCTAGATTTCCGGTCGATACTTCCGGTACAGACCCTGTATAAATTATACAGACCCTGTATAATCCCAACAGAACCTGTATACAGACCCTGTATAAATTATACAGAACCTGTATACTGACCCTGTATATCACAACAGAACCTGTATACAGACCCTGTATATCACAACAGAACCTGTATACAGACCCTGTATATCACAACAGAACCTGTATACAACCCTGTATATCACAACAGAACCTGTATACTGACCCTGTATAAATGATAACAAACCCTGATGAAAAAAAAAACCAACAGATTCATGTTGACAACTATAAATTGGCAATCATATGCGATAACAAATGAATAGCAAATAAATAGTAAATAAAAAGCAAATGAATAACAAATAAATAGCATATAAATAACAAATAAATTGGAAATAAATATCAAATAAATAACAAATAAATAACAACTAAATAGAAAATAAATAACAAATAAATGATAAATAAATAGCGAATAAATATATAACAACTAAATAACAAATAACTAGCAAATAAATAACAAATACATAGCATATAAATATCAATTAAATAGCAAATAAATTACATATAACTAATAAATAACCAATAAATAGCTAAATTAGTAACAAATAAATAGCAAATAAATAGTAAATAACAAATAAATTGCTACTAAATAATAAATGAGTAGCAAATAAATAACAAAAAAAGCCAATAATTAATAAAATAAATAACAAATAAATATCAATTAAAAACAAATAAATAACATAAATAACAAATAAATAACAAGTAAATACCAAATAAACAACAAGCAAATAACAAATAAATAACATATAAATAACTAATAAATAGCCAATAAATAACTAACTAAATAAATATCAAATAAATAGCAACTAAATAGCATATAAATTACAAATAAATAGTAGATAATAAATAAATAGCATATAAATAGCAAACTAATAACAAATAAACAGCAGATAAATACTAAATAATTAAATAGCATATAAATAACAAATAAATAGCAAATAAATAGTAAATAAAAAGCAAATGAATAATAAATAAATAGCATATAAATAAAAAATAAATTGGAAATAAATATCAAATAAATAACAAATAAATAACAACTAAATAGAAAATAAATAATAAATAAATAGCGAATAAATATATAACAACTAAATAACAAATAACTAGCAAATAAATAGCATATAAATATCAATTAAATAGCAAATAAATTACATATAACTAATAAATAACCAATAAATAGCTAAATGAGTAACAAATAAATAACAAGTAAATAGCAGATAAATACAATAAAATAAATAGCATATAAATAACATATAAATAGCAAATAAATAGTAAATAACAAATAAATTGCCACTAAATAATAAATGAGTAGCAATTAAATAACAAATAACAAAAAAAATAGCCAATAATTAATAAAAAAAATAGCAAATAAATATCAATTAAAAAACAAATAAATAACATAAATAACAAATAAATAACAAGTAAATATCAAATAAACAACAAGCAAATAACAAATAAATAACATATAAATAACTAATAAATAGCCAATAAATAACTAACTAAATAAATATCAAATAAATAGCAACTAAATAGCAAATAAATTACAAATAAATAGCAGATAAATAGCAAACTAATAACAAATAAACAGCAGATAAATACTAAATAAATAAATAACATATAAATAACAAATAAATAGCAAATAAACAGTAAATAAAAAACAAATGAATAACAAATAAATAGCATATAAATAACAAATAAATTGGAAATAAATAATAACATAAATAACAAATAAATAACAAGTAAATAAATTGGAAATAAATATCAAATAAATAACAAATAAATAACAACTAAATAGAAAATAAATAACAAATAAATAATAAATAAATAGCGAATAAATATATAACAACTAAATAACAAATAACTCGCAAATAAATAACAAATAAATAGCATATAAATATCAATTAAATAGCAAATAAATTACATATAACTAATAAATAACCAATAAATAGCTAAATGAGTAACAAATAAATAGCAAATAAATAACAAATAAATAGCAGATAAATACAATAAAATAAATAGCATATAAATAACATATAAATAGCAAATAAATAGTAAATAAATAACAAATAAATTGCCACTAAATAATAAATGAGTAGCAAATAAATAACAAATAAATAGCATATAAATAACAACAAAAAAATAGCCAATAATTAATAAAATAAATAGCAAATAAATATCAATTAAAAAACAAATAAATAACAAGTAAATACCAAATAAACAACAAGCAAATAACAAATAAATAACATATAAATAACTAATAAATAGCCAATAAATAACTAACTAAATAAATATCAAATAAATAGCAACTAAATAGCAAATACATTACAAATAAATAGCAGATAATAAATAAATAAATAGCATATAAATAGCAAACTAATAACAAATAAACAGCAGATAAATACTAAATAAATAAATACCATGTAAATAACAAATAAATAGCAAATAAATAGTAAATAAAAAGCAATGAATGAATAACAAATAAATAACAAATAAATAACAAATAAATTGGAAATGAATATCAATTAAATAACAAATAAATAACAAATAAATAACAACTAAATAGAAAATAAATAACAAATAAATAATAAATAAATAGCGAATAAATATATAACAACTAAATAACAAATAACTAGCAAATAAATAACAAATAAATAGCATATAAATATCAATTAAACAGCAAATAAATTACATATAACTAATAAATAACCAATAAATAGCTAAATGAGTAACAAATAAAGAGCAAATAAATAACAAATAAATAGCAGACAAACACAATATAATAAATAGCATATAAATAACATATAACTAATAATAACCAATAAATAGCTAAATGAGTAACAAATAAATAGCAAATAAATAACAAATAAACAGCAGATAAATACAATAAAATAAATAGCATATAAATAACATATAAATAGCAAATAAATAGTAAATAAATAACAAATAAATTGCCACTAAATAATAAATGTGTAGCAAATAAATAACATATAAATAGCATATAAATAGCAAAAAAATAGCCAATAATTAATAAAATTAATAGCAAATAAATATCAATTAAAAAACAAATAAATAACATAAATAACAAATAAATAACAAGAAAATACCAAATAAACAACAAGCAAATAACAAATGAATAACATATAAATAACTAATAAATAGCCAATAAATAACTAACTAAATAAATATAAAATAAATAGCAACTAAATAGCCAATAAATTACAGATAAATAGCAGATAATAAATAAATAAATAGCATATAAATAGCAAACTAATAACAAATAAACAGCAGATAAATACTAAATAAATAAATAGCATATAAATAACAAATAATTAGCAAATAAATGGTAAATAAAAAGCAAATGAATAACAAATAAATAGCATATAAATAACAATTAAATTGGAAATAAATATCAACTAAATAACAAATAAATAGCAACTAAATAGAAAATAAATAACAAATAAATAATAAATAAATAGTGAATAAATATAAAACAACTAAATAACTAACAAATAAATAACAAATAAATAGCATATAAATATCAATTAAATAGTAAATAAATTACATATAACTAATAAATAACCAATAAATAGCTAAATGAGGGACAAATAGATAGCAAATAAATAACAAATAAATAGCAGATAAATACAATAAAATAAATAGCAAATAAATATCATATAAATAGCAAATAAATAGTAAATAAATAACAAATAAATTTCCACTAAATAATAAATGAGTAGCAAATAAATAACAAATAAATAGCAATTAAATAACAAACAAAAACAAATAGCCAACAATTAATAAAATAAATAACAAATAAATATCAATTAAAAACAAATAAATAACATAAATAACAAATAAATAACAAGTAAATACCAAATAAACAACAAGCAAATAACAAATAAATAACATATAAATAACTAATAAATAGCCAATAAATAACTAACTAAATAAATATCAAATAAATAGCAACTAAATAGCAAATAAATTACAAATAAATAGCAGATAATATATAAATAACTAGCATATAAGTAGCAAACTAATTACAAATAAACAGCAGATAAATACTAAATAAATAAATAGCATATAAATAACAAATAAATAGCAAATGAATAGTAAATAAAAAGCAAATGAATAACAAATAAATAGCATATAAATAACAAATAAATTGGAAATAAATATCAAATAAATAATAAATAAATAGAAAATAAATAACAAATAAATAATAAATAAATAGCGAATAAATATATAACAACTAAATAACAAATAACTAGCAAATAAATAACAAATAAATAGCATATAAATATCAATTAAATAGCAAATAAATTACATATAACTAATAAATAACCAATAAATTGCTAAATGAGTAACAAATAAATAGCAAATAAATAACAAATAAATAGCAGATAAATACAATAAAATAAATAGCATATAAATAACATATAAATAGCAAATAAATAGTAAATAAATAACAAATAAATTGCCGCTAAATAATAAATGAGTAGCAAATAAATAACAAATAAATAGCATATAAATAACAAAAAAAAATAGCATTAATTAATAAAATAAATAGCAAATAAATATCAATTAAAAAACAAATAAATAACATAAATAACAAATAAATAACAAGTAAATAAATTGGAAATAAATATCAAATAAACAACAAATAAATAACAACTAAATAGAAAATAAATAACATAAATAATAAATAAATAGCGAATAAATATATAACAACTAAATAACAAATAACTAGCAAATAAATAACAAATAAATAGCATATAAATATCAATTAAATAGCAAATAAATTACATATAACTAATAAATAACCAATAAATAGCTAAATGAGTAACAAATAAATAGCAAATAAATCGCAAATAAATAGCAGATAAATACAATAAAATAAATAGCATATAAATAACATATAGCTAATAAATAACCAATAAATAGCTAAATGAGTAACAAATAAATAGCAAGTAAATAACAAATAAATAGCAGATAAATACAATAAAATAAATAGCATATAAATAACATATAAATAGCAAATAAATAGTAAATAAATAACAAATAAATTGCCACTAAATAATAAATGTGAAGCAAATAAATAACAAATAAATATCATATGAATAACAAAAAAATAGCCAATAATTAATAAAATAAATAGCAAATAAATAACAATTAAAAAAACAAATAAATAACATAAATAACAAATAAATAACAAGTAAATACCAAATAAACAACAAGCAAATAACAAATAAATAACATATAAATAACTAATAAATAGCCAATAAATAACTAACTAAATAAATATCAAATAAACAGCAACTAAATAGCAAATAAATTACAAATAAATAGCAGATAATAAATAAATAAATAACATATAAATAGCAAACTAATAACAAATAAACAGCAGATAAATACTAAATAAATAAATAGCATATAAATAACAAATAAATAGCAAATAAATAGTAAATAAAAAGCAAATGAATAACAAATAAATAGCATATAAATAACAAATAAATTGGAAATAAAAATCAAATAAATAACAAATAAATAACAACTAAATAGAAAATAAATAACAAATAAATAATAAATAAATAGCGAATAAATATATAACAACTAAATAACTAGCAAATAAATAACAAATAAATAGCACATAAATATCAATTAAATAGCAAATAAATTACATATAACTAATAAATAACCAATAAATAGCTAAATGAGTAACAAATAAATAGCAAATAAATAACAAATAAATAGCAGATAAATACAATAAAATAAATAGCATATAAATGACATATAAATAGCAAATAAATAGTAAATAAATAACAAATAAATTGCCACTAAATAATAAATGAGTAGCAAATAAATAACAAATAAATAGCATATAAATAACAAACAAAAAATAGCCAATAATTAATAAATTAAATAGCAAATAAATATCAATTAAAAAACAAATAAATAACATAAATAACAAATAAATAACAAGTAAATACCAAATAAACAACAAGCAAATAACAAATAAATAACATATAAATAACTAATAAATAGCCAATAAATAACTAACTAAATAAATATCAAATAAATAGCAACTAAATAGCAAATAAATTACAAATAAATAGCAGATAATAAATAAATAACCAGCATATAAATAGCAAACTAATAACAAATAAACAGCAGATAAATACTAAATAAATAAATAGCATATAAATAACAAATAAATAGCAAATAAATAGTAAATAAAAAGCAAATGAATAACAAAGAAATAGCATATAAATAACAAATAAATTGGAAATAAATATCAAATAAATAACAAATAAATAACAACTAAATAGAAAATAAATAACAAATAAATAATAAATAAATAGCGAATAAATATATAACAACTAAATAACAAATAACTAGCAAATAAATAACATATAAATATCAATTAAATAGCAAATAAATTACCTATAACTAATAAATAACCAATAAATAGCTAAATGAGTATCAAATAAATTGCAAATAAATAACAAATAAATAGCAGATAAATACAATAAAATAAATTGCATA
This sequence comes from Melinopterus prodromus, assembly GCA_964023965.1. Lineage (NCBI taxonomy): Eukaryota > Metazoa > Arthropoda > Insecta > Coleoptera > Scarabaeidae > Melinopterus > Melinopterus prodromus. Next base: position 16,073,938 of record OZ030390.1, on the reverse strand, counting down.
TAAATAACATAAATAGCAAATAAATAGTAAATAAATAACAAATAAATTGCCACTAAATAATAAATGAGTAGCAAATAAATAACAAATAAATAGCATATAAATAACAACAAAAATAGCCATAATTAATAAAATAAATAGCAAATAAATATCAATTAAAAAACAAATAAATAACATAAATAACAAATAGCAGATAAATTACAAATAAATAGCAGATATTAAATAAATAAAAAGCATATAAATAAAAAATTCTATGTGTAGGTAAAAACAATAAATAAGAAACATGTTTTTATTAAAATAATGAGCATTTGTTGGGTTGGGTTGGGTTGGGTCGGGTTCTCCATTAGGTTGGGTTAGAAATTGGCGCGCGGAACGCGTTCCGCGTACCAATTTCTAACCCAACCCATCTAATGGAGAACCCGACCCAACCCAACCCAACCCAACAAATGCTCATTATTTTAATAAAAACATGTTTCTTATTTATTGTTTTTACCTACACATAGAATTTTTTATTTATATGCTTTTTATTTATTTAATATCTGCTATTTATATTTGTAATTTATCTGCTATTTAGTTGCTATTTATTTGATATTTATTTAGTTAGTTATTTATTGGCTATTTATTAGTTATTTATATGTTATTTCTTTGTTATTTGCTTGTTGTTTATTTGATATTTACTTGTTATTTATTTGTTATTTATGTTATTTATTTGTTTTTTAATTGATATTTATTTGCTATTTATTTTATTAATTATGGCTATTTTTGTTGTTATTTATATGCTATTTATTTGTTATTTATTTGCTACTCATTTATTATTTAGTGGCAATTTATTTGTTATTTATTTACTATTTATTTGCTATTTATATTATTTATATGCAATTTATTTTATTGTATTTATCTGCTATTTATTTGTTATTTATTTGCAATTTATTTGATACTCATTTAGCTATTTATTGGTTATTTATTAGTTATAGGTAATTTATTTGCTATTTAATTGATATTTATATGTTATTTATTTGCTAGTTATTTGTTATTTAGTTGTTATATATTTATTCGCTATTTATTTATTATTTATTTGTTATTTATTTTCTATTTAGTTGTTATTTATTTGTTATTTATTTGATATTTATTTCCAATTTATTTGTTATTTATATGCTATTTCTTTGTTATTCATTTGCTTTTTATTTACTATTTATTTGCTATTTATTTGTTATTTATATGCTATTTATTTATTTAGTATTTATCTGCTGTTTATTTGTTATTAGTTTGCTATTTATATGCTGGTTATTTATTTATTATCTGCTATTTATTTGTAATTTATTTGCTATTTAGTTGCTATTTATTTGATATTTATTTAGTTAGTTATTTATTGGCTATTTATTAGTTATTTATATGTTATTTATTTGTTATTTGCTTGTTGTTTATTTGGTATTTACTTGTTATTTATTTGTTATTTATGTTATTTATTTGTTTTTTAATTGATATTTATTTGCTATTTAATTTATTAATTATTGGCTATTTTTTGTTTGTTATTTATATGCTATTTATTTGTTATTTATTTGCTACTCATTTATTATTTAGTGGCAATTTATTTGTTATTTATTTACTATTTATTTGCTATTTATATGTCATTTATATGCTATTTATTTTATTGTATTTATCTGCTATTTATTTGTTATTTATTTGCTATTTATTTGTTACTCATTTAGCTATTTATTGGTTATTTATTAGTTATATGTAATTTATTTGCTATTTAATTGATATTTATGTGCTATTTATTTGTTATTTATTTGCTAGTTATTTAGTTGTTATATATTTATTCGCTATTTATTTATTATTTATTTGTTATTTATTTTCTATTTAGTTGTTATTTATTTGTTATTTATTTGATTTTTATTTCCAATTTATTTGTTATTTATATGCTATTTATTTGTTATTCATTTGCTTTTTATTTACTATTTATTTGCTATTTATTTGTTATTTATATGCTATTTATTTATTTAGTATTTATCTGCTGTTTATTTGTTATTAGTTTGCTATTTATATGCTATTTATTTATTTATTAGCTGCTATTTATTTGTAATTTATTTGCTATTTAGTTGCTGTTTATTTGATATTTATTTACTTAGTTATTTATTGGCTATTTATTAGTTATTTATATGTTATTTATTTGTTATTTGCTTGTTGTTTATTTGGTATTTACTTGTTATTTATTTGTTATTTATGTTATTTATTTGTTTTTTTAATTGTTATTTATTTACTATTTATTTTATTAATTATTGGCTATTTTTTTGTTGTTCATATGATATTTATTTGTTATTTATTTGCTTCACATTTATTATTTAGTGGCAATTTATTTGTTATTTATTTACTATTTATTTGCTATTTATATGTTATTTATATGCTATTTATTTTATTGTATTTATCTGCTATTTATTTGTTATTTACTTGCTATTTATTTGTTACTCATTTAGCTATTTATTGGTTATTTATTAGCTATATGTTATTTATATGCTATTTATTTTATTGTATTTATCTGCTATTTATTTGCGATTTATTTGCTATTTATTTGTTACTCATTTAGCTATTTATTGGTTATTTATTAGTTATATGTAATTTATTTGCTATTTAATTGATATTTATATGCTATTTATTTGTTATTTATTTGCTAGTTATTTGTTATTTAGTTGTTATATATTTATTCGCTATTTATTTATAATTTATGTTATTTATTTTCTATTTAGTTGTTATTTATTTGTTGTTTATTTGATATTTATTTCCAATTTATTTACTTGTTATTTATTTGTTATTTATGTTATTTATTTGTTTTTTAATTGATATTTATTTGCTATTTATTTTATTAATTAATGCTATTTTTTTTTGTTATTTATATGCTATTTATTTGTTATTTATTTGCTACTCATTTATTATTTAGCGGCAATTTATTTGTTATTTATTTACTATTTATTTGCTATTTATATGTTATTTATATGCTATTTATTTTATTGTATTTATCTGCTATTTATTTGTTATTTATTTGCTATTTATTTGTTACTCATTTAGCAATTTATTGGTTATTTATTAGTTATATGTAATTTATTTGCTATTTAATTGATATTTATATGCTATTTATTTGTTATTTATTTGCTAGTTATTTGTTATTTAGTTGTTATATATTTATTCGCTATTTATTTATTATTTATTTGTTATTTATTTTCTATTTATTTATTATTTATTTGATATTTATTTCCAATTTATTTGTTATTTATATGCTATTTATTTGTTATTCATTTGCTTTTTATTTACTATTCATTTGCTATTTATTTGTTATTTATATGCTATTTATTTATTTAGTATTTATCTGCTGTTTATTTGTAATTAGTTTGCTACTTATATGCTAGTTATTTATATATTATCTGCTATTTATTTGTAATTTATTTGCTATTTAGTTGCTATTTATTTGATATTTATTTAGTTAGTTATTTATTGGCTATTTATTAGTTATTTATATGTTATTTATTTGTTATTTGCTTGTTGTTTATTTGGTATTTACTTGTTATTTATTTGTTATTTATGTTATTTATTTGTTTTTAATTGATATTTATTTGTTATTTATTTTATTAATTGTTGGCTATTTGTTTTTGTTTGTTATTTAATTGCTATTTATTTGTTATTTATTTGCTACTCATTTATTATTTAGTGGAAATTTATTTGTTATTTATTTACTATTTATTTGCTATTTATATGATATTTATTTGCTATTTATTTTATTGTATTTATCTGCTATTTATTTGTTATTTATTTGCTATCTATTTGTCCCTCATTTAGCTATTTATTGGTTATTTATTAGTTATATGTAATTTATTTACTATTTAATTGATATTTATATGCTATTTATTTGTTATTTATTTGTTAGTTATTTAGTTGTTTTATATTTATTCACTATTTATTTATTATTTATTTGTTATTTATTTTCTATTTAGTTGCTATTTATTTGTTATTTAGTTGATATTTATTTCCAATTTAATTGTTATTTATATGCTATTTATTTGTTATTCATTTGCTTTTTATTTACCATTTATTTGCTAATTATTTGTTATTTATATGCTATTTATTTATTTAGTATTTATCTGCTGTTTATTTGTTATTAGTTTGCTATTTATATGCTATTTATTTATTTATTATCTGCTATTTATCTGTAATTTATTGGCTATTTAGTTGCTATTTATTTTATATTTATTTAGTTAGTTATTTATTGGCTATTTATTAGTTATTTATATGTTATTCATTTGTTATTTGCTTGTTGTTTATTTGGTATTTTCTTGTTATTTATTTGTTATTTATGTTATTTATTTGTTTTTTAATTGATATTTATTTGCTATTAATTTTATTAATTATTGGCTATTTTTTTGCTATTTATATGCTATTTATATGTTATTTATTTGCTACACATTTATTATTTAGTGGCAATTTATTTGTTATTTATTTACTATTTATTTGCTATTTATATGTTATTTATATGCTATTTATTTTATTGTATTTATCTGCTGTTTATTTGTTATTTATTTGCTATTTATTTGTTACTCATTTAGCTATTTATTGGTTATTATTAGTTATATGTTATTTATATGCTATTTATTATATTGTGTTTATCTGCTATTTATTTGTTATTTATTTGCTCTTTATTTGTTACTCATTTAGCTATTTATTGGTTATTTATTAGTTATATGTAATTTATTTGCTATTTAATTGATATTTATATGCTATTTATTTGTTATTTATTTGCTAGTTATTTGTTATTTAGTTGTTATATATTTATTCGCTATTTATTTATTATTTATTTGTTATTTATTTTCTATTTAGTTGTTATTTATTTGTTATTTATTTGTTATTTAATTGATATTCATTTCCAATTTATTTGTTATTTATTTGTTATTTATTTGTTATTCATTCATTGCTTTTTATTTACTATTTATTTGCTATTTATTTGTTATTTACATGGTATTTATTTATTTAGTATTTATCTGCTGTTTATTTGTTATTAGTTTGCTATTTATATGCTATTTATTTATTTATTATCTGCTATTTATTTGTAATGTATTTGCTATTTAGTTGCTATTTATTTGATATTTATTTAGTTAGTTATTTATTGGCTATTTATTAGTTATTTATATGTTATTTATTTGTTATTTGCTTGTTGTTTATTTGGTATTTACTTGTTATTTATTTGTTTTTTAATTGATATTTATTTGCTATTTATTTTATTAATTATTGGCTATTTTTTTGTTGTTATTTATATGCTATTTATTTGTTATTTATTTGCTACTCATTTATTATTTAGTGGCAATTTATTTGTTATTTATTTACTATTTATTTGCTATTTATATGTTATTTATATGCTATTTATTTTATTGTATTTATCTGCTATTTATTTGTTATTTATTTGCTATTTATTTGTTACTCATTTAGCTATTTATTGGTTATTTATTAGTTATATGTAATTTATTTTCTATTTAATTGATATTTATATGCTATTTATTTGTTATTTATTTGCGAGTTATTTGTTATTTAGTTGTTATATATTTATTCGCTATTTATTTATTATTTATTTGTTATTTATTTTCTATTTAGTTGTTATTTATTTGTTATTTATTTGATATTTATTTCCAATTTATTTACTTGTTATTTATTTGTTATTTATGTTATTATTTATTTTCAATTTATTTGATATTTATATGCTATTTATTTGTTATTCATTTGTTTTTTATTTACTGTTTATTTGCTATTTATTTGTTATTTATATGTTATTTATTTATTTAGTATTTATCTGCTGTTTATTTGTTATTAGTTTGCTATTTATCTGCTATTTATTTGTAATTTATTTGCTATTTAGTTGCTATTTATTTGATATTTATTTAGTTAGTTATTTATTGGCTATTTATTAGTTATTTATATGTTATTTATTTGTTATTTGCTTGTTGTTTATTTGATATTTACTTGTTATTTATTTGTTATTTATGTTATTTATTTGTTTTTTAATTGATATTTATTTGCTATTTTTTTTATTAATTATTGGCTATTTTTTTTGTTATTTGTTATTTAATTGCTACTCATTTATTATTTAGTGGCAATTTATTTGTTATTTACAATTTATTTGCTATTTATATGTTATTTATATGCTATTTATTTTATTGTATTTATCTGCTATTTACTTGTTATTTATTTGTTACTCATTTAGCTATTTATTGGTTATTTATTAGTTATATGTAATTTATTTGCTATTTAATTGATATTTATATGCTATTTATTTGCTAGTTATTTGTTATTTAGTTGTTATATATTTATTCGCTATTTATTTATTATTTATTTTCTATTTAGTTGTTATTTATTTGTTATTTATTTGATATTTATTTCCAATTTATTTTTTATTTATATGCTATTTATTTATTATTCATTTGCTTTTTATTTACTATTTATTTGCTATTTATTTGTTATTTATATGCTATTTAATTATTTAGTATTTATCTGCTGTTTATTTGTTATTAGTTTGCTATTTATATGCTATTTATTTATTATCTACTATTTATTTGTAATTTATATGCTATTTAGTTGCTATTTATTTGATATTTATTTAGTTAGTTATTTATTGGCTATTTATTAGTTATTTATATGTTATTTATTTGTTATTTGCTTGTTGTTTATTTGGTATTTACTTGTTATTTATTTGTTATTTATGTTATTTATTTGTTTTTAATTGATATTTATTTGTTATTTATTTTATTAATTATTGGCTTTTTTTGTTATTTATTTGCTACTCATTTATTATTTAGTAGCAATTTATTTGTTATTTACTATTTATTTGCTATTTATTTGTTACTAATTTAGCTATTTATTGGTTATTTATTAGTTATATGTAATTTATTTGCTATTTAATTGATATTTATATGCTATGTATTTGTTATTTATTTGCTAGTTATTTGTTATTTAGTTGTTATATATTTATTCGCTATTTATTTATCATTTATTTGTTATTTATTTTCTATTTAGTTGTTATTTATTTGTTATTTATTTGATATTTATTTCCAATTTATTTGTTATTTATATGCTATTTATTTGTTATTCATTTGCTTTTTATTTACTATTTATTTGCTATTCATTTGTTATCGCATATGATTGCCAATTTATAGTTGTCAACATGAATCTGTTGGTTTTTTTTTTCATCAGGGTTTGTTATCATTTATACAGGGTCAGTATACAGGTTCTGTTGTGATATACAGGGTTGTATACAGGTTCTGTTGTGATATACAGGGTCTGTATACAGGTTCTGTTGTGATATACAGGGTCTGTATACAGGTTCTGTTGTGATATACAGGGTCAGTATACAGGTTCTGTATAATTTATACAGGGTCTGTATACAGGTTCTGTTGGGATTATACAGGGTCTGTATAATTTATACAGGGTCTGTACCGGAAGTATCGACCGGAAATCTAGACCGGAAATGAAAAATGGCGAGCGGAAGTGCCGACCGGAAATCTGGACCGGAAGTGAAAAATTGTGACCAGAAGTGCCGACCTGAAATCTGGACTGGAAATGAAAAATGGTGACCGGAAGTGCCGACCGGAAATCTGGACCGGAAATGAAAATTTGAGACCGGAAGTGTCGACCGGAAATCTGGACCGGAAATGAAAAATGGCGACCGGAAGTGCCGACCGGAAATCTGGACCGGAAATGAAAAATGGCGACCGGAAGTGCCGACCGGAAATGAAAAATTGCGACCGGAAGTGCCGACCGGAACTGTCGACCGGAAGTGACAAAAGGGGCTGACATTTTAAAATAAGAAGATGGTGTTCGAACATGGTTGTTAAAACCCCATTTAAAACAAGAAGATGGTATCGTTTAAGAGTTAACAGTTTAAAATAAGAAGATGGTATTTGGAGCTGACATTTTAAAATAAGAAGACGGTGTTCAAAGATGACCGCTCAAACCCCATTTAAAACAAGAAGGCGGCATCGTATAAAAGTCCGACCCATTTAAAATAAGAAGATGATATGCAACCCATTTAAAATAAGAAGATGGTGCACAAGATGGCTGCCGATACACCGTTAGCGCGCGGGATTTTTAAACTGATAAATTTAAACAGGCGATTTGCGCATGCGTGGCGACATTTAAAAAATTTTTACCCTAAATGGTGCGTGGCGACAAAACTTATGGCGCGAAAATTTAAATGGTTTGCTTTTTAAAGGGGGACCGATAGCGCGCGGACCTGTGCGTGCTCTCTCTAATATCGACGTGTGACTCATACACTTACGTTCCCCGGTTCGGGCGCGCTCGGTTTTAGTCGGGCGCATTTTAAAATAAGAAGATGGTGTTAGAGGTGGAAAGAGGTGGATCCAGAAGTGCCATTATATTACTACTCACATAACCTCACATAATTTTAAAACAAACGCGATTGAAAACTAAATGCTATTTGTCGGACAACGGCTTTGGCAAATAAATTTGCCTAGGCAAATAGCTTTAAGAATATAAATAAAGGTTCCATGTCTATTTGCTTAGGCAAATACCTTTTACCTAAAATAACCATTTGTGACACATACTAAAATGGAATTAAACAGCGTTGCCGAAAACGTTACATTGTTTTTCTTTTATTATATAAGGAAACCAAATCCGATCCATTTGTTATGGAGGTGTTATGCTTTCAAATAGGCAGTTGTCAACGGTAATAACATATCACAAATTTTCACAATTTTGTGTATGTTTTACTTGCGAATCTTGTTGAGATATTAAGAAAAAGCAAATCTGCGGTTGTAAAAAGTATTTATGAAGAAAGAATTATTTTGTTTGTCGAAATCACTACCATAGTAATTTGAAAGAATATTTCTCAATACAAAAGAAAAACTGTGTTGCCAACCCAACTCAAAATCATATAGATAATATCTACAAATAATCTACTTTAACCAAAATATAAAGTAAATACAAGATATAATGTTAGTAGTCTAGAGTTTCAAACTGACGGTTTACCTGGAGTAAAAACAAATACTAAGTTCTAGCAAATACAAGAAAGTTTCAGGTAATGATAGATTCCTATATTAAAAATCTGATGTGGCCAGGCACATGACTTTATCATACAATATATACAATTAATAGTTTATCTGCATGATAATCTATTTGATTGAGATAAATCGTGGTTGCATTAAAATTATACTAGTTAGCCTAGAATTGACAGATATTTTGATACTATTGACAGTAGGTATTGTCAAAGCATCCTACTATCATTAGAATAATAGTCACCGAAGGCGGAGCGGCGCCGTCGCATGTGAGCGAGTCGCGCTATGTAGTTTTCGGCAGGAGTGATATACCACGTTTTTTGTGTTGCTTTTTGAGTAAATATGTATTTAAGCATATTTAAATAATTAAAATAATAGTTATTTATCTCACAAGTGCCGAAAGTACGGAATAGCGCGACGACCGGTGATGCGGCGCTTTCGACAGGAGTGACATCAACGTTTTTTGTGCTACTTTTTGAGAAATACGTATTTAAAAAAATCAAAAATGGTTATATTTCTGTAGGTATAGGAAATGTTAGGTTGATACCACTTCTACGAAACGTCAAGTTTAAAAAGCTATTTCAAATTCTGACAGATTTATATTCGTTCATGTCACTGTAGATGTCACATCCGTACCAACATACTAAAATATACACTACACTCATCGCTATACTATACTATACTATACTATACTATACTATACTATACTATACTATACTATACTATACTATACTATACTATACTATACTATACTATACTATACTATACTATACTATATTTGAATTTTGTATTTTGTACTTTGCTGCACTAGAGCGGCAACGTTCCATAGCGGTTCTCCAACCTCTGATGAAATCAGCTGTTTTCGAGTGTGACAGCCATAGGCATTTCTGTGGTGACAGCACAAAAAAATATTTGTCAAAATCCTGGCTACTATGTAGTTTCATATCAATGCAGATGCGATCGATCTCGATCAAATAGAATTTGCTCTTGCAACTAAACTATTAATTTTACAAAAAAATTTCATAGGCATAAATTATTCAAAATTTCCTCTACTTTAATTTATTATTTAACTATTTTGACGAAATTACAGAAATGCCGGCTCATTTGCAAAATCGTTGAAAATTGCTAAGAGTAAATTGCCAGTTCCTTTGAACCGTTTTGAACCAAAAGGTTTTCAGCTCTAAGTTTAGTTATGAAACTTCTAAATATGAACTTTCGTCCCGATACCTTTACTAGTTTTTCCGGAATCGTCGTCACAAAAATCGGGTACACACATACACACACACACACAGACATTTTTTTGTACCTTGGTCAAAAATGTTCAGGGGACCCTAAAAGACCTATTTCCGCTAAAATCCCAATTTTTTTTTTCGGCACGATTACAATACTTTACCATACTGCGTATGATAAAGTAAAAAATCTGATGTGGCCAGGCACATGACTTTATCATACAATATATAAAATTATAAGTTTAGTTGCATGAGATTCTGTTTGATCGAGAACGATCGTGTTTGCATTAAAATAAAACGAATTAGCCAGGATTTGACAGATATTGACAGTACGTATAGTCAAAAAAATCAGCCTTTGACACTACCTACTGCTATTGGAATAAAAATATCTGGCAAATCCTGGCTAATGATGATCAAATTCTATTAATGCAGACACGATCTCGATCAAATAGAATTTGCTTCTACAGCTAAACTATTAGTTTTACCAAAAAATGTCATAGACATAAATTATACTAAATTTCGTCTATTTTAATTTATTATTTAACTATTTTGACGAAATTACAGAAATGGCGGCTCATTTGCAAAATCCTTAAAAAATTCAAAACAACATTGCTATCCGCACTCGAAATACACAGACTTTGTGTATGACACCAAGATGTTTCAATATTGTTTCACATAGCGTACTTGCGCGCGTGTTTCTCCACGCATTTCTCCATGCATTTGCGTGTTGAATTGACGTTTCGCAACCGATGACGTTCTGAATACTGTCAAAAGTCGCAAAATATCCAGGCTACCTACTATTAATGCAGACACGATTTCGATCAAATAGAATTTGCTCCTGCAGCTAAACTATTAATTTTACCAAAAAATGTTATAGACATAAATTATACAAAATTTCCTCTACTTTAATTTATTATTTATCTATTTTGACGAAATTACAGAAATGACGGTTCATTTGCAAAATCGTTGAAAAATGCTAAGAGTAAATAGCTAGTTCCTTTGGACCGTTTTGAACCAAAAGCTTTTCAGCTCTCAGTTTGGTCATGAAACTTCTAAATCTGAACTTTCATCCCGATACGTTTAGTAGTTTCTCCGGAATCATCGTCACAAAAATCTGGTACACACATACACACATACACACACACACACACACACACACACACACACACAGACATTTTTTTGGACCTTGGTCAAAAATGTTCAGGGGACCCAAAAAGACCTATTTCCGCTAAAATCCCAATTTTTTTTTTCGGCACGATTACAATACTTTACCATACTGCGTATGATAAAGTAAAAAAATATATGTATAAATTACTGTCATCTACTTCTTAACGTAGCAACTGGAAACTCTAATCGGTCATACCCCAATGTCAAACCTCTAGCACTAGCGACCATGATTTCCATGTCGTATTTATATGTATGTATTTCTTATTTTTAATCATCCATTTCTAAATCAGTGATTGTGGGTTAAAGATTTTCCAGCAGGTACATGCTTGTAGCTCCAAAAAGATTTTTATTTACCCGTATGCAAGATTTTTGCTTGTTTACGAATCTTCATTATTATGGTTCCATGACAGTTTTCCACTTTTTCCTCTTGAAAACTGAAGAATTATACTTTCTGTATAGTTTTGTAAATCTTAGTAATTAACACACTTTTAACACGCGATTCTAACATTCCCACATCAACATCGATAATAATAAAAGCATTGAGTAATTGCCAAAAGTAAATTACGATTACTTTGTTTCACAAATAGTAACACAGGATGGTATTAATCATGATCAAAGCATGTACATGACATTGATGCTATCATTCTTGACGGCGCATTTCCAACGTCACTAAATCACCAGGTTATGATGGCAAACCGTTGATAGTACGTAAGCAAAGAAATTACAATACCCCGCCTATTGTCCATTGCGCAATTTTGATATCACAGCATGTTCCGTAATGTCGGACTGCCGGGTCATTCGAATCGCAGCGAATTAATTAAAGTAGTAGTAGTAGTAGTAGTAGTTCTCGCGTTGCTTTTGTTCCCACTGGTAACAAAGGCTCGGTACATGCCGTTTCCCTTTATTACCAGTATATCACGTGGTCCCGTCCGTTATTACTATTCCGTTTTTTTGCAGTAACCAGATGCCACAATACGTCATTCAGTGCCACTACTCCCTCGCGCCCTCCCATCCCGTTCTTCCATCGCATCTAGTCTATTATCAAGGCATACCCATTTTCGTCTCACTCGTGTTTTACCTTTTTCCAGTAAATAGTACAACCCCGCATAGTGGAGTGGATTGTTTTTGCTGGTAGATGGTAGGCGGCCAGCCGGCCGGCTCGATCACATTAATCTATTTTTCGGTGGACTTCCGGTGCCCACGAGTGAGCACATTTCATCTCCGAAGCGGGATTTCTGATCCCTATAGGTCTGGATGGCCGGATTTTGTTCATTATCACAAAAATTGACCCTGATGGAGTTGGTAGATAGACAGACTATCTAGCAGCTACTCTATATTTGAGTTTTCTTTTTCCAGTTTTGTTTAATGTTTGCTGCTGAGAATATAGTATAAGTTACAAGAGAACATGGTCTTAACACCCTAAAAATGGATGGGACAATATTGTCATTTAGTGGAATTTACAATCGATCAAATCGACCAAAACTTCTTGCGTTTAAGGCTGAATTTATAGATTAATTACCTACTATTTGACATATTACAGATACGTTCGGAGCAATATTATTAAATTACTACAAACTTGTAACATGCGGTGTTATTCGCTTAGTAACTGCTTGCTATAAAGGTTAGTAGTCAAATTGCTATAGTTTTTCGATTACTGATTTCTTAAATTTGGTCGTCAAACTCTAGGTAATTACATAGGTAGTATCACTAAAATTGGCAAAGGTTTACACAGTGACAACCCTTAAAAATTCACATGGGCACGACTAGCAGGTCTCTATGTCAACTAAGCTAGGCGTAAGTTTCAATAACAAGTTTGAATTCCTTAAAGGTTTTTAACTGAATTCTTGGCGAACTAACAAAAAACCTGTTCTCAGCTACTGACTTTGAATGTCCACTCGGGTGCTTCTTATTTGGTACAAAATTCGTCATTAAGGGCCTTCACAATTTTGTATCAGAAAAACAGTTAGTGCTTTTTTTATAATTTAAAAATAGGTTGCTAATAGTTTTCACCTTATTACATATTTTAAAAATCTGATGTGGCCATGCACCTGACTTTATCATACTGTACTTTATCATCAGTGTCAAACGCTGATGTCTTGACAATACTGTTAGAAGTATCAAAATATCTGTCAAATCCTGGCTAACTAGTTTTAATGTAGACACGATCTCGATCAAATAGAATTTGTGCATGCAGCTAAACTATAAATTTTACCAATAAATCCACAGACATAAATTATACAAAATGTCCTCTAGTTTAATTTATTAATAACTATTTTGAGAAAATTACAGAAATGGCGGCCTTTTTTTACAAAATCCTTGAAAAATACTAAGACTAAACCCTTGGACCATTATGAACAAAACTTATCGTGAAACTTCTAAATATGAAGATTCGTCCCGATACCTTTAGTAGTTTTTCTACATACAAACACAGATTTTTTGTAGCATGGTAAAAAAATTCCACGGGATCGAAAAAGACATATTTACGCTAAAATCTCAGCTTTTTTTCGACACGATTACAATACTTTGTCAATCTATATATTATGATAAAGTAAAAAACGACAAAAATTGTAAGTACAATAAAATTGCATTTCAGAAATTTCAGGTCATAGACCACTAAAAGTGACCGGTTTCTTTTCCTGTAAAAAAATTATATTCGTTTCTAAATTATTTTATTTTTTTAAGTTTGCAAGAACAAATTTCAGGAAACTGGCAAATGAATCAGAGCGAATTCCACAAAGCACCGAGGAATACTGTATGTCCCTGTAGATTAGCAGGAAATATAAATATTTTGCATTTCTGTATTCTTTCGGTATTTCTTTGATTGCATAGTGTATTCAATAAAAAAATGCTAAGAACGCTAGCGTAAAAATCTGATGTGGCCAGGCACATGACTTTATCATACAAAATATAAAATTAATAGTTTAGCTGCATGAGAATCTATTTGATTCAGATAAATCGTGTCTACATTAAAATTAAATTAGTTAGCCAGGATTTGACAGATATTTTGATAGTCAATAGTATCAATAGTAGGTATTGTCAAAGCATCAACATTTGGCACTATCTACTGTCACCAGAATAATAGTTATTTATCTCACAAGTACCGAAAGTACGGAATAGCGCGACGAGCGGTGATGCGGCGCGTCACCGACGACGGAGCGTCGCCGTCGCATGTGAGCGAGTCGCGCTATGTAATTTTCGGCAGGAGTGACATCAACGTTTTTTGTGTTGCCTTTTGAGAAATAAGTATTTAAAAAAAAATTAAAATGGTTATATTTCTGGATAGGCAATGTTAGGTTGATACCACTTCTACGAAACCTCAAGTTTAAAAAGCTAATTCAAAATCTGACAGATTTATATTCGTTCATGACACTGTAGATGTCACATGCGTACCAACATACTAAAATATAACTACACTCATCGCTATACATTATTTACTTTCTCAATTTATCGCTTTTACAATTAGATATAACAACGGGTTGATATATCTCATCAACAAACAATCAAATTGGTGATCTTATTTTATTTGAATTTTGTATTTTGTGCTTTGCCGCACTAGAGCGGCAACGTTCCATAGCGGTTCTCCAACCTCTGATAAAATCAGCTGTTTTTGAGTGTGACAGCTATAAGACATTTCTGTGGTGACAGCACAAAAAAATATTTGTCAAAATTCTGGCTACTATGCATTTTCATATCAGTGCAGACGCGACCGATCTCGATCGAATAGAATTTGCTCTTGCAGCTAAACTATTAATTTTACCAAAAAATGTCATAGGCATAAATTATTCAGAATTTCCTCTACTTTAATTTATTATTTAACTATTTTGACGAAATTACAGAAATAGCAGCTCATTTGCAAAATCCTTGAAAAATGCTTAGAGGAAACTGCCAGTTCCTTTGGACCCTTTTGAACCAAAAGCTTTTCAGCTCTAAGTTTAGTCATGAAACCTCTAAATATGAACTTTCGTCCCGATTCCTTTAGGAGTTTCTCCGGAATCGTCTCAACAAAAATCGGGTACACACACACATACACACACACATACACACACACACACAGACATTTTTTTGTACCTTGGTCAAAAATGTTCAGGGGACCCAAAAAGACCTATTTCCGCTAAAATCTCAATTTTTTTTTTCGGCACGATTACAATACTTTATTATACTGCGTATGATAAAGTAAAAAGCAGAATCAACATTTAATTTGTCAAAAGTACAATAACTTCGAAACCAAGAGAGTAGACTGGCCAACAGCAAGAAAATTAAACAAGTTACAATCGATTCTGGTATTTTCTTTTCTTACAATCTGAATTTAAATGCAGACTCCTTCAATTGTGCTTAGTTCTTGAAAGAAAAAAATGCGTATACTGTCATTTCATTGAACGTTTTGACACTGATCATTTGAAGCACTAGACGGAATTCATAATTTCTGTTTTCTTATCTTGAGGTCTACGAAAAGAAAAGCAGAAATCAGAATCAATATCTACAGTCAAAAGTTTAAGGACTATTTTTTTATTAAGCTAAGAATTGTGGTAAGCAAAATTATGAGAGTAGAAAATGATTTTTTTTTGTTTATAGAATCTTCTTCACTTTGACAACTGATGGCAGCGCATTTTTTTTATTATGATAAAGGTACATTAGAAGTACATTAGTACGTCAGGGCTTCAAAAAATCATTTTGGACAAAATAAAAAGCAGCCTAATGAGCACGTCTTGGATGTTGTTCTATCGACCCTAGACCACATCTAGGACAGTCTGATTACACTCTGATAAATACTTAACAGCTCCGTACGTTGTCCCTTGGCTGGATGCACTATTTGCAGATGATGATGCAGATCTTTAGTACTTTCAAAGTATTTGAAATGCAGTTTGTAAGCAACAGTTCCAAAGCAAAATTTTACAGCTTAATTATGAAACTCCTTTCGAGCCTGAAACAAAATTAGTCGTACTTTTTTATTCTTTTTGGGGTCGTGCTCGATTTTGACACAGCAACGTCGACGCGCCGACAAAGTTTGTCATTAAGAAGGGGGGACGACGGACGACCTAGCATCGTTAAATATTAATTTATGCAAATCGTTTTCAAGTTTGCGCAGAGATTGAAAGCTCCCAGCTGAGGATATATTAGTTGCGGTTCCCACGCCCACATATTAACGTGTACAAGCGGCCTTCCTCGCAACTCGCGAGTTATTATTCAAAGCTGATTTTGCAACGGGGACAATATTTTATCTTGAGTAAGCTCATTTGATTTATTCGCAGGTTTTTTTTTGCGTGTTCACCGTTCGCTATCTCCCTCTCCGGTCAGGCACGGATTTTCCACGTCCGTGGTTATACAGCGGAATAAAAGAATTGGCTAAATGGAAATTTTATTGCTGTCGCCTCAGGATGTACGTTAATAAACTACATTGAAAAGCAATTTAGCTTCCTGCTTTCACGTAAAACCATCATTGCAAAACCATGAAAATGTTTATCTTTCATGACAGTTCACGTACTATAAGATGCAATTTTCTTTTCAGCGATATTTATTATTATTTTTCCTTTCGATGTAATTACTATATCTACTGAGGTACATGAATAAATGTAAGCTGTTGTAAGTGTATTGGTAATTCGTTTCTTATGTATTATTCGCCCAAAATATCAGTAAAATAATTATTTTAGAGAACTTTAATTTCTGCGCATTCAAAAAAATATTTCTGTTGAAAGAATTAGGTGATAAGAATTGTTTCGTTAGTATTCAAAGTATTCATTCAATGTGAAAAAATAACAAATAAAAACTTTGAGGCAGAGGAAAATTTACAGCTAAAATTATTATATACATCGTTTTTACGTTGTCATTTATGGCTGTCTGTCGGTTCAAGTTCTCTAGCAAAGAGGGTTAACCGCATCCCCGGGACTACTAACCTGTATCGCTTCAAATGGTGTGCGGATATATACTCAGCGGGGGCTGTCGGTCGATAGAGTTGCAAAACAATAACTAAAGCTTCAATTCTACTGTAAGGAATTTATAATAAAGTATGACTTCTTAAAATCCTCTTCTCAACCCATTTGCCGCGGGTTTGTTGTTGCTTCTATTGCTTTTATCCTTATTTTGACCCTTATTTTGACGTTTTAGTCCATTTTTATTTTGTAGTACTTTTTCTTTTTGTTCCTGCTTATTTCAGGCGCTTAGTTTCCAAAAATAAAAGCTCCCTAATAATTAATAATAATACCCTAATACCAATTCCTGAATTTAAAATTTCTTTTTAATTGCTTGTTTCTTATTTAAATTAGAGTTCTATATGACTCATTCATTAATCATTACCCATCAGTTCTTATTCTTAGTACGTATTAGATTCTTTGAAGCGACAATATTTGCCTGGCAGCATAGTACATATTTGCCTGATTGGTTTAAAAATCAATTAAGATTTTCTATTTGAAAGTTAGAAACTAAAATTAAATTGAATACAAACTGTTAAATATAGAAATATGCACTCCATATCTTTGGATAGAGAAATTTTAAAAGATAATGTTGCATTTACTGCTTCTCATACGTACTTTTTGTTGTTTATGGGAAAAACTGACTAGTTGTGGAAAATGTATCAACCGAATTGTTTTTGATAATCGACATACCTACTATATTTATTACTATTGCGATCATTGGTAAGAAGTAGCAGTCAAACGACATCTAAAAAATATATCATGATATCAGGTGTTGTGTTCTCCATTAACATTCCATATTTCTACACACCGTCAATCCAACATGGCCCAACCCCTCTACGAGACGACTTTCGTCACAAATCACCACCGTTGTAATATCGGTTAGCTTTCAGACCCACTCCGCAAGCTCGTAAAGCATTAACGCAATTAATGTAACTTCTTGATTGAGCCAGGACACGAACGCCATCTATCCCCACGCGAGGGCGCCGTATAATTTGTGAAAATTTCATTGATGTAAGACGCTTTTTAATCTAGAAGTCGCGTGATTTTAACGGTCCCCTATTCACCCTTCTGTGGGGTGCGGTTTCCATTCGGTTTCCACGCGGGCGTATGTGTGTGTGTGTGAGACACAAATAAGTGGCGCCATCTCACGGAATAAACTTGTTTCGGTACGGATAATGGGCATTCATCTTCTTGTCACAGAAGATTTAAGTTAGTCGAGTATGAAGTGATGAATTCGTGCTCGTGTTCTCTTTACCGTCACGCTGCACGCTAGGATGTCTTCCACAGTGCATTCCTTTGCGGTTTCATTTATATGCATGACTCTAGAAAGGTTGACTTGTTAAGCGCGTTAAGAAATTACTATTAAGCGAACGGAAACTCGAGAAAACTTGAGTATCGCGTCAACGATAGTGATTTCAAGCCAAGAAGTGGTTGGTTTTTGTGTGTATTTATTGTGTGTATTCATACATATTAGATATAGATATTTCTATATTAGATATAGAAATGGTCTTATTAGATTAGTAATTGACATAGTGTTTTGTAGTTTTTGTGTAATGTTTCACAAATGCTATCCGTCGAAAAATTCAATGTAGAATACATCGTTTTCCTAAAAACTGTTGAAGTAATTTGATGAAAAGAGTCGTTCTCAAGTACTCTATAACAATTTACATACTATGTTTCGCCATCCACCCTCACTATATATTTCTTTTTTGATTCATTGCGACATCCGAAATTTTCTTAGAAAGTACAATTTCGAATACAAAGACAAACTACAGTTTTGTTCTATGACACATTGGACACATTGTGACACATTGGAGGGTTACTCAAAACTGTGTATCTCCTTTAGAAGACAAAATAATCAGAGTGATGGTTATGCTTACAGAGTAATTGCGAATCTAGTTCCTAAATTACTCAATACCGTTTACATCACCAAGTACTGTTTTGTTTGTCCCTATGTAAGAAGCTGTAATTTTTTTACGTGTGTAATACGAAATCTAGATTTTGAAGTTTATTTTTTAAATTTTAACTCGAACCCCAATGGAAATAAACATTTGGAACCAAGAGAGAATTAAGCACTTTTAACAATGAATCCGACAGAAAAATTGCGCATAAAATTTAAAAAAGAAATGGCGGATGTAAGGTATTTAAGCGTCTACTACCTGTTTTTTTCTTGTAATGACATATTTTTTGCTTACAAAAGATAAAATGCTTAAAATTTGAGCTCTTCAGACCTACTAGATCTGGTGGTTCTTTTTGTAAAAGGTGTATGCATTCATACATAGCCATCAAGTTATGTCAATTAAGAAGCGTTTTGAGTAGAATTATTTTATTGATAGTATCATACTCGACGCAAATCATTCAAATACAGCATCGGCAAGTTTTTATGTCTATTTGCTACGCAGTTGAATATCCTTTATCTTCACTAAAAATTGATCTATATATACGTACATGCTGAATCTGTTCATATTTATGCATATTTTTATATCCCATTTGTGCAGCCAAATATAAAAGCTAGACTTATTTAATATATTTAGTAAGTTGAAGGTTAACATTTTCAAATGATTTGTGTTTTCTTTGTCTTTTTATTCAAATTACAATTATTATAGTAAATTATAAACTTTGGATTAATTAGTATGAGAAGAAGATATTCTTTAAACAAATGAATACCAACCCTAACCGGTGTTTGCTTCTAATTTTAAATAATGTAACATAACTAACACGTTAGAAAAGCAGTGTCAAAATCGGAGCCTTTGTTGGAATGGGTGATGGGAGACATCAATCCCAGAGAAACGATTGGTAGTTATTTCATCTAACAAATAGTACCGAGAATGCTGAAAATATTACAAACAGCTTTTGTCTCAAGATAATATCCGAAAAACAAGATTATCGACAACATGGACATATAGAACGTATCGCAAACTAATGTATTTACTGTTGCTTCCGTTCTAACACAAATGTTCAAAAGTACGTAGTACAACAAGTTACACAAAAAAAGTACGTATGATACGGGTCCTATATTTTGGTGGCTAGAAATACACATTTTATATCAATCAAAAACGGCATATTTGCAAACGCGAATGCTGTTGCAAGAGTTTAAAAAATGGTGGATGCGCCGGGATTAGTCATGCCCGCTATTTAAAATCAGGCAAGCCACAGAATGAGACCAAATCATATCGCCCCATATCAGTGTTCCCAATGACCTATAATTTCTTTCAAAATCAGCTCCTGTTTTGGAGAAACGCACGATACTGAATCTCGACCATAGAAATTACAGACTTATTAGAGAAAGCATTAGAAGAAATACATATTTGCTCCACTATCTTCTTGACAATACAAAAGCAGCACTAGAGAGTATTCTACCCATACCATACGTCGATCTACTAATATCTATGTATATCAGAGACAGGATAAAACAGATAAAAGTATCTATATTCAAGGTTAATTTTTGTAATTAAGTCGGACCCAAATATTTTCTTGACAAATTAAAGTTAATGGATTGCAATTTCTAGAGAGAAATAGACAAGCATATTTTATCTTTGACCAATAGCTTTATTCGATGGTGCAATAGCGATGGTTTGAGAAAGTATACAAAACTTTGTATCTCAAAGATATTTTTAAGTTTGAAGAAAATCAAATAAAAAACAAACCACTTCTACGGTACTTCAGGTTTTGGTCCCGCCCGACATTAATACGTTAAGGTAATTAGGGGAAACTTGGAGCCTCGAGTTAGGCAGACATTTTAAACAACTCCCATATATACTACACTTAACGCTACATTAATAACGAAACTTTGAGAATAACGCCGGAGCAGGTAGCCGAGGAAAAATACTTGTTAAAAGATCGTTGAACTAAAAGTACCTGCCAGTAGCGCGCCTCAAGGATCAGAAAAATATCCGGACCACGCGTAAAAAGGGCACTTCTCGAAGTAGCGCTAGTCGGGAGAAACTCACTCTCACGGAAAAATTAATAATTTCCCGCATGCATTTCCCACTAATATAATCCGAAGCTGAGCCGAATAACTGTAATTAAACGCAAGCAAATGAACTCTGAAAACTTCCACAAAGCGATATTTTACGTCGTAATTACAAAACTTGTGAGCTCGTGTAACGAAATTATACGCGAGAACTTTTTTGTATATCTTTTTGCGCTGTCGTCTTGCTCGATTTTGTCACATTTCGAACCAACAGCGCCGATGTTAATCACAGCTAACAGAATAATTTAGTTCTTTTGTAAAAATGCTTGTTAGTAAAGTTATATCAAAATCTGCGTATGGAATAGATACCACTAGCATAGTAGCATACTATTAAACTTGTATTTAGAAAAAAACATATTTTAATTAAATGCATATGGCGATACTCTGCAATAAACTCCGCTACTACAATTTTATTTGATACACACTAAATTGGAACGTCAAAGCGGGTTGAATCTGTTGAACTCGCAGTTAAAATTTTGGTACTGTGGCAGTACGATTCCATCCAACTCAACCGATATCGGATACTGCGCTAGTGTGTAGTGCGGATAGGCTGTTTACGACTAAATTGTACAACCGTTCAGTGCGCACATTGAAAATTTGGCCTATATCAATATTTAATCTCTGATTTTTGCAACAAATGCAAGAAATGTTATATATGTTTTTTTACCGAATACTGTCATTTGTATGGGTTTTAAAAAACTTAAATTCGAGCAAAGTTAACCTAACCTAACTTTATTAGTTTTGAATACGTTATATACAGGTTTATTGGTAACTAAACGTATTCCTTTCAACACGTTATAGTAGAGGTAGTTTGCAAGCTATTTGACGCCAAATGCATGATCTAAAAGTTATCAGTTTTTGTGGTGCTTTAATTCTTGCGATTTTTAAAGAAAAGTCTACCAAAAAGATAAGAACCGATAACAAAAAGATACTAATATTTTTGCTATTTTTGTTGTGAGAGAGATAACAATATTTTGGCGATTAAGTAGCCTCCTACAGTTAACTCAATCGAAAGAAACAGAAGGCAGAATGTGGTTCCATGTTTTCCAACTCATAACAGTCCCAAATATTATTTTGGCAATTCAGGAATAAAACTAACTAAGCCGCTGTATCAAGTCGTGCGCATGCGCATCTGTTCGTCTCAAAGCTGTTATTTTGTGACAAGTGGTTTCCTTTCCGTGCTATGTCGTAGTGTTTAGCTTCTTTACAATCTAATCCGTCAAAAAACTTTTCAAATGGTTCTTTACCCAAAATCTAAATATGCTGACACACTATGTATTTAACGATACTGTTGGAAATGCTCCTGAAGCTCAAAGAGTACCTATATCATCGTCGCGTCTGGCATAGGCGTGTTCTGCTTGTTGGTATCTTCGGGACTACATATGGACAGACATATGGCGCAAAATGGTACTCTTT
This sequence comes from Melinopterus prodromus, assembly GCA_964023965.1. Classification (NCBI taxonomy): domain Eukaryota; kingdom Metazoa; phylum Arthropoda; class Insecta; order Coleoptera; family Scarabaeidae; genus Melinopterus; species Melinopterus prodromus. Next base: position 16,051,203 of record OZ030390.1, on the reverse strand, counting down.
AACGATACATAGAACCTGGTGCAGCCAGAAGACCCATGGAAGTATTTAGCCCAGTATTCATTTGTAGATGATTTCCCCTTTTAGGAAATTTCATTTATCAAGAATTATTACGGTTTAGAGACACCAATGACACAAAAAACAGCTAAAGGATTAATTATTTTTTGTTTGTCCGGTTATAGCTTCCTAGGTGTAGTGTTTAATATTTGACCTCTATTATAATGTGTTTAAAGGAACACGTTTAGTACCCCGGCATTTTTAATAAGAAACAAACGAAAGAAACGAAAATGTAATCGACTCTTACCTCTCCGACAGACCCCAGTTCACAAAAACTAATAAGCACTCAATTTAGAAGGTACCCACTACATGTATCACGTATGCGGACGATACATGCCTTGTTTATTCCGCAACCACCCACAGAGAAATTCCAAAAATGATTAACAAAGATATGAAGATATTATCGTTGTGGTTCTACAACAATTTACTGACTGTCAATAAGAAGAAGTGCGAGTTCATGGTCTTCGAGAACGGCTAAACAAAAGAAACAATAGAGGTGACAATAAACAACATTAAAATCAAAGAAGTCAAAGAAACAATACCTGGGAATAATTAGACAAAATAACTTAGAATGTGACAGGCATATAAACAGGATACTTAGAGAGAACTCAATAACAATACCGATAATCTAGAAACTAAGAAATCTAGTACCCCACTTAATAAAGAAAACCATCTATCACTGCTTGTTGACTCGTACAACCAACTACGTATTACGCGTATGGGGAAACACAATAAAAGCAAAAGTAGATAAGATATATAGAAAAGTACAACAGAACAAATTTCTTAAAATTATGTATTGTATCAACAGATTGACACCAACCTCCGAATTAAACGAAATCACCAAAAGATTAGACGTATAAAATAGCATTACACTGCACCACCTAATACTCTTACACAAAATGAAACATGACAACATTAAAACCAACATAAAATTAAAGATGAATGACGAATTCCACAACTACCAAACGAGAACTTGCACACATATAAGAAGTAGAAAAGTTAACAGGAATAAATATTTACAAATACTACTCAGAGAGACCATCAAAAAATATAACCGTCTTCCCGAATATATCAAACAATTGACTGTGCAGTGCACACCTTCAAGGTAAAAATGATACCGTCAATCAGCGGGAGGAGACCCAAACGGAAGTGATGGAGATCCAACCCCGAGGCCATGAATGAGGGAATAGCCAGTGACTTTGTTTATATTTATTGCACTTTATAGGCATAGTATACTTTGAAATTGTAGTACATGATAATGTTGAAAATTAAATAAACTTTTTACACTTGAAATAAAGAAAACTACTTTTGTGTATTGTAATACTTATCAGGATTCGTTATCAACAGTGATAAAAAATACATAACCTAACATTTTTTTAAAAATCATACTGCTTGCGCTAGGTCGTGGGTAGCTACCGTGAGTGGAGGCACTTAAGATGTTACTTAATTGTCGTAATGTTATCAAATAAATAACCATAAATTTGCAGTAGATGAGGAAAATCTAGCACCGGTATTGTAGTTTAAGTCACAAGGGACGTAAGAGATAACATAATTTTTGAGGAAGAACGGGCCAAGGAGCAACAAGGAAAAAGTACACCTTGCCTCCACAAAAATTTTCAGTTTTTATAGTAAACATATTGATGCTCATTTACAGAGAATGTGGGCCGAATGCTGCGCAGTGGCTCAAGACGTTATGATGACATTAGACGACACTATTTAACTGCAAATTGGCATACAAAAGCCAAAGAACAATAATAGGCATTGTTTGTAGGTCAACAATGTGAATTTTTATCAACTGAAGACATAGGATAGCTAATTTTGATACCAGACGTTCCTAATATGACACTAAATCGGTTTTAACTCGAAAGCAATACGAATTAGAGTTGGACTACATTTCTACATTTTGGACTACACAGTTTACTTTATACAGGAATACAGACCGTTCCATTAATAAATTAAATTGACTCGTATTTGGGTCTTCCATAATTTTTCCTTCAAGATAATTTAAGGTTAAAATTCCCCGCAGTGTATATCGGTAAACAGGAAACGTTAGTATAGATTGATTGACCGTTAGTAAGGTTAAAGTCAACAGAATGTCAACATTTTAAATTGTTTTAATAAAATAAAACGCATTAACTATCATATTGTATTACAATAGTAAAAAAACATGTCAATTTATTCTACCAATACATATATTATCAAGCCGTTATTCTGGTTGTATTCTGTTTAAAACATTTTTTTGCCTTTACACGAATAAACCCGTTGCATGTCGCTAATATAACACGGCAAATAAAAATGCATTTCGCTTATACAGAAGCTTGAACCAAGCACGTCGCATGTCGGAAAACGTAATCAAGGTGATTGAAAAGCACCAACATGATTATTTGTCGACATGAACGAAACACAATATATTCCCATTGATTTTGAACAAGCCATTATTACCATGGACACGCCAACAAATTCAATTTCGCGAAACAACACCAGTAAAAGAATTCGAAAGTTTAAAAGATGCCCATCGATCGCATATAAATATCTAGGACGGCGACATAACTCGCACCGAAGCGAGTAGTTGTCAAATTTGCAAGGACAAATGTGGGAGAATCCGAGGCAGTTAAGGGTTGAGCAGTAGGAAAATCCGATCCGGGGGTAGATTACTGCAAAAACCTTACAGTTACGGTTTAAAATAAATTACCACCTCGGGTATGGGGAGACGGTGGAGGTGGGAGGGGGGAGATGGGTCTTTTTTATTTCGCCCCGAATTGGATTCCAGTGAAATATAGAATTCGACGGGCTGCATTTATCAAGTTCGTTACACACATATAACAGCCAGCGCTGCGAAAAGGGTGTGAAATACGGATTATATTTGGTTTGAGGGTCCGTTCGGGGAAGAGGGGGTGAACCTGCGAGACAAATGCCTCCCTAAGTAAGTCGGACGGGGTGGAAGCAATTCATTGAAACGTTCTCCATCGAGATAATTATATTATTGGTGTAGGTAGAGTGCTTTGAGAAACAAGATAACTATCGTGTCTTATAACACCCTTCGATATACGTCTGAAGATAATTAAGGTAATTAAAGAACTTGTTTTATTTGTATTAGATATCGTGATATATATAGGCTGTTCAAACACGTGGGAATCCCCACTGTATAGTACTATAGGAGTGCTGCATGCTTGATGATAATTGACAGTGCCCTAAGTATCTACAAAAGATTTATTGAATAAAATCGTAAGACAAAACTATCCAAGTTCAGGATCGACTTGCCATTTCTTCTTTTTGTAATTGCATCTCAACAGAAAGAAAATACCAGATAGTTTTTGGATGTCACAGGAAGTACTTGGTTCCAACCAGGTTTAAAAATGCTTAGTATTCGATAACCTAAAATCTGAAAGATCTGAACGATCTCCATTGTCCCAATTTTTTACTCTTCATTTTTGGTAGTTACTACAAATTGTTATACTAGAATTACCCTGCTTTTTGATATTGCATATAAACCTGAAAAACAATAGAAAATTAGAAGTATGAAATCCTATCGCCTGCGCCAATTTTTTTTATGGTTATTGAAAAAAATACTAATATTTAATTCGAAACCTGAGAGTGAGACTGAGAGTCAAACTGGACCCTATAATACGATAAGAGCTCTATTTTTGATGCGTAGGTAAATAATTCACACTAGTAACTATAATTTGCATATTGCATACGAAAAACGTAAATAAATATGTAATTTATCAAAAACCAAAAAATTACGACTGTTAGCTGTCGTGTTCAATTCATGTTTTATTGACTGTGACGGTCGGGACTCACATGAACATTTTAACTCCAGATTAGTATACACTACATTGGAATTCAGTCAAACTAACAATATAAAAATTCTGTTTTTTTAAATATTGTTTATCTAAACAGTGCTGTTACGCCGTATTGTAATGGTTACCTCGTTAATTAGTATCATTTTCTAATATAAATTTTTAAAGACTGTAACGGTCTGGACAGGTCGTTTTGACGGTTGGGATAAGTAAGAAATCCAGTCATTTAAATTAAAATTAAATATATTTTTATTAGAGATTAACATCCCCTAGTGAGTTTTTAGAATCGACATAATAAAACATAAGCTTACACAATACAAGTCTGAGAAATGTCAATCTATGTCATTCTCGATATTAATCTATGTTATCCTGTTAATTTGTCTGTCTCAATGTTAAATGTTTATAAATAAATACTATGCACACTATCTCACAAAATAAGCGAAATGACAGCAAACAGGGCCGCCGACTGCTTATAAAAAATTTATTTTTGCTATTAGGATTATAAAAAAGTTTCTATTAAAAAAATAAAATATAAATTATTCACTACATATTAAGGATTGTTTAGTTTCTAACTGGTGTATTCACTGTTAACATGGAATGCCCCAGCAGTCATATGTTTGTGTAAGAAAAAATTATCAAAAGGGTATGAAAAATCATAATTTTTAGACATAGACACCAAAGTAGAGTCCTTCACTGTTCTCTTTATTAATAGTTAACAGTGACCTGTTTCACCTACATTAAGTTGTCGAACATTGTCAATCAGAAGCAAAAAGTAATATATAAGATCAAAAACAATCCACGGAATAAAAGAAGTAAACAACTTACTATTCGGAAATTTATAATCATAACCTCAAAGACAAAGAAAGTTTAGTCACAAATTGACGTGTGACATAACCTAAAAGGCAAGAATATGCCTGTTAAGAACATACAAGAGTCAACAGATTAAAATAGATTAAGCTTTTTATCATTCATTATTCACAATTGGGTCCTTTAATTCTAAAATATACTTTGATATGGACTATTAGATTATGCCATCTATTATTTAATTTTTGTGTATTTTCAGGCAGAAGTATACAAAACAGGCGGAGGAAACCGACTACTGACTCAAATAACCTCACTTGATGAGGAAGCAATTTAAATTATTGGTCCTCAAGTGCAGCCTATCAAAAATCAATTTGTTATCCATGTTATTTTGAAGAATAAGACAAATATATCACAGTAAAGTTGATTTCTTTTGACACTTACAACTTTGTTGTATCTGCCCAAAATTGATGAAATAGCCTGCTGTTGGTGAAACGGAAAAGTTAATCATATCCAGAAGATATTGGTTATTCAACCGATAGTTATTTATTTCTTGTTGGTGAAACCTGGGGTGAGGCATTATGTATAACAAACTATAACATGAAAATAACAATAACTAAATTATTTCGTAGTTATGTTAAAGGTGTAAGACAATATTCGAGATGGTCGAGACATAGTACCGGAACAATAAAAGTATCTATAAATTATCAAATTAACAGGAAAGTTTCGCGCGGTTTTGAATAGAAAACGCCAACAAAGGGACGCCCCAGCAACTCCGGTAATATTTCACGTTTATATTGTGGCTCGGAGATGGAATAAACATTTAGACAATGGATTGCGAACGCAGCTAGTTCGCCGCCCCACAATAGAGGCGACTTAAATGTTTGAAATAGAACTGTAGTGACTGGGTCGGGCGGCGGGCGGCGGAGAAGCGCGGGACGGCGGCGGAGAGAATTTGTTAACTAACTCGAACTCCGTGTATTGAATCGAAATTTTCGCCCGACTCGAAAACAATCGCCGTTCGAACCGAACGATGGAATGGTGGAGGCGGTACTGGCGGTCCTCCGGCGACAGAACTACTACGAAGTGTAACTTCTGTTATCCGAACGATTATGTGGGGAAAGTTCAACGGTGTGTTTTTATGAAACGGTGTTAATTTGTGGTTGAAAAAACTTTTAAATTAAAATTTTTGTCCGAAAATTTCTGGATATATGATATATATATTTTATACAGTATGTCGAGTTACTAAACGGAAACATATTTTCATTACTAATTTTTCAAATTTCTCAGCATAAATAATGCGTCGGATAGGTACAAACTCCTAAATCGCGTGAAATGTATTACTTGCCTATAAATGTTAATTAATAACTCGTTTTTATGCACAAAATGGAAAAGATTTGGAGCAATTGCAAGGTCAAACTAAGATATGTAAGCATAGAAATGACATCTTTTGACATTTCAGTGTCAAATTAATACGTACAAATCAAATTAAAATTTAATTCAACACACATTTGAACACGAGTTCTAAAATTCTTAATAAGAATTTGCTATTTCCGCTAGTGGTGGAGATTCTATCACAATCATTTTATTCATAGTTTTAATAGTTTTGCATCGTCTTATAATGGTTCACTGTAAACAATAATTATATTCAATAGTCGCCAAAAATAAAAATCCATATATGTTGATTTTTTCTACTTTGCATTCGTTATAAACTCATTATGAAACCGCTTGCGGTGTCGTTATGAAAATACTAGATCACAAACTTTTAGCAACTTTTAGTTTTCCAAGGTTGATGATATTGACATCAAGTGTCAAATAGGGCTGAATATCTCAATCGCTATAGGCTCGCGTCAATCGTATTTGTGAATTATACCACAGCTACCATCTATTGAAGATTAAACTACTCTAGATTGTAAGATTACAACCGCAATTTTCTTTATTTATGTAAAATTAACGTCGCAAAGTAGTTTTATAAGTTGTTTTATATCGTTTTATAAGACGTATTGGCGCACTCGTTCCGTTTGGGCCAAAACATCTCGTGCGCAAATTTTTGTCTTATAAAACTTGTATTATAATATTTTATAATAAATTCATGACAATAAACGTCACAATAATAAATGTAAAATGCAATTTATATGGATACTTGTTAATAAAACATGATTTCTAAGGCTACATATTGTGACGATCTTAACAGCCGCGAAGGCGCCAGAAGTTCTGGGTTGTTCGAGAGGCATCTCATTCCGGAGAATTCCATCGAGGCAGCGAGCGCGAGTAACGTCACCACTCTAGGCAAGGACGGAAGACACTGGAGCATTCCCGCACGGATCGATACGGGTATATAAGAGAAGGCCGTCGCCCGCTGAGCCAGAATAGTTCAGAGTGCAGTCGGAGTGCGGGCGCGATTATTGATCGATATAAATAGTTCGAAATAAATACAGTGAAGATAAATTTATAGTAGCTTTAAGTGACAGTTAGTTTTTAGTGTTCGTGTTTTAATAATTAGGTAATAAGACTGTAATAGTGTTAAATAAATTAAGTGACTATTTTAATATACCGAGTGTTTTAATTCACACCTTAACGAACGAAAAACGCTACATTGGTGTCAGGTGTCGGGTGTGAATTGGACATTAGTGAAAATAAAATTGAAGTGAAATAAATCGGACTAATTAGCGTGCGTGAAAATGGCGAAACTAGCGGACTTAAAAGTTAGTGAGCTGAAGAAGGAGCTGGAGGAAAGGGACTGCGATACGACGGGGAAGAAAGCAGACTTGCAGGAGCGGCTTCGTAAAGCATTAATTGAAGAAGGCCATGACCCAGACAACTTTGTTTTTGCTAGTGCAAGTGATATCGGCCACATGCTGCAATCTTTGGAGGCCAACCAGGCCAAGTTGCTAGAAAATTCCGCCGACCTGGAGACTAAATTGCTAGAAAACTCCGCCGACCTGGAGGCTAAATTGCTGGAAAATTCCGCCGACCTGGCTAAAGTGTTAGAAAACTCCGCCGACCTGGAGGCTAAATTGCTGGAAAATTCCGCCGACCTGGCTAAAGTGTTAGAAAATTCCGCCGACCTGGAGGCTAAATTGCTAGAAAATTCCGCCAACCTAGAGGCTAAATTGCTAGAAAATTCCGCCGACCTGGAGGCTAAATTGCTAGAAAATTCCGCCGAACTTATTACCAGTTTAAAAAGCGAGCTTGGGGAAAAGCTAGAAGAGAATTCTGCCAAGTTAAAAGAAGAGATGTTAGAAAACAACGCCAACCTAAAAAGGGAATTGCACGAAGAAATTTTAACAAAATCTTCTACACTGGAAGAGCGAATTCTTTTGATTTTGGAAGGCAAGATCCAGGAAGTTCAGAACAAAATCACAACGCTGGACGTCAACACCTTCCAGGAGTTGCCCTATCAACCTTCAGCAACGGACAACAAGAGCAAAGTTAGTGGCAATCAGGATTCCGTTGGGCTGATGCGCCTCAAACCACCGCAATTTGATGGTTCAACGTCGTGGAATGTTTATCAGCGTCAGTTTGAAGCGGCTGCAAAAGCGAACGGTTGGTCATCCAGGGAGAAGGCGACCGCCCTTACGTTGGCTTTGAGAGGAGATGCTGCTGCTATCTTGCAAAGAATGTCCCCGGAAGAGCAAGAAGTCTACGACCACCTGATCAGACACTTGGAGACGCGTTATGGCCAGTCACACCTGGAACATGTCTACCACACTCAGTTGAAAAATCGGTGCCAGAAGTCAGGGGAGCCCTTACAGGAATTTGAGGCAGATATTGCACGTCTGGTTCGACTGGCATATCCAGATGCCCAGGAAAAGATCATGGAACGTTTGGCGGTTCAAGCATTCCTGGACGGACTCCGTGACGGTGAAATGAAGCAAGCCTTACTACTAGCACATCCACCTAAGCTAGTTGATGCACTAACGCGGGCCCTTGAATTCGAAGCTGCCAAGAACACGAACAAAGGTCAAGCTCGTGTCCGACAAGTGATTCCAGGAGAGGACGACTTCGAAGAGTCAGTCAAGCGGATCGTCAGGGAGATCAATAGAGAACGTAGCCGCCAGGACCGGAAGTTGGAGTGCTGGAAATGTGGCAAGGCAGGCCACATAAGAAGACGCTGTCCAGAAGGCGTCAGTCCCACTTCCGCCAATCCGGAAAACTAAAAAAGGTCGATGCGAGGGGGCAAACGTCGGCCTGTATTCAGCAAGCCCCAGCAAATACCGCCCAGGTCTCGTCACTGCAACACCATGCCAACAGTGTTTTCATCGACGCGTGTGTGGATGGAACCCTCCGCACTGTGCTGCTGGATACAGGTGCAACGAAGACAATCATAAGGCCCGACATAATAAAACCTGCAGCTAAGGTTCGGCGATCAAAATGGCGTCTACGAACAGCAACGGGAGATCAAGCAAAAGTGCATGGTGAAACAAACGTCATGTTTACCATCGGGAAAGCCACGTTTGACCATCCTGTGATAGTGGCTGAGATTAAGGATGAGGTGATCATCGGGACAGACATAATGGACACCAAGGGCTTCGAGTTAAGCTTTAGGCGGGGAGTTCTGCGGGTAGATGACGAGGAAGTTGTTTTACATCGAGAAAAGAATTTAAGTGTTCAGGTCCTACTCCCGGAGGAGACACTGATACCAGAACGGAGCGAGATTGTTTTGGACGGCTGCATTGATGGCAAGACCACAGATGGTGAGATAGTCATGTTCGAACCCGTAATGCATGACGAGGCTGTTGGCCGAGGAATAGCGGTCGGAAAGGCCCTTGTGCGGGCTGGCAGGAGTATTCCTGTGAGGATAATGAACGTCAATCATTATCCTGTGTTATTAAAGGAGGGCACAGAGTTAGGACACTGCTCTGGAGTTTCAGCGATACTGCGGCAGGTTGCGGCCGTGGAAACCAGCCGGGAAGCCATTCCAAAAGAATTAGAAGTGCTGGTATCGTCGTCAGGCACCGGTCTAAGGCCAGACCAAAGAAAGAGGCTGAGACATTTGGTCCATAAGTATCGAGATATTTTTGATACTGGGAAGAAAGGGAGGACAAATATAATCCAGCATAAAATCAATACGGAAAATGCTCGTCCCATTCGGCAGACAGCTAGAAGGCTACCGCTGGCTAAGAGAGAGGAGGCTGACAAGATTATTGAGAGTATGGTCGAGGAAGGAATCATAGAACCATCCAGCAGTCCATGGTCTTCACCGGTGGTACTGGTAAAGAAGAAAGACGGCTCGACCAGATTCTACGTTGACTACCGGCTGCTTAATAATGTGACCAAAAAGGACAGCTATCCTCTTCCTCGCATCGATGACACTTTGGACACCCTGGCCGGATCGAAGATCTTTTCCACGCTGGATTTGAAGAGCGGGTACTGGCAAGTTGAATTGGCCCCCGAAGATAGAGAAAAGACAGCTTTCACGGTGGGTGCTGGATTATGGCAATTTAACGTGATGCCATTTGGACTGTGCAATGCTCCTGCTACTTTCGAACGACTGATGGAAACGATTTTAAGAGGACTGTCCTGGAAGACATGTCTGGTCTATCTTGACGACATTATTGTAGTAGGGAAATCGTTTGAAGACCACATGCGAAACCTAGAAGAAGTGTTCCTGAGGCTACGAGGTTCAGCACTGAAATTGAGCCCAAAGAAATGTCACCTATTTCAAAGAGCTGTGCAGTACCTGGGTCACGTTGTTTCCAGTCAAGGAGTGGCGGTTGACACGGCAAAGATCCAGACTGTCAAAGATTGGCCAGTTCCCAATGACAAACATGAGCTGCGCAGCTTCTTGGGATTATGCACATACTACCGACGCTATGTGAATGGATTTGCCAACATCGCAAAACCATTAACCAGGCTCACCGAAGGAGAACGAAAATTCCAGTGGTCCCAGGAATGTCAAGAAGCTTTCGATCACCTAAAAGGGGCTCTGATAAGCGCACCTATCTTGAGCTATCCCCTACCTGAAGGAAAATTTGTACTGGACACCGACGCTAGCAATGTGGGCATAGGAGCCGTGCTGTCCCAAATTCAGGATGGGCAAGAAGAAAAAGTCATAGGCTATTTTAGTAAAACGTTGTCCAAGCCAGAGCGTAACTACTGCGTCACCCGCCGAGAGTTGCTAGCTGTTGTGAAAGCGATGGAGCACTTTTACAAGTACCTCTACGGAAGGAAGTTCCTGCTACGAACAGACCATGCAGCTTTAAAATGGCTCCTTCAGTTTAAAAATCCAGAGGGACAAGTGGCAAGATGGATAGAGAGGCTACAGGAGTTTGACTTCGACACCGAGCACCGAGCAGGGAGAATCCATGGAAATGCAGATGCTCTATCAAGAAGACCCTGTCCACGGGACTGCAAGCCTTGCCAGCGGGCAGAGGAAAAAGACGCTGACTTGTTACGAACCACCATAGTCGACGATACTTGGCAAAATAGAGATCTTATAAAAGACCAAGAGGAAGATCCCGATATCCAGATAGTCCTAAACTGGATGAAAGAGGAGAAGAAGCCAACCTGGGGAGAAGTTGCCAAGTATCCTCCTAACATCAAGTCGTATTGGGCACAATGGGACTCCCTAATTCTGGAAGATGGACTCCTGCGGCGGAAAATAATTGACCACGACGGCCAAGAGGAAAGAAGGCAAATTGTTGTGCCCAAATGTCGGATTGCGGAATTGCTAGAAGAACTCCATGCTGGTGTGTCAGGAGGACATCTCGGAGTGACAAAGACGCTGGGAAGGGTGAGGGAAAGATTTTACTGGGTCAATAGCAAGGAAGACGTAAGGGACTGGTGCAGAAAATGCGTTGTATGTGCGGCAAGTAATGGGCCGCAGAGAAAGCAGAAGGCTTTGATGCGCCAGTACAACGTGGGAAGTCCCTTTGAAAGGATTGCTATTGACGTAGCCGGCCCGTTTCCCGAATCCGAAGCAGGAAATAAGTACATCGTGGTCGTGATGGACTACTTCAGCAAATGGGTTGAGGCATACGCTCTACCAAACCAGGAAGCCTCAACAATTGCCGACGCCTTGGTGAAAGAATGGATTTGCCGATTTGGCGTACCTTTGGAGCTACATTCGGACCAAGGGCGAAATTTTGAATCCAGTTTGTTCCAGAACATCTGTAAGACGCTCGGAATCAAGAAAACAAGAACTACTGCGTTACACCCGCAGTCAGATGGGATGGTGGAGCGCATGAATAGAACCATTAATCGGTATTTGGCCAAAGTGGTCTCCGACCATCAAAGAGACTGGGATGGCTTTCTTCATTTGTTCCTGCTGGCTTATCGATCGGCCGTCCACGAAAGCACGGGAGAGTCTCCGGCTCGGATAATTATGGGAAGAGAACTCCGTCTCCCATGCGATCTGAAGTTTGGTTGCCCGCCAGGAACTGATGTCGCCGGGGAGGACTACGTCAGTGAACTGCGAAGAAGAATGGATGCCATTCATAGCCAAGTTCGCATTTCCATTCAAGATGCCAGTAATCGGATGAAGGACGCATACGATGTGAATGCCAAGGACCACAGGTACAATGCCGGTGATATGGTTTGGCTTTACGACCCTAAGAGACGAAAGGGACTGTCACCAAAACTTCAAACATCCTGGGATGGACCATACAAAGTTCTGGAAGCTATCAACGACGTCCTTTACCGGATACAAAAACCACCACGGGGTAAAGCTCGAGTCATTCACTTCAACCGACTGGCTCCTTACTACGGAGACCACGAAGACGCGGAGCTGCGGCGAATCCAACCAGAGCCGGATTTGACATTCGACGAATTCATGGCCCGTCATACTAATGGTCAAAAGAGTCGGTTCGGTGTGACCTGTGAAGTGCAGCGAGACCTGTTTACTGCTCCAGCTGGCTACGCACTGGCACATTGTGTGGCTAAGGACTTGCAAATGTCTAGAGGGATAGCCAAGGTTTTCCGCGGGAAGTTTGGAAATATTCCAGAGCTGCGTCGGTCTAATCCCAGAGTCGGACAAGCACTCAAGGCAACCGACGAAAAGACCGGCAGAAAGATCTTCCACTTGGTTACCAAAGAGACGTCCGATCAGAAGCCAACCTATAGAGATGTTTGGGACACTTTGTGTTCTCTAAAGGAAGAATTGCTAGCCGGGGACCTGAGAAGCCTGGCGATTCCCAAGCTGGCATGCGGACTCGATGGCTTGGACTGGAGGATGATTCGCAGCATGTTGGAAGCACTCTTCAGGTTGACGGGCGTACAAATTCTGGTGTGCTGTTATAGCCCTCAACGTCGTTCCCTGGAGAGAACCGTGGACTGTTACTTCCACAAGAGATCCTGCTGCAAGAAGGGAGCTTTTTGCCGATATCGACATCCACCATCTTTGGAATCATTTCGGGACGAAACGAGCTTAGGAGGGGGGCAGTGTGACGATCTTAACAGCCGCGAAGGCGCCAGAAGTTCTGGGTTGTTCGAGAGGCATCTCATTCCGGAGAATTCCATCGAGGCAGCGAGCGCGAGTAACGTCACCACTCTAGGCAAGGACGGAAGACACTGGAGCATTCCCGCACGGATCGATACGGGTATATAAGAGAAGGCCGTCGCCCGCTGAGCCAGAATAGTTCAGAGTGCAGTCGGAGTGCGGGCGCGATTATTGATCGATATAAATAGTTCGAAATAAATACAGTGAAGATAAATTTATAGTAGCTTTAAGTGACAGTTAGTTTTTAGTGTTCGTGTTTTAATAATTAGGTAATAAGACTGTAATAGTGTTAAATAAATTAAGTGACTATTTTAATATACCGAGTGTTTTAATTCACACCTTAACGAACGAAAAACGCTACAATATCTTAATTTGAACTAGAACATTTTTTCTAAGTACAATTATTACCTAAAAATTGAAATTATTAATTAACTTCAATAGTTAGAGTATAAATTTCCCGCGATTTGGCAGTGTGAACATATCCGACGCATTATCTGAATGGAGATGTGTTGGAAAAATCAGTCATAAGCATTTTCTTCCTCTTCGCAATCCGGTGTTCATATGATCATACAACGGCAAACACACGGGGTTATTATAAATGATTGTAGTCGAAGTAGGCGCTGAGATCCATTGTAAAAATTTGTGTTTGTCGCTTCATATCAACTGAATACTACCACACACAGAAAAGTAATTTCTCGAAAGAAGAGCGAATTACTTGGATGAAGTGGTTGATAGGTTCGTATATAGGCGATAGATTATTGACTTTCGTGATTATGCATTTGAATCCAGTAAGTGAGTTCAAGAAATTACGTTTTCTTGTCTCGAATAATCACTTTTCTGGGTGAATGATACACAACTGCACGCAACTGTTAAATTCGTTGCTTAACCTATTGTAAATTTGAAACTTGTTGGTGTAAAGCGGCAGCAATTTAGTACCATGGGTACCCCTAACGTGAACGTTCGCGGTTTTTCGTATTTTACCGAAAAACGGTTACGATTTCTAAATTTTGTTCCTGCACATAAAAATATAATATTCTGCACAATAAGAAAGGTATTTATGTTAAATTCTTTTTTGCTATATTTAGCCCACTATCGCAGGAATAAGTCTGAGTTCTCAAAGAGAGTTCGACAGATGATTGTCTAGAATAATTAGAACAAATTCAACATTTGAAATTAGCTGTTGGGTCTTCAAATGCCACAAGGAATGAGTTTCGTATGAATGAGATATTTTTCGTACCGTTTTGGTGTTTAAATCTAATCAAATATTTCTAATTTTGATAGATCAGATTTAAAATCTGAGGCCGAAAAACCTTTTATGTTTCCGTCCTGTTTCTCAGTTCGACGTTGTTCATAACAATTGAGCCTTTCACGAGTCAAAATTAACGATTCAAACAAAATTGCCGCATTTGGGGTGGCAAAAATCCACTTGCTGTTCGTGAAAGTAAAATGCATCCAAAGAGATCCACTATTACTCATGCGAATTTTGAGGTTTAATGATTGCACCTAATCTTTTTTTAATTAAATCCTTATAGTGAAAACTTTTTTCATCCAAATTGATGATTTGAACTTGAACGGCAATAATTACTTACCAAAAACTGATCACCTGACAACTCTGCAAAAACTCCCGAAAACCTCATTTATCATCGTGTTCTTTTATTTCTACACGTTCATTATTGATGTTGGGTGTTCGTTTATCGTATTTTTACGGAGTGCGACTTTCTCCGAGAACTTGTAAGTGAAAAGTGAGGAAGCTTAGCAGTAGCAGGCGAAGCTTATCGGAGTTTCGCGTTTCGGGCCAAGCTTGAACCGTTAAGTCGAACCGACATATTCGAGTGTTATCTGCGTATCTGTCTAGCTGTGAAGCGGAGAGGACCAGCATCGGTGTAGTATATTTTGCGGTTGGCATAAGTGGTTCTCGTTTGCTCCAACGTCAGATACGTAGACAACTGTCCCACAGGTATCGCTAAGCACTCGACTGTGCGACCCGGTGGGGCTCCGGGCCCCCCCATGCAGCGCCCCCACGCAACTTAACCGGAGACACTGCGAACTAGCGAACGTGATCGGAATATCGTATTTCAGTAACGTGCCCACGGTCCAAAGTTACCGCTACGTGCGGTTTTAAGCTGACGTTTCGGGTGAAATATGAGGAAAAATAACTATTTCCAAACGCGAGCCGCGCGGCCACCCCATTCAAACGCCACTTAGGAAATTTCGCGCGCAAAAGAGCATAAATCAATTCAGCGTACTCGCAGACAACTTTTCCTCCGCGTCCGGCGAAAAAGTTTGTTTATATTTCGTCGGATTCACGTCCGGAAAGTTTCGCCAGAAATATTTGTTTGTTTTTATTTATTTAGTAGATTCTTCGAGAGTTTTTGGTTTACTGATGACGGTGAGCAGGAAGCGCATATCTCGGTTTGTAGACTAAAGTGATGACTTTTGATGTTTTGTCTGTTGTTTTCATGCATGAATCATACGAAGAGGTCAACAAAAGAACTTTGACAATTTTGTTTAAGTTATTGAGAACTATCTTCATAAAGTTTTCTAACCCTTCTAGGTTAAGGTCGCGACTATGGGTACTGAGGAAACGTGGAAATGCCGAAAAAAAGAGCAACTACAACTTAAGCTAGTGGACCTGTAGGCCGCCTATTTAGGTAGATCAGTGAATTTGGATACACAGGAATCAATTGACAGCATATGTAGAAGGACCTCAAAGAGAGTATCTCAAAAATAATAATAATTGTTGAAAATTGGGTACATAGTCTGCAATTTTATGCATCTTACTCAATATTTAGCATGGTGAATTTGCTTTCAAAATAAATTTTGATAGCCCTATGTCCTATGTGTTGGCCTAACAACTACAATCTTTTCAATCTTTTTTTCAGTAATGCCAGATTGCAGGGACGGATCTCGAAAATGTTTTGTCGGTGGGTCAAAATTAAAAATTTATGTTTCCCGCTGGCTATAACTAAATTGAAAATACCGTAATTTTATTTGAATTACTGGAAATTGGCATGTGCGGACACTTTTTATTTTTAATTAATTTTTTGAATGTACATTTATATAAATGAAGGTTGTATATTTCGGGGCGGTCCAAAGTCACAAAATCCCCGCCTGAATCCGTCCCTGCCAGATTGGGGATTTTAGTATCTTTAATTTACCCCAAAACTTTCTTTTAACCCTAAGCTAAAGATACTACTTTTAGAGGGAAGCCCCCCAAAAGAGAGAGAAAATCCCCCATTCTAGCAATTGTGGACTGTTTTTTTTATATAATGGCATGTGGTTGGCCAAGCAACCATAGCATACTCATACTATTGAAAAATTAAAATTGATTTGTCATTTTCTTCCTCTCAGTTCTTATAAAAGATGTTTGTCAGTTGAAAAGGAAATGAGAGATTTATCATTCTCAATACTGTGAACATTTGATTTGAAGAACAATTGATTTGAGTGACAATTGATAATTTTTCATTTATGTTCAGGTGTTCTGATTCACATAAGCAGATTCACAACAACTTAATATTTAATCAAAAGTCATAAAATTCTTGCTTTTTCCATTTTTTTGTCACTTTGTTTGGTATTGTGGCCCACTGTTAACTCTAACATTTTCTAGCACGTATTGGTGCTGTTTTGTTATTAACAGAATCCAGTAAAATGTGTTTAACTATATGTGTGCCTGGATATGAAAAGCGACCAGTTGTCCACAATTGAGTCATAAGTGTTTTTATATAAAATAAGTTATGACAAAGGTACTCCAACATTTTAAACCTATTACCATGAAGGGAAATTGAAAAAAAAAATATTTAAGTTGCTGATGCAAAAAGTAAAATTTTAGCTATGACGCTTCAAACTTTTGTAAAGCTTAAAAAATAAAATTTTTGTAAAAATTTCGATACTAGTTTTAAAATTTTTAGTAGAATTTGTTTTTTCATTATTCCGTTTAGGTTTTTTTATTGATTTTTAATCAATAGCGCCATGGGCCTGGGGGCTACAAAATAGTCTAACTTAAGTAACGATCGGCTAATTTTAAAATTTTTTGCAAATTTAGGAAAAGTTTTTAATTTTTTATTGATTCCTGCATTGTCACCGGAAATCTGTCCACATATGTCCACAAATTTCAACACGATAGGACAAATATTCAACATTTTTGCAAGTTTGGAAAGTTTCTAGTTCTTTTATTGGTTCATGCGTTGTCACCAGAAATCTGTCCATATGCAACATTTCAACTCGATTGCACTCTGGGAAGTAGCTAAAATACGGTAAAATATAAAATATCGACAAATGGTCCCTTTTTCTTTCGCAACAAAAACGCATTTTTATGCGTTTCCAACCGCAGACGGGTTTCAGACGAACACATCTGATAAAAAACACAATAAAGAGACTAATTGCGATTATCTGCGTAACTAGAAACGGACAACTGGTCTTTTTCACACAAATTGTGCTATAAAGTGTTAACTTTGTAGCATCTTAAGTTTGCAGTATGTTTTCTACGGTAACTGTAAATACTCGCATTTTTGCCTTAATATTTTTTGATAAACTATCAGTTGTTGAACCGTAAAACTGGTAGCTGTAAAATATGGAAACTATCTATAACCAACAATTTTTGGTTGGCGTGCAATACAAATACTTATAACTAGTGATGGGCGCATTCGGAATATACAATCGATTATAATCAATTCTTAAATAATCGAGATTTCCCGATTATAATTTTTATAATTGATTCTTGATAAACAACCCAACCCAAAAATATGTTTTTTGCATCATTGACTAATCATAATCGATCATTATGAATCGATTACTAAGAATCGATTACTAAGAATCGATTTTATTAAGAATCGGTTATCAATAATCGATTAAGAATCGATTATAAATAATCGATTAATAATCGTTTATTAGTGAAGACCAATTCGAGAACCAAAGTATACAATTATGCGGATCACTCGAATATTGATAATCGATTCTTGAAATAATACGATTATGCTCATCACTAGTTATAACAACTGTTGAAACGACTTTACAGGAGCGTGATGTTACATAGGTTCGTTAACGTACTTCGTCTTGAACAAATCGAGATTTCGCGATTATTATTTTTAATAATAGATTCTTAATAACCCAACCCAATCCAAAATATATGCTTTCGCATTCCTACTAATCATGGTCGATTACTAAAAATCGATTATACATAATCGATTATTAAAAATCGATTATTCATAGTCGATTATTAAGAATCGATTACTAAGAATCGATTATTAAGAGTCGATTAAGAATCGATTATAAATCGATTATGAATAATCTATTAAGAATCGATTATAAATATGATTCTTAAATATGAGATGATTAATAATCGATTAGTAATGGAGAAGAACTCGAGAACCAAATTATACGATTATGCGAATCACTCGAATATTGATAATCGATTCTTGAAATTATACGATAATGCCAATCACTACTTATAACAGCTGTTGAGACGGCTTTACTTACAGGAGCGTCATGCTATTTAGGTTCGTTAACGTACTTCATCTTGAACAAATCGCTGGGCTCATAGGAAAAATTGAACGGGTCGTATTCGACGCGACGTTTTTTATGACGCCTTTTTCTCTGTAATGGATTAAGTTACCCCATCTTCTCTCTTCCGGGCGCTTTATTTCGTGACACTTTATTTTACACCGTGAGTGGCCATCCTTTGCGTTCACGACGGAGTTTCGAGGCGTTAAGGCGGGAGCCGAAGGGAGAAGAAGGCAGAAGAATAACAAAAAGAACGCGGAAACGCAATAACACCGAGTATCACGACTAAACCGTATTAATGACGTTCCGGCACCCTTTCTTTTGTAAATGCCAGAGTGCCGCTTAACGTATGACGAAAAATGTCACCGCCATACACTAGCAAATCCCTCCTTAATGCGCTCGTAAAGAAAATTTATAGTCGTCATATAATTTTTAATTACACCACGACTGTATATTATTTTTATTGGCTACATTATAACCGTTTGCGGCTTTTTGAAATGAGATATACTACTGAATTAGAATTTTTTTTTTCAAGGAGTTGGGACTGCAAAGCATTGGGACTGGGTTGAAATAAATGTCAATTCCAAGAAGCGAATAAGCCAAGCTTAAATTTTAGATCTACTAATGATTAACAGTTATTACATAAAACCCTCTAGTTTAATAATGGATATTAATATACCGGACCAACCCTTTTCAATGATTATCACAGGATGATAGGGTTTAAAATCAGCTTATAATCGAAAACACAATAAAATGAAGACATCATGTTTACGAAACTACTTCAAAATTCAAATCGCAAAAAAGAATTGTCATCACTTTCTGTACAAACAAAAAATATAACTGAACACAAAAATTCAACTTGTTGATGGTTATACAACATTTTTGTGTATCGCGGTTCGGTTAAATACCGAGAACTTGTCTCTGTTGAGATCCAGGAACATAATATATTGTTGCGAAGTATAGTATAATTACATTGTATAATTGAGGCCAGGTCAACCAACACATCCAACCTGCAGACAGTTGCTTGGGCAGAAATGCAGACGTCAGGCTTTTCAAATCGGAACAAAGACATTCCTTTGTGGCACGCGTTCAAAACGTGGAAATTAACGTTAACTATAATAACAGCGGTGTGCAACCAAAAATCCTAACTCAAGATTTTTGGGAGCCCAAAATGGGTCATGAAGTTTTGCTAAATTCATATAAAGTAGCTATGTACTAATTAAGTGCTCAATTGAACAATTATGTGCTCTTATTTCTTTGAAATTACCTTGACACCACATCAAAACTAGAAACTAGAAGTTTCAGCTTTTTGAACATATAGAATTCAATATCAGTTACCCTGATACCTTTAATTTTATATCATACTCAATATAAATGGACAATAGGGAAAGAAATCAAACGGATCTGTCGGAATCATCTTTGAGAGTAATGTACTAGATTGTCAGCCTGCAGCATGGTCATGGGCGGTACTCTATTACAAATTGTATATGACAATATGACATTTTTTATTATTATTACGTTTTTGTGTAGCCTTGGTGTTTCCCATCCCATAAGTGGTTACTATTACCTTATTCAATTTTGCTTATGCCGAAATAAATTAGTATAATAAAATATAAAAAAAACTGTTTATGATGTCGTCTTTTTTACTACTATCCCAACTAGTTAGTTAGTATGTATGAATTAACTAATTAATGCTGATAATTAAATGTTTCTCTAATATGTATTATAAAGTAAGCAATGCATTTGATCATGTCGAGGTAATTTATTAGTGAATATATGTTGAGACAGTATTTCCATTATAATTGGACCAAATGCATGGCAGCATATTTTTTGTTTTGGAAATATTTCTGGTACTACTCAAAGCCTTCCATAATGTTGTAACATTTAATTTCGATTCAACCAGTGGCATTTCGTAGCAATAACATTCTAATTCTTCCCATCCCATCCCAGCCACGGCATGGGATGGGAAGAGGATCAGTACTTTTCGGTACCCGAGATAGTATACACTCAACGATTGTGTTTCACGGACTCCAGTCAGCTGTAATATTGGAATTCCGTGTGATCAGCAATACACGACCTATGTAAACAACACTGCTACTTTTATTTACATCTCCATCCTGACCTAGAGCCGTCCGCCATTAAGAGCTACGTAACAATATTATTATTAAAAGTGTAGGCACAAAAATTTTATGTATTTATAGCTCCGAGCAGCGGTCATGTTCTTCTGAAAAGAAGATGTTTATTCGTTATAACGCAAGAAGAAATAAAATAAACATATAAGTATTGAACACACAAGTATTGAACATCTTTACAAATGAGTGATGTATGTAACAAATTGTCCACAGTCAAGGAGACCGGAAGTTTAAGTAGTTTTTAAGAGCAAAACAAGATTAAATTGAGTTCCTGCAAATTTATAACTAATAGATTTACTAACAAAAAATAATGTCTGTTTGGACGATGAGATGTCCAATGAGATGTGTAAATTAGTTCTCATTTCCTAACGCGCTTGAATTATTGCCTACTAGGACACGAAACATAGTAGTAGCGATTGCTAAAATAAAACTAAAATAAGGAATCCGACCATTTTTTATTGTATTAAAATATCTGTCAAATCCTGGCTAACTAGTTTTATTTTAATGCAGATACGACCGAACTCGAGCAAATAGAACCTCATTTACTAGTAATTTTATAAATAGTATGATAAAGTCATGTGCCTGGCCACATCAGATTATTTAATTTTGTATTCAGGTTTGTAATTAGCTAAATTTGCAATATTTAAGGATTGTGTCCGCCATATTGGATCCGCCACTTTGCTTTTTATTTAATTTTGAATTCAGATTTATAATCAACCACCCAAAATCCCCACAAATTATGAATTTCCGGGCAAATTGAAAGTAGTTTTGGTCCAATGTCAGCCATATCCGACCGGTCATTTTGTTTCTTCATGCAATTTGTTTAGGTTTTATTATTGAATAATTCTGGAACTATCATTCCTTCAGAGGAACTGTTGGAAGAGTTAGGACATAATCACAAAACGCACAATTTTCCCCTTTAAACTTCTAGCAGCACCACTATACAATACATATAATAATGCTAGAATCAAAAATTCACCTTGCCACATATTGTTTTGATGTTTAGCCTTTTTTAGACCTAATTTCACATACAAACAATACGGTTTTCTTTATTACAGATGCTTACATTCTCATGTATGTGTAGAAAAGCGAAAATATCACTGGGATCAAAAGATCGAACCAAATTGCACACAGCTAATAAAACTCGAATAGAAGTCCTGAACGTTTGTGCCAGAACAGTGTTGACACGCATTTCGAGGTAAAAATATAATTCTGTTGACATTCCGGCTAGAAATAAAAAAAAAAAACATACACCAAAAGCGGATGAAAATAGTGGACGGTTGTTAATCATTTTATTCTGACGGTCCGGAAATCTGCAAACACTGCGGTACGGTCGTTTTTCAACGCTCTCGGTATTGGATTTTACGCATTTTGGATTATTATTTTTATTTTTTAATAAAAAAAGGCTTTTGTTTTCGCTCCTGCTATGTATCATGGGTCTATATAATGCAAAACAATGCGGTTAGTATGAATAGAAAATTCTTATTATAAATTCTTCTTAAATTCTTATTATTATAAAACGGCTTATTTTTTGGTGGGTATTAGCCGCTTCCTGCTATAAAACTTCCCCGACGTTTGACTTGATTTATCGTATTGAAAAGTGCTTTCAGAAAATTAGTGTCGCATTTCCCTTAGTAATTTACATTCTAGACTTTTGCAATACACGTAAAGATGTCAACTATACTACATTGCATTGAAAAAGTGGTCAAAATCATGCTTTTTCGAGAAAATAGTCAAATTTTTAAGTAAAATCCTACTGTATATTACATAGTGGCTGCAATAACCCTTACCTCTTCTTCTATTTATATTAAATGTCCTGACTGGTACTGGTTTTTGTCATATTTGCAATTTGACGAAATTTTCAAGGAGAATCCACCAACACGGTATACCGTCGAGGGTTTACTGGGGAATACAATTGAAGTTTCTAGGTATTTGGGTTTGTTTGCTGCACGATTACAAAAATAACAAAACATACTAGTTAAACTTCCTAATAACATTTTGAATAATAATAACATTTCGATTGTTTTGAAAATGGTAACCATGTATTTTTTTAATGATATTGATAGATCTGTTAATTCTGTTAAAGGTAATTCACAAAACTTACCGCCTTACGTAAGAACATTTTCGAGAAAAAAAGAACAGTTGACAATTTGGGTAATATTGGTAAATTTTGTTTGTTTATGGAAAGCAAATAGGCGTTTTCGACTGATTTATTTGCACTGAATGCGAATCTGAGTTCAAAAGTTGCATATCATGTCAGGTTATTGCGGTTTTTTGAGGTTCCTTTTATAAAGCCGGCAGCACCCCCACTCAAAGAATTGCTGCAAATGCTTTAAAAACATTCGAGAACTAACTTCTAGGACTTCAGGTAAAAGTGGAAAGATTAAGGGCTACTATGTCATCATTTTGTTTTTAGGACAATGGGTTCACCTGGTATAAATTTGTCAAAAATACCAATATAGCAATTTTCTACTTTTCATACCCAGTTTCTTCGAGGACGTGGCGCAATAGAAATTTTTGGATTGCTATTTTCCCAAAAGTTATCAATATTTAATACTTTTTAATTATCGTTTTCTCGAAAATTATAAAATTACCATTTAGACTTAAATAATCTACCAACAGAAAAGCGATGACGTTATAACTCAGTAACAATTGACGGTCGGAACCTCAACTTTTTATATAAAGGTATGTTTTAATAATTAAAAATCGACGTGTTCGAGAATTTTTCAAAATAGCAAACCGTCTCAGAGATTTTATCTTGTTTCCATGCTTTACGCGACCACTGTATAGTTACTATGTTTGAACTTAAAATTTCACAGAAACTACTAAAAATATACATAAGACATAATCAACTCAAAATAAAAAAGGAGAGCTAGAGTTAAATAATATACAAGCTTTTCCATTCAAAAGCTCTAGAAAAAATCCATTTGAAGAATATGATAAAAATTACTATAAGATACAATTGCTTCTGTTGAGCAATTTTCATGATATCAGCATCTAGCTATGGTTTTTGTTATTACCCTGGCAATTTTCACAGCGCGTTCCGTTTAAAAAGATATATTTTTTCTTTCAGACTAAATGCATCCTGTATAAATAAATATAATAATAATAATAATCTTTATTTAACCAAAAAGCCAACAAAAACATAGATTACGTCAAAATAAAATACAACTTCTTAATATCATCAATATAACAAAATTAAATGTTCAGTGGACTGCTATAGAACTCCTTGACAGATTATAACACCTTCTTGGAAAGGTACAACGAAGCCTTTATGGATTTTTTCTAAGATCGATTGCGGGATCTTCAGATAGGATTTTGCATTTTGCGTTTGATAAATTTGAAAAAGTTTCGTGATGGAAGTGTGAGAATACATTTGATTCGAAAGATATCTCTACATGAGTCTCTTTGTTTGAGGTGGTATATACTTCTTAGACAGAATTTTTGTAACCTAGAAATTCTCCCAACCTCTGTAGAATTTCCCCAGAAAATAATTCTATAGTTTATTCTGGAGTATAGTAGGCCATAATATGATGATATTGCCGCATTTTCATTAACATTGGATGATATTATTCGAATAAGGTATGAAAAGTAGCTTAATCTCTTGGCGAGTTGGTGAATATGTTCCTGCCAGGATAGACAAGAATCCAATTCAAGGCCAAGAAAGTTTGAGTTATCATTCAATGTAAGAGTGGCTTCCCTGTAATCCAGTTTTCTCCACATTTAGCTTTAAGTTGTGGCTAAGAAAATAGATTTCAAGTAGACCCATTGCTCCAGAAGTATCCTCGATGACCTCGGCACGATCAGATCCACTTACTACAATAGACGTGTCGTCAGCATACATTCCAATATGAGCGCGAATCATTAATGAAAGGTCATTGATGTACAAGATATAAAGTAGTGGTCCCAAGATGGATCCTTGTGGAAGTCCCATTTTTGTTGACAGCCACCCAGAAAAAAACTTCAGAATTACCCGACTAGGCATACCTCAAAATAATTCTCTGTTTACGATTGGAGATGCTATTGCTTCAATTTTTGTGAGGTGAAGTTCATGATCAATATAATCGATAATATAATAATAATATAATAATATAATAATATAATCGATAATATAATCGATATAATATTGCGTTGTAGAAAGGGATGGGGTAAACAACTCTTGTATAAAATATCTATTTCAATATCTTAAGATAAATGTAGTATCGATCACTGCGACTATAATGACTCACCCTGTATACACAAGTTTATTTTAAACTACTAAATACAGTGTTTATAGAAATACTAGCAACAAAAAACTTTTAGCTCTTGAACGTGCGCGTCAAGCTATCAAAGCGATCGTGAGAAAAGTATAGGAGAAGTGTATAGCCTGCACAGAAAGTTGGTCCGGGAGAGTTGTTGATTTAAGGAAGTTATCGCTTTTTCATTGGCGGTCGACGTGATAAAAACAAACAATACCATCGAGAAGTTTCTGGAGTGGGCCCCACTCCATTCCCCCAGAAGTCAATTATAGTAAAACGCCCGACGTCTGCATAGCGCCAAAAGTTTTGGTGCACCGCTACGGCCGACACAAATCACAAGAACCGCAGACATACATCAAACACATCGACATGAAAATTCCACTTTAGCACTTCCTACAAGATCTGGCAAAGAGAGATATATATACGTGTATGTATGAAAGTTTCCGGTTCCCTACGCCTGTCTTTTAACTTACGTCGTCCAATTTTCGGGATGTATCTTTTACCCTCTTGATTCAGTAGATCCGTCATATATGGAGTGGGTGTAATAAAAAATGGTAGAGCTTAATTTTTATATATTTTTTTATGAATAATTCATTACTGAATTTAGAAATCCTTCATACCCGGAGTGTATAGCTGAAGCATGAGTCTATGATTTTCGGACATTTCGGATATTGTTTTAATAACAAAAAGCGCAGAAGAACAACAACAAATGGTCCTAGAACTCACTAACGAAAGCAAAAACATAGGTCTACGAATGAAGTGAGAAAGGACAAAATTAGTGTCAACGAACGAAGTCATTGACCTGAGAATAGACGACTACAACGAAAACGTGTACTTCGGTCAGTTGATGGCATTCAAATTACAACAGCACAACGAACTCCAAAAACGAATAATCAAGATGAAAAAAAAAAAATACAGGCCAGTAAACAATATGAGACAATATCACAATATGAGTCAAATAAATCTAAAAGCAAAATCTTTGACTGTGACAAAATTACAAGCAACAAAAAGAGAGAGATGCCAAAACAAAATAGAGCAAACCATATTGGACTAAAATTGATTGACAAAATGCCATTCCAACAAATAAAAGGGAGTACTAAGATAGCCAATAATTCAACAACAATGAGAACGCTGAAATGGTATTGGGCGGTTTACCTGGCAAGAAAAATAATGTAAGAAGTTGAGTGCTCGGGTAAGAATTTAACAAAAAGAATGGATTCTAAGACACAAAACGAGAAGCAGGGAAAGGCACATTTAGGAGATGGTCCGATGATATGAAGATAACAGGTGATGTCCAATGAATTTCAAGAGCAAACAACTGAGAAGAATAGGAAATGCTGGGAAGGCCTTCGCCCATGCAAGCGGGCTGAAAAAAACCAAGCAGAAATTATTATGTTAGCAGACAATACATTAACAATATAAAATTAATGTTAGTGTAGTTAAGTTTACATTTTTTCTCTTTACATTGTATAGGTATATTTTGGTGAATAAAGGCTATAATTATTAATATTAAGTATACCTGAACGCCTAATATTACAAAACATTACCCAATTAAGTTAAATGATAGAAATATAACATGTTTCTCAATATAATAGTTTTTTAATGTCTATCATACTGTTTCTTTATTGTACCGTATTCTTTTTTTTTTTAAATAAAAATTACTTGAATTGTTTCTCAAACGAGAAAACTCCTCTGGTTCTCGTCTGTCTAAACCAGTCTAAACATTTGTTATTGAAAAGTAGGTACATATGATTACGTATATTTCATGTAATATCAGGCCATAAGTTCGAAACGGTAAGCGCTGAATTAACTATATTCATTTAAACACACAAAGTAGGTATGTGTAAATTTTATACAATATAATTTTTACTTTATCATACGCAGTATGTCTGTATGTCGAACATTGTCAGTATCTCTTGTAGATTTTTAGAACACAACTTAGTAACAATATACAGGCTGTCTCATAAAGATTGCGACAAACTGAAAGAGGTTGTAGGGGACACCTAAACAAGCATTTTTGTGTGACTAAAGTCATGTCCACAAAAGAGCCGTGTAGTCACTACGCTGAATCAAAAAGAAAAATACATATTTTTACTTTATCACACGCAGTATGAGTAAAATTAATAGCTGCATGAGCAAATTCTATTTGATCGAGATCGGTCGTGTCTGCATTAATATAAAACTATGTAGTTAGCCACGATTTTACAAATAGAGTCATTCTAATGACAGAGGTAGTGTCAAGAATGTGTGAACTATTTTAATGCAGACACAGTGAACTCTAATCAAACTGAAAGGGACGCGCGCTTTACTTTAGCTGGCGAAAATTGAGGCAGGTGCAAGCAAAACAGATAGAGCGATGATGTGTGGTATGAGTCACTATCTGACTACCGTAGGTAGATAGCAGAACGCTGATAGCAGCACGCTGTAGTGTCTTTTTTATAGAAGACGATACCTCCTGTTATGGCACCGTATGAGAATGAAAGCGATGACTACCCCCACATCACTGCGGGTTGCATAATGCATACCAAATGGATTTGCCTCACTTATTCACCATCTCGCGTCCTTTTCAGTTATACGTACTGCAGCTAAACTATTAATTTTATATATAGTATGATAAAGTCATGTGTAGGCCTCATCGGCTTTACCGTCTAACTTCATGAAATAGGCAAAGTTGTGCTCATTTCTCTGTATGTATGACTCTACTATCTCAATAGACCTTGATATAGTCACCTCTATTTTTATTCGAGGTTGGGAGTCACATAAAGTCACAAACAGACATCAGGTTGTTGAAAAGTCGAAAATCTTAATTAACATGGGTTCTTGAATATAGTCAGGTTATACAAGGCAGGATTTTAGTGTCTTGGGAGTCTAGTTCAGTCAAAGATATTTTTGTGCAGATTAATTATCACTATTACAGATATTTTTTATTTTTTACCTTTCATACGGAATTCAATACAACTCGATGTAAGCTATCTTTAAAATTTTGACAAATTATTCTTCATAACTATACTTAATTGCTGTGAAATTTGAGATCGATTAACCCACGCCCCAAACCCTAAAAGGCGAGAATGGGTTTAAATTAATAATATTTAAGAAAATTTAAAAAAATAGTTTTATTGTGTTTTACTTCATTAAATTTACGTACAACACTTGAATTGCTCCTGTTCTAATAGTGGGACATTGTAAACGGTTTATTTTTGGACTCATGTTGAAATTCTTTACTATTACTTTTCTTTTCGTTTCCCTAATATTCGACATTTGGTTGTTAACACCCGGTATATCTGGTTCACTGTTGTTGCCCGATGCTGTCGCAGTGTGTTGCTTTGGGCTAAAAGAAACATACTAGAGTCCAACATCAAACTAAAATTCAAAGAATCAGATCTGTTTTTAGTTTTAATCTGTGGTTTTTGGATCCCAATGGTGTCCAGTGTTTAGAGTTTAACATACTGGCAATTTTCTTCTCTCTTAAATGTTTAGATTTTTGTTTCCATTCTAATTTGTATACTACCATCACAATAAGCGTATTTGAAAGTAATCATTAGAAACCAGACTGCGACAGCAATATAGATGGACTATAAATCTTGTTGAACCCATGAATCCACTGGAGCTGCCTTTCGAATTACCGCAATTCTAATAATTTCTTCATACGGCGCGAAATACTCGTTAGAGCAAGCAAAACGGACTACGTAGCATAAATTTCAAACGGAACTAGAGAGCTTGTAGTAAAAACATGTCCAGTCGGATATCTAGGCCAAGCAAATTTGCACATGCATCTTCCCCAGTGTAAACGTTGTAGTCCGGGACATTATATAAACAGCGGATTCGCGTCTGTGATATACGGATCGCAATAAATCGCCTCCGAAAATACTGGTCCGTAATGAAAAATCCTTCAAACGTGAAATATAGTAGCGAACACACCCCTGTCTCACTCGAATAAAAAAACGAGCACAACGGAAAATATAAAAATATAAAACATCGATCCCCGGAAATCTATTATCATGGATAAAAGGGACCCGGTAGCACCATTAAGTGGAACTGTTCGCGCATAAACAAACGGACGGATAACAAGTAAATCACGCGCGAAACGGAAAAAATGGATTATGAGTTGGACTCGAGTTGGGAATAAATCAGCGATATTTCAATATACGTTCGCCGCATATTGGGGGGTGGATCCGTTGGCCCAAAAACCGGCAGAGATACATCCCCAAAATTGGACGGCGTAAGTTAAGAGCTATTCGAAGGAGATCAGGAACTTTCATACACATTATGCTGGATGTGTAATAAATTGGAACGGAGGAGCTTTGTAGCTCCTTTTATTTGTCGACCGATTTTAATAATAGTGACCCGTACAAGCACCCCATGGGCTCGTTTGCTGTCAATAACCTCTAACGGCAACACGTATCTACAGTATCTAAGCGTATTTTTCCTTTTTCTAAGTTTTTTCCTATTGGTCCCTTTATCAAAATTTAGGCTGTTTCTTAATAATATGTATACTGTATAATATGTTCAAACTCTTTTTTTTTCTGAAAGAAGAATAAATATCCTGTTCGTACAGCAGGTTATACAGGGTCTCCCACGACGAGCTGCCATTAGAAGTACATATATGGAGAACCAAATGAAATGAGAGATTGAAAATTTGTGGACTTATATTGTTGGACACTATCGTCTTAACTAAAATATTGTGAGTTTTCGGTTACTTCCGGTTACACCGGAAATTATGTCATCTTTTATATTTCAAATGGAACAACCTGTCCTTTGTAGCATTTTTGAGTCTTCATTAAATTTTAGATCAAAATTTTGTAAAATTAAAAATAACTATTAAAAAACGTTAACAAGTTTTTTAAAAAATATTTTTGTATTTGAATTAGATTGTGAGATTAAAATCATACTGTAGTAATTGTTTTTTAGTTGAACGTCAAATGAAAATACTACACATTCACGTTGATAAGCTACTTTGTATTACTTGCCGGTTGTAAGAATAAAAAAAACAATATAATTATTTGTTAATGTTTATGAAACTTTTATTTAGTAATTTGGAGTAATTCTGAACTACAAAAAGAATTAGGGGTAAATGAAAAATTCGCAAAAACTGGAATGTTTTCTCTCAACGATGTATCCGATTTTGGTGATTCTTTCACTCCCTGGTAACCTAATTCTTCAGAAGCAGTACGGATGATGAATTTTTATTCTTAATATGATTTTTTATTTGTTTTGTTATCTCCGGACTTGTGTTCGCACGCATACGCTCAAATAAATGCAAACTATTGATGTGAGTCATAAATCATATCAAAAATTAAGAGCCTAATGAAATTGATCTAACGTGGTATTGGCAACATGGTATAAAAATCATAATAAAGTTGCTATTCTAAATTTTTATATGCAATTTAAGCAACTGTTACTAAGATGACTATTGCGGGTTTGTGGAAAAAATATGGTACGTGAAAAATTATTTCCCCTGAGACTTTATTTTTACAATCATCATTAGGTATCGCATTATAAAAAAGATATGCCAAGTTACCAGAAAAAAATATCTAGAAACGAAGTATATATTATTCAAATTAGACACAACAAAATGTATTAGACAATGTATTACAAAAATACAAAAATACAAAAATAAAAAAAATAAAAACATAAAAAAAATAAATAAATAAAAAATAATAATAATAATAAATAGATAAACGAAAAAAATTGAAAAAAAAATAATAAAAAAAATAACAAAAAAAAGTATAGTAACAATTAATTGAGGATGGATTCACTTGGACGGACGGAAGGAACCATCAATACCGCTAGCCCGGGGATGAGCAACCACCACTCGTGGCGAGGAAGGAGGGAAGAAACGCGTGGGAAATCGCATGATCTACAATAAACTGTTATTGTTATTAATGTGATTTATCCAGACTGTATGCTATTAGTAGAATAATAAAGTAATTCATTCATTCATTCATTCATTAGCAATTAATCAGTTTTTGAGTTTATTTTGTATGCGGCCTGCCGAAATTATGTGGCCCTAAATTTTGTGGCCCGCGCCCATAAATAAGGTTGTCTCCACTGAATTATAATGTAACCTAAATTTTTGATACTTTAATTCCGTTAACAGAAACATTTCCTGTCAAATATTGTTAGTTATACTATTGTTAACAATATTTATTCCTCACCACCAAACGAATTATTTCGACAAACAAGGGAATTAACACTACGAGAGACTCTGAAGACGGATCTGACACTACCAACCAACCACGACATTCACAACCTACCAGGTAAAGATACAAAATACGCACCAAAAGAGTGAAACCATATAGAAATAGAAAGAACATTACATCAGAACCTTCGAATCACCAGTTACAACATGATTCAAGAAAAATGCAAAAAACTGAACTGTAGAAAATAAAAATTGAGACATAACAATCAAGGATGGCAACAATGAACCCTCGATACCAACAATTTGATAACGAATCTCTCACTTTGCTATGTACAATATAGTACAACAAAATAAACTTTAATGCAATTCAATATAAGTGAGATATTAATGACGCCAAAACATACAATACCCATAGTCAAATCCAGCGTTGATAAAAATCTCGGTAAAAACTAGAAATGCCTAGGGCGTGTTTGGCTCATTACAGTCATCAACAATAGTGCTCGCCTAAAGTATGAAACGAATTCGTTAAAATTTAAACCTCTTAATATTTTAATTAATTTAACCTGATCGATACTCATTTTTCCATCAAATTTTATTTGTTATTTATTATTTATATATTATTTATTATTTGCAACATTTAAGTTTACCTACTGCAATAACTAAATCAAGCAAACCTTGTTTCTAATTTATGTTGGTGAAGCTTATTACTTAGCTATCATAAACCTTTGCATATTAGCTAATTGAAAGTTTTACTCTGAAAACAGAAAATAAGCAGAAAAGTGGTTAAATTGGGATACAGTAGAAGCTTCAAAAGTAAAATTAGTTTTAGATTATAAAAAAATACTGAGTTAAAGTCCTTGGGTCTCAAATTTTCAGAAATTTCTCTTAAGTATCATTTGACCAACTATTTCGCAATATATATGCCATATCCGTATTCTGAGTCTATCAAAACTCCTAAGCCATATTTGAAGGTGTTATGAGGAATAGATTTTCCACAAAGGGCAAATTTTAGAACTGTCGTATGTACTTGGAATATCCTAATACTTGGAATAAGTTGTTATTAGTATGGAAACGCATATGGCTGAACAATTTCCGCTCATTCAGCCATTTCATTGGTTATACCAGACGTGTAAAAACGGCCATTAAACGGACTATTAGTCGCTAAAAATCATCTAAAAATACATGAAGTTGATATAGGAGATTTTAGAATTAAGTACATATTGTTTAGGATACTACGTTGATTTAGACTTTTTTCAGCTTGCTGGGGAAATTTGCTCTACCATGTAAGGGCAATATTCCTGTTTTTTTACTAACAGATAGAAAAAATAATAGAGCAAGTTAGACAACTAAAATATAAAACAAACAAAATGAACTTTAGTTTACTGTTTACTGTAAACGTAACACATGATACGTCGGTTGATAATTAATTCAAAGGACCTTTGAAACAACCCGCCGAAAAAGAACAAACTAAGATACTAAAAGATGCATTTCCGTTCTTACGCAGACCGCCGAACTTCCACTCGCAGGTCTAACTTTTGGGGATGGTGTTAACCAAGTTGAAATGAAATTAGACCGCGCTGCCCGTTGCGAAATTGTTCCGAAGTGGCTGCATTCGTTAAAGATGGATATCGCGCGAAGATAGCTCCCCGCGGACGGAAATAATATTCGCTTCCCAAAATTTAACCGTGGAACTGATAAAACCGTCCACGGGGACGCTGCGCCGCAAAATACAATTCCCTAGGATGGGGGGATGGGGAAGTTACCATAGCCTCCGCCAACGTCGTATATATTTTAGTGAAGGAGGGGCGGCCTTTTTTTGTTCGTAGCGTATTTGGAATAAAAAAACCGCAGACCTGTGTCAGCAATAGGGAATTGTACGATTATGTCTAAAAATGTAAGCCTACCTTGTATATTTTACTATCATATAAGTTGTCTAGTGGCATGATGATCTATTTCGTTTACTTTATGTATGAGACTATTTCAATTTAATTTGCCGACCATTATCGGAAGCACACGATAAATACTGATGACTGGAGACTTAGCAACAAATAGTGAGCAAACAGATTCCGAAAAAACGAAAAAACACTTATCTGATGTGAAGGAATAGAAGCTACAATTGTAGTAATAGAAAATAACATTGTATGCAAATTTGAAACAAGAATATCACCAATTTGATTGATTTTGGAGAATTGTTGGCATTGAGATGATATGATTAAAATTTTATTTAAGATTTTGGTAAAATTTTTATCATTACATTGCATCTCAAGAATTATCACTTTCAGAAAGTTTAATTTAAATTTAAACAACGTTAAGGTGATTTTTATGGAAGCATTATCTGCTAATAGTGAGACTAGTAGTTAAATTACCGGTAATTTAAAAAATTAAAACATTACCGGTAATATTACAGCAATATTACCAATAATATTAATTTAAACATTGGTAATATTACCCTGGCCATATTACCATTTATCATTACTATGACCATGCTCCCTGGAGCGTTCTGACTTTTTCATAAGTTACCGGAAACATTGTAGCGGTAATATTACCAATACCAAATTTCGTCTTCGGTAACATTGCGTAATATTACCAAAATTACCGGTAATATTACCGCGGTAATATTACGGTTTTACATCGCTGTACACTATTATATAGTCTGTACCAAGAGAAACGTAGAGTGTCAATATCCCGTTCTCTAAAAAGTTTACCGGAAATAAATTCAAATTAAAGTTTTAAGATATTACTTTTTACAGTACTTTTTGTAATTTAAAAGCGTATTCAAACTTTATTATTTTCTCTGTAAACGAGGGCCAGCTTTGACTATAGATATTACGATTTGTTTGTATGCACTGTATGTAGGTACAACAAGACATAGGTGCCATCCATTTTTAAATAATTACATTAGCATATGAATAACATGGTAAAATGTTAGATACTCAAAAGATTCAAAAAGTTTCAGTTGATTCAATTATATCTAAAAAAAATCTACAATAAAAAGTTATACAGTTGAAACACACATACTATACAAAAGGAACCACCAAACTATTCTACAAAAATCTACAGTTTTGGAAAACAAAACGTTGATTGTATTTAACCGCTAGTACCTTTCGCGACGGAACAATTACTAAAAAATGTAAAAAATGTATTAATCAATAGCATCTTTATTTTTTATATTGAACCATAATAATCAATAGAAAATTTCAATCATGTAACAAAATTAGGCGACCAGTTTCATACACTTTATATAAAAATCTGATGTGGCCAGGCACATGACTTTATCATACAATATATAAAATTAATAGTTTAGCTGCTTGAGAATCGATTTTATTGAGATAAATCGTAGGTATTGTCAAAGCATCAGCATTTGACACTACCTACACTACGTCATTAGAATAATAGTTATTTATGTCACAAGTACCGAAAGTACGCAATAGCGCGACGAGCGGTGATGCGGCGCGTTGCCGTAGCACGTGAGCGCGTCGCGCTATCTAGTTTTTGGCAGGAGAGACATCATAACGTTTATTGTGTTGCTTTTTGAGAAACATGTATTTAACATAAAATAAATAAAAATGGTTATATTTCTGTATAGGAAATGTTAGGTTGGTACCACTTTGACGAAACGTCAAGTTTAAAAAGCTAATTCAAATTCTGACAGATTTATATTTGTTCATGACACTGTAGATGTCACATCCGTACCAACATACTAAAATAAAACTACAGTCATCGCTATACTTTTCTACTCAATTTATCGTTTTTAGACTTAGATATAAAGACGGGTTGATATTTCTTATCAACAAACAATCAAATTGGTGATCTTATTTCATTTGAAATTTGTATTTTGTAATTTGCCGCACTACAGCGGTAACGTTCCATAGCGGTTCTACAACCTCTGATGAAATCAGCTGTTTTCGAGTGTGACAGCACAAAAAAAATATTTGTCAAAATCCTGGCTACTATGCAGTTTCATATCAATGCAGATGCGACCGATCTCGATCAAATAGAATTTGCTCTTGCAGCTAAACTATTAATTTTACCAATAAATGTGATAGGCATAAATTATTCAAAATTTACTTACTTTAATTTATTGTTTAACTATTTTGACGAAATTACAGAAATTCCGGCTCATTTGCAAAATCCTTGAAAATGGCTTAGAATAAACTACCAGTTCCTTTGGACCCTTTTGAACCAAAAGCTTTTCAGCTCTAAGTTTGGTCATAAAACTTCTAAATATGATCTTTCGTCCCGATACCTCTAGTAGTATCTCCGGAATCATCGCCACAAAAGTATTTTGTACTTTGCCGCACTAGAGCGGCTACGTTCCATAGCGGTTCTCCAACCTCTGATGAAATCAGCTGTTTTCGAGTGTGACAGCCATAGACATTTCTGTGGTGACAGCACAAAAAAATATTTGTCAAATCCAGGCTACTATGTACTTTCATATCAATGCAGATGCGACCGATCTCGATCAAATAGAATTTGCTCTTGAAGCTAAACTATTAACTTTACCAAAAAATGTCATAGGCATAAATTATTCAAAATTTCGTCTACTTTAATTTATTATTTATCTATTTTGACGAAATTACAGAAATGACGAAAATCGTTGAAAAATGCTAAGAGTAAATAGCCAGTTCCTTTGGACCATTTTGAACCAAAAGCTTTTCAGCTCTAAGTTTGGTCATAAAACTACTAAATACGCACTTTCGTCCCGATACCTTTAGTAGTTTCTCCGGAATCGTCGTCACAAAAATCGTTTACACACGCACACACACACACACACACACACACACACACACACACACACACACACACACACACACACACACACACACACACACACACACACACACACACACACACACACACACACACACACACACACACACACACACACACACACACACACACACACACACACACACACACACACACACACACACACACAGACATTTTTTTGTACCTTGGTCAAAAATGTTCAGGGGACCCATAAAGACCTATTTCCGCTAAAATCTCATTTTTTTTTTCGGCATGATTACAATACTTTACATACTGCGTATGATAAAGTAAAAATTCAACTATCTCAAAATCAGTAGATATTTACTAATTAGAATGCTAGTACTTGTTTACGTGCAAATCATATGTAGATTCTAAAATATGATAATCGATGTTTTTGCAAATAGAAATTCTTTAATAGATATAGTCCAATATTATGAATATGCTGTATATAAACTATTCTAAATAGCATTTAATCACAATTTGAAGTAGGTCAGAAATAACTTGGTTCTTAAGATGCTTAACGAATAGTGTAGAAATGAACAGAAATATGGGCCATTACGTTTAAAATCTTACGTGGACCTCGTTTAATAACATTTACACTAAAAAAATACTATCAACTGATCAGTGGCATTTTAAATATATAAATAGCAAAATACATTTTTTAAATTTATTGAGTATTTTTAAGCGGTAGTTACTTTTTAAACCAATTTTATTAACAAAAAATTCATACAAAAAGAATTTAAGTAACTACTAAACTAAGTTACATAACAAACTACACAAGTTGATTTACAAATTGGAAGAATTTTAGTAAGTACATACCAGGAAATGCCGGTATGAAGAAGGTATCGGATGGGACACACAGATTGAGATTTACCTGAAAGAAAAGATATACATAATTAATTTACTTAGTTGGCATCCAATTATGCTCTTATTGTGTATTAAAAAGTGCTTCGACGTAGTTTTCTTGAAACTTGAACAATCAAGCAGCATAAACAATATCTAAGGTCTAAGGTCTTATGTCGATACTGATGGAAAATGAACTACATAATTGCTGTACATAAAACACCAACATACCAACATTTTGCTACATTGCGTTATAATTGAAATTTTAATAGTATTGATATATAATTAATTTTACCCTCGCCGTGTTTACAACAATTACATAACTTTACACGTATAAAATTTAATATAAATTCAAACTTCCACCAAGAATAATATTGAATCTTATACTCGACATGATGAAATCGCAATAACTGTAACGAGGTTTATATTCAAACACGTGCCGTGTTGATTTTCGCGTAATTGTGGACAGAGCGCGTAAAAATGTGAAATCTCCAACATGCGGCCGCCGATGTTTTTATTTATTCTGGTGCTGCTGTTTTAGGCGAAAAGGTGGCCGGATCACCAGGTCGGTTCCATTATTCGTTCGTACCTTCCGGGCTAATACGTCAGATTATTTAAACATTTGCGAGAGCGGAAAAACTCGCGCTGATATTTACCCGTCCAAGGTTGAATTAAGGCCGGCGAGACCGGTATTATTTCAATAAATAAAGCCATTTTAAAATAAACATAAAACACGAGGCCGAAGGGGCCTCTCGGGTGGATCTTCTCCACGAAGGACTCAGCAGGATCATATCCCCCGCGGGAGCTACCGTCATTATTTATGCATTTCAAGCGTCAAAAATACAAATAAGAGTTTTTTTTTTCTTACGGAGTACAATTTTTGTTGTCGTTGGCACAACTTATATTACAAATGACAAGATGAAACCTCGGCCTTGAGAATCTACCACTGAAAGTTGCGTATTCGAATCTGAATAAGACAGAGGTTTGATGCAATGAACTGGACCGCAATTTTGTTTACTTACGTCTAATGTCCGTAGACATTTGACGCGAAAATAGTAAAAAAATATTTGACTTGTACACATGACGCAGTAATGTAAATAATTATTACATATTATTTAAGATCCAAACGCCGGGTTTGATTGTTTTTTTTTGCTACTCGAGACTAAAAATATAGATGTTAAATAGCTCTTTGAAACTTATTTTGTTGATTCTTGTGGTATGATTGGTTATTATTGGATTATAAGGTTTCATGTATGGTGAGAACATACCATAGAAATTTCTGCAATTCTAGAGTTACATCATAAAATTTCATGAACTCTCGTCTTTTCAGTGAAACATACTGTAGATTCCATACTTATCGTCAATAGGCATTGATATTTTAGTACGTATTAGCTCACGTTATAAAAAATTATTTTTGATCAAGTTGCACTGTTTTATAAGGACGATATGAGACCAGACTGAATGACCAGACGACCAGAAGCTCCTGAAATGCCAAGTCAACCTAGAGTTGCTAAATTTAAAAAGTCATTGAACCTGACTGTCCTAGTCACCATTTCAAACAAAACATGGAAAACTAATTAAGAATTAAAACTATACTAGGAAAAAACGCGCTTGCACATTTTTAAAACATCGAAAAAGCCGAAAGAGAACTGTTAAAATAATTAAACAAAAGATGTTTAGGAGTTGCTACATATTGTCAAAGTTATAGTTCCATAACAATAATATGTAATCAATTAATTCTTGAGCGTATATACTGAGCACATTCCTCAGCTTTCCAATTTCAAACGTGGCCAACAAAAATCGAACAAATGACCAAAACCAGTTCTTTACGTTTGCTTTACGTTTTGGCATGATTTTTGGCCCTGATTTTCTCGTAAGCTTAGTTTAGACCAGAGCAACAGACGGCGACAGCAACAAGCCACAACATCCGACGAGATATGATAGATATAGTTATAGTGTTTTTTACATTTCAAATAAAAATACAGTCCTCCAGGTCAGGTCGATCACAAAAAGTCGCAATTTAGACCAGGCAATAGAGCTTCTGACTAAAAATGAATGACAGAGTTCGTGACAAAAATACTAGCAGGAAGCCGACGGTCCCAGGTCACGTGAAACAGTCCGTAGATGTATTGTGATATGTTTCCTACTAACAAATATCATTTCTTAATTTGTTATAAACAAAAAACCTCAAAAAACGTGCTTTTTTTGTTTTTCGCTTGTAAAAACTGAACCGATGAAACAATCTTGAGGCTTTCAACAGACGAAATGTAAAGAATGAAAAGACGAAAAAAATGAACCCTGCACGGACTCGATTAAATTATTATTAACGGCGGAAATTCTGAAAAACGCGTTTCCCCGCGTCTGCAGCCTACCCCCACTACACGACCGTTTTGGAGCGCGGTGCAGTTTTCGGTCTTATTTGAAAGCATTTTTCGCCTATTTTGCAACATTTTAACACAAAATCAGAATAGAAGTTTTTCTTCGAAATACGTAAAAAAAATTCAATCGGACCACCTCCGACGCATCCAGGCTCGCCGAACCATATTGCATAAAAATCATCGCACAACGCCTGGGTTGTGCACACTCAAAGTACCCGTCAATCGCTACTTTGTCGCAAAAATCATCCGCTACTACTTTAAAAATCGCGAAATTTTGAATAAAACGCAGATTTTTCCAGTTTTTCCGAATTTCCTCCGTTAGTTCTAATGCGGTCGAGTCCGTGTAGGGTTTCTTTATTTCGTCTTTTCATTCTCTACAATTGGCCTGTTGAACGCAACAAGATTGCTCCATCGGTTCAGTTTTTACAAGCGAAAAACGAAAAAAAAAACACGTTTTTCAAGGTTTTTTGTTTATAACAAATTAAGAAATGATATTTGTGAGTAGGAAACATATCACAATATATCTAGGGACTGTACCACGTGACTTGGAACCGTCGGCTTCCTGCTAGTATTTTTGTCACACAAGAATCTCTATTGCCTGGTCTAGTTATCCGATGTTGCTCTGGTATAAATTAAATGCGACTTAAAACTACATTTTCACTTTCTGACTTCAAATCCGATTAATTTGCAATTATATTCATTTTTTGTCTAGTTTTTATCTAGACCTTTATGTAACTACATCAGGAAATCTACCGTTGCAGGTAGTGCAGGTAATTATTATTGTGGTATAAATTTTTTGGTACCTAATTTTGCTTCTTCTTATTATGTTCCTATGTCTATATTATCTCTATTGCTTCTTTCATGCTGATACCTTGCCCAAAGTTATGTTTTATCTGATAAAAACAAATTTAATTATTTTTAATTTAACTTTTTTTGTGTTATTTTTTTCATTGATAAAGGGAATACCTAATGAGCATGACTCAATATTGAAAAATAGGCTATAACTTATTTCATGTTTGAATTTATGAAGAAATGGTCATTGGAGTTATGTGAAAAATCGTTATGTAGGTTGACAATATACTCTTCATAGTAACGTGAAGCCATAAAAGCGGCATTTTGGGGAGTATTCGATACCTTTCCTTGGTTTAAATCATTCGCTGGTATCGCATCTTGATCAATTTATTGGCGTTTTAGTACAGTTTTTCACCACTATCACGGTATCATTAAGTCGTGATTTTTAGACGGAACACGGGACTCGGGATTTGGCTGTTGAACTCGGAACAGTTCCGCTCAAATCGGAACGTCTGGCATCCCTACATTGACCCTAATACCAACTTGAGACATCCGCCTATAACCGACGCATGTTCTACACTATATCTATGTAAGGTAAACGACACTGTCCTGAATTCCGAGATATTTCTGTTTAGTTGAATAAAATTGGAAATCTACAACATTGAACTTTATTTTAGGACTTCCGGTTTGTTAACTTGACATTGCACTTATCAACCCACAATCGTTTCTTATTCTGCCAATGTTCTAACTGTCAGAATATAACCTAAAAGTTTGACTGATTTTGATAATTGAGTGTGCAATTCTAAAAGTTCAACATAATTTTTGTGATTCGTTAGCTCCATAAGGACAACAAATGTACCAAATATTACAAAAATTTTCTCGTCATGTTGGATAAAATGAGTTAATATTGTCCATCCAGCATCCATTACATCGACCCAGCACACAATTACATTTGTATACACACGCTGCTTGACTCAACATGATACAATACATACGAATACTATATTCGCAATCACATCCGACCTCTAGCTGCGACATTTGTATTCAGGCAATATGACTCCGGCTAGCCTCAGCACGCTCAGGGATACACACGTGTCGGAAAAGTCGAATTTCACCAGACGAACGCAATGTAGAGAAATGACATTGCACCTCAGCAATTTTGTCATAACATAAAGTTAAACGTCGCCTGCTGCGAAGAGATTTATTTAACGCGTCAAGCCGCATTATTTCGCAGTCCCGTTGTTTCTGTTTCAATGGTGGCGCTGGTAGTCGTCTTTTCGTGCGAAAAAAACGCTAGGGGAAGTCGGGCGAATGTTGTTTACCTTGGCAACGGTCGACGGTATGCAAATTCCGGAATTCCGGAACGCGGGTGAATTAAAATTGTCGCTCATAATTTTGTTTTTAATGAACGAAACGCTAAACCCGCGCGCAACAACTATAATTGTAAATAATGCTTAAAAGTATTACTTGACGCGATTAGATAATGTGTTTAATTAGAACAACAAGACGTTGCGCTAACCCAAGCGAATTAGGTTTAACACCTTTTCCATCGATCGTTTATTTATGTTTAGTAAACATCTCTACATGACTTATTATAGCTTATCGAATATACCTTAAATGAACTCATCCAGTCAAAACATTCCTTCATCCAGAACTGTCAGTGTCAAAATACATAAATTCAACTCCATGTTGATGCCGTCAGAAAAATGCGATCGACAAAAAAATAAAACTTATATTAAACGCCGATTAATGATCTCGACAAACACAAAAAGTCTAGATCATTCGTCGCTCTTTTTAATATATTTGTTGGTTAAATAACTATTCATTAATAAAATGCGCAGTATTAAACTTAATAACAGATTTATTTCACATACTGCAAAATATACATTAAGTATGTTGACAGAGAGTATTTAGCGTAACTGATTCCGAATTTGTACTATTTTTTAATTCAAAATATTTCAAAATTCGATATGGCGAAAAACAAAGAAATGTAGGTTTTGCACGAACTTCTAAACATCCGCTATTCCAAATCGGATGTCAAATTTTCACAGATTTGATTTTAACATTTTTTTTAATTCGTTCTGATGAGGATATAAAACAGTAGGTCCTTATAAAACTGTAAGTAAAATAAATTATTAAAAAATTAATTAATTTTAGTGTAAATTAATAATAATTTCATATTTTCTTGTATGAAAAAATACGTAGATACGTCTTTTGTGGCAAAAACTGCTATATGGTAAACAACATTGTGAAAAGTTTTGGGTTTTGAGGATATTGAGACATGATTCAGCAACTATATTACCTAGTTCGTAAACTACAAAAAAAGAAACATTTTTTATATTCATCGTATATGTGACCCCGCACGAGAGAATCGTCCTAACTGCTGTCTCTCGTTTCGATAGTATTGACTCTTGTGTTTGAATGGTCATAATTCTAAAACTACTGAATAGAGAAAAATTAAATAATGTTTGTTATACTCCTGAATAATTTCTACGCAAATTGTGTGACCATCAGCATTTGTTGCATCTCGGTGTA
The DNA here is from genome assembly GCA_964023965.1 of Melinopterus prodromus. NCBI lineage: Eukaryota > Metazoa > Arthropoda > Insecta > Coleoptera > Scarabaeidae > Melinopterus > Melinopterus prodromus. Next base: position 16,008,782 of record OZ030390.1, on the reverse strand, counting down.
AATGTGAGCTCCACAGAAATGAAAAAGGTATCCGATTTGTGCACTTTTAGATTATCGCTCGTCTTTCAGATTTCCTTCTCCTAAATCCGTTAACAGAAAAATTCTATTCTTGTTTAGGTTATGTTTAGTCTGTTCTATACAGGATGTCTCATGTAACTGGTATACATTAGAGGTTTCTCATGTTCTACTATTTCTGGAAACTTGAAATTTTTGAACTAGAATTTAGTCGATCTGAGCTCTTCAGCTAAAATATTCTCTAGTTAACTGTCACGTCCGGTCACCGGAAGTCGGTTTCAACTTAGTTATTTTAAATAGAATGATATAATTTTTATTTTATTTTTGGTTCCTACGTATCAAAATGCATCATTTTTGATCATGCTTCCCTATACCAAAATATCACCATTTTTGAGTTATTTTGATTTTACTAATTTCTCGGTGATTTTTGCGGTTACGTTTAAAATTGAATAGATCCGTTATTATTGAAGCTAAAGTTTCATGATTGGTGGTCCATAACTAGAAACATAACCAAATAGGATGATGGTTAGTTCATCATGATATCTTATACAGGGTGTTCAAAATTGGCACTACAATAATTGAATTTGTAAACGTAAAGAACTCATTTTTTTTTCAACGGTGACGTGACGGTTAACTTTACAACATTGTAGCTGAAGAGCTCAGATCGAGTAAATTCTAATTCCAAGATTTTAACAGTCCATAAATAGTAGAACATGAGAATTTTCTAATGTACCAGTTATTTTTTCTGGAGTTTTTATATAACAAAGGTTGTAAACAGGATTTTGAAGCGGATATCTCAGTATCGAATATTAGTACGATAACGGGATATGCACGTAAACAATCGTCATATTTTATTTAATACAGATGTAGAAAAGAGATCGCTGAAAAGTTTTTAAGCATTGTTTCAAAGCGATTTATAGGAACGTTATAAACTTCGTCCAGCGCGTACGACGTCAATCGCAACGGTAAACGGCAATGTTGCAGTGACAGTACTACAAGAACATTTATTAATTACGGTAAGAACAATTTCGGAATTTTGTATAGTAGTGCGATTTAAATATAGTGCAACGCATTTAGTTACAGAAATAGTTCAAAGTACTTAATGATGTTTTACAAAAAAAGGATTAAGACGGATTCACTGAAATCTTCAAACGTTCAAAACATACCCGAGGGAACGCGATTTCCGCAACATATTGTTCATGTTTATCTCGGCCTTAAAAACTAACAAATAGTCGGAATGCTAGTAAATTCAAAGAATATGCATAGCCGTAAGCAAGGATTATTTGCGTGCTAACGTTCGTTACTGCGATATCCACTTACTTCAGAATATTGTTCACCGTCTTTATTACTAAAAACTGAAGAAAACAAAAACACCAATCTACAAAAACAGACTCTAAACATAACCTGAACAAAATGTAAATTTTGTGGTAAACGGTTTAGGAGGAAACAAATCCGAAAGACGAGCATTAGTTTAGAAATGCAAAAATCAGAAACCTTTTTTCAGTCCATTTGAGCTCATTTTTACACCGAGAGGCAAAAAGTGTTGATAGTCAAGTAACCTATGTACAAATAATTCAGGAGTATGACACACTTTATTTCCTTTTTAACTGTTCAGTGGTTTTACAGTTATGAGCCTTCAAATTTAGGCCAATTTAACTGCCTACTAGCAAACGTCAACCGCGTGAAATCAAAACGGAAAGTGACCATATCCAAAATATAATCAAAATGCACAAAATTTGAGCTGAAAGTCACATCATACTTCGTATATATAAATAAAACAAATAAGCTATTTTAAATTCTCTCTCTGGTTCATGAAATAAAGAAATAACATCAATAGGTTAAATAACATGAAACTTTCATGACTTACTACATTTACTTATCTGCTCAATGACATTTTCAGTCTCCTGACCAATGTCTTACAATGTTACCGAAATTGTTCATATTTGTTCAACTTTGTGACTCTGGTCTGAAATTCATCTATTGTTTTTTTTATTAACAAATCTGCTTAAAATGGTATTACTACATACTAATTTGTTTTTATCAGATTATACTCCCAAGATTTTTTTCCCTTAAACCTAAGACGATTTTCACAAGACTTGAAAAAAGAAAATTCGCTTAAAATTAAGCACTCCATTCGACTCCGTTCAACTTTTTAAGTTTGACCCGACAAAGCCGGCCGCACTTGACTTTGTTTATAAACTTCTCGGAGAAAATTAAATAAAAGTGGCTCGACGGGACCAGCAAGCAACCTCGCGAAATTATAATAAAATAGCACTTTATAAAACTTTCTTTACACTGAAAGGATTCTGAATCCCTTTAACCCAGCATCATTTCTAATACCATAACATTCCAATACCTACCGAGATTTATCTCGTGTTCTTCTTACGGAAAAGTTCAACGATTCTTCTCAAGAACCCTCGTCGGTTCGCTGACGTATGTCCACTGACAGCTGTGACTCGTTCAAATGATAATAGTTGCCGGGTTGAGTGCCTCTGAATACATCTACCATGTCGTCCTGACAATTCTGGGACTTGCAGTTTTTGCAAAGGGACATCCTGAGGGTATATACGAGAAATATATTGAATGGCGCTATTCTTGGCATGCATATATTGTACAGTGTTTTAAAAGAACTTTAAGGTCGTTTAGAGGCAATTCACTATAATGTTGTTTCTTTCTTTTCGTGTTCCATCGTATTAGAAAGATTCCATTCCACAATTTTCTTCCACTTTTGTCTCTTGGTCGAATTGATGGTTGCTTGCTGAATAGTTGAGTATGTTATTCCTTTGTTTTGGTCTGGAGAACTGGAAGATTCAAGACTAAGAGTCTATTAAAATTATTTGTTAACGCTGCTTTGCCTGTTTTTCTAATTTCCAGGGGAATTTTAGGGTTAATAATTCATATTTTGTGTAAATGCATAGTTGCATATTTTAATTTAATTTGTGATTGTGTTTGTCATTTTTAATGATTGAACAAACAATTTATTTTGATAATCTAAAAGAACAATGTGATTATAGATTTTTATTATTCAACTTTCTTATAACAAAGCTGTTTTAGCCATATTTCCCAACGCTCCAAGAAATAAATTTATTAATTAGCTGCGTATGGTTAATTGAGAATTATTTAGACTATAGCTATCCATATGAAGCTATCAGTATCCACTCTAGTGGATAGTAATGAAAAATGCTGATGAATTGGGATTCTTGTGGAGAAAAAAAAACAGTTTAAAAATTAATATATAAGTTAGGAAGACTTAAGACCTAAGAGGTCCATTTTTATATCGTTTTACAAATTTCTAATAAAAGAAATAAATAATTAGGAAAATACCCAAAAAGAATCTTAAATACCAACAATAAGCCCAGATTTTCCCAATTACTTTTCGAAATGTGTTAGTAATTTGTTTTACGCTAGGTTTCTTGATGTGGCAGTTACGATTCTAAAGTTACATGTTTCATAATGCAGCCACATGAAATCAAATAAATAAATATAAATAAATAAATCTTTATTTGCCATACGATCTTGCAAGATATAGACAATGGTCAAAAATACATTGGTAGTAATAAAGAACAAGTGAGTGCAAGACAAATATACAAACAGAAACTCACACCCAGTCGCAACAGAACACAGCCCATATCGCTCTTGCAGTCAATCAAACAGAGAGCTAAACAGTCTCTATAAATCATTCATATAGATCAAAAACAGCAAGGGTCCAAGAATTGATCCCCGTGGGATTCCCACAGGGAACTTTAAGCGTTGTTATCAAGTGAGATAAATTGAAATTTAGTAAGTTTTGGCTCGTTGTGTTTGTAACTGGGAGAATCTTGACATTATCTTACGATAAAGGCAGGCAACTTGATCATTAAAACAAGATTAGGGAACTGATTTAAAAGGTAAAGTCGACTTTAAGTGATTAAAGCTAATTTAATTCTGTTAAAGCCGCATAGAATAGCCGTAGTATCTAAACTAATTTTAGAGGAAATTTGAATTTGCTTGGAATTAGGTGAATGTTCCAAATCTGACGTCGTACGACAATCACAGTTGAGCCTATTTCACTCAAATCATTTATAAAACATTTCAGAATCTGTTGAAATTTGACTAACTATGGCATTTCATACCAGCATGTTATTTCTGGTGGCTTTTTAACTTCTTGAAACCCGAACTTTAGGAAATGGAAATTTTTTTATTATTAAAAAGTTCATTTTGTTATGTTTACTATCTGTGGATGACTTTCAAGAGCACCCAGAACTTGATAAAATTCAAAAAAGGCGATTGCGATTGTTATGATATTAAAGTAGAACCCGCTGTTGCGGATATATGCATAGCTAAGATGTTTTTTTTTCTAAATTATTTAAGAATACACATCCTTTAGAGTTAAGATGGTATTATGAAACACACAGTGTGTACACAATGCACTGTTGTTTATATTTTTAATTGTCAAATTTGTTATGACTTTCTGTAGTGCTATATGGAGCATTAGTGATTGTTAATGCAATAAAAGTAAGTATTAGAAAGAGGCAAACTTATTAACATTTAACTTATCTAGTTATTATTATCTATTATTATCTCGCTTCTACATTATGATATGATGCAGTTATTGTTTATTCCATTCAAGTAATTATTATAGCTATATTTTCCTTATAGTCCAGTCATTTTATACATTTGGAAATGCAATTGAACCGAGAAGGCTAAAATTTTTGATATGATGTGGGGGGGGGGGTTAGAAAAGCTTAACTTCAAGTTCTCGACCAAGATTTCCTATGTGCATTTTCCGCCATCTGGAAAAAGAGGTTAAATTCAGTTTTTTACAATAACTCGGTTCTCCATTGCATTGAGTTAAAAAGCCACCAGGATTACGATAGTTGCTTTTTTACGCTGGACAATTAAGGTCTCTTACATTTTTACCTATCGTTGAAATTTCACAAGCCAATTGTTTTGACTTTTTCGATAGAAATCTCAATAACAATGAACAATAGGTAAAAAATGTATAGGACCTAAATTGTAGAGCGTGAAAAAAGCAACCAAAAGTAAGTATATAAAAAACTGAATTTAACACTTTTTTCAAGCTGGCGGAAAATGCACATAGGACTTCTTGGTCGACAACTTGAAGTTAAGCTTTTCTAGGCCCTCCCTACGTCATATCAAACATTTAGCCTTCTCGGTTCATTTGCATTTCTAACCCGTTTATTTTCCGACGTAATGACTGGATTATTATATAAATCCTTTATAAGGCTACATCACTATAGGAAGAAAAGTTCTGAACAAATAGGTTCTCTTTATTTATATGTATTTTTTAAATTTATGCTTTAGTGTTGATATCTGAAACCATCTGTTTTCAAAGATGAAGGCTTGGCGATGTTTTGGAACCGTAAGTCGAAATGACAAAATAAATTTTTCTGATAAGGTCAATTATGGATGATTTCCGTTTTAGATTAAATTAAATTTCTATTCTGTTATAAATATGTTCACAATGATTTATAATAGACAAATTACTTAATATAAAAAAAACAACACGAGCGATACTGGCATACATGCGAGGTAGATGAATATCAGAATGAAAAAGGAATTTCACGGATCCTATTACATCCACAAGAAAAAGATAACACAAACACCCAAACATCCATTAGCGTTAATACAAGTCTTCAGTAACAACTTTTTCCCAACTTTTTTCGCCTATGCGAACCTATTTACGCTTGATTTTCACACAAAACAAAACCTGTACAAAACGTAAATCGATCATCCGATAAGATCGGGGTAATCCCACGGCACATGCCGTTTTATTAATCCCAATAAAAGTAATATTAAACATTGTTTCCCTTCGGTGGTAATAACCCTCGCATCCATCACGTAAACTAACGCACAACGGCATCCAAGGAGGCTTCGGCTAGGGACGTGAACAAAAAAAGAACTGCGCAAAGGTTTTTTTTTGGCACGATACGCGTGAGAGAGCTGATATATCTGTTGTGATATTCGGCGACGAACGTATGCGTGTGAGATACGCACAAGGGTTTCGATGTGGCGGCTCTGTTTTTGCAGCCGTTTCCGTTAATAAGGACCAACGTTGGTATCACGAATCTCTCCGGCTGTCGGAACGACGAGATCTTGTAATTGGATCGCACTGAGAAGAGATAAGCCCGAATTTGGACAAAATGTAAATTAATAGTCGTAGTGGAATCATCCAACCAGTAGTTGTGGGCTGCCAAGGAGACAAAACGGTCGTAATCACAAACTAGGACGAGGAGATTATGGAAAATTTCCGCATATAGTTCAAGTTTTAAGTCTTCGCATAGAAATCATGTATTTATAGTTAATTTTTTGGCCTGACACAATCACTAATCATTGTATTTCTTGATCTAATTCATGTTTTAAAGATACTATGTAGGAAGTGGTATTTTTCTGAAACATAGTGGAATAGAACTAATTAAAGATTATTATTATCCGGCGCTTTCGCCATTTGTTTACTTTTTACTTTTTACGTGATTAAGTTTCCCAATTAAGTTCAATCTACAGTTTTAGTATAAATCTTGATATTTGTTTTATTTTGTTTGTTTTGTTGAGTTTCAATAGTATTAAATTATTTGTCAAAAATGGCAGCTGCAGTTTACTTTTTGCAGACATCAACTTACAAGTTTGTCACCAAAACCAATAGGTAGATTTAATATTAAAAATATGACTATGCTATAGGGGTGATGGTATCATGAACTAATTGTTTAAGATTTTCAAATGGCCTTTTCTTAAGATTTTTAAAATTGACATTCTGTATATTATTTTGTCGCTGCAGCAATCCTTCACGTCTCTTAAATATATTTATGCCAGCTACATACGTAACGTTAATCGTAGCGATTTAACTGTGCAGATTTATTCAACGTATGTATGAAATATCTTTCAAATAGATCGCAAATAAATTTGCCATACAGACGTTGGATACAAGTGTTTGGTAGTCAGATGTAAAATGTTTAATGATAGAAAGTATTACTATTATTAAGATAACTAAGTTTATATCGTTTATTGAAGAAAACCGTTGTTTTGACCGGTTGTCTTACTTTCGGATTGTACAATTTTAAATGGACACTATACTTATATTTGATTTGAGAGTTTGTTCTGGTAAATCAAAAGGTTGGGTAGTTAGATTAATCTGCTCACATTCTTGGATTAAACATTCACCTACTTCTTTTAAATATAAATATATTAGTATAAAAGCATTAGTATTTTACATGGAGTGCAATTAACTCATCCAAAGAAGATTATTGCTAGTTTCCAACTAGAGAACAGTTTCCACCAATACTTAAGCTGTTGCTCATTTTACTGATGCTGCACAGACATGTGTGGGGTTATATACCCTCTAGGAGGTCCTCTTACGACGAGACGACTAAAGCTCCATCTATCGCCATTCTTCACACTATTTTCAAAATAGCGACTTGCTTAAGGCAAAACAATCGCTTTCTTAAAGCAAATATTTAGGTCATGTTACATAAAAGAAATACTCTTATTACAAGTATGTGTTATCTTTAAACAAACAAATATGTTAAGAATATGATTCTATTAACATTATATAACCAATTCTCTGTGTGTACGGCAATCGAACCAGGTAAGTAAAAGTCTTCAAATTACTACAAAAGCAAACCCTGTACTTTCAGGCATACCGTCGTGAAAATTTGCTGACTTCTGAAGGGTTTGAAACGACCCAACGGCGCGCTACTTTTTATAAGGAGCACAAAAACAATCTATAGATAGCGTCACCAAACAGCCCACCTTCCCTTCACGGTATCATTTTAATCATCATTCATATTATCCCAACTTTAATTTAAACTCAATTGACTCTCCAGAACTATAACCCATTTTTAATCAAATAACTATGACAGTAACTATATATCTGTAGTTGTTTTTGTACTGAATATGATTCGGTTCTCAGGGTAGATTTCCATGTTCGTTTACTGTACGTTTACAAATATTCTAAACAAACTAAAAAAAAAAAACTTGCTAATATCTTGATAACAATAAGATTATGTATATGATTAAATATGGCTAAATTGGTTCTAAGTAACGTCTTCAATGGCTCGTTAAACATTATACGTCAAACTAATCGATACAATGTATACAAAGCAATAAGCTGGAAATGCAACTTGCAAATACGAAATATGTTTCGTTCCTCTATAAAATGATGAGACAAACAACTGTTGTAAAAGATATTTTCTTCTATCTCTTAACTCACAAATGCTATATCGACACTGAAACAAAAATGAATAAGATGTATTTTAACTCGCGTTATCTTGTAACTCTTAATACAATAACAAGAAAAACGAAAGCTGTGTTTATGGCAAAAACAAACAGCCATAACTAACTTAAGAGCTATACTATGATTAGCATTAGCTTTTAATCAGGATTTTGAGTATTTTTCGTTAGTGTAACATGAACAACGAACGTATCCCTGCGCGAAATGTATTCCCTGCTGTTCAGATTTTTTGCAGTGTTTCCTGCGTTAATAGGGACTAGCTCCGGAATCACGAATGTCTGCATGGGTGGAACAACCGTACGGATAATCCGACGGCTCGGTGATATGTCTCTTTGCCAGCACTGCTGGCTCTAATCTACAGAGAGAGATATTTGAGGTGATATATGCTGCAGATTACGCGAACAAGTACCAGGACATCCGAAAATACAACTTGATCTCCGTGCATTACGCCCTACGCTCAGGAAAACCGCTTCAAGTCGTTCCTGTGAACCTACCCTTCGCTGCTGTATAATTTGTGTAGAAAAATATAGATAGCTATAGTTTGACAAAGAAATAGTTGCCATGCGTCAATGTGTAGTTTGGACCAGATTAGTTGAGGCACTGAACAACCCATACGATAATATATAAAAGCTTATTAAGGGGACTTTTATCGTTTAATATCCATATTGACGAAATTAAATAAGCGTTTTCCTCTTTTGACTAGGTTCAAAACAAAAGAAGTCAGTGATAAGCATTTTTGTTTACTATTTAATGCCGTTATATGATCATAACTACAATGAATTTTCTACTTCACAACCCATGATTATGAATATAATATATGATATGAATTTTGATGTGGATGAAAACATTTCCTATAATTGCACAAACTATTAGATTCATTTTTGAACAAAAGAATACACTATGCGGACATACCGTATCATACGGACATACCATGGTAACGAAATTTCGAATGTATAGAAAATGGTGATATACAGGACCGATGAAACTTTTGAATAAATTAAGAGTTCAAAAATTAAATCAGTTTCAAATTTACATCCCTCCTGTATATCACCATTTTCTTATACTTTTGATTAATTATGTAACAATGTGGCAAAAAATAATCGAATACATACAAAGACACATGGTGCAATGATTCAACAAAATCAGAAAATAAGATGAGGAACACTTGGAGGAGCAAGCACATAATATGTACAATAAAATATTCGAATGTTTTAAAACGATTATGTACGCCAATATTTTGCTTATCTACTTTGTGTTTGTTATAAACTCAATAACAAAACCGCTTTTGGTGTCGTTATGAAAACACTAGATGACAAATTTTTAGTAACTTTTAGTTTGCCAAGGTTGATGATATTGACGTCAGGTGTCAAATAAGTGTGACATCTGAATCGCAATTGGCTCGCCTCAATAGTATTTGCGAGTTTTACCAGAACAACCAACTGTTGAATATAAAACTATTTTAGATTGTAAGATGACAGCCGTAATTTCGAAATGTATGTAAAATTAATGTCGTAGAGTACAAAAATAGTACCTATATAACACTCGTTTTATAAGACGTATTGGCGCACTCGTTCCATTTGAAAACAACTCGTGCGCCAATTTTTGTCTTATTAAACTTGTATTATAATATACTATACCTACTGGCGTCTGTTATAGGAAAATGCGGTGCTTATTCTTACAACTGAAAATGTTTTACGACAAGCTGTCAGAAAGTAATAAGTTAATAGTATTCCGATATACAGGCAAGATGTGAACTTTAGTTAAATTAAAAATTACAGCCACAACCTGGAATTGAACCAGGGACCTATGGGTCGCCAGCACAACTGACCTATTGAGGCCTATGTTTGAAATCCAGGTTGTGGCTGTAATTTTTAATTTATTTAAACGTTACATCTCGCCTCTATGTCACCAAACTATTAGCCTATTATAGTAGTAAAACATAAAATCACAATAATCGCTTTTAGATTCAGATTCTATGGAAAAAGTCGTAATCAAATGTCAAGTGTTCGATAGTTTTGTTACTTACCAGTATTGACTGTTAATCTACTCACAAAATAGCATTGATTATTTTGTGACTCAGTTAATATTTCAAAATTTGATAATTTGACAAAAGTTTTCTATAACATAAGTTTTCTATAAAATACCCGAGCCATGTTAAAAGACTAGAGACTTATTAAAAAATAACTTCAAGTTAATATAATTCAAATCAAAATGTACCAAAAATGTGCCAATCATTATTAGAAAGAAGTTGAAATGAAAAATAAAAAAATAATGTTTACTGTAAATATTCACACTACACACATGCTGAAACATAACTGTAATATGTATTAAAAATGTTCTGTAATATTTCTGTCTTGTTCAGAATCTGTTTAAATTCTCAAATTCATATAGACGTTGCTGGAATCTCTCATTTTTCCTACCTATTGTTCGCTTTTCCCCACCTATCTCAGCACAAATTTTCTCATATGTAAAACCGACAAACTTTATTTATATTTTTATCTACGACTCACATAAAATAAGTTCATTGCATACGTATCTATTACTATACATATAATTCCCATCATTATACGAGCCAATGATTATAATGACAGTTGCGTTGTATAATAATGACAGCTCGTGCAAATAATGACCTCATTATTTGAACGAACTGCCATCATTATACAACGCTAGTGTCAAAGTCTGCCAAAACCTACGTGGATGACAGTTATTTGACAGTTTGCCTCGCCGCGCCACCTGTTGACAAATACATTTAAAATATTTCGCATAAAATGGAATTTATGAGTCGTAGATAAAACGTCGTATTTGACTCGCAGATAACGCATATAAATCGCTCGCATGATTACACGCTCGCCTACGGCTCGCGTGTAAACTTCATGCTAGCGATTTATATCCTTAATTATGTGCTCGTCAAATAATATACTATTAATACACTCAAATAATGCAATTAATTTTCCCATTCCTAATCCAAAAAATATCTATTTCCTACTGAATTTATTACCTTATGTTCATAAATTAAAAATACTGTTGTAAGTATTAGAAATATTAATAACCTTTGGTGTAGATTTATTTTATTTTCATAGTTCTTATCATTTTAAAAAGTTGTACCACTTTTCCAATTTATTAGCCGAGCTTGTAACTCTTGAGAGTTACCTTAGTTAGTTTCTTGAGAGAACATAATTTCAAACTGACCACGACCGCTAAGCACACTATTTATAGCGTCTGCGTTCGAAGCGTTTCTAATATTTTCCAGGTAGTAGTGGATACTTTCAACTTTGAACAATCGGCACAACTCAAAAATTTATTACGTTAAATTTACAATATCGCACAACGGTCACGTCTCTGATCCTGGCAGTTATTGACTCGCCTTAAACACGATATTGAGCAAAAGGCATAACTGGAAAACTGCACGTATTGGACACAGTTCTCCTCCAAGCGACGAGACATGCAACCAATTCCGTATTATTGAAAATATGAAATATCAGAATCGTCAATAGCTTTGAAATATTTTAATGAAAAATTTCGATCCGGATATGTTAGAGTTCCAATTGACTTAACTGATATTATTTTCTTATTTTTTAGTAGATAGTAAATAGAATATAGTACTATTAAAAAGTTAACACAAGAGTCCTTAATTTGAAAAATATATTCCTCCTGTAAGATCAAACAATGAAGCGTTCATCTCAAAGGAAGTAAACTTTTTACGTTGGCTGCTACAAACGTTGGCGTTGTTTATAAACTTGACGGGAATATTAAATAAAATGAGCGTTGCGGGGAGTATAAAGCTCGCGAGAATTATAATGAAATAGCACTTTATAAAAGTTTCTAAGGCGCGTTAGTCGTAAGGATTCAAAATCCCTTTAACCTCAAACTGAGACTACGCGGATGTATGAGAGGGCCTAATCCCTTACCATCTTGCCGTATATATCTATATATTTATCTTGTGCTCATCTCTCGGAAAAGTTTAGCGATCCTTTTCAACACAACTTCCTTGGTCTCGTTGACGTATGTCCGTTAAAAGTGCAAACTCTTCGCCAAAGGGTAATAGTTGTTTAGTTGTTTATTTTATGATTATGTTGATAATTTCCGATTCATTATTTTGTCTGTAGTGTAGCTTGATACAGTTTCTTTTTTGAAATTGTGTGTCTCATATATTAACGTGCATAATGCAATAAGATAACAGTAGCACAGTAGAACCCCGATTTTCGAAACTAGTGAAACAACGAGTTAGAGAAAGACCAAAATTCTCTGAGAGCGAGCGAGAAATGTTGACCCGTGTGAGAGCTTTGAATCGCTGCGCTCAGTTTAGTGTTTTTCTAAACTGTTTAGTTTAAAGTTTCATGGAACAGTATGTCAACATAGCACAATAAAAAAATTATAATAGAAAAATTTCACTTTGCTTCTCTCGTTATTGCCGATCACCCATATTCGAGCAATTTGATGCGATTAATAATAATAATACCTTACAAAATCATGTTCAAATATCAAACAAACGACTTATTCCCTTGAAGAATTTTCAAAATCAGCGTGGTCAAAGAACGGATATTCGATTCGATAAAATTAACTGTTTACCGTTTTTAATTGCTAATTATTTTGAAAGATCTCTATTTTATTTTATGAAATCTTACAAAAAGTATTGAGAATCACAAAAACTTAACACTTCCTTTTTCGTTAATTTCTCGTAATATTGATCAAGCACGACCACACATAGTTGTCCAATGTACTATTTTAAAATTTGTAGGTATATATGTCATTTAATATATTTTTATATTGAACTAGAGTTCTAGTGTACAATCTTTAATCCCGGCACCTCCACCATTTCCGTTCTTATGCAAAAAGTTCACCAGTTAGACATGCTGAGATAAATACGAAAGTACACCTTTCTGAATCCTAAATTAACACGTATGTGAACTTCTTGTTCGTATTGATGGACTTTTAAAGAGTAAAAGATTGGCGTTTTGTAATTTGATTGGTGTATGATTGTAATTGATGAATTTGTAATTTGTAATCTTGTTGTTTTGTAATTCGGAAAGAATAAAAAAAACATATGTATGGTTGTTTCTCTAGCTTTATGCTTGCTACCCTGGTCACACTAGGTACATACCAAGTTAATTTTTAACTACTTGTTTAAAATAGTTTTCAGACAAGCATTGAACTCTAGAACATATGTAATAATTAGTATTTCCTTGTTTGTTTTATTTAGTTTTGCAACAAAGACTGTGTTGATCACATACAAGTAGCATTTGCTAAGAAAGTAAATTATTTATGTGCTGCTCTATAACCTTGTGCCCGTTGAATAATTCTCCGCGAATTTATTTTTACTCAAACGACTGTTTTATAACATTGCATTTTGTTGATGCATCTATACAGCATTGCTCTATGTGTTTGGTATTTTCTGATATTTGTTGGTTAAAACCTTTCGCCGCTACGAGAGTATCGGGAGGTCCGAATTATTAAAACCACAGAAAACCCAGAAAAAGACTGATAGCCGCTCGCTCTACCGCTGGGCCACACTCTGACTGTGGCCCTTATTTTGTAAGTCTGTCAAGTGGCAAAAAATGCGCGTCTCTTCATGAATTTATTATCTAAAAAGAAACAGCCCATCTGTCATGTTTTGACGTTATCGACAAAAACTAATTAATATTGCAACAATGGCATCGAAGGCTTGGATACATTAAAAATAAGAATACGAGATACCGTCGATCAGGGAGCAGAAAAAGCCTGGAACAAATTCATTAACATTGATAGTTGCCGATAGTTATTTATTGAATACTAGTTATATACCTACACACAAAACATTTAAAGTGAAAGTGTGTACGTAGTTAGTCATACAAAAAGAGGATTATGATTCTCCAAAAATCAGTTGTATGCTAAAAATTGTTGATGTATATAATATCGTAGTTAATTTAACTACATAGCAGGTACTTAAAAAGAATTGATATTGTGAACGATGAACATTTTCACATGCATGGAAATGAAAATTAACAAGGGAGTTGAAATAACTTACATAATGAGAGAAAATACATTTTTGGTGTTTGCTTTACACTTAGGCCGGTACTTGTGTTGTGTTCACTTGTTGTTCTAAGTTTTTGGGCTTATACTGAGTGAAATAGGTTTTTGATTAGTTTTAATATATTATACACCTGACGGGAGGCAGTCTATTTTCAGTCGCAATGAATTCAGCAAACAAACACAGTGGATGACAGTTATTAGGAAATTTTCGAATCCTTCGCAATTAATATTACTCTAATGGCATACCTATGCATGTACATTACGCATTGGTTGCGTTCATATGCTTTTATATTTTTCTAATTTATGTTTTATTAATATCTTTTAATGTCAGTTTCGTATTAACCGTTGTTACAGCATGTGCCAGAGGACGAGTTTTAATTAATCATTGTTAAAGGTAAATTTCGTAAGTTTTATTTACTACGAATATAACTGATTAAGTGACGTTTAAACAAACACACTTCTTGTGACGATGAATTTATTTTTTTTTATTTTTTGATGTAGTGTTGATTTCCATTTATGTTACACTAGTGATTTGCTTGGACAATATCCAGTAAAGATACTATGAAGTGCTAATCTCTCTTTTTCTTTTTTAGGTTCTACTGAAGATGGCAACATAGTTGCTGAAATACGTATTTAGGTTTCTAAAATACTTGTTGTGGTTAGGGGTTTATAATTTTATTATTAAGTTCGCCACAGTCTCCAAAATATTGTTATTTATGTTACAGGTATCCTTGACATTGGAAATTAAGAATAGAGAAAGGTTCCCGTACGCGTAGGTTAAAATATAAAATTTTATATTTCCTTCTAATGTAAGTAATGTAGATCATGCACGACTTTTCTAACTGTTACGTAAACATCACCAAACTTGTAAAGTAAAGTTTACAGTCGATTTCGACAAACAATTCAATACATATGTGAGTCACCAACAACTTGCCAACTGGTACAGTGATGTTATAATAAGCAATATAAGATATAATTTGCAACAATCGCTACTGAAATTGCAGCTTGAGACATACTTACCGCCAACATGTGCCAGCGGATGAAGTGACATAAGCCACGTACGTATTATTTATTACGTATATATTTTAAGTCCATAATTTAGATTTATATAACATGTTTCTTTGAAAGAAGGCCTAAAGAAAAGAAGTGCCTTTTGCGGTGGACAGACAACACGGTTATTTGTGATTACTACATTATTATATAATGTATATTTATATGAAACTATTAGGTACGAGATGTTACGATACTGAACAAAATAACGGATTGATGTTGCTATCAAAGTTATATGTGTTATGTATATAATCAAATATATTATGTAAATTACTAAGTTTTCAGTGTTATAGTCCCTGCTAGTAAAAACAACTAACTAAACTGTTGTTTCTTGAGTCGTGTCCATAACACATGCCCCTACAATATTTTTACATTTATATACATTGGTATACATTTAACACCGAGCTGGATAATTTTAACATTCGCGCTGTGAAAAAAACTTGCTTCCTAAAGATACATTTTCAACTCCTGTAAAATAATAATAACTGCAAAGGAAGTGAAATTACTCTGTAAACATTCAACTACGTATTTTTTATCTGTTGAAAGTTAAGTTTCGACCTCAACATTGTTCTTGACTTATGATGACATCGACATTTTCATTAACGGCAACCCGTTAGTTTGCTTACTGATTTTGATAGTTTTGATTGTTTTAATAGTAGCATAAACAATTTATTTTCATAAACATGCAAATTTTTGAGAAAATGGCAATTTTGCAATTGGGAATGAATGGCCGTTTTCAATAGAGCAATATTTTGCGGTGAATACAATTGCGAATTTGACACTACATCTACCAAATACATCAAGTCATGAGTTGGTCTTGTTTTTTTCAGCGCTTAGAAATGCTTATAAATATACTTTATATAGATTTTGGTACATTGCATTCAGCTGGAATATGTTCTCAAGAATTGCGAAAATCATGTTTTTTCGACATTTTTACCTCACGGATTTCAAAAACAGTAACGTGATAGGAAATTTTTGAGGAGTCTTGATCTGTCTTCATTCCAAAAAACCGTGTTCCCCAGGGAAACCAATATTCCACAAGTTTTAAGATGAAAGGTACTAAGTAACTTATATCTAATAGTAATGCTCATGCATGTTCAAATCAAAAGCTAGGACATTAAGAATTGGAATTCAAAGTTACGAGCCTTCATACACAGGGCTCAATATTTTTGCAACTAACAGCAGTACAGCTTTAATAACCACACTACTAAATACCGTAATACTACTACATCAAATATTAATACACATATTCTGATCGGTCGACACAATCATCTCAATAATTTAATAACCATAGAGCGGATTCCATGGATTCATATCGCACATAGTTGGCAGTCCATCGATTTGGTAATCCCTCTCAATTATTAACCCACAATAATTGCTGATGTATGATTAACATGAGCACACAACAACGTAGGTACATACACGTTCGCAGAACACCTAATGCGAACATGAATAAATACCGGTGGTGCTAGTGGTCATGTCGACACTGTAATAAATAGAAAATTAACACACTGAGCAAGGGTTGACCCCTTCACCTTTAACATCTTGACAACTGGATATCGACCGGAACGGCGAAGTGGCGTTACTAACAGCCGGCTGAAATGACTAAATGACATCAATAAATTAATTTGCTGTCATGTGCTGGAGATTTACTGACATGCTGGTGTATGTATGTTCTTAGCCCATCCTGGTACAAGCGCCGCATGTAGAAACCGGATGTGAACTGTATGCATGGATATATTTATCCAATATGCATATTGTAATTTATGCTGAAGCACTGGCTAGCCACAATAAATGATTTATGCAGTTTAATGTGAATATACAATATATAGTCCTGCATACATGATACATATTGATATAGCATGGCGGGTATTTGAGTTTTATGGTGGTTTGTTTGTATTTGTCTTTGTGGCATTTCATACTTCCATGTTTCATGTTTCATAGTAATATGTAATATTTAATTTTGTTTGTAAATGCATTTTACTTAAACATACCAAGACAACAGTAGCAGTACTTAGTTTGTCGACATGATTCAGGATTGACTAAATTCATAGAGTTGTACGCTTATGCGAAAAGGTTCTCTAAAAGAACTCAAAATATTACAATTTTTTTAATGCATTAGAGATGTTCAATAACCATTCACCTTACATTTTGAGCAAATGTTAACAATTTATGTTTACAATTTTTAATTAAACACAGTATAAAATAAGTCCTTAGTCTTCTTCAGTCTGCTCTCTCTCCCTCATCTGTATGTTAATGTTTCTTGCATCTGGAATTTGTAGTGTTTTTCTGTGCGCAGCTTTCTAGGTTGCTTTTTCGCTTCCTTCCTTATTTCTCTTAGATGATTTTCTTTTGTGCTTTCTTCTTTTTAATAACAAATATTCTCCTCAAGCTTTAGATAATAATGTTACAGAAGAACAGTTTCTTTTTATTTTATTTGGGTGTTACAGGCCAGAATAATGATTGTTTGAATGGAGATGGCATGAGTTCAACTGTTATCTCCAAAGGTGGTGTATTAATGCCAAAATCGCTACTCTCAGCTGCTAGTGTAATAGTTAGGGATTACTGATGTTCGTAATTTCGACATTGTTATCGGAATTTGGACAAAATGCGTACAGATGATTGTAATATAGCAAACGATATAAACTATGTTACTTTCTTGTGTAAAGACACCAAACATGTATTACTTTTAACGTTTTAATAACAGCATAAACAATTTATGGTCTTAAAAATGCAAATTTTTGAGAGAAAGGCAGCTTTGCAAATTGGAAATAGGCGTTTTTAATAGTATAATATTTTGGGGTGAATACAATTTCGTATTTGGAAGTGCATATACCAAACAACAAGCCAGGATTTTGTTTTGTTTTTGTCAGCGCTTAAAAATTCTTTTGAACAAACTTTCATGAGAAGTACGAAGTTTGGACGCTTTTGAGGTTTCTGGTACATTGTATTCAGCAGGAATACGTTCTCAAGACGAAAATCATGCTTTTTCTACATTTTAACCAGAGAGATTTCAAAACGGCAACGTGATAGGAAATTTTTGCGGAGCCTTAATCTGTCTTCATTTACAAAATGCGTGTTCACCGCCTGGTACAAGCGCCGCATGTTGAATCCGGATGTGAACTGTATGCATGGATATATTTATCCAATATGCATATAGTAATTTATGCTGAAGCACTGGCTAGCCCCAATAAATGATTAATGCGATTTAATGTGAATATAGAATATAATATATTAGAGTCCTGCATACATGATACATATTGCGGGTATTCGAGTTTTATGGTGTTTTGTGTCTTTGTAGCACTTCATACTTGCTACCATGTTTCATATTTGTTACTGAAATGTAATATTTCATTTTGTTTACTAAACTAATGTATTTTTAAAGGTTACATTTACTAACTCATCTCTGTCGTCCTGCTGGAGTATGAAGTATATGCATTTTACTTAAACATACCAAAACAACGGTAGCAGTACTTACTTTGTGAACAGAATTCACGATTGACTAAATTCATGCAGCAGTTGTACGCTCATGAGAAACGGTTCTCTAAAAGTTCAATAACTGTCCGCCTTATATTTGGAACCTACTAAGAGAAAACCGCATACTGTATATGTTTGACTTTTTCCAAGACAATTCACAGAATAGTATCATACTGGTCTGCCATAAAACAGTATTTTTTAAATCATGGAGATGACGGCAACGATACCTTTATTAGGAAATTTTATTATTAGTTCGACTATATATTTACAAAGACTGAGAGATATAGTTATCATTTTTGACTAGGGACATTTATTATGGGGTTTATACAAAACGCCAATATTGTCGGAATAAAGTGAAAATTAGTTCGGGAACGTGTAGTTATTTACTCAAAGTAAAAATACATGATCCCTTTAAAAAATGCTCTCAGTACATCAAAATTATGCTTGGTTTAGGTGGTAATGTTGGCATTTTGTCTCATGTTGGTTGTATCGTAAAAATCGACAGTAAGGGCAGAAACGAAAAGATGGAAACTTATAGGCAAAACTGGGAGAGCTGAAGGTGATTCATCGCTTAAAATCGTATGAACCAACATATGAACGTACCGCGTGGATTGGTTATATAGCTGTGTATATTAAGTTGCCTACAAGGTAGTCCGTTCAAGATTAATATTTAATTATTAAAAATACTGTCATTTAATTGTGATAATATCCTATCTAATTTATATATCCATCATTGCCATGTTATACAGAAGCAAAGTGAAAACATACCAACTAGCCCATTTAAGACAGTGAATTAGTGGTTAGAATTAGCTCAGAAATAATAATTTTGTGACTGACTGCTTAAATTTTAAGTTTCTTTTGTTTGTGTAGACATTAAAATTAGTTTTGAAATTCATTTCTGAATATTTCACGATAAGTATTTCACAAACCAGTGGTAAAGTTTGTTCTAAATGTGAGGTTATGTTTTTAATACGTGTTTTGATATGGATTAAAAGAATCATGAACTGAAAATTACTTTATTTTGATAAAATATACACATAAAAATTATAATAATAAATAATAATAATAACCATCGATTTCGTATTCAGGGGCTTTCCTTTCACCGAAAACATCTTGTTCACATCACTTTCGCGAATTGGAGGTTAGGTTGCTACCGCTGTCATTCGTTCTTATGGTTCTAAGAACAGACGTACTTTTTTGTCTTGCCCATTTAAATTATACAGCAGACGTATGAAAAGTATGCTATTTCGTTTTAACACGCGTCAATATTTAGAAATATTCTGTAACGTATGTCTAAAATAACAGCTGAAATCTATGAGTAATCTTCAGCTCTCCCAGTTTTACCTATAGTAAACACTAATTGAAATACATTAATTTACTTAGTAATTATTAATTGGGAACTCTATATCAGGACGAAACTTCTAATTTAGGAATTTCATGTAAAGCTTTTTGTCTCAAAGATCCATAGGAACTGATGCTTTGACAATACCTACTGTCAATAGAATCAAAATTTCTGTCAATCCTGGCTAACTAGGTTTATTTTAATGCAGACACGACCGATCTCAAATAGAATCTCATGTAGCTAAACTATTAATTTTATATATATGGTGATGGTCAGTCATGTGCCTGGCCACATCAGATCTTTTTATTTTGAATTGAAAGTGCTTTTGGTAAATAGCACATTTTTATTTTGTTTATACCATATTCATGTTCGTCGCCATAGCAACCAACTTTGATGCTCCTAATAGAAATATTTGTATGGTACCTCATAAGAAAAAATATTTTAACATCGATTGTACCCATTGACATTGAAACCGACTCCAAATTGTCGAAAAGGCGTGATTTTATCATGTTTGGCAGATGTGTTTAACTCGGATACCCGATAACCTAGCATCTCCAAGAGTCTCAGAAAAGTACATCATAAGTTTCTAAATAACATTACCTATCGTGCTCATCATTAGTCTCGGGTTTTTGAAACGTGAATCCCGGGAATCGAGATTATAAAAAGAAGTTAATTCTCCACTCGAATGTACTTATTTCAGAATTATTACTGATATTCGAACTTAGCTTGTAAGTGTAAGTCTCTGTCTGTGAAAAGTCTGTGGAAATAAAACAGTAATAAAACATAATCAAATATTTCCGAATGCGATTTCTACTGAAAGTACACGTCTTGTAGATTTACGTATGCAACAAACAGTAAAAGAATTTTATTATACGCCATTATAAAATACACAAAGCCTCATCTCGGTAATCCATCATAAAAATATGCATACGTGAAAAGCATTACCAAGACTTTGCATTGCTTACTTTTGAGATATGAGTAAATATGTACATTTTCCCGACATACGTACATTTTTAGCTTTTCGTCATGGCTGCACATAATACTAATTAAAAATATAAACTCTCGGTGTTCGTATTTCATCGCTCCGAACACATCCAGAGCTTGGCAAACCTACATTCAAAATAGTATACATGCAGCCTGTAGACTGTAGAATGGGAATGACTACGACCGAAATAAGCAAGCAACGCAAAAGTTATTAACCCACCACAATACAGTCTTGTACGTTACATATTTTATGTTTATGCTTTATTTTGTAATATCAGCACGTAGGTATAATACGCTTGTGTCGTAGTGTCTTAAAATATAAAATTCGGATATCCATTATTACCGACAAATAAAAACTAATTTCATTTATAAACCTTAAATTATTTCACCTACCATTATTTAATTCTATTAACAAAATGTTGGTAAATTATCCACCATAATGAACATTGAACGGACGAATCCCTAAAAGTAACTAACATGCTGAATAAAAAGAGTTTCGAGCAAATCCAAAACGAAACATCGTGATTAGCTATTCTGGAACGTACACGTTCCATATCCATATATAGATTATACGCATTTGGAACTCTCGTATTCAGTGTTACTCAACTCCGTAATGAACAGTCTCTGTATATATGTATGTATGCTGCCGTTGCAGCTGTAGAGCTTTTTAATTATTTTAAATCCGGAATTTTACAGAACTTTAATCCAATATATGCGAATTGAGCTCTATCATACATGCGGTCGCAATTCCAGATAGTATGCAGTTATTTTGAAAAGCGGATAGAATACAGGAGACACGGGGTCTGTATGACATACAACAGCGTACAGCATAATTAATATTCGGGTCTGAATTCACTACAGTGTAGTAGTTAAATAGAGATTGTGTATTTGTATTGCACATTAGAAACAGTATTTATTATTCTTCTTAACAAACTATGAGAAGCTATATTTACAATCAATATTTGGACAAACTATTATGTCAGATTTTTATCTAGTTTGTTGACAGTCGCCTCAAAACATTTTAAACAAAGTTATCGTTAGTTACGTTCATGTTACGTCAAATTAAACTAATTTTAAGAAATAATTTATTTGATATTAAAATATTTCCTACGATACCTCAGACGACCTGCATTTCATACTTTAGAAACAAAGTAGGTACAAACATAAAATTCATCCGGTTCTCACTAACCGAAAAATGAGATTAAAAAGAGAAGCAGTTAATACAAATAGTAAAAACCTGCTGACTGAGAAAAGAATGGCAAGCAGACACACGACATGACTAAAATAGTCTAAAGCAGATTAGGCAATAGTCCAACAACAATGTATCACAGTACTCTTACTGGAAAGCAACCGAAAAAAGCTCCAAATGCCAATAAGTCACATTCTGAAAATCTGATGGAAACTGGACGTGGGACAACGAACAAAAAGAACAATGTTTGGGAACTTGGAAACATAATTTAAAATCGTCAATGAGAAGATAAAGATACGCACATGAAGGAGAATGACCAAAAAATAAAGCAAAGAAATCATGCTCAGCACACGAACAGAAGTTAAGAAGTTAATCCCAAAATAACCCTAGTTTGTGAGTGGGAAAATAATTAACCAGCTTCCAAAAAAGGCTAAGTTAAATACCTAGGCGTCCAACTGGACCAGCGCTTAACCTGGAAAATCCAGCCTGTTAACCTGTTAACCTAACCTGTTCCCCCTAATTAATCGCAAATCCTCCATACGTAGTGACTGTACCTTATTACTTTACAAATCTCGCATACGATCCCTGGTAACCAATGCCTATCCAGTTTGGAGCAACACGCCCAAATCAAACATTAAAAAACTTCAGGTCCTCCAAAATAAAGTATTAGGAATTGCAGTCGACGCTCCCTGGTATATTAGAAACGAACAACTACACGATGAGCAGAATATCGATTCAGTAGACTCATTTATTAGAAACTCCACCAAAAAATTCTTCAAGAATATCCACAAAGGCGAGGGAGCCACTACCTTCGACATCGGTTAACGCCAACAAACACCTTAGACTTAAAAGAAAACTTTCCCGAGACCTCATGTCCCCAGATGATGACTAATGGAAGCAACAACTTAGCTCTCTTAGCTTGTTATTTAGCTTATTTTGTATTGTCTCACAACCATGATAAAGCAAAATAATAATTATTGTTGAACTGGTTTAATCTGTAATAAAAAGAAAAAGAAAGGCTAAGCTTTCTTCAGGCTAAGTGAGGAACGCAAGCTATGGATGGTGGCAGAAGTGAGTACTAAACCGTGGCGAAACACCAACATAAAACTACGTAAATCGTTAACTACGTTAATCGAGGACATAAATACGCCCCGCCCCATAAAGTCGATCATAAGAAAATAATGATTGACCTGGACGCCGCCCTACATCATCACCCTTCAAAGGCAGCAATTAAGAATGACCACCGAAATAGTCTCAAAATAACTAATGTAAGTACACCAAGTCACAGAGATCACAATAAGAATAAAGATATGCAGGTTCTCAAAAACTTGAAACAAAAAATACTAGACAACAATTTAATTGTTACCAAAGGTGATAAAAACGCTGGTCTAATCATTCTCAATAAACAAAACTATATTGATAAAACTAAACAATTTTTTGCTGAAAATAACATTAGTTTGATTCCTAGTAATCCAAATAGTAAATATACCACATTGTTTAAATCTACAATTAAAAAATGTGAAAACACATTAATAAAATTCAATATGGAGCAACACAAAATCACGGAAATGAATCCCGCCATTCCAAAATTGTATAGTTTGATTAAATCACATAAAACTAACAAACCTATTAGGCCAATTGTAACATCTTGTAATACCACGGCACATAAATTGGCAAGTAACTCAACCGTGTTCTCACAAGACAACTAGCGTTCAGACCGAGATACGAAATCAAAGATTCACGGGATTTTATTAATAAGACAAAACAATTAAACATTAACAAAACATCTATCCTATTATCCTTTGACATAGTAAATCTGTATACTAACATACCCACAAAAGAAACCATTACCATCCTGAAAGAATATTTATCAAGACCAGTTTTTATGCAATCGCACAACATGTTAGATAGTAACATCCGTGACATTGTTGACTTGTTTGATGTTGTTTTAAAACAAAACTTCTTTCAATTCAACCAAAAGTTTTACAAACAAAGCGACGGCCTTGCTATGGGAAATCCCGTAAGTGGACTTTTAGCCAATATATTCGTCGACTATCTGGAAGATCAAATATTCAAACTACCCGAAAGCAAATCTATTTCATACTGGGGCAGATATGTGGACGATGTGTTCTGTGTGTGGAATGATCAGGAGGATAAAATCGAAGAATTCCTAGATAAGATCAACAGTTTATCCAAACTGAAGTTTACATACGAAAAAGAAACTAACAATAAGATTAATTTTCTTGATTTGACTATACACAGAGACAACAACCACTTAAAGTATAACATATTTCGAAAACCTACAAGCACAGACATTATTATCCCTAAATCGTCCCAGCACTCCCATAACATAAAATCAATGGCATTCAACCACTCCATTAATAGACTGCTGTGCACGCCTCTTTCTTCTGGGGACTTTGACCAAGAATATAGTACAATCACACAAATAGCGAACAACAATGGTTTCAGGTCCACAGAGATAGAGGCATTGCATAGGAGAATCAGAGAAAAGCATTTAATTAAGAAAATCTACCCCCACATTACAGTAAAAAAGAGATATATATCCATACCCTTCCATCCTCAACTTTATAACAATATCAAGTCAATCCTTAATAAATATAATATCAACACAATATCAACCACAAGAAATACAATAGAGAAAACATTAATCAACAATAAAGATCAAACACCAATGCTAGAAAAAAGTGGAATTTACAGAATTTTGTGCTCAGATTGTGATGCACAGTACATAGGTCAAACGGGACGTAATTTACAAACAAGATATAAAGAACACACAAAACAAAAAACTTCTACCGTTAATAAACATCTGATGGAACATAACCATAGTACTAATATTGCCAACATAACTTTACTGCATAATATAAAGAAATCAAAGAGGATGGATTATTATGAAATATATGAAATAAAAAACAACATCAAACTTGGACACAACATTATTAATGAATTCACTGATTTTAACGAACGCTATCTATTTGAAATTTTCCAATAGTCTATACATACTGCGCATGAAGCGTACAGACAAACCGTATCAATGACACGAGTCTTCAGTACAGTATAGCATGTCGCCGCTCCATGTTGTTTCCACACATCGTTTTAATATTTTTAATATTTTGACCTACTCGACTGTAAGTGACTTGGTTGTACCATGAATTTATATAAATTGTAATGTCTTTGTTTTTGCTTTTTAGATTAGCCTGATGATGGTCTAATGACCGAAATCGATCGCTTGTAAATAAATTTTAACATTCACAAATAAACACCTGTTTTATTTAACGAATATATATACATCGTGAATGTGTAAGATGGAACTCTTCATACACACAATATAAAACTACGTCTTATCTATATACATATATAATAAATAAATATTGACAGATTCACGGTATAGCAAACATTATCGAAAAAAAAAAAAAACAGACGAAAAAAGGTTTGATCAGAAATTCTCCTGGATATGACGCAGTCTTTTTAAAAAGTATTACGGACTAACCCATAAATTAACAAGTATCTTCCCCTAGCAATCAAAATATTAAACTGTCAGCTGACTGAGTCAAAAAGATGATGAATATACATCATGTATGCATTATATCCATAAGGAAATGAAAAGCAAGTTAAGCTAGCATTATAAAAGAATACTTAGCATCAATCTTTGTTATTAATATTGCTATTACAGCCGTAGATAACAGCAATAAAAAAAGAAGAAAACTCCAAACGAAACAGTTTGGATATTTCCAGTTCTGGAAAAAGTAAAATATGATATCATTAACGAACTCACTAACAAGAAAATAGAACACATCCCAGTACGTAAGAATGACTTCAGCAACACGCAATTGTTGACGTATCCAGCTGGATTTATAAGAAGAATAAAAAGAAAATATATACTTTGGATGGTGCTCCAAAAGTTTCAGCAGCTCCAGAAGTAGAGACGGCGCTACGTAGTGCACCGTGTGAAAAAGTTAGGATTAGCTTACTTATTATTCTACAAAAAAGGGTAAAAATTTCACTTCACTAAAATGTGCAGACAAAACTAAAGAATTTACTGTAGCTAATATCTTTTCACTACAATTGAATATTTAGATTCACAATAGCGTTAGCTACACGTATATTGGATTTTTTGTTTATCAACGGCTACATGACTACTTAAAACGGTCTTATTCCATATTTTGGCACATATTACATAAATGCGTGATAGTTCTTTTGGTTTTTATAAACGTAACATAATAAAAGTACCATTCGAGACTGTTTTTAATGTATTTCACAACACCGGTATGCTTGGTTTTGTAAAATACAGTAATTTTAAATATTAATTTTAAAGCAATGTCCCTTCCCATCATAATCACTGTTTATTTTCAGACAACAAATTTATATACCTACCATATTTCCAGTTCAAGCACAACCATCCGGGTAAATAGCGCACAAAATGTATACCATATAATAACAAAAGCTTTTCTAATTAAACTTTTAGTCAGCCTCCGGGTGCCCGTTTCCAGGCAATCTAGGCACCCATAAAGTATTTGATAAATCCCACATTATGACGGACCTGCGTTCTGTCCGGGAAGGTGGGTATATAAACTTTTTGAGTCCGTCCCATGCCGGCAGCCCGAGCCAGCGGACCATTAATTTCGCGCGACGAAGAGGAGGCAGTAACGCGCGGCTACCGTCCCGGAAAATTAAAATTATAATTTAATTTATAGAAATAACACATGACGGAGTACCTTTTTAACCGGAATTGCACTCGGCCCGAATTGCTTCTCTGAGCGATCTGACTAGCTTACCGTGAGACTAAATTGGAGATTTTCATTATAATTCGTTCAAGTTCACTGCGAATAAAATAAACATATGATTAATTTATTTGATTAAAATAAGTGATATTTACAGAACCAAAATAACAATTTTCGGTAGGTATGTCTACGGAATCTAATGACGTAAATAAATTAAATGTAAACTAAAGTGAACATGTCTTATTTTCAAGTTTATTGTGCTTTTTGTAAGCTCTTCGTAAATGAAGTGCTCCATATGTATTTATAAACACACTTAATGTAAGATAGGTACTTCGTAAACATTTAAGAGATCAAAGTGAGAAATGCCTAATACACATTCTTCTGAAAATTAGCAAAACATGCAAGTTCTTCTCGCGAAAAAGATAAATAAATGGTTTAAATTGGAATTAAAGCAAAATATAATTTGTTTTGGTTTTCAAGGTGTCCAACAAATAACTAAATTTCTTAATTTGTTTTTAATTTTTAAAACAACACCAATTCCTAATTTGGGCCGAAATGTTATGCAAAAGTTACAAGAATGTCCAGAAAAATGGTTTGGTTTGGTTTTGTAAGTATGTTTTTCTTTGAGACCCTGTTATCAAATATCAACAACCTTTCGAGCAACATGTTATTAAAGATTATATTATTCATTCAACTGATTTAAGATTTTTAGTTTAAGTTTTAGTAATTTACAAACAATATTGATTGACGAAGCAGTTTACTAACACAAACATTTGAATATATTTATTGCAGCTGTTTCTTGGAATACAGGAAATACTTTACGAATATATCATAGAACGATAAACAGATTTTGTTTATAATAATAATAATAGTAGTGTCAATACTGATAGATGTTTCAAGTAGCTCCATCCCGATAATTAAACTACAAAAAATCATAGATAGATCAAGATAAGAAAGCTCCACTCTTTCATTTGACCTTCTCATGACAATTTCGATGAAAAAATACTGATTGGTGACAATTTTGTTAAAATGGCGAGAAATTAAGTTTGCATAAGTTTGATTGAAATTTATGACGTTAACAGGTCTGTTATATGGTTTTCTCGTTTTTATAAATGAGGATTCCGTATCAATATTTAAATTTATAATGTTAATTTTGTAATATTTTGAAGCCAGTTTGTGAGCAACCATATTATAACGTCACTGCATCTTTATCGTCGCCTAGTTTGTGTGTTTGTTGTTTTTAAAATTTCATAATGCGTCTTGTCATGGCAGCGGCTGCCATGAAATCAAAACTGAGCTTCCTGATTGGCTATGTTATGTGTCTATCTGTCTAATACACTAAACGTTACAATATCCAACAAATCTGGTTTATTCGTCGGTAAGAAATACCTACATTTTCCACTTTATTGCGAAAATATATGCTTCGAAAATATATGCATAAAGACCATATGTGCTTGACATTATTATATTTTACTACCAAAACAGTTTTATAAAA
The DNA here is from genome assembly GCA_964023965.1 of Melinopterus prodromus. Taxonomy (NCBI): domain Eukaryota; kingdom Metazoa; phylum Arthropoda; class Insecta; order Coleoptera; family Scarabaeidae; genus Melinopterus; species Melinopterus prodromus. Next base: position 15,980,255 of record OZ030390.1, on the reverse strand, counting down.
ATACTACAGGTTATCTCTTTGAAAAATAGTAGAAACTTGTATGGGCCAATTATCAAAAATTACTCTATTTATGAAGTGAACGACTCGCAGTCGTTGAAAATGAGAATCTAACCGCTCAAAAATTAATTTAGCACTATGGTCCAATTTAATCCAAAGTACCATGATCATAACCAAAGGACTTCAAACCAATCAGTTTGAGCCCTGGAAAAATGTACATAACGTACAGTAAGGGGCTAAAGTCCGATGTAGATTTTTAGACTAATTTTAAATTTCCGCATCAATTCTCCATTGTCGTGTTGAACAGCTTGTTACTAAGTGAATGTTGTTGGTGTTAACTTTAATATCGCCGGATTATCTGACGATGGGTCTTGATTTTATATTAAATATTCATTAATCAAAATTTAGAAATTCAATTAAGCTTACAGTTTTTTATAATAACTAGAAGCAAATTTTGCTAAATTTTCCTAATTGCCTACTTACTTAGTTACATGACTACGTAGATATGATTGTCATAATGTGTCATATTTGCTTTAAATATTTTTTAGTGTCCACTGGTGGAATCCCTTATTGGGGGTTACCAGGGACCCAATTCTCGTCATCTTTTTGAAGCGAATGCGTGACTTGACGAATGGAGTAGGGATATCACCGGTTGCCCTCTGGTGCGTATTTAGGTTGTAGCTAAGAACAATAACGCACGCGCCACGCCCATCCTTTTCAATCAAACGTATGGGAACGTATGGGCGTGGCGCATGTGTTATTTTTCTTAGCAACAAGCAAACTTGCTCATAGATACGGGCAACCGGTGATATCCCTACTCCATTCGAAAAGTCACGCATTCGCTTCAAAAAGATGACGAGAATTGGGTCCCAGGTGTGTCAACATAAACATATATAATTTTTTCTTGGTTATTTGACGTCACAGAGTCTCGGGAAAGTAATTTATGGAACATAAAATCCCTGATGGATTTAACAGTTTTGATTTCCACAGTATATAAGTAGTGATAACTGCATGAGGTGGAATTTATAAACAGTAAGCCGTGTGTAGTATCTTTCGATAGATATTTTAATAAGACACAATATTTTGTTGAAAACTTTGTTTACGCAAGAAACCATAATCAGTTATGGGATAGCTGCATTACTTGTAAACATAATTACTATTAATAACCGATAATTACAGGTAATAGTTTTGTATTTAGGTAGTAGAGAAGGCAAGTGATATTATATCGATAGTCAATAATTTAGCGCATCTGATGATGGCGATTGTAAGCCCTTTAAGTCGGTTTTGGACAGACAATAGTCACAAAATATTCTTTTAAAATCGGTATCATGATTTATTTCGTAAACCATAGTATTGAGTAATATTGCTTTTCAATGAAAGATGTTTAATTATTAAATATCTATTCAATGATACTACACACAACCTAGATTTTATTTTGAAATTTTAAAACTGAGTGCAGTTATAAATACTTCCGGTTCGTTCCAGAATTGAAAATAGGTACAACTACAGTCTTCAGGATGGTTTATTGTATGTTAGTGTCTTCCCGAATCTCTGAGACGTCACACACTAGGAAATAAGCCTTGGATAAAACTGGCTATATTTACAGATATAATAACATTATACGATGCCATTGATATTTAGATTTTTTAAACATTTTATATGTATTTACAGGTGTAATATTATCGTATGCACATGGTTTCAGAACTTTAACACAAACTTTGTTTCTCAATTTCGACACTGACAAAAACAACCCCATTGTTACTTAGATATTTTAAACTATTTTTTTATATCCATATGTGTAATATTATTATACTCACTAGGTTTCAGAACTTTAAAACTAAGTTTGTATCTAAACCACCCCCAAAACCCACCCCATACGTGCTAGATTTTTTTTTACTATTTTTGCTGTAGTTGCAGTTATACAATGGTTATACTGAGAAGATTTCAGAATATTCACGACAAACATATTTTTAAACCCTTTAAAACATCCCCTATACGGCTAAAAATTCACTATTTTTTTCACATTTACCAAAATAGATACAATTAATTTTCTGTCAATTATACCGTATTTGGAGTAAATCTTACATCATAGTGTAGATTTATTGATGTTCTGTTAATTATTGTCGTTGCCACTGACAGCTGAAAAACAATTTAATTCAAGAACAAAATTGTAACCAATCATATCGCTATTTCGATCTGTTATTCCTGTCACACATGGCATTATTGAGTACCGCTAACTTTATAATAAAATCACAGCTTACTCTGACAACAACGTGGTGCATTTTACGGTCTATCTTATACCTTAGATTTAAATGAATTTAAAATGTTCTGTATTTACGGATTTTAACTTAATTTTCTTTTCTCAGCGGTATCTGCTACCCACTCCAGGACATGCAGACTCGACTTGGGCAAATTACCTGAAACAAAATAAAACCAATAAGAACAATTGAAATCAATTTGCTAGGGTGAAGATATCCTATACATAGCCAATCCTAATTTTCTTTTTCTGGGATGTCTGCAATTGAGTAGTAAAAAAGCCCTTTTCGGAACTTTCCGCCTCTTGATTGAAAACTATTTAACTTCCATCCCTTTGAATATTGGATACATCGTCAGCCCGGTACGCCCGGAAATGTGAGAAAAAAACCAATTCAATTTCCCCCTAGCAGCCTGCCAGTCAGCCAGCCAGCAGTAGTACTTTTCTTTGCCTCCTCGACCTCTGTCATTCCAGCTTTAAGTTCCAATAAGTTACACGTACTTCCCACGGTCAGAAAAGTTCGTCCGGATTGAACCGAACTGAACAAAAAAAAAGAAGGACCGGCTAGAAGAAGGGCCTTTCAGTACGAATGAACGCAATATTAAATTTTCGATTCGAGGCCATTTTCTACCCAACTGCTGCCACGTCCCATTGTAATAAAGTTTAATTAGCAGCCTTGCTAACTGCCAGTTCTGTTCCACTTAACATTTTGCATTTTACCAAATCGACCCAAAGCGCTGCGATCGCAACAATATCGGGCGCTGGTAATTGAGTTCATTGCGTTTGTTAACATGAAATGCTCGGGAAAATTAATGTGGAAAATATTAAACCGGGAGGCTGTGACACAAAAAACATGCCGTCGAGTTTAGGAATGCAATTAGTAGGAATTACTTGCAGGAAAAAAGTTATTGGAGTTTTAAGAGGAGAGAATTTAGATGTTTTGGCAACTAGCTCGAGAAATTTAAGATTTACGAAACATAATTAATATTCAAACTGTAGTCTGTCAAATTACCTATAGGCAGTGCATTTCTTCTATATGTATTTTTCCGTATAACTAACTGTTTCAAAGATCTTTTAAACGTCAATTTCTGTTTTCTTCTGATTTTTTTTAAATAAAGGTAAAGAAAGAAACATGTTCAAGTAGAATACCTTATCATCCTACTTAGTAATATGTTTTGTTCATAAACATTTCGTAGTTTGCATTTTTATGATGTTTGTATAATTTTATGAATCGGTTATTGTTATCAAAAGTTCCAATGTCCCGTTGAGACGTTATTAAGCAGCATACACTGTATTAGTACCTAACAACAATCATATCGCATTCTGCCTTAAAAGTACAACAAAGAAGGGAAAGGTTGTTATTCTTACAAGTTTCAATGAAAACAAGTTGTCCCACGTTTTTAACCTAATTTGTTGTTTTCCCTACATTAATAAAAAATCTGAAGCATACGCTTGGAGCACGGATTTACCTTCAGCGGAAATAAATTCAAGCATAATAAACAGGGTTTCAATTCAGGCAAACACCTAGCCACCACATTCGCAAACTAACAATTGCCTCCACAACAATAAGCAGTTTTTAAACAATGAACTATGAAAGTGTTTTCCATCTAGATTTCTTTGCGCTGAATATGAATTCGTGCTCTGAACGTGCGTATCAGGACAGTTTTACGCTTTTTTCTAATTTTTTGTTTGTTTGTTATTGTCTGAGGTACATTTCTACAGAGAAACGCAGTCAGACACAAGTGAAAAATGCCCAATGGAATTCACGTGACACTACAAACTTCAGTAAGAATAAAAATATGGAGCAGATGCTCACTATGAGCAAGTACTTCAAAATATATTCTTTTAGAGTACACACTCATTTTTCGTGTAAAAAGAGTAAAGACTATGCATCAATCAACGGCGTTTCTACTGCATATATTTGAAGTAATGGCAGAGTTTTTGTATAACTTCAGTTCCAAAAAATAGTATAAACAAAGAACGACTCTTGTGCACCAGGCTATAAACATTTTTATAGCATTCTTAAGATGAATGTAGAGTGGCTTGCAAAACAGTTTTTTTTAAGAGTTTTGAGAAAGAAGAAACAAAAGCTTTGAAACTATCATGAAATTATGATATTACTTGAAATTGAAAATGACCGGTCTAAAAATATTAATTTTGTTTGAAAACGCGTACACTAGTATTCTACAAAACTCCGCCCGTGTTTCAAGCTCAGTTAGAGCTTTTCCGTGAGAGGATTCTATTTTTGCAAGGATTCCATGAAATCCAGTACTTACGCTTTTATTTATAGAAACTGGAGCATAAACTCGCACTTTCTGCTCATGCTCAGGAGTATATACTCAAAGCATAAGCTCAGTTTTATTCATATTGTTGCGAAGCAAATTACAACGACTTAGTCATTTGTTCGAACAGATTTATAAAAGAACAAAGCCAATGACCCGAATTGCTCAATACTTGCAATTCCCAAGAATGATTTCCAGACGCCGCGTTTGCTCAAAAATCAAGTGAACAACCTCGACGTTTGGTAACCTAATTGATGGTAGTGACGTATTTCGACATTTCATATAAGTAACCGCACAGCGGAGTATCAAGGGGATTGTATTTTAGACATCCGACAACCGTACAAGAAGGCCGTGGCTGGCCTTGTCAGCTGTTTTGTTGACCTGTATCGAACAATATACACGCATGTAAAACCAGTGTGAGTTTTATATTTTACACCCACCCTGGCCTCGACCCATCCCATTATGAGCTACGTAACAATATTACCCATAAGACGTTAAAAATGCTTTAAAATGCAAAAAGTAACAAAGAATTCACCAAAATCTATCCCTATTTCCAATGTTCCCAGATGTTGAAATTATTATGAATCGATAAATACACTCCGCTGCTTTTTTTGCTGTAACTGGGTTGGAGAATGTTGGAAAATAAAATGATAAGGAATAGACGAAAGGAAGGTGACAAAATAGGTTCAATCTGTTAATGGCGGCGATGTGTTTTTGAAAGCACGCTACAGACCGACCGATGAACGCCATCATTTTCCTGTTAAATCGCCATTCCATTCACATTTATTTTACGAACATTGCACTCCAATGTCGTCCCACCGCAACGTCCTCGTTTGCATAGGAAACTGTCCAATACGAATAACTGGCATACGTATCCATATGAATAATGGAAACGCGGTGGAAAGCGGTATGCGCCGTTTGTCATCTGAAGATGTACGCGGGATTAGCCGGAGTACATTTGAAACATTCAGCTCAACCAAGAACTCCAGAAAGAGCTCTTCGCCTGGAACATGTGCGGTACGATGAACCGGTACGCTACATACGTATGTATGTGCAAATATCCATCCCAGAGAACTAGCGGAACAGTTTAATCACTTTGTACACGGGATAGTAAATCAATGCCCGGAGTGCTGCAAGCACGTTCCAGTTCCTAGCGAGCAACACTGCTAGTAGCAAGGGAAGTAAAGTCGACGGAGTGTTACTCTTTTGCGCGTGTGTGGGGGTTAAATTTCCAACTCGAATGGAATTAGTGCTACAGTGAAATAAAAGGGAGGGAAAGGGCGAGGAAGGGAAGGGAAGCCACCAGCCCCTGGGTAACTAATAGTTACTTTACACTAACAACCAATTTAATTATGTCTTTGCCGGGGAAAGAATCGCACCCAACTGCACAGAACCGACGAGGTCGGTGTTCGCTGAATAATGACTTTAGCGCGTTTACTTAGTTTCTTTGTACCCATATGTATACAGTTCTTTTGGAACGGGAAACCTGTTCTATAATTTAAATATACAGGATGTTTCAGACATAACGGCGAACTTTGATGCAGCATATGCACAATATGGGCGTAATTAACATGTTGTGTCAAATAAAGTGTGGTCTAACTAACAGAGTTCTTGCGAAAATTAATAAAGAAAAACGGAGTCCGACCATGTTTAGCTCAAGTAAATCGTCAACAGGCTACCGCAGTTGTGCTGCAACTGGTGATAAAACTGTGGTGTTTCGCGCTTAGAGAAACATTCAAGTACAACAGTCTGGTCATATAGTAGTCAGCTGTTCATTAAAGCATATACAATTAGAACCTTTTGGATTGCTGAATCTTAATATGGGTGTGTTTGTGTAGAGTTTTATATGTACCAGAGACGGACGGATGGCAATTTTATGCGACAGATAACTCGCATGCTAAATAACTTTTTCGCTTTGTTCTGTCCACCAGAAATCACTTTGCAATCACAATTTTTGTAATATCCGTGTCAGATTTCTGGATTAGGTACTAGTGCTGCCAATCCCGGGATTACGGGACCCCGGGATTCCGGGACCCCGACAAATAATGAGTTTTTTCGGGGTCCCGGGATTATAAATCTAAATCCCGGGAGACCAAAAAGTTAAATTATTTTCATATTTTTTTGTTAATTGGCGAAATGTGGGCACTGATCTACAATAAATCAATTGTGCTGCCATTTTTTAAGTATGAACTTCAGTCTATAATAGCACCCTTACGGATTAAATTAAGTATCAAGCATAAAATGTTCGTTTACAACAACATGTTGCTATAATAGGACGAACAGATTTTGCAAGGAGTAGATATAATTCAATACGTAGGCAAATATGAACCTTTTCAACTAGCTTAAGTCTTCCTAGTTACTATACTACCCTCCACAAAAAATACAGGCTGTATATAAAAATAGAAAAAAAAATAAAATTAAAACAATTGTGACGGATTTCTTTACCTGTATTCAGAGATTCACTACAGACTATAAAATTAATAAATGGGACCGAAATATTTATGTACGAAGCATCTCGAGTTTGTGATGATCTGTGACAGCGGTAATTCATTTTTGAAGTCATGTTTGACATTTCTTGTTTTGTTTTGTCAAAAAGTGCATTTAGATAAAAAATCAATTTCTATATCGTGGGTTGGGCTATTTGAACTGTATTTGCGAAAACCGAAAGACGTACAAGTAATATTAATTTTTTTTCATGACAGGAAGTTGCACTGCATATTACATTTGAATAATAAATAAGTTCACTTGAAAACGCGTTTAGAACTAGGTCTTATATAAGTCATTATACCTATTTCTTTTTTGTAAACAATAATCGTTTTACAAATGAAAATGTTTAACGACATACTTCGTCAAAGTAATATTATTGGTTACTATTATGGTGACATTATTACAGGCGTTATGTAAATTTTAAATAAATCAAACATTATGGCCACAGCCTGGATTGGAACCAGTAGCTCAGATTGGAGAGCATTGTGCTAGAAACGCAAAGGTCCCTGGTTCAAATCCAGGTTGTGGCTGTAATTTTTGATTTATTTAGAATTTACGTCCCGTCTGTATGTCGCCATAATAGTAAGCTATAATAATTGTTTTATTTAAAATGCAAACAGCTAGTTTACTTGCATAATGACTATTCTTGAAACATTTTACAAAAATGTAAAATGTTTATACAAATTTAAAATGCAAGAGCAAGTTCTTATCTAATAGAGTTTACATTTTGTTTATTAATGATTTTAATACGCACACTTTGACCCCTTTTACCTTTTAAACCATCAATTTAGGTTTTCTATTTGTAGCGTAAAATTTTAAAACGTTGGTCAAGTTTTGGGGAAAAGATATTGTCAAGTATATTTTAGGCGTTTCTTACTGACTGGATTTGGTAACTATTTGCATCCTACGTTTTAATCCGGCAACTTTCTATTTTTCATGAATCCCAGGATCCCGGGATTACAAAATCTTTAATCCCGAAATCCCGGGATCAGTACATTGTCCGGAATTGGAACCCCTATAAGATACGTAAGATTATATCTAATTATGCTATTTTATATTGTACGTAAGTTTGGAATCATCTTTCGGTCATGACGATCGGCTATTCACCAGGGCAGGCCTTAAAGAATCTCTTTACTACAATTTTGTCAGTAATTAAAACTTTTAAAAGCACTATACCCTATACACTATACCAAGTGAGACATAACGCAAATTGCTAAAAAAATAATTAGTATATTATTACGACAATATGAAGAATATCGCGATTTTGCTTCTAGTGTTTTAAAAACCAGAAAAAATGGACGATTGATTTTCCCAATTAAATTTAACCGTAGGTTGTACTTGGTACAATAGTTTGATACTTCATCTAAAAAGATATGAGGAGCGGTACAAGCAACTAGACACAAATAAAATAAGTTAATGGGATAAGAATAGACCCACGAATTCCACAGAGACAGAAATAATACCGTAATATTTCTGTGATATAACTGTATTCGTTGTTTGAGCAGCTAAAGCAAATATGACTGAAACTTAACAGGGGTTGAACGCAATGTACATAAAGTAATCCAATAATTGTTATTGATTTATTTGATCACATATAGTAATATAGATAATATAGAGGTAGAAAGAAAACCGAAAAACAATTTGCTATTAGGTATATTCGTACAACCCCGTAAAATATGATTACTTTCACATAATGAATAAATTTGCTGTACGTCGTCATGTAGAACATCAGAAAAATGATTCTGCGCCCATTTAAATCTGTTTGCTTCTAACAAACAACGACAAAACCATACTCATCAAACATAGTCTTTAAAACGTCAATCTTCCTCAATTTCTAGAGAGCGTAGGGTATAGAATATAGTCGTGCTAGACATATAATCAATACATTCGTGCGATATGTTTGATAGAGGGTGATGTATTAGATTATTAACAAACTACAAACATGCGTTTAATAGTAATTTAACCAACAAGTATATTAAAAAGAGCCCCATATCCGAAATTTCAAAATTTTCTTATGTCATTGACTTGTTCTTGTTTTTATGCAGTTATTTTTGAAAATTGACACTGACAGTTTCAGGCTATAATACAGGCGTTCTACTGGCTATAACAAATCAAGCATTAATAGAAATCGTGTATTTACAGAGCGTTTTAAAAAATAATTCTCTATTCAGTAAAGATACTCATAAATTAACCATAAATGAACTAACCATAAAGCGCATTTTGACTTTTACTGCTGATATTATTAAATGATTAAACGAACTTACCTTAGTGAAGTTCTATCATAATTATATGATCTTTCCATCCGGAATATGACAATATAGTAGTCTCTTTATTTCCACAATAAGCCACGTGTCTTTAAAGCCATGGTATCGAAGAAATGTCCAGTATGACAGGTATGGGTAAGCCGGCCTTGGTATATATCAGTATATATCTGACATTCTCTTGAAAGCATAGGGTCTCTAAATTGGTCAGGGTTCGGGAAAGTCTAAACAAAGGAAGGGTGGGTTATGTCATATTCCGGATGGAAAGATCATATAATTATGATAGAACTTCACTAAGGTAAGTTCGTTTAATCATTTAATTATATTTCCTTTCCATCCGTTCATATGACAATATAGTAGATGTTTAAAGCACAGAGCAATTTAGAGCCAAAACAGCATTATCGTCTGTTTATGAATAAGAAACAACAAAATGCACTTGAAAGAACATGTTAACATTTTGTTAACATGTTATTGCAATATATCGTTATCATGTTATTCAAAGTTAAAGAGTCAAATGTAAAAACTTTCATCAAACTTCTTTTCATGCATGCAGTTGTAAAATTGAAGAACAATTGCAAAATTGTGGGTATTTCAACCAATTTAGGCAATTCAATCTGCCAACACAAGACTAGATGCCAATGCTTGCATGACTTGTGACAAGTGCATGAAATACATTTGGAGAAAGGTAATTATCGGGTAATTCCGTCATCGAAGAAAGCAACCATATGCACGTGTTTCGGACTATTAGTCGTCATCAGTACGGAATACATATGAATCAACTTTTAATAATTCCAATGTACTAATCAGTATAAATACTTTAATATACCTGTCTATGTGGCCCTTTTAAGCCTATAAACAATAAGAAGGTATATATCATGATGTAGACCTTTGTAAATAATCGGTAAATGTACTTTGTAAAAAAGATTAATATTATAGATAAACAATCGTACCTACAGCAACCGATAACACACATTGATGTATATCAATAAAGACTGGAATTAATTTCATATGGTTATGAATAAAATTAGACGTTTAATAACCATTGGGAAAATCTTTGAACGCGATGAGCAGCGGACAAAGGCAAAAGTATAATTAATTAGATCTTTTAATTAGGCTTTTTTTATTTCAATAAGTCTAATGGTGTCCCATATTTGATATGCATATTGTTCTTTACTGCCTCGAAAAGTAATATAATTCAATACAATTGCTGAGTACCAAGTAAAAACTTAAGCTTAGTTGGACGGGACTTAACACCGTTTACCGGTAGTTTCAGATAACATGAGCGGTCTAAACTTTATCCACAAATAATAAAGAAAGGGTATCCAATAAATTCCTTGGTGTTTTGATGGCTCAGCATCTAATTTACATATGATTGACTATAAAGACAACTCTAGACTGTTTTGACTGTAGTCATGGTGAACTGTCACTTAAAGAACTAACCCAGCCGCGGCTGCGCGGTTATTATTGTCCAGAAGTAAAAACACAAATTATTGGTAACGGTTCACAGGAACGTATCAACAATGAGCCGACCTCCGTATCCAAATGGTTAATATAAACCAGCGATCGCCAACTTAGGGGTCCGCGTACCCCCAGGACTGGAGCAGACTTATGGGACTGCCCGTGAGCGGGAGAAGGACCGCAGATATAAACGGTCCATTTAGCTGCTCCAAGTTCACGCCCTTGGTCGATCCAACGCAACAAACAAAGTAATTGCCCCGTTAGCGTAACTTTTGGGATCCATCTTAGACCCAATTATTAAGTTTGTTATTGTAACAAAACAAGTGTAAAAAAAAGATAAATATATCTTTCAAGGCTTATATTAACAGTCAGCTGCCTATACAGGAGTGTCAGGAGTCTTTGATTTGCGTGCCCAAACCGCTCAAAATATCTGAAAAGTGCAACAGGCATTTCTTAATGAAAGAGTAAAAAGCTATTGGGCAGACTCCAAAAGGTATTAATAGTCATGGTACTAATAGTCATATAAAACATATGACACACACGCATGCAAAGTTGCGAGGACGTAATGACCGAAGGAAGTAATAACTTCGTTGTGGAGGATACGCAAGTTAATAACGTTGGAAATTTTGGTCAAATAGGCAATTTAAATGAAAATTCCCTTTATCTCAGCCCAAATGTCGCTTTAATTTATGTGAATTTAAAAATTTGCAGCAGAATTATGAGCAACATCTGTTGATTTCATACCTAATCCCTAGCCGGTTTAGAGCTTGGTTGACATCTATCCTGTCAACAGGGAAAGGCTTTGTACAATAGGACAACTGCGGTTGTAACGGCCAAAGCGCACAACTGAAATTTGTTGTAGGATTACTTCTAGGAGAGTATTCTAGAGGTGCAAATATAAGAAAGAATAAAGAATGTTGTTTGCCACAAAAAAAAATGGGGGACTTCAGCCGCTATGAAATTAGGTTTTTTAACCAGGAACAAACAAGCGTGCCCCGATTAAATACTTTTCGGTACAAATAAAAGTATAGAAGGCGTATCCAAACATTGAGTAATCCTTTTGGCAGCAAAATTAATTAGCTGAATTCAGTTATCAGATATTAGTCTATTTTTAATGATCTTGAAGCAAAATCGAGTCTAACTTATTTTTAGAAAACAAACAAATTTTACGTCCTAAACATCCTTGGGATGGTTTGCTTAATCTGTCAAATGCTCGACAGCAATTTTCTTGATACAAAGTATTGCGATAGGGATATCTAAAAGTTCATTTGAAAACATTTCAGTCTTTATACGGAGTGAACCACCTTATATAGAGTCATCTAATGACAGCACTCAAGGCAAGAATATGGTAGCTAAGGAATGTTGCTTAAAAGACAAGACACTTTCTTTAAAATAGTCTTGTATAAATCGAAATATATTTCAAATTATAAGGCAACATTAAAAATTTTGCCAATCTCCATTATTTTGAAATATTCTCTCTGAATATTTAGAGTTTGATTTTAATAATTACTAGAGTAACAGAGTAATAGAGCTATAATTCACGAACAGAATTTTGCAATTTTGGAAAGTGATGACAAATCTCAATCTCCACTAAATTTGATTTACTATTAGAGCCACCCGGTTCTTCTTTCTTAAGAAAATTTGGGGGCAGAAACTGATCAGAAGAATTGGTCCACCTTGATACAACATATCTTAGTCGGCGCTGAATAACGACCAAATATGGTCACCCAGATTCTTTGCCCAATGTACGCATTTCAATATGGTCTAATTACTGGCTTCCGATAGGAAACGTTCCTGGTTCTGACGGTTGGGATATTGTATACTGGTACCAAATATAAGGATGTCTGCCTTGAAAGGGTACTTTAGAGCAGTCATCAGCGTCCCAGGATATTGCGCCAGAATTCGCAAGATACAAAAAAAAAGTTGATCTTTGGTCTCTGCATATTGTTGAATAGTTCGATATTCACAATTACAAAACTTCAACAATCAATAACTAATCGATTGGGGAGTTGTTGATGACCTCACTGTGAGGTTTGTCTAACTTAACGGTAAGTCGCCATAATTATTGAACACAAAGTAATAAACTGAGGAACCTCAGTTTGATCCACTAACTTTGCAAAATAGACCATAATATTTTGATGCACATACTCCTCCCCCAAAACTGAGGACTATTATTCTTTTAGTATTCAAATATGTTGAATCTCAAAAATCTGTAAAAAATTATTTAATTTCTGGACCAGTCTACGGAAATTTTATAGTGTTTATACAACACTGAATTGTGTAATGCATTACTGAAATTACAGCTTGGCCAATGTCGGGAGGAGGCGCCGACAGCTGGGTGTCAGCAAAAGGTACACTGGCTGGGACCACTGCCAGATAGATATATCTGGCGGCACTCTAGAAGTTTACTGGGTGCTCTCGGTGTACACCAAGAGTAGCTTTCTGTCACTTGTGGTCTTCTTGAAGTGGTGAATGATAGAATAACGCACCACTGGTGTCCGTCGTCTTGCCCAACATGGATCAGATGTCAGAATGCAGCTTATGACGCACAACAACACGGCCCTCTTCTACATGCGTGTAACTGAAGCCTAGGCATGCCCGGAGGTGGCACTGACGTCTGTGTGTCAGCAAAAGGGCACTAGTTGTGGTTGTGACCACTGCCTGCCAGATGCATCTGTCGGTACTCTAGAAGAGTACGGGGCGCTCTCGGTGTTCATCAAGAGCAACTTCCTGCCACTTCCATAAGAACACGACCTTCCTCTACATGGGCTAAAGGAAATGTAGGTAAAGGTAAACATTAAAAAAAGTGCAGACCTGACAGCTTGTCAATTTTGACAAAAAATCACTGTTAGTGACAGTGACAGTGAGTGCCGGGTCCATGCCATTCTCCTTGGTATTGTTGAGATCTTCAACGACTAAGCTAACTGGTTAGGTTAAGATTTTGAAGAAGCCGGACGGTAAGCGATGTTAGGCGAGCCAAAAATGTCACCATCTGGTAACAGTAGGGCAACCTCCTCTGCATCGTTGAGTGCTTCATCGATGATCGATATTCCGGCAATAGATCCGGGAGTAGATCAATCAGTAACGCTAAGCCAGCTGGTTAGGTTAAGATTTTGAAGAAGATCTCGCTGTTAGAGATGCTCCAGATGATGTGGGTCCAGTCCAGACTTGATTACTTCCATCTTCCGTTGGTCCCAGGATGCTCCCATGGCTAAAATTTTAAGCTCTGGTAGAGAGCTGAAAAAATGTGACGTGACATATCACGTGAAAAAAAAAGAATGTCAGATATATACTGATATATACCAAGGCCGGCTTACCCATACCTGTCATACTAGACATTTCTTCGATACCATGGCTTTAAAGACACGTGGCTTATTGTGGAAATAAAGAGACTACTATATTGTCATATGAACGGATGGAAAGGAAATATAATTATTATTATTATATATGCAAAAAATACACAAAAATAACACCCTTCGACAAAAATCATCTAAAAAATAAGGCAATATTTAGTGTGGTGTAATATAGGAATCAGACCGGTAGAGTCAAATATTGCAACTATAAAAAAGTCGAATGTTGGCACTTTGGCACATGCAAACGCTACCTATAATTCAAGTAAACTATTGGTTTCCTCGTTGAAAAGTGCTGTCCCAATGTTCTGGTTGCAAACGTCAAGCTCCATTAGATTTTGATAAACAGCAAAACGAAATTTAAAAATACTAACTTTTGTTTGATATTTACGTAAAAAGGTAGGCAGGTTTGATCACAAGACGTTTGGAGCATTTCCAATAACTTTTAAACGTATGTACATAAGCATATTATTCAGTAACAAAATAAAATAAATTACGTGACAGCAATTAGCAAGCCCGCTTTAACTTTCAGTGTAAAAAAACTCTACCAAAAACTTCCATGCACTTTCTGTACAATAACTTTTCATTTGTAAGCTAAAATTGTTCTGTTAGAATAAATTTCGACAGTGTGGTCTTAACACAACACGCAGTTAATTGATAAAATTGCAGCTTTCACCGACAGCCCCAGGTTGCAATTACCGGGCCTGATTAAAATCGCCGGTTAGACTGCCGGGTCGCTGACAGTTCGCCGCGAACGCGACCACCTTTTTGCCCGAAATATTTAAATCCCCGGCTTGTATTGTTTTCAGAGATAATGTTTGTTTGCGGGTAGATTGAAATTAAATTGAATACCATGAATAAACAAACAAGGCGAATGAAAGTTGGCCCCCGCAGAGCAAACAGAATAACAACCCAGGAATAAACGATATGCGCCTGGATGTTGTTATGGCAACCTTCGGTGTCTGTATTAGAGATATATACGTCATCTTGCCTATACCTTATTTTGTGGGAGTCGTGAATTGATGTTATGGTAACAAAATGGTTCGTTATTGCTTGTAGAGTGGTGTAGCCAATATTTGAAATATTCTGCTGTCACCTAGAACTTAAATATATTGTTTTTAAGTTTATGGAGGGTGTTGCAAGTGAGACTTACTACCTGGATCTATTCAAAGGGGTGGGGGTTCTTTGCAAGTAAGAAAGATGGTATTTTAATTATTTTTGTATGATTTTATTGTGATACATGTTTCGCATTTGACACATTTTCTGTATTTAGTTCAGTTGAATAGATACAAATAATACCAGTAAGGTAAATGCCCCAAATTCACACAAGTTACGGAATTTGTCCAGGATAATTTTCTTTTGTGTTTTCTTCTTTTTTATTAACAAATTATCTCTCCAAGCATTAGATAATAATGCTACCGAAGAACCGTTTCTTTTTACTTTATTTGGCTGTTTCAGACCAGAATAATGATTTTTAAAAGGAGCTGGTATGAGTTCATCTGTGAACTCCAAAGGTGGTGTATTAATACTAAAATCGCTACTCTCTGCGATGTCTCTTTTAATGATGTCCGTAATTCGGACACTCTTGTCGGAATTTGGACAAAATGCGTACAATTAATTGTAATATAGAAAACGATGTAAAATATGTTATTTTCTTGTGCAGTAGAGCGATATGTATTACATTTAACCATGTACACAATTCCTACACACAAGTCTGATTTAAGGACGTGCTATATCTACATGTACCTAATTCCGACACACCTAAATTTGTAAATAATAGTGGTTAAAAGAGTAGTACACCGTACTTTATCAAAGCAAAAAAAAAACTATTTGGTGAGGCAAAATGTACTATGACAAATAAAAAAAACTTGAACGGGTATTAATCAACAATTTATATTAGTCCAAAATACCGGGACAAAATTGTAACGTCATAAAACATTGTTACAAAAAGACATCCACATACAAATATAAACATTATTGTCAGATTTTTTTGTCGAGAAATTTATTAAGATTTATTACTTAAAGACAAGAGTTTTGTCAGCTCTATGTATCATTCACGAAATTAACACTACAGTGACGTCTACGTTTCGTACGCGATATTTAGTCCTGGACGATATTTAGTCCAGGGAACGCCTGCAACAACATTTTATCGCATTTTCTTGCCGCTCTTTAAGCCGTTTCGAGCTTGAAAATGTCAAACACGGAACTGTCATGTAATTGATCCGTCGTCATGGCGACACGAGTAGAAGTACACTCCCAAACCGATATCCATAAATTTACGCAAAATGAAGGAAAAAAATACGAAAACTGGGCAAAATATAAACAAATTGCCACCTATGCATTAAAGAATCGTGTTTCGAGCCATAAATGCCGCGGTAGATCGCCCATTGTTGCTTCTCCACATATCCTTTGATGACTTAAGGTGTCCAATTTACGGGAAAGTGCTGAATGGGCTGTACCCGCTCCAAAAATGTTTGCAACGGAATTCAAGTGGCGAAATCGTCGTACGTCAATTTTTCGCGAAATATTAAGAAAAAAGGGCGGTAAATCCACGATTAGCGAGTCCACGCAGCAGCAAAACGGCATTTTCGCGAGGAATGACGCGAAACTCCCGCAAAGAATACTTACCATTTGTCTTTTAGTTATATTATATACCTCAAAAAAGAAACGAAACTCACATATATCCTTTTGTTTTCAGTGTGATTGCGATCTTACACTTTATGGTATGGTAGAGTTGGGTCGTATGGCATGTGTGGCTTTCGATATACTTTAACCTAAAAGATATTTTGTATTTCCCATATACAGTAGAGCCCTTCGATGTTGAGCCTTCTCACGAAGTCAGTAATTGTTCGAAGTGTAAGTTGTGACAGCTCTCCTGGTTCAATGATGGCGGCTACGAAGTGGTTTTGTATTATGCGCATTAGACCGTCACATTCGCACAATAGGCCTCTCGGGGGAGCCCCGCAGAATCTACAGTCCGTGTTGTTTGACCAACCAATTTTTGTGAGATGATATCTCAGTGGATAATGTCCTTGTACCTTTCGAAATATGAGTAAATTGCGTATAATTTTTTTAAATAATAAAGACATAAAATTATAGATTTTTTTTTAAATTTTGCACGATCCACGGTGTTAAAGTTGTCCTCGTAACGAGGGTTTGAAGGTGAAAAACGTAAAGGTTTCGTAACAACTTGGTCTGCTTCTCTCTATTTGAAGAGGTAAGAAATTGAAGCATTTTCCTCAAGCAGAGAAAGAAATAATTCGAAGTCGTTGAACGATTAAAAAGTTAGAGCGTCCGCGAATTTGATACACGTTTCGAGAAAAACAAGTCGGAAAACTTTTACTTCTTAACATCTTTTTTATATATGGATTCATTAAAAATTATTACTTTACACGGCATAAGCACCTATATCAAATCGTTATCTACTGTGTATCCAAAATTCACATTCCTACATTAACACATTGCTGAAAATTTATTACAAAAATGCATGCATAAGCCCTTAAACCGTAAAAATCGCGAGGGTAGAAAAACCATTTCAGTTTTAATAATATAATAATATTTATTAAACTCTGTCAAAACATAAAACAAAAAACATGTACTGTTGCATGCACCATATAGTATATGCTAAAAGGACCCCATATAAATGCATAAAACGTTTTTCCTAAAATGTCTACAATCCTCATAGGAATCATATCAAACTTATCACTCGGCTAGGCGTAATATCCAATCGTATGTTTCAAATATGAATCGCTTTGCCATTAAATATTCTCGCGCCATCTCACCGCAGAAATGCCTACTACGTTCCACGGCGTCGCTACGCTCTGTATGATATCGGACGGCGACGTCGTCTCTCGCCTATAACAGACAAAGGAATATATCCGACGGCCGGGGACTGAAAATGCAAAGGTGTCATGTATGACAAAACGATGCAGCTTTTGTTTATCGGCGGAGAAAATTGCACCTACGAACGCCTGAAATCCCTCAACGTCCCACAGCGAGGATACGCTCGAAAACATCTGACAGTCGCACGACCCAGTCGCAGACATCTCATAATAAATAAAACCATGTTTACAATTTTGAAAGAATTTGAGAGATTTTTTGGGTGCCTGGCGCCTCCACCATTTTTATAAGTTTAACTTTATTAGCCAGTTTATTAGACAATTGATAAAAACAACAAATAACTAAGAAAATTTTCTAAATACCACAGCAACGTAGGAAAATAAACATACTTACACTCAATGATCTCTAATAATATGGAAACAAATTTAATCTGTGTCCGCTTTCTGAAAATTTTAGTGTATTTCTTGCAAGTTAGGAAAAGGTATCACAATCATGTGGACTTGAAAACGGGGTTGAATAGAAACTTAACGAGATTTGGTGTATTGAATCCTGTACAGAAATTATGAGCACTTTTATGAAAGAAAAATAATATTAGTTCAAATTATGAACAAATACTCGAAAATCTGGGCAATAATTAGCCGATAAATGGAACTGAATCGAGAACATCGATTATCATGGTCAAAAGGCAGTAATGTTGCTATGCTTGTTATGATTAGGAAATTATTGCTGAAGATATATAAAATCTGAGAATGCCACTTCATGCTACTCGAAAAATATCTCTAACGTATTATTTTCATGTAATTTAACAAATGTCAGGATATTGATATATGTTTATTGAAATATTAAATTGTTGACACGACAATGAAAAATAACTTAATTTTAAAGATTTTCAATTTTTCATTAAAATCTCGATGTCTAGAATTTTGATGTCTATAAATAACTACGTTGTTATATTCGATGTAAATAATTACTTAAAATTATAGATTGTATTAATGTTCATTATAAATTGAAAAACTATAAACTATGTACTAGGATCGTCCTTACTTTTTTAACTTTTAACAATTTTTAATTTTATTTACTATTAAAAATAGAGCTTCAAAGCAGAGCATTTCGCATGATTCAAAGGATAAAATTTCTCTAAAATCGAACAAGTAAGAACTGTTTTTGTTTTTCTATCTTTTCTGTTGAATTTTATCTGAACGCAGAAATTCTAAATTGTACATATCTAATTTTAAGAAAACAACATCCATTTTAGTTTTTTTAACACTATAAGATGACTTTGTTGTATTATTTAACAAATTAAGTCCCGACTTAGAAATATGCATCTTGATATATACACACAAAATATAACGAGACTACTCTGTACATTAACAAACTTCTAACAAATTCCAAACAAAATACTTCACGACTTAAATCATAGCAAAATAAAAATATCGGACCTTAATTTTTTATCAGACAAGATTTCGAACAAAAAAAAACTTCTACTTAAAAACTACAGAGCATATACCAGAGCATATAAAACTATTTCGCAGAAGAACTAAGGCATGCATTCTATGAAACCATTCAATATAAAACTTATAAATAAAACTTCTGTTGCAACGAATTTATTACTTAAGTTTTTGATTAGTTACTTTTTGTTTTATGCAAAACATGTTGAATTAATGCACATCTTAATTTATTTGCTTCCATACCTGATTCATGTAAGAAAATTCTAATGTCCAGTCTATGTACAGACATATTCATTATCAATATTCATTTTCGTCAATTTAAAAATATCTACTGTAAATACCCTAAATAGTAGTTTTTCTAGTAGTTACTGAAAAACAAGAAAAAACGAAAAAACACAATTTTTATTTTCGCCAAGATCCACGCGAAAGAAAGGTTTAGAGAAGGCCTAATATATTTTTCCATAGCTATAAAAATAAATAAATATAAATAAATAATCATGTATATCATCCATCCACATAACTGAAAAATAAGGCGTTAACTGAAAAAAGTTTGAGGTACAATTTAATATTATTTCGGCGTCCCTAACACGTATTTCACTAACACTTGGACAGAGCCTGTATGATAATATATTATTTGATGAGAACGTAATGTAGGCTATAATTCAAGAGCGTTATGTTCATAACAAGAACTATCCGAGTGAATTACAAAAGATAACAATTTTTACAAATTACCTACAAAACGCATGCCATTGTCAACTGACAGTAGTCTGTGATAGTTGGTGTGATGGTTGTAAAGTAAACAGTTTCATAATCATTAAACACCAAACTGTCATCATACAACACCGAAGTATCATCATACACGCTGGTATTTATTACGCTAAGAATTATGACCTCAAACATAATACGTAGGTACATAATGAATGTATTATTTATAAATCGTAGATAAATAGCAAAAATACCCGCAACTCTACATGGGTGTGCTCAGAAACAACACTCAATATACTCACTCCGAAGCGGCGCACATTTTCAACAAATAAATTCTTGTTTACCCTTTGAAGCAAATAGGATTAAAATCAAATGCAAAGTGTGTCAGCGCACCCCTGAAAATAAATATCAAACTTACAAGTTTCTAGACCCCTCACTGTTTAACAAAGCGTTGCATGAATGGTGTAACTTTAAACCAGGTTGTATGTGGGGCATTATAAGTGCGGGACCCTCGTAATAGATGTTACGGATACTCCAACTTTGTGTGTCTACCTTGGTGCTGCTACTGCTAGCAACACACTTCAGCACGTTAATTACTTCAGGATGGTTTTAGCTCGGAGCTATTTCAATGCTAGTCGAGATTTTCTTATATTAAAATGCGCAAACTATAAGTTGTCGGGCTCAATAACGTGCACCGTGCTAACTAAACACAATCTAATCGTTGTATATTGTATATTATGAGGAAACAGGACGGAACTACATCAGAACATTATCAACTATGCCATGATTACATTCGTGGTATAAAGGTGTACTGGAAACTACAGCGTTGTAATGTTTTTACAACATGCGCACTGTTCAGGGTGTATTGTCATGTTTTGTAGTATAAAATGTAATGATTAAGCCAGCATTAAATATAATACAGCGCTTATGTTAAACACTTAAAAACAATACATTACCAGGTAGTGAGGTCACATGTTGATTCATTCTTATTTCCAATTGCAAATTTTATCTGTTTTTGTTTCGTTTGCTCTAAAAATTGTCCTCTCATGATCAAAACTATCAACAGTAATAATTAAAATGGATTTTTATGACTTAAAAAATTCGCCTGAAATTCCATTTTATTTAATCAAAATGTACCTTTAAAATAGAAGTTTAGAAATTGAATAGTCACAGTCCACATTTCATTTTGCATAAAAATGTTGATATACGAGCAAAAGTCGATAACTATGATTGATGGGAAATTGATATGCAGATAAAACTGTCAATTTATTCTCTTACTATAACCACCATCAAAACGTTTGGACATTTTTCTAAGTCAAAACACCACATCCTAGTATATTCTTATTATATTCTTATATTTGTATTACTGCGCATGCGTTTGATTCCGGTTTTCACCATTTCATGCAAGTGTAACATATGTATGGGATATATGGACGACTTCGAATAAAGCTCTGAATGAAGACAGTGGAGTTTTATTGCTACACCCTTCGAAGTTACGAATAATTACAATAGTTTACATCTACATACGAACATAACATTGGCGACGAGGACAAGCGAACACACGCAATTACAAGGTACATTTCCTACATTTTTCTACGCCTGCCTGAAAAAAAAAAGCCATGCCTGCAGACACGAAAGACGATACACCACGTGTTACAATTCATACAAATTTCAACATTGACCCGTTCGACGCCACGAAAAGTAACTGGAACAGATGGATAAAACGTTTAGAAGGGGCTTTTACCGTTTTCAATACAAAGGATGACCAGAAATCGCAGTTTTTACTACATTACATGGGTACAGAGGCATACGATATCCTGTGCGACAAAACAGCTCCAGCTGATCCCGAAGACAAAACCTACGACGAAATAACCACGTTGATGAAAAGCCATTGGTCTCCAGAGCCACTGGAAATCGCGGAAAATTTCAGATTTCGCAAACGAGAACAAGCTGAGGGGGAAACCATCAGGGAGTATGTTGCAGCATTACAGCGCCTGTCCATCCATTGCAAATTCGGAGAATACCTAAATACAGCGCTAAGGAACCAGTTCGTATTCGGTCTGAGAAGCGGAAAAGTTCAGTCAAGATTGTTGGAAGTCAGCGATTTGACATTCAAGAAGGCCGTAGACATCGCCAGCAGCATGGAGATGACAGCGAAGGACTCCGCCGAATTGCACAAGCAGCTGGAACCTGCTAGATGTTCTTCGGTAAACGCGGTACGTCCACATTACAATAATACACATAAAAAAAATACGTATAACTTTAGAAGTAATAGCAATTTTACTAATTCTAGTAATATGAAATGTTATCGATGTGGTGCTACTAATCACCTTGCTAATTCATGTAATAAAACAAATTTAACGTGCAATTTTTGTAAAAAGAAAGGCCACATCGCAAATGTTTGCTTGAAAAAGAAAAAAACCGGTCAGTTTGCAAACCTGATAGAGGAAAATTCCGAAATAGATGAAATTTTGAACGTAAATGAAAATACAGATTACCGTACTCGTTTTTTGCAAAATATTTACATAAATAATACACTGGTTACATTCGAAATTGACAGCGCCGCCGCTGTAACATTGATTACGAGAACGCAATTTAATAATTTGTTTCCGAATTGTATTTTACAAAATACTAATTTAAAATTACAATCGTACTGCCAGAATGATCTCTTGTTATTAGGTTACGTAACGGTTAAGGCAGAGTTGGACGGAAGGAAAAAGGACCTAAATTTGTACGTGGTCGATTCCGATAAAAAGGGGTTCCCACTTCTTGGTCGTGAATGGATTCGTCAACTGGAGGTGCGATTGGAGATGCTACAGGTGAGAGAGGCAAAATCTACAAACGATAAATTAAATTGTTTACTCAATAATTACAATACTATATTCAATGAGAATATTGGTAAAATCAAAGGCATTCAGGCGAGTATTAAGCTTAAAGAAAACGCAATACCAGTATTTTGCAAGGCACGTCAGGTTCCATTTTCTTTATTGGGAAAAGTTGAAAAAGAAATAATGTCTTTAGTAGAACAAGGAGTACTTGTCAAGGTAGATCGTTCGGAATGGGCTACACCGGTTGTACCAATTCCAAAAAGTAACGGACGAGTTCGTTTGTGCGGTGATTTTAAAATTACTTTAAACCCAAATATTCACATAGATAACCACCCATTGCCTACTATAGATGAACTTTTTGCAAACATGGCTGGCGGTGAAAAATTTTCAAAGTTAGACGTAAGTCAAGCATTCTTACACATGGAAGTAAAACCAAGTGACTCTCCTTTATTAACTTTAAATACACATAAAGGGTTGTATCAATGTACACGGCTACTTTACGGATTAGCTTCCGCGCCCGCCATTTGGCAGCGGGAAATGGAAAGTATTTTGGGTGAAGTGCCAGGAGTTTCAGTATTTTTGGACGATATTAAAATTACAGGAAAAAATGATAATGAACATTTAGAAAGACTACAATTAGTGTTAAATAAATTACAGCAGTATAATATTCATATAAACAAAGATAAATGTCAATTTTTACAGGATAAATTAGAGTATTGTGGTTACGAAATAGATAAATCAGGGATACATAAAGTTAGTAAAAAAATTGATGCAATTAATAATGCAAAACAGCCTACAAACATAACTGAATTGCGTGCATTTTTAGGTTTGATACAGTATTACGGCCGTTTTTTCAAAAATTTAAGTACTTTATTACACCCTTTACATGAATTATTACGCAACGACACTCCATTTACATGGACAAGGGAATGTGAAGATGTTTTTAAGAAAGTGAAAGTAGAAATGCAAAGTGATAAAGTTCTTGCTCATTACGACCCGAATTTACCAATTATTTTAGCAACTGACGCATCATCGTACGGTGTGGGTGCTGTAATATCACACGTAGATTCAAACGGTGAAGAAACGCCAATTCAGTTTGCTTCACAAACTTTAACAAAAACGCAGCAAAATTATTCACAAATAGACAAAGAGGCATACGCAATAATTTTCGGTGTTCGTAAATTTTATCAATATTTGTACGGAAGAAAGTTTTTGTTATATACTGATCATAAACCGCTACTACAAATATTTAATCCTAGAAAAAGTTTACCTACAATGACTGCAACGCGTATGCAACACTACGCTTTATTTTTACAAGCTTTTGATTACGAGATATGTTACAAAAATACAAAATGTCATGCAAATGCCGATGCTATGTCGAGGTTACCTATTAGCACTACATCTAATACTAAATGTGATGAACCAGACATATTTGAAACACTACAATTAGAGACATTACCAATTACAGCATCTGATCTTTCTATGGAAACAGCAAAAGAATTTTCAGACTTATTACAAATACTTAAAAATAAAGGAAAAATCAAAAGGTTTTTTGGAATTGATATTCATGAATTTTCTTTACAACAAGGTTGCATAATGCGAGGACATAGGGTACTAATACCTACAATATTCCGTAAGAAAATTTTAACCGAATTACACACAGGACATTTAGGGATCAACAAAATGAAATCTTTGGCTAGAGGTTACTGCTGGTGGTACAACATTGACAGGGACATTGAAGAGCTTTGTAAAAATTGTTTCGAGTGTTGTGAAAACAGTAATAATCCTCGTAAAATACATCATCCATGGGAAGAAGCTAGCGAACCATTTCAGAGGGTGCATATTGACTTTGCTGGTCCTTTCATGGGTAATTACTTTTTAATTCTTGTTGACGCTTTTACCAGATGGCCTGAAGTACATATATTAAAGAACATTACAACCGATACGACAATTTCTATATTACGTAACATATTTTCTTGTTTTGGAATACCTTCAGTATTAGTCAGTGATAACGGTCCACAATTAACATCTTACAAATTTAGGCAATTTTTACGATTGAATGGAA
The DNA here is from genome assembly GCA_964023965.1 of Melinopterus prodromus. Taxonomy (NCBI): domain Eukaryota; kingdom Metazoa; phylum Arthropoda; class Insecta; order Coleoptera; family Scarabaeidae; genus Melinopterus; species Melinopterus prodromus. Next base: position 15,955,280 of record OZ030390.1, on the reverse strand, counting down.
TAACCCATAAATTAACTGCACCATATTGTCCAGCTACAAATGGTTTAGCAGAACGCTTTGTGCAGACAGTTAAACAAGGGCTTCGTTCTATGAAGTGTACGTCATCTAATGTGGAATTAGAATTATCGAAATTTTTGTTGCATTACCGCAAAACACCTCATAGCACTACAAAACAAAGTCCATCTAAGTTAATGTTTGGTCGCGAAATAAAATCTAGACTTGATTTAATAACACCGCAAAAAGCTAAAGACCCACAAACAATTAAAAGAAATTTCAAGATAAAAAAGGAATTTACATTGAAAGATAGAGTAGGAATACGGAACTATAACCATAAAGGTAAATGGAAGTTTGGAACAATAATTAAGCGCTTAGGGGATTTACATTATTTGGTTGAGCTTGATACTGGTATTGTTTGGCGTAGACATGTCAATCAATTAATAAAAATAGGTACTGAAACACCTAGAATGCTAGATTTTACTTCAACAATGCCTCTCGATCGTGTAGATTCTCCAGTTCGAGCCACTGTTGGCGAGACCGCTAATAATAATAATAACGGAAACTCAAATGTTAAAATCGAGCCGACAGAAAATGTAACCGATAGTGACATTATTATTATAAATGATTCGCCGTTGTTGCGTCGATCGCAAAGGATCAGAAAAGTTCCTGACCGCTTCAGGATTGATTCATTTCATGAATGAATTTATTTTGTTACTTTGAGTTCAATTTGTATGTTACATTATTATTAGGAATGTTTACCTACATTATTTTTAAGAACGCTACGCTTATGTAACATCCTTCCATACGATTGTGTTTATTTTGATTATTATATTTATAAGTTACGTTTTCTAATTAACAGGGGGAGGAGTGTTATATACTATAAATTATATTCTTATATTTGTATTACTGCGCATGCGTTTGATTCCGGTTTTCACCATTTCATGCAAGTGTAACATATGTATGGGATATATGGACGACTTCGAATAAAGCTCTGAATGAAGACAGTGGAGTTTTATTGCTACACCCTTCGAAGTTACGAATAATTACAATAGTTTACATCTACATACGAACATAACAGTCCATTATGTTATAGAAGGGAATTATTTATTTGGTAAGTGAAAACAATATTGAACGCATTGTTTCACATCTTGTTTAAAAATACATCGAGAAAGTAATTCTCTAAATATCATAATTTTTGAAAAGCGTTTGTATTTTTATTATTATTAGGTACTATTTTCTACAAAAGTGTTACTGTTCTTGTTAAGTTTACGCATACCACTGTTCTTGAACATTCTACTTACAGTAGTTTTGATGCCTGAAGGTGAAATAGATGTACAGGGTGTCTCAACAGTGCGATCTCGGAAGATTGTGCCTCTGTTAATGAAGATATGTTAAAACTGATTTCACTCATATATATATATATATAGAAATTATAATGACTACTATTTATATATATATATATATAGAACGCCAAGGCGCACATCTTCAAATTATTAGCGTGTTGCATAAGTTTTTTTAATGGAACAACTTATATTTTGGCATAATTTTGAATTCCTTGCTAAATTTTACGCTAATGAAACAACATTACCTACACTAAACTTGATACTTTTTGATTTATTTGCATTTATATGGAAAAACAGCAGTCTAAGAAAAACTGTATATCTCAATAACTGTTTTTTGATTTCATTTCGCACGCTTAGATTATGATTAAGTAAAAAGCGTTCTATTATCATGATTACCTACCATATCCACATTATGTACAGGTTGGTCATAATCTGCAGCAAAATAAAGCAAACAGGTTTTCCTAAGAAGTTATTTTTTTTTAATGGAAACCCGGTATCTAGTTCTTTTTTGAATTCTACGCGTCGTTCTGCACAAAAAGTACTAGTACCACCAGTGCTAAATGACTGAGATAACTAGTCTTTTTAATAAAAAAAAAACGATTGGAACTATGCCCTCACGTCATACTTTATCATCGAAGGAAACATTTTATGAATTGGTTATAAGTTCTGTCAGCTTATTTTCAAAACAATCAGGCAAGAAGTCTCGGTCGGACTTGTTGACACAAAAAAGGTATTTGTGGGGGGATGACCAGCCAAAATAATCACAACCTTGTATAATTTGAAACGTTTCGACTCTTTATTAGAATCTTCATCAGGCAACAATTTACTAAAAGAAATTCAGAGCAATCAGTGATATAGTTTTTACAAAAAAGAGCAATTATAAATTTAATGTACTTACAATGGTTTTGTAATAGGGACAGTTACTAGCAGCTAACATCGTACAACCAATCATTAGTGCGCTTAAGCAATTAACATGACTAGTTTTATATTAATGCAGACACGACCGATCTCGATCAAATAGAATTTGCTCAAGCAGCTAAACTATTAATTTTATCAAAAAATGTCATAGGCATAAATTATTCAAAATTTCCTCTACTTTAATTTATTAATTAACTATTTTGACGAAATTACAGAAATGGCGGCTCATTTGCAAAATCTTTCAAAAAGGCTTAGAATAAACTACCAGTTCCTTTGGACCCCTTTCAACCAAAAGCTTTTCAGCTCTAAGTTTGGTAACAAAACTTCTAAATATGAAATTTCGTTCCGATACCTTTAGTAGTTTCTCCGGAATCGTCGTCACAAAAATCGTTTACACAGACATACACACACACACACACACACACACACACACACACACACACACACACACACACACACACACACACACACACACACACACACACACACACACACACACACACACACACACACACACACACACACACACACACACACACACACACACACACACACACACACACACACACACACACACACACACACACACACACACACACACACACACACACACACACACACACACACACACACACACACACACACACACACACACACACACACACACACACACACACACACACACACACACACACACACACACACACACACACACACACACACACACACACACACACACACACACACACACACACACACACACACACACACACACACACACACACACACACACACACACACACACACACACACACACACACACACACACACACACACACACACACACACACACACACACACACACACACACACACACACACACACACACACACACACACACACACACACACACACACACACACACACACACACACACACACACACACACACACACACACACACACACACACACACACACACACACACACACACACACACACACACACACACACACACACACACACACACACACACACACACACACACACACACACACACACACACACACACACACACACACACACACACACACACACACACACACACACACACACACACACACACACACACACACACACACACACACACACACACACACACACACACACACACACACACACACACACACACACACACACACACACACACACACACACACACACACACACACACACACACACACACACACACACACACACACACACACACACACACACACACACACACACACACACACACACACACACACACACACACACACACACACACACACACACACACACACACACACACACACACACACACACACACACACACACACACACACACACACACACACACACACACACACACACACACACACACACACAGACATTTTTTTGTACCTTGGTCAAAAATGTTCAGGGGACCCAAAAAGACCTATTTCCGCTAAAATCTCAATTTTTTTTCGGCATGATTACAATACTTTATCTTACTGCGTATGATAAAGTAAAAAAGAAATGGTTTTGTACTCCCAGAACATAGGCAAATTCATTTAAAAAATGATTTTTTTCTGAATTGACAAGCGACCACCTCTGGACTACTTCAGATGGCTTGACCCTATTTGCTTCCACGCCTAGATCTTTTTGCATCGCTACAGGATAACAGTAATTAAGAAAATTCTAATAATATCTATTTAAGCTGACTAAAAATGCTTTATATTTTGTCGGAATTAGGTGCATGTAAATATAGCACGTCCTTAAATCAGACATGTGGGTCGGAATTGTGTACATGGTTAGAAGTAATACATATGGCTCTATTGCTGTCTTTACACAAGAAAATAGCATATTTTACATTGTTTGCTATATTACAATTAATTTTACGCATTTTGTCCAAATTCCGACACTCGTATCGGAATTACGGACTTCAATAATCCCTAATTATTACAAGACCAGCAGAGAGTAGCGATTTTGGCATTAATACACCACCTTTGGAGATAACAGTTGAACTCATGCCCATTTCCATTTAAAAATCATTATTCTAGCCTGAAACACCCAAATATAGTAAAAAGAAACTGTTCTTCTGTTACATTATTATCTAATGCTTGGAGAGAATATTTGTTCATTAAAAAAAGAACAAAGCACAAAAGAAAATCAATCTAGAGAAATAAGAAAGGAAGCAAAGAAAAACACAAAAAATTCTAGATGCAAGAAACATTAAAATACATCGTCATTAATTCGCATTTGGAAATTTTCGTAGCTATTTATATAGACCAGTTTTGTTCGTCACTTTTGAAAGATCTAAACAGTCGTTATCTCGATAACGGAAATAAATTGGGCCAAGCTTATATGATCATTTATGATTATTTATATGTTTTATTGTATACCATTCGTAAAACTCTAGCATGCATGTTTTTATAAGAATTTTCTCTACCCTGGAACTGGTTTACGTTGTTCGCCGTTCACAGTCCACAGTGCATAGAGCACACTCGTGAATGTTGTGTCGCTTCAAGCTGTCTTGTAGAAAATCTATTCCAAAATGTCCCAAGAAGAACTTCTACAAATTTTAGAGTGTCCCGTCTGTATCGAATATATGTCCGCACCAATCTACATATGTTTTGCTGGTAAGTTGCTCTCAAATCGCAACGTTTGAAACATTTTTACTAATCAGCTTTACCAAAAAGGTCATAGCGTATGCAATAAATGCAAGGCAAAAATGCCGAAATGTCCAACATGTCGTGGGTTATTCGGTCGAAGTAACCGAAACTTGAGTTTAGAGCACATTTCGGCTGTAATTTCGTTTCCATGTCCATACGAGGCAAACGGTTGCACCGAATGCACTAAGTTCGGAGGCTTAAAGGATCATGCAAAGCGCTGTTGGACCAAATCGATAGATGTCAATGGAAATATAATATTTTTTTAATTTTTTTAGTTTTCGGCCATACGCCTGCATCAAGTGCGACTTTCAAGGTCCCAGAGAAGCATTAAAGATGCATTTAGTACAAAATCATGCAGATGTTTGTCGGTTGAGATCATTCAATGCCCTTACATGGATCCAAACCACACTAGCGTGTGTAATTGAAGTAAGAATTGATTAGGTTTTATTTCGGAGCCTTTTCCAACTACTCAGATTTTAAAGCAGTTCACAGGTTCATATTCAGGCCAATCCTGTACCACGTTACAGGAGCCATTCCGTAGCCATTCCATGTCAAATCAACACAGTTTTATTCCTAATCATGTTGGATTTTGATGAAATTCTGTATAGTTGTTATATTCATGGGCGTATCCAGGGCAGCTGCCCCCTCTTGCGTTTTGTTATTATGTTTATTACATAGCACTCTTTTGCTTATCGACTCTATGGCTGGTTGTGTTTATTAGTTATCGATCCCCGAAGTTGTTTCCAAATCCAAAAAAGTGGATACTTATTTTTTTTTTTCGCCATTTTGATTTTTAATGCTGTTCATCGAGGCTTAAAATTAACATGGGAAAATGCACGAGAAGAAACATTTTTGTTATTTTTCGAATAATTGTTCGGGGTTTGAGAAAACTTAACATTATAGGACTTATAGAGGACTTTCCAAAGAAGAATTTGGCCTATTATACATATGGATATGAGCCCCCAACCCACCCCCACATGTGCCCTGAAAACTACACTCAAATGAAAAAATATACATTCTTCAGAAAATTAACCGTTTCATCATTTCATTTTCTTTTTTCTCATAGAAATCATTGCTGTAGGTCGAGTGGAATATTTATAAACATTTGTCAGTTAATTTCCATTTGATTAAATAAATTCTTCCGAATAAATTCAACCGTTTTCCGAGTTCGAAATGACAGTTTATTATCTTAGAGTGACATTATTCATTCCAAAATTTCTTCATATCATTGAAAAAATTAATTATAATTTATTTGCAACGTTCTTTCTAATGATGGTAAAAGTCAGCTTTTTGTAAAATTAACTTATAAATTTAATGCTCGAGATATCCTGCCTATATTATCTAATAAACCAACATTTGTTTAAACATACGCCATTTATTTTAAAAAATGCAATTCAACTAAAAAATTTGTTTTAATTTTTTTCAGGTCGGTCTGACTAACAGTTATTCGCAAGTGATATTTTTTATATTTTGGAGTGATTTCCATTGTTCAAATAATAAAATATTATTTGTTTTCAAAATTTCATCAAATTAGAGTACAGGGAACAGTTTCCAGACAGCAACAAATCACACACAGTGGCAGGAAATCAGAATAAGAAATGGAGAAACAAAATGTGATTAATAATATTGGCTGACTTTTGGTAATTTAATATTTTTAAAAGGAATGTAACCTTCCAAGTTTACGAAAAAAGGATTTTAGATGAATTCAATTTTTTCGAATATATGATAATGAAAACGAATAATATTTTATTATTTAAACAATGGATATTATCCCAATATATAAATGATGTCACATGAGAATAACAGTTGACCAGACCGATCTAAAAACTTAATAAATTTTAGGTGAATTGCAAAAAAAATATTTAAACAAATGGAATTTAAAGGCGAACATAAAATTTATTTCACAAAAGCAGCTAAATTTTTTACCATAGTTAGGAAAAAGATTGTTTAAACAATAGGAATAAATTTGTTTAATGGATAATGTCACTCTAAGACAGCGGTACTCAACCTTTTTGCTATTACGGAACCCTTTAAATTGGGTTGCAACCTGGCGGAACCCCAACAAAAAAAATCTAATGTGGCCAGGCACATGACTTTATCATACAATATATAAAATTAATAGTTTAGCTGCATGAGATTCCATCGTGGTTGCATTACAATAAAACGAATTTGCCAGGATCTGACAGATATTCACAGTAGGTATTGTCAAAAAATGAGCCTTTGACACTAACTACTGTCATTAGAATAAAAATATCTGGCAAATCCTATATTAATGCAGACACGATCTCGATCAAATAGAATCTGCTCCTGCAAGCTAAATTATTAATTTTACCAAAAAATTTCATAGACATAAATTTACCAATCCGTTTATTTTAATTTATTAATTAACTATTTTAACGAAATCACAGAAATGGTGGCTCATTTGCAAAATCCTTGAAAAATGCATAACAACATTGCTATCCGCACTTGAAATATATATATTCCAAATAACCAGCGATGTTACAGTTAATTCTTCTTTTACGGCTTTTTTGGTCATTTTCTGTAACATTGCACATATTTATTTGCTCCAGGTATAAACTTATTTCTTCAATAAAAAATCATTAGTTTTTGAAATTACACTAGAATGTACCCTTAGTCCTCTTAACCATGAATGTTAATGAATGTTAACTTAACCATGAATGTTTGAAAGATCATTAAAATCTGAGTAGTTGGTACAAGTTTCTTAGTTCCAGCAGGTCATGTTGTGTATATTGTATAATCGCTCGTTTTACTTTCTTAGGTTGCATTTTGTTTCGATGAGATGTTTTACATTACTTACACGGCGACTAACAAAGGCATGTACTGGGCATTTCAATTTATTGGAAAGAGCGAGGAAGCAGCTAAGTTTACATATATGGTAAGATTTACTTATCGGTTAATAATATGGTGACATACAGGTGGGATGTAATTTTTAAATAAATCCAAAATTACAGCCACAACCTGTATTTGAACCAGGGACCTTTGCGTCTCTAGTACAATGCTCTCCCATCTGAGGTATTCAAATCCAGGTTGTGGTTGTAATTTTTGATTTATTTAAAATTTACGTCGCGCCTGTATGTCACCATATTATTAACCTCTAATGTTACTTTGACAGGGCTCAATAATCTAACCACTATATGCAAATTACATATTATAAGTAATTTATGTTCCTTTTTAGATAACGCTTAATGAGAATGATCAAAGAATGTATTCGTTTAGCGGCCCATGTCAAAGCGACTTATTGACAATGGGGGAAATTATTCAATCTGGAAATTGCTGTTGTCTGCCTATATCAGTTTTTAAGAGTTTTATTAATTCTGAGAGCAAGGTCGCCTACCGTGTGAGTATTGAAGCTAAATCCAAAATAAAATCGTAGGAAGAAGTATCTGGAGCGGCTTTTCTTATTTAATATAACGTAGTAATTTTTTTAGACGTATTGTAAATGTTGAAAATGTGTTAAAATGTAGTCGTTATGTGTTTTCCTTAGATATATTTAAAAGATTGTGTAGTTTTGGGTGTTATCATTAGTTATTATCATATAAGAAAACTGTAAAACCTATTTAATGAATAATAAAGTGCTTTTTATAATTTGTATTTCTGTTTATATTGGTTAGTAAAAACAGAGAAGAAAAACTAGGTTGTTGAAGGAGTGCCAAATTTTATTTTTTTTTTACTCGATACAGAAAACGCGGAATATTTATCATTTCCACTATATTTATTGCCTAATATCTGTGGTAGGGGATTACCTGTCACAATTAATTCATCGTATAATCTTTATCTTATATTTTATTGTAAATTTGTACTGTATATTTGTGAAGAAAAATACCTTTTCCCTATATACGTTTTTTTGCATTTATACGATGTCTTACATACTTTCTTCAAGTTAGTTACGTGTTATTTATTGTATAAACGTCTTCATTTTCATTCTTGGAATGAAACACCATCTATAATATAATTTAAATAAATTAAATAAAAATTTAATTGGACCTCTATTCCAATTAGCCGACAAACAGCCAACTAGTGCTAATGTTCAAGCTGCGAGGGCACAAGCCCTGCACAAAATGTTCACTCCTACTTTGAAGTCATAAAATGACTTTTTTTAGCTACTAGCAGACAATTTGCTTTGTTGTCCCGTATTAATTGCTCTTTCACATGCCTCAAAGTGTAATAATATACCAACTTGACTTAATATTAACGGATACTATGTAAACCTAAAAACTTCGGTTGGCATATATTTTTGATACATTCAACATTTATAATAAAATTCCAAATTCCAAATTCGATAATAAATTAGTATTAGAAATATCAAAACCTAGTAAAAGACTTGAACTTAAACAAAATAAATAGTTGACTGGAGACTTCAGCTTACACTGAGGACCAAAAAAACGGTACAAATAATTATTCACTCGTAATTTAATGTGAAATGAAAGGTGTTTTACATCAGTAGGTAATGACATTTGTCTTGTTCTGATCAAAAAGGACAGTCCAGAATTTCTAGCATCGTATAGAGGGTGATTTTTTTCTTCTTATAGTGGGTGAAAGTTTTAACAAAGTTTTTTTTTGTTATTACTCAAAAGCATTGGACGGACATTTGTAACAAAACCATTGCAACGGTACGAGAAATATAATTGTGTACTGAAGTTATCTGTAAAGATAGTAGAGAAACCATTGGTTTTATGGGTGGCATGTTTGATTTTATCATTGTAGGTGGTCTTTTCGTCAGTTTCAATTATGATGTATCAAACTTGTTGTTTAGCTGTAAATTTTAGACGAATGGTACTTATTCTTGTTCTTTTGTTTGTTTTTGCAAAGATTGAATCTGAGCTGGAATCAGCGTTTCTTGAGTATGTCTAATCACTTCAAACCAAGTCTAGATTTTATTTTTTCAATCTTATGATTAAATGACGAGCATTTCCAATATCAGCCTGAATCCCGAATACATTCGTGTTGTTGGTCCTGTATTTTCGATACATTTCATTTGAAGATGTAACTTTTACGTCAAAATTGCCAAACAGCAAGGACCTGACCGCCAGACAAGTGAAAGCAAACTGCCATACAATCTTCACAACATGAGCAGCTAGTTTATGCTTTAATTTACTTAATATCTTTGGAAATACACGTAATTTAAAGTTTGTAGCGTTTGTTTTGCCCATAGTGATTTAGAGGTGCATTAAATCTATAACGGAGGATTAGAAAATCGGAAAACTATAGTTGTAGTATTCTAAGATTTGGCAAGAGCTATTGGGACCGTTGTAAATTAGGATCTAAAATGGAAAGGAAAAGGAAAAAGTAATTGAAATGGGTTAATAATATGGTGATATACAGACGGGATGTAAATTTTAAATAAATCAAAAATTATAACCACAACCTGGTCATGTTGGCTGGGAAATAGATTTTCACCGAGCTCCTTTCACTCCGTGTCGACCCAATGACAGAATTATATTTATAGGTGTTAACCTATACATTAAATTAATAATAGGTTCTTTTTTTGTAAAAACTATGTCACTGATTGCACTTAACTTCTTTTAGCAAGTTGTTGCCTGATGAAGATTCTAATAAAGAGTCGAAACGTTAAAAATTATACAAGGTTGTGATTATTTTGGCTGGTCGTTCCCCCACAAAACCCCTTTTTCCGTATTTTCAAAACTACAGAATAAAATCATAATCCAATATGACTAAAAAATAAATATCATACAACCAGAAATAATAATTCCTCATAAAGAATTCGTCAAGAAAAATTGCAATATTATTTATCACCGGGCACACCGGACGCAGTGGGCGCAGTCGGTCGGACATCCCAACGGGCTGTGATCCAGGAATTAGCAGTATCTGGCTGGCCACCGGAGACCGAACGCAAACAGGGTCAAACTCTTAATTACGTCAGGGTAATTTGCCTAAATGAATTCGAACCGATTAATCTTCTGGTCGAAACGGCCGGAAGGTAGCCCTCGCGACTTATTACTCCGGCAAACGGTTGGCCGGACGGTTGGTCAGTTAAGCCCGGCCCACACGAATTGTAACAAATTTGTTTGCGCGCACGTGATGGCTAGTTTGTGCCCTCGCCGTCTACTATTTTCACCAGAACCATACAGACGATTCTCGTACGGTGAAATTGAGACTAATAGATTAAAATGCGCAGCATGAAAAGGTCATTTCGACGCTTAGTTTTCACGTAAATTCCATTAGTTCTCGAAGTTTAGCCGTTAGCGGCAACAGTCTCTCTATACCTACTCGCTACTCAACTACCTCCCTCTGGCGGTAATTTCGTCAAATTAAATTTGCCGGATTAACGTCGCTTAATGCTATAGTGAAATTGCTTCGGCTATATTTTAAGTTGGTGATGACGTTTTAGCCTGTTGACAAGTATCCCGTTTTATTCGTTTATCTACTTAATTGTGCATTCGTTATATTGTATTTATTTAAGTGAACTTTTAAACGGATTTTATTGTGACCGATTATATTATACTGGTTGCCATTTTCCAAACGGTTTTGTTTATGAAAATGTATTCTAGGCCATGTTGATAGGTGTTCCGCAGGATATAACTAACCTTGTACTAGAAAACTTAACCATGTCACATTTTTTAAACTAGCCTGAAAATGACTATAAAATCGGTTTATTTACATCCCAACAAAAGATAATGAGAAGTTAAAGTAATCGAAGTACGCTTGCAGGAAAGCTTGAACGTTCAAATTAATGTTAAAACTCTGAAAAGCGCTGAGAAACATGTCTTTTTTCAACAGGGCTCATGGATATTTTCGTTCCGCATTTGACAGTAAGCTTTCGTTGCTTTGAAGCTCAACATTTACACTTTTGTTTCAGTCTACTTATAAAAAGTTGCATGTGGCGCAATACTTTTAGGCTGACAAAAAAAAGTTGTTTTTTCAAATTGACGATTTTTCTTAAAATGTGACGTCATAGATTTATTCAATTAAAATCAAAAGAAAATTTAACCTAAACAATTAAGGGGGAATTCTAGTTTTCAGATGAAAAAAATTCGGTTTTCTTTTAAATTTCCAAAATTAGCCTATTTATAAGCGATTAGCCGACGGCGTGCCAAAAGTACGGAGCGCGGGGATCGGTCGGATCGCGCGCTCAACAATTTTTCCTTCGAGCTAATTTTTTGTGAATTTCTGTGAAATTTTCTCGTGAATAGTCATGGATAGGAAACACTCAAGGAAAACTCCTACACGTGCATCATAGACAACAAAAAATGTCCGATGCGGCTTGTACATTGAAAATAATAGACAACTTTCACCAATCAGAAGACATCCAGACTGTTGATAACATGTACAACGCTGTGTGTACCAAATTCTATCTTAAGCTCTAGATGAATGAAAATTCCCAGCATATGTAACTGCCCTGTGGGATCACAGAGTTGGTGCAAATGGCGAAAAACCAAGGCCGAGAAAACGCTGCATTAGTTCAATAACAGTTGATATAAATGTCGAAAATGCCATCAAGCCGATTTACAACGGCTTGTCAAAAACAAAAACCTAAAAATCTACTGTCTGACGCCTCGCACCAAAAAAGCTTTACCGTGGCTCAAAACCCATTAAAATTTCGCACTATGCAGCAGCAGGCATTTATAATGTGCAATAATAATAATAAATAATTTGCAATATAATGAGCAACCGTCTTAAAATAAATTCTAAGAAGTGGAGGAAGGAATAAAATATGGCCCTGGTATAGCATTTTAGCCAAAAAATACTATAAGTAATCGATATCACGTTATAAACTGTACCTGACAGTTTAAACGCGCTTTTCTCGTAACAATTTTTTCGCGAGCGGTTGGCATGATATGTCAACAACTATTTGATCGATTGCTTGAAATTCTAACTGGATGTTCAGTTCAAACACCCCTTTATCGTTTGATGAACCAGAAATGCAATAAGTTATGTAAGCTTGCTTTCATAGAGAAAACATTGTCAATTTTGTCACCATTTCGTCATATATAAATATTTTTATTTTTTGGTTCATCAATCGATAACTACTTATGGTACAAGTAGGCCGGTATTTGATATTCTTGTTTCAGATCACCTGGAGTGGCCGAATCATGCCAACCAGTGACCGCGGATCTTCGCGCAGTTTCGGGAGGCAAGCGAATGTGATTCATCATATTTAAAAGAAAAATTAGTGAATACTTGAACAGGTAATAAATATTTATGCCAAATTTGGAATCGATTTAGTGCATAGTCTCGCCCAAAAAAGAATTCTAAAAAAATCGGTAATTTTAGAGGATTCCTCTAAAATTACCGATTTTTAAGGGGATTCCCCTTAAGTAGTATTTTCAGACAATCAAACAAAGGACCAAAACATGCACACTCCAGGAAAAAAAAGAACCTGTGCTATTTCTCAGAGTTGTCACATGGATTTTTACTTCTCAGTTATGCAATGTATTCAGTCCAATTATTTAACTATCTCTAGTATTATAAGTGCAAAAACATGATTTTTTATACTTTGGTTCTATACGTTTTATGTGACTTAGATCAATGGTTCGGTTACCTGGTTTGTAATCTACCAAGAAACACCTATCATCAAGCTTATCCCCAAAACAATAGACCTTGACACAACAGTATCTATATTAGTAGTTTCATGTGCGAAAAAATACTAAGATTCTAACAGTGTAACTATATATACTTGTGCTTGTTTTTTACAAAACAAGTGATCACTCAAATGTAATTCTCGGTTATAGAAAACCATACACTCATTGGTAAAGAGTGTTTCTAAAAAACAAGATAAAACGTTAAAAAATAATGATATAGCAAAAAACGATGAGAATATTACTCTATTATAATTTCTTAAATCTTACTGGAAGTTCTTCGCAATAATTACGTCTTAATTAACTATCATCATTACAGTTTAGTAAGATGATCACACATCATTATTTAATATTTTGTATCGTGGATCTTCTCTCAAATGGCTTTATTTTTATAAATTGTATTATGTGCTTCAAGTGTTTACTCATGCAGTGTATGCAGAAATAGTTAAGCAGGCAGTATTATTCCAAAACCGTTCCAAACACAATTACATTGACCAACCGATAATGTACTCATGCAAAATGGAGCTGGTACGACTATACACACACCACAAAATACCGAGCCGCTCACATCTGGTACCGTGTATGAAAGCATGACTGACAATTTATTAACACGGTTATGTAAACGTTGTGGCACTCACCGAACAGAATTGTAAACCTACGCTAGGTTGATAATAATTGCATAATGGATACGGCGAACCCATTATGTCGCATTTCGTTGGCGTTGACATTCATGTGGAAGCTACTATGCATGAAGAGAACTTAAATAACAAAAGTAGACTATTTCTACAGGTATCATTATTTCAGAAGTGTTATTGACTTTTCCTTTATCCATACTACTTACGTAGCAATAATGAAAATCCATTATCTCTTTTTATTATGGCAGATATAGTTATTTGTGTATCAATTCAATCATTAAATTTGTATTTGCTGTATTATTATAATAGTTTGTATTACATTTTTTGGCAAAACGGCAGCAATAAGGTTTTTTTATTCCTTTTTGTCCTGAGGAAGCCTATGTTATACGGCAAAGTATCGAAAATAAGAAAAAACTAAAAACTCTATTGTTGCCGTTTTCCCAAAACATTTAATAAACTGTTATTTGTATATATGCATTTTTTGCAAATAAAATGTTACTGTTGGAAAGCCTAGTTTCAATTTTTCTTATACAGGATGTATCAGAAATAACGGCTAACCTTAACGGAGCATATGCCCAGGGACAAAATAAACAAAGAAAATATTTTTTTTTTGTAAATCCGCGTCACATTTCCGCATTAGGTACGTACCAAACTCAGTTAAGCTAAAAATTGTGCGATCTTCTTATGTATGATAATGGTTAGATTGCAAAGACTTTTAACGTAGTTCAATCAGACGTAAGAAACAAATGGTAGGTTGATTTTATGGTAAAATTAAGATAATATAAGTACATAAATATTCTGTTGATTATGAATGTCTTCAGGAATGTTGCACCTACGTTGCAGTACGTGTTCTGCAAATATTCAGCAACAATACCGTAGTATTATTCCAAGGAAGTAAAACAAATAACTATCATTATGTACTATCATTATTATTATCAATCCATTATCCTACTATAGCAGGGAAACGTCTGATATATTCGTATGGTTTTTGAAAGGAACCGTTCAACTTTTAGTGGCAATCATGTAAAGTTATTGTGGTTACCTGTAGCCACAGGTAACCAGGAGCTTATTTTATACAGTTCAAAGTTTCAAAATACCAAAGAAAAAAAATGATTTTTCTAATCGATTACATGAGAACCTCCCCTTAAAACACAGAACTCAATATTTTTGCAATCGATAGTAGTAGTCCTGAATTTATTCACCAATCTAGTCATGAAGAAACAGGGAACAGTTCTTGAAGCAGGCAATGTCTAAATTAGTCAGACGTATCAAAATTTGAAAAAAAAATAAAACGGTATAAATTTTTGGAATTGAGTTCCTGTCGGAAGAAGATCATTTTTCGCCATTACTCCCTTTTAATATTAGTTTTCAGGGAATCATCAATTTACTGTGCACGACGAGAAGCTAACTGAATTACCTAACTAGATTCGTATAGGTACAAATGGGATATCTACCGACGCGGTCAATATCAGGGAAATTAATATCACAAAGGGAAAGCCTGCGGGTTTCCGTCATAGCTGCACGACCGTGCCTTGGAACCGCAGCTCGGTTTCGGTGCGCATAGCGGACATCTTCAGTCAATGAGTAGTTACTAACTTGGCCGGTATATATTATCCCTTGTTTATCGACTAGCCGGCGGAGTTGTAAACGGCCCCGCTCCTCACTCTCTCACCGTACATTGTTAACCATCTAACAGACTAATTAGCTGCCGTCCAATGATTTACAGATACATCAGATGTCCAGTACGACCTTTGCGGTAGATGCAATATTAGTAGTAACGCCCTAAGCCAATCTTTGCTATAATGAGTCACAATCAAATTACCGAGTGTTATTGGATTTACAACAGATAATGAAAGGAACATCGTGGAACTTATAGGTTTTTACACAATGTAGCGAAATAATCATTAGCTTCTTTTTGATTCTGCTTTAATAGCTGTAGAAAACATAATTTCAAGGCTGTGTTCCATTCATGTGAATTCACATTTGTTTTTGGATTATTTCGTTCAGTATTTCTACTTCACTTGAGTAAATAAGCCCCACTCGTACATTTTTGTTAATAATGTGTAGAGTTTACCTAAACCTCATAAAAGGTTTCAATTTCGACTCTCGTTAACTGGGTTGTTGAAAAATGGTAGAACACGTGTTCATTAAAGTTTTTTATTGTTTTAAAGGAGAACATTAATATTAAGGGAACTGATGACAAAAGAAAACCAGGTGAGAAGTACATTTAAAAATTAGCCATGGAAGCAGAGCAGATGACTCCGGTTCGACTCAGTTCGACATAGTTTATTTATATTAAAGTAAACAATAATCAACTAACTAAATAGACCAGATTCAGATAAATTATGTTATTCTATGTGGTTATCTGGCTATCTGGTTATTCTATCTACACTTCCCACCTGTGTTTCTCTTACGTCATCAATTTAATATACAGGGTTATTGGTGTGTAAACGTATTCCTTTAAACACGTTATAGTAGATATTATTTGAAAATTATTTCACCCCAAATGCAAGTTTTTTTAGATATTTTAATTCTTACTTTTTTTTAAGAAAACGCCATGAAGTCACGCCAAAAATTATATTAATATTTTCAAAGTTTTTTGTCTGTGCCAATGGTGTCTTTAGGACGTCACAATTGTTGATAAATCAAAATTTTCTATGAAAATCATCCAACAATGTAATACGGGTTAAATGCTTAGAATTATTTCCAGAAAGTATCTGAGTCATGGCTAAAAAACATTTAAAATATAATTTGATAGGCCCTTGGTGGAGAACAACTATTTGTTTTTTTTTTTTTCATTTAATTTCATAATTGGTAGTATCAAGTTCATAAAACTCTTTTTCCTATTTTCATTACCATAGCTATATTTTTGCAACATTTTGCAAATTGTAAATCGTTCCTTACTCTATTTTTAAAGGAGAGTATAAATACCACATTTTCAGATAATATAATTTAGATAATGTAATTTCAACGATTTTGAGCAATAGGTACCTTGTTCTCACCTTTTAGCTGGAGTCCGTTCAAAGTTAGTAATATATAATGTTTATTTATTTGTAAAGGAGAACATAATTTCAGTGTTTCATGATGAATATAGATATAGAACACCCCCATATAATGGCTTCTCCTAACCGTATATTCGGAAAATAGCAAAGCACTGGCTTCATTATTATTTAAGCAGTTTCAGTTACACTCGCAGTTATTGAGATATACATAGATACGTCCATAAAGAAAAAAAAAACATAATCAACCATTTTTCACTCTCCCATCTGCATTATAAGAAAATAGAAAGACAATACAAATTTCTTCAAAACTTTCAGGGTTGTATTATCCACAGTATATGATGAACAGCTCCTCCCACAACAATTTACCCTGTTTCTAATCACTCACTATCAAAAAAATTTCAAAATATTAAAATACGGCTTTCTTAATTTTCAAAGGGTTCCTTTCAAAACAACGATTAAATTTTTTGATACCTTTGATTGTTCTAACGTCTATCGTCTTTCAGTTACGGCGATAATTTGTAATAGAAATCATCAGTCATTATTCTTAAAAATACCTTCAAAATTGTCCATGGGGTTTGAAAACGCTTAAGGTTGAAATAAACTGTGTCACGTCTTGTGGGCATATAAACGATATGTAACGCCAGTAACACAAGTGAAGTCACAGCAGTCTGTTCCCAAATAAAAAAAAACACTGTAATTGAGCCAATGCCAATTAAACTTCTTCTCCCATTCGGTAGTGTAGATAACACGGTTTAAAACTTAACAAATCCGCTTATAACCAGCGCCAAATGGCAAAAATAAACGTATTATATCATGTAGTAACAGCTTTAATACATTTTGCCTAGTAGGTACCTACTACACCAACCACAGCCTTATAATGCGCCATGCTGTGAAACACAGACACACGAGACGAGGAATTAAAATTAAATTTTGTGCTCCAGCTGTGGCGAACTAATGATGTAAAATTCGGCTTTGATCATCTCCGCTCATCTCGTTTCAAGAGGCTAAATTATTAACGTTGACATGTTCGCAATCTCGTAAGCACCGCTCAGTAGATACTAGACTCTATACTCTATACGACGAGTATTCTATAGTACAAACTGCTGCAGTGAACTAACTCAATTATCAACTTCTGAAATAAACTGTTACCGTAAACTTTACGTAGCGAATTTTTAATTGAATACATCATGAGCGACATTGTTACTCTCTTGAGCAACATTGTTACTAAAGTTGATACAAACACCGACTTTGCAAACAACTGTGTGGCTACATATTTAAAGATAAAATGGAAATTTTGAATCAAATCCCTCATGTTGTTTACATATTAGGTGTCGAATGTCACAATAGTTGGTTTAAAAAAACGAAAACCTCTAATTATTACTATAGCTTTAATAATTTGTAAGTAAACTAATTAAAATGTGTATTCAATACGTCAACTCACTCCCAACTAAATTTTCCATAGACCACTGCATTTTACGATTTATTTCTAGTAGACTTTTCAGTCTGCGTTCGTATTTTCGTTCGTCTACTCTACTCCATCAAATATCGAAACCGGAATATTCCAGACAAATCAAAATCGAATTTCACACCCAGATTGAATTGAGCATTGTGCAGGCCGAGCTGACTCGAGTGTCGCCGTCTTTCTTTAGAAGGGAACGGGACTAAGAGGGCCTTGGAATTCCCTAAGCAAATTGTCTTTATTACGTTTTATATATTTTTTTCCTGTAGGTGACTAAATTGAGCGTTCAGTTTGTTATTCGATTGCGCGGCCGTAAAAAAAGCAATAGCTATCCGGGCCCTTTCCGCCGCGCCGCCCCATTTGATTGGCCGTGGGACCTTGCTTCGTGCTGTTAGCGACCCAGTTTTTAGTGCGAGTTTGTATCGTCGTCGCGTTTCATGGCGAAAATGGTGATTAGATTTTTACTGTTTTGCCAGTAATAGTTCATATACTACGATGTTGATATTAAAACGAATTAATTAATTAACATACAGGGTATTGAAACTGAATCTGCAATCGCGTGAAAAAACAATTTGATCTTTAATTAATTAACTTATCCAAAAAACGTAGTTTATTGATTAAAATGAGGTAATTAGTAGCGTTGTTAAAATGGTGGAGGTGCCGGAAATATTTTTCTATCCCATAAAATACAGATTATACATTCCTTTTGAAATGCACCCTGACAGTGAAAAGTGATTAAATTTCATTGTTTAGAAAGAAAAACGTCTTTTTAATATTTTTTCCAGGGCAAAACACTTAAAGGGGTATTGAGGTTCAAATTACAGCGCATATGAACAAGCTATTTATAGATTTTTTTATAAATTCTTTTGAAGAGTAAGGATGTCAATGAGAGTTTTTTCAATAGCAACCTATTTTTATTTCCCAATTTAGTAGGATTTTTATCTCTACTCCTGTATAAAATTGTCAATACCAGACCTACAATTAAATTAGTCGTTTTTATAATGCCGGCACTTAGTATTTATGTTTTAAAACCCCGGACGCGACATGAGAGGAATAAGCAAAACCCGTCAAAGTTTTATAAACGTTTATAATTTTAGATTTTTTAAAGAATACTTAATTGAATAGGTATCGCCAATACTTATAATACTAATAGTAACAACATATCGTAAACAAACCTGTTCTGCAGTCTCATATATGTTTGTTTGTGACCTTTGTACGTTGTTTTATGTTCTCCACGGGCCACGCCTGACAAAATGTAAGTTTTTACAAATGAGTTTTTTGGAGTTTGATTTTATTGTCAATTGTGTAATTTATTTCTCATTTCCTATAGCGCTGAAGAAGTACCCAGCAGGACACAAAACATGTAGCGATTGCTAAAATAGATAGATAGATAGATATTTATTTCATGAAAAATACATATGGTTCAAACAAGATACTTCATAAATTTCAAAAATATGTAACTAATTCACAGAATATTATAAATATTACAGGATAGTGATGTTCTCTGTCATGAACTCCTGGTGTGTGTAGTATGCCTTATCAATAAAGTGATTCTTGAGCGACTGTTTAAATTCACGCAGAGCTAGCTGCTTCCAGGTCTTGGGAAGTTTGTTAAAAAAGTTGGCACCTTGCTTAGCAGCATTTGTTGTTTGCAGTCGATGGAAGGGCACTGTGAGATCTTCCTTGGTACGGATGTTGTGGTCGTGTTGACTCATCCTGGTTAGGTACAATGGCAGGTTTTGTCGTACGTCAATTAGTTGGAGGTATATAAAGACTGATAGAAGGGTAACGATTTGGTGCTTTCGGGAAAATGGTCTTACGTGGGTGTTACGTAACAAAACGTAAAAAAGCCTAACAAAAATAAGGAATCCGAACACTTTTTATAGTATCAATATATCTGAAAAATGCTGGCAAACTAGCTTTATTTTAATACAGATACGACCAATCTCGATCAAATAGAATCTTATTTACTATTAACTTTATAAATAGTATGATAAAGTCATGTGCCTGGCCACATCAGATTTTTTACTTTATATTACGTAGTATGAGAAACTATTGTAATTGTGCAAAAAAATGTTTTTTATTTGATGGGAAATATGTCCTTTTGGATCCCCTGAACATTTTTGACCATGATACAAAAAGTGTCTGCGTGTGTGCGTATATGTGTGTCTGTGTGTGTATCCGTTACTCTTAGCATTTTTAAACGATTTTGCAAATGAGGCGCCATTTCGTAACTTTCGTCAAAATAGTTAATTAATAAATTAAAGTAGACGAAATTCTGCATAATTTATGTCTGACATTTTTTGGTAAAATCGGTTGAGTCTGCATTAATATAGAACTAGTTAGCCAGGATTTGACAGATATTTTTATTCTAATGCCAGTAAGTAGTGTTAAACGGTGATAGTTTTGACAATACCTGCAGTCAATAGTATCAACATATAGTGTTATAAAGTCGTGTGCCTGACTATATCAGATTTCTTGTTACTTAAGTTATTAAAAATTTTATACCATTGAATAAACATTAAAACTCCTACCGACATAGACTAAAAACTAACTAAAAAAACTAAACTACAGAAAAGAAAAGTAGGAAAAATCTGAACATCATCATGGGAGTTAATTTTAAAAGCTACACCAGAGTTTTGTTTTAAGACAAATATTAGCAAACTTGTCAATTTGATCTGTGCCTTAATTTCCACACTGTATAAAACTAAAAGAAAATTAAGAATATATTAAATATTTTAAACTTATACAATATACAATGCAAACAATAAAAACAAATCAATCGGTGCGACTGTAATTTCATCTATTTTAAGAAGAAGTGAAACAAGTTGTGTAAAGCAACTGGAGAATCGAAACGAAGAAAAATTGGAAATATCCGGAGGCTAGAAATGCCGTCCCGGTCCGTTAATATTCAGGTGGTGTACTATCAGGTTTGCTTGAACTCATTCCGCTGATAGGATTATTTGATTTACCCCGTTGTAGTGAATGGTCCATTTCACATTGGAATTGTTGCCTCCTTTTTTGCGGGCTTGCGTCTATACGTCTGCAACGCTTGCCGGAACTCAAGACGACAATTGCCGGTCGTACGCTGGAGTGCTCAATCATGGCCGGCGGTACACAGCCGGAATAATATTATTAAATCAGCAACAAAGAAAGACAAATGACTTAGTTTCCGGTGCAACAGACTGTTATAATGTTTTGTTGGATGAGGTCCGTTAGTTCATATTGGTACGGGTATTACCAACTATAATTTCAGAATAGATAACAATGTTGAGATTTTCATTATAATAATGCACACGATAGTTTTTAAAATATTTTTTAAAGATATAAAGCCGTGATATAAAAGTTGAATGTTATTTTACATCTAAACTGCACTTTCAAAGAACAACATTCCTGTGAAAATGATAGTTTTCTCCCCCTGTGCAAATTTGAAGCATAGCTACATATATGTACGTAAATTTTGACATACTTATTGTTTAAAGGGTCCAAATAAATTTACGCAATAATGTTCAGCTGATTACTATTTATTTTTCCAAAGACAAACGCAAACTTCACTGTACAAATCACAAATAATTCTGCATTATCAAATCACATATAGAAAAAATAGTTAGACGCAATAGTTACCTCGAAAGGTTTGATCTAAAATGGAAAAGGTATTTTCTGTTTGACTAAATTTTATCTGTTTTATAAAACACTGTGACAAATGTAACATATAAAGTAGGATGTTGGGTTTATACAAAAACAGGGTTTTGAAAAACCGGTTTTCGAATTAAAAATTTGCAAAAATGCAGGAAAACCGGTTTTCGAAGTTTAGCAAACAAAATCAATCCATGACTGAAGAAAGGTTTGTATTCGCCAACACATGTATCTTATTTAAAAATAAATATCAAAAGAGTAAGAATAATGAGGCTTTACTTCATCCTGCTGATACGAATTAAACTCAAAATAATTGAACAGTATTACAAAATTTATTTGTGTGTCCTATTATTAAATTAAAATGTCCTGTGGATTATTAAATGTTGTTGTTAATCAAGATAAAGCATTAAATAGTTCTTTGGTTAGTTACTAGTTGCCACAAATAATGATATTTTCATTATTTTCATCATTTTCATCGATCTATTACTTCTTGATGTTTTTCCAAAACAGTTACCTTGATTGAATGTACAAATATTGGCATAAAACAGTCAAAAGTAGATAACATTTTCAGGAGAAACATTTGAAAAGTATTATTAAAATAAAAATCTATTTATTAGAATCTATAGTGCGGAATCTCTAGGTGTTGAGTATCGCTGATCTAGACCTTAGAGTTCTAACATCCTAGAACTCATAATTTAGATGTGCAAATAGTTCCTTCATATCGAATATCAATTTCAAGTGGATCATGGTAATGTTTTGAATCAAATAGCTCATTATTTATACTTATAAATTCAAGTCTCTAAAACCGGTTCTTCAATTTAAAAACCGGTTTTCGTATATTCCGAAAATCAGGTTTTAAAACAAATCCTCGAAGGGTGGACCTTATTTATATAAGAAAAAAATTCAAGATTAAAGATAAATTTGATCATTTTATTCTTTTCTATCCATACTTAATTCCTGGGAAATTTGAGTTCGTAATTTTATTTTATTTTGAGCAACAAACGCATTCTTTATCACAGGTTATCTTAAAACCTAAGCTGACGTCGACTTTCTATGAATTGATCGAATTATTCAGATTTTACAAAAAAAAGCATACTGCATTTTTGACAAATTTAGTACTTACTTGAAAATATGTGAAATGCTGAGGTATCTATCTATACTCAAAAGTTATTATATTTTTAACGTTTGCATACAATCTTAATTTAACCCCCTGGGGCAGGTGTTAAAATTATGTCCATCGATCTAAAATTTCAATTACGTATTTATAAGTATGGATATGTAGGAAACAATTTGAAAAAAGGACCGCTTCAATGTAAAGCAAGTACTTTCTGCATAAAACACGAAATAAATGTATCACTAAGCAATTTGATAATAATTACAATCTTAAGAACAAAAGATATGTATAGTAGGGTGACCAACCATCCTGAATTTTGATCGTATCCCGTTTTTTGAAATGTTATTGTAATGTCAAGAATTTCCAAGACACCAGCAATACAACAAGTAGTTTGGTCAACACCTTTTAGTAGATGTTCGATACGATACGATATTTTTAAGTACCGGTACTTTACATTCCGACACCCGATATTTTGTGCCGGTACTATAGCATTCAGTACGATACGATACGATACGTTTGTGGACGATATTGTATCGCGGTATTTGTTATTGCCAACAACTAGCGTACTCTAGCGGCAAACGTGCGGCAAACTAATATAAGTTTATTTTACAATTGACACTGATTACAACGAAGGAATTTGTATTTGTGTTCTTTTACAGTGTCAGTAAACGATCAGAAAAATACCGACTAAAATTTAACCTAACTATGGTGTGCAAATATTTGAGTGTGAAAGTCATTAAATCCATTAGCCATAGTATTTATTACATGCAAAATACATACAAACATGACGTCGAAATGACGAAACGACGAAACATCTTCGTCGAGTAGCGTATGGAAAGTGTTTATTAAAACAAGTTGTGTAGAAAATGCGATCTTTGTAACACTGACGTTAAAATTGCGGAATATAGGACAAACTTGGTGGCGTCCAGATTAGAAACAAAGAAAACTCTGATGGTTCTCTGGGTGGTACCATCGTGAGTCAGGTAGTCCCGTATGTGATAATATAGCAATGTTTGATATTTTCTTCGAAAAAATACCTTTCATAATGCATTTAATACTTTTTCATAATTAAAAAGCCCAGTAATTTCTGGAAAACACTGGTAGTTCCTATACCATGGGTGATACGATACTTTACATATTGCTATATTTTTAAAGCGAGAGTTGTCCATTATTACTTTGTTAAATGTTTGCAGTTTTTGACGTACTTTAAAATGATATTAGTTGGCATCATGGAGCTTGGAATGTATTATGAACATCCTATTGAATGTAAATGCACATGGCAACTCTGGCTGAAAAAACAGTATAATGAATGAATGATCTTCTTTTCCAACATTGCGAAACATTTGTAATTCTTTCCTACAATAACAAAAAATGATAAAATTAGATGATAAACCTCGGATAATCGGTGCTTGCATTGCGACCATATAAACTATTTTGCTGCGTTTTATGTAGGAGGCAAAAAAACAGCCAATGGGACCAATGTAATAGTATATAATACATATGATAGCAAAAGATAATCTACCTTAAGCAACACAGATGAAGAAAGTTTCAAACATTTATTAAAAACCTTACCTACTACATTCAGTTGGGACTTTATGTATACCTACAGCCACGACCTATATTTAAAACAGAGACGTTTGTGTATCTAGCACCAAAAAATGATTGCGAAGTGTGATTGTTTCGCTTATTAGGTATTATTTTATACCCGAGTTTGCAACGTTGACTATGAAAAGGAAGTTAAACACTGAAGATCTGCTTAATTTATTGAAAAAAATAGCGTAAACCATGTGCCCAAGTGCGTCCAACAATTTTCTCATTTCAATCTCGACGACACGAAGCTGCTTTTCTGTAATACACCTAAGCACAGTAAGATATTACAATTCCACACTAAAACATAATATCATAGCCGGCTTCCAATTCGGCATCATCATGCACAAAGCATCATCAAGAACAACAGAGAAGACAGGCCTTTGACAAGGTCAAAGACGAAGCATTCCTCAATAGCTCTCGGCACACCTTCAATACTACCGCTGGAGTTCACATATCGGTCTCAATATTAAGGCTACAGTATTTGCATAGGAATTTCCGAACTATATTGAATTCCGAGGTACGAATTTGACAAATTAACTACCGTGCAGACATAGAGAGAGCGTCTGGGAGCATATTTCACGGCATAGGTCTGTGACGTCGGGATGCCTACCGTTCCTCCTTCAGCTAAATCGACTTACCTCTAATAGGCAACCTAATTTGATAAAGTCAGCAGATGCCAAGAAGCCTTTGGTACGTGAGAGGAACGTAACGGCGTCTATTGCTGTATGCGAGTTTCGCATTCACGGACGGGGGGCGCGCGCGTCGCCGATTTATGTAAAGTAACACTTTTAATTAATTAGTTAACACTTAGGAGAAGTCTGGTACCAGTTTCGACAAGCTTAAATAATAACCGAAACTTCGCAAACTCAGGAACTTCGCGAATGGTAGGTGCGCCGCTGTGGGCGTGCTTCACGCCGAAGTCATACTTTGCAGTTAACAAACTTCTTCAGAAGTAAACAATTAACGTGCATAGGGAGACTGTAGCCGGGGTTTGATTCAGCTTTAATGGTAAAATGGATATAGTGGAGTACGTTGTTCGATAATATGCATTACACAAAAGGACGTTGGTTGTATAGACATTGTTTCAATTGCGTTTCAATGTTTTAGACTTTTAATTTTTTCGTTAGGTAGTAAGGCTATTTAGCGTTGTTTTTTCTTTGCTTTGGCATCATGATAGAAATAAAATACAATAAAATGACGAAAAGACCTTAGTCTAAAATCATGAGAGAGGTTGCCCAATGGTATCGTTGAAAATTTCATGTTCTAGTTGTAAGACAGAGACGCAAAATGATTTTTTTTTTCAATTTAATGTTTAACTCTTCTTTTGCGTTTTGCATAACATCTTAAAATCCAGACAAATATTGCAAAAATATGCAAGGGTGTACGGTAAAGCATAAACTAATGCATCCCTCCATCTCAGCCAATTCATTTTTTTATGTAAAAAATGTGTAATTTGACTGGTCAGTTTTCTCATTAATTGAAAAATATGCTTGTAAAAAACCTAATGCAAACTATTGTAAAAGTGAAAAAGACTGTGAAAATTACTTTTGTTTAATGTCGTTTAATGTCTAATAAGTATTTATTAGTTTTATTTAATTTTTATTTTCTTTTGCCGTTTTAATATTTAGAGATATTTTAAAACGTCTGCAATTTCAGAAAATGTTAACCTTAAAAGTAGCCTTCAATTAAAAAAGTGGATCTATAATTTTTGGTTTGGTTGAGTTTATATTATCGAAAACAGAATTTTCCATTCTAGTATCATTTCGATAAAATTACTGTAAATGGGGGAAATCTTTGAATTTGGTGTAAAAGATCCAGAAAATAAAGTTGGATAATATTATAATAATTAAGACACACCCAAAAGCTACAAATGTAAATCCATTAAAACTGAACAATAACAATCATTTACTATAAGAATTTGACCAATATTTAAGCTAAACCTATTGCTTTGAAAAATTATTTGGAAATGTATTTCTTTTATACAGGCTCAATTGGTTTTTTTTTTCATACTTAATTAGTTAATTCCAACATCAATAAATGAAAAAATACTATAATAGATTTAGGTACACTAAAGTTAATAAATTAATTAAATAAAATAATTAAATTTAAATTGTGAGTCTAGAGATCAGAGTGATTCGAAGCACTTCATTTTAAAAAATGCAATAACCTAAGCTATCCTGGCCAAATGAACAAAATCGAAGTATCTGACAGACATTCTGAGAAACGCATTTGCTTTTTGCTAATTTTCTAAAAAGCTAGACACAATTCAGAACTTCTACCTTCAGAATCAGAGAAAAATCTGATGTGGCCAGGCACATGACTTTATCATACAATATATTATAAAATTAATAGTTTAGCTGCATGAGAATCTATTCTATTGAGATAAATCGTACGTATTGTCAGATCATCAGCATTTGACACTACCTACACTACGTCATTAGAATAATAGTTATTTATGTCACAAATGCCGAAAGTACGGAATAGCGCGACGAGCGGTGATGCGGCGCGTCACCGAAGGCGGAGTGTCGCCGTCGCATATGAGCGAGTCGGCTATCTAGTTTTTGGCAGGAGCGACATCAACGTTTATTGCGTTGCCTTTTAAGATATACGTATTTAAAAAAAAATCAATGATTTCTGTATAGTAAATGCTAGGTTAGTACCACTTTGACGAAACGTCAAGTTTAAAGGTGCGTTCCGATTAGTAGGTAATGGTAGCTAATGGCGGTGGTAGAATACGAAATTATAGTGTTTCTTACATATAGTGATAATGACACATATTAGTTTGCATGTGCATAAACATGAGTCACTATCAATTTTCTATTGGAAATACTATAACGGCGTCTGCTACCACTGCCATTATCACTAATGAAAACGCACCTTAAAAAGGTAATTCAAATTCTGACAGATTTATATTTGTTCATGACACATCCCTACCAACATACTAAAATAAAACTACACTCATCGCTATACTTTATTTATAATTTTCTCAATGTATCGTTTTTGGAATTAGATATAAAGACGGGTTGATATTTCTTATCAACAAACAATCAAATTGGTGATCTTACTTTATTTGAAATTTGTATTTTAAAATTTGCCGCACTACAGCGGCAACGTTCCATAGTGGTTCTCCAACCTCTGATGAGATCAGCTGTTTTCGAATGTGACAACACAAAAAAATATTTGTCAAAATCCTGGCTACTATGTAATTTCATATCAATGCAGATGCGACCGATCTCGATCAAATAGAATTTGCTCTTGAAGCTAAACTATTAATTTTACCAAAAAATTTCATAGGCATAAATTATTCAAAATTTCCTCTACTTTAATTTATTAATGAACTATTTTGTCGAAAATACAGAAATGGCGGCTCATTTCCAAAATCCTTCAAAAAGGCTTAGAATAACCTAAAAAGCTAAACTATTAATTTCACCAAAAAATTTCATAGGCATAATTTATCCAAAATTTCCTCTACTTTAAATTATTATTTAACTATTTTGTCGACATTATAGAAATGGCGGCTCTTTAGCAAAATCCTTGAAAAAGGCTTGGAATAAACTACCAGTTCCTTTGGACCCTTTTGAACCAAAACCTTTTCAGCTCTAAGTTAGGTCATGAAACTTCTAAATATGAACTTTCGTCCCGATACCTTCAGTAGTTTCTCCGGAATCGTCGCCACAAAAATCGTTTACACACATACGCACAGACACACACACACACACACACACAGACATTTTTTTGTACCTTGGTCAAAAATGTTCAGGGGACCCAAAAAGACCTATTTCCGCTAAAATCTCAATTTTTTTTTTCGGCATGATTACAATACTTTAGCATACTGCGTATGATAAAGTAAAAAAGATACCGGAAACAGTTCTCACTTGTATGATTTTTCTATTGTTAAAAAAGGAAAGTAAAAACGTCAAAAATACAAATTCATTTTTAAAAAATGTATGCCAATATTATAAAACTAGATTAAAATAACATACATACGATTGTCCTGGATATATTCATAGCAAAGATAAAACAGCTCTTGCCTCGCATGCAATGTCGCGCCACGCTTTTCAATTTTACACTGCTAGAATTTGGAAAACAGCCCAGTACTATAGAAGAGAAGTATCATGGAAATGGTTTTCATACAAAACACAATGTTAACTTGCGATCTGATGCTGAAAATTTGAGTAGTATATTATATTATAATGGTGTTTTTGCCTTACCAACTTGACTTTGCTTTGTAAATGCAACCTGCGTACGTTCGATTTTAAGAGAATGTTGATATGTAATTTGATATACTGTTATAGTTCTGTACCTATTGTGTAAAGTGTTTCAGCTGCTCTTGTATTAACATATGTTGTTAGTTGTAGCTACGATTAACGGTTTTAATAAAACCGAAACGTCAGCTAAAAGGTGATATTTTAATTAACATACCAGCCCCCAAAAGTCGAAAAAATCAACTTATTGTTTACCAAAATAATAATGTTATAAATAAATTGTTTATAAATAAATGAAGGTCTTAAAAGTACATTTTGGATACATGTTATTAATTATTCGAATACATGTTAAAAATATATAATTTAACGGTCATTGTGTCAAAAAATAATTATGTTCTCTCAACTCTGTACCTAAAACAATTTAATTTAGTTAGAAAAAAAAAACAGGAGATCGATAAAAACTAAGAAATAATAGGATTCAAGTTTAAAAATCATGAAAATACATGCTTCATTTTTTCGATTATGCATGAACAGAACTTAGCACTAACCGCTAAAATGGCATATTCCTACGTACCAGCTAAAAACGTCGACAAATAATTGCATTGTGTCCACGCGACGTATATGCCTGTTGTGTTACGTTACCTACGTACAAACCGCTATCAGGTTGAGCTGCGTTATTGTTAAATCGCTAAAACTGAAACCCAGTTAACGAATAGCAGCATAATGCGTACAGTGTCGCCTGGCGTCATACAATTTTATACCAGCGCTGGAAGAATTTTCCATCCCGGCTGCGAGCACAATTTTCAACAACAATGACGCATTTATTCCCGAGCTCTATTTAGCAACTCAACCGAATAACAGATTTTAGTTATGCCACGGGTAAATAGTAAAAAGTAAATATCTCACTACAGATATATTTTATATCCGGTAAAATCACGTATTAAATATTTGCCAGGGTAGACACAAAGGGACCGGAAACACGGGACTGTTTTTAATGAGTAACATATCATCCCAGCTGAAATCGTGTATTATTTGATTATCGGTATACGGTATGTGGATGATGTAGGGGGCGATGCTGTAGGCGATGGAATCTGTAGCCTTTACGTTTTGACATTTTGTGATTATTTTATTATTTCGCTCGAGCTGATTGGGCAGCTAACCGAAAAAAAAATCAATTATGCTCGAATGGTATTTGAAAACTCTATAGATCAAAGCAATTTAATCTAGATATAGATATCACGGCGTTAACGCTTGACCCGAAAAATAAAATAGCATCGTTTGTGTATCACAAACAAATTGTCAATCAATCAAAAAGCAAAAACCCTTTAAATTGGTGGTATCAAACTCATAAAAGCATATAAGCAGCCAAATTCGAAATATTTAACTGGTAAATGTGCGTTTATTCTTTGTCATAATCAAAACACCGATTTTATTCAGATTTTTTTAGCATTTAATTACAAATTAAACAAAAAACCAATAAAAGAACTCCAATATCCAACCAGAAGATCACCCTTGTGTTCACATCAATTAAGTTTTTCGCTCCTTACATATATTTTCTTTTATTTCGAGTGTTTGCTTGTTTAATCTCAAATTAAACAAAAACAATTATTCAATTTCCCAATTTAGTCTTTCCAAATTCCAATCATTAGTCCAATCATTAGTATTAAGTTGACATTGTATTGTAATGTGATACACATACGCAATTATTATGCTACACTAATGAAATGTAAACCTAATAACTAATTTAACATTGTGCGTAAGATTCATCACAATGTTAACAACAACCTTCGGAACGCTTCAGTTTGGTAATTAGTCTCGATCAACATGTTTGTTTACTGTAGTGGTTACCGTATCCACATTGCAAAATATGTCTCTGAAAAACTGACAAAACTCACAGGTGATACAAAATATGCGATATCAAAGTAATATGCAACTTATTTTATAATGTTTGTTTTAATAGTTTTCCTGATTTGAGTACATATATAACAGGCGCTGCTTCAATCAAAAACAAAAGTACCTTTTTATAATTGTACAGGATACCATCAAATACTGGCATCAAACGTTCATCAATTATTGAAAAAAATATGTTTGCATTAACTTCTGGCATATACTAAACATAGTTTACAGGGAATATTTGGATGTAATATTTATATGGCAAGGCCCTTTCATGTCCTCGGAAACGAGTTTAATCGTTTATAAACAATAATAGTTAAACTAAACTCCCCGCAGTTTTCTGTAATAAAAAAGACGTATTTTAAAATGATTTTAATATGATTATTAATTTCATTTTGCAGAATATCTAAGACTCAAGCTGCTAAAGGTCTCTACCAAGAGGCAGATTTGTTATTATTCCAAGATACAATGCAGGATTCCAAATGTAAATCTCTTAATCGCAACGTGATGCAACCCCTAATTCGGGGCGCAGTCGTTGTTTACACGCTGCACATAAACTAATAGTCCAAGCGGGCGGTCACCACTGCAGTACGCTAAAGAGGGGCCAGATGTTGCAACTTAACATGTCTGCGGTTTTGCAATTTTGCCCCAACTATATTATATTATATATGCCTCGTTTACCAAACTTCGACGATAACGATTTCTGATAATAATTTACACCATGCCGTATATACTTACAGCGGGCGATTCGGTAACTATAGAGTAAGCAGTTGTAGAGAACTAACTCTTGTTAAACGGTAATGTAGTAATAACGGTAATATCAAGGTTTCCAGAATGGAGTATAGTAGTTTGAAACACCAACTACTATTCTGTGTAGAACAATTTTGTGAAAAAACACTAGTAAAAATTGTACAATATTGATAACTCATGGAAACGTTGTTTTTGTGAATTGAATTTAAAATTTATTCGGGTAGCATTATTTGCCCTAAAGACAAATAAGGGCTCAAAATTTTTGATACAGACCTCATTGGCTTAGAAAACTGAAAAGAGCCTCATAAAAGAAACTTATTCACAGTTGTTTTTGAAGCATTTAAAGCGATTTTTTTAAATAGTGAAATAATGCGGCTCTATAAAAGTAACAACCGAAAAAGCAATAACCTGAGGGGAAATTCAACATAAAATCTGATTCGTATTCAGCGCAAAACAAAAAAGTTATCAAGAACCCTTATTTTCATCTTTCTCTTTTTCTCGTAAATATTGTCACTCAAAGTCATAAATATTGTACCATTAAGATCAAAAATCAATCAATATTATTAAAAAATAATATATGGTATAATATAAGGTGGTTCAAAATTGTATCTTCAACTAGTTTTATTTCTTTAAACAATTTGAAATTATTTAATAAATTACGAAAATCATTCCAGTAATCTATGTTAAAATAAAAATTCCTACAAACAAACAAAAACTTAAATTATGAATGAAACATTGTATATATTTCTTTAAGCAAATCGTATCTGTTTTAACAATTGCAAATTAGTTAATAAAGGTCAAAATTGCAAATAAAAATAAATGTTTAAAATGTCCGATAATAAAAAACATACTGCAAGATGAGAACCTCTTAACATGTTTAGAGTATTAGAGGCAAGGGAAGAAACCTTTTTGCCTCGACAAAAGATATATTTTTACGTCTGCTTTACTGTGTAACGAATTGTATATAAGAAACGATAAAAATAAACATGAAGATACACGTTAAAACGTGATTTAAAAACAAGAAATAAACATCCAACCAACATATAGAAAACTCACATACACTGGTAAAACATCAGCCAAAATAAGGAAAATTCGTCATGGACATCAAATTATCTGCTCCTTTAAAACCACATGTGTGGTATATAACAAACTTAAGGACAATGGAAAGACAGAGAAAAATAACTACAATGGAGAATATAGTATCAAATGTGACGATTGCAACAGTATCTACATAGGACAAACTGGATGAAAGTTGAAAACCAGAATAAACGAACACCGAAAAGCAAAACACACATCTAATTTTGGAAGGAATATGTTGGAGACAGGACATGCAAGTAAGGATGATGACAACATCAAATTATTACACAGAGCTCACAAGGGAAGACAATTAGATCTTTTGGACGCTTATGAAATCGAAAAGCATGAACGAGAACAAAAGGATAACATACTAAATACTAAACGACCAACTCCAATTGACAACGCCTCTCATCTACCGGTATCTATGGGCTTAGTTATAGTTTTGTCTAAAGTCGGTTACAGGTTTCTGCTATACCAACTTTCGAAAAAGATCGTATGTTTGTTAAGTAATGTGTTGAGTGAGAGTACCACATACAGTTTTTAATTTATTTATTTATATTTATTATTTTATATCAACAGTGCAATGACTTTATTTAAAATGTTTGTCAGTGTGTTTAATTGTATATTTTATATCTTTGACACGTAAGTAATTTTAATGATGCTATTAAAGTTCGATAGTTGGGTTAAATCTCTTTTTGTAATTGCAGGAGGGTCTGATGATGCTAATAGCAAAACCGATCACCCTCTTGTATATAAAAATAAATAAAAGTGTAGGAGAAACCAATTACATTAATTATTTCTAAATTAAAATTGGTAATTTGGGGAAAATACTATGTACTTGGATTGTAGAAGAGAGCGGGGGTTAAAAAAATAATGGTTATGGATTTGTTCCTTGGGGAGTTCTGAACAATTTTGGATAATCTCCCGCAACATTTCTTCTAATTCCGAAACGTGAAAAAAGAAAGGAACAAGATGCATGTTTCCAATGTATTTTAAATGGGAAATTTGTGGTGCCACCGAATGGCACGTGTTAACGTTAACCTCTTTTAGACCATCCTAATGGCTGTTGTTTAAAAACAGTGTCAATAAACGTACAACTCAAAAAGAATTGTGTATTAGTGTATTAGTGTGTATTAAAATCTTTTCAGCTGTGTAGGCATATCTGTTTTTAGAAATATGAAGACGCATTTTTAGACCCTGAATCCCGAACTTATAAAACTGTCAGTCTAAAGTTAAAGAAATATAACATCTGGAAGCTTAGATGTTTCGCAACACATTATGCCTCGAATCTCGTGCCGAAAAAGTCGCCAGACTTCACTCGAACAAATTAATCAGAGGAAAAGCCGGACAAATTTACGTGTTTTGTCAATATCAGCGACGGTCGGAGATAACGCTAAGAGGCAATGAGCGTTTAAGAACAGCAGGCCGAGTCGAAACAAGTGGAGCTCAAATCGCAAGAGAAATTGCCGACGTCACTTGGCGCGTATTTTATCTCTGTTTTAAAGCCTGACATACTACGCTGGTGGGAATTAATTAAATAAAAAAATGGCTGCTCGCTGCGATGGCTTAATGTGATTCTAGTGAATAATTGATGGCTTGGAGTCGCTCTCGGCCGAACTGTCGCGTCGCGCTGATGTCGAGCTTTGAAATTTCGCTCTCTTCTCTCTCCTCTTTGGGTTTTTTCGCTTCAGTTTGTCGGTTCCGCCGATGCCGCATTGCCGTTCTAGTATCTGCAAATAATACCTGATAAACACGAGCGAATATTAATTAAAATGTCCTACTCCATTCGTTTTTCTAGCTTATTTTTATTATACTCACGTTTGTTTTATATAATATTCATGCATATATGAAGGGTAGAGATAGAAAGCAACCAGGAGGACAAACCGAGAATACTCGAGGGTAATTGAAGGAACTTTGACGCTCGGTTTGAACAATGCTTAATTATGAAAAGGTAGCAAACACGCTTTAAGCTTCTCTTTAACTCTTTTCAGTGACTATGAAAATAATGTTTTAAAAAAACTATGAAGATAAATGGGCCTAAAACGTAAATACGTCCTCAATGATATAACTGATGTGAGACTTGGAAAATATTGATGGTACGAAAGTGTTGTTTTACTTGGCAGGTAGAAACGTTCTAATATGCTTTTGTCGCATTCTCTGTCATGTTCGTAAATATATGAACTGCACGAGATCTACACAAATCATATTATGTTTGTATCGTATGGCAAAATGTTAATACATTTGCAGGTGCGACCTGTCTTAGCAGTGTCCTAGTCAGCATTCACTGCACATTATTGAAGCAGTATTTTACTATAGAGAACTTTCAAGATTATTTTCAGATTATTTGAGAACTAGGTAATATTCTTTTTCTACTCCTATTGAGGAATGCATTCATTATCATGGCAATTTATGATAAGTAATACTAACCATTCCCCACACACATGACAAATATTTCATTCCTGGCTCCTCATACCCCGCCAGTAGTGAGAAATATTTCATTCCTCACGGCTTTAGAACCAATCACAGCTCTGGATTTTTCATTTCCAAATTGTTGATACACTGCTTAGCGACATTATCAAGGCATTGACAACGTCGCTAAGTGACAAGGCGCACCAAACAATTTTAATCTGTCAAAATCCTGTAAACCGTCATAGTGACATACAGCTGCCCCTATATGCACAAAAATAAATTTATAATATTTCGTTGCATAGTCATAGAAAAAGTATAGTATTCCATTCGCAAGTAATGGCAATTTCTCACTCGAACGCTTTGCAGCACTCGCTTACGGCTCGTGCTGCAAACTTCGTTCTCGTGAGAAATTGCTTACATTACTTGCTCATAGAATAATATACTATTTTCTACTCCAATTGATGAATGCATTCATTATCATGGCAATTTATGATAAGTAATACTAACTATTCCCCACACACGGCAAATATTTCATTCGGCTCCTCGTACCCCGCGAGTAGTGAGAAATATTTCATTCCTCACGGATTTAGAACCAATCACAGCTCTGGAGTTTCCATTTCCATTGTGTTTTGATACACTGCTTAGCAACATTGTCAAGGAATTGACAACGTCTCTAACTGACAAGCGCACCAAACAATTTTAATCTGTCAAAATCCTGTAAACCGCCATAGTGAGATACAGCCGTCCCTATATGCAATAAATTAATTTTGAAATTCCATTGCATGGTCGTAGAAAAAGTATAGTATTCCATTCGCAAGTAATGGCAATTTCTCAATCAAGAAAGAACTTCGTTCTCGTTGCTCACATTACTAATAATATATTATTTCTGATTACAACGATTTAATAATACAATTGACACATGATATTTGGCTGTCGATTTTAGACAAAAAATATTATTGCTTTGGAACTGGATTAAGTATTTTTGTTTATTTGTTTGAATGAAATTACGAATGTTATCCAACTTATTAGAAAAACATGGATTTTCTGTAGTAGAAGGCACGGATCGGCGGACTGGAAAGAATGATATGATCTTTAACGAGTATTATTAGTGTTTAAGATTGTATTGTTAGTTTTAAGATTTTCTAAGATCATTGTCTATGTCTTTCTGAGATGTCACGGCAAATAAATATTGTTATTACTATTATTATTATTGTGTATTTACAGCTGGAGATGAAAGAGTTGTGGTCGGTTTTTCTAGAAATGTTTACAACATATCCAGTAACTTAGTAGATATGGGCGATAGCGCATTTATAAAATAGCTTAATCAAAGCTAATGTACAGTTTGTCATGAATTCGATAAAAAAATAGTTTTAGATTATAAGGAAATCTCACATTCCAGAGTCCACAGTTCACACAGTTCAACTGTCCAATTATTTTAAAAATAAAATAGATGAATCACTCACTAATCCATGATGTCTACTTTATTACAAGTAGTATGACAAAGCATTGTAATCGTGCAGAAAAAATAATATTTTAGCGGTAACATGTCATTTTGTGTCCCCTGAACATATTTCTGACCAAGGTATTGTAAGTGTGTATGTATGTGTACCCATTTTTTTGTGGCGACGATTCCGGAGAAACTACTACAGATATCGGGACGAAACTTCGTATTTAGAAGTTTCATGACCAAACTTAGAGCTGAAAAGCTTTTTATTCAACAGGGCCCAAAGGAACTGGATTATTACGCCAGACATTTCTGTAATTTCGTCAATATACTTACATAATAAATTAAAATAGGGGAAAGTTCGTATAATTTACCTATGAAATTTTTTGAGCAAATTGATAGTGTAGCCGCATGAGCAAATTGTATTTGACTGAGGTCGGTCGTGTCTGGATTAATATAAAACTAGTTAGCCAAGATTTGAGATTTTAATGGAAATATATCCTCTTGTGTACCTTGAACCTTTTTGATCAAGGTGCAAAAAAAATGTGTGTGTGTGTGTGTGTGTGTGTGTGTAGATACACATTTTTTTGAGGTGACGATTCCGGGGAAACTACTAAAGGTATCGGGACGAAACTTCATATTTGGAAGTTTCATAACTACAGTTAGAGCTGACCAATGACATTTTTGTAAAATTAATAATTTAGCTGAATGAGCAAATTTTATTTGATCGAGATCGCTCGTCTCTGCGTTAAAACTAGTTAGCCTGGATTTGACAGATATTTTGATTCTATTGACAGTATTGTCAGAACATCAGCGTTTGCACTGAACGCGAATTCAACACACAAATGCGTCGAGATTGACATTACGAGGCACTGCTGTATAATATGCTAAAGGTATCTGCCTGGCCACATCAGATTCTTTTATTGAAATAGTAAGATAATGTAAATTAACCAATAAAAGTATATATTTATTATTTTAACTCAAATATTTTAACATTAAGATAGCATTAATAAATGTTACGTAAACGTAACAAAAATAAACCTTCAAAATAACAAGAGCTATTAGTATACCTATGCGCGGGCATTTCTAAAACCACCAACCTACAACTCCATATGTGTAAAATTGCTAACGGCTCAAAACTTTGCTAAGGCTTAACTAAGTTAACCTAAAAACTGAACGGTGTATATGTCTTAGTACATTACCCAAGATTTTTTTGCTAGAAGCAGTAAACAAGCCGGATACGGTTTAAAACATCTATTGTAATACCTTTTGTTGCCCCACTCCAGAATTCTTAGGATGGGGTCATTTCAACGGGCATTAATTAAAACTCTATCCGATTTTTAAACATTTGCGTAGCGGCAGCGATCATCCCGAATGAAAACTTTACTAACTCTACAGGCGAATTTAAAACTTGCTCTCAACTATCGCTTAATTACTATCGGCTCCAGAGCTGGGCGCTCCATTCTCCATTGTGAAGATACGGTGCTCAGTGAAGAGGACACGCTTTTATTGTGATTTTTCCAGCGACATAAACTGCTCGCGAAGTAATTCGCGCAACTATAAGCGCTTAATTAGTTTCGAAACTTTTCAGATTAATACCTTTATCAGTGAAATCAAGTTGAACGAATCGCGACGCTCCGGCACTCAGAACTAACTCCCATATCTCTGAATGGCTAACTTCGCGATTCTTTGATATTGCGCTTAACGAATGGAATATCTGTCGCCTTTTGTGCCGGACTAATTTCCACGAAGTCGGATTAGATTCGATTCCTCTGTGTAGATATTTCTCCGCTCTAAAAGTTGATCTGAGCTAAAACGTCAACTAATTTTCAGAGGTGGTATTATGTTATCTTATATTTAAGTTGGATTGAAATACGAATCAAAACGGTTCTCTGATATTTCGCGATCCTATCTTAATCGTATTTGTTTGCTAACGGAAATTAGACGCTGAAAAGTTTGTTAGTAACATTTTTGCTGCAGGCGACGACAATGAACTATGGAAATAATTCAAGCATTGCACAATATCTTTTCTATGTTGCATTCACATTTCACAAACCACACATTGTAACACTGTTTTGGGTGGTACAATTAACAAATTGGAACACCGCTTTTAGTAACTTTGTTCTAAGATTGTCACATTGATATCAAATGTCATATGTCAAACGCGAATACACATAACCACAAACTGCCTTCTTCGAATCGCTTGCAATCGCATACACTGCAAAATATCTTTCTCAGTTTTGCTCCGATCATCAAAATACGTCAGAATGACGTATTTGTGATGTTTTGCGACTCAGGTAAGTGATCGTCCATCATTCTCGTCAACTAAAAACATCAAATCCCCTTTTCAGATACAACACAAGGACCACATTTACTTGGATAACGAGCTTTGAGAAGATCAAACCTACATAGTAAATATGATCGGGGTCAAATACTGCCGCGGGATTGTATATGGTTTCGGTAACAATTTGGACATTTTGGTCCTGCCAACAATGTTTTTTTTTGTACGACACTTCCAACACCGTCTTAGTTCTTGTTGTGTGCAACTATTTGTGTTACTTCCTTTGCATGTAATTTACTAAGTACAATTTATTGCAATAAACTACTAATTTCGGTGAAATTAGACTATTTAATCATTTCATAGTAGCGTACAATAAAATGTCAGATGTGGCCAGGCACGACTTTATTATACAATATATAAAATTAATTGTTTAGCTGCATGAGATTTTCAATTTGTCTTTTCAGCACGATTACAATACTTTAACATACTGCGTATGATAAAGTAAAAGCAATAACAAATTTTTTGTTGCATTGGTGATAAAAATAGCCGATTTTCTAAACGATATTTCCACAGTAAGATTCAGCAAAATCCGAAGTATATTGTAGCATAGTAATCGGAAAAATGTTTTCTGTTATACAATCAGAGTGTATCTATGAAGTATGTATGTAGAAGTATGTAGAATGTCATCTTTATTTAAAATGATTACATTAATAATATAGACTGCCATTTAAATTGTCATTGATTGAAACGTCATTTCCAGAAAAACCGGATGCATACTAACCTCAAATGTTTCACAAAAGATGGCATTTTGTCTATTAGTACTTCTCCAAATTTTTTCTTAAATTTTTGGTACGTAAGATTACTTACATATGCTGATATTTTGTTGCTTCAATGAGTTTTTCAGTGCGTGTAAATAATGTATAAGCCTCAACGACTACCTATAGCGGAATTAGGTAGACACCGCTATTAAACGTTAAGCGTTATAACTACTCTTTAGTAAGTTATTTTTCTTCGAAGTAACTAATCAGTCACCGCCGAACACTTCTATTCTATTACAATATTATTATTAGACCAATATTTTTAAATTAACTTTATAGGTTATGTTTCGTTATCTATATCCTTTGTTCACTGGTTGTCATATAAGTTTTACTCACAGTAGCCGTTGCAGGGTAATAGTGATGCCCCAAGCTTTATAGTGATAATACTTGCGGCCTGTTAATTATTTATGAAAACGTGTATGCTAAAGTAGAGCAAAATTGTCCACAATAAGATTTTGTCATGATTTTATCCCAACTTTACAAAGTTGACAGTTTACTACAGTACTGCACTCAGTACTACAACATGGTACTCGCAAAATACCTTATATTTCAAATATAGTAACCACAATTTCCAAATTTATATAAAATTAATGTCGCAAAGTTGAAAAAATAAAGTATAAAGTATATTACACTCGCTGTATAAGACATCTTGGCGCATTCGTTTGTAACTGATTCGCCAATTTGACGTCTTATAAAACTTGTATACTAATATACTTTGAAGCGGTAATACAATATGTTGGATGTGGAAAGTGGAAAGCATGAGGGAAGTGATGTGGAAAAACTACTGGATAGAGTTAAAGAGAACCGAAAGATGTACCAACTTTAGAAACAGCATATCTAGCTATACCACGTATCATCTTGCTTAATTAAAGCATAGATAATACGTGATAAAGCAGCTAGGCCATCGATATATAAAGTAGTTTTTGTGAAGTATAATACATAATTTTTAACACTGACAAAATTAGTAACTCGATACCAAAAGCAGAAACCATTGGTTCTTTTTCTTCAAAGACTTCCTAAGTACCTTTCCCCTTTACCATATTTTTGCACTGGAACCAAAAGAACAAAATTCGATTTTTCTTTTCGCGCATTTTGGCGGTTTATGCACTTAAAATTATTCAACATTCATTAAGAGATGGTTCTCAAGTAATCGGTCGACGAATACATACGTAATTGTATTACGTATAATTACATTTCAAGACAAGCCTCTCATACTTTAAATGTTATAAAATTTGAAGATTGTATAGCTATTACCACTTTCGTTTTCTGTTTGTCGATTTCAGGATATGCTCCTCAGTG
This sequence comes from Melinopterus prodromus, assembly GCA_964023965.1. Taxonomy (NCBI): domain Eukaryota; kingdom Metazoa; phylum Arthropoda; class Insecta; order Coleoptera; family Scarabaeidae; genus Melinopterus; species Melinopterus prodromus. The sequence goes on along the minus strand of OZ030390.1, from coordinate 15,914,157 downwards.
AAAATCAGAATCTATTTCAGAAGTAGTGCAGGCAAAATTGTAAAAGATTAATATGCAACTAACAAGATTTCCTTACATGAATACTCTAGATATATCTTACATTGATACTCATTATTTCATTATATTTTTTTAATTTTCTATCCTTTTGTTTAGATCCATCATTAGGAAGTTCAACTTCTGACGTAAATTCTTTTTTCTATCCCTTCATAATATACATTTTAAAAGAATGGATTAAGCTTGAGCTTCAGTTCTTATAAATTTCCTGGAACAGGTCCCTTTCCATATCCAGGCACACATATGGCCACCTGTTAAACACTGCGCTTTAAGATTGTGGAATATATCTAATTAAGTTGCTACGTGAAATATTGTAAAATGTATGAATTGTTTTATTTGAGTAACGGTTCGTGTGAAACAGTACACAAAGTCTAAAAATAGTACCCATTACCATCAGTTGTGATGAAACGGTGTGGCGCAAAGCATACGATACTCAATGGTGTTGCAGTAGATTTAATTTTAATGCATAGTCCACGTCATAATTGATACGCAAAGGTTTTGTTCTCTTGTCACTATATTTTATACGTGCTCACAAAAGCTATTACACAATGGAAACTCCTATTATAGAAGATAAACTTTTATGATACAACACACTTTTAGCTACATTTTATGACATTTTATTGAGGAATTTGAATAGGTATAATTAGGCGTATCTGAACCATAACAAGTCTCCATAGGACAAACGGAATACGTCGATTGTCTGCAGTCTGTGTCTTGTAATTCGTGTATAATTAGAGACGATGCCTGACGTATAATTAAGAATAATAAATGACTGTATCTATTGTATTTTGTATCTCTCGTGAGGTCTTATGCCCAGAGAATTTCCACCACTCGTACACATTTATTAAAAGTTTTCCATCTCCCCCATGTTTCTTTTCCCTTGGGGTTGCTGTTGGGAGGTCATTAGTTATTTACACTGACTGTTTCACGTGCATAGCAGCAATAAGTTGTTTTATACCACAGTTCATGGAAAAGACAATGAAACCGAAAGAAAAAAGACTATTGATATTATGATAGAAATAGTTTGTAAATATTGAGTTAATACTAATTTACATCTGCGTAAAGATGAATTAGACTCAAACAATTAAAATTGCTTACAAGTACCTACATATTTTCAATAATAATTTATTAGTAATAATTCTTTAACTTTATGACGTTCGGAACAAATTTGCCGATTTGATTGATCTGTTTTGATAGAAATATTTTTCATTAGGTAATGGAAACATTTAAAACGGTAAAAACCCGGAACACGTCAATACTAATTAATATTTAACACACGCCGAATTTCGGGCGAACGGTTATATTTCCGATTTCCTGTTTATTCTCAAAAGTGGAACGGAATAAATGAGTGGAACGCGAAAAAAGCCGCATTGCCTTTATGAGAGCAGTAGCGGTTTTGCTTTTTACATTGCTTTTTATAGCGGAATATGGTCTGCTTTCATTCGCCTATATCGGCCATGTTTTAACCATAACTTCACGAAATTACGAAAAGGCGTGCTCCACATATTTCTTTTCCAAATATTGTTTCTTTTTAGATTGGAGAAAAGCAATCTCAATAACAAAGCACTTTTATTTAAATAATCATAAATAATCATAACAATAAGAAAATGTTTTAGCAATTTTTATTGGACAAACGGTTGTTCTGTTGAAATTTTTATAACAAAATCTCATTCCAAGTAAAATGTCAATGGAAGCTTTGGTAAATTTATGGCGACTGAAATAAATAAATTTCATGATTTTGAAGAAACCATTTTGAAGTTCTCACACAGATAGAAAATATTGCTTGTTTTTAAGAAATATATGCTTTTGGTGCAAAACATATTTGCTTGTATAGATTACTTTATTTGGAATATTTATTTAAATCAAATAAATATATTTGGAAACAAAAAAAAATACGTTCCTTTAAAGAAATATATTTGTTTTCGTTTTAAATTAGATTTACTTTCGTCAGAGAAATCCCATTTTCATTCATATAAATATATTTTTAGTGTGAATACGTCATCCAACTGTATTGTTAGATGGCGCTGTAAACACACTCGTCGCAGTTCGGCCTTAACTTGATTATAAATAGTAGACTGGTGAAAGCCTACCGCTCAGTTGATGTCATGCGTCTGGCTAAATTGCTAAAAAGGCAGTGTGATCGGTAGTACAGAGTACAGAGTAGTACAGGGCATGCAGGTTCAAGTTCCGATTCCAAATCAGCGTAAACTTTGCTACCCTAACCTTGACTATATGTAGGGTCTCTAAGTTGGAAAACCAACCTATGGTCGAGGATGTGCGACATTAGTTCCACATTAATTCCTTCAACAAACTAATAATTTCTTTAATCAACGAACAATTTATTGCAACCTTAAAATATCGCATTTTAACTCAACCAACAATTCCGTTAATTTAAAAAATTATAATCCTTTCACACAAGCATATTTATTTGAATTACAAAATTTTCTAGGCAATGGGTTCAAGCGCTATAAATTTACAAAAATTCCCAAAAGCAGAATTTTTCGAAAATGTATTTTTCGTAAAAATATCGTCTGTTAAAGTCGATAACTACCATCTGTTACATTATATTGAAAAAAGAAAAAGATTTTATTGCAGCCAAATGCTTATAAATGCATATTTTATAAGATGATACGATCTGTGTTCAAAGCCCTCTAAAATTAATTATCTCACTGGAAAATTATATTTATTACTTTTGTTTTGTTATTTTAGGTTCATAATTAAATATAACTAAGTAATACAATCCGGCCAAGAATTGGATTGTAACTGAACAAAATTGTTTAAGAAACCGTAACTTATTTCCAAGTTTGATTCGGTAACACAACACTTTCATCCACTCACATCTTCAATGCTAAAACCTGAAACCGAGAAAACCGAGAAACCCTAGTTTACACTATAAAGCAAGCCGTTACGCTATGACTTATTATGTTTCTTTTTAAATATTTCCTTACTTGTCAATATGTTGATGCTATATAATTTTATATTAATATATGGTATACGTTATGTTCATAAAGTTGTACCATAAAGTTTGCTTAAATGGAAATCATACGCATCAGTACTGTCAAATGTTACACTAAAAGTTTACCAACAAAATATGTGTTCGGTTTGGCGTAGTTTTGGAAATAATGTTATTAATTCAGAATATTAATGACACGAAAATTAATTATCCGTTTTTATTCGGAACATATGCAAGCGAAATAACGATTTCTGGATGCAGCACACTGAAATATAATAGCACAATGTTTTAATGATTTTAGATAACCGGTGCGCTCGGCCCTCTCGAAAATTTAGCATTTGGCATAGCATAAAAAACGAAAATTCAATCATTTCCAGCTGCACCGACCTCCACTATTTATTCGGCAACGAACATTGGCCGCCGGTATGTTTGGTAAACACAGTTCGTTGCGGCCATCAACAAATTTCGATGGAAAATTCGCCCAGTCGATGGAATATATTATCACGCGATGCGAAATTACCTTCCACCGTGCTTCCTACGTATTCCTGCATATTTGCAAACGGTCGAATAAGTGGTACTCTGTAAGTAATAGTTGCAACGGAATTCATATTGACATTTAATTAGAAATACTGTTTGCGATTATTATTGATAAGATCAATTGGTAATTGGTAATTTCTAGTTAGGTCGGTTTATTAATGTGTGTTCGTGGGCGATGTGGTGTAGATGTCTGCAAAAAAACAGCTACTCATAGTTTTGTACACAAATGGCATTATTCTCTAAGAACCACGTAAGAGGCTATTAACTAATAATGTTAAATAACAGCAAAATCTAAGTGTTTCAACAGGTACGTATGTTGAGAACCCAGCCGTTTATTTAATTTGGGAAATTGGGTAACGTTTGATTTTTTTTTAGTTATAAGCTACTACTCAAAAGCCGTGAAATTTTGTTTTAATCAAACGATTGAAATATAAAAAAAATCAAGAAACAATAACTACAATTAAATAGAATTAAATTAAATAGTCAAACTGCCAATTTAAAATAAGTGTATTTGGGAAAATATCCTTAATTTGAACTTGCTCAAACTCAAAATGATGTTATAAGAATATAGGTTCCTACAAACAAAATCTTACAATTAGTTCTCGAATAAAAAACTCTTAAAACATATCTATTTGAAAAAGGATAGGTCACCAAAAAAAATTTGTTGCATTTTTCTTTAAATTTTATGGTTGAAGAATTATTGATGATAATAATTTAAGACAAGCATAATAATTTTGGCCAACTCTGTATATAAACACCGACCTTCGACTGATTACAGGTCTCCTTACAGGACATTGTCCACTGAGATATCATCTCACAAAGATTGGAAGGGCAACAAACAACGCAAACTGTAGATTCTCCAGGGTCCCCCAAGACAACCGTACACCTATTACGCGAATGTTGCACTCTAATGCGCACAAGACAAAACCACTTGGGAGCCGCCATCATTGAACCAGCAGAGCTGACACAATTTACTCCTCCACCAATAAATTACTGACATCGTGAAAACGTTCAACATCAAAAGAATCTAATGTATATGAGGGAAATATAAAAGATTTTTTGGTCAAACTGTATCGAACGGCACAAATCCCAAACGACCCAACTCTACTATAGCATTACATGGCCATATTTCCGTTCTCCTTAATTCTATCGTGATGTTCTATGACCTCACGCAACCTACACCCGAAGGTAATTCTAAACAATCTGACATTTCTGCATGGGTTTGAGCTAAACCTATCACCATTTACTATATCAGGGGTTCTCAATCTTTTAGGGTCAGTGTGCCATATAAAAAATTTCTATGTACCACCAACCTTTATACAAAAATGCATATTAATACGTACATAAATGAAAAAAGTCAGATTTTAACATACATACCTACTTACATATTATTTTGTACCGAAATAATAACTTTTTAACGACAGTTTACTTGGGGAAAAAATTCTAAAAACACAATAGTCTAAACAATATAACAAAACTTCATTTGGTATACAATAGCAAAGTAAAAACATCACTTACATTGATATAATATAAAATAATTTAAATATTGATGCGACTGGGATTGTTTTGTTAAACCCATTTCTTTAAAATGTTATTCTCAGTGAAAGTGTCAAGTTTCAAGCTCAAATTTGCCTCAATAATTAATTTTGTCCTATGCTTGCCCTTTAAATTAATATTGATGACAACTATATTTCACATAAATTGGTCGTGCAAAAAGGCATTAAAAATCTAATATCTTAATCTGCAATTTCTTTAAAATAATTCTTCCTCTGGATCTAAACATTGGTGTGTTAATTTTAATATTTTCTACCAGCCTGAGGAAGGGTCTATCAATTGTTGTTTCTCTTTGGCTGTGATGTTATGTGGTATACTCATAGTTTTTGGAGTTCTGATCCAATTTTCATTGTCATAATTTTCTGGAAAACAACTGTTAAACTGAGTTATTAAGAGGTGTAATGATTTTTTCAAGAAAGCTTTCTAACGCTGGCAATAAGCTACATTTACTTCTTTTATAAATAATTAATTTTTTATTGTTGCGTTAATTTCACAATAATAAAATAATAATATAAACAATAGACGACAATTTCTCCCTGCAAACCTAAATTTATATTATTCAACTTTCCAATAATATCAGCTAAATATGCTAACTGTACTATCCAAAATTCATTAAAGAAACAATATTTGAAGTCGAAACTAGCTTCTGCATGAAAAACTTGAACTTCTAATGTAAGTACGAAGAGACAATTTTATTTTTTCTGCTTGATCCAAAACTGTTTTTAGTTTGTCTGGTATAGATTTTGATTGAAAATCCCGATGGATTTTGAAGTGACTGAAATGACCTCCTGGAGCTACTGTTTTAAATTTTGTATAAGGGCCGCGATTCTTTTCTGTTAAAGCCCGAGCTCCATAAATGCAGACACCAATAAATTTCTGCCATGGAATAGAATTGTTAAACATACAATTATTAATATTTATCACCAGATCATCTTTCGAGCAGTGGTTCCTAAAATAAATATTCCTCTGCAATTTCCTCTTCAACGTCAAATCAGTTAAAGACTAATAATAATTGATCAAAATAACTTATGTCGGTACTTTCATCTAACTGTAACGTAAAATATTTACTTTGTTTGGCCTTTTTAACTACACTTTCTTTTACACAATCGGCCATTTTAGAAATACGTCTGTGTACGGCACCATTTAATAATGGAATATTATTATATTAATATATATTAATATATTAATTTTGCCGTTACAATTTTAGGTCGAACATTATCATCAAAATAAATATGATTTTACCCATAAAGTTTGGTACCTTTCGTGTACCACCAGTGGTAGGCGTACAACCGGTTGAGAACCCCTGTAGTATACATTGAACAATACCATATCAACTACTATAAATTTCTAATATAGTATTTTTTGATGACAAATACGTATTTGCTTTTTAATTTTCCTTCGCAAGTAATGATGTATTCTTATACATCATTACTACATCTCTGTAAAAACTTCTCTCTCCAAAAATACGTATCACAACATTATTGTAGGCTAATCGACTTATAACCATTTACCAATAATAACCCAGAGCTTACCACAGAAGCATAAATACCTCGCCTCAATACCGCTCAGACCACACAAAAAAATATCATTTCATTTGTAAATATATTCTTTTGCTGTCGAATCGACCGAGAATTAAGCGCCATTGTCGAAACGTCGGCCGATTCTCCGTATCGAAACCGACGCCCGAATAAATAAATGTTTTACAGATTTCCAATGGAGTTGATTTCAATAAAGAATTCTGATCGGCCGGAAAGTCGAACGCGGCGCGCATTGTTCCACGAGCAACGATTCCTCCAATATAAACTCTGTTCACCTTTATTGAAATATATTGTTATGGTTTTCGAGTGAGGCATTTTCCCGTCGGATTTTCCGCCGCCCGCCGCCGACGGCCGTCGTCGTCGTCGTCGTCGCTGCAAAATCGAAACGCCAAACACACTCACCGCCTGGCTCATTGAACGTGATGTATTTTCAAGGCAATTTTACTACCACTTCTGCTACCTGAACCTGCTTGTATTCTGTTGTAATAATTTCTCATTTGAAATTGTACAGAAAGCGCCACTTAATGTTAATATAGGATTGCAACCTTGATAGTTAAATTTATGTACACTCATTAAACGTGTTGTATTTTCAAGGCAATTTTACTACTACTTCTGCTACCTGAACCAGCTTGTATTCTGTTGTAACAATTGCTCATTTGAAATTGTACAGAAAGCGCCACTTAATGTTAATATAGGATTGCAACCTCGATGGAGAAATTTATGTAGCCAATAGTACGCCAGTTTTATCTAACATGGTTACTTTGTTAACGAAAGAACAAAGGAAAACTTTTAATACATACCCGACGCTATACGAGAGTGGTTTTAGGCATTTGAAATTGGTAATATTGTAGTTGTAGTTTACCTGAAACAAAAAAAAAAAACAATTAACGCATGTAATATTATTTGTGATATCAATAAAAACATACATTTTTAGTATGACAAGGAGCTGTAGTTCCGCGTAAACTTGGTACGGGGTGATTAAGCATTTAGACGCAAATTAACCACATTTATCTCTTACCAAAGCTCGATATTCACAATTTTACTTGACTTTTATTCGTATACAGTAGGGTTGCAACGGAATTCCGCATCCGCTTCGTAAACCACACGAAAATGAGTAATTTAATTTTGTAAGTTCTTGAATTTCTCAGTTTTGTGTTTTGTTGTAATTGGATATTGTTTTTGTGTTACTATAATAATTGTTCTCTTTACTTCCGCTTCCGTGGAAGTCGACCATTTGGCTTCCGCATCCGCATCTTTCTTTACAACCCTAGTATACAGGACATATCGGACCTAATAATTGTTCAAGAATAAGAGCAGAATACTTTAAAACAAAACTACTTTCTACATTTTGTAATATTTCGAAACTGTGTATTGTTTGATAATAAATAAATAAAATTAGTTTACAATCTGTAGTCATGTCAGTATTCAGTTAGCTCTGAAGAAGCGAGCAAGATGGTTCGCGAAACGTCACCATTTACATTTTATTTTTTCTTGAGACTCTGCATAACCCGGAAGCAATTTATTTTCTAAATTACTCTGGCCGTGAAAGCCTACGTACTTACAGTAGATATTATAAATTACTAATTATTAATAAATGCAGAGAAGTTGGAACTAATGTGACTCGGGTCCATCTTGAAATTGACAGTGTTAGGGTTGTGTTTAATGCGAACTATTTAAAGAAAAAATACCGCAAATAATTTTTCTATGCCTTCAAACTGGTTGTGTCGTTCAAGTCAAATACATGGCAAATTTCTAGACTACAGCTTGTTTTTATTTCATTTTGAAGTGAATTAATGCGGTCTTTTGATAAATGATGTTTGGCTAGTATTCTAAAGGTGCGTATCTTTACACTTGCCAAATAGCTTGCTTATGGTAAAACGGTAATATAATTAACTTTTTTCTTAAGTTACTTGCTGTAAAATTATTTGAATATATTTGTATTAATTTTTCTGTAAAGTCCGGGATGTGTCTCTCAATTTCTTATAAATAACTTGAGTAGGAGCATTTTGAGGAATCTTCGGCCATAGCTATTGTATTATCATTGTTAGTTGTTGTGGAAAATAACAGTTGTTTAAGAAGTTTTTCCAATATATCAAATTGATCCTCATAAATATTATTGCTAATTTTCCCTGAAAAAACCCTGAAAACGTAGCATGTTTTTTATAGCAGTTGAGCCTCACTCTGTTACCAAGTGTTTTCTTAATTGTTAAAAATGGTCAATGTATTGTCACAATTGAAAATTGAAAAGATTGTTTGAGAATTACATTATCTAAAATACAGTTATCCATTACTATTTTTCCTAAATTCCTAGAAACAGGTATGCCCATCGGGATACCAAACATTTGCTTGCTTATTATATTATCAGAACTGAAAACAGTGCTATCTAAAATAATTGAAAAAGCTTTTGACGAATAAATCTCGATTTATATCCCAACATTGAGAAACACAAATCACCCTTTCATTTACAATAATCAAAACAAGACTCAAAGGTATGTTGTTAGAAAATAGGCTAATTATGTTCGATGCTAGTATGATAAAATTTTCAGGAAGAACCAATGCTCAAAGTTTAACCAATCTTCAAAATTCAAAACAATTTTTTAAATTATAAGACTAAGACAAACGTAACAGTTTTTCTCATATAAATGAAGATAACTTTTATGAGGCGACACTTGTCGAGGATATATATCATAGGTCTCAAAGGAACATCTTGCTTAAGAAGGAAATAAGCATAATACTTCTTGGGAAGGAAATAATCATAATAACAAATGATGGATTAACGACTTCATTGCACGCGCTAAGTCAACGTTCTTTTTTCTTGGAAAGTTTTTTAATAATATTATTTATTTCTGTTTTTGAAGTGGGTTGTGGCATCCTTGGTCCTGTATCATATCTATGTCATTAAACATATGTTTATCTTTCTACAGGCAGATATTTCGGTCCATTATTAAGCTGGTGGAGCATTTATCAGCATTAGTAATAGAGAGGAGTGTCTTTACGACAAGGTGCTGTTTTTGCTCTTCATGCCTCAAATAGGAATATTGCCATATGTGAGTAGAATTAGTTATAAAATTAGTTAACACATTTGGTGTTTTTGCTCCGTTGTTCTTTAGTAGTCTCTAGTATTAGTGGAATGAGACAAAGAAGGGGCCGAATTTTTTCTCCAGTTGGAAAATAACAATATTCTTCTTTAGATGTGTTAATAATTGTTTTCCACGTAAAATATTAGTACTTTTAGAATAACGTGTTCATATTTAAAAGAAGTAGGTGAAAGTTTTTAGATCAAATTCTTAAGTTAAATATGTATATTATTCATTCAAAATTGTACAATCTTAAAATATCACAACCGGTCAAATAAAGGTTTTCTTCAATGAACGATATATTTTCTTGCGTATAAATAAAACAACCGTTGTTTTTGATTAACAAAGGTTGCTTTGAATTGAGATAACGTTGTGTGTATATTTTCTGTGTTAGTGGGTATGATGATATTATAATTTAGAATTTCATTAATTATATTTTTGTGCTTATGTTTCTGCTGTTAATTGTTAAGCAAAAATTCTCGCCTAAAGCTAAAAGAGAAATATGAAAACACATTCAACTCTTGTAACTTTGAGTTATTTTGCCACCTTTCTCTTGTTGTCGTTCTTTTCCATTCATTTCCTGTGGATAGCTAAAACAATTGATGTTTGTAGTAAAAAAATGAATAGAATAATGCCCAACCTTGCCTCTGAACTGTCAAAATCTAAAAAGCAATCCAAGTCCCATCCACCGCAATTTAGCATAATAAACACGTCAGATTTAAAATTGGCCTCATTCGCCATTAATCTTCCATGTCAATTCTTTGAATAATTAACTTGCGTTTACGCGGTTCGCGCGCGCACTAAAATACATCGTTCGAAGCGTCGGTCGCGCCGAACAGCAAATGCTAAAATTTATTATTAATAAACGTCGGCGCGGGCGTTGATATTGATGGGGGCCGGTCTATGGTGCGAAATGAACACCACTCGCGGTTTGCATCAATTTTCAAATATTGCCGCCCCTCAAAAACACTCGCAACGCCATGCCGTCGTGATAAATGAATACTGAATACATTACGTCAAACTATCATTTGTCATATCCGGAACAAAACGCCAAAATTGCCTTCTTTCTTCTCCGACGCCATTATGTAGATATATTCAAACGCGGTGCGCCAAAGGACTGCCTGCGTCTGTCCCCAGGATAGCTGGGGTAACCGTGAATGCGAAATTCCGAAAGCATTAATTAGAATTATACGATTTCCGGACAGTGTCTCGGCGGGGGTGGCGAAACTCGTGTCCCACTTTTCAGTTTCTGACACCTTCGGTGTGATAAATACCGTTAAATGGAACCGAACCCCTGAAACGCCCTGTTCTATTGCCTAATTTAATGCCTTTCTATCACAATTTTAGGTATAATCATACCGTTTAAGCAATTTGTATAATTCTAATGCATAGGTGCCGTAATAATGCAGTGTGTTTAAGTGTCAATTTCAGAAAAAGTTAAACTTAAATCGATTAAAAACTACAAAAGATACAACAGCGGTACACACTAAAATTGGATGCACTATAAGTAATTGCATTGCTCCCATTCGTAATTCATAGACTCAGAATTGGGATTTTATTATGGAAAGACAATCTAAAATTAGAATAATTTGATAACATGAATAGAAAGTGAATATAAGTCCGCAACATTTTTGTGAAACCAACTTTGGCCGAAGCTTATGTAGAAAATCCCAGCGTATGAAACCAGTTTTGACAAATTTCTATCTCATTGGGCTGCCATCCTCCCTCATATTATAGTTTGTGTTGCAAAACTCAAGCAGGGTATTTATGTATTCAGGAAGATTATTATTTTCACTACAGAAAAAATACCCGCGTAAGTACACTGCGAAAAATGCCACAATTTATTTGCTCTCAGTGGGAAACATCTGCTATCGAGAAACGGCAGTTTGCGATACAAAAAGCAATCAAAACATTTGGTTGAAGAAGGTATGATATTTTTACATGTTATTGTAAATCAATGTTTCTCATTGTGAATTGATTGTAGGTAGGGCAATGAATCAATCACAATAATTGAACCTGACGACTCTTATTTATGATGTGATCTAGGATTGAAACGTATGCAAATTGCGTAGACCAACGTTAATAATATCAAGGGGCGATGCAAGTTTCTGAACACTTGATTATCTATTGAATCGTTGAGATTTAATATGAAGAAGATGTTCTACGCAAAATATTGTGATTCTGTGCTTCGGGGCTTGATACCGAGCACCATTCACCAATCCAGATTTTATTTACGGTACTACCGTTTTGCTCAGTAACTTCAAGCATAGTACACTTGCAAGCCCCTACGTGCCCTTTGATATGAATGATTTTTCTTCTGTTCTACACGCATGTCTATGAGAGGGGCTATGGACCGATTAGAAGTACCCGTACAATTTTTTGGAGGAGCTCCAATCAACAGTAGACTACATACTTAATAAAGGGTTACTATAAATGTTTGTAGTCGAAGTAGGCCATGCACATGTTAGTACATTTCTGCCGCTTTGCACAAACAAATATCTAACTTATATTAGGTTATGCAACCAATTTAACAGTTGCGCATAGAGCAATAGTATCATAGTAGTATTCAGTTCACATGAAGCCGCAAGCACAAATTTTTACATTGGGTGTCAGCGCCTACTTTGACTACAATCATTTATAATGATATATTTTAGATGTATAGCAGTAAACAGCAAACACCTAGTTTCTTGGAATATAAACGTAGTCGAAAAAGATGTAACTTGTTTAAACAGCACCATACTCTCTATTTGGATGTTACCACTTATAGCGTTCACAAAATTGTGCTCTGTTGTGCTCGAGTTTTACCAAAAGAAAACGCTCTTAGCAATTTTCCTTCGCCATTTCTCCAACTACACCCTAAAGCGTTAGATGGTTAAAATTATTTATTATCTATTTTTCTTTTATTATATTTTATTTATTTTTCTATATGTCTAGTTTGTCAGTTATTTAATTTTATTTACTTATTGACACTATTATCATTTATTCATTATTATTATTAGTTACTTTTATCAATTAAAAGATTATTGTTAAGTTTAAAACAATTTTGCAAATAGAAAAACAACAATTTTAAAACAATTTAACGCGGATTTTTTTTCTTGATAGCTGCCTCTTTTTTTAATTTGTCCTGTACCATTTTGTTCATTGTCTTTAAATGTATCAAATAATGTAAAGACAGATTCAAGAAAAACCAATGTGATAAAATGTATTTATTTCTATTATAACCAGAACTATTTAGTACATATTTGTTATTTATATATTTTTTATAGTGTTGTTTTTGTGCATTATGTATTTTTTGTTTATTTGTTCACAAATATCACGTCAATTATTTTAAATATAATAAAATCATAATATTTACTTATAATCGTGATTAAACAATAAATAAAAAAAAAATTGTTAATAAGTATTTTTATTAAATACTAGCTTTACCCAAAAATGCATATTCAAAAGAAAAGAACCTTTGCCTCCCAGGTCTTTTTGTTATATATGTCATCTCTTTGTATCACCTGAACACAAAAAATGCCAATATTTTCAACAACTGCAAAATTCACAAAAACGCAACAACCTCCTATACTAAAAATAATTGCTACTGCTTTATTTATTTATACAATAGTATTTTTCACAAAGTGTGGTCAGGTGACTTTCAGACATTGCACATGGATACGTATCTACTTGATTTCAAAAGAAAATCCCTAAATATTTACAGAAATCGTCATATTTTTTTATTTATTTTATTTATTATTTTTATTTATTTTTTTATATCGATCTAATCGATCAGAATCAATCGATTGATGTTCGTTTTGTGATTAAGAATCGTTCACTATTCTTATATTTCTGAGGTAGCACATCGCTAATGCGTACCGTTTCTATAGGAACTTACAACCACCGTCGGCCACATGTAAATTTAGGAGTATCTATAGGGGATCTATAGTCTATTGGGGCTCACAGAATCGCATATTACTTAACAGCTTACAGGTTTTGCCATAGTGGCGTTATAGAAGTGCTCAGAATCGCTCAGACTACCCAATAAGCATATTTAAGAGTATCTATAAGGGTATCTATAGCCTATGAGGAGTCACAAAACCGCACAATTCCATATAGATCTACAACAACTTATAGATTTGACTTTATAGACGTTATAGATATGCACAGAATCGACCCATAAGTCTAAATTTTTATGGTCACTATTAGATTGTAAAGGAATTTTAACTTTAACATTGTAGCTGTTCAACGAGGAGTTCAATAGCGTATTTGACTTTTTTATTCAACGTTGTAGAGTTCTAAGATTATTACTCCTACATAGATAGGCTTGTTAAACTTAATCGGTCTATGGATGATTGTTACATTGTGATTGCAAAAATCTTTAGAGAAACAATGTATAAACAACAAGGCAAAGGTTTATCCTAACATACTTTCCAGCATATTTCCAATATTTTACTATAAGGGTATGACATTTCATTTAATAGTCCCATTGTCTTTCCAAAATTCGTGATACTCATGTGCTTAAACAATTCTGTTCAAATTCAGTAGCTGGACGAATTGTTACAACAGTTACTTACTTACAAGCATAAAAACTTAAAAACATGTGCATATCTGTCAATGTTTCCCTAAGTAGCGTTCCTTTACACTAGAAACAGAAAGTAAAACTGATTTTAACATCTGAAGTTCATTATCTTTCAGTAATGCATGATATTCAACAAAAAAGACATTACACTTTATCTCAGTCACAATCAGAATAGTAACAAAGTATGGTCATTCATATTTATTTCCGTACAAACAGAATACGGAAACATCTCCGTATAACATCCCCCCTGTTCCTTTGGTCGATTTTTTGCCCGCGCTGTTTTGACGTGGCGACAAAATATCGCCCAAACTGCGGCAATAAATTACCGTTTATGTACCCTGCCCGGCATAAATAAAGTGCGAATTAACAAATCGTTTGTACATCCTGCTTCGCAACACCGACTAAAATCATATTTATTGGTGCGTCGAGAATGATTTCGGAACATACATCATATCGCAACATCCAGGCTATCCACTGGCCCTTTTATTCGAACCCCAGTTGGCCAGTCGTCGTGATCGATAGCACTTTTTTCCCGTTGGTTGTTGGGTATGCGGACAGCGTCCACCGTGGCAAATGGCCGTAATTGCGCACTTGTTTCTTCCACCTGCTGGAAACTTAATTTCCCTCTCGAAAATCTAGTTTGGGAGCGGGTCGGATGTGTCGGCGAATGTGTTTGCGAATTTACGGGCGGATAAAAGTATTTAGCGAAAAAGTATTAAAACGATTCGGGTTTACGCGGAGTCATTTTAAATTGAGTTTCAAAGTGAACAACAAAGTTTTGCGTCGACCGCGGGTGGGTTTTTCGTTCGGGAAAACGTTCGTTAGTATATAATTAAAGAGGGGTTTGCATATTGAAGTTCTGCGATGGATTAAAGGCCTATACTTTTACATTTGTCAATGGTATTCAAGTACTCTGTTACTATATCAATGTTAATTTATTTCAAATATTAGGTACTTTACAGTTTTGCCACATTTCCTGAATTCAGATACTTGGGATCAAACGATACAAAAGATTAGAAACCTGGTCTGACCAGACGTGACCTCATTAATTACACCACACGATGTCTCAAAACCACCAAAAACTATACGATTCTATTCTTATGTATCGACCTGTCATGTAGGTCATAGATGATAACTGGTAAATTTGAAAGTAACAGAGGGTCTAAGATTCTTGTTATTAAGAACTTTAATTTAGATTTAATTGGTTTTAATTGGCTTCTGGTTTTGTTATTGATATGCGTTAGTTTCGTGAAAACGTGGTCAACTGAATTTGTTAACCAGAATGTCCTATATTTCGGTGTTTTCTAATTATTTGCGAAATGTTAGTGCCTATAGGCCCTATAGTACGTAGGTACTAATATAATTCAACGCTTATTCTTACAGTTTTTAAGTTATTACATTATTTGTCTAAAGAAGAACATTTTAATCAACAAATGCAACTAATTACTTGAAACTTGTGGCAGTTGTTTAAGACCAAATTAGATTTAGAATGAAAGGTTCTATAAATTTCAAGACATAGGACAATAACTTTGCAAACACTTTTAACACTAATTGTGGACAATACTGACCTACATCTATCAAACAGTTTCACCTCCAAGAATATGGATATTTTTCTTGCAATGCCCTGAATACTACATTTTCAGAATGTAAGTACCTACATGATTTGACATATAACAACGAGACCCTGATTCTAAAACGACTATTTGACGTGGATGACCTGATAGTTCAAAAAACATGTCTCCAAGTAAATAAATAAATAACTAAATAGATCCAAAAACTTTTACGGTTTATTTGCTATTCAGAATTAAGGTCTTAGCTTGAAACCATTTGTTTTAGGGTTGATTTTGTAGGGTATAAAATTGATTTTGCTCGAATCTAAGATCGTGGATCGAAAATTTACTATCAAATTATATAGATTTGATGTGCAACTAAAAATTCGTGACAGGTGGATTTAACGTGATTCGTATATTGAAAGTCACATAGGTATACGTATGTTGTTGTATATAGGCATTTGGCTATATTGTACCTCGTGCACTAACAAGTATCTGACGGCAAGGCAGTAATAAATAACAAATATTATCGTTAACTACTGCTATAGATGCTAAGTTTGCAACTCAGCTACATGTGCCTCACCTAATTACAGCAAATATATAAGCACGATTAGGAACAAACAGTGGAAGTACTCCACTATCGGAAGAATCTATAATCAGTATTGTTAAGGTAGATACTTCATACTATATTATTAGGTAGATACTTTATACTATATTGATACCATGAATAATGGAATTTATTTCAGACACCTGGGAATATCGAACACGAAATTAAGAAATACAAAAATGTTATTTACAACATCATTTGCATATTTTATTTAGTTAGTAATGCTATTTAGTATATTGTGGTGTTTGTGTACAAGGAGTCTGTACTATTGTAAGATATTTTCATATGTACGTAATTACCTGCATAAATTATTTCTTTTCACACAATGTATGGTTTAATTAACCTATTGCTGCATCTGGTAAGTATCAAACTTCTTAAATTCAACTGACAATAAGGAAGCCATGAGTAGATGGTGAGTTGATGGTGTTACTAAAACAAACTTTCAAATAAATTAGATTTTTTAATCAATTATTCTTCCATCTAAGCAATTATATGAACTTATTTAACACCAAACATATAATAGATTAGATGGGTCGAAACTACCACTTCTTCGATTTAATTAATAGGAATATCATCAAACGGTTACATTGAGTATACCTCTTTTTAAAACAACGAAATAATTTACTAGAATCAAAGTTAAGTTCAAGTTTCATTTTGAATATATGATCTGATCATTTTAACAAATTCTTACAATCATACTGATTAAACGGTTTCATTAAATTTGATTAAATAGTATTCTTTACTTAAAGTGCGATATAGTCAATGTGAATATCTATACATTCCTTCAAAACACAATATCATACCATCAACTTTCAAAGTTGATAAGAAAGGGATTATATCTATGTCTTGGTTAAATACGATATTTAGTTCCTTATATAGAATCTTACTATTTACTCAATCTGAAGCACATATATTCATGCCAAGTATTTTTTGTTAGTGTGGAATATCAATATTTGGCGCTAACAAGAATTGGCGACGTAAAGATTTGAAATGAGGACCCTTAAAAATTTAATCCCTTTCTTATCAACGTAATTGAGATTTTTACTTTGCTCCTACTAAGATAATAAAAAGTAGGGAATGCCGGCCGATAGGGAATGGGATATTCCTAAAAAAACAATCGCTGTAATGTAAGTAAGCTGCTCACAATGTAAGTATAAGTACAGCTAAATAGTAATGCCAAAATATTAAACTTAAGTTTCAAAATGTAAGAAAAAATATGAAATTGAAGGTTCATGGTTGTTTTTAAATATATTCATTTCTTGCAATCAATTGTAGTGATTATATTTACTGTCAATTGTTTAATCAAGAGTATGGTACTATGCAGGATTGTATTATAACCAACCATACACATTATACAAATCCACATGTAGTGGATCATTTAATAACGCTCCGATAGAGACGCATCAACTCTTGTTTTACAATTCGTCTCTTCAAATAACGTATGCTCTTCTCAGCACATTTTTTTTTTATTAGCTGCCAAATATGTTTATAAAAGTTACTTTTCTCTGAATTGACTTCCATTGCAGAATCCTGCTTTACCGATATCAATTCGTATAACTTATTCCACATTGGCATGACATTAAATCGAAAACGGAGATATTTGTTGTTGACGGAACCATCTATCCCGGCGCATCCGCCAAAAACATCAACCGCGCTTTCAAAACTTTCATAATATTAAACGCGGCCAGCTATCGGCAGCATTGGCTGTCCGCGAACAGATACCGCCACGTCGCTAAGCAGCAGCGAAGCAGGGCAGCCATTCGGTGATTTATTTTCATCATAAAGTTGCGGCCGAGTATTCGTCTTGTTCCTGGTGGCTCGGCGGCATTTCGAACTCTTTCTATATCCAAGTAGGTGCACCACCAGCAGTATCGGACCGGGAGAGGAGAGAGGAGACAGTAGGCGAGATGAAGAGAGATTATTGAAAGGACGAGAGACGGCGAGACAAAGAAAAATGCACCTTTCCGGTTCCGTTCTGGCGATCGGAAATGTCATTTCGTTCCTGAGGAAGGCAGGAAGTAAAGATAATTCCGTTCGGTTCGAAGTTCGGACCTCCAGAACCGCCCTCTCGCGAGTAACTTAAGAACTATTCCGATAAGATTCAATTACCCTCCTTCTCCCCTTGCCTCTCTATCTATCTCTTAGCCTGCTCTCTTGGCGTGATTTTTGTTTGTCTATAAAATAAACGTGATTCGATCGGTCCTACCTACGTTGGTTGCTGGAAGGCTGGCGAGGAGCTGAGATCTCGGCTAAATGATCGATCAGATTAGCGGTGGATGGTCCGCTTCTCGCCTCAACTTTAAACTCAATTAGGGAACGTAAGCTTAACACCTAACCCGGTAACAATTCTCCCTGCAGCGCGCTTCTGTAATCCCCTGGAATCGACGACTGGTGATTTTTGAGAGCTTTCCCTTACATTTTTCAACTTTACTCTCGCAGAAGCTTTGGAATTTAAGAGGATATTGATTTTTTTTGTGTGGTAAAATAAATTTGACGAATCTGTTAATTTTTCCAACATCGCCCTTCCACTAGGCAAATGTAGTATTAAACACAGCGCAAAAAATTTTGCTATAAACACCAAACTCGCAAAAATTTCAAAAGAAAATCACAACCATTTTTTGGCATTTTGGCCGGATTATACCTGTACTTATTTAAAAACCGTTGGACTTAGTTGAACAAGAATTTCAACCGATAATAAACAGCAAAGCACAAATCGTTCATTATTTCTACATATAGTACGCAAAGAGAATATTTGATAGATCGACTGGTCTAAATAAAGCAAATAAACATTAGGGGTATTTTTATTTTAACTGTTACTTTCTGATATTACGTAATAACTTAAAAAGATGTATCTACGGTTCAGTTAGTGTTTGTTGTTTGAAAACCCGATTTAATCAATCATTTGACTGAAAACGGTGTGAAAACCGATGTTATTTCATTTTCTGTAAAACCATATCCAGATTATAAAATTTTCATTTCATTTCATTTCTGTTCAGTTCTGCTGTGATACAACTATTTATTACAACTATAACAACGGCGAAAATGATGCTGTCGAAGTGAACATGAGTACAAAAACCCAGCTTGGTGCTAATTTGTTCGGAGGTTGTAATAAAATATATTCATCATGTGTTGAATAATGCAAGTGTTAATCAGTCAGTGTATCCACATAAATCAACACCTATATTACGAATGAAATTGTAATGAGGAATAAAAGCTTATTTGCAACGTTACGTCAAAATATTGTTAACCAATGGGAAACGAGCTATTAGGGGAAAACTACTCTTCATGAGTTTCAATCTCTTGATGATGATGCGATCGAAGTAAACATGGGTACAGAAATCCAGCTTGGTGATAATTTCTTAATAGAATGTAAGTAAATATATTCACCAAGTGTTGAAATCTGTAGAAATCTATTTCCACTATACGGAACGTCACGTCACGTCAGAGGACGGCAACGTCACGACAAAATACTGTTAAATGCATTTTTTATGGTATGATTCACACCAGGGAGGAATATGAGGAGACCGCGCTCTATAAAAAAAAATCTACCATAAAGCACTGCACAAAAAGTCCCAAAAATGTCAAGTTTGTAGACATGCGGAGTACGCACATACCTACTGCTCTCATTCACAAATATACCGACAAATCGGCCGGTCAAAATGTTTGGTTGTGAGGTTACGGTGGTTATGTGCGTCTAGTCCGAGTGAATAGTGACGATTATTTGATTACATTATAGGTACTAGCTGTGATACTGACAATAAACTAAATTTAGACTTCACTGGTTTTTATGATGAAGTGCTGTGTGCCACGTTGTCCAACAAGAACATAAAATCAAAGCGCATTTCAATCCAATTTAAAACTAAAACTAATTGAATTAAAATAAACATTAGAAATTTTGTGCAATTGTTGAGTTTGTCCTTAGTTATGTTTATAATTTTGTACTGGGATGCAATAAATGCATTTAATATTTACAAAAACTACAAAAATACTTGTCAATACAACGTAAAGAAATAACGATCAGTTTACTATGTATTTACAATAACCACCTAGAGCACTTGGTTTCATAACTTAGTCCTGAAGATACCTCTTGCAACAGAGCGCGAAACGTCGACTGCTTCAAAGTCCTCAGTGGGGTTTCCACCTAGAAATCAATAGATCATTATTAAAGAGACAACATTATGCAAACATAAGGCTTGTCTCTGATCGCAAATTACAACAGGATGAATTGTATTTCCAGAGACGCAAGTCGCAAGTCATATTTCATACTGCCACCGAAAAATACTTTGTAAAATACTTTGACTTTGTCCTCCGAATGGGGTATGCAAAAATTAATTAATTAGCAAGCGTGTATTGTAATTATATTTTCTGAAGAACATTTTGGAAATAAATATTTATCAAAAAATGTCGATTAACAGCCATGTCTCCCGACTCTAGGGAAATCAAGCTTCTATAGACCGTACATGTTTTATTTCATTTTGTATAATCCCAATTCCTAGACGGTATACCTATTTTGTAAAGTTATCATTAGTAAATATGCGAAACAAAACTTCTTTCAACAATTTAACATTCTGTTAACAATTTTTAAAAACACCGCACCACACAATGATAATCGTCGCAACTCACATGGGTCGATTTATGAATGAGAGAAAAGAGATGGCAATATGTGCGGACTGCGCATCACTGCGCATGCCCACGAAGTTGTCGTTTCGGCTGGGACTTATCATGCAGTCATTTGGGTCAGATTTAAAACCGTGTGTATAATCATGTACACCATTAGTATTGACAAATATAAGCTATAGCATGAAAAAGAATTCGGCAAATAATGAAATATAAAATCTTCCATACACTAAAGAACACTTTAAAACGTATCATAATGCCAGACGCAAAATACAAGTGATTGTAGTTTGTTAGTCTGTCCACGATTAATTCGTTTGGCACATTCAGCATTGACCCATATAAATCATTATTGCTGTCCCGAGAACTATATAAATGTTTGATCTTGCGGTTGTTGATTGACAGTAAGTTAATTCATACGCCATTAAGGATATTGTTGTTAATTGTACCTTTTTGTCGCTGAAGTATTGAACTGAGGATGATAATTAATTTATTGAAATCGATCGTCACAAAATTGTTTCATAATAAATTACACATCTCCATATTGCACAGTGTTGTTTTGTTTATTGCATATAAATAAATTGCGACTATTGTGAATTTATTATGTTCACCTACCTAGAGGCAAGAAAAGTATTAAGAAAGCAATTAATAATGTGTAGGATGAACATCTTTCGTAGCAATTTTTCTTTTAGCGACAGCAGTTGTCAAGTATTTATCGAAAATCACTGTTATTTTTTAAAAATAAACATAGCTATGACAGAATATTTACGTGTCGTTGCTGTTCAGCGATACGGTTAGCGTGAAGCGTTAACTCACAGCAAAATTGACGTGACGGGACGTTCCGTATAGTGGGAATTGACTTTAAAAGTTCCAAATGTTAGTCATTGATGGTCTTGAAGTTCAGACTCCTAGCAAGAAATTCCTTGTCAAGAATTAAAATTTTTACCGCTGACTTTTACGAGGCGCACCGCCACCATCGTGACGTATCACGCACTTCCTGAAGTTGTTTACATTTAAACTGGCAGGGCCAACGCTGATTATGCGTCGGCGAGCTGACGGCCCTCCTACTTCGGGATCCGGTCCCGTATACATTTCGCGTAATTAATTTGCAAATTTATTAATGAAATTCAACGCGAAGAAGCTGATGGGGTTAAATATCCACCTAATATAGACGTAAAAACGTGCCCTCGGCAGCGTTCGCATTCTGCGATATGGGTCACGGCGCGACTCTAAAATACTTCAGAAGGTTGGCAGTTCATTTCGGAGCGAGGTGAAATAATACACTTAATTTAGGACTATATTACACCTCCATTAACTTCCTTGAATAAACTCGATGAAGTTCGTTGCGAGTGCTGGCCCGTGCTTCGCTCCGCCGCTTCGCGTTTATAGTTACAAAGAGGAGGGAAGACGAATGATTCTTGTTTTATGTCGGAAGGGTCAGTCTCGTGTTTTTCCTTTGTGTACGATTCAGTCGTCAGGGTAGCCTGAAACGCAGTTAAAAAATGTTTGGACGAGTATATATTTTCACCTCCGAAATATTACTTTATTAGAAGATTAATTGCTAATGTTGCCGTTGTTATTTAAGAAAAAATGCTTGAGGTGTTTAAGGAAATGATTTTCTCCAGTGACGTAACAGATAAAAAGTATCAATTAAAAATTCATTAATTTTGAACAATCTATCTATGATATTTCGCAAAAGCAATGTTGTGTTATAAGTACAGTCAATTCCGCTTAATAGGGACACCGGTTAATCGGGACAGTCGCTTATCATGGACAGATCGAAAAGAACAGAAACAATACCTAGGAAATAACACAAATTTACACCCCTTTTCCAGGACAATATACCGTTTAATCGGGTCAGTAATTGTGTGAATTTCAGAAATGAAAAATATCCTTCAATGGAATAAAACGCGTTGTTAGCGTTATGGGAAACAGGACACACAAATGAGAACTGATATATCGACCTATCAACGCTTTAACGGCTACGCTTCGATTTTTGGGAACTGAGAGGAGCTAAGAAGAATAAAAAATCTGATGTGGCCAGGCACATGACTTTATCATACAAAATATAAAATTAATAGTTTAGCTGCATGAGAATATATTTCATTGAGATAAATCGTGTCTGCATTAAAATTAAACTAGTTAGCCAGGATTTGACAGATATTTTAATAGTCAATAGTATCAATAGCAGGTACTGTCAAAGCATCAGCATTTGACACTATCTACTGTCATCAGAATAATAGTTATTTATCTCACAAGTGCCGAAAGTACGGAATAGCGCGACGAGCGGTGATGCGGTGCGTGACCGCGCGTCACCGATGGCGGAGCGTCGCCGTCGCATGTGAGCAAGTCGCGCTATGTAATTTTCGGCAGGAGTGACATCAACGTTTTTGTGTTGCTTTTTGAGAAATACGTATTTAAAAAAAATCTATAATGGTTATATTTCTGTATAGGAAATGTTAGGTTGATAACGCTTCTACGAAACGTCAAGTTTAAAAAGATAATTCAAATTCTGACAGATTTATATTCGTTCATGACACTGTAGATGTCACATCCGTACCAACATACTGAAATATAACTACACTCATCGCTATACTTTATTTACAATTTTCTCAATTTATCATTTTTACAATTAGATATAACAACGGGTTGATATTTCTTATCAACAAACAATCAAATTGGTGATCTTATTTTATTTGAATTTTGTATTTTGTACATTGCCGCACTAGAGCGGCAACGTTCCATAGCGGTTTTCCAACTTCTGATGAAATCAGCTGTTTTCGAGTGTGACAACCATAGACATTTCTGTGGTGACAGCAGGCGGCAATATACTACTACACTTTCCTGTCAGAGTGACAGTTTACATTTTTCTGTCAATGTGACAGTGTCCGTGTCAAATCGGACTTTTTCAAATCACGGCTGTCGCGCCTACTAGTTTCGTAAAACTTGGAACACCGACATCAAAGGCGCCGCCGCAAGTGTCGTATCTTGATATTTCTAATCGCTGGTAACAGCACAAAAAAATATTTGTCCAATATTTGTAAATCCAGGCTACTATGTAATTTCATATCAATGCAGATGCGATCGATCTCGATCAAATAGAATTTGCTCTTGAAGCTAAACTATTAATTTTACCAAAAAAAGTCATAGGCATAAATTATTCAAAATTTCATCTACTTTAATTTATTATTTAACTATTTTGTCGAAATTACAGAAATGGCGGCTCATTTGCAAAATCATTGAAAAAGGCTTAGAATAAACTACCCGTTACTTTCGACCCTTTTGAACCAAAAGCTTTTCAGCTCTAAGTTTGGTCATAAAACTTCTAAATATAAACTTTCGTCCCGATACCTTTAGTAGTTTCTCCGGAATCGTCGTCACAAAAATCGTTTACACACGCACACACACACACACAGACATTTTTTAGTACCTTGGTCAAAAATGTTCAGGGGACCCATAAAGACCTATTTCCGCTAAAATCTCAATTTTTTTTTTCGGCATGATTACAATACTTTACATACTGCGTATGATAAAGTAAAAAATTTAAATACTGTCTTTAAACGTTGTCAAATAATAACCATCAACCATTAGGTTCATGGTCATGTAAAAAAATATATACGCTATACTAGATGATGATGCCACAGGGCATCATCTACATACATTTTCAAATTAACAATAAGAATAAACAACAATTAGGTAATATCTTAAA
Organism: Melinopterus prodromus; assembly: GCA_964023965.1. Lineage (NCBI taxonomy): Eukaryota > Metazoa > Arthropoda > Insecta > Coleoptera > Scarabaeidae > Melinopterus > Melinopterus prodromus. Next base: position 15,889,403 of record OZ030390.1, on the reverse strand, counting down.
ATTAGTCAACTTTTTAGTTTACAACTTTTGCATTACTCCGATTTTCATTATTATTATCATCTGAAATTTTTATTGGTGCGAGAATAGATAAACGCTTTTCAATTTATTATTATTATCTATTCATTGTAATATTAAAAAACACAAATCCTTTTATTATTTTTTTGAACTTTGGATAATTGGGACAGCAGAAACAGCATAACGCACGTGGGTATAGATAAGTAAAGTATAGCTCTTTTCGAGCCTCTTAAGTTTTATTTTCTATTTCATAAAGGGAACCTAAGGATTCATTAAGTCTTTTCAAGTGCTGGCTGCAAAAGTCAAAACCTTTAATGTAATGAATACAACATCAGCCATCTCCAGCAAGATACAACATAAAAGCACAGCAAAACAAAACTTATTCTGGCTGGAGACGTTAATGCTAACATCTTCTGGGAATTACGGTTAACTACCACAAGAGGAAGAAATTCTACCAAGCCAACAATTAGTATGTAAATAAAGTTCGTTCTACAGGTAAACATACCGACTTGCCCACTGACATCAATAAGATTCATGACTTAATACATAGATCTATTTATTACTACAGATCAATCGTCTGCTTGTAGGTGGAAGAGGAATTGGATGTGGATTCGTATCATTTGCCAATTGTTCTAACCTTAAGCGAAACAATAATTAAAATAGAGAGGAATCCAATACTTTCCAATACGTGCTAAAGAACAATCAAACTCAGTCTGGAAAATAGAATATCTACAATCAAGAATACCTCACGAATAGATTGGATTATCTTGGATTATCTGGGATTATCTTGGACTAATGATCCGCTTGGGTAGGCACGCCAATAATAAAAAAAACTAATAATTACCCAAAGAATATTAGTGAGATTGTCATGATAAAAGAAAAAACAAGAAAACGTGACAGGTAACCAAGGACCAGCAATAATCAACACTAAATTAAATTGGGAACTCAGCAGCTAATAATCACAAAGACAAAGCCAATACTTCACTCTAAATGAAGACAGAACTTTGGAAGAATTACCAATTCAACTATAATTCAAGGAAATTGAATACTCCCATTACTCCTAAATAGGTAATAAATTAAATAAAATATGACAAAAAATACGTAAAAAGCCATAATTAAGATAACTAATCTACGCAAAGCAGCATTTAGGTTTAAATATATGCCAACCGTTTGTAAAACTGCGAAGGTGGTGATGATTTCCAAGCCAGGAAAACTGCAAATAAACCATCGTCCTACAGGACAATTATTGTATGGCCCATAATGTCAAAACTATTTGAAAACCGTCTAGTAAAACGACTAAAGATAATCTTGGATGAAAGAAACATTATAAGCGGTCATCAGTTGGGATTCATAAACAAACATTTGACACACAAACATTGTCCATAGAATAACAACGATATAAGAAAGAACTTCAGGTATGCTCCTGGATGCGGCAAGAGCCTACTATAGCCAACTATAAAATTCTTTTTTTCATTTTCTTGTTCATTTACACAACCCCCCAAAATTCTGTCCTACCAACAGATACGGAAACAGAGTTGGAGTTTTTTAAGTTAAAACTACTTTCATTAATCATTCAAAACTCTTTGTACAAATGATAAAAGAAATCATAATTTGATGTTTATTTTTCGTTCAGATTTCGTTTCATAACACAAAACAATATAATATAATAACAGGCAATTCCGGGATATACGGAATAGCTTTCAGACAGATGTTCATTGCACATGCTAACATAGAAAAAACTCATTTTTAACATACGTCGACAAACAAAATAAAAGTTAAATTTAAATAAAACCAGCCATTAATTACTAACTAACATATAAACACCATAAAGTCGACAATAACGTAATTTTCCTATTGACGCTAACGACATTATCACCGTCTACGAACTCACTCTTCACATCATAGTAACATTGAGACAGATTCCATACATTCAACTTCCGGCAAGATTACATAGTAGTGAGTTAACGATAACATTCGGGGTGTGTAATTCCACCCGGTTAGTTTCCTCCTGAGGTGTGCGATGGCGTCGCTCCTAAAACTTTGTCTACCGCACGCTCACTTACCATTCGCGGTAATTATCTCCAGCCCTCCATTTAAATAAGAATTTCGAGACGATTGTTTATATTGCGCCATTACGTGTAATCCTCCCCAGGTGATTGCATGAGCGCATAAGGCCGTTACAACGAGGTTAGGTACAATGCGGTGCGCCGCTCGAGTACCGTCAAGACTGCATTGAAACATTCCCGAGGATTATGTTACCTGTTTTCCAAGCTATCCCGTGATAGTCTAATGAACTAGCTTAAGAGGTCGTTACTGTTGCGGTGTTTAAGTATTCATTTGAAATATTCAACAAACAGCTGAAGTTTCTGCAGTTTGCATAAGGTTGAGGAGTTGTTGTAAATGATCATAGTCCAATTACGTCGGTGTCCTGGACATTTACCTATTTTAATACCAGCATTAAGTTATTAATGATAAAATGCATTATATTACAATAATTAAAATAAATATTAAACGATAACTAAAATGCGCTAGTTTTGTACAAACACTACGGCAAAAATTGTGGCACATTTTAAAAACTTAACGACTTTATCACTATTATGTTTACCAAAATAAAACCACATATAGCCCAGATAATGAATAAATTGTTACGATTTCAAGAATACAACATTATAGGTTATGCGATAAGTTTTCATTGTAGTTTGTAGTATCTAGAAATTCTAGTGCAAGAGTTGTCTCGTAGGTAACACAATCAAACACCTAATCTAATATGTCTTGTTTATAAAACGAACTCACTTCTTCATAATTAAAACAAATACGAATTAAAAACGCTATTGTGTTAATTTCGAAAGCGCAGGTGGCGTAGACGTGATCATTGGGACGTTTATCACGTTTTGCGTCTCAAAAAAGTCCCCATACAAAACAATACAAAATCTGATGTGGCCAGGCACATGACTTTATCATACTATGTACAAAATTCATAGTTTTATCATACAATATATAAAATGAATAGTTTAGCTGCATGAGATTCTATTTGATCAGGTATGCATTAAAATAAAACGAGAACCAGGATTTGACAGATATTTTGATTATATTGACAGTAGGTATTGTCAAAAAATCAGCGTTTGATACTACTGACTGTCATAAGAATGAATATATTTGTCAAATCCTGGGTTTTTGGAGTTTGATTGGATTTTTAATTGTGTAATTTATATCTCATTTCCTATAGCGCTTGAAGAAGTGCCCAGTAGGACACGAAACATATAGTGATTGCTAAAATAAAACAAAAATAAGGAAACCGACCACTTTTTATTGTATTAAAATATCTGTCAAATCCTGGTTAACTAGTTTTATTTGAATGCAGATACGACCGATCTCGAGCTTAAATGGAATCTCATTTAATATTAATTTTATAAACAGTGTGATAAAGTCATGTGCCTAACCACATCCGATTTTTTTGTTCTATTCAATATTGATTGTTTTACAATATCGGCAGTTTCAATGGAACAAAAAAGACGAATAATGTTAAATAATTTGTTTGATGATAATGATGACAATTTCAATGAAGAAAAACTAACAAAGATGTAATAAAGCCCTAAATATATTCAGCCCGCGGGTATATTTCAAATTATCAGCCGCGGTCTTGATGAAGTTCCATTTCTAAATGCTGGGAGCTGTTTACATTTCATACCCAGAGACACATACTAATCAAATTAATTAAACCACACACATTTATCTACTAATATTAGAGTACCAATATTACCACAGTGCACATTATAACGATACTATCAATATTAATGAATAATAATAATAATGTTTATTTAATTCAAAGAAATTACAGTAAATTTGAGTTCTTAGTACTAAACTTATCAACTACTTAAAATTTGACAATACGTAAAGCCGACATGATGATTAAGACTTAGTGAATTCCAACTTCTTCTGAAATGTATCATAAGGTTTATAAAATTTAAACTATAACCAAAACCGAATATCCACACATATCTTGCATGAATGCTCCGACACATTAAATCACCATATTTCACATCGATCTGTTATTTCAGTCAATATTAATAAAACGGTTTATCCACTAAATCTCCATAAAAAGCTTGTCATTTTTGCGTGTCTCGCGTCAAGTATAATTTGATCAACGCGGTGACCCTTGTAACAGTGATTGTAAAAGGTTTGCGTGACAACGAAGACTGAAGTCCTATGACTGTCTGTTTTATAACCGCAATGAATATGACGTTTATAGACGTTACATAATTTATGGCTACTGTTTATTCGTGAATTATTGATCAATTTCTTCGTTTTTTATAACTGATTATTATTTACATTAATTGTTAATTTAAGCATTACTTCATTTCATTACTTATAATACGCAAACAATGAATTATACTATGAAACCAACTGGTAATCTGTGAACAAACTTCAAGTGTTTCAAAGCTTTTCTTTTGTCGTAATCTAACTACCTTCTGACTATAAAATAAGCATGTATTACAATAATCATCACTAATATCTACCACACTTATGCATTAATACTCTACCACAACAATTTGTAGCACCTACTTAATCGTGGAGTTAGTTACCGCGGAATAAGCGGCAAATTACCAAAACAATTCCGCAATCCTGATCCCCAAAAGCAACTTTGCGCACAACAGCAAAGAGGCAACCCGCCGTATCGTTCTACTGCGAAATGATAAACTTTAACGTTCATTTTCTAAGCAATTTGCCGGCATACATTTGCATAACGGTCTGGCATCGGTTGCTTCACATTTAAATCGTTGAGTTGGTCTTGGTCTTACTGTTTGAGTGCGTCTTTACATTACAGCTTTCAGCTTACAACCTTTGCGAATACCTATGAGAACTCCGGCAGCCCCAGTTTATATAGATCGTACAGATTTTTTTTATTGAATGTCATATAATAGTTAAGTATTGTTAGTACGACTAAGATACAAAATATCCATGAAATATGGATACAATATGGAAACTTTCTGAGAACTTGGAGAGAACTAGAAGTTAGGATTTACATAGTTCGAAACTACATACATATTTTATTACTAAACGTTTTCAAGCGACTGCAAGCTCACCTGTCGCTAAGAATTTGGTCCCACGAATTGCGAAACATTGATAAAATAATACGTATGTGTACATATTTAACCAACACTTTTATCCGACATGAAATATCTATTACTAGAAAACAGAAAACATCCTACATACTTTATTTTTATAAGAGTTTTGGATAAATAATGCAAATGTGACCGTAACCTATTCTTTATATAATAATGTACCTTCGAGTTTAGACTTGGGAACTAAATAATACGGCTTGTTTTTAAATATTCTATGGTAGTTTTTGTCGTATATTTAAAAAACTATTAGTATTTCTAAATAGCAGAAGATTTTACTATGCATTACTATGATTTTAAAATTTATGATACAAAAACACAACAAAAAAATCATCAAATATTTTTGTGTGACCAGACGTTCAGCTATTGAAATATCATTGTTTCAGAGAATTTTTAGAGAATTATTAAGAAAAATAAACAATACATATTGTTATTTGGATCAAATACTTTTTCAAATCGGTTGTGGAAAGGTAGTAACATTTTTATAGTTTTAAAACCACATTTTATGATAGGATTTTTGAAAAATAAAAATATGAATGAATCTGCTAAACATTATTTTTATATATATGTTATTTATCAACAACATGCTTCTCACGTGAATAACTACAAAGCAGTTATACGTATGTACACTTTTTATTCATTTCAAATTTTTACTTTATCATACGCGGTATGATTAAGTATTGTAATCGTGCGGAAAAAAAAATTTACGTTTTAGCGGGTCTTTAGGTCTTTTTGGGTCCCCTGATCATTTTTGATCAAGGTCCAATAAAATGTCTGTGTGTGTATGTGTGTATGTGTGTACTCGATTTTTGTGGAGACGATTCCGGAAAAACTACTGAAGGTATCGGGACGAAACTTCATATTTAAAAGTTTCATGACTAACCTTAGATTTTATCAAGGATTTTGCAAATGAGCCGCAATTTCTGTAATTTCCTTAAATTAGTTCATAATTAAAGTTGAGGAAATTCTGAATAATTTATGTGTGCGACATTTTTTGGTAAAATGAATAGTTTAGCTGCAAGAGCAAATTCTATTCGATCGAGATCGGTCGCATCTGCATTGATATAACACTATATAGTGAGCCAGGATTTTCCAAATATTTTCAGTCTAATGACAGTACCGGTAGTGTCAAATGCTGATGTTTTGACTATATCTACTGTCAATAGTAAAAAGATCTCATATTGTGATACCGTGTACGGTCTTTGCTGATGGCGCGGCGTCGGATAGGCAGCGTGTTCAGCGTGTCCAAAATGCATGTGTTCTGTTTGTTTTTGGTTTGACGAAGTATGATCATGTATCGAATGGGCTGGGCGACTTGGCTGGACTGTCATTCTCTTACTTAGGTCAGTCACATATACAATGGTCCCAGGGAAGATATGAACAAATATTTTTGTTTTTGTTTTAATAAGTTCTCGGAATTATTGTAAGAGATTTTTTTTTATCAGTACCGCCTGCTATTTAGTCCCAAAACAAAAATATACAGAATCTTAACACTATACACAGAATCTTGGCAATACACCAAATTATAGGTACAGAATATCATATATTCTATTCTGTCTAACGGTCAAAATTTGATGTTCTTCTACATTTTTTAAAAATTGTAATTGTAATCTTTAATCGTTTAATTGTAAAAAGAATTCATGGATGTTTGCATTTTTTTACGAAAAACTGGAATTAAACTAGCAAACCAACCTTCCGAGAACCTTCCTTTATATGTGTACAAAATTTCACCAACATCGAACATCAACATTTGATATATCGACTGACCGGCAGAATTAAAGGTACGCGTAACCCAATTTAGCTAAACTTTGATATTCATTAACTTTTGTAATCTTTTGGCCAATTTATATTATCTTGGCGGGACAAAGAAATTTATCAAATTTATTGTAATAAAATACCTTTACAAAATAAAGTCGGTAAGATGTTCCAGCTGATTAGACTGGGAGATCAAAAGTGGTGTTTATTGCCTAAATTTGAGAGATCCCGCAGTGTAACTAAGTCTCACCTTAACACAGTCTCTCTCCAGTGCTCAAATAATCAGTAATGATAATGATGTATTAATCTACAATATACTTAAGTCCCTATTAGAAACGCTAACGAAATAAACGTTTTCTTGTACCAAACATTATTTATATATTTTAAATAAATATAGCATAACTAATAATGCCAAGAATAACGAGTATTCAATGAAGTAAATATACTTTGTTTATACAAATATGTTTTGACCACAAGCACAATAATTTAACGGAATATGTTATAATGTTTCTTAAAAGAAAAGAAAATCTGTGTACAAAACCAAAATAAAAGACATGTTAATAATAATTTTTATCCAAATTCCAGAAGTGGTCATGTCTTTTGCGCGGACACTACTATTTGATGTTATCACTACCCCCTTCCACGGCACTACTGTCCCGCTTTACTACAAAAAAAAATCTGGTAACCTTAGTCGTAACATATAATACTGGAAATATATTCCAAAATATTATATTAATTCATATATTGTTTTCAATATCAATCTAAAATACAAAACCATTAACGTAAGATTGTCGATGTTTGGTACTTAGGATCACATCGAAAACGTAGTCATTTTAGATACATAAAATCGAACAAAAGTTTTCTTTTCAAAATAAATTTAATGTTTGTTGCTTGTTGATCGACCTTTTGTTGATCTTCAAAATAAAAAAATGGAATATAATCTTGTTTTGAACTCCAATGTAACCATTAAAAATGGTATTTTTACGAAAAGCATCCTTATATTTTCCCATGTTGGACCCATGTTGGTTACATATTTTATATTTTGATCTATTGTACTATTTTATCTAAGTACTAATAACTTCGTTTATTAATACCCTTTTATTAACCCCAAAATTTTGCTATTTTCTTTTCTGGGCTGTTTGCTGGCTGTTTTAGAAACAAACAAATATTTCTAAATCATATGAATATTTTGTCTTATTTTTAATAAATTATTTTGCAACAATATTGCAAACAGACAATATTTGAAAGAGGTAAAAATATTTTTTTTTCATTTCTAGCCCTTTTATTCGAAATAATATCTAAATAGGAAAACCACATAGGTCCTCATTGAAGGGTTCAGTTCTATAAAACATGATCATGTTAGATTTCTTTTAGTTTTTGTTTCTGTCTGACCATCATCTTATTGTATTAGTTGGTAGCTTTCTTTCTGCAAAGGGAATCCCAAAAGCACCAGGAAACCATATTCCAGAGAAAATACGAACCATACTATCAGTTGGTTCGTATGCAGTTACTTTTGTCATTCTCGCCCACACTACTAATATCAACAAACCAAATCCCACAAACATCCTCCAAACCTTTACCTACACTTATTTAAAGGCAACTCCACCGAATAAATTCCCCTTCGCTTTGTACTACTGCAACGAGCAGTACCTACCACTACCTACTTAGAGCGCGACCCATACATTTAAATTAAAACCGAGTACTGCACTCGAATATACGGTCCACGTAATCAATTTAGCATTCATTTGCGAAATGGAACAATGCATTTGGTAGTATTTACAGCCGGGACGCGTCCTCCACCAGAAAAGTTGGCACCAGCTGCAGGCAAGCAAACCATGCTGCCAGCCCGACCAACGTGTCGGAGAAATAATAATAACAACAACTTTAATATAATACCGGGAGGCATTCTCCTCCTCCTCCCGGCTGTTTACAAAACTGGGAAAGATCGACCCGGCAGGGATTATTACTTTCTGGAGTGCGCAGCCTGCGAGGATCTGGGACGGAGAACACACGTTCATGACCGGCTTAAGGACTCGCAGGATTGTTATGGGCAATACGGCTTCGTCCCGGTCGCCGATATAAGGCCGTGACGAGCAACATTGACTTCTAATGGAGCCGTTTAAAATGAAACGAATGCCAGGCGGAGGAGCATTTTAAGTAAATTGTATTTGAATCGGGTTGATGTGGAGAAGTATCGATTTTATGGTGATCTGGCGACCTTAGCCCGGACAAATCAGTTTGGTTTATGTGAACTGAAATTGCGCGAGGGTTTAGTGCCAATTTTGTGTGATTTGAGGGCGATGCAATTGCTCTACTTCTTTTGGTTCTTATTCGTTTGATCGATCAAGATACATCACAGGAGCATCTTCTGTTTGTTGACGTTGATGTTTTTGCTAGCTTATCAATTCTTTATCTTTTTTTTGTGTTGCTGGGATAGTATTACAACAATAATCATTTACATGTGGAAATTTTCTTCCTAAAAATTTTTGTTATTTGGTGGGTAGTCCGGTATTAAGAAAACGTTCACCTAATTTTCCGAACCTACTTGTTGAATTATTAATATTGCATAGACATTTGTAAGCATTTCTGCACAACCTTTCTCAGTTTTTTTATTACTTTCTCTGATAACTATCTAAAAGTTAAATCCTCTAAAATTATATTTAGAGTAGTTCAGAAAATAATTAGTAATTTGACTGAAGGCTCTTTATTTTTAATATTACCGAAAAATTATATTTGGAAATATTGTTATAACAAGAAATATATTCAAATTTGAATATAAGTTAAACAAATATACGTCTGTGTTTTTGATAATATTCACCCATGGTGTAGTTATATTTTAGTATGCTGGTATGTGAGATCTACAGTGTGAGTGTTGTTTTATTTTAGTATGTTGGCATGAGACATCTATATTGTAATTAACAAATATAAATCTGTCAGAATTTGAATTAGCTTTTTAAATTTGACATTTCGTCGAAGTGGTACCAACCTAACATTTCCTATACAAGAATAGAACCTTTTTGATTTTTAAATGCTTATTTACTCAAAAAGCAGCACAAAAAGCATTGCATGTTACTCCTGCCGAAAACTACATAGCGCGACACGCTCACGTGCGACGCTCCGCCTTCAGCGTCGCGCCGCATTACCGTTCGTCGCGCTATTCCGTACTTTCGGAACTTGTGACATAAATAACTGTTAATAACTGAAGATAGACGAATGATATTAGATGGAATTTTAATAGACAAAAATTCATTTTTTGGAATATTAGTGAGTCAACAAAATCATGTCAACAAAAATTTACCATCGAGAGTAATTGAGTTCAAAATACATCCTGATTGAAAACATCACAAAGACAATAATATACGGTGCCATTTAGAGATTTCGTCAGTTCCTGACAAACCGGAAATCATACAACCTCAACAATATCCTAATAATGGAATATTTTGTCTATAACACTCCTCCAAATTTGATTCCCCCAGCTTCATAAATAACAATTAAAAGGACGTATACGTCGTATGAACCGCCCATTATTATTGAAAGTGAAAATTAACCTAATAATCCTAATAATGGAATATTTTGTCTATAACACTCCTCCAAATTTGACTCCCCCAGCTTCATAAATAATAATTAAAAGGACGTATACGTCATATGAACCGCCCATTATTATTGAAAGTGAAAATTAACAAAACTCAGACAAAATATCTTCTCAAGATAGCTATGATTTCATAACTGAACGTAATTCTTACATCTAAACAACATTTGCAAATAACATTCTTCGGTAATATTGATTATAAAGATAATTTATTTACGCTTAGCACAAATTCATAGTTTCAGTGTTTGTATTAGAGAATCCACCAACTTATAATCCATAGAAATTGGTTTTAAACTAGTATTTATTACTTATATTGGTGCTTATTAACCTAAAATTTAGTAGAAAAAAAATTCAAAAATTTATGGAAATATAAAAAGCCCGATGTTAGTTCCTAAGCGTTTTGTTTGAAATTCTTTCGTGTAAGCTGATCACTGAAACATCTTTCTTTATATTGGCATGTTAGTTTGTACCCACTGTATTTGTTTTATGTAATAACGGGTGATTCATTTAGAGGTACTTTTTTCAGTATCGATTTTATGACGCATGACTCGTGTCATGTGGTTGTACTGTTGATCAGTATTATTTGACATTTCATCACGAAAAGACAGCCCGAAACAGTGTCTACAGCAGCCATCATGGCGCCATGATAACATATTACTCGCTGCCTGAAATTGAAGCCGTTGTCCTTCACAACGTTTGGTTTCAACAAGAAAATGCTACTTGCCACACAGCACGTGAAAGCATTGCATTATTGCCAGAACAATTCTTTGAACGGTTTATTTCACATAATGGATCGGCCGATTGACCGCCTAGATAATGAAATATAACCCCTCTAGACTGTTTTCTTTCGGACTACGTGAAGTCCAAAGTGTAGATGGATAAGCCGGCTACGATTAAGGACATTTCGCACGGCATTTTCCGGCAAAATACGTTCAATAGCTTTTGTAATTAGAGGATTGCGCCTAATTACAAAAGCTATTGAACGTATTTTGCCGGAAAATGCCGTGCGAAATGGATGGGAGAATTATTATGGATTGTAAACATGGGTATGGTACGTGAACAAGCATGTGCTAATGCAAAATAGGTATCTCGGTGTACTGAGTCCATTTTTTAGACTAATAGATAAATGTTAGAGAATAAAATTCAACGAGCATGACCACTTTGCAGGATTGAATATTGAAATAGAATATTGGTGGTGCAGTTAATAATAAAAATAAAGGGGTAACATCAATAAATGAAAATCAATAATTTCTGTCAAATAAACTAATGGAATAGTTATAATAAATATTAACAATAAAGTTAACCTTATTTCCGATAGAAGGAAAGCGAACTATAACGTTCTTTCATCTACAATTCAGGGGTTCTCAAACTTTTATGTTCCGTGTACCACATAAAAAATATTCAAATTTCTCCTTACCACCAACCAGATTTTAAATATACATACCTACATATTATTTTGCACCATAATAATAACTTTTTAACGACGCGACAGTTTACTTGGGAGAAAAAGCTCTAAAAAGACAATAGTCTAACAATAAACAAATGTATAACAAAACTTCATTGGGTATACAAAAGCAAAGTAAAAACATCACTTAGGTACATTGAAGTAATATAAAATAACTTAAATGTTGATGCGACTGGGATTGTTTTGTTAAACCCACTTTTTTTAAATTTCATGCTCAGTGAAAGTTAGTTTCAATGTTAAATTTGCCTCCATAATTAATATTGTCCTATGTTTGTCCTTTACATTAATAGTGATGACAAACGTATTTGACATAAATTGGTGGTGCAAAAAGGCATTAAAAATCTAATATTTTAATCTGCAATTTCTTTAAAATAATTCTTCCTCTGGACCTAAACATTGGTGTTTCTACCAATTGTTGTTTCTCTTTGGCAATGAAGTATCTGGTATACTCATAGTTTATGGAGTTCTGGTCCAATTTTCATTGTCATAGTTCTCTGGAAAATAAGTGTTAAACTTGGTTATTATGATAACGATTTTTCAAGAAAGCCTTCTAATGCTGACAATAAACTACATTTATTTTTATTAACTTCTTTTTATTGTTGCGTTAATTTTAAGTCGAAATTAGCTTCTGCATGGAAAACTTGAACATCTGATTAAGTACGAAGAGACAATGTTATCTTTTTACTGCTTGATCCAAAACTGCTTTAGCCTGTCTGGTATAGATTGTGCTATAAGAAAATCCCGATGGATCCTGCAGTGAGTGGATTGAGCTTCTGGAGTTAGTTGTATTTTTTTTATGAAGGCCGCGATTCTTTTCTGTTAAAGCCCGAGCTCCATCAGTGCAAACACCAATAAAGTACTTCCATGGAATGGAATTGTTAAACATAACAATTATTAAAATTTATCTCCTGATCTTCTTTCGGGCAGAGGTTCCTAAAATAAACATTCCTCTGCAATTTCCTCTTCAACCTCAAATCAGATAAAAGCTAATAATTGATCAAAATAACTTATGTCGGTACTTTCATCTATCTTTTGCATGTTTTAAAGCCATTGACGCCGACATTATTCTTAAATGTCAGTTGCAGGGCTACTTGAGAATGACTGATATACAAGACCTAGGAAGGAAAGTACAAGAGCAACGCTAGGCAACAAAAATCTTTTTGAGAAATGGAGCAACGGTAGAAAAACATAAGAAAGCAGAAACAAGATATTTTTAAATGACACCAGACTACGAGAAAAGGTACATTATAACATCAATCATGGTTTTGGCAGTAATCGTGTACAAGAAAAATACCAATCAATATAAATTTCATTTACGTGATGAGTTCAATTCCCTAGGATTGGGAATCTGATTTAGGGCAGCTAAGTGACAAAGCGAAATAAAAAGAAGAACTACAGAACAGAAACAAAAGAAAAAATGCAAACAAAAGTAAGCACTGAAGAATATAAAGGAAGAATAAGCATAAATAATAAGAGGAATACAAAACAAAATTATAAAAATATGACGGTTGTCTTTACCCTGAATTAGTTATGGAATGTAGTTTAAAGCTTTCAAATATATTTTGTTGTTTAGTTTTTTTTTTTTTATCTTTATGGGTGGCGAGCTGATGGAATGAATGTTCTACAGTACTTGAAGGTTTGTACCGTTTTGCTTTGCTCCAGTTCATATTAAATCCATTCTAGGAACAGTACTTCAACTTCTCGATTTATTTATCGAAAAAAATATATTACTGTTTTCTTTGTCAATGTTTTTCGCCACATCTACCATTTCGCAATCCTTCTATTCAAATGAGAAATAATCACTCTTCGGTAACGTCAACGTACCAGTAAATACGCTGTTGTTAATCAGATACCTAATTGGATAAATCCCGGTACAAAAATATCTGTTTTGCGCCGACTGCCGTGGATATTATACACAAACAGGCAAAACAAATTAATTGGTAGTCTAAGGGGAGAAGATCAACAAGCGGTGAATAATTAGAATGACGCCGGGGAGCGAAAATAAAAGAACGGTAATGAAGGTATTTGACCCTCGAGGATCCAAATACGGTAAACATTCCCTTAAAATATATTTCCTATGTAGTTAAAAATAAGAATTTGTTTTCTGCTTACCAGTAGTTATCATAAAAAGGAAACATGGAAAGAAGGTGACGTACCTGAAAGGAAAGAAAAAATTATTAGAAGTCGGTCGGTGAAATATAACAATTTTATTATTTTCCATGCATAATTTGATCTTTTTAATCGAAAACGCGATCATTTTACAATTATTATTGATTGTACAATTATAATTAATTATTATTGCTTTACTGTATGTACTGTCAAAATTATGCTATCATTTAGTATTATAAAGTCCTATATATATTGCATTTCTGTTCGCCATACCGCAAAGGAAATTCGTATGTAGGTAATATCGTAAACTGGAAAGTATATCGTGTAAATAAATCATATGGAGCTTAAATAATTTCGGGATTATTTACTATTTGCGGTCGGGGTTCATGGAAAATATTGCGATATAAACTTGCGCGCCACTACTCGGTGCATTAGAACTACTACCTCGTAGGGCGTCGTGTAGGTACATTTAAACATTCAGACCCGAATCCGGGTCGCTACCCATAACTCGAAAGCAAACAAAATTTATACTATCCCAAAGCTTTCGGTAGGTTCTGTTAAACATGCTTGAATAAAATAGAGTGATGTTGTTGAGTTAATCATATCTTTGTATGAATGTAAAGAAAAATTGAGTTATTATCAAACAAATGCTATTTTGTTTCTTTATATTTATTTTTATATTTATATTTTAAGGTTTAATATGCATGGACATTTGAGAGACAAACCTACAAAAGTAACATTAGTCATTTTATTAAATCATCTTATAACAATCTTCTAAATATTATGAATACAAAATAAAACAGGGCCTTCTGTTACAATTAACAAGATACCAAGTAAACCACAATTGACTCTAAAGTCTAATTGAACAATATTTGTGCGTAGAGTGTTCTAATCAAACACAAACAGAAAATAAAGTTTGATTGTCCATTCCTGACGTTTAATAGTTTTTCGTTTACCTAAAATCCGCAAAATTGGAATTGGTAGGTTATGTTATTGTCCGAATGTATTTCTTTCTAAAGGCTATTTTAAGCGGGAGTTGTTTGATTGTTGTTTGATTTTGTTCGCTTGTTAGTTCTGAACGTATAATTGTTCTTAGTAACGGCATGATTGTTTGTTTTTGGCATGATTCCTCTACCGATGCCGATAAAGTAGTAGTAGCGTTAACTTTGACCGCTCCTTTGTAGATGGCGCTGATTCAAATTAGATATTGTTGACAATAATAATACTCATGCAATTCTTTTCATATAATGCCAACTTTTAATTAGAACTATGGATTATGATACATTTCTAACCGAAATCAAACAACTTCCGCTTAAAATAGCCCATAGAATTGAATCAATTCGGACAATTCTTATTGACTAATTACTAAACTAATAAACTAAACTCTAATTTCGCGGATTTCAGGAAAACTAAAACTATTAAACGTCGGGAATGGACAATAAAACCCAACCAAACCATAAGCGATCAATTGCAACTTTAAAAACCCGAAAATTCGAACATTATTAATAATATTATTTATAAGGATCAATTATTTTTCCAATATTATCAATCATGCCATTACTAAGAACAATTATACGTTCAGACCTAACAAGCGAACAAAATGAAACAACAATCAAACAACTCCCGGTTAAAATAACTTTTAGAAAGGAATAAATTCGGACAATAACATAACCCACAAATTCTAATTTTGCAGTTTTCAGGTAAACGAAAAACTATCAAACGTCGGGAATGAACAATCATACCTAACCAAAAAACGAAGAACAATCAAACCTCTGGAATAGACTATCAAACCCTATCAAACGACTATCGAACGATTTAATCAAACAAAAACTGTAAAAAGTCAATATGGGGGGGCTAAGTTCACAAAGGTATGGATTTGCACAATTTTTAACCGTACCCTACCAGATTACCAAAATGTTCCGCAAAAATTTCTAGATTTGTGTTCCATCGCAGGAAAAGTTAGAGAAACGCTGCTCAAAAAAGTTATTCTCAATCTACCAATGGACCCTTAAAAGCACATTAAAAGCTCTGCAATTTAAAATAATCAACGTCCCTTTCAAACTTTCTTCGCAAAACTTTTTCTTAACGACACGAATTAAAAATATATTACTTCACTCGGTATCGCAAACCCCTAAGACCCGGCTAATCAAAATCAAAAACGGTCGCTCTCCTCCACTATTTTATTCATGGGACGGCCACTAAAAATTCTCATTAGGACAGCCTAATATTTCAGCTGACGTAAACACTCAAGTTTGCGGCAAGATTAGACCGGATTTTCGGCGAAGACGCAAGTTTAACCGAGGCAGCTACTCTCGGTTTTATATTAGACTATAAACTCTACGACCGGAGTAGGCGAGAGACTAAATTTCAAGGTGTTGGGCTCGATGTATTCATAATAAAGCTTTGCGGCTATATGCCACCTACAGAATCCTCGACATCGCGTTTAATATTGTATTGTGCTCGAAGATGTTTAACTACCGTATAACTCGGCGTAATTATTTGCGGTGTGGTGAGGAATCCAGAGCGCCTACAGGGCCTACTCTACATTCAAATGATGAATAACAGGCGGCAAGGCGACGTTGATAATAGCGATACAAATTTGTTATATTAATTTTGGGGTTCCGTTATCCGGCGTCTATCCCTGTAGGCTTTTGGCTTTTGCGAAGGGAAATATATTTGCGCAGAGCTTGTATGGGATCTATAGAAATTATAGAAATTCGGGACGCGAAGTAGATATAATTTTCAAGGCAAAGGTAATTATTGTCTTGCTCACTGGGTATTGTTAATTTTATGTTTATGTAATTAAACTTGGGTTATGACGTAACTTTCTGCCAACACAGCGTGTAGATACGGTATTTCCTGTGTTGTGAAATGGTTTGTTTATGAGGATTGCCCTATCATTGATTCTGCACTCACTCAGCTGTATCTAAGAGAGTATTGTTCAATTTATTCAAGAAATCAAATCCTGCTCAATTTCTTTACAGTATGGAGAAAATAATTAAAATTAATAAAGGATTTCTTCTGTATCACTTAAGGGGGGGGGCACCGGTTTTAAGATGAAAAGCAAATCTATTTTCTTTCTGTACGTTATGTTATTATCAAAAGTCTTAAGAATGTGTGTACGAAGTTTCAGACAAATTTGCAAAATTAGCCGCGTTATAAGCAATTAGCCGACGGCGACGGCGTGCAGGTGCCAAAAGTCGGATCGCGCGCTCAACATTTTTTCCTCTCGAGCTTTTTTTTGAGCTTTTTTAAGCCAAAAAATGTTGCACTGTGTGGTTTACAATTCTATGAAATTCTCTCGTGAACAGTCATGGATAGGTAGCACTCAAGAAATACTCCTACACGTGCTGATAGACAACAAAAAATGTCCGATCCGGCTTGTACATTGAAAAGCATAGACAACTTTCTATGGTTTTCCAATCAGAAGACATCCAGACTGTTGATAACATGTATAATGCTGTGTGGACCAAATTATATCATAAGATCTAGATGAATAAAAATTCCCAGCATATGTACTGCCCTGTGGGATCACAGAGTTGGTGCAAATACCGAAAAACCAAGGCCAAGAAGACACTGCATGAATTTAATAACACTTGATCAAAATGTCGAAAATGCCATCAAGCCGATTTACAACGACTTGTCGTGGATAGAGTTGCTAGAACAGTGTCACTCAAAACAACAACTAAAGCTTCAATTCTACTGTCTGGCGCCTCGCACACAAACATCTTCACGGTGGCTTAAAACCTACCAAAATTGCGGCTTATGCATCAGCAGGCATTTATAATAAAGGCTTTTTTGCCGTCTTTAAAACTATGATCAGTAAGAATCGTTATTGGCACGGAAACAAAGATATTTGCAAATGTGCGCGAGAAACAGCGAGACGTGCACTCGAGGCTGCAAAATAAGGTAAAAAAAGGCGTAGAAATGAGCAAATGTGTCAAAATAAATTCAAGGAAGTGGAGGAAGGAATAACGTATGGCCCTGGTATAGTATATTAGCAAAAAGAAATACTGTAAGTACTCGATGTCATGTTATAAACAGTACTTGAAAGTTTAAACCCGTGTTTTTTTGTAACAGTTTTTCGCGAACAGTTGGCATGATACTTCAAAAACTATTTGACCGATTGACGTGAAATTTGAAGTGGATGTTCAGTAAGCACGCCTTTATCGTTTGATGAACCAGAAATGCAATAAGTTACGTACATCTGTTTTTTTCGTAGAAAAAACATTGAATTCTTTTTCAGAAAAATAGAATTTTTTGAGTTTGGCAACTTACCATTTCCTCAAATGTAAATATTTTTATTTTCAAGTTCATCTAACAATAACTACTTATGTATCAAGTATGCCGCTAGTCGATATTTTTATTTCAGATCACCTGGAGTGGCCCAATCATGCCAACTAGTGACCGCGGATCTTCGCGCAGTGGTCGCGGGTAGCTAGTGAGCGTCATTCATCATATTTTTTTGTCAATACTTGAAAAGCTAATAAATATATATGCCAAATTTAAAATTGGTGGATTGCATAGTCTCGCCAATAAAAAAGTCTAAAAAAAGCTGTAATTTTAGAAGAAAAACCCGGAATCCCCCATAAGGTTTCCAAAAAGTAGAGGGCAAAATGAGATTGTATAACATCAAACGGATTTCAAAGTGGATAGTGGACACAAAACATCGTTTTCTCATGGAATCCTGAAAGATTGGTTAGGGAATTGATTTCAGCCGTTATATCATAATTTTCAATCGCTTCTTACATCTGTGTGTTCCAGTTTTCCATTTAGTATACAGGGTATCTCACGGAACATGATGAACTGAAATTATAATGGTCATCAGCTTTAGCTGGGTGATATTCATTTTCTTTTATTTCTTATGAACGCAATACTAATTCACCGATTCAAATAGAATATCGAAAATACTTTACAACCGTGTATAGCACATTTATAAAAATGTCACAGAAAATGCCATTAGGTGGCCCGCCACATCACCCGACTTAAGCGCATGGATTTTTTTAAATGGAGCTTCTTGAAAGCCAACGTGTATCTAAGAAACTAAGGATACACTGCAGGACATTCAGGAAGTAGTGGAGTGGGGTTCTAGGGATACCTAATAGAACTAATAATAATTAAGTTTAGAACTAAAATAACGCCCAATTTTAAAATGTCTATCAACTACTTTCTGTTAATGATTTTCTTTGTTAAGTAATTAATTTACTTAAGGAGTTTTCCATTTGTAATTCAGAATAAATGAAGTATTGCCGTTAGGAGGCCTGAATAAAAATGCAATTTCTTGTAAAATTAAGTAAGTACGTAAAAATATTAGGTTCTTAAACCTTACGTTTTTTTACTTTATCATACGCAGTATGATGAAGTATTGTAATCGTGCCGAAAAAAAAATTGAGATTTTAGCGGAAATAGGTCTTTATGGGTCCCCTGAACATTTTTGACCAAGGTACAAAAAAATGTCTGTGTGTGTGTGTGTGTATGTGTGTGTGTGTGTGTGTGTGTGTGTGTGTGTGTGTGTGTGTGTGTGTGTGTGTGTGTGTGTGTGTGTGTGTGTGTGCGTATGTGTGTACTCGATTTTTGTGACGACGATTCCGGTGAAACTACTAAAGGTATCGGGACGAAAGTTCATACTTAGAAGTTTTATGACCAAACTTAGAGCTGAAAAGCTTTTGGTTCAAAAGGCTCCAAAGGAACTGCATATTTACTCTAAGCCTTTTTCAAGGATTTTGCAAATGAGCTGCCATTTCTGTAATTTCGTCAAAAAAGTTAAATCATAAATTAAAGTAGAGGAAATTCTGAATAATTTATGCTTATGACGTTTTTTGGTATAATTAATAGTTTAGCAGAAATGAGCAAATTGTATTTGATTAAGATCGGTCGTGTCTGCATCTTAGTAGCCAAGATTTGCCCAATCGTTTCATTCTAATGTCAAGGGTAGTGTCGGTAGTGTCAAACGCTGATGTTTTGACAATCGTAAAAATATCGTACAAAAATCTGTTCTGCAGTCTCATATATGTTTGTTTGTGACCTTTGTATATAGTTTTATATTCTCCATGAGCCGCGCCTGACAAAATGTAAGTTTTTACAATTGAGTTTTTTGGAGTTTGATTTGCTTGTCAATTGTGTAATATATTTCTCATTTCCTTTAGCAATTGAAGAAGTGCCTAGTAGGACACAAAACATGTAGCGCTTGCTAAAATAGATAGATAGATAGATATTTATTTCATGTAAAATACATAAGGCCCAAACAATAGACTTCATAAATTTCAAAAATATGTAACTTAATAACTAATTCACAGAATATTATAAATATTACAGATAGTGATGTTCTCTGTCATGAACTCCTGGAGTGAGTAGTATGCCTTATCAATAAAGTGGTTTTTGAGCGTCTGTTTAAATTCACGCAGAGCGAGCTGCTTCCAGGTCTTGGAAAGTTCGTTAAAGAAGTTGACACCTTGTTTAGCTGCATTGTTGTTTGCAGTCGATGGAAGGGCACTGTGAGATTCTCCTTGGTACAGATGTTGTGGTCCTGTTGAGTCATCCTGGTTAGGTAATGCCTGCCATATGGCAGGTTTTGTCGTAAGTCAATTAGTTGGAGATATATAAAGACTGATGGAAGGGTCAGGATTTTGCGCTTACGGAAAAATAGTTTTACGTGGGTGTCACGTAACAAAACGTAACAAAAATACGAAATCCGACCAGTTTTTATTGTATCAATATATCTGTCAAATCCTGGCGAACTAGCTTTATTTTAATGCAGATACGACCGACCAAATAGAATCTAATTTAGTATTATCTTTATAAATAGTATGATAAAGTCATGTGCCTGGCCACATCAGATTTTTTTTTGGAAAATTCTATTGTATCATAAACGTGTTATACATGAGGTTGCAAAGCAATCTCGATATTCTATTTAAATCTGTAAATATCAAATAGAACCTCACATAGTTGATAAGTATTTGTTCTAAAGAAGAAGTGAAGATGCCTTAATAATCTTCTTCACTGCCGTCTGAAGTCCCTTTCTGTATAACAGTTCATTGCAACTGATTTGTATGTAGCCCCATAGAAGAAAATCGATGAGAGTTAAGACTGGCGATCTGGAGGGCCACCTAATAGGACCTTCAATGTATTTTGTGATAATTCTATATGTCCTATACATCGGTGTAAACCCATTTCAATATTCAGCCTGATTGAAAATAAGGAATATGGGGTGCAATATTTTTTTAAAATTTAAATGCCTAGTTTTATAACTAAAACAAAATAAACGTCGTACACTTTTATCCACTGTACATAATACGTCATACGCTTGCTTCGAAAGTGGTTATTATTAACATGCCCTAGATTTATATAATCGAATCACTATTATAAGAGCTTTGAGAGATATACTATATTCTCAGCGCTCTAATAATAGTGATTCGACTATACCGAATAGGTAGTAAGTTTTAGCTCATGCTTACCTTCATAATTAATTTACAGAAATGTACTTTAAACGATTTGAATGATAACTTTCTTTCTTAGTATTTCTCTGTAACCGTGTTCAGAAAAATAGGATCAGAGTTATGTTTTCTTGCGTTTATTTATTGAGCAAATAATGTCAATAAAAGCACGCATTTCACTTGACACATAATAATAATAATCTTCTCGCGTATCAATTCAAAATTCCCTACCCTGTTACGTCAATAAAAACATCGCGTTCCATAAAGATGCCACGTATAAAACACGTAAACTAAACTGGCAATTTCGAAACCATATTTATTTATTCACAAAGTATTATCGTGTATTGAGATCACCTATGATCCGCGGCATCGATAACTAATGACGGTGATATAGAAGGGCCAATAAATATTCATGCATGGATGGATAATTTATAATACGTGGCCAGGGAGAACGAACGAACCGAACGGTGGAATTTTTGGCGGGCTTGACGGCGGCATATTACGTGTGAGAGAGCGGTGAACGCGCTATACCGCCGAAATCAATACATATTTCTCGTTATATCCACATCCCGGTTATTTATTGACAATCGATATACGGATGACGTGCAGGAATTCCACATAGCCGTTTAGTCAAATTGCGAATTTATAAAAGCGGCGAACTGTGCGAATCTTTACGGCTTAAACTGTCGCCATTGTTATACAGCAGGTACATCAGCGTTGATTACTACTATTAGCGTTGAATGGTGTTCTATTGGCACACATATCCATTATGCTGCTAATATTCCGTTGAATTATATTTTATACTATAGAGGTATTCGATATATGTTAGTTGCTGATTAAGTATTTTACAATAACACGTAATACGTTTTCGGGTTACTGAATTTCGCATAAAGAGGAACTGAAGTGCTTGTTATTATGTAATACAAATACCCGAACGGTATTTTGTAAAGGAAAATAATTGGTCTATAACAGATTCTTTGATATACCTACGATTTTGATGAAACAGGCACAGTAATATACACAATAATATGCACTGTGTCAGTTTCGTCCAAAATAATGACTTAGGTTCCAACCATTTCAAATATTAGAATAATTAAATTGTTGATTTTTATATTTTTGGTATGGAAAATATAGCGAAATTGATTTTTGTTTTTTGATCTTTTAAAATTGAAAAGTATGAAAGTACATCCAACTGTATCGAAAAAACGTTATTTTTTTCAGGTCAAAATATCAAGTTGATAAGGTTGTCCTTAATGACCCACATATGTTACAAAAAATATTGGTAAAATAAAATATATTTACGCCTCCCGCAGGGGGCCTATCAGCCTTCGAGCTTTTTAGGCCCGAGGGTATAAACTTCAAGTAATGCCCATGATACATACAAAATTTTATGTCCTACAATGATTTTGTTCCTCCAGTTTGAATATTTATAAATATTTTGACGTAATCAAGTGACAGGCGTATCTACAGAGTTGAATAATAATACAAACAATTCGGATATGTTGAATAAAGCGTTCCATCCTTTAATGAAAACAAATATGATGCAATTGTTGGTTGGGTTTATTCAAACTCCAATAGTTTTCATTCAGTTATTTATTCTTGACTACTAGTTTCGTTATACAACATCTTCTGGTCAAACTGCGAAAGATAATTTACAATTAGCGATTGAAATCAAATAAATGTAGGTTATGTTCGGTGCAAATTAAATAAATACATAACATAAACTCACCGTCAGCGAAAATTAAATTCTTACAAGTCAAACAGTTTAAAACACAAAAATAGACGATACTACGGCAATATGAATCAATATATGTGATACACTTTGTTAATTTGCGATTATAAGTCAGCATTGCGTCTGTACAAATCTAAAATGGAGGCTTCCTTGTTTTTATGCATGGTGGTGTCGTGGTGGTGTTTGGGTTGCATAAGTGTCTCTACATAAGCTGTTGGAATATATGCCGGTTGAAGTAGAAATCTGTAATATCGTTTTGAAGATTTTCAGCCTCGTTTATTACACTTTTTTGAATCTCATACCTCTCCAATAAGTCCATTTTCGTTGATTTGTCACATATATGCAGGAGAGTGGAATTCGGAGTTGACTGATTAGGTTTGACAATTCATTGTCAAACCTTAATCGCCAATAATTCACATTGACGATTTAAAATTACAATTTGAATGACAAATATTTGATATACTCGATATACTTCACATATAACCAAGGCAAACCTTAATACCCGCGTGGGCGTTCAGAGTCCTTAACGCCCTCGCGGGCGATAAGAAGCAGTTTTTGCCCTGGTATCTAAGATGTAAAATGTCACTTTATGATCATGTAGGACATAAAACTCCTACATACAACACTAACGCAACATTTTGATCGCCTGCAGTTTAAGATTCGATACAACTTTTTGAAATATGACTATTTTCGTATAATTTAAAAATGTGCTTAAATGTTGATAAAAGTTTATTTGTCATTACAGTACATTATAATACAAGTTTTATGAGATAAACATTGGCGCACGAGTTATTTTGGAACGAGTGCGCCAATACGTCTTATAAAACAAGTGTTATACAGGGTCTCCCACGACGAGCTGCCATTAGAAGTATATGGAGAACCAAATGAAATGAGAGATTGAGAATTTGTGGAATTATATTGTTGGACACGATCGTCTCAGCTAAAATATTTTGAGTTTTCGATTACTTCCGGTTACACCGGAAATGATGTCAACTTTTCTGTTTCAAATGGAATACCCTGTATTTTATTGCATTATCGAAATCTTCATTAAATTTTAGATCAACTTTATGTTACATTCCCTATACCTAACCTGTGCCATTCTTGAGATATGCATACTTTTCCTTAAAAAATGACAGCTGCACGGTTACTTTCAATTACTTATAAACTAGCCCCTGTTACCGTTGGAAAAAAGTTGTCCGGCAAAATTGTTGTGAAGGTAACGTATTATCGACACATCGGTAGAACTCTTGTAAAAGTTATACAGGGTGTTCAAATTATAAGATCAAAGTGGAATTCGAGAAAAGTACTAAAAGTCGATTTTTTCAAATGGCAACCCTAACATATGAATACATTTCTCAATTCTATGGAAAATTTTAGGTTAATTTTATGTACAATGTCCTATATCTAAAATGTACTTGTACCTACTGAAATCGATTTTTAATCATCACAGTAGAAATTGCAAACATTTCCACATCTAGATTGCTTTTGAAAACAACTGAACAATTTGGAATAAACAAAACTTTATTAAACAGGTTTTTTACGTCATTTTTCTTTATAATTAAGTATTGATAAAATTATGAGGCTACAATAAAACACAATATTAACAATAAAACAAAATCCTAAAGTAAATTTAAAAATAGTTGCTTAATTCAATTTCAGTAACCGTTCAAAAACGTTGCCGTTTGCCGCTAAACATGCTTCAAATCTTTTTAACCCAATAACTGATGAGGAGAAAATGAAAGATAGGGTTCGAGCTGCTTTCAATGGGTTATGTGCGAACTCTATCAGGGACGCCACCAACAATAGTATGTTAAAAAGAATTGAAGCATGTTTAGCGGAAAACGACAACGTTTTTGAACCGTTACTGAAATAATATTTAGCAGTTTTTTAATTTTCTTAACGATTTTGTTTTATTTCTAATATTGTGTTTTAATGTAGGCCTATAATTTTATAAATACTAATTATAAGGAAAAATTACCTAAAAAAACTTGTCTATTAAAGTTCTGTTTATTCCAAATTATTGAGCTGTTCTCAAACGTAATCTAGATTTGCCAATATTTGCAATTTCTACTGTGATGTTTAAAAGTCGATTTCAGTAGGGACAAGTACATTTTAGGTATAGGGCATTGTACACAAAGTTGATCTAAAATTTTCCATAGAATTGATAAATGTGTTCACATATTAGGGTTGCCATTTGAAAAAATCGACTATTAGTACTTTTCTCGAATTCCTAATATGAACACCCTGTATAACTTTTAGAAGAGTACTACTGATGTGTTGATAATCCGTTACCTTCACAACAATTTTTCAAGACAACTTTTTTCCAACGGTCACAGGTGATCATTTATAAGCAATTGAAAGTAACCGTGCAGCTGTCATTTTTTAATGAAAAGAATTAATATCTCAAAAATGACACATGTTAGGTATAGGGAATGTAACATAAAATTGACCTAAAATTTAATGAAGATTTCAAAAATGCGATAAAATACAGGGTGGTCCTTTTGAAATTTAAAAGTTCATTTCCGGTGTAACCGGAAGTAACCGAAAACGCAAAATATTTTAGTTGAGACGATCGTGTCCAGCAATATAAGTCCACAAATTTTCAATCTCTCATTTCATTTGGTTCTTCATATACTTCTAATGGCAGCTCGTCGTGGGAGACCCTGTATACTGTTGCCAATCTTTAGTATGAAATCATGTCAATAACTGTCTCAAAT
This sequence comes from Melinopterus prodromus, assembly GCA_964023965.1. Lineage (NCBI taxonomy): Eukaryota > Metazoa > Arthropoda > Insecta > Coleoptera > Scarabaeidae > Melinopterus > Melinopterus prodromus. Next base: position 15,863,468 of record OZ030390.1, on the reverse strand, counting down.
AAGTCATATTCTACATATCTTCAGATATTGCCATAAATGAAAAAAATCTGATGTGGCCAGGGACATGACTTTATCATACCATATATAAAGTTAGCTGCATGATATTCTATTTGATCGAGATTGGCATTAAAATAAAACTACTAGACCTAGACAGATATGTTGATTATATTGACAGTAGGTATCGTCAAAACGTCAGCGCTTGACACTACCTACTGTCATTAGAATCACCATATCTGACAAATCCTGGCTAACTAGTTTTAATGCAGTACGAGCGATGTCGGTGAATATACTGAGTATGATAAAGTAAAAATACATCACATGGTGTTTTGTAACCGAGTGCCAGAGAAATTAAAACGCCTCCTTATTTACGCTATAGGGTGTAATTCAAATTTGGGTCACAAAAACATTATATTGGTTCACCAGCTATAACACGTAGAAATTTTGTTTTGAAAATAGCAAAAGCATGGGATAATGGTGAGGAATTTCTTTTCAAACTGACCAAATAATCAAAATCAGTCAAAGGTTGTATGTAAAAGTTATTAAAGAGCTTAAACTTGAGCTTAAAACTTTAGAGTACTTTTAGGTTACGGTTTTGTTCTAAATTAAAAAAAAAAAGTGATTCAATTTTTAGTATAAAATCATGTCAACAGAGATTGGACGCTCAAAAAGATCAGTACTCTAAATTGCATTTTTAAAATTTGAAATTTACGTTTAATTTAAATTAATACACCGAAAACGTTTATTTATAATCTTTATAATTAGTGCAAAATGATTTAAAGGTTTCCTACTTCTAACGAACTCTATAAATATGGATGAACCGGCACAACAAGAATAATATCTAGCTAGAATTATTACGCTAACGCAATAAGTACAATACACAAACTCAGGCAGAACAAATATTTGATGCAATCAAATCAAATACCGCGGTTCGTCGGAATTGAAATAAATTTACCTCCGTGTTGATATATCTCCGGTGTTTGTCCAAGAAGTTGAATCCGCGTTTGTTCTGGATAGAACTGACGCTATCAATAGATATAAAAATAATACTTGCGTCACAGAAATCGCTTTACGGAATTAACTGGAAAATTGACCTGATGGGTGCATGTTGATCTGGAGAGGCTATACTAAAACATATTGTACTTTGTTTATTAAACATTCTAAATTACTACTCAATAGATTGAAGCCAATAATTGAGAGCAAAAGGCTTGTTCCAGACCATCAGTTCGGATTTTGAGATAAGTACTCTACTTTGATCAGATACCCCGAATAACTAACATAATTGAAAAATCGTTAGAGGAAAAAAAGGTTTGTTCTGCAGTCTCCCTAGATGTGGTACAGGCTTTTGATAAAGTCTGGCATGAAGGACTGAACAATAAATTAGGAAGTATTCGCCCAAAACAGTTTGCACAACTATTAAAATCTTACCTGACTGAGAGATACTTTAGCGTCAAACAAGGTGATGCATGCTCTGTCCTTAAGGAAATAAAAGCAGGAGGGCAGCAAGGTAGTGTTTTAGGGCCGGTGCTTTACCTACTCTACACCAGCGACCTGCCAGCACTAGAAAATAATACTGTCGCAACTTTTGCAGACGACACGGCTATCCTAGCTGTTGGGAACAGCAATGAAGAAACGACGAGAAACCTCCAAACAGCCCTTGGTCAATTTCAGGTCTGGACAATGAAAAAAAGAATCAAACTGAACGAACTCAAGTCAGTACATGTTGACTTCACGAACAAGGAAATACAACACCTCCCGGTTACTATTAATAATCAAATAGTACCGTACGCAAACACAGCCAAATATCTCGGCATGACATTAGACGCCAGGCTCCGCTGGAAAGCACATGTCAAAAAGAAAAGAGAGAAACTAGGAATCCGTTACAGAGAGAAGTATTGGCTGCTAGGAAGAAACTCCACGCTGTGTGTACATAATAAGATTCTCTTGTACCAGCAAATTCTAAACCCGTGTGGACGGATGGTGCTCAACTCTGGGGTTGCACCAAAAAAAGTAACTATAAAATTGTCCAGACCTTTCAAAATAAAGCATTGAGATGCATTGTCAATGCGCCTTCGTACATTAGGAATGCTGATATCCATAAGGACCTCAAAATGCAAAGAAATCCAAAAAGTAGCAAGAAGTCACGAGGAAAGGCTTCACCACCACGTAAACGTTGAGGCCACCCAGCTCCTCGACAACACCGAATTAATCCGAAGACTCAAGAGAAAGAAGCCCTTTGAGTTAGTGTGAATGCGAGTTAGTGGAAAAGCAGAGTAAGTGCTACGTAGTGCGCAAGAGAACGTGCCCAGTATACCAGGACTAACTAAGAGACATCGATGGGTGCCTATTAGGCTAAGTTATACTAGTAAAATAAGTTAGAATTAAGTTATTCATTAGTCAATTATGACTAGATTGTAATACACTTATTGAATATAAAAAAAGATTATTTATAATAGTGTTATTACATATTACTATTTTTAGTATTATTATAGAGAACACAAAGTAAAATTACATGGGCATTTTATGCGCTCATCAGCGAAATATTTGGTGGTTTAGTAGCGAATATTCAGAGGGAGCCATATATTATGGGACATTAACCGGCATATGGTACAGTTATGGCGGCAGTTTGTCAGGACTATAGCGTATCGGAACAATCTAAATTAACTTTTAGTGCGACACTTAAAATGATCGCTTTAATAATGATATGCATCCCACATGCACGAACCGTGGTGCATTCTGCCATAACTGAGGGTTATTTACCAATATACGAAATTAATTACCATCTAGGACCAACAGAAATTACGAACTGCTCAAAACAATTAAGGGAACACATTTTGAAGGTCAATATGTTTTCCAGAGACATAGGATAATTTACTGCTGTTATTTTATAGACTTGTGTTGACTTGGACTGTGATTTCAATACGCACTTGTATTCTTCTAAGTAATGAAAAATTGAAAAAGAAAGTACTTTCTTATTGTTAGAATTTTAGAATTAATAAGAATATAGCTGTTGTTAGTTGTTGTGTATTATTAGCTTGAGCTGAAAGCTTTTCAATTATGCTGGAGATAATAGTCGAGCGCTGCGAGCATCAAAATAAAGAAGCGTCGCAGGATAAAAATACGAGATCGATTTGTCTCGTGTCGATACTCGCAAAAAGAAAGTATTATCCTCTAAGGATATGCGTGGGCAGTTCTTTCCATCATACCGAGGCGTACAACTCGTCTTGTTGACTTGAGTGGTAAATTTATTTATTCATTTCAAGGCGTACTCTTGCCGATCGCGATGTAGAGAAAAAGCTAAAATGAATACGAATTCGACAATAAATATCTTTATGTAAGCGCCTCAACCAAAATGAACATTGCGTCTGGGCACATTTTTTGTTTAATTTTTTAGTGTTCGATCGTTTTCTTTTTATTTTTCTGCGTTTCTGACACAATGTACTGGCCCATAAAAAGAATAAGTGAGCGATATCGATGAAATATTACGTATTGCAAATTAACCTTTCAATCAAATACTGTGATTAATAATTTCGTGTGAAACTGTAAGTTGCAATTTTTTGTTGTATTTCTGAATAATCTTTCACACTCCCACTTGAAATGGAGTCAATACTGTTGATATTTATCTAAGCGTATTGCAATTTATTCCGACCTATCTTCTATATTCGTATTTTCTGTAATTTGTCTGTTTTTTATAATTTCCTAGTTATTTGAACTAGAAGATAGAAATTCAGAAACTTATTTAGTAATATAGCAAAAACAGTTACTATTATTGAAAGCAACATAAAACTAAACACATTTTAAATTTATTCTTTTAATATTTCTATAAAACTTGGTAGGTATGCGTGTTCTGTTTGATTCTAAACAACCGTACATCTTGCCACATTTTTACAAAAGTCAATGTGGAAATTTGTCACGATTAGCCATTGATTGCCTCGGGATATTTATAGTAGATTTTATTATTTCATTATTCCGTTTAGGTTTTAAAGATTTTTTAATCTATATCGCCAGTGGCCTGGGGCTACAAAATAGTGTAAACTAGGTATCTTAAGTATCTTTATCTCTAGAGTCTTCAGAAGACTTAAGCATTCTTGTAAAGGGTTTTGTAGTCTCTGATTCCAAATCTGACTCTGATTTTAAAAATTCAAAATGGCGGATCTAATATAGCGACCAAACATGTAATTAATTGTCGGGTTTATATACAAATTAAAACGTGATATATGAAGGTTTCGGAATCCGAAACTGTTGTCAGACGTATAAAATTCAAAATAATAAATTTATATAAAAAATACATTTTTTAAAAACGCTTTATAAATAAAACTACATTTATTGAACATTTTTAATCAAATTCTCCATTTTTTTATTCATTTTATATCTTTTTTTCAAGCATTGTCACCGGAAATCTATCCACAATTTTACAAATTTAGATTTCTTTCCAAATTTTTGTGAACTTTACAAAGTTTTTTATTGATTAATGTTATTGTCACCGAAAATCTGTCCACATGCAGGATTTCAACTCAATTGGACAAATTCTGCAAATTTGGGAAATTATTCCAAGTTTGTTTAATGCTTAATGTAATGTTACCGGAAATCTGTCCACATGCAAAATTTCAACACGATTGGACATTGGGAAGTAGCAAAAATATCGATTACAAGATTTGTATGTAACAAACAAACAAACAACCAACCAGGCAAACAAACAAACAACAAGTGAAGTTAATATAAGCGCAGTAATTGTCCCGGAATATTAGATAACCTACAAACAAACAAACAATCAAACAGGCAAACAAACAAACAACAAGTGAAGTTATTATAAGCGCAGTAATTGTCCCGGTATATTATATAACTTGTAATTATATTTTGTACAAAAAACTTTAATAACTATGGGACATTTGCTTGTGCTACTGTACAACACACAACACGACAACACCGTAATGCGCTAGAGCGTAGCGTGATATCGACAACTGGTCCCTTTTTCGTACGCATTTTCTCATGCGTTTCCAACCGCGTACGGGTTTCAGACGAACGCATCTGATAAAAATCACAATAAAGGGACTAATAGCGATTAAAAAATGTGTATTTTGGACCAGTTTAACTTTATTTGCGATTATCTGCGTAACTAGAAACGGACAACTGGTCTCCTTTCACATCCACGCACACATTTATCTAAAGAAAATCATCACCTCCCTTTCGGGCGGTACGCCAACCTTCATTCAAATTCATTTAACGGTTCACTCCGGCGGGGACGCACTTGGCGGTCGCCGCCTCCTAAATATTTAAATACCGAAATGGATATTACGTACCGCTCGCAAACTACATGCACACAATGTTGTTGGCGGTGTCGTAAAGTCCGCCGGTAATGTCGGCGTCCAACGGCCCTACCGGGAGGTGTATATGCAGAGTTCGTAATACTGCTAAGCCTATCTCGGCAACCCGACCTAGCCATCGTAAAAAGCTTACTGCAAATTACTGTATCGCGGCGCCCCACTGAGGGGCGCCCCACTCTCAGACACCTTCTCCCTCTTGGCCGTCGGTGAATCTTGAACAGTTAAACCGTTACCGTAATGAATCTCGAGTTTATTCGTTCAATAAAAATCGGATTTTATGTAATGCAAATGACCGAACCCGGCGCCTCCACCATCGGTGTTGGTACGGTTGTAATTTGCATACATATCGAAAAATAAAACGGGGGTTGCTGCCCCGTCGGTCGTTACCTGCATTTAAGGCCCGTATAATTTCTCCTAATGCGCCGTCGGCGCGGTGTGTTGGGCCTTGTAAGTTGGGTCGGTTTAGTTGTTACTAAATTACGCGTGGATATTATGTATGCAATAAGAATAAGTAATTTGATGGGTTTTTACAGGAGTTTTCCGGCTGTTTTTATTATGACCTTTTTATCTACAGATCGGTGTAAAAATTAAAGGACCTTCGTGTTATAATTGTTTCAGACGTTTTAAGGAGTCATATATCAAAACTTTAATTACAAACTTCATAGCTTATAGAGGAAACAAGAAACGGGCGTATCTTGGCACCTTGGTAAAAAAAACTACAAAACAATAAAAATAGACCTTTCTGTTATTAACAATTCTAATTTAATTTATCTCGATATCTAATTTTATGAAAGGTGAGCAGTTTCAAGACAAATTTTGCATTGTTTTAACACCAGAGACACTGTTAAAACTGTATTTTGCGATGCAGACGAAATATGCTGCAATCCCACAGGATTGGACTTTTGCGTGTCTGCATGAAGAAGTCATTGGAAGCAAATCATTGGAATGTGTTCTTCTTATTAATTCAAGCCCCTAAATGTAGCCGCAGGACTAGCACAAGATACAAGCTGTACCACATTTATCCGTGCTTTAGGTTTTTACAAGCAAATGTCATTTATAGTTAAAAGTTACATATGAGATTTTATTTTTCCATTTCCTTGACAAGTTACAGTTCTCTAATATGTTAACAAAATCATTAAGGTATTTAAATAAAACAATAATACAACATGAAACTCAGAGTACCGTTTACTTAAAACAGAACGGTAAATGTTCATGTGGATTTATTTCATCTTCAACTTTTATTCATTTTATTTTGATTATTATTCATTATTAATTGTGATATTTAGTTGCTTTTCCGTTGTTTTGTTAATATTTTACTCGGTTGTAACTTATTGATTAGCTGAAAAAGTAAATAAGACTATATTAAACAGTTTACGGAGTGCCCAAATGAAAGGAGTGTTATATACTATATTTTCTACTTTGCGACATTAATTTCACATACATTTCGGAATATGGCACTGTCATCTTAGAATCTAGAGTAGTTATATATTCAATAGTTGGTAGTTGTGGTAAAACTGTGAAATACTATTGAGGCGAGCCAATAGCGATTGAGATGTCGGCATCATTTGATACTTGACATCAATGTCATCAATCTTGGAAAACTGAAAGTTACTAAAAGTTAGTGATTGAGTATTTTCATAACGACACCGCAAGCGGTTTCGTTATGAGTTTATAGCGAACGCAAAGTAGAAAAAAGTAGCTAAATAACCACTTGGAAACGCCGCAAATTCCTTAGCAACGATTATTGACAACAATATTATTGCTAAGAACTTTAACCAAGTTTCCAAGTGGTTAGTGGTTAGAAACTATTTTTCTCTACTTTGCGTTCGTTATAAATTCATAACGAAACCGCTTTCGGTGTCGTTCTGAAACCACTGGTTCACAAACTTTCAGTAACTTTTAGTTTTCCAAGATTGATGAAATTGACGTCAAGTGTCAAATACGGCTGATTGGCTCATCTCAGTCGTATGTGTGAATTTTACTACAACTACCAACTGTTGAAGAATTTTCGAAATTTATGTAAAATTAATGTCGCAAAGTAGAAAAAATAGTATATAACACTCGTTTTATAAGACGCATTGGCGCACTCGTTCCATTTGCGCACTCCTCGCTACGCTCGTCGTACCCAAAACAACTCGTGCGACAATATTTGTCTTATAAAACTTGTATTATAATATTAAAAATTAAAAAATATTACAGAATTGGACTAATTATGTTACTACGGGAATCATAAGCTCTAGAAAATCTAGATATATATAAGTTAACATGTGAGTGTGGAAAACGCTATGTAGGACAGACATGACGAAGTATCGAATGTCGACTCAAGGAGCATAGTAGAGACACCCGGCTACGCAAGATTCAACAGTCCGCTGTTGCTCAACACTGCCACGAGTCGGGACACACAATGAATTTTGATGACGTGAAGATGTTGGCTAGGGTGGGTAATCATCATCGAAGGCTTATTAGAGAAGCCAGCGAAATTTACAAACATCCTGACAACATCTATCGCGAGGACGGTACTTACATTAGTAGGGTCTGGAAATCGATCCTAACGCGGTCAGGTGGAAAAGCACATGGGAGCGGTAGCTCCAGATGTGCGCAATGAGGTGTAAATTTAGGTATATAAGGGAGATTTTCTTGGTAGGTCTACAGTATTCAATTATCTTTGAAGAAGCGGGCAACATGGTTCGCGAAACGTCAGCATTTACAAATCTTGACACACGGCAGAACCCGGAAGCAGTTTATTTTCTATATTAAAATACAATTCATATTTTATAATTAACAATAATCGCGGTACTAAACAAATCTACTTAGCATAAGCATAGTTGTAAAATTCAAATTATAAACCTTGCATGTAAAAATTATTCCGCATACTAAAAGATTTGTACTCTGCTTACTTCCACCACCTGTTGAATTATTCAAGCATCCATATGTTAATTAACACCATAACGTCTCATTAAAACGACACGAAGCGAATCGTGAGGGAATATTTACCAACTGAATTATGAGTTTAACCCACGCGATTCCCGGAATACCCTTGGCACCAGCAGTGAACCCGGATATCTTCATCTTTGTGAAATGGCAAAGTTCGAAAGCTTTCATTGCCGCCATTCCGTCGATATCTATAACAATCGTGATTTCGGTAAGATTTCACCTCTCAAACGTTCAAACCTTGATATGCCCTAATTCTGGTTCAAGTTTTAGCGGCGCTTCCAAGTCGAACTTAAGCCGTTAAGCCACCGAACTGGAAGGGATATCGTTCCGTTTTATTTCCACTACTCCATGATCCAACTTTGTTTATGTCTACATTACGACAAGGTATTCCAATCCGGTTATACTAAATAGCGTGTATGGTCTGCTGGCAACAGTGTTGTGATTCTTTTCAAATCAGAGAGAGATGCGACGTTTTTAGAAGGATTTGTTCGTTTAAAAGTAAAAGAATTTGTTCATTCAATATGCAATAATAAATCAATCCTTATATAACGTGGACGGCAAAGTGGTGAAACGTGTACAGTGCGTTTTACTAGACGTTGCATTTTATTGGCGCTTTTGTTATTATTAGCGATGAAAAATCGGTTACACGAACAAAGTAGTGTAGATTTGTATGCTCTCTAATAATCCGCTGTTGAAACAGTTGAATTCCAGATCGATTCAGAGATATTTAAACATAAAGAACAATAAACAACTGTTTTGATTTGTGGTCATCTCTTTTTTATTTGTGGTCCCATGACTGGAAATAAAAGAATCTATTGTTTTTCTTATGGTTTATGGCTTCTTATGGCTGATATTTTTAATACTATAAGATAGCTAAATTACTAAAAATTGGGATGTATACTGGGTATGAAATTGGAGTTTCGTATGTTTGATCCATGAGTGGTCATTTTTTACTTCATTTTTGAACATGAAGTCGTGCTCAAAGCGTTTTGATCACAGTTTGTTCATTTCTTTTCAAGCTTTCATATTCCTTTTTTTAAATTGCCGTATGTTATTTAAAATAAAACATGTGGACATTAAATTACAGAAAAAATATATCGTCTTGATAAGAAAGAGATTAAAATAGTTTCAGGAAATCTCTTATGTACAAACTTTAAATACTTGTTACTTTGTTTAAGCAGGAAACCATTTCATGTTTATTGAGTGGAGAATACATGTATATATTTCCAGTAAAACTTATTACAGTATATTATATTGCAAATATGTTTTTTTGAAACCCTATAAACACTTTTACATTTTTGCAATTCTTTGGCATATTTCAAAATAATTTTTCTCTCTGTTGACGTAGATAATACACTATACAAACTGTAATTATTAATTACCTCCATTACTTAGAGCAAAAAGTTTATATTATACAGGATTTGAATATTTCGGACGTATTATTTAGTTCTTTTCTGTAAAAAAAACGTGAAAACAAACTTTCAGCATTTCAGCAAAGGAAAACGAAAACTTTAAAATGCTTTAAAACCGCTTTTTAAAATTGCAGATGTACACACACAAAATGGTTAAAACACGCTTTTAATGTTTAGACGAAAGATCAAGTTCTAATACTTAATATTAATGGAACTGCAAAGATAGATCAAAACAAAATTGCGCCTGCTCTATAAAAGAAATACTTAAGAGAATTAAAATAAATATATAAATAATAAAAAAAACTTTAACATTGAGTAACTTTGACTTGTACGTTGACTTTGATCATTAGGTCAATATTTTTTAGATTTCCTTGCTTCTAACAACACTTTTACGCTAAGAATTTCAATAAAATATCAAGTATTCGCTATCATTGTAATCGGAAAGATGTTTTCTACCGAATAATCAGGGTGTGGCCATTGGGTAACCGTGAAAAATTACTCACTGGCCAAAAACCAATTCAATCACGCTAGAGGGCGCCAGTGATGCAATGTCGCCCAAAATCGATTTAGTTGGTGTTTATTTGACAATTTTCGACTATTTTTCCCAAATCCTAGCCACCTAGATTAATACACAAAAAAGTAATTTTTGCGTTGCCTTGGTGATAAAAATTGACGATCGATATGTTTTGTGTTCAGAATGTCATCCTGATTAACAATATCACATAAATTATATAGGGTGCCATTTAAAATTTCAATGATGACGTTATTTCCGGAAAAACCGGTATATGATATATATTCAAAGCAAGCTAAACTAAACTAAAACTAGTGTAGAACTAACAATATAAGTTTACAGCCCTTAGTTGTTATTATTACACCATTTCCTAGTTTGATTAAAAAGTTTCTAAAAACAAACAATTATAAAAATTTTACGTGAAATGTTTCGAAATAAGTCTAAATTTATACTTAGCGCAAAGAAATCGTCATTAAATAAATAAAATAAAAGAATAAAAGATTGGAACCACGAATGTCAATGACGTCATATAAGTAGAAAACAAATGAAGATCGAAACTTTAAAAATTTAATATTTTAATATAGTCGTCAATAGAGACCAAAAAAATGCTTAAATTAGAGAACTTAGAGATAAGATATAATTTGCGAATGCGGTAATTTTGGTATTCAGGTAAAAACTCGAAATTTGCATAACAAGTTCCGAAAAAATCCTGCTTCTTAGGCAAAATGGCTGACAACAGTTCAGATATGAAAATCAATAAGAAAAAAGTCGAAAACAATTATAAGAAAACTTTATTTGACGTGCTTTTTGATAATTATAATTTGACGGGGCCGTGAAATACTTGGTGTCAGGAATAAGTTATCCTTATAAAAGAAAAGCAAACTGTCAATAAAATTAACACGTTCATTAAGAAGCAAAGTTTAGCCAAGTCTTCGAAAAAATGACGTCAATCGCGTCTCCTACAATATCGTCATCCAGGCCCCAGCACAAGGACGCGCACCGATCACGTTAAACTATTCCGGAAGTAATTCGCGTTCCGCATTGACTCGTAGCGATCAATGCCGTCAGATGTATTCCCGAAAGTTGTCGGCCACTGTTCGGGTCGCAATTCCCCTTTTCAATATCAATAAAAAATATCGGTTTCGGGTCGAGTCGAGCGGAAAAGTTTGGGGCAGCAGCAGGCACGCTGGCAGGAGTGGCGGATTGCCCCCGTAATAACATTTGACAGTTCTCCCCAAAGTCACAAAGTCGCATCCGATGCGGTAGGCCCACAACACAACCGGTCACGTTCTAAATAATTGATGTGTTCACGAACAATTGTTTCGAGTTGATGTGGACCATGGTTTTCCGCGACACGCTGACAAAAACGCAAACAGTTCACTTGAAATTGGTGTAAATATTATATGAACTACGTGGCTGTAATTAGCGCACATGAGGTCAACATTTATTTAAGTGAAGTCAATATTTAGCGGGATATTCAAGGTTAAACGTTACTACTAAAATAAACAAAAATTTATTAAATCAACATTTCATATAGGAACACCTGATAAAAGTCTAATGTCAAGTTTAATAAGAAAATTAAAGTCGCTTTAAATACTTAAATACAGTTGGCAGTAATCTTAAATCAGTTTCATAACTCAACTAAATAAAATTGCTTTCATCGTAAGATAAAGGCAATATTTTTCCAGTCTACCGCCTAAACTTGGGATTTTGCCTAACCTACAAATATCAGTTGATTCACATCCATTGATATTTAGAAAATGTCAAATGTTTTAAATCGTTTTGCAAGCCATGTTGGTCGCTTCTTCAGAAACTTCACTGCACACATGTGGAAGATACCACATGTCCTTACGATTATTGTTGTTGGGATGATTATAAATTTTGACAGATTTTCTTGTCAACATCTTTGCACTATCAAAGTCCATCCTGGTGTTCCGCCTCATGACAGTGCTCCGAACACTATTGGTAGATTTGCTTAAATAAGGAGCTTGATGGACACGACATAACGTTCGCCATATGAAGATGAACTAGTAGGTACTCGTAGGTAGAAAAAAGGTTATGGAAATGTTAAATGGCCTGTTATTTTTAAATACAATTGAAGAGATTTTTATCATTACAGTTTTGTTGTAGTATCCAAAGCCAGGGTTGTTATGTTTAAAACACATTGTAATAAAACATTGTTTTAAACATGTTTTAAAACAAATATTTTGTTTTAGGCATGATTAAAACAGTTTGTTTTAAAACAAATAATTTGTTTTATACTATTTTGTTTTAAATACGTTTGAACAGTTTGTTTTAAATGTTGTATTTTGAACGTGTTTTAAATTACCGATATTTGAATAGTTTGTGATGTGTTTTATAAAATATTACTATACAATATCAATATAATCAGTGGTAGCAAGTAAAATAAGGAATGAAACGCCGCCGATTAAAATACCTACAAATTAAATTAATTTAATAATTTAAAGCATGTTTAAAACATGTTTTATTTTATGATCAAAACATGATCTTGTGTTTAAAACATTGTTTCGTTTAAAAAACATCATTTTATATAAAGAACATGTACGTTTTGTTTAAAATAAAAAAGATTTGTATAACAACCCTCTCGAAAGCCCTTGTCATATTGAGGGGAGGTTCTCATGTAGAGACCAAAAAAGTTGCTAAAGATTGAGATAGTTTTTCAAAGAGATATCAATATTTTTTCTTTTGCCATATATTTATCATACTTTCGTGTACAAAAGGACATAGCGCCATAACAAGCTATATGCAAGAAGTCAACACTGTTGTAGGAACTATCAGGTCCTGTGCGGCGTGCTTGTCTCCACGACGTGCATAACTCCTATAGCTCCTATATAATATATAAAATTAATAATTTTTCTGCATGAGAATCTATTCTATTGAGATAAATCGTAGGTATTGTCAAAGCATCAGCATTTGACACTACCTACACTACGTCATTAGAATAATAGTTATTTATGTCACAAATGCCGAAAGTACGGAATAGCGCGACGAGCGGTGATGCGGCGCGTCACCGAAGGCGGAGTGTCGCCGTCGCATGTGAGCGAGTCGCACTGTCTAGTTTTTGGCAGGAGCGACATCAACGTTTATTATGTTGCTTTTTAAGAAATCGTATTTAAAAAAATTAATAAATGATTTCTGTATAGTAAATGCTAGGTTGGTACCACTTTGACGAAACGTTTAACAAGTTTAAAGGTGCGTTCCGATTGGTAGGTAATGGTAGCTAATGGCGGTGGTAGAATAAAATATTATAGTATTTCTTACATATCGTGATAACATATTAGTTTGCATGTACATAAACATGAGTCACTAGCAATTTTCTATTGGAAATACTATATCGGAGTCTGCTACCACTGCCATTATTACTAATGAAAACGCACCTTAAAAAGGTAATTCAAATTCTGACAGATTTATATTTGTTCATGACACATCCCTACCAACATACTAAAATAAAACTACACTCATCGCTATACTTTATTTATAATTTTGTCAATTTATCGTTTGTACAATTAGATATCAAGACGGGTTGATATTTCTTATCAACAAACAATCAAATTTGTGTCTTATTTTATTTGAAATTTGTATTTTTTAATTTGCCGCACAACAGCGGCAATGTTCCATAGTGGTTCTCCAACCTCTGATGAGATCAGCTGTTTTTGAATGTGACAACACAAAAAAATATTTGTCAAAATCCTGGCTACTATGTAATTTCATATCAATGCAGATGCGACCGATCTCGATCAAATAGAATTTGCACTTGAAGCTAAACTATTAATTTTACCAAAAAATGTCATAGGAATAAATTATTCAAAATTCCCTCTACTTTAATTTATTAATTAACTATTTTGTCGAAATTACAGAAATGGCGGCTCATTTGCAAAATCCTTCAAAAAGGCTTAGAATAAACTACCAGTTCCTTTGGACCCTTTTCAACCAAAAGCTTTTCAGCTCTAAGTTTGGTAACAAAACTTCTAAATATGAACTTTCGTTTCGATACCTTTAGTAGTTTCTCCGGAATCGTCGCCACAAAAATCGTTTACACACAGACATACATACATACACACACACACACACAGACATTTTTTTGTACCTTGGTCAAAAATGTTCAGGGGACCCATAAAGACCTATTTCCGCTAAAATCTCAATTTTTTTTTTCGGCACGATTACAATACTTCATCATACTGCGTATGATAAAGTAAAAAGTTGAAAATTGACAAAATGGCAGCTGTTTGAATTTTTTTCGGTTTCAAATCGTTATAAATAATATAATTATTTAAAAGTTTCACTTATTATGAGGTTCAGCCTACAATAAAAAGTATTTTCACTAAGGGAAAAAAAGTAATAACGCGATCCGTTAAACGATTCAAACGTTGTCGCGCATACCAGTTTGAAAGATCGTGTTTCTAGAAAAATGCGTCGGTTGTATCGGTGTAAAAAACTCTACAAGATAAGGTCGAAACATGATACTTTTTGAAACTGCTTTTCTATATGAATTCATTGAAATATAATAATTTAATCAACTTCTCGGTTAACCGATCTTATTATTTATTCCTTTTCGGAAACTTTGAACATAATTACAGGCTGCGAGAATGAGGATACGTCGCTTTGATTGACATTTGTATTCTATAGGGCGTGCCGAGTACAATTAATGGTATTAACGTGAATTATTAACTAGTGTTAAATTGAACAGGAAATTTGAATACCCTGATATTGATGAACAGTTACACCGTAAAGTTACAAGCTGATTCACGTCAGTATCTCTATTACAGGAGGAGATACAACGAGGCCAGTAAAACAAAACGCGCAGGCTTCCAAAGCTAATTTGGTCTGGGCTGCATTACCAAGTTTTGATTTAGCAGTTGGTTTTAAAGCGACTGCGTCTAATTAACTCTGTTCTTCTTATATTCCCTTTAGTAACAGAGATAACGGCGTAAATTAAAACGTAAAATGTTTACAAAACATCAGATTACTATTTAATTGAAGAGAATACCAGTGCTCCCTTACTGATTTTAATTCGGTTCTATAATTAAACAAAATGAAATAAACTAAAAATGAAAACTCAAAGAATTTATGATACATCCTCTACAGTAGAGTTTGACTGATATTTTAGAAAAAAAAATCAAAACTTTAACTGGTTTTTCTTGAATGAAATCCTAGGTACTCGCTTTTTTTAATTCACCTCTTAGCAAAGTATATTTTCTTATTTCGGGTATAATTTTTCTTTACGCGATCTCAGAAACCTCCAATAAACGTAATCTGTGCCGAGCATCAGGCAAACCCTGTTCTCGCAGATCTCACCCTTCATCGCCCTTAGCGTAAAACAGATATTTAGTAGCGTTATGGTTCCGGTTTACCCAATTTCGAGGAGAAACGGATTATTGCTCCTATTAATACGGGCCGGCGATCTAGAGAGCCCTGCAAGAGGACTAATAATATTCGGTCCTGCGAACACGCCCCCACCTCCCCTGACACCACATCAGTTATTACATATTAGTTAGACAGTACATTGTATTATATACACACGCACTCGTGTTCGTACGTGCCGGCTCCGGGTGCGGATTAATTGGTTTGTGAGGTTACCCCTTCCAGGACACTGAATAAACGACTATACACACCATAATTAAACTTAATTGCGAAGGATAATGTTGTTAGTGTAACAGAGAGGTTCTCTGTTTCGCTACTGCGGGATACGAGATCTTCTAGGCAATATTCTTTGAATAAGTAAAAAAGTCTATGCGTTGAATTTTATTAAAGCATTATATGAAGAATAAGTTAACAATTTAGTGGAAAAGAAACAACTGTAAAATTGTAACTGAGTCTGCGCCTCACTGCCAAATTGGCCAGTGAGGGTGGAAACGTACGAGCGTGTTTTCCACCGCTAGGTGGCGCGGTTTCAATTTTTAAATCAATCTTATGTTAAAATTGGCAATTAAAAATAGACTGTTCACACAATAGCTCAACCAGGCCGAGCTTTTTGTGATGTGATAAATGATAGGTCGAAAGATCTTCTGTATGATTGGCCTAGTCAAGATTTCGTATGAGATATATATCTCATAATTGTTCTCAGTTGATTCTTCTCAAAAGTTATTTGATCTAAGACAGAAGAAGGTCTAGCATGGTCTATAGATGCATTAGATGTGTCGCCTTCGACTACCCCACAGCTGGAATTACCGACTGTTTTAGATTATCCGGGACGTCGCACTTCTGAAAGCTGTTAGCGGCTCTCCGAAAGAAATTGTGTCGGAAATGAAATAGAACAGATGGAAATAATTAGAATGACTGAAATTTATTGAACCCCCGTTTTTGACATTCTGTGCAAATAATCAACATTGTGCATTAAATCGAAACTTTAGACTGGAAGTAAAATGAAGGTCAAAAATGTGCTTCAAAATGCTTTCCAAATAAAAAATTAAACTTAATATTATTTCTCAATAAATATGTTTCGCTGTGCTTTTCGCAGAAGAAAATGATTTTCATTCACAAACTCCATCTGTTTAGTGTTTGTAGTTTCATCTTCTTATGTAATATGATAAAGTTTATATGAATAAAAATCAATAAAAATTGACGCACGTGCCCTTTTGAGAAACGTTGACATTGTCTTATTATTTGGGGTTAAGATCAGGTATTTGCCACTATTAACATGCGGGCGCCCGCAGAGACGAGCAAGGGGGTGCACTTACACCTCCTTTGATATAACAGGGGAAAGATCAACAAAAAAATCATGAAATACTAAAAATAATAATAATAATATTACAACTTAATAAGAAAATAATAAACTTCTGAATTTACACATAAAAATTCATACAACATGAATTACCAAAAAATCAGTAACAAATAAGTGACAACTGATTAAGTTATCATTTTTGCAAAACTTGACTGATTGAAATACGTTTGCTATTCGAATTTTCATATTCTGGAAAGTGCAGTCATGGAAAAATTGTGGGTTAGTGAATTAAAGAAAACACCTAATTTACCTTTTTTTATTATGAGGTTTTGAACTGCAGCAAATGCTTTATTATTTTAATTTTTGATACATTTGTTATTTTTTGTTTGTTTTTTAATTATGATACTATTCGGGAATGTGCAATCATGGAAAAGGTGTGTGTTAATGAATTAAACAAAACACCTGATTTCTTTTTTATTTTCATATTTTAATATTTTTAAGTGTCTCAAAGGCTTTAAAATTATTTTAATTTTTGATATATTTTTTTAAATTTATTTTTTTAAATATGGTATAATAGTAATAATAATAATAATCCACGCCTTAACATCCCCCAACAGCTTTCGCCACTACGGGGGCATCGGCAGGCCCGAATTATCATTATTATGGCCCGCGTCTGTAACACGTCTTAAGTTGTTTGGATTTCAGCATTCGCCGAGGAGTAAATGGCTCGCACAAACGCGGGCCATAATAATGATGATTCGAGCCTGCCGATGCCCCCGTAGTGGTGAAAGCTGTTGGGGGATGTTAACGAGTGGATTATTATTGTTATTATAATATTATATCATATTAAAAAAATATCAAAAATTGAAATAATTTTAAAGCCTTTGCGGCAGTTGTCCATGTGGCAAAACACCAAGCGTCGAAGAGCTAGTAGAACTTTTAATTACCTACAATTTGTGGTATGATAGAAATTTATGCATACATTTTACATAAGTTGTAAACATTTTTCTTTAGCAACTGTATGAAATACGTTTGCTATTCGAATGGACATTATCGCCATTTACGGGTTGTTGTCCATGGGGCAAAACTCTGAACGTCATAGGGACATTAGGTCTCTTAATTACCTACAACTTGAGGTATCAAGAAGTTTGAGGTATGCAAAAGTTTTGCAAAAGTTATAAACATTTCTCTGTCGCAACTGTATGAAATTCGTTTGCTGTACGAATGGACAGTATCGCCATTTAAGGGTTGTTGTCCATGAGACAAAACTCCAAACCTTGAAGGCCTACTCGGACTTTGCATTACCTACAGTTTGAGGTATGATAGAAATGTATGCAACAAGTTTTGCAAAAGTTACAAACTATTTTCTGTAGCAACTGATTGAATTACGTTTGCTATTCGAACGGACACTAGGGTTTGTTGTCCATGGGGCAAAACTTCGATCGTCGAAGGGCTACAAAATCTTTTAATAACCTACAATCTGAGGTATGATTTTTTATACCAAAAGCGGAACGGTAGCTCAGGTTTCCGTTAACCCTATTTTTTGGAGTGGGAAACGTTTAATTCAACTAATGGCTGGGTTTCGTTTTCCACCCCTGGAAATATTTCTACGGGTGCCCATGCCCATTAATATAATTTATTGGTTATGTGTGTGGTTTTTCGTTAACATTTATGTGTTATTATTCTTTGTTCGATTCAAATTGTTGGTTACTGTTGATTTTCATTTAATTTGTTGCTTAGTGACATATCGGATAAAATTGAGTTATTAAGGGCGTTTTCACAATTGTGGTATATACTTGGAATATAGTAATACTTGAAACGAATACAAATCGAAAGAATTGTAAATAAAGTCCTTAGTTAGTGTTTATTTGACAATTTTCAACTTTCTTTACCATCTATATTACCTTTCCAAAAAATCTCGTTCTGCAAATTTGGATTAATAACAGATTTAACGCTGAGATTTATCATTTTATTGACCCGTTACATTTTACTCTGACACAATTGTGATTATTGCCGTAGTATTTGTACTCATCGCCACTTTTACTGTTCCGATATTAATTTAGATAAAAAAACGACCCTTCGGTTATTGGAACATTACGGATTTAATATTAATAATAGGGTCTTGTAACGGGATTCGCTCCGGTGAAATTTCGGTTTCGCGCGGATCTTGGATCCGGGCCGGTAGGGTAGTAAAGGAACCGACCCGCGAGATAGGATATTTTAAAGCGTAAATCTTTTATTGTCTGCCCATCCCCCACTCAAACTCTTAAGTTTGAATGTCTAATAAAACCGGCATCAATACAAATTTATGATATATTTTTATAACCGTCGTATAAAAGTACCGGATAAGGGCACTATAAACTCGAGACATTTTCCAATTACGTAACATTTCTGCCCCCGAGGAAGGTACCGAAATCGCTCAAATTCCAACTGCCGATGGCCCCCGCATATTTCATTTATTATGTTTCAATAAGATATTGCAAATTCAGGATTTGGCCGAAGAAACGCGCTGAATGATATATTTCTTGAAGTGGTTACGTTATTTTAGATCGATGTAGACAGAAGAATGAGATACTGGAACATTTTGTTTCTAAAAGTTTGCAATTTCACAGAGCATATGGTACTCCATATGGTACGTACGAAAACCAATAAATAGTAAGATTTATTAGAAATAGAACTTTTCGACCAATTATGCATACTTTATTTTATACCTATCAAAATAATCTCGAAAATACAATAAATTTCAATATGTAAGAATCCCAATAAAAATGGTTATTGACGTTAATTCACGGATGTATTTGAGTTGAATGAGTCAACAACTAACTTTTGTAAAAAAAGTTAGAAGGTGTTATGTTGGCACCCTCAATATGCTGTAATGGGTAGGTCTAATAATAAGTAATAATATCAACCAACATATATGAAGAATAGTCGGCAATTTCTTCAAAATCATGCAATTCCCATTTTGTTGCGTTCATACTTGAGAACACCTGAAATTATATCGTTTGAATGTTCAGAATGCTATGGCCACCGAGAATACAAAATACTCATTTGCAACATTTAAGATTATTTTAACACAATGACCTGGAGATAGCTATAACTATAATAGACATACATTTAAATTTCTCATAAAAATTATTTCTGAGGACTTTAGGATGCACTAGAAGTGCTTAGTCGCAGTGAATATGCTCTAAAATAGCAGAGATTTTTTCTAACAAAAAGCTTATTTTGTTCATATTGCAAAAGAAATACGTACGGACAGTTTTCCTCAAGTATTTATTTCCTAGAATCTTAAATTCAAAATAAGCCAAACTAAAAGCAAAGAACGTACAAGTTTTTGGAAAATAAGTAAAGTTATCTAACTGAATACTGAATTCGTTGATTTATCATTACTTGCTTTAGTGAATATACAAGTTATTGTTGTTACAATAATTTGTTGTAAACTACAATATAGACTTCAGATCAAACGATACACATAATAAGAACAAACAATGAAACCAGTTTCATATACCGGGTGGTCGTTTTAACTTGAGACTCCTAAATATCTCGTGAAATATACATGGTACGACAAAAGTGTCTTAAACAAACTTGTATGAGTCAAAGGGGGAAATGAGATGACGATATCACTTTCATTCCAGATGGCGCTGCAATCGTGAAAATGAGGCTAACTTCATTTTTTTAAATGGGTGTACCCAAATTTTTTATCAAATTATGATTTTACGCTAAATAAGAAGCATCTTTTGTCTGAAACTTTTTTTCGTCCGATGCATTTTTTCGTTCGTAAACAAACCCTATGCGCATGACGGCGCAACGCGCGAGATGCCAAAACGTATCCCGATTACGCACATACCTTCCTACGTTGTACCGTGAGTGTCTACTCAGTCGTTGCGTTGACTGCCAGACGGCGAGCGCATCCCATGCAGTGGCAGCGGTCGTAACTACCGCAGCCACCGCAAACTTCCATCGTCAATAACTTTTAATAGATGCATCGTACGAAAAAAATGTTCAGTCAAAATATTGTTCTTATTTAGCGGAAAAACATAATTTGATAAAAAATGTGGGTATTCCCATTTAAAAAAGTGAAGTTAGCCTCAGTTTCACCGATTGCAGCGCCATCTGCAATGAAACTGATACGGTCAGCTCATTTCCCCCTTTGAGTCCTACAAGTTTATTCCAGACACTTTTGTCGTACCATGCATATTTCACGAGATATTTAGGAGTCTCAAGTTAAAACGACCACCCGATATATGACATTCCATGCTAACGGTAAACATACCAACGAAAAGCTAATCTGCGTATGATAAAGTAAGAAACGTAATTTTAAACAAAACATATTTGTTTGCTTAAAAAATGCGTTTTTAACAACAACCCCGCTGTATAAACTTCACATATATTATGCCACCAAAATGCTATGTGTATATGTTACTGTAAAAGCTCGAAAAACGGTCAAACCTAGGATTAACGCGTTAATCCTAGGTTTGACCAATATGAATTGGTAAATGTCCGAACAATGGTATTTATCAATATAATTGGGGCTTTTGTCAAGACATAGCGGTTAATCCTAGGATTTACGTCATGGGATTGGTGTAAGCTAGTTTTAGTTCTTCACCAAACCAAAAGTTATCGCAAATGTTTAATAGCTCTGTGCGCGGTAATAGTTTTGTTATGAGTTTGTGTACTATAGTGAGTAGGTAAATCACATTATCACTGTAAAGTGGTTACGAGTGGCTACCGCCGAGAAAATAAGTACTTTTATTTTATTAAATACCACACAACAAACACAAGTTGATTCTTAAAATTAAAATAAAGATTGCGTTACAGTAACCAAACATAACTCTTTTTTATTTGGCAGTTGACAATATTTTAAATATAATATAAGTATTTTGAAGGAATTTCTTTCGTATGGCTCACACAACTGCAGATACAGCACAATCGATTCAATAGATTTTGTTTATTTACGGTTAGCTTCCTTAAAAGTTCTTCTTCACATCTGTGGCCCGTAGCTAGATGTGTATCATGTAGGGATATCCTGTTTTTTTTTATTACAGTAATTTACAGCTTAAATTACCAAAGGAAATTTACTGTTAATATGTATTATTAATAGTATTATGTATTATTATTATTTACCTACAGTTGAAAAGAATTCAATTATTTTATACTATAATTAAGATGTTTGACTGTTCCCTTTTTAATAACCTACTATAAAAAGTTTTTTTTTTGTACCTATAGTCCTTGGTCTGATTTTTATAATGAATTACTACTATCAAATTAGGAAAAGCACCAGAGACCAGAGATTGGTGGATATCTACCAAATACGTGGTAAATTAATATTTCAAATTAATAATTTCACGTTCTCCGGCAATTGACCGAAAAATATAATTACCTACCGAAATTTAGCATCCTTGGTTTAATCCACCTATTAAGGCTATTATTTTTACATACCTATCAAATTTGTTGTGCTATTTTAGCTTGTTAAATGAGAAGATGAGCACGATACGCGAGAGGAGCACGATACGCGACCCCTTCACCGCCTCCGACATATCTTCTTATTGAACAGGCCTAAAAGACGCAACAAATCTGACAGATCTGTCTCATAACCATTGATGACTGCAGGTAGATGAAAATACCAGCCCTTAGACTCTTGAATCAGCTGTTGATAGCGTTTCTAAAGCTCCATTTACTCCTGGGCTACAGTGGGCAACATGCAGCGTGCGACATGTTCTTTTCTTTATAGAGTTTTATTTGAGTTGTCAACAACAGCAATATATTTGATCCAATGTTGTTGCCTGTTGCTGTCGCCATGTGTTGCTCTGCTGTAAACTAAGCACAGGCAAGTGCCTGCGCAAATAAATACATCTGAAAAACATCATTTTTCGGACATTTACCAATTCATATTGGTGAAACGCGTTACTCCGCGTTAACCTTGGGTTTGGCCATATTTCGGGCTGTTACAGTAACATATACAAGTTCAATGGAATTCACCTTATACGTTTACTGTTAAAGAACTATACTATATAATATTTTTGGTGATTATTCTAATTCTAATATCCAATTTCAGAAGTCGTTAAACATGCCGTATTTCCTGCTCCTACAGCACAAATCGATACTTCCCGTTGTTCGTGCGTTTCATTAAATTAATCAACTATAATAAAAGCGGGACGTAAAAGCATCCAGCATATTTTATGTTCGAGTTATAAAATTTTGGGGCCGATTTTATTGCGTCGTCAACGTCATCCGTATTTAAAAATAGGTGACGTAAACTTTTCACTGTGATATATATATTGCCGAGCTCGCTCGTCGCATGTTAATGGTATATAACGGATTTTATAACAAGTTTTATACATATATTTATACCCTGCACGCCGTTCAGAGGGAACAATATAGGGCGGAGGGAGGGTGCGCTGCTACTGCTGCTTTACTGCATTATCCTGCAGGATTGTAAAAGGTTCCCCAGGTTCCGTGGAACGCCCGGAGACACGTTTAGTATGATCGACGTACCAGGGATCGTAAAGTAAGTCGACATCAAGTTACCCGATGATATGAGCGAGCCGGCTCGTTCCTTTCCTCCTGTTCCCCTTCTACTTCCCGACCACAATCTGTAATATCTTAAAAGAAATTTGAAATTTCATAGACCTATACGGGTTCGTGAAACGGGGCGTACTGATTTAGTGAGTTTCCATAAAATCCGACGAAAGGTATAATATAACCGGATCTTCCCTAACATCTGAGTACGGTTTGGGTTGTGAAAATCGTGCAAAATTTTTAATAAAGACTCTCGATTGATGTTCTTGGGATAATCATTCGGTAATAATTGTTCGAATGACGTTTGATATGATACCCAAAAGACACTGTAAATTCAGATATATTTCCATGGAACGAAGCAGTGGCTTTACCAGCAGAAAGGTGGCGCTTTAGCTGAATATAGAAAGTTGCTTTTCAGAAATGCAATTTACTGATTGCAGCATTCTAGAGAAAGATTTGGCTATCCCAGAAAAATCTTTTTAGATAAATCTGTAAAAGATTTGCGTCGTTTCTTTGAACTTCAATAAGAAGCGCCTCCGGTAAAGGGCATTAGGCACTCCAAGTTATTAGGATAGTAAAAATGTGTATAAAATATTTATGTTGTTGTTTTGAGGTTGTGGATCTACGCAACTTTAATGAAATGATCTACTAATTCACCAAATTATATATCGTTTCGGATGGAGTTACTTATTTCAGCATTAACAATTCCTTTTCTATATGTAACTTTCTATCAATACAAAATTTTTCGTTGTCATTTTGTATGATGGCATGATTTTGCTCTGAGCTGTCGAACTAATTGAAACTGTTAACTCAAATTAAAAACTACTTATTTATTGTATTGTGGTAATTCCGAATAATCTACACAGTGGCTGTAAAGTATGGAAACATGAGACACAGTTTTTATTGACAATTTTTTAATCGTGACCCAATCTTTTTTTTAATGACTTTTGGAGAACGTTTAACTGTCATAAGGTAGTTAAAATATTTTATAACTTTACATACGAATATTTTCGAGAAAAATCCAATTACGTACAGTCAGCACCAAAAAAATTTCTCGTGCATAGGGTTTTTTATAGAAGTAAAATTGTCAAATTGTCAAAAAACGCAGTTTTGGTTATTTTGCAAATGTATACCATCCCAATCCACAGCCATAGAGTCCTCAAAAAGGTCTCATAGTCAACCACATGTTCTTTTCAGAAATCCTGAAACACGAACGATTTTGATGCTTTTACAGCGATTGCTTACATAAAAATATAAACAACACAAAAAAATCAAGAACTTGACGTGCAATTTTTAAGCTCGTATTCGTATTGAGCTATTCGCTTTCCATTAACAAAAAAACTGACGTCGATAACGTCAAAAACAACTGTAAGTGAAAATAAAATAAAACAATCCATCCTTCAAATATATTTTGAATGTGTTCACTTTAATGGGTGTTTATTTTACTATAGAATTTTTTTTCAGATGAACACGTATATTTTTACATTTTGTAATTTTAGAACTAATTCAAAACATTTTTTATTAAAATAATCTTTTTATAAAATGCATCATTTTTGAGTTTTAAGCAATTAATTAAATTTAGTCAAAATTACTAGAACACCTACATAACTCTCCAACGGCACAAATTTTCAACAACAGATTAAAACAAAAGTTTTTTTACTTTAAACAAGCTATCGTTCAAATATATTTTCAGGCTGTTCATTTTATTATGGAAATGTCGTTAACTTTTTTGTTTTTTTTTTTGTTTAAACACCTTGTTTATTTTTACATTTTGTAATTATAAGACTAATTCAAAACATTTTTTATTGCAACAAGTTTCTTATAGAATGCATCATTTTTTAGTTATAAGCAGTTAATTATAATAAGTCAAAATTACTGGACCACCTATACAATTCTCCAACCGTAAAAACATTATTTTTAAACAAAAACAAGTTCTGCTTAAATATAGTTTTAATATAGGTACATGGTGTTTATTTTATTATGGAAGTATGGAATGCTTTTCCATTTTCTCATCAAACATCCTGCACATCATCTGCATCATTTTTAGTTATCAGAAATTAATCAAAACTCCAAAACATTTATTTTGACCGAACGGATAAATAATAACAATTTCAAGAAAAAATAACAAAACAATTAAAACAAATTCCTGCAAACAGTTCTAAATGTTCGACCATAATTCTCTGAAGTTCTCCTTCCAGGCATCAGTATATTGTGGGTTATTGGTGTAAAACTTTATCGCCTTGGACTTTAGGTGTCCCAAATAGAAAAATCCAATATTTGCAAATCCGGCGACCAAGCTGGCCATTCAATAGATCCTCTCCTTTCAATCCACCTCTGCGGAAAAATTGAATTTAAATAATTTCGAACTTGGACCCGTAATCCGTCGGGGCACCATCTTGTTGAAACCAAGTATTATTAAGTTCTTCGTTGAAGATAACTTGGAGATGAGGTATTACTTCATTTTTAGTAGAGCATTCAATAAAAAAATGGCCCTATTGATCTGTCCCCAATGACGCCTAACCAAATATTTACTTTTTGAGGATAATGGGTATGAATTTCCTCAGCCCAATACAGATTGTCTGTTGACCAATACCTACAATTGTGCCTGTTTAATGACCCATTTAAACAGAATCAATCCGATGTCTCTAAATTAATCAAATTAATTAAGATAAATTTGTGTTTATATGGGAAAATATTCTTACTTTGAAGTTCAGGAGTTTTGATTAATTGCTTATAACTAAAAAATTATGAAACGTATAAAAAATGATTCCAATAGAAAATTTTTAGTATTAGTCTTAGAATTATAAAATGTAAAAATATACAGGTATTCCATTTGAAAAAGAAAAGTTTACCAAATTTGCATAATAAAATGATGGAAATGTATATTAAAAATATATTTTAATGGTAGCTTGTTTAATGTCAACAAAACGTTTGTTTGAATGTTTGAATATTCTGGTAAATTTTACTGGTTTTAATTAATTGCTGATAACTCAAAAATGATGCCGATTATAAAATTTATTTTGATAAAATATGTTCAGATTTAGTCCTTAAATCGCAAAACGCAAAAATATACAGCGCGTCCCATTTGAAAAAAAAAGTTTAAGAAATTTCATATAGTAAAATGATAATTTAAAAATATATTTGAATGATATGATTTTTCAAAGTCCAAAAACTTTTGCTTGATTTTTTTTTAAATTTCTTGCCGTTGCAGAATTATTTTGGTGTTCCGGTAGTTTTTCCTAACCCTGTATATGCGTAACATTAAAAATTAAAAACCGACCTTTTAGAGGATTATCTGATATACTTTGCGCGATCACTGTACAGTGGACCTATTTTGAAAAATACATTTAGTCCTACAACGACGAAATTGTAATTTATTTCGAATAAATTATAGAAATTACAGCAACACTAAAAAACAGAATTGTGCGTAAGGTTCAAGATAATTAATACTATGACTAACATTTTAAAAAATCTGTTGGCGATACAGTCCTAGTCGTCCTATTAATTTTAAAAACTTGTTTTAAGTTATTTCAATATTGCCATATGTTTTTTTTTGTTTTTAATATTTTAATTTGAATTTGGTATAGCTATCATTTTTTATGAACATTATATTTTGTGAACCAATTAAAGGATTATTTTTAAGTATTACAAGGTGTTTGTGGAAAGGTACTACGTAATTTTGTTTTTATTACTTTTTTATAGATTTTATATAAGTAAATGTGTTACGTCAATGTATATAATCTTCATAACAACTGTATGGTATACAAACCTCAAACAAAAATCATTCAAAAAAAGTATGGCAAAAATATCAGAACCTACTGAATTAATTATACTTTGTTTAACAAAAAAATGCTATAATACTGGTACTTTACTGGCGATAAGTGTGTACTACCTATGTATTCTGATACAGATTCTTTTGTATCTTATAATAAGTTATTATTTAAAGTTTTTTTAATGCAAATTTCCTTTTTATATATTTTTCATTATGTTTAAAAGAAAAAAGTTATTGAAGAGAAACCATTAATAAAACCAATAATAAAAATATACAGTACTTTATATCATTAAGCCCATTAACCCATTTTCAACCTGCTGACATTTTCAACAAATTATAATTACTGAGTTACATTAAACTTTTACAAGCATCTAAAATATTTAATTCGCACCCCGTTATCTAACTATGATCGACGATATAATCTGTTGTAATGTAAAAGCAACAATCTAAGAACTTCGTTATTACTACATCACCGCTTTCATTCTGATACCGAACCTCACCCCCTACATACCAAACCTTAAACTGAAAACTTCGCAACTTCGCCAGTAAGGCGCGCGCGGTCGTAACAAGAATTAGGTAATCCGAAGACAGAACCCGAGCGCGTTATTGAATGGCCGTTTTGCAACGCTTTACCCCCTATGAAATAAAAGTTCATTACAGGCGATTAACCTTCTTTAGTCCGCTCCACGTTTAGTTTCCTTCGGGCTCCGACGCCGCCCGATATTATTCACCCTTTGAGACGTACATTAATCATTTAATTTCAGATGTTTAGCATGTAACGATCGACGTCTACTCGCTGCTGAAGCGACGCGCCGTCACCAGCGCCGTTTTAAGTGTGAACCGGCGACGGAAACTTATAATTCAATCAACTATTCCTGACGTAATTGATGCAACGAGGTTTGCTTTCCCGCTAGCAATGACTCACATGCAGTTATGACTTCGTCTAGAAATATAGGGCAAGGTTGCCGATATTCCCGACGCTGGAACGAGCGCGAAAACCAAGTTCATTTTAAACGAGTAGATCTACATATACATGGATCATTCGTACCTAACTACTATTATGAAAACAATCGGATAAAGTAGTAAAATAAGTTCAGAATAAAATGGGTTAATTTATATAGATTTTAAAATGGTACCATTATTTTATAAGACATCATTTGTTCATTTGGGATACGGTGAGCAAAGCGAAGTGGTTATGAGGAGGACCACCACTGATGCTCCTATATGTCTTAAAAGCGAGTGCAATACGGTATTTTCAACTCATTAATTTTATATAAATTTAAAAGTTGCAGTTAGAATATGTTAGCAGTATTAATAAAAACCATCAAATATGAAACAAAACAGTGCCACCAAGTATTCGTTAGGAAATCAAAGTATAATTTTTCCAACTTTCAATTTCGCTTTGTGTGAAGTAGCTCGTATAAGAAGATTGACAATACATTTATAATTATTAGTAAAATGTGTGATTTTTCTAAAGGGCGAAAAATCGAAAACCGTCTCAGACAGAAATATTGTTTTTCCCTATCCACATAACCGACATAACCGATGTTATTTCTTTCCAATTTCCTTCGTACACCATCTACAGAGTGTATCCCAAGTTGATGCTTTTCTATGAACAAAATAGATCAGCATGTCTATAAAATAAGTTATTTGGAAAATTATACTTTATTTGCTTGTTGTATTTACATATTTGTCGATTTTTATGCTGTTTATTATTCGAAAATAAATGAAAACGGTTAAGAATATTTTAACAGTAGCCAGAATGTTGTGTAGGTGTTTATTTAACAAAAGAGTTATATTTAAAAATGTAATTTTCGGAAATTTTGGTTCCAAAAGCTAATCTGTATTTAAGAAAATATTAAGACACATTTACAAAACAACCTAGCAGTACAATTTGATTTAGTAGAACCTTAAAAATGACGAAGAAACCATACCAAACATTTTCTTTATGGGCAATATCGTCCGAATAAAAATAAAAAAAGAAATATATTTATTCTTCTTAAAATAATAGTTTATTGAAATTAGTTCACACCAACTTACCTATTGTATTGAGTTTTACAGCCTGTTAAAATTAGTTGCTGCAAATTATGAATACAGAATCAAACAAAATCATTCTTGGTACGCTATAGTGACTTCTGCACTTATGTAATTAAACATCATCAGCCGGCACTCAAGTCACTATGTATGAAAAATATTCGGTGAACGCATTTAAAAGGAAAACTGAATCACTCATGGAATTATTTAAAGCCATCAATAACAAAAATTTCCAAATATATTCGCCAAATATTTGACATTTGGCAAAAATTTTATATTTGGCAAGTATACGAATGTGAAGCCCCGGCTTCAGTGAGTGACTCGTTCAAGGAAAGACCCAATGTTTTGTAAATACATTTCATTGTTAAATACACGCTCTCAGTTCTGAAGGATACTACAGTCTTCTAATAGTATATTCTCTATGACGGTCATGTCTTGCCATTATCGCTCTTCTTGTAGGTATCTCGGGTATGAAAAGAGGCAATTAATTCAATCAAAGAGCAAGACAACATGCCTCTAATTTTATGCAAAAAAAAAAACAAGCTCATTCACCCTTCAAATATTCTACCACGGTATCGTTACTGAAGAATCAATCTACACACAGAAAAACTGATTACTCGAAACAAGAAAACGTAATTTCTTGAACACACTTACTTGATTCAAATGCATAATCACTTGGACGAAGAAAATATACAAGATATATACAAGAAAATAATTTCTTAGTAGAAGACACTAATCTCTCGCCTATATACGAACCTACCAACCACTTTATCGAAGTAATTCTCTCTTGTTTCGAGAGATTACTTTTCTGTGTACAAATGAACAAAAAAGTTTTATTCAATAAAACTCAATAAGAGCGGCTTGAGTGGGAATGAACTTTCAAATTATGGCAAGTTTTTAGTTTTAAATTTGATTAACTTTAGAAGATGATGTTTTACGGTCCGTAAATAAACAGTTTCTTAGAAAATATAATAACTATGTGCTTTTTATCATGGAGTTGCAGGTTACATTGGTTTAAAGTTAATTTTCTCTTTAATCTACAATAATAATTTTAGAAATTTGGCTGGATATGGAAGAGTTTATGAATGTGTATTTCTTCGTGTGATGGGTGATGTGATATTTTCTATAGCGCACTATTTTTAGTTCCATCGGACCTACCAATTGTAGGTCCGATGTTTCATGAAAACTACGTCGCGCGCATTTAGTTTAGTTTAACACAGACTCTATGTCTATGTCCTAAACAAAACATCAGTTGCATTATTAACCAAAAATTTAATAAAAATGACATATGAGAATCACTCAAACACTTTTTATCTGACAAGAAAAAATTTCATACTTGCAATCTAATTATCTATAATTCTTATATGTGGAGGAATATATAATTAACTTAAAAAAAGTTCTCAAGGTTATAGATAAATAATTTCATTGGCTATCACCATCTTAGCGATTTAATTTCAAAACCAATTCATAAAAAAATAGAAATGTTAAAAAATAATGTTGAAGGGCTTAATCTTAACGTATGAGACCAATAGTTTCCACAATACATGGTGCAGATAAAATAGGGTTTATTTCACCCTTATCGGCACCAATTTTACGACCCTAATTTGGATTTTTGTCGTCGACGCCGGAAGTAAATCTTGACTGAGTCATCGATTTTATCCAAATGTTTCTGGAAAGACGTCATACACCGCCAAAAACTGTCCTTTAGTTTTATACGCCAATAGACGTAAAATTTAGAGGAACTTGATAAATCATGAGTGCTGACTCTGGTATTCCCCAGTAAATTACATCCGGGTTTCTTCACTTGCAATTTTAAATCAAGAGGATCTAGTAAAATATTCTGGAAATAAACTTGAGAGCCAATAGACCCACTATCATAATCTTGAAAATTTTAGCATAATCCACTATTATTCTTCATTTCTCCTCAACAAATTTTCATAATGGTGGTGTCAGATTTTCTTTTGATATTGAAAAACTACTTTATTTTACATCTAGCGTTTTAGGCTACGGTTAAACGCGTTGTAACTATTTGTCGCTAGACAGATTTTAACCCTAAAATGCCGAAAAGGCATATAAATTAAGTTTTCCGGACCAAATCTTGTATACATGCTGGAAATCGTAAGTTTTGGGTTCCCTACGAGAACGACCACTGAGTTTGGATAGTAATTGACTTAAATAGTTAAGATAAGTTCGACGAGGTTGAACCCCGAAGCATGTCGAGAGGGAAATAATACGTTTACGACAATGGTCCATTATACGATCCTGAAAGCCTATACACAGGCAGCAAGGCCCATTTCAATAATACCGAAATCGACCTTTGAGTTGCCAAACTCGAAGTTCGCTTAGGTAAAATTGACTGCCGCCCGTATGATCTTGATATTCGGCTGTTATGCGTCTCTATCGCGAGAGGCGAGTATGGATGGAGACCGGAGACGGAGGCGTGTGTGTTGTACGTGTTTGCCGTTCGGTGGGGTTCACGTATACCGACATAGAGGGCGCTCAATCGATTTCGAGGGGGGGCGGTACGGCACCGACGACCCCCCAAAAACGTTTTGTGGTTACTTTTCCAATTTAACTGAAAGGGTCGGTTTGTCAACTTCTTCTTTGGCTCCTCGCCGGATAATGCTCACAAACACCACTCGCCTTTATTATTTATACAAATCTTACAATGGCGGGAAAGCGGAAAATCATTTTCCGCGGGGATGAAAAGGAGCCAATTCGGAAATTAAAGTTTGAGTGCGGGTTCGGCGAAGTTTTCGGCGATGGTGATTTGTGTGGTCTCAGCCTCGATCACGAAACGGTGTGCAAACGTAATTAGGAAAGTAAGTTTGTTTGGAGAAGGTCCTTTAAATCTAGGTAATCTCACCATCTGGGGTTAATATTTATTACTTGAAATGTTTGTTAGACCTATATAACAGATTATTTCTGAAATTGAAATCGTTTTATTTAGTTAAAGTATGAAATAACTTTGTTCATATTTTGGTGAAGAGAGTTTACGAAGGCGTAATTTGATTGCTTTATAATCAATTGCAACAAACAAAGTGATATATAATTTATGACATTTAATTTGATGCGTTTAGTATCCAAACCAGCTGAATCCATATTTTAACTCTTTTATTGCTTAATTTGATAAGACTTGGTCGATACGATCATCCTACAAAGCGATTTTGAACGGTATTTTTGAAACCCAGCAATTGGAATGTTGCGTTTTTGGCTCCTCTGACAGCGTTGTCGGCCGTATAGAAAACAAGATAAAGAAGAATACCAGTGATATACCCTCAAGAATATACAGCCATTCTTGCTCAGCAAGAAACCACTTGCTTCTTGCTTCCTGGGAACGTACCAGTTACGACTTCAAAAGGAGCTGTTTCCTCTATTTTCCACATCACAGGACAGTGACAACTGGCGTTTTACATTTATAGTTTTAAACGATTTTTGGTCATGAGGAACAAGATGAAAAAGGACACAGAACTAAGAGGTGAACTTTGTGAAAAATTCAGGAACTTCCACACAGGAACCTTTCTCTGTGGCTACTGGCGTTTCTGGTGCTCCAGCAAAGATAAATGATGTGAACAAGTTGGTCACCAAACTTTTCGGGGATTACTGGTTGGCCATCGGATTCCTCTAATATTATACATAGAGAAGACCTACATTCAAAAAATCATTTTTCCGACGAAGGCGAATGAGTGTATTACCAACGTAAACTTCGATGAAAATTCTTTGAGATAATAACAATAAAAATTATAATTGTTTATAATTATATCATAAGTACGTTAATAATGAGAAACTATGTTTATAATTGTAATCATGACTCAAAGAAGTGTGTTAATATCTCCCAGTAGTATACTAATGATTTTTTACCGATTTTCCCCGTAATTTTTCATAACCAGCTTAATCCAAACAATTTTTAACTATAAATAATTATACAAAACGTTGAACTTAAAACTGAAAAAATCTGATGTGGCCAGGCACATGACTTTATCATACAATATATAAAATTAATATTTTAGCTGCATGAGAATCTATTTTATTGAGATAAATCGTAGGTATTGTCAAAGCATCAGCACTTGGCACTACCTACACTACGTCATTAGAATAATAGTTATTTATGTCACAAGTGCCGAAAGTACGGAATAGCGCGGCGACCGGTGATGCGGCGCGTCACCGAAGGCGAAGCGTCGCCGTCGCATGTGAGCGAGTCGCGCTATGTAGTTTTCGGCAGGAGTGACATCAACGTTTTTTGTGTTGCTTTTTGAGAAATACGTACTTACAAAAAATTAAACATGGTTATATTTCTGGATAGGAAATGTTAGGTTGATACCACTTCTACGAAACGTCAAGTTTAAAAAGCTAAATCAAATTCTGACAGATTTATATTCGTTCATGACACTGTAGATGTCACATCCGTACCAACATACTAAAACGTAACTATACTCATCGCTATACTTTATTTACAATTTTCTCAATTATCGTTTTTACAATTAGATAACAACGGGTTGATATTTCTTATCAACAAACAATCAAATTGGCGATCTTATTTTATTTGAATTTTGTATTTTCTACTTTGCCGCAGTAGAGCGGCAACGTTCCATAGCGGTTCTCCAACCTCTGATGAAATCAGCTGTTTTCGAGTGTGACAGCCATAGACATTTCTGTGGTGACAGCACAAAAAAATATTTGTCAAATCCAGGCTACTTTGAAGTTTCATATCAATGCAGATGCGACCGATCTCGATCAAATAGAATTTGCTCTTAAAGCTAAACTATTAATTTTACCAAAAAATAGCATAGGCATAAATTATTAAAAATTTCCTCTACTTTAATTTATTATTTAACTATTTTATCGAAATTACAGAAATGGCGGCTCATTTGCAAAATCTTTCAAAAAGGCTTAGAATAAACTACCAGTTCCTTTGGACCCCTTTCAACCAAAAGCTTTTCAGCTCTAAGTTTGGTAACAAAACTTCTAAATATGAACTTTCGTTCCGATACCTTTAGTAGTTTCTCCGGAATCGTCGCCACAAAAATCGTTTACACACAGACATACATACACACACACACACACACACACACACACACACAGACATTTTTTTGTACCTTGGTCAAAAATGTTCAGGGGACCCAAAAAGACCTATTTCCGCTAAAATCTCAATTTTTTTTTTCGGCATGATTACAATACTTTATCTTACTGCGTATGATAAAGTAAAAAGATTAGGATTCACACTCAATAGGTTGGGCAAACAACAAAAATATTTTGACAATATTAAATGAGCAAGGAGTGAAACGGTTTTTCTCTATCCTGTAAAATTTATATTGATTTGGATTTGATACCTAAAGGCCTCATTTATAAGAGCTGCTTATCAACTTAAATAATTTACTTTATTTAGTAAGTTTCACTTAGAAGACAACAAGTACTATAATTTAAACTTCCTTTTATTTGCAATCCATACATGAGCTGTTTTATGCAAACAGTAAAGATGACATCACACACTAACATTTAAAATTATCAAACCAGTTCTATGCATCTCAGTATGGTCAGAAACAATAAATACCACAAAAAAACATATTTTTCAACATATTTCAAAAAATTCGTCAAGATTACCACACGCAATTGGAAATTTAAAAAAAAAGTTCGTTGAATTAATTATACCGGAAACAACATGGGTTAGCTATAACTTTTGTGAACTTGAACCGATTTTCGATATTGTTTGCACGATATAAGCAAATTTAACAAGAATGTAATACGATTTAAATTTGTAATAATAAAAAAAAAACAACAAACTTGCAGTTTATTATACCGAGAGAAGACATTTGCCAAAATGCTGAATTAGAGAAAGTTTAACTTTTCTTCAAAGTTAAGCCATTTGTTAACACATATTTGCTTCAGACTTAAATTGGAATAATAATTTGTTAGATGAATTCATAGATAATGTCAACTAAGTAACAAACTGTTAATAGCGTGCTTTGACAAAAATCATGCAAATGCATTGAATATTGCATATTTGAAAAATTAATAAAAATTCTCAATATGCAATTTTTTCTTTAACTGCATCTTTCGCAAACACTCAGATATTGGAATTGAATTGATATGGCTTTGCAATATTTGTCTAAGCGCCTTAACTTCTCCACATGGTATCTGAAACTTAGACAAACAACGCACATAATTTTGAATTTCCCGTTATAATAACCTGCAAGTTTATTTGTTTTTCTAAATTGGAATGGCTTGCGATACACTTCATAGATTTGTAAGTGCTGGAAAATGATCAAAAACGGTTGTTCACAAGAGTTAAAAATTAGTTGTAGAATAAAGGGGAAAATCATCTTTTTTCGATTATTTCAGAACCTATCGGCTCCTCAGTGGGACGTTCTTTAAATTGACTTTGGTTCACTCTCTTCTGTATTAATTAAATTACTGTTATTATTATTAAATAACTAGTATCACGTACGGTTTCCCTTTTCTAGATTCCCTTATCCTGGACAGCTAACCAACAAATTTTCGTAGATATCCTTTATTATATTTTCACAAGGCTTTCCTTTCCAAAGCATCGAGAGAAATAATAATTCACGGGGTCGTCGTACGCTAGCACAAAGCTGTAATTAAATTAGGTCGGATATCGGGGTATGAGAATGAAACACCGGACCGGAAGTTTATTACCCGCGGGCATAAAAATTTCGCCCAATTACATTTTCGTATCCCTAATTGGACAGTAAATGGTTAATTGTTAATTTTTACTTCGGTGTGGGTATCGAGCGCCTCCTACTGCGCCCTCTGGTGTTTTCGTTTTGATATATTGGGTATTTCCGCTGGTGCGTTTAGGGGATTTATACGTTCGGCAAAGAAACTTTTTTGACGTGTTGTGATATACTGTCTTCAAAGTTTCTTTTTGCGCATGGGGAATATTCATGGGGGTTAGGTATTCATCTATCACCGAAACAGGTCCAATAAAATTTGACTTTTCAGAAACATCCTGAAGTAATCTGTTTGAAACTACTTTTCGCAGGACTATTTTTTTTCTTAAAATGTGGGAGGGCTATTTTATTTATGTCAAATATATTGTTGTGTTTACTGTTTTCTAACTCCTTCCATCAATTGTGATGATTGTGACACAACATTTTCCCCCTAAAACTTTCTAATAAATAAAAATGTTGTAATAGTAAAGATAACTATCTACTCTAAAATATTGGGATATCGATAGGCATGACTAATTGAAGACAAGAAACCCGCAAAACCCTTTTTATATCCCATACAATAAGAGGTAACATGACGGCTGAAAAGATAAAATTAATATAACCTTCAAAAAAACACCGTCGTCGTCTCTAATGTCGAAATTCGTTGTAAATTTCTTTTGGCAAGATACATCAAAGGTGTAAAGTACAAATGTTTGCCAAATTACGTAGGGGTAGAGAGGACGGCGCGGAGGGGTTCTAGGGGTGGAGTGGGGAATTTTGTGTTTACCGGAGCTGCTGGTTGGACTAAATAACGGCGCCCGAAGGCGCAACACTTTAGATAACAAAGCTTAAATTGGGTTCACTTACGAAATTAAATAAAAGCACCTACGGCTCCGGGCGGCTTATACAAAAAATTTGTCGTTACGCAAGGGCACAATACCGAAATTGCCGAGAGAAAATGTCGGAAAACACGCTGATGACATCAAGATGTTAGATATCAGGTGATTTTTGGACCTGCTGTGTAACTTTTCCGCTCTATTTATTGACTTATTTTATCAACATTGTAATTAAAAAATCTGATGTGGCCAGGCACATGACTTTATTATACAATATATAAAATTAATAGTTTAGCTGCATGAGAATCTATTCTATTAAGATAAATCGTAGGTATTGTCAAAGCATCAGCATTTGACACTACCTACACTACATCATTAGAATAATAGTTATTTATGTCACAAATGCCGAAAGTACGGAATAGCGCGACGAGCGGTGATGCGGCGCGTCACCGAAGGCGGAGTGTCGCCGTCGCATGTGAGCGAGTCGCGCTATCTAGTTTTTGGCAGGAGCGACATCAACGTTTATTGTGTTGCTTTTTAAGAAATACGTATTTAAAAAAAATAAATAAATGATTTCAGTATAGTACCACTTTGACGAAACGTCAAGTTTAAAGGTGCGTTCCGATTGGTAGGTAATGGTAGCTAATGGCGGTGGTAGCATACGAAATTATAGTATTTCTTACATATGGTGATAATGACACATATTAGTTTGCTTGTACATAAACATGAGTCACTAGCAATTTTCTATTGGAAATACTATAACGGCGTCTGCTACCACTGCCATTATCACTAATGAAAACGCACCTTAAAAAGGTAATTCAAATTCTGACAGATTTATATTTGTTCATGACACATCCCTACCAACATACTAAAATAAAACTACACTCATCGCTATACTTTATTTATAATTTTCGCAATTTATCGTTTTTAGAATTAGATATAAAGACGGGTTGATATTTCTTATCAACAAACAATCAAATTGGTGATCTTATTTTATTTGAAATTTGTATTTTATAATTTGCCGCACTACAGCGGCAACGTTCCATAGTGGTTCTCCAACCTCTGATGAGATCAGCTGTTTTCGATTGTGACAACACAAAAAAAATATTTGTCAAAATCCTGGCTACTATGTAATTTCATATCAATGCAGATGCGACCGATCTCGATCAAATAGAATTTGCTCTTGAAGCTAAACTATTAATTATACCAAAAAATGTCATAGGCATAAATTATACAAAATTTCTTCTACTTTAATTTATTAATTAACTATTTTGTCAAAATTACAGAAATGGCGGCTCATTTGAAAAATCTTTCAAAAAGGCTTAGAATAAACTACCAGTTCCTTTGGACCCCTTTCAACCAAAAGCTTTTCAGCTCTAAGTTTGGTAACAAAACTTCTAAATATGAACTATCGTTCCGATACCTTTAGTAGTTTCTCCGGAATCATCGTCACAAAAATCGTTTACACACAGACATACACACACACACACACACACACACACACACAGACATTTTTTTGTACCTTGGTCAAAAATGTTCAGGGGACCCAAAAAGACCTATTTCCGCTAAAATCTCAATTTTTTTTCGGCATGATTACAATACTTTATCTTACTGCGTATGATAAAGTAAAAAGTGTTTAATGAAAGCAAATAATTAATATATGTAGTGTAATAAGTGAGACATAACATAACGATACATAAAACAACAAAATGATGAGAACTTTTGAAGAATCAAAGAAAATCATAAAAAATTACTAAAACTCTATACACTTAACCATAACAAATGATGAAATGAAAGGTTGTGAATTAAACACTAACTAAATTGATTTTGACCAAAATTGTATTACTGGCGCCCTCTAGCGTGATTTAGATGGTTTTTCGTTATGAGTCAGTTTTTCCCATATAAATACAAAATAATATAAATAATTGAATATAAAGATTGGATCAATAGGCTGCCACAGTGCTGCCACCAGCCGCCACATGTATAAGGTTATCTATGGGCTATCACAAGTTTGGCGTTAGTGATGCCGAATATTACCGGCTAGCGGCCGCGGTAATACCGACCGCGCACTTTAAGCTACAATAGCGCCATCTGTCGACGGTCTTAATAACTACTGGCCACGCATGCGCAGTTTGATCCCGGGCACCACATCGATAGACAAAATTTATATCTCCGTTTCACATTGTTGGAACCGAGACTATACATTAGCGATATAGGACAAGCTGTGTATAATCCTTAATACGTCTATGGTTTTTCCCTTGTACTTTCTGACAAACTGATAAACATCCAAATTTGACAGTTTTCTGTATTGCTTATTGTTTTAGATTATTGCCAGGTATTTACGATCATTAATCTAATAATTATTGTTCGTTATTAATTTTACTGATTACACGGACACCAAATTCTTGATATTTTGCTGAAAATCGTTCTGTACTGCGCGTCACCATTTTGATAAAAAAAATAGATAAAAACTTCAATTCAAGCAACAGTAATTGTGATGTAAACAAAAATTAAATAAGAATTAACAATAACTAACAATTAATAACGAATGATAATTATATTAATAATGTCATCCCGATTGAAAATATCAGACAAATAAAATAGGGTTAAAATTAATTATGACATTATTTGCGGAAAAAGCGGACATCATCACACTACCCCCAAGAGAGCCCAAAACAAGGCATGTGTTTGTCTATTAGAAGTTCTCAAAATATAATTAGTCTTGCGTCAACAAAAAAATAAACGGCCGTACCCATTGCGTGGGTCAACCGGTATAAGAATAATTTATTTAATATGTATTTATCTAAAAATATAACAATGCACACTTCTAAAAGATATATTGTAGATAAAAATAAAAAATTTATCATCAATAATTGTTGGTAAATACTAATTTATGTTAGCTAAAAGTTTTACCATCACGACTAATTTCAGTGTAAGTGATGTAATTCCTTAAGCCCCTTTTACATATGTGCTACTCCACCCCGCAATTTAATCATTCATCAAGTCGCATGCGATTGTTTGTTTTAAGTCTGCAACTAATGGCGTTTACGATTTACTGCACTCGGCTGCAGTAGCATCCTGCTGGTGCGGGTTTGAGTGTTCGGCTTTTCCACTCGTTTCGTGCCGAGTGTTCGGCTTATGCACTGCACGCGCTCAGAGCACTCTTCTTGACAGGCTTAATCGATGAATAAGTCATTACTTTTTGTATTGAGATGATAAATGTAGATAAAATATATAAGAATAACACCCGGGAAGCTAAATATAATCATAAATAGTTTCGTAAGAGCCTTAGAGCCTTAAGCTGTATGTGTTGGCGTTTTCCCGATTTTTCCAAATTAAGAAGAATTGGCGCTGTTTTTGCAACGTAAATTTTATTCGTTTAACTTTAGCAATTAATTACTCCGGAAATAATACCTAGATTTAACCGAATTAAAAAGTAAAATCACCTGCGGAATGCTAGCTTTCAATGTGCATTTTTGTAAAATCATTGGATTAGTGGTTGACCCACAAAAAGCTATATTATGCAATGCCAGCCATTCCGTTATTAGAAGAGCTAGAATAATGAAATATAGACAATAGGGTACCCAATAATTCGTAGGTTTAAAGTTTATTACATAATCATTGTTTATCTTGCATTTTTCATACAAAAGATCGTGCTGAAACTCCGCGTGAATTCCGACGCTCTACGGTCTTTGGGGTACTGCGGGGAAAGGAGGCATTAGCGGTGCAGTCATGTCGGAGAGAACTGACACAGCTGGGAGAGCCGGGGCAGCTTATTATCAATACACCAAAAGAACCATAACTTGACAAGGTAGTAATTTTAACTAACAATTAATTTCTTAATATATGCGTAATTTTGATTATAATATTGTGACCCGGTACGAGAGAAATCTCTTCTGGTTGTAAACAAGATTTTGATGGAAGCGGATAGATCTAATAATATGGAGTTAGCAGATTTTCCGATCAGTGGTGAATACTAAATTAAGCTTGCTTGATAAACCCAAAAAAATATTTAAAATGTATGCCCGATTTTGTTATATAAATATTCAACCTATTATAACAGTTTCAACACGTTTATTTATTAATAATATTTAAATACATGCAGAAACAATATAAACTAAATACAACTCTTGATATATTACATATATTACAAACGTCAGCTCTGAGCGTATAAAATATCAAAAAACTTTTACAAATTGAGCACCGTAAATTTGTAGACACATAGAATATTTTGCAAATCACTCATTAATTTTAAATGCTAAACCCGAACCCCGATTTAATTTGCCAAGAATTCCCATGGGACTTCCAAATGCCTGTTCGTGGTTCTGTTATCGTATTGACTTATTTTGCCATTATTTTTTAATTCGGTAATCTGTCGCCGGATATCCAAATTTCTTTGGCGAGGCATAATCGCCGTGTAGTTTTATGTATTGTGTCCGTAAACACTAGGAACTATAGTAATGCACATGCGATCCGCCAATACTGACAGCATCGCTGTCGATCCCTTTCCCCGCTCGCCCAAAAGACCGTAGAGCGCCGCGTCAACTGCAATCATGAGATGCTTCAACTCGATCTTTGTAGGAAAATGCAAGATAAATAATGATTATGTAATAAACTTTTTCCGTCGATCGTTTATTTATGAGTCAGTTTAGTGAATAGAAAATCGTTTATTAAAGTACTCCATTAATGCACGATTTCTATTAATCCATGATTTGTTATAGCCAATCACATGACATACTGACGTCGTTTGATTGGCCAATCGAACATATGTGAAATGAAATCTTCCAATCAAAACATACCGCCGTCTAGAACGTCAGTGTCAAGTTACATAAATTGTCATGTAACCTAAAAGGACATCGACGAAGAAAAATCTATGTACACGACGCTATAAGAATACGATCGACGGAAAAATTTTGTAACCAACTCGAATATTAAACAGCGATTAATGATCTCGACAATTAACGCGCTCGCTTCGCTCGCGCGTTAAACAGTCTCGATCATTAATCGCTCTTTTTAATATACTTGTTGGTTAAATAACTATAAACCTATGAATTAGTGGGTAGCCCATAGTCTATATTTCATTATTCTAGCTCTTCTAATAAAGGAATTGCTGGCATTGCATAATATAGCTTTTTGTGGGTCAAGCACTAGTCCAATGATTTTACAAAAATGCACATTCAAAGCTAGCATTCCGCAGGTGATTTTACTTTTTAATTCGTTCAAATCTATGTATTATTTCCGGAGTAATTAATTGCTAAAGTTAAACAAACGAATAAAAATTACGTGGCAAAAACAGCCCCAATTCTTCTTAATTTAGAAAAATCGGGAAAACGCCAACACATGCAGCTTTCTAATTTTTATCAGTTGTAGCATATTAATCAAGGACAGCACCAGAATGTGTTCAAATTTTTTCGCCCCTAGGTTTCCGAGAAAATGGACGTCAAAAGAAGGGACATAATATATGGCCACGATAGTATATTCAGGCATAAAAGAATAATGTATTTATTTACATATCTATTTTTGATCATAATCAAAAAACAGACCTATTATCCTCAATTGTACGAAAGTACGTCTTATTTCTTTACAAACTAATAGCAGTACATTTTATCGAGAGCATCCTTAATCAGGCTAGTGTATCTTACACGGACGTCCTCTTGGGTAACCGAACCTTGCTCCAGCACGAGCAAAAAAATGTTAATTAACTTTTAGAGTATTTCATGATCGGGGGGCAATTAATCACCGGTTATCCCAGACTAAGGGGTTTTAGGGAAGACCGCAGTAACGTGTTTTGTTCGTTCCGCTCATTCGTTCACGCCGAAGCTTAGAGCGGTAGCCGACCGTGGGCGCTGGCGGCGCTCACTGTGCGCGGAGGACACCCGAATGCGTTAAATCACTTCATTCGTACCGCAGATCGATTCTATTCTCTGTGGGCGATCAGATCGACACACTCGATTTACATCGGATTTCTTTCAAGAATTAGGTAATTACAGTGAAGTGTAGAGATTGGTTTAGTCCCTGGTACCTATGTTAGGACAAGAGTGCTGAAATTGGTGTTGCACAATTTCTCACTGATAGTTTATTTATACAGGGTGAGTTATTAGTATCCCGGCGCTCGATAGCTACTAAATCGTTAGACAAAGAAAAGAATGTTTAAGACAAAAAAAGTTGTTTAGCTCACTAGTTTCTATGACGTAAAATTATTTTCATTTATACAGGATGTTGCATTCAGTATGTACATTTTTTTTAATGGAACGCCCTGTATATTTTATTTTTGTATGAATACTTATAAATTTGGCTATCCAACGGTAATTGTTGCCAACTCTCAGCGTTAATAGTACCTGAGATATTCAATTATTTCTCCAATATGTGCCTGTTGCACGAACATCTTTAAAACTATGAAATTTTTGCAGATTTTGCTTTTAAACTATGCCAGACAATAGTCAAAGCTAGTAGATAGATGATGGTATCCAAAGATATTAGATTCAATCTGGGTGTTCATAATGCTTGCTACATTTTGATGTTTTTCAAATCGCTTTTCCTTGAGTTTTTTAAACGGAACATCCTGTATTTTATGTGCTAGTTGAATTGCCCATC
The DNA here is from genome assembly GCA_964023965.1 of Melinopterus prodromus. Taxonomy (NCBI): domain Eukaryota; kingdom Metazoa; phylum Arthropoda; class Insecta; order Coleoptera; family Scarabaeidae; genus Melinopterus; species Melinopterus prodromus. The sequence continues at coordinate 15,820,185 of OZ030390.1, read as the reverse complement.
AAGTTCCCTTTAATTTATGTCAAATATGTCAGATGTCCAATTTGAGTTGTTTTCGTCATACTTACAATTTAAAGAAAAATGTAATTATAAATTTAAAGAAAAATGTAATTATATCTAAATATGCCATTATTTTCTTGTTCTTTGTTTTTGGTTTATCTCTTAGTTGTAAGGCAGTAATAGTATATTCACATATAATTTAAGAAAAAAACTTTAATACTATTAGAGTTTATTAAAAAATTAATCCCTTTTTACAGAGTAACCTATTTGAAGCAAATTCAGAAACAAACTATAAACATTACACAACAAGTAACTAATATGTTAATTAATATTTGGAAGTTGTTCAAAATGACGCCCCTTTTCTCTTCTGAATGCATTAACGCGCTGTATAAAAGATCTCGAGATATTTCATAACATGTACTTCTTCTTTACTCTAAGGTTGTCAAAAACATTGGTTATACGTATAACTTATACGTTATACGTATAAGTTTCATGTCTTCTGCTGTAGTAGGTGCTGACTGGTATACCAGCTCCTTCACATATCCACATAAAAAGAAATCGAGTTTATTGAGGTCTCGAGACCTTGGTGGCCACAATGTAGGACTTCCTATTCCTCTTTGGTCACCGTTCTTGTTTTGTGCTGGTAATTAATATTACCTGTTTCTTCAATAACCGAACCCTGTTTATAACACTTGGTTGGTGACGCCGTCTATCCGGATATCGCTGTTCATAAATTCTGGATGCTACTAATGTATTTCTGTCGGCTTCGCCATAGATGTAGATCATGTTAATGAATTCTTCTTTGCTATAATTATAACTCATCGTTCAGAGAAAAGACAAAGTTACTAATTTTGACAGCAATAACTTATTGAGTGTCGTTAGATCTCAATTGTTTGTTTCTATGATTAATTAATGCTAATAGTATTAATTACCGTTTTTTTAAAGTTGTATTTTAATACAGTATTACTGATTTACGAGTGAGAGACAAACAACAAATAATATCACACATTTTTCTTTAAAATGTAAATATCACGAAAACTACTACAATTGGACATATGGCATACTTAACATAAATTAAAGGGAACTCGGGGGGCAATTGAACTAGCACATAATATACAGGGGTTCCGTTTTAAAAGCATTAGGAAAAGCCATTTGAAACACTTCAAGATTTACTAAGATTTATGGACACCCTGTATAGTGAATCTAATATGTTTTGATGCTATCATCTATCTACTGGCTTTGTCTGGTATAGCTTAACGGCAAAATCTGCAAAAATGTCGTTTTTACATAGTCTTAAAGAAGATCCTGCAACGGGCATATTTTGGGGAAATAAGTGAATATCTCAGGAACTATTAACGCCGACAGTTACCAACCTATACGGTTGGATAAACAAATTTATTAGTATTGATATAATAATAAAATATACAGGGCGTTCCATTTAAAAAATGTACATATTATCCTCCACGCCTAATTGCAACACCCTGTATAAATGAAAATAATGTTACGTTATAGAAGCTGGTGAGTCAAACAACTTTTCTGTTATTTTTGTTTCTTTTTCTAACGATTTAGTAGCTATCGATCGCTGGGATACTAATAACTCACCCTGTATATGTAATAAAAAAATATTTTGGAAGGTAGTAACGATTACACTGTGTTAAAAATTGAGACAAATTCTTTCTAACCAATAAAAATAACTATTTTTCAATAAGCTAGACCTGCTGTACGTGAGAATAACGGCGCTATCTTCCTAAACCGTCATATAGTAAGAAAATGAGGTAAAAATGTCAAATGTATTTATATCGTCTGAATGAAACGGTCTAGAAGCTTCAAATGCTCTCAAAGTTAACCTATACTGTATTACTGGTGCCCTCTTGCGTGATTTGATTGGTTTTTGGCCAATGAGTAATCTCTTTTCAAGTGCAATCCATGGATACACACTGATTCTTCAAGAAAAGAAAATCGTTGACAATTACTTTATACCTTGCTACACATCATAGCGCGGAAATGTCGTTTAAAGTAGGGAATAACACAATCATTGCCTAATTATAGGATTTGTGGAATCTACATAAAATTTGTACCTACATAGTTTATTTGCAGACTTGAAAACCTAATTTAGTAATGCGTACTTACAGTGCAATATCCTTTCACGACAGTAAAAAGGTAGATAGCGAACGGGTAACTCACCTGTAAAAAATAAAAATATTTTAATTACTAATATAAAAACTCAATAATGATAATATAATTTGTTTGTAGTAAATTTGTTTAATATACTCCAGAAATGAATTCCAGAGACGCCTTTGTAAAAAAATGCGTGTATAAGTGTAAATGATGGCGAGTATAATGATGGGGATTATATAATCATTGATACGTATGCAATGAACTTATTATATGTGAGTCGTAGATAAATATTTTTATCTACGACTCATATGTAATAAGTTCATTGCATACGTATCTGTGACTATATAATCCCCATCATTATACGCGCCAATGATTATAATGACACTAGTGTTGTATAATAATGACAGTTCGTTCAAATAATGACCTCATTATTTGAACGAACTGTCATCAGTATACAACGCTAGTGTCAAAGTCTGTCAAAACCTACGTGGATGACAGTTATTTGACAGTTCGCCTCGCCATCATTTACAACTACATTTAAAATATTTGGCATAAAATGGAATTTATGAGTCGTAGATAAATCGTCGTATTTGACTCGCACATAACGGATATAAATCGCTCGAACTTCATGTTCGCAATTTATATCCTTAATTATGTACTGGTCAAATAATATACTACTATTGTAAAGCATTTCTAACCATTTTATAGTCGTTTGGCTTTAAAAATTTACCCGCCAAGCTGTTCACTCACTGGCGGGTAAATCGTAAAGATTTCAAAATTGTAAATACAATTTCGGGTACGCGCCCATGGCGCAAGGCACCGTTTTTTATAGCATTTGATATTATGTTAATTCATAATGTGTATTTTCTGTAATTAATATATTTATGTTAATGGTTAATGGAATCTCACGCAGCTAAACTATTAATTTTGTGCATAGTATGATAAAGTCATGTGCCTGGCCACATCAGATTTCACTTTTTATGTAATAAGTAGGTACCATCATGTACATTATGCAAAAGATCATTTACAAAACAGTGACATTATTATTTCCACTAATATTCTATCATAAACAACAAGCTTTCCACAGGCATTTTAGAGGTTGTTGTCCTAACATTCACCAAAATAATTATCAAAATATCTTTAGACCATAAACTCGGTCAAAATTTGCATCGCAAATTATGATCCGTATCCAACAACAAACGGAAGCGGGAAAACAGAGGAAATTGCGTTATTACGATATATTCACGTCACGAGGAAATCAAACGTACCAAAAACATACACATCTAAAATACAATGAGGGGATTTGCTAACCTCCCTCTTCAACAAGAAGGGCGCGCGCGATTTGCAAGTAAGATGATCCGAGCGAGTGGAAAAGTAAACGAATGTACATAACTTGACATTTTTATACTTTCATTTATTAATGCGCCCCACTGCCGGACGGGCAGGATCGCATGTCCTGCGGGGCTGCGCGAAAAATTTTCCAGCTCTGTTTTGATTGTGATGCGAGTAGTGCAGCGGCGAGGGTCAGCACTCAGGCTCCGGTTCAAACTCATGTTACATTCATGCAGTAACTGCACAAACGGAACGGTCTACTCCACTCATAATATCACCTGAAACCATTCTTTCTTTCCGAGGACATTTACTCGGAGACACCGGCAGAAAGGATGACTTGAAGGGAACACTTCGTAGAATACCTGTTACAAACAATAATGGCGCAACAAACTTTTAGTATGGGTCTTGCCTAGTGCAATAATAAAGTGTCCATGAAAAATACGAGGAATGTCTATTTCGAAGTTTTCCCAGAAAATTGAAACTTTGTCCATAAGATCTATTGACATTTTGTCATAAATTTAGATTTTTTAATAATATATGTTTTGAAAAATTATAGTTCTCCTAATTTTATTAAGTTTAAAGGAAACATTGCTTGAAGTTATAAATGTATTTTTTTAAATTTCATGTTCTGGAATAATCTGTTTATCTTATTGCAATAGGTTCTCGTAAAATGGCCAGACAACAGAGTGAATGTTCCATAGGGTTCGGTATTTGGTCCAATCTTCTTTTGAATGTACATGTAGTGATCTACCGGCAAATATGTCGAAAGGAGAATTGTTAATTGGAAGCAAACGTCGGTAACTTGGCTGTCGCTGATGACGTAGAAGTAGTGACAAGCTAAAGACGAACCAGGACAAAACTCAAGACTGCTTAGTATCTCGTAAGTCACCGAATGGCTATCAAATTCGTAAGGACCGCACTTTCATTATGCTAGGATTGAAGCACGAATTTCGCCAGAAGAAAAATTAGTTAATTTTCACTCAATACAGTGATAAAATAGTGTATTTAACAAAATTTTACAACCCAGTGCACAGTGTCAACAACCATAAAACCGATGTAGTAGGGTGAATGCAATTTGCGTGAATGTTTCATTACATAGACTGCCTTTTTGACACACATATTTAGTTTGGAATAGTAACTAAGAAATAAGGCAAATAATAAAACAAAAAAGTAAATTTCTAATGAATAAAATGAAAATGGTGTGAATAATACTAATTCGTAACATTATTATTATAAAAATATTTTAAGCAACTAGCCATCGGTTCAGTTGCAGAGTTGAACGTTAGCAATTGTCGTCGTCCTTTTGGCCAATCTGTATTTTATTTTGCAATATTTATAATACATCAAGACAGATACATTTATATAGATATAAAATAAATGCCATATACTTCATTATAGACTTTATTGGAGTGATGAGAAAGAAATTTGGAAATCTAGTAAGTAATTGTATTATTATCCAAACATTTCTCCTTCTGATGTTAACAATTACAATTACTTTACAATTATTGTAATATATTCTAAGGGTATTTCTTAGAAGTGCATCATGTGCAAACAGAACCATTCAATATTCTAAAAAATCTAAAAATCAAAAAATTTAAGGTATTTCCTGAAAGCGTTTTACACATGTAGTTTTCAGTCTAAGGTTCAGATACCCCGTATAGTAATTAGCTTAAACTTGGTTCGCTTGTCCCATACAACAAAGTCATATCTATTCTCCTTTGTTGCTTTTTATTTGCGTCAATCTGTGAATTTTTGCAGATACACTTTTACGTAAATGTTAAGTATCAAAACAAACCTAAAGAAATCAGATGTGGCCAGGCACATGACTTTATCATACTATATATAAAATTAAAACAGTGAGATAAAAAATGATTGACCTGTCCGCCGTTGTGAAATAGGGCTATATATGGGTGTACAAAAAGCATATTTTTTCTAAAACCCCGTTACATGCGAGCGGACTGGTCAGTCATTTTTCATCTCACTGTAGTTTAGTTGCATGAGTTTCTATTTGAACGAGATCGGTCGTGTCTGCATTAAAATAATACTAGTTAGCCAGGACAGATATTTTGAATCTATTGACAGTAGGTATTGTCAAAAGATCAGCGTGTGACACTACCTACTGTCATTAGAATGAAAGTATCTGCTAAATCCTGGCTAACTAGTTTTACATTAAACGATCTCGATCAAAAAAAATTTATGCTGTCCCGATTGCGTAAGTACTCTGCGTACCTACTCCCATTTCCTTCTCAAATCAGTAACATTTACCCCAAGGCTTTCTAATGCCGTTTACCGTTAAAGCTTTAAAGTGTTACTTCAAGCTCTGTACCATCAAAAAATCTCGTTTTGGTTCTACTCTCTGTATAAAAATGTTTAACCTGTGTAAGCATGTAGAAATATTGACGGATGGTATTTGAAATATAACGTAAACTAGTTCAACAAAAGTTTCAATAACAATAACATTTTATCGCATAGCAATTAAGAAGAAGTTTCTTAAATTAGTTTTTGGTGGACACTCAAAACAGTCGGTATTTCATAAAACACTTTCGCCTCCTCAAGATCGTCGGAATCAAGTTTTGACAACTTTATTTATTCATAAAATCTGATTAAAACAATTGTATGTAATGCGAATTCCGATTACTTTTTCAAAGAACATAAAATACTTCATTGGTTTACGTTCCTCTTTCAAGAATACATGAGGAGTTTGGGTCGTTTATTCCAACACGGAATGCGCGTATTATATGCATGCCAGTCTCAGAAACGAATATGCATTTCCTCGATGATAAATGCACGTTCATTTAATTTAATGGAATAACGGGAGCTATCACGGCAACACTTATATATCGTCGGGGTGAACTGCCAGTATAATGTACGCCTCATTAAGTGAATAATGGAAATTTCTCCTATGGGGTTTATTATTCAATTTATTATTCGATTTTATAACCGAATCAAATATTACCGTTCAATCGCAGCATCATCAATCATAAAATCCTTAGCGGAGAGCGACGCGCTACTCCGGCCGCTCTGGGCAAATTCAATTTTGGAATGTTTTGGCGGGAGGGCATAAAAGATTTTACGTTCCGAAATTTACGGTATTTATTTTACGGCAATATTTAATCACGCCATCAATCAATAGACCCGATATTCGCGTTATTAAACGGTGAAAATTTCATTTTCTGTTCTGTCACGCGATTGCCCGTGCGGCGCACCGCGCGCTGGCCAATGACCGTTTTTTACACCCGCGACGAGCGCGAAAAAAGTCGTATATTTTTTCATTTATGTTGCGTCGATTGGGTTTCGCTAAAAAAATGTGTGGTCGAGTATTCGTTCGTTCTGCAAATATTTGCAGTGTTTCTTTTTACAAAAATTTTAAAATACATGGCAAATATAAAAAATTCCTGTTTGTTTATAAATACTGCCTCCACAAAATATTGTCGTAGTCACCATGTAAGAGATTTCACAGCAGGAATTTGGATGATATTTTTTCGTCTGAACAATAATTTTTTTATAATCGATGACAAATGTGGACTGTGTACATTCTAAGTAAAAAATTCTAAATTACGGAGCCACCTAACTATCTATTATAAATGACGTGTATATGCCGGTATGATTCATAACATTGAGTTTCCAAAGTGCCTTATATCAATAAATAAATACAATAAATGAATTTACTAAAATCCTCCTCTTCTAATTGAAGATATACCTTGGGTAAAGCGTATGTCTGTATAAAAGTAAACATAACCTCCAACATTTTTGAATGAATTAGTTTTATTAGTATACTTACAAGGTTTAACTGAAAAACTTTCAGAGTTTTTCACAAACATTCTTTTTCTCTACTTATCATTACTAGCAAGGGAACTGTATTATACAGGGTCCTGCAACTCAGCTCCCGTCTACTGTAGCTAAGAGTTTGACATTTTGCAGACTTACCGTGTACTTCAAGATACATTTCAAGAAATTATGTTTTATTATAGAGGGAGCCCCAAAAATGTGCAAAACCATGGTAATATATTTTTTTATTGCTTCCTATATATTTTTTTACACATTTGGAAGCCTTTTATGGTTGTCTACATACCACCAAAATTTTATTGAGATCGCTTGAGTGACTGCAGCGCAAAAAAACAAAAAAAAAATTTGATTATGCTTCGTTGGCTTTAAAAATCAATACAAACCACAAAAAGCACCTCGTTAATAAAATTTTGCGACGTGGTTATTAAGTTAGATCTACTAGTCTCGTTAACCAAGTGTCATTGATCCAAATTATACAGGCTGGCAAAACTCTAGAGTTAAACTTGTCAAACTTCAAAGCGTGTTATTGTTCTTATTTTAAATTGGAACCCATACATTTTTTTAGGTGAAACGATGCAGATTTAAAAAATAAACATAGTTTCTAAATAGAACCCCATCACAATTTACATTATTTTAAGTTTGTTTTTTTTTTTAATTTTATCCTCAAATATAAAATTGGACTGTTGTGTTTCTAATCTAAATATCTCAGATATTTTGGACTCAGGTCGACTGCGCAGCCAGAGGGCAAAATCTGTTTTTCCATGGAAAATTTTGGGACAGGTTACGTTTCTATATTTACGAAATTACAAAATTTATCAAAAATTTTCGGAAATTAAGTAAAAGGTTAGGTGAGTGAAAAATAAAATATGAGATTTTGCCGTATTAATTTCAAATTATTGCCATGACGTACAATTTAGAGGTGGAGATTTGTTAAACGCATGGGTTAAACAAAAAGTCATATTCTTAATAGGTTCATCCAAATAACTCGATTTTGTATGGCTACTTTTAAAGAAAAATAGTTAAAATAAAAAACTGTTTTGGAAGTTGGTTTTGACATCCACACTGGGCAATATATTCTCTGTAATTTCGGTGAACATATATGTTAATTTTGAAAAACCAATAATAATTTTGATGATGACAAATGGTACCCTCCCCGACCTTTGTTTAAGATGAGCTGATACAAATATTTTTAGCTTCACTTTTGTACACGTAATTTTTAGAATGAATAATTAACAAACAAAATATTTTAATGTAGAGGTCTACATACAGCTTAACTACTCTCAACGTTGAGATCATCAACAATGGTTCTAATTTCTTTGGCCACTATGGTCTACCTGCTAGTTATAACTACTCTATGACAAGTTTTTTCCAATGTTTTAGAAACCAACATCTTAAATGGTATAAACTTTGGCTCAACATGAAAAGGTAACCCTTTAGGTATTCATAATTTGGTATACTACACTAATAAGCAACATCCTGAAAAACATGAAAACAATTTCTCGTTTAATACCGGAATTATCGACCAATGTGCCGCTAATAGGTCAAATTAAATAGTTCTAGAAATGTGCATAAAAACAAGTTCACAAAAACATAATTTTATTCCATCCTCAGACATTTTGCACGCCTGTCTAAATTATAGAAAATACTTCGTATATTTGGTGCTTGTGGGAGTAAGATTGCAGATATTTACCAGATACCAACTTTGGTGGAGGAGCCGGAGAATATCATACATATACTAATTCTTAAGGAGATTGTTCACTTTCTAGTCTATACTTTCTTTCTAGTAAAAGGACACAAGGTTACTACAAAGTAAATAGATACTTATACTAGTTTATAAAACAGAAGTTATTTGTGATATCGACATGCATTTGCGCTGAGGGGTTGAGGAATTTGGCAGTTCGATAGCACATTTAGTAGTACCGCGCGAGATCTCTGCACTCATATGCTGCAATATTATTAGTTTTGGTTTAATACAACATTCCAAGTACAGTCTATGCCTTTTATAGTAAGCCTGTATAATACTATCTCTTCTCTATGTTACATATCAACATTTTATTTCCTAATATCTGTTGGACAAACGTCACCGATACCTATCTATGTTGTGTATATCATTAGAAAGTAGTGTCATATGGTCAAAAAAATTAAAAGAAAGTCAATACGTCAAAAAGCGCGTTTTTACCCTCTTAAAATAAAATATCATCTAACTTTGCAATCCGCTAACCTAATTAAAAATGTTCTATACTTTATTCGCGCAGCGCTGACAAAGAGACAGGCGGAAACCGCCCTGTTCCTTCATTTCAGTTAGGTCCTACCGTCACATAAAAAAACTTTTATTAAATTCCACATCCGACATTTCCCGCTGTACTACGACACCTCCCTTTTAATTTAGTAATTTCAATATTATACCTGAGTCTAAACCTGCGATATTCGAAAAATTCCCTGGCACATTATAAATTTTAATTAAGATTTTAGCGCGCTAGAGGGTGCCGAGCTGCTAAACTGCGTTCGCCCAGTTCCGTTCAGTTCAGTTCGAATGGAGGAGGCCAGCCACCACGTAAATAATGTATTTAAATTAAAGTCCGAATGAAAAATTGTACGGCCGTTCGAAAGGTGGATATTACAACTGTTCCACTCGTATATTTGACGCGGCATACGGCGTAATGTGGCATTTTCGAGAGCACGTTATTAGATTTGTGAAATATCCGCGTGAGCATATTTTGCTCATGTAATGCCGCGTGCGCATTGCAGCCGAATCTACATTTATTGGGGGCAAATCTGGCACGATATATTCGTGAATGTAATTCAGAGAACTTATATGTAGTTCATAATTAAGCGATAGTCAACGGATACCAAGCTTTACGGTAATTGCAGTGGAGCTTTCATGAAGATAAATGCTACTGCTTCCATGTTGAATCAATAACAATGAAAACAACGTTGTTTTTCATCATTGAAATTTATAGATATGGTAGATTTAGCTCGATTTAACGTTATATTGTATTAGACGTTCTGAGTTAATTATTAGGATAATATTGCCATCTGCCAACTCGAACTCTGAAACCCAAACTGGGGCTCAGTGGACGATAACAGGTAGCAATCAAGTATCAACGAAGTATTCATTTCAGTTTGCCTGAAGGTAGGTTGTGCCACGCGCCTAAATTTAGTACCTAGTATGTTTGTTTTAATTTAACTATGTTTTAATAGCAATCTGTGATTTTGATATTTTTTTTTGTCGCTGAGCATTAATTCTGATACAAATGTTTCACATATATCGCATGACGCAAATCGTTGTTTGAATAGAAGCAAAGATATATTAATTTTCTATACAAGAATGTTTATGTGTGTCAAGGAATATTTGTTTGGTACTTTTTGGAAAACATTAGGTGGCATCTTTTGTTCGGATACGTGTTCTGAGCAAACAAATCTATCAAAAACCCCTAGTGCGTTTTCATTCACAATAACCATGTTTCTCAGTGTTGTAAATACTAATATAACTTTTTTATTAACTTTTTCCCGAAAATTTGACAAGACTCTTTATCTATATATCTTTATTAAAATTTATGACCCTCTTTGTGGTGACTTATAATTGGAGAAATTGAATACACCATATCTAGATTGTAGACTTCCGCGGTTTGAGTCAATGATATATTGATTTCAGGGTGGAAACCGCGTTGAGGACTTTGAAGCAGTCGACGTTTCGCGCTCTGTTGCAAGAGGCATCTTTAGGACGAAGTTATCAAACCAAGCGCTATGAAGAGCTTAGCTCTAAGAAGAGCTTAGCTCTAAGAAGACCTTAGCTCAGCGCTTGGTTGACTGTCAGAATGAAAATAATTGTGAAATCCTCGCTAACTATGTTTTAATGCAGACACAATCTCGATCAAAAAGAATTTGCCCATACAGATAAACTATTTATTTTACCAAGAAAAGTCATAGACATAAATTATACAAAATTTCCTCTACTTTAATTTATTATTTAACTATTTTGACGAAATTACAGAAATGGCAGTTCAATTGCAAAATCCTTGACAAATACTTAGAGGAAACATGCAGTTCCTTTGGAGCCTTTTGACCCAAAAGCATTTCAGATCTAAGTTTGGTCATAAAACTTTTAAATATGAGCTTTTGTTCTGATACCTTTAGTGGTTTCTCCGGAATCGTCGTCACAAACATCGGGTACACACATGTGTATTATATACATGACACAGACACACAGACATACACACACACACAGAAATCTTTTAGTACCAAAAATAATCAAGGGACCCAAAAAGACCTATTTCCACTAAAAACGCAATTTTTTTCAGCACGATTACAATACTTTTTCATACTGCGTATGATGAAGTAAACATATCAATGATTTTCACATCTATCAATTAGTATTCATAATAAGTAATACACAATGAAACAATAAAAATACCCACACACATACTCACACAAAGTTGCTATAGCAAGTTATAGATAGAAGATAAAACAAAAAATACTCCTACTAGCAGCACCATTACCAAAAACACCAAAAATACAAAAATCATCGTATCGAAGAAGACGAAAAAAATTTGTGTGCTTATGAACATCAGTAAAATGGCAAAACAATAAGTTGACCAACACCTTTTATCTTAAAAGTTTTTTTAAATATTGTTTTTTGTTTAGGAGACAGAAGTTATTACTTGTTCAAATCAAAGTTCACTCTTTTAACGTTTCTTATTGATTGTGCTTCTTGCTATGCACAATTAAATACCACGTACGTATCTATGTGATAGCGCGATGCATAACACTCTGTATGATGTGTAAATTACATAATGCACTAATATGTTTAAAGTAAATTATCTGCAAGTGATTTTGGCTCTAATTTTTTAACCCGGCCCGCAAAGGTGTAAGTACTTGTAGCATAGAAACGAATTCAATCACATTTTTGTTTCTTTTTAGGCTGGGAAGTTTTCAAATAAATATCCAATACCACTCTGGTATTCTTTATTTATCAATGTGAATGTTTCCTCTCAAAAAACTTTAAGAATTGATGGTAGGTACATTCATATATAAAAAGGGCCCAAACGGCGAACATATAAGTCGTAGTACCTCATAGCGTCTCCGAAAAAAGATATTTCATTTTTAGAATACGATCCGTATTGCAGTTCGGGAAAACTTTCAACGAGAAAGTTTTCTCGTTTTTTCCGTCCCCTTTTCCAACCCTTAGAACTTTTCTCGCTCTCCGTAATAAATTTGAAATATTAGCGTCTTTCTACTATGAAGTAAAGATCGGACTCTTTTAACTTGCAAAGCTGACCATCCGCCTCGGCCGTCTCCTCTACTGCCACGTAGTGGAAGGAGGCAGCAAGAGGGAGAGATATCCTTACTCGCTTATACATTATTTACCGCGGAGTCCGCTATTGACATATTGCAGCCTCTGTTTGCTCAGTAAAGTGCCATGCGTAACTACCTTCAGCTCATACATGTTTTATGGCCCAGCCGAATAGAGAATACTTTCGTATACTGGCGTCCTCGGATATAGAATGGAGCCGCTTCAGGAAAAGTCGAGTGACTGTATTTGTTTTTCTTCCTCACTGAGAACGAAAACGACGACAAACGGCGGTATCCAAATATTATGTGCTATTTTCGCGCAACATTGTGATGCCATTCAATGGAACATCATCACCCCAAGCTGTTTATCTTTTACCTTTCGTATTTGATTAATGTGGAACGCAAACATGTTTGTGATTGGATACATATGTATCCAATATGAATAGACATAAGGATATACATCAATAACATAAAATTTTGTGAAGGATTGCTAGTCTAGAAGAAATTGAAATTAAAAAAAACACAAGCTTAGTAGGTAGCTTCAGAAGCTACTGCTACTGTAGTGATTTTAAAATATATTAATGAATTAGATACTAATATAATATGTTAAAAGTAAATTGGTTACTATGCACTAAGACAGTAAAACGTGTGGAAGAAGCCTGGCTTCTTCAACAGATTTGTTTGTTTCTATATAAACTATACTTTCTTTGGTAGGAAACACATGTTCTAAAAAATGCAATAAATTCTGCCATTATTATACGCGAGTGTCATTTTAATCATTGGCGCGTATAATGATGGGGATTATATAGCCATAGATACGTATGCAGTAAATTTATTGTATGCGAGTCGTAGATAAATAGTTTTATTTAAGTATTTTTATTAAAAATCATCAATTATTTCGCTTAAATTGTTTCTTACTTCATTAAACGTTGTATGCGATTTGTTATCGATTATAAAGCCGACATCAATCATGAGTTTGCTTTTTTTCAATTTCATGCACAGGCATAAAAAATTGCGTTGTTTTGATTATTTTGTTGTTTTCCTGATGCCTTAGAAACTTAAAAAATCCAAAAACTAAACTTCGGCTTAAGCGTCAAATACAATATTTATTTTCTGTAGTGTAGTTTTCGGCAGGAGTGACATCAACGTTTTTGTGTTGCTTTTTGAGAAATACGTATTTTAAAAAAATCTAAAATGGTTATATTTCTGTATAGGAAATGTTTGGTTGATACCGCTTCTACGAAACGTCAAATTTAAAAGATAATTCAAATTCTGACAGATTTATATTCGTTCATGACACTGTAGATGTCACATCCGTACCAACATACTAAAATATAACTACACTCATCGCTATACTTTATTTACAATTTTCTCAATTTATCATTTTTACAATTAGATATAACAACGGGTTGATATTTCTTATCGACAAACAATCAAATTGGTGATCTTATTTTATTTGAATTTTGTATTTTGTACATTGCCGCACTAGAGCGGCAACGTTCCATGGCGGTTCTCCCAAGGTTCTCCAACCTCTGATGAAATCAGCTGTTTTCGAGTGTGACAACCATAGACATTTCTCTGGTGACAGCAGGCGGCAATATACTATTACACTTTCCTGTCAGAGTGACAGTCTACATTTTTCTGTCAATGTGACAGTGTCCGTGTCAGTTTGAAGTAATAAATTTGCCTCTTTTGCAATGGCGCAATCTAGCGGACTTTTTCAAATCACGGCTGTCGCGCCTGCTAGTTTCGTAAAACTTGGAACACCGACATCAAAGGTGCCGCCGCAAGTGTCGTATCTTGATATTTCTAATCGCTGGTGACAGCACAAAAAAATATTTGTCAAATACAGGCTACTATGTAATTTCATATCAATGCAGATGCGATCGATCTCGATCAAATAGAATTTGCTCTTGAAGCTAAACTGTTAATTTTACCAAAAAAAGTCATAAGCATAAATAATTTTCTCTGCTTTAATTTATTATTTAACTAGTTTGTCGAAATTACAGAAATGGCGGCACATTTGCAAAATCATTGAAAAAGGTTTAGAATAAGCTACCAGTTCCTTTCGACCCTTTTGAACCAGCTCTAAGTTGAGCTTTTCAGCTCTAAGTTTGGTCATAAAACTTCTAAATATAAACTTTCGTCCTGATACCTTTAGTAGTTTCTCCGGAATCGTCGTCACAAAAAATCGTTTACACGCACACACACACACACACACACACACACACACACACACACACACACACACACACACACACACACACACACACACACACACACACACACACACACACACACACACACACACACACACACACACACACACACACACACACACACACACACACACACACACACACACACACACACACACACACACACACACACACAGACATTTTTGTGTACCTTGGTCAAAAATGTTCAGGGGACCCATAAAGACCTATTTCCGCTAAAATCTCAATTTTTTTCTCCGGCACGATTACAATACTTCATCATACTGCGTATGATAAAGTAAAAAATCTTATGTGGCCAGGCACATGACTTTATCATACAATATATAAAATTAATAGTTTAGCTGCATGAGAATCTATTTGACTGAGATAAATCGTGTCTGCATTAAAATTAAACTAGTTAGCCAGGATTTGACAGATATTTTGATAGTCAATCGAAGGTATTGTCACAGCATCAGCATTTGACACTACCTACTGTCATCAGAATAATAATTGTTTATCTCACTAGTGCCGAAAGTACGGAATAGCACAACGAGCGGTGATGCGGCGCGTCACCGATCACTGTCAAAACCGTCAAAAATGGTTATATTTCGGTATAGAAAATGTTAGGTTGATACCACTTCTACGAAATGTCAAGTTTAAAAAGCTAATTCAAATTCTGACAGATTTATATTCGTTCATGACTGTAGATGACGTTCCATAGCGGTTCTCCGAGAGTGACAGCGTGGTGACAGCCACAGACATTTCTGTGGTGACAGCACAAAAAAAATATTTGTCAAAATCCTGGCTACTATGAAGTTTCATATCAATGCAGATGCGACCGATCTCGATCAAATAGAATTTGCTCTTGCAGCTAAACTATTAATTTTACCAAAAAATGTCATAGGCATAAATTATTCAAAATTTCCTCTGCTTTAATTTATTATTTAACTATTTTGACGAAATTACAGAAATGGCGGCTCATCTGCAAAATCCTTGAAAATGGCTTAGAATAAACTACCAGTTCCTTTGGATCCTTTTGAACCAAAAGCTTTTCAGCTCTAAGTTAGGTCATGAAACTTCTAAATATGAACTTTCGTCCCGATACCTTTAGTAGTTCCTCCGGAATCGTCGTCACAAAAATCGAGTACACACATACGCACACACACACACACACATACACACACACAGACACACACACAGACATTTTTTTGTACCTTGGTCAAAAATGTTCAGGGGACCCAAGAAGACCTTTTTCCGCTAAAATCTCAATTTCTTTTTTCGGCATGATTACAATACTTTAGCATACTGCGTATGATAAAGTAAAAATCTGATGTGGCCAGGCACATGACTTTATCATACAATATATAAAATTAATAGTTTAGCTGCATGAGAATCTATTCTATAGAGATAAATCGTAGGTATTGTCAAAGCATCAGCATTTGACACTACCTACACTACGTCATTAGAATAATAGTTATTTATGTCACAAATGCCGCAAGTACGGAATAGCGCGACGAGCGGTGATACGGCGCGTCACCGAAGGCGGAGTGTCGCCGTCGCATATGAGCGAGTCGCGCTATCTAGTTTTTGGCAGGAGCGACATCAACGTTTATTGTGTAGCTTTTTAAGAAATACGTATTTAAAAAAAAATGATTTCTGTACAGTAAATGCTAGGTTGGTACCACTTTGACGAAAGGTGCGTTCCGATTGGTAGGTAATGGTAGCTAATGGCGGTGGTAGAATACGAAATTATAGTATTTCTTACATATCGTGATAATGACACATATTAGTTTGCATGTACATAAACATGAGTCTAGCAATTTTCTATTGGAAATACTATAACGGCGTCTGCTACCACTGCCATTATCACTAATGAAAACGCACCTTAACAAGGTAATTCAAATTCTGACAGATTTATATTTGTTCATGACACATCCCTACCAACATACTAAAATAAAACTACACTCATCGCTATACTTTATTTATAATTTTCTCAATGTATCATTTTTAGAATTAGATATAAAGACGGGTTGATATTTCTTATCAACAAACAATCAAATTGGTGATCTTATTTTATTTGAAATTTTTATTTTATAATTTTGCGCACTACAGCGGCACGTTCCATATTGGTTCTCCAACCTCTGATGAGATCAGCTGTTTTCGAATGTGACAACACAAAAAAATATTTGTCAAAATCCTGGCTACTATGTAATTTCATATCAATGTAGATGCGACCGATCTCGATCAAATAGAATTTTCTCTTGAAGGTAAACTATTAATTTTACCAAAAAATGTTATAGGCATAAATTATTCAAAATTTCCTCTACTTTAATTTATTAATTAAGTATTTTGTCGAAATTACAGAAATGGCGGCTCATTTCCAAAATCCTTGAAAAAGGCTTAGAATAAACTAAAAAGCTAAACTATTAATATTACCAAAAAACGTCATAGGCATAAATTATTCAAAATTTCCTCTGCTTTAATTTATTATTTAACTATTTTGACGAAATTACAGAAATGGCGGCTGATTTCTAAAATCCTTGAAAAAGGCTTGGAGTAAACACCCAGTTCCTTTGGACCCTTTTGAACCAAAAGCTTTTCAACTCTAAGTTTGGTCATGAAACTTCTAAATATGAAGTTCCGTGCCGATACCTTTAGTAGTTTCTCCGGAAATGAATTAACAAAAATTGGGTACACACACACACACACACACACACACATACACACACACACACAGACATTTTTTTGTACCTTGGTCAAAAATGTTCAGGGGGCCCATAAAGACCTATTTCCGCTAAAATCTCAAAAATTTTTTTCGGCACGATTACAATACTTTACATACTGCGTATGATAAAGTAAAAATTGTAAACTACTAAAAATATGAGGTTTATAATATAAAGCATGAAGCTGGTATTTCCAGAAATCCAGGAATGCATTTCTAACGAAAAGCCGGGCCTCATTGTGAACTTGGTGGGGACTAGAAATCTTGCTGAACGTAATAGAAGCAGTAATAGAGCATCACGACGTATCATGACGTACGGGTGTTAAGTCAGTACACCAGCGGCCGCATTCAACTGATTCAACTGTTACCATTCACCGATGATAACGCAATTAGGGGAATTCAAATAATATCCGTCCCATAAGTTCTTTTGTTGGACGATCTTGTCAAGAATAAAACATCTCGTACAGATTATAATCCTACAAAAAACGCAATGTTTGTGCATATGGAAACATTATTTATTTTAGAATATATTTTAGTTGTTTTAGTATCTGTGTTAGTTGTGTGCAGGAAACAGATTATTCTATGCAATAATTCCGTAACCTAAACTATAATTAATGTCAAAAATGGATTAAATTTTAGAGCAATTTACTGATGATTTAAAAAAGTTTCGGTAAATTGGACAATTCGTTAATCTGAACAACCTCCATGCATTTAGTTGTCCAGATTAACGAGGTTGTACTGTTGTGGTACTCTTGTTTGTTTCTGCGTTTTATATTTTTTTAATTTTTTTCGTAGTGCAATAATAATCATGTTTTTGTTGTCATTTTATTTTTTTAATTAAAATAATTAAATTGCTGTATAATATGAGGAGGTAATGAAAAGCCTTTCCGACTGCAACGCAATGATTTATAAAAACTCTAACCTTTAATACTGCAGTATCATGACGTACCTTTTATGAATGTTGGAAAGATATCGCCAACAGTACTACATATTGAATAACGAAAGCTTCTTTCACATTATCACATAGGGCCATTTGGTGCATAAAACATAATCAGTCGCGAGGTTAGTTTGTGTCTTGGGAACGTTGTTCTAGGAATGTGCAGCGATAAAACAACAAACATAAGTCGACACCAGGAAGGTCGGCTGCAACCCAATACCTTGGAGAGCTACTATAGAGCTACTATCATCGAGCCAGTTGTTAAGAATCAGACGAATGTAAGACTACCACTAAATAAATCAATTGTTAAAACGTTGTGAGCGTATTTATCACTTCGGGGAAGCTACTATCTCCGCTACAGCCACAGAACAAGCTGCAAATACATTAATGTGATTACCTACAAGGGGGTTACCACCCGGAAAACGTCACAATATCATTATAACTTCATAACTTTTTACTTTTTAATGTTAAGGAAATCTTGAGAAGGAAAATTTGTTGAAAATATTCATTGGAAAGATACTATATCCCTCTTAGAGTTTATTAAATACACTATGTAGTCTATCTCTCTCAGCGGTCTGTTAATAGTGATTCAACTATATCTCTGCATTAAATGAGGTAGAACATCTGCAGAGACATACTTCGTGTTGGAATGACTACATTAAAAAGCAGTTTTGGTCATATCCTTTGGGACACGCTGTATATGCCACAAAAGAATCGTCCGCTACAAAAACCATAATCAAAATTCAAGCGGAGCCGTCACGAAATAACGACTTCCAATATAATTCAGTAGAGTGTATTATAAATAATGATTTGCGCCGAGTCCTTCTCATCTCTTCGTCGCGATTTGCATATATTGATTGCGTGGCATTCCCCTGGCAAACTTCAAACTTGACTTTCGGCAGCTGAAATCTGCAAATTTATACGCATATCTTATACACACAGAGAGAAAGAGACAGGGAGATCAACGATCTCTCGCGGTTATCTTATTACATACTGTCAAGCGTTGCGAGAAGCGAGAAGAAACAACGACGAACAAGAAGAAGAAAACTCGGACGGAATCCGATGCGTGGCTTTATCTTCTGATGTATGTAAACAGAATGAGAATTAAAGATGTCAAGGCGGCGTATCGCGTATTCCGGAGTTTATGTCCCAATATGGGACGTGTTATGATCCCTGAAGACTGGCGTGGGGTACGTGAAAAGTGCCTTGGCGTCTGTAAAGCCCGTGTTTCATATGGAAAACGACGCGCGAGGCCCAATACACGAGATACTATAATACTCACTCACACAGGCGGACGAGGACAAAGGGTTTTATGAATTCTATGAAATGTCGGCCACATTTTATGCGTTTTAATACTGCAGCGTAAAGAGCGCAGTTTATACCTCGCCTAACCCGACGGTTTCCATGCTAAATAGATGCGCCAGCCATAACTTTCAAGGAAGATTCCTGAGCACCGTCATGCATATGCATAACATTATTACAGACACTTCGGTGTTTTGTTATTCATTTATTAATATTAAATATGTAGAAGTCGGGAACGTATTTTATCACAATTGCATTATTTAATAAGCACGTAAATTCTTAAGCTGAGGCTTGACTGGCAATTCCAGTCCATCCAATTTTTCGTTTGATAGTACTGAGATGCCACTTTACAAAATTATCACAGATTTATTTTATCTTTATACCTTTGAAATTCAAGTTTCAAGACATTAAACTAGTGATTTGTAATCATCATTCAGGCATATTTTTTTCACTTCTTAGAATCAAAATAGTATTTGATAATCTCGAATATACTTCAATGACGTCCTTATTTATTTATTATAGCCGTTTTACACTACACAATTCTTCTACAAGAAGTTATACAAGAAAATTGTTGTATTTCTGGACAAACTAGTCCACCGTTAGAAAATCCTTCATAATTTCTGCTTCTAAAGAACTTCCAAGGAAGGCCATAGTTAAGCTTACGAATCTTATCAATGGTGCCTTCAGACTAAGGTATGTTCCCAAACTGTGGAAGGTAGCAGAGGTGATCATAATACTGAAGTCTTATAGACCTATCTCTCTGCTGCCCATCATGTCAAAAATCTTCGAAAAATTTCGACTCAATAGATTGAAGCCAATAATTGAGAGCAAAAGCCCTATTCCAGACCATCATTTCGGATTTCGGGATACACTCTACTATTGATCAGATACACCGAATAACCAACATAATTGAAAAATCATTAGAGGAAAAAAAGGTTTGTTCTGCAGTCTTCCTAGATGTGGCACAGGCTTTTAATAGGTCTGGCATGAAGGACTGAACAATAAATTAGGAAGTATACACCCAAAACAGTTTGCACAACTATTAAAATCTTACCTGACTGAGAGATACTTTAGAGTCAAACAAGGTGCTGCATGCTCTGTCCTTAAGGAAATAAAAGCAGGAGTGCCGCAAGGCAGTGTTTTAGGGCCGGTCCTTTACCTACTCTGCACTAGCGATCTCCCAGCACTAGAAACGCAACTTCTGCAGACGACACTGTTGTTGGGAACAGCAATGCAGAAACGACGAGAAAACTCCAAACAGCTCTCATTTTCAGGTCATTTTCAGGTCTGGACAAAGAAAAAATGAATCAAACTGAACGAACTCAAGTCAGTACATGTTGACTTCACGAACAAGAAAATACAACACATCCCGGTTACTATTAATAACCAAATAGTACCGTACGCAAACACAGCCAAATATCTCGGCATGACATTAGACGCCAGGCTCCGCTGGAAAGCCCATGTCAAAAATAAAAGAGAGGAACTAGAAATCCGTTAGAGAGAGATGTACTGGCTGCTAGGAAGAAACTCTACGCTGTCTGTACATAATAAGCTTCTCTTGTACCAGCAAATTCTAAAACCCGTGTGGACGTATGGTGCTCAACTCTGGGGTTGCACCCAAAAAAATAACACTAATATTGACCAGACCTTTCAAAATAAAGTATTGTGATACATTGTCAATGCGCCTTGGTACATTAGGAATGATGATCTCCACAAGGACCTCAAAATGGAATCTGTGTGCAAAGAAATCCAAAAAATAGCAAGAAGTCACGAGGAAACGCTTCACCATCACGTAAACGTTGAGGCCATCCAGCTCCTCGACAACACCGAATTTATCCGAAGACTCAAGGGAAAGAAACCTTTTGAGTTAGTGTTAATGTGAGTTAGTGGAAAAGCAGAGTAAGTGCTAGTTGATATTTTTTGTAAATGAACGTGGAATAGTCGTTGAGACATATGTTTGGCGTGAAGATTCTGAAATCTTTCGAGAATGATACTATTATATCTGCAAATACAAGGAAAATAGTAAAACAACACATGTAATTATCCGTAAAATAGTAACAAAAACATTGTATTAACAATAGGGTTATTATTTTGACAGGCTTGAGATTGAGAAATGAAGGTTGTGTTAAAATTCTGAAAGTATGTGCATATGATATTATAACAGCAAATACGCGTAAAATGTCTAAAAACAATCTAACTACCAAAGTATAATATTATTATAAAATTATAGCAAGTCTTATCGCAGGCTAATTTCCTGGCTATATTTCCAGAATTTACAGTAAGTCATAACTGCACTAAATCATGTAAGATCATATGGTTTAAGAAATTTTGGTAAAAAATCTGTTTTTTTACAGTAGACTATCCAAAACTAACTTGAATAGCTTATAATCGCCGTCATCGGATGTGCTATATCCTTAATTATCGATATAATATCACTTGCCTTCTCTATTAACTAAATACAAAACAATTACCTGTAATTTAGCAAGTAACAATTACCTGATTTCAGCTTATGAAGATGTCATAACGGATTATCGTTTTTTTCGTGAAACGCATGATTTAGAAGCATTTTTCAAACAATCGTTGTTTGTTAGTAAAATATCTATCCAATGATACCACACACGACCTAGGTTCAAGTTTTAAATTCCACCCGAATGCAGTAATCTAAAGTATTCAAAACTGTTAAATTCGTCAGGTACGCTTATGTTAGACCAATTATATTCCCATCATATAACCAAGAAAAAAACTTATTTATTTAAAAATATAACAAATGACCATCATACAGATAATCAGGAAAATTATAGTTGTGGAAATAAAAACTGTAAGCTTAATTAAGCTTAGAAATTGTTTTTTATTACTATTTAACATACAACCAAGTCTCAACCTAAGACAATCCGGACATAATAAAGCTCATACCTACAACTATTTGTCTTATTCATACCGAATATATAAATTTTATGTTAAAGACTCAGACATTTTACTCATTCTAGATAAATATTTTTTTGTGGATACTCATAGTTCGAAATAACTGCTCACGCGACCTTTTTTTTTTATTGAACATTATTGGAATGTACTCGCCACTACTGCCATATTCAGCAATAACGCCCCACGCACAAATTTGTTGAACTTCACAAAGCAAATGTCACAATGGCGAGTTTGATGTGAAGAGAGTATGCAGTGAAACAATCCACTCGTCACACATGACGTCCGTGTGTTACATAGGTGGTAATTCCGATTCTGCATGCGGGTTTTGACGCGAACCTTAATTAACTGTTAATCCGATATGTGGACGCGAACGCAAAATGTACGAAGACCGTCAATTACGACTGCAACGCGCGACCGGAAAAATTAAACCACGGTCTGACTTTGAGCAGTTGGCCCATTTTCCATTTCATATTTTGTTCAATATGTACGTATGTGTATTATGACTATTTGTTTGGAATTTGTTAGAGAGGATTTAATTCAACTTTCAATTTTGGAATTGTAAGTTTATTTATATATATTATCTTTTGCAAGTTTATTGTTTCCTACTTTGGGTTGCGATAAAATATAGGAATTTTTACACAAACCATTAAAAGCACATTATTAGGAAACCTCTATTACAGATATTGAAAATTAATATACTAATTATTCTTTAGAAAATTAATAAAACCATATAAATATTGTGGAAGAGAATTGCTTTAATAATATGGACCGCTGTTAATCCTTGTTTAGTCATGTGTCACAGTGTGGCACACGTACCAATACATAATATTCATGTTTTGGGATGTTCTACTGTAGATACTACATTGTATTATCAATAAATATATAAATTGTTTTTATTTATTTGTATCTTCGTAGAAATACAGTTGCAGTTGTCGATGACTAATTAAAATATAAAAGCGATCGATCAGTATCGACGATCTGCTGCTATTTCTACATCTTTCGAACATCCGTCGAACAAAAACAAATGAATTGAAATTCTCGAAAATAGGTTAAGTTCATGTTTCTCCTAAACAGTGACGTGATCCTTGAAAACACAACACAAGGAAGGTGTCTACAAAATTTTTAATTTAAAGTAACTTAATAATAACGACTGTCGGTAGCGGATGAAATTTGATAGGAAAACATAAAAACGACACTTCCTCGAATGTTGTGATGTTATTACATCACATATGGGAAAAAAGATCATTAAAATACGTTAGGTTATTTACTTACACATATCGCACACAGGCAAATCTAGGCGAGCCTGTTATTTTGTGCTTGTAACACTACTATATTTATAGGTTTTTAATAAATAAATTTGAATTGGTTTGATATAATTTGATTAAAAATTAAATAATAAATACTCTAAATAAACCGATGTTCAAAATATGTGCGCTACGTAAATCAAATTTTCGGTGTAGAATTAAGTTCAATGTTGACAACATAGTATTTGTCCGTGAATTTCTTACGTTTATAATGTTCATTGGAGTATCTTCAATCAAGACCAACTGAATTCGAATACCTTTTTTTTTCGTTTTGCAAGATATTTGTGTTGTATGTGGTGTAGCACTCAGTATGAGCCAGAAAGTGTCCGAGATTCCGAGTCTGACACGATATTCTCGATATAAGGCGCATGCAACTTATTTCCTGTGATATTTAAAGGTCCCTACCAAATCTTATGTCAGTTTTCCAAAATTGCGAATCAAATACGGCGACACAAATGCAAAACAATATCGGATTCACATAAAGCTTTTTGTTGCTGTAATATTTAAAACCTGCTAATTCCATAAGTGTGCCAAATATTCAGGTTCTGATATTAACTTTTAGCTTCAAATGTCAAACCAAATATAACGGTAAAAATCTGATGTGGCCAGGCACATGACTTTATCATACAATATATAAAATTAATAGTTTAGCTGCATGAGAATCTATTCTATTGAGATAAATCATAGGTATTGTCAAAGCATCAGCATTTGACACTACCTACACTACGTCATTAGAATAATAGTTATTTATGTTACAAATGCCGAAAGTACGGAATAGCGCGACGAGCGGTGATGCGGCGCGTCACCGAAGGCGGAGTGTCGCCGTCGCATATGAGCGAGTCGGCTATCTAGTTTTTGGCAAGAGCGACATCAACGTTTATTGTGTTGCTTTTTAAGAAATACGTATTTAAAAAAAAATAAATGATGTCTGAATAGTAAATGCTAGGTTGGTACCACTTTGACGAAACGTCAAGTTTAAAGGTGCGTTCCGATTGGTAGGTAATGGTGGCTAATGGCGGTGGTAGAATACGAAATTATAGTATTTCTTACATATCGTGATAATGACACATACTAGTTTGCATGTACATAAACATGAGTCACTATCAACTTTCTATTGGAAATACTATAACGCCGTCTGCTACCACTGCCATTGTCACTAATGAAAACGCACCTTAAAAAGGTAATTCAAATTCTGACAGATTTATATTTGTTCATGACACATCCCTACCAACATACTAAAATAAACCTACACTCATCGCTATACTTTATTTATAACTTTCTCAATGTATCGTTTCTAGAATTAGATATAAAGACGGGTTGATATGTCTTATCAACAAACAATCAAATTGGTGATCTTACTTTATTTGAAATTTGTATTTTATAATTTGCCGCACTACAGCGGCAACGTTCCATAGTGGTTTTCCAACCTCTGATGAGATCAGCTGTTTTCGAATGTGACAACACAAAAAAATATTTGTCAAAATCCTGGCTACTATGTAATTTCATATCAATGCAGATGCGACCGATCTCGATCAAATAGAATTTGCTCTTGAAGCTAAACTATTAATTTTACCAAAAAATTTCATAGGCATAAATTATTCAAAATTTCCTCTACTTTAATTTGTTAATTAACTAATTTGTCGAAATTACAGAAATGGCCGCTCATTTCCAAAATCCTTCAAAAAGGCTTAGAATAAACTAAAAAGCTAAACTATTAATTTTACCAAAAAATTTCATAGGCATAATTTATCCAAAATTTCCTCTACTTTAAATTATTATTTAACTATTTTGTCGAAATTACAGAAATGGCGGCTCTTTAGCAAAATCCTTGAAAAAGGCTTAGAATAAACTACCAGTTCCTTTGGACCCTTTTGAACCAAAACCTTTTCAGCTCTAAGTTAGGTCATGAAACTTCTAAATATGAACTTTCGTCCCGATACCTTCAGTAGTTTCTCCGGAATCGTCGCCACAAAAATCGTTTACACACATACGCACAGACACACACACACACACACACACAGACATTTTTTTGTACCTTGGTCAAAAATGTCCAGGGGACCCAAAAAGACCTATTTCCGCTAAAATCTCAATTTTTTTTTTCGGCATGATTACAATACTTTAGCATACTGCGTATGATAAAGTAAAAATACAAAACACGAACATAATACCATAGTAGCAAATATTTATTACTACATTTGTACAATAATTGAAACGGTTATTCAACAATTGGAAAACTTTTCATGTAACCAGTTAATTTTAATTTATGAGTTTATATTGTTCATAAACGTAAATAGTAAAATTAAAGCCACTGTTTTGCTATAACGGGTGATCTAAAATGACGAGGGGCAGTTTGAATTTCCCGCACAGTTTTGTACGTATTTAGTGTGGACTCGTCAGTTAGGGTTACGTTCCTCAGCAACAATATTTTATCTATTCGAAATTTAATTTGTTATAAATACTGTATTTATTTTGTTTGATTTAAGACATTAGAGATAAAGATGACATGAGGATTTTATTATTTGCTATATTATTTTTATATATATTTGAATATTTATTGTCAAGTTTTAAAATATGCTGACTTTGTTTTATTCATGTCCAATGTGTTTACCAAGACTAACTAAATTTCCAAAACCTTAATTGTGTCAATTATGCAATTTTAGATCAATTTGTGGTTATTGCATGATATTTATTGTCTACCTGGTAAAATATTAACTTCAAGCGGAAAAATAAACATCACTTTATCATACTACATATAAAATTAATAGTGTAGCTGCATGATTTGATCGAGATCGGTTGTGTCTGCATTAATATAGAACTAGTTACACAGGATTTGACAGATGTTTGGATTCTATTGACAGTAGGCATTGTCAAAACATCAGCGCTTGATACTACCTACTGCCATTAAGAAAAATATATCTGTCAAATCCTGGCTAGCTAGTTTTATATTAATGCAGACATGTAACCTCTTTGTAAAACATAACATTTTCCATCCAATTTTAAAACACCAAAAAATACATCTAATTTTGACTATAATTTTGGGTCAAACGCCCCACCGTGTACAGTCCCTGTAAGAGCGACTACTATAATTTGTTATCAAGATGCGGGGGGGGGGGGGGGGGGGGGCATTAATTGCGATTGCGATGCTTTTTGCAATTACAGGGCGAGCGCACGGAAACCAGGGGCCGTCGGCAAACACGATAATTTCCTGTAACCACACTATGCCCTGCGCGCCGCTGCCGCCGCCGCCGACATAATCTGCAATCTGCGGCCCCCGACACATAACTTAATATCGGCTGCAAATAAATTATGTCGAACACTTGTTAGGACAGGGCGTGCGGCGCACCGTACCGCACCGCAGCTACGCGAATATGTAAATATCGGATAGATGGCGCGCACGTACTCATTACTGTAAACTCGAATAAAATTGCCGCCCCCGGTTTTATTATATTAAGCCCGTGTGTACTGTACTAGTGCGCATACATACACACGCTTGTGCCACGTGTAACTCCGTTGATTAATGGAACACAATGTAAATTGTTCTGGTGTCGCTCGCCCGTCGCTTTTTTGTTTCGGATTTCTTTCACAATTGAAAATGCAATCGCCGCTAATGGAGATTACTAGCGTTATCATTACATAATCAATGTTAATGTCGTCTAATGTTTCTGTTCGAAATCTAATAATATAATATTTAGATGTTTTTAGAAACGGGTGCTTTTCAACAAACCCTTATGGTTCTATTTACATACACATCCGTACCAATTAACACCCGTAATGTGTATTGTTTTTAAATTTCTAACTTTTGTCTTCAAATGTGGATTCTATGAAAAATCCCCTGTTTAATTTTTACTAGATCTAGATTATGCCGTGTGTCAAACTTCGTAAATGCTGACGTTTCTCTGAAGAAGCGAGCAACATTGTTCGCGAAACGTCAGCATTAACGAATTTTGGCACTAGGCATAACCCGGAAGCAATTTATTTTCTAAGTGATTCTGGCAGTGAAAGCATACGTACTTATGCTTGTCATCAATTATGAATTAAATTTTAAACAATAGCTTTTACGTACAGGGACCAGTTTTATCTGCGTAGGTTAGAGTATTCTCTATCTGTAATTTTTCACAGTAATAAAAATCAAATGATGTAGGAAAAAAACATAAAATACTGTTGGATTTAAAGAGAAATTTATTTGTAAGCAGCAGACTCGAACACATTTGATTAAAGGAACACCTGTATATGTAACTGTGAAAACCGCATGGCTATATTTATTAATTTTGAATTCCGTATTAGATGCATAAATATTTTTTCTACTTTGCATTCACAATGAACACAATGTAACACTGTTTTCGATGTCACAATTATGAAATTGTACCGTCGTTTTTAGTAACTTTTTTTCTAAGATTGGTACATACTGACATAGTACACATTGATTGTTGATATCAAATGTCATATGTCAAACGTTCAACAAATAACCACACACCCCCCCCTTTTTAATCGCTTACTATCGCATAAACTGCGAAATATAAATATTCTATACATATTTAAACATACGTGTAGCCTGCTATCGTCTGTATAGTCTGTAGTATGTTTTGCGACTCGGGTAAGTGATCGTCATCATTCTTTTCAACTAAACATCAAATCCCGTTTTCAGATATAATTCAAGGACCTCATCTACTTTAATAAGGTATTATGCGAAGATCAAACTTACATCGTAGATATTATTACGATTTTAATTACTGCTGCGAGAATCTATATGCCCAATAAATGGTTTATTGAATATCAGCATACACGTAGGAAGCTATAGTACATTTAAAGTGTTGAGGATTTCTTAGTTTATGTATCATATGTTTTCGGTAACATATTGGACCGAATTCTGCACGTTTCAATACCGTATTCGTTTTTTCCTTCGCTTTGGACTTCGTCTTAGTACTGGTTATGTGCAACTTATTTGTATTACCTCCATCACATGTAATTTTACTAAGTATAATTTATTCTAATAAATTGTTACACCGAAATTAGAATTTGGTTTCAATTATAAGCCAGTGGTACTAGCTAGATACTGCTATTAAATGTTAACCGTTATAACAATTCTTTAGTAAGTGCTTATTCTTTGAAGTAACTAATCAGTTACCGCCAAACACGTCTATTTAGATTAATATATTAATGAAACAAACTTTTTAGGTTATGTTTCATGTATTTAGCACAGTAGGGTTAAGTGTCGCCCCAAGCTCCATTATGATGGTAGTTGCGACATCGCTGAATATTTATTAAAACTTGTAGGCTAAAGTAGAGTAACATTATTCACAATTAGATTTTGTCATGATTTTCTCCCATCCTTACGAAGTTGACAGTTACTACAGCATTGCCACGTGGTACCCGCAAAATACCCTAGATTCTAATTTAGAGCAATATAGTAACCACAATTGCTAAATTTATATAAAATTAATGACGCAAAGTAGAAAAAAAATGTATATTACACTCGTTTTATAGGACAACTCGTGCGCATATTTGACGTCTTATAAAACTTGTATAATAATATACTATTTCAGTGTCATAAAGTACCTACGTTGTGGTATTTTACGACACTCAACGGCAAACGAAAAAACTATGATTTATTTTAAAGAATAACGAAGAGATGTAAATTTAAAATTCTCCACTTGGAGAAAACTAACTTTCACCAAATACTGCGCTCTCTAAAGCCTTCTTTTTCTTAACAGTACTTAAATTTAACTAATATGTTATAAATGAAACAAAATAAAACGCCATTAAAAATATTTGGTTTATTTTATTACCAGCAATTGAATGGTTACTCACTCACTTCCAAAAGACGGCAACCCTTCCTTTTATAAACTGTGCAAACTATTCAAACAGTTTTTTTTAATTAAACTATTTAATTAATATTGTTACCAAATAACAAAACATCGCTCAAAAGCAAAATATATCCGCTTGAATAATATACAAGCTTCCAATAAAAAAATAGTCATTTACATACTCCACAAATAGACAATGGTTGTGACAGTTGAAATATGACCAATAAGGCCTCGGTATCGTAAAAATCGGTACCTACTAAAACGATAATAATTCATCTGCAACGCAATTATTTTATTTTCCAATTTTTATGGCGATTTTTATCGCCACCATTTTATTATTGCTTTTATATCGGGCACGGTCAGTTTTGTTTTTATTTGTTATGCTGCGTTGTGTTTCATCGTATTTATGACGTAAAATTTGTGCAGCCAGCGCGCGCGGGAGCTTTTAACTTTTGAGTTATAATGCGGTCAGTTGCGAAACCGCACTTTTTCGCCCCTCTGGCTGACAATTTCGCGTACGAATTTTATTTTTCAGCGTTTTTTGGGCGTCCCTTTATCAGTGGTTATCATGTTGATCCATCTGTAATTTTGGGAAAAGCATATACCGAGATATCAAAAATTATCTTGGTCAAGGGTTGCCATGGAATCTAAAACGTTTGTCTTAACTTAAATCAATCTTTTGAATTAAGGAAATCGCAGAACGTCATAACGAGTATTAGATTTTCATTCGACTTCGTCATTGAGACATCATCAGGCTCGTTGTCACGCTGTAAAATATCGGTAAAATATATGTTACCGCGTGACAACAAGCCTGATGATGTCTAAATGACGAAATCGATAGCTCTGCTTTTAAAATAAAAATCTAATTCTCGTTACGACGTTCTGCGTTTTCCTTAATTATTAATAGTTCACCAGTATGACAGGGTGGAAATTTTCGTGCACCTTATAGGTAAAACTAGGTAGGTAAGTATTAGGGTATGCATAATAGGTAGACAAAAATCACAATGCCTCTCAAACTGGACCTGACAGGACTTTTGTAATACCAAAGGCCGATGACAAACAGTGGGATATTGTTTCTAATAAACTGGTTAAACTTATCTAGAAGAGATGTTGTTGATCGAGTTAACCAGTTTGTCGACAACTGGAAGATATCAGTGTTATTATGCAGTCTGGAAGGTGAAATTATGTTTTAAATGGTTCTGAACTATTAAACCTTTTCGCATGGAAGAGAGAATTCTTTGATCAATTTAAAAATAGATAATAAAATCTACCACCTTGAGGTAGAAAGGGATATCATTAATAATTATCTACGTAAATATAGAAATTAAGAAAAATCTGTGAAACATATTAATATAATACTGAATGATTTTTGACAGTCTATAGTATAACTATACAATACAGTCTCTAGAGTGGGATCTCGGAAGATTGAGCCTCTGTTAGTGAAGAAATTTTAAAACTGATTTCACCCGCATATACTGAACGCTGAGGCGCACATTTTGAAATTATTACCGTTAATACAGGCTGTTCCATAAAGTAGTACCAACCCAAACTTATGCTTTTTAAACGGTACAACCTATATTTCGCCACAGTTTTGAATTCCTCGATAAATTTTGCGACAATGCAACATAACATTACCTACACTAACCGTTATACTTTTTGATTTATTGGCATTTTAATGGAAAATCTGCAATCTAAGAAACACTGTATATCTCAATACCTGTTATTTAATTTTATTGAGCACGCTTAGATTATGATTAAGTAAGAAGCGTTCTATTATCGTGATTACCTACCATATCCGAATTGTGTACCGGCTGGTCATAATTTGCAGCAACAAAACACTCTGTATCTAATACTTTTTTTTTTATTCTACACATCGTTCTGCACAAAAAAGTACTACAACCTCGAGCTAAAATCTAATATTTTTTCCCTTGTATAATAAATACCTATATAAATTATTTACATCTACCCATGACAGTTGAACTATTTTGCAAGGCCAACAGTCTAAAATTCCCCAGAACGTTCTTCTTGTTACGTTTAGTACAAAATAGACACTATCATTATATGTCGGTAATATTTAATGTTCTTTTACCACAGTTATTAGACTCAAGTCAGAACTTCGTTATTCAGTTTCAGATTCCACGGGAAAAAGCACACCAGAAACAGTTATAACTTTACAGTACTTTTGTTCATTATTTGTCAGGATAGTCTCCTAGCTATTATTGTATTTTTGACAGATGTTAATTGATTAATTAAATGTCACTAACAGACTGGTACGTAAATTTAATGTAGTACATAAAACCAAATAAATATTATTTTTTATTAATTTTTATATTCTTAAATAACATTTTTACTCGATTTTGAGCCCGTTGGGGCCCGTGTTAACCTCATATTAATTATCACAGAAATTAAATTATGGATATTGAATTTGATTGAATTTTCGGTATCAACTTTGTCTTCTAATTAACCAATAGCATAAATACAAGTTAAATACTTAAATTACAGATATCGCAGTTAGACAATGTGCATGGTAGTCCACAATTCGCGATCAGCAGAGCCACGAACATTGCGAACAATGTCGATGCTCTCCGGCATCTCCGATAATTTTCCGTTCAATAAGTTAGTTAGGGATCGATTAACGGCATGAAATGTTCATTAAGGGGGACGACGCGGAATCTGCCCGTTCTTCGTTTTGCCATTTTCGATTGCGACGTTCTCGCCTCCGCCATTACAGGCAGCAATTTATGGCGACCTCCGCCGCCTCCAGTAATTGCATTTTTACTTGTATTTACGAACGCAACCAACTTCTTGCCTGATGGAGTGCAAATCTTCCAGTTCTACATTATTTTTATGCGTCTACTTGAACCAGCGCGGCGGTTGTTATCGTGGTAGAATGTGGACGGTAATCGTTGCACATTGATTAAAGGTAATAACCGAGAATTCAGGAGTAATTTAAAGTAATAACGCGATCGGTAATCCGTTTAAAATGCGGACGGTGGCGTTCGGTAGTGGTCGTGGTTATTAGATCAGTCGGGATATTCAGGTCGATCGGATCTTTCTCGCTACTGGACGGATTAATGTGGAATATTGATTGGATATGCGGAGTTATTGAGTTTGAGCGCGCCTTAGAAAATTCTTTGTGGTGTAGACAAATTGTATTATTGCTGCTGGGTTTATTTTATATAAAATGGCCTGTAAGCCATATTTTCCGTCAATCTTTTATTTGTGAGTCTGCTTAGTGAATAGAAACCCGTCTACTAAACACACAACTAAATAACTCTAACGAAAGATTTATTTGATTATAGTCAATCAAACATACGTTAACGGAAATAATCTAATCAAAACATCATGTGTCTTCTCTGATTTCCCCAATGTATAACATGTTAGGTAGTATTCCTTTTTAAAATAATGGTGTAATAGCGAAAAACCTTCAGGTACCCAACTGGAGCTTCGTTATAGACCGCCGCGCCGCGCCGGACTCGTTGCCAACCAAAGTCAATAAAATGCACATGGATCAAGCGGCGCCCTCAGCGTTGGGTTTGCCATTTAACCAAATAAACCTTAATAAAATTGTGGTTGTTTGTGTTGAAGCCGACCAAAGAGATATTTTGGAAATGATAAACGTTACATTACCATAATTTGCAATGCTTTAACTACTGGTTTTTAGATAAATGACGATCCTCAGATTTCTAAGCGTATAGCCCTTAATTTGGAATCACCGTAAACACGTGTTTGCAGAGCATTACGAACAAAGAAATTGAAACCGTACAAACTCCACACAAGTCAAGCTTTGCAGTTGTACGGAATTATTTGAATCAACAATTTCCAATTCGCTGGATTGCTAATGGTGGAGTGGTAGAATGTCCTGCTAGATCCCCCGATTAAAGTCCTCTGGACTATATCCTTGGGGAACTGTGAACGACGAAATTTATCACAATACTCGCAGATCGATACTCGAGGATCTGCGGGATCGAATAACAAATGCGGCCAATGCTATTCCGGGAAGAATAGTCAGAAGAGCATAACAACATGTAGAGAAGCGGGCACGGTTCTTTTACAATCTGAATGTTCTTAATCCAAAGCACTCTTGGTCAGTACGGCGCGGGCGGTCTGTAACCAAGCACCAGTTGGGTACCTGATAAGCACGACAAACAACGAGAAAAAGAAGAAAGGGTTTTTATTATTACCATTATTTTTAAAAAAATAATGCCAACATGTTCTACATTGCGGAAATGAGACAAACTCGACTATCGGAAAATGCCAAAATTCAACATGACGACCATAAGAAAAACAAAAGTTTAGAATGTTTTTGTTTCAAATGTCTAGCTATATTTGGTTTTGAATAAAAAATTAAAAACGATATCTTACCATTTCAGTTATTTGCGGATATGTTAAAAAGGAAAAACGAAAGCTTAAATTTCCTTTCAGATAATTGATCAGCACAAAAACACGAAACTTTGCCAAATTTAAACATAGTGGAGATAGCTCCACTAATAAGCGAGATACCCATGGTGAGCCTCGAAATTCAAAATCACCCGGTGTATGAACCAGTAACAGGCTATTGGGATCCATATCAGAAGTCTATTACTTTCAAAGACTTAGAAGACTTCTATTTTTATTGACGTAATGGCTTGCCTTGCACGATATTTTAAAAATTTGCTCATTAAGAGTCGTTCAGTATCCATATACAGGGACACTTTGTCAGTGAGGGGTAGTTTTGAAAAAAATATATCGTTTTGATGGATTTTATTTAAAAAACAATATAAACATTTATAACTTAAATAACCTAATGAGATCCGGTATGACCAACTAAATGGTTTTGACTGTGCTATGAAATGGTCAGTTCCACAGGTGTAGGTAATCAGATTTCAATATTTTATATTTAAACTAATTTGTTGTCTCACTAGTAATAAACTTATAACGCTTTGCCCTAGATATGAGATTACCATTGCACTAGTAAAGAATTACTTGTTTGTTTGGTGTTCTCCAAGAACAAAAAAAAATCAAAATTATGTAACTAAAATAGTACTGCACCCAAAACAAATAAAAAAAATGGCTTCGCCTTACTCAATTCCCAATGTTTGTTCCACAGATTCAGAATCAAAGAGAAAAAAAGTGTCAGTAATTGTTGTTAGTTGTCACATTTTTTGTTGTTGACCATGGTGTCATTTTTGCTTCAATTATTGTATTTTTGACATATTAAGTAAATGGAAATCTACGAAATTTTGTGATATCTAGATTCATAGAAGTCGTATTTGCGAATTTGTTAAGGTTTTGCTTTCTGATACAATCATAAAATGGAATTCTTTTTGGTTGATCTATTAAAGGTAAAAAATATAAGGACATGGCAAAGAATAAAAGAAGCGTATTCTATCTGCCAAGTAAAAGCCAATAAATTCTTAAATCCAACAAATTTTTACAATCGTCGAAACGACCTCTAAAACCTCTAATACCTCTAATAGCGACCTCTAATAACACGTCAGAATTGTGGATTAGGAATATTCTTTTGATGTACTTTTAATACAAAGTCATTTTTTTAAAAAATTTATGGCTATTTGTTTTTTATCATCATAAAAAGTAATGTAATTGTGTTTCTGGTCATTACAAGATATTGAAATACTGCCAAATAAAAAAGGAATTCCACTAAACACGACGGATAATTTGACAATTTTAGCCGCTCAACAGTCTAGGCATTGTCCTCAAAACAATGCAAGGCTGTGCTCAACTGCAGAAGATAAAACCAGTCTGGTGGAGGCGCCTGGCTATCGTCCATAATAATCCATATTCATTATCCAAAATATGAGAGTTAATTAACAATTTTGTCTAAATACTCCGGACCGTCGATGTATTTATGCACGACAATCCTATCGCGAATAAACATCAATTTCGGGGCAAACAGCTCCACCGACTTCGCTCTCCTCCTATACGGTGTTAGTGGCGGTCCCCTGTATTCAGATTCGGGATTATCTGTTGTATCTAAACAAAGTTTGACCTAAGCACACCCAATTATAATCCAGTCCGCTGCTGTATAAACCCCGAATCCGCAAACCGGTGATTATGGCCATCAGTGGTAATTACATTCCGGATTGACCGCAGACACCAGAATAGACTTGTCTCTCTGCAAAGCACTAAGCAACTTTGGCAACATTTCACGGAGATACAGGTAATAATACCTACTAATAATTAATTTATTCAGCTCAGAATAGATATAGACTTAGGAATCACATAGGAATACTGATTGTTTTAAATGCTCATTTAAATACTTATCTCTTCAATATCAAATTAAACAAAAAAGCAATGTGACTATTACTCCATATATGTTCATTTATTTCTTACAGCCCGCAGCTTGTTTAATCTCAAGTTAAACAAAAGTATAATTCTTTTAATTACAAACAATATTCATCCTAAATTCCAACTGTAGTAAACTTGACATTGTGTTATAATGTGATACACATACGCAAGTATTATGCCGTACTAATTATGTGACCAACTTTACCTTGCTAATTCAGCAATAACCTTTAGTTGCATAGTGGCGTAATTTATGTTGTTAATTGTGTTTGTTATCATAACGATGACTATATATACTCTACCAATTTATTAATAAAATCAGTATTTAACGAATGCTCGTTTCCTTTATCTCTTTCAGGTCTTCTTTCCCCTTTCCCACCCTTATCAAATGTCTGGCATGTCCGGAGTTTAGTTGCCATTTTAGCATGTTTTTAGCTTATAATTATATACTTCTACAACTAAAATAATTTCTAATGAATCATTATTTATCTCTTCACACATGAAAGTTATAGCCAGTTTTACGGAACATCGACTTATTAAATGGAAAGTGACTACGCATTTTGCACTTATTATTAATACTGCACACTAAAAGCCAAATGCTCATTTCAAATGTATACATTTATTCGGAAATAAATATATTCAGTTGGAATATACGTATGATTCCACCATGACGTTTCGATCACTTCAAATAAAACTTGCCTACAAGAATAATATTTTATCAATTTATTTAATACATTTAAGAGACGTGTTTCTTGTCTTAAATAGTTCATATTCAACTAAATTAAGTATGTGGACTATATCGATTATTTTAACCAAAAATAGATTTACTCATAAGGAATAGATCGTAATATCGCAGAGAAACTATAGTGTCTATGTGTCTACACTCTACAGCGTCAATTCAAGTTAACTATACGAGTAATTTGAAGGAATATGTATATTCAAAGTTGATGTAAGATTCCGGTATATTAAAATGAATCTAAAGAAAAGTTAAACCCCCCACCGTGACTGACTCATGTGACATAGCGCTTATCTTATAATGGTAGTTTGTGCAGTTTGTGGTCGTCTGTACAGTGTTCCGGTTGGATAGTGCCAGCGTGTTATGGAAATTACATATATCTACCTAAACAATTGAACTTTCATTAAATTTGTTGCGGGAATGTTGCGGTAATGGGTAAGTGTTTCTTTCGTTAATAAATAAGACATAATTCCGCGTATGTTAAAACTACGACCGTTATTTACATGTTCACAGAGAGTCACATATAAGTATGTTGTTGTAGGCATTTGGGTATATTGTACCTCGTGCACTAACACGTATCTGACGGCAAGGCAGAGATCCGCCATTCTGGCGACGTGACAGTTTACTTATCATGTTGTCGGGGCTACCCCGACCTACTACTAGTTAGTTTTCAGGTGACATATTTATCCAATACCAAAACCTTGTTACTAAATATTACACTGTACTGAGATTAAAAATGAAAATGATATATGTGCTTATTTTTTTAACTTTATTTTATTTAGACAACTGCTATTTCCCTGATTACTATCAGATCCTTAGAAGGGACTTATTTACTTTGGCTCTTCTAACAAAAATTTCGATAAGATTTGAAAACTTTAAATCTGCTTTTACAAGAAGTACACGTGCATTAAAGAGAAAATTATTATTTACTGGAATTTATTTTAACGCTGCCAAATAAAAAACATCATTCGTTGATACCTAATGCTCTTGTGTTTCTAACCTGCCAAAGTTAATATGCAATAAATCTGAAGGAATACAAATTAAAAAAAATGAAAAACTACCACTGTTTTGTATTATAATCATATACGTTATGTTTGGTAAATAAAGAGCTCAACCTTTCAATAACAAAGTAAATAACTACACCCGAAGTTGGTGACAATTTTCTCACTTTTCTGGTCGGTTTACAGGCATGGGACGTAATTTAATTTTGACAGGTACCAATCGCAAAACCGCCACATCAACCAATGAGCACACAGCGACGCCAATCTAACCTTCTATTTCCTATGCGTGGGATATTGCATTAAAAAGGGTGTTCCCTCAGTAGCCTCAGGCTGAGAAACACTTCCTATTGGATCGGCGTATTTATTAGATTGCCGCCGGCGGCGATGGGAATATGGATTTCGTAAATGTAGTCATTTCGTGTTGCGCCGCGCCGTTCCCGCATTTATGTAATAAAAGCGAAATATTCCAGTACAAATACAGTGGATATGTAGTAAATATGAAGGGTTTCGCAAAAGGAAAATTCTAGAAATGTATTTTATTTATTTTATGGGGAAGAGACCATGACAGAAAAACGTGCCATACCGTTGTTGTTGAGCATGATGTTAACCAAGAAAACACTGTCAAGCTTTTCATTTTTTTTTAAGTACAATATGTATGTAAGTATGTAGTTATTTGAATTCCAGGATAACAAAATACTGACGTGATTTGTAGAATATTCCAGCCCGGGTTCGTATTCAGCGCAAATAAAC
Source organism: Melinopterus prodromus (assembly GCA_964023965.1). Lineage (NCBI taxonomy): Eukaryota > Metazoa > Arthropoda > Insecta > Coleoptera > Scarabaeidae > Melinopterus > Melinopterus prodromus. The sequence goes on along the minus strand of OZ030390.1, from coordinate 15,781,681 downwards.
CTTTACTGCCTTACCAAAATTTTCCCATTTTCAATTCTCTGTTTTGTCTAAATCTTTGTTTTGTAATGAAATTCATGTGAAAATTCAAATCTGAAAAACATAATCAAATACAGAAAAAGAATCCCCAAGAATTTAGTTAGGAAATGGGTTGTAATTTGATATTTTATGGTTAGTTAAGGACTCCGAAGTATATCCGACGAGGGTGAAATATTTAGGCAAAAGGCGTCAACCACAAAAAACTAAGGACTTTAATAGCACGTATGATAGCACAATGGCAAAATTAAATGTATATTATAGGACAAATACTGGAGTAAAGCCGCCTTTAAAATGACTGATACTGGCCGCCAAAATGTTTTGTGTAATGCAGATATATTTTTATTAGTTACTTTTTGTAGCTTATCTAGTTTTACCCCAGTTTGTGTGTTAGCTTTATAATATGATCTATTTACTGATTTCAATGATTTCAAGCAATTTATTCTCAATATTTTACTAAATAACATTGCCCTTTGCTTTAGCAATTTAACAATGAACCTGCCAGTACTTATCGCTTCTCCGGGATTTTTTTTATATTTAAAAAGCCAGAGTTTAATACTTATATTGCATTTAACAGTGACAACAAATTTAACCACGTTGAATATACTTCGCTGTTTTTTAGTAAAATTTTCATTATCATAAAAGAATACAATTGGCAAAAATGCAATAACAATTACAGTTACAAATTACAATATAACAAATGCAAATATATACCATGTACTTTCAAATTGATCAAACTAGGTTCACGATTTAATTCTTCGACAAAACGTAATTCTTTACAAATAGTTTTGGATATTTAAAATGCTATGATCCATGTCAAAATTTTGAATTAACATACAGGATGGCCAAAAACAAGTTATGGCTAAATTATAATAATAGTAGCCTTAATTATAGTTTATAATAATTTAATTAAACAAGATCTTGTTCCGACCACCATAACGAAGACACGCTCTGCGACATGCTAATTTTCTAAAAGTAATTTCTCTTACAAGGGCCACAATATCAAATTACGAATGTTTGTCGCTAGTATTACAAATGACTATTTAGGACCGATGATGATTTTCGTTAAACCGAAAAATGTCTCCTTCCTAAGTAAATAAAAACGAAGTTTGCAAAGAAAAGAGGCTTTTATTATACCGAAATGCAATACAACTTTGCAGTATGGATTCAGCACAGACAGTTAATTGTTCAATAGAAGAACCTTAATCGCCAATAATTGACATTCACTATTTAAAATTTAGAATTTGAGTGACAAATATTTGATATATTTGACATATAAACCATGGCATTAATGCCCGCCCAATGGAAACTAACCGCAGGTGATATGGTGCGTAAAAAACATATGAAACAAACCGTAAAGTCAAGGGTGTCTTAGAAAAACATATTTTTTTCTAAATCGCGGGTTTGAAATCACGTAAAAACTATAAATAATTTAAACTAAATTCATAAATAAAACCATTCTATTTTTTAAGTTCTATTTTGGAAAGTCATTTTCATAAAATAACAATGTATACAAAAAAATAATTACGTGAAGTTATCTTTATTACTTTTATATACTTTCCAAAGGGCAATACTACATCAGGAAACCAATGTAAAAATTTCATATCTATACAACGCGTATTAACGCTAGGATTCCGAATCTACGGTACAGTGCCGGTACACTACATCGCTCGCGGGCTAAAGTAGCTGTTTTCGCCCCGGTATCTAAGATGTAAAATGATCATGTTTATGATCATGTATGCCTTAAAAAAATATGAATACAAAAACCGGTGCAATACTTATTTTGTAAAAACTTGCATGAAAAGTGCCGTTTTTAAAGGTTATAGTGACACTTGTAAGACTGACACTAAAATTACCCACGACATTACATTCAACTTTTTTTGTCATGTGAATTACGACAATAGTTTGTGTGGTAGAGTCATGTAGTATTTATATTCTAATTCCCGATTCGAAAACAGGTAAAATGAACACAAAAAAGTGTAGAAGGTAGCAATTATTACTGTTATTATTTACTCACACCCACTTAGCAGTAGCGAAAACACGTTCTCAAATTAAATTGTCACAACTTTGTTAATTATAAATGTAGATTTTAAGAACATAAAGAAAGGCGTTATAAGTGATAACCAGTATAATTTGTATAATCTTGTATTATAATGATGTACATATATGCAAAATTTGAGCTCAAATTTATAACCATTGTGCACATGGACAGTATCTGTGTGGCTCTACGACTAAAAATAATTCGTTTTCATGTTTATTTGGTTAAATTTTAGAATTTGTCATGACAGAAAACTTTTTTATACAAAGTCAGGCCAGCACACTTCCCGGGTATAATTCAACCAACATAACCAACATCCCACAAATTACAGTAGAAATAAAACGTAGCGCTTAATCGGTCAGCAGTGTAGTAGGACGTACTTCGCTACCAATTAAACTTCAATTAATAAGTTTTAGCGACAAACGCAACGACAAAACGTTCGCAATTCGCGCACTATATGCGGAAACTGGTAGAGGGCGCTCGTTCGCATTAACGGATTAATTTGGGGTACGGGGCGGGGGTCGCGACCCCACTTTCAAATTAGTGCGACACTTAGTTAGCGCACATCCGAACAACAAATGTGACTTTTAATCGGCCCATTTGTCAAAGCGGGCACCACTTTCTGCAAACGTAACGACTGTTACGCCCAAATTCAATGAGTGCAATTTCGTACGGTATAATTTAAATGCAGAAAATATTTGATCATTAATGCTAATGCGCGCGAAGTCCGGCTAACCCAGTTTTTACTATTAACCGCATCGTCGTGATTTACCATCGGTAATTTTCATGCTAGTGCGACGTGCCCATGTTTGGATATGAATGTATGGACGCGTTTGAGTGTGGGTTAAATTGAAGCAAAATTGCGCATTTGTGTGTTTACCAGTTACAGATTTGAATAAAAAATCATATTTTTATTAAGTTTTGATAATATCACACAAAAACGAAAATTATCAGTTAAGATTTTAATCTCTTTACTTCTAAAATAGTACATGCCTTAAATTGACAATTATTTGGGACCCAAGGAGTTTTTCTGAAAAATTGTCCCAACAATTTTTACCCTAACTACTTACTACTTATAGTTTATCATATCTAAGGTTGTAAAGTTTCAAATATCACTGAAAAAATTGAAGCTAACGTTACTGTATTTTGGACGACATATTGGATCCGACACTTTTTGAGATTCAAATACATTCTAACAACAGATTTTGCACCAGAGGCTTCAAATATCACTTTAATACATGTGAAGGCACGTTTTGTAGATTTTTGTTGCTTTATTTAATCCAACATTTTGAGTTTTTAGAATCTGATGATCTGTTAGATATATTGCAATAAACAATTTTCAAACATTGCGAGTAATAAGTTTCTTGCTAATCAAACTTTTTTAACTATATTGGTCCCAATATTGGATCCGCCATTACGAATATTCTAAATCAAATTTGGACTCTAGGTACTAAAAAGTTTCATAATAACCCGATAAATTAAAAAATCTGGATCATTTATTTTAAATCTGTGACTGTAAAAAGACAAGTCAGCACGTAAAGTATGGAAACATCAGGAAATCTCCGAAACGGGTTGGTATTTTGCAAAATCCTGAAGCACGTAGATTTTTTATTATTAAAATACACAGTTCTGTGAAAAAAACAATTTCGGACAGTCATATGTTACTGAATTATATCGTCATCGACACTTTTTTAAATAACAACTAAATTATTAGGTGTTGAATTCTTTTCATTCCGATGTTGGTAGATCTTGTTGGTAAAATTAGGGAACATAGATTTTGTGAATTGAATGTCAAATTTCGTTTGGGTAGCATTATTTGTCCTATTAACAAATCCGGACTAAAAAATGTTCACACACTACGCGATAGTGTTTAAAGAAAGTGGTATATAAAATATTATTTACATCCAAAACGCAATTTGATCATTTTTGCAAATGTATAACAGCTAAACCCATGGTACTAGAAAAGAAACCTCACAAAGGTCTCATAGAAAATCTTAATTTTTGTACTGAAAGTTTCTACTGAATCCTGAAAGTTTGTTCACAGATGTTTTGAAGCATTTCCAGCGATTTTTAAGGTGGTGTGCGGACGCATCTGTAAAAAAACACAAAAAAACGCAATAATCTGACGTTATATCAATTTGCAATCACGGATTCGTATTCAGCGCAAATAAATCAGTCGAATTACCCTGAATTTCATCTACCTTTTTCTCGAAAATAGGCTTATTTAAGACAATAAATTCAGAAAATTATTATTATGATAATTAACCGATCTACCAATGTCATTAAAAAAAATATGGTGTTGCTATTTAAAAAATCTCGAGGACGTCATATTTTGAAACGAATTGAAGGTCGATTGTTAATTTGGATATAAATATGTAATAGTAGGTAAATATTGCAAATTTGAAGAAAATTACGTTTTATTCTTCGTATACTAGTTTAAAATATTTTTTTCTGGCCACCTTCTATACTTTCTAAGGCATTTCAAACGAAAGCTTGCTGTATGCATTTTCTAACACATTTTTTAGATGGCTTTTGAACTCACCGATTAATAAGGAATTTATTAATTAACTCGGATTATACATAATATAGATGCTACAATCAAAATCAGCTGGAGGTTATAGAATTAACTGAATATTATATACCTATAACCCGATATCAGCGGAAATACCCGGTTATGCAACCCATCCTTATATAATCCACTTAAATTTAAAATATCGCAACAAAACGGTTCGAACATTTATAATGAATGAACCGGATATCTGAACACCAACTGAAATATTCAAATCACCCGCCCTCCGAATATCATTAAATCCCTATATAATCTTCTCTTGCAACGAATAATTTATAGCGACGCTTTACAAAATACAAATTTTCATTATTAAATTCACTATAATATTATACCTGCCTACATGCGAGCATAGATTAAGGCATATTTTATGCATGACGATTTTAGTTGTATGTCCGTCATACTAGATTTATAATTTTTTTTAATCCAGTATTTATTTATAGCTTTATTTTTATTCCCCATTCACCGATTCTGTAACATTAATTCAAAAATATAACATAGAAATACTTTTCGGATTTTTCATGCGTTGTTGGGTTGCTGATATTTTTACACTCGAGCTTATTTATAGGCCTGAACCGTGGCACTTCTTGGTATAGAATTAATTAAATCCGACGAGTATATGTAGGCTATTAATAATTTGTGACATGAGGAATTATAAAAATGTCACCTACAATAAATAGAATATGAATGGGCGGTTTGGAGTTAAGTAAGTTATTGTTGGTAAGTCTTTCTTGCTGGCTTTAACTTACAATTCCCAACATTAACCGACGAATAGACGGCGTAGTGAACGGTAACAATGAACAGTGCGGAGAACAAATCGCACCTGTCACTTCAAGAAGCCCGATGGTGGATTCAGCCTTTAGAAGAGTTTAAGAAATTGATTCAATCAGATTTATTTTCGCTTCGGGATCTCACTCGAGCTGAATTTAAAAGATTACTCCCGACGAAGCAGTTGAAGTTTTTTGGATGTTTGTCTATTTTGTAACCTACGTGCTCTAATATTGCCCGTTTGACAATATTGAATAGAAGTTATTGAGCACGGGAATGAAAATTATTATTTCATTAATATTTCTAAAATACCAACATTTAATAATATTACCTAAAATAACGAAAATGTAAAGAGAATATTTGAATAAAACTATAACACTTATTTATTGTGGCAGGATACAGTGGTTTTCAAGAAATATGAAACACAAAGAAACACTTATCTAATCATGAAATATACTTATATTTATTAACTTAGAGACACCCATCTCCTCGGGAATTTAAAGTTGTTGCAAAAAACTATTGCCCCAAAATAATCAAATTTAAATCAATAAATTCGATATTGCTAAATCAGCAGTTTTTACTGACCGGCACAACCAAATGATCGCTAAAACCTATGTTGCAAAATTTTTATGACCAATAACTTTGGTAATCCCAAACCAATTTTCAATATTTTTTCTGCAATTTATAAAGATTATCTTCAAGTTAATCATATCATCTAAAAATTTGAAAAAGATGTGTTCAGTTGATTATACTGGGAGAAACAAAAGTATGTTTTTGTTTATGTTTGAGACACCCTGTGAGGTACCTAAGCAGCTTTTATAGGTTTTCAAGTAATTAGTTACAAAGCCATATCAATTCATAACAGTCCGCTTTTTTTACTTTATCATACGCAGTATGCTAAAGTATTGTAATCATGCCGAAAAAAAAAATTGAGATTTTAGCGGAAATAGGTCTTTTTGGGTCCCCTGAACATTTTTGACCAAGGTACAAAAAAATGTCTGTGTGTGTGTGTGTGCGTGTGTGTGTGTGTAAACGATTTTTGTGGCGACGACTCCGGAAAAACTACTAAAGGTATCGGGACGAAAGTTCATAATTAGAAGTTTCATGACCTAACTTAGAGCTGAAAAGCTTTTGGTTCAAAAGGGTTCAAAGGAACTGGTAGTTTATTCTAAGCCTTTTTCAAGGATTTTGCAAATGATCCGCCATTTCTCTAATTTCGTCAAAATAGTTAAATAATAAATTAAAGTAGAGGAAATTCTGAATAATTTATGCCTATGACATTTTTTGGTGAAACTAATAGTTTAGCTGCAAGAGCAAATTCTATTTGATCGATATCAAATGAGCCGCCATTTCTGTAATTTCGTCAAAATAGTTAATAATAAATTAAAGTAGAGAAAATTTTGAATAATTTATGCCTATGATATTTTTTGGTAAAATTCGTAGTTTAGCTGCAAGAGCAAATTCTATTTGATCGAGATCGGTCGCATCTGCATTGATATGAAAGTACATAGTAGCCAGGATTTTGACAAATATTTTTTTGTGATGTCACCACAGAAATGTCTATGGCTGTCACACTCGAAAACAGCTGATTTCATCAGAGGTTGGCGAACCGCTATGGAACGTAGCCGCTCTAGTGCGGCAAAGTACAAAATACAAAATTCAAATAAAATAAGATCACCAGTTTGATTGTTTGTTGATAGGAAATATCAACCCGTTGTGATACCTAATTGTAAAAACGCTAAATTGAAAAAATTGTAAATAAAGTATAGCGATGAGTGTAGTTATATTTTAGTATATTGGTACGGATGTGACAGCTACAGTATCTTGAACGAATATAAATCTGTCAGAACTCAAATTAGGTGTCAACATAACATTTCCTATACAGAAATATAACGATTTTTGAATTCTTTTAAAATATGTATTTCTAAAAAAGCAACACAAAAAACGGTGATGTCACTCTTGCCGAAAACTACATAGTGCGCCTCGCTCACATGCGACGCTCCGCCTTCGGTGACACGCCGGATTACCGCTCGTTGCGCTATTCCGTACTTTCGGCACTTGTGAGATAAATAACTATTATTCTGATGACAGTAGGTAGTGTCAAATGCTGATGCTTTGACAATACCTACTATTGATACTATTGACTATCAAAATATCTGTCAAATCCTGGCTAACTAGTTTAATTTTAATGCAGACACAATTTATCTAAATCAAATAGAGTCTCATGCAGCTAAACTATTAATTTTATATTTTGTATGATAAAGTCATGTGCCTGGCCACATCAGATTTTTTACTTTATCATACGCAGTATGGTAAAGTATTGTAATCATGCCGAAAAAAAAAATTGAGATTTTAGCGGAAATAGGTCTTTTTGGGTCCCCTGAACATTTTTGACCAAGGTACAAAAAAATGTCTGTGTGTGTGTGTGTGTGTGTGTGTGTGTGTGTGTGTGTGCGTATGTGTGTACTCGATTTTTGTGGAGACGATTCCGGAGAAACTACTAAAGGTATCGGGACGAAAGTTCATATTTGGAAGTTTTATGACCAAACTTAGAGCTGAAAAGCTTTTGGTTCAAAAGGGTCCAAAGGAACTGGTAGTTTATTCTAAGCCTTTTTCAAGGATTTTAGAAATGAGCCGCCATTTCTGTAATTTCGTCAAAATAGGTAAATAATAAATTAAAGCAGAGGAAATTTTGAATAATTTATGCCTATGACATTTTTTGGTAAAATTAATAGTTTAGCTGCAAGAGCAAATTCTATTTGATCGAGATCGGTCGCATCTGCATTGATATGCTACATAGTAGCCAGGATTTTGACAAATATTTTTTTGTGCTGTCACCACAGAAATGTCTATGGCTGTCACCACGCTGTCACACTCGGAGAACCATCGACTATAAATCTGTCAGAATTTGAATTAGCTTTTTAAACTTGACATTTCGTAGAAGTGGTATCAACCTAACATTTTCTATACCGAAATATAACCATTTTTGATTTTTTTTAAATACGTATTTCTCAAAAAGCAATACAAAAAACGTTGATGCCGAAAACTACATAGCGCGACTCGCTCACATGCGACGACGACGTTTCGCCATCGGTGACGCGCCGCATCACCGCTCGTTGTGCTATTCGTTACTTTCGGCACTTGTGAGATAAACAACTATTATTCTGATGACAGTAGGTAGTGTCAAATGCTGATGCTTTGACAATACCTTCGATTGATACTATTGACTATCAAAATATCTGTCAAATGCTGGCTAACTAGTTTAATTTTAATGCAGACACGATTTATCTCAGTCAAATAGATTCTCATGCAGCTAAACTATTAATTTTACATATTGTATGATAAAGTCATGTGCCTGGCCACATCAGATTTTTTAAATTATATCAATATCTGAATTTTTGTAGAAGATAACGAATATTACATATCATTCAGAAACGAACATTAGATCGTATACATTGAACTGCTGTATTTTCAACAAAAGGTGGACATACCCGTTATTCAAGTATCAACTAGGTATTTAAGTTTCGCTTGTAATTTGTAACTTTTTGTTCATGGGTTTATCGGTTGATTTCTGGTCATTACCTTTATATTAAATCATTGCTGGTATTAAATGTTAAAACCAATAGTATAATCATATAACATTCGATGCAAGGTCGAAGCGCATTTCAAATTGAAAAGGTTTACCATGAATGTCTTCATTTCCATCAGAAACTAGTATACAGTGTGTTCATTTGAAAAGTACCCACCCTTAATAACTCTTGACCTGATGCGATTATTGTTTTGAGTGGAAACACGTCGATTTAGATATCGAGGGGGAAGTTCAAAAATGGTACCTAGAGAATTTTAATAAGAAATTATTTTATGGCATGTTCGTAATGTTCGAAATCATTGGCTAGACAAAAATACATCGAACTCTTCGCGAACGCAAATAATGGTGGCCATTATTCTAGTCTATCTTAAGAACCAATCGATAGATTTCATTTTTTTATAATGGTTGAGTAAAGAATTCTGTGCCCTTTCAAATGATGTATCCCAAGGTAGGGGGTGCGATTCGAAATTTCAAAGTGGGGTAGCTGGGCGGTGAAGAGATGAAACCTAAAATTCTCTAAGTAACATTTTTGAACTTCCCCCTCGATATCTAAATCGACGTGTTTCCACTCAAAGAAGTAATCGCATGAGGTCAAGAGTTATTCAGGGTGGATACTTTGAAATGAACACACTGTATAATAATTGTATTGAAGACGGGGTAACCCGACATCCGGATTTGCAAAATAACGAATAAAAACACACATCAGATTTTGGATAGCCTCCTATCATCAAATTGGAAAGGTGAACATGAAATCGTGTGTATCTTCTATATATTGGAAAGAACCAACAAACAAAATGTTGAGAATTGATGTGGCTTTGTAACTGAATACTTCAGAACTTGCCCAACGTCATCACTTAATCGACAAGCTGTCTTGAAAATAGCCCAAAAACATACCTTTGGATTACTCGGTATAATCAGGCGGGACATTTTGATTTTTAAAATTACAACGTAATGTCATAATTTTACAATATTACAATATTAATAATTACAATATCCTGTGACAATATCCTGAAGATACACAAAATACAGAATCATCAGTATTATAAGTAATCTTTTCTGATAACTTTTTGAGAATATTAAAGATATGTCAGTAAACACAACTAGTTACAAGCATGTAGATACTGAAGATAAAAAAAGTAGACAAATAAATGTCTTGGATAAAACCATAAAATATGTATACATCTTATAATTTTTGAAATATTATCTAAGCCCTAAAGCATTTGCAAGATAATTATTATCCGCGCAATTATGCATCCTCTAAAAAGGGACGGGTTTCCTCGTTATTGCGGTTATTTACATTCGTCCCTTGACTAAATATAATTTTTTTTTCTTTCAGAGTACTACTTCGACTCTGAATATTGTTTTCATTATGCACAATGAAGCAAAATATAAAAGTATGCAAATGCACTTAGTAAAAATTGCAGCGACGAATGAACGAACCGATTTCCACCGACGTCGCTGGCGTCGCGACGACCGCCTACTTTACCTCCTACTTTACCGGCGGGCTGAGGAGGGAACCGAACCGTGCCTAAGTAATAGACTGCCTGGCAGGAAATTTAAAACCAAAACGCAATTATGTACAACTTCAGTGTTTGTCGCCGGATATTGTATTTAAACTCAATAAAACAGAGGGAGCGGCTCCGTCAAGAAGCCGCAACTGCGAGCGTCGGCTTCGTCTTGCCTCCATTATTTATTGAGTAATGGACTATTACACCAGATGTGCAAACTTCCTCAGTAAATATAGTGCAAGAGTGGAAAAGCCGCACTAATGAAATAACGTAGGAATGGCAGGTAAACAAACTATAAACTTGTTTCTGTTAATTGAAAATTGCGATGCTATGGTTAAAAGAAATCTGTTGTTCTGTTTTATTAATAATTGTGTAGATAAAGCATTTATCAAAGTTAATATTTCTGGTCTGATGTTGGTGCCTGTTGTTGTCCCCATCTGTCCTCCTAGTCTACACTGAACTTTAGATATACGATTCCAGATGGTAATTTAGGTTCTCCTGCACAGAACAAAGGAAAAAATATAGTATGTAAATCACGACATGCAGAAATTCGATCAAACTATACCAAACATCGCTGGATAGCACCTGTTAGAGAAAATCGCGAAAATATGTGCATAAAATACTACCAAATCTGCTGGCTTATTGGTAGAAACTCGGCTTTGTCAATATGTAATAAGCTCGTAGTTTAGCAGAAAATCCTGTGGACATATCGTCAGCAATCTTTGAAAACCGCATATATTAATTCATAAACACAAACAATTAATTTCTCTATGAGAATGCCAAAGAAGAAAGGTGAAGATCCGTTGTTGTTTCCAAATCCACATATGTGGTTTTTAACAATTACCGACGATATAGTATCTAGCTAAGGGACTGCACTTAGTCATGCAATATTATAAATGAAAGAAATAGAAACATTAGATTCTACTTTTCCAATATTTATATTTATTAGGTACTTAGTTTATTTATTTTTCAGAAAATATTGAAAGCTGATATATGTTTCATTCTAATATTCGGATCAAAATGTAGACAAGCCTAGTCAAACATTAAAATGTATAACCTGTACCAGCGGCGGAATCTTGTTCTTGTGAATTCTTCTCATTAAAAATAAATCTGTCATTTTCAATAATGTATAAGTAAGATATTAAATTTGAAACTACCGCTAAAATTAACACAATAGTAGGAAAATCAAAATAACTCAAACATGGTGGTATTTAGATATAGAGAAACCTGATACCGTCGAAGAATTTTGATATGAGAAACAAAAATTATACTGATAACTCCATTTAAAAAATCTGATGTGGCCAGGCACATGACTTTAGCATAAAATATATAAAATTAATAGTTTAGCTGCATGAGATTCTATTTGATCGAGACCGATCGTGTCTGCATTAAAATAAAACAAGTACAGATATTTTGATCGATAATAATGACAGTAGGTATTGTCAAAAAACCAGCGTTTGACACTACCTACTGTCAGATTGAAAATAATAGTCAAATCTTCGCTAACTAAGTCTAACTAAGTAAAAATAAATAACTAACAAAGTTGATATCGACTTCAACTCCCGGTAGACCGGAAGTGGCGGTCAACTTGAGAGTCTAAAGAACGAAACACGATGAAAAAACGTTAAAAGACAATGTAAGCCTACAGACTCCGTGTTTTGCTATGCATATCGCTGAAAGTAGGTATTAGTGGTTAAAGATATTGACACGAATAAAAAAAATTTAGCGAATAAAATGACGGGAGGAAGATACAAACTATTCATCTTTTACAGTCACTAAGTTTTCTAACTAAGTTTTCTACTAAGAAAATCTGATGTGGTAGGCACATGACTTTATCATACAATATATAAAATTAATAGCATAGCTGCATAAAATAAAACGAGACAGATATTGACAGTACGTATTGTCAAAAAATCAACGTTTGACATACCTACTATCATTAGAATAAAAATATCTGTCATATCATATCATATCTGTCATATGGCTAACTTTATATTAATGCAGACATGAACTCGACCAAATAGAATTTGCTGCTACAGCTAAACTATTAATTTTACCAAAAAATGTCATAGACATAAATTATGCAAAATTTCCTCTACTTTAATTTATTATTTAACTATTTTGACGAAATTACAGAAATGGCAGATCGTTTTCAAAATCCTTGAAAATGCTTAGAGGAAACATCGGGAAACATATCATACTGCGTATGATAAAGTAAAAAGATGAAATCAATAAAATAATATTCAACAATGTTATAATAAATCTCGCTTATTTAATAACCCCGTACTGATCAATAAAACAGCACAGTCGTTACATTCAAAAATGTAGATTTAGTTTACAATACGCGTACCTACATTGTATAACATAATGGAGTATAACAATAAATTGCGTGCGGCTTTTGATGGCGCTTTTCTTCATTTCGGTCGAACCGAATTGAAATGCATATAAATGCATCGCGTCGAACCGAAAGTATTGTATTTTGTTTAATTAAATTGAATGCTCAAACAAAATAAATTAGATATTGTCCGTTGTACGAGCCGACTGCGTGGGCGCGGCATTTATTTTTTTGTTTAATTTGAAACACTAAAACCATCACAATAAATTTATATAAATTGAAATGTTCGTTGCGACTCTCTATACCACGTTTTAATTCAATCGTGTTTATTTTTATAACCGGCAGACGTGACACGTATTTATTATAAATCATTCAAATAAAAATCAATATTTACCTGTACTGTGTAAATTCGCATTGTAACCGAGTAACTTTTTTGCGGATATTTAAAATTATTTCAACCTGCAAATATCCTTCTGCTATGTTTGAAATTTGCTATTTATTTTAAAATTAATGTAAATGAGCATTATCTAGAGAAAAAAAATATACATACAGTAGGCAAAAAACGGTACAAATTTCAATCACTCCTATTTCAAATAATATTTAGTCAATTCAAATATTCCTTTAAAAAAACGAATTTCTTGTAGTGTGAAGACTGAAACCATCGCATATTCGCAATAACAGAACGTTTCAATCCAAAGTTATGTTGGTTCATGTTTGGCTATGCAACATTTCTGATAATAGGGGGTCAATTTAATGTGAGATGAAAGGTGTATTAAAACCAATGGGTTATGACATCTGTCTTGTTTTGGTAAAAAAGGACACAAGAGATCTTATAGCATCGTGTACAGGGTGATTTTTTTTTTGACGTTTGTAACAAAAACATTGCAACAGCAAGAGAAATCTAACAGTGTACTTGAGTTATCTCTAAAGATCGTGGAGAACCCATTGGTGTTGTTATGGGTGTTTATGAATCATTTTAGGTAATCTTTTCGTCAGTTTCAATTATAATGTATAACAATTGTTGTTTAGCTGTAAATTTTAGACGCATGTTACTTGTTCTTGTTCTTTTTTTGTTTTTGCGAAGATTGAATCGAATCTGGGATCATCTATTTTTGAGTATGTCACAACACTTCAAATCAAGCCTTCTTTTTTATTTTTGTCGTGTTTAAATAAAGACCACTTCCAACATCAGCCTGAAGACAGTCTGAATACATTGTGTTGTTCCTTTTTTAGATATTTTTTATTTGAAGGTAAGTAATTTTTACGTGAAACGAACAGCAAAGACCTGACCGCCCGACAAGTGAAAGCAAACTGTCATAATTTTAGTTCAATAAAAAACGATGTTGATTTTAGTTCCAGATCACTGCAAAGCAAAATTTTATGTTTTTTTTTTTGCGAAAACGTAAAATTTGCGAAAAGTCTACAGCCCAATAATTGTAGTACAATATGGAATCCAGGTTCCAGGTAAGAACAGTTTTTTCTTTAAAGTTGACTCAAGTTCGTAATTGGACTTTTCGTGCCTATGCAATGGATTTTTTTTTCATCTATGCAAACGTCCAATTCAACTTCACTTTGGAGTAAAAACAGCAAAGAAGCGATGTTCCAAAATGTCACCCTGTATACTAAAAAATCACCCTGTATACGATGCTATAAAATCTCTACTGTTCCTCTTGACCAAAAGAAAACAGATGTCATTACATACTAATTTCATTACACCTCTCATTTCACAATGAATTGATCCGAGATTATCAGAAATGTTGCATTGCCATGCATAAAGCAACATTAACATTGGATTAAAACTTTCATTATATTATTGCAAATATGGTATGTTTTCAATCTTCACAATATAGGCAATTAGTTTATCAAAGAAATACTTGAATTTAAATTTTTACCGTTCTTTTTTGGCCCACAGTGTACTTTTGTTGCTCAAAGGCGGCTATAAGGAGGTGTTTGGTGTTCTTAGAGTTGGCAATACCGTCGGAAAAACAAGGTTCCCTTAATTTTTAAATGGACACGTTAAAGTTGTTAAAATACCCGGTAATTTACGGAGCCTATATTATTCTTATGGGTAATTAATAGCGTAATTTACCGATACATTTCCGCATAAGATTAACATGGACTCCGTAAATTACCGCAGTAATTTAACATCTCTGGGAAAGGTCAATATTATTTCTGTTTTCTTGTAAATTTTTTACAAATTTTTATGGTATTAAGTACTAATGCAGCGCTACCCAAATCCCAAAGTTTTTGAGTGTGTTTGTCCTATTTGTTTAAATGTCATTGTTCTAAGAAACAAACTTATTTCTCTACTAGACATTTTTTAAGTGATTCATGATCAAATTCTAATTAGAATGGAACCTTAAACAATCAGATCATACCTGGATCAAAAATACGATAGATAACTTATTCTGGTCAGTTATACTTATGTCGAAGTAATCTTCACAACAAAAAACAATTGTGTTGGCCGCTATTTATTTCATTTGAATTTCTACGAGTCAGTCTCAACCACTTTCTTCGCAGTTTCAAATCTTCCGGAACAGCTACAAATAGTTTATCCAGAGTTTTTATTGGCGTATTTCTGCATTGTGGATTTATACACTATTTGTAACCCATTTTTAAGTAGAAATTGTGAAAACAACATATCATACAACACAATTTACCAAACGGCGACGATGCCGATGCTTACAGACCATATGGGCCGATTGGACATCTAGTATCGTGTGACGTCACAAGAATCACGTGATCTACGTACAACAGAAAGTACCGTTTTGGCGGAAGTTTTTGTGATTCATTTTTTAACGCTGATTTTTATGAAGTATTGAGGAAATAATTACGAAAAATAATGCGTTTTCAAAGTAGAGTGAAGGAACAAACACACTAAGATGGTTTTCCAATAATAATCAAATATCCTATCGCCCATACAACCACATATACATATTAATTTTCCAAACAGATTTTAATGAATAGCTATTAGCAATCTCCTGTGGTATGAGTAACCCCAAACGGCATTAATGAGTTAACACGGTTATTATGGTAAATAGGCTTAAATCTTATTACACACCCACACCCACACACATACACACACACATGCATATACAACCCGGAACTGGAGTGCAATTTCGCACGTATTGTTCCTACTAATTTCCGCGGCACAGAGGCGCTATCGATTCCGTGTTTCGAATCATTATCATATTGAAAATTAATGGCGACCGAAATTGCCACCAATCAGGCTGGTGGCGTGGGCTGGTAGGAACTGCTTAGATCTGTGAACCGGCAGTGAGTTCCAATTGCATGTACAATTACGAGACGGTGGCGGCGGCGACGGTGGCGGCAGATCGCACATTGCATAGCAATCGACTTGCACCAACAAAAATCGCTAACGCAATTGGACATGTTAGGAGCGTTTCGCTTAGTTTCGACCCGATGCGAGTTATACGGTATTTGGTACGTGTCTCGAGTACGCTAAATCGTCGGTGGAGGTCATCGATTCAGAGGCTTGGTTGGCTATTAGGTGAACATTAAATTTGTAAACGCCCGAGGAAGTGTAACCGCGTCATGCTTCGACAGAATAATTTCCATCCATAATAAATCCCCATACCGCTACGATCTTGGGCAGGTGTATCCCACTTCTGAAGTTAGAAACTAACGCAAATTACCATGTACCGTTTACTTAGCTACGAACACAAACCTCAGTTATCGCACTGTCGATGATTTTGGTTACCAACGGTTGCCATTATGTCACCAAAACAGGTTAAAAAAACGATTAGTCGATTATGAAACAAAGTGTAGAAATGGTAACACACAAAATTTACCCACAATTTAATCTATTGCAGGGCCGACAACAGAACGTTGTTATGCAAAAGTGTTTTAGTTTATAGTTAAGCATGGTTAAGTGATTGAAGGTGATTCAAATTATAGTTCATCTAGTTGAGATTATAACTACTACAAAATCTGCTGTTATTTCGTTTCTTGGAATTTTATTATAATCACATTGCACAGGAAAATACAAAATATTAGTAATTTTATACAATTACTTGAAAGCGCGATAGTAGAGGTAATTTAATTAGACCCTATTTGATCATATTTATCTATATACTATTTGTTACGGTTATCAAGATATTGGGTGGTATGAATGAAAATGAATACAAACTGTGTGCTCAATATTCTGAAGTAAATTCGACAAATCATAAAGTCATCGTCTGGAGCATATGCTCCAGATTAAAAACAGTTCACGCCTCAATCGCTACAGTTTAATTTTTGTTTGTAAAGTATTATAAACAAAGAACGACCATCTGCTCCAAAAAACGTAGATTTTTATATGGCATTCGACGGAGATTGAATAGAAGGATGGTTCTCAGCAGAACCCATCTTTTGTGAAGAGTTTTGGAAAAGAATGGGTGATTTCGTTATCAAATTGATACAAAACGTGTGTTTTTAAGATATGTGAATAGATATTAAGCTTTGAAACTAGAAGTTGTTAGGCGTTTTTGATAGATGTTCTGTGCTGAATACGAATCCGGTACAAAAAATTGGCAAGTATTTGTTTATTTTGTTTCTGAAAGCGCGTACACTAGTACTAATAAACTCCGTCCTTATTTCAAGTTCAGGTAAAAATTTCCTGTGAGAATTTTTCAAGGATTCTCTGAAATCCAGTCCATCCGTTATACATTTTTTCATTCTCAAAAAAATAGCAGTTCTGGTCTATATTGTTTTACTCAGGGTAGTTCAACTGGGCTATATTTATTTAGAATGCAATGATCCCCCCAAATCGTTTCCAAATCCAAAAAAAGTAGACACGTATTTTTTTTCTTTGAAGTTTTGATTCCTAATGGTGCCTGTCGAGGCCTCAAATTTACATAAGAAAATGCTTGGGAAAAATACATTTTTTGGTATTTTTTCCAATAAATTTTCGGTGTTTGGGAAAACTTGAGACTAAAGTTATGGAACTTGTAGAGGACGTTCCAAGGAAGAATTTGACTTATCATACATATGGAGTTGATGCCTCCAACCCACCCCGACAGTGCCCTGAAAACTACCCTTAAATGAAAAAATGTAGATTCTTCACAAAATTAACATAACTATTTCATTATCTTTTTCTCTCACAAAAATCATTATTATAAGTCTAGTGGGATGTTTATAAACATTTGTCAGTTAATTTCTATTTGTTTAAACAAATTTAATTTTTCGAAATTAATAGTATTCCTCGAAAATCCGTCTGAATTGTGTTTTCTGATTTCGATATGGCAGTTTATTACCTTAGAGTGAAATCATTCATTAAAAAAATCCTCCTATTGTTTAAATATTAAATTATTATTCATTTTCAAAATTTTCTAAATCTGGTAGAAAAGTTTTAACATTTTTGTGAAAAGAACTTATAAATTTTATGTTTGAGATATCCCAAGTGATACCATTTATATTTTGGGATGATTTCCATTGTTTAAATAATAAAATATTATTCGCTTTCAATATCATTTATACGAAAAAATTTTATTGATTAAAATAATTTTTTTAGGGAAATTGGGACGTTAATTTTGTTTTTAAATATTAATTTTCCACCAACAACTTCGTTTGTTTATGCAAATGTGGGTTTATTAGATAATATAGGCAAGGTATCTCGAACATAAAATTTATAAGTTCATTTCACAAAAACGCTGACTTTTCTATCATAATTAGAAAAAATCTGATGTGGCCAGGCACATGACTTTATCATACAATATATAAAATTAATAGTTTTGCTCCATGAGAATCTATTTGACTGATATCAGTCGTGTCCGAGAACTTATCAAAATAAAAACAAAAAAATTACTCTAGAGTCTAATTACACGTAATTGCAGCAAATCCAACTCAACAAAACATTGCACATGCCCACAAAAAATAAAAATTAAAACAGCCGCCGATGTGCGCTGAATGCCTAAAGTCCCCCCTGTTGAGCAAACAGATAACACTTCACCTTTCCCCCAAAACTGGTTAACGATAATTTTTTCATATCTTCCCTGAGACCCAGTGTATATGTGACTGACCTGCTAAGATAATTGCCGTTTATACAGCTCAGCGCGATGGCCAGGTGGAGCAAACAAACCACTGAATCTTAAATTAAGGTTATGGACATCCGTTCTACAGCGTATCTTCCGCATGAGGTATTGTGGGATCCTCTTGGATAGCAACTTATGAGATAATATTGCTGCATGAAACACCCTAGTGTTATCCATGTTTAACCACCCCGAGTCGCCCAGCCCATTGGATACATGATCATACTTCCTCAAACCAAAAACAAACAGAACACATGCAGTTTGGACACGCTGAATACGCTGCCTATCCGACGCCGTCAGGCAAGGACCGTACACGGTATCACAATAAGAAATCTTTTTAGTATTGACAGTAGATATAGTGAGAGTGAGATATTGTCAAAACAGCAGCATTTGACACTACCGGTACTGTTATTAGACCGAAAATTTGAAAAATCCTGGCTACTATGTAATTTCATATCAATGCAGATGCGACCGATCTCGATCAAATAGAATTTGCTCTTGAAGCTAAACTATTAATTTTACCCAAAAATGTCATAGGCATAAATTACTCAAAATTTACTCTACTTTAATTTATGATTTAACTATTTTGTCGAAATTACAGAAATAGCGGCTCATTTGCAAAATCCTTGAAAAAGGCTTAGAATAAACTACCAGTTCCTTTGGACCCTTTTTAACCAAAAGCTTTTCAGCTCTAAGTTAGGTCATGAAACTTCTAATTATGAACTTTCGTCCCGATACCTTTAGTAGTTTTTCCGGAATCATCGCCACAAAAATCGTTTACACACACACGCACGCACGCACACTCACACACACAGACATTTTTTTGTACCTTGGTCAAAAATGTTCAGGGGACCCAAAAAGACCTATTTCCGCTAAAATCTCAATTTTTTTTTCGGCATGATTACAATACTTTAGCATACTGCGTATGATAAAGTAAAAATCAAAAATGGTTATATTTCGGTATAGAAAATGTTAGGTTGATACCACTTCTACGAAATGTCAAGTTTAAAAAGCTAATTCAAATTCTGACAGATTTATAGTCGAGGGTTCTCCGAGTGTGACAGCGTGGTGACAGCCATAGACATTTCTGTGGTGACAGCACAAAAAAAAATATTTGTCAAAATCCTGGCTACTATGTAGCATATCAATGCAGATGCGACCGATCTCGATCAAATAGAATTTGCTCTTGAAGCTAAACTATTAATTTTACCAAAACATGTCATAGGCATAAATTATTCAAAATTTCCTCTGCTTTAATTTATTATTTAACTATTTTGACGAAATTACAGAAATGGCGGCTCATTTCTAAAATCCTTGAAAAAGGCTTAGAATAAACTACCAGTTCCTTTGGACCCTTTTGAACCAAAAGCTTTTCAGCTCTAAGTTTGGTCATAAAACTTCTAAATATGAACTTTCGTCCCGATACCTTTAGTAGTTTCTCCGGAATCGTCTCCACAAAAATCGAGTACACACATACGCACACACACACACACACACATACACACACACACACAGACATTTTTTTGTACCTTGGTCAAAAATGTTCAGGGGACCCAAAAAGACCTATTTCCGCTAAAATCTCAATTTTTTTTTTCGGCATGATTACAATACTTTACCATACTGCGTATGATAAAGTAAAAAGTGAAAATGAATAATAATTGATTGTTTAAACAATAGGAAGAAATTTTTAAATGACTAAGGTCATTCTAAGATAATAAACTACCATTTCGACTTCAGAAAACAGAATTCAGACGGATTTTCGAGAAAAACGAACAATTTAAACAAATAGAAATTATTTAAACAAATGGTAATTAACTGACAAATGTTTATAACCATTCGACTAGACTTATTACTATGAGAAAAAAATAATGAAATGATTAGAACGGTCAATTTTCTGAAGAATGTAAATTGATTCCTATTAGGGTAGTTTTCAGGGCACTGTGGGGGTGGGTTGGGGGCATCAAATCCATCTGTATGATAGTTTAAATTCTTCCTTAGAAAGTCGTCTACAAGTTCTATAATTTTAGTCTTAAAATTTCCCAAACCCCGACCAATTATTCGAAAAATACCAAAAAATGTATTTTTCCCATGCATTTTCTTATGTAAATTTGAGGCCTGGACAGGTACCATTAAGAATCAAAATTTCAAAGAAAAAGAAAACGTCCACTTTTCTTGGATTTGGAAACGATTTGGGGGATCGTTGCTTTCTATCATCACAAAAATTTTTGCAATGCATTTTTGAACCACTCTACACTTAGGCCGTTCCCTGACGGACCGGTACGGTACCGGTACAACATTGTCTCGGTAAGCGCTCGACATGCCGAGCGACTGTCGCCGCCTTGTATTTCAATGGTCGGTCGCACACGGGTCTGCACGATGCGGCAGCAACACAACATGTATTCGATATGCCGCAAATCTGCACATTTTGAAGCGGTAAAGCAGCATTTACCGGTCAGAATTGTTGAACTACTGACGAGAGTGATAAAAAACAACTAAAACGAGCAGAGCCGTGCGAGAGTGATGTGCGGCACAGCATCGTTGCAACATATGTCGCACCCTTGTTGTGTCGCTACCGTACCGGCCCGTCAGGGAGGGGCCGTCTACATATATTATATTTTATATTCCATTCTGTACGGCTATTTTGCAATATTTGATTATGTACAGCGAAAAACTCCGATGACCAAGGTAGGTACTTTAAAATGGCTATGAAAGTATTTTTACATGAAATTCTTGGCATTTTGTTTGTGTCCTCAAACCCCGCAAAAGACTATCCTGAAACGAACCTTTGGAGCCAGAGTTAATATTTAGCGCAAGGAAATCAATTGAAAATGCCTAGTTCATTGTTTAAATATGGGTTGCTGTAGTGAAGAGATAAATATAAGTTTCTGACCAAAAGAGGTATAAAAGAAAACGTGCAGCCGTTTTCGATATATTTGTTTGCGCTAAGTGCGAATCCGGGCTCAGAACGTGCGCATTAAAATTATATCACTATAAAGTAGTGCTGTTACACTAATAATAATAACGACTGATAAAATTCTACCTTTACTATTGCTGTAAAAAATAAAACTAGGTTTCACACACCAGAAACATATTCATTAATTATTAAGGCTGTTATCGGTTTGTTTTGCGTCTTGAAACAGGGACAAACAATATTTATTTACAATTGCTGTACTCCAGTGAAGGAGCATTTTTAATAAAGTATGTATTTTTTAACTATTTTATTATCTGTATTAAGAATAACCGTCCAATACTTAGAATAAACAGTAAAATGTTATACAACAGTAAAACTGAAATTTTAATGGAGAAAGGTTGTTTGTCGGGCAATTCTGTCATACGAAGAAGCAACCGTAGAAACTTGTTTCGGACTAATAGTCCTCATCATACCGTACTGAGGAGCAATATGTGCCCATTCTCCTTGAATATCGCACCGTCGCGACGGTGAGATATTCAATCGACGTTTATCGACGCGTCGATAAACCAGTTTTCCATCTTTAAATTTTAAGACCAAAAATTGAAACACTTTTGTTTGTTAATTATGGACATTAATTATGGACATTAAGCAAAGCAGATTTGTTGAATAGCACTTAATAAATCCATCACTTGAAATATAAAAAATACCTAATACAAAACAAAAAGAAACTATATTAAAAGTTTATTCAAACATTATTTCAATTACAAGCAGAAGTTTTCAGTAATATTTAGTCAAATATACTTGAATTGACTGAATGTTATTGCAAATACGAGTAGTTAAAAACGCGCACAGCTTATTTTGGACCACAGTATGGTATCCTGCATATCGTTTGATGTAATAAACTTTTATTTAACCAATTAGTAAAATTAAAAAGTTAGTACTTCCTAACAAATTTCAATCTTAAATGACGCACCCTGTAGATGCATAACTATCAACCTAATTCGTTAATGTTATTTGCGCTGGTGTCGCAAACTCCAGACAGATTACAAACCGTCATTAATTTAAATAAGTTGTTTGATCGCGCACGCTGATAGCATAAATCGTGAGAGCGCCCCTGGCACGCGCCCTTCTTTACAGACGAGCTGAGATGGGCTGACGGGTCGATGGTAATTAATTAGTAGACTGTGCAAATATTGTGCAAATCGCGTTATAGTTTGAACTCGTAAAGTTATTATGATTAATGGGGAATTTATTTCCAAGCATAATAAAGCTGTACCAGCGTGCATAAGGGTTTAATTATAATAAATTAAAGTGTTCCTAGTACGGATTCCTTTTCATAACGCATGTATAATAGAAACGATATGTAGACCAATTGGAATTTACTATTTGTCCTATGTGCATTAGGGTGTATCGAAAATACGTTTTTTCTTTCGAAATTGAAAATTTCTAGTTGATAAAAAGGTGTCCCGAAGGAGGGTTATAATTTTCATTAAACATGGGATTTTATAGAAATTAATTAATTTGAGAAATTATAAACTTTAGGCCTTCTGCGGGAAACCTAAATATTTTTCAATTAGGTATATATGGGGTTCACAGAGACAACTTTTTATCAACATGGAATTTTGAATTTCGAAATATTTTTTTAGATACGCTCTAATGGGCATATGGTTCAAAATGCATAACATCAGTGGGCATTTGTAAATGCCATTGTAAAAACAAAATTACTTATGTAAAGGTATGCTGAATATTTGTGAAAGGTGAAAGTTAAAGATAATATTTTAAATTCATAAACTTGACCATTGAAGCAGTTTCACGAAAATATGCTTACTTACCAGTATAGCAAGCAGCACCAAAAGTATAACATCTTTCACGTACCTGAAACAAAAAGTACAAGTTAGTATTAAGGAAAAGTGGAAGAGGGGATCGTATGTGTACCACTTGAGTACAAAACATGCTGATACCAAAGACGAAAGAATGGTTTTATATGTTTATTGTTAAAATGGGTATATCGTGTATGTATAAGGTGAAACTAACAGGCCTCTTCACGTTGTAAAGTTGTAATCAGTACATAGGATACCAGTTTCGGTGTCAACAAACGATCTTCAGCCTAATCTGCACAAGAATGAAAACGGGAATGAAAGAAAAAAATAAACACACCTAAAAACAAACAGTTATAATAGAAAACGAACAAAAACTAAGCAGTCGAAAATAAAAAATCCTAAAAATATACTCACAGTCGATGTAATGCAAAGATAATCAGAAAAGCGAATATTGAGTCAACAAAAGTAAAAATAGTACCACCGCATGCCGACGAGCACTACGGTCAAACTATATAAACTATTTTATAACTTTGTTTTATGTCTCGGTCTAAATACCGAAATCGGAGTCCAGTATTTTAATTTACTTTGCAAAGTAAAGATACGTTTTATTTGCACCCTATTATGTTTATTATCGAAAATTCCTACAAAATCAAGGAGACACAAAATATCACTGAATCTTCGACACTAAGCATTACTGTGATTCTACACATTTATTTTTTTCAAGAAGCATGTTTTTAAAATGTTCTGTTAACGGAACAATAATTACGGAACTTTTTAACATATAGAGGGGGAATAGGTTTTTAACAAATAGAGGGGGAACATATTTTCTTGGAAAAATCACGAAAATATGTAACATACAACGTAAAGATTAAAATTAAATGCAAACACTTTTTAGGTTCACTATTAAAATAAATAGCTATATTTTGCTTCCTGAAGGAAGCTTTCACGATGGCAGTATGATACTCATGACTAGAGTAAGGATTCTAATCATTTTTATTGGGCAGCATTTGGCGCTATTTTTATTTTGCTTATTTTGGTATTTCCCGCCAGTTGCAGATTCATGCATATTTTGCCTTTTCCCTTCATATCTAAAACATTTAAGGGTTTTTTAGAGTGTTTATACCCGTTTTTAGCGGGTTAGAACGAAGGTAACAAAAAACAAAATAAACCAAACAGACTCGATCACTGCCGTGTGTACGCCGACTGGCTGGCGTCAGGCTGAGCATTGTGATTGGTGTATTTCTAGATGTCGTAGGTCTGCGAATTTGAGTCTCAAAAATCGCCTAAAATCGCCTCTAATGCATTGTGATATATACCAGCTATAAACGTGCGCACAACTCAAAAGTTTTTCGACTTTGTAGTGTATTTGAAATGGTAAATATTAAGGATGATAAATGGCTGTCTACCAAATAGATAAAAAAAATCCAAATTTATTGTTCAAAACAATCAAATATTCTGCAGAATGTGCATGAAAACAGTTACAATTATTTATTTTACGATTTGTGTCTTGGTAGTGATTATTTTGATTTTAGGCCTATTTTGTTATATTTTGTCGCTTTACTTCACAGTATTAAAATAAAAATACTTAGGTTTAACATTCACTTATTAGCCATACTACATATTACTTTCAGTAATACATATTAACTTAATTCTTCTTTTTTGTTCAATTTGTTCAACTACATTTAAATATAGAGAGAATTTGGACTAAGAAGAATTTATCACGTGTTTAAATCTGCGCCGAAGAATGCAAGCACATATGCACTCGTTTTTGTCGACTTAAGTACCTAATTAAAAATATGTGCTTTTTATGTTTGAATACAAAAGTTGTATAATTATTTTATTATTACGGAAATAATTGTGGGCTGCAAATTTACAGGACTCACTATAGATTTTTAAAATCATGGAGCAACCTATGTTAAAAAATATATAGAAAATAATGGCATTGGGATGTAAAATTTGAATAAATGGATAATTACAACCGTGTGTTTGACCCAGGGACCTACAGACCTAATTTAATTAGATTCTTTTAGGATGAGATGGATTAGGGTTAGTTTCTTATTGTTTAGTAATTTATTCTCAGAATATTAAATCATATAATGCAGGGATAATGGTAGCCATTATCAATAAATTTTAAAGTTCATTCCCCTGCCATGTCAATAGATACTATTTTTATTATTTTTTTCTATGTTCGTGCAAAACTATTTAATTTGTATGAAATAAGTTATCTGATTATTTAGTATAACAAATTCGGTACATGGGCATGTGGGGTTTACATTTTTTACACTAGTTATAAATCAGTGCGTAATTCATGACTCTTTTTCTTGTTCACCTGTCCTTTCGTTACATCAAAAGTCAGGGTGGTGCAAGTGCACTAGGGCTTCCAATCCCGGACAATATACTAATCCCGGGATTTCGGGATTAAAGATTTTGTAATCCCGGGATCCCGGGATTGATCCCGGGATTCATGAGAAAAGCGCAAATTGCCGCATCAAAAAGAGGCGTTCTGATGACAAATCCAGTCACTCAGAAACGCTTAAAATATATTTTTTTGGATAATATCTTTTACCCCGAAACTTGATCAACGTTTTCAAATTTTACAAGTAAACAATCAAAATTGACGGTTTTAAAGGTAAAAGGTGTCAAAGTGTGCGTATTGACATCAATAATAAACAAAATATATACTCTATTAGATAATAACATAGCATGACTACATTAGAACGCACTATCTCCCAAAAAGCTACAATTGTTTTTGCGTTCTAAATTTAGCACTTTTAGATAGAAAGAAATTGAACATTGCAACCGTTGGTGATAGAAAGTCGGCAAAAACCCAACTACCTTCAATCAAATTAAGGTTGTGGTTCTTGATACAACTTTTGACGCTGATTACGCCGGTATAGTTTGATTTTAGTTATTTGGAACGGTTCGGCAGTTATTACGCTCCCAATTATCAAAAAAGATGCTAAAAACAACCATTTTACTATGTTAGAAACTTTGAACGCAAACTGTGTCCGATCTAATCAACCGATGTTGACGGTTAAAACGGTATCGGATGGGAAATTGGCCGAGGAATTCATTTCTGAAAGCCGCGTTGCCCTAAGGTGTTCGGTTCGCGAGAAAAACGCGATAAACCCCGGAAATTATAGTTTCCCACTTTCTAGCCAACCCGTACACGCTACGGGAAAACCGAGCTCACCGTTGAATTCAGCACATCCCAATGCATAAACATAACTACATTAGAATGCTCTATCTCTCAAAAAGTTATAATTGTTTTTTCGTTCTAAATTTAGCACTTTTAGATAGAAAAAAATTGAACATTGCAACCGTTGGGGATAGAAAGGTTTACCCTCTAACAAATGATAGCTCTCGTTGAGTCTATCAAAAATATATATACTTTTATATGCATAAGATTTACCATTTTCATGTTATGTGGTCCATTTCGCTTATTTTTGTATTATTTTAAAAACCGTAATTTCAGCACAACTCGGTAACCAGTAGAGACAGAGACTTTTCCTATGTCAATTTGTAATCAGCGCACCCACTTTAGTAAGATAGCAAAGGTTTCATGTTGATCCGGGTCCTTGTTTTTGAGATAGGTGTGCTACTTCAAAATTATTGTTTAAAATATGTGATTTCTCACAAAATTTTAGCCAGTCGGCAAAAACCCAACCACCTTCAATCAAATTAAGGTTGCGGTTCTTGATACAATTTTTGACGCTGATTACGCCGGTATAGTTTGATTTTACTTATTTGGAACGGTTCGGCAGTTATTACGCTCCCAATTATCAAAAATGATGCTAAAAACAACCATTTTACTATGTTAGAAACTTTGACCGAAAACTGTGTCCGATCTAATGGACCGATGTTGACGTTTCAAACGGTATCGGATGGGAAATTGGCCGAGGAATTCATTTCTGAAAGCCGCGTTGCTCTAAAGTATTCGGTTCGCGAGAAAAACGCGATAAACCGCGGAAATTATAGTTTCCCACTTTCTAGCCAACCCGTACACGCTACGGGAAAACCGAGCTCACCGTTGAATTCAGCACATCCCAATGCATAAGCATAACTACATTAGAACGCTCTATCTCTCAAAAAGTTATAATTGTTTTTTCGTTCTAAATTTAGCACTTTTAGATAGAAAAAAAATTAACATTGCAACCGTTGGGGATAGAAAGGTTTACCCTCTAACAAATGATAGCTCTCGTTGAGTCTATCAAAAATATATATACTTTTATATGCATAAGATTTACCATTTTCATGGTATGTGGTCCATTTCGTTTATTTTGGTATTATTTTAAAAACCGTAATTTCAGCACAACTCGGTAACCAGTAGAGACAGAGACTTTTCCTATGTCAATTTGTAATCAGCGCACCCATTTTAGTAAGATAGCAAAGGTTTCATGTTGAACCGAGTCCTTGTTTTTGAGATAGGTGTGCTACTTCAAAATTATTGTTTAAAATATGTGATTTCTCACAAAATTTTAGCCAGTCGGGAAAAACCCAACTACCTTCAATCAAATTAAGGTTGTGGTTCTTTATACAATTTTTGACGCTGATTACGCCGGTATAGTTTGATTTTACTTATTTGGAACGGTTCGGCAGTTATTACGCTCCCAATTATCAAAAATGATGCTAAAAACAACCATTTTACTATGTTAGAAACTTTGACCGCAAACTGTGTCCGATCTAATCGACCGATGTTGACGTTTCAAACGGTATCGGATGGGAAATTGGCCGAGGAATTCATTTCTGAAAGCCGCGTTGCTCTAAAGTATTCGGTTCGCGAGAAAAACGCGATAAACCACGGAAATTATAGTTTCCCACTTTCTAGCCAACCCGTACACGCTACGGGAAAACCGAGCTCACCGTTGAATTCAGCACGTCCCAATGCATAAGCATAACTACATTAGAACGCTCTATCTCTCAAAAAGTTATAATTATTTTTTCGTTCTAAATTTAGCACTTTTAGATAGAAAAAAATTGAACATTGCAACCGTTGGGGATAGAAACGTTTACCCTCTAACAAATGATAGCTCTCGTAGAGTCTATCAAAAATATATATACTTTTATATGCATAAGATTTACCATTTTCATGTTATGTGGTCCATTTCGCTTATTTTTGTAATATTTTAAAAACCGTAATTTCAGCACAACTCGGTAACCAGTAGAGACAGAGACTTTTCCTATGTCAATTTGTAATCAGCGCACCCATTTTAGTAAGATAGCAAAGGTTTCATGTTGAACCGAGTCCTTGTTTTTGAGATAGGTGTGCTACTTCAAAATTATTGTTTAAAATATGTGATTTCTCACAAAATTTTAGCCAGTCGGCAAAAACCCAACTACCTTCAATCAAATTAAGGTTGTGGTTCTTGATACAATTTTTGACGCTGATTACGCCGGTATAGTTTGATTTTACTTATTTGGAACGGTTCGGCAGTTATTACGCTCCCAATTATCAAAAATGATGCTAAAAACAACCATTTTACTATGTTAGAAACTTTGACCGCAAACTGTGTCCGATCTAATGCCCGATGTTGACGTTTCAAACGGTATCGGATGGGAAATTGGCCGAGGAATTCATTTCTGAAAGCCGAGTTGCTCTAAAGTATTCGGTTCGCGAGAAAAACGCGATAAACCGCGGAAATTATAGTTTCCCACTTTCTAGCCAACCCGTACACGCTACGGGAAAACCGAGCTCACCGTTGAATTCAGCACATCCCAATGCATAAGCATAACTACATTAGAACGCTCTATCTCTCAAAAAGTTATAATTGTTTTTTCGTTCTAAATTTAGCACTTTTAGATAGAAAAAAATTAAACATTGCAACCGTTGGGGATAGAAAGGTTTACCCTCTAACAAATGATAGCTCTCGTTGAGTCTATCAAAAATATATATACTTTTATATGCATAAGATTTACCATTTTCATGTTATGTGGTCCATTTTGCTTATTTTTGTATTATTTTAAAAACCGTAATTTCAGCACAACTCGGTAACCAGTAGAGACAGAGACTTTTCCTATGTCAATTTGTAATCAGCGCACCCATTTTAGTAAGATAGCAAAGGTTTCATGTTGATCCGGGTCCTTGTTTTTGAGATAGGTGTGCTACCTCAAAATTATTGTTTAAAATATGTGATTTCTCACAAAATTTTAGCCAGTCGGCAAAAACCCAACCACCTTCAATCAAATTAAGGTTGTAGTTCTTGATACAATTTTTGACGCTGATTACGCCGGTATAGTTTGATTTTACTTATTTGGAACGGTTCGGCAGTTATTACGCTCCCAATTATCAAAAATGATGCTAAAAACAACCATTTTACTATGTTAGAAACTTTGACCGCAAACTGTGTCCGATCTAATGGACCGATGTTGACGTTTCAAACGGTATCGGATGGGAAATTGGCCGAGGAA
This sequence comes from Melinopterus prodromus, assembly GCA_964023965.1. Taxonomy (NCBI): domain Eukaryota; kingdom Metazoa; phylum Arthropoda; class Insecta; order Coleoptera; family Scarabaeidae; genus Melinopterus; species Melinopterus prodromus. The sequence goes on along the minus strand of OZ030390.1, from coordinate 15,751,676 downwards.
TTCATTTCTGAAAGCCGCGTTGCTCTAAAGTATTCGGTTCGCGAGAAAAACGCGATAAACCGCGGAAATTATAGTTTCCCACTTTCTAGCCAACCCGTACACGCTACGGGAAAACCGAGCTCACCGTTGAATTCAGCACATCCCAATGCATAAGCATAACTACATTAGAACGCTCTATCTCTCAAAAAGTTATAATTGTTTTTTCGTTCTAAATTTAGCACTTTTAGATAGAAAAAAATTGAACATTGCAACCGTTGGGGATAGAAAGGTTTACCCTCTAACAAATGATAGCTATCGTTGAGTCTATCAAAAATATATATACTTTTATATGCATAAGATTTACCATTTTCATGGTATGTGGTCCATTTCGTTTATTTTGGTATTATTTTAAAAACCGTAATTTCAGCACAACTCGGTAACCAGTAGAGACAGAGACTTTTCCTATGTCTATTTGTAATCAGCGCACCCATTTTAGTAAGATAGCAAAGGTTTCATGTTGATCCGGGTCCTTGTTTTTGAGATAGGTGTGCTACTTCAAAATTATTGTTTAAAATATGTGATTTCTCACAAAATTTTAGCCAGTCGGCAAAAACCCAACTACCTTCAATCAAATTAAGGTTGTGGTTCTTGATACAATTTTTGACGCTGATTACGCCGGTATAGTTTGATTTTACTTATTTGGAACGGTTCGGCAGTTATTACGCTCCCAATTATCAAAAATCATGCTAAAAACAACCATTTTACTATGTTAGAAACTTTGACCGCAAACTGTGTCCGATCTAATGGACCGATGTTGACGTTTCAAACGGTATAGGATGGGAAATTGGCCAAGGAATTCATTTCTGAAAGCCGCGTTGCTCTAAAGTATTCGGTTCGCGAGAAAAACGCGATAAACCGCGGAAATTATAGTTTCCCACTTTCTAGCCAACCCGTACACGCTACGGGAAAACCGAGCTCACCGTTGAATTCAGCACGTCCCAATGCATAAGCATAACTACATTAGAACGCTCTATCTCTCAAAAAGTTATAATTGTTTTTTCGTTCTAAATTTAGCACTTTTAGATAGAAAAAAATTGAACATTGCAACCGTTGGGGATAGAAACGTTTACCCTCTAACAAATGATAGCTCTCGCTGAGTCTATCAAAAATATATATACTTTTATTTGCATAAGATTTACCATTTTCATGTTATGTGGTCCATTTCGCTTCTTTTTGTATTATTTTAAAAACCGTAATTTCAGCACAACTCGGTGACCAGTAGAGACAGAGACTTTTCCTATGTCAATTTGTAATCAGCGCACCCATTTTAGGAAGGTAGCAAATGTTTCATGTTGATCCGGGTCCTTGTTTTTGAGATAGGTGTGCTACTTCAAAATTATTGTTTAAAATATGTGATTTCTCACAAAATTTTAGCCAGTCGGCAAAAACCCAACCACCTTCAATCAAATTAAGGTTGTAGTTCTTGATACAATTTTTGACGCTGATTACGCCGGTATAGTTTGATTTTACTTATTTGGAACGGTTCGGCAGTTATTACGCTCCCAATTATCAAAAATGATGCTAAAAACAACCATTTTACTATGTACCACTTTCTAGCCAACCCGTACACGCTACGGGAAAACCGAGCTCACCGTTGAATTCAGCACATCCCAATGCATAAGCATAACTACATTAGAACGCTCTATCTCTCAAAAAGTTATAATTGTTTTTTCGTTCTAAATTTAGCACTTTTAGATAGAAAAAAATTGAACATTGCAACCGTTGGGGATAGAAAGGTTTACCCTCTAACAAATGATAGCTATCGTTGAGTCTATCAAAAATATATATACTTTTATATGCATAAGATTTACCATTTTCATGGTATGTGGTCCATTTCGTTTATTTTGGTATTATTTTAAAAACCGTAATTTCAGCACAACTCGGTAACCAGTAGAGACAGAGACTTTTCCTATGTCTATTTGTAATCAGCGCACCCATTTTAGTAAGATAGCAAAGGTTTCATGTTGATCCGGGTCCTTGTTTTTGAGATAGGTGTGCTACTTCAAAATTATTGTTTAAAATATGTGATTTCTCACAAAATTTTAGCCAGTCGGCAAAAACCCAACTACCTTCAATCAAATTAAGGTTGTGGTTCTTGATACAATTTTTGACGCTGATTACGCCGGTATAGTTTGATTTTACTTATTTGGAACGGTTCGGCAGTTATTACGCTCCCAATTATCAAAAATCATGCTAAAAACAACCATTTTACTATGTTAGAAACTTTGACCGCAAACTGTGTCCGATCTAATGGACCGATGTTGACGTTTCAAACGGTATAGGATGGGAAATTGGCCAAGGAATTCATTTCTGAAAGCCGCGTTGCTCTAAAGTATTCGGTTCGCGAGAAAAACGCGATAAACCGCGGAAATTATAGTTTCCCACTTTCTAGCCAACCCGTACACGCTACGGGAAAACCGAGCTCACCGTTGAATTCAGCACGTCCCAATGCATAAGCATAACTACATTAGAACGCTCTATCTCTCAAAAAGTTATAATTGTTTTTTCGTTCTAAATTTAGCACTTTTAGATAGAAAAAAATTGAACATTGCAACCGTTGGGGATAGAAACGTTTACCCTCTAACAAATGATAGCTCTCGCTGAGTCTATCAAAAATATATATACTTTTATTTGCATAAGATTTACCATTTTCATGTTATGTGGTCCATTTCGCTTCTTTTTGTATTATTTTAAAAACCGTAATTTCAGCACAACTCGGTGACCAGTAGAGACAGAGACTTTTCCTATGTCAATTTGTAATCAGCGCACCCATTTTAGGAAGGTAGCAAATGTTTCATGTTGATCCGGGTCCTTGTTTTTGAGATAGGTGTGCTACTTCAAAATTATTGTTTAAAATATGTGATTTCTCACAAAATTTTAGCCAGTCGGCAAAAACCCAACCACCTTCAATCAAATTAAGGTTGTAGTTCTTGATACAATTTTTGACGCTGATTACGCCGGTATAGTTTGATTTTACTTATTTGGAACGGTTCGGCAGTTATTACGCTCCCAATTATCAAAAATGATGCTAAAAACAACCATTTTACTATGTTAGAAACTTTGACCGCAAACTGTGTCCGATCTAATGGACCGATGTTGACGTTTCAAACGGTATCGGATGGGAAATTGGCCGAGGAATTCATTTCTGAAAGCCGCGTTGCTCTAAAGTATTCGGTTCGCGAGAAAAACGCGATAAACCGCGGAAATTATAGTTTCCCACTTTCTAGCCAACCCGTACACGCTACGGGAAAACCGAGCTCACCGTTGAATTCAGCACATCCCAATGCATAAGCATAACTACATTAGAACGCTCTATCTCTCAAAAAGTTATAATTGTTTTTTCGTTCTAAATTTAGCACTTTTAGATAGAAAAAAATTGAACATTGCAACCGTTGGGGATAGAAAGGTTTACCCTCTAACAAATGATAGCTCTCGTTGAGTCTATCAAAAATATATATACTTTTATATGCATAAGATTTACCATTTTCATGGTATGTGGTCCATTTCGTTTATTTTGGTATTATTTTAAAAACCGTAATTTCAGCACAACTCGGTAACCAGTAGAGACAGAGACTTTTCCTATGTCAATTTGTAATCAGCGCACCCATTTTAGTAAGATAGCAAAGGTTTCATGTTGAACCGAGTCCTTGTTTTTGAGATAGGTGTGCTACTTCAAAATTATTGTTTAAAATATGTGATTTCTCACAAAATTTTAGCCAGTCGGCAAAAACCCAACTACCTTCAATCAAATTAAGGTTGTGGTTCTTGATACAATTTTTGACGCTGATTACGCCGGTATAGTTTGATTTTACTTATTTGGAACGGTTCGGCAGTTATTACGCTCCCAATTATCAAAAATGATGCTAAAAACAACCATTTTACTATGTTAGAAACTTTGACTGCAAACTGTGTCCGATCTAATCGACCGATGTTGACGTTTCAAACGGTATCGGATGGGAAATTGGCCGAGGAATTCATTTCTGAAAGCCGCGTTGCTCTAAAGTATTCGGTTCGCGAGAAAAACGCGATAAACCACGGAAATTATAGTTTCCCACTTTCTAGCCAACCCGTACACGCTACGGGAAAACCGAGCTCACCGTTGAATTCAGCACATCCCAATGCATAAGCATAACTACATTAGAACGCTCTATCTCTCAAAAAGTTATAATTGTTTTTTCGTTCTAAATTTAGCACTTTTAGATAGAAAAAAATTGAACATTGCAACCGTTGGGGATAGAAAGGCTTACCCTCTAACAAATGATAGCTCTCGTTGAGTCTATCAAAAATATATATACTTTTACATGCATAAGATTTACCATTTTCATGTTATGTGGTCTATTTCGCTTATTTTGGTATTATTTTAAAAACCGTAATTTCAGCACAACTCGGTAACCAGTAGAGACAGAGACTTTTCCTATGTCTATTTGTAATCAGCGCACCCATTTTAGTAAGATAGCAAAGGTTTCATGTTGATCCGGGTCCTTGTTTTTGAGATAGGTGTGCTACTTCAAAATTATTGTTTAAAATATGTGATTTCTCACAAAATTTTAGCCAGTCGGCAAAAACCCAACTACCTTCAATCAAATTAAGGTTGTGGTTCTTGATACAATTTTTGACGCTGATTACGCCGGTATAGTTTGATTTTACTTATTTGGAACGGTTCGGCAGTTATTACGCTCCCAATTATCAAAAATCATGCTAAAAACAACCATTTTACTATGTTAGAAACTTTGACCGCAAACTGTGTCCGATCTAATGGACCGATGTTGACGTTTCAAACGGTATAGGATGGGAAATTGGCCAAGGAATTCATTTCTGAAAGCCGCGTTGCTCTAAAGTATTCGGTTCGCGAGAAAAACGCGATAAACCGCGGAAATTATAGTTTCCCACTTTCTAGCCAACCCGTACACGCTACGGGAAAACCGAGCTCACCGTTGAATTCAGCACGTCCCAATGCATAAGCATAACTACATTAGAACGCTCTATCTCTCAAAAAGTTATAATTGTTTTTCGTTCTAAATTTAGCACTTTTAGATAGAAAAAAATTGAACATTGCAACCGTTGGGGATAGAAACGTTTACCCTCTAACAAATGATAGCTCTCGTTGAGTCTATCAAAAATATATATACTTTTATTTGCATAAGATTTACCATTTTCATGTTATGTGGTCCATTTCGCTTCTTTTTGTATTATTTTAAAAACCGTAATTTCAGCACAACTCGGTGACCAGTAGAGACAGAGACTTTTCCTATGTCAATTTGTAATCAGCGCACCCATTTTAGGAAGGTAGCAAATGTTTCATGTTGATCCGGGTCCTTGTTTTTGAGATAGGTGTGCTACTTCAAAATTATTGTTTAAAATATGTGATTTCTCACAAAATTTTAGCCAGTCGGCAAAAACCCAACTACCTTCAATCAAATTAAGGTTGTGGTTCTTTATACAATTTTTGACGCTGATTACGCAGGCATAGTTTGATTTTACTTATTTGGAACGGTTCGGCAGTTATTACGCTCCCAATTATCAAAAATGATGCTAAAAACAACCATTTTACTATGTTAGAAACTTTGACCGCAAACTGTGTCCGATCTAATCGACCGATGTTGACGTTTCAAACGGTATCGGATGGGAAATTGGCCGAGGAATTCATTTCTGAAAGCCGCGTTGCTCTAAAGTATTCGGTTCGCGAGAAAAACGCGATAAACCACGGAAATTATAGTTTCCCACTTTCTAGCCAACCCGTACACGCTACGGGAAAACCGAGCTCACCGTTGAATTCAGCACATCCCAATGCATAAGCATAACTACATTAGAACGCTCTATCTCTCAAAAAGTTATAATTGTTTTTTCGTTCTAAATTTAGCACTTTTAGATAGAAAAAATCTGCCACTGGAAGGATAATTATTTATGCTTTTATGATTTTGTGAACTAATAACTGAGAAACCAGCTCATAACTTGTACGTGTACAATACGTGTTTTGTGTTTCGCCGTTTGCCGTCTTTGTAAAAAATCTGATGTGGCCAGGCACATGACTTTATCATACAATATATAAAATTAATAGTTTAGCTGCATGAGAATCTATTCTATTGAGATAAATCGTAGGTATTGTCAAAGCATCAGCATTTGACACTACCTACACTACGTCATTAGAATAATAGTTATTTATGTCACAAATGCCGAAAGTACGGAATAGCGCGACGAGCAGTGATGCCGCGCGTCACCGAAGGCGGAGTGTCGCCGTCGCATGTGAGCGAGTCGCGCTATCTAGTTTTTGGCAGGAGCGACATCAACGCTTATTGTGTTGCTTTTTAAGAAATACGTTAAAAATAAATAAATGATTTCTGTATAGTAAATGCTAGGTTGGTACCACTTTCACGAAACGTCAAGTGTAAAGGTGCGTTCCGATTGGTAGGTAATGGTAGCTGATGGCGGTGGTAGAATACGAAATTATAGTATTTCTTACGTATCGTCATAATGACACATATTAGTTTGCATGTACATAAACATGAGTCACTAGCAATTTTCTATTGGAAATACTATAACGGCGTCTACTACCACTGCCATTATCACTAATGAAAACGCACCTTAATAAGGTAATTCAAATTCTGACAGATTTATATTTGTTCATGACACATCCCTACCAACATACTAAAATAAAACTACACTCATCGCTATACTTTATTTATAATTTTCTCAATTTATCGTTTTTAGAATTAGATATAAAGACGGGTTGATATTTCCTATCAACAAACAATCAAATTGGTGATCTTATTTTATTTGAAATTTGTATTTTATAATTTGCCGCACTACAGCGGCAACGTTCCATAGTGGTTCTCCAACCTCTGATGAGATCAGCTGTTTTCGAATGTGACAACACAAAAAAATATTTGTCAAAATCCTGGCTACTATGTAATTTCATATCAATGCAGATGCGACCGATCTCGATCAAATAGAATTTGCTCTTGAAGCTAAACTATTAATTTTACCACACAATGTCATAGGCATAAATTATTCAAAATTTCCTCTACTTTAATTTATTAATTAACTATTTTGTCGAAATTACAAAAATTGCGGCTCATTAGCAAAATCCTTCAAAAAGGTTTAGAATAAACTACCAGTTCCTTTGGACCCTTTTCAACCAAAAGCTTTTCAGCTCTAAGTTAGGTCATGAAACTTCTAAATATGAACTTTCGTCCCGATACCTTTAGTAGTTTCTCCGGAATCGTCGCCACAAAAATCGTTTACACACATACACACACACACACACACACACAGACATTTTTTTGTACCTTGGTCAAAAATGTTCAGGGGACCCATAAAGACCTATTTCCGCTAAAATCTCAATTTTTTTTTTCGGCGTGATTACAATACTTTAGCATACTGCGTATGATAAAGTAAAAAATTGAACATTGCAACCGTTGGGGATAGAAAGGCTTACCCTCTAACAAATGATAGCTCTCGTTGAGTCTATCAAAAATATATATACTTTTACATGCATAAGATTTACCATTTTCATGTTATGTGGTCCATTTCGCTTATTTTGGTATTATTTTAAAAACCGTAATTTCAGCACAACTCGGTAACCAGTAGAGACAGAGACTTTTCCTATGTCTATTTGTAATCAGCGCACCCATTTTAGTAAGATAGCAAAGGTTTCATGTTGATCCGGGTCCTTGTTTTTGAGATAGGTGTGCTGCTTCAAAATTATTGTTTAAAATATGTGATTTCTCAAAAAATTTTAGCCAGTCGGCAAAAACCCAACTACCTTCAATCAAATTAAGGTTGTGGTTCTTGATACAATTTTTGACGCTGATTACGCCGGTATAGTTTTATTTTACTTATTTGGAACGGTTCGGCAGTTATTACGCTCCCAATTATCAAAAATCATGCTAAACACAACCATTTTACTATGTTAGAAACTTTGACCGCAAACTGTGTCCGATCTAATGGACCGATGTTGACGTTCCAAACGGTATAGGATGGGAAATTGGCCAAGGAATTCATTTCTGAAAGCCGCGTTGCTCTAAAGTATTCGGTTCGCGAGAAAAACGCGATAAACCGCGGAAATTATAGTTTCCCACTTTCTAGCCAACCCGTACACGCTACGGGAAAACCGAGCTCACCGTTGAATTCAGCACGTCCCAATGCATAAGCATAACTACATTAGAACGCTCTATCTCTCAAAAAGTTATAATTGTTTTTTCGTTCTAAATTTAGCACTTTTAGATAGAAAAAAATTGAACATTGCAACCGTTGGGGATAGAAACGTTTACCCTCTAACAAATGATAGCTCTCGTTGAGTCTACCAAAAATATATATACTTTTATATGCATAAGATTTACCATTTTCATGTTATGTGGTCCATTTCGCTTCTTTTTGTATTATTTTAAAAACCGTAATTTCAGCACAACTCGGTGACCAGTAGAGACAGAGACTTTTCCTATGTCAATTTGTAATCAGCGCACCCATTTTAGGAAGGTAGCAAATGTTTCATGTTGATCCGGGTCCTTGTTTTTGAGATAGGTGTGCTACTTCAAAATTATTGTTTAAAATATGTGATTTCTCACAAAATTTTAGCCAGTCGGCAAAAACCCAACTACCTTCAATCAAATTAAGGTTGTGGTTCTTGATACAATTTTTGACGCTGATTACGCCGGTATAGTTTTATTTTACTTATTTGGAACGGTTCGGCAGTTATTACGCTCCCAATTATCAAAAATCATGCTAAACACAACCATTTTACTATGTTAGAAACTTTGACCGCAAACTGTGTCCGATCTAATGGACCGATGTTGACGTTTCAAACGGTATAGGATGGGAAATTGGCCAAGGAATTCATTTCTGAAAGCCGCGTTGCTCTAAAGTATTCGGTTCGCGAGAAAAACGCGATAAACCACGGAAATTATAGTTTCCCACTTTCTAGCCAACCCGTACACGCTACGGGAAAACCGAGCTCACCGTTGAATTCAGCACATCCCAATGCATAAGCATAACTACATTAGAACGCTCTATCTCTCAAAAAGTTATAATTGTTTTTTCGTTCTAAATTTAGCACTTTTAGATAGAAAAAAATTGAACATTGCAACCGTTGGGGATAGAAAGGCTTACCCTCTAACAAATGATAGCTCTCGTTGAGTCTATCAAAAATATATATACTTTTACATGCATAAGATTTACCATTTTCATGTTATGTGGTCCATTTCGCTTATTTTGGTATTATTTTAAAAACCGTAATTTCAGCACAACTCGGTAACCAGTAGAGACAGAGACTTTTCCTATGTCTATTTGTAATCAGCGCACCCATTTTAGTAAGATAGCAAAGGTTTCATGTTGATCCGGGTCCTTGTTTTTGAGATAGGTGTGCTGCTTCAAAATTATTGTTTAAAATATGTGATTTCTCACAAAATTTTAGCCAGTCGGCAAAAACCCAACTACCTTCAATCAAATTAAGGTTGTGGTTCTTGATACAATTTTTGACGCTGATTACGCCGGTATAGTTTTATTTTACTTATTTGGAACGGTTCGGCAGTTATTACGCTCCCAATTATCAAAAATCATGCTAAACACAACCATTTTACTATGTTAGAAACTTTGACCGCAAACTGTGTCCGATCTAATGGACCGATGTTGACGTTTCAAACGGTATAGGATGGGAAATTGGCCAAGGAATTCATTTCTGAAAGCCGCGTTGCTCTAAAGTATTCGGTTCGCGAGAAAAACGCGATAAACCGCGGAAATTATAGTTTCCCACTTTCTAGCCAACCCGTACACGCTACGGGAAAACCGAGCTCACCGTTGAATTCAGCACGTCCCAATGCATAAGCATAACTACATTAGAACGCTCTATCTCTCAAAAAGTTATAATTGTTTTTTCGTTCTAAATTTAGCACTTTTAGATAGAAAAAAATTGAACATTGCAACCGTTGGGGATAGAAACGTTTACCCTCTAACAAATGATAGCTCTCGTTGAGTCTACCAAAAATATATATACTTTTATATGCATAAGATTTACCATTTTCATGTTATGTGGTCCATTTCGCTTCTTTTTGTATTATTTTAAAAACCGTAATTTCAGCACAACTCGGTGACCAGTAGAGACAGAGACTTTTCCTATGTCAATTTGTAATCAGCGCACCCATTTTAGGAAGGTAGCAAATGTTTCATGTTGATCCGGGTCCTTGTTTTTGAGATAGGTGTGCTACTTGAAAATTATTGTTTAAAATATGTGATTTCTCACAAAATTTTAGCCAGTCGGCAAAAACCCAACTACCTTCAATCAAATTAAGGTTGTGGTTCTTTATACAATTTTTGACGCTGATTACGCAGGCATAGTTTGATTTTACTTATTTGGAACGGTTCGGCAGTTATTACGCTCCCAATTATCAAAAATGATGCTAAAAACAACCATTTTACTATGTTAGAAACTTTGACCGCAAACTGTGTCCGATCTAATCGACCGATGTTGACGGTTCAAACGGTATCGCATGGGAAATTGGCCGAGGAATTCATTTCTGAAAGCCGCGTTGCTCTACAGTATTCGGTTCGCGAGAAAAACGCGATAAACCGCGGAAATTATAGTTTCCCACTTTCTAGCCAACCCGTACACGCTACGGGAAAACCGAGCTCACCGTTGAATTCAGCACATCCCAATGCATAAGCATAACTACATTAGAACGCTCTATCTCTCAAAAAGTTATAAATTGTTTTTTCGTTCTAAATTTAGCACTTTTAGATAGAAAAAAATTGAACATTGCAACCGTTGGGGATAGAAAGGCTTACCCTCTAACAAATGATAGCTCTCGTTGAGTCTATCAAAAATATATATACTTTTAAATGCATAAGATTTACCATTTTCATGTTATGTGGTCCATTTCGCTTATTTTGGTATTATTTTAAAAACCGTAATTTCAGCACAACTCGGTAACCAGTAGAGACAGAGACTTTTCCTATGTCTATTTGTAATCAGCGCACCCATTTTAGTAAGATAGCAAAGGTTTCATGTTGAACCGGGTCCTTGTTTTTGAGATAGGTGTGCTACTTCAAAATTATTGTTTAAAATATGTGATTTTGTCACAAAATTTTAGCCAGTCGGCAAAAACCCAACTACCTTCAATCAAATTAAGGTTGTGGTTCTTGACACAATTTTTGACGCTGATTACGCCGGTATAGTTTGATTTTACTTATTTAGAACGGTTCGGCAGTTATTACGCTCCCAATTATCAAAAATGATGCTAAAAACAACCATTTTACTATGTTAGAAACTTTGACCGCAAACTGTGTCCGATCTAATCGACCGATGTTGACGTTTCAAATGGTATCGGATGGGAAATTGGCCGAGGAATTCATTTCTGAAAGCCGCGTTGCTCTAAAGTGTTCGGTTCGCGAGAAAAACGCGATAAACCACGGAAATTATAGTTTCCCACTTTCTAGCCAACCCGTACACGCTACGGGAAAACCGAGCTCACCGTTGAATTCAGCACATCCCAATGCATAAGCATAACTACATTAGAACGCTCTATCTCTCAAAAAGTTATAATTGTTTTTTCGTTCTAAATTTAGCACTTTTAGATAGAAAAAAATTGAACATTGCAACCGTTAGGGATAGAAAGGCTTACCCTCTAACAAATGATAGCTCTCGTTGAGTCTATCAAAAATATATATACTTTTATATGCATAAGATTTACCATTTTCATGTTATGTGGTCCATTTCGCTTCTTTTTGTATTATTTTAAAAACCGTAATTTCAGCACAACTCGGTAACCAGTAGAGACAGAGACTTTTCCTATGTCAATTTGTAATCAGCGCACCCATTTTAGGAAGGTAGCAAAGGTTTCATGTTGATCCGGGTCCTTGTTTTTGAGATAGGTGTGCTACTTCAAAATTATTGTTTAAAATATGTGATTTCTCACAAAATTTTAGCCAGTCGGCAAAAACCCAACTACCTTCAATCAAATTAAGGTTGTGGTTCTTGATACAATTTTTGACGCTGATTACGCAGGCATAGTTTGATTTTACTTATTTCGAACGGTTCGGCAGTTATTACGCTCCCAATTATCAAAAATGATGCTAAAAACAACCATTTTACTATGTTAGAAACTTTGATCGCAAACTGTGTCCGATCTAATCGACCGATGTTGACGGTTCAAACGGTATCGCGTGGGAAATTGGCCGAGGAATTCACTTCTGAAAGCCGCGTTGCTCTAAAGTGTTCGGTTCGCGAGAAAAACGCGATAAACCACGGAAATTATAGTTTCCCACTTTCTAGCCAACCCGTACACGCTACGGGAAAACCGAGCTCACCGTTGAATTCAGCACATCCCAATGCATAAGCATAACTACATTAGAACGCTCTATCTCTCAAAAAGTTATAATTGTTTTTTCGTTCTAAATTTAGCACTTTTAGATAGAAAAAAATTGAACATTGCAACCGTTGGGGATAGAAAGGCTTACCATCTAACAAATGATAGCTCTCGTTGAGTCTATCAAAAATATATATACTTTTACATGCATAAGATTTACCATTTTCATGTTATGAGGTCCATTTCGCTTATTTTGGTATTATTTTAAAAACCGTAATTTCAGCACAACTCGGTAACCAGTAGAGACAGAGACTTTTCCTATGTCTATTTGTAATCAGCGCACCCATTTTAGTAAGATAGCAAAGGTTTCATGTTGAACCGGGTCCTTGTTTTTGAGATAGGTGTGCTACTTCAAAATTATTGTTTAAAATATGTGATTTTGTCACAAAATTTTAGCCAGTCGGCAAAAACCCAACTACCTTCAATCAAATTAAGGTTGTGGTTCTTGACACAATTTTTGACGCTGATTACGCCGGTATAGTTTGATTTTACTTATTTAGAACGGTTCGGCAGTTATTACGCTCCCAATTATCAAAAATGATGCTAAAAACAACCATTTTACTATGTTAGAAACTTTGACCGCAAACTGTGTCCGATCTAATCGACCGATGTTGACGTTTCAAATGGTATCGGATGGGAAATTGGCCGAGGAATTCATTTCTGAAAGCCGCGTTGCTCTAAAGTGTTCGGTTCGCGAGAAAAACGCGATAAACCACGGAAATTATAGTTTCCCACTTTCTAGCCAACCCGTACACGCTACGGGAAAACCGAGCTCACCGTTGAATTCAGCACATCCCAATGCATAAGCATAACTACATTAGAACGCTCTATCTCTCAAAAAGTTATAATTGTTTTTTCGTTCTAAATTTAGCACTTTTAGATAGAAAAAAATTGAACATTGCAACCGTTAGGGATAGAAAGGCTTACCCTCTAACAAATGATAGCTCTCGTTGAGTCTATCAAAAATATATATACTTTTATATGCATAAGATTTACCATTTTCATGTTATGTGGTCCATTTCGCTTCTTTTTGTATTATTTTAAAAACCGTAATTTCAGCACAACTCGGTAACCAGTAGAGACAGAGACTTTTCCTATGTCAATTTGTAATCAGCGCACCCATTTTAGGAAGGTAGCAAAGGTTTCATGTTGATCCGGGTCCTTGTTTTTGAGATAGGTGTGCTACTTCAAAATTATTGTTTAAAATATGTGATTTCTCACAAAATTTTAGCCAGTCGGCAAAAACCCAACTACCTTCAATCAAATTAAGGTTGTGGTTCTTGATACAATTTTTGACGCTGATTACGCAGGCATAGTTTGATTTTACTTATTTCGAACGGTTCGGCAGTTATTACGCTCCCAATTATCAAAAATGATGCTAAAAACAACCATTTTACTATGTTAGAAACTTTGATCGCAAACTGTGTCCGATCTAATCGACCGATGTTGACGGTTCAAACGGTATCGCGTGGGAAATTGGCCGAGGAATTCACTTCTGAAAGCCGCGTTGCTCTAAAGTGTTCGGTTCGCGAGAAAAACGCGATAAACCACGGAAATTATAGTTTCCCACTTTCTAGCCAACCCGTACACGCTACGGGAAAACCGAGCTCACCGTTGAATTCAGCACATCCCAATGCATAAGCATAACTACATTAGAACGCTCTATCTCTCAAAAAGTTATAATTGTTTTTTCGTTCTAAATTTAGCACTTTTAGATAGAAAAAAATTGAACATTGCAACCGTTGGGGATAGAAAGGCTTACCATCTAACAAATGATAGCTCTCGTTGAGTCTATCAAAAATATATATACTTTTACATGCATAAGATTTACCATTTTCATGTTATGAGGTCCATTTCGCTTATTTTGGTATTATTTTAAAAACCGTAATTTCAGCACAACTCGGTAACCAGTAGAGACAGAGACTTTTCCTATGTCTATTTGTAATCAGCGCACCCATTTTAGTAAGATAGCAAAGGTTTCATGTTGATCCGGGTCCTTGTTTTTGAGATAGGTGTGCTACTTCAAAATTATTGTTTAAAATATGTGATTTCTCACAAAATTTTAGCCAGTCGGCAAAAACCCAACTACCTTCAATCAAATTAAGGTTGTGGTTCTTGATACAATTTTTGACGCTGATTACGCCGGTATAGTTTGATTTTACTTATTTGGAACGGTTCGGCAGTTATTACGCTCCCAATTATCAAAAATGATGCTAAAAACAACCATTTTACTATGTTAGAAACTTTGACCGCAAACTGTGTCCGATCTAATGGACCGATGGTGACGTTTCAAACGGTATCGGATGGGAAATTGGCCAAGGATTTCATTTCTGAAAGCCGCGTTGCTCTAAAGTATTCGGTTCGCGAGAAAAACGCGATAAACCGTGGAAATTATAGTTTCCCACTTTCTAGCCAACCCGTACACGCTACGGGAAAACCGAGCTCACCGTTGAATTCAGCACATCCCAATGCATAAGCATAACTACATTAGAACGCTCTATCTCTCAAAAACTTATAATTGTTTTTTCGTTCTAAATTTAGCACTTTTAGATAGAAAAAAATTGAACATTGCAACCGTTGGGGATAGAAAGGTTTACCCTCTAACAAATGATAGCTCTCGTTGAGTCTATCAAAAATATATATACTTTTATATGTATAAGATTTACCATTTTCATGTTATGTGGTCCATTTCGCTTATTTTTGTAATATTTTAAAAACCGTAATTTCAGCACAACTCGGTAACCAGAAGAGACAGAGACTTTTCCTATGTCAATTTGTAATCAGCGCACCCATTTTAGTAAGATAGCAAAGGTTTCATGTTGATCCGGGTCCTTGTTTTTGAGATAGGTGTGCTACTTCAAAATTATTGTTTAAAATATGTGATTTCTCACAAAATTTTAGCCAGTCGGCAAAAACCCAACTACCTTCAATCCAATTAAGGTTGTGGTTCTTGATACAATTTTTGACGCTGATTACGCCGGTATAGTTTGATTTTACTTATTTGGAACGGTTCGGCAGTTATTACGCTCCCAATTATCAAAAATGATGCTAAAAACAACCATTTTACTATGTTAGAAACTTTGACCGCAAACTGTGTCCGATCTAATGGACCGATGGTGACGTTTCAAACGGTATCGGATGGGAAATTGGCCAAGGATTTCATTTCTGAAAGCCGCGTTGCTCTAAAGTATTCGGTTCGCGAGAAAAACGCGATAAACCGCGGACATTATAGTTTCCCACTTTCTAGCCAACCCGTACACGCTACGGGAAAACCGAGCTCACCGTTGAATTCAGCACGTCCCAATGCATAAGCATAACTACATTAGAACGCTCTATCTCTCAAAAAGTTATAATTGTTTTTTCGTTCTAAATTTAGCACTTTTAGATAGAAAAAAATTGAACATTGCAACCGTTGGGGATAGAAAGGTTTACCCTCTAACAAATGATAGCTCTCGTTGAGTCTATCAAAAATATATATACTTTTATATGCATAAGATTTACCATTTTCATGTTATGTGGTCCATTTCGCTTCTTTTTGTATTATTTTAAAAACCGTAATTTCAGCACAACTCGGTAACCAGTAGAGACAGAGACTTTTCCTATGTCAATTTGTAATCAGCGCACCCATTTTAGGAAGGTAGCAAAGGTTTCATGTTGATCCGGGTCCTTGTTTTTGAGATAGGTGTGCTACTTCAAAATTATTGTTTAAAATATGTGATTTCTCACAAAATTTTAGCCAGTCGGCAAAAACCCAACTACCTTCAATCAAATTAAGGTTGTGGTTCTTGATACAATTTTTGACGCTGATTACGCAGGCATAGTTTGATTTTACTTATTTGGAACGGTTCGGCAGTTATTACGCTCCCAATTATCAAAAATGATGCTAAAAACAACCATTTTACTATGTTAGAAACTTTGATCGCAAACTGTGTCCGATCTAATCGACCGATGTTGACGGTTCAAACGGTATCGCGTGGGAAATTGGCCGAGGAATTCACTTCTGAAAGCCGCGTTGCTCTAAAGTGTTCGGTTCGCGAGAAAAACGCGATAAACCACGGAAATTATAGTTTCCCACTTTCTAGCCAACCCGTACACGCTACGGGAAAACCGAGCTCACCGTTGAATTCAGCACATCCCAATGCATAAGCATAACTACATTAGAACGCTCTATCTCTCAAAAAGTTATAATTGTTTTTTCGTTCTAAATTTAGCACTTTTAGATAGAAAAAAATTGAACATTGCAACCGTTGGGGATAGAAAGGCTTACCATCTAACAAATGATAGCTCTCGTTGAGTCTATCAAAAATATATATACTTTTACATGCATAAGATTTACCATTTTCATGTTATGAGGTCCATTTCGCTTATTTTGGTATTATTTTAAAAACCGTAATTTCAGCACAACTCGGTAACCAGTAGAGACAGAGACTTTTCCTATGTCTATTTGTAATCAGCGCACCCATTTTAGTAAGATAGCAAAGGTTTCATGTTGATCCGGGTCCTTGTTTTTGAGATAGGTGTGCTACTTCAAAATTATTGTTTAAAATATGTGATTTCTCACAAAATTTTAGCCAGTCGGCAAAAACCCAACTACCTTCAATCAAATTAAGGTTGTGGTTCTTGATACAATTTTTGACGCTGATTACGCCGGTATAGTTTGATTTTACTTATTTGGAACGGTTCGGCAGTTATTACGCTCCCAATTATCAAAAATGATGCTAAAAACAACCATTTTACTATGTTAGAAACTTTGACCGCAAACTGTGTCCGATCTAATGGACCGATGGTGACGTTTCAAACGGTATCGGATGGGAAATTGGCCAAGGATTTCATTTCTGAAAGCCGCGTTGCTCTAAAGTATTCGGTTCGCGAGAAAAACGCGATAAACCGTGGAAATTATAGTTTCCCACTTTCTAGCCAACCCGTACACGCTACGGGAAAACCGAGCTCACCGTTGAATTCAGCACATCCCAATGCATAAGCATAACTACATTAGAACGCTCTATCTCTCAAAAACTTATAATTGTTTTTTCGTTCTAAATTTAGCACTTTTAGATAGAAAAAAATTGAACATTGCAACCGTTGGGGATAGAAAGGTTTACCCTCTAACAAATGATAGCTCTCGTTGAGTCTATCAAAAATATATATACTTTTATATGTATAAGATTTACCATTTTCATGTTATGTGGTCCATTTCGCTTATTTTTGTAATATTTTAAAAACCGTAATTTCAGCACAACTCGGTAACCAGAAGAGACAGAGACTTTTCCTATGTCAATTTGTAATCAGCGCACCCATTTTAGTAAGATAGCAAAGGTTTCATGTTGATCCGGGTCCTTGTTTTTGAGATAGGTGTGCTACTTCAAAATTATTGTTTAAAATATGTGATTTCTCACAAAATTTTAGCCAGTCGGCAAAAACCCAACTACCTTCAATCCAATTAAGGTTGTGGTTCTTGATACAATTTTTGACGCTGATTACGCCGGTATAGTTTGATTTTACTTATTTGGAACGGTTCGGCAGTTATTACGCTCCCAATTATCAAAAATGATGCTAAAAACAACCATTTTACTATGTTAGAAACTTTGACCGCAAACTGTGTCCGATCTAATGGACCGATGTTGACGTTTCAAACGGTATCGGATGGCGAATTGGCCAAGGAATTCATTTCTGAAAGCCGCGTTGCTCTAAAGTATTCGGTTCGCGAGAAAAACGCGATAAACCGCGGAAATTATAGTTTCCCACTTTCTAGCCAACCCGTACACGCTACGGGAAAACCGAGCTCACCGTTGAATTCAGCACATCCCAATGCATAAGCATAACTACATTAGAACGCTCTATCTCTCAAAAAGTTATAATTGTTTTTTCGTTCTAAATTTAGCACTTTTAGATAGAAAAAAATTGAACATTGCAACCGTTGGGGATAGAAAGGCTTACCCTCTAACAAATGATAGCTCTCGTTGAGTCTATCAAAAATATATATACTTTTACATGCATAAGATTTACCATTTTCATGTTATGTGGTCCATTTCGCTTATTTTGGTATTATTTTAAAAACCGTAATTTCAGCACAACTCGGTAACCAGTAGAGACAGAGACTTTTCCTATGTCTATTTGTAATCAGCGCACCCATTTTAGTAAGATAGCAAAGGTTTCATGTTGATCCGGGTCCTTGTTTTTGAGATAGGTGTGCTACTTCAAAATTATTGTTTAAAATATGTGATTTCTCACAAAATTTTAGCCAGTCGGCACAAACCCAACTACCTTCAATCAAATTAAGGTTGTGGTTCTTGATACAATTTTTGACGCTGATTACGCCGGTATAGTTTGATTTTACTTATTTGGAACGGTTCGGCAGTTATTACGCTCCCAATTATCAAAAATGATGCTAAAAACAACCATTTTACTATGTTAGAAACTTTGACCGCAAACTGTGTCCGGTCTAATGGACCGATGTTGACGTTTCAAACGGTATCGGATGGAAAATTGGCCGAGGAATTCATTTCTGAAAGCCGCGTTGCTCTAAAGTATTCGGTTCGCGAGAAATACGCGATAAACCGCGGAAATTATAGTTTCCCACTTACTAGCCAACCCGTACACGCTACGGGAAAACCGAGCTCACCGTTGAATTCAGCGCATCCCAATGCATAAGCATAACTACATTAGAACGCGCTATCTCTCAAAAAGTTATAATTGTTTTTTCGTTCTAAATTTAGCACTTTTAGATAGAAAAAAATTTAACATTGCAACCGTTGGGGATAGAAAGGTTTACCCTCTAACAAATGATAGCTCTCGTTCAGTCTATCAAAAATATATATACTTTTATATGCATAAGATTTACCATTTTCATGTTATTGTGGTCCATTTCGCTTATTTTGGTATTATTTTAAAAACCGTAATTTCAGCACAACTCGGTAACCAGTAGAGACAGAGACTTTTCCTATGTCAATTTGTAATCAGCGCACCCATTTTAGTAAGGTAGCAAAGGTTTCATGTTGATCCGGGTCCTTGTTTTTGAGATAGGTGTGCTACTTCAAAATTATTGTTTAAAATATGCGATTTCTCACAAAATTTTAGCCAGTCGGCAAAAACCCAACTACCTTCAATCAAATTAAGGTTGTGGTTCTTGATACAATTTTTGACGCTGATTACGCCGGTATAGTTTGATTTTACTTATTTGGAACGGTTCGGCAGTTATTACGCTCCCAATTATCAAAAATGATGCTAAAAACAACCATTTTACTATGTTAGAAACTTTGACCGCAAACTGTGTCCGATCTAATCGACCGATGTTGACGGTTCAAACGGTATGGCATGGGAAATTGGCCGAGGAATTCATTTCTGAAAGCCGCGTTGCTCTAAAGTATTCGGTTCGCGAGAAAAACGCGATAAACCGCGGAAATTATAGTTTCCCACTTTCTAGCCAACCCGTACACGCTACGGGAAAACCGAGCTCACCGTTCAATTCAGCACATCCCAATGCATAAGCATAACTACATTAGAACGCTCTATCTCTCAAAAAGTTATAATTGTTTTTTCGTTCTAAATTTAGCACTTTTAGATAGAAAAAAATTTAACATTGCAACCGTTGGGGATAGAAAGGTTTACCCTCTAACAAATGATAGCTCTCGTTCAGTCTATCAAAAATATATATACTTTTATATGCATAAGATTTACCATTTTCATGTTGTGGTCCATTTCGCTTATTTTTGTAATATTTTAAAAACCGTAATTTCAGCACAACTCGGTAACCAGTAGAGACAGAGACTTTTCCTATGTCAATTTGTAATCAGCGCACCCATTTTAGTAAGATAGCAAAGGTTTCATGTTGATCCGGGTCCTTGTTTTTGAGATAGGTGTGCTACTTCAAAATTATTGTTTAAAATATGTGATTTCTCACAAAATTTTAGCCAGTCGGCAAAAACCCAACTACCTTCAATCAAATTAAGGTTGTGGTTCTTGATACAATTTTTGACGCTGATTACGCAGGCATAGTTTGATTTTACTTATTTGGAACGGTTCGGCAGTTATTACGCTCCCAATTATCAAAAATGATGCTAAAAACAACCATTTTACTATGTTAGAAACTTTGACCGCAAACTGTGTCCGATCTAATCGACCGATGTTGACGGTTCAGACGGTATCGCATGGGAAATTGGCCGAGGAATTCATTTCTGAAAGCCGCGTTGCTCTAAAGTATTCGGTTCGCGAGAAAAATGCGATAAACCGCGGAAATCATAGTTTCCCACTTTCTAGCCAACCCGTACACGCTACGGGAAAACCGAGCTCACCGTTGAATTCAGCACATCCCAATGCATAAGCATAACTACATTAGAACGCTCTATCTCTCAAAAAGTTATAATTGTTTTTTCGTTCTAAATTTAGCACTTTTAGATAGAAAAAAAATGAACATTGCAACCGTTGGGGATAGAAAGGTTTACCCTCTAACAAATGATAGCTCTCGTTGAGTCTATCAAAAATATATATACTTTTATATGCATAAGATTTACCATTTTCATGTTATGTGGTCCATTTCGCTTATTTTTGTAATATTTTAAAAACCGTAATTTCAGCACAACTCGGTAACCAGAAGAGACAGAGACTTTTCGTATGTCAATTTGTAATCAGCGCACCCATTTTAGTAAGATAGCAAAGGTTTCATGTTGATCCGGGTCCTTGTTTTTGAGATAGGTGTGCTACTTCAAAATTATTGTTTAAAATATGTGATTTCTCACAAAATTTTAGCCAGTCGGCAAAAACCCAACTACCTTCAATCAAATTAAGGTTGTGGTTCTTGATACAATTTTTGACGCTGATTACGCCGGTATAGTTTGATTTTACTTATTTGGAACGGTTCGGCAGTTATTACGCTCCCAATTATCAAAAATGATGCTAAAAACAACCATTTTACTATGTTAGAAACTTTGACCGCAAACTGTGTCCGATCTAATCGACCGATGTTGACGTTTCAAACGGTATCGGATGGGAAATTGGCCGAGGAATTCATTTCTGAAAGCCGTGTTGCTCTAAAGTATTCGGTTCGCGAGAAAAACGCGATAAACCACGGATATTATAGTTTCCCACTTTCTAGCCAACCCGTACACGCTACGGGAAAACCGAGCTCACCGTTGAATTCAGCACATCCCAATGCATAAGCATAACTACATTAGAACGCTCTATCTCTCAAAAAGTTATAATTGTTTTTTCGTTCTAAATTTAGCACTTTTAGATAGAAAAAAATTGAACATTGCAACCGTTGGGGATGGAAAGGCTTACCCTCTAACAAATGATAGCTCTCGTTGAGTCTATCAAAAATATATATAATTTTACATGCATAAGATTTACCATTTTCATGTTATGTGGTCCATTTCGCTTATTTTGGTATTATTTTAAAAACCGTAATTTCAGCACAACTCGGTAACCAGTAGAGACAGAGACTTTTCCTATGTCTATTTGTAATCAGCGCACCCATTTTAGTAAGATAGCAAAGGTTTCATGTTGATCCGTGTCCTTGTTTTTGAGATAGGTGTGCTACTTCAAAATTATTGTTTAAAATATGTGATTTCTCACAAAATTTTAGCCAGTCGGCAAAAACCCAACTACCTTCAATCAAATTAAGGTTGTGGTTCTTGATACAATTTTTGACGCTGATTACGCCGGTATAGTTTGATTTTACTTATTTGGAACGGTTCGGCAGTTATTACGCTCCCAATTATCAAAAATGATGCTAAAAACAACCATTTTACTATGTTAGAAACTTTGACCGCAAACTGTGTCCGATCTAATGGACCGATGTTGACGTTTCAAACGGTATCGGATGGCGAATTGGCCAACGAATTCATTTCTGAAAGCCGCGTTGCTCTAAAGTATTCGGTTCGCGAGAAAAACGCGATAAACCGCGGAAATTATAGTTTCCCACTTTCTAGCCAACCCGTACACGCTACGGGAAAACCGAGCTCACCGTTGAATTCAGCACATCCCAATGCATAAGCATAACTACATTAGAACGCTCTATCTCTCAAAAAGTTATAATTGTTTTTTCGTTCTAAATTTAGCACTTTTAGATAGAAAAAAATTGAACATTGCAACCGTTGGGGATAGAAAGGCTTACCCTCTAACAAATGATAGCTCTCGTTGAGTCTATCAAAAATATATATACTTTTACATGCATAAGATTTACCATTTTCATGTTATGTGGTCCATTTCGCTTATTTTGGTATTATTTTAAAAACCGTAATTTCAGCACAACTCGGTAACCAGTAGAGACAGAGACTTTTCCTATGTCTATTTGTAATCAGCGCACCCATTTTAGTAAGATAGCAAAGGTTTCATGTTGATCCGGGTCCTTGTTTTTGAGATAGGTGTGCTACTTCAAAATTATTGTTTAAAATATGTGATTTCTCACAAAATTTTAGCCAGTCGGCAAAAACCCAACTACCTTCAATCAAATTAAGGTTGTGGTTCTTGATACAATTTTTGACGCTGATTACGCCGGTATAGTTTGATTTTACTTATTTGGAACGGTTCGGCAGTTATTACGCTCCCAATTATCAAAAATGATGCTAAAAACAACCATTTTACTATGTTAGAAACTTTGACCGCAAACTGTGTCCGATCTAATCGACCGATGTTGACGGTTCAAACGGTATCGCATGGGAAATTGGCCGAGGAATTCATTTCTGAAAGCCGCGTTGCTCTAAAGTATTCGGTTCGCGAGAAAAACGCGATAAACCGCGGAAATTATAGTTTCCCACTTTCTAGCCAACCCGTACACGCTACGGGAAAACCGAGCTCACCGTTCAATTCAGCACATCCCAATGCATAAGCATAACTACATTAGAACGCTCTATCTCTCAAAAAGTTATAATTGTTTTTTCGTTCTAAATTTAGCACTTTTAGATAGAAAAAAATTTAACATTGCAACCGTTGGGGATAGAAAGGTTTACCCTCTAACAAATGATAGCTCTCGTTCAGTCTATCAAAAATATATATACTTTTATATGCATAAGATTTACCATTTTCATGTTATGTGGTCCATTTCGCTTATTTTTGTAATATTTTAAAAACCGTAATTTCAGCACAACTCGGTAACCAGTAGAGACAGAGACTTTTCCTATGTCAATTTGTAATCAGCGCACCCATTTTAGTAAGATAGCAAAGGTTTCATGTTGATCCGGGTCCTTGTTTTTGAGATAGGTGTGCTACTTCAAAATTATTGTTTAAAATATGTGATTTCTCACAAAATTTTAGCCAGTCGGCAAAAACCCAACTACCTTCAATCAAATTAAGGTTGTGGTTCTTGATACAATTTTTGACGCTGATTACGCAGGCATAGTTTGATTTTACTTATTTGGAACGGTTCGGCAGTTATTACGCTCCCAATTATCAAAAATGATGCTAAAAACAACCATTTTACTATGTTAGAAACTTTGACCGCAAACTGTGTCCGATCTAATCGACCGATGTTGACGGTTCAAACGGTATCGCATGGGAAATTGGCCGAGGAATTCATTTCTGAAAGCCGCGTTGCTCTAAAGTATTCGGTTCGCGAGAAAAATGCGATAAACCGCGGAAATCATAGTTTCCCACTTTCTAGCCAACCCGTACACGCTACGGGAAAACCGAGCTCACCGTTGAATTCAGCACATCCCAATGCATAAGCATAACTACATTAGAACGCTCTATCTCTCAAAAAGTTATAATTGTTTTTTCGTTCTAAATTTAGCACTTTTAGATAGAAAAAAAATGAACATTGCAACCGTTGGGGATAGAAAGGTTTACCCTCTAACAAATGATAGCTCTCGTTGAGTCTATCAAAAATATATATACTTTTATATGCATAAGATTTACCATTTTCATGTTATGTGGTCCATTTCGCTTATTTTTGTATTATTTTAAAAACCGTAATTTCAGCACAACTCGGTAACCAGTAGAGACAGAGACTTTTCCTTGTCAATTTGTAATCAGCGCACCCATTTTAGTAAGGTAGCAAAGGTTTCATGTTGATCCGGGTCCTTGTTTTTGAGATAGGTGTGCTACTTCAAAATTATTGTTTAAAATATATGATTTCTCACAAAATTTTAGCCAGTCGGCAAAAACCCAACTACCTTCAATCAAATTAAGGTTGTGGTTCCTGATACAATTTTTGACGCTGATTACGCCGGTATAGTTTGATTTTACTTATTTAGAACGGTTCGGCAGTTATTACGCTCCCAATTATCAAAAATGATGCCAAAAACAACCATTTTACTGTGTTAGAAACTTTGACCGCAAACTGTGTCCGATCTAATCGACCGATGTTGACGGTTCAAAGGGTATCGGATGGGAAATTGGCCGAGGAATTCATTTCTGGAAGCCGCGTTGCTCTAAGGTTCTCGGTTCGCGAGGAAAACGCGATAAACCGCGGAAATTATAGTTTCCCACTTTCTAGCCAACCCGTACACGCTACGGGAAAATCGAGCTCACCGTTGAATTCAGCACATCCCAATGCATAAGCATGACTACATTAGAACGCTCTACCTCTCAAAAGGTTGTAATTGTTTTTTCGTTCTAAATTTGTTAAGTATCAATTTCCTCAGTTATACCAATGTGTTGTATGATGAGTGTGCTAATAAATGTGTGGTAATAAATACATATATTCAAAAACAGTTTAAACGACAACGCTTGAAAAAATATAAATGGGTGATTCTGTTCTATGAATATATCAAAATGTGAACGTAGTAAAATCAAACACATCCCTACAAACATGTTGAACATCTGTTTTTTTTTTCGGCTGCTATAAATTCACAAAAAATGAATTTTCTTGATTGCGTCATAAGTTACGGCGCAAACATTTATCAATTAGTTTTCCTCTGTATTCTTTTTTTGCTGAATTTGCATCGAAAAATAATAAAGAATCATCTACGGTATATTAGAGTATAACCAGACCGACCATAATTCCATATTTTCCGCGACACGAACAAAATCCGCAAAAGTAGTCCTCAGTCCTGATTCGTGCTTGAAATCCTGTAGCGTTTTACTAAGCGGGATGTTACATACGGCACGTGTATTGTCATGTAGATGTGCGCCTCCGCCTCTACCTCCTTCCTCTTTCTGTATGCCAATGGAGTACTGAAATTGCATCCAGCGCCGGTTCTGAAATATGTAATCCCATCCGTTTTTATTGGGTCATAGAAGACTTCAAGCCCGCGGTGTATCGATTTCGGTGCGAAGGCGAGTAGAGTGCAGAGCCGCGACCTAACAAACGGCTGAAGGCTGTGTAGGTACCCTAATACTCTCATGCTGGTATATTTAAATTACAAAGCATCTTAACGCTGCACTGACATTGACTTAAAATTAGATCTTACACAACCGCTGATGCACTGGCGCAGCACCCGAGACAGTAGATGCCGAGAACGTTCTCGTAAATAAATCTTGAGTGCCGACTTTAAACAAATTTGATTCGCGTACTGGCATTTAATTTATTATGTTACGTCCTTGAAGTTGTATACCGTTAATTTAAAGCGTTGAATATTTTCACAAAAGGCTATATCCATAATTATTATACAGGGTCTTTCACGACGAGCTGCCATTAGAAGTATATAATAATAATAATAATAATAATAATAATAATAATAATAATAGCCTTTTACTAATCCTTTCAAAGCAACTTAGTACAAATTCTTTATACAAAACATAAATGTGGTATATTATATTTCAAAATATATCAAAAATCTATATTAACAAATAAGGTCAATAAATATAATCCCAATTTTGGGCAAAGGCCTCCCCCATAGTCCTCCAATTGGGTCTTTGATGTGACTCTCTACTATATTGTATGCCAGCATGTGATGTAATTTCGTCCCTCCATCTTCTTCTTTGTCGCCCTCTTCTCCTTTTCTAATTTATTGGAGTCCATTCCATTCCAAACCTTGCAACATGTCCAGCCCAGCCCCATTTCAGATATTTTGCTATTGTTAGTACGTCCTTTGTGCCGGTTTCTTCTCTGATTGTGTGGTTTCGAACTCTGTCCATCCTACTAACTCCCATCATTAGTCTTTCCATCTTACTCTGGCAAGACTTGATTTTCTGTTCTTCATTGGAACTAATGGTCCATGTTTGGTTTTTTCTCTGATTGTATTGTTTCGAACTCTGTCCATCCTACTAACTCCCATCATTTCTCTTTCCATCTTGCTCTGGCAGGACCTTATTTTCTGTTCTTCTTTGGATGTAATGGTCCATGTTTGGCATCCATATATCAGAATAGGGGCAACACAGGTATTGAATGTCTTGGCATTTATTTTCATGGGTAACTGGCTCTTCATGATATCTTTATAGCTTCAGCACCATTTCCAACTATTTGCAATTATTTTCTGTATTTCTTTATGGTTTCGGTTGTGGTAAGAAACTCTCTGCCCACGGTGGGTGTATTCGTCTACTAGGAACTCAGCAATGCCGGTGTTGAAGCAAGACTTAAGATAAACATGGACAAAACGAAAGTGATTACTAACGACACAAAACGTCGAATATCGATAAATGGCATTACAATGGAATATGTAGACGAATGCACCTACTATTAGAAGTATATGCAGAACCAAATGAGATGATGGATTGTAAATTTTGCGGTATCCAATTTCAAATAGAACACCCTATAATCTATAGCATTTTGAAATCTTCGTTAAATTTTAGGTCTTTTATTATTAATATAACGGAAAATCGTGTTTTTATTGGGTTATTAGGGCTTCAAATAAAAGTGGCAATTAGCTAGACCTTTTCATTTATTCCAATATTTCACCAGTAAATTCAGGCTTCTTCAGGGAACTAAAAACAAAATTACACAATACCTGAACATGACACCAATACAATCTAAAACGGATCTAAAACGTGCCAAATTATAAAAATTAACAACCTGAACAAACTGACAAACTTTGAAACGACTACACTATACCACAATGATACACATAACAAAACAAAATGAGTTGACACGAAAATGACAATCATCCTGAAGTGCCCTGAAGGAGCCAGAATTTACTGGCGAAATATTGGAATAAATGAAAAGGTCAAGCTAGTTGGCACTTTTATTTGAAGATCTAATAACCCAATAAAAACACAGGTTCTCCGTTATAGTTATACATAACATGTGTCATTTTTGAGATATTAAGGCTCCCGTATCACCCATTCAATTGTTGATTTGCCGATGTTTTCTCCAGAGCTTCCAAACAAAGTTTCACTAGATGTAGATGGCGACACAATTACCAAAACTCTAATTATTCCGTATCTTTTTATTTGCGGCATGAATCCAGCCTACCACAAATATCAGACCATAAACAATTTTTTGTAACCATGACAACCACGAAAAATACCATGAGGAGC
Source organism: Melinopterus prodromus (assembly GCA_964023965.1). NCBI lineage: Eukaryota > Metazoa > Arthropoda > Insecta > Coleoptera > Scarabaeidae > Melinopterus > Melinopterus prodromus. The sequence continues at coordinate 15,723,930 of OZ030390.1, read as the reverse complement.
TTATCTTCTTCTTCTCAGTATAGGGTTATGTTCATTATTCTAAGCAGATTTTTTTGGAGAGCGATTTATTTATGACTGTCTCTCTCTGAATGAATAATGATCGATTATTTGTTTATTGGGGGGATTTATAGATAGAATACACAATTTCACTGTTCTTTTATTTTCTAATTAATTATTTTTACGGTACTCCATTGCCGTATAAAACTGTACGTTCCCATTCTTTAACCGCAATTATAATAATTATTTAAATATTTCAAATCGGTTGTAGTACTGGTAATAACTAAATAACATCGTAAGCAGAAGTTATGCAACTGTTTCGCATACGGGCCTAATCATATAAAACATATAAACATTCACAACTAAGCACACAAATATTCCCAGAGCATTCTTCTTAGCTTACAGTTTTCACACAGATAGCGCCATTTATTAGAGCGCCGGGTACTTGGTAATAACAAAATTGAATTAAGTCGCAACGATATGCCAGAATCTCTCTATATAAATTGTGGAATTTCATACATTTTGGATGATACTCGTTCACACTTGAGCACACGAGGACGCATAGACTTGGCACGGTAGTCTTTCGTTAAAATTTTATATTGACATTTGAACCGAAGCCAAGGTTTTCAATTTCAGGCTTCAGCAACTCTTCGAGCCGCCGAGAAAATAATTTCCTGCATCACTTTCGGCATAGAGAACTCATCTTATGCTACATGATTTCACTTACACGTATTTGTTTTACCTATTTTGAACAGTAGCAGCTTTTACCTAATGTTTAAAGAAACATTTTTGTCAGGTCTGTATTATTATGTTTTATATTTTATTTTATTATAAAAATATTGTCTGATTCACATCACACGAAATGAAATTGGGGCAGGTAGGTGATGATACAATATAATATGTATAATACGAAGCAGAAAGGTGAGAAGTGCGAAATAATAATTTGCAATTTATATTCTGCTTTAGCAAAAAAATCGCCCCCTAATTTGCATATTCCCGTGCACGATTTTTTTTTTGTAAATCCGGAAGTACAACACATTTCCATTTTTCTCGTCGGGCGTTGGAATGCCTTCACACATAACGGAAAACACATACGCAAGCAAGCGGCCGCATATAATAAATTACACCCCCTAACATGACGACATGATACATGTACAGTATGTACACTGTTATACGTAGTAGCTACAGTTAGTACTTACCTATAGCCCGAGAGCCAACACAAAAATACACATTCATTTAGAAATGGAAATTTCGAATGTCTTTAAATTATAGAACTAAAATTGAGGTCTGACCGGCGAACCCCGTCACCACTTTTCAAATATTTAACTAAATTTATGACAAAATAAAAACTGGGTGAGAACTTATTACAGAAATCTATTAACGGATTATAAATTATAAAATTATAAAATTAAAATGATCCCTGAAAACAATAAGGTCCACTTTTATTATAATTGGGTGCAGCTATATTTATGTATTTATTTTCATGTCATCATGATGGCAAATATAACGTTTCAATGAACATGAAACGAATAATATTTTTGAAGTACTTCAACTTCTACAATAACTGACATACAATACTAAAAAAAACTGAAAAGCGATACAATCAGTAACGCCACAATCAATGCATATGTAATGTAAATTAATCGGCAATTCTTCCAAATGTTGGCATAAATGTATTGTGCTGTCAATTGAAAGTTCGTTACTGCGTTTAAATGAAATATTTTAGTGAATAATATTTATTTATCACAATAATGTATTATTATACTCACATGCAAGAATAAATTAATAAAAATAATAAAATGTGTACAACGTGTGTCTGAACATTCGTAACAACTTCAATTTTTGCTAAATTTCTTTATTTTTGACAGATAATAACCAAAAGCGTAATTCAAGTTCAAATATAATTTTTTTGGGGCCTAGGTTATGTGGTTGGAATACTACACATACCAACATTGAATACATTCGTGTGACACCCAGTATAACCTTGACGCCAATTCACGATTTTCTCCACACGTCGTTACGTTAAAATTAGAATTTGGCAAAGTAACTTTTCTTCCGCATATTGAACGAGCTACGAGTTTAAAGCAAAATAACAAAGTATTTTACTACCAGCAGAATCTGCAATAAAAAATTGAAAAAACTGGACCGGCGTCCAGCAAACGCACTATAATGCACTTTATGTAAATTAGAAAATACTCTCAGGACTGCTTCCGGTCCTGCGGGAGTTCATATCGACTTAGTTATTTTAAAAGAACAATATAATTTGTTACTAGAAATCAATATATAAGTTAAATTCCCGTTCTTGTAGAATTTGAAAAAGATGTTTTTATTTCACTTTCACAACTAACAATACAATATAAAAATAATACAGAATGATTACTACGTAAGCGTCTAGGTCTAGGTCTAGGTCACGCGTGCAATAATGCCTGGTGGCTTGCATGCGGCGTATTTATATAGTTTCTTAATCTAATGTCTTGTCAGCAGATTCCTTTGGCTGGACGTCCGCTCTGGGCATATAACTCCTCCAACGTCAGCTGCAGAAATACCGTTGATTATAAATGAGGCGGTATTTCCTGCAAGGGATATGCTGAGTATCCGAAAGCATCGGGCAATTTTGCGTCTTTGGACACGTTTGTTGTCTGGTGCTGGAAACGGGGACGTAATTTCCTGCACATTACAAAAATAAAAACAGCAATTAAAACACTGATAAAAGAGTAAAGCACATAGTCTCTGGTATCTGAATAATGTTGTGAGAAAGATATAGAGTCAATTAGTTTAGTTTGGTCATCAATTGTCTTGGAAAAATTTACAAAATTATGTTGGGTCAAATTAAGCGTAGTTATCTGACTGTGTTGCCACTGAAATGGAATAAGTTTAATTTCAGTGTTAATTAAAGTTTTATAATTACGAATTATTTGGTCATTTATAGAAAAAATGCAAGTGTTAATATTTCTTATCAGATAAGTACCTTTTACAATTTGTGTGTCTTTATCATGATTGCAAGTTCTGATTAATTTATTTTCAGTGGGACTGAGCAAAATTTTAATATTATTGCCAATGTTTCTAATTTCAATGTCCTTTAAATGGAAAGAATGGTATAGACAGTTATGATAGTTATTATCCAACTGGAGAATGTGAATTTCGCAAGGTGCGGTCTCTGAAAAATAATTTTCTAATTCGTGATCACAAAGAAATTTGGTTTTACTTAATTGTTTACAAATAGTATTAGAAACAAAATACTTATTTTCCTTAAGTCCAATGTATTTAAATTTAGGAGTAATTTGTTTAAAAGAATTATTTTGAGAAAAAATAGGTAATGAATTCAGATGATAATACTGAAAGGGTTCTATGTCGACAATTGGAATGACTAATACAAAAACATAATGATTACTAGTCTGGTACACTTTAACTTTGATAATAGATTCAATTAAATAAATGTTTTCTGACAAAATATCAAAGGGAAATTCTTCTTTTGGATTTAAATGTATCAATTTGACATAGTTCAAAAGTACTTGCGGCTGTACGACCATCGGATGTAATACGCCTACTTTAGCGACATTTGTGGCGTCAATGAGTTCTTCCATCTCTAGTCGGATGGTGGTGAGAAGGTGGATTTGGTAATTGGCCAGCTGGATGGCGTCCATGACCTTTTGTTTTGCCTCTGCTTCTTCCGACAGCTGTAGTTGATCTTGAATAATTGATTTGATAGTCTCCTCGTATTGTGTAGTAACATTCTTAAGGATGTTCAACTGGGAATGGAATGCTGTTTTAAAGGTTTTTTGGTTTTCTTGAAGTTCGGCGATTTGCTCTTCGTATTTCCTGCCATCTTCTTCATCTAAATTTCCGGTGATCGCTTTGACTATACCGCCGAGGAAGTTGAAAGCTCCTCTCTTTTGTCGACTGTAAGGGCTGATAATGTCGACGTATTGTTGGACCTTACGTTCTTCTTCTTGACGCAGTTCCAAGAGACTTGTGTACTGTGGACTTAGGTTCTCCTTTGGGATGATTTCATCTTTTTGCGATTGATAAGTGGTCCAAATATGGAGTAGACTAGAGTAATCCTTCTGGATGACTAATTCGTGTTGACTCTGGGTGTTGTATGCCAATCCTTCCTTTAGGGGGAGTAATCCGACTTGGTCTTTCACCTTAATTACCTCGGTTAGTCCTCTTCCGATGAGGGCTCTGGAATATGTCCAAGTTTTAATGAGTTTACATGATACTTTAATATTTTGCTATTTTTATTCTTGACTTCAACTGTGCCATTTTGATTAATATTTGTTATTGTATAAGGTCCCCAATAACGTTCTTTTGTCTTCTGTGTGTAATACTTAGAAGGTTTTACATACACTTGTTGTCCAATTTGTAATTGTTGTTCATGGCGAGTTTCATTTGTCTTCTCTATAACCGTTTCTTTCTTCTGTTGTAGTTTGGCGGCTAAGTGCTCGTAGAGATGTCTTGTTCTTTCCTTGTGATTTTGGATGTATTCTTGAAAATAGGTGTTATCATAATACAGGTCCAGCGGCTCTCTTGCATTGGTGTGTCCATATAGAAGTTCGAAGGGTGTAGCTTCTGTTGCCGAATGAATTGTAGAATTGTAGGCTAAGATTGCCAGTTTCATTAGCAATTTAATATCTTGGGCTGTTTTTTGATTCTTCATTATTCTTATGTGTTCCAATAAGGTAGAATGGAGACGTTCAATTGGTGAATTAGAATTTGGATTTTGTGGTGTGGTATAGTGGAGATTTACTTTGTGTAATTTAAGTAATTCCTTTAAAGTCAAATTATTGAATTCCAATCCTTTATCTACTATAATTTGTCGTGGTGTTCCATGGATACTGAAACTCTCGATTAGTCGTTCTGATACTTCCACAGCCGTTTTACCTTGGATGGGGTACGCTTGCGCATACTTGGTGAATACATCAATGATTGTTAAGAAATTTTGAGAATTTATGGAGATTGTGTCGATATGAAGTTTGTCGAATGGTTTATCCACTTGATCAGTAAGTTGGAAAGGGACTCTTGGCGGTCTTCTATCGTATTTGTTTCTTTTGCATATCTCGCATTTGTTTATGTAGTTTGTAACATCTGTCTTCATATGTTGCCAGTAATAACTTCTTTTTAGTTGTTTAATAGTCTCATTTATACCACGATGGTCAGTTTTTCCTTCATGATGTTGCATAATCGCTTCTATCTTCTCTTCTGCTGTTTCCAGAATTCGCACTCTTTTCGTGCACCGATATAATTTGGGTCCGTTATCGTTGTAGTGTTGTGTATAGACGCTGCATAACTGTTGGTAAATTTCATCATTAGCGTAGATGTAATATTTTCCCATTGGCATGATGTCTCGGATTATTTCGAATAAGTCCTCTGCCATTTTATTCTTGTCGATTTTGACGTGGTAGATTATTCTTCCTTCTTTTGAATCTTCATGAACAGTTGTTGGATAAATATGGGATTCGATGAATACTTGGTATTTCTGGGTGTCAATTGCCATTTCGGTGATTGGAATGGTTTGGTCGGGTTCTACATTTATATTGCTATGTAGGGACTCGCCTGATTCGCTTAGTTGTTCGATTACTGCTGGTGGCTGGTCTTTACTGATATTCTTGGTCCCTGCTGGTATTGCTGGTACTGATGGTCCTGCCTGCTCGTCAATGTGTTCGTCTAAAGATCTTATAATTTCATCAAGCTCTTCTACAGTGATTAAAGGACTCGTTGACGTTTTGTCTGCTTCACTTCGATGGTGGATTTCCACTCTGGATAATGCATCAGCATTTTTGTTACATTTTCCCTTTTTGTAGACAATTTCATAATCGTATTCACTTAGTCTAATTTTCCATCGTTGTAACTTCATATTGGGTTCCTTTAATGAATGTAGCCAAATTAAGGGCCTGTGATCACTTACTATCGTGAACCTTCGTCCGTATATGTAGGGCCTGAATTTCTTGCATGCCCAAATTACAGCTAATAATTCTTTCTCTATGGTTGAGTACTTCTGCTCTGTCTCAGTTAGTGTCCTTGATGCATATGATACTGGCTGATCTTTTCCAATTGGTCCTTGGGACAATATAGCTCCTATAGCTACATTACTCGCATCGGTAGTGACGATAAATGGTTTTGTGAAATCCGGGTATTTGAGAACTGGTTCATTGCATAGGATGTTCTTGCAAAGTTCAAAAGTCTTCTTGTATTCTTCAGTAAGCTCTATTTTTGCACCTTTCTTTAGGAATTTTGTCATAGGCTTTGTAATGTTGGCAAAGTCTTTGACGAATCTTCTATAATATCCCAATAATCCAAGGAATGCCTTGATCTCTTTCTGAGTTCTAGGTATTGGATATTTCTTCACTGCTGCTATTTTCTCCGGGTTAGGTTTTACGCCTTCTGGGGTGATGATATGGCCCAGATATGCGACTTCTTTTCTCAAAAACTCACACTTATCCAGGGAAATCTTCATGTTGGATTCTCTTAATCGGTCGAACACCTTTCGGAGTTTCTCTTTGTGTTCTTGGAGGGAAGCGGAGTAAATGATGATATCATCCAGATATACATGGCAACTGTCAGCTGTTAATCCTCTGAGTATATGATTCATAACTCGTTGGAAAGTTGCTGGTGCATTTTTAAGTCCAAATGGCATTCTTTTGAACTCAAAATGTCCTTCTTCGGTACTAAATGCTGTCTTCTCTTGATCTTGACTCTCCATTTCAATTTGGTGATACCCTGACGCTAAATCGAGGGTGGTGAAATAATTGGCTCGGCCTAATTTGTCCAGGATGTCATTGATGTTTGGAATTGGGAATTTATCTTCAATTGTCTTCTCGTTAATCTTTCTATAGTCTATAACCATCCTGTATTTTTGGACTCCTGATGCGTCAACTTTCTTGGGTACTACTGCTACTGGTGCTGACCATGGACTGCAACTTTCCTGTATTATCCTCTGTTCCAGCATTTTCTTCACTTGCTTGTTCACTTCTTCGCGTTGTAGTGGTGATTTTCTATAAGGTTTCATGTACACTGGTGTTTCCTCTTTCAAACGAATGTGGTGTTTGATTTTTGATGTAAATGATAGGGGTAATCTATCATCGTAACAGATGTCCTTGTATTCTTTGACTAGGTCCTTGATTGTTTTCTTCTCCTCTTCATTTAAATGTGAAAGTCTTAACTTAGTTTCCACGTTCTGCTTCTGCATGTGCTGTACGTCTTGCGGATGGTAATGTTGATAAATATCTTCTGCTTCTTCCATGAAGTGGACTTCTGATTCTATTGGTTTTTCTATGTTGATGTGGACCGGATATTCATTAAAGTTGATAACTTCTACCAATGCTTGATAGTCTTCTGATGTTGTTAGACTGGGTGTTATTTCGACGCCTGGTATTAATTGTTGATGATTGATAACTATCTCTTGAAGGTTTCTGTCCACAGGGATCTTCATCAATCGCCTTTCTCTTGATCCAATTGATATTCTTGGATCTTCAAAATGTAGTGGAATTGTGGTGAATTTGGTTCTTAGTAGTTTTTGCTTAAAGTCAATAACTGCGTCCATTTGTTCCATTAATCGTAGTCCAATGATACCGTCATATTTCTTGGAAAAGTCTACGATATTGAATCGGTGAAGTTGGTTAGGTGCATTGAATGTATAAAGGGATGGAATTTCGAGGATATAGTCATGGTGAGTTGTACCATGCATTGTGGTAACAGAAAATGGTGAAAACTGTATAAATTCGGAAAATTCATTGAGAGCCAGTTCATTAGAAATTGAGGATGCGGATGCTCCTGTGTCGATTAGGAATTTGCCATTAATTTCAGGAATAAAAATGTAAGGTAAACGGATTGCATGTTGATGGTTAAATTCAATATGGTCGGGTAATTTAATTAGTTCGGCTGCTATGTTGTCTTCGAAGTTGAGGCTCGTTCCCGAAAATTTTCATTATCTTCTTCTTCTGCTTCTTCTTCTTGTGGTTCCCATACACAAGCTTCTGGATTTGGTTCATTCCATTGTTGGTATTCTTCTTCTTCATACTCTTGGTATTCTTCTTCCTCTTGGACATGAAGTTCTTCGGCTGCCCATTTATTTTGAGGATATGAAGGTCCAAACGGTGTCATTCGTACTCTTCCGAAGCTTGAAGGGTCGATGTCCATTGGCTTTTGTCTTGGTTGTCTCTTCTCCGCAAGTTGTCCAGGTGACTTATTAAATTTAAAGGATGGTGGTTTTTGTCTGGGAAAGTTTTGTTTTGGGAAAGGATATTGTATTTGTGGAAATTGATTAGGTTGATTTCTTTGATAGGACTGGTAAGGTGGACTTCGATATTGCAATTGTGGATGTGGATATGGTTGTCGTTGGAATTGTTGATTTGGAAATTGTTGTGATGGAAACTGTTTTGGTGGAAATTGTTGTGGAGAAAATTGTTGATTTGGAAATTGTGGATATGGTGGTTTGTACGAAGGTTGTGGTAGATTACTTGTTGATGGTGATCTCATGTGACCTGGTGTGATGTGATGTGGGGTCTTGATTTGTTGTTGTGGAGCGGATGATTTTCCACACCTATACTGCCAGTTCTGGTATTCTAACACTTCAGACATTGCTTGTTCCATGGTTTTTGGATCCTTGAGGTACATAAGTTCTCCAAGATTTCCATACTTCATGAGTCCTCGCTTGTAAGTTTGTAACGCTGAAGTCATGTACAAACTTGTCTTCAATGGTATCATGTCAGCTTCTGTCACTGTCTGCATTTTTGTCAATAGGAGGTTTAAGATGGATTTAATCCTTTGCCCAAAGGAGTATGGATTCTCATGTTTCCCTGGGCCTTCGACTGTCAAGTCATTTAGCAAACAGTCCTCAGATCTCTGATCTAAGAATGACAATTCCAATAGGGTTTTAATGTCGTGCCATGTGTGTAGTTTTCTTGAGCCGATGAGTGCTTGCGCCTCGCCTGTTATCCTTGATTTGGCTATCTTAATCAGATAAGCATTTATGGGGTTGGCATTGTTGTGTACATCAGCATATGTTCTAAGTAGGTCTTCACACGCATCAATATATAACGACAACGTATTGGCATCACCGTTGAAGTTTGGTATTGTCGAAATCTCCGCATGAGTAATTGATGCTCGAGTATAAGGGTGCTGATACACTGGTGGTTGTTGATCAGGCATGTTGTTCAATTCGATGGCGTTAAGGGCGGCGGCAAGTGTGTCAAGGTTCATATAAGGTAAATGAAAAATGTACTCACAGTATTATTGGTACAATGAAGTCCATCCGTCACTCTGCTTGGCTTTTGGTTGGGGTTGGTTGTGTTTCTTGTTCTTCTTCGTTGGTTTCTTCCTTAATTGTAACTCTGGTGGGCGTCTCGACGAGAAGTTGATCGTTTCGACGTCGTCCCTCACACAGGTTGCACCTTCTGGAGATTTTGATCCGTCCGGCCGTTTTCCTAACTTCTGTAACGATGTCGGGCACTTCAACGAAAGTTTTATCGTTTTGGCGTTTTCTCCCGGTCACTCGTCGCACTGGTTGGACAATTTGATCCGCACAGCCCTGCACACTTTTACACTGTACTGATTCGTTGCTGGTTCTTCGACCTGAAGAATAAATGTTCACCCACAAATTTGGAAAATTTGATCCTCTTTTGCGGTGGTCAAAAATCCTCATTCGACTGCGCCAGTTAAATTCCCGTTCTTGTAGAATTTGAAAAAGATGTTTTTATTTCACTTTCACAACTAACAATACAATATAAAAATAATACAGAATGATTACTACGTAAGCGTCTAGGTCTAGGTCTAGGTCACGCGTGCAATAATGCCTGGTGGCTTGCATGCGGCGTATTTATATAGTTTCTTAATCTAATGTCTTGTCAGCAGATTCCTTTGGCTGGACGTCCGCTCTGGGCATATAACTTATATATATATATATCACCATCTTCTATACTTTGATTAATATAATTTGTATTACGTAGAATTAATAACCTCCCTTTTTGAAGTCGGTTAAATATAAATAGTTTACTTGTACACTGTGGGCAAAAAAGAACGGTACAAATTTTCAATTGGTCATACTTCCAAAGATATTAAATAAATTCAAGCATTTCTTTGATAAATTAATGGCCTATATTGTGAAGATTGAAAGCATACCATATTTACAATAATTGAACGTTTTAATCCAATGTAATATTGCTTTATGTATGGCAGTGCAACATTTCTTATAATATCATTATTGTGAAATGAATGGTGTAATAGAATTAGTAGGTAATGACATATGTTTTCTTTTGGTCTAAAGCAACCGTAGAGATTTTATGGCATCGTATACAGGCTCAAATTTTAGAACAATACCAGTATCCAATTAGCGTTGAAGAAGCGAGCAACATGGTTCACGAAACGTCAGCATTTACAAATCTTGACACACGGCATAACCCGGAAGTAGTTTATTTTCTAAATGATTCTGGCCGTGAAAGCCTACGTACTTATTTAACAATTGTTATACATCATAACTGAAACTGACAAAATGACCACCTAAAATGATAAATTCATAAACACCCATAACCCAACACCCATAACACCAATGGTTTCTCCACGATCTTTAAAAATAACTCAAGTACACTATTAGCTTTTCTTGCTGTTGCAATGTTTTTGTTACAAACGTCATATTCCACTGGTTTTACTAAAAACAATAAAAAATCATTGTTTAAATAGTTCACCCTGTATAAGAGAAAAAATCACTATGTATACGATGCTATAAGATCTGTAGTGTCCTTTTTTACCAAAACAAGACAACTGTCATTACCCACTGATTTTAATACACCTTTCATTTCACGTTAAATTGACCCGATATAACAAGAAATATTGCATTGCCAAACATAAACAAAACATAACTTTGGATTGAAACATTCTGTTATTGGGAATATGGTATGGCTTCAATCTTCTCACTACAAGCAATTGGTCCTCTAAAGAAATATTTGTATTGACTAAATATTATTGGAAATCCGAGTGATTAAAAATTTGTACCGATTTTTTTCCCCCACAGTGTATACTAATTTGTATAGGTACTTATTAAATTCCGATATTATTAAATAAATTTTTAACAAATCGTCTTCACGTCAAAATCGTTATCAAATCTTCGTACTCAACATTTCCACCATCCTATTTTTCTCTTAAATAATTCTCTGAAGACGCGCAATTATTCTTAAAGCAACGGCAGGTTAGTACGGCAGGTTAGAGATAGCTAAATTTAACTTGACTTTCGTAAAAATACTTCTATCTATCTATACAATAAACAATGTACGCACGCGGATTCAGTTTTCATTCATGCCGTCAATTTGTATTTGGCCTGGCCGACAATCCACCCGTGGCGCGCTCTGTTATTTTTGGCAAGTGAATTCGTTCGGAAAAGCGCGCGGTATTATTAGAAAATGAGTCGGGAGAGCCGTTAGACAAAAATTTCATCTGCAGTTTGTTGGAGACGTGACACAATCACCAGATATAAATGACCCACGGAAAGCCGGCCGTCCTAATAAATCACTCGACTAATAACGGACTCTACGGATTATATTTCCTCTATAAAAAGGTTAATTACGTAGGAGGTTTGTAGACTAAACATTATCTGAGAAGATACAAGGAAGCTTTTAGTGTATTTTTTCCTTTGGTTTGATGCACCTGATGTAAAATTAGCTATTGTATCGCTGCAAAGTAGATTGCAAGCGTGTTGTTCTCATTTTACGCAACTTATAATTTTCTTTGTTCCTATTTTCAACCGAGTTTTCTCAGGTGTGATCGCGCATAATTCCGAACACTTGGACCGATTTTGATGATTCTTATCTCGTTTGAAAGGATGTTTTCCACTGACGGTTCTCTATAAGTCGACATCGAAAAATAACCATGAATGCGGAAGTTTATGAACTGTGGACAAGGCTATTATTTAAGAAACAACCTAAAAAACGTATGCTAGAGACCAAAATAAGACAAAAATTCAAAATCAAAATGAACCGTCTCACAGTGAATCGCCTATAATAAGCTAGGTAGACAAATATCATTTCTAAGAATCGATTAATTAATGGCCACATGTATATAGATACCCCCGAGGTGACAATTTTAGGTAATAAGTGTGAAAAACATTCCACACTTATTAACATTCCGTTACCATTTCACGCAGGAAGACCACGTGAAATGGTAACGCATTCCTAACTGGCTTAGTTGCATTTTTGCAGTGTTTTCGATAGTACATTTGTGGTTTATAAATTAAGTACTGTAATGGATTTTACTTTAGAGGGTAAGAAAGAAAAGATGATGGAAAATACATACTAATTTTATATTTATAAACTTTCGTCGAATACAACTATTTGTATCCACGTTTATTCAATATATATGTTTTTATATAATATAGTTTAAACATTAATCTTTTAAATGACATAAATTTGAATACCACATTTTGCCAGATTTTTGCTACTTTGATTGTTTTCAGAACGTGTCTTCTCGATTTTAAAATTGGAGTTTTTTGAAGAATGGCGAAAACATAGGAAAGACGAACAAAATGCTCGTCTAATGGATTATATCAATCACAAGTTTAATGTTGCGGATATAAAGAATGATTCACTGAAGCGCATTCAGTCAAAAATTTCGAGTGTGTCGTCCAGATTTGCCAAAAGCTGGGTTGCGTCGAATGCAATTAAAGCTAATAAGTTTTCTTTTCGATAACAATGTTTTATTTAAAATTGATTATAAATTATTTATATTCCTCAAGGTTTTCATCTTTATATTTGTTTTTAATGTCAAGGATATTTGGTTATTTTTGTTATTATTGAGTAAATATTTACTATAATCAATATATAATCAAAGTAGGTTGCAGATAGGTATAATATTATCACATTTACAACAACTAAAACAACACACTGCTAATTGATTTTGAACATCATTTTTAGTATATTATCTACGATAATATAGTATTATAATCATAAAGTTTCATAATTTTTGTTGAAGATCAAATGTTATAATGATCAGTGTTAAGATCTAATTATCTATATATAAAATACATGTTGATATAGAAACACAATAACAAGAATATCTGTGTCACTTCATATATGTATATAAAACGTTCATTATAAGTTACTTATTTACGACCTTCTTTACTACATTATCTCTGATCCACTGTAATATCCAAGAAACATAGTTTATTTATCAACCCCCTCCAAACCACCCAATTATCAAATGATTAAAAAAATATATTTAACTCGTTCCCAGGTGTAATATTAACTCATTTGCAAAGTTTCAGTATTTATAATTATTCTTTATTTTTCAACCCCCTCAAACACTACCCTATTGATATTTTAAATTTTATCTACTATTTATATGTCTTTGTGGGTGCATTACTATCACATTTAGAGAACTCAAATTATTAAACGAACATTTAGCGTTTCAACCCCTTAAAAAGGACCCCTGAATGTTTTAATTATTATTTTAAGTTCAACTAAAAGAAAAAGATATTTTGTCAAGCTAAAAGTTGCAAATGAATCACTGTGCGTCTCTGAAATGATGTGAACACTGGACACCCTCTTATAGGACATTAACAGGGTACCTGGAATCTATAAACGCAACAAAAAAAATGCTTTTTAGTGTATTTCCGGGAATTGAAGTAATTGAAAAGAAGAATATATTCTGCATAAGTTTAATTACAACAGTAACTAAATATATTTATTATGCAAATGAAACGGTGAGTTCGAAACCAGTACAACTTGAAAAGTGAGTAAACAGAAAACTAGTTAGTATTTAGCTATTTTCTCCCAACAGGTAATATAAAGTACCTGGTATATACGGAGAATACAACATATTAAATCTTTTCTTTAAATTTCCACGAAAATCAGAGCTATGGTTAAAACAATCATCTTGGTCACTGCTTTTGAACTCATTGTGACAACAGCGTACATTTTGAACAATGTTTGTTTACATGAAGCATTCAAATAATACTTTCAATATGATTATGTTATGGGGATTTTTGCTATGATTCGGATTCCGTATTTTTTTAAATCAAAATGATAGATCTTGTAGGTTGCCCAAAAAAAATTAGAAAAGTGTTCCGTTCTTATGAAGCTTCTTGCTATGGCCTTTAAAGAGTCTTAATTTCAAGCCTGATGTCATATTTCCAAAATTCAAAATGGTGGATCCAATGTGGCGACGAAAAATTAATTTACAAATGTTGGATTTGTAGGAAACTTATTTAGTTTAATGTTTGGAGACTTCTGATAACAAATATTGTGTCAAACTTTCAAATACAAAATAGTTGATTAAATATGGCGACAAAAAATTTAGAAAAATGCCGAGTTCTTATGAAATGTTCTGTGACATTTGAAGTAGATTCCATATATAACGTCAGATTTTCCAAACAAATTTTAAAGTGATGGATTAAATTTGACAAAAAATAAATAAAAAAACGGTGTTGCATGAAGGTATTTTATGTGACTTTCTGATTCTGAATCTGAGGTCAACATTCAAAACGGCGGATCTAATATGGTGATAAAACATGCACAAATATGGCGACAAAAAGTAAAAACTCGACTTTGCACGAATTTTATTTCGTTTGTTATTTTAAACCCCCTTTTTCCAAATCTAAGACAGGTTGCCAAAATCAATAGTGATGGATATAATATGGTGGTCAAAACTGTAAACGCATTGCCGCAATCGGATAATTCCTATTACCTATAGTAGGTAATAGGCCTTGGGTATTTTCAAAAAGCAAAGGGAATGCATCTCATTTCCCGTAAAATTTTAAGTCCCCTGGTGACAAATCTGATGTCAGATTGTAAAAATTGACAGTGCGGGCGGACCGTTTCTGATATGTTATTATTTTTCTATTGTCACACAAAGATATGATTCACAATTTTAGTTAAGCCCAGCGCTGTACTAGTTCTTCATATAAACTTAACATTTTTGATCAAGGAAAAAAAATGTTTCTCTATGTGCGTGTACCCGTGTTTGTGGTGACGATTCCGGATAAACTACTAAAGGTATCGGGACGAAACTTGATATTTAGAAGTTTCATGACCAAACTTAGAGCTGACCAGCTTTCTGTTCAAAAGTGTCCAAAGGTTGAGTATTAGTATTGATCTGAAATTTGGTATACAAGCTATCTCTTAGAAAAGGAAAGACAAGTTTGTGAATGGGGAAATCGGTTAACTCCATTTTTTACTTTTTACTTTATCATACGCAGTATTTATTAGGTTCATTTCGATTTTGATTTTGGAGAACTTAAAAGACTAGGATCAGCAATAAGAAGATGGCGAAACGTTGGATTGTATTCACTTCTGTTGAATTCAAAGTGGATTAAAATATTTCGATTTTTTTTTCGATTTTGTCATAACTTTTCTATATGTACTCCTATCAAACAGCCGTTTTGACAGTCATAATTTGTCTATTGACACACACACAGAAATAATCCAAACTTTTACTTGAACCCAACCCTGTACTAATTCCTCATATAAACTTAATTAATTACTGGTATCCGTTACATGCTTTTATTAAGAGCACAAAAACCGAACACGCTCTAGAATTTCCTCCCGCTATTATTCTCGGACAACCAGGCAAAGGAAACCGCACCCCACGAAGTAACCAAAACATTTACCTCCACTCTCACAGGCAATTTGATATTATATTAGTAAAACATCATCCGAGCGCACCGTGCTTCGCAATATATACGGGTTCGGCCCGGTTTCGGTTAATTAGTAACACCAGAAAAGAACAAAGTGAAGGAGGAAGGGCTGTAACGTCGGTACGGGCAGTAACACGATACAGCGACTAACAGAAAAACATTCTAATTAAACATTAATTACCTAAATGAAATTTAGTAATGTTGTGCGGGGACGATAGTGGCTCGGAACCGATGGTAAAATAAAATTTACGGTTGGCCGTAAAACCTAGGAGAGTGTATTCAGCGGGAGCGCCCGTGTTTATGTGGCGATATCAAAAATAAACGACACTGGGCTGCCTCTGGTCTGGTTGACGTTACGAGCACAATGGCAAAAATAATGTCGACAAATTACAAGTAGTAAAGTCGCGCGTACCGGCTCACTAACGGAATTACCAGACGCAGGGCCGGATTTGGTATCCTGGTGTACTGAGATGAAAAAGGAAAACTAACTTTAATATTTTATAGAGTTCCTCCAGGAAATTAGTTGTGCAAATATCCAACTTGGTACCCAAAAAAGAAGTTGTAACTTTAGTCTTCCCGCCACAATTATACAGTGCTGAATAGATACTTGGACGAATGTATACAAAGCTCCACTTAAAGCATAGTTAAAGCTTCCGGTTTGAAGAATCCAACCGCGAGTTTAAAGCCATATTTTCTGCTATCAGGCCAATTTGACTTGAAAATTTGATTCAGAACCGAGCATTCGTTTTCCAAAAAGGTTATGGCAAAACTACTCCAACATTTTAAACCTATTACCATAAGGGAAAATTGAAAAAAAATAATAATTAAAGGGCTGACGCCAGAAAAATTTAAAATTTTTTAAACTTTTGGCAGGTTTTGGAAATGTTTCCAGTTTTTTTATTGATTTATGCATTATTATCAGAAATCTCTCCATATGCAAATTTTCAACTCGATTGCACTCTGAGAAGTAGGTAAAATATGCTAATGGGCAAGAGCGTAGAGTGATATCGACAAGTGGTCCTTTTTTCTTTCGCAACAAAAACGCATTTTTTCTTGCGTTTCCAACCGCACACGGGTTTCAGACGAACACATCTGATAAAAAAGCTGTTTGTACCTCCTCTCAAATCGTTCGTATCTGAAAGGAACCGGAAGTATAAAACTGAGAGTATCAAAAAATCGCCAAAGCCGTAAAATCTGTATTTTTTGAGATATCGAAAAGCGGCTAACGCTATTTGAAAGAGCATCGATAGCACCCGATTGTGCCTTTTTCAAATCGTTTGTACGTCAAAGGGACCGGAAGTACAAAAGTCAGAGTATCAAAAAATTGCCAAAGACGCAAATCTGTGTTTTTTGAGATATCAAAAAGCGGTTAACACCATTCAAAAGAGCATGACAAGCAACCGTTTGTACCTCTTTTCAAAATATTTAAAAAGCAAAAATCAGAGTATCACAAAAATCTCCAAAGAAGTAAAATCGATTTGAAAAGTGGTACAAAGGGGTGCTACACAAGCTCTTTCGAATGGCTGTAACGGCTTTTCGATATCTCAGTTTCCTTGATCGACGAAAGGCCAAAAATTGTATTTAAATTATGCAACACGTTTTGCCATCTCTTGGTTTATTCTACCAGTTCTAGAGCTTAAAATATGTTTATATTATTGGCCCTGTGCACAGTACAGAGTGGGGTCTGAGAAACGAACTGGGAGCCCGTGGCGGAATATGTATCCGCCACAAGTTTTCGCCGTTACCGCTGCACGCCAAAGCGCTGTGATCGACTGTGATCGACTGATCGACGTGTTATTTCTTACTGAAATTCTTCAGTACAACAAAAGAAAACGCGGCTTAATTTCACTAAAAACCACAACAAACACACTGCTTACTTTTACCGGCCAATACAAACACCATGTACTGCTATTTGTAGTTTTATTACAAATTATTCAATCTTAATTCGAATTTTCGATTTTCTCGATTTTCAGTTATTAAAATATACATACATGTATACATTTTCACTTTTAAATGCTGTAAATGTGATTTCATTGAGAGTAGTAATTCATCTCTTGTTGATATAACAGCAAGCAGTCTACCTGGCATCTCATGAATAAGCTTTAAAATTTTATCCTAAGGATGTGGCATAATATTTGGCCAAATTACAGTTTCGCCAGTTTTTTGGTGGCACAGATATTGCAAACGTTTTATGCAACAATGTTTCTTCGACAAAAATTTAGATAAGTATTGGGATGAAGCAAGGAAGGAAATGATGAGAACAGATAACCGTTTGAAATACCCTAACCAAGGTCCTTATTTACTGGTTAGGATGTCTCAAACTTACTTACGCAACAAAACGGTACTTTTGGTTTCCCGACATACCTAATCTGATTTTTTTTTTGAAAATTCTTGTCGCATTTCACTAGTCTTATGATGTTCTTCACAATCTGCCGACCAAATCATAAAAATTGGTGAAGTAGTTCAAAAGTTATCAAATATATAAGTATAGAATAACTGTTGGTATCCGGAATTTTGTGCTTTTTGTGAGATAAATGAACAATAATTATAAATAAATTCTATTTTCGAAATTACGGAAAAAAGAGACCTAATGGCAACTTTTTTAAGTCGTGTTCGAAATCAGAACGTCCAAATTAACAACAACAACAAAATCAAATATGTCGACCTGTGTTACCCAAAACTCCAATCTGGTACATGTAATTCGCAAATGTACCATGGATGCAATGCAAAAATCAACACTGCGGAACATTTTTGCTTCTTTCCACTAATGAGGAATAAACATCCAAAAAGAAGTTTCACTTCAAAAACGTGAAATGGATGGACCACCCCCTAGATCCAACCCTGATCGTCCTAGTCGTGAAACCCATAACGGCACGACACAGAGAGAAGTACGAAACAAAGACGAGACGAAACAGCTTAATTTAATAAAGTATGGTAATGCAGCGGACGAATAATGACCACGGAGGGTAACGCATCTCTTCTGTCTTTATTAAGTAACGTGATCAAATTAATCGCCACCGCTGGCTCTTCTCTGCGATAATTCGCGGGAACGGCGACTGCATCTGCATAAGCAACGCGACGTCACACGTCGCAGTTGGCAACGCCACACCAACCACGCCAGCTACTCTGGTCAGTTGTCTACCCAAAAAGGCAAATGTACGTGACATTAACCCCTCGCGCTGTTGAAACTTTGCTGCCGGTCCGACTAATTTTTTTGGAAGTGTGGAAAAACACTTGTCATGAGTTGTTAAAATTGCTGCGGGGTCTAGCGACTGCAAACGTGTATTTTTGCACAGTAAACTTAATTAGGAACGGGGAAATTAGATGTGCTACGCGGATTATGTAGAACCAAGAATGGGGTATAACGTGAAAGTTCCAAATATTGACCGCATTTTGTACCGAATTTGTGAATTGGTGGAGAAAGATGTGAAAGTTTTTTAAAGCTTTAATAACTTTTCCGTTGAAATAGCTGTGATTATCTCTTGGTTTTAGTAAACTAAACCGAAGTTTTCAGCGAAACATATTAACTGAATTGATCACCTCGACTGCACAGCAAAACAATACACATACAGTGTGTCCACGAAAGTCCACACCATATGGAAAATTTTAAAATTATATTTAATTATATTTAAAATTATTGTGTATTTCTCAGAATATGTTATTCTTTATAATACTTGGCAGCTCGTATGAAACCAAAACTGCTACAGTCAAATATATAAATTTTTAGAAGTAAAAATGTATGACTTAATATCTGGAGAGGTACTTAAAGAACTTCCAAGGAAGGCCATAGTTAAGCTTACAAATCTTATCAATGCTGTCTTCAGACTAAGGTATGTTCCCAAACTGTGGAAGGTAGCAGAGGTGATCATAATACTGAAGCCTGGGAAACATACAACATGATGGGTTTTTTTAATTACATAAACATTTCATTATACATTATTATTCTGCTTTGGAATTTTGCAAAACATTATGGTCACATCCACATGAAAACACGTCTTATAGACCTACCTCTCTGCTGCCCATCATGTCAAAAAATCTTCGAAAAATTACTACTCAATAGATTGAAACCAATAATTGAGAGCAAAATGCTTGTTACAGACCATCAGTTCGGATTTTGGGATAGTATTGATCAGATACACCAAAATCGTTAGAGGAAAAAATGGTTTGTTCTGCAGTCTTCCTAGATGTGGCACAGGCTTTTGATAAAGTCTGGCATGAAGGACTGAATAATAAATTAGGAAGTATACTCCCAAAACAGTTTGCACAACTATTAAAATCTTACCTGACTGAGAGATACTTTAGGGTCAAACAAGGTGATGCATGCTCTGTCCTTAAGGAAATAAAAGCAGGAGTGCCGCAAGGTAGTGTTTTTGGGCCGGTCCTTGACCATATCAAAAACAATACAGTGGAACTGAGAATCCGTTACAGAGAAATGTACTGGCTGCTTGGAAGAAACTCCACGCTGTCTGTACACGATAAGCTTCTCTTGTACCAGCAAATTCTAAAACCCGTGTGGACGTATGGTGCTCAACTCTGGGGTTGCACCTAAAAAAGTAACATTAAAATTGTCCAGACCTTTCAAAATAAATTATTGAGATGCATTGTCAATGGGCCTTGGTACATTAGGAATGATGATCTCCACAAGGACCTCAAAATGGAGTCCGTGTGCAAAGAAATCCAAAAATTAGCAAGAAGTCTCGAGAAAAGGTTTCACCATCACGTAAACGTTGAGGCCATCCAGCTCCTTTACAACACCGAATTAATCCGAAGACTCAAGAGAAAGAAGAAGAAGAGTTAGTGTGAATGTGAGTTAGTGGAAAAGCAGAGTGAGTGCTTGTTGTAGGTGTTAGTTCTAAAAGCCGAGACAGTGCTACGTAGTGCTCAAGAAAAACGTGCCCAGTATACCAGGACTAACTAAGAGATTTAATATAGTTATAAAAGTATAACGTACATGGAGTAATATACCTATTTGATAGTATTGTATAGATTCTCACAAAGTTTTATTTCACATTAGATAATATTTGACGTACATCAGAATGTATAGAAAAAATATCTTATCTAGTCTGCAAATGACTTGATTCCTATGTGTGACCATGAGAAGGGCAAAAATATTAAGCAATTCGTATCTCCCGTGTATTTTTGGGTCTATTAAAGTGGTAAATAACTGATCTCAATTCATAAATCCTTTGCCGTAATTATTAATTTATGTTTCCACATTTTGAATATATTGATATTATTAGGTTACCTACATTTAAATTCAATAAATGTCACAGAGATGTTATTGTAGTACCGCTAAACAAAATTAATTAATACATGCGTGGAACCATTATTTTGCTATTATAAAACAATCGTTTCTATTGTTAATGATAATCATGATAACCGGAGCTATATCAATGTTCACGATTATATGGTTGGTATATGAATATTTTCAATTTTCGACGATTATAAAACATATTTGGCAATTTAATTTTCAGGCCGTAATTTAATATTGAATATGTTGTTGAAACTACACTGAATAATTTTACGGTCCAGCTGAATAACTTCCATATTATGTAAAGCAATTATATATGCTTTAGAGTTTAGATCAATACATGCAGTAAAATTTAAAAACGTTGATTACGCACCACAAAAGGTTTTATCAAAGAACAACCTTTAGGCATACAATCTTTCAGTCTCCACTGAAACTGAAGATAACTCGAACTAAATTGGAATTAATAAACTTTCGCTTTCCGAGGTATACCTTCTTCAAACTCTCTCTCTCACTCTCTCTCAATCTCTATCTTTCTCTAGCCCAAACGAGACAATTCGGTAAAACCGAATGAGCAAATCCTTTAAGCCCGTTCAAAGCCGTCTCCAAAATTAATTTGTACAGGGTAACCTTTGTTTGGCCGATGGCCTGAACCACTCTCTACAATTTTCAAGAGTGGGATTTTAAGGAAGTTGCTCGAGGTACGGGAGAGAACTTGGCCTCT
Source organism: Melinopterus prodromus (assembly GCA_964023965.1). Classification (NCBI taxonomy): domain Eukaryota; kingdom Metazoa; phylum Arthropoda; class Insecta; order Coleoptera; family Scarabaeidae; genus Melinopterus; species Melinopterus prodromus. The sequence continues at coordinate 15,702,345 of OZ030390.1, read as the reverse complement.
CTTTGATCCCTCCTCTTTGATGTGTGAATTTCGTAACCTTTGGATTGAATACAGCCGGCGAACTTAATCATGTGTAAGATCTTCATCTATAATGTGGTCTAGAGATCAGTGGCGTACGTTGGATTCACAGACTTAATGCTTGTAAAGCAAAGGTGCGGAGTTAATAACTACAGTATAGTATACAGGTGATTATCAGAGAATTGATAACCGAAGTTTTCCAAATGATAAAATTAATCCGAACAACAAGTACAACGTAATCTAATATAAGAAATAGATGTATACGTTACAGTAAAAGCACCAACTTCGTAAATGTATACACTTACTAGTCAGTGCATACATATACTGATTTGTAGAGTAGAAGTATTCACAACCAATAAAAATGTACACTTTTACTAGTAGATGCATACATTTTCTACTCAACTTTCGTAGAAGTAAACACAAATAAAACACGCGGTAATCTAAATGTAGGTATACTTTTACTTGTAGAAGTGCACAATAAAATTACTTCGAATTCTATAGTCAACATTACCTAATATAATTCTTATCAGAACAAAACAATTATGATCGAGTTCTCATGCAATGCAGGTATGCATTGACTAATTATATTTTCAATACATAGTGTTTTCACAATCAGTTAATTACAATAGTATGGACAAATACTCATTTCAAAAATAAATTGACTACGTATGCATGAATGGAAACGAAAACGCACATAAACTTAGCTTCAAAAGATCAAAGTTGATTTTGCATACAGATTCAAGTAATGATGATAAATAATATCGTAATATATTCTCTAACAAGTTTCTCTATTTGTATTAGTTAGTCATTTGGTTGTACTTTGGCTACTCTGTGGTAGCAAGTGTATGCAGTGTCTAGAAAGTGTATACATGTACTAGGAATATACTACATTTTTATACAGAGGTGATACTTTTACTAAAATGGTCAGTATACAGTATACACTGACTAGTAAGTGTACATTTACTCCAGTTTGCGCTTTTACTGTAACATATATATCTATGAAACAATAGCGCCAGCTTTTTTTAGAAATCCATGTATGATATTCATGTATGATCAGTGATGACAAATTATCAGGTCTTGCTTTCCCATATTGGTTCAAAATGGTCAGTTTTGGATTCAGCAGATAAAAATTCATAAAAATTGACTAATGTCATACTTTAACCTCAACTTTTTCTAAAACTTTTAACAGGAAGTTGGACTCTTATTCAGCGCAAAGATATCTATCTATTGGAACCTCCTTTCCAAAACTAAAGACACGGTACACGTTAGTCCAATGTTTTACGAATTACAATTGCAATTTTCTCACATTTTGAACATTATTTATTGAATTCCTTTCCTTAAATTGTTTTGAATAAGCTTCTAACCAGGCACCTCAGCGTGTAATGACAGGCGCAGGAGAATTACAAAGCAGCTGGACATAATTCGCTATATACAGTTAACTTGAGGCAAAACAAATCTGTTTTTATAGTACTAATAGTAGAAACACATCCGGAAATATGCCTCTCACAAACTTACATGCGATTCAAGCTATGTGAGTAACCTGATTTTAGCATATAAGGACACTGACAACCAAAGTACCTTTTTAAATTTGTACTTGATATCACCAAATGTTGGATTCAAACTTTCATTAACTATTGAAAAAATCTGATGCGGCCAGGTATATGACTGTCATATATCATACTATATATAAAATTAATAGTTTAGCTGCATGAGACTCTATTTGATCAAGATCGGTCGTGTCTGCATTAAAATAAAACTAGTTAGCTAGGATTTGACAGTTCTTTTGATTCTACTGACAGAAGGTATTATCAAAACATCACCGTTTGACAATACCTACTGTCATTAGAATGAAAAATCTGTCAAATCCTGGCTAACTAGCTTTATATTAATGCAGACACGACCGATCTCAATCAAATAGAATCGCAATTTTAAATTTTTTTCGTTCAATTTTTTTTTTTCGCCACCATTACAATACTTTGTCATGATAATGTAAAAATTATTAAAATTCCAGTTAACGTTAACTGCCATTTTATTAAATAAGTTTTATACGGATCGAATAAACATTTTTGACGTAACGTCTTTGAAAAAAATAATTTTTGGATTTTCCGCAGTTTCTTAGCACTGTTTTTCCAAAAGGTATATTTTTTCCTTATTTTTTCCTGTACTATTTTTTCTTCTATTACTTAGTTACACTTATTCTCGATACCAAGCCGCTTGGGACTTATAATGTAATAAGCGTTCTCAAATTTCACAGGAATTAAAACGTATGGATATAAAAGAATAAATAGGGAATTGGTCCTGTAGAAAAAAAAATAAGGACCACCCTAATAGTATATTTGTATATAGTGCCAAAAAAAGATTTAAAAGCAGTATTTTGCCTGTTTGTACTGCATTATTTTTGCATTGAAGACATTACATTGAAGACTTCAAGGTATCAAAGTCTCTTAACTTGTGCAATGTTTGGCTTTCAGAGCATGTCTTGATGCTAAACTAATTGTATTATTAACTAACCAAAAATCGACCTCATATTGTTTTCGCTTTATTTCGTAGCATCTATACTGTGTTGACTTTAGGTTTTAATACACACAATATAAAGAAACAAATACTTTTTAAAAATTAAACCTTAAATTTTCCAAAAAACAACTGAACGCTACCATCCATCATAAACATAACGGAAGATAATTTTACTCATCAAATCCTTTGGCAAATCTTAGAGTAAAATCTGCACCCCTTGCACTCAAATGAACAGTGCGCTACTGGCCTCGAACCTCGGTTCTTTCTTATCAAAGGGTAACCCGCTAATGTCTCAAGCGAATTAAAAAAAAAAAACGAGCAACTTCCGTGCCGCAATCTGATTAGATTAGACTTTTTTTATGAGATGGGTAATATAAACAGGGCCGGCGTCGGCCTCATTTAAATTCTGGTGCAAAAGGTCCGACAAAAAGTTAATATGCGTGTCGTATGCAGTAGGTAATTACGGCGGTGCCTTCCCGCATCTTGCGCTTCCACTCCTAGAATGCAAAATTCAGCAGCGCAAGTTTATACGAGTTTGTTGCGAAGTAGATTAATTACCGAGTTTGTACTTTAAGACCGGCGGCGTATTTTGTAATGGAAAACTGGGTATAATAATATAAGTGGGCAAATCCGTGCTATACCCTACCTTGCAAGCCACCGTCGCGTCACCATATCAACTTTTCACCTGTTTAGAATAATAAGGCTGACTGGAGTATTATTGAAGTTTCGCAACAAGTGAATTTAATTTAATAAGGGAAGTATTTTGATGGTTTAAATCTACTGCACCGTTCAACGTTCTTCACAAATTTAGTCATGGTGTGCTTTACAAATTTCCTTATTACTTTTCGATATTTGCATAAATCAATGCCTCAAATAAAATACTTTAAGATACCATACAAGTGATGATGTACTTGATCATTTGAATCGTATTTATATAATTTTTATGCCAGATTTATGAAATGAAATTCCAGTTTTACTTAAAATTACAAACAGTTAAATCACAAACAGTACACGGAATACAGAACACAATTCGCGAATGTAAAAGAAATGGCGTTTTATCTTTAACAATACAAAAATAATTATTGTTTTTAAAAAAATTTACATCTACCAAACCTAAAATCCTCACATATTAAAATTTTTATTTTAGGTTATAAGTGAAGCCTTACAGTAAATTTGGAAAAACGAGGCTGTTGCTCAAAAGATAAAACAACATTTAGACTTGAACAAGAGCCAAATAATAACCGGTTGAAACCCATAGGAAAACCGTTATAACAAAAACACATAGAATATCCGATGTTTATGTTCTTGTTTACTCATAGAATGGAATTGTAAATTTGCACTATCCTATCTTTAAACACAATTAAATGGATGAGGCATATTGTATCTATCAGAACTTGAATTAACAATACATAAAAAAAGGAATACGTAAAAACAAATAAATTGAGGTGCGCATTAGGTTAACTTGCTAAAAATATGGCAAAAAATGATATTATGAATCTTAAATATTAAGATTTTTTAAAATCAAGGATTTTTTAAAAAAATGCTTTTTATTAACTAAATAGGTGCTTGCAATCACAAATCTGATTGAAGTGTCGTTTATAACAATTTATTTTTAGTAAACATGATTCTAGGGGCATACTGTAACGACTAATTCAAATGTAAAGAAGAAATATAGTAACGAACAGGAGTGATTTATATTTTAAATAAATTGAAAATTACAACCACGACGTAGATTTGAAACAGGGAGCTACGAGTTTCCAGCACTAAGTTGTACCAACTGAACTACCCAAGTGCCACGACTTGCGTTTTAAAATTTATTTTTAAATTTACATCCCGCGTTTTTGTCGCCATCTTTCTTTATATATGAATTTATTATGTCATAAATATTTTTCTTGTAAATGCTTGCAATTACAGTTGTAAGTATTTTTTTACATTGTCATTGTCAGAACCCGTTGTAAGGAATAATTGTTTCGTGTTAAAGTAGTTATAATGTATCTATAACTTTTACTATAATATTAGAATAGAAATTATTATTATTTGTTTTATGTCGATATAAAAAAATTTAAATATTATTATAAATGTGTATTGTGTGAAAGTAAAAGAGGTGTAAAATTTTGAGATCAGTAATTAGAATTTACTATAAGAAGGCTGTCCTAAAACTATCCTAGGAATAGTTGTGTCGAGTCACATTTTCATAAATTCGAAAAATTAGAACAGAAACTAGAAATTAGAACAGAAAATGGTTGTAAATCACATATAATAGTGTACAGAACTTATTGCGTAAAAACACTACAGCAGTTTTTCTTGTATGGAAAGTACTATTTATGGAATTTTTATATCTCTAAACATTTAGAAGTTCTAATGGGGTTTCTCAGGTCTTTATTTACATAATCTTGAGAAATCTTTGTGTATTGTAGAGGTAATGTAGAGTAGGTAATGTAATGTAGAGTTTTCCTTATTTAGTGAATTTTTAAGATTTGTATAGGTTTTTGAAAAATTAGTAAAGGTCTGATAAAAGAACTTGCTGTTTTCAATGTTTTCATTATGAAAACACTGCTTATTGTTATTATTGTAAATTGTATTGTACATAATAGTAAAAAAACAAAAACAGTAAATTGATACAGTACGCTAGCATCGTAATAGTACATATGAAACGCAGCTTGTCAATATTATTAGTGTTAATAATAATGTCGACTTCAGATCGGGCGATAAAAAATGAACTAATAATAAAACCAAAGATGAAATTAAAAAGTTTATAATAAATATTAAAATTTCATGGAATTGAAAATTGAAAACAACATTTTCCTATGACATTTGATATTTAATAATGAAAAACTACTTATTATACTTTAATCTTGAGCAAGATTAACAATCTTTACATTTTTCTACCTTCCGTTAGTTATAGACTCAAGTGTCAAATGATGCTGACATCTCAATTGCTATTGGCTCACCTCAATCGTATTTGGCAGTTTTACCACAACTACAAACTTTTAAAGATAAAACTACTCTAGATTGTAAGATGCCAGTCGCAATTTTCGAAGTTCAGCAAAATTAATGTCCAAAGAAGAAAAAATAGTATATAACACTCGTTTTATAAGACGTATTTGCGCATTCGTTCGTATAAAACTTGTATTATAATATACTATAACCAAATTTAATTTGTTTTGCAAGCAGCCTGTATGTTAAAACAATATTATATCAATATAAACTCTTTATAAAAAACGACCTTTTCTCCGGAAGTGAACATTTCTGGAGAAAAGCGAACTGTGGACATCAATATTTCCATCGTATATCGATCCTTCGTTTATTTTTTCATAATTTTTACACAGGATATCAGACTCAATATGTATTAAAAACAGTTTTTATGAAATATCTTGACGGTAAGATTCAATAATTTAATCAAGATCAATTCTACAAGACCATTATTAATTTTATAAGCACTAATACTCGTCAATATATTGTATTATCATCTAATCAACGATAGGTATTGTTCGTATCACAACGCTAAAACATAATCTCGACATAAACCCGCATCCAGTGGACATCAACCGATATTGCACCTGATGATAATTTAAACACCTCTATCGATTTGAACTAAGCCAACTATAAATTTTGCTAAGTGTGCATAACTTTAATAATAAATAAAGACCAGCCCAATCTTGCTTTATTACCGTTCCAGAAGCATTGTACTACGTGTTGAGAACTACGCTATGCGCCCATTGCATCTGGGAAATAAGGCATAATGGCTGCAGTGCGTGATTTACTGGGTCACTGCGAGTACATTATTCCGACACACCATAGAAAATATCACTATCTACCTAACTCAGGTGCATTTGCATACCTTTGTGTGCGTTTGTCTGCTTTATTTATAAAACTACGAGGCGCGGTTGTTCGATTTACTTGTTAAGTTAGGAAGGGCGTGATTGGTGTCGTACTGTAGAAATATGTACTAGATATGCACGCTTTATTCTAACCTTATAAGTTATGTATATGGGATTGCCGCCTAAAATTCATTTAAAACTTTTATTAACGTAAATTCACTTTTAGATTGACCGAAGAATGCTCGTTCGAACAGTTTTTGTTTCTTTGCGATATCTGTCTGGGTAATTAGTATTTTTCTATACACGTATCTTCCCATAAGGGGGGCTGGAAGCCGGCCGTCTAAATTAAGAACGCAAACTGTCGCATAATACGCTGGCCTTTGTCTACGCCTGCTATTTCAAGGCTGTATAATCGCGATCAGACTTTTTTAAACTCCTATAGCTTAAGAAGAGGGGAATCGAATGGTGTTGGTTTTATTAAGATTGAACAAAGGGTCGACGAGATACAGACTATTGAATATCCCGATTTTTGCTAATATTTCGTGTCACCTAATCAGTTATTAATTAATTACGGATACTAATTTACATATTTCGGATCGGACTTTTCTACATTTAGATTGACCGAAGAATGCTCGTTCGAACGGTGTTTGTTTTGTTGTGATATATGTCTGTGTAGTCGAGTAATTAGCATTTTTCTATACACGTAACTTCCCATAAGGGTAGCTGTAAAAAGAATTTCATTTTCCTGATAATGAGCGACAACTATGAGATATTTCTAAAAAACGGATCACAAAAGAAAATATTTACATGGGAAACAAGCCCAATTGATGTTAGTTATTTAGTGATTTATTACTATATAGTATTCACCGAAGACTGCGTGAGAATTCTAACAACATGAGCAACACTGTCATACATATTTTACCACTATTGATTTCCTCAAGTTCTTGGAACTCCTTCTGCAGCCTGAAGCGCCACGTTTTGTATTCTAGACAATGTCCTCTCGACGAAGGACCGGCATCCGAGTCTCCCAGATTATTAATAATTATATTGTGCATTCAAAATATTGATGAACTCAGTTCTGATGAGCTCTCCTCCTCCGAAGGCTAGAAAGTTAAAGCGATTACGAGTCCGTTCGGGTATAATGAAATAACGCCCCGGAATCTTTGAACGTGTTCGATCCAGTTTTCAATTTGGACTCGTCGACCGGTTGACAAAGCGTTCGATTATAATTGAATTGCGCGAATCATTGTTTGCCGCTAACGAAGTAGTGTGCTACTGCTGGTCATTAAAATTCGGAAATTATGATTGGCCCGCTCGCAACGGCGCGGCACCATTTTGGAAAGTATTGCCGCCCGGCGTTTGCAAAATATGCAGCTAGTAAACGACGTTATGAAGCGCGCATCGCGAAATGGAACGTAATCGGTCAATTTCGATGGCAATTTATCACGATTGTGTAACGTGTGAATAGAATGACCATAACGGTCGTGCTGAATTGCAGTAGCAAAACTCACTAATTATAGTATAGCATTCCTGGGTGCATTTGAGAAAAAAAGAATTAGTCCATATCATTATTTAAGAAGCAAAACAACTGCGATTTTACGTGCTTATGCAACACATCGTTGTATTGAAGGATCATATTGTCACATAGGGCCATTCAGAGTATTAAACATAATCAGTCGCGAGGTTAGTTTGTGTTTTGGAAACCTTGTTCTAGGAATGTGCAACGATAAAACAACAAACATAAGTCGACACCAGGAAGGTCGGTTACAACCAAATGCCTTGGAGAGCTACTATAAAGGATTAAAATATTTTGTATTATAATCAGACTTAGATCGGTGTTAGTACTCATCTGTATTGCACAAGTATGTAATCAGTAATTAGTTAATCATCGAGTCAGTAACTAAGTAGTTATCATCCAGTTATTAACCATACCACTGTAACGTACAACAAATAAATCAACTGTATAACCGATGTTAAGAGTCTTTATCCCATCGGGGAAGCTACCATCTCCGTTACAGCCCCACAAAGATGCAAAGACGTTAATGTGATTACCCACAAAGGGGTAACCACCCTCTCTTAATGTCACAATATGTTACGTGGGTTTTCGAAATAGATCCTTTTAAGAGTTTCTAAAATAATAATTGGCCAGTTTTCGTCACAAAACCAGAGTATTTTATATTTTGTAGTTTTTTTTAGTTAGATAAGATGGATTCACTATACTGTGGGAATGGACGATGCTAAATAAGCTACAATAGGGTTGTGGGATTGATAACGCAAAAGAAAGAAGTCTACACGCGATTGGAATATGAGTCTCAGGAAGTTTTCGCTGCAAAGGGTGACCACTTTCTCCGAACAAAACCAAGAAAGGCTTGCCTGTGGTTCTTTTCAATGGTTTCTCCAGGTTCAAAGAAAATACAATAGAAGTGCGATGGAATTACCGATTTTTTTTTTTCAACATTTAGGCTAGTTTTTAGTTTAAAAAGCGCAGTTTTAGTTAAGTTTTTGCAAGTAACATACGGTGTGATGCCTTGGAACAGACGGGTCAAAACACCCACATAAATCTGGTGCAGGAGTGTTCTCCCGTGCACCAAATAAAAAAATCGGTCTACCACTAGGACGGTACACGACTATAACACAAACAGAGCTGATTGCCTTAACTATCGCAGCCAAAACTATTACTGAAAAAGGTAAAACGTGCTGATCCTAACGGACAGCAAAGCAACAATACAAGTGTTATCCAGAGCTCTAAGAACCTCCAGAGTTGTACAACAATGCACCGAAGCCCTGACAAAAGCAGCGCAAGCAAATAATAAGGTATCCATCCACTGGATAAATGGGCACGGTAAAAGTAAAGGGAACAGGGAAGCGGATCGGTTGGCAAAACACGCTGCGAGGACGCCCTATATACCTAGGACCAGAGCCAGCGATACCACCGACCCTAAAAACATCAACTCAATGAACTAACAGCAACAACTCTTCAGGAGTAGATGGGACGAAACCACCAAGGGCGTTTTTGCAAAAACAGAACCTAAGAGCCCCTTACCCAAAGACCACAATGTACTACCTTCAACTCACCAGAAGCAACCTCAGAGTGCTAATTGGAATCTACACAGGGCACTGCAGACTAAAATAGCATCTAACCCGCATCGGAGTCTTAGAGGACCAAATGTGCAGAGGATGAGGAAGCGAGAAAGAGACAGCAGAACACTTTCTGTGCGAACGTCCGGCACTTTCGACCTCATGTGAACGTTTCCTGGATTTATCCGCCATCAGAGTAGTTCCGCCGAGCGATGTCCTCGCCTTCATGAAGGCCGCAGGATGGCTCGAGGCAGACGCAGCCTAGGCCATAAGAACCCCTCGGAGGTTAGCAAATGGGGCCTAATGAGGCCTAAGTGCTGTGGAAATTATCCCACCCTCCAAGATATCCATATCCATACTCTTCTTTGGGATAACAAAGACCCGGTCAAGGAAAGGATTCGAAAGGACCTCGAGCTGTAAAAGGAAGACCTATGAACAATTATAGGTTTCCTGACAGGACATTGTCTGCTCGGACACCACTAACATAAAATGGGACAGACAAATGGAGATACCTGCCGATTTTGCGATGAAGAATCCGAAATTGCGGAGCCCATCCTATGTGATTGCGTTGACTTACTCCGCACTAGAACGTAGTACCCGGATTTACGGCTGTAGCCACACAAGTATAGAAGAACCGGTATTTTGATATTTTGAGATATTGAGATATTTTGATTCTATTGACAGTATTGTCAAAACATCAGATTTTGACCCAGTTTGATACTGATGTATAGTATGATAAAGTAATGTGTCTTGCCACATCAGATATTTTTTAAATGACCTGTCGTCAGGCTACTATACTGGCATTTAGTTTTTATAGATTTGTTATAAACGACAAAACCTACCATCAAACCTCGATGACCATGTGGAACATCTGATATTGTTTTATGTATGTTAAATTGCGAGATACTAGGTTAATGTTTTGGACAGCATCATAAAAAGCTAAAGGCAAACATAATTTTTTAAAATCAGCAGAACGGTCCACGGCTAAAAGCGCAATCCTCAATTCACGGTGTCAGCTAAGAAGCGGTAGAATTTATGTAAGCCAACTGTTCGGAAGTTTGCCATTCCGCGCGCGAAATGTCATTTTAACATCGACCGCGCGCCGACGGTGTCGCCCCTGTCGTCGTCGGGCGAAATGGCCATTTCGGGACATTCATTAAAATCGTGTAATTAGGTTTTAATGTCTTCTAAAAATTATACTACTAGATTGGTCCTGCGACGAAACGGAGCCTCCATCCCTTTTATTTCTTTTATAATTATTACGCTTCCAGCTGGAGCGTCCTTAATTCAAATTACGTTAAAATCGTCGAGAGGGGCCGTTGTATAAGACGCAAGTGGAAAAAAATCAGAAGGATCTCGGGGAGTGGAGTGCGCTCGAAAATTAAAGGCAAATAGTCGCTATCTCGTGTCATAGCCGGAGCCCCATTTCGGCCTTATAATTTCATGATACATTGCTGTTATTCCATCCTAAACAAACATCAAGTGCGGTGCGGTTGAAAAAGGTTTTATCTCTTGGAAAATTTAATCGTACGCTACGAATTGCGCGGCTGCTGCGGGCCGTAAACCCTTACAGGATCTTTGACGAATTCGTTTATCCATCATGTTTTCGTTGGGCTCTTGGTTATTAAAATGTCTGTAACCCTTCTACCTTTCCACTGATACACAACCGCTGTTTATTGTGGTTTCCCGCACAATAAGAGGTTTTATTATTCAGTGAACGCGTAAAGTATGGAAACATTGCCAAATCTCTGAAGTGGTTTGTTATTTCAATGTTCGGATACGTCGATATTTAATTACCAGAACACACATATTTATATCAAACTCAATTTCCATTCGTCAATTGTTTTAGGTTTGCGACGTCATCGACATTTAGACAACCCATAACTTTGTTACTGATTATGACATATCTTTTAGTTCTCTTTATGACAGTATACAAATTCTATGAAAAGTCAGGAATCATTTTGTTTAAAAACAAACTTTCAGGAAATCAGGCAAAATTACAAAGTTAAACGTTTACTAAGAGACCCTCTTGAGGTTTTTAGGACATTACCTCGAGCTAGCATAAATCATGAAACACGTTTGTTTTTGCTTTTTAACATAACTTTTTTTCTAAAACCTTAGGACGGAGGACAGATTCAAATTCAACTATTTAGAGCAAAGAATTCTTTCCAAAACGCATTTTCATTTACCGTTCACATAATCATGTTCTTAGTTTCCTTATAGTTATCATTTTACCCTTTTAAATTGTCGTATTCTCAAAGATCTTCAGAAAATAATAAAGAAGAATATGGGGTTACTATTTTTTTTTAATCTATGGCGTGATGAGCCAGTAACTACTACTGGAGATTAATAATTTAATTTTATATATAAATGTGTTTTTAGTAATTAAACATCATTATGTAGATTTTCTCATGCTTGTATACATATTACTTTTGTCTATCAGTTAGTTAAACCCAAAGAAGAAAAAATACGGTGCTAGATTAAAAGAATCATTTAATGTTAATAACCATTTCCACTTTTGCCAAGTTTGGGGAAATTAGGAACAACTGTTGGGCTGCCGATATCTTTAAAGAAAGAAACTTTTTATTTGTGAATTCTTATTAGCAAATACTTTTTAAAAATAAAAACCTACTGTTTGATAAATAGAATTTAAAAATAAATAATGTGGATGGATTTACTACAAATTAGAAATAAGCCATCAACGAAAGAAATACGTTGCACACTCTGAATGTAAAATAATAAAATAATAACAAACAAATAAGAATATTCTCGCGAACTATGATTAAAATAGGTGTAAAAAATAGGTGTATGCCAATTCAGTATCAATGGAGATGTAATTTTTGCAACAAGCGATAATTGTTAATTATTTATTAACTTAACACATTTACAGCAAACAATTAAATTGTCAAATTGGTTCGAATCCAACGCCCTGCTTTCAGAGTAAAGGTTTTTCGGTGGTTTTCCTTTACTCCACGGCGAATGCTGAAAGCCAAACAATTGAAGAAGTGCCACAGACGCGGGCCATAATAATGATAATTCGGGCCTGCCGATGCCCCCGTAGTGGCGAAATCTGTTGGGGGATGTTAAGGCGTGGATTATTATTATTATTATTATTATTATTATTAAATAATATTAATAAAAATCGTAAAATTATTATTATTACATGACTTTTGCCATTTCATAAGCAACTAGACGAATAAATATGCTACTCCACGAATAAATTCTTGTAGCTCTATAACGAACTAAAATCGAGCCTAAGTGCATGCAATATTTATTACTTTAAATCACTCCCCCCCCCCCCAAATGCTGACATTTATTACTCTCATTATGAATATCCCAGAATTGTGTAGGCTCAGAATTCTTAATTATAATGTTGGATTCGTGCTACGGTGCAGATCACATAGGTAAGTCAGTGGTAAACAAATTGTGAATGCTTTTCCAGCAAAGAAAAAAATATATAATTTTTGTCTAAGAAATATATCATGAGAGAGAGGTTGAACTACTATACAATCGCAGTAGTAGTAAACGTGAATTTCTCAGAACTAGCAATACTTGGAATACCTCAGCAATAGTATAGCGAGCCTGCTTATACAATTATAGCTTGTGGGTATAAATGATTAAGCAGCCTGATGTAATTTTCCGATAGTCCGAATGTTCATTGACCCCGAAAAAAACGGTTTATAACACTCGTATATGGTAAGAAGCAACGGCAAGATATTTTGGAATCGACAGAGGTGGTGTCAGTAGTAACACCATACCTTCCAATAAGTATTTATCGGCCAATCTATGGCCTTTAATAACAGAATCTTATTAATTGTGGTCAAAACAACAACGGGAAAGCAATTCTCCAAAGTTCTGCTACACCAAGCGTTATGAGGTTGTAGTTGCCGGGTTTTTAGTCAACTTATTTTCTTCCGTTGACGTTGACTCTGGTGTTATTTCTCATTTCTGGCGTTGGGCACAGCATTTTTTTGAGCTCTCATCGCATATCAGTGTTCACTCCGGGACGAAGTTATATGTCCAATATTTGGCATTCCCACAGAATTTTATAAGACAGGACTACCTACGAATGAGAACGTTATCACATGTGACCAGAACGGAACAAGTCCAGAGACAGCACTAGGAGGGAAACATATCGTCAACATTTTGTAAAATAGCCAGTAATGGTTGCTAAAATATGAATAAATTTTGGTTAACCAGCTATTCCAACCGCAGAATAGTGGGGCAGGCTTTAAAGCAATATTACAGGACATATCTTTCCCTATTGTCCCAGGACTCGTCTAACTTTGAAGCAGTCCAGTAAAGTCGCCATTCGTGGGTAGTTCCGTCTTATCAAAATCGTTGGGACTATGATAGCCATTTACATGGCAACTCAAGAGAGTGCCGTGCGACGAAGAAATGGCAAACAACGTTTAACGTTTAACATCCATTTTGTGATAATAACTAAAAAAAACACGTTTGAGAAAAAATTATCAGATTAATTAAAGAAAATGAGTTCAGAAGACCGAAAACGACCCAGCAACTGCAACGTCCTTCAGACAGTTATAGCCAGTATCTAAGGAACCACATTAGTGAGGAAATCAGTCCCAAAAATACTCTATATCTTCGCCACCATGTTGCCCGAATATGACGTTTAAAGGCACATTCTTCAGTTCTTGAGTGTAATGAACTTCCGAGTGACTTTTTACCATACACCATCTCTTTCACTTCATTCTTCTGTAGAATTTACCAAAACTAACATTTCGGTTAAAACAGAAAAAATTAGGGTAATGGGAATGGACAGAAGATACTCTCAGATTAGAAAACAAAATTGCAGGTGGTATAAGTGGGCAACTTTTGCTGGGTTGGCCATTTTGGCCGATTATAAAGTTGGAGAACGAGCCACCTTTGTACAATAGGTCATCAAATGTTCTTTGATAGGTTAAATAGAGAGAACCTGTTGGAAACGACACAACCAGAGGTTTTAGTGACATGAGTTCAAACACAAATAGTCCTGAATATTTTCTCCACTAATATCTCCAGTGGTAGCAGTTCTAAGCGTGGTTTATTAGGTGATGCATATCACATAACCCGGGGGGCTAGCTTATTACTGATATCAAAATTTCAGCAGCAGGCGAAATGTTAGGCGGTTCCGGTTACACAGCGGCGTAGCTATTTACACTTTGAGATGTCCCGCACACCATAAAATATCCCTACCCCGAAAGCTGACAACGGCAATTCATACTCTGCTATATAATGTATATAAGCCGACTGTGATCATCTATTTGCACGCGCCTAACTAAGGGTTATACAGACAGAGTAATTCCGTTATGAAATACGCAAGCAAATATATAATGCCTAGACATCACAAAGGCAGCATGAGCGGTAAATTATATGTTCCATGGAGAACTATATCCAACGTATACCTACAGAGGAAAATAGTTGGAGGTCTGCGGTCTGGAAACTTTTGGGATTCGACGAGTGGTAGAATTTTGCAGAAAATAGATCATTAAAGCGGGGCTGGGCCGGTACCGGTGGTGCGAACTTTTCTTTTTCAAATGCAAATTTTATGCAAATGTCCGTCTTTTTTTGTGGAGTCTACTTTTGTGCGAATGCATTCATCACGGTCGCGACTATGAATAAATTTATGTTGCTATTCAATTTATGGCGGTTAGATAAAGAGATGCGAATCAGTTTGCAATAAGCAAATGAATCCTTTGTGCTGAGGACAGGTGAAGTTGCTTTTGCGGAATGCTGAAATTTAAATGCGATTTGTTTGATTCAGATATTGCATATTTTGTGGTTATCTGTTTTGTTAGAATTAGGTAAATATTCGATGTGGATCGATCGTGCAAATATTTATTTTATGAAATGGAGTAAAATCTCTCTTTGATTTGCAAATTATTATTGAGTAGTCCCAGTTGTCAAGTTTCTGCACAGGCTATAAATACTAACTATAAATGCTAATGTATTATGTGTTTTTCAATCTTCGTATTCATTTGTGTTCGAATATTTAGGTTTAGGTATGAAAAAAAAAATTGTAAATTACGAATTTTAAAAAATATAGGTTTTCTTGTTTTAAGTTAA
The DNA here is from genome assembly GCA_964023965.1 of Melinopterus prodromus. Classification (NCBI taxonomy): domain Eukaryota; kingdom Metazoa; phylum Arthropoda; class Insecta; order Coleoptera; family Scarabaeidae; genus Melinopterus; species Melinopterus prodromus. The sequence continues at coordinate 15,686,848 of OZ030390.1, read as the reverse complement.
TAAAAAAAATCGGCGGCACTGCAAACTTTTTGTTTAAAAAATTACCAAATTTATTTTTTGCATTATATAGAATTAATAAATATTAATTGATACGCATAGAACAAGGAATTTTCATTTATTTGGCAGTTTTCGCACTTATACCTCGATATTCAGCAAAAATCCGTTAATTATTTCGTCAGATTCTGTTATGTATTTCTTATAACACCAACACAAATATCAAAATCTGCTTTCCACCATTAGACGGAAAATGCAAGCTTTTATTGGTGTATTATTGTAATTTGTGGAATTACATTTAAGATTTTTTTAAATATTTGTTGCTGATGTATTTGAATTTGAGTTTTTGAGAGTTTCTAGTTCTTTTGTATACATATTCAGATTAAAGACAAAAATATTACTCAGCTTGTCGAGAAATCTTGTCGGTCAGACAAAACCTGTATACTGAAAATAAATAATAAATAAATTACAAGAACAAAAGTAAATATCGATTGGAGTTTCATTTAAATCAAAAATTTAATAAAAAACGTTTTGTATCTCAGGAACTAGTGAGAAGGAATTTGTGTTTCTTTCTTTTGTGCAAATGTACAAAATAAGGCGACTAATTAATAGTTATTACACCTATGTTGTGTTATCTGAAATAAGCAAAAACATTGTTTTGATTACCGATTTGATCCCATCTGCAAAAATTTGTGAAAACCAGAGTATAGGTAATATCACAAGGGCTGCAAATGAGTCATCGATTTCAGCTGTTACTTTGGTGATACGTTACAGACCATTCCCGTGCGTTAGACAGAAAGAGCGTGTTTTTGCGTTTTTAAGCTATGACTCATTTGCGGCTCTCCTGGTTTCACGTATTTTTCTTATTTTATAACCATCTTTTCAAAATTTTAGTTTTTCACAATTTTAAAAATTTAGTTACGGGTCGCTACTGCTGGTGAAACTTTAGAAAAATTATTTTTTTTACTACAAATTACAAGTATTGGGTTAATAAAAACATCGTTCCATAATTCTTTGAGTATAGGTATCAATTCACAGACTTCCAATTAGTCAATATGTCAAAAATATTATAATTGAAACTACATGATGACTCTTGAGTACTAATTCTGGCGATTTTTTTTGTAGAATCTGGACTTGAATTGAACATTGAGTCTAGTTTTTGGAAAAACAGCAATAAAAGTAAAAACAATCTCAAAAATTCTGTCTTCAGAATCAGAATCTACGGAAAAAGCATATCAGAATCGGTTGGTAACTTGTTATTTATATACTTTCATTGCATTTTTGACAAATGATGTCATTGGAAATGCTCAAAAGTGTATCGATCCTTTTTACGTAATAATGGGATGCTATTGTATTGTAGTAAAATAAAATGACCTGGGAAAAGCGTAACATTATAAAAAACTACTATAATTGTTTTTCTGGTCATCCAACATTTTGAGGACACTTAAAAAACAATTTTTGATCAAATATAAAGGTCTCTTTAAAACACACATCTTTTAAAATAAAAAGTTTACAAAAGAAAAACACGTTCATTTTTTAAGGACATCAAAAAAAAGAACATTTAAAAGTTGTAACTGGGTTAACTGGACTTTAAGACCCTTAAGACCAAAATAATAACAAATACATAAAAAATATCTGATTACTGTTTTCTTATAAAATGATGATCTGAATAACCTCACAACGTCAAATTTACGACAAGAAAAATGCAGAAAAGTGTGGAAAGGGTAATTCGACGGGCTCTCCCAAACATTCGAAAATAATCCAAAAAACGTATGGCACGTTGAAACGATTGTAGTGACACGTTGAAACGTTGTAAGCCTGGGATTAACGTGTCCATTCGTCCGTCATGAAGGTGCGTCGAGTGCGTTTTTATTGAATTCACTCACGTAGAATATCGCGGACGCTGCGAGAGAGTAGATCGGACGGACGTCCGTCCGCTGCCGGCGCGGCGGTGAGTCCGGGGTCCCGAATTTTTCGGTATAATCAATATCGTAAAAGAGCGTCGGATAAACGGCATTAATTCCAAATCAGTGAATATGTCTGGAAATATCATTTAAGAGGGACCCAAGTCCGCACAATGGCCCGATTTTTTCGACGGATATTCGGAGGAATTCTTGAGGAAAATACTTATTCCATCGCGCGCACTGACAACTTTTCCACAAAAAATAAATGTGATATGAAAGTTTATATTGAAAGCATATTCCCTATGAGTGGCAGTTGTAGAATGAATAAGTATTTTTAGAATGTTGTGAGCAGATAGAGTCTCTAAAGCAAAACTTTAAGTGACAAGATTACTTCAGATTTTCTCAGTGGCGGAAATAGCAGGTGTGCGAGGTGTGCGGCGCAGACGGGCCCACGAGCCAGGGGGGCCCATCGGAGCCGGCCGGGTGTTTAGGAGGTCTCGCGAAAACAAAGATCATCGGCTTAAAGGTAAAAGTCACTAACTAAAATCTAATAATTACGAAAACCTGACTTTAAGAAGGAACGCCAATAAATATGATGCTACTGTCTAGAGCTTTTATGGATTTTAGACAACTTAGAACACTTATTGATCGCCTCCTTGTATAAGATTCGCATTTATAAGCATTAGGTTACGATTAATTACTGTTTCAATAAAATGTAACAAAATATTAGCTAGTGACTTTTACTTTTCAGCCGACGATATGTTGCTATTTCTCATAATTGTTGTAAAAAATTAACTAAGGGCCCCTCTGAGCGAGGGATACGGTTTTGGGCTAAAAAAAGAGAGCTGAGCAGTTTCTGGGGCCCTGGGCTACAATCAGATGCAAGCATAACGTATAAATGAAGTCCAGCATTTTAAAAGTAGTTTCTTACTCAGGCCTCCACGGATTCCATTCTAAACTCAATACCATATATTTATTGTTACATAAAGATATAGACTTATACCATATATGGATTTGATCAGAATTGAAAACTGAATCGATTTAGCTCGGTCCGTCTGTCTGTCCGTCCGGCCGTATGTCCGTCTATCCGTCTGTGGACACGATAACTGCCGTAATTTTTAAGCAATTGATCTGAAATTTGGTATACAAACGTATCTCTTAAAAAATAAGGACTAGTTCATGAATGGGCAAAATCGGTTCACTTGTTTTTCTTTTTTTACGGTGGGGGTATTTTAACTTCAGCACGGCTGAAGATAATTTTCTAGTTTGTATTTCGTTTTTGAACGCAATCCTAATTACAAAACCAGTGCAGAAGTTTTTTGCCCGTTGATTTGACACGTATTGTTAATTAAATCTTGGGTTAGCAGGGCTCAATTAAAGATGTTGTTTTCTTGATTTTTTTCCTAAATGTTAGTAACTGTGAATGGAAATTTGCAGATACATCGTCTGCGTACGTCTCTATTAACTTCTGGCCTAACTTTACGGAAAAATTGATTTAAATAACTTAGTAACATTTTCTAAATTGTTGAATCTACCTATCGCTTAATTGTGTAGTTATAATATCTAATGTTGAATTATCTTTGATCATCACATAATTCATCAACCTGTCTTTCCGTACCCTTTTATTTTCAAATTTAATCTCTATATTCCACAATTTTGCTAAATTTGCTGCCGTCGTTAACGCTTATTGAAACGCGCTCGTCAACTTGACCACATTTTCATAGCTGTATGTAACAACGGCCTGTAATAATTTTTAAACCGCGTTTAATGATGACAAAATGTCTGTTTGAATAATCATCCATTTTCTTTTTAATACATATTGCATCGTTTCGCTCAAACATATAATAGTATATTATTTCACGAGCACATAATTAAGGATATAAATCGCGAGCATGAAGTTTACAAGCGAGCCGTAGGCGAGCGTGTAATCATCCGGGCGATTTATATCCGTTATATGCGAGTCAAATACGACGTTTTATCTACTACTCATAAATTCCATTTTATGCAAAATATTTTAAATGTATTTGTCAATGATGGCGAGGCGAACTGTCAAATAACTGTCATCCACGTTGGTTTTGTCAGACTTTGACACTAGCGTTCTATAATGATGACAGTTCGTTCAAATAATGAGGTCATTATTTGAACGAACTGTCATTATTATACAACGCTAGTGGCATTATAATCATTAGCGCGTATAATGATTGAAATTATATAGTCATAGATACGTATGCAATGAACTTATATGAGTCGTAGATACTATTGTTTAAAAAGTATTATTTTGTTAGAATTAAAAAGTATTGTTTTGTTAGTGCGCATAAACAAAACGCAAAAACAAAACGCAGTTTAAGAAAAAATGCCTTCCAGTGTATGTTAACTAAATTTTTTTTTATATTCAATTTCAAACCTAAAAAAAGAATCTAAAATCTAAACCAAATGTAGCATAGGCTCCATGTGAGTGGGGGGCCCATTGCCTCTGTTCGCACACGGGCCCACTCACTCTTAGTTACGCCACTGGATTTTCTGTTACTTAAAAATAAAATACCTTGCAGAATTATTAAGGAATATCTAACATAATTTGTGTTTAATATTACGTCCTTTCCACACAAATGTGTGTCAAAATAAAGAACAATTTGAATCTGCTGCTCATACTGGGAGTTTGACTTTAGAAGAAGACCAGTACTGTGGGCTGTGGATTCCAATATGGTCTTATATTCCTGATAAAATTATTCACCTATTGCCAAGCAAATTCGGAGGTTACCAATATGAAAGAAATTGTCTGGTACCATTAATAGGAAACTAATAAATATACGATAATTTATATTGTTAATTACAATAAAATTATGATTAAACAAAATGCTTTGATTCCAAAAAGGATTCCGGAGAGGAAACTGAAATGACATTCCAGATATATTTATAAATAATTTTATTAACTACTTATTAAGTACCGTTTTTATATTTTTATCCTTTTGTCCTTTATGTCGTCTTTGTCCTTCCGGTCCTTGCGGTCCTTTCCGTCGTTTTGCCCTTTTTGTCATGTTTTTTATGTCGTCTCTGTCTTTTTGTCCTTTTTGTCTTTATGTCATTTTTGTGTTTTTGACCTTTTTGTCAATTTAGCCCTTCAGATCCTTAAGTTCCTTTTCGTCCCTTTGTCCTTTTTGTCTTGTTGTCTTTTTTCTTTATGTCCTTCCTGTCTTTTTGACGTTTTTGTCGCTCTTGTCCTTCTGGTCCTTGAGGTCCTTTTCGTCCTTTTTGTCCTTCAGGCCCTTGAGGCCCTTTTTGTTTTTATGTCCTTTTTTGTCTTTTCACCCTTTTTGTTCTTTTTTGTCGCTTTTGTCCTTCTGGTCCTTGATGTCCTTTTCGTCCCATTGTCATTTTTGTCTTTATGTTCTTTCTGTCCTTTTGACCTTTTTGTCACTTGTGTCCTTCTGGTCCTTGAGGTCGTTTCGTCCTTTTTGTCGTTTTCTTCTTTTTGTCCTTTTTGTTATTTTTGTAATTTTTCCGTTTTGCCCTTTTGGTCCTATTTGTATTTTCTTCTTCTGTTCGTTGAGGTGCTTTTTGTCGTTTTGTTTTCGCTTTTTTATTCTTTTTGTCCTCTTCGCCCTTTTAGTATGTTCCACATTTGAATCATTTTGGCGAGGTCGTTTTCGTTTTCTTCCTTTGCATCCTTCTGGTCCTTTACGTCGGTCTACACCCTTTATCATTTTAAATACTTCTTATTTCTTTAATAAAGAAGAAAAGCTATATAATCTAATTCTAATAAGAACTTGACATCGTAAAATAAATAATTTTGCCTTCAGTTATAAGTAAATTACCATTTATTTGTACAGTATTCAACAGTGTGAATATGAGCATGCTTTACTTATTTACCAACTTCAGAACGTAGGATTTGACATTTATTTTAATTTATTTTTGATAGTAGGTAGTGTCACACGCTGATTTTTTGACAATACCTATCTACAGTCAATAGTATCGAAATATGCTTGTTTTATTTTAATGCAGACACGATTGATCTCGATCAAATAGAATCTCATGCAGCAAAACTATTAATTTTATATATTGTATGATAAAGTCATGTACCTGGCCACATCAGATTTTTTATTTTCTCAATGTCTTATAAAAATTAATTGTTTGATCCATTAGCAAGGTTATCATATTAGTTAGGTTGGAATAATAACAGCCTCTTCCTCTTTGACGTTTAATTCATTTACTTGGGGATATATTTCGACTTTTTTGGACATCTTCTGCCCAAATCTACAAATTATTGTAATTGTTTGTAGATTGGCAGAAGATGACCAAAAAAGTCGAAACATGTCCCCAAGTAAATAAATTAAAAAGCAAAGAGACTTTCATTATTCTAACCTAACTATTACAAAAATCAGTCATTTGAAATAATAACAAATCGTATTTTAAACGAAAAGATTCCTAAAGATGATCGATAGGTTCATTTGAAACGTTTTACTTAGAATAAATGTTTCTTAATTTTTTATTCATTTTATTTTTTAATTGATATTTGTTAAACTTATTATTTTTTCCTACTTTTGGTTAGACATATTTAACGGGTGTAACGGGTGTACATAATTTTTTAAGACATTTAAGAAAAAAGAATCGAATAAATGTAGTCACAGAGAGAAATATCTGCAAAGTTACAGAAAATGAATAAAATATATCAACAGCAAAAGTGCTGCAAAGGAAGACTGCAGTTATTTGCGCTTATTTTTCGACTGCAATATCGTTAATTTGCTACTACTATATATCTGTGAAACTACAACATATAATAGTAATTTTACGGAAAATGTAATGTAATTTTACAAGAGAAGTTCGTTTTAAAAATTAAATTGTGTTTTGCAACTAGGTTAATAATAAATAGCAAATAGATTACGAACCGCTGCACTACGTACATCATACGAAAAAGCAGAAAAAAATGCTATAATTAGGTAAAAAATAAAACCTATAATTTGTAGTTAGGTCGTTGTGCTTTCGGACGTATGAAAATAGTCATCAATCATCGTTGATAGTATTCAAATAAACCTAACAGCGTATAACAGAACTATTCAGAAAGTCACTACATCAAAGGTAAATAGCCACCTCAACTCCGTCAAGCTGCATGGCAAATGGTATGTGTATCTAATCACAGTTATTGACAAATCCACCCCAGGGAACAAACCGTCATGAAATGCAACGGGTACTGTATGTGGAAAGGTAGAGGTAGGCGATACCAATCAGCGTCCATCAAATTACACACTAAATTTACACAAACGTGTGCACGGCTATACTGGTAATAATAAATTGCGTGTCAGTATCCGACATTAAGATAATTAACCTCGAAAACTACAGGGCCCCCGCAGACCATTAAACACGATATCTGCACATTAGTTTTGAATTTATTATATAGATACGCGAATCACTTCGAAGCGGGAATATATTTACAAGTATGCGCGTTGTTATATGTCAGCGGGACAAATGGAATTGCTACCGCAATTATCTGTTGGTAACCACCATTGGTGATTGTCGGTTATTGTAGGGTCGCAAAAGTATGAGTTTTGTAGATGTGGAATAATCGGTATTTACCAATCAAATACACGATAGAATTGTCCCTCTTCTGATATGATGATAGGTGGCAGGTACACGAGAAGTAGGTATCTCCTTACTTCAGCTTACCCCGAAAACCAAAACGCTGGGGATACGGAGCTAACTTCAAATGCGTGGTTGTCGACTCGGCTTCGGTTTGGGGAAACAGTTTGCGTGTTTGGAGCCACAGCTTACCTGTTTGGGAAAACAGATGTGAGGTATGTGAGGCCGCTGAGAGGCACGTGTGAGAAAGATGTGAACAGACCTAAGAAAAAAAAGCTTTCACACCACTTTACAGAGTTACTTCATTGAATTTCGACCCATTGCTTTAAATATATAGCTTCAACTTTTCAGACTTCTGCAGTTCGTATATTCTTTTTGGAAGGTATCAAAATGAACCAAAAGCCTGTTTTTTTGATATTTCAGACTATTTTTTTTTGTGGTTTGAGAAGTAAGTTCAACATTAACCGGAGTATGCATTGTTACAACGATGAAATGGTTCTAGTAACCCTTAGTAACCCTAACTAGTGGCCACTAGAAGCAGTTAAAATTCTACTAAGAGTTGGTACGCATATTTGTACTTTTAGTGACCACTAAAAAGTAAACAACTAAGGTAGTTTTGAGACGGCAACGCAGCGAAGTTTACGTGTTTAATCAAGGTATGTTTGGTACCGACAGCGAAATAAACGTTAATTCAAATACTAATTATTTGTATCATTTTATAATTATTTCTATCAATTTATAATAAACTATATTTTAAAGGAAATGAATGTATTATGGAAGGATTATTAAATATAAGAAAATAATTAGATGAACTAGAAGCGGAAGAAGAGGTGCCAATGATTAATAATGAATTATGTACATCCTCAACAGAAAGATTATTTGGAAAGATAGGATCCATTTCACATTTAAAATGAATGAATGTAGGAAACGATATCGGATGACTAAACATACTGCCTGATAAGTCATTGATTAGATTAGAATTAATTTATTCGAGAAGTCTTTTTTTACAATGAATATCTACATAAAATAATAATAGCATGGCCACGCAATTCTTCCTTCTGGAATGGCTGTAGACCAGGGTCTTTCAGCCCTAAGTCATTGATTTGTTGATGATTTCGATATAGACTTATTGCCATTCATGGCAAGTTAGGATTTCCGATTAGTTCAGGTGTACCAACCACTATTAGATATTTGGCAAAGGGAGCTTATGAAAAAGATATGTTTTTATTTAGCTTCCAAGGACGTATACCTGTGCTATTTTAATTTATATGTTTAACAGAAAACATTTGTTGCTGATCACTACGGTTTTCATCAAACTACGTTTGAGTAACATAATGAAGACACCAGAAATACTAATCCAAGCAAAAAAATTTGTTTGCCAGCGCTGTTTGTCCATCTGTAAAGGGGAAATCCCGGGGATGAATATTCCTTGTTTTTCATTAAGGGGTAAAGAAAAGGCGGTTTTTCTAAATTGAAAATTTCAAGTTCATAAAAAGTGGAGCTACATATACCACACAAAAAATTAAGCCAATTGAAAAATATTTAGGGCTCCCGCAGAAGGCCTAGTTTATAATTTTCTTTAAAAATTAGATTTTTTTAACGAAAAATGCAGTGATCTTTCATTTAAAAAACTGTAACTATACGGTGTGAACTTAACGTATACAAAAATATATTACTCTAATGCAACATTTAGATCGCCTGCAGTTTATAAAGATTCGATAAAATTTTAGAAAAAGATTTTAATATAATTAAAAAAATCTGATGTAGCCAGGCACATGACTTTATCATACTATATATAAAATTAATAGTTTAGCTGCATGAGATTCTGTCTGATGGAGATCTAACCAAAATTTGACAGATATTTTGATTCAATTAACAGTAGATATTGTCGAAACATCAGCGTTTGGCTAACTAGGTTTATATTAATGCAGTCGCGACCGATGACGATCAAATAGAATTTGCTCATGCAGCTAAACTATTAATTTTACCAAAAAATGTGATAGACAGAAATTATACAAAATGTCAAAATGTAATTTATTATTTAACTATTTTGACAAAATTACAGAAGTAACGGAGCATTTGCAAAATCCTTGAAAATGCTTAGAGTAATCCAGCTCCTGTGGACCCTTTTGAACAAAATCCTTTTCAGCTCTAAGTTTGGTGATGAAACTTCTAAATATGAAGTTTCATCCAGATACCTTTAGTAGTTTTGTCCGGTATCTTCGGAACACACACAGAAATTTTTTTGTTCCTTGATCAAAAATATTCAGGGGAACCAAAAGGGCATATTTCCGCTAAACCTTTTTATCGAAACAATATTTTATCATACAATGTATGATAAAGTTAAAATGTGCTTAAATATTGATAAAAGTTTATTTGTCATTAAATACTTTGCCATGTGCACTATGTGGTCTTCGAAAAAGAAAACTCAATCTTTCATAAAAAATATTCAAATATTTAAAGTAAATTATAAGGTATTTAAATTAATTATATATATAGGCCTAAATATATTTCTATAATGCGGGAGACCTAAATATATTTCAATTGGGCATTTTCTTGTGGTATATGTTGGTCCATAGGGACAACTTTTTATCAACTGGAAATTTTCTCTTTCGGAAATTCATTTTTTTTGTATACACCCTATTGTTTATGGATAGAAAAGTATATTATTCTCTAAATGTACAAGCAGTAAGGACGTAGGAGGGAGTGTACATGATTTCAGAATACGGGATGAAGATCATCTTAAAACTAAATATGGTGAAATCACAAATGGCTTATTATTAGGAGGCAAAGGCTATTCTAGTTCAAACCTGGTATAAAAGTGAGGCTAAAATATACTAAACCGTGACTGAAGTCGCCACTAATAATTAGCAAACAACTAACAATAAAACCCTATAAAATATCCTTATGCATACGGGTTTTGTTAAGTATGATGTAAAAATGGCGTTAGTGGCCAGGCCACTAACACACCTATGCATAAGGCTGTAAATTTTTAGGCTATTTAATGAAATATTTTATGTGCAACAATTGTAGTAGGCGTAGTACAAACACTGGGTAATATAAAATATTTAAAAAAAACATACCGAGTGACAAACCCCAGCCTGAATAGAGTAGGACAATGGACACTTTACCTGCAACAAAATAAAACACACAAAAATCAGTAAATAATTCGCATAACGTCACACTTGTGATATATCATGGCACTCAAACACATTTATAGCTAACAACATTCATCCCTGAAAGCATCCATACCTGTCACATCTACAGGACATCCATTCGATCATTTCGATCATCCATTCAATTTTCGCAGTCAACAGACCCAATCGCAAACCAGGCGTATTGTTTTGTGTTTTCGATGTTTCTTTTTTTTTGCTGCCATTCGGGTTCGAATGAGCCAACGTCAATCGAACGTAATCGGCATTATTTTAAGTTGTAAACCGGCGGGGCCCGGTCGAAAGCCGAATGGCCTAATAAATTCCCGTTCACGCACAATTGCTGCGGGATAAATTGCCGGGCCTCGGTCGGTCGGTCGGTCGGTCGGTCGACTCAAAAGGTGAAATATGCCCTGGCGATCAATCCCATCCGTTAAATACACTAACTCGGTCGGGGAAAATAGAACTGTTCGATTCAATTCTTCAACTTGTAGCTGGTACCGGTCGAAATGTGGACTTAGTGAACCGAATTTAAAAAAAAAAATGTGTAAAAATGTTTGTGTAGTGTCTACACACAAAAAAAGGGGATACAAGAAGTTATTCAGGAACATATCACATAGTTTCAAAGGATATGGTGGCCTCTATTGTTGACATTGTTGTGGCAATTTACAGCATTTCTATAAAGAGATCTTAGGAAACACCCTTGAAGATATTCAAACTTTGACAAAGCTGTTTTAGTTCCTTCAAATAATGTGCAATAAGTTTACTCTACTATCTACAATACTGTAGCATAAATCTGTGAGAAATTTATCAAAAAAAACACGAGTTTCTTATTTAGAGAAGAAGATAAATATAATTAAGCTCGATTGAAAATATCATGCATATCCGTTCTGGAAAAGATACATTAAACGCTTCGCCGCCTTAAGCAAACAACAGAGAGAAATTTGGCAAACGCACACCGGAAAATACAATCCAAAATTCATTGCTATTTGAAATAAGTTGTTTCCGTCAAAAAACTTTTAAAAATTGATTTGTATATATTATCTTTTAATAAAACTCAACAGCAAAAACTGACTTTTCCTCTACTTTGCTTCTCCTGTAGAATACCTGATTAGAAATTATGGTTTTCAGGATCATAAATACAATAGTTTTGATCAATATAGTGAACAGTAGGTAGCATGCTGATTTTTGTACAAATTTTAGAAAAATCAAGTTTTTACTAACTTTCTCTTTGTCAGTGATGTTAACAAATGTGTTTTCAGTCAATTTTATTTTCCAACTCTCCGGGGCACAAAAAGAAACGGACACCTAGAACATCTAAACTTTGATGTTTAATAACTTTTATAATTCATGATGGATTTAGATGATTTTTTGCAATATATTATAAATAAATTCACCAACATTATTACTCCCGTATCAATTCCCAATACATTATTTTAAATTTATCTGAATTTAAAAGTTAAACTTGGCAATTTTTTGCTATAAGTTTTAATAACTGTTGTGAGCTGTAGCCGCTTTTGATTACACTGGCCAACAACAAAAAATTGCCGGACAAATTATTATACTGATTTCGTGCTCTAAGTTTGCACACCTTGCAGTGTAATTAGGCAACATAGTCAGGGGCTCAAGTATTTTGTTGCAAAGCCCTATCAATTTCCAATATTTTGGTTTTGATTCGCCTGAATATCTGAATTTTCCTAAAAGTTGCAGATTTGGAAGTAAAACATTGCGATGTTCATTAATGTTTGTGAACCTATTTTGAATATTTTTAGCACAACAAAAATTAATTTATCAAGAGTCTTCGCAACTTAGAAAAAAAAACAGTTTTAGGATGTTTTCCAACAAAGAATTACACCAAATACCTTTATTCTCCACAGGGCGTCTCAAACGTGGGCCACCAACTTGGACTATCATTTTGGTTCTCCCGGTATTATAAGCTGCATGTGTTTTTCCAAAATTGCAAAGTTGTGTGATACTCCAGATAAATTCGTTTATATGCTGAAAACATAACACTGGCCAACAAAATTTGACCGACTTCCAATTGCCGGACAAATGACAACTGATTCGGATAGAGTTTTTTCTCAGGAATCCGAATCTGAACGCAGAAATACTGAATTGGCTCTAGTTTTTTCGAAAAACAGTGTTAAATGTGCAAAAAGGACGCTTTTTTGTTACTTTTGCAGACATGCCAAACAATAACGTAATGTAGTAGAAGTTTGTAATTAGGATCAAATAATACTTTGAACCTTCTGCTTTAAGAATATATAGCGCGAAATGGGATGGCATAAACTTTGAACATTTTACACCACTTTTTCTATGAGGAGCACGCCAATCGCAGCACCGCACGGAGCACACTGATTGTTCCTTTATTTATACATTGCACTGGTCAAATAAAAAGTTGCCGCAAAAATGAAAACTGATTTCGATAGGATTTTACCTGTGGAATCCGAATCTGATAAGAGAAATAGTGAGTTGGCTCCAGTTTTAGCGCAAGACAGCGTTAAATTTGCAAAAAACGTGTTTTTTACTTCTTGAAATTCCTAAACACATGCAAAACAATAACTCGACGTTATAGAAGTTTCTGTGTTGGTCAAATAAAACTTTGAAGCTACTGCTTTTTGATAATGTAAACTGGTGTAAAACTGGTCACGTGGTGTAAACTGCAGTTTTGGCTCGCATTTTAATAGGAGCGCGTGTCAATTGAAACGTTGCACACTTTTCCTAACGGCAGAGGCGGACACTGCTGTCTTCGTTTAGTATTCGTATTAGATTTAAATATAGGGTGATTTTATGTTGTCGATTCCGAATTTGATAACAGTTTTAGAACATTTGCTTTAATTTTAGACATGAATTTTAGACAGAAAGCATGAAAAGAGAATAGAACTTTTTTTACAAATTTATTTCTATTTACAAATACCTAATTCAAACACACTATTATGATATTTACTTAAGATTTAGAAAAACTCCGCTTGTAAGATCTTCTTCTGTGTTCTTTAGAACAGTCACGTTGGAGGTTCCAACAATAGTCCGCCATCATGTGCACATCCCATCTGCCTTGATATCTTTCCTCCATGACCTTTATATCCTGATGAAACCGTTCCCCTTGTTCCTCACTAAAATCGCCAAGGTTTTCTGGAAATCTGTCTAGGTGGCTATGAAGATAATGTATTTTAATGCTCATATGAACACCTAGTTTATCAAAATTATGGAGCATGGTTTCTACTATGTCTTTGTAATTTTCTGCTTTGTTGTTGCCTAAGAAATTCTTTACAACTGAGACAAAACTGCACCATGCAGCAGCTTCAATATCAGTCATAGATTTTTTGAAGCCTAAATCCTTGATTAGTTTCCGAATCTGCGGACCATTAAAAATTCCTGCCGTTAATTTCTCCATGCTCAGTCGAGGAAATAATCTGCAAATATACTTATAACATTCACCATTTTTGTTTAAGGCTTTCACAAATTGTTTCATTAACCCCAACTTTATGTGGAGTGGTGGAAGAATATTTTTTTCCATAGCAATCAATGACTCCTTCACAACGTTTGCTACACCGACGGTCATGCTCTCTCTTAATGGCCAATCCTTTTTTCAAAAAAGGAAACGATGTTGGTTCTGTTCGCAACTGTTCTTTATTATAACTTGATATTAGATATTGTCTAATATCAAGTTATAATAAAGAACAGTTTCGAACAGAACCAACATCGTTTCCTTTTTTGATACTTACTGACTGTTTTGCTGTTTTCTATTCAAATTCAATCCTTTTTTGTCCAATGTCCTTTGCTCTACTATCCCACAGACAAATAAAGCAAGGATACTTGGTGTATCGACTTTATTGTCCAAGCAAGAAGTTCACCATCTTTAAGTCAACGCAAACAGGCCACTGGTGCTCTTGATAACGGATCTTCTCCAAAACAATTTTTATATTTTCATATTCTTCCTTTAGCTTTGTTGAGTGTCCTATTGGAATGGATGCATACCGATTTCCATTGTGCAATAAAACACATTTTAAGCTTCTTGTAGAGCTGTCAATAAAGAGCCGCCAGTCTTCTGGTCGATATTCCAGCACAACCATGTTTAACAGAAGTCCTGCGACATCATGACAATAAACAAACTCTTCATTTTCACTAAAATATGGTAGAATTGCCAGCTCCCTTGTTCTGAAAGTTGTTATTTTAACTTCTCGGTGTAGACATTTCTTTACTTTTAATCTGGATGCTAAAATTTCAGCGTATTCTTTTGACAGCCTTAGATCTCGCACCAAATCATTTAACTCATTCTGAGAAAATTTTTCTGGAGTCTCATCTTCGCTTTCGCTGCCCGAATAAATCGTACTCTCTGCGTTAGGGAATACTTCGTCATCTGACCATGGATACTCTCGCTGTGACATAACAATTGGTACTTGTGGTATTGGCATGTCTTCTCTGTGGGGCATGGGACGCTTAGCTGACTCCAAAATAGGATATTCCCAAGTACGTTTCTTGCTTCCATTAAAGCCTTTCACATCCACAGCGCAAAAATAACAATCATCATGGTAATTTCTCGGTTCTGACCACATTATAGGAAAGCCAATGTTTATATGTCGCCTGTTTCCCTTAGTCCATTGTCGCAGCGACTCCACACACACTTTGCAAACCTTGTGGGGAACCCAGTACTTATCCTGTTTGCTAATTGCAATACCAAAATAAGCAAGATATGCTTCTTGCACAAATTCAGTAATGTTTTTTCTATACTTTTTCAAAGTATATACCCCACAAATAAAGCAGAATACATTTGGATTGTTAACGCAGGCTTCTCTTGACGAATTCATATTTATGCGAAACTTTAAGGCAACAGAACTTGAACTACACAAAAGTGAAGAATCACGTTTTTCTTCCACAAACCAAGCGGATTGGAAACCATATGCTAGGAGTTCCAGGAGCGTAAGTTATATATGGCCAACATATACAAACAAGTAGCTAAATAACTACTTAATAAGTAGTTATTAAGTATGTATAAATGGGCAACCAAAGGCTGCTTATTTTTGTTAAGTAAAAGGTTGTTTTCGGTAAAAATGTTAAAACTTGCTTAATCCGTTCTTAATTAGCTACTAACAGAAAATTCACATTAATTTTCAATTACTAGTGGGATAGGTGAATAAAACCTAGACAATAGTAGTAACTATATTTGTCCAGGTAATATATTATCCTGTTATCTTTATAAATCAGTTAATTTTCAATTACTAGTGGGATAGGTGAATAAAACCTAGACAATAGTAGTAACTATATTTGTCCAGGTAATATATTATCCTGTTATCTTTATAAATCAGTTATTAAGTATTTGTTGGCAAAAATTTACCTACTATATATTACACTGACCCTATAAATCGTTAGGCGTATTTTATTCTGAAACTTGTAAACCAAGGGATATTAATTAATTTACCTTATTGTTGTAGCGTTTTGCATTTTTCACACTACCTCTCAAAAAAAAAAAACTGTAGCCAATTCATTATTTCTGGTTTCAGATTCGGATTCCATGGGAAAAATCCTATCGAAATTAGTTGTCATTTTTCCGACAACTTTTTATTTGGCCACAGCAATTTATAAATAAAGAAACAAGCAGTGCGCTCCGTACGATACGGTGCCGTAATTGGCGCGCGCTGCTATAAAAAGGTGGTGTGAAAAGTTCAAAGTTTATGTCATCCGATTTCTCGCTATATGCTCTTAAAGGAAAAGGTTCAAAGTTTAATTTGATCCTACTTACAAACTTCTACTACATTACGTTATTGTTTGGCATGTCTGCAAAAGTAGCGAAAAAGCGTCCTTTTTGCACCTTTAACACTGTTTTTTGAAAAAACTGGAGCCAATTCGGTATTTCTGTGTTCAGATTCGGATTCCTGAGAAAAAACTCTATCCGAATCAGTTGTCATTTGTCCGGCAATTGGAAGTCGGTCAAATTTTGTTGGCCAGTGTTATGTTTTCAGCATATAAACGAATTTATCTGGAGTATCACACAACTTTGCAATTTTGGAAAAACACATGCAGCTTATAATACCGGGAGAACCAAAATGATAGTCCAAGTTGGTGGCCCACGTTTGAGACGCCCTGTGGAGAATAAAGGTATTTGGTGGAATTCTTTGTTGGAAAACATCCTAAAACTGTTTTTTTTTCTAAGTTGCGAAGACTCTTGATAAATTAATTCTTGTTGTGCTGAAAAATATTCAAAATAGGTTCACAAACATTAGTAAACATCGCAAAGTTTTACTTCCAAATCTGCAACTTTTAGGAAAATTCAGATATTCAGGCGAATCAAAACCAAAATATTGGAAATTGATAGGGCTTTGCAACAAAATACTTGAGCCCCTGACTATGTTGCCTAATTACACTGCAAGGTGTGCAAACTTAGAGCACCAAATCAGTATAATAATTTAATTTGTTTACAAAATCATCTTAACAAAATCAACTAATCACATCAATCCAACTAACCTTACTTTAATTTAATCTTCTTCAATTGTAAATCCGTCATTATTTATTTGCGTAAGTTATTACACATCGAAGTTAAGCAAGAAATTATTACTACACAAGAATTCTTTTATTTTGACACATAACTTTAGTTTTTTTTATTATACTCCACAATTTTATCTTAATAATTAATTAGGTCATAGAATGTGATATTTCTCCGACGGCGAAAGACCTTCGTTATACCAATAACTAGCATACAATAACCACCGACTTAATATGAAATACCGGACACGGTCAACCGCAATGTGTGACATCGAATAACTTGCCGGATTTCCAAATAACAAGCAGCTGTTGCGAACCCGAACCGGCGACCACGGGCAGAAAACTTTTATTGCCAGATATGATTAATGCAGTTTTGTATCCCGTTTGTGTGTATCTTCGCGGATGGTCCGAATGAGGGCGCTGCGAGCTCCAGCTAGCTAGCGAGGCTAGGCTGTATCGTTGGCGTCGTTTTTGCCACCGTAATTTCTTTATAAAAGTTTTAACTAAGTCCGAGGAATACCGTAAAACTAAAGTGTTAGTTTAATGTACGGTATGTCGTACGACCACGGCAGCGCATTCCTAAATTAAATTTTGGAAGCAGGGTAGAGGGTTGAAAGGTGGGGCCGGCCTTTGGACTGAAAGTTTTCCAATATAGCATCCCTATTAAAATCTTAGGACGTAATCTTACCGCGGATTTTGCTACAAATGTACTTCGGGTTTTAATATGGAAAATATCGACAATACTGAAATAAAAAACAAAGTTAATATTGTTACGTAGCTCGTAATGGCGGACGGCCCTAGGTCAGGATGGAGATGTAAATAAAAGTTGCAGTGTTGTTTACATAGGTCGTGTATTGCTAACCATACGGAATTCCAATATGCCGTGGCTTTTATGTTAAAATTAGCACGGTTTGAACGCGTGCGACAAAGGAATGTCTTTATTCCGATTTGAAAAGCCTGACGTCTGCATTTCTGGCGGTGCAACTGTCTGCAGGTTGGATGGGTTGCATGAGCTGGCCTCAATTATACAATGTAATTAACTATATTTCGCAACAATATCAAAATACGTACTTATAAACTAATAATATACCGACATGTCGAAATGTGTATGTTTAATTTTATCAGACTTTAAATCCTGAGGGATGAGTGGTTCTCTTTTTTAAAATAAGACTACAAATTAAGCAATTAGCAAAATTTATATGTTAATTAGGTACCGAAAGTGATGTACGTACAAAATATTCGATAAAATGTTGAAACCTTATGAATAATATTGGGCGTACAATTAATAATTCAAAGTCAGGAGGGGTACGTGTCTTCATTCGAGTTTGTAATACCCGTTAATCCTCCTGAAACTTTGAAATACTGCCGCTCCGGTCGGAATCCCCGTAAAATACTGCACAATTTACAGCGGAATTGCGGTAATGCTGTATCGGAACAGCGATTAAATTTACGGCTCGCTCCACCGCTATACACCAACAACAAATTTAAATACTACGCAAACAACCTAATCGAAGACATTTTCGGATTACTTTCTGTCATCATTGTGCCTATATTAAAAAAGCAATAAAATATGGGTGTGTCGCGATCAGGGAAAAGAGAGAGAATCTCTATTGAGAGTATTAAAAAATATGTTTATAAATTCAGTGTTCTGACAAGGACAGCTGTATAGGTTTGTTTATTTGAAAATACATTGTGGTAATAAATCAAAATAAAACCAACTTATATATTAGATACTACACAGGATGTTTGTTTTTAGTGTAAATGCATTTATTTAAAAATATAGAAATTTACTCTTCAGCTATCTGAAAGGAAATTATGCCTATGTTCTTTGGTTTTGAAGATACCAGCAAATAAATTTGATTTCTTAAGATTTTACCAATTTGAGAGTTATCTTATTGTTTGGTTTACCAATAGTCTAGTTCTAGAACGTATAGAGTTAAGAAGTACAAAGGAAATAAAAAAAAATCTTATTGAAGGTTAATTTCATTTTATCTAACTGAAGCACGAAACGAACAACTTTTGCCCAATTTAGACGTTTTCATATCCGTTAAAATGTGGATAAAAAACATGAACTAGGAAAGCTATTTACACAATTTATGTTATTAATTTTTTCATAAACTTTGTGTAATTTTCATGATAATTATATTATCCATTATCTTATACATGCAAGTTGCAAGTGAACAGTGTGTTTGCAAATGGACCTAGCGTATTCCTCGAGAAAAGAGAGTTTTTGTTGCGTTAAAAGCTCAGTCACAGCCAGGATATTGATTTAACATACAAGATAACGTACAGGACAAGACATTATCAAAATTTGCTCAAGAAACTAAACTATCATTTTTTACATTTAAATTAAAATGTGGTTTTCTTTGGAATCCGGAATTGGAATCAAACTACAATGTTATAAAAATTACTTTCACATTTTACTGACGTCAATAGAGCACATAACTTAAAAAATTACCCTAAAGTCGTATTTATTGCATCAAGAAACTATATATGTGACTTCTGTGTTTGAGGGCCCATAACTCTTGAACAGAAAAAAATTAAATAAAGTATAACATTCGCCTGAATCATTTCTACATAAATTGTACGACTGTCAAAATAGTTTTCCGCTTGGTGTAAACATGAGCGCGGGAGAAGTGAAAAAAGTATTCGATTTTTGCAGTTTCAAATTAACGCTGGCTTTTCCGATTTATTTTCTCTTAAACCACATACTACAAAAATTTCAGTTTTTATTCATGTTGCATTTAGTCTCTTCTACAGATTGGCGTTTTTGTTTTCTTCAATTTTTATGCAATAAAGGTTGTGAACAAGGAAAGGTTGGTTTGACTGAAGCACCAAATTGGCGACATTGGTCTCCATTTGAGTGTTTTTTCCATTGAGTGTCCATCTTGCTCCTTGGCTATACCGTACTAATGAGGACTAATAGTCCGAAACACGTGTATACGGTTGCTTTCTTCGATGACGGAATTGCCCGATAAATACCTTTCTCGTTGTGAACAAGATTTTGATGGAAGCCGACCTTTCAGGAACGAATGTTAGCAGAACAACGCAGTTATCATGCAAATAATCCTTATTTACTGCGATAGATATCCCTTGAATTTAATAGCATTCCGATTTTGTTAATTTTTAAGACCAAAATAAACCTGAACAACTTGTGGTTTTTGGTGCGGTAGTCGAGGTAGTGAGGTAGTCGAACGCGAAGTTCTGACGCGATCAGTGAATCCGTTTGAATCAGTGTTTGTAAAATATTGATGGGTATAATTAATTGTACATCTAAATTCATTATTTATATTTAACTCGCACTACTTTTCAAAAATCAAAAATTTAATTATTCTTATCGTATCGTACTAATAGTAAATAATCTTCCACTGTCCCAGCTACGTTTCCATTTACCGTTACGATTGACGTAGTGCGCGCTAAACGAAATTTATAAAATTCATATTAAATCGCTTTAAAAATTACTTAAATATGATTATGCAATTCTTTTTCTACAGTCGCATTAAATAAATTATGCCGGTTGATTACGTACATATACCGATATCGTGCTAACATTCGTTACTGAGATAACCGGTTCCATGAAAATCTTGTACGCAACCTTTATTACACAAAAATTGAAGAAAACAAAAACGGTAATCTATAGAAGAGAGCGTTTCTCAGAACCAGAACAGAAATTCAGAATTTTGTGGCAAGCGGTTTACGAGGGGAAAAAAATTTAAGGATGAAAGTTAATTTAAAAGTGTAAAAATCGGGGTTTTTCTCCTTTCTCTCGCGCACAAGTTTATACCGAGAGACAAAAAATGTTCATGGTGATGAAAGACTCAAAAAATGTTGACAGTACAACTTATGTAGAAATGATTCAGGAGTATGATGCACTTTATTTCAACTTTTTCTGTTCAGTAGTTTTAGAGTTATGCGCCTTCAAACACAGGAGCATATCTTTTTTATAAAAATCGACGCATTTTGTCTCAAAACCTGTAAAAATTCAGAGGGGGTTTGTAAAGCATTGTTTAAAGGTTCGCAATCAACTAATTTTCCATCGTATACAGGAATTTTGTAATTTTTTTAAATTGCTGGATTTAATATATTAGTTTTTACTGAAAACACAGGTTATTGTTATTATTGGGACCCAGTTAACACTAGCGATAGTTCATTATCAAATGGAGCTTTCATAATTTGTTGCTAATAATAATAGTGACCTCAGAACCGATAGTAAAATAAAATAACTTAGTATTTCAAAAAATATCAAAAATACATATTTCTTTTGCTACTGGTATAAATTTGCACTCCAGGCGTTAGGTAACTCAACAACAAAGTATAACTCTTACACTTTTACGTAATAACAGCTTCAGCCAAAGGTCACTCGTAAATTGAACAAACAATTATTCTTTCATGATTAGTCAAAATAGCATTTGTATATGGGACTTCAGATTGTAACACTAGGTATAAATCACTCTGTTCAATTACGAATTATCGGGGAGGGTTTAATGATAGGTTATTGGGAGCAGTGATCATCACAGTAGTACCAAATACACTATATTAGGTAAATTATAAAAACATTGCCACCGACATTTTTTTATAATTTAATGTGATAGGTATTTGCAAACTGGAGTTTTTACGTCCGGTTAGCACCGCAAAACCGGACTGTTGGTAACTCTAATTAGACTTATAGTTAGGGCCATATACATATATTACTTTCCAAATACTTTTGTTGTTCATAGCAAAGTAATTTTTGGTATAAATTAAAACACAAGTACAGTTTATAATACCGAATTATTATTTTTTTGTAATCATCTTTGTTTGATGCAAGCTGTGCCATTGCTATGGAATCGTTGAATGCATCAAGATTATGTCAACTCTGGCATTAGCTATAAAAATTGCTGATCGAAAGGCTTTAGAATGGTATGGAAAGTTTTGTTGAACTTTCTGCCAAACAAGTTTTGATGAAAACGTGTATATGTGCAGATTAATTTCAGCTACAGTTTCCAATGCCCAATTGAATCTATTCGAACGCTTGTAATTGAAAACACAATACAAAATTTTATTCCGTGCATTATGCACGCCTAGCAACAATGGCTATTTCAGCGCTAAACAACCGAACGAAACTTCGCACGCCATTGAAATATCCATTTTAATATAACATATCCAAACGAGCCAACATTTCAATTACATTTCGAATGCGTTCACCAGCTTTATAGATAGTACTGGTTTTCTGGTGACAGCTAAACCGTGCGCAAATTCAATATTCCCCATTGCAAAAGCATTCATTGTTAACACAACCACGTACGATACTACCGTAACGTATTAGCGTAAAGTAAAAATCTATTCAATTTACGTTCATTATGGACTTATCAAGCTTTCCGTAGTGCCTGTAACAAGTATACCGATTGGATATTAACTTCTTTTAATCGGTTTTTCTAATTTCAATTATATTGCGAGTTATTGGTTTTTTATTGATTTATATCACTACGTAACTTACTACTATTTATCAGAAAATGTTTATTATTTTTATTTCGGCTGCTTGGAACACCAAAATTTAAAGTGTAGATACACTAATGCTTATAACTAAAGTTTGAACGCCCAGCAAAAACCAAATTCTTAACAAAATTGCTTTTACAAATAAATACGTGCTTAAAACAGAAACTCGTGAAATAGTACACACAATCCACGGATCACATAACTGAAATATTACTTTGCCAGTTGTATAGCAGATTTTCCATATTTTGCTGGTTTCTGTTGTCGTTGATGATCCGTTGAGGGTTCGTTCTTAATATTTAGTTGACAAAAAATCACTAATCTGCGTATTCCTTATGTCAATTGAATGATGGCTTAGCTTTAATGTCGGCGTATTGGTTGATAATTCCTACACATCTATAGCATATAATATGCATCAACACAAAATCAACCAAATACTAGCAACGAACCCCTACGGAATACACAACCAAAACAGAAGAAAAAATACAACCAATCTGCTATAAACACTACCAAAGAAAGTTTTCTTTTAAGAATCGTGAATAATGTGTATTTCTTCGCGAGACTCCTTATTATGGTGCATGTATTTATTTGTAACACAGTGATTAGCAAATAGACTAGGAAATACTTTGGGGTGGGCAAATATTTATGAGCGGTAGTTTACGAGCTTTTAGGAGACGTCACGGTAATAAAATAGAATTTTAGATAAAATTGTTTCATACAATTTTGCAGACAAATTCTGGTATATAACAGTTTTCAAGTGGGTTTCATTTTAAAAAAATATTATAAACAGCTAGTAAATAGCTGTGTTTGAGGCTATTTTGTCCGCAGTTGTATTACTAAACCCACATAAGAAGATTGATTTCCATTTTGTGTTTATACAGGGTTAGCTAAAATTACCGAAACACCTAAATAATTTATTGTACAGGATGCTCATTTTATTATAGAAATTTGGTAACATTTCCTTTTTTAAATAGAAAACCCTAATTACATTTTCTAATTCTAAGATTAATTCTAAGAATTTTTTATAGGAATATTTTCATGCATTGTTTTTGAGTTATGAGCAACTAATCAACATCCCTGACCTTCAAATAAAAAATATTTTCCTACATACATACACATTTATTTTAATGTGGCAGTTTGAACATTTAATTTAATTTTATTTCATTGAGTAGTTATTTTCTATTGGATTTTTTTTATTTTTTAACCGTTTGGTAAAAGTAAAAGTTCTAGAGTTTTGATTATTTTCTTATAACTAAAACATAACGCATTTCATTAAAAAAAAATACTTCCTAGTAAAATTCTTAGAATGAATCTAATCATTAAAAAATGTAAAATACACAGGGTGTTCTGTTGGAAAAGGGAATGGTTTGAAAATTTCCATAATAAAATAAACAGTCTGTATATAAAAAATATATTTGAACGAGAGGTTGTTTAAACTCAAACAATTTTTATTTGATTTTTTTAGCCTTTTACGGTTACCAAAATTTCTATAATATAATGATCACCCTGTATATTGAAAATAAATTTACTCGATAGCTTGTTTAAAGCCAACAAACTCTTGTTGGAGCAATTTTTTGAAATTTCTTACGTTTGGAGAATTATTTAGGTGTTCCGGAAATTTTGGCTAAGCCTGTATACATATAGGAAGGTATATTTTAAGTGTTATTTTTGCGTGCAAATATGAACGCTAGATAGATAGATATCGATGACCTAGCTGTAATACCACCTATCAGCTTGGTTAAAGCATAGGTAACACGTGGTATTGCACCTAGGCCATCGATATAATTAATTTAATAATTGAAAATTAATCTTTTCGATTAAACTTAACTGTGTGTACTTTTGCTTAAAAACGACACAAAAATATAGCAGAAAGCAGTACGAACCAACAATGAGAAATTAATTGTACGTTTCCTTGAACAATTACAGGAAATCAACTACAGCAAAACTGTTGCGAAAGTAATGGCAATATTGTAAAATGAAACTAAATTATACATTCTTTGTAGTAGTTGTAGTGTAAGTATTGATGTGTAACTGAGATTACTTTCGTAAATTTGATCACAGTAGTAATTACGAATTTTGAAAATTCACAGCAAAACTATGGCAATTTCGCAGAAAGTGACATTTACACAATGTCATTTACTTTCTACAAATAATACAGTATGAAAGTAGGACATCCCATGTATTTTTGCTTTGTTGGGCTTCCATCGGGTTCCAAACCGTTTTC
This sequence comes from Melinopterus prodromus, assembly GCA_964023965.1. Classification (NCBI taxonomy): domain Eukaryota; kingdom Metazoa; phylum Arthropoda; class Insecta; order Coleoptera; family Scarabaeidae; genus Melinopterus; species Melinopterus prodromus. Next base: position 15,662,051 of record OZ030390.1, on the reverse strand, counting down.
AAGGATCCGCAAGAGTAAAAAGGATGCGATCTTGATGCAATGTTTTGCAAGCGTTGGTCACCAAGGACCTTCATTACCAACAATAAAAGATATTTAAGAAACCAGTGAAATATTTCGTTCCTTGTCCTAACGCGTGTAATGCTAATTTTGGCTTATTTTTTAACAATTAATTCCCTAAAACAAGAACTCATCAAAACTAGTACAATTTCTGACAATAATTTCAAGCATTTTTCAAACATTTTAACTTTAGAAACAAATAGAATAGTGCAAACTTGTAGCGAATTGTGTCATCTACAATATTGCTAGTTTTAATTTTTATCTTCTATCAAGATGTAAAAGTTGAAAGTTTAGTATTCCATTATTCAGGACTAAAATTTAAATTTTCAACTCAACAGGATTTTTTTCTATCTCAAATTTCCTCTTTCACGTACCAATAGATTTACTGCATTTTAGAGTCGTGTAAAATATACAGTAAAGATACAATTATAAACAGTTACACCCCGTTAACTTAATCCAACGCTCAACAGAGCCGAAATTCGTTTCTTGCGGTAGAATCCAGTCGGCCAAAAACGTGTTTGATGTGGATTTGCAGTACGGAAACACGGCCGATACTAGAACGAACAAGAACGCGCTTGTTAGGGGTCTAGCCGGCTCTAGCCGGCTGCACTAAAGCAATATCCGTGATGCCTCCTAATGCGTTTTATCGCCCAAACGCGAATTTTGCTCATTAACTCATACGAGCGCGGAGATCAAAACAGCCACACTGTTAATGCAGATTACCCCTATGCAGTTGTTTAATCTTGGAGAGTCAATCTCGCTTAAGGGCGCTGTGCCAGACTGCTCTAAAGCCTAAGATTAATATTAGATGATGGGTTCACCGCGACAACGCCTCTATCAGCATAGAAAATAAACTTAATTCTGACATGCGCCCGGCGAAGCCACCATAATGGTGAAACCAGTTAACCTGCTAAAAATGATGTTTAGGAGTGCAGATTGTTGACCCATGCAAGCCCACATAGACGTCAATAACAAAATTAAAAACGACATCTGAAAACTATCATGGTTTTTCAATTGCAAGTCATAAAAAAGCACTTTCAAAATACTTTCAGCCTGTATATAATTGGGCACAGAGTGCTAATGAAAATTAAGGACACACTTGTCACAATATTAAGAAAAGTATGGCATAATATTCAACTCGTTGGTACGCAATCTTGAAGCAAATCAATCATGAAAAATCAGGAAGTTTCCGTCAGTTTTGCAGTTTTGTGACAGCTCGCATTAACATAACCTTGCTACTTAACAATAATTATACACATAAACTCACCGATGCCATTGCAACGGCACAACCATCATCAAAGAATGCTTAAGTAAAAAAAAATACATGAAAATTATAACTGGACTTGTGATTTTCTTTATACCAGAACATAATTTTCTATAAACAACAAAAGTGGTCGGAAAGTAATGTCTTATATATTTAAAAGTTGCGTATATAAGATAATGGACAATTGTCAAGAAAAATTTCATTTCTTGACCTTTGTGGCAGACTCTGGTGCCACAATAATTGTGTGTTTATCCCAATTATTGGGTTACATGTCACATATTGGCTGATTTATGAAAGTTCATAAAGGACAAATTGTATAGTATAATTTAGACATTAGACAAAAAACTACAGCATAGGTACAGTCATGGAAAAAAGTATGTTCGTATCGCTATCGCAGGATTTGAAAATAGTATGTCGGTTATATATTCTGTTATATATTCCCTCGGCCCGGCCGCTTCGCAAAAAGTTGTCCGTCACGAGGTGGTTTTTCGATGGATGTAATGTAACGGAATTTAGTTTATTTTGAGCGTGTCCGATCTTTTCCTTAATGTGAACCTTCATTGCAATGTAATAAATGTAATATGACCACAACATTTAAGTTTACGAGTAGTGCATTTAATTAAATATAAAATCATTTTTATAATAATATTAATAAACATGAAATTTGATAATATGATACGAAAATCTGATATTAAGATATTGCGTAATATCACGACACATTATTTAAATTTAATTTATTTAATACACATATTAATTACGTAAGTAAATGCCTTTGCTCAGCAGGGGATGACGGGCTTAAGTAAGTAAGTAAGTAAATGCACAAATCATCTTGTTGCTAAAGATTATCACTGAATATAGACTATTTCAGAATTGTAATATTAAAATATATTCACTAAATGTAAATAAATTCTCTAAATTTAATTTAAATTTATATTTAGGACGGAGCATGTATTTTGTATGAAAGGACAATAGAAATATATCTGTATTTACTTTATAGCAGTTAATGTTTCCATTATCTTTCATGACATCTAATACATGCTTGACAACCAAAATAATATAAAATTATAGCAATAATATATGCAGGCTGTCCCACGTTTCTTCTGCAAAACATTTTTTTCAGTAAGCAAATTACTTTTTCAATTCATTAAAAAGTTACAGCCGTTTGAATTATTAACAATATCTTATTTTAAACGGCTCCAACTTCTGAAGGAACAGAGAAAACCAATAAAACCATATGAAACTTATTACTTTCTATTTTCTAGAAAAAAAAATATTCTAGTTTCATAAATTGTTCATTTATAATTCGAATTATTAAAATTTTACTTATAATTAATTAACTAATTACTTAAGAATACTGAAAATTAGGTTATTATGTCAATAATGATTAATGTCAAATCTTTTTTCAAATCTCAAATCTGTAGTAGTTTTGGACATAGAGGGAACTATTTTTAACAATAATGTCATCTAAATGTTCTTTTAGCTGGTCGTATATTTTGGTTTATTTATTTTTTAATACTAATTATTTCATATTTACATTCCATCAAAATTCGTCGAAAATTTAGAGCTTGCTTCTACAAGCAATTATCAATTTTTGTAAATTAGTGATATACATAATTGTCATTATTTTCAGTTGTCAGATATTTGAAAAATATTGCTGTAAAGTAAATACAAAATAATAATATAAAAAGATTGTAATGATACATTCATGCTATACAAAATACATCCTTTCTGGTTATTAAGTTAAACTGCAAAATATCGTTGAAGCTAAATATCTCGAAAACACCAGTAAATCACAAGTAACAAATTACCATAAATACAAATTTAAAGCAATTTAATTTTATTAATTTATTTCTATATTGTGAATAAATGTTAATACATAAAAGTTCTGAAATAACCTTTAGTAAAAATATTCACCACAAGAAATTGATTTTTGTATTTATTAACGAAAAAAAGCTATTAGATGCAATAAGTTTGTATAGTTTGTTGTGTTTCACGCAATATCTTGAAATGAAATTTTCATTTTATGTTATGTAATAAATTATATTTAATAAAAACACAATTACATTGCAATGTAAGAATTACATTAATTTATTACACATTAGGCTAATAAATAGAAATATATAAATCATTATTCATTATAAACCAATTCAAAGCATTCGAATAAGGTTTCTCAAATAATAAATTTCCGATATACGAGTATGCCGCGTAACCGGACAATTTTTTGCACTAAGCGGCCGACCGGCCGACTAGAGTAACAAAAAACTCGTACATGGATGTAACATCGACACACTGCTGAAATACGGATCAGAACATACTTTATTCCACGAGTGTACATATGTAGATACGAAACCTCATTCTGAGTAAAAGGTCCAATGGACTTTTTTAATTTCGTTTTTTCAATTCATTAAAAGTTTTCCAAAAGCAGATATGAAGAAACACAATACCTAATTAAAATAATAAACAACAATAAAACAATAAGTAATAAGTAAAAGAAAATTAATACAAATTATATTAATATAGAAAGAATAAAAGCCTCTTTTTCTTCTCAGTCAAAATGTTTTATTTATGTACTACAAACATGTTTCAGCATGGCTGCCACCATCAGTGTAAGTAACTGTAGTACATAAATACAACATTTTAACTGCGAAGAAAAAGAGGATTTTATTCTTTCCATATCTATATCACTTCGCACTATGGACATCCACCAAATTATATTAAACTTTAAACTTTTTTTCTTTTTTGGAAAATATTTGTAATTCTTCGTAAGAAATAACTTTATTGGGTTTTTCAATTCTTTAAAAATTTACTTCCGTTTAACTACTATCAAAACCCAGACAAAATGATAGAAACAAATCAAATAAAATAAATAAATATAAGTACCTATTACATATGAAAAAGTTTCCGGATTGCTTTAGCAATGTTAAGAAATTCCATTATTTTTCTGCTTTCTTAGTATATTAAACGGTTGTAGTATTTTAGAAGTAGTAGAAGATTATATTTTTTATTAACAATTGCAAAAGCTACGACGTATTTATTAAAAAGTATAGGTCGTCCCCAATTTTAAATTGCAATTTACCGCATTTATTGTATTACAATCTAAAAAACATTCTGGATCTAAAACAATATGTGTTCGTTTTTCGTTAGAGGAATGGAATTCGTTTACTTAAAGATGTGAAAATACTTACAATGTGCGTTTCAAAGCGGTCATTAATCTAAAAAGATGAATAAATAACTAATACATTTTATAATTCTTTAAAATATTCTTAATGCATATACAGGCAGTTAAAAAATAATATACTCAATAATTACAAAATACCACACATGGTGTTCAAGGATAGAGGAAAAGACAGAGGTGATAAGATAAAAAGTCGTAATTTGACATTTCCACCGAATAGAAAAACAGCAAAATTAGTCTACGCTCTCAAGCTATATAATACTCTGGTTCCACAACGATGTACAAAACGCTAGGTATTATTAAAAGTTTAAAATACGATTGAATGAGTTTAAAATCAGTTTTTCAAAAAATATCCCATAAAATATCGACCAGCTATATCGTTTTTAAACATGAGCATCTTTATTACAAAAATAAATATAGTTTAATCATGATTTTAGTGTCCATATCCAAGAAGAGTGATTTACGTACCAGCCAGAATTGTTTAAATAATATCCATGAAATTGTTAGATTGTCCGCATTGGTCCAACGCATTGGCCACTTATGTTGCCTGACCTAGCCCCGCTTCATTTATTTCTTTGGGGACGTGTTCAAGAAGGAGCTTAATGTTAAATAACAGGTTTAAGAAAATATTCTTTTTTCGTTGCATATCATATGATGTCAGAGAAAAAAAATAAAACACTATACTGTTTTGTTTCAAATGCAAAGTAGTCTTTTTCATTTGTCACAAAAAGTACCTCTTATAGTGGAATCACCTAAATACACATAATAATTATGTTTGTTGTATTTTAATTGAACACTGTGCTAGTATTTTGAAATACAAAAAAATATTTATGAACCAATACCATACTTTTGTATTTTTTTTTGTACCACAGAATTTCGAACGTTTCTACTATTCAATCAACATAGTGGAAAAGCCCAAGTGCCTGCTGGAAAAACACAGTAGTCGACTGCGTGCAATTCCAATGCCAGTTTGATATATTAATAATCAAAAAGTTAGGCTATCACGTGCAGCAGTACGGATGAAAAGAAGTTCACAATAGACCAGGTACAGGTAATGAACATCGATGTCGGTGGGAGTTTGCACCGGGTACTGGCTGTGAAGAGCTTTGTGCTGTGCGCTATTTGTCAAGGTTTGTATGCGCTCCATGAAACATGTAATGCATGTATTTACATTACGTATTATTTGTTGCCGACAGGCGGCTTGAAATGTCAATGCACATGTTGCAGTTATGCCCTGCACACTACCACGCAACTTGACAATAATAGCTGGCACTGTCTGGATAATTGAATCGAGAATTCGATTTTCTCTGTTAGAGGAAAGTTATTAAGGCCCATAATAGAATGTTCTATTGAGATTATAATAGACATGTATCGATTCTATTGTGTTTACAAACAGCAGTTATTAGGAATTTATTATTAGTCACAAATATTACAGGTTCTACGATGATTTATCATGCGTTGTCTGTAGAAATTTCATTTAGATTTTATGGCCTCAAATGAGGATGATTTTCTCTTTCATAGTAGGTGAAAATTTAAAACTTCTTTTCTGTTAACGCTATTTGAGGCATTCAATCGTGAATTCTAAGATTTCAGAATCATAGTTTTTAGAAAGCGTTCGAAACAAGAGTCAAATAAGAATTGTATTGTTTAACACTTATTTAGCATGCATCTCAAAATACAGTTTCTGTTAATACAGACAATGCAAAATTGTAAATTGTGTACAATGTTGGATGACATTGTAGATTGAACGCCAGATTTTTCTTGTAGAAGACCCTGTATATGGTTAATTTTTTGAATCGACGTATCTTTTACATAAAAAAGTACTACAACTCTTTTGTGTGAGGTTTCTTTTATCAAAATCGTGTGTGGGTCGAATGTATGATTAATTATTGCAATCTGATTTTTATTGTGCATGAAACTTATTATGAAACTGCTAAAAAACGGCTAAAAATGTAAAAAAAGACAACAGATTTTTTGTTGGTTTGAGATATTCGAAAAGACATTCGGCGTGATCAAATTCTATTGACGTCCCCTGTAGTAAATTGAAATTTTGACCAATTTTTAGTATTTTAGCTCTTCTAAGACAAGTCATCGTTATTTTCTCTATGAAAAATGTCATAATATCTGAGCTACATATCAATTTTTTTTCACAAACATATAATGTATGTATTTCGTTATTTACTTTTGACTTTATTTACTTTACTGAGTAAACAATTTTTTAAACAACGAATAACAAAAAATGAACATAGAGGACGCAATTGTTAAAAATTACGTTATGATATATCAAAATTGACTTGAAAAATTGAAGCCAAAATTGCAGAAATAGAAGAGGGACCAAGAAATATTAACAGGGCGAAAACGACTTAATGGACATAAATAACAAAAACGAAGACAATAAAATGGATGCAAAGGGTCAACATGAAAACAAAAGATAAAAACAACATTCATTGACAAATAAGAAAGGGCACAATTAATGAATATAACGAAAAAATCAAATAAGGGCAACATAGATAAAACAATGTTTAGGACGTAAATGTCCATTTAAAGGACAAAAAGACATACAACGTCATAAAAAATTTACTTAATAGACAAATATGACAAAATTTAACAAACACGTAAAGGACTAAACCGGACCAACAGGACAAAAAAATAAGCAGAGTTAATTTGCAAATACGATAATAACAAATATGACAAAAAAGAAGGACCATTAAGACGAAAACGATAAAAAACCCAAAGGTGACAAACAGGAAAGGACACAGAAGAAAACGTCAAAGAAGGAAAGTAAAGAACACATAACGCAAGGAACGAAAAGAACACACCCACTATGGGAGAACGAGAATGATTTTATTTCTCTACGTCTTTTATTTAACATCAAAGTTTGTTCTTCATTTACTTAGATTATGTAAATGTATATTTAAATGACGAACATATATAAACAATATAATTTTTTAAAAAATACGTAAAAGGGCGAAAATGACAGAATTGATGAAACAAGGAGGAATAAAATAACCAAAAAATGCTAACAGGACGAAATGGACTTAACGGACATAAATGACCAAAAAGAAGATACTTGCAAATGATAAAAAGAACTAAAAAAGCGAACATGACAAAAAATTTAAGAAAAAAAGAACTCAATTCATAAAAATTACTAATTAATGCCAAAAGAGGGTGAAAAGCATTAAATAACATCATAATATGCTGAATGGTAAGCTGCAATAAAGGCTTAAAGCTTAAACTTTAATATTATGAATATGATAGTACCAAATTCGTGTGACGCCTCTGGTGTGGCACATGGTTTTCAACAGGGTGTGTGCATATATTTTTGGTTGTATATAATAAAAAATAAACATTCCAAAAAACTAAACATGAAAACTATGAATATACACCATACCAGTTTTTACATCTTTGTACCGACCAGGTATATGTGATTCCCAGAAAATTATGATTTATATTTTCTTTGTAATATGCTGACGAATTTCGTAACTACAATACAGTATATTTCAATTTATCTTCGCAATAAACATTCTGCAGCATCATTCAACAAACATCATTCAATCCGTTAAGACTTAAATAGTATATTGACATCGCTTTGCAATTACATTGACTAAACAAAAACAGCTGCCGACGCGGACGGACGGCAGTAAATAAACAGCTGAGTGACGTCCTTGCCTCCGGACACAACAACAATGTGATTATGTTATGTTTTGAGTGCTACGAAAATGCGCAATTCCAGTTTTCTACGACGAAACAGCTCAAAATAGTTAATAAAATCGAGAATAGCTACTAGTTGATAATAATTTATTCCCACTTGGTAACTTCGTGCTTCGGGAAAACTTCAAGCTACGTGTAGAGAGGGAAAGAGGGATAGCTAGGACATTACAATTCATAAATCAAAATACGCGATCTAATGAAAATTTACTAACATAGTTATGGCGCATACGTGTGTAACGTACGGTGGAGTGCTGAAGATATGTAGGTGTGAGCTCGGGCGAGAGCAAAGACATACATAATTGCGTTCCGTATTTCTGGATAATTGTAAATCCGCGTTCCCCTGAATTTTGAACGTCGCCAAATTTCGCACGACGAAACTCTCTTAGAAGCGCTTTAAAGCAGAGCTTTTGGGCATTAAAATCCCTTATTTGTATATGCGCAGTATTTAGATTAAGATGTCCCACAATTTCGCAACAGTTTAGGAATATGTTTTAGGTTCTTATCCTTGGTTGCTTCTTATCTAGTTTGATGTGTACTGAACTCTGTTGAAGTAAGTAGAGTATGTATGTATAAATCCGGCAATGCAGGACACAGTGGTTCAAACCCTGGTCAAGGCCGCATTTTTTATTTAAAGTTTAACTCAAACCGAAATTATATTTAACGTGGGAAGACTTCATAATACATTTATATTATATTATATACAGTATGTCCAGGAAAGTCCGCATCATATAGAATTTTTTTAAATTATCGGATACTCAGAAAATATTGTTCTTTATAAAAGTTGGTGGCTTGTATGAAACAAATACGGCAACAGTCAAATATGTGAATTTTGCTACCATATACGAAGCGATGCAGAAAATATGAACTTGTGATAAGAGTAAAGTACTTTTATTTTCATTATTATCGATAAACTTTATTTGGAAATGTTGTTTCGAAGCAAAAATTATATCCAAATATGAAGTTACAGCCACCCATCTTGAAACTTTTTTTGTTTGTCTTTTAATTCTTACTTTTATGACAAATATTAGTCAATGCCAGTGATACTAAAAGGTTCGTTTTAATCTATTTTTTAGAAATTTGATCATATTTCTTACAGTTGTTATTATTTTGGTATAATAACTCGGTTTCTTGATGCAAAGTTGATTTTTCACCCTGTAAATAATAATAGATCATACAATAATTACTACTTGAGCGTGATTTATCTTTAATTCGATTAATATTAATGACTTTGGATATGGTAATAATAGTAGTTATCCATCTACAGCAAGCGATTAGTCGATGTTGCTGATATTTTCAATGGAAGACACCCGGACAACCAAATTACCCATTCAACCATTTCTAGGATAATCAGAAAATTCAAGCAAACTGGGTCTGTTGAATATCTCTTTCAGAAACACCACTAAAAATAAATTGCTGAAAATAAGAAAGGTAGTTTACTAGTGTTGCAACCGGTAATCGAGCATAGAACGACTTCGGCGTGACAAATTCCTCCTCACATTCACTGCAGTAAATCAACATCACATAACATTCTAAAACTGAACAAATATCACCTTTACCAACCAAAAAAAAAAAAAGCTACTAAACTAAAGTCAAGACACTATGGTATCTGGTATGACTTCATTATTATCGATAAACTTTACTTGAAGATGTTGATTGGAAGTAATTTCTTACCAAATTTCTGGTTTAAAAAGTTCTTGACAGTGTTTAAAAAAATGTGTTAACACGCTGTTCCGGAACTGAAGATATAAACCTATATTTAAATTTAAACAAAAGAACGGCCCAGTTATTTGATGGTTCAAAACACTGCACAGTACATTGGTCTTAAAATGGTACTAATATCTGCATTATACCGTTAAATTCGGGTTTTCTTGTGTCCACCAATGGTTATTTTGTGGAAAAACATTACTATTTGACGTAAATGTTTCCTCGTCTATCCATAGAATATTAACAAAAAATAATCTATCGTCTTCCATTTCCCCCTCAAACCAGATGGCGAAGGCATACCTATGGCATCAGGTCATGTTTTTTTAAAGGTTTTAGAATGTTATGCGCTGTTGATTTACTGGATTGGGTGTGAGAAGCAATTTGTCTGACCAAAGTCGTTCTATGCTCGCTTACCGCTTGCAACACTGCTAAACTTGCTTTCTTATTTTCGGAAATATATTTTTTGTGGTGTTTATTAAAGAGATTTTCAACAGACCCAGTCTGCTTTAATTTTCTGAATATCCTAGAAATGGATGAATGGGCTATTTGGATGTCCGGGTGTTTCATTGAAAATATCAGCAATATCGAGGTAATCGCTTTTCTGTAGATGCATAACTACTATTATAAACATAACCAAAGTCTCCCTCTACAGGGTGAAACATCAACTTTGCGCTAGTTCTCAATTAACACTAGTTACCTATCATACCAAAATAATCAAAAATGTAAAAAATGTATTCAAATTTCTAAAAAATAGATTGAAGCGAACATTTTAGTATCACTGGCATTGACTAATATTAATCATAAAAGTAATAATTAAAAAAAAAACAAAAAAAAAAGGTAAATTTCAAGATAAGAGGCTTTTATATTTGAATAAAAAAATTTACATCTAAAAAACATTTCCAAAAAAAAGTTAGCCGATAATAATGAAAATAAAGGTACTTTACTCTTATCACAAATTCATATATTCTGAATCGCTTGGTATATGGTACCGAAATTTACATATTGGACTATTGCCGTATTGGTTTCATACAAGCCGCCAACTTTTATAAGGAATACAATTTTCTGAGAAATGGATAATAATTTTTTTCCATATAATGCGGACTTTCCTGGACTCACTGTATAAGTTATGAGAAGAGATAGTTTTTCTACTATTATTAATTAACTGCATCCGAAAGGCCTGACAAAAGCGACTTCAGTTCAGCAACTCAAAAGGTTTAGTTCGTTTGAGTCTTCGCTCTATGGGTAATTCCATATCAAATCAACACAGTTATCCTGACCACCTTGGATTTTGATAAATCTTTGTATTATTGTTCTCTTCACTGTTGTCTTCTTTTTGTTTGTTGTCTTCTGTGACTTAATTAATCTAGAGAGGTGGTATAGGTGCTATTTTATAGCTTTTGTCCATGAGTATTCTCCTGATATACAACACAATAGGGCTTGTGGGGGAATTTTGATTTACTAATTAAAAATTAAATGTTATTTTTGATTATATCACAACGCAAATTTTTTTAAATTTTGAAAGCGATATCAGATAATAGCTTACACTGTTATCAGTTAGTTCCAAAAGTCTGATTGTGGGACGGAAATGGGTTCATATCTTTAAAAAAAAAATCTGATGTGGCCAGGCACATGACTTTATCATACAATATATAAAATTAATAGTTTAGCATGAGAATCTATTATTTTGAGATACATCGTAGGTATTCTCCAAGCATCAGCATTTGACACTACCTACACTACGTCATTAGAATAATAGTTATTTATGTCACAAATGCCGAAAGTACGCAATAGCGCGACGAGCGGTGATGCGGCGCGTCACCGAAGGCGGAGTGTCGCCGTTGCATGTGAGCGAGTCGCGCTATCTCGTTTTTGGCAGGAGCGACATCAACGTTTATTGTGTTGCTTTTTAAGAAAGACATACTTAAAAAAATAAATAAAAAATTTCTGTATAGTAAATGCTAGGTTGGTACCACATTGACGAAACGTCAAGTTTAAAGGTGCGGTCCGATTGGTACGTAATGGTAGCTAATGGCGGTGGTAGAACACGAAATTATAGTATTTCTTACATTTGTGATAATGACACATATTAGTTTGCATGTACATAAACATGAGTCACTAGCAATTTTCTATTTGAAATACTATAATGGCGTCTGCTACCACTGCCATTATCACTAATGAAAACGCACCTTAAAAAGGTAATTCAAATTCTGACAGATTTATATTTGTTCATGACACATCCCTACCAACATACTAAAATAAAACTACACTCATCGCTATACTTTATTTATAATTTTCTCAATTCATCGTTTTTAGAATTAGATATAAAGACGGGTGGATATTTCTTATCAACGAACAATCAAATTGGTGATCTTATTTTATCTGAAATTTGTATTTTATAATTTGCCGCACTAGAGCGGCAACGTTCCATAGTGGTTCTCCAACTTCTGATGAGATCAGCTGTTTTCGAATGTGACAACACACAAAATATTTGTCAAAATCCTGGCTACTATGTAGTTTCCTATTAATGCAGATACGACCGATCTCGATCAAATAGAATTTGCTCTTGCAGCTAAACTATGAATTTTACCAAAAAATGTCATAAACATAAATTATTCAAAATTTCCTCTAGTTTAATTTATTATTTAACTATTTTTACGAAATTACAGAAATGGTGGGTCATTTGCAAAATCCTTGAAAAAGGCTTAGAATAAACTACCAGTTCCTTTGGACCCTTGTGAACCAAAAGCTTTTCAGCTCTAAGTTAGGTCATGAAACTTCTAAATATGAAGTTTCGTTCCGATGCCTTCAGTAGTTTCTCCGGAATCGTCTCCACAAAAATCGTTTACACACACACACACACACACACACACACACACACACACACACACACAGACATTTTTTTGGACCTTGGTCAAAAATGTTCAGGGGACCCAAAAAGACCTATTTCCGCTAAAATCCCAATTTTTTTTTTCGGCACGATTACAATACTTTACATACTGCGTATGATAAAGTAATAAATGTCTACAAACATACTATTTAGAAGGATATCAACTATAACATCAAACATCAAACATTATGTGTAAGCTATTAGCGGATGTTATTAAAAATAAAAAAAAAACTCTTGAGCGGATATGTTTCATTCAGCTAGAATTGGCTTCAGTCGTCTTAATAGCAATTATTTGAACAGTTTTGAGAAAAACGTGTAAATAAAGTCTTTGAATGAAGTATTTAATAATATAAAAATAATTGATTTACATACTTCTACGCAGATTATACTACCATCCTTTTTAATTGTTAAAATACTTGTTACATCAGTTTCAAACTCCCGAAAGAATGAATACAAAAATAAAACTTTAGAGGGGGCGCGACACCTATGTCATACATTGTTATAGCGAATTCTTACACCGCCAATAAAAATAAGCGCTAGACGTCAAGTTTTTATTGAAAAGCATAAAAGAATTTATTGCGCCAGTTTTCATATCTACGTGCCAGACTGCGCTACAGACTGCTACATACTACCGGGTACAATGCTACATAGTATGTACTTGCAGTGCAACATTCTGCCACGCCGCCGCCGCCGTGGTGGCACTGTATTTAGAATATTACACACGCGAGCACAAATGGATTCAACCTGTGAACCAATATCCGAACTTTGAGCCAATTGAACACGTGTCATGCGACGAACGTTCGAGGCCTATGAAATATGGAATCCGTGCCATTGTGGTTATTTATACTGTATGCTTATTGTTTTACTGAAAACTAAATAACTATATGCATTTCTTTTTTATTGTCTTTTTACTTTATCATACGCAGTAAGATAAAGTATTGTAATCATGCCGAAAAAAAAAATTGAGATTTTAGCGGAAATAGGTCTTTATGGGTCCCCTGAACATTTTTGACCAAGGTACAAAAAAATGTCTGTGTGTGTGTGTGTGTGTGTGTCTGTGCGTATGTATGTCTGTGTGTAAACGATTTTTGTGGCGACGATTCCGGAGAAACTACTAAAGGTATCGGAACGAAAGTTCATATTTAGAAGTTTTGTTACCAAACTTAGAGCTGAAAAGCTTTTGGTTGAAAAGAGTCCAAAGGAAGTGGTAGTTTATTCTTAGCCTTTTTGAAGAATTTTGCAAATGAGCCGCCATTTCTGTAATTTCGACAAAATAGTTAATTAATAAATTAAAGTAGAGGAAATTTTGAATAATTTATGCCTATGACATTTTTTGGTAAAATTAATAGTTTAGCTTCAAGAGCAAATACTATTTGATCGAGATCGGTCGCATCTGCATTGATATGAAATTACATAGTAGCCAGGATTTTGACAAATATTTTTTTGTGTTGTCTCAATCGAAAACAGCTGATCTCATAATGGTTGGAGAACCATTATGGAACGTTGCCGCTGTAGGGCGGCAAATTATAAAATACAAATTTCAAATAAAATAAGATCACCAATTTGATTGTTTGTTGATAAGAAATATCAACCCGTCTTTATATCTAATTCTAAAAACGATAAATAGAGAAAATTATAAATAAAGTATAGCGATGAGTGTAGTTTTATTTTAGTATGTTGGTAGGGATGTGTCATGAACAAATATAAATCTGTCAGAATTTGAATTACCTTTTTAAGGTGCGTCTTCATTAGTGATAATGGAAGTGGTAGCAGACGCCGTTATAGTATTTCCAATAGAAAATTGCTAGTGACTCATGTTTATGTACATGCAAACTAATATGTCATTATCACGATATGTAAGAAATACTATAATTTCGTATTCTACCACCGCCATTAGCTACCATTACCTACCAATCGGAATGCACCTTTAAACTTGGCGTTTCGTCAAAGTGGTACCAACCTAGCATTTACTATACAGAAATCATTTATTTATTTTTTTAAAATACGTATTTCTTAAAAAGCAACACAATAAACGTTGATGTCGCTCCTGCCAAAAACTAGATAGGGCGACTCGCTCACATGCGACGGCGACACTCCGCCTTCGGTGACGCTCCGCATCACCGCTCGTCGCGCTATTCCATACTTTCGGCATTTGTGACATAAATAACTATTATTCTAATGACGTAGTGTAGGTAGTGTCAAATGCTGATGCTTTGACAGTACCTACGATTTATCTCAATAGAATAGATTCTCATGCAGGTAAACTATTAATTTTATATATTGTATGATAAAGTCATGTGCCTGGCCACATCAGATTTTTTATAAGTGTCTGAGGTGTTCTTTGTACACAGTGAAGTTAGGTTTGACATAGCTGACATTTTGAGGTTAGTTTATACCGGAAATGCTGAATCAGTTACAAGTACTATAAAGTAGTTAAATAGTATACAGGTTATACAGGTACAAGGATAACGGGAAAATTTATTTTGGCAATGTTTGTCCAGTTTATGGCGGATGAACCCAATGCCCTAGAAATGTCAAAACGTTCACAAAGTAAACCCGAAACTCGGTACTTTCACATGAACTCCAGAAAATTTCGCAAGTGTACCGAACTGAACTTTAAGTGTATGTGTTCATCAAAAAAAACGCAAATTTCGGTCATCATATGCGACTTTTAAAAAAGTAATGTTTTTTAAATGGATTTTAGTTAATTTGACTATATAGCCTGCCCCTAATTTCGGAGGTGTGGTTTTTGGTAAAAAGAATAAAAGACATACCTACATTAGCGCGTTATGCCATCATGGGGCCTTGGGCAATTTTGAATTCGGCGGGGCCCCATATACAATGTTAATACTGAATTAACTTAATAATGCTGATATAACATTTCGGAACATTTAACAAAAATCATAAATAATAGGTATTTTTGCAACTACATTTAATATAAGCACTTACATAATTATTTAAAGTAACAACAGATTATTCTTAAGAATTACAAAATACATAAGTAATAAATGACTTAACAATTTAAAAATCAAAATTTGTAGTAAAATATCTATGACGGGTGGGAAAAAGAGTATAAAAGGATTCCTTTCTAATAGTCACTTATACTCGTTCGCCCACGCATCATAGATATATTATTTTAATAAATAAAAAGTATTCTTAACAAATAATAGTATTTTTAATATTTTTAATATTTCGAAAACTGCGAAAGTTCATTCCTAAATACGCCATCATCAATATGTACATATTAAATATGTGGAGCAGTTATATGGTTTATATGTATATGTTACTTTTAATAAAATATTATTTCCTATTTCTCTTTCTAACATTACCTAAGACTCCGATTCCATATCATCAAAAAAAATACAATTATTCTGAATGCCTTCTGCTTTATCAGTTTTTCCAAGAAGAAACGTAACGTCTCAATATCTGGTCCTGAAAGTTTAGAAAAAAGTAACCAAATAAAAAGTTTAGGAAAAGAGTTAAGCTAGAAACTTGATTGGCTTTTGAATATACAGGGTTATGAGATTATAAGAAGCAAACCAAATTCCATTTTTGTTAATATAGCATCATGAGCTCAGTGGTGTAAATGTAACAAGTAGATTAAATGTGAAAAGAAAGCAATTAAACAATGTTAAAAAGATTTTTACCGTGGCATAGCTCGTCGTTTTTCAAAATACCTTAAGTTATAAATACGAAATACTTTGAAAGATTTAGCACTTTGCAGACCGGAACTTTTAGTTTACTGACTCTTTTGGAGCATTCTTCTTTACAGAATAGATTTCAAAAATAGAATTTACAAAAGGTAAAGTGTCGACTAAAAATCATCGAAGGATTCATACAGGTTTTCTCATCTAACTTAGTAAGGTTTCTCATTAGTCTCGTACAGTATTAGATGTACTTTCTTTTATTGCAAAAATCATGAGTTTAATTGCTACAACTCCCTCACCTCTCTTTGTGCCCCAATAAGCAAGACTACTCTAATATTCAATTTTGTATTCTTACTATAGTAATTGATTAATTCCGTAATTAACTTATAGTTGATAAAAGATTGATTTTGGTCCCCAACCAGCAGGAGCGTAAATATAAAATTCAATATTCTTGAGATATTAATAAATTAGTTAGTTTGCAACGTTAATGAGGACTGGTATGGTGTGGTAGCTTTTTTGCAATTATATCCAATGATATACCTGAATTTAAACTCTGACAAGATCCGGAACCTGCTTATACTTGATCGCTGCTAAAACAGGTTTCTATTATGAATATCTTGTTTCCAATGCATGTTCGATGAAAAGTATCTCTACTAAACGTGTAGACCATAAAGTTTCTTAAATATTTATGCTCTACAGCTTAGTATACGGGCATTTTCCGTATAAAATGCAGCGTCAACGAGGTTATTGAAATAGCATATCAGATATTGATATTTTTATGTGAAATATTGTGTCTATATCTCAATTTCAACTTGTGTTCTTCGTAAAAGTAAAGGAAACTCTTCTAAGGTTATGTCTCATTCAGTAGGTAACAGATTTGTCACAATCAAACTATTAAGAAACTATTAAAAATCTACTACTAGACCCCATTTTTCTGCTAAAATTTCAAGGAATGTTGGTTTAATCATGTTAATAATTGTATTCTATAACTTATCATTAATCAGTAAAATGCTTCAACAGCGAACATATTATTCTTATTTGTTCTATATGCTTCTCAGCGATATATGCCTCCTATGGAGCAAGAAGGGGGAAACAAAAAGTAACACTGTCTGGAGAAATATGTGGGTCGCGGAGCGTTATAGGTCGCAAGGCGAGTATATCCTAAGTTTATGAGCGACCGCTCTCACATACATTTAAGTTAAAATGTCCCCAGTTTACCTGAGGGTCGAGTTTTTCCTTCGTCGTCGACGAGATCGTTGGCCAGTCTCCGATTTAACGGTATACGGACTTCATAAGAGTGCTGGACGTGCTGCCAGACCCAGAATTGATTCTTATTCAGACGGCGGAATTAGATACTTTTTCTTTTGCGAGTCGTTAATCCGGTGAATGATGTCTTTTAGGCCGGACGTCTCTACATTCAACTTCGCCGAAAAACTTTCTTTTCGTCAGAAACTCGTAGGGAAACTAATTAGGGTTAGTTTTTTGTAGCTTTTTGGTGGAATTCTGCTGTGGATTACACATGAAATAATCATGTAGGTTTATGATGGATCTTAAGTGAGTTTTTACCTGTATGATTATGCTGACACACCTTCAAGCGTAAGGATATTCATTAGTATGCCAAGGTTTTATCTGCTGGGGAGATAGCTAAAAATTATACCGGGTGTACCACGCCATAGGTACTGCCGTTTATTATTTTTTATTCATGATGTTGGACAAACAAAATTTTCAGCATTGCTAATAGACAAAAACAATTTTTTTGGGATACTGTTGAGGTTGACTTTAGTATGATTCGTTTTTCTGGAAATTGCGTAATTTGTGAAATTTTAAATGGCACCCTATATTTTTTTGTGCTATTTTCAATCAGGATGTCATTCTGAACACAAAAACATATCGACCGTCAATTTTTATTGTCAAAACAACAAAAAGGAACCATTTTCTTTATAATCTAAGTGGCTATTATTTCGTGAAAATAGTCGAAAATTGTGAAACAAACACTGCCTAAAACGATTTTGGCCGATATTGTATTACTGGTGCCCTCTAGGGTGATTAAATTTTTCGACAATTCGAGTGCATCCTAATTATTCGATATACCGGGTGACCAACAGCATAGGCACTCCCGGTTATTTTCGTTGTTTATAAAGCTGGACGAATAACATTCGGGAATGTATTACTAGACAAAAAATGGCATTTTTTGGGATACTCTTGAGGTTAATATGAATTGCGGTTTTTCCGAAAATAACGTCATCATTGAAATTTTAAATGGCACCCTATATTCTTTGCGTGATATTTTCAAACAGGATGACATTCTGAATACAAAAACATATCGATCGTCATTTTTTATCACCAAGAAAAATATTTTTTCGTGTATTAATCTAGGTGGCTAGGAATTGGTGAAAATAGTCGAAAGTTGTCAAATAAACACTAACTTAATCGATTTTCCCCCAACATTGAATTACTGGCGCCCTCTTGCGTAATTTAATTTTTTTTTTACCAGTGAGTCATGTTTTTCACGGATACCCGATGGCCACACCCTGCTTATTAGATAGAAAACATCGTTCCGAATACAATGATACTTTACTGAAACTATTACGATGATATTTTATTGAAACTATTAGCGTACAAATGTTTTTAGAAGCAAGGAAATGGAAAAGAATATTGACGAATAATCAGACTGTTCCTTTAAGGTACACGGGTGCAACTTTTCTCTCGCCCCGGAAAAGAACCACTTTCTCGGCTTGGTACACAATATACTATTAATGCCTTAGGTGCCTGATTTTCATCGTTTAAGTTTACAAAGAACTTCTTGATAAATATAAACTGATGTGCTAAATAATTCTACTTTGATTTCATATTGGACACATGGTGGCTATTGTCGGTCTCATAATCAAAACCATTGGTTACCATGATTACGGACATATCCTTGCTGCAATTAAAAAGTTTATATAAAAATTTTCTACTTTGCGTTCGTTATAAACTCATAACGAAACCGTTTTCGGTATCGTTATGAAAACACTAGACCACAAACTTTTAGTAACGTTTAGTTCCCCAAGATTGATGATATTGACGCCAATTGTCAAGTAAGGCTGACATCTCAATCGCTATTTGCTCGCCTCAATCGTATTTGTGAATTTTACCACAACTACCTACTGTTGAAGATAAAACTACTCTAGATTGTAAGATGACAACCAGAAATTTTGAAATTTATGTAAAACTAATGTCGAAATGTAGAAAAAATAGTATATAGCACTCGTTTTATAAGACGCATTGGCGCACTCGGCTCTTGCTACGCTTGTCGTGCCCAAAACACCTCGTGCGCCAATTATTATCATATTAAACTTGTTTTATAATATACTCCCTATATTACTCAAACTACAAAAATACATGAATAAACTCATTTTTTCGTTCAGTTTAGATTTACGAATTTTAATATTACTTCCTTTTGTTATTAGGGTAACTTAGGAGATAATAAAGTTACTAATATTACTATAATGAGCTAAGTGATGTGGTGTAAAACACGTATAAGTATTTGGATAAATATTCTGCTTCTTTGTAAATTGGTTTTCTTTTATGTTTCCAGCACCTTTTCCAGTACAAAACAAAAATATAAATAAGAATAACAAAAATATCTAACGTCAAATCGTTTTTTTATCTCTCGAGTGTGTGTGTGTGTGTGTGTGTGTGGATTGAAACGGGAATAACTTCATTTGTCTGAAACACTTCAGTGTTCAAGAGCTCATTAAGAGGAAAAAAGGCCCAGTGTGCCGTGAAGAACGGGCATCAGCATCAACTGGGGTGCATATTTACGAGTATTTTTAGAGATATTATCCAGTCGTTACATCATTTCGCGGAACCATTCTGTTCCTCGTCTACCGACTGGCGCTTTCTTTCATATCTGGTTTATTTTACGCGATACTGTAGCAAGCTTTTGTCATAACACAGAGAGATAGAAAGGCAATATGAGAGAGAAACAGAGAAACACAAAGAGATCGTCGGATGTGAATTTATACTTAATGCACAGGTAAATTTAAGAGTATTCGCATCGTTTTAGAGGTAAAATCGTTGGAAATGCTCCGATTATTTTAGTAATATAACTTTTCCAGCATTATTCTCAGCTTTATGAATACTATACGTATGAATAGATACAGTTTGATGCACTTATTAATAATATCATAACATGTGTAATTTGTTTTTAGCGATAGACACTTGGTGGATATACATAGTGGATATACCTACCTACATGCAAACTTCTATTCCATCAGTAGGTTATAATTATTAATATTTCAGATTTTAATGCCAGTAACTGATAGAAATAAAAAACAATTTGAACGTTTCTGTTAATCGGTAATTATTGGTCGAAAGACATGTTCACGTATTGAAGTTTTTTAATGATATTTAGTATTTTAGAATGTACCGATTTTTGCTGATAACACAACGCTTGGGTTCGCATCATGGTATAATCTATAGTATTTTCGTGTGCAAAATGCATTAAAATTAAATTGTACATGTAGTTGAGAATTTGATTTTACAGGCGTAACCGTTTCATTAATATGGTTTCTATATGGATGGAGCTTGTTTGTTTATTTATTTTGAACTGCTACGCATATAACAAACAAATCGATTTATTGCGTTACTACTCCGAAAAACACAGTATGGACAAAACAACACGGTTTATACATTCTTGGTCTGCAGCGAGAAAATATTTTGCACCTAAGGTAAACGAATTTTGGTTTAAACTTAAAAAACGGCTTAGGGAAGTAGGTTATGTGTATCATCATAAGATCTTTGAAAGCCAAATAAGTTTTGCCTGATTGTGAGAAATACGTTGATATTATTCAGATATTTTTTTATATTATTCAATTCAATTTACTTTCAAATCAATTTATTTATTTCGGCAATAAACCTACAAAATGTGCACATAGCTAGTATTAGTTATATACCTAGTAGGGTATGACGGGGCTAAAAGGTAAATTTTTGTCGTTTAAAGTTATTTTTTTGACAGTATATGGACTAAAGAAACCAATATTATAAAGCATAAGTACCGTTAGTTAACTATATACAAAACGCCGTTTCATGAAAGAACCTTAAAGATATTTTCACTTGCAGAAAATGTTCACGTGGCAAATAGGACCAACATCCAGTAATGTCTTTTAACAAGTATATTCAAACATTTTCAACTTTGCATTAAAGGCAATCTATAAAATACAACACTAAACATTACTAACTATCTATGTAGTACAATACAAAGCATTAATCAGTCTCAACGTACGAGAGGAACATTTTCATTTTCACAAATAATGCTTTTAACAGACTTTCATACTAGTTTTATTATTTGTATCATCCAGTATTAGTATCCCAGTCAGACACACAATAAATAAGTTATATTTGTAATGTATTTTTCAAGTTTTTGTAAACACAGTTAATCCTGGCCAAGAACGTTGTCACTGTGTTGTTCACTGAATCTTTAAAATAATTTTTTACCTGATCAATTTTATTCATTTTATTCACTTATTCAATTTTTCAGAAGCTATCATTTCAGTATTTTTCTTTTATCATACATAGTATGAGTATTGTAATCGTGCAAAAAATGAGATTTTTCAGATTTTATGAGCTTTTTGCTTTCTGGGTCCCCTGAATATTTTTGACCAAGGTACAGAAAATGTCTGTGTGTATGTGTGTTTGTGTCATTTTTGTGGCGACGATTCCGGTGAAATACTAAAAGTATCGAGATGAAACTTCATATTTAGAAGTTTCTGTACTTTCGTCAAAACAGTTAAATAATAAACTAAAGTGGAGGAAATTTTGTATAATTTATACCTATGAAATTTTTTGATAAAATTACAAGTTTAGCTGCTTCAGTTTCTGCATTAATATAAAACAAATTAGCCGGGATTTGACAGATAACTTCATTCTGATGACAGTAGGTAGGGTCTCAGACGCTGTTATCTTGACATTACCTACTGTCAATAGTAACAAAATATCTATCAAATCCTAGCTAACTAGTTGTATTTTAGTGCAGACATGACTGATCTTGCTGAAATAGAATCTCATGCCGCTATACTATAATTTTATATATAGTATGATTTTTCTTATATGTATATAGTAAGATTTTTTCTCCTTGTTATCTTGTTCTTGTCGCAGACTTTCCATTTCAGGAGTACCAGTAAAAATTGTAGTGTTGCGGCGGTTTGGATTTAGGCAGTATTTGAACCACTTCAGATGAAAAACACAGCTTATTATGTCATTTGCGAACCGACAGTAGATGGTTGAGGATCAAACAATGCTGAAGCCTGAAGATCCAGTTAAGTGTCTATTTAAGATCTGTCTTGGAAAACCATAACCAAAACTCCAGTTATCAGGATTATTTTATAATAGCATTGTAGATCTTTTTAAGTTTCACTTATTTCTTTTACACCTCTTTCCCCAACCACGTTTATAAAGTATTAAGACAGTAATACATTGTTCCACATCTACAATAAAAGGAAAACCAGTGAAAAATTTACTTTCATGCAAATTTAGACGCGTGGTCGTATTGAATCATATATCGCCTTCAGGCCCGGCGTCTTACCCTAGGTACGTAGGTATTGTAGAAAAAGATAGAATAGAGTATCCTCCATCTCGCTTTGAATGCTGAACAACCTCTCTGTCTATCCACATTATAGTTAAAGTATTACTTATATGATCTCCCTCCAGCAGCATCACACGACTGACAACTGTGACAACAGTCCGATAATACAACCAGATAGTTTAGAGAGTCACTAGTTGTTTTTAAATTCCCCGCTACACTACCTACGTAGCTATATTATTTGTGATTTTTTTATGATAATCCGGAGGTACAGTAATAATATTTTATAATAAATAAAAGTAGGTAACCTTAAAAGAGATTGCTCACGTCTTATTTCATTTCGTATATGTATTACAAACTTCAAAGAGCTTCGTCCCTTCAAAGAGATACTGTAAGGGCAGACTCCTTCCTCTAGGCTCTCTAGAAGTAATCATTTAACGCGCGTTACTCCTTTTGCACGTGCAAGAAGGAGCAGGAGAACTAACTGGAAGATGCACCAGGAGAAGCTCACGTAAAACGTGCAAGCAACCGTCGTACATTCGGCGTTGAGCCCCGCGGGTTGTAAAACCGTGTTCTTATTTTCATTTCGAGGCAAAATGTTAAACCAGGATGACGCCATTATACGTCTCGAAGTGAAAAGCGCGGAAACTATTTCAGCGCAAAGTGCTAGCGAGATCCGCGAGACCTGCCTTCGAGGTGCGGTCTAATTGTTTTGCATGTTTTAGTGTGCCCGACTGCACCTCCCCCGAACATGGTTGCTGATATGACTGGATTTCTAACCAGGGTAAAATGTTAGGTGCAAAGTATTATTTAATTGAATAATATTCAATAATGCTATCAAATTTTAATTTTGTCAGAAAATATACCGTCACCTCCGCCATTTTGGTAATAACACTAATCAAAATATATAAAAAGCGTTTCTGTTGGAACCGTAATATTAGAACTTAAATTATTAATATAATATGTATATTGATATTATAGGTACAAATCCATATTCTCTCAATTTAATATTATTGTTTGAGAACATAGAACATCTATTTTCAACCACCTATTTTTGTTTTGTTTTAGTAATGCGGTATTGGACAAAACATGATGTAGATTGGATTTCGGTAACCGAGATACAAAAGCAGCTAAATAGGAAAACACTACACTACAGCACTTTTTGAGTTTTATAAATCGTGCACAGGTCAATTGTGGAACATAACGGAAAAAAAGTTGAAACTGTGGTCCTTCAACTTTAATGAATACTGTTATATAAGATACATTTAATATATTTTCTAAGTTACACCATGTTCGGCTTTGCCATCACGGTTAATTTAGGCACTCCCGCCTTCAAGTACCGATATATGTAACACCATAAAAAGAAAATTTATTAAAACTGGGAGGTATTGTAGAGGAAAGTGGATGCTATAAAGTCATAATAGAGTAGAATTATTTTTTTATTATTTCGACCAAATAAAAATCCTGATAATCCTCTGACAGGTAAATTGTTAGTGAATTTGACAATGAATAAGATCTGAGTCAACGATTGGCTGAAAAAAATACGGTGCCTCGCGATATAAGATGATAGTTTTATAAAACTTTAGGTAATAATATGTTGGGCATTTTTTTACAAACATTTCTTATTGGTATCGCAAAAAAATCTATGTAGGCACAAAGTCCAGTAGGCAATGCATTTAATAAAGTTAGTTTCAAAAATCTTGTACATTTTCTGAAGAATTAGCTTGATAAGGTACGTACTTGTACGATCCTTCAAATTTCAGAACTAAGAACTTTTAGAACTTAATTTTCATGTGTACAAGCATTTATTTGTAACTTCCGGATTCCTAAAATTCAATGTTTTTGTAGAAAGAAGTCTTTCTCTTATTTCACAGTGGAATAGTGTTTCTTTTTTCTTTTTCAGGTAACTGCCGACGCACATCACATTCATAGTAAACTGACCAAGAGTCACAACAAACAAAACCTCGAAGTTTCAACTGCCGATATCGAAAAGCTCGGGCTAAAAAATGCAGTGTTGACATGACTCCGTGTCTACTTAAAAGTTTGAATTTCCTATATTAAAAATTTCTCAACAAAAACGTTAACAATGCGAAGCAAAGATAACTCATTCCGAAAAGACCCTAATATGTGGCAAAAGAGCAGTTAATTTTCCTTCCGTTGATTATTTTTATCAAACTTAAAAATTTTCTTTTCTCTATTATAACATTAAAAATTTTACGTGTCTTTACAATACCTATAAGTTTTATTAAAATTTGATTGATGATTTAACAAATATCGATAATTGATGTGATGCCAAAATTGACATAATGGCAAAATTCAATATGGTGTAACTTCCGTAATTTAGAAAATTTTCAAATGTCCGTCGTATATCAATTGTTTTGTATATAACACTATAGTTTCATCAAGATTCATAAAATCGAAGGATACACTGATCCTGATATTTCTGACGTTTATTTTTTGTTAGTTTACAAAATTCCAAGTGCTCGCGTAATGTATGTTTAGCTAAGAACTCGTACAACAAAAAGTTTAACCAACCGTGATTCGCAATTTCCGAAATTGTTGATTGTATTTTGGATTTTGCGTCCGCCAAATCTACCACATTAAAATTTCAGAACCTGATGAGATTGGTAAATAAAAACTACTCACAAATACAAAGTGTCATAATAATTCGCTAAAAAGAAACAAACATGTAAAATAGTAAACGTATGTTACGCTTAAATAAGTAATTTACTAACATGTTAATATTTGCTTAATCTCATATTAAACCATAGAACTTTCTTGTTGTGGATACTAAATATTATAAGATTTGATTTTTTAAAACAGCTAATTTTAAATTCATATTTAATGATTTAATGATTAAGAAAGATTCACATCATCATTTCTTCACTATTCAATCGTTCAGGGGGTTTGTGATCCAAGTACCTGGACTTTAAAAAAATACGACAATTAGAACTTTCAAAAACAAATAATATCTGCTTAAGAATGCAGAATGCTCACGCTTATTTTTTTCTGTAACACGAGGCGGGGAACCGTCCCTTTCACATAAAACATTAGACGACACGAAGGATGGTACTTGAAACTTTAACAGCGGACAATAGGAGAAGACATTCAAAATTAGATTCGGATATGGGGGACAGGTTCCAGATGTATAATTCCGGTTGTTATCCGCGTGTCACACCTTGACACCCGCGCCCTCCCACGGGCAATGTGGAAAACAAGTTAAAGTTAAACGAATCGGACACGGTTCTTTATTAAACATTTCGTCAACTGGCGTTGACGCCAAATGTTTTCGCATGAATAAAATTATCCTTTTCACGGAAATTTTAGGACGAGGATTTGTGGTGACCGCTATTAACGGGGTTTCGGTGAAATTCATTATGTCATGTTTGTTGCGAGATTTCCGTAGATTCATATAAACAATTTCTAGCAGTCGTTTGTTCAAATGGGTACGAATCCTTTGGCAATGCTTTAAAGTTATGTATAGAATGGTATATATTAGATATAGGTTTATTAGGTTTCATTAATAAGAACGACAGTTGCTATTAATTAAATTTTAATGAATTATTGATTCAGAAGAAGTTACATTACTCAGGTTTAGTTTGTGATCATTATGATCATAAAAATCGACTTCACTTAAAATTTGCACCAATAAAAATGGCTCAATTGAAAAAAGGTTGGCTTATAGGTTACGATAAGTCCTGCAAAGTAAATGTTGCACGATAAAATTCTTTTGAGAATGAAAATGATTATTCCAATTCGCTGAGTCACTTTTATGGCCGATAGTGTAGACGTGAAAAAAATATTTTAGGTTTTATTTTTTCATCTTCATTGTACAGAGAATCAATGTATCGAAATACATAAATTAAATAATGGAATCTCTTTTAATTTATTATTAAAAATTACTTTATTACTTTGTTTACATTGTATTTTAGTTATATTATATTAGTAGTTTGATTTATAGTTTTTACTTTATTATATAGTTACATAGGGTTAGCCAAACGTACCGGAACACCTCAATATTTCTCCAACCGTAAGAAATATCAAAAAAAATTCAAACAATTTTTTTTTTGGATTTAAACAAGCTATCGTGTAAATATAGTTTTAATATACAGAGTGCTCATTTTATTATAGAAATTCGGTAATCTATCCTTTTTTTCAATAGAACACCCTATATATTATTACATTTTTTCATACTAAGAATTTTTTATAGGGACCATATTTTTATAAAACGCATTATCGTTTATTTATATGCTATTAACCAAAAATAGTCAAAATTACTGGAATACCTTCATTTGCCTACTTTAAAAAAAATTTCAAATAGAATTATTGTGGGTTTAAACAACCTCTCGTTCAAATATATTTTTAATATACAGGGTGTTTATTTTATTATGGAAATTAGCAAGCCTTTCTTTTTTTAACATTACACCCTGTATATTTAACATGTTTTTAATGATAAGATTAATTCTAAGAACGTTATGTTGGAATATTTATTTTTGATTTATTGGCAATTAATTAATACTCATGAACTTTTACTTTAACCAAACGGGTATAAAATAAAAAATCAAGAAAACATAATAATACAATTAAATAGAATTAAAGTAAATGTTCAAACAGTCACTTTAAAATAAATGTGTATGTATGTGTTCAAATATTCTTAATTTGAAGTTCAGTAGCGTTGCTTAAAAGCTCATAACTCAAAAATAATGCATTTAAAAAAACCGTATTTCTATAAAATGTTCTTAGAATTAATCTTAGACCTAAAAAACAAAATTTTAAAGGGTGTTCGATTAGAAAATGGAATGGTTTGCAAATTTCCATAATAAAATGTATATTAAAACTATATTTAAACGAGAGTTTGTTTAAGCCCAAAAAACTTATATTCGAAAAAAATTTCGAATTTCTTTGTGGTTGGAGAATTATTTAGGTGTTCCGGTAATTTTGACTATTTTTGTTTAATAGCTTCTAATTAAAAAATCTGATGTGGCCAGGCACATGACTTTATCATACAAAATATAAAATTAATAAGTTAACTGCATGAAAATGTATTCGTGTATCGTGTCTGCATTAAAATTAAACTAGTTAGACAGGATTTGACAGATATTTTGATAGTCAATAGTAGCAATAGTAGGTATTGTCAAAGCATTAGCATTTGACATTACCTACTGTCATCAGAGTAATAGTTATTTATCGCACAAGTGCCGAAAGTACGGAATAGCGCGACGAGCGGTGATGCGGCGCGTCACCGATGGCGGAGCGTCGCCGTCGCATGTGAGCGAGTCGCGCTATGTAGTTTTCGGCAGGAGCAACGTTTTTTGTGTTGTTTTTTGAGAAATACGAGAAAAAAATTCAAAAATGGTTAAATTTCTGTATAGGAAATGTTAGGTTGATACCACTTCTACGAAACGTCAAGTTTAAAAAGCTAATTCAAATTCTGACAGATTTATCTTCGTTCATGACACTGTAGATGTCACACCCGTACCAGCATACTAAAATATAACTACACTCATCGTTATACTTCATTTACAATTTTCTCAAATTATCGTTTACAATTAGATATAACAACGGGTTGATATTTCTTATCAACAAACAATTCTTATTTTATTCGAAGTTTGAATTTTGTACTTTGCCGCACTAGAGCGGCAACGTTCCATAGCGGTTCTCCAACCTCTGATGAAATCAGCTGTTTTCGAGTGTGACAGCGCAAAAAAATATTTGTCAAATCCTGGTTACGTTCGTAGTTTCATATCAATGCAGATGCGACCGATCTCGATCAAATAGAATTTGCTCTTGCAGCTAAACTATTAATTTTACCAAAAAATGTCATAGGCATAAATTATTCAAAATTTCCTCTGCTTTAATTTATTATTTAACTATTTTGACTAAAGTACAGAAATAGCGGCTCAATTGCAAAATCGTTGAAAAACGCTAGGAGTAAATAGCCCGTTCCTTTGGACCCTTTTGAACCAAAAGCTTTTCAGCTCTAAGTTCAGTCATGAAACTTCTAAATATGAACTTTCGTCCCGATACCTTTAGTAGTTTCTCCGGAATCGTCGTCACAAAAAACGGGTACACACACACATACACACACACACACACACACACACACACACACACAGACATTTTTTTGTACCTTGGTCAAAAATGTTCAGGGGACCCAAAAAGACCTATTTCCGCTAAAATCTCAATTTTTTTTTTCGGCATGATTACAATACTTTATTATACTGCGTATGATAAAGTAAAAATAGAGAATTTTATAAAAAAATGATTCGTATAAAAAATTCTTAAAATTAATCTTAGAATCAAAAAATGAAATAATATATGGGGTGTTCTATTTAAAAAAAGGAAATGTTACCAAATTTCTATAATAAAATGAGCACCCTGTATATTTGAAAATATATTTAGACGATAGCTTGTTTAAAGCCAAAAAACTTTTGTTTGAACAATATATCGAATGTTCTTATGGTTGGAGAATTATTTAGGTGTTTCGGTAATTTTGGCTAATCTTGTATAATATAAAAATGAAAAAATCTGATGTGGCCAGGCACATGACTTTATCATACATAAATAATATAAAATTAATACATTAGCTGCATGAGAACCTTTTTGGTTGAGATAAATCGTGTCTGCATTAAAATTAAACTAGTTAGCCTAGTTAGGACTAGTTAGGATTGACAGATATTTGATAGTCAATAGTATCAATAGTAGGTATTGTCAAAGCATCAGCATTTGACACTACCTACCGTCATCAGAATAATAGTTATTTATCTCACAAATGCCGAAAGTACGGATTAGCGCGACGAGCGGTGATGCGGCGCGTCACCGATGGCGGAGCGTCGTCGTCGCATGTGAGCGAGTCGCGCTATGTAGTTTTCGGCAGGAGTGACATCAACGTTTTTTGTGTTGCTTTTTGAGAAAAAAAAATCAAAAATGGTTATATTTCTGTATAGGAAATGTTAGGTTGATACCACTTCTACGAAACGTCAAGTTTAAAAAAGCTAATTCAAATTCTGACAGATTTATATTCGTTCATGACACTGTAGTCATGTCACATCCGTACCAACATACTAAAATATAACTACACTCATCGCTATACTTTATTTACAATTTTCTCAATTTATCGTTTTTACAAATAGATATAACAACGGGTTGGTATTTCTTATCAACAAACAATCAAATTGGTGATCTTATTTTATTTGAATTTTGTATTTGGACGTTGCGGCACTAGAGCGGCAACGTTTCATAGCGGTTCTCCAACCTCCGATGAAATCAACTGTTTTTGAGTCTGACAGCCATAGACATTTCTGTGGTGACAGCACAAAAAAATATTTGTCAAATCCAGGTTACTATGTAGTTTCATATCAATGCAGATGCGATCGATCTCGATCAAATACAATTTGCTCTCGAAGCTAAACTATTAATTTTACCAAAAAATATCATAGGCATAAATTATTCAAAATTTCCTCTACTTTAATTTATTATTTAACTATTTTTACGAAATTACAGAAATGGCAGCTCATTCGCAAAATCCTTGAAAAACGCTTAGAGGAAACAGCCAGCTCCTTTGGACCCTTTTGAACCAAAAGCTTTTCAGCTCTAAGTTTGGTCATAAAACTTCTAAATATAAACTTTCGTCCCGATACCTTTAGTAGTTTCTCCGGAATCGTCGTCACAAAACTCGTTTACACACGCACACACACACACACACACACACACACACACACACACACACACACACACACACACACACACACACACACACACACACACACACACACACACACACACACACACACACACACACACACACACACACACACACACACACACACACACACACACACACACACACACACACACACACACACACACACACACACACACACACACACACAGACATTTTTTGTACCTTGGTCAAAAATGTTCAGGGGACCCATAAAGACCTATTTCCGCTAAAATCTCAATTTTTTTTTTTCGGCATGATTACAATACTTTACATACTGCGTATGATAAAGTAAAAAATCTCACAATTTGTAATACATTTAGTTAAGTGTATCAGTTTTAGTACAAGACAAATAGGAACTAAAATAAAATTAAGTATTTGAATTTAAATAAAAACAAAGAAGTACTTTTTACAAATATTTCTAGAAACTGAATGCAATTCTGAGTAATGTCGCAAAAAGTTTTGCGGGGAAAGGTGGGACAGCATGTGTACTGCACATTACAATAACTTTTCTTCAAAATTTGGGAGCTAGTAAAGAAAAAATTTAGACAAAATTGCAAAACGGGTCAAATAAACGAAATAGGCTTTATTTGGTTTCTCTCGAGAAACCGTTTTTATACATACCTATTTAGAACAGAATTTCTACTATTAATTACTTACAACAACTATCTACTATCGGTTGCAAAAGTATTGAGCCCTGTGTTGGAAGCTTGTAACTCCGCAATGACTGAACAAAAAAAAATCCATATATCAAGATCTTGTCTATAGATTGGCATTGGTATTTTCCTTGCAATAAACGCTATAAACAAGATTTTCCTGAAAGCGGGTATCTCGGCAACGAGTATTAACACGACAACGCGACGGGAACGAAAACAACTACTAATTTTGTTTTAATGCGACTATTGAAATATAAACATTTCAGATGTTTATTAATTTTATAAAACGATATAAATATGCAATATAAGTTTCGTATACCGCGCAAGTACGCCATTACTTGAACGCATTTTGAATCAACAGCAGCAATGGATTTAATATTATCAGGTAGCAGCAAACGAATAAAATAACAAAAGAAATTATTTTTTCTCAAACCCCAATAAAATGAATAACAGGTTGGGTTAGGGTAAAATCAAGATTATATAAATACATAAATATTCCATTGATAACAAATTTCTTGAATACAGTTTCTTGAATAAAGTTTCTCACGCAACTGTGTTGCGCGCGTATGTGTTTTGCAAGTTTTCAGCAAAAATGCTGACGAATGAATCCAAGGAACCTAAACGTATTAAATATCAACGTTAGAAATTTCTTTCTCAACTAACTATAGCACAGCTGTTGTATCTGTCAAAAATCGCCATAAAGAGAAGATACATCTATTAGATTTTATAGCAAAAGAAAATCAGATACAATGAAGTAAAATTATTATGGTTACCTGTAGCCCATTGCGAGTTTAATGCAAGTCCTTCACACAGAGGGCTCAATGCTTTTGCAACCGATAGTAGTTTTGATTGTGTTGCCTAATATTTATTCGGTTCTTAACTGTTGTTAATTGTTTGTGAATCCTTAGTCTCCTTACCCGGAAAACCCAAAAAAAAATCTTACATACAACGAGAAATATCGTAGAAATGATTAAATGTGTTTCGTTTAATTAAAATAATATGCTTTTTAAACGACATTTAATAAATGAATGTAATTAACAAATATTTACCTTACTGCTGTGACGGAAACAAACAGACGACTTACCTAAAAAAAGAAGAACAGAAATATTAGATGATCTTTTAACACTAATAAATATACCAACTATCTCTTTTGACATGATACCTTAACGATAAAAATTACAAGATAACAAATTGTCAGTTTACTGCTAGCAAAACTATGATTGGTATACAAAATCTAGCATAGAATACGTTGTTGTCGGTTTGGAAATAAATTCGTTATGTGATGAGTCAAGACAATGAGTCCTTTGAGGTTTTTTGTTAACTGTTAACAATGATTTATTTGTTCAATTTTTTTTTTTATATTGTTCTGGCATAAAAAGAAATTTTCAGACAGTAAATAAACTGTTGAAATTAACTATATTTAATTCAATGAAAAATATAATAATTTCTTTGGATCTCATAGCTTTAAAATTACCTGTTGACATTACCTGTAATACATCTCAATCTCAATCAATCGTACTATTTTATTCAGCGAATTAATTGTAATTCATTGATGCTTTCAACAAATTTTCTATTAGACCAGCGATTTCGTAACTTTTTAAAGATGTTAAGCAAAAACAGAAGTTAAGACAAAACAGGGCAGATGCAGTGACATGAAAACAAAACAGATACCTCTTAAAAACTAATTTCTTAAGAATTTAACGCAAAAATAAACAACCTAATGTAATAACAAAATAAAACAAGTATTACTGTTTAGCTTTAAATTATTTTCTTGTATCTTATTCTTCATTTAATAATATTCTTTGTGTGTTGAGAATCATATAGATATTACAAAATACATTATCCACTCGATCTAACACTTTACCTATGGCAGAGTATCTTGATTACATTATAATGCTTCTGTTGATTTTCTTTGAAAATCCCTCTCCGCGTGCATATATCCAATATCGCCGGCAATATTATCGGCAAAAAACGCCAAAGGGATGCGATACACCTTTGTCGTATTTTAATTAATCCATTAAAACCCGATCGGTTGGGGAGCAAAATTTCAAAGGATAAGGAGATTATTAAATGCCGTATACGAAGTAAGTTCTCCTAAGTTCCGGTACAACGTAAATAAACAATGAGGTTATTTCTGCGACGGCACTCGCGAATATTAACTGAGGGGTAATCGGAGGGCGAACTCCCTAAGTGGTGATTAATTTCTTACCGGATTATAATAACGGCGAACAAGTTAAATATTTAATCCGGGAATCGCAAAAACTTAAAATTGCGAAATAAAGTGGATGAAGCGTCCGGTTTGCGATTATTTCTCGTGAAGACTTTTCTAGACTCGACCAGCAATTAAGAAGTACTACCGGCTGGCTTACTGATTGGACAATAGACGCTTAAGCACTCGACATTCTATCTTCTAGAACTAATTTGCCTCCTTTTCATACCCTACTTTCCGTTCCAGTCTATGGTAATGTTGGAATAATGTAGGCTTTATTACGTAAAAATGGGGTTGTTATTGTTAAATTTATTGATTTAAATATGACAGATAATCTTAAAGTAAACCGAGACATTCATTAAAATTTTTGCAGATGAGCGCATCAAACCTAGTTCAAAAAGTTGTTAAAATATCTATAAATTCTTAATGATAAAACTCTTGATAAGTTACGTATGTATGCACCTACGATCTGGATAATACAGCACAGTAGCAAAATTGCTGTAAGTGTAGAGATTTTAAACATCTTAAGTTACCTTAAGTGATGATATATTTAGTAAAGGTCAGAAAATATATATTGCGAGCAAACCATATTTTTTCACTTTCCCAGAGAAGCTGCAAACCTTTTCAAAACATACAATTTTGTAGGTAAAATGATATTCTAAATGAGCTGTTAAAAGAAGAAAGTGTTAAAATAATCGGTTTTTACTTAAACTCTACGATATACAATTTAATGTTGATGTCTTATCGTAAAAAGCACTGTAACTTTTGAAGTATGTTCCATTCATATTCATCTAGGTACTTGTTGTTGTAATTAGGCACCAACAATTAGAGGCAGTGCGCGTTATTTATACTTTCAGTGTGAACGTATAATTAATACATTTGTCTTCCATTTGCCTTCCTTTCTATCCCGTCCAGTTTGGTTCTTTCCTTGCCCTCCCAGGCTTTTAGTTTCCTTGCTTCAATTAAACCACGCTCGGAAGTTTACTGTTATTCTAAAAACATTTTTGGCATATCGTCGAAAACCCTTAAAAACACGTATGTGCTGTTAGGGGTTCTGGGTGTTGCGCAACACCCAAATTGAATTTTGGGAAAATTGTTCAACATGTATTTCTTTATTTAAAGAGGGGAACTGAAACACCTAATTTGTAGATCTTTAACAACTACGGTTTCTCATCTATAGATGCTTTTATACTGATAAATACAAAATAATAAAACACGTTTCAGTTCGTAAATAAGAATATTAGTGTGATCCGCTCCGAAGAGAGAGAGAGAGAGAGATCACGATAAAAATAACAGATATTGCGATTTTTACTGTTTCTGAACTGGGTAATTCAGCGAATAAATATTACAAATTTAATATAGTCTTGTCAACAGTTTTGTGCTACAGAAACTTTGGCAATTTGATGTGCAGTGCTTTCGTAGAATAAGAATATCCTAAGTTTCGTTTTGAGAAATATGATAAATAGAATTAAAATAAAGACGTAAACCTCAACAAAAAAAAACGCATCGAGATAAAACTGCGAAAAGAAGTCTATAGTTAATTTTAACACATTATCCCTATTTCTTTAAAAATGGAGCGTACTGGAGGACTTTGGTTACCCGTGTTCACCTATGAAAATAACACTAATTACAAATTTAGTGTCATTGCCGCTAAATTAATGTTAACCGGTGTAATGATCGATTCGTCTTTATTTTGCTTTCTTTAAAAATAGATTAGTTTCTACAGAACAGGGGCTTTCAAATATCTTTTGAGTATTGATATTAGAGCATTTCACATATTTTCAAGTACATTCTTAATTTGCCAAAAATACATTACCTAATCTAAGCTACGTGCATAGCCTGACCAACAATGAACAAAATTCAACAAGCGATAACTGTTTCTAGTATGCTTTTGTTTCGTAGAATCTAAACCTGAAGGCAGAAATTTTAGCTTGAGCCGAGTTGTTGAGAAACGAGTGCTAAAGAACTGTAAAAAGTCCTAAAATGCATTTATTTTCCTCCAAAAATAGATGTAATTTGGAAATTTTTCTTTCAGATTCAGATTGCACGGAAGAAAGCAATACCAGACACAGTTTTCACTTGTCAGATTTTGTTCTTTCTTGGCCAGGATAGTCACAAT
The DNA here is from genome assembly GCA_964023965.1 of Melinopterus prodromus. Classification (NCBI taxonomy): domain Eukaryota; kingdom Metazoa; phylum Arthropoda; class Insecta; order Coleoptera; family Scarabaeidae; genus Melinopterus; species Melinopterus prodromus. Next base: position 15,626,340 of record OZ030390.1, on the reverse strand, counting down.
ATATCCTTTATATCCGTACTTAATTCCTGTGAAATTTGAGGTTGAGGAATACATAACAACGCGTGTCCCAAGGGGCTCACAATCGAGAATAAGTGTACCTAGCATTCCAGCGATTACGAAATAGACAAATATCCTACCTTATTTTAAACAATTCTTCGCTTCAAATTCGACGGGTACACATTATAGACATAACGGTAACACCACTAACGCCAAATGTCACACATTTATCAAATTTGTACAACAAACAACCGATATTTTCGATCGCAGAAACGCGTAGTAATTGAAGGTTGGTAAAATTGTACTAACAAAACAGGGTCCGTAACCTGGTTGGCACGGACTAAACAAAAAACCGCGCGGCTCGCAGGTACACGCAGCCGCGATATGAGTGGAAGGTGCATATTAAGCGAGTGCGTTCTTGAATAAATGTGAAGTTTATACAACAATTTATTATTATTATACGTTAGTGTATGTATTATTGGTGTGATTATTTATCATTGCAATATTCGGGGGTTGAGTTATTCGTTGCTTATAAAAATATAATGTCGCGTTTCTATGAGGAGATGGTTTGGTAATTTATCTATGGTTTTAAATTAACGTAGCCGGTGTTCTGGCGTGCAGCTATAGGCTGCTAGACAATAGATAATACAAACTGCAGTACACATGATACAATGCATTCAAATTATGATCGCACGGTGGCTTATGGTGAAAATACGATGGTCGATGTTTTATAACCGTTAGAAAAATACACTTATCGCTATAATTCAGTCGACTATATATAGAATTCGCACGTGAACATTTATTATATTTATTTACCTATTTATTAATTTGTTATAAGACGCTAAAAAATAACTAATAAAATTTTTCCGTGGTTAGAGCAAAAGCGTTTCAATTAACTCTTCATCACCTATTTGTTATTTAAATAAAATTTTTTTCAAATATATAAAATATACCTATAATTAGGTAAATTATGAATGTAACAATTAGAAGACAATATGATAGGACGATAGGTTAGTCTCAGGTCTTATCGTTACATAGAATCAAATCTAAAAAGAGTTTTCGATGGTCTTGAACCAATCTTATTTAATATTGATATTCCTAAATGTAGGTTTCCGTTTCGAAACGAAAGGAAAATACACAATAAATGAATATTTAGCGGATTACAACCAGCTGTCAAAATTTATTAAAATTAATTAAATTTGTGCTGAACAAAAGAATTTTTTATTCATCTTAATAAATTTGCAAAGCACAATTTTGAATAACTGAATAATAACTGAAATATCTGAATCTGCTGGAAGGTAAAATTGTGAAGTGCCTCCAGTTTTTTGGGAAACTCAGTGCCAAAATGTACACAACGTAATTCATAATTTACTTTACTGAGTCAGATAAAACCGTATAAGATATTGTTATTGAAATTGACAAATATAAACTTATATATTTCAAATTCTTAGTAATAAAGTTTAACATTATGCAACAAGCCTACAGTTTTTTTGAGACCACAGAACGTTCTGAAAACTATAGCTTGTCAAAAAATGAATACACGCTAATGAAAAAGTATGAAATAACTCCGACTGGGTTGTCGACTCTCTGGAAATGCATTTTACCGCGATACGAACAAGATTTTACAATTTTATCCTCTGTCTAAGATTAATCCTCTTAGAAATCTGAACCTGAAGGCAGAAATTTTGACATAAGCCGAGTATTTCAGAAAAGCATTGCTAAAATTCTGCAAAAAAACCCAGAAAATGGTGCAATTTGGAAATTTTTTTTCAGGTTCCGATTATATACAGATAAAGCATACCAGAAGCAGTTTCCACTTTTCTGATTTTGGCATATGATTTTGTCAAATATTAATACTGAACAGAAAATCTTTGGATTTTGAATTCCAAACCTGCTCCGATCTTAGACAACACACCCACTAAAGAAAATAATTCACAACGCAACGACCTCCATTGAATCGTTACGGCTGTTTGCGTTTTTCATGACCACAAGGTGGTCATGGAAAACTCAGCTAGCAAGTTGAGTTGCGGTATAGATCGGTCACTTAGTATAATCCTTCCTGTTTCGTGATCGCTCTGAATTTCAAACCTTGATTTTTAATCTCTAAATTACCCGACCTACAATTCGCGGACGTCGAATTAAAAATATAAATAATTCATCGTCGGCTGGTTTTTAGCGAGAACAAAAACAAACACCAATTAAGTCGATATGGATTTACTGGATCGTCCCCTTTAGCGATGGAAAACGGAATCGAATAAATTATCCTTCCTGGTGATAGGACGACGCGGAACATCTTCTTGGCAAAGGAAAGAGCGCCGCCCGCCCTGAGTCGCTTGGCTTGCCCCGTCTCCCCTACTTTGTACAGCAACCCCTGCAGTTATTATCGAAATTAAAAATACGCTTTGATGGATTGCCAAAAGGGATTTCAGATTGGAGTACATACGTTTGACGACGCCCTCAAACACACAGTTATATAAATAAAGCCTTTATAAAGTCTTGTTTAGCGTTGTGGTGCAAATTTCCGATGTAGCATAATGAAGGGTCTTGATAGGGTCAAAAGTTTTCATCGTTATTTTAGAATATCTTTATGGAGGAAGCTGCTTTTTAAACGATGAATACGGAAGTCGGCAATCCTCTTAGTTTATTATTATCATTACTCTCAAAGACAGAAATGTACTGATTTTTCTTAAAGTGAGTGACCTTTTGGTGAAGAGTGTTAGGCTGGATTGTTTCTTTGAGATTTTCTACAGATTTTTCGTGGTAAAATAACTTCCAAATGATCCTATCCAAATATATCCAGGAAATCAAATATGTCATGCATAACAGTTCTGGAAGTGGTCATGTGAGGAATGAGACGATGGGCAGTTTTTGAATATTAATCACATCACATAGGAAAAAATTGACAAAACTTCTTTGGCTTTTAAACATCTATTCTATGATACCTATTGACATCTAATTCTTGAACGTTGTTTTCAAATTGATCCATGATTTCTCCCTAGGAATGCTTTCTTTCTAGAAATCAATAAAAAGAGGAAAGCCAAATTTCCGTGGCAATAGACTGAAATTATATGATTGCCATATAAACTCAGACCAATTTCATCTTAGATTTACAGAAGTAAAACATTTTTTAGGTGTACCACTAGCACAAAATTGTTGGCTTGTTATGCTAGTGGCACATAGATGAAAAAATTACAATTATTCGGCTAATTCTCATGGCAAAATAAAAGTGATGAATAAATCAACTCAACCTATGTATTGATTTAAAGAACCTGAAGAAATAATAGTTCAAATACTCTGAATGCGCCAAATTTTAGTGCTTGACACAACCACAAGAGACCACAGATTACTGAAGAAGATAGACTATCTATAATATATAAATTAAGTGCTATCAAAAAAGTATAAAACCAAGTTGAGTAACCAGTTAGAGAGTTTCTTCAATTAATCTATTTAATTTACTTTATTTTTCTGGAATAAGAACATTATCAAGTCGTCAGAACATTCTGTTTCTTGTATATTTATACTCCGAATTATATTTTTTTTACTTAAGTAGGTCTTTTGTGTTATATAGAGTAGTAGTTGTGTGGTCCTTATTTTTCAACTTTTATTTATTTATTTATTCTGCAGGACCCTCTCGACGCGTCCTTTATATCCATACCTAATTCCTGTGAATTTGGGATGGACCAATTAACAATTAACCAATTAACCAATTAACATATTCCCCCAAGAGGTTCAAAATCGAGAATAAGGGTAATTTAATAATATAAAAGTAATAAAAACACAGTTTATTTGGCTTTTCTTCCATGAATACATACAGATCTTAACTTAATCAAAGGTACATGACTATCCTGACGAACAATGAATAAAGGCTACCAAATGATAACTGTTTCTGATACTTATAGTTTTTTCCGTAGAATCTGAATCTCAAGCAGAATCCTTGATTTAGTTTATGAGAAAAGCAGTAAACCATATTTTTTTTTTTTTTCAAAAACCAGGCACTGTTTTAATCTTTCAGCTTCAAATTGTATGAAAAAAAAAACATACCAGAAAAATAATCCAGTTGATGCTCATGATGAACAAAATGCTTGGATAACTACACTGAAAAGTTTATGGATTCTTTGGATTAAGCTAATAACTGTGTCAAAAAAAATATGTTGAACAAATTGAGAGGATCCCATAGAATAAAATTGAAATGTTATGTTTTTTTTCTGTTTACATTAGGACTTATCAACAATCTTGTTTTGTAATACTCATCAATATAATCATAAGCGTAATTATTTTGATTCTTTCTCAAAAATTCAAAAACCGGTTTTAACCGCTTTTTTTGGGCAGTGTGGAATTTAAAAACCTGAACCGTTATTTATAAATGTTGTACGTATCCACTAGGAATGCATCATGTTTTGGAATGTCCACAGAAATTCAAGTATACGTACCTCATTTATATTATGGTTTAAAAAAGGGAAACCACCATACAAATCTAGATTAGTGACGATCTGACGCCAGTCTGCAGGCAAGCTCGTCGTCTACTAGTTTTATTGGACTGTCGGGCTTTTAAAAATAAATAACGGCCTGTCTATATTTTGAAACACTGACTCTTTGCAATTTTAAATAGTTTCTCGTTTTTATGGAACGGAATAGATAATTTTTGCAATATTTGTTTTCAGTTGTCAAGAGTTTCCACAGGATGCAATTTTTATTTCTGTAGAAGTATACTAGTGTTCTGTTTCATAAATATTAGTTATATAGTTGTAGGGCGTTTTTCGAGCAAACTGCCATTTGTCATAATATACAGTATTTCACAATAAAATAATAATAAAATTAAAATAAGTCGTAAGTATGCCGAAATAAAATCTTAAACCCGAAACTTCGATAATATGAAGCGAAGAACCGTCAATATTACCATATCAATATGACGAACTATATTTTAGACAGTTATTGATTAAATTTTAAATTCTGATATTGATTGAACGGAGTTTATGTATGCAAAAACTGCCTCAAATATGAAATATTTTAAGAAAACGGTCCGTTTGAAATTCCTTTTTTAACGAATTCATATAAACCTTCATCGTTATTCAACTAATTTTCCAGTTAAAATATATTCAAAGAACGAGATAAACCCATAAACCCATCTCGGTTCAGGTTAACTTTGGGCGCGTCTTAGCGTTTAGTTCCGATTTTTACCGGCGCGTTTGGCGCGGCTCCTCCATCGCCGCCACCGTAGGGTTTAAAGAGGGCGTAAAAATATGCAAATCGCGAAAATTGGCCGCGCATTCGGAATCAGCGTAAGGAATTGAATTTATATAAATTTCGCACGCTGGGGAGTCTAATGTTATGGAACCGAATCGGAAATAGTAATGCCTCCCCCCCACCCGATACGGGCTGGGGGGGTATACCCCTTCTCCAGTACCGTCAATTCTCAGCGATATCTCCGATTATGGGCACTTCCCTCGCGAAATTTATTACTATGCAAATCCACACTCACCGTAATTACTTCTTCTCGATTGGTCGTTTAATTATTTCCAACGTTTATTAATTGCAAAACGAACGAACTCCCCTTCGGTTAGTTATTGACGATGCCATGCGTCGAGAGTGCGTACTAATGGGAAAATAAATTTAATCACTACCTGCCGACTGCCTACGATTGAATTCGGAGTATGTGAATTCGGATAATTTAGCAATTAGTGGGGTCAATTAAGGGTGGATATTAATTATTGCGGTAATGAGATAAACTGGCTGTATAGTATGTACTAATTCTTGCGGTATCTTCAATATGACGTAACGTATACTTTTACCACCACTGTGCACTGTGGTAATTTCTCATAGAGAAAACAAGAGATCTTTTTTTACATTTTTTGTAAACGGAATAACGATTAACAAAGCTAACTTTCTCATTATGGTCATTGAATTTGGAATGTACTATTGCCAGTGTTACCTGAGTGACAACAACCCTGTGTTCAATAAAAGACTACTCTCACTAATTTTGAAAAGACCGATATACATAAAAATCCATAAATACATAAAAATCTAAAAGACTAAAAATGCTTAATTCCTTAATTCCTAATGCCTTAATTTTATTTTGGTGTATGCTTTGAAGATTCTGAAAATTAATATTTGAGAAAAATTTACAGACTTCACGTATTGTGAGACTAAATGATGATTCTGACAGTACAGTAATTTTAAAAAATCTGATTTTGCCAGACTCATTTCTTTATCATGCTAACCAGAAGTTTCCAACTGTGTTAAACTCTGATCTTTCGACAATACTGTCAATAGAATGAAAATATCTGTCAAATCCTGGCTAACTAGTTTTAATGCAGTACAAGCGATCTCTATGAAATAGAAATTGCTAATGCAGCTAAACAATTAATTTTACCTAAAAATGTCATAGACAAAAATTATTCAGAACTTGGTCTACTTTAATTTATTATTTAACTATTTCGACCAAATTGCAGAAATGGCGGCCCACTTGCGAAATCGTTCAAAAATGGTAAAAGTAAATATCCAGTTTCTGTGAACCCTTTTGAACAAAAAACTTTTTCGGTGTAAGTTTTTGTCATACTACGTATGATAAAGTAAAAATAGAACATTTTTATTTTATTTAACTGATGGTTTACACACTGAATTAAAATGGAATTGTACCGACATTTGCGATATAAGATAGGTACTACATTCCACTTTGATTTTTGAGCATAAATTACATTTGAATAATATTTTCTAATACCAATTAATTTTCATTTAAATGTATAAAACTGTTAGTTTACTCTTCATCAAATTCGACAATTTCCTGTTTTTTGCCAACTTAAATAAATCGTTTCGTTATTTACCTAGCGGTGTAGTTCGCACATGGCACACGTACTTCGTTTAGGTTTTTAATTACCTGACCATTTAGGCTGATGATGTTTTAAATAACGAAACCGGTACCTAACAAATTAATATACTATACAAAGGAAAAGAGGCACTTTTTCGAGAATATTTATTTTATATACCTTTGTCGACATGGACACATTCCAAATAATTCAAAATGTCTGCCTTCAGTATCTGGTTTTACGAATAAATCATACCAGAATCAATTTTCTATTGTTCCATTTTGTTCAATATTGGCCAGGATACTAATTTTGTTTTGGCTATTGCATTTGACAAATTAGGTAATTGAAAATATGTAAAATAGTCTGATATATACACTCTAAACAAAAAAATATCGGGGGAACCATTGACCTTATTAGTTGTTATGCACAGTCATTTATTTTGTATATTTTCGCATATATTACTTATATGAAACAGACACGGAATTGTGCAACCCACCTGTTAATAAATTTCCTTTTTGTTGATAAAAATATATAATACATATTAGATTTTTTAAAGGTAAGTGGTGCACACTGCACACATTTTATGCTCATTAACTATTCATAGCTTATTTTACAGGGCTCACCATTATGGATGTTATCGATGGAATAGCCGTTATACTTTGATACCACTTCACTCTCCCCCATTTTGCTCTCATCGGCAATGGCTCTTAAAACTAATGTACCAAGCACTATCGATATTTAAAAATAATTGAATACGTAGGGGGGATATGTTGATTTTTCACATATCGCTTAAGCCATACTACATCTCAAATCCTCCAGTGTTAACCATTTGTTAAACACAAACTGTCACGTATCTACCAGAAATCGTCAAAATTTATGGAACGAGGATCATTATATTTTCAAATGATTAATGAAATTAAATAATTAACTAACCATTGAAAACGTATTTTAGCAAATAGAATAGATTTAACTTTTAATGGCCCTAGGTTGGATCCATGTGGCACTCCCGGCATGAATTGGTAAAATCACATCACTACTCGAATAGTCTACCCCGCGGAAAAATATTCAATTTTCCGCAGTGCGACGTGAGAAACCTTTTTCCGACGTAAAACGTTTCGGCGGGCGGTTGCAGCAGCACTTGTTCTACCCCCAATCCCAAAAAAGGGACAGCGCAAAAGAAAATTGTTGTCGTATAAATCATCACGCGCGCACACAACTGACGTAAAATAAAGCAAAGGCGACGCGGCACGGCACGGTTTTCAATTTGCGTCCACTATATATCATGGGCCAACCATGGGATCGCACAAGTATCTCCACTACTCTTGCGGTGATGAATGCTTTTTAACACGACATTATTTCGTTCGATTTAATATGCATTGAATATGTTACGGGACGATAGTCGCATCGTTGAGAACGATGCACGACGCGAAATGCAATAATTTAGCCATGGGCGACTGCCTTCCCGCACTGTGTTGTAATCAGTGAACTGTATATACTACGTATAACTGGAACGGACCCGCGCTTTATATTGGCTGGCGAGAAGTGTTGCAGGCGCAAGCAAAAGAGACAGAGCGATACCGTGGGCAATGTGTCACTGTTTGACTACCGTAGGTAGATAGCGGAAGGCAGTCGTGTTTCGCTTTTTATTTTATTCCAGCTGAACCCATTGTCCTAGAACCCTGAAAATGGTCTCATAGTAAACCTAAATCTCTGTGTTTTTGCGTGAAATTGCAAAAATTTGTCCCCAAATGTTTTTGACTCATTTACAGCGATTCTTTAAGTGGGGTGCGAACGACTTCATAAAAAAACGTAAGAAAACGCAATAACCTGACAAGATATGCAGATTTTGAAAACGCCTATTCGCTTACTACAAAACAAAAAAAGTTATCAATATAACACTAAGCTTCAACTGCCTTTCTCTCGATTTTTTTAAATGTTTTACTTTACAATTATATTAAGTCGGAAATTAAATTTGATGTAAATATATATATATTTTGATAATTAAAATCGACGATATTTTTCAAATAGCAAACCATTTCAGACATTGTGTCATGTTTCCTTACTTTACGCGCTCAATGTATACTTATTTCGAATGACTAAAATTTTAAAATTATTAATATTATCGAATAAATATAATCAGCATCATGTGGACGACTTTTAATGTCAGAATGCGTTTCTTTAATTCAATAATACAAAGAGCATTTAGTTATTGGACAAATGTTTCAAATTAAAGAATAATTACTAATATATAATTTGAGAGTACCATCGCGAGCATAAAAAACGGGGACAGCAAAGTGAAATTGGGCGCTTATATTCTCAACAATTTTAGTTGTGTAACATTTACTTTGACAGTATTTGTTAACCTATGATGTCTAAACTCTGACAGTATTTGTCAACCTACAATTTTGTTCCGGTTCCATCAATTTTATTCTTCGCGGAATTCTTGCCGACACTTAATTCAATAACAATTTCTCAAATGCTGATTTAATCATGTAGTCGAGTTGTAATTTGCGTTCTAAAATTCATTCAATTACGAAATTTTTATTTATTACGTCAAAATTCGAGATGACATTAATGTGACATGACAAGCGTACTGACATAGCATTACGAAGCCCAGTTTAATCAGTGCAAATTAGAGTGTCCCCGTTTTTTAAGCTCGCGATAGTACCTCATCTGTAAATTTTAATTAGGCGGAATATATGAAAAAAAATATAAGTTTTATTAAATCTGCGATTATAATCGCATGTATTTAAGTCTCTGCAAGAGTTAAGGGTTGATTAATTTGTTCCAATTAAATTGAAAAAGATATTACAAATAAAAAAGTTAAATTCAAACAGCATACGGTGATAGTACCGTATGAGATAGTAAGTGATAGACCACTGCACTGCGGGTTCCATACCAAATGCATTTGCATCACGTATTGACCATTACGGGTCCTTTCCAGTTATACGTAGCATATACAGTTCACTGGTTGTAATCGAATACTACTTACAGATCAATACGCGCGCATGTATATACATATTACATATACCTGGTTACCTAGATCTCATCAAATAACCATTTGAGCATTTCGTTCGATGCGTTGTGTTGCGAAATGGTACAAACGATCATTTCGAACCCTCTCCTGTCTAATGTCTTTACGGAAGCGTGGTAATTATACTTCAGAGAACGACGTGGGGTCGAAAAGAATTAAAATTTTATTGAAATTTAAAATTCAACTGAATATGCCAGCTGGAAAAAGTACATTTGTCCATAATTATTATTATCGGTCGTTTGAAGTAATGTTCTTTTTGTTGAAATAAGAATGAAAGAAAACACGAACGACACCATAAAGCTTCTATAAAAACTTGTACTAATGTTGTGCTGTGGCAACACACCTATTACTGACGCAATTAAGCATTTATTGGTTCCAATACACAACAATATAGCAAAATCATAAAATACATTTGAAGCTATTTCACGAACATCAATCTGGCAACTAAAGCTCAAGGCAAATATTAAAATGAATCGTTCTACGAGTACTAGCAAAAGACGTAGAAGTTCTGAGGCGTTTTCGCATTTATTAGTTCACAGAATCGCAAAGCAACACACCAAATTAAAGATAAAAGATATATAATTATATAAATTCAGACTACTGGTAGATTTTTGATACTATTGTCATTTTCTACTAACCTGTTACTGAATCGGACATGAAATTGATGGATTTTGCAATTTCTTTTACGTAGAACATAAGTAAAATAGAAAAAGTACCACATAATAGATCAAAGTTATACGTTCCACTTTAAGCGTACAATATTTTACGTAAAAACCTCAATATAAGACTGTTTTCACTCAATGTTTACTTTTTTTATACATGAATCAGACATGTTTGCCACCTAGCGTGGATACAACAACATCAATTAACACATATACATTACCACTACCAATACTACACGTTCGTCTATAATTTAAAGTATAACATGCGAGAATTGATACAAGCTCACTTTGGATGCTTGTTTTGTAGAAAGTAATAGGTCTATTAATTCCTCTCAACCGGTCTAAAAGAACGACAATCGAAAAAAGCTTAACAGCTACAAGTCGATTTATTAACATTTAGGATTTATATAGTATGATATAGCACAAAACCAGACCACCAATCTCTGCAGAGATAGTAGTATGACTATACGGATTCAGGTCCACCAAATGACAGAATAAAAATAAAAAGGGGAAAATTTCACGGTAAATTATCTAAAATGGAGGAAGGATATCCATAAACACCATGAGCGGGAAAAGTATGGATAAAATTCTAAAAATTAAAACTAAAATTGTATGCTATTTAAAAAAATTCAAAATCACTGATATAATCAATGACAGCTCTGGCTATCAATCTATCAATAACATTTTTGTCATAACAACTTATTAATTTTGTTGGAATTCTTGCATTTATCTCTTAATGTAGCCTACAAGTCACGTAGCCTTACATATACATTTTCGAAAAAATGACAATTGACAAGCTCTGGTTTATGAATGGGAAGTCAATGCGAGCATAGGTTGAAAGTTACCTATTTAGTTCGTTGTTTATGTTTTTTTTCTTGTTTGGACGTTATTTGCAGAATTTCAGGTGAATATATACATCGTTGAATGCAAAACTTCAGGGTAAATATATAGAACTTTCAGGATTTCAGGTATAAATGCAATGTGATGACTTTCAAGTTCTAGGTTGTTCAAACTTTCAGAGCAGCCTCTATAAATTCGAAAATATTACCAAAATAACGTTTATGTCTACATATTTACATTATTATTACATATTTATCCACCCTTCCATTATTGTGGAAGTATCATTACCTAACTAACTTAAAACCTTACGGAAACTTCTGTATTCGGAGGTATGTGTTCGTATGGAACAATAAGAAATCTATTCAAAACACATATTTCGTTTCCACCCAGAAAATCAAAAAATCTGAACAGGTACTTATTATTTAAGTTATTTTAAAGAAAACCTTCTAATCTAGATGGTGGGCATATAAATTCAAGTGAAATGGCAGGTATGTCCCACCTTTGCTCGTGATTGGGATGGCTCAGGCCAGGGTGGATGTAAATGAAACTCACACTGGGGTTTTACATGCGTGTATATTGTTCAATACAGTACAAAAAAACAGCTGACAAGGCCGGCCACGGCCTTATTCTATGGGTGCCGGATGTCTAACACACAATCCCCTCATGCTCCGGTATGTCGCTATTTATATCAATTGCCAAAATACGTCATTACCGTTAATTAGGTTACCAAACGTCGAGGTTGTTCACCTTTTGTGCAAATTCGGCGTTTGGCATCCATACTAGACACCGCAATCATTGAACAATTAGGCTTGTTAACATTAATATTTGTATGCAATTTTTACTCGAACACAATAATCACTTTAATTTATTACTACTTCGTAACAATATCAATGAAGATATACACATTTTTCATACATGATCTAACAAAAACATGAAAATTTATGTGGAAAAAGTGTGTAGAGTGTGTATCCGAAATGGGTGCATTAATTTTGATGGGGCCATACAACTCAATATAAGGAGCAAAACATAATTTTTTGTACCTCGCTGTTGAAAATTCATTTGTAGCAAGCCGCATGTTTTCATAATGTGTTGATAATAATGTGAGCTGAAAGTAATCTCAAGGTTTACGTTCTTCGGTGGGCGACGTTGGTCACCTTTTAAGTTGGCTAACTGGTTCTCAATTCTAATAGGTCAAATCATTCCTCAAATTTATAGCGTTTTCTTTTAGAAAAACTCTGCTGCGCCGGGTTTCCAACAGAACACGAATCACTGTGTGAGTGCAACCAACAGAACACAAAATTGTGCACCGATGGTGCGCCCGAGTTTTACCAAAAGAAAACGCTATTAGTATTACAAAACCTAACCTAAAAATAAATCTAGCAAGTCAAATCAGTTGTCAAATCACTTGGTATACGAACAACCAAACTCAATTCTCACCGGCAACAACTAAATTTGACATTCCTAAAATTGTTGGCATTCAAATTTAGCATTTTCAGTAATTAATCACTCTAAGCTGGTACGAGATAGAAACTAAAATTTATTTTAAGTTTTTTTTTTTGTTTGGGTTCACCATGTATTTTAACTTTCAACAAGTACGATGCTGCTATTACAAAACAACTAATACTGAATACTCGGTATTCAGTTAGCTTTGAAGAAGCCAAAACGTCAACTACTCAACTAATTTTTATTAACGACGTGACGCGAAAGCAGTTTATTTTCAGTTATTCTGTCTGTGAAAGCTTTTATGATTGTATAATTTTATTATAAGCATTGTAATTATTGTATTGTTACAGAGCTTAGGTATTTGTTGAATACCTACAAACTGCCCGTTAAAGCGACTCATGCATATTCATTACTTTTCTTTGTCTTTGGTTGATATTGATTAATACGTTTTCAATAGTATATTCTTTATTGAATTACAGACATGGTCAGTAACCACTCCAAATCAAATTTATATTAGGTTTCGTAAGCGTTATCATGTGTTTTTGATTGTTTGTGTCCACAAACCTATACTGAATACTTTGCTATTATTACTATTATTAAAACTACTATTATTAAAATGTCATTAAATTTTCAATCAATATGGGAGTGTATATGGTTGGATCTCATCAAATATCCATTTGACCGTTTGTTATCTGCGAAACGGTACAAAACGATATCAACCCTCTAATGCATTTACGCTAGGGGTGGTTGAGTAGTTGCCGAAAACACAGGACGACATGGCGGAAAAAGGTTAAAATGTTATCGAAATTTAACATTTTACTATCCTATGATACCTCACACGACCCTCTTTCCTTCTTCTTTCTAGTTACCAGCACCCCCGGCTTTCAACGTCAACATTTACCTGAAAATGTGTGCAGGATAACACAATTTTTTGCTAATCTAGTCTGACCTTTATACACTATTAAAGCAATATCAGCTCGTGTATATACATTTTCTTTTCTTGTTGATAGGTTTAAAGATTAAGGTGATGTTTTAATTACCTTGACCATTAATGTAGAGCCTAACACCGTCTAAAAATAGCGAGCGCATATGCAGCGGTAGTCGTTGCCGGTCGTAACAGTTTCCAAAAATACTCCATCAACTTGTTCTACTACGCCGATAAAGTTGCGTGCAAGAGTTCGCGATCACGTAACACGTAAAATTCCACCAGTTTTAGTTTTATTAATAAACCGGCATATTATAACATGGTCACGGAATAGACTTCTCTCTTTTTCTACTTCTTCAATTTTTATGGAGGCACATAATAAAACTTGTCTCATTACGGCGACGGGACGACCGAAGACAACGAACAGAAAATAGGAAAAAAAGAACACTATTAAAATAAAACTTAGTAATAAAACTTTGTCAGAATTGCGGCGCAGTCCGCGGGATGAAAATATCAAAATAACGGGGACTAGCAGCGGGAAAAAGTTCAGAGCGAATATATTTTAAATTGCATTTTTAATAGGGGCTCTCCATTGTGATAAACTGCAATTTGTTGGGCGGGTATCACAGTAGTTATTACCTAAGCCGGATGTTAACTGTTTCCTTGTAGTTCGTCCTTCTGGCATATTTTCTCTTGGTACAATAACTGAGAGAGTCTATAAAGCTTCAGAAGTTTATTAATAAGATTTTTAATGCAGTGTTGAGAGGAATTAGAATTGTAGAAGAAATAACATCTAGAGGCACTCACAGAACTCGAGTGTTCGTTCTCTTCAATGAGAGTTGATCAGGTTAAAAATTTTCAAGACAAGGCAATTCAAGACTTAATAATATTGCTTCTGATATTTTAAACTACACGTTGAAAGAAACATTGGAGCCAAAGGATACAAGTAACCGTGATTTATGTAGCTGTAAAATGTGCCATACTAAACTTCATACTGAACAGTTTTTGTTGACAACCGATCCATGCCTGTAAATTATGTAGCAGCGCATTGGCAACGTAAATAACGAAAAGGAAGCCGTTATTACTGACTGCTGAATCACACTGGTTGAGTCAAAATAACGAATAGTTTTAATAGCTCGGAGAGCACAGGAAATGGCAGTGCATGCGTCATATAGACGTTATAGCCCTGTCAAATTATAATTTCACTATGATTTCACTTCACAAATTCAAACCCAGCTGGATTTTTGTATACACAATTGATTGGGCATTTTAATGAAAGGGCAAAAAGTCCCCATCGATATCTGTCTCGCTACTTATTCACTGTCAAAAATGACATATCAGACGTAAATTAGCGTAATTAGGAATATTCCAGATCTTAATTATTAGAATTGTCTACATTCTCTACAAAAAATGTATTTACTAAATGTCTATAATTTCATTGGGATATTTTACGAATATAACTCACAATTTGATATATTAGTTATTTTTACCATATCAGCCATTTATTTGTTTTAATATTACCCTTTTTAGCTTCGGAAATCCTGTTTAATGCCAGACGCTGATAATCCCTCCAAACAATGCAAGAGCTTAAAAGCTTATTCCTCACACAATTCTATAATCTACAGGCAGTACCGGATTTTATTTATTATATAATTAAATGCCTGAATTAGTTCAGTTTTATCCAATATGAGAAATGTGACGAAATAGTGTCCGATAACAATGTATTTTGCATAAAAATCACATTATTCCTTATATTTATCCACGTAAATTTGCAAAGCTGCAATAAATTTTGATGGAAACTTCATGAAATTTGCATAAAACATTTGATAAGAAATGTGAAAATCTTGATATTGTAACTCAGGAATAATATTGGGTACTCAAATTAAACGAAAGGGCTTCAAATTAGTATTGAACTGTAAACAGTAAAAGATGGCAAAATTCTGCGCATGATACGATTGAGGAAATGAAAAAGCAACTAGAGAAGTTTGGTAATGTGAATTATATATATATATCCACGACTTGCTTTGTGTCGTCGCCACTTCTCTATAAACGGTGTGTGTGGCATTACATGTAACTTCTTGAACGCAGAATGCGTTTCTTTGTTTTACAGGTTGTTTAAAAACAAATGTACTTAAAGTTACTTTTAATAAGCCTGTATATTGTTTAAAATATTAAATGGAAGTTTGCTATTTGATTTGATAATTAAAATAATTAAAATAGATTGTATTTACTAAAAAAAATCTGGTATGGTCAGGCATATGAAATAGTTTAGGTGCATCAGATTATATTTGATCGAGATCGGTCGTGTCTGCATTAAAATTAAACTAGTTAGTCAGGATTTAGGATAGTCAAAACATCGGTCTTTGACACTACCTACTGTCTTTAGTATAAAAATATCTGTCAAATCCTGGCTAACTAGTCTTATACTAATGCAGACACGACTGATCTCAATCAAATAGAATTTGCGCATGCAGCTAAACTACTAATTTTACCAAAAAAAATCATAGACATAAATTCTACAAAATTTTCACTAGTTTAATTTATTATTTAAGTATTCTTTTACAGAAATGGCGGCTCATTTGCAAAATCCTTGAAAAATGCTTAGAGTAAACATCCAGCCCCTTTGGACCCTTTTGAACGAAACTTCTTATTTAGAAGTTTCATGACCAAACTTACAGCTGAAAAGCTGTTTGTTCAAAAGGGTTAAAAGGAACTGGATGTTTACACTAGGCATTTTTCAAAGATTTTGCAAATGCGCCGCCATCTGTAATTTCATCAAATTAGTTAAATGCCAAATTAAAATAGTAAAAATAAAGTAAAATAGTAAATTTTGTATAATAATTTATGTCTACGACACTTTTTGGTAAAATTAATAGTTTAGTTTCGGAGCAAATTGTATTTTATTGAGATCAGTCGTGTCTGCATTAATATAAAACTAGTTAGCCAGGATCTGACAGATATTTTCATTCTAATGACAGTAGGTAGAGTCAAACGCTGATGTTTTGAGAATACCTACAGTCAATAAAATCAAAATATCTCTCAAATCCTGACTAACTAGTTTTAGTTTAATGCAGACACGATCGATCTCGATCAAATAGAATCTCATGCAGCTAAACAATTAATTTTATATATAGTATGATAAAGTCATGAGCTTGGCTACAACAGGTATTTTACTTTATCATATGTAGTATGACAAAGAATTGTAATCGTGCCAAAAAAAAAATCTGTCATTTTGTCTTTTTGGGACCCCTGAACATTTTTACCAAGGTAGAAAAAAATGTCTCTGTGTGTGTGTGTGTTTGTGTGTGTGTGTTTTTTTGTGTGATGATTCCGGGGAACTACTCAAGGGATCGGAAAGATCCTTCATATTTAAAAGTTTCATCACCTAACTGCATTAACATAAAACTAGTTAGCCAGGATTTGACAGATATTTTCATTCTACTGACAGTAGGTAAGGTCAAACGCTGATGTTTTGACAATACCCACTGACAATAGTATCAAATCCTGGCCATCAAATAGAATCTCATGAAGCTAAACAATTAATTTTATATATACTATAATAAAGTCATGTGGCTGGCTTCATCAGATTTTTTACCATAAAATAAAGAAAAAATGCAATAAAGGTTTAAGTTTGGCAGTAGTTTATTATCGTCGCTTGTATTATATACACCGTTACATCTAAGATAGATCATTCATTAAATTAGTCCCAAAATAAGCAAAGTCGTGAATCCCAGAAACGTTAAAAAAAGTAAGGGAAAATGTTTTGAAATTGAAACGAAATAAACACTTTGAAACAGATTATTAAATCTAATTCCACGTCAACATATTTCAATAGAGACGACTCATACAAGCACGCAACTTCCGTCTAACGTACAATTTAAGACGTCCATGTCGCCGGAAATATTCATTTTTAAATCGTCGCTCGTTCATTGCAAGGCGAGCTGGGTCACCCGGCAGCAAGTTTGAATGGGAGATAGAACGTCTGGAGCGGTGCGGCGCCGACAATAAACTTTATTGCAAATGTACTCCTTGAGCGCCACATATTACTCGTGTTTACAGCTGCCGTATAAACCCGTACGTATACGCAAATAACAACAGACTCTCGGCATGATTCAGCACACATTATTGTTATGCATCCCCCCTATCTAATCCCGTGCAAATTGCAGGCGCCTCGCGCTGTTTACATTACAATTCGCGCTGAACCCGGGCGCCAATATGCAACGCATAAATTTCTGCATGAAGAATATTTGGCATTTCGGACTGGATACGTATATTAAAGGTGATATATTCGAGAGAGCACACTATACATTTTGTTTATTTATTATTATACAATAATATTATTATACAGGATGTCACACGCAATATGCAAAGTATACTAAGAGCTTTAAGAAAACTAAATATACTTTTCTATAATATAGGAATGTTATAACTTGTAGATAATAATTTGTTCTATAACTAGAATTATATTTTAATGCATACAAGCATGTCATAAACGTGTGGTTTTTAATGGAACATTAGGTGTATTGCATCATATGTCATGTACTATCAACTGTTTCTGAGATAGGTATTGTGAACTTGTTGTCTTGACATATTTTGCTAGTTTCGGGTATGCACACTTACAAGGTCTATATCGTTAACAGCTAAAAAGTTATTGAATATCTAATTTGACATTTATAGCTTTTACACAAAAAATCTTAAATTAATCTAAATTTGTTGAATTGATGTTTTAAGGGGGACCCCTAGTGCAACACTAGGGTGTTGCATGCAGCAATATTATATCATAAGTTCCTATCCAAGAGGATCCCACAATACCTCATGCGGAAGATACGCTGTAGAACGGATGTCCATAACCTTAATTTAAGATTCAGGGGTTTGTTTGCTCCACCGGCCCATCGCACTGAGCTGTATAAACGGCCATTCTCTTCCCAGGTCAGTCACATATACAATGGTCCCAGGGAAAATATGAAAAAATTATCGTTAATCAGTTTTGGGGGAAAGGTGAAGTGTTGTGTGTTTGTTCAACATGGGCGACTTAAAGGCATTGAGCGCACATCGAAGGATGTTTTAATTTTTATTTGTATGGGCATGTGCGATGTTTTGTTGAGTTGGATTTGCTGCAATTACGTGTAATTAGACTCTAGAGTCTTTTTTGTTTGTTTTTGTTTTGATAAGTTCTCGGAATTATTGTTATATTATTGGTACAATTATGTCTTAGTTCTAGTTTGCGTAGGAGGTTGAGTGGAAGAGCAAGGCAATTTAGAAACAAGTGTGCTGATCACCGCCCTAAATACAAATATTATTTTGTTGCATTTAATATTGCTTTATGTTAATAAAGGAGTTATATATTTATTTAATTATTTATTTATCTGTCAAATCCTGGCTAACAAGTTTTATTTTAATGCAGACACTGATCTCAATCCAATAGATTATCATGCAGCTAAACTATTAATTTTATATATTATATGATAGTCATGTGCTGGCCACATCAGATTTTTTTACCTTGGTGAAAAATGTTCAAAGGATTCGAAAGGACACACTTCTAGAATTTCCAAAGAAGTTCGGTACGATTACAAAACTGTCATACTGCGCCTGATAAAGTTAAAAATACTACAATACATTTCTACATATTTTCTCAAAAACTAGACTCAGTTCACAATTTCTGCTCTCATAACTAGATTCTGCAAAAAAGCATACGTGAATCAGTTGTCAATTTTTCAATTTCTTTAGTTGGTAGGCGGGCAGATCGTTTAGCTTCAATATTTTGACCAATTAAGTCTACTTATTGTGTAATGTGAGTAATGTAATTGGAACTCTGCAAAATGTTGTGATATATGCACTGAGAAGTTTATCGTTTATTCTTTTCTTCCGCCAATAATTGTGGCACGTAAATTTATGATAGTAAAGGTGATTTTTTGATATGTTTTAAGGAGTTTGAATTGATAACACTGTGATCTGGTATGGACAATAATACGCACATAAGACAGCAAAGTATTTACTCTAATTGTTTCAGCAATCAAGATTATTATTATTATTAAGAACAGTGTTGAAGCATTTGTCTTTATTTCATCATTACCAGTGATGTCATTAATTCTTAATTGTTGTTAAATAAGCATTTTAATTTCTTTACTAATATATTCTTTTCTCATATTGTATGATTTTACTTAGATTTAATAAAAAGCGACTGTAAAATTTGTAATGTAACAATTAAATGTTAATTTGTATTAATTAAATAAATATTTGACTCATTTTAAATCAGCGTTTTGTCGGATTACAGATTCTCGGTGTTAAAAATTTCAGCGTATCCAATTGACGTGGTAATGCAATTTAAGGCACACCAGGTGTTTTGATATGCTGTTTTATTTTGCTCAAGACGGCTACTCGGAAGAAAATAATGGATAGGTCCTATTTTAAAAGAATTATTTTATCTACACTTTGTATAATGGGTATTTTGTCCATCCGACAGATAGCAAGATAAATATATTCCAAGAAATTTGACCAACGACCGCTTATAACTTCTTTAGCTCACATGTTCCCATCTATGACGACTTTTGACAATTCATCTGCCTGTTTCCATCTGCTGTTTTTTAAAAAACTTTATTTTTACGGAATTCTGCCATTTATAAACTTTGAAAAAAAATTTCACCGCGAAATATTATTATTTAGTTAGTTATAGTTGTTATTTTTCTTTCATATTTGTGTTTTACTTTGGTGTTCACTTTCTTTTAATATTTAAAGTGAACAGAGTAATTATAATTTCACCATGGTCATTTTCACCTTAATGCCTCTTTAAATTTCCATCGTTGCCTACTGTCCTCTTATTTCCGACTTATTTGACGTTATATCACACTGTTGCTCGACAAACAGAGAAAATATGTCTGCCATAACAATAAAAGCTCAGCAATATTCCCCGTCTAACGTCCCCTCCAATATCCTCAAGTATTTATAATCGGTTCGGGCATTTTCAGGCCGCCACAATAGCTGAAAACGTGATTCAGAAACTCGCGCACGAACTTAGTCTACCGCCTGAAGCGATATAATAAAGGCGACTCCAGATTATCACTACAAATATACGTGTGAGGAAGTTCCCAACTAACCAACCAACCTACGATTATCATTCACCGTATGTACTGGAAACGGAGCGGGGGGGAGTGGGGGGAGGTCGAATCTTTAAACTGTGCAGAATTTGCGGGCCAGAGTGTTAATTAAACTTGCTTGGGTATATTTATTGCGAGTGAGGGGAGCGATGTGAGCCTCCCCCAGTCGCGTGAACTTTGCGTAACAACTTAGAAATTCAGCTCTCGGTAGCCTGATCGAGGTAATCATTAAGCTCATCTGTACCCGATCCACGGATAGACAAACGACAGATAGAAATTGCCTCGGCACTCCACTTGCTACCCACCTATCTACCACTCACGAGACGCCCTCGAATGTGATCGCTTTTTGCCCGGGTCCCAAACTCAATTTACCCCGCCGGTTTTTGCTAATCACCACGAATAACTCGCACAAACTGCGCGGTGTTTTTTTCTGTTTTTCTATCACTATCACGATACATTAGTATTGAGGGAGATGTGTAGAGTTGTCGAGTAAAGGAGACTTGGGAATTTTGTTCATGTTCTGGATGATTTTCTAGGAGCCTAAGAGGAATTTATACCACTTATACAGCGTGTCTAAGAATGTTTTAAAGAAATGGGTAGTTTTCTATTATTGATTTCTCAGAGAATGGTATTCCTTATAAAACTGGCTGGATCCTCTAAAACTAAATGTGGTATTTTTAATATTACCGAAGATTTGTTATCTGGAAGTGATGTTATGATGTAAAAATACGTTTGAATTTGAAATCACACAGCCACCAATCTTGACAAAACAATTTTTTAAAACAAAAATATTACATTACCAAAAAAAATTTTGAGATTATAGCGGTATGTCCTTTTGGGTCCCCTGAACATTTTTGACCAAGGGACAAAAAATGTCTGTGTGTATGTGCGTGTGTCCGTGTGTACCTGTTTTCTGGGGACGATTCCGGAGAAACTATTAAAGATATAGGGACGAAAGTTCATATTTAGAAGTTTCATGCCCAAACTTAGAGCTGAAAAGCCTTTTGTTCAAAAGGGTCCAAAGGAACTGGAGGTTGTCATAGCATTTTACAACAATTTTGCAAAGGATTTTTTTTGTAATTTCGTCAAAATAATAACTTAAAGTGGTGGAAATTTTGTTTTCCGTTGATCGTTTATTTATGAGTATGTTTAGTGAATAGGAAGTTCCTAATTAAACAGCTCTATGAATGCACGATTTCTATTAATGGATGATTTATTATAGCCAATCAAACGACTTTATTATAGCCAATCGAACATACGTAAAATGAAACCATCTAATCAAAACATTCCGTTATCGAGACCCACAGCCCAGAACTGTCAGTGTCAAATTACATAAATGGTCATATAACCTCAAAACACATCTACGAATAGAATCTATGTAGACGCCGCAAGGAGAATACGATCTACTAAAAAATATTCTAACAAACTCGAATATTAAACGGCGACTAATGATCTCGACAATTAACGCACTCGCTAATCGCTCGTGCGTTAAACAGTCTTGTTCATTAATCGCTGTTTTTAATACACTTGTTGGTTAAATAACTAATAATTTATGTCTTAATTGTATGTGATCGCTCGTACTACATTAAAATTAGCTAGCTAGGATTTGACAGATATTTTGATTCTAAAGACAGGTAGTGTCAAACGCTGATGTTCTGTCAATAGTATCAACATATCTGTTCAATCCTGCCTAACTAGTTTTATTTAAATGCAGACATGACCGATCTCGATCAAATAGAATCTAATGCAGCTAAACTATTAATTTTATATAAAGTATGATTAAGTCATGTGCCTGGCCACATCAGATTCTTTAATGTGAACGCAGGATCTAATTTGACACCGTTCTGTATAAGTAGGTAAACACAATTTTATCCAAAAATATCATAATTTGAACCTTCTTTCCTCGCAACGTTACTCGTCAACACTCTCCGCAGAATCTGAAGCTAAATACAGATATTTCTATTTGAGCAGTGGTAAAAACCTGCAAAAATCCGAAAAAGCATTTATATCTCAAAAATTAGACATAATTTGAAATATCTGCCTTAAGATTCATATTGTACGGAAAAAGATATACAGGAACTCCTTGGTATCGCTGGTTACTGGTTAGGTTTTGTTCATTTTTGGTCTGGAATTGTTCTGATGTCAAGACTCACGTTACCTCAAAAGTGAATTAGTGGATTTTTATTTGTTTAAGCAAATAACGGTGGTATGTAAATGTATTTCGGTAAAACAAAACAAAAACTTGTGTTTTATTATTTTTTTATATTATTAAATTGAACTTATTGTCGATTTTGATTTTTGACCACGCTAATGGAGACTATGGTCAACAATGAGATTTGAACGATGAAGATCTGGCTTTTGATATTAGAAAGTTGGCACCCTATATTTTGGGGCCAGACAAATTTAGCTATATTGAATTATTATAGGGGTGAGGGGAGTTTGACCCAGCACATGACGGGGAGTTATATGGTATACGGATCTCAAAAACAAGTGAAATAAGATGTTTTGTAAGACTTAGAGCGGTAAAGAATTATACTCAATAATTAGCGTTATTAATCAGTTACCACTTTGCCCAGAATTGCTTAGGCACACCAGCAATTTCTTATTTACCAAAACGTTGTCCATCAAATATACATAAATTATTCGTGGTTACCATTTTGCCCAGAATTACTTAGGCACACCAGCAATTTATTTTCCAAAACATTGTCCATCACATATACATAAATTGTTCGTGGTAATGTTCTATGGTTGGTTGTTGTCGGAATACTATATTATAAATAGATAATTATCAAGCCCAAACCAATTTTAAAACGCAAGCATTGCAGCAAGGTCAACAGCGATTACAAAATAGTAAAGCATCCTACCTTATTTCTGCAATTCTCCTGTCCAAATTCGACGAATGCACATTAAGAAGTCAATAAGAACATCATCAACACCAAATGTCACACATTTATCAATTTTACTATCCAAGAAACTGACAATTAAGCAAAAAATCGCGAAGCGCATCGCAAGACGACGCTAATTCATTTCAATTGCAAGAGGACTGCAATCTGGTTAGCACGGACAAAAAACAATCGCTAGAGCAGGCTCGTCCATACACAACACACACAGACGTGAGGAGAGGGGGGATGGACGCGAGTGAGTACGTACAACTACACATGTCGAAATGTGATTGCTGTAGGTATAACCAATTTATTATTATTGTAAATTGTGTTGTAGTTTTTCTATTATTTTATGCATGAATTGATTGGTTATCCGTTGTAGATAAAATATAATTCCGCGTTTTAATGAATACATCGTTATCATATTTATTGCTTTAAATGAATGTAGCCAGTTTGGCTTGCCTGCTATAATAGGCCGCTGCAATAGGAGTGACAAATTTGTTAGAATTCGTTATGATTTAATACTTGTGTATGTTGTACATAATACTATCTTAATATTAGTAACAAATAAAATTAATACTGATAAATTTTACTGAAGGACTGAATGAAAGTTAACTACGAAAGACTACGAAAGTCAACTACTACAACACTGAAGTCTACAAATTACAAATACATGAGCATATCGCTAATTTCAACACATGCAAAAGCGGTTAAATTGAATTATGTCGAGTTGAGTGAATTACCTAAAAAGAAATCTAATAAGATTGAAGATAGAATTATTGAGATTCGAATATACACCGTGGACAAAAAAAAAAAACGGTACAAATTTTTAATCACTCGTATTTCTAATAATATTTAGTCCCTTCAAATATTTCTTTAAAAAATTTGATGTGGCCAGGCACATAACTTTATCATACAATATATAAAATTAATAGTTTACCTGCATGAGAATCTATGTTATTGAGATAAATCGTAGGTATTGTCAAAGCATCACCATTTTTTTATATTTCTGTATAGGAAATGTTAATTTGGTACCACTTTGACGAAACGTCAAGTTTAAAAAGCTAATTCAAATTCTGACAACATACTAAAATAAAACTACGCTCATCGCTATACTTTATTTATAATTTTCACAATTGATCGTTTTTAGAATTAGATATAAAGACGGGTTGATATTTCTTATCAACAAATAATCAAATTGGTGATCTCATTTTATTTGAAATTTGTATTTTGTACTTTGACGCACTAGAGCAGCAACGTTCCACAGCGGTACTCCAACCTCTGATGAAATCAGCTGTTTTCGAGTGACAGCACAAAAACCTATTTGTCAACATTCTGGCTACTATGTACTTAGTTTCATATTAATGCAGATGCGACCGATATCGATCAAACAGAATTTGCTCTTACAGCTAAACTATTAATTTTACCAAAAAATGTCATAGGCATAAATTATTCAAAATGTCCTCTACTTTAATTTATTATTTAACTATTTTGACGAAATTACAGAAATGGTGGCTCATTTGCAAAATCCTTGAAAAAGGCTTAGAATAAACTACCTGTTCCTTTGTACCCTTTTGAACCAAAAGCTATAGTGCTGTTTTCGAGTGTGACAGCACAAAAAGTACTTGTCAAAATCCTGGCTACTATGTAGTTTCATATCAATGCAGATGCGATCGATCTCGATCAAATAGAATTTGCTCTTGCAGCTAAACTTTGAATTTTATCAAAAAATGTCATAAGCATAAATTATTCAAAATTTACTCTACTTTAATTTATTATTTAGCTATTTTGACGAAATTACAGAAATGGCGGTTCATTTGCAAAATCCTTGAAAAAGGCTTAGAATAAACTACCAGTTCCTTTGGACCCTTGTGAACCAAAAGCTTTTCAGCTCTAAGTTAGGTCATGAAACTTCTAAATATTAACTTTCGTCCCGATACCTACAGGAGTTTCTCCGGAATCGTCGCCACAAAAATCGTTTACACACACACGCACAGACACACACACACACACACACACACAGACATTTTTTTGTACCTTGGTCAAAAATGTTCAGGGGACCCAAAAAGACCTATTTCCGCTAAAATCTGAATTTTTTTTCGGCATGATTACAATACTTTAGCATACTGCGTATGATAAAGTAAAAACGAATTGCTTGTAGTGTGAAGATTGAAACCATACCATACACGCGATAATAGAACGTTTCAATCCAAAGTTATCTTGCTTTATGTTTGGCTATGCAACATTTCTGATAATATCTGGTCATTTTAATGTGAAATAAAAGGTATATTAAAATCAATGGGTAATGACATTTGTTTTGTTTTAGTAAAAATGGGCACTAGAGATCTTATAGCATCGTATACAAAAATCTGTGTACTTGAGTTATCTTTAAAGATTGTGGAGAAACCATTGGTGGTTCATTTTAGGTGGTCTTTTCGTCAGGTTCAATTATGATGTATCACACTTGTTGTTTAGCTATAAATTTTAGACGTATGTTACTTGTTGTTGTTCTTTTGTTTGTTTTTGCAAAGATTGAATTGGTACTGGCATTAATAATTTTTTTGAGTATGTCACTTCAAACCTAGTCTTCTTTTTTGCTTTTATATCGTGTTTAAATTAAGAGCTCTTCGAACATCAACCTGAATACATTGTGTTATTCCTTTCTTTTTCTTTTTTAATTATAATAATTATTGAAGTAATTTTTACGTGAAAGACGAACAGCAAAGACCTGACCGTCAGACAAGTGAAAGCAAACGCCCATAATTTTAGTCCAATAAAAAATGATGTTGATTTTCGTTCCAAATCACTGCAAAAGCAAAATTTTATGTTTTTATTGGAAACACCAAATCATCCAATAATTGTAGTACAACTAAACGTTGGCCATAGTTTCTCCATCATCTTTAAAGATAACTCAAGTTCGCAATTGGACTTCTCGTGCCTATGTAATTGAATGGTGCTTTTTTAGTTTTTTTTTTTTTTTGAGTTAAAACAGCAAAGAATCGATGTTTCAATACATTCATGCTGTATACTAAAAAAATCACCTGTATACGATGCTATAAAATCTGTCTCTATTGTTCCTTTTGACCAAAACAAAACAAATGTCATTACATACTAATTTCATTACACCTTCTATTTCACATTAAATTGACCCGATATTATCAGGAATGTTGCATAGCCATAAATAATGCATCATTACATTCGATTAAAACATTCAATTGTCGCAAATATGGTATGTTTTCAATCTTCACAAAATAAGCAATTAGTTTATCAAGGAAATGCTTGAATTTACTTAATATATTTGTAAATATGAGCAATTGAAAATTTGTACCGTTTTCTTTTGTCCACAGTGTATATATCACAACCGAAAATATCCCAAATAAATACCACCAGTTTTGTGTTTTTGCTTACAAATACCGATTAAAATCTAAAATTAATCAAAACCAATTTCGTTACCTGGAAAAC
This sequence comes from Melinopterus prodromus, assembly GCA_964023965.1. Taxonomy (NCBI): domain Eukaryota; kingdom Metazoa; phylum Arthropoda; class Insecta; order Coleoptera; family Scarabaeidae; genus Melinopterus; species Melinopterus prodromus. Next base: position 15,599,198 of record OZ030390.1, on the reverse strand, counting down.
TCAATCTGAATTTTAGTAACATTTAAATATCGTGTAGTAGTTTAATCATTATTTTGTTCACTGGCAAGTGACAACACGATTCTTTGACGGATTTTTACTTTATCATACGTAGTATGACAAAGTATTGTAACCGTGCCAAAAAAAAATTGATTTTAGCCGAAATATGTATTTTTTGTCGCCTGAACATTTTTGACTAAAGTACAAAAAACGTCTGTGTGTGTATGTGAGTCTGTATGTGTAGTACTAAAGGTATCGGGACGAAACTTCATATTTCCAACTTTCAAATCTAAACTTAAAGCCGAAAAGTTTTTAGTGCAAAATCGTCCAAACGAACTGGATGTTTACTCTTCGCATTTTTAAACCATTTTTCAAATAAAACTTTTTTGGTAAAATTAATAGTTTATCTGCATGAGTAAGTTCTAATTCATCGAGATCGCTCGTGCTGCATTAAAACTAGTATGATTTGACACATATTTTGATTGTATTGTCAACATTAACTTTTAGAAGTTGCCTGGTATACATTATTAAGATACCGAAACAGTAGACTCGCGTCATCATTTCATGTCGTATCTTAGATGAATGTGTTTACAGCCAAACTTTATACTAATAATTATGAGATAAAAGAACATCATTGTTAAGCATGTCACTATTCTCGTAGATTTTACGATTGAGCACTGTTATTACAGAGCTCTATGTATTCTGGTGATTTCTATATATTTATTTAACTTGTACTGTTTGTAATTCTTGTCAGTAAAAGTTGTTTTTACGATTCCTTCGTAAAATATAACCCTAAGCAAAAAATAAATCAAATGGGTGAGATGTACAGACATGACGAGCAGGCTTGCCAACAGCTCAGAGATGCCAATCTACTACATTTTAATTACATTAACCGCTAACCTATGCATTATTACGGTCACAATAATTGCGATGTACGGTTTTTAAGTGACGTTCCAGTTTTGCCGGATTTCAAGCATCACTGGTAAAAACAGTTGCGCATATCACGTATTGAGTTCTAATCTTTTTATTTCCCATTTATTTCTATTGAAGTAAAGCCGAATTTAATATAATCGTGGTCATACGTGGTCATTCGTGGTTTTTTTCCTAAAACCAAATTGAGATCGTTATACTTAATTATTCGCAGATTCTACCTAAGTACACTATACCACGCCTAAATGTTTACAAACGGTCACTTTTTAACATTTCAAATCCTAGCTTTATACCCAACAGGATTCGCTGCCAGCTGTGAAACTGGCAATGAATTGAATAAAAATAAATAAAATCGCTGAGAATTCGCAAGCACCGTGAACTAGGTATAAAATAAATCACAATTAGATAGAAATACCTAGTAGATTTAGTAATCAAATCTTTACATTAAAACAATTTGTGGCCTGGTATAGTAACTTCTGGATATTACAGTACCTTCACATAACAAACAAAACAAGGTTTGGTTTACACACGTAATAAAATAATTAAGTATTTTATAAATATTCGTGGTCTTCGCGTCACCAATTCGTCGTTTTTGTCATTAATTTATTTAATAAATGCATTTTGGCTTCGCGGACCACTTCGGCTGCTTTCAGGGACAACCTGTGGTCCGCGGACCACCGGTTAAGAACCGCTGCTTTAAACAGACTCGAGAAACGTTTCATCTAAAACTACATTTCATTAAAATACGCCGAGAGGAAACTCGGTATACTTAGTGTAAAACCCAGACGCGGCTATTTTTTTCCTTTGCTGCAACATCTTTTATGTATAAAGCAGTTCATCTTTTTTTATTTACCGGACCGGTAAGTGTTTCGGCGCGTATCTTAAGGGATGTGCGTGTTCCGCTGCTCTAAAAAAAAGGTACAAGATGTTGACGCACCTTATTATAATAAATCCTCGTTTTAAATGCGACAGCTCACCTCGGGAAAAGTTCTCGCCCGAAACTTAGTATTTTAGGGGAGAAAAAGATCTCCGTTGATGTATACAAGCCATTATCATTCGTGAATCGGTTATAATGCTTAAGATTTATGGTCATCCTCTATAGTTAATTTTTTGCTTCATCTGCGTATATTAATAATACGCAGAGGGATATTTTTACTTAGAATTTTTTATAAAATTTTAAATTAATGTATTAAAATATTCTCATCTACGTTGAATTATATGACCTTAATATCAAACTTTCTCTGAAATAAGATCAATAAATTATTAAAAAGATGTCTTAAAGAATAGCTTACAACGTTAAAGACAAAACAGAAAAGAACTACAAAATAACACATTGAAAAGTTTCAATAAAACTGGCAATAATTGAAAATTATATTTCAAAATTAATAAAGCATTTAAAATTATTAAAAAAAAGTACTTGAAATCACTAGAAATCTTTAGAAAATGTCATAAGCCACTAAAGAACAAGCGCTGCAGTTTGTTCTAACAACATGATGACTCAATTGCGTCTACATGGAAGAAATATATTTTAATTTCAGATATATGATAACACATATGAAATTGTTACTAATTTGATAACCGCAATTCTTTGTATATGGATATAACTGGCTATATAGGTTCTAAATGACCTTATCTTATCCTTAATTTCATGTATATTAAAAGAATATCACACCTTAAAAGTCTACTATCAACTACTCATGGCAAAGTGTGCTGGCAAATATTAAGAAACCAAAATGGTGTAATTACAATAATAATGTGACTTAAGTTCATCAAATATAATACATTAACAAAAATTACAAAAAAGAGTGCGAAGTTGAGGATATTTCCTCCTCTACAACACGACATTTTCTTAAAAATCTAAATATCACAGAAACTAGTAAGACTAGGTATGTATACGAAATTCATATATTTAGTTATTTCCTGTTATGTTTAGTTAAACATTTTCTGGTATGTATCCTTTTTTGGTATATGTATATAATATGTGGTATACATAATTTATATAAATTTGTAATTTTTAAATAAATTATTATTATTATTTTAGTTATTATTATTAAAATTAAAAAGAACTTTAGTGGAATTGCATTTAGCAAATAACATTTTACACTCATTTATATTATACCGGGTATCCCGTAAACAGACGCCAATACTAATGATGAAGGGCTTCTGATGACCACCCATAAAGCATAATAAAGACTAGTTGGTAGTAGCGTGGTAGATATTTTGGTAGCACAACGGTCAACGTTGAGTCATGTGGTTCTGTAAGCAAAACGAGCTTGACAAATTATCATATTGCATGGCTTTTCTCTAACATTGATAAAAAAGCAAAATCACAGAATACCAACATATTGCTTATAACTCGGTATAACACATGATTGGCATGAGCCACCATGCTACCCTCTGCGTGAAAGTATACTGGACGACACATTAAGCAATTAAGAGCTTTTATAAAAGTTCAGAATAATGACAGATTCTGACGTATTGGATAAAGAAATACAAAATAACATATCCGCCACCTCCGCCATTTTGGGTTTGAGATACTTTACTTAACTTGTTTTTATTCTGAGATTTGTGTCAGGGGATTTCAAAGTGACCTCTCTTTTCATGGTAATAATTTTCGATAATTATGAGTATTGATTGTAAACTGTACAGACCTTTTGTTGCAATACCTTCGTATGTAATTACAATGTTTTTTTTGTTTTATAAAAAATAAAATTGAAATCCGATACAAACTAAAAAATATATAAAAGTGTCTGGTACACTTGCGTGTGGGCTAATAATATATTATTTAACAAGCACATAATTAAGGATATAGTTCGCGAGCATGAAGTTTATATGCGAGCCGTAGGCGAGCGTGTACCTAACCATGCGGGCGATTATATCCGTTATGTGCATGGGTCTATCCTTCTGTATTTTGCTGTTATTTTTATTGTATAGCACTCTTTCCCATACATAACGTGACATACCCTTCCGATATACATAAGGTGACTACATACCGCTTTTTCACATTTTATCCCTTGTCCCGCGGTGTTTCAAAACTGTGTAGCTATTGTAGGAAGATTTTAAAATTTGTCCAAAAATTCGTTTTCAAGGCGTTCGTTAAAAAGCAGTAACAATATTTTTATTACTGTAGTTAAAATGTTTTCCAAACAAAATTTTTAATTACTCATCATAAATTACATACCACAATAAGTTATAATAATAACTTAATAGGTATTAATAATAATAAAAAGTTAATATTAGTTAATTTGTCAAACTCAAATACCGTCGGCTGAATGTACGTGGCGAACATTTGATTGAAAAGCCAGACGTATTAATTTGGTAAAATTAGCAAAAATAAATAATCAAATCTGTAATAAATAATAATACACATACAGTATTCTAAGAATATGGTTTACATTTTTAATTAACGTTATAATTTGTACTATTTAGCAATTGTGTTCATTTCACCATTTTGCTTTGATAGTGTTTACGAAATAGGTAGAAGTCCGAGGTAAATAAATTTCTCAGTCTTGCTAGCATAATGTTTCTGCCAGTCTTATTGATATATTAGGTTGAAGAAAATCTACGGTTGTAATGTTATACCTAAGAACAATTTATCGACTTATTTGTATTGTTATCATGTCATAGATTAAAACTAAATAAAAATTGCAGCGATAATGTGTAGAATTTTTTAACCTTTTTTTGTAGAATTTTTGATAATTGCTGTCTTTTAGACCGTAACTCTCAACTTGGAATATTTTTCTGTATTATTTAAATCCAGCGAATTAGAACATTTGTTTACCATCTTCTTGGAACTTAAAGTATATCTATTTGGTACAAAAAACGTATATTTGAAGAAATCATGGTCAGGAGGAAGAGTTAAAATTTGCTATGTGAATTATTTAAAAAAAAAGACAAAAGCTAATTAAAGATACAAATAAAGCATAGAAATTTTTTTAAAATCAAAATTCTAAAAGTTTATGCATTAATTGAGGTTTTCAAATCAAATGAGTTTAGAGAAATAATTTTTCTATATAATGTAGTTTTTGTGGACTTAATATATTACAAAAATAGTTGCACAATTTAAATAAATTAGGTCTACCGCAAGATGCCTAACATTTACAATTTCCTTCAAAAAAATACATTCCATTATAATCATTGACGTGTATTATGATGGGGATTACATAGTCACCGATACGTATGCAATGAACTTATTATATGTGAGTCGTAAATAAATATATTTACTCGCGCCTTTTTGCAAAAAATGCTAACAAAAAATGTGCTCAAAGTTTTAAAACATACCTTCTACAAATTTAATCACCCGAATTAACAAAAGAATAAATTACTCCGAAGTTAATACCCAACAAATCCCAAATACGTAGAATTCCGAAACAAACTCAACCCCAAAAAACCGCTGACCTTTCTAATTTGACAGTAACAGGGGTTAGTAATTTTTCAGGCCTAACCACCACGGTATTCCAAACGCGGTAAGTGTGTATTGATCTGGCACTCGTTTCGTGCAGAAAAAAAAGTGTCGCCTCGCCAAACTTTGAAATAGATGATTTATGTGTGTACGTTACTGCGGCCTATAATTTTTCCGCGATCCCTTTCAATCTCCCTTTCTCCCTCCTCGTCCCATTCAAAATTTTATGCCATTGTGAATGTCGTGTTCGAAGCGCACCCCATTGTATTCACGGCTTTTATCATTATCTCCTTAAGAGCTTCCTGGGTACCGTGAAAAAAACGAAATAACAGCCAACAATTTATGCTTAATATTAAGGTGGTGGTTGCGAACTGGGCAGGAAGAGAGTTGTACGGGGTTGAGTAGTGGAAACAATGGGCACGCTGACTCCGGTTACAAGTGAGCACTTAGAACAAATATGTTTTTTATATTTACGGTCGCTACGGTACGCGGAGTAGTATCATTTAGAGTATTTCGCATTGTTTTAATCCCACAATGGCGCCACCCCTTAAAGGTACCCATTGTTGCACGAAGAATCTGTTGAGAAATCGCCTTCCGTGCTCTAGATTTTTTTTTATATAATTTAGACATGGAAGTATTCTGGGAGAGATTCTTGTAGCAAAAAGGAGAAAATGAACGGGTAAAGGTATCGTCAAATTGTTATTGTTTGTTTGGGCACAAAATTTACTTGAGAACACAACGCTTCTGTAAAAATTCATTGGATGAATTAGTGATACTTAACAGATGGTCATTTATGAACAATTATTAAAATTTACAAATAACAAAAAAGAAAAATCTGATGTGGCCAGGCACATGACTTTATCATACAAAATATAAAATTAACAGTTTAGCTGCACGAGAATCTATTTGACTGAGATAAATCGTGTCTGCATTAAAATTATACTAGTTAGCCAGGATTTGACAGATATTTTGATAGTCAATAGTATCAATAGAAGGTATTGTAAAAGCATCAGCATTTGACACTACCTACTGTCATCAGAATAATAGTTGTTTATCTCACAAGTGCCGAAAGTACGGAATAGCGCGACGCGTCACCGATGGCGGAGCGTCGCCGTCGCATGTGAGCGGGTCAAGCTATGTAGTTTTCGGCAGGAGTGACATCAACGTTTTTTGTGTTGCTTTTTGAGAAATAGGTATTTAGAAAAAAATCAAAAATGGTTATTTCCTGAATAGGAAATGTTAGGTTTATACCACTACTACGAAACGTCAAGTTTAAAAAGCTAATTCAAATTCTGCCAGATTTATATTCATTCATGACACTGTAGATGTCACATCCGTACCAACATACTAAAATATAACTACACTCATCGCTATACATTATTTACTTTCTCAATTTATCGTTTTTACAATTAGATATAACAACGGGTTGATATATCTTATCAACAAACAATCAAATTGGTGATCTTATTTTATTTGAATTTTGTATTTTGTGCTTTGCCGCACTAGAGCGGCAACGTTCCATAGCGGTTCTCCAACCTCTGATGAAATCAGCTGTTTTCGAGTGTGACAGCCATAGACATTTCTGCGGTGACAGCACAAAAAATTATTTGTCAAAATTCTGGCTACTATGTATTTTCATATCAGTGCAGATGCGACCGATCTCGATCGAATAGAATTTGCTCTTGCAGCTAAACTATTAATTTTACCAAAAAATGTCATAGGCATAAATTATTCAAAATTTCCTCTACTTTCATTTATTATTTAACTATTTTGACGAAATTGCAGAAATGGCGGCTCATTTGCAAAATCCTTGAAAAAGGCTTAGAATAAACTACCAGTTCCTTTGGACCCTTTTGAACCAAAAGCTTTTCAGCTCTAATTTAGGCCATGAAACTTCTAAATATGAAGTTTCGTCCCGATACCTTTAGTAGTTTCTCCGGAATCGTCGCCACAAAAATCGTTTACACACACACGCACACACAGACACACACACACACACACACACAGACATTTTTTTGTACCTTGGTCAAAAATGTTCAGGGGACCCAAAAAGACCTATTTCCGCTAAAAACTCAATATTTTTTTTTGGCATGATTACAATACTTTATTATACTGCGTATGATAAAGTAAAAAGACGTTCGAATATCAGAAGACACAAATAGGTATTACATTCTGACCACATCATATTGAAACTGAATGTAGCGAATGTAACGTGTGTGTTATGATGTGCCTGTTTCTTTTGTGTAGCATAATTTTTGACAGCTAACGATGACAATCTAATTCATGAAACCGGTAAATATAATATCTTATCTTATATTACTTTTATCAATGTCCCTACGATAGCTAGCAGACCATGAGCCTTTTAATATTATCTCCGATAGTCGGCACCTTAAAAATATATGCTGTAACTTTGGAGGGGTTACAGTTTGCACAAAAGAACTTTCAATCTTTCTCTAATCTTAATAAAAAGTCGCTAAGTAGTTGATGAGGCTTTTAATACAAATCTTGCATACCGGTTTCGAGATTTCCTCGTCTTCAGTGCCAAACTATAATCAAACATCGTCATAATTAAGTAAAGTACATATCGACCTAACCTAACTAATCTTACCGTCGAGTTTTTAACATTTGTTCTTAGAAATTGATGGTTTGTACTTCTTTCTGTCCATGTCTAATGGCATTCTTTGTATCACATTGAACGTTACCACACGCATATTTACAAATCACACACTTTAAAAAGACAACACATTTAAATTTGTTTTAACTATCATTAACTATATCGTCAAGATGTCAAGCACGAAAAATTGCAAAATGTCAGGTCGGTAAGTTCGGTTTCGTCAGTTGGTTTATTCGGCAATTCTCGCTATTTGCACTAGGTGTCGTGCACTCCGGGTAGTATTTTTAAATATGGCATAAATAAGCGTTGGTTTCTAAATTCGGTGACTTCATTAAGCAATTCTCTTGAATTTATCATCTTACCTCGCTCTATCTCCATTTCTTCCAAGATGTTCATCTTATTTGACTTTTTTATGTTGTGTAGCAATTTGATGTTTCTTATATTGGACGTGTGATGGTTTTCTTTAAGATGTTGTCCAAATGCTGAAGTGCCGTTTTTATTATTTATATGTTCCCTGTATCTTGTTGCCAAGTTACGTTCAGTTTGGCCGATGTAGTAGCTTGTGCAGTCCGAACATTGTATACGGTATATCCCACTTCTCAATGTATAATCATGTCTGTATTTATTGTTTAACAGGAAATTGCCCATCCTAGTGTCCGTCCTATCCTATATGCCGTCGATAGATTATATTGTCTGAGTGCGGTTTCTATATTTTTTAACGATGTTGTATGGAAATTCATAACTAGGTATTCGTTGTTAGTCCTGTAGTTTGGGTAAATCATTTTCATTAAATTGATGTTGTGGATGCTGTTGTATACTTGTTTGATAATGTGTTTCTAAATTGACAAGACGGGCAAGGCAAGAAGGCAAGAAGGCAAGAAGGCAAGACGGCACCACCGCTACAAAAAAATGCAAGTACCAAGCAAAAAAGCAACGAACGTTAGGTTATTTTATTACTTACCTTACTATTTTGTATCATAAATACAAATCAACATCCCAAAAAATTAAGGTTAAATATTTTTGACATGTAACATCAGTAAGGATAGGGTATCTGTACGGGAAAGCAATACGCGACGTGATAGAAAAGAATTATTAAAAATTGAAAGGTGTACGTTTGGACAAGGTTAAAAACAGAATCAAGATATAATATCCAGTCTGTCAAATCATATCTCATCACCAAACATCTATATTTTTGCTTTTTACGTTCTTCATGATCATTTTACAGTGACATTTTACATCTTAGATACCGTACATAGATGCCGATCTTAGATACAAAACCACTGTAGGACATAAACTTTGTGTACCACGGGCATTACTTGATGTTTATACCCTCGGGCGACTTAAATAGCCCTCGGTCACCCTCGGGGCATAAACATCCATGTAATGCGCTTGGTACATAAATAACTATTAGAACATTCACATAATGCATGTATTTGGTTGCGTGTTGGATTTTTCTAACATTATGGAATTACGGAAAATTACATTTAGAAAATTTGGTTCTTGGTTTACTTGTGCAGAACAAAAAAATGCCGAAAACTGTTTAATTAGGTCAACTATTAATTAAAATTGGGTGTGTTGGTACCCACACACTATATCTGAATAATTTTTTCTCAATTACAAGAATCTCAAGAATATTATGTACTTTCTTAATATTGTCAAAAATTTAAAAAAAAAATACAAGCATTTCCAAACGTACAACAAAATGCGGCTCGAAACATTACAAAGGTCTCTGTTTTCTTGTTCTTTAATTAATTTTTTTTAAGATACAAAATTTGTTAGCTTCCGTTTATTTTTATTTTTGTTTGTAGGTCTGACCAAATACATTTGCCACTTTTTTTTCTAAAACCTGAATTTGAAAATTTTTAGTTGTGGCAATTTTTTATATTGCGTCTTTCAGCCCACTTTCAGCTTGTCAAGTGCTAAAAATAAACAAGGAAAATATTTTTTTTTGTTCCTGCGTTGGAACCGATCTATGAAACTTGTATGGCAAATTTTGATTCATTATTATGCTTTACGGTCATTATGCGGCATTATGCTTTACGAACAACTAAAACACTAATGATACCACATACGACCAAAGTTCAATATTGACACTCTGCACGTAGGTACTATATTGCGAAAATCAAAAATGTTATCATAAATTTCTGCTGGTAGGATTATGTTGTGATTTTTGTTTCTTGGTTATCGTCATACAATGAGCTCATATAACCCGGTGATTGTTTTATAAACCATATGATTTAGAAATATTTTTGAAAAAGAACTTAACAAATACAATAAATTATTTAATCATTAAATTCTTCACAAAGGCTAATTAATGGTAAACTATTTTTATTGTTGTTGCCCACAATCTCAAAAGTAGTGATTTTTTTAAAGTGTTTTATCATTTTGTTTGGTAGATAGAACGTTTCAATCATGCTGTTGTTAATATATTATTGTTATGTTATTTCCGTTACCTACAGTGTTATGTCATTTAATAGAACTTAATTAAAAAAAAAGTTAATAATGAACAAACTTGCAGATACTTTATGATTAGAACTGCAGATACCGCATGCAATAGAAACTACCGATCGGACATCGATGTGAATCCGAGAACTAATTTATTGTCGGATGAAATTTGTAATTACGCGTTCGCACGGTGAGTGTGCGTCCATGTAAATAAGTAAGTTTGGGCCATCCGTAGTGCGATCGTACGTTCCGCTGTACCGTTACATTTGTTCCGAAATTGACCAAAACCTAATTTCTGGCACGTCAGTACGTAACTGCATGAATCCGACGTAACTCCTATTGAAAGTTGTACTCCCAGATCAAATTAGGTTGCGATACAATAGAGTGTGTCGCGCGAATTCGTGGCGGCAACTGCAACGGATCGCTATCCGTACTGACAGCAGCGATGAAGTTGCAAATCGAACGCCTGTAAAATACGAATGACGCTTTTATTACCTGATATAACTTTTATCTACGACTCACATGTAATAAGTTCATTGCACACGTATCTATGACTATATAATCCCCATCATGATACACGCTAATGATTGTAATTACACTAGCGTTGTACAATAATGACAGTTCGTTGAAATAATGACTTCATTATTTGAACGAACTGTCATCATTATATAACGCTAGTGTCAAAGTCTGTCAAAGCCTAGGTGGATGACAGTTATGTGACAGTTCGCCTCGCCATCATTGACACATACATTTACAACATTTGATATAAAATGGAATTCATAGTCGTAGATACAACGTCGTAGTCGACTCGCACACAACGGATTAGTATTTTCTATTGTGGTGATAAACGTAAACAAACTGCTTCGTCCGTCAAAGCTGGAAAGCTCATCCAGAAGTTAGTATTATTATTACTTTGAGTTCAGAATTGACACATTGTAACACTGTTTTCGGAACTGTAACACTGTTTAACTAACTTTTAGGTTTGTGAAATTGGTTGCAAGGACGGTAAACGTCAAACGTAAAAACCCAACATAAATAATTTTTTTGTGGAGATTACAACGAACACAGTGGCCATTTTTTAAAGAAAAAAATATAACCAGAATTTGTTTCTATTTATTGTGAGTCACTTGATCTTGTCGCATTAAAGCAATAGCCTCCTAATACAGTCGATGAACAACAGGACTACATTTACATGATTACACTATCACGATTACGATTACTGTCGCGGTATTGTATGTGCGCTATAACTTATACTGAATATAAGCTTACACGTAGCAAGCTATAGTACATCTAGTGTTGAGGATTTCTTAGTGTATATGTCGTAGGCAAACAGTTCTTGCAAAAGTCTTTTGCCGAGGCAAAAGCTATTTGCCTTGGCAAATAGATATTGAGTCTGCATTCGTCTCACAACGGTCTTGGCAAATACATTTGCCTAGGCAAGTAGCTTTAAAAATATAAATAAAAGTTTCCAAGAGGTTTTGCCTAGGCAGAATCCTTTTGCCTAAACTAACCATTTGCCTACGATATATACATACAACATATATCGTTTTCGGTAACATTTTGGACATAATTCTGGTCGCGTCTCCAAAAATACGTTTTTTGTACGTAGCCTCTAAATTTGTCTTAGTTCTGGTGGTAGCCTCAATATAGCCAGAACGATAAAATTTATGCAAACTAAATGACGCAAAGCAGAAAAAATAGCATATTACTCTTGTTTTATAAGACATCTTGGTGCATTCGTTGGTTGTTAATAGTATATTATTCTATGAGCAAGTAATGTAAGCAATTTCTCACGAGAACGAAGTTTGCAGCACGAGCCGTAGGCGAGTGCAAAGCGTTCGAGTGAGAAATTGCCATTACTTGCGAATGGAATACTATACTTTTTCTACGACCATGCAACGAAATCTTATAAATTAATTTTTGTGCATATAGGTACAGCTGTATGTCACTATGACGGTTTACAGGATTTTGACAGATTAAAATTGTTTGGTGCGCCTTGTCACTTAGCGACGTTGTCAATGCCTTGACATTGTCGCTAAGCAGTGTATCAACAATTTGGAAATGAAAAATCCAGAGCTGTGATTGGTTCTAAAGCCGTGAGGAATGAAATATTTCTCACTACTGGCGGGGTATGAGGAGCCAGGAATGAAATATTTGTCATGTGTGTGGGGAATGGTTAGTATTACTTATCATAAATTGCCATGATAATGAATGCATTCCTCAATAGGAGTAGAAAAAAAGGTTTATACAAATTGTCTATATAACCAATTAAGTTTACCGTTAAGTAAACAAGTACAAGTATAAAAGGAGAAGTATAATATTTAAAACTAGGCTAGTAACGAAAGTGACGTTTGCGGATGCGAATGCGGATGCGAAAAGGCGAAATGGTCAAATTCCGCGGAAGCAGAAGTGAAACCGGAAGTAAAATATCAAACTGCAAGAAAACGAAACAAAAACGATTTTATTAAAAAACACGAACACAATAGTCTACATTGGTAACGAAACAAAACAAGCACAGTCAGTCGCAAAAGTCTACATGAAAATGAGAAGTACAAGAACATATAAAATTAAATTATACAAGAAAATATATTTATTATAGCCATTTGTTTATAAATGATATCTACTTACAAAAGAAATACATTTTTTCCACCTATTTCAACTAACATATTCAAATTTGTAATTTCTATGAATAATCTCACAAAAGTTTTTGTACAGTAATATTCTTTGTATATAACGTGTTCCACCTGAAAAAACTGAAAGGACTATGTTGTATAAGGTGTTGTATATGTTAAATAAGGTAATGTTTTAGATGGGATTTATTTGGGTTTAGAAGAGTTACGATATGATGACTCACACGACCCCAGCGCCGTTGTTCATGTTGATGCCCATGTCACATCCTTGCTTCAAGTCTTATTAAAGATAAGGTGACAATTGAAAATTGCAATGCAAAAAAATGCTGGTTGAAATGTCCACCATGTCCAGCAATTTAGTCATCAAAGATATAGAAAAAATGATTAAACTAATACAGTTCTTCATCTTCGTTCATCAGGATAGTAAACATTTTTTTTTTCTTTCAATCTTTTTGTTCCTGTCCCGAAGGGTTAGGAAATAGATTGTATAGGACGAAGATTTTTCGGTAGATTACGGTCATTATTCTCATTATTTTGAACAAAACGAAGTCGACATTTAAAAATAAAAATGCACTTTTTGATTAATTTAGAAAAAATTATGCTATATGATAGATTTATTTAAGTAGGCAAAAAGAAATATTCAATCTTGGACTTATAGTGGCGTACCACTTCCTTTTATTGAAGTTTTCACACTTTTCCCAGTAAGACAATACCATTTTCCCTCATTATGTCAAATTTTGTTTTTGGAATCAAAAATTTAATATTGAAATTGATAATTTTGGTAAAGAATGAAGTGTTCAAAATCCAAAACAGTTTACACATTTGCGTTCAAAAATTCAAATCTCAAAATAACAGCCAAAATGCTTCCAAACGCAGGAAAATTACTACCCAAGGGTTTCAGGTTTGCTGATTTCGAATTCAAGAATTCTAATTTTGGCCTCCATATACAAACGTTTTAAGACTATAAGAGTCCAAAGTATTTTGTCGCCTAAAATTACAAAATTACCTTTTGAGTAAACCTGTATAATCCATTACATCTCCACGTTTCGATTATTCTAGCAATTCAGCAAAACACTTTACTGTTTACTGCAGGAAGCGAAGAGAACGATGATGCCCGCCAATATAACAAAGATTTTATTGTCATCTTGATGGTGATTGCGGCCGATCAAATCTGATTAAATGAAAGTTAAATCTCGAAGGTTTGTTTTGTACCGAAACAGAGCGAGTAGGCGGGTGTTGTGTGTTTTGTCCATTCGCGTCCTTAATGGTCTATTTTGTAATCCATAAAGCAAATAAAGATAGGATTGGGGCGTGCACTTGATGTTTCGGTCAATATTGTCTCGGAGGGGTTTATAACGGTGCAGGGGCGACTGCGATTGAAATTGATCATATTGTACGAAATAGACGAAAAGCGGACGACTGGAAATGTCTATCGTACTTATCATTTCAGTTGTGACAAGATAACATGTCATGTCCAGTACAAAACTGTTTGCTGTATTGTATATTAGCATGTCTGTTTATACAAAATACCCTTTTATGTTATCTATATTGTAGAATTTCACGAAAATGGTCAATATATTCAATTGAGGAAGGAGGAGAAATTCTAACGTTTTGAAATGACACTACTATAGATGCGAGTTGAAACCCAGTCAATATCTGAAGAACAACTTTTAATTCCAAAAAATGAAGCGCATTGGATTTAGTTGATTATTTATTCTTTGTTTGTGAATCTAGACAAATGAAATTGGTGCTAGTAAACGGTGAAATAGTGGTAAAATAGTAAACGCTTATGTTAATGTCCAACTAAGGATTGAATTTGAAATAAAACATCCCAGAAAATCCAAATTACAAAATTTCTCCTAAGTACACAATACATTCGATCGTCTATTTTGTTCTGGCACAAAAAGTAACAATGGTAAAATGGTAAAAGTTATTAACCTAGACCTTCCTCTAATAGACCATTATGATTTATGAGGCGCAAGTGGTAATTTTCTTTAAATTAGCAAAAAAACTTTAAAGGCCAATTTAAAAAAATTAAATAGAAAAAATCTTCAATTCGAGAAATCGTCACATTCAAAGGGGTATTTCCATGGGCATATCCAGCATAAAAGGGAAGGAGGGGCAGCTTACTAAATTTAACTTGCTCTATGGGTAATTTGATCAGACGTCCCGATTTTGGCGGGATAGTCCCGATTTTCCACGCTTTTTGAGAAAATCTTCAAATTTTGTGATAAAAAGCAGAACATTTCTATTGTTGTATTTTAAAACAATATTTTGGTGTCGCTATTGGCCGTGTGATTTTGGTGACAGGGTGAAATTAGTGACTTTTTACAAAGAAAAATATAAATTACTTGCCAATATTATTCTTAGATAAGCGTATCAACAACAAGATACAGCTGAATGATTATAAAACAGTTCATTTCTGCATGTTAAGAAAATTCGATTAAAAAGGCAGACGCAGACACAATGAAGTCGTATATGCATTAAAGTTTGTGTGCATCTTTATTAAGTCATGGCAACAATTACATCACTGTCATTTGGTGTTAATAGACCTGCCATAACGTCGCAAAAATTACTCAAAAACTGTAGTATGTTTGAATGTTCCGAGTATAATGTCTTTGCTATTATTTTAATCTTTTCATAAACTGTCAATCTTTAAATCCAATGAAAACAAGAGGGATAATATATAAAAAGAGCCGGAATCTGGCAAAAGAATTAAGAATTAAGTATTTTGTAACCATTGAATTAGAACATTTGTTTACTATTCTAAGTTACTAATATGATGACATACTGGCTTTATATTACTTCCTGACAGTATGCCGTTAAAAAAAATTCAATTATAATTTGTTCACTATCTTCGTTAAAATTTATCCTATGAAGTAAATAATTAATCTTTCTTCATGGTGTCACCACCATTTTAGCGTTTAGGTGATTCCTTGATAGTAAATCTTACACAGAGTTGAATTTAGTTTAACTTAAATAAAAAAGTAGTTTCAGTAGAGGCAAAAATATTTATTCCTGGATAAAAATATAGTTCTTAGAACGTATAATTTTTAATAAATAAAAGTTTAAATATTTACAATTTAACCTTCTAATGTAAAACTCGGTATTTACGTATAAAATTTACTATACATTTTCAGTTTCAATGCAAAAATCACGCATTTTTAGCCAGTTAACCAACAAATTTTACGTAGAACACGCCAACCTGTGTTCACCATTAAATTTAGATTTAAAACAAAAAGACAATTGCTTCTATCAATGTAATGTTTGTAAGGAACTACATATTTATTTTTTCAAATAATTATTTATTCAAAAGATTGAAAAATCTTTATCAGCAATGAATTTACCTTTTTAACATGGACACATTCCAACCACAAATATTTAATTAATTGAAATAAATATAGCAAAATAATTAATCTCTTCAAGAAAACAATGTAGAGTGTTCAATTTAATATTTTTGATGTTTTGATCAATCATGTTTTGATTCTGAACAATTATTACTAGTAATTTTTCGATAAAAAAAAATCCTTAAAGTAATTTCTTGGTTTTTGCGCTTTATTTTCCCATTACAAGGTGCTTTGCATTTAAAGAAGACAATTGTTTTATTGGCAGTAAATAGATATATGTTCTATATTTTAAAGAAAATATTACTAAAATTGGACAAAAATAGAAAAATGAAGGTGTTACACTCTTAAATGGGACACACTGTATACTGTTAAAGAGGTTTTGCTTAACTATGCTCTACCTAATACTTTTAGATATAGTACTGTAGAATTGGCATGGCACATATCCATTACCAGAGCTTCCGACATATGTATGTATATTTATACAAAATACCATTTTATGTCATCAATATTGAAGCGTTCGAAAATAAATTCCCAATGTGTGGGATTTCCGCTAGACGGTGAAAAGTTCGCACGTTTGAAATCACGTTTTGAAATAATAGTGGAGAAGCGTATGGAGAACTGCCAATCTTTGAAGATCTATTTTGGATCCGCGGAATAAGCGGTGTTTATACCGCGGTATGTCGACGGGTCACGGTTTTATATAATTCAGGACTAGTTACGAAAACAGCTTAGCAATTATTTTTTACAGGAACGAGTCCCTGAACGAAGTTAATCATTAAATAGTGTACGGAGTAGTGCTCATTAAACGCGAAACACGATTAGTGGGTAATATATGATATTTATGACTCATTTTTACCTCTAATTTATATCACATAGCATTTTTTTGTAGTTGTAAGAAATGTAGAGGTAGAAAGAGGTATAGTTATAAAATTGTAGAAGAATTCCTGAGCATACTTCCAAATTTGGCTGCATTTGCAAAAATAATTTCCTGCAAAAAAATATTCAAAATTGGTATTACCTATTGAATTTAGTTCTTTGTAGTTTTTTTTTTTTTCGGTACCGACAAATTAACAATTTTTATGACCTGAAAAACAATTACGGTAATCTTTCTTTCCTTATTTATAATACAAAATTTTTACGGCTACCAAGTTTAGGTGGAATAAAATTAAGCGGATTATTATAACAAACAAAATATAGATTGAGTGCGTAAAGTATGGAAACATTGAAAACACATTTGTATGTAATCAATTTCCGATCTTCAAATGTTAGCTTATGAAGTTATCGACATTTTTTGAATGGCAACCCAATAGTTTTCCTAGTGATTTTGGTAGGGCTTTTAATTGTCTTACATGAAAATGGAAGATGCAGTTTGTAAGTCATATATAAAAATGCGTTATAGATACAATTACTTGCCCTGAAAACAAATCCTGACTTATTAATTTCCTATCACGTAAGGTTTGCTGAAAAATGTGGTTAAAAGTCAAAGAACGGTGAAAAGGGAAAAAAAATCTGAACGCTTGTTCAAAAAGGTTTTCTTATGTGTAGAATCCATAAAATATACAACACAAACTGCAATAATCTGACTACCTTTCAAGCCTAGATTCATATTAATAAAAATCGCCTATTCGAATTCAATTTGCTAAAGAAATTCATCAATTTTCAATTATCCTTTTCTCGAAAATTTTCTTATGCAAGGCATTAAAATTTGAATGTCACAAAAAATAAGGTAATCAGTTCTAAAAATTTACAAAAAGTTATATTAGCGTTTGTTCAGTCCGCATTCTTATCCAGTGCGAAAGAAGTTTTAAATATGCCTTGAAGCTACCTGATTATCAGAATCTATTGATAAGATTAAAAATACTGAAATATAATTTCAATGTTGTCAAATTTCCACACATTGACTGACACCTACCATGAAGGTAAAAAAAAATCTGATGTGGCCAGGCACATGAGTTTATCATACAATATATAAAATTAATAGTTTAGCTTCATGAGATTCTATTTGTTCGACATCGATCGTGTCTGCATTAAAATAAAACGAGTTAGCCAGGATTTTATAGATATTTTGATAATATTGACAGTAGGTTGTAAAAAAATCAGCGTTTGACACTACCTACTGTCATGAAAATAATTGTCAAATGCCAACTAGTTTTAATGCAGATACGATCTCGATCAAATAGGATTTGCTCATACAGCTAAACTATTAATTTTACCAAAGAAATTTATAGATATAAATTATACAAAATTTCCTCTACTTTAATTAATTAATAAACTATTTTGACGAAATTACAGAAATGGCGGCTCATTTGCAAAATCCTTGAAAAATTCTTAGAGGAAGCATCCCGTTCCTTTGGACTCTTTTGAACAGAAAGCTTTTCAGCTCTAAGTTTGGTCATAAAACTTCTAAATATGAACTATTTCCGCTAAAATCTCAATTTTTTCGGCACGATTACAATACTTTATCATACTATGTATGATAATGTAATAAAAAAATCATTAATAAGCTTATAATTCTCTTTCTCAACATATAATATAAAAACTAAAGGTAAATACCTACAAACTATGTCTGTCAATGTAAACTTAAACAGAATAATCAGCTGACAGTAAATTATTTAATTTCGGAAAGATGGTAATTACGTTTTTGTAGATAACAAAGAATCATTACCGTATGAAAAATTCATACTGATGACAACTTACAAAAAAGAACTAAGAGCCATTAAACAGGTGTATTTGTTTTCAGAAATTAATGACGGTAATTTGTACGATAATCACCGTATTTCACCGCTCGTAATGTCTATATCTAAAAATATATTTGTTGGTCCTGAAACTACGCACCAAACTGGGTTAAATTTACGCGCCTTAATTTTGACGGCTCCATCGGGTGCTGTAAAAGTTGGTGTATTGCTAGTTAGATTTTAGAGCGCTGGAGTGCAGCACTGCAGCTATAATTCAATACCAGTCTTCTTTTGTGGACATTATCGACCTACGTATAATTACAAAATGACCTGCAAGTACGACGACGACGAACGTCGCGACGCCCCGCTTCCGCATCAAAATAATTTATGCATTGGAAAGTCGAGAAATCATCAACGTTAGGTAATGTACTTCAGACGAAGGCTCGATATTTTTGTAGGGATCCATTAATTGGCTTAAGTTTTATAATTTTGGTGTGATAAAAAAATAATGATAATAAAAATAGTATAATAAATTATTAATTACCACTATAAATACCTAATTAAGAAACAAATAGTTTTTCTTGCCTTTGCTATTGCAGTCTTGCTTTTAGAAAGTAAATATCATTTTGAGTGAAACGTTTCACCTAGACAGCAGTAACAACTAAATTTAAGGTAACGTTTGTTGAGAATAAGAGTTGCCCCACATTTTTCTGGACGTAGGAATTTTAGAAATAAAAAGCAGGGTTTTTGTAACTCATTACTTACTTTGCCCCAATAAGTGTTTAGGAAAGAAGCTAGTTCACTACATATTTACAAAGACATAATGAATTTAAATTGTCAAGAAATAACACAAATTTGCTCCTATTTATTAAAAAAAAACACATGACAATTCTTTAAGTAGGCTCAGATGAAACCTTAAACGTTAAACTTTAGCACATGGCTATTTCATAGCTTCAGTGCTCATAGCCTCAGTTATGAAAGTATAGAAACAAGAAAATTTCTGAGACGAATTCTTATTTAAAAGAGTTCTTCGAACACGTCGATTTTTTACTATAAACTTACCCATATTTGTATCTAAGATTCAATTTTCGACCTTCAGTTGTTTCTGGCTTATGACGTCATCAACATTTTTCTAATGGCAGCCGAATTTTTCTCAGTGATTTTGGTAGAGCTTTTTATTTTCTTAATGGTAGAGGAAATATTTTAACAATGGCAAAATTGCAAAATATTGATAACGTTGGGGAACATGGAGTTTCTAGATGGAATATAAAAATGCGTTTTGGGTAGAATTATTTGCCCTGAAGACGAATCTGTGCTCAACAATTTCCTTTAACGTAAGTTTTTCAGAAAGTGAGTTCAACCAGCCAAACTCAAACTTCTAGAAACCTCATAACGGTATCATTGTAGATATTTTTGGGCATTTACAGCTATTGTTCATGTGGTGTGCGTGCACGTCCATAAAATAAACAACAAAAATTCGGATGTGGCCAGACACATGACTTTATCATACTATTTATAAATTAATAGTAAATGAGATTCTAATTGATCGAGATCGGTCGTATCTGCATTAAAATAAAGCTAGTTATTTGCCAGGATTTGAAAGATATATTAATACAAAAAAGGTGGTCGGATTCCTTTTTTTGTTTTACTTTAGCCATCGCTACATGTTTCGTATTCTACTGGGCACTTCTTCAAGCGCTGTAGGATATGAGATATAAATTACACAATTGACAATGAAATCAAGCACCAAAAACTCAATTGTAGAAACTTACATTTTGTCAGTAACTTGTCAGTAACTAAGCTTTGCAGATCTCCTGGACTGGTGAAAAGGTTATGTGAAGTTGATTCGAATAGTAGTCCATTTTCAAAGGTTTTAGTATAAAGGGATATTGAAACACCTCTTAATCCTTTGATGAGTTTATTTATATTTTAGTTTAAGTAAAAAGTAAAGTTTTGTTTAAGTAAAAAGTTTGCATTTTAGATGTTTATAAGCGCTATTACTCCGAATATTTGACAATAACCCTTGCTTTTTTAAGGTATGAATACAGAAATAAGTGGTTTTATTAATCGATGAGCTACTGTATATAGAGTGTTTTGTAGCTAATATGATATATAACACACAGACAAATAAATATTTCACTCAAACATTCCATGCAAGTAAATCATTAGTTTGCTATACCGCAAGGAGATGTTTTCTCAAGATGAGAATAAAGGGATATCGATATGATTAAAGTACAAATAAGAATTCTTAAATCAAAGAAAATGCTCTCTAATTTTAGAATATACTTCGCTGTGTGAAGGCTGTGTATTATACTTAATCAATTAAATTTGGAGTGTTAGTAGACAAAAATGTAATTTTGAGATTATAGAGGTTAGTTTTCCGATTTTCCGTTTTTTCCGGAATGGACGAAATAATATATATTTTAAATGATTTTATATAGCGTTTGCAGTATTTTTAGTTTGGATAATATTTTGGACACAAAAACCAAATCTATTGTCATTTCTTATAGACAATTTTGTTTGTTAATCTAGGTCAGGGGTTCTCAACCAGTGGTACGCGAAGGACTTCCAGGTGGTACACGAAAGGCACCAAACTTTATGGGTAAAATCATATTTATTTTGATGATAATGTTTGACCAGAAATTATAAGGGCACAATTAAATTATATTCCATTATTAAATGGTGCCATATACAGATGTATTGCTAAAATGGCAGATTGTGTAAAAGAAAGTGTAGTTAAAAAGGCAAAACAAAGTAAATATTTCACACTACATTTAGATGAAAGTACCGACATAAGTTATTTTGATCAATTGTCAATCTTTAACTGATTTGAGGTTGAAGAGGAAATTGCAGAGGAATATTTATTTTAGGAATCTCTGCCCGAGAGAAAAACTCGTGATAAATTTTAATAATTGTATGTTTAATAATTCCATTCCATGGAAGAAATTTATTGTTATCTGCACTGATGGAGCTCGGGCTTTAACAGAAAAGAATCGCGTCCCTCATACAAAAATTAAAACAGTTGCTCCAGAAGCTTAATTCACTCACTGCAAAATCCATCGTGATTTTCTAGTAGTAAAATCTATACCAGACAGACTAAAAACAGTTTTGGATCAAGCAGTAAAAAGATAACATTGTCTCTTCGTACTTAAGTCAGAAGTTCAAGTTTTCCATGCAGAAGCTAATTTTGACTTCAAATATTGTTTCATGAGATGAATTGTGGATGGTCCGGTTGGCAAATTTATCTGATATTTTGGAAAGTTGAATAAGTTGTAGTTTATTGTCAGCACTTTGTTGTCCTTGTGGCTTTGTTGAAAAAATCATTATCATAATAACCAAGTTTAACAGTTATTTTCCAGAAAACTATGACAATTAAAATTGGATCAGTACTCCAAAAACTATGAGTATACCAGATAACTCCACTGCCAAAGAAAAAAAATAAAAAAAAAATAAAGAGGAAGATTTATTTTAAAGAAATTGCAGATTAAGATATTAGATTTTTAATGCCTTTTTGCACCATCAATTTATGTCAAATATAGTTCAATATTAATAATAGTTCAATAGTTCAATATTAATTTAAAGGACAAACATACGGCAAAATTAATTATTGAGGCAAATGTGAGTTTGAAACTAACTTTCACCGAGCATGAAATAAATAAAAATGGGTTTAGCAAAACCATCCCAGTCGCATCAATATTTAAATTATTTTATATTACTTCAATGTAAGTGATGTTTTTACTTTGCTTTTGTATACCAAATGACGTTTTGTTATATAATTGTTTCTTGTTAGACTATTGCCTTGTTAGAACTTTTTTATTTTTTTTCTAAATAAACTGTCGTTAAAAAGTTATTATTTTGGTGCAAAATAATACGTAGGTATGTATATTTAAAATCTGATATAAACATTTTTCATTTATGTACGTATCAATATGCATTTTTGTATAAACGTTGGTGGTACGGAGAAATTTGAATATTTTTTATGTGGTATACGGAACCTAAAAGGTTAAGGACCCCTGATCTAGGTGGTTATAAACTTGAAAAAGGTTTTTTCATGTTTGGCTAGTTTACCCATGACGCCCCTTGAAATGACGATTTGGCTAGACATCATAAGGGCGAACTTTAATTACCTTGATGAAATATTTTATTTTCTAAAGATGCACAATTCTCCTGAAATATTAAAATATAGTCGTCACCAATTATTATAAACCAATATTATAGAAACGCGCAGGATATACCTACAAAGGTTTAATTAATAATTGTACGGTTGCCGGTAGGCCCTTTCCAAAACAATACGTTTTCGGTAACCTTTTTAACGATTAATTTAATAGCGGTGCGCTAATGTACGGATGAGTGGAGTAAAACAATGTTTTGTTGCAATCCAGAGCACTCATAATTGAATTAGTTCGAACATGAACTCAACTGCGGCCACTGGACCGTGAAAAAGTTGAATTGCCTTTAAATTCTGCGCCGGTTGAACGCTATAATTGTTATTTTGGAAAAGCAATAGCTATTAGCGAGCATTAGTTATGCATTTAAAAGTGGCTAATTGCAAATAATTCATTGTGAATATGTGAGCACTAATTTTATATTATAATTTGATCGAATATTATGGCAATAATGTAATAATTCTATAATACTACGTCCCGCATACATATACAGTAAAATGCATTTATTTCCAATATAGATTCCCAAAAATAATTCAATAATGTACTATATATTATATATTTTATGCATATATACATACAGATGGAGACTAATAGGCTGCGACAGTAAAACCTATTTGGATTAACGCTATTGTTGAATTCCTTCCTTTTTAGAGGGTTATAAAATTCGTTTGTTTCTTCGGATTATAAGATAACGACACTGATTGCGAAAAATAATTGTTCGACTGGGAATGGTAGGCAATAACAGCCTGAAACGTTAAACTGAAGTAAGTAAAGTAACCTAAATAACATGTTTACTCAGTGAACGTATGTAGAACTATAAAACTATCAAAATTGGTTACGTATATAGTATCATAAAAACGGCAGCACGCTTTCTCTCTGATTGTTAGTTTCTCTTGTTGAAACTTCATGTAATGCGGATAAAATGCCTTTATTAGAGGAATGGTTAGACGACTGAAATGTTTTTCCAATCTTCTAAATACTGTATCGAAAAGGCTCTTTTCTACAGAGCACAATTCATTGCGAAAAACAGAAAACATACGACTTGGATATATTTTCAATTCGTTTGGAGCAAATAAATATTTATAATATTTATGAGTGCTAGAAATTAAATAAACAAACAGTTATTTCGAGTACCTATCATATAATTTTTCTACAAACGTTTTGAAACTATATTAGAATGCAAAATAACATGAATGGAATACCACAGATTATTGACACTTGTCAGTGATACTTTTTTGTCGTTTTAGCACGACTACTAGAATTTATCATTTTAATACTGAGTTGTATTGGGCCGTTTTTACAATTAAGCAAACATGCAGAACCAGTTAAATACGCATTATTTGAGATACGCAAGTAAAATTTGCTTTTACCACACCTTGAAATCTTTGTTCTACATGTAAAATAAGATAGATACTTTTGATAAAAACAAAATTTGAGTTTGATACAATCAACGTAAAAATTGATTTTGTTCTTAAAACAGTAGATTTTACACAAAAGTCTGCTAGTACGTTATTATGTGAAAAAATACATACATTTCAAAAAGTATTAATTATTATTATGTAAAGTATTAGGGTAGGATTTTTTTGTAGTGTACGTTGAGTCTTGGTATTCGAAAATCATTAAAATTATCATCAAGAAGCCCAATAGGATTTGGATTTCAAGCAAAACCCGGTAAATCCAAATTAAAATTGTTTATATAGACAATAAAGAACTCAGTGGCTTTCAGATTTATCTACCGGGGTGATTCTGTATGAAAAAATAATGATAGTTTGCTATATAAACGTATGTCCGCAAATGCTTCGTTTTCTGTGATACGGGGTGTTAAATTTTTTCTTAAAAACTGACGATTGAAATCTTGTGTCACGTCTGAGGGAGGTCATTTACAAAAGTTTTTGTAGCTTTGCGCCTGTTTAAAACTTTATTAGTGTTATTTTCTGTTATTGTTTTAGTTTAATGTTATTAAACAGTTATTAAACAGTTCTTTCAAAAAATTGAGATCATTAAGAAGATTTATTTTTTTGCTTATTTTTTGCCCCCTACGAAAAAAGGCAGAGAGAGATTTTTTGTCATAAATTGAACGAGGAATTCCAGAATGATTTTTAATTTGAAATATCCCAGTGGCGTACCACTTTTTCGTACCACTTTGTTTGTCGCACTTATTTACTAACACCCTGTATATCTGGACTATAACTTTTCAAGGAATAAAATTTGGAGATTGTTTTTGGGGATTTGTGACATTGTGTGAAACGTGGATTTTACGGGGGTATATATTTACTTGCATATTTCTCATATTTTCTTATATTGTATATACATGGTCATAAAGTGATGCATTTAATGGTCTATGTTTAATATGTTTGTAGACAAAAATATGTAAACTGGACTACATAAACAGGGTTTATGTGCGAAAACACGTTAGTAACAACTCAGCTGGTAAGATAGCTACCACTCTCAAAACCTCAAAATCGACTTTAAAAACAACAATTTGTGTAAGTACTAATTACACCAACAAAAATATATTTGTATGTACAACATACCAATAATACCGAAGTGTCATATTAAAACACTAATCTGTCTGTGTAAAAATTATTAAAAGGAAAAAAAGTAAAGATGTAATTTATGAGTCGTGGATAAAATATCGCATTTGACCCGCATATAACAGCTATAATTATATCCTACTTAATAATAAGCTCGTCAAATAATATGCTATTAATACTTGGTAGCAAAAGTAGGTAATCGTAAATAATCCGGTTCATAATTCAGACCAGTTTAGAGTAATATTTTTTTTAGTTTCGTATGCGCGTTGCCAAAAGTCGCATAAGACTATTCTCCAAGGCTTTAAAATTCAATATTTTTTATTACAAAATATCTAATTAATAGATAGGTATGTAATAAATGGTTTCTGCAGTTCGAAGTTTTTATATTTTTAAAGTATAAGGTTTGGGACATTGCCCTTTTAATATGTTAATATGTATTCTTTTCCAAAAGGTATATTTTCAAGGCAATCCCAAAAGTTTCTGCTTAATTTAGACCAAAATCTGTTTCAAAACTACCCTTAATAATAAACCCCACCACCAGAAAACTTGTTGCGAAGTATTTCCATCGCGTTGCGAAAGCGGAGATAGGATAAAACTGTACGTGTTTGCTTTTCAAACTTTTGAGCACCATTCATATTTTATACATCAATCATCAACGTATAAATCGTAAACTGTTAAAACCTTTCCCTATAAATTATCGTTTGAAAGATGGATAAGATATAGCCGTTTACAAAAAAAAACACAACCTTAAGTGCAGAATATTTTATATCTACTCACTTAAAAAAAACTAGAGAAAACTAAGTCTTACCTGTATTTGTGACAACCGTTCCAACCAGAAGAAGAAGAGTCGTTAGTAAAATCTCCCGGAAGTTCATGATGACAACTTTGCAGGACCACTTTATACAACAAACACCACAAGTTTCAACAAACTAGAACGAAGTAGGATCAAGCAGCTGTTTAGTTAGTTATTCTCCTCGTACTTCGTGCTGCACTCTCACATTTTCACCACAGACTTACAGGACAACAGAAATCGTACAGGTCTTCAAATTCGCTTAGGCCGCCGAGTCCAGAATCTCAACGACAACGTTCTATTTTAAACGATTTCGTATTTTCGTGTCGTTATATTTAGTGGCTCTGCCCGTTCGGCAACATAAAAAGTCTCTATCTCTAAACCGCGCGATGATCTAATCCGAAGAAAACAACATTTTTATTATTTACAACAATTTTTATTATAATATCCATTAAATAGTTGTTAAACTTCGAGGAATTCACACAAGAACTTTTAAATCCACTGCTATAATCATTTTTTTAAAACTTCGTTCGTGCGAGTTGGGAATCTGACAGATCGGTTCTCGCGCGCGAGTCGTGAGTTCGTGAATCGGGCGATAGGGTGCGCGTCCGCAGTAAACGACGGCCGGCGTCGCACTACTGGATCTTCCGGCGGTTGTGCGTTTTGGCGCCGCTACCTGCGATCTTGGGACGTCGTTCTGCGGGATCATGCGCCCTCCTGGCCTGTATAACAGGTGCTCTTGTGCATCTGCCGCTTAGCAGAGAGGCCAGAGAATAGTCTGAGGATCGGCCGTCGCGGTTTGCGATGACTTGGAGTCGTTGCTTGCCGGCATTGGAGGGCGATGAATACGTTAACCGGGATCTAGAAGGTGCGCGCATATTCGTGTGTAATTAAACTGGATTGTTAATCGAGCCATCCGCGCGTTGCTTTCTGATTTTTACTTTATCATACGCAGTATGTAAAGTATTGTAATCGTGCCGAAAAAAAAAATTGGGATTTTAGCGGAAATAGGTGTTTTTGGGTCCCCTGAACATTTTTGACCAAGGTACAAAAAAATGTCTGTGTGTGTGTGTGTGTGTGTGTGTGTGTGTATGTGTGTAAATGATTTTTGTGGCGACGATTCCAGAGAAACTACTGAAGGTATCGGGACGAAACTTCATATTTAGAAGTTCCATGACCTAACTTAGAGCTGAAAAACTTTTGGTTCACAAGGGTCCAAAGGAACTGGTAGTTTATTCTAAGCCTTTTTCAAGGATTTTGCAAATGAGCCGCCATTTCTCTAATTTCGTCAAAATAGTTAAATAATAAATTAAAGTAGCGGAAATTCTGAATAATTTATGCCAATGACATTTTTTGGTAAAATTAATAGTTTAGCTTTTTAGTTTATTCTAAGCCTTTTTGAAGGATTTTGGAAATGAGCCGCCATTTCTGTAATTTCGACAAAATAGTTAATTAATAAATTAAAGTAGAGGAAATTTTGAATAATTTATGCCTATGAAATTTTTTGGTAAAATTAATAGTTTAGCTTCAAGAGCAAATTCTATTTGATCGAGATCGGTCGCATCTGCATTGATATGAAATTACATAGTAGCCAGGATTTTGACAAATATTTTTTTGTGTTGTCACATTCAAAAACAGGATTTTGACAAATATTTTTTGTGCTGTCACACTCGAAAACAGCTGATTTCATCAGAGGTTGGAGAACCGCTATGGAACGTTGCCGCTCTAGTGCGGCAAATTACAAAATGCAAATTTCAAATAAAATAAGATCACCAATTTGATTGTTTGTTGATAAGAAATATCAACCCGTCTTTATATCTAATTCTAAAAACGATAAATTGAGAAAATTGTAAATAAAGTATAGCGATGAGTTTAGTTTTATTTTAGTATGTTGGTACGGATGTGACATCTACAGTGTCATGAACAAATATAAATCTGTCAGAATTTGAATTAGATTTTTAAACTTGCCGTTTCGTCAAAGTGGTACCAACCTAACATTTCCTGTACAGAAATACAACCATTTTTTTATACATTTTTCTCAAAAAGCAACACAATAAACGTTGATGTCACTGCTGCCAAAAACTAGATAGCGCGACTCGCTCACATGCGACGGCGACACTCCGCCTTCGGTGACGCGCCGCATCACCGATCACCGCGCTATTCCGTACTTTCTGCACTTGTGACATAAATAACTATTATTCTAATGACGTAGTGTAGGTAGTGTCAAATGCTGATGCTTTGACAATACCTACGATTTATCTCAATAAAATAGATTATCATGCAGCTAACCTATTAATTTAATATATTGTATGATAAAGTCATGTGCCTGGCCACATCAGATTTTTTTTATTGCTTTAGGTCACGAGGGTTGGTATTTTGTCGCTTTGGGGTGGGGATAGGTGTTGCTTGGTTTGTAAAGGTTGAGGGATAGTGAAGCGTATGTAAATATATGGAAATTAATACACCGTATATTTGTTTTCTTATTGCTACTCTGTTGTGAGTTGAGAAATCAAATGATATCTGATATATATATGTTAGTTGTTGAGGAAATTACTATCGGCAAAATATTCACCGGAGCGCAATTGGTCGAGAGAAATCGCTCACTTTATGATTAAGGTGGGCCTTGTCATAAACTTAATAGGACATTATATTTGCTGCACTAATGGAATATCAAGCAGCACGTTCACAAGACTCATCTTTTCACCAATATAAGAATTTTTCAAAATGGCGGAGTCGCCATAATATTTTTACGAAATCGTAGCCATTTCTGCGCGGAAATGTTAAAATTATCTTAAAATTATGTACTTAACTAAATAACCAGGGTAGAGGAGTTTAATGATTTGTCTAAACATTTTATTATCTTGAAAAGTACGCCCCCTGCGCAAAAGGAATTATGTTGTTACGAAGTAATATTACAATGAGGTTATCGTTATGTTCGGATCAGTTTCATAAAAAATAAAGTTGACGACCCGATGTGCTATGTAAACCCAGTGTGAGCTTTTTTTACTCTACCCTGGCCTGCACTATCCCATTAAGAGCTACGTTACAATATGAAACGTTAATAGCCTATATCTTTCAGTTTTTCAATTCTTTGTAAAATTTTAGTGAATAAAGTACTAGTAGTCCTACCCTCATCATTACAGTTTTTCACTTATTGCTTAATTTATACAAAAACCAGCTTCTTAAGAACGATTTTCAACAACTAGAAATTTGTTTGATATAATTTATGAGTAAATTCTTTTTAAAATGTATGATTCATCATTTCAATAAATAAATAAATAGACCGTTTATACTGATGCGTAGAACATAAGATAATAACCGAAATTACTATTTTATTTCAAACAAATGGAAGTAAGAATGACGACAACATCAAATTATTACACAGAGATCACAAGAGAAGACAATTAGATCTTTTGGAGGCTTATGAAATCGAAAAGCATGAAACGAGAATAAAACATACGAACGGAAAAACTCCATTTAACAATGCCTCCAATCTACCGGTATCTATGGGCTTAGTTACACTGTTGTCCAAAGTCGGTTACAGTTTCCGCTATACCAACTTTGGAAAATGATGTTTATTCACTATTGTGTTACGTGAGTTTTTAATTAATTTATTTATATTTATTATTTTACATCTACAGTTTAATGACTTATTTCAAAATTTTTGTGAGTCTGTTTAATTGTATATTTTATATATTTGACACGTAAGTAATTTAAGTTCGATAGTTAGGTTAAGTCTCTTTTTGTAAGTACAGGAGGGTCTGTTGACGCTAATAGAGAAACCGGTCACCTTCTAGTTTATAACAATAAAAATAAAGTGGAGGAGAAGCAAATTTCGGTAAGTATCTCGAAAGAAATTTTATTTTTTTATCTTTGTTTTACTTTATCGTACATAGTGTGATAAATGTAGAAACTTATTAAGTATCTAATTTCAGATTTATTATTTATGCTCATTCATAAATTAATACAAAATATCTAATTGCCACGACGAAACTGAACAATCGCACAAATGAGCTTCTCATCACGAAACAACTTTTTGAATTGCTAAATTAGTAACTATGAATTACACAAACGAATAATATATGATCAAAAAAAGTTTAACAGAGAAAATTTAAACTTTGTATTGTGTATTTACGTTATGTTCTAATTTATTTAAAGCATATTAATGAGTCCGTGGGTGAGTTATAGTGATCCAAACAAAGCCTTAGCCAATTAAATTGCCTGTTCTATTTATTTATTTCGGGACATATTAAGGAAGAACATTATGGGTATATTCCAACTCCTACACAGAACAAAATCAAGGAATGCTATGGTAAAAATGTTGTCGTTTCTGTAGCTATCATGGTATTTCTGAACACATATCGCAGTGAAAGCAATACTGTCATAAAAATAATTAATTAAATAAATCGATAAATTGTGAACTGAACATATAATAATTATATTAGCTATTACGATTTTACCCTATGTCCCACGCTAGCTTCAAAATATACATTATTGCACATATCAACCCTCCCAGTTCAATGTGTTTAAGTCTGACTTTGTATTCTCACAGAAAGAAATCAAACGGGGTTAAGTTATGTGATATAACAAAGCGTAGTATCACCATTTAAATTTCGTCGTGGCACCTAGATATTGAAAATTAACTTAGGCATTATTATGAATAAGTTGTAAATGTCAAATTAAATGCTTAATTACTTCTTATCTGTTAACAATATGTGGGAATTTTCGGGAAACTGATTTATCAATCTTCTTATTGAAATTCTGAAGTTATTCGATATTTAGTAAATCGTCATTTATTTCGGATAAATCATATTAGAATAGCAAATAAAAATAACTATCGAAAAGTGTGATTTTTTTACTATACAGTTAGAATGATTTATTTCTGAATGCTATTTTGCAACAAGCGTGGGATACCCTGTACAATGTAACGCAAATATTGCTATAACACCTAGTTCAATTCGGTCTCCTAGGTACTCAAATTGATTTTCGGGGAAAAACTTGAAAATGTGTTTGCTATAAGTTACTGGTAACAATAGTAAGATGAGTATAGTAAGATATAAATACTAGATTGCGATTAATACACATCAATCAGTTATATTATTATTCTCTATTGTTTATCAAGAATCAACAAAAATATGTAGCCGATGACGACTGAAAATACACAATCCAAGTAGGAGATTAGATTATGTTACAAACGTTTATCTATGACTCATAGAAAGATGCAAGATTGCATAGTAGTATTCATGGGAATCACGCGTACACTTTCTGGGAGTTACCGTAGTACTGATAAATATTAATAAACTTATGGTACGCTTATAAATAGGTTCTGGATGCACAACGGCGGTTATCGTCTCCGAAACTTTCTCTCCGCCAGTACACCTACCTTTGGCTACAGCTGTTTGCAAGATGGCGCTAAATAATTTTGAAAACGTTCTTCAAGCTGTCAATCAGAGGTACATATCGCTGACCGAAACTGAAGTTCGCAGAAATACGGAAATCTTAGAACAAATGAGTTTTATTATACCTACATATCTATTTTAATTCTAGTGTTGTCAATATAGTAGATTTATATCTTTATCTCATTTATGTCTTGTAATTCTTTCCATTATGTTCACAGTTAGTGGAAGTGATTGTGGCTCGCATGAAAGCAGAAGACGAAATCTTTGATCAACTTTATTCCAGAATATTTTACGGTGGAAGTTTCTACGATGGTTTGAAAGTTGGAAAACCTGAAGAATTTGATCTTGACCTTCTTCTGCGAATTCCGACGGCTGCCAGAGCAGATCTAAACATAAGCGATTCACCTGGCTATATCACTGCAACGATTGGTAACGTTGGGTATGTAACAACGGGTCTCAATTTTTGTTTGTCGCTATGACTATCTAAAAATGCCTGCTTTTATTAGTAACTTTGTATCTAAAACTTGTTGTGTTTTATATAGCGACGCCTTCAGACGTACGCTGATGACAGGCAACCATTTAAGTACGGACATGGTTCGACGATGGATCGAAAGTGTTTGCACCAAAGCCATGAACAGATTTCCAGTTGCTAATGGCGTCTACCAAATAAGGGCAGGAAACTATTCATTTGAGGTACAAATATTTTATTGAAAAGTAAATAGGCTGAAGTCAATATCGAACAAAAGCAAAAGCAAACAAAGAAAACAAAAACATAAAAACAAAAAAATATTTTTTGTGCATACCGAGTTATTTTCAGTTATTTTTCATCTAGTTCTTCTGACAAACCAGCACATAAAACAACTTCAATAATTTGTAGAAAGTTTTAAATGCCATAACATTTATATCTACCGAATATAGTCTAAGAGCTGTTTTACACGACCGAGAATTATAACGAAAATAATAGCCAAAATTATCGCTATGATTTTGGTGAGAAATATTGGCAAATTAATTTCGAACGATAGTTAAAAGTTGTTTGACACACGGCAATTGATTGCGCTATTAATGTAGTCATGCGCGTGCGTACTATAGTAGATATTCAGATATACGCGGTTGTGAATAAAACTTGGATAAAATAAACATTACCTATACAATCGTTGGTTGTATTTCTAATAAGGAAAGGGAAGAAAAGCATGATAGACGATAATAAGGTAATGTATTTGCATTTTTCATAAGTGTTTCCATAATCATAATCGCATCCAATGCCGTTTTTCTGAGGTGGCGATTTTTATTGTTTACGGACTTCGAATTGTATAGATTAGGCCACTTTCTGTATTCTTCAACTAAAACCACCACTTCGGCACGGGTCCACGCCATCATACCAGCGTGCCGCCCCACACGCTCCCGCCGCCCATATTACGCCGCCCCCGCCGCCCGGCTTACGCCGCCACCGCCGCCCAACTTACGGCGCCACCGCCCTGCTTACGCCGCCCCCGCCGCCCGGCTTACGTCGCCACCGCCGCCCCCACAGCCAGGCTTACGCCGCCCGGCCGACGCCGCCACCGCCGCTCGACTTACGCCGCCACCGCCCAGCTTACACCGCCGCCCCCGCCGCCAGGCTTACGCCGCCCCCGCCGCCAGGCTTACGCCGCCCCGCCGCCCGACTTACGCCGCCACCGCCCTGCTTACGCCGCCCCCGCCGCCAGGCTTACGCCGCCCCCGCCGCCCGGCTTACGCCGCCACCGCCGCCCGACTTACGCCGCCACCGCCGCCAGGCTTCCGCCAACCGGCTTACGCCTCCACCGCCGCCCGACTTACGCCGCCACCGCCCTGCTTATGCCGCCACCGCAGCCCCGCCGCCCGGCTTACGCCGCCCACGCCGCCCCCGCCGCCCAGCTATCACTCTTTTGAGCGTTTTGAGGTTAACTGCGCGGGCAGATCAATATAATCGTAAATTGTACGAAATGCGCAAATTATCGCGCACAATCTCGCGGTGAATAGAGCAAGTGTGGTATTTTTCTCACAGAAAGTTTCGCTATTATTTTCGTTATAAAATAGTGGTTTTACACGTCCGATTTTCATCGACAAAACTTTTGGCTATTATTTTCGCTATTATTTTCGTTATAATTCTCGGTAGTGTAAAACAGCTCTAAAGATGATAGGTTTGTTAACAGAATGTGAAATTTCATAAAATAAGTCGTACTTCATACAATATTTTCGTTTTCCGTGAGTATATACATCGGATCTAGTTTCTTTAATGATCAATATTGGTTAATCGGGGAAAGAACTCACTACGTTCTTTCCCCGATTAACCAGTATTGAAGGCCAAAATATTGACATACCTACGTGACATTTTTCACGTCTAGTACGGATTAACCAGGATTAACATGCGTCCGTTATGTATCTGATAGGGGATTCGTCACTAAACGCTCCGTGCCACTTGACCCTGTTTCTGGATGTGGAAAACGTCGCGATCCTCATTTTTTGCTGACTGTGTGTAGACAAGGGGCTGCATTCTTAGTGGGAAATCATTCTTAATCGAAATAAAATCATAGTTACTGACTACTGTGTAATGTGTACGTTCACTTTTAAAATGTCATATACAGGAATACAGGGTCTCTCAACAGTGCGATCTCGGAAGATTGTACCTCTGTTAATGAAGATATTTTCAAACTTATTTCACTCTTATATACAGAACGCCGAGACGCACATTTTAAAATTATTAGCGTGTATACAGGATGTTCTATAAGGTAGTACCAACCCAAACTTCTGTTATTTTAAATGGACAACCTATATTTCGGCACAATTTTGAATTCCTCGCTAAATTTTACACCAATGAAACACAACATTACCTACACTAAACTTTATACGTCTTGATTTATTGGCATAAAAACAGCTAAATTGGTCCTGATATCTCCTAGATATTTCGGATTTGAAACATTTAGATTCTAGAAAAGCGTGTTTAAGAATATTAACCAAAAGATGTAAAAATAGAGAAGACTTTTTTTTAAGAACATTGGCCCGCAACTTTTCGAAATTCGTATCTCCGGCAGTTTTACGATTTTTTAACTAAAACTATCAGTATATCCGTTCCGATGTTGTGAGCTGAAATGAATCTTTTTTTTCTACTTTGCGTTCGTTATAAACTCATAACAAACTCGGTTTCGATGTCATTATGAAAACACTAGATCACAAACATTTACTAACTTTTATTTTCCAAGATTTATGATATTGACGTCAAGCGTCAAATAAAGCTGACATTTCCAGACATTTCAATCGCTATTGGGTCGCCTCAATCGTATTTGTGAATTTTACCAGAACTGCCAACTGTTGAAGATTAAACTACTCTAGATTGTAAGATGAAAACCGCAAATTTCGAAATGTATGTAAAATTAATGTCGCAAAGTAGAAGAAAATAATCTCGTGTTATAAGACAAAACAACTCGTGCGCCAATTTTTAATTAAAATAACGCTCGTTTTATAGGACTAAACAACTCATGCGCCAATTTTTGTCTTATAAAACTTGTATTACGATATACTATTACACTGCCATATAAAGTTTTTATATTTTCAGGGCCGTTTGTCAAAATCTGGACCGGCGATGACTTTGAATATAAACTGCAGGAGTGCTGGAATTGTGATAGATATGGATTTGGTTCCCTGCTTTGAGTTCGACCATGCCCATTGGCCTGTCGGTGGCTATAAGGCCAATCCGGTTCCAAGCAAGGTTGGATTAAAATGATAAACATATAGAATTTGATAATAACTATCTTGTTTTCGCAGAAAACTTTCTTCATAGTGCCCAAAAGCCCAAAGCATCAGCACGTTCAATACAACGTGGAAAAATACTGGAGATTGTCTTTTCAGGAACAAGAGAGGGAGCTTCTCAACAACAAAAGATTTTTGAAACCGACTGTTAAATTGTTCAAGGTATGTCCAGTTTATGATTTAGGTACAGATAAAGGTATATTAGTTGAATATTTACGTTTCAGAGGTTGCGTGATGTCCAGAACCACAAAATTGTGGCTAGTTATTTCATTAAGACGATATTCTTACTTGAGAATGAGAGAAATGGAGATAATTACTGGAATGGAACTCTAAGTGAAACTTTCTTAAAGGTTGTGAATACAAATATATTGGCTAATTTCGATTCTCATTTCTAATCCCTTCTTGTAATAGATGCTGAATGCGTACATAAGCTATATGGAACAGGAAAAGATTCCGTATTTCTGGAACAGAAATAATAACTTGCTTGGTGGCCCTTCACGGGCAACAATTACCAACATCAAGAATCAATTGGTCTCCATACGAAGAGATATTTTGGCCAACAAGGACCACAATCCGAAAATTGTTTGCAAATATTTAGGTACACTCTTTATTGTATAGTAAATCTACGTTATCATTAATCTGTTACGATTTATTTTAGATACACCTGTTTAAAAGTGGTGAAAGTAACAACTTCGACGCCAGAACCACTTGCCAGCATCCAACCATATACATAAATATATTGTCTATCATACGTAGTATTGTATTTTATTTTATGTAGAATCTATACAAATATATACCCATATCTTAAAGAGACAACACCATGTTTGTTGATTTTGATGACATTTTCACGTCTCCCCAGGGTTGCCAGATCTAGATCTAGAACCACTATTTCATGGACATTTGTGGGCATTTCAGAACAGTTTGAATTAGTCGCCTGAAATTACCAATATATTTATTATAATTAATATATTATATTACAATATCGGACACGGCCATTGTAATTTAATTGTTCACGTAATCAAATTGTTAACGATTTAATGCGTGTTTCATATTTGCTTAATTCTCCTATTTCGTTTTGATTATTATAGAAAAAAAAATAGCTTACATCATGTTAATTAATTCTTCTTTGCTATAATTATAACTCATCGTTCAGAGAAAAGACCAGTATTGTTATTAATGTTGACAGCATTAACTTATTGAGTGTGTATGTAATATCTTTGGATACTATCATCTCTCTACTGGCTTTGACTATTGTCTGACATAGTTCAACGGCAAAATTTGCAATAATGCCATTTTTTTTTTAGTTTGAACTTTTAACGAAGGTCCTGCAACGGGCATATTTTGGGGAAATAATTGAATATCTCAGGAACTATTAATGCTGACAGTTAGCAACCTATACGGTTGGATAAACAAATTTATTAGTATTGATATAATAATAAAATAAACCGGGGCGTTACATTTTAAAAAACTGCAATACTTTCCGTCACGCCTATATGCAACACCCTGTAGAAATTAACATAGTTTTACGTTATAGAAACTGATGAGTAAAACAAATT
This sequence comes from Melinopterus prodromus, assembly GCA_964023965.1. Lineage (NCBI taxonomy): Eukaryota > Metazoa > Arthropoda > Insecta > Coleoptera > Scarabaeidae > Melinopterus > Melinopterus prodromus. The sequence continues at coordinate 15,561,948 of OZ030390.1, read as the reverse complement.
TTCGATTTTTTTTATTTCTCTAACGATTTGGTAGCTATCGACCGCCGGGATCCTAATAACTCACCATGTATGTTCCCAGTGAAGATTTAGAATATTTTTGATATTTGGTACACATGTATTTTTATTTTGTTTTTTCAGTTAGTTACGGATATATTTTGAAGTTCTTTCACCTTCGTTCGTTGTCATGAGAAATGTCCTTATCGGAAAAGTATAGCGTGGTATAGCGCCGCATTCTCTGGCGACAAATACCACAAATGGTTTTTGATTACGCTACGTCGTTTTTATATTCTTTCATTCTTTTATACTTATTCGGTAATTTTTCTTTTTTATAAAATTTAAGTCAATTCGGGCGTTATTGCAGCCACTGGGATGCGATTTATAACTTGAGGAAAAATAAAAATATCAGATAAATTATTTTCCGATCGGTCTTATTTTCCAAAATAACGCACATCAGAGTTTTATCAGTTATGGCTAAACAGTAAAAAGTCTAAGTAAGCAGCGATTTTTTTCTCTAATAATAATTAATACATATTTACATAAATAAATACTTATTGCATATCTACCTTTCCCTGTTTATTAATACCAACGAAACAAATTTTTCACAATTTTTTGCACTATTTTTTCGGTCAAATGTCTCGTGAAGAATGACCTATTGTACAAAAAATGCGTGGTACTTAATTTTTTGTTACAAGTTATAAATCACCGTGTATATATTTATAACAAACATAAATGTACTTCTAATACTAAAAGTTACTATATCTGCGAACTCCATCCGAAAAAAGAAAAATGCGGACAAAATTAATGCTTTAGCCATCCAGTATGCATGGTGAAATGTGCCAGACATTTATAAAAGTCCCACTAAGAAAGAATATCAATAATTCTATTATCTCTTTGCATCATGCGTTTTATGGTTTATCTGATACAGTTTATACATGCATCTATTTTCTGTTCTACATTTAAAATATTCTGTATGGCGTAATCGTATATATTTTGGCACTATGAATTCGAATACCGCAAGTGAAACAATTTATTATATTTGGTGGCGACAATGCAAATCGAAAAGTTTATTTTCTATGTTTTGTTCTAACGTAGAAATGCTATTAGACGACGCCGTTCGGCAACGCGTCACTGTAAAATTCTAAAGTCTCCTATATATTATTTAATGTTTAAGTAAGTATTGTTATTAGAGAACCAAAGCAAAAACTTATCATAAACTCATGACCTATAAACTTAGTTATACCTGTACGTCAAATTAGAAAAATAGCTGAAATTTTCAAACTTCAAGTCGCACCCCTTCTCGTTATCAACTTGAGTTTTTTTGCAGGATTTATTTTTAAAGAGCAACGTTTAATGTAATGGCAAATTCTCCGCAGATATAATAATTCGTTCACGTGCATTTTCATTACCTACTACACTAATCCTTTTAAAGTTCGATTATTAGGGACACCGGGAGACCGCTGCGTTCCGCTCACATTCGTAAATAAGCAACATGTCCACGTGCCAGTGGCGGCTCGTGATCTAGAAAAATGGAGGTTGCAACTTTCAAGTACCTTTATACCTACCAGTTATATATGACATATGTTTTATAGAAAAATATCTTCATTTGTGCACAAAAAAAATGGGTCATTCTTATTCTTAAATACTCTAATCTTAATTATCTTTGGTTGCTACGTCCCATGAGTCTTAAATCCCTGTTATTGTTTAGTACTATACACGGTGTCTCATTTTTTTCCCGCAGAATTTTTCCCAGATAGTAAAGATTTATACTTAGTAAATGGTTTCGTATGGTCTTATAAGTTTTTTCAATTTATTAAAAAGTTACAGCCGTTTGAAATATTAACAAATCGATATTTTAAACGGCTCTAACTTCGTAACCAATTCAAAAAACTCCATATGGAACTTCCAATTCGGAATAATATTTACTTTCTAGAAAAAAATCAGTAAAAACTTGTATATATTTTAATATATTTGTCATGTGTTGCTGACACTGATTAATGATTAATTCCGTCAGATAAATGATTTAAATCTGTAATATCTGTTTTTGTCCACCGGTCATTGGCATCAAACAATAAACAAGGAAAAGAAAAAAACCCAAATCATCTCACCCACAAATCCACTCATATTTACTGTAAACATCAGCATTAAATGTCCTTGTAAACGACCGAAATTTCGTCGACACGCATTGTTTTATCACTAGATTAGGGGTAGGCCTCCCAAGCCTTTTTATTTCGCTCTTATCGATGCAATTTAGACTGCTAAATGGTTGAGCTAATAAACTCTGCACTGAATTCATTGTTTGTTTTTAATTTCGTGTAATTAGCGCTTCACGGGAAATCAAACTCCACAGCGTACGAGTGTCAACCGTGCAATAATGCTGCTGTGCAATAATGCACGCATGACGCGACGTCGCGTCGCATCGCTTCGCGTCTACACACCACTGGGGGCGTGGTCCAGTAGTTTTGGTGCACTGGATACTTGCAACCATTTCAGAGTAAACGAACCAATCGACGCGGCGAAATTCGCTTGCTCGAGGGCTAGACTGCAGGCGTCAATACGCAGTGTAGCGGTATAGCAGACGGTTGCGGCCTTGCCTGCGGCCCTAGGCCGTATAGTATAGCCGACTTGAGCTTGCAATTCTCGATAAAATGCTCGATATTTTATTCGATTATATATTATAGATCGTTGCATATTGACTATTACACTATTATTAACACACAACTAAACTCTTTTTGTTTTCGTGTTATTTTTGGGGGTTGCGCAAACCTGCAAACCAATGCACGAGCCGCCACTGCCACGTGCTCACTACTTGTGAAATTATCCATTTTCATCACACAAAATAACAAAACCCGACACGGACAACCAGGAACGACGCACACTGGCGGCAAGGGTTCATACGGCACGCTCAGCTGATCGCGGAGCTTGTAGGTTAACTACTAGTCTTCCTAAAAACGAGAGGTGCCATATTCTGCATTTTCAATTATTATTAATTATTCAATACTGGTCCCAGACAGAGAAAATGAGTAGTGGAATTTTTTACTTCGATTATCAAGATCTATAACACCTAGAAATTATTACACTCATTTACTATATATCCTGTATAGTCATAGATACGCATATATTGAAGTTATATGTGATTATAGTGCTGAATCATGTTATAAATGTTATTCTCAATGCATAATATTGCCAGAACATATTTACTTGTTACCTAATTGAATATCTGCCATCTAATAAACATTTTTAATTTTTTTTAATGTGTAAGGTACCCACATACAAATGGCTGCTTTGGACTTATTCCAAAATAATTTATAGTTGGCATCAGATAATAAACTTTATTATTTTCTTATTGAGTTTTACAGAGAGCTGAAGTTATGAAGATTGGTTGGGGACCCGACCAATCATATTTTGAATCAAATAGCTATGATAGTGAAAGCTACAGTTCCAGATTCAGGGAAAAATTTTATAGAAATCACCTGTCACACCTTTTGTGACAAAATCAAAGCTGAACAGTGTAGTATAACTTACCTTCAAACTTACATCTTTGTCAATATGAGACAAAGGTTTCATCTAAACAGCACTTTAATAATTTTAATATTAATAATAAACTTAATAGTGGTCCTAAATAAAACATTAACATCATCATCGTATAATATATTTATTAAAAACAAAAAAATATATATGCATTTATCAACCTAGTTTATTGTTATTTTATACATAACCGTTCATAAGGGCACCAATAATAAAAATAGATACAAATGAATTAAATAGGATTACTTGGGGACCTTGGCTACACAATCGGTTCATTTTGATAAAAACACAAATACACCTTCCGAAATTTTCAGTTTTTAAACAGTGCCGTACACAGTAATCTTAGGGACTACAACCTTAAAAATTAATATCGAAAGAAAGATGTATATGAACTGCCTCAGACAGAAACCACAACAATAATGTTTCTCACCAAAATACTCTACACATACGATATTAAAATTAAAAAAAAAAAAAAAAAGATAAACGGTAGGAAATATTGAGAAGTACACAGAATGTAATGCTGATTTTTTAATAAATGCTATCTAATGATGCTAGCTTAGGATTGTTCTTATTTCCTTGTGCATGTGACATAAGAAATCGACGTAACTCGCTAAACCATCTGAGCCTCTGTCCTCCACCAAGAAATGCTTGAACACCGGCTCCAATTTCTCTCTCTGACGAATCAATGTCAACTAATAACAAAAATAATACGTATAAATAGATAATAATAACTTATATTACACATAAAATAAAATAAAGTAGGAGAAAATATAAACGAAACCAATTATTATAAAAAAACTACTAATAGGACTATATTATTGCATGCATGTATCCCTGTTACAAATGTATTTTGGTGAAATAAAGTTTATTTATTTATTATTTATGAAACCCTTTTCAACTACATATGACACCTTCATTGAAACACAGTCAACAAATCTTTCAAATAAAAAAAAAACTTAATACCATTCATTATTCTCAAATGATTAAAGGTATTAAAATATGTGAATTCCATTTAATTCTAATAAAAAAAATGCATGAAGTTATTGACATATAATAAAATCAGAGAAAATCCATTCTTGCAGTATATGTATATTGAAGTATTGCAAGATGATCAGATCAACTTGCAATTAAGAGGCTTATTATTTTTTCACACCCTACTTCAATATATAATAAAATATTGAGTATCAAACTTATAATAAAATCTATTGATTTAGGAACCTGTAAAAAATGGTAATAAACAGAAGGAAAAGATGATAATTATTATCCTTTTTTTAAATTTATAAAAAGCTAAAGAACTAACACAAAAAAGTTACCATGATGAAAAAAACAGTCACCTCACGATAAAAAAAAAAACAAAAACAAGCATAACAAAAAACTATTTGTAGTTTTCTCTCATAGCAAACTGATTGTTATCTCTATTGAGATACTTAGATTTTTTTATTCCTGTAATTTTAAGAACAACAAGTAAAACGCTGGGTTACTAATAATACATTCATAAACAAACAAAAAACACGCTTGAGCAAAAATTTAAAGCACTAAGCTCAAAGAGCTTAAATGCAATGTCAAATGAACACTGTCTATAATTGCAAGAACATTATATTTTTAAACAGTGATTATAGCTCAACCAATGCACTGAGAAGGGAAATAGGTGTCAGTTTTTAGCATTGTCCACAGTCTTTATTTCTTTTTAATAAAAAGTTAATAATATATTAGTTTTGAATACATATTTCAAAAAGAGCACTTTATTAATCTTCAAAATATCAACTACCACTTAATACTGTTTTTATTAATATGAAATATGAAAATAGTATAGTTTGGAAGTGGGACACAAATGGATATGACAGTGGACCACTGTTAGGAAAAAATACCCTAAAAACTAGATAAATTTTTTTTATGAACTACTAAGCTATGTCTTTATGATACAACTAACCATTATAAACATATAGTCTGAGAGTACTAATGAAAAATAATCACTATAAACTTCTAAAAAATTAGAAATAAGCTACATTTTATTATAGAGCATTATTTGGTTGTTTTGGATACCTCAAAAGTGCCATTGATTACCACCTCACAATCAAGAACATCTGGGGTGATAGGATAAAATATCCTACGGAATTATGTCAAAAATGTCAGATTTTCAGAAAAAATCGTTACTTTTAAATATGTCCTGTAAAATTGCTATAAAAGATTCATATTTCATTTTTAGTCTGTTTTAAAAATATTATAAATTAAATTTTTTCGCTTTAACACCTATTCCACGTCCCAGCATACATTAGTAGTGTTCAATTGCTGGGCGCCTTTGTTCTGTTCAATCTGATTAGCGATCAGTTGGCTACGGTGCAGTTCGATTGCTCGTTTGACGTCTGAGCAGAACTGATTCCACCAATAGGAACCAAGTATTTCAAATTTGTGATCAGATTGAACAGATTACAACTGAGCGCGGCCAGCAATCGAACATACCTATGAAGACAACAATTTTACAATCTACTAGAATTTCATCAAAATCGAATGCGGTTATCTAAAGCCACTGTATCACTTGATGCAAGATGCAATAATAAAAGATCATAATGAAGCAAACAGACAGAATAATAAATATTATAGGTTAATAATATGGTGATATACAGGAGGGATGTAAATTTTAAATAAATCAAAAATTATGGCCACATCCTGGATTTGAACCAGGGACCTTTGCGTTTCTAGCACAATGCTCTCCCATCTGAGCTAATGAAAAACGCAAAGGTCCCTGGTTCAAATCCAGGATGTGGCTGTAATTTTTGATTTATTTAAAATTTACATCCCTCCTGTATATCACCATATTATTAACCTATAATATTGATTTGACTAAAATACGTCGTTAAACATTTTCATTTATAATAAATATTGTCAATTAGTTAAATTTAAAAAAAAACTAAAGAGAACCTTAGAGGAACTAGATATAACAATTTCAATCAATCCCATTTTTAGATTTTTGTAACTGTAAAATACAAAAAGAAGCAGAAAAGCAATCACAAATAAATATTAGCCCATTTTAACCAAAATACTAATTAAAAAAAATTAATAATAATTCTTCAACTTACCCTCATACATCTATGTCGCTGCACTCTAATTTGATCAATAAGGGACCTAATCGTAATTGACAGTGGATTATCGAGCGCAGGCAGGTCGCACTTGTCAACGTCCACCTGTACGGCAGTGGGGATGCCGAACACCTGCTGCAGGAATTCCGGACTCGCCGCGAGTCCGATGTACAGGAACATGTGGATGCCGTTGTCCAGTATGTACACGCCCTGGTCGTTTATCTTCTCGATGGTAGTCCTGATGGGAGGCGGGATCTCAACTTTGCCGTCGATGCTCGGCTTGACGTCAGCTATGGGGATCAACCGCGGATAGAAGAAGTTAACTGACGTCGGGATGTCCATCGCCATGACGCAGTGCATTACGAAAGATCTGTCGTCCAAGGTGATGTCGGAACCTGAAAGGAAAAATCAATAAATGAGATAAAATCTATAATTTTATTGGCACTTTTGAATATTAAAATTTAACAAATAGTAAATATGTTTGTGAAAGAGTCAATGAAGATAGAAAGAAGTTTTTGTCGTGACGTAAGCCCACATTGTTTCTAACCTCACTCTAACCTGCAAGGTTAGAAACACTGTAGAGTGAGGTTAGAAACTCACTGCGTTTATAGACTCATATGATGTGCCAACAGTCTGCTTCCACTGAAGGTGTATTAAAGTAGTTTATAGTCTTTATAATGCAAAGCAATTTCAAAAAGTTACCTTGTTCAAGTAAATATTTATTTGTCATATCATAGATATAAATAGACACAAAGTCGAAAAAACCAAAACATAAAATGGATAATATGGTTGTGCTAAACAATATTATCAATAAAAAAAATAAAAAACACGATTTGATACTTTCAACACAATAATGCGACCTGATAACATTCTCTAAGTAGACTGAAATGAAAGCCAAAGTTTCCTTGAATGGAAACTGAAGGCTATGAATTGAAAACATAGACAGACTCAAAAGTTTAGGATTTAAATTTTTAATCTACAGTCAGGTTGCATAACTTTTTGGAGGGTATTCTGTATTTCGACATTTTTGTGCCATTTCTTTAGACGTGGTGTGACAGAATCCTTTAAGTAAACCCAAATCAAAGGTCCAATATTAAAGCTATGAAGAAAAATACTATATTGCAACTATTCTGATATTCAAACGTGAGACCAAAACTGAGCTGTGTCTGGTTAAAAAACTGTTTACAAAACATTACAAAGTTCTCATTTCAGACTTCATAGAAAATTCTATCAGCTTTAGTTATCTATTTGTTTAGCATTAGGCACATAGTATTATTAAGTGCAAAAAGAAGTGTGTCAATACATTAAATTGTTTTCTTTTCTCCTGAGAGATATATTATATCTACACAAAAAAAGTATTTTTTACTTTCCCTGTAATTAAAAGAAAAAAAACTCTTAAAATTGCCAAAGATCCATGACCTTTAAAAAGGAGAAAAATATGTATATGCAGTAAACAAATTGATCATGTAAAAATTTAAACTTTGTAGTATTTACCTTTCCGCACAAATAATCAAATAATCTATTTGCAAATATTACACTATACGAAAACTTAGAATTAACTATTTAGACACTTTTTAGAGTACCTAATCTTGATTAGTGCAAGTTTTCTTAATTACCATAATATGTTCAAAACCAGGAGAGAGAGATTACTGTCCTCTGCCCTCCAATGGTAAAGTGCCGGATATGTACAAAATGACATTGATTGAAATATTTTCCATTTTCTCGTAAATATGACGTTAATACCTAAAACATGCTAGGCTAAGGTAATTTCTTTAAAATGTAAAAAAATGCGTAATTTTTACATTAAACAGAAAAATTGTAGCGATTTTTTTATGGAGATGACGTTTTACTAAAATTAAACTAAAACTCCACCAACCAGAAGTTATGTACACAGGTTTCTGTCCAATAAATTAAATGTTCCTGCTTTTAAAGAAATGTATACATAACCTAATTGTTAGTTAATTCCAAATTTCAATCACTTTGCAGGTGATTTTATTTTAAACAAATAAAACGGTACATAAAATAGACGAATCTTAGTCTTGAAACACAATAAAATCCTTAGTTAAACTGTCTGATGGTTAACCAACAGTTAAACAATGTGGTGACTAATAACTTTATCTGATGGATGACTAGCCAGCACTTTATAGCAGGCTTGAAGTGCGTTTGTAGGACTTATAAATCAAATAAAGCAAAAATAGTCCTATAATAAACCTACCTCCAGACATGGCGTCGTTCTTCAGCAAACAATTCACGTACAACGGCAAAAGCTTCATACACTCTGGCAAGATGAGCTGCCCAGCATTGCTCGGGCTGGCGCAGTTCTTCCTATAATTGGCTAACATTTGCGCAGCCCTAGCGACAATATTATCCTTGACGGCCTTCGGGTTGTTCTCGAGCAACTTAAACATCGACTGTTTCCCGAAGAAGTTGATAATGGCGTCCAACTCGCAGCATCGATAGAGATCGGCCATCTGCGAGCACGTCTTCAGCGACAGATTCATAACTCGCAACCGCCTCTGGCCGGAGCAGGACGTATACAGTAGCGCCACCTGGATGTAAACACCTTCCTCCTCGGTTAGCTTATCGTCGTGCTTTATTTCGACAGCAACCGCCTTGTCACAATCTGGAATAGAAATGGTTTAATTACATAATTTTTATTCATCTTTCATTATTTTAAAATATTAAATTAAATTGAATGTCTCCCCCCCACAGCTGTCAAATTAATCATTAGTAATTTGGGGGTTAGGTTCACTTTGTTGTTTAAGGTTATGTGACAAGTAGACAAGTAGACGTAATGTTCATATCTTTTTTTTGTCTGTTCTTTGACGTAGATTAAATAATGATGGTGTGACGTACCAATAGCTGCAATCTCCATGTCTGTGGTGTTCGACATGAACAGGTGTCCGTAGAAGTCCGTTGCTCGGACGCCGGTGGATGTTCGGACGCGCATTATTGAGTCAAAGGCAACTGGCCGGCTTATGTCGGTTATTATGTCTTCTATTAGTCGTGGACCGTCTATATCAGCCTACAATAATAAAATATATGTCTGTTAAATAGAAGAGAGTAACAAGTTAGCATGAGTAATGAATAAAAATACAGATATTGAGAATTATGTGACGGTGAGTCAAAAAGAAACTGATGATTTACTGTGGGAAATATTAAAATAAAATCTAGAAATTTATCATCTCTAAATTAGATTTTATATTGGTTACTTGAATGGCTTGGTTCAGTAATTAACAGTTTTTGTTCGCTGTTGTTAACTTCTCTTTGCGACACCACTGGAAAATATACTGATATCCCGATTTGAAGTGGATATGGAATAAATTCATTTAAATTAAAACTATCCATTATTTTAAAAAATCTTCCTACATGTCTTTTCTAGTAATCAAACTACACATTTTTATAGAAAATTCAATTTTCGATCTTCAATTGTTTAATGAGGTCAGCAAATTTTTTTTTTCAATGGCAATGAAATGTTTTCTTGCTCAAACATTTCCTATAACATAGCTTTACAAATTTTTGTAATTTTTGCAAATTTATTGCAGCTCAACCCGATATCTGAGAAACCTCAAAAGTTTGTTCATGAGGAGTTTTGAAGTACCGATACCAATTCATTAACGGGTGTCCGTGGCAACCAAGATATCAAAACTGTTCGTATGTATACCACTGTTAACGCGGATCTATAAAAATCAGTAAGAAAATTTTTAAAAAAATATTGACAACATAATTAAAAAACAATTGAATGTCGGAAATGGAAACTGCCATTCAAATGTTTATTACAACCATTAAAAATGGAGGAATTTTAATGAATTAATTCCAAACTTTTGCCAAGCCCTGTATAATAGTGCAGTAGAACTCTATATAGAAAGCCTGTCATGATCTTAATCATGTTAAATTGACCTAATTAAGAAACTAATATCCCTCATATTTGTCTCATGTTATGCTTACAATATATTTAGTTAAACTGTTGATGACATCACAGAAAGAAGAGATGGTAAATAACTTTTGTTACTGTCGCATACACTGCCGTGCTAAGCAAAAAAGTCGTATCTGACAATCTGTTAGCATTTAATTTTTTTAAATATAGAAGAACATAGCTCAGAATGTGAAAAAGTTAAACAGAACACTTCTATCTGCACAGCAAAAGCACAGCGCATTCTTAAATTTAACATTGTACAACTTTTCACAAATGTAGATGATCTTTTAGGTTTTTAGCACGGCAGTACAGGTGAAAATCAGTTTCTTTCTCTTTCGGACAAAACATTCTTTCAGTTTTAAGTTGACAACCTCATTTTTAATCCTTTCATGACAAACCAAAAGTAAAAAAAGACTTAAAATAATATTTAACCTAAAAATAAATCTCTGAAAGATGGTTGTCAATTAACATGGTATACAAACTACTCAGGGATGCCAACCCACTAAATTTGCTTCAATCATATGCATTCATCGGGTATAAACTAAAACATTTCTTACCTGGAAGTATGTATACTTGAATATTTCACCTCCGGTAAGCCTGGACACTTGCCCGATGGTCGCTAGATCGATATAAGCGTTGTTGAATAAAAATAGATCGACGGCGCATCCAACACCGACACAATCCTGCCCGAGCTGGTTGTATGCCTGCGTCTGCGGGGTCAGCACAGTTCTCTCCTTATCTGTACCAAGGAGTTTCCTATCGTCGCGATTCTTCAATTTCCCGGGAGCTTCCGCTATCGGCAGAGTCGAATGGAAAACCAACAATTTACCGGTACACTCCGATGCCTAGAGAAAAAAAATAAGACGTAAAAATATAAATCATAAAATATATAGATTTTCACGAAAGATTTGTGCTCACTTTTAATGCTTCTAATCCAGCAAGAATTGCCGGGAGAAGAATTGTTTCCGTTTCCCTGGTATCGCCAAACATGGCGGGGATTTGCTGCATCAAGGCATCGATGACATCCTCTGATTCTTCTGGGGTGCATAAAAAGCCGTCTAGTAGCGGCATGAACATGTCCTGGACGTCACCAACTACCATCATTTGAGGTGCTGCCAATGTACCCTGTTCAAGAAAAAGTTATTCAAAAATTTAGTATAAATTTTTAAAAAAAAGTCTTCTAATGTTACATGGTTCATAAAATGATTTTTTTCAAAAGCACGTTCAAGCACCTTTTCAAAATATTCTATGATCTAAAAACTAAGTTTTGCATTTTGTCATACTTAGAAAGTAATAAGACTACACTGCCCAATAATACAAAATATCTAACACATAACAACTCATTCTGGTTTGCTTTTTCCCCTAGTTAACAAATCTGGAAGCAAAAATTTGAAATAGTGGCTGGTATCTGAAAAAATAAGTGCCAAAGATGTAAATTAATTTAGTTAATTTCTAATGCAGATTCTACAGAAAAAATGCTACAATCAGATGTCGTTTATTCGATATTGTATTCTTCCTAAACAATTTTAGTAAAAGGAATAAACAGAAAAAACATTTACAAAAGTTTACTGGAATTTTTTTGTCAAATAAACTTAAAAAAAGGTGCCCCTTGTAAAATATTGTTTCGACCAAATAACATTGATAATACTCCAAATAAACATACTCTCATTTCGTATAAGAAAATTGAACTGTGCCAGAATATCATTACGCAAAATGGGCCATAGTAGAACAAAAAGAAGTATCAAATAAAAACAAACAAAAAACTATCATTGTTCCTTCTACCTCTGAATTTGCATTATTTTGTTGTATTATTCAGATTGTCTCAAAATTTTGTGATATATCCAAGATACTTCAAAAAAGTCAAAAATAGTTATTAGTTAAACATGTTTAGAATAAAATTTAAAAGGCGACCGCAGTTATATACCACCACTTTGTAAACTTAAAAGCAAGCTAGCTAAGAAACCAAACAAACCTTTTTAAAGAAGATTAAAGATTACCTAACAAGTTTTATTTATACTAAGGACGGTTTTTCAATTGCGGTTAAGCAGAGTTTAACTAAAATATCGGCTCCAGATACGCGCTATGTGGAGCCTAACGATACTTTATTTAAACTAATGTTTTATACTAATTCGGCTTATGGTGTGCCTATGGGCATTTGTACAGTATCTTATGTATCCATATTTTGTAGAACGTCTACATGGTCTTGTTTCCAGATACATACCTTAATATTGTAGAAATGAACAGTGCTATTATAGGTGATGAAGCCAACTCTCATGTTGCTCTTCTCCTGACCCTGGTCAACCGGTAGGTTCTTGATGATGTCTTTCATTTGGGCGCAGAGCAGGTGCACTAATCCAGACTTGATGTTATTATAAGAGACGTCGATCACAAAGACAATCGCAGGGGGCTTCGGCAACTTGTTGTTTCTGCAGTAGTCATGTGTTGCCGTAAACTCGTAGGTGCCCAGGATAAGTTCGGGCCTCTCAAACCTATCCGTCCTTTGGCCAGTGTGGTCCAGATGTTGGAAGTATTCCGTTGGAACTGCGAGGAAAAAAGAATAGTTTTAATGTACCGAATATTTTTATGTTTTTTTCTCAAAAGCTTGTATTAACAAAAATAAAAACAATAAAGTGTTTTAGCCGAAACCAGTAGTAAGAAATTATAGAAATATTTTACAAGGAAGAACGTTTTTTATTTCAACGCTGACACAAATGGAAATGTTTTGTATTCGAAATCTCCAAATCTTTTAAAGCGTTGGCATTTCTAGGCATTTCAAACTTGACAAACAACAGCTAATTTCATCCAAATTGCAATCACTTCCATAGGCTTTATGTCATTTGTGTTTATTAAAAATTTTAACTGGCACATTACACTCACCATCCGTTGTTGCTTTACAGAACAAGCACTGGAATCTCCTTCCGGCATCTATGAACTGCATGAAGGGGCACATGTACGCCTTACATCTTGCGCATCTCACTGGGCCCAAATCTCCAAAGTTTACAATAGGTGGTGGATATTCTCCGCCAACTGTTCTCGCCATTGGACTGATGATCAAACCAAATGGCACTGATGTTTGTTTCATAAGATCCTAGAAGACATTTTTTTAAGTTAAAACTTGCTATATCATAAACTGTCTTTTCAGCAATTTTCTCACCTGTGTTATGGGTACGTTATACATAGTAGATCGGATATACCTTGGGCTAGCATTCCCTTGATCTTGCACCTCAAAATTTGTCGTGATAAGAGGTGGTACAAGACCCTTCTGGTTCGTGCAGAAAATCCCAGATCTCGTTCTTTGATCATCTTGCATAACTTGTATCTAAAACCAAAGAAATATGTAAAAATTACAAAAAAAAAGAAATCTTTATGTATACCGGACTTGGCATCTGATCAGGATCCAATCTCCTTGGTTGCTGTGGTTGACCATAAGGAGACGGTTGCCCGTAGGGTCCACTTGGCATTGGTGGTTGCATTCCTGGCATACCACCAGAGGTCATAGGTGGTTGACCATGCATTGGTGGTTGGCCATGCATTGGTGGTTGACCAGGCATGGGTGGTTGCATACCAGGTTGTGGCATGGGCATACCTGGTTGTGACATCGGTGGTTGCATACCATACTGAGACATCGGTTGTTGCCCCAAACCACCAGGACCACCTGGTAATGGCGGTCGCCCTTGCAAATTCTGCTGAGGAGGCATCGGGGGAAAACCAGGCATACCACCCGGAGGTTTCATCTGAGCCCCATTAACATAATTCCCTTGGCTTATCGGAGGTGGCATATGGGGCCCGTTATCGTTATTAAAACCTCCTGGGCCTCCAATATTCATACTCTGCATCTGATTCGATAGATTATTTGCGTTCGGGTAATTCTGATTAGGCTGCGGGCGCATCTGCGATTGGAACGGGGGCCTCTGCCCCCCAATCGGAGGAGGTGGGCCCCCGGTCGACGCAAATTGGCTTGGAGGCTGCTGGAACTCCGGGTTAGTGTTCGGGGGCCTCTGCCCCCCGATCGGAACAGGTGGGCCCCTGGTCGGAGGGAATTGGCTTGGTGGTTGTTGGAACTCCAAGTTAGTGTTCAGGGGCCTTTGCCCCCCCATCGGCGCTGGTGGGCCCCCGGTTGGTTGGAATTGGCTCGGTGGTTGTTGGAACTCCGAATTAGCGTTCGGGGGCCTCTGCCCCCCCATCGGTACAGGTTGGCCCCCAGTTGGAGGGAATTGGCTTGGTGGTTGTTGGAATTCCGGATTAACGTTCGGGGGCCTCTGCCCCCCCATCGGTGCTGGTGGACCCCCGGTTGGTGGGAATTGGCTCGGTGGTTGTTGGAACTCCATGTTAGCGTTTGGGGGTCTTTGACCGATAATTGATGGTGGTGGGCCTCCGGTTGGTAGAACTTCCGTGTTAGCGTTTGGAGGCCTTTGGCCGCCCATTGGTGGGCCCCCTGGGTATTGGCTTGGAGGTTGTTGGAACTCTGTGTTGGCATTTGGGGATATTGGATTTAGGGGTTTTGGTGGGAACTGGTTGGCATTTACTGTATTCGGTGGAGTCTGCCTAGGATTGAATTGATTTGGCGGCATTTGGTTTCCGATTGCGTTTGTTGGGGGGAACGGGGAACCGCCGTTTTGCACTTGCGCATTGCTTGGTGGTTGACCGAATTGATTTTGAGGTAAATCTTGAATAATTGGCTTCTGTGGAGGTGTTTGGATGTGCGATGGCGGCAATTGTCCAGGTGGTAATTGTCCTTGTGGCAATTGTCCTGGATTCATTTGTCTTGGTGGCAATTGTCCTGGTGGTAATTGATTAGTAGGTGGCATGCCTGGTGGTCTGTTTTGTGGCGGAGGCGCGAACTGATTAGGAACCGGACCAGAATTTTGAGGAACACTTGACGGCGGGCCATTCGGAACACCTATTTGTTTCGGAGGACCCAACGGGACGTTCTGAAAGCCCTGCGGTGTGATGGTTGGCGAAGGCCTGTTCGGAAAGTTGGGCTGCGATCCATACTGTTGAGGTACATACTGCGGGTTCATGATTTATAACCTACAAAACATAACACTATCAGCAACACCCCTAACAACACAATGATAAATTTAAAGCCTTATGTTTACACAATTTTTATAATTAAACCCATTACACACACAAAGCGATTCTTTATATATTTTTAGCCAAAACAATTAGATATATTTTTAGATAAATCCTCAGTTTATACGTTACCAGAGTATTGTTATTGTGCAGCCTGGCAAAAGTTATTGTTTTTAAGTTAAATGACCCATTTTCAAGAGCTAGTTTTGGTGAATTTACAAGGCTCCAAAACACCAACGGTTATAGCAAATTATTGCTCAATGTCCTATAAAGTACTCACCGAAAGGGTATCGCTAAATAGTACAAAATTACATTAAATAATTCATCACAAATGCACATATACTCGAAGAGCTATGCCACGTAAGGTTGCAATGCGCAAGTTTTAGTAACCTCCACGTCAGTTGCGCTGAAACTTCACACCAATACAGCTGTCACTGCTGTCATTGGCTGTCATGTGTGCAAGATATAGGTTGCTAGCGAATTCAAACTTTTACAAATATCTGTTTTACGTTGGTGCTTTCCTGTGGATTTTCAACCCAGGCAGACATGCGAAAACATACTATTACGTGCAAGATGAAGATATACCCGCCGAAATGCTTATGCAATCGAACAATCGAAAAGGTAACGTCAACCTAACCATAATAAACAATTTAATAGCTAAGAATAGACTGGTTCGAACATCTGAAGTTTATGCGTTGAGACACTTTGAAATACCCATAGTAGGTACGTTTTTTTCATTTATTGGTGAGTTGTTAGTTACAGTTTAATACTTTTATTATCACATTTATAGGTGGTGAGTTTGGCTGTAAAACCTGTTTCTCGGACCTGAAAACTGCTGTAATTGTCCCGTATCGGGACCGTACTGAGCAACTCAATATATTCCTGAATTATATGCACTATTTTCTGCAGAAACAAGACGTATCGTATAGGATTTTTATTGTAGAACAAAGAAATATGAAACCTTTCAATAGAGCGAAATTATTGAATTACGGAGCTTTGGAAGCCATAAAGTTGCAGTTCGCATGTTTGATTTTACATGATGTTGACTTGTTACCTATTAGTACTGGTAATATTTATTCTTGCTCAAGATTGCCACGCCATATGAGCTGTTCTTTAGATTCGTTTAGGTAAATTACTTTGATTCTTGTTTTGTTGTTACTACATGTGTTTTACTTAATTTTAGGTATACTCTTCCATATCCAGAACTGTTCGGTGGTGTTGTTGCTATACAAGCTGCTCAATATAAGGATATTAATGGCATGTCTAATCAATTTGATGGATGGGGGGCCGAAGATGATGATTTGCATAAGTAAGTTAATAAACTATTATCTTGTGTAATTTATCATAATGTTATTATGTTGTCATGAAAGTGGACAGTAAATTGTAAGAGCATTAGTTTAAACTACGCATAAACTACGTGTACGTGAGTAATAAGAAAATATTGGTTTAAAATTTATCCACGTCACAGTGTAAATTTACAAATAAAATAGAATGATATATTTTATCTACCTATGCACTTTTATATCTACAACAAATAGTGTGGATGTAATAAAGATAAGAATCACCTTGGTAAAGAGAAATTGCAGTTTTCAAAAGGCAATAAAAATTACACATAATGTTGTTTTGACACATTAAGCCTATGTTTAGGTCGACGGAAACCGCGCGGATTCTCTTTGTCGGCATCGACCGCTGCCGGGTGCCGACAAAGGAACCGCGCGGATATCCGCGCGGTTTCCGTCGACCTAAACGTGGGCTAAGAGGAAACGCCATATGGAAAACTGTAATGGGTTCATTATAAAGGATCAGTTATTTAGTCAATAATAATAAAACATAGTTTAAGTCCATTATGTGACAGAGCTGAATATGAATGAAATATAAATGAACACACTGTTTTATTTTTTGATGCACTACTTGTAAAAATGTTAGTTTTGATACATAATTTTTATATTACTTATTATATTTGTATATTGCGGAGCCCTTATTTCCTATTTTGATAATAATTGTAGTTTACTTACTAAAGTATTTGCAATTCACGGTTCTATACTACTTAAGTTGTAAGCTCCATTAAGATTCTTATTAAGTTTCTAGCTATATTTTTAATTGTGCAATAATTGCGATACTAATATTGTTATAGAATATATAAAATTAATAGTTTTGCTGCATGAGGTTCTATTTGATTGAGATCGATCGTGTTTACATTAAAACTTAGTTAGCCAGGATTTGACAGATATTTTGATAATATTGACGGTAAATATTGTCAAAATACCAGCGTTTGACACTGTCAGAATGAAAAAAATTGTCAAATCTTAGCTAACTAAGTTATAACGTAGACATGATCTCGATCAAAAAGAATTTGCTCATACAGCTAAAGTATTAGTTTTACCAATTTCTTCTACGTTAATTTATTATTTAACTATTTTGACGAATATTATAGAAATGGCAGCTGATTTACAAAATCCTTGAAAAATGCTTAGAGGAAACATCCAGTTCCTTTGGACCCTTTTAAACCAAAAGCTTTTCAGCTCTAAGTTTGGTCACACACACACACACAGAAGTTTTTTTGTACCTTCGTCAAAAATGATCAGGGGACCCAAAAAGACCTATTTCCGCTAAAATCTCAAATTTTATTTTTCGGAACTATTACAATACTTTATCATACTGCGTATGATAAAGTAAAAACACATGATACTGACTGACCTATGACATATGTATGATATGTCCATATTTTTAGTACTTGAGATTAGTAGAATAAAAAATATCAAGATGTATTCAATTGTCATAAATTAACATATATGTTCCATAATTACATACATATTTGTATAGAAAAATACAGAAAGAAAATACAGTAGCAGATGATTTAATTTTAATGATTTGCTCTAAAAACTGATTATTTACTTTGATTTTTAAACAACAAGATTCTTAATCTACCTTATCTTAACAAGATTCGGACTACTTATGTACCTATAAAAAAGATTTCTAATTCTTTTCATGCAAGACAAATTTTTATGAACTAATACTTCTTTATTTTTGTAATAGCTTTCTAATAACTTTTTTAGTTATTTGATTAATTGTTATATGTCTTAAAGTTGCATATAGTGTAGGTATTTGATCTTCTCTGTATATTTTAAAAGTACATTCATTCATAGATAAAATTGCTTCCATATAATGAATAAAAAAATAAAAACAAAAATTCAATAGTTTAAGTCGGTACTATTAGGGAGAAAATTCCTATTAAGTTTCTAGGATTATTTTTAATGTGGATAATAATTACTAGACTAATATCATAAGAATAAATATGGATAGTACAAAAAGAAACATGATACCAACTGACCTGACATATATCATCTGTCCATAGTTTTTGTACTAAAGACAAGTAGCCCCAACAAAAATTTTAAGATGTGAACTAAATTGTAATGATTACCATACATGCAATAATTTGTCTTACTTATTTAAGTTGTTTTTCAAATTCATTAGAAAAATATATGTATATGTATATTATTTCTCTCTTGATGATTTAATTAAAAATTAATTATTTAGTCTAAACATAATGCTTTTATTAAAGCGGAATCACTCTTAGTAGAGATCTGAGAGATCTACTATATTGCAGCGCTCTACTAATAGTGACGTTTATGTTTTGATAACATACGATAAGATAAATAATAGTAATTTTTATCATTTATTCATAAAATCAAATATATTCCCCTACATTATATTTGTACCATTTCTATATGTTAAAGTAAAAAAATAAAAACATATTTAAAATTTTATTTAATGTTGATAGATAACTGCAAAACTAAAAAATATCGCTAAGTTCCGAAAGTAGGTTTTCAAATAAATTCATTCAAATCATTCATAAAACTTTCGACTTTGGTCTCTTTTCTAAATTCACAATACCTTACAGTTTGTTCTTAATTCTCTCTCTGTATACAAATTATACAGTGTGATTAATAAATGGTACATAATATGTATGTATATATGAATGAAACATTCAAAAAAATTTAAAATTTTGGATTGTTTCCAATATGAACAAGTCAAGGTTAACTGTGTAAAAATATCATATTCACTATCATAGTCTAGACTCTAGTCTATGATAAAAACAAAATAGTGTATTCAAAAGTTGGCCGTTTTCGTCCTTCAGTAGAAAAAAGGGTTTTATAGAAATATGTACCTCCCTTGCCTTTTATGGGATTTTTCTTAAACTAGTATCCTTTACTAGCATACATTTAAATAAATACTTGCAGAAGTTGATTGCATTTCTGGAAGAAAACAAGGTGGATATTACCTAAGACGCTTCTTAACCTTCTGAAGGACATATCTTAGAAAAGTCAAGCTTAAACTGCATGCTATCGTTTTTTTTTTTTTAATTATAAGATATGATGGTCAATCATATTTTCAATAACTTGGGTAGCAGAGTAAGGGGGCTCGCGGGGTAAGGTTTACCTTGCGCCTAAATACGTGGTTTTTCTTACGTGCTTTCGTCGGTTTTCTATACCTATAACTTGAAAACGCCAACTCGTACTGAAACTATCTATTGACATTTTTTGTGTGGAGAATTAAAAGATTTAGATATCTCATAATAACACCTCATTGTCCTCTGATCACAAAAATCCAGCCGCTTTACTAATATTCCAAAGTGAAATCCTAATTTGACTGCAAATGCGTAGGAAAATCCTCTCGAAAATCACGTAACAATTCATCTATAAAAAATCGACAGACTAAAAGGACAACAACAACGATATGCATTTGTGTTTCCATAGTTAAGGCTAGAAATAGGAGCTTAAACTGCGCAAAGAGGGCAAAAGAGGGTAAAACCAGGGATGCACCGAAGCTCCGGTTTTGCTCCGATATCCGGCCGCTTTGGTCCATTTTCTAAGAGGAAAACTTATTGCACGACGGTTATTCCGATCGGTTATTGTTATCAGTTTTGCCAAAAACGGGCCGGCGGTATATTACCACATAGGAATACATATCACCGCTTATTGGAATCATTACATCGGATTATGTTATCACTTTTTGTTACATCGGTTCTCGTATTGAGCAAAGAATAAGCTGTAAGCAAAATAATAAACGCGCGGCGAAGAACTGAAGCGGTAAAATCAAATAAGCTGTGTTTGTTTTTGTGAATTGAGGGGTCATTCGTTTTGGCACGTCAGCATATGCGCCGTAACTACCGCGGAGCGTCCTACAGAAGGTGAAATTTGTTAATCGGTATAGGTTTCAATCTCCTAAACCGAATGTGGAAAACTACAGGAAGTGGACGAAGATATTATAGAAATATTGCCAACTCCAACAAAGAAAGAACTGCGGAATGCTTCAGAAATTTTGCGTCGTGGTGTCCAGCATAGATCGTGAAATTTTCAGCCGCATTGTGGATGTGTACGAACCTGCATAAACGCACTTCTTCGCAACCACCTGAGACAAACAACTATTGAGGATTATTTCTAACTTTGTTATAATATGTGTATATAACATAATATACAGTGTGTCCACGAAAGTCCGCACCATATGGAAAACTTTTTTATCGTGTATTTCTCAGAAAATTTTATTCTTTATGAAAGTTAAATATGTAAATTTGGGCCCCATGTACCAAGCGATTCAAAATATATGAATTTGTGATAAGAGTAAAGTGCCTTTATTTTCATTATTATCGAAAAACTTTATTTGGAAATGTTGTTTAGAAGTAAAAATCTGATGTGGCCAGGCACATGACTTTATCATACCATATATAAAATTAATAGTGTAGGTGCATGAGATTCTATTTGATCGAGATCGGCCATGTCTGCATTAAAATAAAACTACTAGTACTAGACTAGAGACATTTTGATTATATTTACAGTAGGTAATGTGAAAACATCAGCATTTGACACTACCTACTGTCATTAGAATCACAATATCTGACAAATCCTGGCTAACTAGTTTATATGCAGTACGAGCGATCTCGATGAAATAGAATTTGCTCATGTAGCTAAACTATTAATTTTACCAAAAAATGTCATAGTCATAAATTATTCAGATTTCCTCTACTTTAATTTATTATTTAACTATTTCGACGAAATTCCAGATATAGCGGCTTATTTGCAATATCTTTCAAAAATGCTAAGACTAAAACGCCAGTTCCTTTGGACCCTTGGTTCAACAGAAAGCTTCTAAATATGGAGTGTTGTCATACTACGGATGATAAAGTAAAAAGGTTCTGGTTCTGATGATTAATATTATATTGGCTTCTAGCAGACTATATTTTCGAGTTTTACGCCGCCTTCAGTGCTAACTACAAAAGTTCATAAATAATTATGCACAATATTCCAAATAAATTTTAAGGTTAACATACCGTCTTACAATCTTTCTTGTATATTTATTCGCGAAAACATAACATTGCTATCCGCACTCGAAATATTGTTTTTCAATATTGTTTCAATATTGTTTCACCTAGCCCCTCATGGCAATTCTCCATGCATTTGCGTGTTGAATTGACGTTTCGCAAACGCTGACGTTCCAAATACTGTCAAAAACTTCAAAATATCCTGGGCACCTAGTATTAATGTAGACACGATTTCGATCAAATAGAATTTGCTCCTGCAGCTAAACTATTAATTTTACCATTAAATGTTATAGACATAAATTATACAAAATTTCCTCTACTTTAATTTATTATTTATCTATTTTGATGAAATTACAGAAATGACGGCTCATTTGCAAAATCGTTGAAAAATGCTAAGAGTAAATAGCCGGTTCCTTTGGACCCTTTTGAACCAAAAGCTTTTCAGCTCTAAGTTTGGTCATAAAACTTCTAAATATGAACTTTCGTCGCGATACCTTTAGTAGTTTCTCCTGAATCGTCGCCACAAAAATCGTTTACACACACACAGACATACACACACACACACACACACAGACATTTTTTTGGACCTTGGTCAAAAATGTTCAGGGGACCCATAAAGACCTATTTCCGCTAAAATCTCAATTTTTTTTTTCGGCACGATTACAATACTTTACATACTGCGTATGATAAAGTAAAAATTATATTCAAATATGAAGTCAGAGCCACCTACCTTGAAAAAAAAAATATTTTCAGTTTTTTCTTAATTATTACTCTTGTGACAAATATTAGTAAATGCCAGTGATACGAAAAGGATCTTTTTAATATATTTTTTAGAAATTTGAATACATTTTTTATATTTTTTATTGTTTTGGTATGATAACTAATGTTTATTTAGAACTAGCGCAAAATTACTCATTTTCTTGGTGCGAAGTTGTTATTTCACCCTGTAGATATTAATATATTATACAATAACTAATTCAGGAACGTGTCTTACCTTTTATTCGGTTAATATTAATGACTGTGGGTAGGCTTATAATAGTAGTTATCCATCTACAGCGAGCGATTCTCAAGTGGTGTAACGCGCGGTATTATCACTTATGATGACTTATTTTCACTGATATTACATTAATAAAAATAATAAAATTTTAATACATAATAATAAAAATAACTAAAGCATCAAGCATGATGACTATTATGAGGATGTTAATAATGGTAATTTATTATCTATGAACTTATTTTATTTCTACTGCTTACAATTACAAAAATACATACATAATGCAAATTTGTTAATGTGCTGTAACTTTTAAAACAATTCTACACTCCAACAAAAAGTTGAAATTGTTTTAATACATGGTGAAAATAGACCGCACCGTGATGTTGCTGCTATTTTCAATAAAAGACATCCACACAACCAAATTACACGTTCAACCATTTCCAACATAATGAAAAAAATTCAAACAGGCTGGGTCTGTTGAAACTAGCTTCAAGAAACCCCACAAAAATATGTTGCCGAAAATGAAGAAACAAGTTTGCCAGTGTTGCAAGAAGTAATCGAGCCTAAAACGACTTCTGTTGGACAAATTGCAGCACACAGCAAATGCAGTAAATCAACAGTACATGAAATAGTAAAACCAAATAAGTATCCCTTATAAACCAAAATTTATAAATAGACTAAAAGAAAGAGACTTTGACATCAGGTATGACTTTGCCATCTGATTTGAGCGGAAAATGGAAGTGAACAGATTTTTTTAAATATTCTTTTGACAGACGAGGCAACATTTACGTGCAAGAAAAAATTGAAATGGGGAATTATATCTTCAGTTCCTGAACAGAGGGTTGTCACCATTTTTGGACAA
Organism: Melinopterus prodromus; assembly: GCA_964023965.1. Taxonomy (NCBI): domain Eukaryota; kingdom Metazoa; phylum Arthropoda; class Insecta; order Coleoptera; family Scarabaeidae; genus Melinopterus; species Melinopterus prodromus. Next base: position 15,538,182 of record OZ030390.1, on the reverse strand, counting down.
TTTGCCGTTAATTCAACGTGCGCCAATTTGGTTCTATGGTGCGCCCATGCACAATATAAACTCTGTCAAGAATTTTTTAAATCATAAATTTGGCCATCGCTGGATGGGCAGAAATTCGGAATTAAGATCCTGGCCACCTAGATCCCTGTTAGATTTACCCTGAGATTTAGTTTTGTGGGGTTACCTAAAAAATAATGGATACACACATCGACCATTTAGAGACATAAATCATTTAGACGAAACTATACAAGATTGTATCCATAACATTTCACCAAATTTTGTTAGTAATGCGGTCAAAGATGTTTCTAGAAGAATATGGTTATGCATAGACCGGGACGGAAACCACACACAGAAACAGGATTAATAGATATTTAACAATTATTTCGATGTTTTTTAATGTGTATTAATGTATGTATTTTTGTAATTGTATGTAGTAGAAATAAAATAAGTTCATAGATAATAAATGAGCTTTACTAACATATTCGTAATAGTTATTAACTTAACAACGGGTAAGTCAGTCATAATTAATTCAAGAAACAATAGATGTTTGATGCTTTAGTCATTTTTATTAAAATATTATCAGTAAAAATAAAATTTAATAAGTGGCAGTACTGCGCCTACCACCACTTGAGAATCGCTCGCTGTAGATGGATAACTACAATTATAAACCTATCCACAGTCATTAATATTAACCAAATAAAAGGTAAGTCACGTTCCTGAATTAGTTATTGTATAATATATTAATATCTACAGGGTGAAATAACATCTTCGAAACGAAGATGTTTTTCTTCGGCTATTATTATCAATCGGTAATTGTTATCAATAACTTCGAGTCCCGATGTGATCACATTAAGCGGCGTTCATTGTACAGCTCTGCCAACTTAAAGTTGACTCGACGTGTGCGCAGAACGAGAACAAGGACGACATTCGGCGGAAGCGAGAGGCACTGTACCACACTGTACGCTCGGCATCAACACACGAATGATCCCCTCCACCAAAACTATCCCGTGTCCATTGCGCATCCTAAATTCCTAATGTTTACATTTCTTCGAACGACTTGTGAGTGGCCGGGTTATACATGTAAAAAGAAATTAAACAATGACCATAAAAATTAAAAGGTTAGTTCAAGATCATCTAGGTGGAAGTGTACCTTTACTAACGACAATATAGGTACATGACCAAAGGCGTGCAATAACCTATATTTGTAGCTGATAATAACAAGAACCTGGAACCTCCTTCGGCCGAAGCTTCGGTGCTCCGGCCTAAATTTAAGCCGAAGCTCCAGTATTGGGCTCCAGTCTGGTCAAACCCCGCTCCGGTGCATCCCTACGGCCTACGTTAACATTAATTTCAAGGCTTCATGTTCTTCTATCCTTGTCTTTCTCCCGTCAGGTCAAAACATAGTTTAACTACAATAAGTTAGGTCAACCCGGCAACTATTTGGGGAAGATTCTGAGGGCGCTTCCAGTATCATTTTCACGAACCAAATCCAGAAGGGCGACACTGAATTATCGAGAGAAAGTATTTAAACCCGTATTACAACGTCATTCACAATATTAGAGGAATTTATATCATAATTGAATGAAAAATCACTTTATTCTCAATCAATTCAATTTTAATGTTTTTAAACGCTGTCGTTTTATGTGGCGCCATCTAGTAACCTTTAACGAACCAAGGCTGAACTCTATCACGTGACTTCTGAAAAGTTGGGACGCCGACATCAAAGGAGCCGACACCTTACGCTCCTACTTGTATAACGTATATACCTATTACCTATACGTTGGTCAAAATGGCAGCCAACTCAAGCCAGCTTTCTTTATCACATGCCATACGTGCCATACCATGCATGATGCACACAGATGCACAGAATGTCTAAACGCGATCTATTTTTATCCTTATCTATGGGTTGCTATGGTTTGAACTTGGTTTGAACAAGTGCGTATATTTTCACATTTTTGAGCTTACTTAATATTATCTTCATACTCTTTCGTTCCACAATTTGAGTTGATTTCATGCTGCAACTATTGTTTTAGGCGACTATTGAAGTTCAACTACGCCCCTTACCGTTTCTCACCAGCACTCAGCAGGTACACCATGCTTCTTCACAGCAAAGCACGCCCAAAGTAAGTTTATTACTTCTTTTCTCACAATGTTTCTCTGTAAAACATTCTTATTTTATTATTACTATTATTATTTACTAAAGTTTTGTATTATTTCAGCAAGAATAGGTTTGAACGGCTTAAGAATTCCCTCGATAGACAAGATACGGACGGACTCAATTCTCTTGGCGATTACACGATATCGCTGGAACCGTTATTCACTCACATTAAAGTGCACTAGGTACACGGTGCTTCTGATATTATAAACATGACGCCGATAGTTTTGTCTTCCTTGCTTTCAAGGATATGCTTGTGATGACTGTCGATGAGAGATCCACCCAGCCATAGGAAGATGCCGATGCGTAAGATTAGTAAAACGTTTCATGACTTGAATAAAAAAATATTTTTTTATCTGTCGAGTTCACTGTCTTCGCTGATCTGACTTCATATCATAGAATAATAATTAGAAGCCCCTTACTGTTTTTACAATATAACGAATCAAATTTTGAAAAATTATTACTATATTATCGGTATATAAAGATTTAGGAATTTTGAAAGGATCCATAATGATTTTATGATTCTAGGTATTATCTGACAATTCTGGCAATATTTTATATGTGTATAATTCTAAATAAATCTAATTAATTGACATTGTTGAGAAAACTAGAACCAATTCAGTTCACTCTGTGAACAGTTTATTTTTGAGTGTTTATATTTTAATTAATCGAAAAAATCAATATTTTGATAATTACAATAATACCTATATAATATATTTTTAAAAACTTGTGTAGCTTAAAGTGATTTTTTTGGGAATTTGTCAAACTCTTAATTTTGAAGCTTCAGAAGAATGACATCAAACATTTGGGCTCAAATAAATTCTGTGTAATAACCTACTTTCTCTTACGCTTCTTATTCTTGTCATCCTTTTTAAAGTGCTATAAGTTTCCATTTTGTATATTTTTGTACATATGTATTGTACATTTGGAATGAAGTATGTTTTTGTTAGTGATGAAGATTTCTTCCAACTTTTGAACACTGGAGGAAAATTTTTTTTAAAATAGTTTCTTTTGAAAGAGAAAGGAGTCTCCCTCCTGCTCGTCTTATGTCTTCTCATTATGCCCAACAAAACTGGTTTCCATTTTTTATTCAATGTGATCTTTACTTATCACTTTTACTGTGCTTCTTTCTATTCTTTTTATGGTTTTCTTGATTTTTTCTTAATAGACACTTCTCAGTACTCTCCTGCATCCTGCTCTCCTTATGTGTTCTTTTATGCAAAGCAAAACAGGTTTCTATTTTGTATATTTTTGTATTCATTGTTATCTACACTTATCACTTTCACTGTTATTTTTTGCCTGCGTTGTAACGCGTAGTATAAAACTTATGACCGCAAAAGTTTGCAGCAGTCGGCAAAACTTTGGTACCGAAACAGTTCTTATCTCCCTTAATAGAAATCATTTTTACTTAAATTTTTTTTATTGTTTTTTAATATTTTTTTTCAGAGAGGCTGATCCTCTCCTTCTTCTTGCTTTTCTTATGTTGTGTACTACGAAAAAAAAAATAAAATAAATAACGTTTTCACTCTCCTATGCTTTGAATAAAAATTCCACTGACTGAAACGGTTTGCTGCAGTGTTAAAAATTATTTGTCACCCCTTATGGTGTGAACTGAAGAGGAGATCATCTGCATTGCTGATCTGTAGTCCTTTATGTGTCACTAATTTATTGTTTTGCATAATTTTCAAAGTTAGGTGGTTTTTATTCTACTTTTCGACCACTTGTTAATAAGTGCTGATGGTTTTCTTGATTTTCTTAAAAGTGACTGACTACTCTCCTTCATCCTGCTCTGTTATGTGTTTTTATGCAAAAGAAATCATGTTTCTATTTTGTATAATTTTATATTTGTTGTGATCTTCACTTACCATTTTCACTGTTCTTCTTTCACCTGTGTATCTCTCCAGTGCGTTGAATAAAACTTTATGAATAACAAAGTTTGCAGCAGTTGGCAAAACTTAGATCCTGAAAAGAACAGTTCTTGTCTTCCTTACTAGAAGTTATTATTATTTCGATGTATGTTTTTATGATTTTCTCGATTTTCTCTTGAAAGAAACTAAACTCTCCTACTTCCTGCTCTCCTTATGCGTTCTGTTATGCAAAACAAAAAAAGTTTATTTTTTTGTATATTTTTGTATTAGTTGTGTACTTCACTTACCATATGTTCCTTCGCCTGCGTTTCTTCAAGATGTTGAATAAAACTTTATGATTGAAAAAGTTTGCAGTAGTTGGCAAACTTAGGTCCTGATATGAACAGTTATTGTCTTCCTTACTAGAAGTTAGTATTAATTTGAAATATTTTTTTCTGATTTTCTTGATTTTCTCTTTAAAGAGACTCACTCTCCTTCCTCCTGCTCTCCTTAAGTGCTTATTATGTAAAACAATGTTTTTCATATATTTTTGTTGTGATCTTCACTTATCGTTTAATGACTTGAAAGTTGAAGACGTGGATAACAATATATGGAGGGAATATCCAGTGTAATGAAATGGGTGCCACCTTATCTTTAATGTATTCATATCCTACTGTCTTGAAGTAACTACATATGTAAAATAAAATCTTTAAGCTATTGATGCCATATTAAATTTCTGTGCATTTGTTTATTTTTGAAGCTTTAGAAAAAATGACAAATAATATGAGCTCAAGTAAAGTCTATTATTGTTTCACTAATAATATTATACTTCACACTTTATTGTATTGACGATTCACAAGTGTCACCCTCCTTTCTCTTACGCTTCTTATTCCTGTCATCTTTTATAAAATACTATAAGTTTCCATTTAATATATATATTGTACATCTATATTTTAATATTTTTTTTGTTTTTTTTAAATGTTAGGGATGAAGATAGTTGTTAAGATTTATTTTTTTCCGTCAATTTAGTAGATTTAGATTTTAGGTTAATAAGACATTTTTTTTTTCTATTTATTAGAATAGATAAAATAATTTGTTTGGCATAGTTTTCAAAATTTAGCTTCTGATTTTATTCTACTTTTCAACTACTTGTCAATGAGTACCAAGTTCTTCTAGCTATGCAAAATAAGGTCTTTAACCCATTGAAGCCCAAATCAAATTTCTGCGCATTTGTTTATTTTTGAAGCTTTAGCACAAATTACAAAAGAAAATAGCTCTAGTAAAGCCTATTATTATTACACTAATATTATGATACTTCACACTTTATTGTTTTAACGGATGACAAGTGTCGCCCTCCCTTCTCTTACGCTTCTTATTCCTGTCATCTTTTATAAAGTACTGTAACTTTCCATTTAGTATATTTTTGTATCTATTGTATATCTTTAATTTAATATATCTTTGTTTTTTTATGTTAGGGATGTAGATAGTAGTTAGAGTTAATTTTTTATAAATATAGATTTAGTTTATAGCACAATCAGAATTACTATTTTTATTTTTTAAGTTGACGAAAATAACTTGTTTTGAATAGTTTTCAAAATTTAGCTTCTGATTTTATTCTGCTTTTCAACTACTTGTCGACAAGTACTGATGATTTTCTTGAAAAAGACTGACCACCCTCCTTTATCCTGCTCTCCTTATGTGTCCTGTAATGCAAACAAAAAAGGTATACATATTTTTGTATTTGTTGTGATTTTCATTTATCCTTTTCCATTTTTTTTTCATTTTATCCTTCTCTTGAAAGGGACTAATGACTCTCCTTCCTCCTGCTCTCCTTATGCGTTCTGTTATGCAAAACAAAAAAAGGCTTATTTTTGTATTTGTTGTGGACTTCATTTATCATATGTTCTTTAGCCTGTGTTTCTTCAACGTGTTGAATAGAACTTTATGATTGAAAAAGTTTGCAGTAGTTCGCAAAACTTAGGTCCTGATATTAACAGATCTTCTCTTCCTTATTAGAAATCATTATTATTTAGATGTATGTTTTTATGGGTTTCTCGATATTCTCTTGAAAGAAACTAATCACTCTCCTTCCTCCTGCTCTCCTTATGTGTTCTGTTATGCAAAACAAAAAATGTTTATTTTTTGTATTTGTTGTGAACTTCACTTATCTTCAACGTGTTGAATAAAACTTTATGAAAGAAAAAGTTTGCAGTAGTTGGCAAAACTTAGGTCCTGATATGAGCAGTTATTGTCTTCCTTACTAGAAATTATTATTAATTATAAATATTTTTTATGATTTTGATATTCTCTTGAAACAAACTAATCACTGTTCTTCCTCCTGCTCTCCTCATGTGTTTTTTTTGTATGCAAAAGATAACGTTTCTATTTCATATATGTTTGTATTTGTTGTGATCTTTGCTTTCCATTTTCACTGTTTTTTTTTCCGTCTCTGTTTCGCTCCAATGCTTTGATAAAAATTTTTGACTGAAAAGGTTTGCGGCAGGTTCAAAGTTATTTGTCTCCTCTTATATGTGGACTTAAGAGGAGGTCATCTGCATTGCTGATCTCTAGTCCTTTATCTGTCATTTATTTATTGGTTATACAATTGAATACTCTCGTTTCTCTTACGCTTTGTTTGTTTCATTTGATTAGCTCCCAAAAATATTTTTTTTTGTATTGAAGTAGTCATGAACAGATAACAAGGATATCTGGATTTTGCGACCTGTGATCGTTGATTGCTTGTTGGACAATACAATGGGATTTCTTTTAGTGAATCTCTTAGTAGATTATGTTTGCGTGTATTGTTACTCTTTCTTGTCAACATTGATAATAACGTGTTATGAGTTTCAATTAAATGATTGCTATATAATTTTTCTTTGATGGCATATAAATTTAAATTGACTTGAAAATTATTTTATGGAGGGTACGTCCGGTATGTATAATGAATGAAGTGTCAGATTATTTTAAATCATTCTCTGCGACAACTATAAAGTCTACAAAATAATAGCATTACAAAAAATCTTCTTGGACATAGTTTTCTCACAATTGCATGAAATATTGAATCTAATCCAATGGGCAAACTGTTATGAACAAAGTATTTCACATACCTAATGAAAGTAAGTTTCAGAATTGTCAGTAATAAACCCAGTTTAATCATATTGATAATTAATTGAATAATTTTTCAAAATTGGATACTACGGCTTTTGCAAAATATTAGTATTTTAAGGTTCAGACTCCTAGTATTCCTTATATATTTATTAACAACAATAATACTATTCTTTCCTTAGAAATTTATGTACCTACTCGAAATTCTAAATATGTGATATTATATCATTCCAGACCAAACAAAAATTTTTTAAAAAATTTATTTGGTTTTTTAATATATTTATACTGCTTCAACTCTTGAAGTTGCTCTCTTCTATATTATATCTTCTCTTCTATATTCAATATATTCGAATTATATATTTTTTTGTATATTGATTATAACTCATGTTTTTTTGACCAATTACTAATATAAATGTGATATGGAAATCATTGTGATATAGCCTCCAAAGTTCACTTCGTATGATAGTTTATAAGCTTCACATATCATCTCACTGCTTTTAAATAATGATCAATATGATTAATATTAATCGAATGAACCAAATTTTACTAAAAGATTAAATAAAAACTTAGGTTGTAAGGTTTTAGAATTATTATTAGAATAATATTTTTTGTTTGCATATCTGCAGATAAGGTGTCAGATAATATGTAATAATTGGTTGTGAATTGCTTTTTCTTTGTTTTTATGTGAAATCCATTATAATTTCTATTGTCATCTCTTTATAGTGTTTATTGAATTTATAATAGGTATGTAGTAGGTATTTGTTGATTTGTATAGTTTGCAGTTCAGTTTGTTTATAAAGTGTTTAAAGATTGGTTGTGATTTAATTTTTGCTCACTTTCCATATAACCTTATCAAATGTTTTTTTACAGGCTTGTCCAAATTGTTTAATTGGACATATGAAATATGTTTGTAATAAAAGTTAAACCATGATGAAACTGGAATTTTGCATAGTTATTAAACTTCCTAACCCACCTAGAAAATAACAAAATAAATCTTTACAACAAACCTGATGATGAAATAAATGTCGAAATCGATGGCTTCATTTTCAAATAAAATTTGTAAACCACACCAGCCTTTTATTTTATAATTTAATTTTGTTTATAGAATCCATTCGGGTTTTATAAACATTTTATTTTATCATTCAAAATATAGGTATTTATAGTTAACCTATGACATGCAAAGGAATTATCATCAAATACGGAGATGTTATAGCGGAAACAAGGATATTGGTAGAGTAATTCTAACCTTATTTACTATATAAACTTCAATTGTTATTAGTCGAATCACCTTTAACATAAGAATTTCTAATTCCAACAGTTTAAACTATAGAATAACTAACATGAACGACTCATCTTTCGGGAACGAGCTGCCTATGCATTGCCTTATATGGGCATCTCAAGGTTATAATTGTGTTCCTGCCACGCAAAAAAAGTTAGGTACACTCTCCTTAGTTTAAAACATCTCTAAAACCCCTCTACAGCTAAATTTCCACTAATAAAACGATGACTCCGAATTGGACCGCTTGGCGGTGTTTCACGCACGAATCGAATGTCAAAATTTTCCTGTATTCCTGTGTTTTCGGTACAACGTTTTCCCCGAGAAATTGCCGTTAGTAATTTTGCCGGTAAACCGGCTACACTACGTGTACGTCTGTAACGATCCGGTTTGTATTTACCGATTAATTTATCACTTGTAACAGGCCAAATCCGATTAAAAACACGAGAAAACGATACATGGCATGGGATTTAGAAAAATAGCTCATCGGTCAACGCTAATTGTCAAAATTGTATTGTATCATAGCAGCTCCGTGCCTGTATCCTTGCTGGCAGCTGTGTTCAAAATTTGCATTGCATTTTGGGATGTGTTTGACTAGAATACATATTATGTAAGTTTATAGATTACTGTAAACGGAGATTTGTGAATTATATTGGTAAAAATTGTCATTATTTATTGGTTTATAATTTTGTAAACTAACCTCTACGGCGTCTCTAAAATTTGTAAGCGGCCGAATTAGTTAATTTTTTGTTTTCCGCAGGGGTGTCGGCGTTGATACGTTGTTCGCGTTGTGAGTGTTTTTGTGATATTTTACGTTTGTGTTTCGTGTGATTAGTGCCCTATGAGTAGATGTCTGACCCGATTGCTCGGAAACAATTGGTGAGTCCCTAGTTGTTTGCATTTTCTGTCCATTGCATGTTATTCGTATACTTTTAATCATCGAATGAAGCAAGCAAGCTATTGAATTTAGTAGAATTTATTGCTTGCGTTCGATATAGTTATGTAACACAAAGCGAAATACTAGACAATGAGCATGAATGTGGTGGGTTGGTATTTTCATATCAGAATGATATCAGGTGAGGTTTTTGCATTTTAACCGCCCTTGTTTGCGAGAAACACCCACTACAAAGAAAAGCTGTCTGTGCAAAATGTTTTTCAAGTCAACAAAGATTCCAGGGAGATGAAAAGCATGTAGGTTAAAAGGTATATTGAAACATTTTCAATATAGTAATCAAATCATTCTAGAAAATACAACAGTTAAAATATCAATTATTTTCTAAAATACAAAACGACGATGCCTCACCGTAATATGAATTACACTGAAGCACACAACAATAATTGTTGTTTTTATTGCTTCTTGTCACTCTTCCATCTTTTAACCAATAATAAATAGTTCTTTAAACGCTCTTATAACTCTATGTAGTGGCCATGTAGTATACCGCGAAGAGTAAATCAATTTTCTTCCAGTCTTTCGTTCGTTTTCGCAAATTTTAGTCACATCATCGACCACAATAGTAGCTGACGGTTTTGGAAGCCAATTTTGTTTATTGACCGTACCAGAGAGATGGATGGTAGTGTTCCTTGTCAGTCTTCACTTTGCTCCGTTATTTAAACAGAACTACGTTGAATTGGAAACTTTTCGTGCGTTTAATTGCATATATGCAATCATACACGGAGAGAAATTTTTGTATAATTCAAATAAATATGCAAATAAATATGCAACTCAAAGAAATCTGTTGTTTCAATAGAGACAAAGAACTATTTAATTGCCGATAAAAACGCATTTGTTTGGTAGAAAGAACGTTGATTTGTGTCAAACAACTTATGTTTCCAATTAAAGTTTGCAATTTGTATATTATAAGAAACGAGATTTATTTACTTCAAATAATTATGATTGTGTTGAGTGAAAGAATTATATTTTTTTAAATTAAAGAAATTGTTGGTTGAGTTAAAATACTGTATTTTAAAGTTGCAATAAATAGTTCTTTGATAAAAGAAATTATTAATTTGTTGAAGGAATTAATGTGGAACTATTATAGACAAGAATTTTTCGGAGAGTACAGTAGACTCGCCACGTGTCACCTCCTTTTTGGGATGTCGCACATCCTCGACCAGTGCTTGGTCTTTGCAGCCCTACATATAGTCAAGGTTAAGTTAGTAAAGTGTACGCTGATTTGGAATCGCAACGTCGCAACTTGAACCTGCAGGCTGCAGGCACTGTACTCTATAAGTCTATACTGTCGATCACGCGGCCTTTATACTCGCGATATGTACGAAGTGCGAGGAGAGAGTTTACAGCGCCATCTAACTATGCAGTTGGATGACACTAAAAATATATTTAATTGAATCAAAATACACACATAAAAATACGGAGTTGGATTTAACACCGATTCAACACCGCTATGGATCTCCCTCGCGACCGTTTGCGCATGTAGTTAAATCAGACGGAGTTGAAATTTTACAGAGCTCATTCACTCTTTTCATAGTTATTATTTTTTGTAACGGAGTTGAAAATATATGTTTAGGGAAATGCAGGTTTACTCCTTTATAGACATAAAATAATCTCCCCGCGTGTCAAACTTCCGCGTTCCGGAGTGCAAAAGTTCTTCTGTAGTAGTGAAATACATCCGTGGAGATGTTACGTAACTCCTTTATTAGTGTTAAAATTACCCTGTTGCGGGGTGCTTTTCTTTTATTGGCGAAATTATTCTTTCCCTAAAAGAGTTGTTTGTGTACGTAATGAAGTTAAATATGTACCAAATAGTTTTTTTTTTCAGAGCGGTTCTTATATTTATTAGGAATATGACGGGAACCAGTAAAAATCAAAAATACATTTTAACAATTTATTTTTAGAAAAAACAAGTAAATGAATATACATGTTTGCAAAATACTCAATAAATAAAATACAGTTTATCCTAAATATAACAATAATCTCCGTATAAATATTAATAATAATAAATTAATAACTAATATCAAATATAACAGACTACATAAAGTCTAGAGTACTTTCATTAATAACTAAGTACATATAATATAATTGGTAACTATATACATATCATTCGCCTTATTATAAGGAATGTGTATAAGGATTTGTATTAACATCGTCATCCTCTTCGCCCGTCTTTATTACCAAAATAATTCCTTGTTGACTGTGCCATATGAAGTCTACCAATAACTCCTTGTCGATTTCATAACTCGCGTCATCATAATACTTGATATCTTGACATTTTGTCTCTGCTCTTTTAAATAGCTTGCCAACTGTACATAAAAAAAGAAATATGTGCAGAATTGTTGTATTTTTGTATGTTGTAAGGCAAATAGAAAAAATCAAAAAAAAACGCATTGCCGGACAAAGGAATACACACTACTTCATAAAAAACACAAAAATCGACATGGTTTTTTATAAACTACACAATTATAAAAGCATGTGAGCACAACGAATAAGTAATGTACACGCATACATATGTCTACGTACATACATACATATGTAGTAATATAAGTAACTTACCTGTAGTATTAATTGTGTCGAAATTTAGTACATCGTTGATAATTCTGACCCATTTTTTTTTATTTGTCCGTATTTAACTCGTATGAAAATACACTGCTCCATTTGAAATAATAATGTACTTACATATAAAATATTAAAAGTAATGGAAATGAAACTCACTCTCAACTGCACCCCGCAAACTTAGGAGTATAAGTGACGACCACAACACACTGCGAAGCAAACTGCAAACTGTCTTGGTGGCGACATGTTGACGCCTGTTGTTGGCAAACCGTAAGTTTTTGCCTTTACAGTATAAATCTTACCTTTTTGGAGATTATTCACTCCAAAACGGAGTTAGAAATCAATATTACACAGGGAATTAATGTTTACTTTTAGGAGTTTTATCACTCCGTCGCAATGTTCAGTCATATCAACTCCAGAAAGTGTACTTTCTCTCATTTTGTCAGTTATTTCAACACCCTGCATGGTGTTAATTTTCATTTCACAGCTCCAGTGAAAATTTTCACCATTTCGGATATAAACTATTTTCAACTCCGTGCTGTGTAGTTAAATTAACTCCGATATTACGTATATCAACAATTTTTAGCACACAATCAACTGATTTTCGGAGAAAAAAACACTCTTTTTTGTGTACAACTAACTACGTGCAAATTCTCTCCGTAAAATTTTTATGTGTGTATGATTTCTTTGGTGCACACTAAAAAATAAATGCTCCATTCAAATGTATACATATTTTCAGAAATATATAATCACCTGGAATATACGTATGGTTCCACCAAGAGTTTTCGATCACTTCAAGAAAAACATTTGTATTCCTACAAGAATAATATTTTATCGGTTTATTTAATAGAGTTAAGATTTGTATTTCTCGTTTTAAATAGTTCATATATTCAACTGAATTAAGTTTGTAGACGATTATATCGATTATTTACATTAAATTTAGATTTAATCATATGGCTCAGATCATAACGTCGCAGGGACACTATAGTGTCTTTGTTATACGGTATTCTTAACTTGAGGTGCGATATAGTCAATATGAATATCTATATATTCGTTATAAACATATCATACCTTCAACTGTGAATATATTTATGTTTTGGCTGAATACTATATTTAATTCCTTATATAAGATCTTACCATTTACTCAACCTGAAGCACATATATTCATGCCAAGTATTTCTTTTTTAGTGTGTGGAAGTAAACCTATTTTAAAGCCAAAACCAAAATAATACTTTAAAGGAAATAAATCTCTTCTTGTGTACAAATATATTTGTTTTAGTCAAAATAGGATTTCTTTGGCGGAAGTAAACCTATGTTTAAGTCAAAGACAAAATATTACTTTAAATGAAATAAATCTCTCCTTATATACAAATTTATATATTTGAATCAAAATTATATTTCCGTGGTGTAAAGAAACGTTTTTTAAATCAAAACAAAAATATTACTTTAAAGGAAAGTAATTTTTGTTTGTATCCATATATATTTATTTCACTTAAATAAATATTTCAAATAAATTAATCTCTGCAAGCAAATAAAGTAGAGTATTCAATGAAGTAAATATAGTTGGCGTCAAAGAAATATGTTTTGACACAAAAGAATAAATTCAAACAAATACATTTCTTTAAAACAATAAATCTGTGTACGAGAAGCTTGTCGATTTAGAAATAAGTACGTTTTAAACGAAAAATAATAAGTAGTTGTGCTGGTTGTTTGCTTTTTTGTTCGCACGTTTCGTATAGGTAGCTACTATAGGTAATTAATCTTTCACATCACTTTTGTTTACGCTGGGGCATTGTAAATCGGGAAATGGACAAACAAACCGACCGCTTAGAGCTTAGGTGGATATACAAAATGAATGTGTTTCACTTTCTAATAATTAATATCCGATCTGGTAGGTATTCTATGTAAATTATCCAACATGTCATGTAGTCACGTCCCCGGATATTGGTTATTAGTGAAAGTTCTACTTGTAGATTTTGGTAGATTGGTAAACAATTTGCACTGATTGCGAGTGATCCTGATTTTGGCGATTGGTAAACAATTTGCACTGATTGCGAGTGACACTAATATGTGTTAACTTTAGATCAGTTCGCTTTCAGCCCATTAGTCCAGAATTTTGTCACTCCTTATGAAAATGTTTCTTTAAACATTCTTCAAATTGTCAGATGCTAAGACGATTGAGATCGATTTATCTATATTATTCCAATTGTTTTGGTTTCTTTTTCGCGGGTTCCTCTTGTAATGCATCATTGAAGTCTCCGCTGAAAGTGATCGTTTTTTGATTAAATCTGACTATTCTATAAATTATACGACGATTAAATGCAAATTTGTTGGCTAATTAGCTTGCTTTTTGTGTTATTTTTCGTCACATTACGTTTTTATCTCGAAACCCGTTGAAGCTACTAGGATTTGAATTGTCATTTTTCAGAAATATTGCAAATTTGAAACGCTAAAATATTTATTGCTTACAAATTGAGGCTATTTATTTATTTATTTAATATACAGGATGTATAGAAAGTATTAATTGCTATAATTTCTTAATTGGTTGTTCTACAAAAAACTTGTTTAAATGGAAGTGTTTTGTCTGATTTTGCTACAAGGTTTGGCATTTTGTTTCGCTTACCTATAACTTGAGGGAGTTTGTTGCTTTCAACCACTTTTATGTTTAGAAACTCCGAAATTCGGTAGAGTAAGAAAGTATAGAGATAAAAACAATTAAAAACCCTAGAATATTGATAACTGCGGGGAACAAAAAGTTTATGAATGTAAAGTGGTTATGAGGCGTCTTCGATAGATTTTCTTGTGCTGACTCCGAATCCAGACTCTAAAGCTTCAAATCACGACAGACTTCAAAGACAGACCTTCAAAGTCAAACTTTCAGTATTTCAGGAAGTTTAAGGTTTGGAACACTTTTGAAGTTTCTATTACATTGCGGCAGCCGCTATATATTTGCCAAAATCACATATATAAAAATGATTGTATGTATATATCTTTCCTTTTTATGTCTTTATGTCGTTTTATTGTCGTTTTGCTTTTTGGAGTTTATGCAACCTCTAAATTACAATGATTTGTGCAAAATATATATATATATCCAAATAGCAGGCAATTTGGGTATATATATATTTTGTTTACTTTTTTGGTATGATTAATAGTTTCGCTGCATGGAGCATGAACTAATTCTATTTCATCGAGATTGCTCATACTGCATTAAAACTAGTTAGCTAGGATTTGACAGATATTTTGATTCTATGTATGTGTATACTAGTCAGCACATCAGCGTTTGACACTGCTGTATGTAGTATAGCAGTGTATGATCAGTGTATAGTATGATAAAGTATGATAGTAATGTGCCTGGCCACAACAGATGTTTTTTTTGCAAAAGGAAGTTGGGAATGGGAATTTCCTCAAACGTAGAATAGAAACAACGAAATGTACTAACATGATTTATTGCGTCAGTATAATACTGATACACATTTTAACATCAATTCTCTAGTATTCGCTAAATATTAAGATCTTTCATCATTCATCATAACCTAACGGATAATCATTATAACGTATTAATCCTAAAGAATAATATAATAATAATAATAATCATCGTACTGTACACATCCTTCTGTATATATCAGCAATAAAATATATTTATAAATTAATAAAACTTAATTAATACTAATTAAAACAAGTTGCAGGACGACAATAAAATGATCACGCATATCCGTTTTATTTTGATCCGTCTAACAATAACTAGAGTAACAATATATTAAAAGTTATCACAACATGGATCATTTTATTGTGTAGAAATACTGCACATTTTTTAAATAATAAAAGGAGTTACAATATATTCTTTTATTAAATTACTGATAAGATCCACGGTAATACAGAAATACCAGGACTTATTATTATTATTTATTTGCGAAACAGGATTCAACTTTAATAATAGAAATAATGAATCGATCATTGTACAAAAAGTTGAATCGGTTTTGCAGTATTTTAAATACTAAGAACATCACAGACACTACGAAATGAATTTGGCAAGTCTACTAAGAGAAAAAAACGCACAGAATAGTCCTTTGTTGCTATTACACAGGGTGTTGCGGTCTCACTCATCTTTATAGGGTTAGTGTCCACTTTAAAAACTACCGTCTAGTTAGCTATGTACAAGTTTGTTCAACAAATAATCCCTAAATTAAAATAATATTAAACAATAACAATCACTACTTTTTTGTCTTAAGTGTACTACGTAGTATGAACATCATGCTTGCGATCTTGTGCCTTGAAGATGTGATGCGAGTGACGAAACGTTGTGTTTGCGATCCTTCCTTCCTAAACTGGGATGCTGAACTTCCTGAACAATTCCTGAAAACGAAATAAAAAATAAAATAAATTAAGTAATCATTGTGGTTGAGGAAACTCATCAAAAACAAAAGTGTAACTAATCGATGGTGGCCTTGATTGTTTCTTTTTTTATTGATTCTCAATTGTTGTGTTTAGATTGCAAGTGTATGCATTGTTCGGATTCTTTTGTTCGTCGCGGATGCCTTGCTTTGCTTCATTGGCGTGCCGGACCGTGGTAAATGGAGCAATTAGAATTGATGTGAAGTGAGTTACGATTGGCCTGGTAATTGTTGCATGGAGCGCTACAGTCGCGCGAGCAAACCTTGAACTAATTATTCCGTGGAATTACTCCACGGTAATCAAATAATGAAATAGTTTTGTTTTCGATATTTATATTTTTTTGTTACGTTTTCTGTAAAGATATTATGCCCGTTTAATTTATAAAGATTTAAATTTTTTTAAATCTTATTTTATTAAGTATTTATTATTATTATATTTCGTAGTTTGGTTGATTATATATTAACATCGATTTGTTTTTTTCGTGTTAGCTAAGTAACTAAATTAATTAATAAATGGCTTACTGGCAATTTGAGCCCAAAATACGCATATTCAACAATTTCATACTTAAGTCGGGAGGTCCACTACGAATAATTTATTGTAAAAGGTAAATAACGACACAAGTAGAGAAAATATTGTTGCCATTATTCTATTTCTATTTATATTTACGTGTTATAAAATGCAGCAAAGTCTAGACTCTTAGTTATGCTGCAATAATCTTTTGGTGTTGCACAGCATATAACCTTTCTTTTCTTTTATTTTTGTTAATTTTATAAATAATACTGGCCACTTTTAACACGTTCAGGTTATATTAGGGCCGGTATTTATAAATGGGTCCATGCTTGTCATATACTATATATAGTGTGTGAAAAATTCACAAGAAAAAAAAAATGTCTTATAGAAGTTTTAGAAAATGACTTAAGGGGGAGCCTCGTATAGATGGGTGGAAAAATCGAATATTTTTTATTGTATAAATCGAAAGTATATGATTTCAAGAATACGCTGTTAAAATTTCAAAGCTATATTCCAAGCGGTTGTTTAGATATAGGTACTTTCGCTAAGGTCGGTGCGCTGAACAGGTAACAGTGCGCATGGCACAGTGGGGAGGGCCTCTCGGAATGTGCTCGAAAACAAAGGCTCCTCAGCAGGGTGAGGGGGGATTTGAGCCCGAAGATGACCTCTTTTATGGCCCAGGCATGGCTGAATAGCAAAAACATCGGAAATGCAAAGTAACGTAAAAATACGATTTTCGTCTACCGCGAACTTCAATCGCATTTTGCTCGGAAACACTTTTTTAATTTCCGAGTTGGCGCGTGAAATTATTCAGCGAGTTTTCAACGTATATGAATAAAAGAAACATTTGAAAGATAATTTAATCAGCTAGTCACAATACCTATTGGATTTTGCAACATAAAATTATTTAACCACTTTTTTGCAATAATAATACAAAAGCTTTTTCATTTTTTTTCTAAAGCTCGTTATTTTGTTACATTTTTTTATACTTTAAAATTAGGTAAGTGGACGAGATATATTGGTATGATAACAACAGCAAAATCATGTTGGTATGTTTCAGAAAGATACAGCAGACACAAAATCACGCGCCGATTGAGAAGAAAAAAAAGTCATCAACGTTATTGTTTTCTAAGACGCCCTTAAGTAAAACTTTGCAATAAAAGACATTTAATGGTATGTGGTTGATTTGCTGGTAAGAAACTCAAATGGTGAGTTGATGCTAGTTGAAGATGATGGTGAACACGTCGAAGTAAATTAAACACCATAAAAACTTGTGGACTGTATATTACTGGACTGTTGAATATAACGTACAAAGGGTACAAAGTATGACAGTCATCTCCACGAATGCACACTAGCGACTGCGCAAGCACAGCCAATCGTTGCGGGTAGTGGCAAAAACATGCAGTGGTACCAACATGAATACTTTTAACTAACAAACTAAAGAAATACTTTTGACTAACAAACTAAACATATCGCCGGCCTTGAAAGTACAATCTTTCAAAAAATAAAACGAACAAAACAATAAAATAAATCATAATGTGAATGAAAATAACTCAGATAAAAACTTATCATTGTCTATGTTGTAACCGGAAGTGTATAGAGTCCTGATAATGCTCTTTTGAACACACCGTTAGACGTTCGAACTGTGGCCACACGCACTACACCATCCTTTCCAGGGTGAACATCTATAATTCGGCCCATTGGCCAATGCTGCGGCTTGGCGTTGTCTTCTTTGACGATGACCAACACACCTGGTTTTAACTGTTGTGGGTGTTGTCGTGTCCACTTATTCCTTTGTTGAAGCTGATGAAGGTATTCCTTCGACCATCGTCGCCAGAAACTTTGGACTGTCTGTTGTAGTACCTTGTATTTGGTAAGTCGATTGATTGGCCCTTCTACTTCTTCTTCAGGAAGCGATGTTAACTTGCCTCCAATTAAAAAGTGCCCCGGGGTAAGTGGTTCAAGGTCATTGGGATCATTGGACATAGGACAAATAGGTCGGGAATTTAGTATTGACTCAATTTGGCTAAGTATAGTCGAAAATTGTTCCCATGTCAAATGTGTGGAACCGATAGACCGTGTTAAATGATGTTTGGTTTGCTTTACAGCAGACTCCCAAATGCCGCCAAAGTGAGGTGTTCGTGGAGGTATGAAATGCCAATTGACTTGATTTTCTAACAAATAACCTTTAAATTTTTCATCTTTATGCACCGTTTCAATTGTTTCGCACATGTCACGTAAATAATTTGATGCGCCTACGAAATTCAAACCATTGTCAGACCATATGTTCTTTGATATTCCTCTGCGAGCAAAAAATCTTTTTAATGCATTTAGAAATGATACAGTGCTCAAATCCCCAACTAATTCTAAGTGTATCGCCTTAGTACTAAAACATATGAACACACATACATATGACTTTACTAGTTTTCTAGTACGTAGCGTACCATCCTTAATCATAAATGGTCCTGCAAAATCTACTCCACTATTCAAAAATGGACGTGAGCATTCCACCCTACCGGCAGGTAAGTGTCCCATTATAGTTTCTGATACCTTAGGTTTTACCTTAAAGCATTTTATACAATTATGTAATATCTTTTTTATAACATTTTTTGCGTGTAGAATCCAAAACCTAGACCTAACTGCAGATAAAGTAGTTTGGATGCCACCATGTAGAGTTCTTTCATGTTCATAGCGGATTAATAGATATGTAAAATCGTGTTTGCTTGGTAATAACATTTGATGCTTATAATCATACTCTATATTTGCATGCAATAATCTTCCTCCTACTCGAATGATTCCTTCTTCATCCAAAAATGGATTTAAACTTTTAAACTTACTAGCCTTGGAATCTGACCTTTCATGTTTTAGATTCTTTAGTTCTGTGCTAAATTCTTGCATCTGAATGTGCTTGACTAATGCTTTCATTGCCTGATCTATTTCTTTGCAAGTTAAATAACCTGTGATCTTGTTTGATCCATTTTTGTGAGACCTTAGATTGTTTGCAAACCTTAAACATAATGCAGTTATCCTCAATAGGTGCTGAAAGTCAGAAAATTTTTGAAAAATGCCAAAATGATCGATAGCTAAACAATTAATATTTTCTTGCAAATTTCTTTTTTCTGGTAAATCGCTAGATTCTTGGGGTTTCTGTACTGGTTGTGCTGGCCAATAGTCGTAATTTTGTTGAAGCCATTGCGGACCATACCACCATAGATTAAAGTTGCCCAAATCACGTGGATTACATCCTCTTGACAGAATATCTGCGGGATTGTCTGCTGAAGGTACATGATGCCATTCACAATCATTGGTAAGACTTTGTATTTCCGAGACCCGATTGCAGACGAACGTTTTCCATGTGCCTGGTTCCTTTGATAACCAATCCAAAACGATTCTTGAATCGGTCCACAGACAAATCTTGTCAAATGTGACCTTTAAAGCGTTTACAGCCTTTTGAAATAATCGTGAAAGTAATAGAGCACCGCAAAGCTCCAACCTTGGGAGTGATATCACCTTTAGAGGTGCTACTCGAGATTTTGAACATAATAGGCTTGTCCATACTTCGTTGTGGTTGTTCACGGTTCTGATGTATAAGCATACACCATAAGCTATTTCTGATGCATCCGTGAAGCCGTGCATCTCTATTCGTATGTAAGTTGATAAAACTACCTTTCGTGGTACTTCAATAGTTTTGATGCTTGTAAAGTCTAGAAAAAATCTCATAAAATCCAAATTGTAGTCGTTTGGTATTGGCGCGTCCCATTCGACCTTCAATCTCCATAGTTTTTGTAAAATGACCTTAGCTTTTATTACTACTGGCCCTATAAGACCTAACGGATCAAAAATCTGACTAATAATTGATAGCAAACTGCGCTTAGTTAATCCTGGAGGTAGATCTATGGATGTAGTGAATTGAAAATGATCTTGTCGTGCATTCCAAAGTATTCCCAATGTCTTGACTGTTTGTTGTTCATTCGTAAAGTGAAAATCTTGTGTGTCAGAATTACAAATATCTTGATTATTCGATATCAATTGATCTAAAATAAATCCACCTGATGCAAGTATTTTTGTGATCTCAGTTTTCAGAAGCTTCAAACTGTCAACATCATCGGTCCCTGTTATAAGGTCGTCAACATAGAAGTCAGTGAGAATGACTTCGCTCGCTGTAGGAGATGCTGTTTTATTATTAATTGCAACTTGCTGAAGTGCTCTTATGGCTAAGAAGGCTGCAGGCGCTGTACCATAAGTAACTGTACTTAACTCATAATGTGCGAGATTTTCATTAGGGTTTTCTCTCCAAACGATACGTTGCAGCTTTCTTTGAGATGGTTTTATGTTTATTTGCCTATACATCTTCGTAATGTCGCCCTTTAAAACATATTGATGTTTACGAAATCGAATTAAAATAGAAAATAAATCGTCCTGTATGGTTGGACCTACGTGTAAAATGTCATTTAAAGATAATCCTGACTGTGACTTCGCGCTTGCGTCGAACACTACTCTTAGCTTCGTGGTACTGCTACTCGCCTTGAAAACTCCATGGTGTGGCAGATAACAGATACCTTCTTCATTGGTGATGATATCTTCATCATGCAATTTCGTCATGTGTCCTAATTTTTCATACTCACTCATGAATCCTTTATAGAGACGGGCGTAGTCATCATTTTTTTGCAGTTTACGTTCCAAGAGAAAGAAACGTCTCTTGGCTATTTCTAGCGTGTCCCCTAGCTCTTTAGGATCTTTTTTAAATGGCAATGCGACAGTAAATCGTCCAGTTTCGTCTCTGGAATAGTTCTGTATGAAGTGGTCCTCGCAGTATTGTTCGGCCCTTGTGTACAATCGTGCAGTTGAAGTCGGAAGCTCTTCCAAAGCCCAAAATTTAGTTAATTGATCGTTTATATTAGCTTCAGTTGTCGCCAACAAACATTTATTGGTTATTTCGAAATTACTAAATCGTAGCTCGCCCGTTACTAACCATCCTAGTTTAGTATTTTGCAATATTGGTTGCTCTTTGCCTAACTTTATTTGACCTATAGCCAATAAATCGTAAAATACTGATGCTCCTAATAAAATTTGTATTTTGTTCGATAAATAGAAATCTGGATCAGCTAGTTGGATTCCTTCAGGAATGTCAAGAATTGTAGGATCAATTGATTGTGCTGGTATGTTACCTGTGATGCTGTCTAGCACCAAAAAATATAAATCTCTTTGAAAATTGTTAATAGCTGATTTTATGTGGGTTTTAACCTTCTGGGTTATATTGGTAGTTGATTCACTTATGCCTGTGATGGGAAAATTGATTTTGATGGTTGGTAACTGTAGACGGTTTACTAAATTGCTTGAAATAAAATTGCTTTGTGAACCACTATCAAGTAGGCATCTGGTAGGTATCCATTTGTTGTCTTTCGCTTTGATTAAAATATTAACTGTTGCTAGTAAAACCATAGAGCTGTCGTTATGACTATGAGCATTAATATTCACATTGTTGACGTTGTTTTCATCAGTAGATTTGCATTTGTCGCTATCGTTTTGATTATTGATATGTAAAAGTGTGTTATGCTTACGTTTGCATATCTTGCATGATCCTACACAAGTATGATTTTTCATGAATGGTCTTAAACAATTCAGGCATAGCTTCTGTCGTTTAGATGCATTGATTCTTTCAATGATTGATAGGTTTAAAAACTCTTTGCAATGGTAGATTAAATGTTCTTGCTTACAGAAGTAACAAGTAGGTGATTTATTTGCAGAAATATGACTATACGATTTTGAATTTGTAACTGTATTTGATTTTTTATCGTTAGAATTTGAACAGTAAAGAGACTCTAATAATTGGCTTCTTGAATTCAAAAAGCTTGAAAATTCTTCTAATGTTGGTACAGTATTCGGTGTAAGTTTTGTCTCCCATTCACGCTTACTGTGGAAGTCCAGCTTAGAAGTAAGAACGCAAATCAATATCGCATTCCAGGAGTCTACTGGTTCGTTTAATTTTTTCAAAGCGTTAATATGCCTATTGAAAGTATCCAAAAATTGTCTTAGAGTTAAAGAATTTTCCTTTTTAATTGCAGGTAAATCTAAGATAGCTTGCACGTGACCATTAATGATCAACCTTGTCTTCTCGTATCTTTGTTTTAACAAATCAAGAGCAATTTCATAGTTGGCTTCTGTTATTTCAAGAGAATGAATTAAATTTAGTGCTTCACCCTCCAAACACGATATTAAATAATGGAACTTTTGAATTTTATCTAAATGGCCTTGTTTGTGTATTAATGACTCAAAAGTTTCTTTGAAATTTGTGTAATCATTGTAGTTACCTTTGAAGCGAGGCAAATTTAATTTTGGAAGATTTACTTGCGATACAGTTGAACTTACAATAGAACTGTCTACACTTTTTGCAGCCTTAAAACTGTCGATTATGTTTTGAGCAGAAGCAGTTGCAGAAAAGAAACATGTCTCGAAATTTTCTCTTTCATTTTGTTCGTCGTCATTGTTGACAATAGTTTCAATTTGTGACTGACAGGTATCGAACTCGTCATAAAGAATTTCAATTTTATCGAGTCGTTGTGATAGTTCTGTAACGTCACGATCGATTTCAAAAGTGTTTGTACTAATATATGTTTGGAAACGCGTCACTTTGGCTACGATTTGTGTTCTTTGCGATTTTAGTTTAGCGTACTCTGACTGTATCTTGTGCTTAGCCATATTGAGTCAAAAGGAAAACAAAATATAAAGGGACTTACGGTAACGAAGGATAGTTGCACTACTATTGCGGCAGGCGTACCTATGCGTGAACGTTGTTTTGGCGCCGTCTTGACAAGATCGTGTAGAATGCAGCGTCAGCGTGTTGTGTACAGTGTGTATCAGCGTTGAATCTGACCGATCGATATTCGATGTCGTCGGTTACTCGTACTCGGCTCGATGCGACCATAAAATGGTTGATTTGCTGGTAAGAAACTCAAATGGTGAGTTGATGCTAGTTGAAGATGATGGTGAACACGTCGAAGTAAATTAAACACCATAAAAACTTGTGGACTGTATATTACTGGACTGTTGAATATAACGTACAAAGGGTACAAAGTATGACAGTCATCTCCACGAATGCACACTAGCGACTGCGCAAGCACAGCCAATCGTTGCGGGTAGTGGCAAAAACATGCAGTGGTACCAACATGAATACTTTTAACTAACAAACTAAAGAAATACTTTTGACTAACAAACTAAACAGTATGCTCAAAATACTGAAGAATGTACAGTAACAATTTGAAATAGAAATATTGCATAGTTCTTTCAGAAAAAAATCCCAAAGTTATCCTAATTTTTTTGCCATCTATACGAGGCTTAACCTACAAATTAGACATAATTTTAAACATACAGGGTTGTTCATTTGTAAGAAAAAGACCAAAGTCTTTTTACTTTTTACTACTTTTTGAGATGAGATTACTACTTTTTAACTATTTTTCTCTTTTTCGTCCTATAACTTTCGAACAAATAAACTTGCGTGCGGAGTTTTACAGATTAATTTGGAATTTGTTTTCAGTATCAAAAACAGAGAAAAAATTTAGATGCTGTTTCGTTAAGATAAAATAATAATTGATTTATTTTTTGTCCTGTAACATTAAAACAAATAAACTTCGACTCATGTGGGTTTCACAGTTCAATTTGTAAGTTGCAAGAGTATCAAGTGTCCAATTTAAAAAGAATAAACTTTGATCTTATTTTTATAAATTATATTAAGTAAAACCGTTATTTGAATTATTTTTTTTTCTATACTTTGCAGAGAACTAGTTATGATAATAATAATAAATTAAGTCAATCGGACTTTGAACTCGCTTTTGAAGAACTTTTTAACATTTCTTCTTTACTGAGGGCCTAAGTCATTAAAACAACGGACCCTTCAAACATAGAAATTAGCATATTATCCAACTAAAACAAAATATACGAACAAATTATTATTCATTAGTATTTAGTATAAAATATTTGATTAATATAGAAGAAACAATGAAATTGAATGGTGTAATTCATTAAACCAAAAATATTGCCGAAATTCATTCTCATTAATTACCTCTTTCCGTGTCCGAATTATATCACCAGAGGGCGTAACTCGCGTGCGTGATTCGCCATAAAACAAACGGCGCAGTTCTCCGCCAGGCTTGACACGCATTTTGGAGAAACGTGTTGTTCCCAGAAGCGATTTTTAAATTCTGCTTGTAATAACCTGTTCCGGGCAAAACGTGTACTCGATAATATTTGTCTTTATGTTTTTGATTGATGATGTTTAGCCGTAATTACGGGAAGACCGACTAGTAAATAAGTGAGAACGGCGTATTACTGCCATCTGGGATCGTGCTTGGAGAACACGTGCTACGCAAAGGAGGCAAATTGTGGAAAATGAGACAACTAAGGTCGCTGTTATTATCCTTTTTGACGGCTTATTGAAGTTATTTTGATGGAATCATTGTATTAAAGTGGGGTAAATTATACAGTATGATTTCTAATGGTTTCGTGACAAAATGGTTTATTGAACAAAAGTTTAGCGTTTAGGATAATGTATACTTCCTATATTGTGTCTTATATTGTTTATTGTCTGTGTGTTGGAAAGAAAATGATTTATTTTACTTTATTTTTGAATTTTATTATTTTCTTGCTTGTATTAATAGAACAAGTTACTTTTAAATATGTCCATCAATAATTTAATCCGTGATTAGTTACGAGTTTATTTCGGTCAAAACCAGAAATGTTTGGATTATAAAACAAACAGTCGTTTACTAAAGTGTTATTAATAATTATTATTGCTAATTATAAGTTATTTCACTTTCATTGAACTCTTATCATAGCACTTTTATCGGATGTTCAATAACAAGATTATGGATTTTTCAATTTGGCCCACTTTGTCAATATTCTCAATAACACGCGTCAAAGCACCTAATATTGTCGCCGTTTAACAGTTCTAGATGAACACTAACCAACAATTCTTACAGCAAATTAATTAAAACGATTTATTTTATTCTGTAACTTCTTTTTATTTAACGTCTTTGAAAGGAGTTAATGAGAACCGAAGTTTTGTAGTTTTAGTACTAATTTTAGCCAATAATTAGGCTTCAATTTTCGTAACAGACCTTAAATACAAAAAGTTTGGTATACTATGACTATTCTGTATACCTTATCAATAGTTTCTGGTTATTTTTTACTATGTATTTATTTTTGGTTAATTATTTTTAAGACCAAGTATATTTAGATGCAGACCCTTTCAAGATTTCTTTCTTCCGGTTGTAGAGACACACAAACACCATAAAAAGTACAGTAATGTTTAAACACTTCACAGCTTTTCAAAGTCCTCATGAATAAAAAACAAAGACGGTACATTCATATTAATATTCATATTATATTTGACATGATGTCATGGCACTTAAGTATAGTATAGCACACAAATCAATATATAGCCTATAGGTACATTAGCTTGGGTAATAAACCAAATGTTATTTGTCCAAATTTTGCTTGGAGGTCATGTGTGTTTTTTTCTTGTTATTTTTGCATGATCCTGTTACGGTTACTGAGACAAACAAAATTGAATTTTATTTACCTTTTGATTACCTAATAGTCTGAGCAAATATTTTGTATACTCTTTAATATTATGCGAAGGTAATACAGACAGAATAATGGAAAGTTACGGTAAACGCTAAATACTACCTTTAAAAGTTGCCAGTCATAAATTACATTGCCGTAAAAATCGACCAATTGGGAAAAAATTAAATAGTCACGAATTACCTGCGCCGATTGCCATGTTTACCGAAATTGCACGCTTTGGACCGTCAATTATCGAATCCTTTTTGTTTTTCCGAGAAAATTACCACCACCGCTATGAGATCATAGCTGTCAGTGTATTACTTAATTCAATAATGGCGTGGCCAATAGCAGACTATCAAAACAGTCTATCAAAATAAACGTACCTAATTTAACCTTGGTTTTCGACCAAATAGAACGCATATAATATCCTAATTCGTGTTGTAACCAGTATATATTTGTAAATAAAGACACGTATCTCGAATATTGTTGGTCAATTTTATAAATCTAATGTGTAAGATTCGTATTTTAGAATATTTACACTGTTTGGAGGTATCAAAAATATTTCAGAAAATGTTTCCATAGTTTTTGGAATGCTGCGCTTTAGAAGCAGAATAACAATCAGTTCCATCAATGTATCTAAGCGTGACGAAGACAGTGCAAAAGATTTTTTTTTACAAATAAAGTGAGAAACCAAGAACATGAAGAAAGGGTTGCAGAGATAGTTACTAATGCAGATGAAAGACTATACACCGAAGATAAACATGATGGAAAGAAGACGACAATAAAAAAAAACAGGGAAGTGCATGAAGAAGGAATGTATGGAATGTGAAATAAAACGTAGGTATAATGATCGGGGAGAACTAGAGAAGACAGAAAGAAGGAGCTCGATTTCAGAAGCACAGACACTTAGCAACGATCATAAAGAATTCAGGCAACAGTAATAATCAGAGAAGAAGAAGATAAAGCGCAAGAAATTAAGGCATTCGAGATAATAAACTGCTTGGGGTGCGAGAAAATTGTCAGTACAATGAAGACAAGTCGAGACCTCGATGAAAAGGAAAATATAAAAATTGGAGAATATGGAGACAATACTAAGAAAACATGAAACCAAAATGTAACTAAGACAATGAAGCAAGAAGACGAACAATTTTATATACTATTACGCTAATGAGGCTATTTCCCATCAGATGATCAAATAAAACCAATAAGCAAAGAAAACTGCGTGAATAGGAGTTCAAAGAAAGGTCATACCTAAAATGTAAGAAGGGGAAAAATGTATGAATTAGAGCTATACATTTCAGGCGAATATAGCACATGAATTTGATTTTTTCTTTCCTGCAAAAAAGTTGTCAACAAACAACTACGACAAATTTTCAATCAAAAAACAAAGATTAGCTTGCAAAGTGATTAAAATGAAGAGAAAGCTTTATAGTTGGAACAATGGCGCGTTATCCCATGGGCGAAATGGGCATTTGCCAGAAGCCTACAATAACAAGAGGCCCCCCAAAGCAGTATTTTGAAAACTCATTTCCGTAATTAACGTTGCAAGCAGATTTAGGCTCCTGTCACCGAGGTCCCAACTAATCTTAACTAATTTATTACCGTCTCAAGAATAGTGAATGTTATATTTGCGCTTGTGCCGGTTGGGGACCAAAATCAATCTTTTATAAACCATAAATTAATTAGGGAATTAATAAATTACTGTGGTAAGAATATTAAATAGAACTAAAGAGTAGTCTTGCCAATAGGGCCCCAAAGAGAGTGGAGGCAGTTTTAGCAGTTAAACTAATGTTTTTGTTTTGCAATAAAAGAAACTATATCTAATAGTGTACGAGACTAATGTTTCGAAGATTTTCAGTCGACCCTTTTCCATTTGTTCTGGAATTCTATTGTGTACTATTCTGTAAATATGAATGCTCCAAAACAGTCTGAAAAATAAAAAAGTCTCTGAAACATGCTGTATATCTTTCAAAGTTTCTTATTATTACTTATTAATATAAAAGTATAACGTCGTTTTTAATAACGACGAGACACGGTAGCAATCCTTTTGACATTGTTTAATTGCTTTCTTTTAACATGTATTCGTCTTGTTATATTTACACCACTAACCTCAGGGACATGCCGTTTTCACAGTTCAATTTGTAATTCAACAATGTACCAAAAAACAACAAGAGAATATACAGGATACTATATTAAAAAAAAGGAATTTTGTCTGCTTCTTAGAAATACATAACCCTGTATATTCAATTACTTTCTTCTAAACTTTGAGGACTAGATATTGACACGTTACGTTTCTTCTTGTTAAAACTGATATAGCAGAAGGCATTCGGAATAATTGTATTTTTTGATGATAATGGAATCGGAATCTTAGGTAATGTTAGAAAAAGAAATAGAAAATTAGGTACATTTGATTAAAAGTAACCTATCAAAAAAAACTATGAAAACTGCACCCTGTACACATTTAGAGGACGTATGTATTTATTGATGATGGTCTATTTGAGAATGAACTCCCAAATTCAAAATTGTCCAGGGCCCCATGATGGCATACCGCGCCGCTGAGTAGAAATCAGTCAACTTTAGAAACAGTATGAAGAAGAAAGGTATTATAGGACAGCTAGGAACCAAATAAGTTTCGTTTGAATTTTGATTTGCAGATGTTTCGTTTGAAATTTGATTTTAACATTACTGAAGTAAACGAATTAAGATGAATGGGGACACAATTTTTTCTCTCTATTAATATTGGATCCAAAATCATCATATTTCGGTTTTGGTCAACACTATTCAGTGCATTCAAGTCATTCAGAAGTCCATTCAGAAGAATCTTCTTTGTTTTGAAATAACATAATGATACCTCACACAACCCACTTACTAAAGCTGGTTTGTTATTTGGTATCATTTAATCTAAATCTCAAAAGATTAAAACTCTTTAAAGTAAAGCATTTTATGACGGTTTTTCCGCATAGTCAGTTTTACACCATAGTAACTAAATATTATTTTCATAAAATAGAAAATAGAGAACTTACGTCTTGTTTTCGTTTACAAATGCGTGACAATGATCTCGTCGTCGATGTCGTCCTTCTCGTCGTCCGTCTCCTCTGGTTCGATTTGCCTGTTCTTCGCTTCGGCGAGGGCAGCCAAGCGCTCCTTCTCCTTCTGCCTGCGGATCTTCCTCGTGTGCAGGATCTCGACGACGATGTACATGAGGACTCCGATCTCGAGGACGACCAGCATCACGTAGAGCTTCATCCGCGCGCACAAGTGCGTCGAGTACGCGTAGGCTATTACGAAGCCCGTACTCTCCCACAGGCGGTAATTGGAGAAGGCAGCCTCCTTGTTCCTCCTGAAGAGCGTTCCGTACAGACCTGAAATGTTATCGGTTTGGTAAATTATTGAAGAAAAACTTGTAACGTTATATTATGTTAATGATGATATATTTTTTTGGGTTACCAGGGCTTAAAAACAGATGTTTGTTTGACTTTTTTAATTATCCAATGTTTCGTAAAAAATGTTAGCTTCTTCAGGGACAATTAATAGTTCTAGAACATAGATACACGTAACATTGACCACGGCATTCTGTATACACGAGGTTCCAGTGCAAACCATTACGTTATATATCAACGGGCAAAAAGTTCCTACACTGTAGTTATATTATCTATTTATAGATGCTGGTTTTGACTTCATCCGGCCATCATCGCTCCAATCTAATCTGCATACAAGAATAGATAAACGGAGTTGATAAGAAAATAAATAGTGTTAGTGTAAACTAGCTTGTAGTCAATGTGGGAGTGCTTAACCACCATCATCATCGATATTGCAGACTGATTTAATGGAGTAGTCTTTCTATATCAACAAAATCTTCTAAAAATACTACATTTTGGAGACAACAAAGTTATTCCTAGAGGATTATAGGCAGTAATTTTCTTTAGGTGTTTCTTGGGGGAAAAACATCTCGCTCTACAACCTGAATAACTTGTGAAGCTTGTTTCCCACTTTATTGATGGTTTTGACAGCCAGAAGAGCAAAGTAGAGATAAAAATAATCAAAATTAAAACGAATAAGAAAAGAGAAAGTGCTCGATTTTCAAGATAAATAGCTTTGTGGCAAAAGTGCTGAAAGTTCAAACAATTTTCAAATCATAAATCTATTTGTATTATGAGATTTGCCATCATTCTTTAAACAATAAAGGATGAATTTGATGTAAATATGAGTGAATATTTTTAGGACAAGTAAGGAGGGTAAACATTTGGTAAAGTGTTGTATTAGGTAGTTAGTATATTATTATTATTAGTGAGCGAATTATAAAATACAAATGAAATCGCGCAATCATGTAGAGCGGTGTTGTCAACCACAAAAAGTTGACTTTTCATGCTGGTCTGCTCTATCGGTCGGCTCGTTATTGGACGGTGAGCTGTATATTAAAATCCGCTTTCTGATTATAATTGAAAATTTATAAGACGTAAATTGATGCATGAGCGACATATGCCTTGTCTTACAAACAAATACGCCTAGATGTCTTATAAAACGAGTGTAATACGGTATTTTTTCTACTTTTCGTCATTAATTTTATACAAATTAACAAATTGCGGTTAGGATATGACATCCGTCATCAGGGTTCGTGACTGTTTTTATTATGAAACCGGGTCACAACAGTGCCAAAATGTGTTCCTCATGAAACTAAAGTAGGAAAACATGATTTTTCCACAATAGTTTTAAAGCACTCTTTCCCTTATGGACACTAGGGTGGTTATTTTTATTTAGAAAGCACCGATGCCCTCCAAATCAATTCCAAATCGAAAAAAAAAGCGAACACGCATTTTTTTCGAAATTTTAATAACAAAAGACTATTTAGGACCGATGATGGTTTTCGTTAAACCGAAACATGTCTCCTAAGTAAATAAAAACGAAAAGTTTGCAAAGAACAGAGGCTTTTATTATACCGAAATACAATACAACTGTGCATTATGGATTCAGCACAGTATGAAATTTATTAGTTAATTTCACAAAAAAGCTGACGTTTCTAGCATAATTAAAAAAAGTTTAAAATGAATTGATTAAACAAAAGGAAGAAATTTTTTAAAGAATAATGTCACAGAAAGATAATAATTTGCCATTTTGAACTTAGAAAACAGGAATCAGACTGATTTTCGAGAAAAGCGAATTATTTAAACAAGTTGAATTTCTTTAAACAAATGTTGTTTGGGATGATAGCTCAGTTGTGTAGTTGTATGGATCTCTTGCAAATAAAACTCTCGACGGACCATTGAAACTTAGCTTTAATAACTCACAACATAATTATAAACTGTTATAATATGCTCTTGCTGGAGCGCGTGGGTACGCTCTTGCGTGTGTAACTCTACTCTACTACTGTGTAATTGCTAGCGCAGCTAGCGGTGATTCTGGCGCTTGCCCGGTAACAAAATGGGCGTGCAAATTTAAACTTAAAAAAAATAAATGTTCTTGTTACGCACATAACATGCCGCCCTCCGTTGAAACAATGTTTCAAACTTATTCATGCGGTAGCAGCACTAATTTGGAACTGGGGCGTTTAAACACTCCACTATTGGTTTTCACTAACACCACTCTCACTCTGCCGTCAGCTCCAGGAAACACTTCTTGGATTCTGCCCAGGGTCCAACGTAGAGGTGGTGTGTTGTCTTCCTTAATGATGACAATGTCGTTGATCTTCAAGTTAGGTGTCTTTCCTTGCCATTTAGATCTCTGCTGAAGATGATTCAGGTACTCGTGATGCCATCGTTTCCAGATGTGTTGAAACATTTGTTGAACCATTTGCCATCGTGTGAGTCTGTTTACCTTTTCATCCAAAATATTTGGTTCTGCAATTTGAGTCAGGGGAGAACCAATAAGGAAATGAGCAGGAGTAAGGGCTATAGGATCTGTGGAGTCGTCGTGAATTGGGGTTAAAGGGCGTGAGTTAATTATCCCTTCAACTTGTGTTAGCAAGGTATTCATCTCTTCAAAAGTTAGTCTTGTCTCGCCAATGACACGCTTGATGTGGAACTTTACTTGTTTTATGCCTGCTTCCCACAATCCTCCAAACTGAGGAGCGTTCGGTGGAATGAAATGCCATTGTACTGAGTCTATCGAGGCCTGTTCTGACATTTCTGCCTGATTTTTCGGTGTTGCCAAGAACTCGTGAAGTTTTCTCATTTCTGCACAAGCGCCCTGGAAGTTGGTCCCATTGTCGCTATATACATTGTTGGGTTTGCCACGTCGGGCTATAAACCGCTTGAAAGATGCCAAGAATTCTGCTGTTGACAGAGATGAAACTAGCTCGAGATGAATGCATTTTGTCGTCATGCATATAAAAAGTGCTATATATGCCTTTAAGATTGGAGCTCTCTTCAAATTACTGGCACGAATAAATAGGGGTCCGCCATAGTCAATCCCAACGTTCAAAAAGGGCCGAACTGTTTGAAATCGACACGCCGGTAAATTTCCCATCATTTGGTTGTTTTCTAGTTTTACAGCTCTAAATCGGAAACATTTGTTGCAAAGATGAATTATTTTCTTAACTGTACTTCTTCCGTTTGTGGGCCAGTAAGCTTGTCGTAAGTGGTTAAGCAAGTTTTGTGTCCCAGCATGCATTGTTCTTATGTGCTCATGTTTGATGAAAAGCTTCGTGAAAGTATGTTCTGTTGGAAGAATTATTTGATGTTTTTCGCTATACTTGATGTTCGCATTGTGAAGTCTCCCTCCTACTCGTAAGAGGCCCTCCTGATCGATGAATGGATTTAATGATTTCAGCTTGCCTGCTGACACATTTCCTCCTTGACGCAGCAACTCGATGTCGCTCGAAAAACATTCAATTTGTGCTAATTTGATTAGCGTTGTTCTGGCTTTATTAAGTTCTGATACTGCCAAAGTGCCTTGGGAGCGACTTTCCTTATTTCTGCAGTTATGTATAAATCTTAGACAATATGCCATGCATCTCTCTAATTTGGTAAACTTGGAAATTCTTTCAAAGAGTATGAATGTGTTGATAGTTGTAAGGCATATCGCTGTAGATGGTTTGAGTTCCAATGTTTCTTCTGGAATCTCCTCTTGCTCGTTGCTCAAAGGCCATTTGGTTTCTGGTCCTTTCAACCATTCCGGTCCTGTAAACCATATGTCGTCATCTTTCATGATGTGTTCAGGTAAGCATCCTCTGGATATCACGTCAGCGGGGTTATCTTTGCTACTAACCCATCTCCACTGAATATCTGCACTCAATTGTTGGATTTCTGATACTCTGTTTGCCACAAACGTTTTCAACTTGAATGGAGGTGTCTTGATCCATGCTAACGTTATCGTTGAATCAGACCATAGGATTGTCTTGTCTATTTTTATATTCAGTGCCTTGGAAACTGCTGATACGAGATTTGCTAATAAAACAGCTGCACAAAGCTCTAAGCGTGGTAAACTTAGCTTCTTCAGTGGTGCGACTCTGGATTTAGCTGTCAACAAGCGAACACAGTGCACTCCGTTATTCGTTGATCTCAAGAAAAGACAAGAGCCGTAAGCTCTTTCCGATGCGTCGGCAAATCCATGCAGTTGTATCTCTTGTGGTTCATCTATGAGTACTTGTCTAGGTAATTTTAACTCATTTAACTTCGGTAGTTGCAATTTGAATATTCTCCATTGGTTGGCTATCTCTTCTGGAACCTCGTCATCCCAATCTAAATTTGAACGCCAGATTTCTTGCATAATAATCTTTGCCTTGCAAATAATTGGGCCTAACAATCCCAGTGGATCGAATAATCGTGCTATTTGTGATAGAATATTACGTTTTGTCATATGTTCTTTGTCGTACTCTGTAACATGATATAGTATCACATCATCGTTGGCCTTCCATTGTAATCCTAGCGTCTTTACGGTTTGATTTGTATCAAGTTGTATCAATGAGTCATCTGATGTAGTTGTTAAGTTATCAAGAAGTCGTGGCTCATTAGATGACCATTTTCTCAATATAAATCCTCCTCGTTTCAACAATTCTGCTAATTGGTGTCTTAACTCAAGTGTCTCTTCGAGCGAATTGTTACCTGTCAGAACGTCATCCACGTAGAAATCTCTCCTTAATACTTCACTAGCTAAGGGAAACTCTTTCTCTTCCTCATTTGCCAATTGTTGCAAACATTTTGTTGCTAAATAAGGAGCTGATGCAGTGCCGTAGGTTACGGTTTCCAATTGGTATGTTATCTCCTCGTTTTCGTTTGATCGCCAAAGAATTTTCTGGTACTTTGCGTCTTCTGGGTGTATTCTCACCTGGCGGTACATTTTTGCTACATCTGCTATGAGAACGTAGCTGTGTGTTCGAAATCTCATCAATATAGCTGTGATGTCATCTTGTAGCGTGGGTCCTACCATCAACAGGTTATTCAGTGAAATACCGTTACTTGTCGCTGCTGAGGCATCGAAAACCACTCTGATTTTTGTCGTTAAACTGTCTCCTTTTAGCACGGCATGGTGAGGCATGTAGTAGCCTTCGGAATGGTCAGCATTCTTCACTTCAGTCATGTGACCCATCGTTTTGTATTCATCGATGAATTCTTGGTATTGTTTACGATATGAATCGTCGCTCTTGAATCTCCTCTGCAGGGCAGTCAATCTCTTCGAAGCCATTGTAAATGAATCTCCTAATTCTTTTGGTGCTCCTTTAAATGGCAGTCTTACTACAAATCGTCCATTTTCAT
The DNA here is from genome assembly GCA_964023965.1 of Melinopterus prodromus. Taxonomy (NCBI): domain Eukaryota; kingdom Metazoa; phylum Arthropoda; class Insecta; order Coleoptera; family Scarabaeidae; genus Melinopterus; species Melinopterus prodromus. Next base: position 15,503,138 of record OZ030390.1, on the reverse strand, counting down.
CTCTTTTCGTATTTTCTTGGAAGTGTTGCTCGCATGCTTCTTCTTCCTGGGATAGAATCCTTTTGTCAAACCTCTCTTCGATTTCCCAAAATTGCTGCATCTGGGTTTGCAGTGAATTCGTTGACAAAAAGCTTTGAATGGTGGTGCTATATGATTGTTGAACTTTGCCTGAAAGAATGAATCCAAAATGACTGTCCTGTATGTCAAGAAGTGCGTCGTTGAGTTTGATCTTTTGAGGCTTTAGAGTACTCATGAATATTTCTGCACCCAGCAGTATGTCTATCTGTCCTGGAATGTGGAATGTTGGATCCGCAAGAACTATGTTCTTCGGTAACTTCAATGAGCTTGTATTGATTTTTACATTTGGTAGCCTGTCAGTTATCTGCTTCAAAACAAGACATTCTAGTTCGTTTGTGTACGTATCATTGCGAGACCTTATTTTAACCAAAGCTGTTTTCTTGACCTTTGTCTTCGATTGTCCGATTCCTCCAATAGGTATGTTTGCGGTACTTGACTGTATTCCCAAGCGCCTGAATAAATCCTTGGTTATAAAATGCGTTTGACTCGCACTATCTAGCAAAGCTCTGCAAGATTGCCATTCACCACGTACATCTCTCACCTCAATCAATGCAGTAGAAAGCAATACTTCACTCGCTTTTTGCATATTTTGCAATGTAAAACTTTTCTTCTCCTCTTGCTTGGTAGGTTTCTTCTCCTCTTGAGTGTTCTTTCTTTCAGTCTGCTTGTGCGTTTCAATGTGTATGAGAGTATGGTGTTTTTTATGACACGTGCGGCAAGTAAAGGAAGAATTGCATGATGTTACTCCATGTGATCCAAGACAATTGAAGCACGCGTTTAATTGTTTTACCGTCAGCGTCCTTTCATCAGGTGTCTGATTTAAGAATTTTTCGCACTTGGATAATGTGTGCTCACCCTTGCACAATTTGCATGAAGCCTGATATTTATTATTTGATGACACGTGTGCGTAGTGCGGTTTTGCACGGTTTTGTTTCTCTTGAATAGATACACTCATCGCTTCCAGTGAAAAACATCGCTTCTCCAAAAAAGAAAACAAGTCCGTTAACCTTGGAATCTCTTGTGTATTTGTGTCTTTGTTCAACTCCCACTCACGTTGGCATTGGTAATCCACCTTTTGTAAGATCATAAACATTATTAAATCGTCCCATGACTCAGTAGGTCGCCCTAAACATTTTAAAGATCGTAAGTGCTGTTTTGTTTGTGCTATCAGCGCGCGAAGTCCAGATAAAGAGTTTTTTCCGACTGTCGGCATATCGAATAGCGCTCGGACATGTACACCGACCATGTGTTGTTTGTTATCGTAGCGCTCGACCAGTAGCTTCCATGCTTCTTCGTAGTTTTCTGCAGATACCGTGATCGCTGCGATTATGCTCAGCGCTTCGCCCTTTAGTTGCGACTTTAAATAATAGAACTTTTGAATTGGTGACAAACTCTGGTTTTTATGAATCAATGAGTCGAAAATGTCGTGAAAACTCGTCCAATCTTGGTAGTTGCCATCGAAATTTGGGATATTTATTTGCGGTAATTTTACCTTCTCCGGCTCGGGTGTGTTCGTGATATGTCGTATATCGCTCGGTGTACTCTGGTTGCGAGTAAGGTTGATGCGTTTGAAAATGGCTGCTTTTGCAGTATAGTAGGATTGCTCAAAGATATCTCTATCGCTCTCATGCTCTGGATTTATAACTTCTAGCCTGGCTTGAATTTCATCATATTTTCCCCACAACTCGTCTAATTTTGCATCTCGAATGATAATTTGCTCTGAATCATCTGATTCCAACTCGTTTACGTAATGTAGAATTCTCGTTACGTTGCCCTTGAGTGTTTTTCTGAAGTTCTTTAGCGTGGTTTCGTCTCCCATGGCGAATATTGTGACTCGACTCAGTAGATAGATAGATTATGACGGAAATAGCTCTAGGAATGTGGATAGGAAACCGACTCAAATGCTTTGAATGAAATTGTACTCACGTTATGGCTCTCGTTGTCTCGTTGCTGGTGGTCTCTCATCCGGCTCGACTTGACCAATGTTTGGGATGATAGCTCAGTTGTGTAGTTGTATGGATCTCTTGCAAATAAAACTCTCGACGGACCATTGAAACTTAGCTTTAATAACTCACAACATAATTATAAACTGTTATAATATGCTCTTGCTGGAGCGCGTGGGTACGCTCTTGCGTGTGTAACTCTACTCTACTACTGTGTAATTGCTAGCGCAGCTAGCGGTGATTCTGGCGCTTGCCCGGTAACAAAATGGGCGTGCAAATTTAAACTTAAAAAAAATAAATGTTCTTGTTACGCACATAACAAATGTAAATTAACTGACCACTACACTTATAGTAATAATTTCTATGACAAAAAAAGAGACGGAAATGATTAGAAGCATCAATTATCTGAAGAATGTAATTTTTTTCATTTAAGGGTAGTTTTCATGGCACTATTGGGATGGGTTGTGGGCGTCCAATCCATATGTAAAATACTCAAATGTTTCCTTAAGTAATCTTAAGTTTCCTCTTCTTCCCGAGCATTTTCCCATGTAAATTTAAGGCCTCGACGCTAGACACCCTTCTCCCATACAGCAAGGTAAATTTAGACAACTGCCTTCCCTTCCGATTTGAGCTGGATACGCCCATGGTTATATATAAATGTTAGTAGTCACAGATATTTTTCGATAAATGAATATTGACGGAATTGTCGTTACTCATATTATGTCCCTTAATAATTTTGCAGTATTTTAATACAAGCATTTAGTTATCCTGCAAAATACCAGTGAGCAAAATACCCCGTGCCCGTATAAAATTTTAACTCCTGACTAACATTTTTAAGTATTGTAGAAAAAGTATAATTTCATAGGAATTCGTGAGTGAGGTTTCCATGGACATATGATTAAAAAAAGTCTCAAATATGGGAAACTGAAAATCTGAAAATCGGGGCTCATAGTTTATAAGCCACGAAAATGCCACAAAAGGAGTCGGAAGATCCAGTGGAAGGCAATTTCGTAGACGAATTCGATCATTTACATACTAAAATTTCATCTTTCTGAAACATTCTAGGACATATTATACAACTGCAATGGTTTGCCTGTAACTGCTAACCGATGTTATTTAATTCCATATGAGCCTTTGATATCAAATAATAATACAGAGATAGAAAAGATATTTTGGTTATAAGAAACCTATTTATTTGTATATATTCTTTGGGGTCACATCCTCATTTGCTTGTAGAAATTAATTTATTATATTGTTTTTAATATATTTTGATGCAAAAATACTTTTCTTTAATAATATCTAAGTAATTTTTTCTTGTCAATAAAAAGTCCACCTTAGTTCCTTCAATCATTTAATAATTTCCCTAATGAAAGAACGATTTATTGCAACCTTTAAATAACGCATAATAACTCACGCAATAATTTCGTTATTATAAAGAATCATAATTCTTTGAACTAAATAATTCTCGTCCCTTAAAATATGCAAAATGTAGGATTTAACTGAACACATAAATTGTTTGACACAAAATACCTCCTTGCTACCAAACAACTGCAAAGAAATATTTCTTTGCCTCTATCCAAACAACAGATTTGTTTGAGTCAAAAACATCGTTTTCTAAGAAGATTCTAACGATCTATTATCCAAAATTAGTAGACTGTTCATGGTTTAACTTAACATCAAAACAAACAATTATAATACAATGAAAAACATCGTACCAATTTAGTCAATCCCCAATTTTAAACTTAATCAAGGTAGTCAATAGCGATGATATCATCCACAAACAACAACAAAAAAACTTAACTCACGATCTTCACGAATCGTATCCACGAAGACAATTAATCAACTATGACGTACGATTGTCAGATTCGCATTTTTTGCTCCTCTTTTCCTTATGCAAATTCGCACATAATTTATGACGAGAGTTACGCTATGAGGTCAATAAAGTTGAAGCGCCGGATAATTAATTGGCGTCTACATGATATTGCGAAAGCAGTCGGATTAGACGTGACTTGGAACAGGTTGCCCGCATAAACAAAATGCGCAATTCTTGAATGATTCTTTATGAATACTTTATATCGATGTCAATGTTCAGGGAAAGTCTGATTACGCGCTCAAAGTCCAAAGGTCGGTCGGTTTTCGCACGGATAGCCAATGTCCGTCCTAGTGGAAGTTTATGCCGACTTGGAAATATAAACAAATAGTTAATAGACTGTTTATAGAACCGGTTTGAATCGGATAGAACTGACCTGCTGTAAGGAAGCAAGCACGTAGAAACCTTATGCGAGAAGTGGATACCGATAAATACTGAATGGAATATTTTTGTGTCTATTAGTGTAATTTATTTTTATATGATGTTAATAGATCTATGAGTTATCTAGCAATGTGTGGTAATTGGTACAATAACAATTGGTGCAGATATGAGACTTGACAGGTGATTCAGATCAGTAGTAAACACCTAAAATCTCTCAATGGTCAATGCAAAATCTTGTTTCAACAATGATAACATAATAGTTACTTATTTCTGCTATTATTATTGTATTTCCTTTATTAATAGAGATAATGACGTGAAACAATGAAGGAACTGTCAAGGAAAGGTTTAAGTTGCAACTGAATAAAAAGCCATTAAAATCTGTTCAAAAGCAATAAACGGTGACTAAACCGTGACTAAACCAAAGCCTGCTGATCATTGATTATTGTACAAAATTATAGACAATTCATAGACTTTATTTTTTGTCCAATGCGAATTCAGTACTTTAATGAATTTTCTATGTGAAATATTATCAAGATCATATTTTTCAATCAATTTATCCGACATAGTCAAAGTGTTTGTTTTTTGCGTGTTCTTCTATCGGATGAACATTAGAAAATCACTGAAAGAAGCAAACAAATTTTGTTTTACAATTATCTCTGAACAATTTATTTTAGTAGCCGAAACGTTTAGACGTTTTTGGTGGTAATATTGGACCGCCAGATATCAGATGAAATAAGATTGAATTTTTAACAATAACTTTGAATTTATTTTGAAAATCTGACATGATATTTGAATCCTTCAAATATTACGGAAAATAAGTTCAAATACCAACAATACATTTTAATTTTTTGAAATTTGAATTTTGAAAAACGGTTTCAGTATCAAGGGTCTTCAAATGGCACAACAATTAAGATTCATTAGAATAATTTTTTTATAATTTTTTATCGTCATTTTTAATCGGCCATTTTGAATTTGAAAAATCTGATATTTGGAAAATATGAAAATGAAAATATGTTTTGTATCCGTTAAGAGATCTTTTGTTTTTAAGGAGTGCTCACTCACTACAATCAGAGTTATTTAAGGCTTTTATTTTGCTAAAATTACCTAACAAGCGCTATTTACTTAACATTTTAACCTCACTTTAAGCAAAAATCTAAATGTGATGTCTGGTTTTGTGTTTGTTAACGTTAATTTTATTATTTTAATTTAATTTATGAATACATATTACCCAAAGTATATAATTTCCAAGGGAAAAACAGACACAATAACAGTACAGGCATTGCAAACATCATATTGTGTTAGTATCAATAAGAACTGTTTATCTACGACATATAATAAGTTCATACGTATCTATGACTATATACTCCCCATCATGATACACGCCAATGATTAGAATGACATTAGTGTCGTATAATAATGACAGTTCGTTCAAATAATATTCAAATCATTATTTGAACGAACTGTCATGTTGTATCATTATACAACGCGAGTGTCAACGTCTGTCAAAACCTACGTGGATGACAGATATGTCATTCATGTAGGTTCACATCGACATCATTGACAAATACATTTAAAATGTATGTAAACTATTTGATATAAAGTGGAATTTATGAGTCGTAGATAAAACGTCGTGTTCGACTCGCATAATATACTATTATTTGAGTAGTATGATATGTTCATTGTTTATATTCATAAGCAGGTCAATAACTTGAATTCTTTCGCACTTACATACAAAATTATAATTGCCAAACGTTCAAGCCAGTCAATAAATAATTCAAGTATAATTGCATGACTAGCATCATCTTATTTGTGCACATCATACAACAGGGCACAATTGACTGTTTGTCTTGACGTAAGATCTTACAAGACTGACATAATCAAATCAATTATAAATTATCATAAAAAAACTACTCTTAAGCTAGATTTGTCTGCTTTTTAAAATCGTTGGAACAAGTGAACGCCTTGGGATGCCGAACGTGTGATATCATCAAAGGTGCTCTTCAATGGCAATGGTAATCTGACAGCAATAACCCGGTGTTGCCAGAACGGAAAAGTCAACATAACGACGGATCTTTTAAGTGGCTAGGAATTGCAAATTCATAATTTTTCCAATACCCGGCCTTGCCAGATCAAGGTTTATCGTGCACTGAACAGAAGTTCACACGTATGCCCGATTATACATGATTACATATCTTGACATTTAAGCCGTGAACAAGTGAACAGTAACGAAATTCTTATAAGGTGGGTGTGCGAGTTAATAAATGTCTCTTAAGTAGGTATTGATAAAGCATATGAAAAAAGAAACATAAGGAAGAAAAGCATAGTAATGAGTTGTAATTTGTATGCAGTATAGTGGAAATGTATGGCGTATACTGGTGTTCTTTTGTGTCTAGTGCTGCCAAGTGCCAACCAAATTGTTTCTCAAGTTACAGAAGGAATATTTATTAGCAATGAAAAACCCGGGAGAAAGTTTGTCGTCTGCAAAAATGATGGTCGTATATTTATTTCTACAGACGGAAGTAATATACAAAATATACGTAACGAATCCATCTAGATTCTTTTATGGTTTTTCCTGTGTCAATTAGTATTCTGGAAAACTATCCGCAAAATAATAAGTCAATCTCATAGGATATAAAAACACCAAACTTTACGATCAAAAACGTAGTGTCAAGAAATTGTAATTTGAAACTAAAAAAATATGGCTTATACTGAGGAAAGATTTTGCCAGATTTGGGTACTTATCGTTTATTTGCAAATGTTTATATTTAATTTTTTTTGTTTGGTTTTTTTGCCATGAGTGGGGTTTTAAATAGTGATAACCTGTCATGTATTCATTTTTGAATTGTTCGTATGCCCAGATCAATTTTTACTTTTCGCTTCAATTTTAAATTATTATACAGGCCTGCGGGGATCACACAAAAGGTAGACAATACACGGTGCGTCTACCATATCTATTTGCCTAGGCAAATAGAAATGGAACCTTTATTTATATTTTTAAAGTTATTTGCCTAGGCAAATGTATTTGCCAAGACCGTTGTCAGGCAATTAGCATTTAGTTTTCAATCACGTTTGTTTTAAAATTATGTGAAGTTATGCGCAATCTGTGGATGTTAGTTCCCAAATACGTCATAAGTAATATTTAGTCGTTGATTAGTTCTGAGTAATATCATACTCTAATCATCATGATTCTAATGAAGTTACGCCTGATCTCTTGTGACAAACGTCAATACTCATGAGTGCGGAAAAACGATGTCAAATGGTTTTTATTCCACTAAAACAAGACTTTTAGGTTAGGAATGTTTAGTTTACCTTTTACCAGGAAAAGGCTATACTAGTCTCGAAAACACTAAATTTCTAAATTCTTAATAATGGTTCACCGATATGCTGCGGAGATTACTGTGATGTTTCAAACACAGTAGCCAAGCCAAAACGCCTATTTTTGTGATAAGAAACGGAGATGAAGTTAATAACGCGGTCAACAATCACATAACCTCACATAATTTGAAAATCCAACAATATGTTGACTATGGGCACTATCACTTGCGATTATGATTACACTCTGTTCACTAAAACCAGCCGCCTAAAAATAAAAAAATGTATAGGTGCAACGTGTATGGCAATTCCTGTCGTCAAAGCTTTTTTGTTATACAAATGTGCATAACCGTCAGAGAGGAAGGAAGAGAGACCCCCATTAATTGATGACGCTACGGACTTCTCTACATGTACGGAATGTATTTTAGCGTAGCGAAACTTAACCGATCGATTTCTAAACAAAATGCTATTTGCCTAACAACGGCTTGGGCAAATACATTTGCCTAGGCAAATAGCTTTAAACATATGAAAACAGACTCAATATCCATTTGCCATGGCAAATAGCTTTTTCCTAGGCAAAAGCCTCTTGCAAGAAATAACCTTTTGCCTACGACACATGCACACATTGAAATATTTGAAATAATTGACTAAAATTTAGAGAAGACTTTCTCTAAATTTTAGTGATAAATTAACAATTCCTGTAAAAATTAGTTTCATTTACATTAACTATCAACAATGCAACCACAACCATAGGTTAGAACAACGCTAGATAAACAAAAACATTGTGAAAAATTAACTAATTTCTTCAAATAACGAACGCCATTATATTAATCATTTAACTCGTCCGAAAACAACAATTTTCCATCGCAAGTGAAGGAATAATAGCGGAACGCCGGCCGCGTGTGAGAGTGGCCGAAGATCGGCGTCGACGATGGGTGCGGCGCTAGTGTCGCTATGAAAAAAGCTGCACGCGGAGTTGCCCCGCCGCAGGCCTAAGACGAATCCAGTTACGTCCGGATCGAGTGGCGCCCGGAGCCTGGCTCCGGCACAAGAAAATACGACGAAAAAGAAAAAAACCATCACCGCTTTACGACATTTTGTCTGTCTCGATTTTTGGTTTTTGCATTCCTGCTGAACGCGCATTCGTTTAACGTGCGAGATTTCTATAAATAGCTTTTATGTTGATTGGTTTTATGGCCGCACCGGCGACTAAGTTGCATTTGTTGCGTTATGGATCTGGGTCTTGAGACTCTTGAGTATGCTCAGTCGGAATTATACGATTTTAAGTTCAGTTGGATGGTAATTTATGTGTTTTCGTGATATTTTATGGTTGTTCTCGATTGTAGAGAACACGAATTGATGGGCAGGATGTAGAGATTGACGTTAACATTGATGGGAATCCCATTATTCCATCGGCTATCGTACCATCTACAAGGAGAACTAGTTTGATGCGTTTTTATCGTAAATGAATTGAAAATTAGTTAGGTAAATTAAGTTTAGACAATAAAAGTGACATTTAGCTTGCGAATAAAGGAGTTCTTGGAAATAAAAATATCGTAACTTAGTAAAGCTAAACCTGTATCCTATTTGGCTATCTAGTTACCAACAAAAGCTCTGTTCAACTAAATAAGTGAACATAAAAATCTTTTATACAATATTTCAAATCCACATCAACTCATTAATAAAATGAGACTTCTATTATATATAAAATTCTGAACGCGGGGCAAAAAAGTGGAAAGTAAACATGCATCATCACTGTTTGTAAATAACCTAAACAAAGTGTTTACAAAGGCCAGACGGCAATAAATTATTACGGATTCACGCCGCATTTACTACAATGAGATGGCTGACGCTGAGCATTTTCCCATAAAAATTTATTTTGTTTTCCCGGTGTATAATTATAGATAGGGTACATGGATGTATCTGTCGAACAATTACAGAAGTGTTGCAATTCAGAGAGATTTAGATGAGTAAATATCGCTGCTTTACAATGTACTAGGTACGTTACAAGCCACATAAGGAATTATTTGTAACCATAATGTAGTTTTATATGCAAAACATAAGTTGAAGTGTTGTTAGTTAATATAATTAAGTTACGACAGACATTTTAGTAAGTAATTTTGTTGTTAACAGTATTAAATTCTTTTCGATACTGAACGGCTCGATCGACCAAACACTCATGTCACTTCTTGTGGCGGCGAGCTATATCAAATAACTACCAGCCAGGGCCAATGCATGCTTTTTTTTCAAGAAAGTAATGAAATTGCTGAAGTTACTAAGATTAAATCTTCTACAGCCGCCACAATTAAATTAGTTCTGGCAAAACAGACTGTCACACTCACCTACAAATTTGCTAAAGTTTGATGCTCAATGACTTTTGTAATCCTTTCACCGATTTTAATATTTTTTTGGCACATGGTAAGGAAATTCATCTAGATTATCAGTTACTTTTGGAACGTGGAGTAATAAATTGATAAATAGTTTGGATAATGTGTTTTTATCGTTAGGAACGAGTAGTATTTTCTTAAATTCTCCTGATTTAAACGACATTTCTAGGCCATTTTCATCAGCAAAGTATCAAATATTTAGTATTACTATACCGGGTGGTTCAATTTCGAGGCTCAGGGGATCTCGCTTATTAGTGGAGATACAGCATACGTTTAAATTTGGCAAAGTTTCGTATTTTTGTGCTGATCAATTATCTGAAAAGAAATTAAATTTTTCATTTTAAGATATCTGCAAAAAACTGAAATGTTAAGATTTCGTTTTTAATTTTGTATTCAAAACCAAACGTAGCTAGACATTTGAAATAAAAACAATCTCAATTTCGACGTTCACAGTTCCCCATAGAAAATAGTCCAGAAGACTTAAATCAGGGTATCTAGCAGGGCATTCCACCACTCCACCATTACCAATCCAGCGATTTGGAACAACAATGAGAATAACAATAAACCCTTATCATATCAAGATTTTCGTTATTGGTAAACGGCATTTCACATCCACAATCAACCACAATAAAGGTTTATTTGGTTAAATGGCAAAACCAATGTTGTGCGCGCATTGCTTGGCAATGAAGCTAAGTGTCTGTAGCCAAGCTCCAGTTGGGTACCTGAAGGTTTCTGATTATTGCACCATTATTTTAAAAATAATGCTAACATGTTATACATTGCGGAAATGAGAAAAGAGACGACTATCGGAAAATGCCAAAATTAAACATGGCGTCCATAGAAAAAACTACATTTGGCCATGGTTACGCCGCCATCTTTGATGTTATTTTAAATTAAAAAATGATACTGCATTCCTTATTAAAAAGTAGCTCTAGAATGTTTTTGTTTCAAATGTTTAGCTACATTTGGTTATGAATAAAAAATTAAAAACAATATCTTAATATTTCAGTTCTTTGCGGATATCTTCAAAATGAGAAATGATAGCTTAAATTTCTTTTTCGATATGAGGATCAATACATGGTGATCCTGGAAATTGAATCACTCGCTGTGACCCTATGGGATACGCATGAAAATGTTCCGAATACTTTAAGATAGACACTGGGGACAAACTTAAACGGTTGCTTTATTTTCGTTTTTCTTTAGGTCTTCTTGTGTTCATTCTGCTTGAAAATTTGTAGGTGGTAAATAGTGCGAGTGCCATTTAAAATGTTAATAATACAAATGTCTTTTTTTGACATATTAATACTGAGTGAATACTAAATTGAGTGAATACTAATACAAACATACTTCTTTCCAACAGCTAGCTGCCATTTCAATTTGAATATACTTCTTACTTCCAAGCAAACTTTAAAAATCACTGTTTTCGAGAAGTGAATTGAAAAATTCCCTTCATCTTCAATTTACTCTGTACTCAAATTCACATTTACGGTACATACATTTTATAATGTTATGATCGAAAATTTGGCATTATCATTTCGCTAATTTATCATTTTTTAGCTGTTGACAAGAGGATCTCTTAAATGGCATCTATCGCATCAAAGTGACATCATTTGCCCTTAAGTCGTTGTTTTTTAGGTTTGTAGAGCTTTAGTAGATTATCGATTTCATGTTGAACTTATATTTGCAAAATCACATAATGTCTCAAGATAGTTACTTAATTGAAAGAATATTGAATTGTTGAAGCTTTTTAAAAAAAGCATTAGTAAGCTATTTTGTCTATTTTTGAACCCATGCAAAACTATAACGTGATGTGATAGAATCTTCTGAGGAGGCCGAAATAAAATACTTGCCAGCACATGTCTATTGGAGCGCGTACCAATTGAAGCTAATATTCTCTTTTGAAACTGGTATTATTACAACTGTAGGCTGATTCTGTTCTGTAACTCCGAACGTTATATCAACTTTATTATCAGTATTGTTAAATTAGTTTTAGTTTTACTTTTTTGACTTTCTTGTTAATAAGCATCCAACCAGAAAAGAAACAGGAAATACTTTCTAAGATATGTGTTTCAAAGCTTCTTCTAAACATGGATGTACTGGACTATTGGCCCAAAGAGTGGTGGGTGGCTCTTTATTGAAAGAGCAAAAGCAGCATAAACACTGTTTTCATAAAAAAAGAACAGAGCCAATTTGCTATTTTAGCATAATACTTGTTCGACTCCTTCAATACTGCATATATGGCAATTATGGACTGATCATGATTGATCTTGATATCACTTACCATTGACTTGGGTCTGCCATACGGCATCACCGACTCCCCAGAGGCCGGAGGCGATATAGAAGACAGTCGGGTTGCTGGGATGTGGCTTCCACAATAGGAACCACGCGACCAGGGCCGTGTGGACGATGGCTCCAAGGGCCATGATCGGCTTCCTTCCGATATACTTCATCACCGAACCGAACAGTAAACTGCAGATGGCGTTCACGACGCCGAAACAAATCATCACGTAACCCACGAATGGTATGCCCAGAGCACACGAGACATAAGCCTGGGTGAAGTCAGCACCTATGAAGGCCTGTTCCATACCGATCCATATGGTAATGGGGATGAGCAGTTGCTGATAGGGTTTCTTCAGTTGGTACGCTGTTGCCGATAGGAGTTGGATGCCGGTTAGTTCGACCGCGCTGTTGCGTCGTTGCTTCTCTCCGTATCTGGAAGATAAATAAAGGAAATTGTTTAGATATGATTTGCAAAAGTGTGAAGTATTTCAATAATTAATGAAGGCTGGATTACTAAGAGAATTACAAAATGGCATTTTCAAATGATGAACATTAATATGATATAATAAAATATATTTTAATGGTGGATGGCCCAAGAACATAACGTATTTGTTGCGACTGTAACCTTGAAACGATGTTTACTATTTTTAACCGTTCATTGCAATTGTTTAGGTATTTCCAAATCTTTTGCATTCACGTGACGAAACAAAAACGAACAAGAATCACAACAGACAGAGCCTATTTAAACTGTAAATACTGACCAAATTCGTAGTGACAAATTTCGCCACGAGATGGCGCCACTTGTCATCAAGTATGATTGCATTACATTATTTCACTGACTAATGTACAAGACACGAGAAGTTTACTACAGACGTTATCCGAAAATAACAAAAAGCAATACCTAATACAATTTTTAAATATACGAGGTGTTAGAAAATATATGACATAAACTTTAAGGGGTAGTTCGTTTTTGTCCCCTGAATCAAACATTTCAATTAACTTCTGTTTAAATATTTAACAGTTACTGACTTATTGTTTAATTTATTCATTATTAGAAATATAAAATAATCAACATTAACATTAATATGACACGTACCTACGAAATGCTAAAAAATGTAAAATAAACTGATAAAAATGATAGGTACTCCGTTGCGTCCACACATTACTCAACAATTTTACATGTGAGTTTATATCGCTATAAATTTTAATAGTTAATCATTTTAACAATAAATATACATAATCTATGATTATTAAGAATAATCTTATAAATTATTGGTTTTGTTTATGGAATTCAGGACACCCTGTCTTCTGTAATACATATTTAATACTATACAGGATGTTTGTTAATAACATGCTAATATTTAAGGAGGTTATTCTTGGGGCCTTAATATTGAATAAATTTTTGTTTAAAGTTGTATTTTATTTAAATTACGTAGTCGTACCAAATTTATCATAAAAAGAGATTTTTTCTTAAAACTTTAGCATCCTGTAGTTCAAACGTTAAGACCTTTAGGACATATGTTCATATGAATTCTTTTCCTCCAACTGGAACCCAAAAATAACCTCGTTAAATAGTAGCATGTTAGTAAGAAACATCCTGTATACAGGTGATTGTCAAGTGCTATAATAAAATTCTCATAACATACAATGAGAATCAAATGTGGTGAAAAATTATTGTTAATAACTTGTTAGTTCAGATAATACAGAAAATGATACAAAAGTAGTTAATTTTCTTTGTGGTTTTGACAATTTTTTTTATATTCTATTGGCAACTTCCTGAAGCCAGATACCGTCACTATTTCATTGATGAGGAACGGAGGCAAATTGTTTATTGCTTTAAACTTACAATTTAATAAAATCTATTTATTTTAAGTAAATAAGTGCTACAGAGACGTATTATTATTATTATTATTTATTATCGTTTATTACCTAGGTACTAGGTAGGTACTAATTCTTTTCCAAGTGATAAGTTTTCAACATTCCAATTATAGCATTGAAGCTACAACAAAACTATTTAAAAAGATATTGCAATTTTAAGTACCTATTTCATAATCTCGTATCAGTCAGTGATTAACAAATTATGTTACATACCGTTACATATGCTTTACGCGCTTTATATCTCATCGAATAAAATTCGATATTAGGTAATACGATGATAATATCATAATCAAACCGTTATCCAAATTTGTATCGCCACCTACACCCAGACATATTGCAATTACAATCATTTATACAATTTACATGTTCGATTATTCAAGCAATAACAATAGAAAGTCGATCGGTCAGACTATGGGCGATGAGAGTTTCAGCGCTTGACTGGTAATCGAAGTCACCAACCTGATCCGCATTCGACCACAATATTACGATCGAGTTCGGATCATTGCGCCACAACCTATACACGTAACTTATGTAACAACGTTCTAATTGGTGTTGCAAACCTGCTACACCTCCTGAAGAATGCGTTTTGTTATTGTATATGCGGTCCGTGGCCTGGTAAGGCCACACATATAAGGTGTTTATAAACAACGCTTATATTTACCTATACCTCCACAGATAGAAAAGATTTCAGGTTTCAAAGAAATGTACTTGTTTGAATTTATTCTTTTGGGTCAAAACATATTTCTTTGACGCCAACAATATTTACTTCATTGAATACTCTAGTTTATTTGCTTGCAGAGATTAATTTATTTGAAATATTTATTTAAGTGGAATAAATATATATGGATACAAACAAAAATTACTTTCTTTTAAAGTAATATTTTAGTTTTGATTTAAAAAAAAAACGTTTCTTTACACCAATGAAATATAATTTTGATTCTAACATATAAATTTGTATATAAGGAGAGATTTATTTCGCTTAAAGTAATATTTTGTCTTTGGCTTAAAAATAGGTTTACTTCCGCCAAAGAAATCATATTTTGATTCAAATAAATATATTTTTAATGTCATCCAGCTGTATTGTTAGATGGCGCTGTAAACTCTCTCCTCGCACTTCGTACATATCGAGAGTATAAAGCCGCGTGATCGACAGTATAGAACTTATAGAGTACAGTGCCTGCAGGTTCAAGTTGCGATTCCAAATCAAAGTACACTTTACTAACTTAACCTTGACTATATGTTGGGTTGGGAAGACCAAACACTGGTCGAGGATGTGCGACATCCCAAAAAGGAGGTGACATATGGCGAGTCTTCCGATTCTTGTCTATTAATTCCTTCAACAAATTAATAATTTTAAGCATTTTAACTCGACCAACAATTTTGTTAATTTAAAAAAATGTAATTTTTTCACTCAACACACAATCATAATTATTTGAAGTAAATAAATCTCATTTCTTATAATACACAAATTGCAAACTTTTTAACTGGAAACATAAGTTGTTTGACATAAATCAACGTTCCTTCTACCAAACAAATATTTCAAATAAATGCGCTTTTATCCGCAAATAAATATTTTTTTGCCTCTATTGAAACAACAAATTTCTTTGAGTCAATGCATATTTATTTGAATCAAACAAAAAATTCTCTCTGTGTATATAGAAATACGTGAATATTTATAATATGACTATGTGAAATATTAATACCATTATGTACGATTTTATACAAGAATAAGTAAGTGCCTTATAAATATATGTTTGGTGAAGGTATTGTTTAATAATGTTACTTGAAAAGTGAAAAGTAGAGATACACAAACTACACACAGAGAAATGGTTGTCTAATGATAAGAAAATGACATTCTTAAAATAATTTGTTTGTTTTAAGCCAACACATTCTTGTAACAAGAATATTTCTTTAATATAAAACAACCTAAATATATGCTTTAAGAAAACAATTGTTTTGATTTAAGACGGTCGTTGTTTTGAAAATAAAATAAACGGGGCCGATATAGATAGAGCTTTAGTTTCTCCAAGACAGAATACATGCCTAGCAGCATCTCACTGATGCCTAGCAGCACAATCACTTTGTGCTATTATACCATCAGTGTATCTGACGTACAAATGTCCAACAGCCCTAGTATTGATGGTGCCTTCTTCAGTTGGCAAATAAAAACACTATTCTTCTTTGGATGTCTTAATGGCATTCCATAAGTAAAATACTATTGTTTTCAAAATAATATGGTTCATACTTAAAAGAAGTAGGTATAAGTTTAATCTAAGAATGTGAACTGATTAATCTAAGTACCCAACCTTTTAATTTAAAAGAACAAATTCTTAAATCAAAAAAGTATTGTATCCACTTGAAATTGTACAATCTTAAAGTAAAATAACCGATCAAAACAACGGTTTTCTTCAATCAACTATATATATTCTTGCGTATATATAAAACAACCGTTGTTTTGTATTAGCAAAGGTTGCTTTCAATTGAGACAACGTTTCTTTGTGATGGCAGGTCAGTTCATGTTCAATGCCATATTTTGTGTTACGATTACATAATTACTTTGCCGATTTAGTTTACAAATTATAACCGCGAAAGGTAAAAATATCATACTTAATTGAATATCGATTCCTAACTTAATTATTCTGTACGTAACTGTCATGAATGTATTTATAATTGTGATAAAACATATAGGGGTTATTGAATTGCAATAACTACTGTGGTTTTCCATAAGTCTAATAGGCATAACACAATAATGTTGAGGTTAACCACAATTTTTTATGGTTGCATAGTACCTATATAAAAACGTTTTATTGCGTCATCATTCAGAAACAAGATGTGGAAGATTTGCAGAACGTATTTCATATACCTACATATTTATAATAATAATAATATTAGAACGCAACGGTATATTATTATATTGTCAAATAATGATATATACCTATTTAAACGGGATATCTACAAAAACATGGCGAAACTGTTGACCGAAACCGAGAGAACTGACAGTTTACCGTTCAGTCGAATCAAAACAATTTTTTTCATGACTTGTGAATTTTAGTACCGTTTTTCAATCTAGTTTCAAGCTAGTTTGGGTGTGACTATTACATCCATGGCGTGGTAATTTCGCTTATAAAGTTAAACATAAATGTGTATTGCAGTATCAATAAGTTCCCAGATTCATGTCCTTCTTATGACAGTCAACATCAAAAATATTTTATATACCTAATATTATGTAACCATAAGCAAGCTTGCGTGTATTACTATACAAATAACTATTGATTTTCTTGACCTTATACCTTCAATTCCTGCTCATAATTACAGAAAGAAATAGGCAAACTCTTCCTGCTCAATGACCGTAAAGGCGAACGAACACATTTTTCTCGGCTAGCAACACACAAGATAGACGGTGATTATTTTTTTAATAACTATAATATTTGGAGGCGGGTTGAAAGCTTCAACCTTGGGACGATTGTTTGTAATACAGTTTGATTTTAAAGATTCTGGTGCGCTATTGAACAATCATACATACTTAATATTGCGCAAACGATTGTGTGACTATTTAACACACGCGATATGCATATTAAAATAATGCCAGACAATTAAAATTGTCCCTGTTTCTTTGTTTCTATCTCTTAAATAATTATTGCGTGTGCAAATTGCACCACTTGCACTGATAGCTATTATAGCTATTGTAAGATCATTACGGCTTACAGTTATCGTGCTTTTATCTATATATTTTATCGCAAGATATTATATAACGTTCTGCGAGGATAATATTTCAAAAAGTCATAACTTTTAGGTGCATTCTTGTATCCTGAGTCAAAAATTTTATCAATTATTTATCAAATGCTAATGGGTTATTGAGAAATTTAATAATATCAAAAATACGAGTTAACATTCAGTTTCGAATGTACAACCACATCCTTCGATACACCCAGTATACTTAGTTCGTGTGGTAAGATTACTCTGGTTTAAAAACAGCGTAATCTTGAACAAAAACCATGCTGTAAAATGGAATCTTGAGAAGAGCTTAAAAGTGAAGAGAATTGTTGATCAAAATAAGAACTTGGGGAGTTTTTGAGTTGCAAAGTTTAATTGCGTGGCTAAAGGCACGATATTTATTTAGTTCAATTGATTGTTATTGTATAGTGTGCGCTTAATGCAATTTAAAACAAATGCAATTGTAGAAAAACAAACGATTAATTGGATTCAATCGAATTATGATTTCTTTGGCGGAAGTAAACCTATTTTTTAGGCAATGCAAAAATATTACTTTAAAGGAAATAAATCTCTTCTTGTGTACAAATATATTTGTTTGAATCAAAATTAGATTTCATGGGAATAGAGAACGTTTTTTTTTAATAAAAAAACCTTTTTCTTTAAACGAAAGATATTTTTTGTATCCAATTATATTTATTTGATTTAACATATTCCAAATATATTAAACTCTGATAATGAACATGATAATAAACTAGAAGCATTCGATGAACTAAGTATTGTTGGTGTCAAAAAAATATTTTTCGGTCCAAAAAAATATATTTCTTACAAACAAGAAATCTTTTTTATGTGTGTAGCTTTTATGTTGAATAATTTTGGCGTCAATACCATACTCATCGAAACATCCATGCAGTAACTAAGGAACATCAGTAATGTTCTCTTGTACTCCATAAATGAACCCTTTCGTTTCCCAACATGTTGATGTTTAACTCAATATCCGCATTTCTGCAATCTTAGCTCTTCTAACACAGATAATCTATTTAAGGATTGTCACTTATCGCACAATATAGAAGATAAAATACGTTCTTGTAATAAACAGTAAAGCTAAAATTCCAAATTTGTACTAGTAACTTGACTATAGGGATGAATAAAAACTAAATGTTAAGAATTGACTTTGATATTAAGTAGAGTACAAGAGATTCTAATAAAGTTAAGCTTATTCTACATTTTATTAAATATATTGTTTAAAAGAAGGCTGTCAGAAGATTCTCAAACCTTAAGAAGTTATAGAACCAACAATCTGACTTTCACAACAAAGCAAAATTAAATTAATGTATGTCTGCCGTAAGAAGCACGCATCGTTCATAATAAAATTGTAGAACGGATGACTTGACGCAAATACCATAAACCTCAAAAACAGCAATAAAAAATCACCAACCACAAAGACATTTTATAGCAAATTCAACCTTCGAAAGTTGGCGAATTGCGTCAAACGACTACACCCTCTCAACTTTATTGCCGGCAACAAAGCACCGCACCGCCATAAACATCGTGAATGTCAATCGGTGGTTGCGGTATGCGTATATATAGGAGGCGTTCCGGACTACTCCGGTTTTTGTTTACGTATAAATGTTGACGACACCGAGTAGGTAAGACACGGGGACACATTCAGCATTCCTCAGGAGTACGCGACCTTGCCTAAAATGATCAAATCTCGTGTCGACGGAGCCGCAAGATCTCCAAACGAGCGCTCGCTCGGCGCGGAACTCCGGACTCCCGTAGTAACTGGTTCGTTATTCTTGATTTGCCGTTCGGTTCGGATAACGACCTTCGCTTATGGTAGAAAGGAGCTCGATTCGTTCGATGCGTAATCTGTTCTCTCGTTTAGTAAAGAAAAAGTGGATACAAATTTCTGAACTAGAAATGGTTCAGGTAGATCGCCGAGTCGCGCTGTGGTTGAAAATGCGAATGTTGCTGTTTTTTTAGGGCTTTGGTTAAATATAATTCAAGGTGACATGAACATATACTTAGACGACCAAATGACTTAAACCCAATCAGTTTGCCACACTGGAAAATTTAGATAATATAATAATAATAAAAATAAATGCCTTTATTAAATAAGAAAAGAGAAAACATTTATTAACAATTGTTAAATTTTAGGGCGAAGTCCAGGTCTACGTACACACGTAGCCTGCTCAACTTAACCCAGTATTCGTACTTAAGTTAAATGAAACAAAACAAAAAAAAGAAAATCATAATGACTATCTTGAGTAATCCTTTTTCCCGAATTGACTCACAGAAAACGGAAAAATGACTTAAATAATAACAATAATTTCCGATAATTCCCGCAAAAAAGAATAAAAATGTACATATAATATACACAGATTGACTGATACATACATACATACATACATATAAATATATATGCATACATACACACACATGCTCACACACACCCACAAAAACGCGCAGGTCACAATTACTGCTTTGACAAGAGACCGGACTTCAATCGCCGCCCAAATGATGATAACGTACAGTAACTGGCTAAAGTCCGCTGTAGATTTTTGTACTAATTTTTAATTTCCGCATTAATTCTCGATTGTTGTGTTCAACAATGAGTTACCAAGTGATTGGGAATGTCGTTCATGTAAACTTAAATATAGCCGGGTTATCTCAGGATGAGACTTGATTTTATATTAAATATTCATTAGTAAATATTTGGAAATTTAATTAATCTTACAGTTTTTTGCAATAACCAGAATTACATTTGTTGATTGGGGGTTACTAGGTTCAACATAGCTTTTTTCTTGGTTATGTGACATCATAGAACCTCAGAAAACTAATTTACATAACGTAAAATACCTGACGTACCTAATAGTTCTGATATTCACAATATATCGAAATTAATGATAACTGCATGGGGGGTGGAATTTACAACCAGAACCTAGGTCGTGTGTGGTATCATTGAATATTTATATTTTAAGTCCGTTTGGGACAGTCAACTTGCAAAAGGATAATTTTTTCCCTAATCCGGTATCATGGTTTATTTCGTAAATAGACAGAAAGAGACTGATTTTTTCGTGACAAAAATAGTATCAGGAAGCCGACGGTCCCAGTTCACCTGGAACAGTCCGTACATGTATTGTAATGTGTTTGCGACTCGCAAATATTATTACTTAATTTGTTATAAATAAAGCACCTCAAAAACATCGTGCTTTTTCGTTTTTCGCTTGTAAAAGCTGAACGAATGGACCAATCGTGAAAAACCGGAAACATCTGTGTTTTATTCATAAATTCATAATTCCGCCAAAATTTTAGCGCAGGATTTTCGAGAGAAAGTAGCGATTGATGGGTATTTTGAGTATGTACAACCCAGGCGTTGACCGATGATTAGGTTTTGCACAATTGCGATTGAATTTGTTTATGCAATATCAGGACGCAAAATCAGAATAGACGTTTTGTAGCACAAAAATACTTTTGAAATACGTTAAAAAAATTAAAATCGAAACACCACCGACGCATCCAGGCTCGCCGAAAATGTGACATAAAAAAATTCAAATCGCAATTGGCAAAATTAATCATCGGACAAAGCCTGGGTTGTGCACCCTCAAAGTACCCATCAATCGCTAGTTTCTCGCGAAAAACCTGCGCTACAACTTTGGCTTCCTGATACTATTTTTGTCATTTTCTGCTCTATTGCCTGGTCTAAAACCATATGATTGAGTAAGATTTCTTTCAATCGAAAGATGGTTAATTTAAAAATATCAGCCCAATGTACTACACACGACGCAGGTTTTACTTTGAAAATCTAAAACTGAGTGAACGTTAGTTTTTTCCCGAATCTCAGTGACGTCATATATAGATTTTGTTTACTATTTTTCTTGTATATGCAGATATAATATTATCATACTCATATCATACTTTCTGAATCTTCACTCCAAACATATGTTTCAACCACCTTAAAGCATCCCCTTTAAGGGTGAGATGTTTTCACTATTAATCTAACGATTATTACAAATTATCTAACGTTCATTTACAAAAGAAAATAATTTTGATCACTTAAAAGTGCAAAATCGACTACTGTGAGTCGGGTAGCCTATCTAGCCGGGTAAATCGCCGATCCGGGTAAAAGACAAAAGTTATCTTCCGGTTATGTGTATATGTTTGATTAGTTTATGATTATAAAACACTAGCTATAAGAGATCTGCATTACTCTTTTCGGGGGTGTATTTAGCGTAGACGCGTATCGAAGGGAGCCTCCAAATTACATTCGCCAGAAGCAAAAAGAACGGCGCTTATTTCAGTAAGTTTGGGCTCCCAATCCCACTTTTGATTTATAATATATGATGATAAAAAGTGAATATTGTAAATTAATATAGATAAATTGCATAGATGCTTTTGAATTATTTTTTTTAATAACTGACCTTGAGAGTGGATCCACGAAGATGGCTATGATGCACACAGCTGCCACGATACAGGCCAAGTAGATGCCGGTGATTTCGAAAATTTCGCTGTCGGCTGGCCTGGCCAGGTTGTCGTTGTTGTTTATGTTCATGATGCAGAAGTTCGCCCCGCATTCTTCGTAGTTCGATAGTACGGTGTCATTTGGAGATAGCTGGGAACCGCCGTGTCCAGCGTGCGGACTACTGCTCAAAACTGAAAGAAAGATGCATATAATTAACATCAACAAATCTTTACCCTTTTCGACTAGTTTTTTTTTAAATTTTATCTTCTCAATCAACTTTTCAATTCACATTGAAAACACTTAGAAATTGATGTATGTTTACAAAATTGATATCATATAGGAAGATAATCAATAAGGACAAGACTAGTCGATCTAATAACTGTCTACAATGCCATAGGTACAACTTAAAACAATGCGTCAATCCTTTTCATAAACAAATTATTGATTGTTTTCGACTAAAGCGATTAAATGAATAACCTTAGTGTGTATAAACCGTAAAACAAGATTAGTACTTTCGATAAATACAATGTAGTGGCCGCTGAATCTCAACAAACTCGACCTACTTGATTTTATAAGTTCTTAATTTCGCAAATGTCCGATAATGATAGGGTTAGGCAATGTATATTATTGCAACCAAGAAGTCTGTACAGAAAAACAAACAATTCGTATTTTGATAACTTGTTATTTAGTTTCTCAACTTCTCGTAATAATGCTGTGTAAATATTTGCCTATTAGTAGGATCGCAGATACTTATTATTATATATTATTACACTGATATTAAATTTATATGCCAACTAAATGTGATTATCGTACTATTATTATCGTATTAGCGTTTCAAATAAAAATATATTTGTCATCTTGATTACATGAGTTGAATATTTGGATATCTGAAAATATGGATTCAGGCATCTTCAAATATCAAGGGAAGCCTCTTAGCTTTACAAATCGCAGAACAGCGAAAATATGTATTATGCGAAT
This sequence comes from Melinopterus prodromus, assembly GCA_964023965.1. Taxonomy (NCBI): domain Eukaryota; kingdom Metazoa; phylum Arthropoda; class Insecta; order Coleoptera; family Scarabaeidae; genus Melinopterus; species Melinopterus prodromus. The sequence continues at coordinate 15,479,855 of OZ030390.1, read as the reverse complement.
ACATCTATCTAATCCATCCAATACATCTATCAATCTAATAAAATAATAAGACATCTATCTAATACCTAATACATCTATCTCTTTAATTTTTGGGCGCTATCTTTGACTCAACATTTTTAATATATGTATTTGGAATCTTCAAATATTACATGAGTCTTACAAATCGAACTTTTTCTACATGTGGTTGCTTTCACGTCCAGTACAAATTCAGTATTCGTCCAAAATGATTGTTTCTCATCTACAAGATTATTTTGTTAATTTTATATGGGCTCAATTTGTAGACCCTATTGTCGCGACTATGATTTATCTGATACTACTATTCACTAGCTCCTCTGGAACGATCTTATTCCGCGTATCCACAACACAAAGTTCAATTTACATCATGTCACAAATTTCGATTTAAGCAGACAATGGAGGATTGTCAAATTTCTCAAATAAAACGACGTTTATTTCTGGGAATCCCAGATCATCAATCAAATTCATCCAACCCCAAAAAAATAAAACAAAAACTCACCAAGAGAGGAAACAAGATTGCCCCACAACTCAGCCGTCTGCCAGGCCAAAAAGAAGAACCCGAAGAACCGTACGATGATGCCGTCCACCGCTTGGTCGGTCAGTTTCGCGTAGACCCCAGCCACCTGCGTCAAGTACGTTGCTTTGGACGCCCACATGGGGGCAGCACCGATACCCAACAGAACACCGGCCGGTACCAGCGTATAAAACTTCGGATAGAACTGAGATCCAATATACGGAGCATAACAGAGCATCGAAATACACAGAGTCCATTTCACAGTCAATCTTTTGATCATAATTGTCGGCACGAAGATACAACTGACGACCAACGCGGCGTAGATGGCGCTGAGCGACACCGTTCCAAGGCCGTCTTTAGCGTTGATACTACTTTGGAGGTTTGCTGTTCCCTGGAAGGCTGTGAATTGGACCATGAAGGCGAAGGAGACGGCGCTTATGTTCTTGAGGATTCTCCATTTCTCTTTGCGGGACATTTTGAATTTTCCTTGCTGTTCGGCTTCTTCGTCGGTGAGCTCGCGCACCGGCTTTTTGATGGTGCCGTTGCCGCCATCGCCTTTGAAGCCGCCATTGTCATAGGCGCCCGTCACTGATACGGTGAAGACGTCGTCGTTGCCCTTTGAGTCCGCGGTCCCGTTCACGTTGTTCTCGCCATCGGTGTTCCCGAATGACGCCGTCATTGTCTGGCCGCTCGTCCCTTCGTCGTCGAGCTGAAACAATAAAAGAATTCGTTAGTTATCATAAGAAAAATATAGGAAATTGGTTAAAGTTTTTTATAAAATAGGGTTTTCATGAAGATAAATCGACTTAAAACACTTTTTTAACTCCGTATTGTCGTTAATACGCTGGTTTCAATATTACGTTATTTTTTATACCGACTTTATACCGAAAGCCCTTTTCGATTGCTTATTTCAGACGTTAGTCTGTTTTATTTAAATGCGTCTACTGTACTGGTGACATTGATTATCATAAAAGTTATTAGTTGAAATTTCCGAGTGGACACACCTTAATTACGCTTTCAGTATGTACACACCTTTATAGTTCAGTTTTCAGTGTGGTCGCTCCTTATTATGTATTTTAGAATCTAACTAAAAAAATTTATGTCCATAAAAAAAGCGACAGTAGTATTTTCCAGTAGTATTTTTGGAAAATTCATTCATAAAAAATACATCCATAAAAAATTACAAAATTTTTTCACTCTGGTTCAGTAGTGCAACTAGATTTTCTGAAAGTCGAAAAACAAGAACTATCTATTTTCTCGCTATCTGTTATTATCTACCATCCTTAGGAAAATGGTAAAATATGTTTTCTTGATTTATTATTGGAGAATCTAAATACCTATGATGAAGTCACTAATAACATCAACTGTTTTCGAGATATGGCTATATTGCTTTGTTAATTTTTGTAAAGAGAGCAAATGCTAATTTTCAGAAAAACAATGCTTTTACAGAACAATCATCCTTATGTTTTCACCCCCTTGGATCCACTCAACTGGATTTCAGTAAATTCGTGAAACAAGGGCTTTATTTTGTTTTAAGGCAATATCTGCTTACCACGTTTCTGTAACATGCTCGGTTATTAAAATGTAGATATGTTTATAAACGCCATCACTAACCATCATCAATTTTTAACCCCTTATCTGCATTTTAGGAAGTTTGTAAAAAATGTGATGGCTATAGCTTTATTCATAAATATTTTAACACCTACTTTGATATTTTGATATTTTAGCTGCATGAGTTAATTCTATTTGATTGAGATCGGTCTGCATTAATATAAAACTTGTTAGCCACGATTTGACAGCTATTTTCATTATAGAGACAGTAGGTAGTGTCAAACGTTGATGTTTTGACAATACCTACTTTCAATCGAATCAAAATATCTTTCAAATCCTGGCTAATTAGTTTTATTTTGATGCAGACACGGCCGATCTCGATCAAATAGAATCTCATGGAGCTAAACTATTAAGCTTATATATAGTATGATAAAGTCATGTGCCTGGCCACATCAGTTAAATAAAGTTTTAGACATAACATATTTGATGTTACCGTTTATTTTTTGAATGTTCTGATAATTTTTAATAAAAATATGATTGCCATTAATTAGGTAATACTTAGGTAGTTTTAATTTCAAAGAGCTGGAGCCAAAACTAAAGAAAAAATATTTTTTTTCTATAGACGTTTGTGCATTTTGGATTTGAATTTAGCATCAAAACTCATAACACATAAAAAACATAATGATCTAATCCATCGTAATGGTAGAAACACAAAATTATTTCCTATTCAACAAAGTGTTATTGAAGAAGAATTCTAACATAGTACTCATATTTGGCTGTTACCACTGAAATTAATCGCTCCAGTGGTTCGGAGGCCACGTTAAGCCGTAGTTCCCTGTAACGGTTTGCACAATGTCATTTCCACAGCTTTTTAATGAAATCTCTCAACTCCTCAATCCTGGATATAAATCGTCTGGGAGGCTAAGGCAGTCTATATGCATGTGGTGCTTTCTATATATCATATTTGATAATATAGTGAATGCAAAATTGGGCATCCATAACGTTTAAAATTAACAATAGATTCCAAAATTAGCGCAACAAAAGACACTAGAACGTGCCTCTAGCAAATCGAACTGCGTGAGTTCGTTTTGGCCACATAAGGATCGATTTCATTGTCTCAATTCCACCCAAGGATAACAACGTGTAGATGGCGCTATATCGGATAAAATTACGTCAGCATTAGTTCACGAGGTCGACGCCAAGTACCCTTTAGACACACAAACTTTATTTATGCATAGTACCAATAGATTAGTACGAGGATTATTTCATAATAGGTAAAGTATGTGCGCAAAAAACATTAGCATATGAAGAAATGTATACCCGTACGTATATTTTTTTTTTCGTACTTGATATTCGTGTTTGAGATAAAATCGCGCGAATATGCGCGCAAATATTCCATACGGTCGGTTAGAAAGGACGTTAACCTTTTTAGATGATGTATTATTAATTACAAAACTGTTGGGAGTTTCTAGCAATACCTGGGCAAAGCGTTAGATTGCGAATTTTGATTGACAGTGTGAAAATTTGTATGGGCAAAGTGGTATCGATGGGACCAGATAGAAAGCGTTTTAGAGAGGTATCCCGTAATGTTGTCGATGTTTTAGGTCTTGAATTTCGATGAAGTCGATTAGAAACTACAGAAAAAATTGCACATCGGATGACTTGCAGATTATCGAGTTCATGAGGAGAATTGGTTTCTGTAATTTACAGCTATTGTCGGCCAAGTAAGGAGATATCTTGGGTTAAACCATGGAAGGATTAATCCTGTCTTACGTAATAATTAGGGAACATTGTAATGAAGAAAATATATAGTTCAGTGATCAGCTAAAATGTTTTTATAATTGTGTTAAAAGGTGTTAAACCCCCAAACGTAAGATTTTTGGTCAACATAATACAGTAGAGTATAAAGAGAATAAAGAAATGAACAAGTTTTCAGATTGAGATCGTTGAATTGTATCTTGTAAATCTAAAGAGTTGTAAATCTGAAAATATTTATAACTCCAGGGTTTGGAGATGTCATGGTTATATAGGTGCTGCTTCTAGTATAAACGAATGTCCGAATTTCAGAAACCTTTGTATCAATGCAACACAAAAATTATACATTCAATTGTACCTACTTCAACTCGTTGTTCGCAAATGGCGAATGATTTTTGTCTACTACAGCAACAATGAAGTGGGCGTCAGAACAAATACATTAATAAATCAATAGCCAGAAAAATCGTCAAATTCTTCAGCCCCAGAGCTGATGTATTTATGTACACTAATTTTCGACTTAATTTGGCCTTTCCTTATTGTTTTTCAAAAATATTAGAATAAATTAATAATAAATATGAGTGTTTTAGATGTCAAAGTGATTTTAAGCAATCGTGTTTTTGAAAAAAAAAATCCATAACTAGTGCATCTATGATTTGTAATGTACTGTAGTGAAAGGTTACCAATTTCAGAAACATTTCAATTTCTGGTGTGGGTAACATCATTTGGGTGGATGTGCTTACCACTCCGCTATTTTTATGCAATAGTAATCAAAATATTCGTTAAACATGAATACACCATATATTTTTAAAAGAATTCCACCACCAGAAAAGTGTTATTCTCATCATTAGCATGCTTTCTATGCTTTTACTTTGACTTTTACTTCCTGATTAAACTTCTAGATCTGCCAATCCAAGTACAAAACAAATCAAATCAAATCAAATCAAATCAAAGAAGCACACAACTACAGTCAATTTATGTTTAAACAACAAATGTTTTAATTAATCTGCTCTTTTTAAACTGTTATAGAATATAATATTTGATTAGACAAGGAACCTGTCATATAGGTATAAATTTGTTTGATCCCCAAACATTTGTTTGTTTGCACGACAATTTTTGACAAGAATAGGTTAATCGTCAATGTTCTGAGGTCGATAAAACACCAATAACATAATTAAACCATTTATCCGTAACAAAACGACCACAACTAACAACCGTGTAAGTTGATTAACTTCATTTACGGGTTAACGCTTTTATAAAATCACCGATAATAGCAAACAATTAATTTAGACGGTGAAAGGAATTTAACGACTTTCATTCAACTCAGGTAATTCATTGTACAACAAAATTACACCCATTACGATTATTTATCAATGTGTAATTCTAAAAATAAGTCACAGAAATTGGAAACTATCCAGTTTTAAAATTAGAAAAGATATTACAGCTTTAAATCGATTTGTGAGCAAACAAAACACGTTAAACCACAAAGGCATTATTTAGGACGATTACCATAATCGATTAACGTGAATATATGTGATTTAATAACGTGTTAAACGTGATAATTGTATCGTTGAGGCGCGTGACTCAGTGTGTTCAATCTATTTCGGAGGAGGAATTTGTAAAATTGTTGTTTGTTTTAAAAATATACGCCTGGAAATGTGTCATGGATGTTTAAACGCTATGCGTAAATAGTAAATAAACACATCGTAAGGAATTTTATCAATTATTGTGGAAAGCGCTTGATTTTGATAATTACATCGGAGGTGATCCTATCGGAATACCTGCGACCTTGGTCGGGCGCTATTGCGGATATATTAATTGCTTACTTCCGACAAATTGCTATTGCCGTTTAATAACGACTAGTTGTTTGATATCAAGTTTTCCACTGTAATTATATGATCAAACTGTGTAACGTAACGGTTTTTATTGAGGTATAATAAAGCGTTATTGAGTATTGAACTCATCAGTGTTTTTTATTAGTTTTTTTTTGCGTCGATCGATACGAAGGCATGTAATTATCGGAAATTATAATGGTAGTATTTATTAATCAATTTGGTCACAATTTTATACAAATTGTTCAATTCAATGTAATACCTCACTAACTATATGAATCAGACAACGGCTATAGTTTGCTATAAAACATTAACAAGTAAAAAATGACGACTTATATATTTGTTTTGTTCATTTACAAACCCGGTATAACTTTGAAGACTAAAACAAAATTGAAAAATTATATAAAACTTCAGAATCTGCGTATTCAATTAGCTTTGAAGAAGCGAGCAAAATGTTTTGCGGCACGTCAGCATTTACAAATCTTGACAGACGGCATAACCCGGAAGCAGCTTATTTTCTAAATGATTCTGGCCGTGAAAGCCTACGTACTTGCTAGGTATATTGTTGCAGATTTTGATTCACATGTTTGACTTGACTAATTTGATATCAACTTGTATTAGGCTATTATCAACTGTTTCCGAGATATTGTGAAATTAATGTCAAAAACATGCATTTTAAAAAAAAATATTTTGAGGTAACATGGAGAACTAGACAAGTCTTTCCAGACAGTAAAAATAATGCTCTTTTTGATAGCTATGATAGATTTGAGTTTTTCTTATGATTTATCGGAGATACATTCAGGTTTGCTTGATGTCAAATAACTTAAGAATTTTAAATTGAACAGCCTGTATATTTTAACAGTGGTATAAAGATCGATTAACCAGATTTCTAAAAATGCCATATTTACTAGGTCTTTTATGGAAGTTTTGTGTTTTATGTCTGAAAGGCATTAACGTTGGAACTACGTAGGGCGCTAAAGTTCTAAGAAGAAAAAAAAAAGTTTTTACTATAGCTTTGGTATGATCTTCTATGCATCAAAATGTATTTTCTGCGGTACAACGTATTTTTTATTCTTGCCAGTAGCATTCGTGCGAGATTTGGTTGCAATCGTTTTAAAGAGAAAAGTGATACACCACTGGTTTTTGTCAAAGCAAAATAATTTTTGAAATCCCCATTCCTTTCTCTTGATTTTTTGTTTGTCGTACGGTTTTCGCATAAGCAAATAAAAGTCGTCAATTTCCATGTTGTTATGAAATTTGTTATTATCAATTTGTCACAATCAATTAAAAACGTATCTAGTAGATAAGAAGCAGATTTTGTTTTGTAAATAAAAACAGTTTGGACAGTTGTTTACCTAGTCTAGTTGTCACGTATTTAAGTCCTCAAAATTAATAATAAAGACCTTTTTCTTAAATCTTTAGTACCCTGTAGTTGAAAAATTAAGACCTTTAGGACATATGTTTATATGATTTTTTTTCTCAAAATGGACCCAAAAATAACCTCCTCACATATTAGCAAGTTATTAAGAAAAAAAAATATAACAATAAATGAGGTTGGTTCATCCGGTAATTTAATCCCAATCGGAAAGTTGGAAAGAAAAAGTTGTTGGTTCCAACTTTCCGATTGGGATTAAATTACCGGATGAACCAACCTCATATATCGAATAAACCCAGTTAAAAAATACCTTTATTATAACAATAAAACTTTCTTCTGCAGGATCCTCTCAATTTGTTTGTTTTAAAAGTCCTATGTAATTTGAGATCGATCAGATCACTTTAACCCTTGCCCTTACTTTACCACAATTAATTTATATACAACCGTTATTAGCTTAATCTAAAAAAAAGAATGCAATAACTTTTCAATCTAAATATCAGAGCATTCCACATTATTTCCAAGTAAGTAATTTGTCAATAAACAAACACTAATCTGTACTAAACTTGACTATCCTGGTCAACAAAGAACGAAATCGGAAGTAGAATGTGTAACTAGTCCTTGAGAAAAAAATGCTCTTTTGGATTTTTTTTCAAGTTTTAACACTGCATTTGTCAAAAAGTAGGCTCAAGTAAAAATTTCTGCCTTTAGATTAAGATTTTACGGAAAAAGCATACGAAAAACAGTTATCACTTATTAGATTGTATTAATTTTTGGACAGGAGAGTCACGTAGCTAAGATTATTGTTATCTTGTACAAAGTAATTGAATTTTACTTTAAATTTTGTAGAATGTAGACATTTATAAAATCTTCTGAGTTCATGTGTAGATAGAACCTAATAAATTCACTTTTATCAATTTAATGCTGGCAGTACAGAAATGTAAGTATCAACAAACATGTTTGTATACATACAACGTAACAATTTAAGAATTCTGCCACATACTCATGCTATTCTAGAATGTATGTTAACGTGTTACAATATTGACATGAAAATTTTTTAATTTGGCATTCACCATAACTACAAACAGGTAAACTTTTTAATAGATTTAAGAAATTTAAACTGAACAACAAATATGAGCTGTACAGCTAATACCAAAACTAAATACACATTAGTCCAGCACACTTCAGAACATTTAGGAGCAATGGCCCGAATTATTTGTGTACTGTCAAACAATTAAGCAAGAAGTTTCCCACTCGTATAAAAATTACTCACATAAATCTCTCACAAAAGCAAACATACTCCGATGTCGTGATATTTGACCGCGATGCAATCATTGTATTTTTCCATCATCAATCTATGATCTCGATGATCTGCTATCCGTACAACGGAAAATTACACCTCTGTCGGCACGTGCGGTAACAACTAACGGTTCAGTTGCTCCCAGCTTATTGTTTTCTCATCATTTTCTCTTCACTGCGATGTCGTGTACGTTTACATAGTATTATTATAAAATTCGTGCACGGACGCGTACAACAATAGCCCGACTGGGTAACCGACAATCGAAGAATGCAATTTTTCACATGCCTTTTGGCGAAGTTTCTGGTTGTGATTCAACGGCATTCAACTGAGTATAATCAGGCTACCTTATATCGATAAAATTCGATTCCGTTGTCCCACTGGCCGCCAAATGAATTGTTAGTGGCTGGTAGATAATAAAAACAATCGGCTTTTTTTTATTGTCTCTGGTAATTAATATGAAGCGGTTTCACGATCGCATCATGTTCTGACGTATATTGCGTTCACTTTTTCGAAATTAATTACCATACAATGCTTGGGTTTACTTTTTTTTCTGTCTTCTGATGTGTTGTTCTCAAATGTTTTGCTTAGCAACATTGTCAAATTTACATAAATCTGTAATAAATTATTGTCCATTGAGTGTTAATAGGTTAATCAATTATAAATAATTTGCCATGATTGTTTTGTTATTCAATTACCTATACATCCTATACTTAGCATTTTTATACCACCCACATTTACTGTGGTCAGTGTATATTGAGTTTGCACAATGTCCGTCTGTCTGTCCGTCTGTGTACACGGTAACTGCCGTAATTTTGAAGTAATTGATCTGAAATTTGGTATAGTAGCTTATCTCTTAAAAAGTAAGGACAAGTTCGTGAATGGGCAAAATCGGTTACCTTTTTTTATATTTTTGTTAAATACGTTACGGTGGGGGTTATTTTAACTTCAGCACTGAAGATAATTTTCTTAAAAGTTTATTAATCGAGTTTGACCGATTGTTGAAATTTTCTAAAAACTGTTTGTTTGAAGAATAGCTTATATGTAGCTTTCATTCTATTCAGTAATTAGACCACAATCATCAAAAAATCTGATGTGGCCAGGCACATGACTTTATTATACTGTATATAACTATTTTGGCGAGATTACAAAAATGGTGACTCGTTTGCAAAATCGTTGAAAATGCTTAGAGTAAACTCCCAGTTCCTTTGGACCCTTTTGAACAAAACGCTTTTCAGCTATATGTTTGGTCATGAAACTTCTAAATATGTTAAATTAGTTTTCTCCCGATACCTTTAGTAGTTTCTCCGGAATCGTCACCACAAACAACGGGTACGCGCACAAACACACACAGTGATATTTTGTACTTTGGTAAAAAATGTTCAGGGGACCCAAATAGACATATTTCCGCTCAAAATCTCATTTCTTTTTTGGCACGATTACATTACTATGTCGTACTGCGTATGATAAAATAAAGTAAAAAATACTAAACAGTAATTCCAAAATCAGTCATTCTGTTCAAATATGTGTTTTGCGAGATATTAACCCCTCAAGGTTTTGACAAGTTTATTTGTAAAGTTCTTCATGCCGTGTATTTGACATAAACTTTCTATACATGTGTTCACTGTTCATCCAATGTGACAAATGTGACGCAATAGTGCCAATATCAAAGCAGAAATGTCGCGAAATGTAATTTTGCATGAATATAACATTATTCATTATTTTTATCCTGGTTACTTACAAATCTGCTATGGAATAGTTGAGCTTATCTATAATGACTGTAAATTAGTAAGGTTATTTTAGTCAGAGCCATCAGCTCGTCAACTGTTAACACATAAGTTGACACTTCAAAACTTTAATGGAAACTTATGAACTTTGCATAAAATATTTGATAAGAACTTGTCAAACAAAACTGTTGGGAAAAACCTTGGGAGTGAAATTCAGGGATTTAGATCAGATATCTCAGAGTTTTATGTTTCTTTTCGGCATGGTTGTACTGACGACTTGTAACCCATGTTTCACTGGTACGACTATAAATAAATACCTGAATAATGCGATATTAGTACATACGATGTTTCGTAGTTTTAATTTTAAAATATGCAGAAATACAATACGGTGCAAATATGAATGTTGTTGATAGGCAGAGAGAAACTGCCCAGAAAGAAAATATTTCATAATATTCTTTGCGTTGAAGGCGAATCCATATTCAACAAATTTTCCAGAGATTGTTCCTGAAATATTGTTTACAAGCATTTTTGAATGCAAAGTTTATTTTCCATGAAGATATTATAATTATCTCAGAAAAAGAAAAGTATGTAACTGATTTTGGCAGTCATATAATAAAATACACAACAAATAACAAATATATACGTTACAATTCAGGACGTATCCCAGTATAATGTTCCCATATTAACGTTTTTTTTTCCTGTCATGTATAAAAATAATAGTTTAAATAAAAATGTAATATCAGATAGTTTAGAATCCAGACTCCTTAAAAGTTAATTTATATGATACGCGATTCTGTAATATAATTATTGCAACTTATTTATCTTCTATTAGTATCGAATAAATTTAGTAATGTTAATTTAGATCAACGTTTTACATTTATATATATTTTTTATATATATTTATACACGATAGGACTAAAAGACTAGTAGTTGTACGTGTCTATAACTAAACGTATACTATAAGCACTTAAAACCAACATCCAAACTATTTTAGGTTTAATTGCAAAGCATACTTATATTATACGTATACCCACACATGTTGGAAATGACAAGAATTTGCTAATCAAGTAGTTATGTATAACACATGTTTAAAACAAGATAACGAATTTTAAACTTGCATAACGACAGCAAAAAATCCATTTAACCAAGAGCACAAATGTCTGTATTATACTAAACTAATTAGGTATCGAAACTTAATTTAGATATGTAAAAAATATAGGAATACATCGGTAGCGGTTAAATGTTTATGGTTATTTTATCGTCAAATGAAGACATAAATTCTTAATAAAATAATCTGCTGATCATGTTCGACAACATCCGAGCACGATTCCCATAAATATCGTAAGTTTTATTGGCATATCAATACATTTTTAATACATTCTGCTTTATGGAAGTTATACAAGAACAATCGCATAAACAATTACATAAACTACCTAAGTAGCGTGATATCAGGTTAGATGACTTCATCGAAGAGATAATTGAATGTAAAATTAATCAGTAGTGATAAATGAGAAGATGCCTCCGGTAATTATAAATTATGTAAAAATATTAATTTTTTTTCCATCAGCAACAACATAGACAACAAGGTTAGTGTTGATGTCAATAACAATCCAGACATTTCAATATTTCGATGAATATTGAAAGCAGATTTTCTTCTTGCGCTGGTTTGAGAATGTATTCAGTTTGATAGCCATCAAGGACATCTTTCCTGTATACATTGCTGTATAATGAATATCTGCTGTATATCTAATACCGCAAAATATTGCCAGTATATCTGACAGACACATGCCTTCTTAGTAGCCTAGTACTGCCTAGTACTGAACATACATTCGTCCAATACCTGAAGTCAATGTCTAGTGGTACTGAGCTCAATTTATATTTCCATTTATATAGTGTCCGGTAACTAAGATATAGTAATACCTGACTTATTAACTTTAATTTTAATTTTTGGTTTGTATTTTTTGATCAGGAACTAATGAAAGATGCTTGTGCCAGGTAAATTTAAATATGTATGGTCAACTTTTGTTTTTCATATGAGCATCATATGGGATTTTTTTGTGAAAAATGCTGTGCCATTGCAATTCACCAAAACTTTGACATTTCGCTTCCAAATTTATAACTGTGTAAGTATTGTAAATTAGATAAAACTGTCGGGTTGAGTTTGGTTGAAAGGAACCCAATAGTGAAAAGAAAAATATCTTTCTAGTTTCGTTTCCAAACTTAAATCAAAGTACCTATAACATATCTTGGTGCTTAATTAAAAGAGTTGTTTTTACTTTTAAATTTTCTTAAAAGAAGTTGAACTAAGGACACTTTTAATCCAAAGATGGTTAGTTACAACATATTTTTACATTCTTTGAATTTGATAAATATTTGGCATTTTAATATAAGTGACTAAAATATAATATAACTAAAATAGAAAAAGAAAACAATGAAATCAGTAAACCAACCAACTACACCCCGGGGCACAAAATACCGGACTAATATTTTGCTAAACTTTACTGTTTAGTACTAACTTTTGTAGGTAATGATAGACTTTTATGATTGTGCAATACATTGCAGTAGTACGTATATTGGGTACTAGGGTGTATCGAAAGAAACGTTGTTTTTTTAAAATATGTATTAAAATTCCAAGTTAGTAAAAAGTTATCCCTGTGGACCTACGTGTACTACAAAAAAACTTGGCCCAGTTGAACAATATATCCGTCTCGTAGGAGGCCAAAAGTTTATAATTTTCTTTAAAAACTAGAATTTTTTTTATTATTTTAAGATTAAGTGATTTTTCTTTTTCAAATAGAATGTTTTTTACAATAAGGTATACATTAACGTATACAAATTTATAACTATAATGCAACATTTAGATAGTCTGCAGATTATATAGATTAGATAGAACTTTTAGAAACATGCCTACTTTCGTATAATATAATAAAAGTGCTTAAATGTTGATAAAAGTTTGTTAGTACTTAAATATTTTATTATGTGCGTTCATCTGGGCTGTGAAAAAGAAAACTCACTTAACCTCTCATTAAAAATAATATGAAAAAATTCGAATTTTTAATAAAAATTATATACTTTAGCCTCCTGCGGGAGATTTAAATATTTTTTGGGCCACATTTTGTTGTTGTATATGTGAGTCCATAGGGACAACATTTTTACATCTTGAAACTTCGGGAAAAAAGTTTTTTCGATACACCCTATTGTGTACCAAGCCGAGAAAGTTACTCTTTTCCGGGACGAGAGAAGAGATGCATAGCTGAGCCATGGCGAGACTGGGCACTTCTCGAGTATAAGCTATACACTGGTATAAGCAACATTTTTTTTTTATCGAAAAAGCAATCTAAAACCGTTAAAGTTTACAAAACTTATTGAACAGACTAAAATTGCATACAAAATAAAAAGTACAACAAGCAAGTATATTACAAAATATAAGGAAAATATATAGAAAAAAAGATGTGAAGAAAAAAAAAAATGATGTGGCCAGGCACATGACTTTATCATACAATATATAAAATTAATATTTTAGCTGCATGAGATTCTATTTGATCGAGATCGATCGGGTTTGCATTAAAATAAAACGAATTAGCCAGGATTTGACAGATATTGACAGGTATTGTCAAAAAATCAGCCTTTGACACTACCTACTGTCATTAGAATAAAAATACCTGGCAAATCCTATATTAATGCAGACACGATCTCGAACAAATAGAATTTGCTCTTACAGCTAAACTATTAATTTTACCAAAAAGTGTCATAAAAAATGTCAAGAATTATACAAAATTTCCTCTACTTTAATTTATTATTTAACTGTTTTGACGAAATTACAGAAATAGCGGCTCATTTGCAAAATCCTTGAAAAATGCATAACAACATTGCTATCGGCACTCGAGATACACATTGACTTTGTAAACACCATGGAAACACCAAGCTGTTTCAACATTGTTTCACATAGCGTACGTGCGCGCGTGTTTCTCCTCTTCATCGCATTCTCCATGCATTTGCATGTGAATACTTTCAAAAGTTTCAAAATATCCTGGCTACCTACTAGTAATGCAGACCGATTTCGATCAAATAGAATTTGGTCCTGCAGCTAAACTATTAATTTTACCAAAAAATGTTATAGACATAAATTATAAAAAATTTCCTCTACTTTAATTTATTATTTATCTATTTTGCGAAATTACAGAAATGACGGCTCATTTGCAAAATCGTTGATGCTAAGAGTAAATAGCCAGTTCCTTTGGACCCTTTTGAACCAAAAGCTTTTCAGCTCTAAGTTTGGTCATAAAATATCTAAATATGAACTTTTAGTAGTTTCTCCGGAATCGTCATCACAAAAATCGGGTACACACATACACACATACACACACACACATACACACACACACAGACATTTTTTGGTACTTGGTCAAAAATGATCAGGGGGTCCAAAAACACCTATTTCCGCTAAAATGTGATTTTTTCCTGCCCGATTACAATACATCATCATACTGCGTATGATAAAGTAATAAATCAACCAAACAAACACCTACTAATTTCGAGGAATATCCGTATTAGTTTCCTTTTCTAATAGGCATATAATTGAACTTCTCAAGGATATTTTTTTACTACTCACAGAACAAATGACGTAGGTGAAACGTCATCATTGACGTCATATCAGGTTATGGGATGCCTTACTATTTATTAACGTAAAAGAATACGACTAAAGGATTAAAGAATACGTAGGTAAATAAAATATTGCATCCAGGCTGAAAGTTACCTACTCATCAGCAAGCAATGCTAATAGCGTACTTAAACATATAAATATGACAAGCAATATGCATATTATGCAGCGCAACGATGGTTGTAATAATTTATGTTCGCTACCGCACATAATTACATAAACGACACGAAATAATAATTACACTATGCAAAATTATTTTTAAATCAGCAAACGTAATCGATTTTGAAAACACAATTTTAATGATTGATGTTTTGATATGAAACCGAAAAGAGTGATTTTGATGATGATAAAAAGTGAATATGTCAAAATAAGTTTAAAGAGAGGATATACCCATGTTTGAGGATCAAACGCTCTGACGACGGACACCCTTCTCTGGCTATGAGGGGACACCATCTTCTTCTGCACGAAGGCAACAGTGTCAGCAAGTTTAAAGTTCACCATTTTGCTAACTGTTTTGATAATCACACCTCGAATGTTATTCACAGACGCATCCCTACCAATCTTTTAGACGAAAATCATTTATCATTAGCGTTCTATAAGAGGATGTATGGACGAACGCCAGTCATACATAGAGAAGCGGAAACGCGAAAACAATGGATTCAGAGTTAATAACTGCACTTTTCCCCGACGCCGGTGTGTATTTCTCACGGAACAGCACTGATGATACTGAATGCCATTTGCATAAACATTGCATAATATATTAAAACGTTCTGTTTGGCGATACGAAGATTCGAAGCCGAACTGGAGCCGTAACGTTCGAGTGTCTCGTCTATATACCTCCTCTGTGGAACGCCGAGCTTTGGAATTTTTATGAGCTGCCGTATCACTTTGAGGAAAATACTTGTTTTTTTTTTATTATGATTTCGCCTGTATCGTTAGCTGACGTTATTTATGGGTTTTCGAGGTTTATATTCGAACGGTTGAACTACTGGCGGTAATCGTTGGAACGTGCGAGACGAGTCCTGACCAAGGACTCGGACGTGTCGAATTGTGTCTGAATTTTTGATAAGGTTTCATACGTAACGATTGCTCTGGAAATTTACGCCGATTCTGCACGCTTTGCTTGCGTGAGACCATGAAACGAGGTTATGGGTTAAGATGTGTAATCTTCAGGATTTAAATATCGAGGATGAGTTTGGAAATATGAATATTGTTTATTTTTTAATAAAAAATCGCCCATGAGAGTATTAACTTCTTCGTCTTAAAAGTTAAAACGAAATTCTTTGGCAATTTTTGGCACACTGAATCGAACTGAAATGCTATGAGCGATAGAATACGGGGTGTTTCAACTCCCTATCGTAATCGCGATAACACAAAAACATTCATGAATGTTTCTGAATTAATGGTTTTTTTAGTGAACAAAACATTCACCAACGAACTGTTTTCTGAGTAAAAATGGCTATCTGTGGTTCTTCTTATTTTGTCATAAAATCTGTCTTTCAAATCCACCCTTCAAAATGTCCAGAAAGACCATTTTGCAGACGATTTTTTGTTGTCGTTGGTCACAATAGTAATTTAGTTTTTATTAGTGTAGTTTAGACAAATTAAGTAATTTGAACTCTGTGGAATGCTCTGGTAGCATCTCAAATGCCACCGACTATTTTTTGTTATTGTAGTCTAAGAAATCCATATTTATTCACTTTTCTTCATAACTGGTAGCGATTTCAACATATATAGTGTTTAATTATGAAAACAATACTGTAATTGATTTTCAGGCGATTTTAAGGTAGATTTCAGGCGAAAAGGAAGAAAAAACAAATATTGCAAACTGAGAATGCTCAAAACGTGTAACCGCAAAGGTATTTTTCAATGTCGCCAATTTTTTTTTAGTCTATGAAATTTTGAATTTTGAAAAAAATTGTGCTTGTGTGTACCCGTTTTTGTGGCGATGATTCTGGAGAAACTACTGAAGGTATCGGGACAAAACTTCATATTTAGAAGTTTCATGACCAAACTTAGAACTAAAAAGCTTTTGGTTTAAAACGGTCCAAAGGAACTGGATGTAAATTAAAGCAGAGGAAATTCTGAATAATTTATGCCTATGACAAATTCTGTTTGATCGAGATGAACATGCGACCGATGTGTGTTGATATGAAATCATGATTTGAAAATATTTTTATTCTAATGACAGTAGGTAGTGCAAATTCTGGTGCTTTGACAATACCTACTGTCAATAGTATCAAAACATCTGTCAAATCCTGGCTAACTAGTTTAATTTTAATGCATACTGGACTTATCTCAATCAAATAGATTCTCATGCAGGTAAACTATTAATTTTATATATTGTATGATAAAGTCATGTGCCTGGCTACACCAGATTTTTTTCTTTTATTTAAGAAATTAAAACTAAAATCAGTCTTGGTATTGGAGTAAAGCCCTATCAGATTTTTTGTTTGTTTTTATTTAGGTACTTTATTTTAAACAAAAATAAAGTCAAATATGAAAACAAGAAAATTAGGAAAAGTTATAATCAAGGATGATTTAGTTTACTATAAAAATTAA
This sequence comes from Melinopterus prodromus, assembly GCA_964023965.1. Classification (NCBI taxonomy): domain Eukaryota; kingdom Metazoa; phylum Arthropoda; class Insecta; order Coleoptera; family Scarabaeidae; genus Melinopterus; species Melinopterus prodromus. The sequence goes on along the minus strand of OZ030390.1, from coordinate 15,462,573 downwards.
AAGTTTGTTTATGTTGTTTCACTTTGGTTTCAGAACGAACTACGGCTAACTTCCTAACTGCCATTTCTAAATTAACGTGAATCTAATGTAACAAAGTAGATAAATATTACTTTATGGGTACTTTTTGTGGGAGCAGTATTTGTACAAAATTTAAGCTAAAAAATGTACTTACGCACGGCATGACTAACTTCAGACGATATATATTTGGAACGAATAACAAAAAAAATATTTAAATTTTGTAGATTTTCCAAAAACTGCATGGAACGCCTTTTATAGGTAATTTGTTAATCTATAATTCTTATATCTGATAACTGATGTCAGGGTTTGATTTTGATTTAATATAGATACAAAATAATATTTAATATAATTCTGTCAGTCAACGCAAAAAAAGGTTAAAAACATTACAAAATTCTTTGATTCTATAGTAGCGAATTTGCAATTATTTATAAAAGGACGTACTTACATAGAAAATTGTAGCTCAATAAACTAAACTAACCATTGTGGTGACAATCAAACTATGAGAGTATTTATTATATTTCGAGATGTTCTCCAACTCTTATTTGTCAACATAGTAACCTGATCAAACTAAATTTAACTGCCAAAATTGCAGCATACCTTCCCAAACAGGTAATAAACGTTTTGTAAACAACGCACGTGGATCGGGCACACGCCGGTCACAGTAAAAAATCACGCGTATCAACAACAAACAGTATCAATGAATCGATAAGAATTTTGATTTCGTACATATTTCGTGTAGCTATCTATATGTCTACTTATTGTGCTATAAAAATAAGGCGAATCGATTAATATTATGTTGTGGATATAAACAACTTTGTATTATGATGATTGTACTTACAACTTTGCTTAATATTTTATCAATCTGAACTTACCTAGAAAAGAGAAGAAATAAAAGATTAGTAAAGAAACAACAATACTTTTTTAAATTTTAGAGAACGGAATAATATTATCGAGGTCGTGGAAGCCACAATCCCATCAATGGGGTTCCTAAATCAAATGGACCATAAAAAGTCCAATTATACGTCGCTACATCCTAGTCTATAATAATCGCTAAATAATTGCTCGTTGAGCTCATTAAAAGTTTTAGTGGATATTTCTAGGTTGTAATCTCATCATCGTCGCTTTACATAACATCTTTTTATGCCCCTGATCATGTAAAGCGAGCAGTGTAACCAGGTGCCAAGTAATAGAGCTAATTACCAACTGTCGATTTAAATCATGATGATTGTAACAATGGGTGCGTGTGTATGTGTGTGCGTGTGTGTGTATGTGTGTTTTTGAATACGTGAATTCAATCAGCACGACCTTATAGTATAGCGACCGTAAAAAAATTCTCACGTTTTTCATTTATTAAGCTTGCCATACACGTTCATGTAATAGTGCTGATATTATATCATATACCGTGTGATCCACGACAATTTTATTTTTTATTTGGAACGTTCGAAGATTGATATTTGAAAGAATTTTTTCGTTTTTTGAGTGACATTCTTTACACGAATACATATCAATTTGGAATATTTGTTACCAATACTGATCTAGGAGAATATGAAGTGCGTGTCTTCGTCAATTTTTGTGTTTTAAATGAGCCAAAATGTAACTAATGTCGTTCGTTTTTACTGTATGTTGTAAAAAATAATAGCTTGTTCTATAAAAACCATGAATAAACTAGTTAAAGTGATTACAATGTGTACAATGTGTACATGCTCTTTATTATGACATCTCTTTATTACTCATATTTGATATCTAAAAGCATCACTTTTATGGTGAGCATTTTTTTCTTCGTTTTACTTAATTTCATTCAACATACAACTAAAGTAAACTGCGAACATTTTCAATTATAATTACTCTATTTTATAATGTCAATTTAAATATAGTCAATATAAATTCTGCCCACAAAATAAATTTATGTGAACTTAATAAATGGCAATCACTGAAAAATTTACTTAAAGCAAGCATTCTACAAATGTCCTATAAAATTATACATACCGACTTAATAAGTATGTGTGTTGGAATTACATTAAATTTGACCTAAATTTATTTAATAAAACTTTTAACTTTGAGATGTTTTAATTATTTAATTAATTGATTTAAAGGTTTGAGAATATGCTTGATAAATACATCAGGTACATGACAATTTCGTCGGGTTTAAATAAATATGTCTGTACAAACATAGAACAGATATCGTTCTGGTAGTATACAGGTACGATTTTCGCCAAGTAATTATGGAAATTAGTTGATTCTTTTGTGTGAAAATTGTAGTTTAAGAAAAAATCAATTCTTAGCGTCTGTCAATTTGTTCGATGTGATATTCTGTAATTCAGCTTAACAGAAATGGTTTTATCAGTTTAATGACATAGAACATGGAACAGTTTATAAATTATGTTCACAATTTTGGTTAACAATTTGTGCATTGTTTCTCTCACAGAAGACAATCGAATTTCTTACATGAAACAGCCTGTATTTACTTTAAGCACTTAGAATCTAAGTATTCCTTCATACTAAATAGGCTCAAATTGGCCGGATGTCAGTCATGTCTTCATTTGATACCCTAATAGTATGCAATGTGATGAATTCTGTAGGTAGAAGAAAATGAAGATAACATAATATAAGGATTCTATGAAGTAGTATTTCATTACTTTCAAAATGCGGGTAAAACTTGGAACACATACGGAAGAACGACAAAGTCTGTTCAGCCTGTTTCTTACTATATACAGCCTACTAATTCTATCACATCAAATGCACTTTTTTGTGAACCACAAACAACTAAAAATCTGATTCTTTTAGCAATATGTATTTACAATATAACGTAAATTTGGTTTCCAGTTTTGCAGTTACATGACAAATCGTCATTGAAATGATCTGTCATACAATTTGCGTTAAACGCTACCCAGACAAGAATACCAATTTTGACCAAATCATCAATTATGCTAAAACGATCACTATTGGCACAAAAAAGAAGCCACTATAGTCCAATTTAAAAAAAATCGAGTTTTGTGGGAAAGCCGTTTACATATTATCAACCAACATTGTGCATCCATGTATACAAATTGTATGTTTTATGTCATTAAACTAATATAGTTCAGACATTATTTTTTCTTAAATACATATTTTTAAGCAAAGACAACTGGTTTTAGAGTACTGCTATCTTAGTAGTTGATGCAATAAATTATTAATGAAATTATTAATCCATAGATGGGTACAATGGCGTGATCCATTAAAAAACGTTGGTTTCAGTTGTTAGAATCTTTTGGAATATCCTGTATATGCATAAATAATTTAAAATGTGTAATAAAACTCTAAAATATCTTGTTTGGCAGGGGTTGATACAATCTGTGAAATAACTCTATTGGGACACCTGTATAAAAGATTATCCCAATATTTAAGAAAACAAATACAGTACAGCCATTTAACCCAACTAAAAATTTTTAATTGAGTTGACCCATGATGGCCATCGTTAATCAATGAAGGGCAACTTCTCATCTGACGGGCTGTACCATTAATCTTATGACCAACTAAAACAATGACGTAAAAGATGCAGAAAATGTCTTCTTTTATCATATTATAACATTTGTAGTATTATAATAAATATATTCTAATTTTCAATACAAAATGTAGCTTATACAGCAATTACGAAATTGATTTGTGTATGGCACGCTTGAAATATTAGCACGATAAGATCGTCCTTGGTCTCGCGGCAATCTTCGCTTTGGCTGCTTCCTCTTCAAGCACCGGGATTCCGGCAAAAATCCAAATGTTTACATAACACTTGTTGTTTGCGTCTTACATACGTTACACGTTATTAATTGGCAGAGGAGGAACCTTTTCAGAAATACGCTCTTTCAATAATTGAAGGCTTGCTGGAGCGTTAAAGGTCGGTTCACCATTCAGTCAGTTGCGCGTCACCACGCGGAAAACTGATCTGCGATTTGATTCTACAAGGCGGCCCGTGTGTAAATCTTTTTTGTCTGGTTAATTTCAATAAAGGATGTAGTAGTTTAGAGTGTAATTGCTGAATTAATTGTACTGTGTATAAGATTACTGCGTGATTTATAATTGGGTGCTCGAATGTGTCTGTTAAGAATTTTTTGTGTTGTTTTATGGTTTAAGTTTATTGGTGATTTTATTACATTGGATTAGTAAAACAAAGATAATACCCAAAGCATTACGTATAGCATTTTCTATACCTAGCATATTTTAACGGATTTTTGAGATTTGACGAAAAGATGATGCAAATTAGGTTTGCATATTGGGTCTCGTAGTGTCCCTGTTTTACTACTTCATATTGGACACTAATTACTACTTCAGATATTAATCTGAAACTATTTTCTTGTTTCCTCTGCCTCCACCATTTTGAAAGTCTATTTAACTTCTATAGTTTCTTTGCTTCTCACAGGTGCTACGGCAATGCATAGTGCATAAGTAAAAAACTTTTCTGTTATAATAACTACTTATTTCAATCCGTTATTGAAAGATACTTCTAAATTATACGGGATCTAAGTAAAAAGTAATTGCTAATTGTTAATATCGTAATTGACACTTAAAATTTTTTAAAATAAAGTGTATTAAGTTTTTTGTTGATATTTAATAGAGGATTCATGAATTCAACGATGCACAAAGATGGCTTCGTGGCCTTATTAAGGGAAGCAAAACTCGTACTTTTGGTAGATTTGTTTATGCTGAACATGAAGTCGTTCTCAAAGGTTTTTGAAGAAAAATTGTTAGAATTTGAAGAATCGTGATTTTTACAATTATTGCGAATTTCAAACGGCCCAACTCTATGTTCAAATGTCTTTAAAATAAATTATGATAAAATGCATGAACACTAAAACATATCGATCGTTAATTAATTTTTAACACCAAAGCAATGAAAAAAATTACTTTTGTGAAACCAAAATTGACGGTTTAAAAGGTAAAGGGTGTCAAAGTGTGCGTATTGACATCAATAATACACAAAATTTAAACTTTATTAGATTATAATTTCCTTCTTCAAAATTTGCTCAAAAGTTTGATATTTTTGTAAAATGTTTCAAAAATAGTCACGGCAAAAGAAATTGCTTGATCAAGTCAAATTTTCATATCGATTCCAATAGAACTTTTGCCGAATTTTTGCTTTCTTCTTTAAGATAAAATTGGATAATTTAGAATTCATACGTCTATTATGCATGTAGACTAATTGTTTGCATTTTAAATAAAACGATTATTGTTTACTAAAAAGGTAGGTATAATGATTTTAAGATGCAGTTCTAAACCCTTTTTCAAGTGAAGACGCTATTTGTTGTTCAAACTTGATGAAACATTCAGTGCAACCTTTTAGAATATTAAATTCAATATCATGTCATGATAAAAATTAATATTACTTGTACGTCTGTCTGTTTTCTCAAATGTAGTTCAAATAGCCCAACCCACAATATAAAAATAGTTTTTTTTTAATCTAGGTGCACTTTTGGCAAATCTTTTCCTTTAAAAACGCGAGAAAACTGATAATTATACGATAACTAAATACCAAAAATCACCGTATTACCGATGTCGCAGGTCATCACAAGCTCTAGACGCTTCGTACTTAAATAATTTGACAGCTTTTGGTGGTAAAAAGACTTAAGCAAGATGAAAAGGTTTATGGTTGCATCCATATTCAATTATATCTTCTTCTTGCAAAATCTATTCCTATTATAGCAACATGTTGGTGTAAAAGAACATTTTATACCTACTTGATACTTAATTTAATCAGAAAGGGTGCTGTTATAGGCTGAACTTTGTATATAACAAATAGCAATTCAATTGATTTATTGTAAGTCACTGCCCACTAAAACAATTGAATAACAAGTCGCCCTTGTTTTTATGTCAATTTTCCACCTAGATTCATCAAAAAATAATTAATTTTTAATCCATGGAGTTTACGTTGAAAATATGACTTATTGACCAAAAGGCAATGAAATCACGAAAGTGCCAGTAACACAATATCGGCCAAAATCGATTTAGTTACTGTTTATTTGAACATTTTCAACTCCTTTTGCCAGTTCATAGCCACATATAATAATAAGCACAAAAGAAATTTTGTGATTGATGATAGAAATTTACAGTTGCTAAGCTATTGTGTTAAGAACGTCATCTGGATTGAAAATATCACACAAATAATATTGGGCGCCATTTAAAATTTCAATGACGTCGTCATTTCCGGAAAAACCGGAAGTCATTCTAACCTCGAGCATCCTAAAAATTCCTTTTTTGCTTATTACCACCTCTCCAAATATCATTCGCCCAGTGTAATAAATAAAAAAGAGCGCCGTACCTATGGCATAGATCACCCGGTATAATGCCGGCATTAATTTCCTTCCTAAAATTAGTGTTTGGTATTTTTGTCATTAAAATTATTACCATTTCACATAAATATGTTAGACGAAATATATGATTATTTTTATTAAGAAATTGGCCTAAAATAAAACGGCTGAAATACATAACAAGAATATTTATCAATTTGTTTTAAACCAATCTTTTGCAAGAGTTATTCCACATTGGTTTGCGAAATAACGGTTTAAAATAATTTTATAATTATATTTAAATTGCTCAATAATAATTGCTATCCCAATAAAAATCCTATAAATTATCTCCTTACTATAGATTAGAGATTTTTATATATAAGTAGTTAATGTCATTATATTAAGCATCATAACCTTAAACGAGTCTCATTCAGTTGTTTATAAATCAATATTGGCACACATAATAAATCGTAAAGTGTAAACAAACAATCTATACGACACCTGAACTTTGGTCGGTATACGTGCTAGACGTGTTTTGTTTACACAGATGCGTCAGCAGTAATTAAACATTGAATTAATTTCTTTTTTGACGCGAATGTAAATTACCTACAAACCTGTGAAATCAAAATCCATAAATTAATCTAATGCTACGGAAATACAAATTTTTATTTTTGTCTGAATGGTTACGTGTGAATCGGCCTTGATAACTAAAACAAAAATTAAGAGGTCAAACAATAAATTTGTAGCTGTAACAGACGTAGCTTAAAATGAATTACTTTCACTGTGGTTACTGCTTATTAGCGATTACGAAGGCGGAAATTATAATAAGTTACCGAAACCCAAATATGATGATATTATTTAATACATTGATTGTTATTAGTATAGTATATTTTGTAATATGTCTTAATTGTTTATTCGAAACGTGCCGTGAACGAATTGTGTACGTGGTCAACGTGCTTTGTTTATACGTAGGCATATTTTATTTTGTGTCGTTGGCTGAAGACAGAAGTAGGTCCACGGTTTACTTTCTAAGTTTTTATTTGCAAGTGTAATTCTTGGTGTGTTGTCGAACCGTTTGGCGAACAGTTGCTATTGTTGGTGTGCGATTCACAATCCAATTTCTAATTGTACCTAATTATTGTCGCTGCTGCATCCAGCGCCGTCGGCGTGAATGTGGCACGGAAAGAAATAGAGCAGGCAGACCATCTTGCCAATTTTCTATTTTCATAGTTCTTTAATCTGGCATTGTTCAATTTTCACGTGGATGCGCGTGTTATTGTTCGGTGATTTTTGTTTCTCTTGTTAATTGTAAATGATGGTTTGAGATTAAAAAATGCCCAATATAAAAAGCTTTTAAACAAAAACAGAATCGCAATTCAACGTCTTAATTTAAAGGTGAAATTGTAGATTAGCAAAAAAATATTCCTAGAATGTTATGTTGTATTGTATTACATGTTTCGATTCTGCTACATATTATATAGCATTTACATGCATTTATATGCATTTATATAAATAATAAGAGAAATAAACTCCACTCTTTCAAATATTATCCAAAATATTCGAACCTGTGAAAATGGAAATTATGATAAAAACTTGTCGCAAAATTTTTGCATGTAAACACATAATTTTAGTATTCCGAAATTATAAACTTTTGTAGACAGTTTAAAAGAATGGACAAGCCACCAAAACTGCATCAGATAGTAAATGTCAAATGGAGTAAAAAGTTTCATATGGACTTATTTGTTTTTCAATAACTTAAGACGTTACAGACGTTTGAAATATTAACAAAACCGTACTTTGAACGACTCTAACTCTAAGGATTTAAAAGTATTTGCTCAGACTGGGTTTTGGGTTCTAAATTAGTAATCAGTAATAAGCTTTATATGGATTTATTTGTTTCTTCATTTGTTTATTGCACTCAATATTATTATTTTTACTTTGTTAATATAAATGTATGTAATTCTTATAGTTGCAATAGGCATTGATTGTGTTCTTCCTTTATTTTCGCATTGTCTAATGCTTGTAACTTTTCAGATATGAAAAAGCAAATAGGTCATTTGAAAATGTTTTCTTAGAATGACATTTACTTAAAAAGATCATCAGTTGTCATTTGATCGATTTTGTTTCTTATTGTTAGTCAGGGTTATCAGTTTATTGTATTTATGATCTCTTTTAAGAAATATAAGTATAGAATGGAAATCTGAGAAATGGTCTGACATTTACACCAAGCAAAATATGTTTAAAGTTAACAAAATAACTTTTATCACAATTTCTGATTCTACAGATACAAATTCTACGAAAAAAACCTGATGTGGCCAGGCACATGACTTTATCATACAATATATAAAATTAATAATTTAGCTGCATGAGATTCTATATGATCGAGATCGATCGTGTCTGCATTAAAATACTTACTGTCATTAGAATAAAAATATCTGTCAAATCCTGGCTAAATTTATATTAATTATTAATATATATATATTAATTATCCTACAGCTAAACTATTTCTTTTACCAAAAAATCTCATAGACATAAATTATACAAAATTTCCTCTACTTTAATTTATTATTTAACTATTTTGACGAAATTATAGAAATGGCGGCTCATTTGCAAAATCCGCGAAAAATACTCAGAGGAAACATCCAGTTCCTTTGGACCCTTTTGCACCAAAAGTTTTTCAGCTCTAACATTTTTTGTATCTTGGTCAGAAATGTTCAAGAGACCCAAAAAGACCTATTTCCGCTTAAATCTAAATTTATTTTTCGGCACGATTACAATACTTTATCATACTGCGTATGATAAAGTAAAAACAGCAGATCAGTTGTCATTTGTTCTATTATGTTTTTTATTGTTGGCAAATGTTATAAGGTATTGTATTTACTGTATCTTTGTGAAATTAAATATGTAATTGGAAATCTGAGAAATGGTCTGACATATACACCAAAAAGTAATTTTTTTTTTTTTTTACTTTATTTCATGTAGTTGTGATGGGCACAATTCTGATGGAATAAAAGTAATTTTGACACATAGAACCGACTTCTAAATGTGTAATTGCTTTTCTGATTATATAAAAATAATTTTGACGGCCAGATGCGACCCCTAAAATTGTAATTGCTTTTCTGATAATCGTTAAAAAGGAATTTTGACGAAATAAGCAGCGCCCAAAAAAGCATAGATTAAAAGAAAGAAAAGTAATTGTTACGTTAAAAAACATATTGAGACACACTTGTTAAAATGACACCGAACACAACTCAATAAAAGGGAGTATAAAAACAAAATTGTAACAACTATGAAAATTAAAAATTAAAAATTAAAAAAAAATCGGAAAATTTCGCAACTGGATAATATTCTATACATTTTATACACTATAGTTCAATAATAATGTAACGTTATTTACGTAAAATGCTTAGTATTCAGATCAGGTAATTTTGGAAATATAGCAATTTTGGAAATCTGCCAGAAAAACATTAAAAAGACGAATACTAATACTAATTATATTTTACATTTACTTTATTACTTTGCTTTATTATTACTTTAGTGTAGTTATAACGAACATGTATTTGTAGAACATGAAACGTATATCTTGTGAAAGGTGCAGAGATGACCAAATGAATATCTAGTTATCACGTTAAATGAAACAGACTAATAAAATATTGAAAATTACAACGGAAAACGGACGATAAACACCACACAAGGAAGCATAAGAAATCAGGAAAGACAAAGGAAAGGAATAAATGAAAAACAATAAAATCAACGCCGGGAAATTCAAATCACAACCAGGATATCAAATGACAAGAAAAAACATCAACCGTCCATCCTTCGATCATAAACATAGGCAACTAAGCACCTTAATTATTACAAATAGCCGCACACGAGGAAACTTCGCTCTTAGTTGACATATTTCACTAGCTCAGGAAATACACCAGCTACACCCAACCTAATTATAATGACGTCCAGTAAATCTAAAATGGCTCTAAAGAGGCGCACGTGGATACCATGTCTGGATCGCGTGCACATTCTGAACACACAACCATACCTATCCACACATATAATGCAGAAGAGAACGTCAGTGAGTTGTTCCCATAATTGGATCGACCCATCACATCGACAAGCGATTATATAACTTCACCTGGTACCGGAAAAGTATAAAATGAAGCTCAGGTTTATATGTATACGTTATACAGGCTGCAGTACTTTCGCATACGTTATTTCCCGATATCGCATAAGTTTATTAATTTAACGGTGGGTAATATTTGATTCAGAATGTACGGCGATTTTGGTTCTAGAAAGGTGCCATCTGCGATTCCAAATATTCCGTCGGTACGTTAATGCTTAAATTATGTAATCCGATAAGCAATAATTTAGCTTTCGTAATTAGAAATTTTCATGCTCGTTACGGATGTTTGTATAAGCGGCTATGACATCAATTGTTCTGGTTTATTGCGTTTCATGTATCTGCTGTTCCAAAAGAATCACTCCAATCATCAATTTCAATTTTATATGTGGATTGATGATTGATGTTGATGATGAGGATTGATGATATTTACGTTTCTCTATATTGTACAGTTACATGACAAATTTTACGCGACAAATTTTAATAACAATCTGTTGACCCTTTGTATCTCATCCCAAATAATAGGATAATCAGCCATAGTAAATGTACAATAGATCACAAAGATTAATTTCTTATCGGCCACTTTCTACAGCGATACAAGCTGTGTATGAATTAGAAATTTTAAGCTCTGTGACTGTAAGTTCATACTGCATCTAGCAACCAATTCTAAAAATTATTCCATTCCTTCAATTTGACAATAATAATTTATTTATAACTATGGCAAAATTATGGAGTATGAATTATGACTGATGACACATGCATATATTGATTTCAACTTCAACAAGAGAAAAGAATTTTAAAAAGATCACGCCTTGTGACATTAATAGTAGACAAACATTCTACTGTATTATGGTTGAAAATGTGTGTCAGTGCTAAAGATGCTAAATAAAAATTATCGGCAAAACATTATAAAATATAAAATATTAAGATACAAGTATCAACAGTAAACCAAAATTAAAAAATATTCATTCAAAAAAGGAAATATTCTATGTAAAAATATAACTAGCAATGCCATTTTTCAGTACAGGTCTAGGCGCTTTTGTTAGTTATGTGACGTCATATAAGTTCAAGATAAAAACCCATGAGATAAGCCTTTCTGACGAATTTAATGATATTAATTTTGATTTTTGGAACAAGTCGGAATTTGTACACTCACCGTAAGGTTCAAATAGGTCTTTTCGTAAACCATATGGTTTAGAAAAAAAATCTTTCTGAATTTCTATGACATCCTATAACCTAAAAAAGGTCGTAATATGATGGATCCTGTATGAAGAAATAAAAAAAAAAATGTGGAACGAGATTGTCAGATAATATACAAGAACGTTTAAGTTTATTCAAATAAAAATAAAATTCTGACTAACAAAAAAGGCTATTCCTATGAATGCTTAAGTAAATAGTAGTAGAAAATACAGTTGCTATAAGTACTAGAGTACCAGGTATAAAAAGTATGCAGACAACTTTTTTTCGACGTCTGAAAAATATTGCTTTTACAGTTTGCTCATTTTAAATATTTATTATTTGATCACCATTTTGGTTGATGAGACCTAAACAAACATTATATTTGAACAGAATATTATGAAAATCCTAGAATAATATTTAATTTTGACAAACATTGTAGAGTGCGCCCCAGTGGCTCAAGATAAAATTGCGTAATTTTTAAAGAATAATATATCAGATCAGCGTGAAATTCAAAGTAAACGTACTTTTTACGTTTTAAAGATATTTGACTGTAAACGCAGAACGTAGAGAAAAAATGTATTAACAATAATAATTATTGTTTACATTACAGAATGTTCGTAATGTCCGCCATGAATTAAGTTCGACGATCCAAAATAAATGGCTGTATATGACCTGGATAAATTTGGCGTGATTTGTCGTTAATTTCTTGTGTATAACGACTAGCAAATTACAATATTTATTGGTATAAAGGATTTCACAAAGATATTTAAAATAATACCAAACAAAAAATCTAATAAATAAACTAATAAATAAACACGAATTTAAATTTTGATACAGTTTACTTAGTATAGACACTAATTACACCTTTCCCTTAACTAATCCAACACACATATACAACCCATAAGATATAACAGAGGCTTGGCCACGAATTTCCTCCGCCACCTCATAAAGAAATTCAAACCTATCAAAATATTGACAGGTTAATTACCAATACAAGATTAAGCCCACCACAAAAAAAAAACACTGCAAAATTTGCTTAACCCGCTTATTCGTCGTAACTCACATCATTAATCAAACGCTGTCGCGCCGACGTAAATAAAATGAGCAAAATTCAAGCGATGAGGTTCGTGTCGTGTTCGGGAGTTGGAATCGCCGACGCGTGGTTCGCCGTTTTGCCGACAGATGGAGCGACCAGATGGTTGCCAGTCCGGTTAGCGACCGGAGCGACCGGAGCGGCCGGCTCGGCCCTACTGCACCTGATGAGATAGCGCCTCGAGAGCAAAAACGCCCGTCTATATATAGGAGATTATACGACGGCGTATGTCGTTTAAAACTGGATGCAAAATCTATAAATATCGACGAACGTTCAACGCAACGGTTTTAAATTAGAAATTCAGCCGGTGTAGTTACCAATTAATTGTCCTCTTGCAGACTCGAGGATAATAATATGTATAGTTGGGAATTCTTGTTTCAGGTGCATGCGTTTATTCTTTGGAGTTAGGATAAAAAAGAGGACCAACTACGACACCAATGATACATGTTTATGGCAAGCTGTACGTAGAATATTAGAATATTATTGCGTTTTGGAGAGTTTAAAGGGATATATGTTACGAATGTTACGAGATTGCAGGACTGCATAAAGTTAGCCTATGGGACTATGAAACAAAAATAGAGTTCTAGTGACTCTTTTCTGAATCAGATAAAATATGAAAAATAGATTAAATCTTTAGGAAAGAAGTAGGAAAACCCCTTTTTTGACTAGTAAAAACTGTGATGTTTTTAATCCATGATAAATACCATTATATAACTCTCTTTGAACAGTTCTGGAAACTTTTTTGTCGTGTCAATCATAAAAAGAAATCATGAGGAAAACGGAGGAAAACTACGAGTTTTTTAAAGAGTGGCTAACCCGATTAATTTCCGTCCAATTCTTGCATGAAAGAAAGTCTAAGGCAATCAGTATTGAAAAACTATAAGCATTTCTAGGTCTGAAATGGCAAGGCCGAAGAAAAAACGTGATGCATTTTTCTTTATAACCTACTTTAGACGTTTTAACTAATATATGAACTAATGTATGCCTCCATCGATACCACTGTGGCAAACTGTTTTGTTTTTTGTTGTTTTTTTTTTTTGGTGTCAGAAAGAAATCAATTGTCTACGTGTGTAAATTATTTTTTTGAGTGAATGGTTATTTGTTACATCTGTCTGTTTAATTTTAAATTAATAAATTAACAGTACAAATTATTTGCGCAATATATAAAATGAAACGTGCATTTATTATAAGCATTTGATAAAATATTTGACCAATACAAAAAACATTTGACCAATACAAAAAATATATGAGCAATGCAAAAAATGCCTCGAGCATTTAAAAAAATAAATGTGCAATATATTTATAATATGTGCATCAGAATAAATAATTGTACGTTTATATATTTGAATGTTCCCTTCATAATATATTTGTGCACTTAAATAAATAAATGTGCAATACAATCGTTACCTCTGTAAAAATAAAACGTGCATCTCAAAAAATAATTGTTAATTAAAAAATATATATGTTCAATAGTTTAAATAAGTCAGCATTTGAAAATTTGGTAAGAGCATTGAATAATCTAAATTGTGCCATGAGAAAATTATAATGCGCCCTGGAGAGATTATAGTGTGCATTAAGTTCTGCCACCCGTAGCGCATTTACGTGTATCGTACAGCTTAGTCCTGTCGTTGCTCTGTGGTTTTGGTGTCAGCTAAATAAAACTTTATAACTGAGTCATAAAAATTGGTTTGATAGGGAAGTGAACTGTTTTATTTTCTGTGAATAAATCAGTTCATAGTGTAAATATAATTCTAGGTACAATCATAACCTCAAATATACCAAATCGCGCACGTTTGAGGAAAGGCGATTTTAGTAATAGTTTAAACCCTTATAATATGTATAAGAATATGTGTGTTGTATTATATGTATCCTACGTCTTGTTCTACTGCTTGCCGTTATACTTGTTTATTTTTTATTGTTTAAGAAACTGTCGTAATACGACATATAATAAAAATTCTTTTTGCACACTTATTTAGTAGAATTATATGCTGTACAATTGTCAATTTTTTTCCCTTTGTTTGCTATGATAATCAACATTGTTTAATAGTAGTACGTTTTCCGCTGTATTTCAGTAGATAAGTACCATTACGCCGCATGTTTAGTTTCAAATACGGTTATTCCGTGTACAATTTTAACTTGCTATCTAACAATTATTAGTTTTATAAAATGAAACATACATAACACCTGTGCGGTGTTTTAATACATACAAAACATGCATAACAACCCAAAAACAATGTAATATTTTTACAATTAATGAAAATGTTAGTTTTCTAATGGTTAAAAATTATTTTCTAACTTACATAAAGATTGGTTGAGATTTCTTGTAAAATGGATGTTTAAATTTTCTCAACGATTTTGTAAATGAGCCGCCATTTCAGTAATTTTCTAAAGATAGTTAGGTAATAAATTAAACTATAGGAAATTTTGTACAACTTGTATATAAAATGTTTTGCTAATATTCATAGTTTAACTGTATGAGCAAATTCTATTTGGTCAAGATCTTGCCAGCATTAAAACTAGTTAGCCTGGATTTGACAGATATTTTGATTCTTTTGACGGTATTGTCAGAACATCAGCGTTTGCGTTGCACGCGAATTCGACACGCAGATGCGTCGAGATTGCCATGACGAGGCACTGCTGTATAGTATGATAAAGTAGGTAATGTGCTGGCCACATCAGATTTTGTTTTAATTCAAATTATATTTTTTGGGTTATGTTCATAACACCACGGTTTATCCATGTTTCATTTTATAAATCCGATAATAGAGATAGAACCTACAAATGAAATTATTATATTTAATATCGCTATGTAGACGTCAAATTTAGTAATTCAAAAAGTTAGTTTCGATATTTTTTCTCCTGATTGTGTAATTAATTATTTAAGTTAATTTTTACCAATTTTAGGGAAACATGACAGACGAAAATATTTCTCATTATAATATTTTTTATGCAACATATTGATATTTATTTAATTTTCAGTATGTATTATTTTAATGCACAAGTCAGCCATTCTAGGGCACAATTTGAATTAAATATTGCTCATTATTAAAATTTTTATGTAACATATTCATATTTATTTAATGCTCAGTAAATATTATTTTAATGCACAAGTCAGCCATTCTAGGGCACAAAATGAATTAAATATTGCTCATTATAAAATACTTTATGTAACATATTCATATTTATTTAATGCACATTATTTCGTTATTTAATGCACAAAGTATCTATTTTAGTGCACATATCTATTTAAATAATGCACGCTTAAATCGCACCCATAAATTAATATTTTAAATTGATACGCTTTTTTTACTTTATCATACGCAATATGAAAAACATTATTATCGTACGATTTTTTTTCGGCTGTCTTTTTGGATCCCCTGAACAATTTTGACCAAAATACAAAAAATGTCTGACTAAGGTAAAAAAAATCACATACACAATATGTGGCGACGATTCCGGTGAAACTACTAAAGGTATCGGGACGATACGTCATATTTAGAAGTTTCATGACCAAACTTAGAGCTGAAAAGGCTTTTGTTCTAAACGATCCAAATGACCAGGATATTTACTCGAAGAATTTTTCAATGTTTTTTAACTGAGCCGTCGTTTCTGTAATTTCGTCAAAATAGTTAAATAATAAATTAAAGTAGAGGAAATTTTGTATCATTTTCTATGACATTTTTTGGTAAAATTAATACATAGTTTAACTGCATGAAGCAAATTCTATTTGATCTAGATCGATCGTGTCTGCGTTAATATAAAACTAGTTAGCTAGGATTTGACAGATATTCTTATTCTAAGGACAGTTAGTGTAAGGCGCTGATATTTTGACAAAACCTATTGTCATTACAATGAAAGTATCTGTAAAATCCTGGCTAACTAGTTTTATTTTAATGCAGACACGACCGATCTCGATCAAATAAAATCTCATGCAGTAATTAAATAATGCAATAATTAACATACAATTCGGAGTTGAGTGACAATACAGACAATTAATGGTCAAACAGAATAACCTTAATCGCTAATAATTGACATTGACGATATAAAATTTACAATTTGAATGGCAGCCCTTAATGCTAGCGCGGGCGTTAATAATTCTCAACGTCCTTGCGGGCGTGAAGAAGCAATTTTGACCCCGGCATCTTTATGCTACCGATGATGCCACTTTATGATCATGTAGGACATAAATATAACTTGTATACTAAATTCATAAAATGAGAGTCACTATTGAGAAGTTTCTTCGAATTAGGGGTGGTTTTCTGAGTTAAACACCTCTTTCGACTCCACTATATTGCTAAAATTAGAGATGATCTTCTCTATATAATATAATATGTACTAAATTTAGAGTAATAAAGAATGGAAATTACTAAAAACCAGTCACAAATAGTATTATATTTCCTTAAAGGTACCTATAATAAACACCATAAGCAATGGCAATATATGATACCTATAAAATTTAGGTTTATATTCTTACACTGACCAAACAGATCTGCATACCTAGTCCCACAAAGAAACCCATATTCATTAAATACTAGCGACACCTGAACAAACAAAAACGAAACACAATACCCTCAACGACAAGTTGTATAACTCACGACAAGACAGATCATATTTACGAACTCTTTACTGCAAATTTACTACCTTGCACGTGTGAGAGGAATAATATACCACGATTACAAGACATAATAGAAATTAGAGATTGCCCTCTGTAAGATGAGTACTTCCCAACTAGCTGCCATCGTAATGAGATGTGCTGAATGACGTCAAGGCTGTTGACGAATTGCTGTCGTTTTATTATTTTTTATGCGATACGAAAAACCGCGTGCATTTTCCCGCATGTATTGGAGGTTAAAACGCGGAAACAGGAAATGTGTTAAGGACTAATTGTATGGAGAGACTCATAACGCTCTGTTATGTACCATTGTTCATGTGTATTTGCCATAAGTGATGCCGTAAGGATATCTAGTTTAGGAAATGCGTTTGTATTTGGTGAATTTGTTCGATTAACTTTGCCAAAATGGATGATGCTAATGAAAAGATGTATAGGTTACTTTAACGAGATAGTTTATTGAGCTATTATTGCTAACAAAAGAATAACAAAACATACAATTTCTCAAAAGCGGTTAACGTTGTCTAATGTAAAGCCTGTTATATTGATGGTGGTCGATTTACATTACAATAATATATATTGCAAGAAACTTTCACTGTTTACGTATTATTTATCCCAGTCTAATATATTACTTTACTGCCTTTGGATAATAATGATTGTATCAGTGGAACGTATACCTATACACAGAAACATTGCTAATAGAAATAATATGGATTTAGATAATAAGACTTAATGAGTAGATATGTAGATATTTGTAATATTTATTGAGTATTTGTTTATTGTATTTACTAGGCCAGTAATAATTGTAAAAATGATCTATTTATAGATATACATTGCATGAATAGTAGAAAGTATTTATAGAAAACATTCTTTGCTAATATTTTTATTGATCACCTGCTACAGAGTTTAATAAAATGAAATTATAGAAAACATATTTTGCTTTCTAATAACGCAAGCAAATTTAATCAAAACAGCGGCATCTACAGTAAAAGCACGGCTGCCCCAGGGTAGTGTATTGGGACCAATTCTTAATCTACTATTATACACCAGTGACCTACCACAGCTGGAAACAGTAACAGTCGCCACATTCGCAGATGACACGGCTCTTATGGCAGTGGGAACAACTATTGGAGAATCTACTAGGAATCTTCAAGAAGCTAGTAATAAAATATATAAATGTGCCAAAAAATAGAAGACCAAGCTCAACGAACTGAAATCTGTCCACATTAACACATTACAAACAAAAGAATCGAGGACATACCTCATGTCAAAATTAACGACGCCAGTTCCATATGCGACCACTGCAAAGTATTTGGGTATGACTCTGGATACAAAACTAAGGTGGAAACAACACGTTAACAAGAAAAGAGTAGAGGTAGGCCGCAAACACAGAGAACTGTACTAGCTTCTGGGAAGAAACTCGCTGTTGTCAGTAGAGAACAAGCTACAAGTTTACAACTAAGTACTAAAACCGATTTGGTTATACGGCATCCAGCTTTGGGGTTGTGCAAAAAACTCCAATATACAAGGAATCAAGACTTTCCAAAATAAAGTACTAAGGAATGTGGTTAACGCTCCTTGGTACATACAGAATAGTATTCATATTTAAATTGATGGTTAATATTTTAGATTAGTTTCAATATGTTAAGCATCTTATGCCTTAAAAAAAACTGTTTTCATGTAAATAAAATTTATTTATGTATACCGGGAGACCGACACCATATTTACACAAAATATTTTTTGTTATTTCCGGCGCTAGAGTATAACAAATTTCAAATAGACACTAACTATCATACTATCATACTATCATACTTATCCCAAAATAATGAAAAAAAAGATTTTTTTTTATTATTTCACCATTGTTTTAAATAGTAATGCCCCACATGTTATACACTGCGGAAATGAGAAAAAACACGACTATCGGAAAATGCCAAAATTCAACATGGCGCCCATAAGAGAAACAATAGTTGGCCATGGTTACGCCGCCATCTTTGATGTTATTTCAAATTAAAAAATAACACTGCATTCCTTGTTAAAAAGTAGCTGCAGAATGTTTTTGTTTCAAATGTCTAGCTACTCTTGACATTGAATAAAATATTAAAAACGATATCTTAACATGTCAGTTTTTTGCGGGTTACCTTCAAAATGAAAACTGATAGCTTGAATTTCTTTTCATATAATTGATCAACAGAAAAATACGAATCTTTGCCGAATTTAAACATAGGCTCTATCTCCACTAATAACCGAGATCCCCATGGTGAGGATGGAAATTGAATCACCCGGTATAAATAATGTAATTTTAAACTTCATAAAATATAGGAGCGTACCTATGAAGTGGATCACCCCGTATATGATCATTTTATCAAATACAAAATAATGATTTCAAGTGGTGAGTAAGACCTCTTTAGGAAAAATTTCTGTACAAACCCAAGAAAAAGCGTTACGTTAAATCTAATGGAAAACACGTACGAAGGCTCAACAATACAACTATCGAAATTGAATAATTCAGATAGATATACGTAAATGGATTTTACGCAGATAGCTTATCTCCCTTCCTGTAGTTGATAAAAATGTCTGTACATTTAATATATAAGATTTCAATGACTTGGATTTCCTACTTTTAGGTTGTGAATGCAAATTACACCAGTGATTTTCCATTTTCCTCATCGTGATATAAAAGACTTTGATAATCGCTGGGAAAGATATTGTCTACCGCACGGGTCGATGCTTGGACCACTGCCTCTTTTTAAGATGCGTAAATTAATCAAATGTAAACACCAACCGCCTTACCATATAAGAACAAACAAAAAAGTCAATGTTTGCCGAATAATTTAGCGTCAATAATACATCAATAAAAGCTTTAGCATTAACGATGACTCATTATTTACTCGGAAATTACATCTCTTCTACTTGTTTTTATTGCCATTTCAGAGTTTTTTTTTTTTTCATTATTTGCTTATCTATTCATAATTTTTTTCCATAACGATGAATGCAACTGAATTATGCAAATATAATTGAGTCAATTATTATGAATGGTGCTATTGCATGCAATCCGCAGAAAATAAAATTATACTTACATAGAATGTTGCTAATTTATATGTCTTAGAATAACTTGTTAGAGTCAACAGTCGTTTTACTTCTTTTGTATGCAAACAAATTATTTTTCTCATTAAATATTCTAAATAAAAATGTATGAAATCATCTTTATTTGACTCAAGTACGTTTACCGTAAATAACAGAATTGCAAAACCAATTTGCACGGAACATTGAACTTTATTCGAATTAATTAAATTCCAGAAATCCTCGACTGATTTAACGACTTTTTTTACAACGAATTTATATCATTAAATGTGGGGCACTTTCTAAATAACATAACATTCCCGGCGCAGCCAAACATTCTTCACAGATATTTGCCTACCATTGCAAAGAGAGCGTCCAATATAAAACTCATCAAAATACTTTTAAAATAGCTGAGATTGCATTTTAAGCGATTTGTTTTTTTTGTGCTGGTCAAATGCCTGCCGACTTATCATAACTAGGAGTAATTTTGTGCAGAAAACGGCGACCACAAATTGTTTATTGTGTCTATAGACTACATTGTAGTTTATCTTATTTATTGTAAACCTGAAGAACAATGTGGATTATCAAACTTAAATGCTTGTAAATACTTAATATGTAGGTAGCTTTGTGTTTTTCCATAAAATATGCGCATAATTTGAATAAATCTGGAATAAATTATAGATTTTTTGCAGGTAAAACATACAAACCCGGTTGCATTTTATTACGATTATCGATCTTACCGCGAAATATCGTCCAAACTATTGCATAATATTTTTTCTTGTTGTACTAACAAATTTCCAACAAAATAATTACGAATTTACCTCCGGTTTTTTTTTCGCACAAATTTGCATACAATGCTGGTAATTTCATTGTTGAACAAACTTTCTGTGTTTTCATGAATAAGTAATTGGCGAATTGAAAAGATAAATAGACATACAACCGAGATTTAGTTTTTAATAGGTGGTTTTAGAGCAATTTGTTCAGTTACCCGTGTATATAATATAGAATAAATGGTTCCTTCCGAGTTAAGGAGGAACAAAGTCTAATTTCACTTAAAATTTTGAGATCGAAAATCTGGATAGTAAGTAATAAAAACGGTCATATGTTCGTTAGATTTTTTGTGTTTGAGTACCAGTAGAATACAATACCATAATAATAAATTTCATCCAAGGAACACCCTGTATATTCATGAAAAATTACCTCAAGAATGTGTATATAAATAACTAGTTTAACATTAAGTACCTTCGAACTAAAGTACCTAAGCACCTTGTTTGAAATGATTTACTAGATTGTAAGCTATTTGTTAATGTCTCTTTCTTATCTAATAATATGATCTAAGAACAGCAAAAAAAACAAGAAATATAAAACACATGTACATTATTTGATCGTTATCGAAATCTAAGAAAAAGATAATAAAAATTAGTTATTAAACAGATAGAATCATTTTTAGAAACTTGTTTTGCTTTTTCATTTGTAAGTATGATAATGTAATTTTCTATTCATTCACTATTCCGAGTTCAAGGCTTAATTATAACAGATGTACACCAGATTAGTTATTATTGTCATAAGATAAAATTATTATAATAAAAAAAGCTTTGTCTGTCGTGTAGGACTATCCAAATTTAATTTTGTGCCACATAAACTGCGATATAATCAATTTTATTAAAACGCACAGCAAAGAATTTTAAACAATTCTAAAGTTACCACACTTCGAATTCCTACAATAATTTAAAGTTAAAAATTCTTTGTAACACCGAAATGCATATAGATCTTATCCGTGATACAATTCCAAGCAATTAAAAGCGAATTATTTATCCATTACAACTGAAGAATTAATATGATAATGGTAATTGTTACCTAAGCTTATTTTTCCGTAGAAATATACTTACGTCATATATTAAATTAATTACTTGTAGTTCTTTCATTTGTTTTATTTATGTGTATTAATTGGAAGAAAAGGACTTACTTTATTATTTTTGATCTAGCAAGTGGTCTGGATCTTTACCCTCCTGATGACGTTTTCTCTTGAAGAAGACGTAAGGGGTGCCCTCTGCGGCAAACGTGGTGCAGCCACCCTTGAGGAGTGCTCGGCAGCCACCCTGTATCTCTCCGTTTTGATTCTGACAAATGCGACCCAGTTTGAGCTTAAAACACGAGAACTGGTCCGAACTGGTTCTCTTCGGCTCCTGAGGAATCACTTGCTTGTCGCGAACGCGTACCAGCAGCACTGACTGACTGTGCGGCCGACCAACAGTGGAGATACCTCTTTCACAAGAATCTCCTACCTCCAAAGTGGACAACGACCAACCTGCATGTACTAACAGAGAGTCAGTACCCCGCTCAATAATTACTGGTGGACACTGGTGTGTGTGGCTGGGTATTTATTTTGCTACCTCCGAACACGGTAATGTGATAACACGGACTGGACAATTTCGAATCTGCCAACCTGGTTATTAACACTGAGAGCTCGGTTGGTACGTCACTGGGAACTGTTGGTGTCAATCAGATGCGTGTGAAGTGTATGAATAGTATGTATGTATACGTTCGGTTTGATTTATGTGTGCATTGTACTGCCGGGGATGTGCTGTTGACTTTTCGGCAACGCTCTGGTTTCAATTCGGTTGCTGATGGGCTGGCTGCTATCTTTGCGAATCTTGTTGTTGATGTAACGCGGTTATCATTGTGCTGCTTTGTTAAGCTGACTTCTATAAATATTCGTATTTTTAAAGGAGTAAATCAAATTGGAAATGTGCGGTGACAAGCACGTGGTGCGTGCCGTATTCGTCACATGCCAAAGACACTGCTAAGCGGTGTGTTTGAAGGATTAAAGTCCAGCGTCCAGATTTAGAAGATTTTATTATTTATATTCAAAGTTTTCTTATAAAGCGTACTAGAAACGTAATGAAAACATATGTGTCGTTGCGAATGTATGTAATCACCCCAGGTTACGATAATATTATACTCCGATACAAAAATAGATGCATTACAATCACTTAATGAAATTATTTGATTAGTCAGAAATATACAATTAAATATTTTTCGAGTTGATAAAAGTCGTTAAAAATTAAAAATGCTTTATATTGCTTGTTTTCACCATTGTCGTCACGACATATTCAACACTAATGTATTGTAAAGTTTTTCATTAATAATTAATACAAAAAACAATAAATATCGTATCTTAAAGTATTTAAAATTGTAAATTAACATAAAAATTACAGAAAAATAAAAGAAAAAAAAAGCAAATTGATGGTTGTTAAATTGTGTTTCTTGTGCCTCCTACCAACTAGCTCTCAAACTATATGGCAGTGATACCTGAAATAAGGCTGTAATGTATGGTTCTAAATAACTACCCAAGAAATAAAACAGGTGAATACTGAATAGTTTATAAATTAGTCGTATTAATGTATTCGTTATCACCAATACTAGACACATCAAAGGTGAACCATACTCTTGCATAAGTATGCCATGATTTTAATTATCTGCACGGTGGCATTTCAACTATGCAATACGAAAATGAATAATTTTGCGATAGTTCCTATTCAGCCATCATGTTAAGATCGCAAATTATATAAAATTTAACCGAATTGCCAGAAAATAAAGATAATTCGTTAAGTGAAGGGTAGGTAGCTATGCTACTAATATTAATTACAAGAGTGCTAATCTAAAAGACACAAAATTACCATTGTTTTGTTTTAATATTTATTTACTTAGTTCTAAACAACGTTTCCAAATAACATTGTGCGGCAATATTGAAAAACGTTGTTTACTCTTATTTAAATTCCAATATTTTTATCTGCTGGTTTTGGGATTTTAGAAAAATCGATAATATGAAAATTTACCATATGACACAAACTTTCCTGGACAGGAGTTTGTTGCAACACTTTCTTGTCTACGGCCTTCTTCTGGCAACATCAAGTAGATTTGCTTCATCTATGTTCATTGACGCTTGATGATATTATAATCTTTACATTTTAATTACTACTATGGCAGTGACATATCTAAATAAATGTTTTGATTGAATTATTTAATTTTACGTATGTTTGAGTGTTTGATTATCTATAATAAAATTGTGCATTCATTAAAAGTCGATTAACGGTCTATAAAATGGTTGAATCTCTTTAAATGACAATGAATGTTTTAGAATGTTATGTCGTAAATTTTGGAGTGATAGACTAGAAGCCATCTGCGGTTATCAATGTGAACATTATTTCATTTATTATTAAAACTACAAAAATCCAAAATTTTACTCGAAAACTCTATTTTCTACAAACTTGTTAAAACCGAATATCCAGTAGAACCTCGCTTATCCGGGTTAGCCAGGACCGAATCTTTGCCGGATAATCGAAAGCGCGGATAATCAAAACATATAAGTTTTAATTTCTTAATGTTATTCTTCTTTAATGTTGTAATATGTAACTTATTTGCACAAATACTATAATACAAATACATATATAATGTCAAAGGAATAAAACAAATGTAGTAAAGAAGATAAAATATTGCAGTAGATATGTATACATTATACATATACCTTAACCAAGCACAAGATGTTCATTTACTTGAGAAATTTTTGGACTTAATATATATTTTCAAATATGTATGAAAAGAACACAAAATCCTATCGCCAATCGAAAACTAACTTTAATCTTAAATGATAGTTTTATCAACAACAATAATATACCAGGTCCGATGTTGCTCTGGTCTAAAGTTGGCTTTAGTCTTATTCGTCAGACCCGTACATACACATTGTAATAACGTGAACTTAATTATTAATTGAAACAACATCAATATACCAGGTCCGATGTTGCTCTGGTCTAAAGTTGGCTTTAGTCTTATTCGTCAGTCCCGTACATACACATTGTAATAACGTGAACTTAATTATTAATTGAAACTAATTAATTATATGTAAATTATATAGTCAAGCAACTGTCTCCACGAGACACCATAAAGGTATTCTGACGCACGTAGTGGCAATTAACATCCATCTCGGCATCCTTTTTTATCATCACTCAGGACCCATCACCAAAAATTGCCTTCGAAAAAGTCACATCAAGCTACGGAAGGCAAAATTAGTACTGCTTTATTCTGTAAGTAATTTGCAAAGATGAACTTTAGGTATTTTGTTATAATAACTCCCGATGGGAAGTTAGCCATGAAAGTTATGCATGAAACATTTCTCAATGCTCATAAGCATCTTTCAATGCTCATATATCCGTCTATATTTGAATTACAACAACTGTTGCACCAGTCGTAAGCACAAATGTCGCTTTTATTCCCATAGTTTCATTATGGACTCGGCACGTTGTGAGCTTTCCAAAAATGTAATCGTTTTTAGAAATCCGTAGAAAAGTAGTTTTGGAGGTTAGTTTTTATGCCCCCCCCCACCGGTAAAATAACTTAATTATGTTTAGAACTTATCTGAATACATCTCTATTAATACTGATAATAGAATATTACCAATAGTGTACATCAACTTCAAGCCTCGTATATATTGCTCTCCAGTTTACGGATATATTTACTAAATACGTCAGATTGCATTTAATAACGTTCCATAAGATTACCATCATAAAACACAGCCTGCAATTATTATAACGCTACGACTTGACGGCTTCATTCAACAATGTTGCGTAACACGTAATTACGAAATTAGATAAAATTGTTCTTTCCACAATTCGATGATCGCTGCATAAAAAGCACATTTTCTGGGAACTATAACATTAATCACAACTAAAAATAACTGAAAATCGGTATTATGATGGGTTGTAGACAATAGAAATAAATAATAGTCTATAAATTGTAATTGATACCTAATGTTGACAAAGCATTTATGAGTATACTGACGGGGAATAGACAATTATTATTATTTACTTGTAACATTATATCATATGGATATTAGGATAGGTCAGACAGCAAGGTGATTAATACTTGAAACTTGCTTGTATCATTTGCAAGTAGATAATTACATGTTTATTAATAAAAATTAGCAAAACCTTCAAAGTTAGGCTCAATTTTCCCAGTACATAGTTAGTTAATTATACAAAGAAAGTATAGGAAATACCTGGCAAGGTCGCAGCATTTTTCATTGTTTGAAGTATACGGGTCTTAATAACAGCATTTTTCTAATCGTTTTTGTATTATTATGCATTACCTGTTTAATTTGACGGGGCTTAGATAGCCGCAAGCGTGGTAATTATTTTGCAATGAACAGAAATTAATGAAAAACAATACGATTGGAATTATGTGTTCAGTATTACCTGGGAATAAGGAAACTCCAGTTATGTACAAGTCCACAATTTCACAAATTCAATTTTATAGCAAGTTTCGTAATTTTTATTGGCACAAGGTAATAAAAATAGACTTAACAGTGATTATAAGATGAACGTAAAATAGCTAAGTGTGTCAGATCTGAGCTCTTTTTTTATGGGTGTGATTTAAGCGTGCATTATTTAGATAGATATGTGCAATAAAATAAATACCTTGAGCATTAAAATAATAAATATTGTCCATTAACGAAATATAAATATGTTACATACAAAATTACATATTGTTCCCTACAATGGATAACTCGAGCATTAAAATAAAATTAAAATAATAATTTATTTTATGCAAAATATTTTAAATGTATTTGTCAATGATGGCGAGGCGAACTGTCAAATAACTGTCATGCACGTAGGTTTTGACAGACTTTGACAATAGCGTTGTATAATGATGACAGTTTGTTCAAATAATTAGGTCATTATTTGAACGAACTGTCATTATTATACAACGCTAGTGTCATTATAATCATAGGCGCGTATAATGATGGGGATTATATAGCCATAGAGACGTATGCAATGAACTTATTATATGAGAGTCGTAGATAAAATAATATACGACCTTATTAATTCAAATGGCGCACCCTACATATTATGTTAAATGAAAATTCTATTGTTATCGACTTATGACGTCATCGACACGTTTTTGAATGCCAGCCCTATATTTTTTATACTGACATTAATAGATCTATTACTTGTTTTAAAGGTAATTAGCAACCCTGTGGCCTTACATAACATTTTCGGGAAAAAGAAAGTTTAAAGTTAGGGTAGTTTTGATAACTTATTTGTTTACGGAATGCGAATAGGCGTTTTCGATTGATTTATTTGCGCTGAATACGAATCTGAGCTTGAATTTTGCATATAACGTCAGCTTATTGTGCTTTTTTACGTTTCATTTAGGGACTCGCTCGCACCCCACTTAAAGAATCGTTGTAAATACTTCAAAAACATTTGGGAACAAACTTTCGGGATTTTTGGTAAAAGTGCAAAGATTAAGGTTTACTATGAGACCATTTTCAGGTTTTTAGGACAATAGATTCATCTGGTATAGATTTGTCAAAATTACCATACCGCAATTATTACTTTTTTCCCTACTTTTCTTCGAAAACCTTGAACGATAGAAAATTAAATTACTTTATTAGATTGGTTTTTAGAGCAATTAATTCTACCCAAATCAAAATTTCATAATCAATTGACAAAAATTATTTTCCCTAACTTATATATTTATCAATTTTCAATTATATATACTTTTTACACCAAAGTCAGTAAAAAGATGGTATCGCCATTTAAAAAAGGGCGATGACGTCAAAACTCAAAAATGTTTATTTAATAATTAAAAATCTAGACGCCAAGGATGTTTTTGAAATCACACAACTTCTCAGAGATTTTCCTTTACTTTACGCGCTTACTGTATGTACTTACGCTACAGGTTGCAGAACTTAAAGCACATTATATTCTGTCTAGGGTGCATTAGAATTTTCACATGTTACAATTTAGATTATTAAATGCGCGTATAATATTTTCAAATGCTGACGTATTCAAAGTATTGGAAATATATGTATTTCAACAAATATGTATATTGTTAAATGACATCAAATATATAAATTCACAATTAGTTATTCTGATGTACCTACATTTATATAAATTTATTTAACATTTATTTTTTAATGCAAAAAAAAAAATTTGTTATTTAAAAAATCAACATACCTACACATTTTATTAAAGATCAATTTACAACTTTCGATTGTATTCGACTTATCATTCTTATTGATTCTAATAGATAATAGATTTGGTGGCATAACTATTATATACCTATACATGAGGAAGTTTTTTAGAAACATGAAAAATATTGATTTAAGATTTTTAAATGGAAAGTTTTCGATGATGTCTTAACGTTCAAAGTTTAAAGTTTACTTAACAGCCCAGTCGAATTACACGAAAATGGCAGTAAACTTCGGAAAAATTCCAACTCTGCAGGATTTTTGTATATACCTTGGGCTGGGCATTACAAAAAGCGTGTAAAAAGTGTCTATCGTTAATAGAATTGAGTTTGTTTTAACAATATCTTACTTTCTACTGATCAGACGACAATGAGCGATATTAGGAATACTCAAAATCTTTTAATTCTCTACAAAAAATGTCTATGCATAGTTCCACTACGAGTGTCCGTTTGCAAGTTATAGAAAAACGGTCTAGAAAAACGTCAAAAGCACTACGTAGAAACTGCGTACCTACTTATATGCTGAGTAAACTTTTCCGCTACCCGTCATTGAAAACATGACAGAGCATCATATTTTATAATAAGAAAAGCAGTAGCATTCAGTTAAAACTTGACCATTTTCAAGATATATCCATCAGAAGGTTGAGAAGTGTCTTATGAAATACACACCTTGTTATTTTTCGGAAAAGCGACACAACCTCTGTAATTGTATAATTTAAGTGTGCTCTGTTAATGAACAATTCATTAAACAAAAATATAACAAATACAGGGGGTACTTATGTAAAGCATATTTTTCTGCTGATGAATAGGTGACGTTGTTCAGCGATATTTGATAAGAACACCATAGACAAAAAAAAGCATTTTGAAAGATGGACAATAATTAGACAATAAGGCCCTTTTGAAGTTTCTAGAATGTTGGGTCCACCTGGTACAAATTATATAGATGTATTTAATATAAATAGGTATATTCAGGCCCGGCAAATGGTGTTTTTCTTGTGTGTGCAAAAAAATGTTCGGCTTTTCGGAAAAAGGGTGAGTTGACGTTACCCCGTTCGTATGGCACGATTGACAAATATAAATACAGGATGAGTCTGTGAAATAACACGATTAGGGGGAGCTATCTCAGGAATTACAGATGAAAGAGATGTGAAATTTTATATAAGCAATTAGAATCAAAATACTTCAAGGCTATGTCATACAAATTGGTTTTTATTTGCATGTGAAATCCTAATCTATCAACGTTTTTAAAAAGAATTATTTTGTTAAACATAAACATATAATAATAATGATTTTAATGCGATTGTCTTACCTTATAATACTGCACATGTTTGTATTTCTTCAAGGGGGTTCGCTCAGTGGGGCGAAACAAGTCGAAAACTTTTCGGTCCGGCATCGTTAATCGGTAGACAGAATTATATCATCACATCCAATAACTGTCGCACTCAATACATGACTGCGTTAAGACAAAACGTCTCCAGTGTTGTATGTTGATTGTTTGTATACAATTCATGGAATATTTACAAAATACACAGAATTTCTCCGACTGCTTTAGTATATTCCGATCATAAACACATCGCCTCACATAACATATCTTAACTTTCCTTTCTGTCATTTAATACCTATAATTTGTATCAGTTAACTAAACGATCAAAGACACCAATAGAACTAATTAAAATCATTATTTTATCCAAGTGTCTCGAAACGATACTGCAATTATGCGCTCTCGCAAAGGCATTTGACTTTAGAGATAAGTATTTAACTTAACCGAAGTATCTTGAGAAGGTCACTTATTGATAGGAAATTTCCACGGCATCTTTTGATGCAAACACTAATACAGCTATTGCCTAATCTGAACGCAATCACCATGAAATTTGCATTCAATAATATGTAAGTACTATTGTTGCACATAACACCGCGTTTTCTCTAAAATGTATTGCAATGCAATATATTTACCAAAGATAATTATGTTATTGTGGTATGCAGTATAAAACTGATAAGCATTATTAATTATGTATTGGGTCCATATTGCAAGGTTCAATGAATATTAATACAAAATATTTAGAAGCCTCTATATTTATCCTTGATTTAATAAAAAAATTATTTACATAGGGAACTAGTTTCGGTTGTTTAAACCATCTTCAGCCGTAAATTGTCAACTACGGAGAAAAACTACGGACAATAAGCACTCTCGTCATCAGGTGTATAGTCCAACAGGTAGACAATCAAACTGCGAGTTCTGATGTTTGACGGTGTTTCGGAGGTTATTGTGGGCCACAACAGGGTCAAAACCGAAACTAACTGAACTAACCAAAAACTGGTGTTGGTTAGTTCAGTTATTTTCGGTTTTGACCCTGTTATGGCCCAGAATAACCTCCGAATCATGTTGTGTATTAGTTGTTGCTCGTCTGATCGTGTTTGTTTTTGTTTTTGTTAATGTGTTAACTATACACCTGATGACGACAATGCTTATTGTCCGTAGTTTTTCTCCGTAATTGATAATTTACGGCTGAAGATGGATTAAACAACCGAAACTAGTTCCCTATGTAAATAATTTTTTTATTAAAGCAAGGATATAGAGGCTTCTAATTACTTTTTATTAATATTATTAATTATGTTTCTAACTACATGATTAGTTGATGTGTGTGAAAATTTAGGTTTTATAGAATACTTTGAGCACCACACAGGGTGTCCCACTTTTATGTAACACACAATATAAAACCTTTTTTTAGAAATAGAATCGTAAAAATATTTTTGAAAAAATGTTCTTCCAAATGTCAACGGTTACTAAATCTCTTGATCTGTCTGAAAACATGGCACGGTTATTGTTCGTGCATTTGCTTAATATTGATTAGGTATTCACTACTTCACAGTAGTATTGACAATTTGTTATTAGGGCGAGCAATAAAAGTAATAATATAAAAACACCACATTTAGTAAATGTTTATGGTTTGCGCTATTTCAAGAAGTCTGTTGTTTCTTATGTATTGTTCCTATTTAGAGGTATTTGTTATCTAGTTGGGTATCAATCCTTTTTAAACAGGTACCTACATTGTTTACGTATGCTGCTTCTTATTTTAAAATTGACCAAACTTTAATAAAATTTGTTTTAATTGTACATATTTTGTTTTAAATTGATGGTTAATTTTGATTTCTTTTCAATTAAAATATTCTGTATAGCAGCACGTTTCATTTTACTATACATACATAAATCTATTATTATATATCTTTAAAGTAAGAAATTTGTCAAAATTTTTGTACGTACATTTAGAAGACCGTTTTTCTTTATGTCCGACTTATTGACGTTAATAATAAAGTTCGTATAATAGAAAGTGAACATTTGTTTGTGATCGTTTTGAGCAAACGGATATATTTCCAGTAATTTCCTCTTTTTGAATTGAAAAACAGGTTATACCAATATAAATCATACGATACATTTGCAGTCATCTACAGTTTTTATTGAATAATATTAAATGTACGAAAAAGTGTGCACTTTGGTATACCTACTAAAAAAAAATGTCAATCCCATACTTAATTAGGTCCACATAATTGTTCGTATAACAAAATTCACTCTAACTAATTACAACATTTACATAACTAACCAAGCTATTCGACACATTTCGCCAATTAAACCAATTAAAAACATGCGAACATTTCTAACCTCCAAATAGTGTACACACACACTAAGCAGACCAACTTACAGCATTCGTATTTAGAACATTTTTTTCTCTGCCATTAGACCAATTAAAAGCATCCAAATCTATCATTATACAAACAACTGCTAGGAAGGTTCGTGACCGTTGAATCGAAAACACCACTTTCCAAAATAGCACGCACGCAAAAAAAGAACATAACCTGTACTTACAATTGATACCGACATACGTTTCGCAAATTTGGTGCTATCATGGCCACAGAATTGGGATCCGCTGGCACAGAACTAAAACACCAACACGCGAGTTTCGCAAACTTTTCAACGCTGTCCGATTTGATAGTTTTAAAGCCGAATTTAGAGCGTTTCTTTCTTCCTGCTCAAGACTGGTCTTAGCACTGAGTATGTTCTAACCACACTCCTTGCCATTGCACACTAGATCCAGATGGTGGATCCATTTTATAAAAGATAGGAGTATTTTAAAAAAGAGTTGTTGTCGCGATGATTTTATGGAAGTTTTCGGTCAAATTTTAATGAGTATTTTATAGCATTTAGCAAACGTTGATGTTAGGTAATTACTTGCGGTTAGGCGTTTCATACTATGGGTTTTTTCGGCGAAAGTCTGAAACAGATCAAAACAAATGATGTAAGCTACTTCATTGTATGAAACGGGGCTATTATTTTCGCTTGATCCTGCTTATTTGGGTAATTTGGGTATTTATATGCGGCAATGGAGACTGTTTATTTTTGTAACTATATCACTATTGATTAAAATTGTATAAATAATATATAATACGTATTTATTTAAGAGATAACTAGCAGCAAGTTACAGCAAAATGCAAGAAATAACTTATCAGTTAAAATGACCTAGACAATCCGACACACAAAAACTAAATATTGCAAATTAATGGATTTAGGTTAATATTAATCAGTGAATGTGCATCAACAGTGACTTATTCCATTTCTTGCATTATCTACAACGAAAGTAAGTCTGTAAATAAACTGTTTTTAAATTGTTTTATCTAGAGTTATTCAAAAAGAGAACGCAAATTTTCTACCAAATAATAGTAAAAAAATATATCAATACATGTGTCAATTCACAGATCTGTCAGATTTTTTAACCTATTTTAGCCCGTTAAATGTGAAGCTGTGTCGGAGGCGGTGATGTTGAGATGTTTATTAGTCGGGAAATTTTGTAAAACAACCAACTCGTCTCTCCATTTGTCCCAAGTTTTAGCAGTATTAGTCATGGCGTGGTAGAATCATGCGTTTTTGAGACTCGCAACACACGTCAGTTTACTGAAGTACCGGATTATGTTTTTTATGGACTTATAGTGCCACTCTATCATTTAAAATGCGTATGGCGGCGGCGCAGCGATCTGACATATTCCTGAGATGTTGAAGTCACAAATTGAACATCCTGAATAGATCATTTTCAGGAAAACATTCTGTTTGTAGGCACTTAATTGTGACCCCATTTCCGTCCCACTTCAAACGTTTGCAGTTAACTAAAAACAGTTTAGTTATTATCTTACTTAATTAAAATAAATTAAAATATTCAAAATTAAAGTTATAATTTTTAATTTAATATGTAATACAAATTTCCTCATAAGCCCTATTGTGTTGTATATAAATAAATAAATAAATAAATAAATAAATAAATAAATAAATAAATAAATAAATATCGTCTTTATTGATCAGAGTTACATATATACCGTTACAAAAAAAAATCAAAAAATTCCAGATATGCAACCGGATCATATTTCATGGCGAGATCCAGATGGGAAAGAGAATCTTCCCCCCTGCTCTATCTAACCATGTAAAAAAAATTTAACTCATGATATAAATATATGCCTAACTTAAATGAACACAAAAAAGACAACAATAAACTAACTAATACCAACTATAAGAAATCTCTTGCTCAATTATGTGAGCGACAGTCACTCGTTTAATATAGAAAATTCGAACAATTTTAAAAATCATAAAATTTGGTAGTTTTTATAGTTAAATGAAGACAAGAATTGTACAACACTTCATCAATATACAAGGCGGAGATGTATACAACTGTGTTGATTTAACATGGCATTAACCGTCCGTGAAGTTCGCCCCCATTATTGGAATTTTTAACTTTTTATTACACCAGTGTTTGACCTTTTTTTTTATTTCGCTGTTCGTGCAAAGAAAGTTAGCGGTTAAAATCAGTTTGCCAGTCGTAATAGAAAATTGGTAGAAATTTCTAAATTTCTAAAATATGGTCAGTCATAGTCATTTGATCGCGGAAAATAGCTAAATTGTGGTCCATGTCAAAATAACACAGTATTATTCCTTTTTTTTTAGTCTAGTTAGATAAATACCATACATTATGATAATAAAGGCCGATTGTCGATCACGTAAAAATTCTAGAAAAGTGGTACAGGTTCCATTTTATATAGCTTTTTCCATGAGCTTTCTCCTGATATAAAAATTAAAAGTTTAATTTGAATAATTATAAAATGATAATTTTTGAAAATAAAAAAAAATCAAATAATTGCTTACACTGTTTTCAGTGAATTCCCAAAGTTTGATAGTGGGACGGAAATGGGTAAATGTCTTAAAAAAATAAATGCCTACAAACAGTTATTTATAGTCTAATAGTACCACTACTATGATATAAAATTAATAACAGTAATAAAATCAATAATACTGTATTGCGTTCGCTTGGTTGGTATACCATTTTCAGTAAATATTATGTTTGTAGACATTTACTTTTTTTACGACATGAACCAACCCATTTCTGTCCCTCTTTCATAGTTTGGGAATTAACTAAAAACAGTGGAAGGAAGCTATTACCTCTTTCTCCTGATGTACAACACAACAGGGCCAGTGGGGGACTTTTTTCATAATTTAAAATTAGAAGTTTCATTTTGATTATTTCAAAATGCTCCGTTTTTAAAATTTGGAAAAGGAAATCAGATAATAGCTTACACTGTTTTCAGTTAATTCCCAAAGTCTGAAAGAGGGACGGAAATTGGTATACAAGCCTGATATACAAGCCCTGTTGGGTTGTATATCAGGACTAAGTTCATGGAAAAAGCTATAAAATGGCTCCTTTACCACGTCTCTAGATTAATTAGATCGTGCACGTTTTTTGATCTAACTGTTTTGACGATGTTGGCGTTTTAATGTCATACAATTACCATTTTGTTATAGCTAAAGTTTTTCACAATATGTCAGAAAAATATGTATAATATTATATGATAACAAATTTTATTTTTTTAGTTTCTTTTTTATTTTTTTTACTCTGCTGTAAACTTGCAGCATGAAAACTTACTTTTTTCTGTCCGTTTTGTGAATTTTCTTGTAGTTTTTTTTTTCGGAACACTTACCTATTTGTGGCCAATAGATGGCGTCCGGAAACAAGTATTTTCATGTTCCTTAGAATCTCCACTACTACAGAGTATTTTTAAATAACAATAAATGGAATCAATTCGTCTCCGGTCTCAGAGTAAAATAAATACATCCCCTTCCAATCTGCAAGAATATCGACGTAAACCGCATATAAAGAATGTCGAAATCATCCCGTTTTAATAGCTCTGTTACACCTGCTAATTGAGGTGTTTGCTGTCAAACTGGACATAATGCATCTATTTGAAATTTTCCTAATAATTCCAATAAAGAGATACCCCATTTAGTTCAATGTTGATTAGTGACATCTTGTAGTTAACATTATACTGTGTAATTATATAAAGAAGAACAAGAAGCTCGTGATAGCCACTTTTCAGAATAATCAGAGGCGTCACAATGAAAATATCCAAACTCCACTAATGATGCGCTTTATAGACTTGTCAATAACATCTGACTTATATTTCAAATTTGGAAAAAGTACCGAATTCTTGAAACGCATTTGATAAACTGGTGTAATTATCAGTTTAGAAATTACTTTTGTTGAACGTTTTAATATTTTGGTAAAGGCGTTGTACGTACAGTGGACAATGGCTATTGAATATAACTATTAAAAAGTTGCAAACGAAATAGAAACCATAAACGTAAAAAGTTCCTTGACAAAAGTCGGAAATCCTGATAACGCCGACAAAAGTAAGAATAAATAAAGTTAAATTTGTTATGTACCTACATCTGGCTTTGGAATAATAACACAAATAATATAAAGCTCTGCAAATATTGAAAATAGTGTACTTAAGTTTTAGTAATACATATGTGTTACTTGCGGAACGTGGTAAAATAAACAGTGGGCACGCAAAAAGTTAAAAATTAAACAAACCGTCATCACGTCCAACACAAATAAATAGTACCTACATAAATTATTTTCCTGGAATGTGGATTATTTAGATTGCAATTGACGTCACGAAACAACGAACCAACGATGCAAAATCCGTAAATTAAACCAAAATAAAATGTTTATTTGACCAAAAAATTTAATTAAAGATAATTTTGTTTATCTTCTTTTTACGCCAGCATCACGAAAATAGAACAATATAAACAAAAAGGCGAATCTTCCAATCAGATATCAAAATTGCATAACTTATTATTTAATAAAATTAACCTTTGCCAGACAAATCATAAAATCGTCACCTTGAACTATTTACTGCCGACCTGATTACACTGAGGAACATATTTTCATCAAGCTCCTTTCAAGAGTCCTCAAATGTAAATATTTTTTTTGGGTGAATGTACATAACACGCGCTATTCGCGAAATAGTTATAAATCAGAACTGTGCTTCTGTTTGCGGAACGATTTGCCAACAATTAGCCGTCGTTGTCGCTTTTTGTGCTATTAACCACATAATATGTATGTATTGTTGCTTGCATTGTGAAAACGTTCGCTAGCTTGGATTGTACTCTTAATTAATTAATTATTCGAGACACAGCTCGCAGCATACGTGATACAGAACGGAGTTTTATTATGCAAAGGTACGTGTCACGTCAACAGCGATATCTGTGCTGTTACACTGGTTACAACCCGACAGCACTGGTCTGACTGTAACTTTAATTTCCAGAAACTAGTACTAAAGCAACTAACTAGGATCCTGTAATATCTTGTGTATCACAAAATACTCCTTTTAAAAATTTAAAATTTCAGCTTGATAAAATGTTATCTCTATGGAACCACATGTACCACCAAAGAAATTGGTACAATTGAAAAACAATAGTTATCCCGCATGAGTCTTAAAGTTTTAATAAATACACAAAATAATATTTTTTGTAATGAGGACAAAGTTAAAAAAATAGGTGGTAAAAGAGGGTCTCCCAAATTTGGTCTAAAATGGAGTAATTTAAAGGGTCGGCAACCGATTAAGCTGACCACACAGAAATCACGTAAAATAAAAAAGTACAAGGCGTTCGTAAGACACAATTAACTTCATATCTGAATTGGCAAACTTGTTAATGAATATCTCATTTCAATTATCTCTATTTATTGATGATTTATAAGTATCAAATAACAGCATAAAATAGATACAATGGAGATAAAAGAGGGATTATAACACCCATGCTCTCCCGAATCGAATGGTATATACAACCATACAAAAATAAATTGTAATTAACGCGTCTTGTACATTAATCACATAAATAATGTACTGTACTCGCGCTTATTGACACGTGGCACCATCTCGTCGTGCAAATTGTCACTACAAATTGGTTCTGATTTTGCAGTGTAGGTAGGTTCTGACTGTTGTGGTCGTGTTCGTTTTTGTTTCATTATGTAAAAGCAAAAGATTTAATCCGAAACAATTACAATAAACGGTAAAAAGGTGGTGATAATCGTTTCAAGGTCACCGTGGATAGTGCTGTTGGTAGTATACTACCAATTTCATAGAAACGTGTTTTTTTTTTCGTTTCACAGCGACCCTTAACAAATTTAGCTTATTATCGACGTCTATGAAAGTTAAACTCATGGTGTTTGGAACGACAAATCAATTGTATTCTTGCAACTTTTTATCCACTGGATAGTTTTATTTACTCAAAGAAAGTTTTTTATACACCCTCAGGATGGCATCTTCTACTACAGAATGTTGGAATTCAAGTTTCAAAGTTGAGAGCTTAGATGATTATACCCCATATATAAGTCCCATAGAAGTTGTATTAAAATAAACTATGCCTGTGAAAAACTTCACTGTGTTCTAGTGTGGGGACAATTTCGCTGCATGTCGGTTTCTATTGTAAGCAAATATATGAATATAGCAATACTAAGTAGATTTCAAGCACAAAAGGAAAACACAAAATGGCGCAATTTTCAAAAAAACAACAAACATCGCAGCTATGTAGCAATGAATACAACACAAAAAAGGATTTTAAATTTTTTAAAACGTCGATGTTGCTTGTGTGGTGGCGACTTGGTGTGTATCGTCACCATTCCCTATAAAGAACTAGTGGGCCGCTGTGTGGCAGTAAATAAATATAAACATATTTATCGGGTTTGATCTGTCAAGTTTAATTTAATAATATAAAAAAATATTCAAACGCTTTAGTTTTGTTTTACCACAATAAATTTACATTCCACAGCTTAATCTAATAAATAATCCATTGCTTTAGAGACTAGCTATCAGAATTATTCCTAAATTTCCAGTAGTCTTCAGGCACAAATTCCTGAAAGCAGAAAATATTTATTTTTCAGATTCATGTTCAAATTCTATGAAAAAAAGCATATCAAAAACAGTTGTACATGGGCGCCCGCGGAGAGCGTTTGATAAAACAGGGTAAAGATCAACAAGAAAACAATCAGAAGAACGAACGGAGATTATCGCCTTTTAGCAACTCCGGGCGGGGTACTAGCACAGGTACTAGGTCTTTTAATTACCTACAATTGCAAAATACATAAACATTTTTCTGTCGCAACTGCTTCAAATACGTGTTCTATTCGAATGGACATTATTGCGATTTAAGAGTTGGTGTCCATGGGGCAAAACTTCAAACATCATAGACTACTAGGACTTTTAATTCCATTAAATTTGAGGTATGATAGAAAATTATGCAACAATTTTTGCAAAAGTTATAAGCATTTTCCTGTATCAACTGATTGAAATACGTTTGCTATTTGAACGGACGTTATCGCCATTTAGGGGTTGTCGTCCATGAGGCAAAACACCGAACAACGATTGGCTACTAGGTCTTTTAATTACTTACAATTTGCGGTATGATAGAAAATTATGCAACATCTTTTGCAAAAG
The DNA here is from genome assembly GCA_964023965.1 of Melinopterus prodromus. Taxonomy (NCBI): domain Eukaryota; kingdom Metazoa; phylum Arthropoda; class Insecta; order Coleoptera; family Scarabaeidae; genus Melinopterus; species Melinopterus prodromus. The sequence continues at coordinate 15,423,403 of OZ030390.1, read as the reverse complement.
TTATAGACATTTTTCTGATTTCTCAATCAGTTGATTGAAAAATGTTTGCTATTCTACCGACCATTAGCGCGATTTAGGGCTTGTTGTCCACGGGACAAAACTTCGAGCGTCGGAGGGCTACTTAGTCTTTTATATACCTACAATTTGAGGTTATGCAACACTTTTTGCAAAAGTTATAAACATTTTTCTTTAGCAACTGATTGAACTACGTTTGCTATACTAACACTAACGGCGATTATCGCCATTTAAGGGTTGTTGTCCATGGGGCAAAACTCCGTACGTCGAAGGGCTACTAGGATTTTTAATTACCTACAATTTGGGATATGATAGAAACTTATGCAATAATTTTTCCAAAGTTATAAACTTTTTCTGCAGCAAATGTTTGAAATACGTTTGCAATTCGGACGGACATTATCGCCATTTAGGGCTAGTTGTCCATAGGGCAAAACTTCGCTCTATGTCTTTTAATTACCTTCAATTTGAGGTAGGAGAAATTTATGCAACAATTTTTGGAAAAGCGGAACGGTAGCTCCGGTTTCTGTTAATCCATTTTTTTTTTTAAGTTGGCTACTCCTGGAAATACTTCTGCAGGCGCCCATGGCCACGTAGCTTAGATTATAGTCAACTAAAGAAGTACTTGAAAATATGTCAAAATGCTGTGATATCTCTACCCAAGATTCATTCATTTTCCTCTTAAATTAACAAGTGTTGCATGTAAATTTATTAATAACCAAAATAAAAAAAAATCCTGCTTTTTATATTAGTATTCCCCTTACGTCGATTCTGAACCTCTTGTTAAAACATTTATTTAATGTATTCAAAAAGAAAGAATCGATTTAACATTGTTGATACCAGCAACCCGTAAAATATTATAGATGCAGATATAGATACCTACAGCAAATCAAATAAATGACACTAAAGAAGTGGAGAAACAGTTAAAATCTGTGATCAACATCTATCCCGCAGATCAGTAGACGAAGAAACGAACAAAAATAATCGTCTCTGGTTACATAACGACTCCTAAATCCTGAATTAACTACTTCAAAATTCATGGAAACAACGATCCCGCCATCACGAAACAGCATACCATTATAGTCAAATCTTAATAAGCATAATCACTGGCGCAGTTCTCAGTAAACCACCGTACAATTGAACCGAGAAAATTATCAAGTTTCATCTGGCTCGTGCGCATTCAAAATAATACTGATTCCGGTAAACCGCAAGCGTGTTTGACAACAATCAACTCGTCACGTTCTAATCATGAATGAAAAACGCGAGTAGACGCGCAGCATTGGATTTTCCACTCGCAGACGCTGACAGCAATGAAATGTGTATTGTTTGCGCTCAATTAATACTAATTTCGCGAAAATTGCTGTTTTGTCCAACATTACAATTTATAATATCCGCTTCCGTCTGCATGCTTGCTGACCATAATTAAGTGTTTTCGTTTCGTTTTCAGCTCGCAGCTCAGTGATTTGCCGTTTATTATTGGCCGATTGTTTTGTTGGGAGTTGGGTATTGGGATAATGAGAAGAAAATTGGACGCTGTTTCATGACAGAACAGCTCTATCATTCGTCTTAATTATCTAAGGTTACACCTTGAGGTGTATTGCCATTTGCCATTGTTAAGCTAATGGGAGAGAATTTTTGAATTGCGTTGTAAGTTGTCAGTTTTTTATGTTGTTTTGTTCTGCTGGACCAAAACCGCAGGCATCGTTGGACAGGAAGGATTCTTTGATGATGTAATTTGTATTAATAGGTGTTTAAATTAAACTACTAACTAGCTACTAACTAAACGATTTTTTACTGTATCATACGCAGTATGTAAAGTACTGTAATCGCAACAAAAAAAAATCGAGATTTTAGCGGAAATATGTCTTTTTGGTTCCCCTGAACATTTTTGACCAAGGTACAAAAAATGTCTGTGTGGTGTGTGTATGTGTGTGTGTGATTTCTTTTCACTGAGGTGAAATAAAAGACATTGCAGGTGAACCTTCTTTCGTTTTGCAAGACTTATTCTATGATACCTCACACGGCCTACTATCTCTATGCTGCTTTAAAGAATATTATAATCTTTTATCGTACTTTCTTCAAAATCTCTTTAAATATCAATTTGTTGGTCAAAAGTTGGTCTACTATCGGTAGCAAACGTATTGAGCCCTGTGTTTGAAGGCTCATAACTCCCTAACGAGTGAAATAAGGTGTGTACTCCTGAATTATTTCTACATAATATGAGTTACTATCAAATTTTTCTGCCCATCGGATTAAACATAAGCGCGAGAGAAGTGTAAAAATGCACCCGATTTCTATTGTTAAATATCTCGCTTTTACGATATTTTTCACCTAAACCATTTGCCATAACAATTTCAAATTTTGTTCAGGTAACATTTGGAATATCTTCAACACACTGGAGTCCGTGTTTTTTGAAATTTATTTGTATAAAATGGTGTAAGCGAAGGTTTTGTGGATGCAGATATCTATGTACGAATGATGGACAACGCACTTTGCATGTCAACAATATTTATTAATATCCAAAAATAAAACTTCAAAAGTCCGATGAGTATTTGTCTTTATTGATTTCCTACAAAATCCGGATTTCGAGATACTGTCCCGTCATCAGTTGTATACTATAACAAAATTACAAGCATGAGACAACAATACAACACATCGGGATCCTCATTTCCCATAAGTTTTATTTTTGGATAGTAGTTTTACACCGTTGACATGGAGTTATTTATAGCCAAATATTTATTAACTATAATACACCTTCATTGATGTATACTTACATAAGTTATTTGGCTCCCTCGGGGAAAGGGGATTCTTAGTGTGTATTCAAAATTTTAATTGCTTTCTGTTTTTAATTTTTCTTTGCTTATGGAATTATTATTCTGCTTTGTGATTAATTTTATTTCACAATATTATTTCTTCCGAAAATCAGTGGTTGTTCTTGTTGGTGCTGGGAACAAACCGAATGGCCCGGTATTCTATGCAAATGTTGGAATAGCGCCAAGTATGTCCTATACTGCCGTCCAACGGTACAGTGCCGCATCTATAAAAACTACATTGCTGGAAATATTTTCGGTTTTCTGTTAAATGTGTCTTTATTACTAAAAACAAGTTATCGTGTTTTACGTAGAAATAATTAGGTAACATGATAGGCTAATAAGTAGGTAAATACTTTGAAATGTGAAAAACGTGCGATTGTGTATTGAAACAGAAAAGTTGTAAATGTTAACGTTGAAATAAAGAACGTTCTTCCTTGTAAAATGTTTCTATAATTTCTTACTACCGGTTTCGGCTAATAGCCATCTTCAAGTAAGCAAATGTCAAGTAAATCATTCCAACACGAACTCCACGCAGCGTAGGCACAACTTTACATAAGAAATTCAAATTTTATATGTATATATGTTTATTTTTGTAATCTGAAAATTATATCGTAAACTTTATTGCTTTATAAAATATTAAACAACTCAAATGTGTTTCTATTTCAATAGTAGCATTAAACAAACATTTACGATTGTTTAGTTACCGAAACATCCTCCTCTTCATTTTTTTTAATTTACAGCCTCTATTGCAACGAAATTTACAAAAACACTAAAGCCAATCTGTAGACGAGATTTTGAATTATATATTTGACTTTTTTTGCGTGTAGAAAGCGTGTAGAAACATTCAGGAGTATAACACACTTTGTTTCATTTTATATTTTTGTTTAGTCGTTGCAGAGTTATGAGCCTTCAGAACCCAGGGCTCAATAATTTTGCAACCGATAGTAGTATGATTCTTCTGTGTAAACCTAAAATACGGGTTATTTCCGAGGTCCAATGCTTAAATATTTAATTCAAAATTAATCCAGGACATTTTGTTATGAACACCCTTTATGGATAAGTTAATAACATAAAATTTGTCCATTTGTAGTCACCATTTCTGTACACGTTGCATTTACTAATTAGAATTAGGAACATGCATAACATCGAACTATAAAATATCATCGGTCGATCAATAACAGGATATGCATTCCAAAGTATTCATCATTTAAAATACTATATTAAGGCTGGACACTTCAACATATCAGTAAAGTGACGCAATAAATTACGAAACGGAAACTTTTATTTGACGAAACGGGAGCTCTGTGACGTTGTCGTCTGCTATTCATCGATAGTGAACATCTAGATAAGATATCCAACTACTTACTTGAAACATAAGCTTTAAAATACCCATAATAACATATGTATCTCTTTAACAAATAGATCCAATCACTTGTTTTATTACTTATAATTTTACTAATAATAAAGGAATCTTCCGCTTAATATTATTGTTCTTCTTTTTATTGTGTGGTTCTATCTGTTTTCTTTTTTGATTCAGCGTTGTAATTCTATTCCTTCGAAAATAGGTTTAGGTAAGTACCTACATGTATTTGATGTATAATTTACTACTTTATTTACAATTTAACAATGTCTTCTATTAATTTCCTGTCGTCATTCAATATGTTTTTGTTCGTTAATCTGTTGTAATCTGTTACCCAACCTAGACAAATCCTTTGGACCAATGAGTACAGTTTTAGAAAGTTTTGCCGATTCTCAAATTTATCAACAGGAAGCACCACCATCTTCATGAAGCACCCTGTATACACGCACACACCTATAACCAATAACTCGTACACTATTAATCTAACAAAATAATAACTAAGTAATGCTAAAATGGAAGTTTTAGATAATAATATTTTAAAGAAAATTTTGATTAATGTGTCAATTTATATACAGTGTGCCCCACTTTTTTCCTGCAAAACTTGTTTCCGATAGTAAATTTTACTTTGAGTAAAAAGTTTCATATGTACTTATTCGTAATCTTCATACATTAAAATATCGTTTGAAATATTAGCAAGGCGGCATTTTAAGCGGCACTAACTTCTTTAGTTATTGAAAAATCCACGAATTAAAATGTTAAATTACTAAATTAAAAGTTCTGCTCAGAATGACATTTACTTTGAGAAAAACAAATTTCATTTGCTTTTTTTTGTTTCTTCATTTGTTTATTCAATTTATTTATATTATTTTGATTGTTTGCTAAAATTTATTTACTTTTATTGTTGCTATGGGCATTGATTTTGTACTTTCTTTGGTTTCGCATTGTTTTATATGTACCTAGTTTGTTCTTCTTTATTTTGTTAATATTGTCAACGGCTGTAGCTTTTAAGTATTTGAAAAAACAATTAGCTGCATAATAAAAGTTTTACTCACAATAAAATTTACTTTGTAAAAATAATTTTTACGGGGAAAAGAGTGATTGTGGAAAATAAAAATATTTTCTGTTATAAACCTGTAGTTGGTCGAAGTCCGAAATCGATGTTTTTTTTTTTATTTTCAGAATCACATATCTAAATACTGAAATAACAAAATCTATGGTTCTAAACATAATCCAGTTATACACGGCGTTTATCTTTTGTTAAAGTTTTATTTTCTTTTTAGCTGCCTACCACAAAAGAACAAATATTTGAATGATGACTTGGAACCGGAAACTTTATTATGAGACATTTAACGAAACATTTTGGAATTTTTATTTTCTAGTTTTTCACATTTGCACATTTTTCATTTATCAACATCATTGCTTAGCGTTCTAGCAAATCAAAAACTTTGAGGTTTTATTAAATAGTTATCTGAATCAACTTTGACTTTGATTTGATTCAATTACTTATTGCCTTTATTTGGTATTTTTTATTTAAAACCACAAATAGATATACTGGGAAAATTTTCAACATTGCCAAATAACCATTGATTTCACATAACGAAATATACTTAAATAGATAATTTTAAAACTAAGACATCTATGCGTCTTATTTCATAATTTTGTGGGCATCGTACCTTTTCTATTTTATATAATTTTTGAGATAGTATTTATGCATTTTAGATGTATTAAAATAAAATATTTTTTTCCCTGGTTATGCAGTGCTTCAAAATTCTAAATTGCAGCCGTTTCATCAACCATGTTGTTCGGGTCTTCAGAGCTAAATGAATACTGATAAGTATTCAGTTGCCATATTTTGGCAACATTATGTCCAACAATGCTGTTTTAGGTACCCCAAATTTGTCAAGTGTTCAAATTCATATTTTTAGGTCAAAATGAACATAATTGTCAGATAGTTCCGACGTTTTGCACATTTTGACTGGACTCTTTTTCAAAGAGTTTTTTTTGGTTTGAAATTAAAGAATTGTTCTAGATCATTTATTATTTCTTATAAATCAATCAAATAAAGTCACTTCTCCAGAATAATGCCACATATGTAGCCGTTGGCGATGACTCTGTCACGAACAAATCTTAAGTTATGTACCTACGTGCTTTACCCAGAAAGATAAACAATAGGAACAGATTAGTTGACCAAGTTTGCCTGTGGACTTTCCAATTGTGCTTTGACATTGTCTAAGATTATGCTGCATTGCACGGATGCACACGGATTCTGAGAAAGATTTTCCAGCGGAAAATATCCAGATATTTGCGGTAAAATCCTGTATATTGTGCATATTCATGCCGTTATGCCAATCGTAGGCTATTATCATTTATATTTACTCATAGATCGATCAAAAACAATTATGTAAGTCGTATTAAAGCTACACACACACACACACTTCAGTATACAAAAAAATTATTTATTGCGGCGTGCGTAAAGAGGTATTGACCTTAGTTCGGCGTCTCTATTAAAATTGTTGCCAGTGTTTATATTCCAATCAAGGATAATTGTGATTCTGCGGTCTGTCGGTCATTCTTAAGTAAATAGTCGAGACTCTGTATTGGGTCAATTGCCCGATGTAAAAGCAAAAACAAATAACAACAAACAAAATAGGTTAAACGCATTATTCAATTATTACTTAACAATTTGTAATCGTTTATTGAAATAGCACATTGGTATATTGGGATTTTTCAAAATTAAATAGGTCTATAAGAAAAAATAAATATCACAATTATAATTAAGTCTTTAATTACATACATTACATTGTATGGGTTTGCTAGTCTGCAAGGTTTTCTTGATGGAAACTATTTTCAAAATAAGCTGCTGAAATGCTTTCAATAAGACCTAGCAATATTTTCAGCTCACTATGCGTCAGAAGTTATGGGGTGTCGAAGAAAAAAAATAATTTTTGTTTTGGGTATCTTTCATATTTTTTTTATTATCACTGCTTTGCCCCATATGCATAACAATTATAATAAAAACAACTGTTGCCAAATCCTTTTCCACTATGTTACAAAAAGTCTTCAATATGTTCGTAGTTTTCTGTTTTCCACACATTTTGGACAGTGTTTATCGGCTTACTTATCAGCCTGCACAACAGCAAACATCATACATATTAATTGATGTAAGAAATATTCAAGTTGCAGGTTAGAAATGGTGGACTCTTTGTTTAATGAAAACATAGTTTGCAAGTGTATAGCGTAGAGCGAACAGCAGCAATCAAATTTAATATTATCAGGTAGCCGCGAACAAATAACATAACAAAACAAATTATTTTTTATCAGACCCCAATAATATGCATAACAGTTTGGGTAAAATCAAGATAATATAAATATAGTAAAGTAAAACACCTATTTTTTGCAACTTATAATTTATTTATTTCAGACCGGTTTCGGCCTTTCAATCAAGGGCATCATCAGTGAAAGTGTCAAAGTTGCTGCACCAACGTCATTAGCCACGTTGTTCAACATAAAAGTCAAAACACAAATATAACGGAGACATTTTGAAGATATCCGCAAAAAAAAATTAAATGTTAATGTATCGTTTTTAATTTTTTATTCCAAATCAAATGTCGCTAGACATTTGAAATAAACACATTCTATAGCTACTTTTTAACAAGAAATGCAGTCTCCATGGCGAACTTTTATTTTTCTTATGGGCGACATGTTGAATTTTGGCATTTTCCGATAGTCGTAATTTTTTTTTCCGCAATGTATTATGGGCATTATTTTTTATAACAATGGTTTAACAATAAAAGAACTCACAGTTCCCGGTAGAAAATAGTCCACAGGACTTAAATCAGGGGATCTAGCAGGACATTTCACCACTCCACCATTACCAATCCAACGATTTGGAAATTGTTGATTCAAATAATTTCGTACACCTGCAAAATCTGACTTGTGTGGGGTTTGTACTGTTGCAGTTTTTTTGCTCGTAATGCTCTTCAAATACGTGTTTGCGACAATTCCAAATTAGAGGCTAATTTACATCATTTATATCTTAATTATTCATGTCCGCACCATTTTTCATACGATCCACCACGTGTAAGATGGTAAGATTGAAATGCCAGGCTTCTTCTTCTTCTCGAGCTTCTAAAAGGAAAGCCATACGACATTTACTTCTCTAATAATTTGGAGATAAATCTTTCTTTGTAGAGGGATTTTCATCATGCTTGATTCCAAATATTACTTGCAGCGCCAGTATAGTAACATGGCAACAGCAGCATCTACTTCGTGCTGTTCGATTTGATCTAGCATTTCAAAACAACAATTTTGATAACCATCAACGTCCAAGGTGTTAAATTACAATAATTTAATAAACTTCCACATAGCAAAAAAAAGATCCTTCGAGATATTTTATTCGCACGACCATCTTTCTCGATAGAACGAAGCGGCAGAAAAAGTTCAAAACCTCGGGGGATAACTGACCAGTTTGAAAACAATTCGGAGAAGCATGGCCGTGTCCCACTTTAACGGTAAACACCGTTAGGATTTCGTAGTGACGGCGTCGGTGATAGCCTAATCGAGATAACGCCGAAAACGAATTACACTCTTCTCCGATCATCCGTACGAAAAAAAAAATCGCTGAATTCGTTTCGTATTTCGTCCTTCCTCGCAGCAAAAGGTAAACGAAAGGTCACGGTTGGCGTTCACTAGCGACAAAATGCGGCGGCGCTTATTACTTATTTATTTATAATTCGGTCGCGGTGTCATGTTCGCGTCCGATTTGGTCGACAATAACAATTCGCACGGAAAAAATCGATATTGGCAAGGTGGTCGTTATGTCCTTGTATGGTCCCTCGTAAGGACTGTTGTAATCACTCATTTGTTGCTTATCGATTTTGATAGCCTTCGTGGTGGCCGAAATCTAAAACGGATCGAATTGCTGCGTATTACGTCGATATCGTTTAGGTAATGGAAAAATTTGATAATATTTGTTTTACATTATTATAATATGTACTATCGTGGCCATATATTATGTCCCCTCTTTTGAAGTCCATTTACTCGCAATTCTAGGGGCGAAAAAATTTGAAAAAATTCTGATGCTGTCCTTGATTAATATGCTACAACTCATAAAAATTAGAAAGCTGTATATGTTGGCGTTTTCGCGATTTTTCCAAATTACGACGAATTGGCGCTGTTTTTGCCCCGTAAATTTTATTCGTTTAACTTTAGCAATTAATAACTCCGGAAATAATATATAGATTCCAACGAATTAAAAAGTTAAATCACCTGCGGAATGCTACCTTTAAATGTGCATTTTTGTAAAATCATTGGATTAGTGCTTGACCCACAAAAAGCTATATTATGCGATGCCAGCAATTCCTTTATTAAAAGAGCTATAATAATGAAATATAGACTATAGGCCACCCACTAATTCATAGGTTTAAATCTTATTACATAACCATTGTCCAGTGTTTTACTGACAGCATTACATATTATTTGGTTTTATTATATACCACACCGGACTTATCCCGCGATGACTTAGATCAACTACTCGATATGCTGGAATTATTTATTCTTGATAAGCGTGTACTGTTGGTGGGCGACTTCAACTTCCCAAATTGTTTTGACTCCACTAATCTTGACCCGAAACTAAGAACTTTCCTATCATTTAAAACTTCAATGAACCTCACACAACGTAACAACATTTTGAATGCAAGAAACCGAACTCTGGATCTGGTGTTGACGAATATTCGTAGCAACCTACAGGTTGAGCACGGCTCGGATCCACTAGTGCGAGAAGTGAGTGATCACCCTGCTCTACAGTTCGAGCTTCCACTGGCTGCTTTCACTGCCGATACGCTAGCTATGTTTCCGGCTAATGATAATAAAAGGTACAACTTGAAGTGGGCTAATTATCCCAAGCTATATGCAGACCTTCTGTCGGTTGACTGGAGCTTTTTAAGTGAGTTTTCTGAAGTAAATGAGGCTCTCCAACGTTTCTACAGTAAACTAGTGTATACCATACTTGATGCATCAGTACCAGTAGTCGCTGCGACGCGAATTCAGCACTCCCCTAACTGATTTACAGCATCCATTCGGAATATGATTAGGTTGAAGAATTATTATCACAAAAAATAGAAATCCTCAAAGAGTGCGTTCCACAGAGCACAATTCGAATACTATAGAAGGCAGAGTAAGGATGCAGTATCAACGGCCTATCGTCGCCACATATCCCAGGTAGAGAATGACTTGATAGGAAATCCAGGTAACTTCTGGAATTTTGTTAATTCCAAATCTGGTACTTCTAGAATGTTGTCTACTATAACGGATTCCGATCTAGGGTACTTGCTTCGATTTCGGGAGTTCCTCAAGGGTCAAACCTGGGACCGCTGTTTTTCAATTTATTCATTAACGATCTTATTGACGCAATCGAATCTCCAGTGCTTGCTTATGCTGACGACCTTAAGATCTTCTCCAGGGTGGGATACTACGCTGATGTGCAATGCCTGCAGCGCAGTTTAGATATTATTAGCGACTGGTGTCAACATAACAACCTGACATTCAATGCTGAGAAATGCCACTGTATGTCCTTCACTAGAAGAATCAACAAAATCGACAGTCACTACCATATTGATCACGTGACAATTGCAAAGAAGAAATCCATTAAAGACCTAGGAGTGATATTTGATGACGGCTACACTTTAGTTGAGCATGTGAGTTATGTGAGTGCTGCAGCATAGCGTACTCTCGGGTTTATTTTCCGCACATGTATAAACTTCACCTGCTTAAATGCTGTAAGGTCTCTGTTATTTGCTTTGGTCGTCAGTAAATTGGAGTATGCTAGTGTCATTTGGTATCCCATCTACAACACCCATAACTTTACCATCGAACGAGTTCAGCGTAAAATGTAAAGTATATGTCGTTTAGACAAGACGGTGTCTATCCAGCTCAAGCAGAATTTCTGACCAGGCATGGGTTTCCCTCCTTGACTTCTCGACGGGATGCATCCAGTGCCCGCCTTATTATCAGCATTATGCTGAATAGGATTGCTGTACCATGGCTGACGTCCAGAATAAATTTTTATGTACCCCGTCTGGCCTCCAGAAGCAGTATTACAGTTAGAGGACTAACACCGAGGATGTGTTTGCTTTGAAGTGACTTAGCTGTTACGGAGACGTTCTTGCTATACACACAAATTATTGTTTTGTTTTTAATATCTAGTTTCATGTGTTACGGAGATATTCTTACTATACATACAGATTAATGTCTTTTCTTAATATTTAGTTTCAGTGATTTTTGCCGAACTTAATATATCATACTTGTATAATTTGAATTTGTACTTATAATGTATTAAACGTATTATTATTATTATTTACATTTAATGAACACTATGGGCTATTGGGTATTTTTTTATAATTTTATTATTTTCATGTTTGTTCTGTCTCAATTTTAGAATCCTAACTAATAAATACTAATAAGTCTCTAACAATGCCATTTACAACAAATAAAACAACGAAAACGTTACAAAATAATTAATAGTATAGCCATTCAAAATACGTCACCATTTATTAAAAAAAAAATCTTAGGGGGCGGGGGGGGGGTGGAAATCTTGTAACGGCCCCGGCGCCCATGTGTATACATTAGGGCTTCCAATCCCGGACAATATACTAATCCCGGGACTTCGTTGAGTCTATCAAAAATATGTATACTTTTATATGCCTAAGATTTACCATTTTCATGTTATGTGGTCCATTTCGCTTATTTTTTTGTCTTATTTGAAAATCCGTAATTTCATCACAACTCGCTAACCAGTAGGGACAGTGACTTTTCCTATGTAAATTTGTAATCAGCGCACCCATTTTAGTAAGATAGCAAAGGTTTCATGTTCGCGAGAAAAACGCGATAAACCGCGGAAATTATAGTTTCCCACTTTCTAGCCAAACCGTACACGCTACGGGAAAACCGACCTCACCGCTGAATTCAGCACATCCCAATGCATAAGCATGACTACATTAGAACACTCTATCTCTCAAAAAGTTATAATTGTTTTTTCGTTCTAAATTTAGCACTTTTAGATAGAACAAAATTGAACATTGCAACCGTTGGTGATAGAAAGGTTTACCCACTACCAAATGATAGCTCTTGTTGAGTCTTTCAAAGTATGTATACTTTTATATGCCTAAAATTTATCATCTTCATGTTATGTGGTCCATTTCGCTTATTTTTTTATTATTTGAAAAACCGTAATTTCAGCACAACTCGCTAACCAGTAGGGACAGAGACTTTACCTATGTAAATTTGTAATCAGCGCACCCATTTTAGTAAGATAGCGAAGGTTTCATGTTGATCCGGGTCCTTGTTTTTGAGGTAGGTGTGCTACTTCCAAATTATTGTTTAAAATATGTGATTTCTTACAAAATTTTAGCCAGGCGGCAAAAACTCAACTACCTTCAATCCAATTCAGGTTGTGGTTCTTGATACAATTTTTGACGCTGATTACGCCGGTATAATTTGATTTTACTTATTTGGAACGGTTGGGCAGTTATTACGTTCCCAATTATCAAAAATTATGCTAAAAACACCCATTTTACTATGTTAGAAACTTTGAACGCAAACTCAGTCCGATCTAATCAACCGATGTTGACTGTTCAAACGGTATCAGATGGGAAATTGGCCGAGGAATTCATTTCTGAAAGCCGCGTTGCTCTAAGGTGCGCGGTTCGCGAAAAAAACGCGATAAACCGCGGAAATTATAATTTCCCACTTTCTGGGCAAACCGTACACGCTACGGGAAAACCGACCACACCGCTAAATTCAGCACATCCCAATGCATAAGTATGACTACATTAGAACGCTCTATCTGTCAAAAAGTTATAATTGTTTTTTCTTCCTAAATTTAGCACTTTTAGATAGAAAAAAATTTAACATTACAACCGTTGCTGATAGAAAGGTTTACCCACTACCAAATGATAGCTCTCGTTGAGTCTATCAAAGTATGTATACTTTTATATGCCTAAGATTTATCATCTTCATGTTATGTGGACCATTTCGCTTATTTTTGTATTATTTGAAAAAGAGTAATTTCAGCATAACTCGGTAAACACTAGATACAGAGACTTTTCCTATGTAAATTTGTAATCAGCGCACCCATTTTAGTAAGATAGCAAAGCTTTCATGTTGATCCGGGTCCTTGTTTTTGAGGTAGGTGTGCTACTTCAAAATTATTGTTTAAAATATGTGATTTCTTACAAAATTTTAGCCAGGCGGCAAAAACTCAACTACCTTCAATCCAGTTCAGGTTGTGGTTCTCGATACAATTTTTGACGCTGATTACGCCGGTATAATTTGATTTTACCTATTTGGAACGGTTGGGCAGTTATTACGTTCCCAATTATCAAAAATGATGCTAAAAACACCCTTTTAATATGTTAGAAACTTTGAACGCAAACTGTGTCCGATCTAATCAACCGATGTTGACTGTTCAAACGGTATCAGATGGGAAATTGGCCGAGGAATTCATTTCTGAAAGCCGCGTTGCTCTAAGGTGCGCGGTTCGCGAGAAAAACGCGATAAACCGGGTAAATTATAATTTCCCACTTTCTGGCCAAACCATACACGCTACGGGAAAACCGACCACACCGCTAAATTCAGCACATCCCAATGCATAAGCATGACTACATTAGAACGCTCTATCTCTCAAAAAGTTATAATTGCTTTTTCTTCCTAAATTTAGCACTTTTAGATAGAAAAAAAATTTAACATTGCAACCGTTGGTGATAGAAAGGTTTACCCACTACCAAATGATAGCTCTCGTTGAGTCTATCAAAGTATGTATACTTTTATATGCCTAAGATTTATCATCTTCATGTTATGTGGTCCATTTCGCTTATATTTTTATTATTTGAAAAATTGTAATTTCAGCACAACTCGCTAACCAGCAGGGACACAGACTTTTCCTATGTAAATTAGTAATCAGCGCACCCATTTTAGTAAGATAGCAAAGCTTTCATGTTGATCCGGGTCCTTGTTTTTGAGGTAGGTGTGCTACTTCAAAATTATTGTTTAAAATATGTGATTTCTTGCAAAATTTTAGCCAGGCGGCAAAAACGCAACTACCTTCAATCCAATTCAGGTTGTGGTTCTTGATACAATTTTTGACGCTGATTACGCCGGTGTAATTTGATTTTACTTATTTGGAACGGTTGGGCAGTTATTACGTTCCCAATTATCAAAAATGATGCTAAAAACACCCATTTTACTATGTTAGAAACTTTGAACGCAAACTGTGTCCGATCTAATCAACCGATATTAACTGTTCAAACGGTATCAGATGGGAAATTGGCCGAGGAATTCATTTCTGAAAGCCGCGTTGCTCTAAGGTGCGCGGTTCGCGAGAAAAACGCAATAAACCGCGGAAATTATAATTTCCCACTTTCTGGCGAAAGCGTACACGCTACGGGAAAACCGACCACACCGCTAAATTCAGCACATCCCAATGCATAAGTATGACTACATTAGAATGCTCTATCTGTCAAAAAGTTATAATTGTTTTTTCGTTCTAAATTTAGCACTTTTAGATAGAAAAAAATTTAACATTGCAACCGTTGGTGATAGAAAGGTTTACCCACTACCAAATGATAGCTCTCGTTGAGTCTATCAAAGTATGTATACTTTTATATGCCTAAGATTTATCATCTTCATGTTATGTGGTCCATTTCGCTTATTTTTGTATTATATGAAAAAGAGTAATTTCAGCATAACTCGGTAAACACTAGATACAGAGACTTTTCCTATGTAAATTTGTAATCAGCGCACCCATTTTAGTAAGATAGCAAAGCTTTCATGTTGATCCGGGTCCTTGTTTTTGAGGTAGGTGTGCTACTTCAAAATTATTGTTTAAAATATGTGATTTCTTACAAAATTTTAGCCAGGCGGCAAAAACTCAACTACCTTCAATCCAATTCAGGTTGCGGTTCTTGATACAATTTTTGACGCTGATTACGCCGGTGTAATTTGATTTTACTTATTTGGAACGGTTGGGCAGTTATTACGTTCCCAATTATCAAAAATGATGCTAAAAACACCCATTTTACTAAGTTAGAAACTTTGAACGCAAACTGTGTCCGATCTAATCAACCGATGTTGACTGTTCAAACGGTATCAGATGGGGAATTGGGCGAGGAATTCATTTCTGAAAGCCGCGTTGCTCTAAGGTGCGCGGTTCCCGAGAAAAACGCGATAAACCGCGGAAATTATAATTTCCCACTTTCTGGCCAAACCGTACACGCTACGGGAAAACCGACCACACCGCTAAATTCAGCACATCTCAATGCATAAGTATGACTACATTAGAACGCTCTATCTGTCAAAAAGTTATAATTGTTTTTTCGTTCTAAATTTAGCACTTTTAGATAGAAAAGAATTGAACATTGCAACCGTTGGTGATAGAAAGGTTTACCCACTAACAAATGATAGCTCTTGTTGAGTCTATCAAAGTATGTATACTTTTATATGCCTAAGATTTATCATCTTCATGTTGTGTGGTCCATTTCGCTTATATTTTTATTATTTGAAAAATTGTAATTTCAGCACAACTCGCTAACCAGCAGGGACAGAGACTTTTCCTATGTAAATTTGTAATCAGCGCACCCATTTTAGTAAGATAGCAAAGCTTTCATGTTGATCCGGGTCCTTGTTTTTGAGGTAGGTGTGCTACTTCAAAATTATTGTTTAAAATATGTGATTTCTTACAAAATTTTAGCCAGGCGGCAAAAACGCAACTACCTTCAATCCAATTCAGGTTGTGGTTCTTGATACAATTTTTGACGCTGATTACGCCGGTGTAATTTGATTTTACTTATTTGGAACGGTTGGGCAGTTATTACGTTCCCAATTATCAAAAATGATGCTAAAAACACCCATTTTGCTATGTTCGAAACTTTGACCGCAAACTGTGTCCGATCTAATCAACCGATGTTGACTGTTCAAACGGTATCAGATGGGAAATTGGCCGAGGAATTCATTTCTGAAAGCCGCGTTGCTCTAAGATGCGCGGTTCGCGAGAAAAACGCGATAAACCGCGTAAATTATAATTTCCCACTTTCTGGCAAAACCATACACGCTACGGGAAAACCGACCACACCGCTAAATTCAGCACATCCCAATGCATAAGCATGACTACATTAGAACGCTCTATCTCTCAAAAAGTTATAATTGTTTTTTCTTCCTAAATTTAGCTCTTTTAGATAGAAAAAAATTTAACATTGCAACCGTTGGTGATAGAAAGGTTTACCCACTACCAAATGATAGCTCTCGTTGAGTCTATCAAAGTATGTATACTTTTATATGCCTAAGATTTATCATCTTCATGTTATGTGGTCCATTTCGCTTATTTTTGTATTATTTGAAAAAGAGTAATTTCAGCATAACTCGGTAAACACTAGAGACAGAGACTTTTCCTATGTAAATTTGTAATCAGCGCACCCATTTTAGTAAGATAGCAAAGGTTTCATGTTGATCCGGGTCCTTGTTTTTGAGGTAGGTGTGCTACTTCGAAATTATTGTTTAAAATATGAGATTTCTTACAAAATTTTAGCCAGGCGGCAAAAACTCAACTACCTTCAATCCAATTCAGGTTGTGGTTCTTGATACAATTTTTGACGCTGATTACGCCGGTATAATTTGATTTTACTTATTTGGAACGGTTGGGCAGTTATTACGTTCCCAATTATCAAAAATGATGCTAAAAACACCCATTTCACTATGTTAGAAACTTTGAACGCAAACTCAGTCCGATCTAATCAACCGATGTTGACTGTTCAAACGGTATCAGATGGGAAATTGGCCGAGGAATTCATTTCTGAAAGCCGCGTTGCTCTAAGATGCGCGGTTCGCGAGAAAAACGCGATAAACCGCGTAAATTATAATTTCCCACTTTCTGGCAAAACCATACACGCTACGGGAAAACCGACCACACCGCTAAATTCAGCACATCCCAATGCATAAGCATGACTACATTAGAACGCTCTATCTCTCAAAAAGTTATAATTGTTTTTTCTTCCTAAATTTAGCTCTTTTAGATAGAAAAAAATTTAACATTGCAACCGTTGGTGATAGAAAGGTTTACCCACTACCAAATGATAGCTCTCGTTGAGTCTATCAAAGTATGTATACTTTTATATGCCTAAGATTTATCATCTTCATGTTATGTGGTCCATTTCGCTTATTTTTGTATTATTTGAAAAAGAGTAATTTCAGCATAACTCGGTAAACACTAGAGACAGAGACTTTTCCTATGTAAATTTGTAATCAGCGCACCCATTTTAGTAAGATAGCAAAGGTTTCATGTTGATCCGGGTCCTTGTTTTTGAGGTAGGTGTGCTACTTCGAAATTATTGTTTAAAATATGAGATTTCTTACAAAATTTTAGCCAGGCGGCAAAAACTCAACTACCTTCAATCCAATTCAGGTTGTGGTTCTTGATACAATTTTTGACGCTGATTACGCCGGTATAATTTGATTTTACTTATTTGGAACGGTTGGGCAGTTATTACGTTCCCAATTATCAAAAATGATGCTAAAAACACCCATTTCACTATGTTAGAAACTTTGAACGCAAACTCAGTCCGATCTAATCAACCGATGTTGACTGTTCAAACGGTATCAGATGGGAAATTGGCCGAGGAATTCATTTCTGAAAGCCGCGTTGCTCTAAGATGCGCGGTTCGCGAGAAAAACGCGATAAACCGCGGAAATTATAATTTCCCACTTTCTGGCCAAACCGTACACGCTACGGGAAAACCGACCACACCGCTAAATTCAGCACATCCCAATGCATAAGTATGACCACATTAGAACGCTCTATGTGTCAAAAAGTTATAATTGTTTTTTCGTTCTAAATTTAGCACTTTTAGATAGAAAAAAATTGAACATTGCAACCGTTGGTGATAGAAAGGTTTACCCACTACCAAATGATAGCTCTTGTTGAGTCTATCAAAGTATGTATACTTTTATATGCCTAAGATTTATCATCTTCATGTTGTGTGGTCCATTTCGCTTATATTTTTATTATTTGAAAAATTGAAATTTCAGCACAACTCGCTAACCAGCAGGGACAGAGACTTTTCCTATGTAAATTTGTAATCAGCGCACCCATTTTAGTAAGATAGCAAAGGTTTCATGTTGATCCGGGTCCTTGTTTTTGAGGTAGGTGTGCTACTTCAAAATTATTGTTTAAAATATGTGATTTCTTATAAAATTTTAGCCAGGCGGCAAAAACTCAACTACCTTCAATCCAATTCAGGTTGTGGTTCTTGATACAATTTTTGACGCTGATTACGCCGGTATAATTTGATTTTACTTATTTGGAACGGTTGGGCAGTTATTACGTTCCCAATTATCAAAAATGATGCTAAAAACACCCATTTTAATATGTTAGAAACTTTGAACGCAAACTGTGTCCGATCTAATCAACCGATGTTGACTGTTCGAACGGTATCAGATGGGAAATTGGCCGAGGAATTCATTTCTGAAAGCCGCGTTGCTCTAAGGTGCGCGGTTCGCGAGAAAAACGCGATAAACCGCGGAAATTATAATTTCCCACTTTCTGGCCAAACCGTACACGCTACGGGAAAACCGACCACACCGCTAAATTCAGCACATCCCAATGCATAAGTATGACTACATTAGAACGCTCTATCTGTCAAAAAGTTATAATTGTTTTTTCGTTCTAAATTTAGCACTTTTAGATAGAAAAAAATTGAACATTGCAACCGTTGGTGATAGAAAGGTTTACCCACTACCAAATGATAGCTCTTGTTGAGTCTATCAAAGTATGTATACTTTTATATGCCTAAGATTTATCATCTTCATGTTGTGTGGTCCATTTCGCTTATATTTTTATTATTTGAAAAATTGAAATTTCAGCACAACTCGCTAACCAGCAGGGACAGAGACTTTTCCTATGTAAATTTGTAATCAGCGCACCCATTTTAGTAAGATAGCAAAGGTTTCATGTTGATCCGGGTCCTTGTTTTTGAGGTAGGCGTGCTACTTCAAAATTATTGTTTAAAATATGTGATTTCTTATAAAATTTTAGCCAGGCGGCAAAAACTCAACTACCTTCAATCCAATTCAGGTTGTGGTTCTTGATACAATTTTTGACGCTGATTACGCCGGTATAATTTGATTTTACTTATTTGGAACGGTTGGGCAGTTATTACGTTCCCAATTATCAAAAATGATGCTAAAAACACCCATTTTAATATGTTAGAAACTTTGAACGCAAACTGTGTCCGATCTAATCAACCGATGTTGACTGTTCGAACGGTATCAGATGGGAAATTGGCCGAGGAATTCATTTCTGAAAGCCGCGTTGCTCTAAGGTGCGCGGTTCGCGAGAAAAGCGCGATAAACCGCGTAAATTATAATTTCCCACTTTCTGGCCAAACCATACACGCTACGGGAAAACCGACCACACCGCTAAATTCAGCACATCCCAATGCATAAGCATGACTACATTAGAACGCTCTATCTCTCAAAAAGTTATAATTGTTTTTTCTTCCTAAATTTAGCACTTTTAGATAGAAAAAAATTTAACATTGCAACCGTTGGTGATAGAAAGGTTTACCCACTACCAAATGATAGCTCTCGTTGAGTCTATCAAGGTATGTATACTTTTATATGCCTAAGATTTATCATCTTCATGTTATGTGGTCCATTTCGCTTATTTTTGTATTATTTGAAAAAGAGTAATTTCAGC
Organism: Melinopterus prodromus; assembly: GCA_964023965.1. NCBI lineage: Eukaryota > Metazoa > Arthropoda > Insecta > Coleoptera > Scarabaeidae > Melinopterus > Melinopterus prodromus. The sequence goes on along the minus strand of OZ030390.1, from coordinate 15,403,476 downwards.
ATAACTCGGTAAACACTAGATACAGAGACTTTTCCTATGTAAATTAGTAATCAGCGCACCCATTTTAGTAAGATAGCAAAGCTTTCATGTTGACCCGGGTCCTTGTTTTTGAGGTAGGTGTGCTACTTCAAAATTATTGTTTAAAATATGTAATTTCTTACAAAATTTTAGCCAGGCGGCAAAAACGCAACTACCTTCAATCCAATTCAGGTTGTGGTTCTTGATACAATTTTTGTCGCTGATTACGCCGGTGTAATTTGATTTTACGTATTTGGAACGGTTGGGCAGTTATTACGTTCCCAATTATCAAAAATGATGCTAGAAACACCCATTTTACTATGTTAGAAACTTTGAACGCAAACTGTGTCCGATCTAATCAACCGATGTTGACTGTTCAAACGGTATCAGATGGGAAATTGGCCGAGGAAATCATTTCTGAAAGCCGCGTTACTCTAAGGTGCGCGGTTCGCGAGAAAAACGCGATAAACCGCGGAAATTATAATTTCCCACTTTCTGGCGAAACCGTACACGCTACGGGAAAACCGACCACACCGCTAAATTCAGCACATCCCAATGCATAAGTATGACTACATTAGAACGCTCTATCTGTCAAAAAGTTATAATTGTTTTTTCGCTCTAAATTTAGCACTTTTAGATAGAAAAAAATTGAAGATTGCAACCGTTGGTGATAGAAAGGTTTACCCACTACCAAATGATAGCTCTTGTTGAGTCTATCAAAGTATGTATACTTTTATATGCCTAAGATTTATCATCTTCATGCTATGTGGTCCATTTCGCTTATTTTTGTATTATTTGAAAAACCGTAATTTCAGCACAACTCGCTAACCAGTAGGGACAGAGACTTTTCCTATGTAAATTTGTAATCAGCGCACCCATTTTAGTAAGATAGCAAAGGTTTCATGTTGATCCGGGTCCTTTTTTTTGAGGTAGGTGTGCTACTTCAAAATTATTGTTTAAAATATGTGATTTCTTACAAAATTTTAGCCAGGCGGCAAAAACTCAACTACCTTCAATCCAATTCAGGTTGTGGTTCTTGATACAATTTTTGACGCTGATTACGCCGGTATAATTTGATTTTACCTATTTGGAACGGTTGGGCAGTTATTACGTTCCCAATTATCAAAAATGATGCTAAAAACACCCTTTTAATATGTTAGAAACTTTGAACGCAAACTCAGTCCGATCTAATCAACCGATGTTGACTGTTCAAACGGTATCAGATGGGAAATTGGCCGAGGAATTCATTTCTGAAAGCCGCGTTGCTCTAAGATTCGCGGTTCGCGAGAAAAACGCGATAAACCGCGTAAATAATAATTTCCCACTTTCTGGCCAAACCATACACGCTACGGGAAAAGCGACCACACCGCTAAATTCAGCACATCCCAATGCATAAGCATGACTACATTAGAACGCCCTATCTCTCAAAAAGTTATAATTGTTTTTTCTTCCTAAATTTAGCACTTTTAGATAGAAAAAAATTTAACATTGCAACCGTTGGTGATAGAAAGGTTTACCCACTACCAAATGATAGCTCTCGTTGAGTCTATCAAAGTATGTATACTTTTATATGCCTAAGATTTATCATCTTCATGTTATGTGGACCATTTCGCTTATTTTTGTATTATTTGAAAAAGAGTAATTTCAGCATAACTCGGTAAACACTAGATACAGAGACTTTTCCTATGTAAATTTGTAATCAGCACACCCATTTTAGTAAGATAGCAAAGCTTTCATGTTGATCCGGGTCCTTGCTTTTGAGGTAGGTGTGGTACTTCAAAATTGTTGTTTAAAATATGTGATTTCTGACAAAATTTTAGCCAGGCGGCAAAAACTCAACTACCTTCAATCCAATTCAGGTTGTGGTTCTTGATACAATTTTTGACGCTGATTGCGCTGGTATAATTTGATTTTACTTATTTGGAACGGTTGGGCAGTTATTACGTTCCCAATTATCAAAAATGATGCTAAAAACACCCATTTTACTATGTTAGAAACTTTGAACGCAAACTGTGTCCGATCTAATCAACCGATGTTGACTGTTCAAACGGTATCAGATGGGAAATTGGCCGAGGAATTCATTTCTGAAAGCCGCGTTGCTCTAAGGTGCGCGGTTCGCGAGAAAAACGCGATAAACCGCGAAAATTATAATTTCCCACTTTCTAGCCAAACCGTACACGCTACGGGAAAACCGACCACACCGCTAAATTCAGCACATCCCAATGCATAAGTATGACTACATTAGAACGCTCTATCTGTCAAAAAGTTATAATTGTTTTTTCGTTCTAAATTTAGCACTTTTTGATAGAAAAAAATTGAACATTGCAACCGTTGGTGATAGAAAGGTTTACACACTACCAAATGATAGCTCTTGTTGAGTCTATCAAAGTATGTATACTTTTACATGCCTAAGATTTATCATCTTCATGTTGTGTGGTCCATTTCGCTTATATTTTTATTATTTGAAAAATTGTAATTTCAGCACAACTCGCTAACCAGCAGGGACAGAGACTTTTCCTATGTAAATTTGTAATCAGCGCACCCATTTTAGTAAGATAGCAAAGGTTTCATGTTGATCCGGGTCCTTGTTTTTGAGGTAGGTGTGCTACTTCGAAATTATTGTTTAAAATATGTGATTTCTTACAAAATTTTAGCCAGGCGGCAAAAACTCAACTACCTTCAATCCAATTCAGGTTGTGGTTCTTGATACAATTTTTGACGCTGATTACGCCGGTATAATTTGATTTTACTTATTTGGAACGGTTGGGCAGTTATTACGTTCCCAATTATCAAACATGATGCTAAAAACACACATTTTACTATGTTAGAAACTTTGAACGCAAACTGTGTCCGATCTAATCAACCGATGTTGACTGTTCGAACGGTATCAGATGGGAAATTGGCCGAGGAATTCATTTCTGAAAGCCGCGTTGCTCTACGGTGCGCGGTTCGCGAGAAAAACGCGATAAACCGCGTAAATTATAATTTCCCACTTTCTGGCCAAACCATACACGCTACGGGAAAACCGACCACACCGCTAAATTCAGCACATCCCAATGCATAAGCATGACTACATTAGAACGCTCTATCTCTCAAAAAGTTATAATTGTTTTTTCTTCCTAAATTTAGCACTTTTAGATAGAAAAAAATTTAACATTGCAACCGTTGGTGATAGAAAGGTTTACCCACTACCAAACGATAGCTCTCGTTGAGTCTATCAAAGTATGTATACTTTTATATACCTAAGATTTATCATCTTCATGTTATGTGGCCCATTTCGCTTATTTTTGTATTATTTGAAAATCCGTAATTTCAGCACTACTCGCTAACCAGCAGGGACAGAGACTTTTCCTATGTAAATTTGTAATCAGCGCACCCATTTTAGTAAGATAGCAAAGGTATAATGTTGATCCAGGTCCTTGTTTTTGAGGAAGGTGTGCTACTTCAAAATTATTGTTTAAAATATGTGATTTCTTACACAATTTTAGCCAGTCGGCAAAAACTCAACTACCTTCAATCTAATTCAGGTTGTGGTTCTTGATACAATTTTTGACGCTGATTACGCCGGTATAATTTGATTTTACTTATTTGGAACGGTTGGGCAGTTATTGCGTTCCCAATTATCAAAAATGATGCTAAAAACACCCATTTTACTATGTTAGAAACTTTAAACGCAATCTGTGTCCGATCCAATCGACCGATGTTGACGGTTTAAACGGTATCGGATGGGAAATTGGCAGGCGAATTCATTTCTGAAAGCCGGGTTGCTCTAAGGTGCGCGGTTCGCGAGAAAAACGCGATAAACCGCGGAAATTATATTTCCCCACTTTCTAGCCAAACCGTACACGCTACGGGAAAACCGACCTCACCGCTGCATTCAGCACATCCCAATGCATAAGCATGACTACATTAGAATGCTCTATCTCTCAAAAAGTTAGATTGAAAAAAGTTGAACATTGCAACCGTTGGTGATAGAAAGGTTTACCCACTACCAAATGATAGCTCTCGTTGAGTCTATCAAAGTATGTATACTTTTATATGCCTAAGATTTAGCATCTTCATGCTATGTGGTCCATTTCGCTTATTTTTGTATTATTTGAAAAACCGTAATTTCAGCTCAACTCGGTAACCAGTGGAGACAGAGACTTTTCCTATGTAAATTTGTAATCATTTTAGTAAGATAGCAAAGGTTTCATGTTGATCCGGGTCCTAGTTTTAGAGATAGGAGTGTCAGTTCAAAATTATAGAAATGTGATGCACATTCACATTTCTGTATGAGGTACGTACTAGTCTTTCTAATTTTCAATTGATAAATGTTCATACGGACGCTTGCAACCGTAATCGGGTCATGCGCGATCGGCTATTTACCAGGGCCGGCCTTTTGTTAATACGTAAAACTTTGAAATAGACTATAGGTTATTTGACAAAAATTGCTTCTCTGTCCTTGGTGGATATGCTCCTTCAAGGTTAGCACGACATTTTTTCTAAAATGTCAAATACATACGTGCAAGATAAATTTAAAATATCACAATTCACTTACTTTTCATTATTGAATTTGGTCAAAAATTATGTATGTTATAAAATATTATAAAAGTGTAAAACATTGGTAATACAATGTCAGGTACATATTAATTGTTGTGTATTATTACACCGGTGTTGCTGGTGTTCCTTTTCAGTAATATGAGTTTTTTAAGTTATAAATTTGAATTGTAAATGTTTTACACCCGGTTGTAATGATGTACTACACATAACCTGGTTTGGCCATATTTATGGTATCTTCTCAGCAAAATGTGTTATCTTATAATTTGAAGGCATACCGCAAAAATTAAAAAACCCGTTGGAACACCAAAATAAGTCAAAAATTGTAGGTATAGGGAAACCAGGCCATAGTCGGTGTATTTTGCTACGTGGAAACAAAGAAAAATAAATTAAAAATTATATGATTCCATTTAAAACAAAAATGTTGATACCAAATTCCGGTAGACCGGAATTGGCATTCAACTAGAAAATATTTAATTCAGAAGTTTCGATCGATTTGATCCTGATTCCAAATTTTTACATAAATAGAAACAGGGTCGTGAATGTATTTGCTTATCTTAATTTACGTGAATTAACGTCAGTTATTTTATGGATATTGAGTAAGATTAGTTACCTTATGACGGCTCCGTCATCCAACAAATACAACATTTTCACGTACCTACCGTTCTAAGCAAGTAGTAAGTAAGATTACAAAACAACAAAATAAATAAATATTTGTTGAGTGGCCTACGAAATTGCTCTAGATCTACATATCATAATAACTGAGCGTAGAAATTAGATGAGTGGGTGAAGTTTAAGCAAACCCAGACTATGATGACAACGACAGAAGCTGATATTTATTATATTATCCGAAGTTATGTACTTATTTAGCCATCCACTGCGACAGTGGATTAAGTTATGCAGATAGGCGCCACCTTGGCCCAAAAAATGCGTACGTCCTTATTAAAAAAAAATTATATGCTCCTCCGGTGAGACGCAAAAAACTCTCTGGCGCCGAAAGTTCCATGTGAATAAAAATATTCGTGGAATGCTGATAATTGCTTCAGTTTTATATATCAATTAAGCGAATAATTTGGTCGTGAAAAGTTACAAACAAGTTATCCCAGATAGTATTTAATATTTACAGTGTATGCAAAATTATCCATTTGTGATTTGTGTGTTTTTTAGGTGATGTGAAGATCAATGTTTGGCGTATATCCGGTAGCAGTTCAAGGATCCATAAAAACATGTTGGTAATGAAGACTATTTTGTTGTAGCTACTATTGTTTCGTCAGAGTTTCAGTCTGATGAGCATGGTAGCGTATTTAAACCATTTTTTTTTGTAATTTGTAGTTATGCACTTTTAATCCGTATTTCCCAAACCATAACACGCTATAATGAGTGTAACATTATTGTTATATTTACATTAAATGCTAATATTTTTTTGTAAACTAATTCTTTAATTTATTGTGTCACAATTATATACTTAATATCGAGAATATTTTAGTTCATATATAACTCAATTATCGAGAGAAAATTATTAAAACCAAAAATACACGAACAAAATTGACAACATTATCGATTCTACATAACTTGTTTAGATGATTAGCTCACTGATTGGCAGTAAATGAAACTCTAGTCTAGAAATTTGTTAAAATTTAAACTAAAAAAAAATTAAGTACAGTTAAAAAATTGCAAAAATAAAAACAACTTGTTCGTTATTATTTAATAAATTGCATTCGTCGAAAGATATTGTTCATGTACATTTTATCAGTGTTTTCGCTGTCAAATTGTAAAATGATTCTAAAGTATTCTACTTTGAGCGCGGATTCCTACTCAGCAATCGATACCTTTCAAAATACATTTGACTTTCTCAATCTGTATTGTTTTATGTATGTGTGTTTTGTGTTATTATTTTATATTAGCTGTACAAATTTAATAAGAAAAAATGGCGCACGAGTTGTTTTGGGCACGACGAGCGTAGCGAGGAGTGTCCAACTGGAACGAGTGCACTAATAGGACTTATAAAACGAGTTATATACTATTTTTCTACTTTGCGACTTTAATTTTACATAGATTTCTTAAATTCCGGTTGTCATCTTACAATCTAGAGTAGTTTTATCTTCAACAGTTGGTAGGACATTCAACATTCAACAGACTTAGAACATAAATGAAAAACCGTAGGAATAAATTACAAAATGAAAACAAAAGATAAAATAACATTTTCTTTTAACACGTAATATATTTTCAGTGGAATTCGATTTTTAAGAAATCTAAATAAAATTTAAATAACATCTGGAATGCGGACCAGAAATTAGTTTTTCAAATTTCGACATTAGCTAAATTAGTTCTTATTGGGACTAATGCCATTCCAGTTATAGTAGATTTCACGAGTGCTGCAAATTACTCATCGATTTCCGTTGTTATTTTCCGCATATACTAGAGAACATTCCTATAAATTCAAAAAAAATTAAATTTCTAACCTCTATTACAGAATGAAAATATTGACTATTTTGGGAAATATTTTGTGCCGTTAAAAAGTTTCCGGTTTTTAGAAGGGATTTTTCGGTTTTTAAATATTTTCTGTTTTTTAAAGTAGATTTTTTGTTGATATAGCAACGACTCTGGTGAGTTAGATTTTACCGTGAAAATCAACATCAATGTCAGAAACTAATTCAAGATTATTAACTGTAACTTATTCGATATCCTCATTTAGAAAATATAAAATGTATCTCGCATAATAAAATTTGCACAAAATCTAAAATCTATATTGATGAAATAAAATAAACAAAAAATAATTTTTTTCGTGAAAAATTGCTTGAATTTTATATACTTTATTCCATACTATATCCAGTCACTCTAAGTAGGTATCACCGATACCTATGATTAAAAAGAAAAGCAATAACCTTGTAACAACAGTCTGCTGCGACTATTTTCGTGACCACAAACACTGTATAAACTGATTTATATTGGTTTGTAATAGGTTCGTTGGCATAATTTGCGACAGAATTACAACACACGTCGAATGACAATCACGCATTTGATATTGTATGGATTATAAATCGCCATTAATCAATGCGTGTATCAAAAACAAAACTCTATAACAGAGGAACTCCTCAGTTCAATCGTGGATATCATTAAAATAGAATACTATTATCATACAATAATGTAAACATTTAATTTTAATTAGATTACCTTGTTATAGTTTGTTTTTAAATGACTCACAGAAAAAGAAGCAAAAAACAAAAGTTTCCTTTTGGTTTAAATGCATACAATGAGCAGTTAGTTATGTTGACTGGTAGTCGGCAATAAGATAAAAGACAGTTTTCAGAATTATTTTTCAACAGTTTAACGACATGGCTAACCGCTAAGTGTATTTATACTGTAATAAAATGACGTGTGAAATATGTATAAAATGGACTAATTTGTATGATAAACATGGCAATAAAAGATTGACTGTGCAGAAATTGATGGAAGTAAGTAAAATGTGTTGTCATTCATGGCTTATCGCTTCAATTTTCGTAAGATATCATAGATACTTTGCAAAAGATTTTGCATATCTGTCTAATGTTTAGAACTAGTAAGAGTGAGTAGTCAGTAGATAACAAACTAACAAAACCATTCGCCAGACGTGTTCTCAAAGCAGCCGAAAATATGTTTACAAATAAACTGCCAGATCATTATTGTCCTGTTGGATTACTAGAACGTCACCTTGAAACTGGATTTTTCGATGGACTGAATATATATGTGGCTCACCTGAGGAAAAAAAACTTTCCACCTTATCTTCCCTGTGGTCTAATGGGTTCGAATGTAACAGACACTTACTGCCTTACAACCAATGGACATAATAATTATTGTAATTACAGTTTACCATTATGGTGAAGAATGGAAACTAAATTTGAGGCAATTTATTATGTAAAATTATGTAAATAAGTCCTTTTTCAGTTTGTGTTTGACTTTCGACATCATCAACAATTCTGTCGTAATGAACAATAATTAATATTTAATATTGTTATTATTGTCATAATGGCCAGTTGTATGCTGTTTTATTTTGATGTCACAGTTAACTAGGTAAATTGCTAATTTTCAGTTTTAATGACTGGCGACCCACACATATGTTAGAAGCAAGAATTAATGTTATGTTGTAATCAGTTTTGTTGTAATATATTTTAGGACGACGTTTGCAAAACATCGATGTTTATAAATCCACAATCAGGACCCCCGAGAGAAATGTTTCGGCCCATGACATATCTTAGGTCCTGGCCCACCTTCACTACAAAACAAAGTCCAACACGTTAACCATTTATGTCAATATGTCATTATGTTCAGGTTTACAATAAATTTGCACTACTTATATAAAATATTACAAGAAACTTACAAGAAAATATATTTTCAATATTTACAAACTGAACCAACTTTTTAACAAAACATTTTTTAAAATATTTTAAGAATTCGACGCGCAGCCCATTGATCTTGCCTGTTAGATGCCACATGTTTATTTTATTTCGATCTGTTCTGATTTTGCTCAGTGATCAAAAAATGAATTTCTATTTTAAAATTGTCTTCGAAAAAGCATTTTTTAAAATTGTTTCTCCATATATATTTTGTAACAACAATTATGTTTATTTAGTTTTTATTGTTTATTTATATATTTTATTTAGTTATATTTAGTTTTAACCAGAGTTTTCAGAAACAATAGAATAGAAGATTGGCTTTATTTTATACCAATAAACTTACGAGCTCAGAAATCAGAATATTCTTAAGTTTATTTATTATTTAGACATATTAATATATTTTTTTTTCAAACTTCACGAAGATTACTGAGTATTAATAGTCTAAAAGATGATATTAAAATATGTCACAGAGGCAGCGCACAGAAATGATACAGCAATTTTCTGATTTGTTTTGTGTAAAGGATTAATTACATTAAGTATCGATTAAAATTTATAATCAATCCAAATCAAATTTATGTAAATTAAAAATTCAATCCACATATTGATAATATTTACCGTATAGAGCACCAGCAAAGATAAAGGATCTTCGCCTAACCCAAAGGATATCACACCACTCCTGAAGAAGGAAGGTGTATACAAGATAATATGTGAGTGTGGAACATGCTATGTAGGACAGACAGGACGAAGTATAGAATGTCGAGTCAAGGACCACAGTAGAGACACCCGGCTACGCAAGATTCAACAGTCCGCTGTTGCTCAACACTGCCACGAGTCGGGACACACAATAAAGTTCGATGACGTGAAGATGTTGGCAAAGGTGGGTAATTATCATCGAAGGCTTATTAGAGAAACCATCGAAATTTACGAACATCCTGACAACATCAATCGCGAGGACGGTGCTGATATTAGTAGGGTCTGGAATTCGATCCTAACGCGGTCAGGTGGATAAAGCACATGGTAGCGGTAGCTCCAGATGTGCGCCGTGAGATCTAAATTTAGGTATATAAGAGAGATTTTCTTGGTAGGTCTTCAGTATTCAATTAGCTTTGAAGAAGCGAGCAACATGGTTCGCGAAACGTCAGCATTTAGAAATCTACACGGCATAACCCGGAAGCAGTTTATTTTCTAAATGATTCTGGTCGTGAAAGCCTACGTATTGACTAGAACACCAGTCTAATATTGCATATCATGTATTGGAAAATTATGTATTTTTACAGTTTAACAGCAAAAATAATTTTCTCGTGTAATAAATTGTGAGATTTGATGGTTGCAATCGTATTTTTAGAACTTTTACATACACGACGCTTTCCTGACAACCAACAATTAAAATAAAAATAAGTCCCCCCAATTGTTGCAAATTTTTTGTAGGATTGATGGGTATTTTTGAGTTGTCGTGTAAAGAAACGTTTCTTCTGCTTTCTTCTTTGTTAAATCGGTATTTCAGTGAACATAATAATAATATAAATAAATAAAAAACTTGTAATAATTTCGTAGACTTTTTAGAAGTTCTCTCAAAAATATTAACTTTCAAACACATAAACTCAAAATTTTCATTTAGGTACTACTGCCATCTACACCTCAAACACCAGACCAAAGCGACCTCACAAAACAGTACCCTGCATATCCCAGAACCTGACCACTTTAAGACCAAGGTTCCAACTACAGTTCAACCTCCGGTCGACAGACGTCGCGCTGATCGCTCGCGGCCAATCGCGGGAAACCGTGCCGACCACGAGGCCCGTTTGAAAGCAACAATTGGAAGCGCACCGCGTCGTAACCGTTGTCGGTGCCCCAGCACACACAGTGAAGCCGGTGTCGAGCTGCCGAAAAGCCAACCTGAAGACGACGACGACGTCGCAACAGATAGGCGTCGGGACGCACCTCACACACACAATAAGCATCAACATTTCGAACTCACACACACACACGCACACATACGTATACAGAAAATAGGCTATTTTTAGAGAGAGAGAACGCGTTTTCCGCGTCTTGTGTCAAGAGAGTTGTTCGTTAGTGCCGCACAGTTTATACACACTGTTTTGAAAATTCCGAAAGTGCAAAAATAAACATTACGCTAAAGTAAATTAGAAGTGTGTTGAAAGTTTCGTTCAGTGAGATTTGTATCCACCAGACTGGATAGATAAGGTAAATAACAATCGTCAACCAAAAATAAGTTTACTCTATTTTTTGTAAAACGTTAAATTTTGAGTGTGTTTATTTTGAGCGTAGTCGAGGTCGATTATGATTTATTATTCGCTGGTTTTGTTATGTCGGGAATAATTTCTGACGGACGAACGGTGAACGTTTCGCGCGCGTTTGGCAGTGGGACAAAATTTGAGATTTTCGTTGAGACCGGGTCCCGTTGTTTCAATTCTACTTTAATTATAAAGGCATGACACAATGTGCCGGTTGTTCTGTGCAAATGTTGCGGTCCGATAAACAGCAGTTGTGCGGATGGCTCGCAGTCAATGGGCTGTTCAGGAATGATACGTTAATTTATGGATGCTTGCATAATAGGACCATCACTCTTCCGATATGCATATTCAAATTGCCAAATAATATCGTTTTAACAGTGATAGCATAGCCAAGATACTAAAATATAAAAACAAGTAAAAACAGGCGTGCTACAGAACGATTTTTAAAACTAAAATGTAAGTAAAACAAGATGCAAATTTGTGAAAAATTTGTAAAGACCGTATTTACTAAAAACATCAGATGGCTACTAATTTGATACGAATATGTAGAAACTTTTGTTTTATAGTGTATTCTATAATGTAACGTATTGCGATTGATTTGCGTTTTCAGCTTCGATTTTTATCTAATAAATGATGTAAACAAGATTTGATGGAAGCGGATATCACATTAATGAATCGTAAAAATCTTGGTTAAAACCTTTATTACATATAAATCTATAGAAGAGACTCGAAGAGAAGTGATTGAGGAGTGTGACACACTTTATTTAAATTTGTTCTGCAAGTAGTTTTATAAGGTCGAATAGTTATTCTCTGGAAAGTATGATAACTAGAGGCTGCTGATATTTTGTAAATAATAGTTTTTTAAGGATTTTTTGGTTTGACTACAATATGTTTACGTGCCACGATTGTTATCTTAATAAAAATATATATATTCGATAAACTTTTGGGTTCAGATATGAGACGATTCTACTCGCAAAACACGTAAAAGTTATGAAGGGTTTTCTTAGCTATTAGTTCACAGAATTGCAATACACAACATTAATTATAAAAGGTATGTAATTATACCTTAGTAATTAAAGTTAATATTGAAAAACAGTACCCCATAATAAATATAAGTTTCTCCAGAAGAGTGTAAAATTTCACGAAAAATATTAGTATATTACCTGCTTTTTTCTCTCAAAACTTTACTTCTTTAAGTACATGAATCAGACACACTTTATCACGTAGCATAGGCAAACTACCTATATAATTAATACAAGTAATGCACCTTTATCTATAATTTGATTTTTAAATTTTCGAGAAAACACAATTGAAAAATTTATTACTCCAGAGAATATGGAGTTTGTGATTGGAAAATGGAAATGAGTTTTGCATAGTATTATTTGTCCTGAAGGCGAATCCGGACTCATAGATTTCCTATTGCAAAAGGTTTTCGGAAAAAGTTAGATCAAAATGCAAAAAACGTGATTTTTACAAATTGATACCATTCACTATCCTGGAAACCTCACAGTAAATTTTGAGCTTTCTGCTTTACCTGAATTTCTGAAAGTTTTTGAAGCGATTCACTATGGATGCTGGTTTTGTAGAAACTAAACAACTACTTTAGCTAACAGCAACTAAAACCATTCAATTTTTGTAAAGTTGCTATATCGTTTTTCGCTTAGAATATTTTCCAGTTTTTAAAAAAAGAAACGCAAATTTGTGCATTTCTTTTGAGTTATTTTTTTTTTCATTGAAATATTGGAAATAATTGCAAATATCTGAAATGTTCAGATACCTGCACTCAAAAGCCTATGGATTATTTTTTCTATTAAGCTAATAACTGTTAAATTAAGTATTATTTCAAATATAAATGATATATAAAATGTATTCGTTTCCCAGGTCATGTAATATTTCGAAGGGAGACTGAAAACTGAAAACTGAGCTTCAGTTTTATATTTTTATATAGTGTTTTTTGTGTCTTATTTGTCTTCTCTCACATATGTCGCACATATGTGCCGTGCAGTAAAATTAAATGTGAATAGGTATATTATTATATATTGTTATCAGTATGCTTCTGATTTTGACAAAAATTCTTCCTTTTAGAGGCTCTCCCTTCAAAATATTACATGACCTGGGAAACGAATACATTTTATATATCATTTATATTTGAAATAATACTTAATTTAACAGTTATTAGTAAAGTTATGAATAATTTCTAAGGAAGCAACCAGACTTTTCCTGAGTAGGTGTATGTTTATAAAATCTTAACCGTTTCATCGAAATAATTCATGTGAAAAGCATTCTGAGGCAAAAAATGTTTGCAACCATTTACAAAAAATGGCGAAAATAACATTCAGAGTTGTGTAAGGCAAAATTATAGTAAATTTCAAATGATTTTGTAAAGAATTCCGCAAAGAAATTGTATTCTGATTCTCCGGTGTATGTTCGTACGTGGAACGGTATCTATGACATTGTTTCGTGATATTTAGATTCTCATGTCTGATTCCAAAATTTTATGTTTCTACGATTCTTAATTCCTGCGATAAATCTTTGTTTGTGTTTAAAAAATGTTACCTGAAAATGTAGTTTAAATATTCGTAAAAGTGCCGAAGATATGAGCGTGAGAAGTTGTGGGCCCAACGGTAATGGGAAAAAGCAAATTAGATTTTAGATCGTTTTATTTAGCATCTAGCATAGCATCTGCTGCTTGCATCGCCATTGCAATAATTACGTTAGAAGAAAATAGTTCCATTATATCGCATTATATCTAGATTACAGCAGCAAATTACAATGCTCTTGCATTTTGCTCATAAATTAAAGCATTTCGTAGAAACAAAACATAAATAATGACGAACTTCCGGTCTATCTACTCATTAGAAAATCATTATTTAAACAATACTAAATATACAGATTGTATGGAATAAGAAAATCTAGAATTACTGACATAAAGTCTTCTCTGGAGTCTGGAGATTATGTATATTAGTAATACAGAAAAAAATCTGTTCATAAATCCCAGAAAAAGTATAAAAACTTCTTTTATCAGTTTTAATTAATTGAATACACTCTTTTATTTCAAAAAAACAGTCTTCTTAATATTATTTGTTTCAGCAATACAATCAAAAATTAAAAACTTGTAACAATAGGCGCTGCTGCAATCGGTAAAGTTTGGCAGCCGCTGTGTTAAGTGTTAGGTTAACGACCCAAGAAAACCAGTATAATAAAGTGTTTACTTTTTATCTCGCTGCCGTTCTCACATGCACGATGCACTATTCCATGGAGGCTGGGCGCCGCTACACTCCGTACCAACTACAAAGAATGCACAAGTTACGTCTATGAATAGCCCACGTCGATTGTCATACGTCTTGAAGTCTTTAACGCGTAATTTCGTTCCTAGAGATAGTTTCGTGGTTACGTAAGGTGTGTAAGACTTCACAAATTCATGATTTAAGATTAAGAACGCCGTCGGTACGAGCAGGCGAAGCAAGACTATTATTATTGTGGAGGCTGAAAATAGAAAACCAGTTAACTTTTTTTTTCAATTTCGTGGAGCGTACGATCTAAAGATTCAAACTAAGGCTTCTGGGATAAGTTGAGCGATGAGGGTACAAGAAATTCCTTTGTTAACATCGTAGAGCTTTGTCAAGCATTTCAAATTATGCCAAAGGTGGGGTAAATGAAGATAAAGTGGAATTACAAATGCTAGTCTTAATGGTCGTGGAAAAGGTAATTATTATGTAAGAGAAAACGCCAGTCATCACACGATACTTGATAACTATCAATCTTCTAATCGATTATATGTGGTAAACTTTTCAAAGGAGTACCACTGCATAGTAGTGCAATGGATGTCTATTTTTGTAGACGAAGTAGTGGAAAACGTGGAAAAAAGGCGTCGAACACAAGGTCATCTGTTATTTGGGCCGATTATTTCTTAGAATAGAATAAGACAACAAAATACAACATATGCCAAAAGTATATTATGTCGATCATCTGGAAAGGTTTGTGAAGTCTTCTTATTGCAATTAGCACTGGTTGGCGTTTAAATTTAGAGAATGCCTTTGAGATCGTGTCCAATTGAGAAAATACTT
Organism: Melinopterus prodromus; assembly: GCA_964023965.1. Lineage (NCBI taxonomy): Eukaryota > Metazoa > Arthropoda > Insecta > Coleoptera > Scarabaeidae > Melinopterus > Melinopterus prodromus. The sequence goes on along the minus strand of OZ030390.1, from coordinate 15,388,224 downwards.
GATGACTTCAGTTATTTTCTGGCGATTCTGCAGCTGAATAGTTTATTTACAATGATACATTTTAACACAAAACACCAGGAGGCCTGGTTTTACCTGCTTACCATTTCACAGAATGGGCTTTTAAATGCTGTTGAACTTCATAGCTAAGCTTCAAGGTTACAGCTTTTATTACAGCCCATGTAAAGCAGTCCTACAATTCAAATTTTCGAAAAAAAATGTCTCAGAATGATTAAAATATATTCTGAGATATTCTGAACTGACAGTTTGAACCTTGAACTTCATATATAACGAGCAGTGACCAGAATTACCACGCGCCTGAGCAAAAAGTGTATAATACTTTGTTTTAATATTTATTGTTACGCAACTTTAATTTTAGGCTATTTAAAAAGTGACACTTGCCTAAATGACAGCGAAGACCTCTGGTTCTAGGTATATATCAAAAAAGAATTGGCATTATGATTTTCATTTGGGTTGCGTACACATGTATTATTTTACGTTTTGGTGATAGTGATCAAAATATAATTATTTAAAATCAAAAATAATACTCTACAAAAATATATATATTTTTTGAGACACAAAAATAATATTGATGGACATTTCTATTTCTGTTAAATGTAACTTTAATAGTAAAAAGAAGCTAGTGTGTAGAAATATTTATAAATGATAGGCTAGAGTAAATACTACTAAAATATTAAAAAATACACAATTTTTGTATTGAAACAGAAAAATTATGGTCAATTTTGTATGTTGTTTCGGTGCTTTACGTTTGAAGGACAGCAACTGAAAATTTTAGTTCCTCTCTTTAACAAAAATTCTCCCAGATATTGTAAACATATAAATACATTTTCATCCAGAAATAGATATATTGTTACCTATAATTCAAACAACTTATGTATATAAATTAAACAAAATTTCACCCCCTGGTAGGATAACCAATCAATGACCATCAAGGGCACACCTAAACGCTGAAATGGTGGCCCAGGCATAAAAATATTAATTATTTACTTATAGTTAGTAAGACAAATTTGAAGGTTGAAGAAGATAGTAAGCGAATTTTCTAATAAAAGAAACTATTTCTTTAGTCAGATTCCGTTACAGATTTTTAAAACACAAACAAAAATATGACAAATATCTCTTAAACCTTTTTACATATAATCACTGTAATCTTGATTGCGTTTTAAGATTGACAATTATGAAAAGATAAAAACCAAAATAATTAAATTGGTACGTTTAGTTTTGTTCGCACAGATTTGCTTTTACTGAATATTTCAACAAGATTTGCGAAAAAATAATACATTGGACAAAAAAATATGCATTGCTGGGCTTTGATGTAAGATAACGATAGGATAACGAGTTATTTTAGCCAATTTGTCTTCATGGAGTTTAAATTGAAAACAAATTTCAATTATGTGAATTTTAACCATTCTTACCATGCTTACGAGGTGCAAAGAATCTCTCATGCACCTGCGAGTTTTATTGTATTTGCGCGTGCCTTTTCTACCAAATCATCGTATTATGTTATAGTTATTCAGGTAATTTATTCTTGTAGTTGATCTAAAAGCTAATCTAAAAGTAATAATTATATTAAAATTATTGTGAAATTGGTATTGCACTACATAAGCAAGAAATTTACATTTTTCTTTGTAAGAAGATCAATAATTTGACTATGACACTAACATAATTAAATCGGAACTCAAAAATGTTATTTTAAAATACAATAATAGTATTATAATATATTAATACTGTGCAATAATATGAACAATCGGGATTGTCCCCCTAAAGGGGGACGTCTGGTCATCTTAGGTATACATTAGGGTGTATGAAAAACAAATTCGGATCATATTTTTCAAATTTTCATATTTTGTTTGTGTCTTTATTTGGTTTCACATTACTGGCGAGATATATGCGTAATATAACAATTTTTCCCTGAATTTATAATCTATAATACTAAAAAGGTATAACCTACTAGTTAGCTTGTATACTTGTATATCGGACAATGTTGAGAAACTCATCTGGAAAATATACTATAATATATATTCTCTTTTAAGAAAAATAAACTAGAAAGGATTTTCACTAAACTGCAGAACTTTTTAAATTAAAACATAGTTGTATGACAGAAAAAAAGAGTTTTGATTGGATGCAGGACTTATCCGCCTAGAATGGCTTAAATAACATAAAATGTCTTTAATTGTATTGTACAGTAAGTTATAAATTACCAAAGATGGTAATTAATTACTTACAGACAATGTGAACAATATTTCAAATAATTTTTTTTCATGTAGGTTATTAACTATGTTAGATACTATCTTTATTGGTTCAATCATTTAAAAACGATTATTTCGATAGTACATAATGCCATCATTCAAACGAACAAGACAACATAATCAAATCAAACACAAACATTGACGTGCACTTCGAGATCACCTCCAGGATTTCTCTCCATACCACTACCTGTTCGCTGCATACCTGGCAGGCATCGCATAAACTATGCTGCCTATTTCCGAATTGGAATTCTCGCACACTCATCGACCTCTCTAGACCCATAAGTCTGCTTCTTTTTTTCTACTCTTCTGGTCATAGTCCGCATTTGCCGGTTAGATGCGAAAGGAAACTTTAAAAATAGTAACACTGTGGCACACTTCTATCACGTCTCGCGAAGTTTTAACAGAGTTATTGCCTCCTGAATGGTTATTAAGACGTTGATATTTTAACTCTTCCGCCGTTTCGCGATTGCTTATATTAGTGCAATCGTCGGAGTGTGAATGACATTTAAAAATACTCTGAATTCATCTTTGAGAGATAAATCTGAAATCTGGAAAACGTTTTTTCGATGAGGGTTGTCTAAAAGCTAAGGATTATAAAACTTTTACGCAAAATAATAACTATATAAATAATAATGTTTTGACTTTTTTTTATAAGATTTGTATTTACTTCTTGATGGCACTATGAATTAAATTTTGCTATAGACTGAACGGTCTAAATGATTTCTCTCATGACGTTTACATTATGTTATTATGGAATCTGCCGGGTTTTCACGTTTTTCTGGTATGCAACTATAAATTATGCTGATCAGCAGGGCTGAAAGTTTGTTCAAGAAACCCTTGGGAATGCTTTGATATGCCAGACGACAGAAGATTGTAATAAATTCAGAAATATTCGTAAATTACGACAAACTTTCAATTCAATGCCAATATTAGGATAGGGCACTAGAACTCGTGTCATTGAATCTACTGATTTGGCGCTGTAAAGTGATTCAAGGTAAGACAAAATAAAATTTAATATTGTAATAAAAGGACATCGTTGTGCTACCCCACTACACACTTATACACACACTTCGGTTTCCTTAATTCCTTTTATTAATCTACCGTAATATATAACACCACTTTATACTATACTAATATAACAATTTAACTTCAATAACTGTAAACACTAAGACACATCTGCACGGTATCGCTCCGTGATAACAACTCCCGACCCTGTCGATTCATCCTGTTATCATGACTCAGATATCGATGCGTTCGTCACTATTAAGCGGTCTCCACAATCGTTAAGTTTCTGTTTCACAAACGAATATTATCGATAATATCAGAATATTCTATAATATTGAGGTCTGCTTTTTTAAATGATAATTACTTCAGGGGCGTATTAGGAAAATCAAAATAAGCATACAATTCCCAAATTAACTGGTTTGAGTTATTGCTTTGCTTTCGAGTTGATTAAATAGCGTAAACAGATTTGAATGCCGGTCTATATATCTGTATGTCTGTCTGATGAATTCAGTCGTATGTATCATAAGAAAGGATTCTCGAAATATTAAATTTTTTTTTATAAAGATGCGCTTGAATAATTTTGCCCTCCATATTTCAAATTTTACGTAAATTTTACAGGACAACTGTTAGTATGTTTCCAATAGCTATAGTTTTCTAGATACAACATAATTTGTCAACTGCGCTGTGAATTATTATGTTTACAAATTGTATGATGATCAGAAAGTATTTTTATAAACATAACATCAAACTTTGTTTTAAATTACCAACAAAATCTCTACGTTAAAATATATTCAAATAATAGTGAACCTGGCCATACTCAAACGTTGTAATGTGTATACGTTTGTTGATATGATACCATAACAACTGTACTGAGGTGTCGCTCTCTATTTCATAGAGATCACTCGTGCTGCATTAAAACTAGTTAGCCAGGATTTGACAGATATTTTTGTTCTATTGATAGTATTGTTAAACATTGAGAGCTTGACACTGCTGTATAGTATGATAAAGTAATGTGTCTGGCCACGTCAGATTCCTATGCTCACGATAGTACTCTCCTATTGTTCAAACATGGTAAGTTTATTGGCGAACAGCACTTTCTGCCACTAACCATGCTCAGTCTAAACGGTGCTTTCGTGATTAATGACAGAAGAATGTCACACCAAGAAAATCTTCTTACTTTATAGAATGAATAATAATTTATGTCTACGACATTTGGTGGTAAAATTAATAGTTTAGCTGCATGAGCAAATTGTATTTGCTTTTAGATCGGTCGTGTCTGCATCTTAGTTAGCCAAGATTTGACAAGCAGTTTCATTCTAATGTCAGTAGGTAGTGTCAAACGCTGATGTTTTGACAATACCAAGAGAAAAGAGTAAAAATGTCTTTTAAGAAAGTCTCATATATGTTTGTTTGTGACCTTTGTATGTTGTTTAGTAGGACACGAAACATGTAGCGATTGCTAAAATAAAACAAATATAAGGAATCTGACCACTTTTTATGGTAAAAAAATATCCGTAAAATCCTGGCTAACTAGCTTTATTTTGATGCACATACGACCGATCTCGATCAAATAGAATCCCATTTACTATTAATTTTATAAATAGTATGTTAAAGTCATGTGCATGGCCACAGGTAAGCTCAAGGAGTTTGCTAAAAATTGCGAAGCCTGACAAAGATGACATTACGAAGAACGGTTAACAGTATAAGGACACAATCCGGAGATACGGAGGAGTATGAGATAAACAAGGGTGTCAGACAGGGAGATGCGTTGTCCGCAAAATTATTCAATCTAGCATTGGAGGACGTAACCAGAAAAATAAATAGAGGAACACTAAGAACACGAGGTGGTCAAATAATAGCTTATGCGGATGATGTGGTGCTAATATCAAAAAAACAGAAAAATAATGGAGCGAATGCTGACTGAGAAGGTGGCAGAGGGACAATGTATGGGACTTAAGATAAATGAAGAAAAAACAAAGATAATGAGATACGGCAGATCACTGGAACATAGAGGTAGGATGCTAAAGATCGGCGAGCACCAATTTAAGGAGGTAGCCAAATTTATTTACCTTGGAGTGACGATTTCAAAGGGAACCGGGAATAACAGAAAAAATGATGTCGGTTAATAGGATTTTTCATACTAAAGAAAAGTTACTGATAAGTACGATTTTGACAAAAATGAGTTTGTACAAAACAATAATAAGACCAACATGTATGGTGTCAGTATGGTGCCGAGACAACGACGATGACGAAGAGAAACGACGAATATTGGAGAGGAAAATATTGAGGATAATACTGGGACCATTGAAAGTATCGAAAGGCGTGTACATGAGAAGAACGAATGACGAACTAAACTAGGAGACTGAGGAAGACATTGTAAGAAAAATAAAGCAACAAAGAGTTAAATGGTTGGGACACGTGTGGAGAGCCGAAGCGAGGACGACAGTGTATACAATGCTGGAGTGGCAACCGGGACGAGAAAGAAGAAGAGGCACGCCCAGATCGACATGGATGTCTTATGAGATGTCTTTAGCCACAGTACAATACAATGTTTAAAACACATGTTCGTTGTCATCCCCATAAAATAATTGAAGACATTTAATATCACCCAATGCCAGAATTCCATTTAATTCACGTCGAAAATGTTGAGTGTATGTATTAAAAAAATACATGTCCGTCTATTGTAATTACGGTTAAAGTTATCTATCGGTGTTCGTTATCACTTTTTGCCAATCAAGGAGCGACCGAATAATTCATGAGAAAAACACCTACTTATTTTTAGATTTTAGAAACGAATTAAATAAAAATTTTAAATCGTATCGGTATCATAAGTTAACCAAAAATGTGGCAAATGAAAAGCAAACGTAAATTTAAGAATTTAGATGTTCTGGTTAAATACTAAAAAAAAAAAATAAAAAGTAGAAAAGGAATTGGATTTTAGTTAATACAAATTTTATATTTGCATTCATATCCCTTCGTATATTGTTATCTTTCGATTATTGTTACCAATACCACATTATGTTTCGGTTCTTCATATTCTTCTTAAACGAGATAGTCCACTGACGCGCTTGCTCAGATAGCTGAAAACCGTCAAGCCACGCCACTTCGGTGTGCGATATCCCTAAAATACGGCCATGAAGTGTCATCCAATATGTGTCATCTGTAGTATAGTGCTATGAAAAAAAAAATTTAAGTCAGGCAGCATACCAGCATTTGAATGATTTGAATCGTTTAAAAATTCACATGATAGATAGCCAAGAAACTATTGCATCCTTGAAGCCCCATCAAGCTACTTCTTCACCGATACGCAGAACTACTAAAATAAGATGAGTTACATGGTTACAACAAAATAACCCATTAATCAACAATTATTCCTGAAAAGTTCAAGTAATACTTCTTCTTGACTACGTCGTCCTTCATCGACCGTAACAAGTGTGCATCGTCTTCGTTTCGGAGGCCATCGAACGTTCCAGCTGGCGCAGCTGTTGGGTGTTTGCTCTCTCTGATCCAACTTGAACTTGGAGTAACTTGGAGTGTGGTTGGCAACCTTGAAGTTGTGCCATCGACCAATTTTCTCGTGAACGCGAGCAGATCAACCTTATAAGCTCCTCACCGAATTTCGTTTCGGACAATTAAACGCTAACTGCTATTATGAAATCGCCCGTAGGAAATTAGTTCGAATTAAGAGCGTCGCTTGAGTGTGGAGGGCTATTTGTTATAGGAAAAAGAAATTGGGGAGACACGAGGCGACGACATTAGGTGAGGATACGCCTCATTGAACGGGACTAATTGGATTCAGTTCTTTGTCGTTTGTCGTTTGTCGTAGCAGCGCATTACGAACGAGTCGTTACAGAGCAGTTGAAAACAACTGGAGTAATCGTAATCGCAGCATGGAGAGTCTTCTCTGTGCGCCACAAGAAATAAAAGTTTTTTACTGTTTAATACGTGTGCTTTAAAAATGTATTTACGTTGATAAGAAAAAGAGAACATAACACTGCAAAGTCCATATTCTGACGTATGTGTAATAGTTCGTCGGTTGGGTAAAATCTGGTTATGAAGTAACCATAATTTTAGTTTTTAAGAACTTTATCTAAGTACCACAAACTTAACCATTATGAAATTTCTCTCAAGTTCTTGTAATAGGACCAATGCAGTATTGTATCAGACAAAGCTCATCACCCTTACCATAATAATCACTAATTGAACTCAATAAAAAATGTAGCCATAATTTCTACCATTAAATTGTAGCTGGTTTGCTCACAACAAATATTAATTTACAAATAAAACAAAAGAATTAAAACAATGAACTTAAACTCTAAATCTACCAAATTTTTTGAGGAGCTGCCACATTATGATCGGCTTACCATTTACAAAAGCACACACAGCAAGCGGGATACTTGCGACTGGTTTGTTTTTACATCTCAAACCACTCTGTATCTCTTCTGAATGCCAACGAATCTACGCCTCACCTATTTATTAAAACTTCCCCCTCCTTGACTTCATATTAGGAGAAAACGACCACACGCCAAGTTAAATGAAATGTGTAGATGGCAAGCCAGTTGCCCTAATAGCATAAATATCTCGCTCAGCAGTATATTATACAGATTATGACAAAAGTCATAAATCTATTATCAAAGAAAGCCCCTAAATGGTAAATCGCCAAGACTATGGTATAAATTATGTATATCCGATAAGAATGTCTCTCACAGACCAACGGGCGATAATGTTGATAAAAAATATAAACAGAGTAATAGTAAACATCACATTCCTCCCCCGTTAAATAAAATAATTATTAATAAAAAATAATGCCAATTATTACATATGCATGAATACACATTTTTCGTGTTAACTCGTTTCATCACAACAATTTTGGGAAAAGTATAATTAAACTGCGAAAAGTCATGGAAAGTCGTTGGTGAACATTGGTCTAAATAACGTTCGAATATTAATGGACGGCTTTTCTCTTATTCTACAGAGTTAAACTGTTCATTTCTGAGATTTATGTATCCAAACAAACCCTATCTCTGTACCAACGCATTTAGAATTTCCCACTAAACACACAAATCTATGTTGAGGTCGTGCTGGTGCAAATCCTCATTACATTACTCCTCATGCGCTAGCAAGCAAAATAATAAGCATTCAGCGGAAAATTAGCCTGTGCACTCTCGTATATCTATACGTATATCCAGGCCCGGCTCAGAGCTCCTGTTCTAAGTCTCCAGACCGAAGCCTAAATTTCAAGTCAAACTTTATTCTAAAATATTAAATAGGAAAAAAACTAATTTGAATGGAGAATTTTTTGTTTGTGGATTAGAGTAAATAGTAATATTTAACATATTTATACACAATTTAATATTTTAAGAGTAAATACTTATTTTAATTTTTTATGTCAGCTAAATACTTGATATTACAATTTTTCCTCAATTGAAGAAAATTCATTATCCTGGGGATATATTGATTTTCGTAATAGCATAATAGCAACATCCAATGAGAAGTAGTAGCAATAGCAGTAGTGCTCATAAAACACTGAAACATAGAAAACTGAAGTCTACAATAAGATTAGTGGTGGTAATGTAATAAATAAATAATTTAACAGGTGGCTGAAATTGGTATAAAGTAGTTAACTTAAGATTCAAAAATTTTTAAATTATTGTAAAGTGAACGTGAATAAAGGTTTTTGTTGAAAGTCTAGTTGATCATTGAGTAGCGTGATATCGTGGTTTCTTCTATGTTTTTCTATTTCAAGTTGTTCCAATAAATCCAATTTGTAGTTTTTATTACAGTTGTGAAGTAGTGTAAGTTCATTGTATTTCATACAATGGCCTGTTGAAATTGTATGCTGATAAATATTAGAAGAAGTTTTATACTTATGTTCTGCCATTCGTTTTGCCAACTTCCTTCCGGTTTGACCAGCATAAACAGCATCACAATTAGAGCATTCGACTGACTGAGAAAATCATGGAGATTGTCACATGTCACATTACTGCGTACCACTACTATAATCGCTAGCGTTTTATACAGAGGAAATCGAATGGTGATTTGTTGTCTACAAAAATTCAGATACTGTAATGAACTTCAAAATTAAATGGTGGGAATAAATGAAGTTTAGTAAGAGAGTATTTGAGAACTGTCTCAAACTTTGGTCCCAAACTAGCAATTCGATTCTCCTTGTAAGTATTGAACATAAAAATACATGCTAGAAATTTGATCCATTGTTATATTGGTCCATTGGTTCTTCATGTAAGTATTCAAAGAAGCATTTCTGTTTCTATGAAAATGTCTAAAGGTGACAAAATCTTCTTATTCAATAGAAGCTGATTGTGTTTGAGGTCTGTCAAGAAAAAATGTCAAAACAGCTAAGAATTATGGGAAACCAAAATGTTAACAGGCACAATCCACATTGCTTGAAAAAAGACATAAAAAAGGTTAAAATAGCAATACATAACTTGCAAATAAGTACGAAAAAATTGATAAGTGATTGTCAAGCACGACAATTCGCTGGTTGTCGGTAAATTTAATTTAACTTATATCTAATCTTACAAAACAAACCATTATTTTATCGAAACAAAATATTTACAGGCTCCATAGAACCGTCTGCCGGTCCTGCATTTACCCAGCATACAGGAGCAGGTGTGTTTTCAGTTTGCAAGGTGGATTACATCGCGTATCGGCAACAACAAAAAAGAAGTAGAAAACAACGAAGAAACGGGCATGGCTACTTGCCACGTAGGTTGTAAAAAGAACCGATTGGTAACAGAGAAGAATGACGGCTTGATGCCATTGCACCAGCCAACACATATGAGCGAAGCATATGAACTGAGGTCTTTCGCTCGCTCCACATAGCTTTGTCTTTCTTTCTCAGCTGATGGTTCTTTTAAACTTCTCTTCCCTTGGCTGGTTTCAAGGTTTTGAACTTTTACGGTAGCTTATGTATTCCTCTCTCAACTCCGTGTAATTTTAGACGAGAAAGTGTGTGGATGTCCTTACTGTTATATGGAGCAGCATTGGCAATATTGAAGGAACGTGAAATTTACTTTGAATTTTTAAAATTTACTGTTAATTCACCAACCCTATCATTAATATTCATTAATATCAGCTGACTGCTCTATTTTTTTGTACTTGCATTTGTATTGTATTTTCAAATTTCATATTAGCAAAATTTGACTTTATTACTTTATCATACGCAGTATGTAAAGTATTGTAATCATGCCGAAAAAAATTTTCGTGATTTTAGCGGAAATAGGTCTTTATGGGTCCCCTGAACATTTTTGACCAAGGTCCAAAAAAATGTCTGTGTGTGTGTGTGTATGTATGTCTGTGTGTGTGTAAACGATTTTTGTGGCGACGATTCCGGAGAAACTACTAAAGGTATCGGGACGAAAGTTCATATTTAGAAGTTTTGTTACCAAACTTAGAGCTGAAAAGCTTTTGGTTCAAAAGGGTCCAAAGGAACCGGCCATTTACTCTTAGCATTTTTCAATGATTTTGCAAATGAGCCGCCATTTCTATAATTTCATCAAAATAGATAAATAATAAATCAAAGTAGAGGAAATTTTGTATAATTTTTGTTTATAAAATTTCTTGGTAAAATTAATAGTTTAGCTGCAGGCGCAAATTCTATTTGATCGAAATCGTGTCTGCATCAATACTAGGTAGCCAAGATATTTTGATGCTTTTGACAGTATTTGGAACGTCAGCGTTTGCGAAACGTCAATTCAACACGCAAATGCATGGAGAATTGCCATGAGGAGCTAGGTGAAACAATATTGAAAAGCAATATTTCGAGTGCGGATAGCAATGTTATGTTTTCGCGAATAAATACAAGAAAGATTGTAAGACGGTAAGTTAACCTTAAAACTTATTTGGAATATTGAGCATAATTCTTTATGAACTTTTGTAGTTAGCACTGAAGACGGCGTAAAACTCGAAAATATAGTATACTGGAAGCCAATATAATATATTAATCATCAGAACCAGAACCTTTTTACTTTATCATCCGTAGTATGACAACACTTCATATTTAGAAGCTTTCTGTTGAACCAAGGGTCCAAAGGAACTGGAGGTTTAGGTTTAGCATTTTTGAAAGATATTGCAAATAAGCCGCTATATCTGGAATTTCGTCGAAATTGTTAAATAATAAATTAAAGTAGAGGAAATCTGAATAATTTATGACTATGACATTTTTTGGTAAAATTAATAGTTTAGCTACATGAGCAAATTCTATTTCATCGAGATCGCTCGTACTGCATATAAACTAGTTAGCCAGGATTTGTCAGATATTGTGATTCTAATGACAGTAGGTAGTGTCAAATGCTGATGTTTTGACTTGCTGTAAATATAATCAAAATATCTCTAGTCTAGTTCTAGTAGTTTTATTTTAATGCAGACATGGCCGATCTCGATCAAATAGAATCTCATGCGGCTACACTATTAATTTAATATATGGTATGATAAAGTCATGTGCCTGGCCACATCAGATTTTTTTTGTTTAAAACTAAGACTAAGTGTAGTATTTTTGTGTCTTGCATTTGTATGTAATGTCTAAGTTATCGTCATTTTTAAACTTTAAATCTTTACATTTAATGGCGTTCTGAGGTGTCAATTGAATAAAACAACTGAAACTGCTAAAAGCCTTAGGTGAAACGATCGTATAGAGAAAGATAAATCTTTACTTCACTTGTTGTTTGTTTATTTATTGCTTTGTTTAGTTACTGTTTGTTTAATGTAATCAATATTTTACTTCTCAGTATCCAATCGAGTTAAAATTTTGTATGTGGACAGATTTCCGGTGACAAAACATGAATCAATAAACAAAATTGGAAAATGTATGAAATAAACGTATCATCTAATTAATTGTTTATATATCTAGCTTATGTTTCTGGATCTACCTCAAGAACGCAGAACCGATTTACTTTTTTCCTGGTACGCGAATGGGGCTTATTATTCCCTTTAAAATATATTGTTTTGCAGATCAAAATTAATTTGCGAATATTTTTTTCTGAGTACCCTGTAATTAAAAGTAAATTCAAAGGAAAAATGATGAAATAATATAAAACAAATAAAATAGATGTCCAAACATATTCCGTGTTAGGAATATCGTACCTAAATGAAGAAGATTTAAGAATAATATAAGACATTTGTGAATTGCCAAGTCAATCATTTATATAAATAACCTTCAATAGAAGAAACATGAGAACAGAAATTCTAGGGTGAAAAAATCGTTTATTGGGAATTACGCTTTATGTTTTGCAGATACCGTCTTACACCCAACGATTAGACAGCTTCACAGCAAAAAAGAAAAACAACGATTACATTATTAACTGTCAGTTTGAAAAGCACTAGGTAATCTATTCGTTAAATTATATTGAAAAAAATCTGATGTGGCCAGACACAGTACTTTATCAGCGGTGTCAAACTGTGTCAAACTCTGATCTTTTGACAATAGTGTCAATAGTATCAAAATATCTGTCAAATCCTGGCTAATTAATTGGAATGTAGACACGACCGATCTGGATCAAATAGAATTTGATCTTACAGCAAAACTATTGATTTTATCAAAAAATGTCAGAGAAATAAATTAAATAAAATTTCCTCTACTTTGATTTCTTATTTAACTATTTTGATGAAATTACACAATCTGCGGATCATTTGCAAAATCGTTGAAAAATGCTAAGAGTAAACATCCAATCCTTTTGGACCCTTTTGAACAAAAAAGTTTTCAGCTCTAAGTGTGTTCATGCAACTTTTAAATATGAAGTTTCGTCCCGATACCTTTGGTATTTTCTCTGAAATCGTCGCCTGAAAAACGGGTACATACACACACAACAACATGCACACAACACACAAAGAATTTTTTTCTACCTTGGTCATAAATGTTCAAGCACATATTCGCGCTATAATCTTAAAACTTTCTTTCGACACGATTACAATACTTTGTCATACTTACTACGTATGTAGTATGAAAAGTTTTTAATTATCCTCTTAAAAATATGAAATGCTCTGGAGTACGATACGGTAACTACTTATTTTGTCTAAATTTTATCGCTAAGTAGTTTTTATGACATTAAAACTGCTTTATTTAAGACTGAAAATCAACAATCCACAGTCCACAGCAAACAAATTAAAAAAATATTCATCCTTTCTATGCATTTCAACTATTTAATCGGCGTACATACATTTTTCATGAAATTTTGACTGAGGATTAGAAACATTTTTTTTTATTCCAGAGTACTAATCCTGTTTCCAAAGCGTTAGATATCTTTATCTAGTTTTTCATACCCAATTAATCAATTTATTTGTTTAAAATGTACATTTGATATATTTGATATAATATTCAATATAAGTGTAGCTGATGTGAAAATGATTTTTTTTAATATCTTTTCTGTTGGTCATCAACATAGTGTATGGCATGGAATCACAATTTTCTAAGTTTTCAAGAAGGGCTACGTCAATATTTTATATCACCAGCACAACGTTTTCAATACACCTTGTATAATTATACACATTCACATTCTTATTTCTCTTATTGCACATTCACTGCATTAATAACGGCATTAATAAAACATTCCACCAAGCGAGAACCAATACTAAAACATCTTGCCATAAATTTCAAAACCATGCTCGCCTAACTACCCGGCGATCGCATATCTAAAATTTTTCAGTATTCCAAACACAATAACCGCACACACCCATATCAATAAATTTTAGTATTCATAGTCTCCACCTTGTTCTGTAAAGCGGAAACGCGACCGAGAGCGTTCTCCTGCTGCTGCCGGTACACCACGCACCACAGGAAGTTACAAGCCCTAGCGTTGTATCATTATCATACCGAGGCAATAGAAAATTATATGTACACGACGATACTATCTATAATAGAATTATGGAAGCCCTCGGCCTTGAAAGATGTCAATGACGTGATGGGCATTTATTCTTCACCGGTGAAACGCCGCTAACTGGTTAGCTAATTGAATAATCAACCGTTTCTTCTTGGATTGTGTCTACAAACGCAGCACGTCGTCGTGGTCGTTGGGTTTGAATAGAAAACGTGATTCTTGGTATTGGTGACGATTGTTTAATTTGGTTCGATATGCTAACTGAATGGTGATCTCATCGGATATGCTATTTGGATGTGCAACTATACACTCTATAAAAAGACTTTATAGTGACATGCTTTATAAATTGAATAAAATTAAATGTGTTAATATAAAATAGGCATATCCGAAAGTGGTATTTGTTAACATCTATTATTAACAACTATTATTATCTTTGTTTTACTGCATTTTAGTTTTAAATCCTGATGGAGTTATTTTCGAGAGCATGATGCAATTTGTCCTATTTTTAGTGTGCTTGTTTTAAAAATTATTTGTTTGTCTCGGTGGTTATTTATTTTTGTTTAGTTTAATATTTACTTTGGGATGTGGTATCGTTGTTTTTTTTTTTTTAAGTAACTATAATTTATAGGTTGATGTATTGACGTAATGGTCACTATTTATTAGAAATGTTTGTATGGTCTATACATAGGCCTACAGTTAAGTGTGCTTTCACTAACTGGATTTTTGGAGAAATGTAAACACTTGTTTTGTTTTTCTTAATTTTAAAGGCGACTACAAAGTTTTACGTCCGTATCATAAAAGCTTCTGTTTTTCTGGTATATGGATGCATAATCTTAAAATATCCCCACGTATTTGACCCCGTTAACTGTTTTTTAAGGAAAAGCATGGATTTCTATGTTTTGAAGATCTTAAATACCTGTTTCATATAAATATTACTTATCCCCATTTGTTTCTCAAACAAAATACCAGTTTTTACACTTTCTATATTTTAGTTTATAAACAATAAGCCAGAAATGGTAAAATAGGAATCTAAACACCAATTTTCAATAAAACTCACTTCAATAAAAAAATGATTCCCTTTTTCCACCCCTTTAACATCAGACAGACGAAATCTAATTTTTAGGTTCCGCAATATCTTCGATTTTTAAAGTATACCTGTTACTGTAAAAGCCCGAAATATGGTCAAGCCTAGCCTTAACGCCTTAATCCTAGGTTTGACTAATATGAATTGTTTAAATGATTGAATTCCAAGCTAAAAAGCCTCCACATTACAATATTATGTATGACACCAAGTGGAGGAAGTTGATATTTTGGTTGGCTGTGATAACAACAAGTTTATATCTTTTCAAAAATAGGTAATTAGATGCTGTAGTCCTATTCATGAATGCAAAATCTTTTGCTCAGAGGTGAAGAACCCCTAAATAACGATGTTGTACTTATGTGTGGTTCAAGTGAACAATACTTTGTTCTGCTTTAGCAAAATGTTATAACTTTTCTAAATGTTGTTCATTAATGGGGGTTAAATCCTTTGGTAGTCGATTTCGGAACATTTTGTAAATACATGGTATGATTGTTACCATACACAATTTAATAATCTAACAAATGTGAATATTTATAAAAAATAACAAACAATGTTTTAGGTGTAAAGGTTCCAGTGCTTTAAATTTTGAACGAGATGGCGCACTATTACTGTATTATTTAACACCAATAGTAACAGCAATATAGTTCAGCAAAATAAAATTTGTGGAATGCTCCATTTGTTTTAATTTATTTGATCAAAGAAGATATTATAATATTAAATGTACATTCAGCAAAAAATACAAGCGTTTCAATGATTAATAACACTTATTCCAGTTTTTCTTTTGTCACAAAATGTTATATGAACATTTCAAAGCAGCTTTTGTTTGTAGATGACGAACCGGGAACGTCTCCATCACGTCTTAGATTTGCGTTACGCAGACTTCTTGGTTTGGAATCTATGAAAACAAAATTGAAATGATATCTCACATCTCTTGCGACAAAATGAGTGTCACCATCACGTCTTATCTGTGCATAGTAATTTTTGCTGTTCTGTGTTGAAATATATGCATTATTTGGTATTCAAATTCAATTTTGTGGGAACGTCCCAATTGTTGATAATTTTGGTACCTATATCTGATGTTCGGATTATATGAAAGACGAATAACACAAGAAAACACTTGAAAGCAGAAAAAAATAACACAAAAAAAATTAAATGCTATGAAAAGCCACCAAGGGCGCGGATGAGGTGTTGGCTTATTTTCAAAATTAGGTAGGTAATTCTTGTCCCGGTCTGAAATTTCATAATTATAGTAAGCCTAGCTGCAGCTATAAGTAGGTTCTTTTTATCATGGGAATCGTCCGTTTAATATTCAACGACAACACAGCTCCACGATTAATGTGCTTCAACTTTAATTCATTTGTGCAATTACTCTTAACTACTGTCAATTTCATAAAATATAGCGCACGCCTTGCCAAATGAAAACAATTGGTCGCTGCGCTGTGTCAGCTTATTACCATAACTTCTTTCGCGATTCTTTAAAACCGAATTAAATTCAGCTTCATGATGTTTTAAACAATGGCATTATGTTTAATATTTTCTAAAATAGTCTACATACTTCCAGTAAGCAAACCAAAATAGGTACTCTTCCAGTAAGCAAAATCCTTCCATTTTAAGAAGGAGTAGTATCAGTTTAATATTTATTGTTCAATATTTCAAACTTATACGAACAATTAATTTTCTCCCACCTTCTTCAATATAAACAGACGCAATCATAGACAACGACAACCGCAGTGTGATTTTTTTGCCAATGCATTTTCTAGTGAAGCAACCGCGTTCAATTTACATTTAGTGCCATTCTATGCCGCTTGCGTACCCTGCCTAACCTATACCTACCAATTTACTATTCATTGCACTTTCATCACTGCAGCAGAAATTCTCTTGCTCAATCCACTCTCAACGCGGTCGTGCAGTCTGTGGCTAAGATATTAAATAATTATACGGTGCTGCGACTTCGGTACACATAAGAACCTCAAGGTCTCCTATACCCTGTGTATACCTGCGGCGGTCCAGGTAAAAAACGACTTCTTCTAGACGAAAAAGTAATTATTAACAATAGCTTGACGATAGAGGAGAATGCATAAAAATGTTAGATAGGTATAATCGTGGCCGTGAAGGATATTCGAAGTTCAGACTTTTAATAAAAACACAATAGCAATGATAATGGTTTGGATTTTTCTCACCACCATTGGGTTTAAATGACCCTAAGAAAGCAAAAGATGCACTTGTGCATCTTGTGGATGGTGACGAGTTAATGACGCAGGTAATATTAACAGACATTCGCATGTATCAATAAGTGAATAAAACGATACTGTAAATGAAGAAGAAATTGACACATTTGGTAATTGTCGAACAATTTGTTTATTAGTTGTACATTGTTCAACAATGATGAGTATATTTGGGAGAATGTTTCCAGGGTTAAAAATTCAAAATAGTACTCTTCAAATGCTCTTAGTAGATCAGTGCCCCGATTCGAGAGGATGTTAGGGGTTTTAAGATTAAACATGGAAAAGAATTATAAAATAAATACCATTGTTTACTATTGATTTTTACTCTATACTTTTTATTCTCCTCCTCATAGTTTTCGAGAAATATGATTTCTTCGTATGGTGAATAAGTATATTACCTGCGCCAGCTCGTGCCCTAGAATCTTAATCTTAAGGTGGGATTCGAAATGATAGGCAACCAAATATAAACTTTGAGTCCAGTATTTCCTGGTATTTCACCGAAATGATTAGGTATTTCTATTCAAATTATGCGTCGAACAGAACTTTAAACCTTTGCCGATAATACAAAAAATCTGATGTGGCCAGGCACATGACTTTATCATACAAAATATAAAATTTAATAGTTTAGCTGCATGAGAATCTATTCTATAGAGATAAATCGTAGGTATTGTCAAAGCATCAGCATTTGACACTACCTACACTACGTCATTAGAATAATAGTTATTTATGTCACAAATGCCGAAAGTACGGAATAGCGCGACGAGCGGTGATACGGCGCCTCACTGAAGGCGGAGTGTCGCCGTCGCATATAAGCGAGTAGCGCTATGTAGTTTTTGGCAGGAGCGACATCAACGTTTATTGTGTTGCTTTTTAAGAAATACGTATTTAAAAAAAATAAATGATTTCTGTATAGTAAATGCTAGGTTGGTACCACTTTGACGAAAGGTGCGTTCCGATTGGTAGGTAATGGTAGCTAATGGCGGTGGTAGAATACGAAATTATAGTATTTCTTACATATCGTGATAATGACACATATTAGTTTGCATGTACATAAACATGAGTCACTAGCAATTTTCTATTGGAAATACTATAACGGCGTCTGCTACCACTGCCATTATCACTAATGAAAACGCACCTTAAAAAGGTAATTCAAATTCTGACAGATTTATATTTGTTCATGACACATCCCTACCAACATACTAAAATAAAACTACACTCATCGCTTTACTTTATTTATAATTTTCTCAATGTATCATTTTTAGAATTAGATATAAAGACGGGTTGATATTTCTTATCAACAAACAATCAAATTGGTGATCTTATTTTATTTGAAATTTGTATTTTATAATTTTGCGCACTACAGCGGCACGTTCCATAGTGGTTCTCCAACTTCTGATGAGATCAGCTGTTTTCGAATGTGACAACACAAAAAAATATTTGTCAAAATCCTGGCTACTATGTAATTTCATATCAATGCAGATGCGACCGATCTCGATCAAATAGAATTTGCTCTTGAAGGTAAACTATTAATTTTACCAAAAAATGTTATAGGCATAAATTATTCAAAATTTCCTCTACTTTAATTTATTAATTAACTATTTTGTCGAAATTACAGAAATGGCGGCTCATTTCCAAAATCCTTGAAAAAGGCTTAGAATAAACTAAAAAGTTAAACTATTAATTTTACCAAAAAATGTCATAGGCATAAATTATTCAAAATTTCCTCTGCTTTAATTTATTATTTAACTATTTTGACGAAATTACAGAAATGGCGGCTGATTTCTAAAATCCTTGAAAAAGGCTTAGAGTAAACACCCAGTTCCTTTGGACCCTTTTGAACCAAAAGCTTTTCAACTCTAAGTTTGGTCATGAAACTTCTAAATATGAAGTTCCGTGTAAATACCTTTAGTAGTTTCTCCGGAAATGAATTAACAAAAATTGGGTACACACACACACACACACACACACACACACACACACACACACACACACACACACATACACACACACACACAGACATTTTTTTGTACCTTGGTCAAAAATGTTCAGGGGACCCATAAAGACCTATTTCCGCTAAAATCCCAATTTTTTTTTTCGGCACGATTACAATACTTTACATACTGCGTATGATAAAGTAAAAATATCTGGCTCAATTCTGTCGGGTCTAGGTGACGGACTTTACGATTGTTGATGGCTATGTCGTAGTTTTCTTACATTCAACAAAAAAACGCCTATATTCACAGAATTCGTCACCTATACATGATAGAATTGAGCCGGATATGTTTTGTAGAATACCTAATCATTTCGCTGAACAACTCAGAATAATATTATGAAGTATATTTGGTTGCCTACTGATTTCGAACCCCTTCTTAGAAATTTTGAATTGTGTCTAGCTGATGAGAGAAACACGCATATTTTTGCATTTCTTGTGTTTTTTTTTTACTATTAAATGTTCGTTGATTTTTGTTGCTGTCGGCCAGGGTAGTAGATTATTATCAACTATTGTCTTCTTGTTTTGCTAAACAATAGGAAATCTGTGAAATGTTTAGATATCTACATGAATTTTTTCAAAAGTTTATTGATTTATTTCATTGTTAATGATATATTGTCGTTTAGTAGTTTTTTCAATGATAAAAATGTTCTTATACTAAATAATTATTATCTATTGAAAATTTGTATTTTTTCTTTATAATAAATTGATTTTATGATCGTACAGGCTTTATAAAAAAATGCAGTTTTGTTTTTCCAATAAGATGTTATATTTCTCCTCCTAATTTGAATATTTTCCAAATTTAATGATGCTGAAATTCTATTGGTTTCCGTAAGAGAACTTTTGACAATTGAGAATTTGATAATTGAAGAGTTTGAAAATTGATAATGCATTGCTCACACCTTTTGACACCTTTGCGTCCACACGACTGTGAAGCGGGAGCGGGAATTATCTCCGTTTTACAACAACTAGCAACGGATGCGCCAAAATTACAGTAATGACGGGCGCAGTGGCCGTTGCGACTTGATGTAAAATTAAAATGCCAATTTTTTTTATGACTTAGGACGATAGGTGCTGAAATCAATATCTTAAACAAACTTTCATGATTACTTTGAGACTCTTTTGAAGTGTCTGAGGCCTTGGGTTTAGGCAGGCAAAATTGATATTAAAAAAGTTAACATTCTGAAAATGTTCTTAAGCTAGACCAAATAATTTGAACATTAATGAATTCAGACATAACTCCTCTACTATATAAAATATACCTTCCCATTTTATAAACATACACCTGCCAAATGTATGGTGCCATGCAGTGGCGTAAATAGCAGGTGTGCGAGGTGTGCGGCGCACACGGGCCCACGAGCCTGGGGGGCCCATTGGAGCCGGCCGGGTGTTCGGGAGGTCTCGCGAGAAATATGAGATTTAATGGATTTTGGACAACAGAGAACACTTAGTCATCGCCTCCTCGTATAAGATTCACATGGGTACTATTCATTCCTGTTTCAATAAATTGTAAAATTATAGTTAGTGACTTTTACCTTTAAGCTGACAATATGTTGGCATTTCTCATAATTGTTCTAAAAATTAACTGAGAGCCCTTCTGAGCGCGGGATACGATTTCGGGCTAAAAAAAGAGATCTGAGCAGTTTCTGGGCCCCTGGGGTGCAATAAGATGCTAGCATAACGTAAATAAATGAAGTCGAGCATTTCAAAAAGGAGGTACGCAGGCCTCCACGGATACCATGCTAAACTCGATACCATATATTTATTGTTACATAAAGAACAAAAAATATTAGTAATAATACAATTTATTAAGATCTACAAACACAAACAAACTTTCAATTCTAACAAAAGAGAAAATAACTTTCAAGACTGCTGAGTCACAATACATAAACTAAACAAGTACTAAAAATATACAAACACTTATAATATTAAAATATGTGGTATTATAATGAGAAATAAAAGATAAATTATTTGTTATTAGTGTTTATTATTGATTCAAATTACGATCTTTCTTGCTTTTAAGGACGCAAATGTTTTAATCAACTTTTCCACATTCAGTTCATGACCTCTTTCGTTTTCTATTCCTAGTATAGCCAAGCTTGCCAAACGACTCACTGTTTCATGGTATTGCGTAAGTACGTTTTAACAATTTTGAGTTTTGACAATGTCTTTTCGGCACTGACGGTCGAAACAGGAATAGTTAAAAATTAAATTATAGCTGTGCTTATATATACAGTGTGCCTCACGGGACGTTGGATTGTATGGGTACTTTTGTTATTAATACAGATAGAAGGTCGGTAAAATGGGCAAAGTGTTGCATAGTTGTGTACTCTTTCATAATCTGTTCAGAAAATAGTTAAATTTCAAATGGTGTCCAACCTATTTTGAAAAAAACAAAAAAATTTATTTTTTAATTATGGTCATCACTCTTTATTTGTGATCCCATCAAAAAAGCATTTTGACATTATAAAGGCACTTTTTCCCCTACAATTTGAATATGTTAGTTTAAAATTTTTCGCCAATGAATTCGTCAGAAACGAACGAAACTTTTGTTTTTCTTATGGGCGCCATATTGGTTTTATACATGTTTGGATTCCGATTTTTTTTCTCAGTAATTTGGTATGCCACTTGCCGTATTTACAACACAACAAGCCGACACAATTGGAGTTTTTCTTTAATATCTGAAAATCGCATGGTGGCATGAAAAACGCATTTGAGTGATACAGTATTTATGTGCCCATAATCAAGTTACAATAAACCGTTAGAATGTATTTATTTGTACTAACTACACAAAGTAACAACATTTTACGAAACTAAATAAAATAATAAATAATAAAAGAATAATAAATAAAAACAAAAGTTTCGACATAATCTAATTGCAGGGAATTTTTTTGATGGGATCACAAATAAAGAATTTTATGATCATAATTAAAAAATTACATTTTTGATTTTTTCAAAATAACTTTGAAACCATTTGGAATTTAACTGTTTTCTGAACAGATTATGAAAGAGCACATAAATATGCACTACTTTGTCCATTTAACCGACTTTCTATCTCCAATAATAACAAAAGTATCCATACAATCCAACGTCCCGTAAGACACTGTGTAAGTATAAAAAGTATAAAAAGTCTTAGTGGGCAGTCAAATAAGGGTTTAAGGGTTTCAAAGTATTAAATAAAGTGGGGGCCCATAGTTTCTGTTCGCACACGGGCCCACTGACTCCTAGTTACGCCACTGGACTGCCATGGACATTCTATTTCCACTAGTTTTTACGTACTATAGAATAAACATTTTTGTTCACGTCAATCGCTTGATTAACAACCATGCTTGTTCCGTTTTTCTTTTATCATACGCAGTATATCCTATCTTCCTATCTTCCTATCTATATCCTATCTTATACTAAATAATTTTTATTCATAGAAAGTTTTTATTTTTTCTTTATAATAAATTGCTTTTGGGATCATACAGGTAGTATTAAAAAAATGACTTTTAGTTTTCGAATGAGATATTATATTTCTCCCCTAATTTAAATTTTTTTCTGAACTTAATGTTTCTGTAATGCTATTGCTTGGACATTCTACTTCTACAAGGTTGTACGTACTATAGAATCAACATTTTGGTTCACAACAATCGCGTGATCAACAACCACATTATGGCTCGTTCAGTTTCTTTTTTTGTTCAACTTGTACAACAGTTTGAATAGATGGAAAAAGCACAATTTTGACAAAATAAGAAGCACATTAACGAAACCATAACGACCTATGTTTTCCCATTGTCATTTCTTCAAGACCTCCATTAGTTTATTTTATTTTATTTAACCCAACGGTTTCATTGAAAATTCAAATTCCGCAAAAACCGGGAGTTAAGACCAGTAAGTGATTGATTGAGTGATTGCATTGAAAAATTCTCTATTTTAAGTCATTTGCTCACATCATATGAACACATAATATACCGAATACCGAAATACCTCAGCTTCTTCGTTATGCGCTCCCAAGCGTCAGTTGTCAACTCGGTTAAAATTTGGAACACCGGCTGGAGAAATAGTTCGGGAATGCGACTCAGTATTAGTCACACAGGTTTTAATTATCAATGGTACGGCTATTTTAACCTGTAAGATTATTCTTGTTCGGGTTTATATATAGTACACCAGTAAAATATCTTCCTGTACGTAAAATTTGGGTCGCCCTCATGGAATGCGAATAATAGTTTACTGTTGTGGCTTCTGGCTCTGGAGTTTTTAGCTTTTATTGGTACGTACATTTATGGCTTCCGGGTAGGAATGCTAATTTTTGATAAATTCCCAGAGCTAAAAAAATTTACCAATATGGATAGTCAATCCCACATGACGCAAAAGCTCGATTAAAAAAGCACTGCCAACTGTTGCGTGACTGGAATTGCGTGCGAAATGGATTTGTTTATTCGGCTGTTGGTACATTTCCGAAATTTGAAATCTCTACGCTACCTATTAATATGTATATTGTTAATGTTTGCATTTTCACATTCAGCAGTATATTTTGTTTATTTTAGGTTGTGGTTTTAGACGTATTATTGTTTGGATAACATAGTTTTTCAGGACTGATGCGAGCAAGGAAAAGATACCTGTCGTAAAAATCGTTTTCAGTTTAATTATTTGAACATGAACTCAACGCTTTAATTAAAATTTCAAACTGTTCATAAAGTTTTGTGAGAAAAAAGGACGAAACTAAAGTACTTTAGTTAGTTTTTTTCATTAGTTTTTATTTCTAATTCATGATTATGGTTTTTATTCATGGTTTTAATGCCATTTTAAAACATAATATTTGAGGCCTAAGCACGATTTACGGTTTAAACTGGCATTGAAAAACTCGCCTTAACTAACTACATAAGTATAAAAAGATTACCTGCAAAATTCGCCATGATCAGCTGTTTGAATTATAGAATAATTTCGGTTTTCAAACTACGATCTCCCCAATTAAAGTTTCCCGATTTTGCTAAATAAGTTTATGCGTTCTTAACAAGAGTTAGTCAGATGTTCTTGTTGAATATGTTGATAGTCGAATAACCATGTGTGATGGAGACTTGAAAAGGATGGCATTGTTAGAGGCCAGCCATAAATTCATCGACATCATTTTGGTATTCTTTGATTAATTGTTCGGTGTTTAGCTGTTTAGGAAAACTTTATATTTTACTTATAGGACTTTTCAAGGAAGAATTTGACATATAATACATATGGATTTGATGCCTCCAATCCACCACAGTGCCCTAAAAACTACCCAAATGAAAAAATTTACATTGTTGAGAACATTGGCCGTTCTAATCATTTCATTATTTTTTTCTGATAGAAATTATTACTTTATGTCTTGTGGAACATTTGTCAGTTAATTTCCATTTGTTTAAACAAATTTGATTGCTTCAACAATTCGTTTTTCTCGAAAATCCGTCTGAATTCTGTTTTCTGATTCGAAATCGCAGTTTATTACCTTAGAGGGACATTATTCATTAAACAATTTCTTCCTATTGCTTAAACAATCAATTATAATTCATTTTCAACTTTTTTCTAATTACGACAGAAAAGTCAGTTTAATTGTGAAATTGCTTTTAAGTTCGAGATATCTAGTCTATATTATCTGCATGTGTTTAAACGGCATTTGTTTAAACAAATGCCATTTCTTGAAACATTTCTTTTTGCAATTCGCCTAAAATTATTTTTTTGTGGATCGGTTTGGTCAACTGTTATTCTGAATTGATTTATATTTTGGGATGATTTCCAGTGTTTGAATAATAAAATATTAATCATTTTCAATATTTCATCAAATTAGAGTACAGGGAACAGTTTCCAGACAGTAACAAATCAACATTATCTTGCGACACACAGTGGTAGGAAATCAGAATAAGAAATGGAACGAGTACTGTAAGAAAATACAATACTTTCTTCTACTTATTGTATCTTGTCAATAATGGCGAAATTCATCGCACAAGGAAGCTTGGAACAGAACCAGTCCCTCAGTTGTGCCATGTGGTTTCTGCGCGATTTTCAAATTCGCCATTGGTTTCAGCTTGGTTTCAGCTCGTTGTTAGCAGGGTAGTTTATTCTTCCTTGTGTTCTGTGTTGTAGGTAAGAGGAAATAAAGTCCAGGCTGACTCCACGCACCCCCATATCTCTCCATGTTTTCCAGCAGCAGTGTATGGGCGTAGAGTCAAAGACTGAAGTTAGCGCTTTTAATACTAGAATGATAAAAATATCATATTATTATATACAGAGTCGTTCTGAAACTGCAAAGCCCTCTACTGAGGCGCTAGCAGTTCATGAACCATTGTATTAGAGAAAAAGTTGATTACATTTTTTGTTAATTGTTTTTTGTTAACTGTTTTTTATCCTGTTATACTTTACTTGTGATTTTTATCTTTTGTAAATTTGCGCAATTTTAACAATCAACGTTTCTGTTACTTATTTCTTCGAGGCAAATATATTTTTATTCTTAATTTATAGCTTAAACGGTATTTACCTAGGCAAATGTATTTGCCAGAACAACTGAATGTTTTTACTTTTTGCTATAAATATACATATGTTGTGTACACACAAATATTGTTAACATTATACAAATAATTAAACGTCTTACTGTTAATATGTAGGGTGGTCAAGACTTATACATACACAATATTATACAAGTTTTTATTATTTTATTATATTTATTTTTCATTAGCAATTTTTAAAATAATATTTTCCTACTTTCCGTTTGTTATAAACTCGTAACGAAAACCGCTTTCGGTGTCGTTATGAAATCACTAGATCACAAACTTTTAGTAACTTTTAGTATTCCAAGATGTCCTCGCTACGCTCGTCGTGCCCAAAACGACTAGTGCGCCAATTTTAGTCCTATCAAACTTGTATTATAATATACTATAACGTAACTCAAAGTATTTTGTTACCGATATATTAATAATATGATAATATAACAGTATAATAATGTGTATATTGTAATAGTATGTATAACAGTTAATAAATTAACTGTATGTCTGTTTAACTCTCCAAATGCACGCAACATAGTTATTAAAATCTAATATTGTTATGGTTAATTGCCATGCATGTGTAGAGCAAGATTGTTGCACGCTAAATAAGTAAAAACGAATCCTCCCAAGAATCTACCATCCTAATAGATAGACAATTCTTAGGAGTATTAGTATCTAATAAACCATAAAATATTTTAATGACCCAAGCCACAGCATCACCTGGTCATACAATGGCACGTTTATGTATGTATCTACTATCCCGACAACTAAAATAACCTAGCAATACCCAGCGTGATTGCTAATTAAACTCAGTTTACGGCTTTTTACCTCGGTTCGTGCCTCCCTAATGAGATAGTTCTCGGTTTGCTGCGGTGTGTAATAAGATACCCATCGATCGTGGAAGAAGCACAGCGAACAGTTTTTGCCGTCGTTTACAACGCCGAGATCAGACAGCAGATGGCGGGTAAAACGAATGACAAGAGAACGCCACTGCCAGCGTGCGGAAAATAAAGCGAACGAATTCAATCTGGAGTACATCAGCATGAAGTGTAAACCTCATTGCATGCATAATCAACTGTTCGAAATACGCTACCTATAATGGATCCTAGAGTTCGTTGTCGGTGTGTGAATATCATTAAGTTTTTACGTAGATGTAATAGAGGCTGGCTGAATGCTACCGCATATTTTGTTTTTTGGAGCGTCTGCAAAATAATTAAACTTGGTAATAGTGTAACAAGTAATACGTAGTATCCTAAGACCTACACGAAATAACAAGCGTTTTGTATAGTCAGATCAGTAATTATTAGTCTGGTATTAATCTGGACACTTAATGATTTATTTTGAAAAAAAAATGTATTTCTTCACAGAAGAGGAAGTTTTGCACATATTTAACCTGATTTATCTGAATACAAAGTATTACTGTTACCGAGATATTATAAGGTATAGTACCCACATCTTAAATCTTGGAAATATTTTTTTTCTCCCGAATTTCACTGTTCTCTAAAACCTTGAAAAGATCTTGTGGAAAGAGCCCAGGCGTATTAGGTTTTAATCATGAAAAATTCAAAAAAATCATGCAAATTAAATATCTAGATTCTACCAAATATCTAAATATCTAGATCTGTTGTTGCGAACATTTTCATGCAAGTATTTGAAAAACA
This sequence comes from Melinopterus prodromus, assembly GCA_964023965.1. NCBI lineage: Eukaryota > Metazoa > Arthropoda > Insecta > Coleoptera > Scarabaeidae > Melinopterus > Melinopterus prodromus. The sequence goes on along the minus strand of OZ030390.1, from coordinate 15,360,675 downwards.
AATCCTTGAGTCCCACAACCTCAAACCCAAATGCTGGTGCAGATACGTGGATGACACCTTCGCAATTTCGCCACATGGACGGCAATCCTTAAACAATTTCCTCGACTCGACCAGAAACAAGCAGTGATCAACACCCTTGTGAAAAGAGCAATTTTTATAACCCATCCCACATACCTCCAAAACGAACTTGGCCACTTAACCAAAGTCTTATCCCAAAAGAACTCTCCCAAGTTCTCGATAATTAAAACCATTTCCCGACACCTAAACCCAACCTATAACACACCTCATCAGCATCACGACGTTCCAATTGCAACAGCTTTCCTTCCTTGCGTCCAGGGTACGACAGATCGTATTGGACGCATCTTCCGCAAGTACAACATAAAACCGATATTCCAACCGCTTTCCAAACTGTCGGACTTACTTCCTTCTACAAAGGACAAAATCCCTCCTCTTCTTTCCTCTAGTGTGTACCGGATTCCAGGTGCTTGTGGAAGTGTCTAAGCATGAGCTCTGCTCTAGATTGCGACAAATCGCTGGATCAGCTCTCGCTGAACACAGATATAACACGGGACATGAGATCCCTGTTTACACATACCCAAATCCTTGCCCATGAATCCTATTACTACCCTAGAAGGATCCGCGAATCAATAGAAATCCTAAAACACCCCTCTAATATCAATAGAGATGATGGTTTTCACTTACATCACACCTGGAAATCAGTCCTGTCCCAACCGCTCCTACCTGTTGGCCCACTACCTGTTAACGCCACCCCTTCCACTTTGTTACCCCCTCTCCAAACACCATCTGGTGACACCACTCCACTCATATATAAAGACCCGCCCCAAGACGACAGTATCTTCTTAGCACTTGGTTTGATAACTTAGTCCTGAAGATTCCTCTTGCAACAGAGCGCGAAACGTCGACTGCTTCAAAGTCCTCAACGAGGTTTTCACCCGGAAATCACTATGTCATCTCTGCAAATTAAAATAAAACTAAATTTTTCGAGCTAGTTCAGTGAAATGAGTGAAAAACAGAGCAAAATGACTGATCAGTGGATAGCCTATTATACACAACTACCCAGTTTTAAGAATTCAGATTCAACTTGTTGGTTAATCTTTGAGATTCGGCAATAAGTTCATCAGCATCGGCAATAAGCCATCATTTGTTTTTAGCAGCCTGTATTTTTAACTCACTTAATTTTTACTATAATTTTGTCAGTGATAAATAAAGTTATATTCCTATTCCGTTTTATAGTTATGGGTGCTCAAATAGTAACACAATTTTATGAGTAAACTTTAAAGGTGCTTTAAGAGCAGTTAGATGTTCAATAAAAAAGTTCTTTGGCAATAAACAATAAACGTTTTCCCGACGATGAACATAACTAGTTTTTGCAATAAAAGCATTGCGACTAACATTTGCTGTTGCTGTATTCAGACGATTGTTAAAACTTGGAAACAAAACTGCCAATCAACCTTATATTAAGCATTGTTTGGTACAACTAGGGTCTTTGATACAACAACTTTCACTTTAACTGAAAACGCTATATATTGAAAACTATTAAAAGAAAACACTAAAGTAAAAATAAAAACATCGCCCGTAATATAATTCGGGTGTTCAATTTTCCTTTGTGTAGTTTTGCCAATAGCTTTATGATCCGACGGCGCTGATTTTTGACGTCGTTATCTAGAAGACTGTCAGCGCCACGAAGCGTCAGTTTCGAAAAGTTCTGGCATCGTATCTAATGCGTCGTCACTGTTCCCAGGCACAAATATAAATGATGAAATAGGTCTGATGATATAGGATAAAACAGCATCTCTAAATCCTCTACGTTGGCGTGATGGCTTAAGCGAGATTCATGCTTTTAGACTCGAAAGTTTTTATCTCTTGGATGACTTGTGGGACACCAATATGACACTATCCGAATATACCAAGGAACATGCGAAATATTGGACGTAATTAAAAAGTCAAACAAACAACATCTTTAATTGAGCCCTGCTAACCCAAGATTTAATTAACAATATGTACCAAGGAACGTTAACCATATTCCTTAGTACCTTATTTTGGAAAGTCTGGATTCCTTGTATATTTGCTCTTTATTGCGGATGCCAAAGTCGGATGCCGTATAACCAAATCTGTTTTAGTACTTGGACACAAACAAGTTTACACTGTTTTCCTAACGGGGCATTTCATTACTCACAGATTTTATATTGTTTATGGGTGTGTGCGGTAAAGTTTACTTCCGACCGTAACGCACGAGAGACTTGTGTAGTAGTTAGACAAGTTTAACCTCACTTTTGACTATGTTGAATGTATAATAAAGTGACGCTTGGCTGATGTCAAACTGATTGTTCGAAACCGGGTAGCAAGAGGACAATAAAGAAACTTTACTGGCAATCTTGAAGATTTTATTTAACCTAACCTATACCAATTAGTATGGAGGAATACTTTCTTAAAACAAAGTTTATAAACCCTGTAATTTGTTCTGTACATACTGGCAACTGAGAGTCTTTTCCCAAAAGCCAGTACAGTGCTTCTTAACATCTTCTTTCCACCTTAGGTTTGTATCCAGAGACATACCCAAATACTTTGCAGTGTTCGCATATGGATCTATATTATTTTTTTTTGTAAAGTTAATGTGGACATATTTCAGTTCGTTGAGGTTACGCTTCCATTTTTTGGTCAATTGATGTATGCTATTACTAGCTTCTTGAAAATTCCGAGCAGATTCTACAACATTTAATACTGTTACTATTTCCAGTTGTCCTTGTATATTCTATATAGAGAATTGGTCTCAAGACACTACCCTGAGGTACTCTTGCTCTTATTTCTAGTAGGTTCGAGTATTCATCTACGTATTTTTTTTTCTGAATTTCCTATCTGGTATGTTGGATGTTGTAAATGTAAGATGTAATACATATAAAATAGATCAAATCCTATGTGAATATGGGTCTGAAGATGAGGTGTGAATGTGATGATACCTCGTTTTATTGGAGGGACAGAAAAGCGGCTAATTTGCTTAATTATGTGAAACAACAGTTGAAACATCTTATTTTAGTTTTGAAGATATCAACAAAAAACTTATTGAATTGAATTTATTGAATTAATGAATTTTGAAAGTCAGTTTGAGAGTTCTTTGTAGAAATGTGTTTTAAGTTTTCTTTATTCACAAATATCTAATGCCATTATATATTTAGTCACGAATTGGAAAACAAAATCAAACAAAAATTTCTGTTTTTTATTGATTTCTTGAAAACATTTTCATTTTAAGAAATTCTATATTAACAAATTGATTGTCATGGAACATACCAGCTTTCAACCTCTTTAAATATTTTCATTTATTTTCAAATAAACAAAATCACCAATCGTTGAGACAGATATACGTCAGAATTGGTGATTATAGTTATTTGAAATTTTACAGTATTATGTCCCATTTTTAGCTACATACAAAATTACAGACTACATTGCATAGTAGAACCAAAACAAAGGTAACTATTTATGATAAGGACAGACGACATACAGTGAGGGCCAAAAGTTTGAAAACATGAAAAATCTCTGAAACGATTTCCTATTTGAAAAAATCTTCGGATACATCGATGTTTAATTATCAAAATATACATATCTACATCAAATTTAATTTCCGATCTTCGATTGTTTTCGACTTAGGACGTCATCGATATGATTTTTAAATGGTAACCCTATATTTTTTGTACTGATATTGATAGAACTGTTAATTGTCTTATTTAAGGTAATTGACAAAATTAATCCTCTAACATCAGAAAATTTTCGAAAAAGGTCAATTCAAATATACGGCAATATTGATAAGTTTTGTTGATTTATAGAAAGCTAATAGGTTTTTTGGATTGATTTATTTAGACTAAATGCAAATCTACGCTCAAAAGTTGCATATCACGTTAGTTATTGAGTTTTTGATATTTCTTTTGCGGACACGTCCACATCCCACTTAAAGAATCTCTGTAAATGCTTCAAAAGCATTTGGGAACAAACTTTTGGGATTTCAGGTAAAAGTGCCAAGTTTAAGGTTTACAATGAGACTATTTTGAAGCTATGACAATGGGTTCAGCTGGTATAATGTTGTAAACATTACCAAAATGGCCCTTTTTGACAATTTCTTGAAAACTTTGCATGATAGAAAGCACAGATTTGTTTTCAGGGCAATTAATTTTACTAAAAACGCAATTTTATTTTCAAATCACTAAAGCCCTAAAATCATCAATATTTTCTAATCTTCAATTGTCTTTTCCTCGAAATTTTTTATATGTAACGCTATTTCCGATGCTATTTAAAGTCGATGATGTCATGATTCAGTAACTTTGTGATGGTCGGAAGTTGAACTTTTTTCGGAAACTTATATATTTTAATAATATTTTAATCAAAATCGACGTGTGCGAAGATTTTTTAAAATAACTAACTCTCTCAGAGTTTTTCTCATGTTTCCATTCATTACGCGCTCACTGTATAATACTTTTGAAAAAATTACTGAACATGACAAAAAAATACCTACATTTCCAAGCAAAATAATTCCTTCTCGTTAAATCGGTCGTATTGATCACCTGGGGCCATACTTGACAGGTAAAGTGCTTTCTAATACACTCTGCTAGCGCGCCGTACTCGAAGGTGCATCTCATAGCGTAGCGAGCGCACCTAGCGTCGAAACTCAAGGCACGACTGGTATCGTTTCAAAGGATGGGAGAGACTAGAAGGAAAAAATCATTGGACGAGTTGCAGCACAAAGGAAACTGGTAACACGAGCTGCTGGATTAACATAGAATTGCGCTGAGCGATGCTGCGGAGTGCAGCAGATCCAACAAAGAGGTGTAACGACCACAAACGCCTGAAGAAGTACTTGCTTTATGGCAAATTAGATAAATAAAGAACTTCCAGTTACTACTATGGATAAGAAATATTAGGTTCAAATGTCCTCACAAAATACCTAAATGATTTTTTTTTTCGGAAGGAGTGTTACCAGTGAAATATTAATTTATCACATAATTAACCACGTGTTTTGTAAATATCTATCAATATCTGGTGCTTTTCCTAATTTGATAGTAGTAATTCATTATAAAAATCAGACCAAGGACTATAGGTACTAAAAATCCTATTTAAAGCAGCAATTTAAAAACGGGACAGTCAAACATCTTAATTATAGTATAAAATAATTGAATTCTTCACGAACTCACAAAACAACAACGCTTGGTTTTACAAACAAGGAACATCACTTTTACTGGTAAATTCAACTGTTGGTAAATAAATGGGTTCTGATTTAAAATTTGTGTTATGGACCCCGCTGAATCGATCTCCATGGCCAAATCCCGTTTCCATCTCCTATGCAATATTAGCTATTCTTTCTCAAATAATATCATTTGACAGGTGAATCGAGGAAAAGCTTTGATAACAAAAACACAGTAAATAAATATCCCGGTGTTAAAATAATATCCGGATAAAAAGTGATTATTGTTTGTCAAACCAGGCACAAAACACAAATAAATAATAAAGAAACAAAAATAAAGGTCATTTTTTAATGGTTAATTATTGTTCAGGCTTTATTATGATTATAAATATTAGTAAATTACCAACTGTAATACATATTAACGGTAAATGGCCTTTGGTAATTTAAACTGTAAATTGTACTGTAATAAAAAATCAGTATATCCCTACATGACACACATCTAGCCACAGATGTGAACAAGGGCTTTTAAGGATACTAACCGTAAATAAAAAACAATCTATTGAATCCATTGTGCTATATCTGCAGTTGTGTGAGCCATACCAAAGAAATTCCTTAAGAAATACTTATATTATATTTAAAATATTATCGACTGCCAAATCAATTCATTAAAATTCAAAATTATATTTTATCCACAATAGATAACCCATCCAATAGACACAGCATAAGTATTAGTAAAACTATAACAACAATAATAAATGCCCACCAATATTTCAAAATAATACCCAACAGGTACCTGGCTTCACCTTTTATTCCCCCACTATGCTGAGTGAATGAGCGTTTGCAGTCCGTGCGTGTTTTTTGTCTTCGTCCGTGCTGAACCGTTTGTAAGCCCCAGTACGTATTAAAATGATAGCGTCTTACAATGTTTACGCGTCTCTCTAGGTTTGCTATCAAAGCTATCGGCGTATTGATTTTAAAACGTGATAAATGTGTGACATTTGGTGTGAGTTGTGTTCCCATTGCCTTTTTGTCCATTCTTCGTCGATTTTGAAGAGACAAATTGCCGGTATAAGGTAAGATGTTATTCTATTGCGTAATCGCTGTTGCTTTTGTTTGAATGCTGGTGTGTTCAAGTCGTTTTAGTGTTGAATTTCTATAAATATATGTCAAAGGAATTCCTTAAAAAATACATACTTATATTACATTTAAAATATTAACGACTGCGAAATAAGAAGGGGTTATGTTTGGTTAATGTTACGCAATCTTTATTTTATTAGAATCAACGTGTGTTTGTTGTAAGGTATTTAATAAAATAAAAAAGGCTTTGATGAATTATTACAACTAGATTACACCAATACCATGAGGTAAATCCTAGGATTAACCGATATGTCTTGGTAAACGCCCGAAATTATATTGATAAATACCATTTTTCGGACATTCGCCAAGGTTCGTCTTGACGAATATGTATTTACTGTATTTAGTACTCCAGATTATTTGATTGTTGAGATGCTGATGAATCTAACCTAAGAAATAAACCAAGAATTTATAAATTCGGCACAGATGTGCTCTATTTTGCACATTAACTGAACATTTACGAGTTTAGTTACTTTTAATCTTCTCACTAGATTCTGGTGAGTAGCTGAAAGATCTCTACGTTGACGTGATGGTGTAGGTGAGATTAATGCTTCGCAGCACATGTTTTTATATCTGTAATGAGTTGTGGGACACTAAGTTTGCGGTGCTTTGTAGGACAACCCCAAAATTGAATGACTATATCAAAATCGGTTTTAGTAATTCGTAGTAAACTTGTAACTTTGGATCGAGGGTCAACCCAAATATTCTTTTATTGGTAAGGTTAATATGGACAGATTTCAGTTCGTTCAGCTTGGTCCTCCATTGTTTGTTCCACATACAGTTGACCTTATCACCATTAGAACGGAGTAGGTCACTTGAATATAGTAGATAGAAGATTGATCCCAAAACACCACCCAGGGGCACGCCTGCTTTTACTTCTTTAAGGTCCGAGAATTCATCAGTTTTATCCTGAAACTGATATATAGGATGTTATCATGTCGACATATTATATTTCTAGTATAGTCTTCAGTTTGTGCGTTAAGCCTTTGTGCCAAACCTTATCAAAGGATTGTGTCACATCAAGTCTGTTAGTCTATGCACTTGATCTATGTTGGTGTGCGTTTACCAAACCACAAAAAATTGATGGTTTGGAATTAGCTTTTGTCTCTCAATTATAGGTTTCATTCTCTTTATAATGAAGTTTTGCAAACAGATTTGGTATCATTCGTAACAGAATATGTGGCGATATGATTTGGCGTCATTTGGAGGTTTGCCTGATTTAGGTATCATTTCCCGTCAACAAAACAATACGTTTCTTTGCTAACTGTCTTCCCCTGTAAAATCATATGGAGTAGACTTTTTTGGATTGAAGTTAGTGTTGATTTCTTTGGCGACTTCCTTTGGAGTAACGTGAAGTGAAAAGAACATTTGGATTCTTGAAATTAAAATAAATGTTTCTGTATAGAATAAAACGTAGAAATAAAGGGTATTTTGATTAAAATACGTCAACGAAACCCAGTTTTGATTTGAATAAATATATTTCATTACCTACCTCAAATCTGTTGATTGCTTATCTGAATATGTTTATTTTTTTATTTTTTAAAACCTCGCCAAAAAGTTAAAATGATTTTATTCAGTAAACGTTCATATTCATTTCTTTAGTCAAAAGAGCGATTGAAGATATCACATCGTAACTCAACCAAAACTTTCTTTAATTCAACAAATGTCGTTTCTTTTTTACGAATTATAAATTTGAACTCAAAACATAAACTCTTTGACAAAATTAAATCGTAAGTACATATATTTTTATTTTTACTCACAGATAAATATTATGTTTTTTATGATACTATAATTCCACACGGTTAATTTTGCCAGTTCTAATTTCAATTCCAAGTACTTTATCCAGGTCGGATTAAAATACCACGAACGCAATTAAGAACTGCTACAGAAATTCCAATGCATTGCGTTTAGTTATTCTCATTTTTAGCTGATTTATGTACCATATTCCCAACCGGATTAAATTATTATTAATATGGGCTATTCATTTAGTCCGCTAAATACTATTTATGTGAACATTAAATATTTAATAAAATGGTTTCCTCATCCTGTTGAAATACGTGTATAAAATAAATCAAAACTCAAGTTCTTATATATTAATGTTAGATTGTAAAGAAGACGAAAGAAACAATTGATTTTAACAAATGTTACGGTTACGTTTGTTCAAATAAAACTTTTAAATGTGTTCTAGAATCTTTTTCGATAGCAAGCACAGTGGCAAAGAAAAATAAAACGTTTAGAGTAAAGTTTTAAATTGATACCACGAATATAGAAACACAGACGATGCAGAAAAGTTTCGCGCAAACTATCAGGACAAAGTTTTATGAAAATGTATTTAGCATTTACATAAGAACGAACCAACAACACTAGAAGTAATCACATTAAATGTTATTCTAGAACTAGATAAAACATTTAAAGGAGATACACTATTATCACTATTAATAGTACTCATGCCTAGACAAGCAACATGTACTATCGTGGCCATATATTATGTCCCCTCGTTTGACGTCCATTTTCTCTCAAATCTAAGGGCGAAAAAATTCTGATGCTGTCCTTGATTAATATGCTACAACTCATAAAAATTTGAAAGTTGTTTATGTTGGCGTTTTCTCGATTTTTCCGAATTAAGAACAATTGGCGCTGTTTTTATCCCGTAAATTTCATTCGTTTAACTTTAGCAATTAATTACACCGGAAAGAATCCATAGATTTCAACGAATTAAAAAGTAAAATCACCTGCGGAATGCTAGCTTTCAAGTTGCACTTTTGTAAAATCATTAGATTACTGATTGACCCACAAAAGGCTATATTATGCAATGCCAGCAATTACTTTATTAGAACAGCTAGAATAATGAAATATAGACTATACGCTACCCACTAATTCTAATACTAAGTTTGTAATATATGTAATAATATATCAAGAGTTCTATTTATTTTATATTGTGTGTGCATGTATTTAAATATTATTAATACATAAACTGTTGAAACTGTTATAATAGTTTGAATATTTATATAACAAAATCGGACATACTTTTTAAATATTTTTTGGGTTTGTCAAGCAAACTTAATTTAGTATTCACCACTAATCGAAAAATCTGCTTACTCCATATTATTAGATCTATCCGCTTCCATGAAAATCTTGTTTACAAATTGTATAAAAACTGAAGAACGCAAAAACGCCAATCGATAGAAGAAATTTCTTCCGTACCGGGTCACATATTATAATTGAAATAAATAATAATAAATAAATAATAAAGACTGTAGAGCATCGGAATTCACGCGGAGTTTCAGCACGATCTTTTGTATGAAAAATGCAAGATAAACAATGATTATATAATAAACTTTAAATCTATAAATTATTGGGTAGCCTATAGTCTATATTTCATTATTCTAGCTCTTCTAATAACGGAATTGCTGGCATTGCATAATGTAGCTTCTTGTGGGCCAACCACTAATTCAATGATTTTACAAAACGGCTCATTGAAAGCTAGCAATTCCGCAGGTGATTTTACTTCTTAATTCGTTGAAATCTATGAATTACTTCCGGTGTAATTAATTGCTAAAGTTAAACGAATAAAATTTACGGGCCAAAAATAGTGCCAATTCGTCTTGATTTTGAAAAATCGGGAAAACGCCAACATTTACAGCTTTCTAATTTTTATGAGTTGTAGCATATTAATGAAGGACAGCATCAGAATGTTTTCAAATTTAATGGCCCTTGTTTTGCGAGAAAACCGACGTAAAAAAAAGAGACATAATGTATGGCCATTATAGTACCTAGCAAGCGCACTTCATGCTCTAAAATTGATTAAATTAAATATTCATTTAATGCATTACCTCTCATCGCTACCAAACACCACGATGCTACAAACACTATTCTTTGATCTTTAAATATATACTTCTTACATGATGTTTGAGCTCGACAGATCAAACTAGACAAAGTACATTCGAGAATATATAAACTAAAAATACACCAAACATAAAAATACAAGCGTTAACAAGTGACATCGCAGTATATTTCAGTTTGAACGACGTGGTATAGTTTGGCAAAATCGAGATATGAACCGAATCAGTTTGATTTTAGGCCGCTGCCATTTTTCTCTCGACTCTCCTAATGGACATATAACCAATTTGTCAATACTTGTGGAAATGTAAACATTTCCGAATTCATTCGTATAGCCGTATAAACTACCAACACGATAATTGATGTTTCAATTTAAAATAAACAGAACGAGCTTAATCAAATTTTAAATATACATTTTCGATGCCTTTAAATAAATTACAACTTTATTAACTCCAGCAGCGTTAAACCACTCTAATAATAGCGTTGTAGATCAAAAGAAAATATAAAATTCATGGTCCGCGATTAAAATTCTGTTTAAAAGTCGAAGGTTCGAGTAGTCTGCCGGTAAATATTCAGTGCGAAATACTCAGTAGATAGTTTGGCAGTTCTTAAATAATGATAGTAAACAAGTTTCGGGCTGGGAGATTGAAACTTAAATAATATTGTAGTAAGTTTCAGCGGGCAAAGTTTGTTATTATCTTCATTTGTACCTATCAGAATGAAAATGGAACTTTGCAAGTGCCTTGGGAATCTCGAATGTACCCACTGGATGGTACAAGATGAGATTGCAAAGTTTCGCCAAGGTTGGCATATAGTCGGTGCATTGTGGGAAAATAATTCAATGTTACGTGTAATATAAGTATTCAAAAGTTTGCGCGATATTTTTTTGCAGTATGAGAACAAACGACGTAATTTTAAATTAAGAACCAAACAATATTTTCAGGTTATTTCTGTTGGTAGTTAAAAAAATATTAAAATAATATATTACATAATACGTTATATTTTACAAAACCCACTGTAAGTAACTAAAAAAATGCAATCCTAAAAACTAATTAAACTGAAAATAGCTACCCTAAAAGTTATCTGAATACCTTTTCAAAACTCTCGCTTGTAATATTTATCAATAAAGCGATATTGAATCTCCCATCAATCACTTGTAAAGAACTTTTCGCAACACCGAAACATTAATATACACTATACAACCTTCTCCCAAGACGCGAAATCCCAAAACTTCGATCTGCCGAGGTCGCCGATTGTTAAAAATAGCCCAAGGTCAAGGAAAACCGTCTACAAAAAACATGCTATATATATGGACCAAATTTAGCGTCATAATTGTGTTGTTAATCAGTAATTTGCATCCTACTTGCTGTAAGTTATGGTTTAATTATGGTAATTAGAAATATTAGCAGTGTAAAATGATCGTTGCTTTAGCATTGTGTGTCAATGAACTTATCAGATAATGTTCTTCTTTGCTGTTAAGGGCCTACATTGATATGTTTTGTTTGTGTAAAATAATAGAACTATGCAAGCGGTGAGATATTATTGATTTAAAAATTATTTATTTTTTTATACAAAGGTTGTGTTGCGCTGTGGATTCTTTCGCTAAACGGCTGTTGTCGACCGTTGGAGAAGGTTTGGAATTTAAAAATGTAAGATTTTGACAGTTTTGACAGAAATTACCAAATGTTTCTTATGGCTTAAGTTCTTTAATTTAAAAATTATTGTTCTATAGTGTTATCACTTACAAATTTGATTCCAACTAAAGCAGGTTTCTGCAAATTCTGACGAATTTTGGTGATTCATGAGCCATTATGCTATGAATGTGTAAACAGATGTGTCAACATTTGTCGCATTTGGCGTACTCCCCGAACTCAAAGTTATCAAAAGTTGAATTGTGCCCACCTTGCATAAAAGGAATATACTTTCCAAATTTCAAGTCAGATATGGCGGTTTGGGCTGGGAAATTAGTGAATCGTTTTATAGTTATACATGAGCGCATTTTAACGATTTTTAAGTTTTTTTTTTTTTTTTTGTCACTGCGTGCATCTCGAACAAAATTGCAAAAAGTGCTGAATTTGCATTTTTTGCATTCTATTCATAAAACGCAACATTGGTAGGTACTTGTCAACCTTGTCAACAAATTATGTACTAAGTAGAAAGAATAGAATTCCTTGAAAATTGTGTTAGTGAATAAAATAAGAATAAGAATAAAATATTCGTAAATATGCCGAAGATATGAGCGTGCGAACATACGGGAAAATGATGTAGAAATATTCACGAAATAAACTTCATTATTTATACGAGATATGACTTCATATTTTTTAATAAACAATTGTCTTTTGTTTAATAAGTATTTTTTAATTTTGCCTAATAAACGCTTTAATATGTACGAAGCCACTTAAGCGAGCGTTTCATGAATCCAAGTCCTACAAACCGGTGTCTGAAATATTTCGGAGACTTTGGGGCCGATCTTGAATTATAGTTAATTAATTATAGTTGAATTATAGTTAAGTTGTTGTCAATACTGTTATCTAAAACTTATCATAGGGGTTTTTCGATACGTCGCTTTGTTGCTGCACAGTTCAATTTTTTTAGCTACTTTACGAAACTTAGTTTATAGTTTATAACTTAGTTTATATTAACAAAATTAAACGATTATTTTTTTTTGTTCTGAGGCAATGGTTTGAGATATTTCAGACATCTCACATCATGAATAATTACTTTATCATTTATATATTTTTTTTGAGTTTTTTAATGCCTCAAAAATACCACTTTGCGAAACTTAGTTTATAGTATCAACATAACGATTTTTTTTTGTTTTCATGAAAGGGTTTTAGATATTTCAGACATCATGAACAATTACTTTATCATTCATATATTTTTTGATTTTTTAATGCCTCAAAAATACCCGTAAGGTATAATTAATCCACCTTAAAACTGAGTTATCCATGTATTACAATTTTCAATTGCATTTTGTCTCTCTAATTTTCTTATTTAAGGCTAGAAAATATTTATAAAATATGTTTCGAAAATCAGCAAGAAGAATATGAGCAGCCATTGAAAACAAATGTCGATGAAAGCGTAGGTCCAAAACAATCGCAAGTCGGAAATTGAGGTTTAAGTTCGGCCAATTTTTATTCAATTTAAATATATTTGCTTTGTTCCAACTTTATTAATACAATGTTTGAATATTCGAATCCACATTTGAATATGTTTTTGATCACTGGAATCACCTGAAAATTGTGTTATCGAATTATTAGCTTATTGATCAGAAAAGTTCTAAAATTACATAGTTTAAGAAAATAAAATAATTTAACATGCGTATACGGGATATCTAATTTTATAAAATAAAACGATGTCAATAAGTGAAGGAAATCAAAAAATAACAAGATTAATAGTACGAACAAGTGCACAATTATCCGTGTCCATAATTTTACATATGATTTTTTATATATGATGTAATTTGTATAACAATCACTACAAACATGTTGCAGGTCTATATGTTAATGATAGATGTTTAGTTATAATTGGGTACCCTAAAATGTCATGGTCATTATGAGGAGATGATGTCCTCACAAAACTTTGTGTTTGCAAATTATATACGGGAACTAAATTCTCATCGACCTATAACATCATTTAAACGGATGACAAAGCCTAGTTTGATCACGAAGGGCAAAACAGATCTATTCAAATATCGACAACGAAAATCATTTTGAGATTTGCGAATAACACAATAGCCTTATTGTATTCCTATAGAATCTACAGATCATCTGTTCATTATTCCACAAGCAAACATCTTCTACAAACTAACTTCCTCCCGATCACGATTCAAATCGCTTGCGATTTCACCGGTCATTCAGCACAATCCTTTCCTTCCTCAGCCTAATCTGCATTCAAAGCATTCAAATCACCTGCCTCATCTGTCCTCAAAAGTATCATTCAACCCGAACGACACCGCGGACGACACGAGGTTACTTGATCGTCTCGATCATCAACGGATACACAAGAATTCAAAAGTTGGAATTCAACCAACCGACCACTACCCAACCACGCTGACCAGCGAACCAAACGGTGGGCGATAGTTTTAAAAATCATCTCCCCGGTGCCGGTTGTCCTTGACTATGGTTCCGACGTCGTCTACATCGACACCGAGCAGTCGGGTACAAGAAACCGACCCGGAGTTAACCCAAGAAACTGCTGCGCGGCCGGTTTAACGGTTCTCGGCGCGTCCTCGTCGCTATTTGAGCGTAAATAACGTGAATATAGCGTGTTTTATAATTATTGGCGCAAGTGCGGTACTTGGGACCATTGTTATTGGTGTTGTTGGTGTCTTGTTTGTCTGTGTTTGGGTGAAAATGAGAGTGAAGCCGGTGTAACGGATACCTGATCGAGGAAAGTTGCTTGCTGGTAAGGAATTCCATCTGCGGAACAAAGAGGTTGTGGATGGATTACTTGTTTTTCTGCGCGGTTGAATTATAGTTGTGTGAGATTCAAATGTTTGTTTTAAAGATGCATCTATAAACAGTTTAATGTTTTTTATAGTTCCGGAGTTGTTATTTTGATTAAAATGCGTAATGACAGGTAGAAGACATGTTCAGAGTTGTGTTGACAGACCGGCTGATTCAGCCGGGGTAATATTTTAGTAATATTTTAGTATTATTTTAGTTAGTATTATTTAAAAACAAATAATATATAGAAACCACTAATGATATTGTACTAACACCGTTGAGAATGTATTATGATTTCATAAACAAAAATAAAATTATTGAACACATTAAAATAAAAAGTTCAATGCTATCTTCGATGGTAAAATAAGTGTAAGATCAATTCAAAATAGTTTATTCAATCAAAGTCGGATTTCTTTGGCGGTAGCAAAAGTATTTTTAAACAAAAGCAAAAATATTACTTTAAAGAAAATAACTGTTATCCAATTATACATATTACTTCCAGTTAAATATAAATAATTCCAATAAATAAATCTCTATAAAATACGCTAATGGAATAATTATTTTTTTACCAAAGGAATATGTTTTGATCCAAACAAGTAGATTCAAAGGAATATTATGTTTATAAAAAAACAAAAGTGTTTATCTTTTCTGTGTACATAAGAAGTTTGAAAATTCTAATATATTAGTAAATCTGGGAGCATGGATTTTGTAAATGGAATGTGTATCAAGTGTGTTCTATCATGTAAGGTTTTCCGAAAAAGTGTGGTCAAAATGTAAAAAAAGCTCAACTTTCACACATTTATACCAGCTGACACCAATTTCCTATAAACATCAAAAGGTAAAGCTTAATGATATAAGTATGTAAATTTGTTAATACAAAAATCGACATATCTCAGGATTTTTTCAAATAATGGACTGTTCCATAGATTTTGTTTCATGATTCAAAACTTTACACGCTCAGTCTAGAGACAGCAGTAATAATAGTCCTTGGGCACGGGAAAGAATTAATTATTCTTATCGATAAAATTGAAGGTACCGTTCGAGAAACGGTAATTAAGAACTTTAATTTTGACGATATACGTATTCTGAAATCAACAAGTCTATTGTGTTTTACCCTTTGTTGTGTGTATAAGAACTTGAATAATGTTTATTAGAAATGGAATTCTCAATTCTTTGGATGAAGTTCAAATAAACACGAACGTATGGAAAACACTCAATTAAAACTTTTATTTTCTTGTGATAAACAGTGGGGTAAAATTTAGAAGGAACTGTATTTTAACCTACGAGTACAATAATGCAGAGTCGAAAATAGCGATATTCGTCTCTATTTTCGAAGGTTCCGAGAGGTTCCTGCCCACAAAAATGGAACGAAACCTTCAAACGCTATCCTCGCCTCTATTCTTGATTCCCCAGTATATTCGCACCTTTTGCCCATAAATACAGACACGAAGACTACGATGAGAATAGATGCGAATAGATGTAGAGTTGAGTGTTTCTTAATATTTGAACGCTATCCTCAACTCAAAGGTGTCGAAGTTACGTTTTTTATCGCTAGTGCTGTGAGTTAGCACCATCTGTTACCATTAGCACCATTTCAAGCTCTATATCTAACATAATGTACAAATATGAAATTCCTTCTGTAATTTTACTTAATATTTATACAAACGGAATAACGGTACCTATTAATTTATCTTAGTAATGTTATCACCTGCTATGGGTAAATATTTTAGCTGCTAATATCCTAGTTAGTTTAGAAGAGTACTCCTATTTAGCATAAATTATAAAAAAGCTTGTTATTTGTTTTCTGAATTGTAAAAAGCAACACTAATTGTTATTAGAAAACATTTAAACACTATTTGGTGAAATATTGCATTGGTATATATTCAGTAATGACAAAAGGTTACTGTAAGACTTTACTATCATGAATTATTTGATTTTATCCTTTAAAAATGAGATTTACTAAATAAAAGATCTATCCTACATTTTCTTCTTTATTCTAAATAATTTTGTTTTTAAGATAATATCATTGTTCCTATACTCATAGAAGTTTTGAACTAAGAGTACGTAGTTCCTTGTTTGAAATGAATAACTTAAAGTTGTCACGTCGAAAGACTTAAAAGTTTCAGAGACAGTGGAAAGTGTGGATTTCAAACGCCAGTTCGCGACAAACTATAATTCTCTCGTTGGACTGAATGGATATTTTTAAGACGATCTATCGTCCTGCTGAAACGTCTACTAAAGTTACGATGTTTTTATATCGTATCTTTATGTCCACGATGATTTAAGAACTGCGCGTTATATCTTTTTGAAGTATGTTGTATCCTTGATATCTGTTTTTAATAGATTTATCGAGATAATAAATTTATTTAGATCTAAACTTTACAGAATATAATAATTTTTGTAATTTTTGTATTTCGCGCACAATATTTGTTTGTCAGTCATGAAATGTGTTGTTTGTTATTATTTTTTACCTACACATAAACTTGAAAGCCTAAATTAGTACCTAGTTAATATTAGTACGTAATAGCATAGTAGCGAATTTATCAAGATCAAAGCAGGATATTAATTAATAATCCAGCAATTTTGTTACACTAATTAAAGGCACTTCGTTTATTTTGAAATGAAAATTCATTTGGTATTTTGACACTATAGGTAAAAACTAAGTCGACTTCTTCAGACTTTTTGTCAGGAATTGTTTTTCACTACACTGGGTATATTTCTTTTCTTAAGTATGAGGTACTTTTAATAAAAAATATTTGTTCAAAATAGTGTAATATTGAGAAAAGTAGAGGACATATTAAGCAATTTGCAGACATTAATACTTTTTTTAGATTATAAATTTTGTTCTGTTCGATATTAATTAATATTTTATTTTTATCGGCGATGAGCAAATCTGTATATTTATGTTTTCAGAAAACTTGTTAAAGTACTTATATTTCTAATTTATTGAAATGAACTTTAGAAATGTTATAGATCTCTCATAAGTTGACAACATCTGTAAGCTAGACAATAATATAGAATAACTGTATAATACTGGTCCAATTTATAAACGCATTACAATAACATCTCGAAAACGAACGTCCCTCTCCATTCTAAAACATGGTGAAATTGTTTACGTTTGTGCCTCGCGTAGTAAACTGGGAACCATGCATGCAATCTAATTTTGAGTTTGTGACTCACATTATTTATGCGAAATACTCGGACATTTTCTCTTTTTGCGGACCTTTGTAGCGTCCGATCGCTACCGGTGCCAAATGCAACACCGAGCTCGAATCTTCTCATAGCGCCCGAAACAAAACCAAAGCGAATAGGACAGAGAACGGATTCCTAAATACCACGGATTCGTCTGCAATGTATCAAAACCGTCACTGAGCGGACGCGCCAATTAGTTTCCACCATTCCTGGTTACTTTGAACGGATTATTTGAAGCCGCGAAGCGCACCAGACTGACGGATTCTAGGTTTTTAATTTAATTCGGCTTTCGGATTTATTTCGTATTCTCCGAAGGGATTATTTGCGTATTTTCTTTCGTTACGTTGACATTGTTGAAAACAAAAGCTTTTTCCGTTGTGGGACTGTAAGATGATGCACTAGACCAGGGCCGGCGCATGATATTTCTCTTGTGTGCGCAAAAAAATTTTGGCGCCCTTCGGAAAAAGTTGAGTTATCGTTCCATCGGTTATATGGCATGGTTACACTACTTTCCTTTCACAAGATGCCCCACTTTTTCCCCGCAAAATTATTTTCTAGACACATATTTGTTTTTTTCTTTCACTTCCTTAAGAAGCTACAGTCGTTTGCAATATTCACAAATCAACTAAAAATAAAATACATATGAAACATATATATCCGAAAAATAATACATCAGTACCCAACACAACAATAAAAAGTAATTACATTTATAAGTAAAAACAATAAGAATTATAAAATAATAATGAATATAACATAACAACAAACTAAAATCCATATGAAACTTTTTTCTGACATTTTTAGAAAGTAAATGTTATTGTTTTAACAAGTTTCAGATGAGCTCAATTCCTTAAGAACTTGTGGAGTGCCTGTGACGCAACACAAGAAGGAGTGTTATCTCTGAAATAAAAAATAATAGGGACCTGAAATTTTATAATTGGCAATTAGAATCGAACACTACTAGGGAATGTCATAAAAATTCTCTTCATTTTTTAATTCATGTTTGACATAGCAAAACATCCCTTTTTTTAAAAAGAATTAACATTAAAAGTACCAAAGAAATTAAAAGCAGGCTAAGAAATCAAAATAACCTAAGAACCCCGTAAAATCTTTAGTACAATTAGATGATTATTTCATGGCATTATTTTAACTTCGGCGTATTGCTGTTTAAAAAACAAAGCGGCGCAAGAAAAACAACAACAAAATTATTTAGAATATTTTTTTCATAGATTTTCATATTTGTTCAAATTAAAAATATCAAGTTAACAGCTTGCGATGTGATTAAGAAAATGTATTTATGGCAGTTTTCTTCAAGTACTTTGAATCTAATTTTGACTGTTGTTATCAATGACACACGTAGTCGATTTATATGGTTACTATAACAATTACACATGAAATATAATGCAGCCAGCTAAAAACTATCATAAAAACTGGAATTATTTTAACTTCATTAAATTGGAGACTTTATACGGTTGGGGATTTTAAATTTTTAAATCATCACAATAAACATGCGTTTCCTCTTTGTACCTCAATCCAAGGAGATACTGTATATTTATTTGAAAGGACTTCTCCCAACTTTATTTCTTGCAAAGGAAAATCATCGCTTTTTAATCATCATCATTAATTTTAATATAAACGCATATCTCACAGGTATTTTTAAGATCTTTTAGGGTGGGGCTTTTAATGCTGGTTTGCCTGGATTTTGTATAATTGAACTCAGTTCACGATTTAAACTGGCATTGAAAAATCCTGCCAGAGGCACCATCCAGTATAATGGCCAGTTACGGCCCCATGTTTTCCTAAAATCATTAAACCGATTAGAACGCAATTTTTAATAAACGACATTCTAAAATATAAAACCCTCTTCATTAACAACTGTACTGCTGTACGACTTTTTTTGGTGCGCATAGTACCTGATAGTTTTTGACAAAAAGGATGATTGAAATGTTGAGCGTCCTGTAAAGTGTAAATAATTCTCTCCACATATTGGCTATCCAGTTATGCTGTCCATTATAGTCTGTATCAAGCATTAAGAGGGTCGATGACTGCGGGGGGTGCATATTTTAGTGAATAGTGAATGCGTTACGCCCCAGCAGAGTTAATTAACGTAATGCTACCGCCCACACATGTTAGTCGAGAATAGGTTATATTAAGCTGCAAATTCAATGTCTTGTCTATGAACATTATTGGTAATATCTATTATTATAGACATCTTCATCTTCTCAGTATTATATGTCATACAGGTACTTACTTATGTTTCTACAAAACAATAAAATAGAAGAATTTTATTTGCTAAAATCTTGCCTGAATTTATTATCAACCTAAATTTTGTTTATATGCGCGCATATGCAAGTTTTTTGTAATAGACAACTTATTGCGCATTCATAAAAATTGACCGTTATCCGGCCAGGATAAAACCTACCTAAAAATAGCGACAGTGATACCGATACATAAGAAAAATGAAACGGGCTACTGTAACAACTACAGACCCATATCATTAACACCGATCGTATCAAAAATATTCGAAAAAATACTAAAAAAACAAATATACATACATTTTGAAGGGAACAACTTGTTTAGTGAATCTCAGTTTGGATTTAGGAATGGCAAATCTACCAGACTAGCTATCAATGCTCTTATAAATAAAGTCTTAAACAACTTTGAGCGCGGATACCATTCAGTTGCCACGTTTTATGACCTCTCGAAAGCTTTCGATTGTGTCACACATCATATTCTATTAGAAAAACTTAAAAAAATATAACTTTTCGAAATCGAGCATTGAGTTAATGGAGTCATATCTGAGTAATCGTTACCAACACGTAAAAGTGAACAATTCAATTTCATCGAACAGACTTTGCAGTTACGGGGTACCCCAAGAATCAGTTTTGGGCCCCATTCTCTTTTTAATTTATATCAACGACATTAATTGTGCTACTGAAGCAACTGATCTTATTCTATTTGCGAATGACACAACGGCAATTAAGGGAGGTGATGATTATGAACAGCTTCTTAATACAGTTGATCTATGTGACAGAGATATTAAAGAATGGTTTTCTTCAAATGCGCTTCAATTAGGATAAGTGGTTATCGGTATTGTTTACATTGCGACATGAAGCCCGTTCCAGTACGGACGATAATGAGAGTGTAAAATTCTTAGGTGTTATTCTTGACTCCAAATTAAAGTGGGAAAGTCATGTCGGACATGTTTCAGGAAAACTTGCGAGGGTAATTCATTATTTGAGAATCTTGAGAGAATCAATCTCTATAAAATGTCTTTGCCTTTTTTCACTCCTTGATGACATATGCAATATTTGAGTGGGGCCATTCAGGTCACAGCAATAAATTGTTTTCTCTACAACGCCGATGCATGAGAGTAGTACTCGGAGTCGGTTGGAGGGAAGATTGCCGTGAACACTTCCGAAATCTCAATGTTCTGACACTTCCATCCGCCTACATATTGGAATGTTTAATGTACGCTAAGGTCAATGCCAGTACGTTTATGACATCGAATGCAATTCACTCGTACAACACTCGTGAGAATCAGCAGTATCGCCGACCTTTTCTGAGATTGCAGAAGTCGCGCGACGCATCAAATTACTGGGCTCTAAAATTTTTTAATGTTCTGCCGCCAGCAATTAAGTGTTACTCCAATAACAGATTTAAGACAGTAATGAAACAATTCTTGGTTGAAAAATGTATATTCAATTACGATGAATACTTTAACTGTAATTTCGTAGAAATATGTAGTGCATAGTGTTTTTCTTTTTCTGTTCTGACTTGTGTAAACAATTTTTTTTGTGATAACACCAATAAAGATTATTATTATTATTATTATTACACAGGCTGCCATAATTATTGTGCTACTAACAGCAACCGTTGCATTTTGTTTTTAAGTTTTTTTACGCAGTATTTTTTGTAATATAGTCTACCATCATATACCAAAAGCCACTACTCCAGTCGAAGTACAATTCAATAAATAATAACTAAAAAAATATTACGGTGCAAATTTGGTTAAAATATTGTTACAAGTATGAATTTACATGTATTGTATACTTGCCACCTGTATTAGTATTAAACTAATTGGCAATATTCCTGCAAAGAATGTTTAATTTGTTTTGCGGCCTGTCACTCGGTGCCACATGAATTTGTTTCGAACTCGTTCACTATTCGTTCAATATAGGAAAATTTATTGAAAATGCCGTTTGACATTGTAATTACTATTTTTGTGTAAACAGCATTAAATAATTGAAACGGTGAACACTAGGGTGGTTCAAAAATGCATTGGAAAATATTTTGTGATGATAGAAAGCAACGATCCCCCCAAACCGTACTTTTTTCTTCGAAATTTTGATTTCGACAATTCAGACATTTTTTGGTATTTTTTGAATAATTGTTCGTGGTTTGGGAAAACTCAAGATTAAAGTTATAGGACTTGTAGAGGACTTTCCAATGAAGAATTTGAGGTATTATGCATATGGCTTTGACGCCCCCAACCCACCCCCACAGTTCCCTGAAAACTACCCTTAAATGAAAAATGTACATTCTTCAGAAAATTTAACCTTTTAATCAATAATTCTAAATCTAATTCTAATTCTCTTTTGTCTCATAGAAATCATTACTATAAGTGACATGACTATCAGAAAATGCCAAAATTCACATGGCCCCATAAGAAAAACAAAAGTTGACCATGCTTACGCCGCCATATTTGATGTTATTTCAAATTAAAAATAACACTGCATTCCTTGTTAGAAAGTAGCTATAGAATGTTTTTGTTTCAAATGTCTAGCTACTCTTGGTCGTGAATAAAAAATTAAAAACGATATCTGAATATTTCAGGTCTTTTTTAAGTCTTGGGGATGGGCAAATATTATGTATGTAGTTTCTTGGGTGAATTCTTAGAAATGAAAATTGATTCGATTGTTTTCTCGGTATCTATTCCTTCCTTTGTAAATAAATGATTTACTTAGCCCTACAATATTTGCATAGTTTTTTTTTAATATGAACTAGTTTTTGACAGAAAGAAAACCTTATGAAAATCTGAAAAAATTCAGTACACCTGCAGTTGATCACGCCACACAATCATGCGTCAATCTCCATCCCAATTATTCACGATTCATAAGTCATTTCACCTGCAAAGCATGACTCAAAAATCAGTCCGAACACCTATAGAAATGACCAATACTCTTACACATTGTGTCACCAAACGAACAAATATCCCTGGAAGCCTACGTGAGATCCAGCATCTTCTCCAATTACCACGATAACATAGCTTCGACACAAATCCTTATCGCCAACAAGGATGTGACCGTATTCGAAGAGGCACCGAACAATCAGCAGACCTAATTGAAACAAACGATACACGACATGGATACGAGACCTACGCGTGGGAGATAGAGGAAACAAAAGACAGCACACGTCTATAAACTCCGCAAGCATATGTACTACAATAACGGATCGAGTGGCGATTATTCATGCGTTGTTGCCCGAGGGTCTATTGGTTAATTGTGCAGCTGCAATTGCGGAAATAGACAAGCGATATGCCGTGATAGTGGTTGGTTAGTTATGCAATGGTTTGCGACAAAGGAGTATCGGGCAGCTGGACGATCCAGAGCAGCCGCGGTTGATATTTTCGCGGTGGGAACGCTATTGTTTATACGGTCCCATGGTTTGCGAATCATCGCTGCTTTGCCGATATTAATTATACGTTTGTTTGCGCGGTTTTAATTGTATTTTCGGATGTGTGTAATTGTTATGTTTTACGCGGTATGATTAAGCATAATTCGGAAACAGAACTGCGTTGGGTTAGATTGGATGTATTGTTAGGACGTTATTGTGATTTAAATTGGGTAGAACTTGTTGTACTAATTGGAATTTATTGGAATTTAAAGATTTTTGTCCATCATTTCCAATAAATTGCAGGTGTAATAAACTTTTAACTGTTCCATCAAGCTATGGAAGAGACCCATCATTTATTGTTGGGATAGATCATAATTTATATCAAGAATGAAATAACACTAATCCTTTAAAATATACCATAACTTGGTTTAGCAATGATGTATGGGTGACCATCTCCTGTCATAAGCAATGTCATATCATCATATTATGCATTATGCCAGATGGTAAAGGATTTTCAGGAGAAGGTGTAAGGGAGCAGCTTGAGTCTAGCGTATGTAGACATCACACATCCATGATTTTTTGACGCTTAGAAACATCACCAAATAAATATGACCACAGGAGCTTATTCTAGATCAAATGACACACCTAGATCTCTAATCTCACCTTGCAGCAAGGAACCACTCACAGAATAGTATTTTTTTATGCAAGAGAACAGCAGATGTGAGAAATTGACGAACATACATTTTGCGCAGGAGACACAAACAAAGACAGATCTCTCGATTTCACAGGATTAAGTAAATAAAAGCAATTTAGAAATACACAAGTGTCACGAAAAACTGTTAGAGCTAGGGACCAAAACAAGTGTGACGACAGGAGTAGAAAAAACTTTGCTTAAATAATTCGGACACATAGCAAGAGGCAGAGACACTACGGACAGGTTGATGTGGAAGCCGACGTTGAAAGACTCGTTAGAAGACAGAAGCAATGACTGGTTTCACTCAGAGATAGAAAACCATCAAAGAGGTCACATGCTTTACGAAGATCTGCGTAGAGGATATCTACGTAACGATTGTCAACATGTTGCATAAAAGATGCAATATGCAAATAATATATAGTCAAACGTCATCACTTCCAACCACAATTTTCTTACTTTTTTTTATTTTGGTTTTGTGTCATGGGTGTACACAATAGCTACTCTAACAGATCATCCACAGCTCCAAAAACATATTTCAATACTAAGAATCCGAGAAATATTGGCGTGTTCAATCTACTCTTCAGAATTGCAATCTCAACTATTACTACAACGAGTCTATATGGCTCTCATGCCTTATTTTCCCATATACATAGATCGTCTTTTCATAGAATTTCCGTCCAGCCTCCTTGGTTATTCTGACTTAGCCCTTCACCTTCTATATCTTTTGGAAAACTTCTTTCCTGATGCTACGATTGTACATATTAAGGAGTACCTTTCTCATCATACCATTCACGGACTGTCTCAATGTGAATAGAGAACAGTGCGTCTATAAAACTGATCATATGGCATATATAGAGCACCCGTTGATGATTTTTGCCCATGACAATTTTGAAGCCATTATTTCTTCTCATGTGGTCTTCCTTTTACTGCTAATGGCTCTATTTAATTACTTCTTCATGTTCTTTAAGTCTGTGGTTTCAATTTGTGCTGATCCCTTTTTCAGCCTGGTTATGAGTATGAGGTTCATCTTGTCAACCACCATTTCTGTCAATATCCACCTCAATAACCAAGGGCAGTGTAGTTCAATTTGTCAAAAAGGATTGGCACATCAATTCATAAGCTAATCACATTTTTCTCATTGATAGATGGCGCAAATCAGCGAAATCTCAACAATGTAGGTATCTACTGTACCTTTCATGGCAGATACCTTAAGCTAGTTGCACATTTTCTTTTTTTTACATAACAGTAGCTATCGAAGCAATGCTGAAGACATCTCGGTGTATCTACCAACATTATTAAATCATAATCGTATAGGAAGCATAGCATTTTCAATTCTCTAAGAAACAGGTGGTTCTTCCCAATATTTCTTTCATCGCTGATATAAGATACAACATGTTGGATAAAAGATGCAACATGCAAACAAATATATAGTCAAAAGTTATCACTTCCAACCACAATTTTGTTACTTTGTTTTTTTGCCATAGGTGTGCACAACAGCTACTCTAACAGATAATCCACAGCTCCCATAACGTATTTCAATACTAAGTATCCGAGAAATATTGGCGTGTTGAATCTACTCTTCAGAATTGCAATCAACTATTACTACAACGAGTCTACATGGCTCTCATGCCTTATTTTCTCATAGTCATAGATCGTCTGGAATTTCCGTCCAGTCTCCTTGGTTATTATGACTTAGCCCTGCACTTTCTATATCTTTTGGAACACTTCTTTCCTGATGCCACAATTGTACATATTAAGGAGTACCTGTCTCATCATACCATTCACGGACTGTCTCAATGTGAATGGAGAACAGTGTGTCTATAAAGCTGTTCATATCGCATATATAGAGTACCTATTGGATTTGAAGACTTTTGCACATGACAATTTTGAAGCTATTATTTCTTCTCATGTAGTCTTCCTTTTACTGTTAATAGCTCTATTTAGTTCCTTCTTCATGCTTTTAAAGTCTGTTGTTTCATTTTTACTTTATCATACGCAGTATGCTAAAGTATTGTAATCATGACGAAAAAGAAAATTGAGATTTTAGCGGAAATAGGTCTTTTTGGGTCCCCTGAACATTTTTGACCAAGGTACAAAAAAATGTCTCTGTGTGTGTGTGCGTGCGTGCGTGTGTGTGTAAACGATTTTTGTGGCGATGATTCCGGAAAAACTACTAAAGGTATCGGGACGAAAGTTCATAATTAGAAGTTTCATGACCTAACTTAGAGCTGAAAAGCTTTTGGTTAAAAAGGGTCCAAAGGAACTGGTAGTTTATTATAAGCCTTTTTCAAGGATTTTGCAAATGAACCGCTATTTCTCTAATTTCGTCAAAATAGTTAAATAATAAATTAAAGTAGAGGAAATTCTGAATAATTTATGCCTATGTAATATTTTGGTAAAATTAATAGTTTAGCTTTTTAGGTTATTCTAAGCCTTTTTGAAGGATTTTGGAAATGAGCCGCCATTTCTGTAATTTCGACAAAATAGTTCATTAATAAATTAAAGTAGAGAAAATTTCGAATAATTTATGCCTATGAAATTTTTTGGTAAAATTAATAGTTTAGCTTCAAGAGCAAATTCTATTTGATCGAGATCGGTAGCATCTGCATTGATATGAAATTACATAGTAGCCAGGATTTTGACAAATATTTTTTTGTGTTGTCACATTCGAAAACAGCTGATCTCATCAGAGGTTGGAGAACCACTATGGAACGTTGCCGCTGTAGTGCGGCAAATTTTAAAATACAAATTTTAAATAAAGTAAGATCACCAATTTGATTATTTGTTGATAAGAAATATCAACCCGTCTTTATATCTAATTCCAAAAACAATACATTGAGAAAATTATAAATAAAGTATAGCGATGAGTGTAGTTTTATTTTAGTATTTTGGTAGGGATCTGTCATGAACAAATATAAATCTGTCAGAATTTTAATTACCTTTTTAAGGTGCGTTTTCGTTAGTGATAATGGCAGTGGTAGCAGACGCCGTTATAGTATTTCCAATAGAAAATTGATAGTGACTCATGTTTATGCACATGCAAACTAATATGTGTCATTATCACGATATGTAAGAAACACTATAATTTCGTATTCTACCACCGCCATTAGCTACCATTACCTACTAATCGGAACGCACCTTTAAACTTGACGTTTCGTCAAAGTGGTACCAACCTAGCATTTACTATACAGAAATCATTTATTTTTTTTTTAAATACGTGTTCCTTAAAAAGCAACACAATAAACGTTGATGTCGCTCCTGCCAAAAACTAGATAGCCGACTCGCTCATATGCGACGGCGACACTCCGCCTTCGGTGACGCGCCGCATCACCGCTCGTCGCGCTATTCCGTACTTTCGGCATTTGTGACATAAATAACTATTATTCTAATGACGTAGTGTAGGTAGTGTCAAATGCTGATGATTTGACAATACGTACGATTTATCTCAATAGAATAGATTCTCATGCAGCTAAACTATTAATTTTATATATTGTATGATAAAGTCATGTGCCTGGCCACATCAGATTTTTTTTGTTGCTTCAAACACCATTTCTGTCACATTCCACCTCAATAACTACCACGGCTGTGTGGTTCACTTTGTCAAAAAGGATTGGCAGATCAGTTAATAGGCTTTCTCATTGAAAGATGGTGTAAAGCAGTAAAATCTCAAACAATGTACGTACATATCTTTTATTCCTTTCATGGCAGATACCTTAAGCTGGGTGCAACAATGCCTTTTCTTCAATTGTTCTTGCTTCATGTTTACATTATCAGTACCTATCGAAGCAATGCTGAAGACATCTCGGTGTATCTACCAATATTATTGCATCATAATCGTACAGGAAGCGTAGCATTTACAATTCTCCAAGAAACAGCTGGTTCGTCACACTGTTCTCTCACCATCGATATAAAATACCAGGACGTTTCCAATCAAAACACAGGCGTGCTTCGTTTCCGTCAGCGAACCAAAAACAATTTGTCATGCCAGGATACACACTCTACACATCTACATACACAAATCGCAAAACATCGCCTGTATATACAAATTTGAAGGTAAACGGACCACAAAGTCACGATTAACCCGTCAAATTAGCCGAATGCAAAACTGGCTGCACATCCATAGCCCGCATACAGACGCATTGTTATGTAAATATGCCATTCGGGAGCTGCGGGACTAAACGTGAACGTCAATTCAGTCGGTAATATCGACACTGTAAAACCGACCGAGCGCCGATTTTGATCGATTGGCGGTATAAATACCGTATGATCGTCCTTTTATTATTAGCTGACTTTATCGTATCGCAATAAAAGCGGGTTATAAGAATAGAATCCGCGTTTCTAATAGAAGTTTTCTGACGGTTCGGTTTATCTGTCGTGTCGGAAGGGAACGTTACTGGTGGAAGTTTATTAGGTCATATTGTTATATTGGATTGGTTTAATTTCGGTAATATTGATATTTTATTGAGGGGAATATGAAGTTTTATGGCGGGATAAACTGTCGGATTTGAACGGAAAAGATTTAATAACTTCTGTTGCCTCTGCCTGTGCAGTGTAATTTAAAGTTTATTGGTGGGATGATTGGGTCAGGATTGGCTTTAGTGTCTATAAGTGAGGGTAATTTATTATAATCAACAGGATTTATGGCAGATTTGACGGCATAATAAAAAAAATTATATAATTTTATAGTATAACTGGATGTTGGATGATGTTTGTTTGTTCGAATCTCTCGCGTTGCTTAACTTGCTAAAGTAATGTTCTTATAAAACGGTTCTCGTATATGCTTAGAAAAAAGAATATAGGTTACTACATCTGTTGCAATTATAGCAGTAATGGTAATTTTTGATATATCTGGAAATTATCGCTTTTTTCGGATAGGGAAAAAGTTTGATCTGAAAGTGTAGTTTGATAAAAAAATATGATTGTGATACCAGGCCTACGAAAACCGTTTACTCTTGAAAAATTTATTTTTTACTATTTTTACTCCTTATCGTCCAAGAAGTTACACTGAACACTTCATTAACTTTAAACAATAAATAACGCCTTTACTTAAAACCGGCCAAACTTGCTTCTTAATTTTTTGGTCACTGTGTATCTTAAATATTTTTGTTGGTTTTTATAAATTCTAATCTGACAGAAAACACCGGATTTTTTGTAAAACTCTGGAATAAATAAAAAATACTAAATAATAGGAGTATTATTCTTCTATACCTCTACAAAACAGTGCAAAAATTTCAATAGTTTTCTTTTTTGTGCTGAAGTTGGCATATTTTGTTCATCAACTTTGAACAATAAATAACGCAAAGGCGTTATTTTTTATTTAATCTGATAACGGATTTTTTGGAATAACATGAGTAGGTAGTATTCCTGTATACGTATACAAAAATGTCAATATTTTATATTTTTTGCCAAAGTTGGCATATTTTGTTGTCAGCAAAGGTTTTATTTCTGTATCTTTTACAGCGTTGGGTTGGTTTGATAATGTCCACCAGGGCAAAACAGGTAGGCAACTATATACATTAAATTAAATAAAAAGCAGAGAAGAACTTTGTATTTATTCGAAGCATATAAAAAACTGTTTAAGCGATTCACATACATTTACTAAATCCATTTAAAAATACAATAGTTTAATTTAATTATTATTACTTATTTATTTTGATAACAAGTAGCTCAAGAGTGCCAATGATATTTGATGATCAGGAACGAAAAAAAAGTATAGTATGTACCTACATTGTACTACTATAAACCCAAAATGTTTCCAGATCCAACTATCATTTGGTTTTGCTTTAAAATTTATAAACGAATTCAACATTTTAGCACTTAATTTTTGGTAAACACTTAATTTTTTTTTTAATTCCAGGTTTACAATTTATTTATCGTTTTACAAAAAGTTCCCTGCATATAAGCGGTTTATTTTGAGTCTCATGTTGATTAAAAATGTTTTGCTTCGATCTCTTAAATGTCTGCAAGGTATGTTACCATAGGCGTATCCAGCCCAAAAATACGGAGGAGGGGGGGCAATTTGCAAAATACAACTAGCTGTATGGGAGAAGGGTATCCATTAGGGTTGCAATGCATTGCAATAATTTTTAGGATGATAGAAAGCAACGATCCCCCCAAATAGTTTCCAAGAAAAAAAAGCGGACCCGATTTTTTTTCGAAATTTTTTATTTTTATTGGTGCCTGTCGAGACCGCAAGTTTAATTTATGGGAAATGCACGGGAAAAAGACATGTTTTGGTATTTTTCGAATAATTGTTCGTGGTTTCGACATATGGATTTGACGCTCACAACCCACCCCCCACAGTGCCCTGAAAACTACCGTTAAATAACAAAATTTACTTTCTTCAGAAAATTAAATTTGTCAGTTAATTTCGATTTCCAAGAGAAATTCTATTGGTTTCAATAATTCGTTTTTCTCGAAAATCCGCCTGAATTCTTTTTTCTGAGCTCGTAATGGCAGTTTATTATCTTAAAGTGCCATTATTCATTAAAATATTACTTCCTATTGTTTTTTCTAATGATAGAATGGTAGAAAAGTCAACTTTCTTGTGAAATTAAGTTATAAATTTCATGTTCGAAATATCTCGCCTATATTGTCTAATAACCCCACAATTGATTAAACAAATTGTATTGGTTTAAACATTTTTTTGCAATTTACCTAAAATTACTTTTTTTAGAACTGTTATTCCTAAGTAACATTATCTATATTTTGGGATGATTTCCATTGTTCGAACAATAAAATATTATTCATTTTCAATATTATTTATTCGACAAAAATTAATAGATTGAGAATCCTTTTTTTCGGGAAATTAGGGAGTTATATTTCAGCCAATTTTATTAATTGCATTTCTTTCTCCATTTCTTAGTCTTATTTCCTCCCACTGTATGTCGCAAAATAATGTTGAGTTGTTGCTGTTTGGAAACTATTCCTTGTACTCTCTAGCAACTTGCAATAAGGATTGTTGTTGATCCTCTTCTCTCGTTATCAAATAGTTGAAGTCAGACATCAATTTTACGCCTCTCTGGAACATCGTTGACCACTTTGAGCTGAGAAATAATTTCCTTTCCTCTCACATAGACTGCATTCCCATCCAGCGTGAAGCGCCTTCTTCAAGGAAGGATGTTTCTAAGTGAAAAGCTCAGAAGAATTTCATCAAATCTTTCTAGATGAAGTATCCTTTTCCTTTATCCAGCAGTTTTTTTAGAGTTTGTTGCTTTAATTCGTTTGTAATCCAAAATTTCTATACTACTATAACATATAACTTGCACTAAGGAAATACAATAATTGGCGAATTAGCCACAGTGGCGAGGCTTAAGAAATACATTATCAAAAGCTATATTATCAATTTTAAAGTTTTGAGAGCGCGGATTAAGTGCATTCAGAATTAAACATATGTATGTTTAACGTGATGGATATAATTGGTCACTAGTTAGATTTGTCATCATCAGCTATTAATTCATTTTGTTAATCTTTGTGAGAAGATTCCTACCTTCAGTATAAATAATTCAAACGATACAAAAACACGTCCACAATTTCGCAAATCTTCCATTACTAATATTGTTATTAAAAACACTAAACAAACTCCCTTTGTTTATCAACCACCAACGAACCGTTATCATTACAAAACAGCACCGGACAAGCCACAGCGAACCGATAGATTACAGAGAAACAAACGAAACACGTGCGTCTCCTTTGTTTATACAACTCGTCTTCCCCAGACCCGAGCTTCTTTTGTCTCCGATTACGCAAACCCCAAAGATAACAAACACCATCTGTGCCTTAATACAACGTATCATCACTGACACACTAAAAACTAATCGTCCGTATTGTTTCAGGTCGACACCGGAGAGAGGATCCGAGCACGCGGCGACCGCAGCTAGTTGCGCGGATAAATCAGTCCCCCTTCTTCCCGTATGACAAATCAACACACAAATAATACAATGCCGCGGCAAGTCGCGATTTCCCGCCACGGGTACCACCACGACGGAGACTGTCCGCAAAACCTCCACCGCTATCAGTTGGTCACGGCGAGGTCGAACGATCGGTAAAGTCTGAGACCGCAGGGCGCAGTATTATCGACAGTGTTTCCATTCGAAAAATGACAGATTGAATATTGTGCGAAGGCGAAGGATCTTTCTTGATTTTTGTGCGCGGTTTTGTAGGTGTTGTGGTGTGCCGTGTTGTGTTGTTGATTCGCGGGTTTTGGTTGTTGTGATTGTTGTGCGGGTCTTATGAGATTGATATCTGATAAGATGCCATCGAAGAAACAGTACGATTTAGTGCAAAACGATGACTACGATACTAGGATACCGTTGCACCCGGAGGAGGCGTTCAGACACGGGATTACATTCCAAGCAAAGGTAAGATTTAAGATTTAAGGGATATTAGTTAGTTAGTTAGGGTTAGTATTATCTAGAATTACGAGGAGTTGTGGAAAATTATTTTTATTATGCTGGTCCAAAGGTGCAACCTTGGGGAACCCAGGGTCTTCGTAAGTTTGTGACACATGAAAAAGGCGAGATTTGTTTACAAGACAAGCAACCACAACATTTACTGTTTTGCTAGCCAACTTTTTTTTGATATTTTACCATGATATGGCATATTAGAATCGGGAAATGTTTTTTCCTTAGAATCTGATTCCGAAGACAGAAGTTGTAAATTTACCCTAGTATGTGGTGATCACACGCACAGCATTCAACTGGACGAGTGCATTTTTATATCCCTTACATTCCTTGCACTTATGTCTCTTAAATGGAACAAATGTGAATCAGATAAAACTAAAACTAAGACTAAAACGGTTGTAAATCCTTAAAAAAAGAATAGAGTAGATTATCTTTATTTCCTTTGGATTGTATCATTAGTTATATTTCTCCAAATATTTGTTTTTTGTTTTCTCACTCAAATCCACTGGAACTACATATCCATAAAAGCCAAACATTATTAAAATACATAAGTTCTAGTGTCACTAGTATTATTATTTAAGTTCAAATGAAAGACAATTTCTAAAGTTTTGTTTCATTTCCTAGTTATTTGGACAACAAGTTAGACAAGAAGAAAACATATTTTATAAGAATATATGTAGAAGATGTAATGAAGATAGTAAACTAAAACAAAAGAGTCAGCGTATTACTGAACTGTAATCTTGAAATCAGCCAATTTCTCTGTTTCTGTTAGACGTTCTATGGTATGGTTTTATGGTATTTCCACAGCTTCCACTTTAACGTTTTAACACTCTAAATCACCCTTTATGAGGGTTAACTTGGATTTGTATGTTTTCGATATCTCCTTTCTGTTGTTTTTTCAATGATGATTAGTATTTGCGTATTGATTTACGTATCCTTATTGATTTTAAACAATGTTATAATGTTATGGAACTAGATAATCTACTTAGACACTACTTAAACCTAATTACAAATTAAGTAAGTTAAATCTTATTATTTATTTATGATTAAGTTAGTAACGGAAAAAAAGATATTTTTTAATAAAACTGAAACTAGTTTTAATTAATTTTGACTGCCGACAAAATAGCTTTATTTGTTTTTCTATAATTTAGAAAGGTCCCGCATGAATTTTTTTTAAGCTGTATTTTTAATACTAATCTTATTGACGTTTAAGCACATTTAAAAGAACGCTTAAGTCAATTTTGCTGAACTTGTTCAATAATTTTTATAATCTTTACCGATTCTAATTATATTGCTGGACATTGTAAAAAAATTTATCAAAATTCTTACCAACGTTTCAAAACTTAAAAAAGATGTTACAGTTGATTATTCTGGGAGAACAAAAATGATGTTTCTTGTCTAAGTTTGAGACACTTCGTGGGGTAACTTGGCGGAGCTTGTGCAGGATCTGAAGTACTCTGTTAGCCGAAGCTATATTAATTCTTAACATATTGTTTCTTTAGAGCATCCCAAAAACTGAATTCTTGTAGAACATACTACTTAAAAAAAATTAAGTTAACCCCATTTTCACCAATGGCGGAGCCACCTGCAACGAAACTAATATAGCCATCCTGTGTCCCCCTTTGCATCTACAAGATTGTATATATAACTTTTTTTAAAAATATTTAAGCCTCTCAAGTTAATACGATTATCTTGTACATTGGAATGAACAAAAACTTAGTAAACAAATAATATGGGTCAAAGATTACAAAAGTTATTGAAGGCTTTCTGCCGGTCAGTTTATTTCCGTCAAGTAATTTTGTAAATGTACACAGAAACATATGTTTGTCTTTTTGAATAATTTGTATAACAATAATCGTTATAAATCAACTAAACTACACCCCTTGGCATTTGTTCTTCCTACCGGACAATCTCAGAACTGAAGAAGTCTTTAATGCAAAAAGGGCGTCCCTTAAAAATTATATAATTAAATTATTTGGGAATGATATGGGCATACATTCATACATAATAAAGTATTATAACTACTTTATTTTTGACTGCAAGTTGAAATTGTGATCTTAGGTTTTTTTTGGGTGAATTGATTATATTAGTTCATAAACTTTAATTCTGCGCAATAAGGACTAAGTTTTTAATTTCGGACTTTTTATAGTCCCACGTTCTCAATTTTCTTCGCCACTTTGCATGGGCACTAAAAAGTCGGTACTAAAACTAAAGTTGCCCAGCTATGGAATATGGATGTCGTATATTTTATTTTTTCCGAAACCGGACGTAAAACTCAAGTCCTCAAGTCCGGTTATCCGGGCACTGGTAATAATTTTGCATTTTTTGCGGATCCTGTCCGGAAGTAAAAGAGATGTCCTAAAAATTAATTTGGTTGACGTTTTGATACGCGAATCACATAAATTTATTATTATCTTCAAACGATTGTGAATTTATAATTGAACTAAACCTAATAATAGCTGGTATTTTTCTTGCAACTTGAGTCAATGAACTAGTAACGTCCTTATGACCCCATTCTTGCAGGCAGTTGATGATCTGTAACCAACAAATTTCCGCTAATTAATGAGTGTTTATTTTGTCTAATGAGATGATTACATTTAAAATGCAAACTGTATTTCTTTAGCCGCCGATATAAATCAACTTATAGACAGTCATTACACGCTAAGCATTTTTTTGCATTTTAAGTTTTACAAACGTGAAATGTTTTAAATATCAAAGTTTAACGAATAGATAATTAAATAATAGCTGACAGGTTTCATAATTTCTCTCACCAATCCGCTGGTCAATTGCTCTGCAATTACATACCTGTAATATAGATAAACTGGGGCAAATTAAAACCACCATTCTTGAAAAAAAGAGGTAGCAGTAATAAGCAACAAGCATATCTAAAGTAACGACACGTTCTTACGCCCATATCAATTTGCAACACCTCTCAGTTGGCGGAAGTTGTTCGTTAAGCTAGTGCTCAAAATAATTTAAGGAGTGGTAACAGTGCTATAGTCTTAAATCGTTTTCAGCATCTTGAATGGATTTTATTGTCCATAATCATTTCTAAAATTGTATTTATGTCAACAGAGGCATTTGTCAAGATTTAGTTCAATGAATGCGTTGCCACATAAAACCACTTTTGTAAGTAAGTTTCTATGGTATATTAATTTTTATCGTTCGTTTTAGATCTATTTGATCTAAATACTCTATAAGGACCAAATATTAAACCAGTCTAACGCCACATGTTGCCGACATCTGACAGTCTAACTCAATTTAATTAATCTAATTACTTGCTAACCATTTCGTGAGCACACATTCATACCATTTGATGATTCATTTCACTAAAACGTAATTTGAATATTATACCTCACGGCAATACTTTCCTCGTATGCATTAGTCATGCATAGCTCCAATTGCGCTTCCTCTTGCAGACTAATTGCTTCTAGCAAACATACTCACCCAAATCCTAAATGGAATATAAGCATTGGTAGAGCATTCTAGTTGGTAAAATTCTACGAAAAAATGCAGACTGTCCTCTCCGTATATGGTTGGAACACGTTACTTTTACTGCTAAGACAATAACTCGATAATTACAGGCTCAGTTTACATGCCTGACGACAATGAAAACTGTTAATGGCCATATAGGAGATTCTCGTATACCATACAAATCGGGGACAATGGAGATGAAGGGTGAATTCTTTTAGGTTATGGGCAGCGTCATTGCCGCGTGGTTATAAGAGGCCTTGTTTTTTGTAAATTAAGTATGTACTAACGGTTCATGCGATGCATAATAATTAAAATTAGGTGAGAGGATTTTGTATTGTGGTTCTTCTATTGTTTGCTAATATAATTTATTTGCATATTACTGAAATACGGATTATGTTACCAATTAATTTTATAATGAATAAAATTATTGGATTACCTAATTACTGATTAAACAATGAATTCGTATTTTAACTACATTGATTACGAAAATTAGCTATATGATATGGTAAATCTAGTTGTTAAGGATATTTTAATAAATTTTAATTGGTATCGGAAACATTTTGTAGCCAGACAAAAAAATTTCGAGAAAAAGACAATTAAAATTACTATTGATAACTTTAGGGAAAATTGATTTTGTGAATTGACTATGAAATTGCGATTTGGGTAAAATTAAGTGCCATGAGAACAAAACGGGCTCCAAAAATTTCTAACGCGCAAGGTTTTAGAAAAACGTGGCGGAAAATTTATACCAACTGCAACCAAAATTTTATGCAACTTATATGCAACTTTCCAGCTCAGATTCATATTCAGCGCAAATATTTCAATCGAAAACACCTACCTACTCGCCTTCCATAAACAAAGAAAGTTATCACTGTTACAATATTTTAGTCATTTCTCAAAAAAAAAAAAAATCTAGTTTAACCCCATAAGTTTTGTAAATTAGCTTTCAGGAAATTACCAGATCTAACAACATCAGTACAAAAAAATTGAGGATGCCATTTAAAAAAATGTCGACGTCGTGTTAACTGCAAAACAATTAAGAGTAGGGGGACATACTAATTATCAATAATATTAAAAACAATAACTATTTTATAAAAAAAAAGTTCTTGTACAATGCGCACTTGTTTTTAAGGCACCAATGAGTCAATAGTAATTATACAGCATACACATGGGCGTATCCAGCTTAAAACTGAAGGGGGGGGGGACAGTTATCTAAATTTAACTTGCTATATGGGAGAAGGGTGCCCATTATAGGGTGGTTCAGAACTGCTATGCAAACATTTTTGTGACACGTAGTTTTTTTTGTTGAAATTTAGATTTTTAACCGTACGCTTCGAGGTAGAGGACATTTTTGTTAGTTTTCAAGTAATTGTTCGGGGATTGAGAGAACTTAAGATTACTTCTAGAGGACTTTCCAAGGAAGAATTTGACCTATTATCATATGGATTTGACGCCCCCAACCCATCTCCATAGTGTCCTGAAAACTACTCTAAAACGAAAGAATTTACATTCTTCACATAATTGATCCATTATTTTAGTCTCCTTTTTCTCATAGAAATTATTACTATAAGTCTAGTTAAATGTTTATAACATTTGTCAGTTAATTTACATTTGGTTAAAAAAATCTATTTGTTTAAATAATTCGTTTTTCTCGAAAATCAGTCTGTATTCTGTTTTCTGAGTTCGAAATGGCAAATTATTATCTTACAGTGATAATGTCACATTAAAAAAATTCTTCTTATTGTTTAAACAATCACTTATTATTTATTTTCTACATTTTTTCTAATTATGAGCTATAAAAGTAAGTTTTTTTGGGAAATTAAATTTCATGTGAGTGATATCTGACAAACTTATTATCTATATTATCTAAGAAACCCACATTTGATTAAACAAACTGTATTTGTTTAAACCATTTCTGTTTGCAATTAACTTAAAATTATTTTTTATATCGGTCTTGCTAACTGTCGTTCTCGAGTGACAGCATTTATATTTTGGAATGATTTCCATTGTTTAAATAATAAAATATTATTCGTTTTCAATATCATTTATTGGAAAAAATTTATATGTTTAGAAATTCTTTTTTTCGGAAAATTGCAGAGTTACATTTCTTTTTAAAATATTAAATTTCCTAGTCAACAAATTTTATTAATCACATTTCTTATTCTGATTTCCTACTACTGTGTGTCGCAAGATTATATTGATTTGCTGTTGTCTGGAAACTATTCCCTGTACTCTAATTTGATGAAATATTAAATTGTCAAAAAAAAGAAAAATTGTCTTCTTCCCATGTAAATTTGAGGCCTCGAAATGCACCAATAAAAATCAAAATTTCGAAAAAAATACGTGTCGACTTTTTTGGATTTGGAAACGATTTGGAGGGGATCGGTGCTATCTAAATTAAAATAACCACTCTAGTGTCCATAAGGGAAAGAGTGCTATGTAATAAACATAATACCAACATACGAAAGGGGGGGGGGGGGCAGCTGTCCCCCATTGCCCCTCCTGGATACGCCCATGCACATATAATAATAATATAACATTTACTTTCCTCACTAGTGAGCAAAACTGCATTGCTTTTTACTGGTGTGAAGTAAAAAATAGGAACGTTTATAAATGTTTGTTAGAAGTTCACATAAAAGAACACTGACAACTAGTATTGCTGTCTTCTTTGCTTTCTTGTATCAATTTGCATTCTAAAGAAAAAATGAGAGTGTCTTGATATTATCTATTATGATACATATCAAAATAATAAATAACAAAAAGAAACAAATAAACATCTGATTTCGTTATTCATTTACATTCGAGTTATCAATATGCCCTCATTTTTCTGGAAAATTTTCTAAGATATCTTGATGACAGCAGGTGTGTCAAATGTTGATGCTTTGACAATACCTACTATCGATACTATTGACTATCAAAATATCTGTCAAATACTGGCTAACTAGTTTAATTTGAATGCAGACAAGATTTAGTCTTTCAGGAGATCTATCATAATCGATACGTCAAATATGGGGTTGACATTTAAAAAAGGCATCGTCACAATTTAAAAACAAAGAAGGTTGGAAATTTAATTTTATACAAATATGTGTTTTGACTATCGATAGTTTGAAATAACAAACCGTTTCAGCGATTTTGTCATATTTCCATACTTTGCTTACTGTATAAATATGCAACAAAAACCGGATTTAATCCGTTATATCCACAAGCAGATCACACATCGGCTTATCCGCAAAAATATTTGTCCTAGTCCAAACAAACACAACACACTAAAAACTTTCCTATAAATCTTCGACCGATACTTTTACCATCGACCTCTCCAACGAAAACACACCACAAATCCTACATCCAATCCCCGTCATCCCTGAAAAATGCCCCTTACCTATCTCCACTGACCAACATAAAAAGGAAAAATCGCGCGGTAGCGATTACAGTCAACTGACCTTTGATTTATACCCCATTTTCGTTTCGTATTCACCTTCCCCGCATAGCCTACTCCGCGTCAAGAGTGGCCACAGGCTGAAAGACCGATCTCGCCGGTCTCCTGTTTCAGGGATCGATCCCGCTTCAGGCAATCGTTCTTTGCCTTTGCCGTCGCCGACGACGCCGACGGTATAATGTATCGAAGGTTCGCGCCGTTTAAGCAGGACATCGAGCAGGCCCTGAAAAATAACGGTTCTTGTAGACTTCCGCCCCCAGAACGGGCTACTTGATCGCAGGCGATCGCGTTATTAAGGCACCCGGTATATTTACCTATCGAAGGCGAATTTGGTTGCCATGAATATTTCATAAGGCCCTTTAAGGTTTTTCTCGAGTTCGTGGATGGCTTAAGAAAAGGGGATCAGAAAAATTTACGTTTAACATATGGTTAATGTCTTAAATACTTGTATGATGTTCTGATTATTTGATTAGGGGATCCCTAGACCTATTTTAAGTAGTTTGAAGATAGTTATTGGTCACATATCACTCACTTAGCACTGTGCTCTGCTTTTCTAACATTACTTCACCAATTCAAAAGATTTACTTCTTTTGAGTCTTCGTACTATGTCACTATTGTCAAGAACCTGGATTGCTTTGTCATTCGTGTGCTGAAGAAGACTATTCTGATGTCTCTCTGCAAACTTTCTAATTTTGTTGGTTACTAATTCCATCACAAAATCCCTGTGAAGATTGGTATTTCTAATATACCAAAGTGCACCCACAATGTTTCTTAGTACCTTATTTTGGCAGCAGTGAATGATGATGATATTGCTTGGCTTAGTGAGCCCCACAGTTGGATACCATAGCTCCACACATGTTTGAGTACTGCTTGTGAAGTAGGAGCTTGTTATATGTCGACACACCCGACTTCCTACTAGTAAACCAGGAGATTCTTTTGTATGTTATTTCGGCACACCATCCTATTCTGCCGTGTTAGAGTAGGGTACGGTGGTGGTATTTATTTGCACTTGAACGTTATGTACTCGCTTAAAATGTATTTGTTTTTGTTAAATGCAATTCACTATCATTACATTATGCATTATCACTAACATTGTTGACACTATTCTGGAGTTTAAGCGTTGCTCCTTCAACATTTGTATCTGCTGCCACGATGGCTGTAAACGTGGTAACGGAAACACCAAAACTTTGTCGAGGGTTTTTGCCACATCCAGAAATATAAGGGACATACCTTTTCTCTTTTACCTTGCTTTGTATTATAGTTGTTATTGT
Organism: Melinopterus prodromus; assembly: GCA_964023965.1. NCBI lineage: Eukaryota > Metazoa > Arthropoda > Insecta > Coleoptera > Scarabaeidae > Melinopterus > Melinopterus prodromus. The sequence goes on along the minus strand of OZ030390.1, from coordinate 15,319,983 downwards.
GTGGACCTGATCGGTTGTCCAATATTTGTTTCCGATACCAAACTGACGCGTGCTTAAAATGTTTCTTTCATTTTAAATTGTCTTCAGTCTTTTCTAGTAGTTTTTTCCAATAGTTTTGCCATATAGTTTGGCAGTAAAGTAATTGACCTATACTGCCCTCCAACGGTAATGTGCCGTATGTACAAAAATGACACTGATTGAAATATTTTCCAACAAATTAGCTTGGTTTTAAATTTTAACAAATGTGTGTGGTTTTTGCATTGAAACAGAAAAACAGTGGTGATTTTTTAAACAGTGATATACAATAAGTTAGTATTCTTAACTAAGACTTTCTGGGTTTCATATTATTTATTTAATTCAATTTATTTTAGAATTAATTAAAAATATCCTACATGGTGTTGTATAATTACTAAATTTTGTAAAGCTCATTTAAAAATTATGTGTTTGAATGTTCTCGACGATAGAATACAACTATATATCTAAACCCTCATGCTATCAGACCTCATTTTACTACATTAAACTAAAAGTTATCAACAGTTAAAAAATTTCTGATTCTATTACCCAGTATGTATTGACCTGATACAGCGCAAGATTTTCTTTGAAATTGTATATTGATTTACGGGGTGATGCATTCGAGATATATTGATGAACTAAATATTATTGTTTGGCCATGTTTCAGGTATGTACCTACTAACTTAATATATAACTAATAGGTTCAATAATAACAAAGATATCCAAGTTCATGCGTTACAGCGAAAATCAATAGAAATAATTAAAATAACTAAAAGTAAAAACTATTTATGGATCAGTTGCTGAAAGTCAGACAAATATTATCAAAGTTGGCATTTTATTATTATCTGAACAATTAGCCAGCTTACTACTGATAACGGTTTTCAATTATATTAATATTGCAATTGTCTCGTGATGTTCCGCTGTTTACTAACTTTTTTATCTTAGATTTGTCTATGCTAAGATTGAGTATATTAGAACTACCTTGTAGAAATGTGCATATTTGTACTAAGATAACCACGAACATCGATAGTATCAATGAAAACCCAATTGAAAAGTCTTTTATAATTGATCAACAATAAATTTTCTAATTATAATAATTGTATATGTATTTTTGATCTATTGTATATATTTTTATTAGTAGATTTTATATTTTTACTTCAGGAAATATTTTTTTTTATAATTTACGATATTATAGTAAATTTGTACGATATGTTCCACATATGTATATTAGGCTGTCTTTTAAATCGATTGTTTCAAAGTGTAAATGTATAACACCAATAAATTATGTTCATTATAGACAATTCGAAATTCAAGTTTATTTATGTGTTCGAAAACCGTCGACTTCCTCAAATCTACGAAGGAATTTTACACATTGCAAGGAATGCTATTTGTCTGACATGTCGTAATCTTAAATTCTACGAGTTTATTGCGAAATCATTTCCATGTTTAGATTAAGAACGAAATATGTTACCCGGACATGCCAAAACCGAATACCTTCTCTGGATAAATGTGCATAGAACGGGGAAATAATTCACGAGAATATTAAATAGTTAGCAAAATTCAAATACCAATTAGATACCAAAAATTTCAGCAATTTAAAATTATTGTTATTTTTTGTTGTTTGTTGAAACTTAAACGTTGTACGTGGGCAAGGTTTCATAAGTGTGAAAAGCACTTTCTTAGATGTGTATTCAGGTTGAAGGGTCTCGGTGGTAAACATTTGGCAATAGCGGTTAGTTCGGAATCTTGACATCTCCATCCTTTACAAACTTCTCTCCGCTTTTCACACCCGCCTTTATTGCTTTTTGAGATGCGGCTTCTATTTTTCTCGTCGCCCATCATGTGCCAAGAGAACAAATATAAATATATTTGTAAAGAACTTTATCCAGATATTGGAGACAAGTCTTTTAAACGACTTTACAATGTTAACATCTCTATTTGTTTTTTTTTTGTTACAAGTAAAGTATTTGTAGTATTTATTTTTTGTATTTTTGATTTATAGCATATTTTTGGTTCGGTATTTTAACAGATGCATTCATAATTAATGAATTTTGTTGGATATGTTAATCAACTGGTGAAAAATCTTACCGACTCTAAAATCAGTTTACAGAACACATGAATTCCATGGTATATTAGCGAAGTGACACAATAGATTATTAACTCCACATTACTGACTCATTTAGTTGCTAATTTGAAGCGTTATTACGGTACTGCTATTTCATGCTACCGTCAGAACCATGTATTATAAAATGTACCTCCGTTGACAAAGCATACAGTTTATGTAACCTTTAGCAACGAAAGGAATGTTTAATAAAAATGTGCAGGACGTAAGGTTTGCTGACTAAAATGGCTAAAAACGCATAAAAGGATGACAAAGACAAAAGGGACAAAAAGGGGAAACCACGTAAAGAAAAAAAGTAACTGATAAAAAATATGGATAAACGCGGATGACCACTAAGGGCACAAGACGAAAATATTATAGTTTTTCCTTTTTGTAATTTTTGTATTATCGTATTATTTTATTTATGGTTTGTCTGTTTAGTTAATTTTATCATAACTGACCTATTTATAACTATTTCAGCTTTTGTCATTTATGCCAATTTTATGCTGCTTTTTGCCCTTATACGTTTTAGTCTTCTTTAGTCCTTTATAGTCCAAGTACCAATTTTATTGATTATCAACAACAGGTATTCAATATTTTTCATATTCAAAAGCAAAACAAATTCTGCACAATATATTTGTTTAAAAACTTTACATTTATGTGAAATATTTCGAGAAAAGTCACGGCAAAGGAAATTGTTTGATCGAGAAGCGCTAATATTTATATATTTATTATGAATTTTCTTCATTTTGGCATTTTCGTCCATTTTATCTCTGTAACAATTTGTATCGAATGCGTCCTGTCAAATACATTTCGTGCTATTTACTCATATTGCCCTGTTAGTCCTTCCACTTTTGTGATTTTACATTATTTGTAATGGTCTTACTTTTTCCATTTTTCGTTTTGGTATTTTTTATTTTATCATTGATTGAGTTTTTTTTGCTTATTTCGTCCTTTATGTCCTTTTTCCTTTTTATTCTCAATTGAGTCAATTGAGTTTACGCCGTATCATCGTCCTTGGACCATTCTTTTCGTCCGTTTTTCTTCGCTCTTTTAGTGATTTTCATGTTATTTTAATCTTATTTATTTTTTCCGTTCTGCAATGGACCTTAATTAATGAAATTTGTTAAAAAAGGAATACATACTCTTCATTCCTTACAGAAAATATATCCTCTTTTTTACATTTATTCCGCACACGCAGATATCTTTCATAAACATAGTAAGAGGCACAGACAATGTTGCATAATCGTTTATAATTTACAGTTTAACCCCTGTGAGACCTGCACGTTACCAGATTTCCACGAAGAGCGGATTATCACTAATAGCTTTCTGCAAAACTATACTGCACTCTATATAGCGCCATTATCGTCCGTTTTAAAAGACTTTAGCAGTACCTGTCACGTCTACTCGTTCGTATGGCCTTCTTATGTCCTACGTTTAGCACCGTGAAATTTACTACTATCCCGGGCCGGTTAATTTTACAGCCTTTCAGCTCTCAGTCGGGAATCAATTGCCCCAAACGGGCGTTCGTGCTCCCAAAGTGAATTATGGCGGCATTAGACGGGCACGAATGTCAAGTCCACAATCCGTGACCCATGTGTCAACCGTTATGACAATGGCGAATCGATATCCCAAGTTCACTGTTGTCACAAACTGAACTGAATCCGTACGCTGATTTTTTTTTTCATTGCGTAATCCTGCTGTAGTTAAGGTATATAGAGGGCGCAAAAGACCATCCCATGCCTTTTCTTGATTATATGATAAAAAAATAATCTGATGTGGCCAGGCACATGACTTTATCATACAATATATAAAATTAATAGTTTAGCTGCATGAGAATCTATTCTATTGAGATAAATCGTAGGTATTGTGAAAGCATCAGCATTTGACACTACCTACACTACGTCGTTAGAATAATAGTTATTTATGTCACAAATGCCGAAAGGACGGAATAGCGCGACGAGCGGTGATGCGGCGCGTCACCGAAGGCGGAGTGTCGCCGTCGCATGTGAGCCAGTTGCGCTATCTAGTTTTTGGCAGGAGCGACATCAACGTTTATTGTGTTGCTGTTTAAGAAATACGTATTTTAAAAAAATAAATAAAAAATTTCTGTATAGTAAATGCTAGGTTGGTACCAGTTTGACGAAACGTCAAGTTTAAAGGTGCGTTCCGATTGGTAGGTAATGGTAGCTAATGGCGGTGGTAGAATACGAAATTATAGTATTTCTTACATTTCGTGATAATGACACATATTAGTTTGCATGTACATAAACATGAGTCACTAGCAATTTTCTATTGGAAATACTATAATGGCGTTTGCTACCACTGCCATTATCACTAACGAAAACGCACCTTAAAAAGGTAATTCAAATTCTGACAGATTTATATTTCATGTCACATCCCTACCAACATACTAAAATAAAACTACACTCATCGCTATACTTTATTTATAATTTTCTCGATTTGTCGTTTTTAGAATTAGATATAAAGACGGGTTGATATTTCTTATCAACAAACAATCAAATTGGTGATCTTATTTTATTTGAAATTTGTATTTTATAATTTGCCGCACTAGAGCGGCAACGTTCCATAGTGGTTCGCCAACCTCTGATGAGATCAGCTGCTTTCGAATGTGACAACACAAAAAAATATTTGTCAAAATCCTGGCTACTATGTAATTTCATATCAACGCAGATGCGACCGATCTCGATCAAAGAGAATTTGCTCTTGAAGCTACACTATGAATTTTACCAAAAAATGTCATAAACATAAATTATTCAAAATTTCCTCTACTTTAATTTATTATTTAACTATTTTGACGAAATTACAGAAATGACGGCTCATTTGCAAAATCCTTCAAAAAGGCTTAGAATAAACTACCAGTTCCTTTGGACCCTTTTCAACCAAAAGCTTTTCAGCTCTAAGTTTGGTAACAAACTTCTAAATATGAACGTTCGTTTCGATACCTTCAGTAGTTTCTCCGGAATCGTCGTCACAAAAATCGTTTACACACACAAACACACACACACACACACACACACACAACACACACACACACACACACACACACACACACACACACACACACACACACACACACACACACACACACACACACACACACACACACACACACACACACACACACACACACACACACACACACACACACACACACACACACACACACACACACACACACACACACACACACACACACACACACACAAAACACACACACACGCACACGCACACGCACACACACACACACACACACACACACATTTTTTTGTACCTTGGTCAAAAATGTTCAGGGGACCCATAAAGACCTATTTCCGCTAAAAGCTCAATTTTTTTTCGGCGCGATTACAATACATACTTCATCATACTGCGTATGATAAAGTAAAAACTGCTAAATAGGTGTTTTTTGAAATTCACCATTGGCATGTACTTTTTTTTTGGATTAGAATATTTATTTCTTTGGAATTAACTATAGAAGAATACATTTTTCTGGACTCAATAATACTTAAATCATTTTTGTATCATGAGGCAATTTATTGCAAATAGTAAATATCAATAGATAACTCAGGAAAACGTAGTTTTTGTGAATGTAAAGTGACAGTCTATAGATACTATAGTTTCTATACTGAACGGAACCAAATCCGAGGAAATAACACAAATTTACTTCGCTTTTTCGGGACGCTTTTTTGTTATAGCAACAAAACAAATAAACCAAAAATGATCGAACTGGCAGCAGAATTTCTCACACCTCTTTCTTTTATTTTACGTAACTTCTAATTTAAAATTCTGAAGCTGAATAAGATGACCAGACGTCACGCTTTGTGCAGGAGATTCCCACCTTCTCACATTGTCCCGCGATGTTTTAAAAATGTTCCGCTTTTTAAACTACAAAAGTTACGCTGTTCATTGTCTATTAGTACATATTCCTTGATTTTTTTGTCCAAAAATTATTTTTAATTCGTTCGATGATAGCAGTAACAGAATTTTTATTGATGTAGTTAAAACATTTCCCAAACAAAATCATAAATTACTCATCATAGGTACTTACATACCATAATAATTATGTTATAGTAATGAATTAATAATAATACCAACAATATTAATAATACATAATAATAATAAGTTAATATTAATTTTTGCCAACGGCAATACTGTCGGCTGAATGAATATATAAAGTTAACGTTTCATTTGTACGTGAAGATGATTTAGTTGTAAAGGAGGCGTAGCAACTTGGTTTTCATTTAAACAAAGCGAAATTAGCTAAAATAACTAACCAAAACTGTAATAATACACCACTTACAGTTATTCCAAGAATACGGTTTACAATTTTTAATTAAAAAGTAAAATTCGTACAACTTAGTAGGCTTTAGTAGCTCACTTTTTGTTGATGTATGAAGTCGAAAAAAATCAACGGTTGTAATGTTGTACCCCTGAACAAACAATTTATTGATTTATTTTTATAGTTTTCCTGTTTAAAATTGCAGTGATATGTAGAATTTTTTAACTTTCTTGCTAGAAGCTTTTATATTTTTATTTTGTTTTGTGTTTTTGTCTGTATTGGAATCTGAAAAAGAAATTAGCGTTGTTTTTTAGACCGTTCCTCTCAATATACTCAATATGCATACTTTGTTGTATTATTCGAAACCAGTAAGTTCGAACATTTGTTTGTGCAAGAGGCATAAAGTTTACAATTTTCTTTAAAAAGCATCACAGACATTTAATTGAATGAAATAAATATGGTAAAACAAAAAATGTATACACAGTCTTTGGCGTAAAATAATTTTGTCATCAGCATCACAAAAACTGTAAAATTATAAATGCGTATCTAACCCAACACAAAATCATATTGATAGTCACTACCCCCCCCCCCCCCCCCACTTACGTTCCGCTTTGCGTCAATCAAATTCTAATCACTTTTACCCATACAATAAAAGAAATTTAGAAAACTGCCCCCTGTAATTTATTATAATAAATCTTCAGCGTGGTATTCACAATTTTATGTAGTAGAACAATGCCAAATGTGAGAAATTGAATAAATAATAAATAAATGCAGTTATTCTCTTCGGGAGCGTGCAATAACTGACGCGGTACGATAAATATCCGGAAAAATCCATTTTATTTCAGGATTTCAAAGTTGAAAATTAAGAAAAGTACCAACATTGCTCATGAAAATGTTCCGTTTTGAGGTGTTTGCTTTCATCTCGCTTCCCAAAGCTGTTTTTATTGGTCACTTTGACAGCTCACTATTAATTAATGTTTTAGGGCAATTTTTAGGTATTTATACCTATTAAAGCCATAAATCACAGTAGACCGAACACGTTATTTAGCGCAAAGCATTTTAACTTTTTCAATAAAATTGTTCATTATTCCTGTTATTAATGAATTTTACCAATAAAAAATTCGTCAGATTAAAACTTCATAAAAAGAATGATCAAACTTAATTCTAATTTTCCTTAAATTTTTTAATTAAAAACACGTTTTTAAAAGAAGGGGAACATTTAATTTTACTCTTTAGATATTTTCTCGTCAGACGAGTGGAATATTAAATTATTCATTAACATTTCTGTCACCAATGTCAAGTCCAGGTTCTGCGACCCGTGTGTCAACCATTATGATAAGGGTAAATAGATATCCAAGTTAACTGTGGAACTGTTTCGAGATGAATCCACTCTAAATTCGTCTCCGTGTTTTATAGCGAAGGGTCGTTGGTATGTATATGTTTGCCTGAACCGACGGAAATGAGCTTTTGTGGTATTAAATGTTATGAATTAGCGGTTGTATGTAATTGTACCCGTGGTGATATTATCCCTTTTCAGCCCCTGAAAGTGGGTGGAGTTGAGGACAACGCGCGACGTTTTAAACCGAATGGCAAAATTTGATAACAATGTGAATTTATGCCCATTGTGGTTTGGCGGTATTACCGGAATTTATAACGGGATTTTATTGTTAATTATAATAAATGGTTTCATTTTAACATTGACAATTTTAGTCAATGGTAAAGTGTTGGAAGTTAAAAATATTAAATCTTCAAAGGTACGGAAGAATATGAGGTGAAATGAGAAATATAATAGTATTTTTCTATTATTTGGTTTAAATCTAACATCAGGGTCAACCCTGCGCCCTCCATTGTACAAAATTTAGATTTAACAGTTTTTAATCGTGTCGAAAAAAAAAAATAAATGAGATTTTAGCGGAAATATATCGCTTTTGGGTTCCTCGAACATTTTTCACCAAGGTACAATAAAATGTCTGTGTGTGTGTGTTGCGGAGGTTTAGTCTTATCATTTTTCAACGATTTTGCAAATGACCCGCCATTTCTGTAATTTCGTCAAAATAGACAATAAATTAAAGTATAGGAAATTTTTTTATAATTTATGCCTGAAGTTTTTGGTTGGTAATATTAATGGTTTAGCTGCTGGAGCAACTTCTATTTAATCGAGATCGACTCTGTATTAACACTAGTTACCCAAGGTTTGACAGATATTTTGATACCATTGACAGTATTGTCAAAACACAGCGTTTGGCACTGTTTGACTCTGCTGTATAGTATGATAAAGTTATGTGCATGACCAAATCAAATTTGTTAATTGTTTAAACTAGTCGTTATAGGGCAAATCCAAAAATATGGCTACAAAAATACGCTCATTTAAAGCTTTACTGGCCAGAATTTTCAAAATTAAAACATGTATATATGTATCGATATTTAGGTGGTAGTCTATTTGACTTCGTTTGTCATTAAGAGACTTTAGCAGTGCTAAAATTGAGCCACTGGTTTAATCTATTTTATCAATATTTTTACTTCCAAGTAAATTATACGTCAAAATAGCTACATACAGAGAGCGCGTAAAGTAGAGAAACATGGAAAAAATTGTGAAATAAATTGCTCTTTTTAGACTTTTAAGGGGAGGTTCTCATGTAATCGGTTGAACAAATAATTTTTTTCCTTTCATATTTTGAAACCTTGGAGTGTGTAAAATCAGCCCCTGAAACAGTTTTTTGATTCTCGCAACTTGTACTGTTTTAAGATTTCCATGCTATCAGAAAATGAGTTAAAATGTCTCAACCGTCACTATGAAATGCCCCAAACGGCACAGCCATATTTTTCCTACTAATATTATTGAATAGATTTCCTAAAAATTTTCTAATTATCGTAATCGTCGTACAATTTTTATGTGAATAATTGTCCATTATGCAAGGAAATAAAACGGTGTTGAATAATAATAAAAGCCTCCTTGATCCTTGCAGATTTTTGTAACTCACCCACTATCCACCTTGCTAACTTTATGCTTAATGCATTCCACTCTCTAATCATTTCCCAAAACTTTTGCTCCTTTAACAACAAATTTTATAAAATAGAGGACGGTCTTCCTATGGGTTTACCTTTGTCTGGTTTCCTTGCCGATATCTTTCTTGACCACATAGAAACTAACTACATTATTCACCCCACTAATCCCTACCTAAGTTGTGTCAAGAGATGGATACGTTGTGTTGACGATGTATTTTGTATTTGGGAGGGCAATCGTGCCACCCTCGATGATATGCTATCTTACATTAATGATCTACATCCTAAACTCAATTTTACCATTGAGGTTGAAACTAAAGAACAGTTAAACTTTCTCGATTTATCCATCTCTCGACACAATGACCTGCTATCCTTTAATATATATAGAAAACCAACGTCAATCCCCACAATCATTCCATACGATTCCTTCCACCCCATTTCTCACCGCCTTGCCTCCTTGCGCTATTTCTACAGAAGAGCCCTTATCTACCCTCTATCACATGACAATAGATTGATTGAGTTGAAGTTCATTCAAAATTTAGCAATTTCAAACAATTTCCCAAAGAAACTAATTAACAAAATTTTACATGATGTCACTATTAAAACACATCCCCTTTATACCAAAACAAATCCTCCCGATCCATTACCTACATATAAGCCCTTTACATATTGTCCTATCAGTCATAAACTAACCAAATTCCTAAAGCCCTACAATATTTTACCTGCTTTTAAATGTAAAACCCAAATTTTTAATTTACGCAGCGTCAGCTTATTAGACCGATTTTAGCTGAGAATGGGGTTTACTCTGTGCACTGTGATACATGTGAAGCCTGCTACGTTGGTCAGACGGGCAGGGCTCTGGCGAAACGGATTGGAGAACATCGTAATCAAAATACTTCTAATTTATATAAACATAGAGTCGAAACCGGTCATATTATTAATTACAGAGATGTTAAATTACTTCACAAATGTAATAAGGGTTATAAATTAGACCTTCTTGAACAACTTGAAATAGAACGACACAAAAAATTCCCTAATACTTTTCTTCTTAATGATCAAACAAATTTTATTTACAAACCATTATTTTCATACTTGTAGTTTCTCCAATCCGTTTCGCCGGAAGTATAAATTTAGTTTAATTATTAATTTGTTTTGCACCCTTTCTTGTTTTTTGAATTCGTTGTCCCCCGCTTTGAGTTGTGGTAAGTTTTGTTGATTTTTCCTGTATCTATGTTCGATGTACTCGTTTTCGCGCGCAATTTTCGTCTGCCTCGAGCTGGCATGTGATAAGCACGTACCTGAAACACGTTCTATGTCCAAGACAATTTTAACTGTGTCTACGTATTTTAATTGTGATTATGTGTTTTAATTCAATCCGTGTGACTGACACAGTGTTCTCTTGTGCTCCTCCAAGATCGTTCTGTACCCGATAATTTCTCTTCATGCTCCGCTTATATAATTTTTGACAGTAAGTTTGTTTAAAGAGATTTTAGTTTTATCATTGTTTTTTTTTTTATTTTCTCTTATTCATCAGTTATTTCGCTTTTTTCTTCTTTGTAGATTGTACGTACTGTTGATGGTGGTGTCCACCGAAACATGTTTACAGCTAATTAAATAAATCTGCAAGGATCAAGGAGGCTTTTATTATTATTCAACACTGTACAATTTTTAGTAAAAGGGACACCTCAAAACAATACTTGTGCGAATTATTGTTGCACTCACAAATGAGCATCTTGATAATTGTTTACCGACAGGAGTGGATTGGCCAATGAAATGCAATGCCAAAGAGCACATTGTATACATTATACAACGTTGTAAAGATTGTTATTTTGCAATTGATGGGCACGTGGTATTTAATGTCAAATGTGTTTACCAACTGAATAGACTTTTACAGAATATATTTTGTAAGATTCAGTTTTTTGAGTTTTTGGGTGTCAGAAGGATATAATAAGATTTAAAAAAAATGATATAATAGTATTTAAGAAAACGTTGGTATTCGTAACCCTATCCATTATCCTAAATGCGGTCTAAGGAACAAAACGGTTGGGGACTCCGTCTCCTCTATACAGTATACACATCCTTTCATTTCTAGCTCTCAAAACTCCGAGAAGATTCAATAGCACGGTACACCAAAATTAAATTACACTCAACAATATCATCTTCTAAACGAAACCCATTCATAATTTTCTCTAAAGCGAGCCGCCGCCAAACGCACCGAACGTTGCCTTTCCACAGACTTGCCTTCGCCGAACTTTTGATTTAATTGCTTTCAAACAGTTTACGTAAATATTTGGATGGAAGAGCGCGAGGATTGCTAGGCTCGTGAATGTTACTTCGCGCTTGAAAGAGAAAAGTTGTTGCTTATTTGTTCGAGTGGCCAAAACGACTTAGAGCGCGCGCATTGAAAACGCTCTTGGCGGAATGATTACCGCATTAAAAATGCAATTAGGGCCGAATTTAAAGCGGAATGTGTGTGGGGGGTTGTTGGCGCTTTATTGCCCGTTAAGAAGATGTAATTCTTATGGCGTTTGTCGTGCGGATTACGACCAATTGCTTCTTGCGTAATGGCTTGTCATCGTTGAGTTATTTTGGTGGGATTTCGTGGGGGTGTTTTAAAGTGTTCCTGCTTTGTTTTGATTGTTTTTTTTTTCTGGAAATGGCAGACAAGAACTTGCATACAGTTTCTGATGTTTCATTATTGTGACCTGGAACCAAGATAGAATTGATTTTCTACTTGGTGTGCGTATGGACCATGGTATGGACTAAAATTTTTTAAAAATAACTCATCAACGTGAGCCCTAAGATTTTTTTCTGAGATATGACAAACATTTGTATCCAATCAAATATACTATTATTGAACATATAGTTGAACAGTTAAAAAAATCTGCAAAAATTTCTACATGATAATTAAAATATGTAGTTTGATTTTTGGCTTGTTGGTGCAGTTTTATACTTATTATTCTGCCTCTCTTTGTGTTTTTCTTTAACTTCAAAGGAGCTAATTTATAATACCTTAAAGGATATACATTTATTATAATTTCTATCTATTATAATGTCTGCATTAATATAAAACTAGTTAGCCAGGATTTTTTTTTCTTTTTTAAACACTGATGTTTTAACAATACCTACTGTCAATAGAATAAAAATATCTGTCAAATCCTGGCCAACTAGTTTTATTTTAATGCAGACACGACCGATCTCGATCAAATAGAATCTCATGCTGCTAAACTATTAATTTTATATACAGGGTGTTAGGTAAACATAGGGAGAAAATACAATGGTGTATTCCTTGGCCTATTCTAAGAATATTTTGTCCTATGATGATTTTTGGAAAACCCCTTTGTTTCGAATATACCGGGCGAACAAAATTTGCGTCAACCATATTCCATATTCAATGACGAGAAGATTGAATGCTTGTATCTAGGCTGGAGAAAGTCATTACCAACATTTATTGTAGATTGAGCAACTTTACACATAGTTTTTGATAATAAAATGTTACTGCCGCTAATTTTGTTCGCCCTGTGTCTTCGAAACAAAGGGGTTTTTCAAACACCATCATAGGACAAAATATTCTTAGAAAATATTCTTCAAGGAATAACCCGTTGAATTTTTGCCGCATGGTTACCTAACACCCTGTATATAGTATGATAAAGTCATGTGCCTGGCCACATCAGATTCTTTTATATTATGAAATTGAACTTATTCTCGGTTTTGAGCCCCTTGGGTGCACGGGTAAATGCAGAGCAAATGGAGAGGGTCTTGTAGAGAAAAATAAAGTTATGTTTCCTTTTCTATAATATGAATTAAGAAGGACCACTGGAATGAGTCATGAAAATTAAAGAACACCGTCTTAAAAATGCAACTGAGTAAAATCATTTCTTTTGGGAGTCATTTGACGTGTGTCTTCTGATTAGATATGCTCTCTGATATAAATACATGTTTATAATACGATTGCAAATATAGCTCGGGCGTACTGATTGAAGCGTTTATTTTATCTTCTCAAACCTTCTTCTCAGATTTAATGTAATGCTTATGTGCATAGTAGAGTGTTCTCATATGTACCCAAAATATGGAGGAATGAAATATTAGTGTTGGAAAACGTATCTCAGTTTTCTATTGCTACTTTTATAAGTATAGATAATAATAAACTTCAAGACTTCATCTTCAATGAACTTTTATTTTTATTTCATATTTTAGCCAAGAAACACATTATTTCTTATACTGGTAGGTACTTCATCTAGAAGATTAAAAGTAATACCGTTTTTGATATTTTGATTTGCACGGTTTTCATATATTTAAATATTTATAATTTTGTCTTAGACGGAGGCCTGCATAACAATGTCCTGGATAGAAGTTACATTCAATGCCATAACATTCAATGCATAGATAAAACACAAACAAGAACACCTAGAGCTCATCTGTGTAGTATGGAATGCATGATATTGTTCCAAATTATTGTTTTTCTACTTTTCATTCACAACGCACACATTGAAACCCTGTTGTCGGTGTTACAATTAACAAATTATAACATTGTTTCTAGTAATTTTTTTCAAAGATAAATATACCATAATTCCTAAATTTATATAACGGAAATTGACGGAAAGTAGAAAAAATAGTTTATTACACTCGATTTATAAGACATCACGGCGCATTCGTTCATTTAAAACAACTCATGCGCCAATATGACGTCTTATAAAAGTTGTATAATAATATACCATTATGAATAAAAAAAGTTCAATAAATTTAAAATAATAAACAAAACGAGAAAACAAATTAAATTGTTGTTTATTCAATTACTGACAATATCCCGGAAAAGATTTGTTACTGATACTGTGCATTTACATTTCTAAACGACTTTTTGAAGCGCCATGCCACCGCAGTACCTATCCACAACGAGCAAATTATATATGCATAGACTTCTCCTCATCAATTGAATAAATTGAATCCCATAAAATCCATCTAGCGAACCTCATTTCTCACTCAAAAAAACCAGCCGCCTACAACAGATTCATATCGCCTCCAGGGCATTTACACTAGTGACTAGACAATCATCATAGTTTCTCGCCGACCGGATAGATCTCGCGGGCAATGACGTATGCAAAACGACCGACCGTTTCCTCTTATTCCGTTTCAACCCACGTCACCATTGCTGGAAACGCAAACTCACCTCTAATTACCGCGCGTACCGCTCTGTTAAACACCGACGACACCGGTAATGTTCGTAATGTTCGATTTATAGATTTCAATTCGCGGAAGCGGCGAGAATTGTTGAACGAATGACAAAGGTCTGAGATCATCGGAGGAAATGCTTAATCCAAGAAATGATGTTCGTTTTGTAAATGGTCCAGTGAATTAAAGTCTTCTAAACCAGCGTTCTTCAACCTTTTTATATCCGTGACCGGCAAATACAGCACAAATATTGCGTGGACCTGTTCATTGAAATAAAAAAAAAGATTTTTTAAAGACAATAGGTGCTTTAAACAAACGATGTTAAATTTCGGGAGGTAATTTAACTTAAAATTATTAACTTCAAATATTATTTTACCAAGTAACTAACCACGTATTTTGTAGATATCTACCAATCTCTGGTGTGTTTCCTAACTTGATAGTAGTAATTCATTATAAAAATCAGACCAAGGACATAGGTACTAAAAATCGTATTTATAGCAGCATTTTAAAGAGGGGGTAGTCAAACATCTTAATTTCCGTTTCCATCTCCCATGCATTCAATATAAAAATATTAGCTATCTTTTCTCAAATATTATCATTTGACAGGTGAATTGAGCAGTTGAAAGAAGCTTTGATAAGAACAGCACAGTAGATAAAGAAATGTCCCGGTGTTAGCATAATATAAAAAAATAATATTAAAATACAAACAAATAATAGAGAAACAAAATTAAAGTACATTGTTTATTATTATTGGTTAATTATTGTCCACGCTATTTTATTACTATAAATATCAGTAAATTACTAACGGTACCAACGGTAGGTAATACATATTAACGGTAAATTACCTTTGGTAGTTTAAGCTGTAAATTACTGTAATAAAAAATCAGTATATCCCTACATGACACACATCTATCTACGGGCCACAGATGATAAGAAGAACTGTTAAGGAAGCTAACCGCAAACAAAAAAAATCTATTGAATCGATTGTGCTATATCTGCAGTTGTGTGAGCCATGCCAAACAAATTCCTTAAAATATACATATATTATATTAAAAGTATTATCGACTGCCAAATAAAAGAGATTATTTGAATCCGAACTAAATCTCAATTCAGTAAATTCAAAATTATGTTTTTTTAACAATAGATAACAAATACACATAGAATAAGGATTAGTGAAACTATAACAACAATAATAAATACACAACAATAATACAAAATAATACCCAACACGTACCTGGCTCACCTTTTATTCAAGCAACGCACTAATAATACGCCCCTCCCCCCACTATGCTGAGTCAATATGCGTTTGCGTCCGTGCGTGTTTTTTGTTTTCGTCCGTGCTAAACCGTTTGTAACCACCGGTACGTAGTAAAATGATAGCGTCTTACAATTTTTACGCGTCTCTTTGTGTTTGCTCTCAAAACTATCGGTGTATTGACTTAAAAACGTGATAAATGTGCGACATTTGGTGTTTGTTGTGTTCCCATTGACTTTTTGTTCATTCTTTGTCGATTTTGAAGAGACAAATTGCCGGTATAAGGTAAGATGTTATTCTATTGCGTAATCGCTGTTCAAGTCGTTTTAGTGTTGATTTTCGATAAATACATGCCAAAGAAATTCCCTCAAAATACTTATATTACATTGTATTACATTATATTACATTGTAATGTAACTTACCTACTCATTACAGTACACAAACTCATAACAAGACTGTTTCTGCGCACAGAGCTAATAAAACACTTGAGTTAAATTTTGGTTTGGTGAATTATTAAAACTAGCTTACTCCATTACCATGAGGGAAGTCCTAGGATTAACCGCTATGTCTTGGTGAAAGCACGAAATTATATTGATAAATACCATTTTTTGGGCATTTACCAATTAATATTGGTCAAACCTAGGATTAACGCGTTAATCCTAGGTTTGACCGTATTTAAGCGGGCTTTAACAGTAACAAATACAACAGTTATAAAATTACAGTATTATTAGTTAGTGCGATATCCGCTAATGCTATTTTATTATACAATTTGAGGACAATGTGACTGAATATGTCAATAATATTGTCATCAAATCAATGTAATGTTTATTTTGCTGTTATGTAATTGTTATAAGAATCTTCACGAGTAAAATTAGGAAATTTTACATCATTTATTAACTTTTTTTTATTTACCTGTTACGTCGATTAAGTATAATCCGAAGAAAGGAACTGAAAAAATATGCATTTAAACAGTGAAGTGCAAGTATTTATTTTTGTTTTGTGTCTTAGTTCATTTGTTTTAATTTTATACCTGTGTCTTTAGACCTTCGTTATGTTTCGTATTTTCATTTGTCAGTAATAATTTCATTTGATTACTGACAAATGAAAATGTTAACACTACAGTACTTTATTAAGTTTACGGCAGTATGTTTTTGTAAAATATATTGTATCGTACCTACTTTATTTATTTGCGATCATTTACAAAAATTGTAATTCATTATGTCGGTTGTTATTTTGATTTTTTTTATGCTGAAGCATCTTAATTAGTTCCTTTATAATCTGTACATAATTCCTGTGAAATTTGAGAGCGATCGATGAGTAAGGTTAATTTAATTCATATAAAAAAGCAAAAAGAAATTTCTTTTGTTTTGCTATAATTAATTTACATATAACTTATAGAAAAACAATAATCTAGATTTCTTTTGGGTGTGGTCCGTGGTGCAAAGTACGGTAATCAGGTCTGCAAACCCTTGTAAAAATAAAGAGGCATTTTCATTCTTTTTTCCATTAATCAAGATATTAGAGCATTTCGTTATATTTCCAAGAACTTAGGTTGTTATAAGTACAATAAAAACTACAATCTAAACAGAAGTACTGAAATGTGTCTGGTTTTGAGCAACAAACTAATTTCTTGTTTAGTAGATGTTTTTAGCACTGAATTTATCAAAAACTAGTCAAAATGTAGAATTTCTGCTAAAATAAGATCAAAACTGGTTCCAAAATAATTTTTTTATTTTTTGTCTTAGTACTTTTAGTTTTAGTTTTAGACCCCTGTTATGTTTCGTATATTCATTTGTCAGTAATCATATCATTTGATTCATTTGATACAACCTAAAATGCTACACTACAGAAATGTATTAAGTTTAAGCTAGATATGTGTGTGTGTGTGTAGAGTATAAATTGCATCCTACTTATTTTATTTATTTGTAATCATGTACGAAAATTCATTACGGCGATTCATATTTTGCTTTTTTTCATGCTGAAGCAACTCATTTAGTTCTTTTATAATCTACACTAGTTCCTAGACATAAAAAATAAAATGAAATTTCCTTTGCAATAATAAATTTCCATAAAACTTATACAAAAAAAATAATCTAGATATTCGAGCATTTTATAATATTTCTACGAACTTAGGTTGTCAAAAATACAACATAAATACAATCTAAGCAGAAATTCTGAAAAGGTCTAGTTTTAGAGAAACAAAAAACATCCTTGTTTATTAGGAGTTTTTAGCACTGATATTCTCAAAAACTACTCTCAATTCAGAATTTCTGCCTTCAGATTCAGATACTACTGGAAAAGGCATACCAGAAACAGTTTTAGCTTGCTTGATTTTGTTCATTGTTGGCCGGTACAGTCACAGCACCACGAGGATAACTTAGATTATTTTTATTTTTGACAGATTAAGTGCATGGAAAAATGTGAAAAACTCTGATTCTAGACTGAAAAGTGAATTGATTAGTTTTTTTTTGTGTGTAACGTTGATGAAAATAATCAAGAGTTTGTTTCGTTATTGTGTCAGGGTAAGAATAACAACTGCATTGCTACCACGTTGGGCATTAGGAGACAACTTAATCACCTCTCCTCTTTCATGACGAACAATAGACATAAATCTTTAGAAAAGGCATAATAAATATAATGATGATGTAACAATTAGTAATTATGTACAATATAATAATAAACCTTTTCATGATGACTTATTATAATAAATAATACTTTCTGATTGTTGTCAGACGAATCAAAAATTCTCGTAAAGGTGGAAACACGTCTACATCTTCCCCTTCTTCAATTTCTTTTGTTTTAGACTGTTCTAGACTCTATTGGGCCCTTCTAAAATGATTGTCGTTATGCTGATGCATTAAAATAGCAGTTGTTATAACACTTGATACATCTTGGACAGACAGTTTTAGCAACAACAAAAACCTATGGAGGCGTTTCATTTCAATTCTTGTAGAAAGAACAAAGTGCTGATGTCACAAGCAGGAAATGGCGAATTCAAGAAACGTGATTTTTGTAAAGTGCTCAGGAAGGCCTGTTGTCGTTAACGCTGATGTGCTGTAATGTAACTCTTCCCGGGGACTACGGTGACAACAATACGCGTGCTGCTTCGCTATGGTAATTTGAAGTCATTTGCAACTACGCCCTGGTATGCAGGAAATCTCATCGGAATGCGGTCTACGCAACGTTGATTGTGTCTCGGACGGCAACGGAGAGGTTCATTAGTTGTCCGATTAATAACGCTTCGGTTATTAAACTGTGTTAGATAGTAGATGAAAGCTATAGGTTATTCTGATTAAGAAATGAATTTATTAAAATTAATACAGTGAGCGGATAAAGTATGGAAACAAGATAATCTCTGAGATGGTTTGTTATGTTAAAAAAAAACTTGGTGGGTTTTAATTACCGCAAAAAATCAACCGAAACCGCCTATTCGCTTTTCATCAATAATCGCTAATCAGTAAACTAAAGTTATTAATATTACCCTAATTTTTTTAGTACCCGAATTTATGTCCTACGTAGAAGTTCAATTCAATGCCATACCGTGCCGCTGTTTTATTGTTGTTTATTCAATTATTGACGATATCCTAGAGAAACTTTAACTGATATTCTGCATTTACATATCTAAACAGCTAAAGCTAAAGTTATATTAATATTAACCAATTTTCAACTGCTTTTTGTTTATTGAACACTTTTTTCGGAATGTATTTTTAATCTTTAAAAAGTCACAGCCGTTTGAAACACTAAAAATTAAAATTTATATCAAAGAATACAAAATTGAAGAAAGAACACAATTCTACCCATATAAATCACAAATGTGAACTACTTTAAATTAAAAAAAACTAAATCACAAAAACAAATTGAAGAAACAAAAGAAAATCCATATGAAGCTTTTCAGAGATCTTGTATAAGTAGTAAGTAAATGTCATTCTCGGGAAAAAGTTTCATGTCGAATTATTGTGTTTTCAATTCCCAAAGAAGTCAGATCCATTTAAAATATTTTATGTGATAATATTTCAAATGGTCGTAACTTTTTAAGGAATGAAGGAAACAGAAGGACATAAATAGGTGTATTTAGATCATTAAAACTTATTTAAAAAATCAGAGATTTAGATATACATAATGAAATCGTTTCGTATTGTTATACTTTATTGAGTTGGAAGCATACTGTATTTGTGGTCAAGTGCTAGAGAAATTCAGTGATGTCATTATTAACACATCCTAGAAGGCGGACTAAGAGACTTTATTATTTTTTGTTAGAAAGTTGCCTCAAAATGAGAATGAAAAAGTGAGAAAAAAATCTAAAATATAAAAAGCATTAGAGCTCATGAAGAAACGTTGTATACGTATCTATATAAGTTACATTACTTATCGTCAAACATAAACTGTACTTACCTAGAACCAAAAGTTGGAAAAAATCACTAAACAATATGTTACAACACAATTAACATTTGTTATAAAACTTGAATGAAAATACAAAACAACAAATATAAAATAAGAACAAGAAGTATCAAGAAACAAAAAATGAATAACATGAAGTGAAATGAATAAATAATATTTTGCATGATAAACCTTCTTGATTTTAGACTTATTCGGAAAAATATGAACACTTTAATTTAAATAGTCAAGAAAAAGCTAACAAGTCACTAAACTGTCTTTTCATGCGAATTTTATACTAACATTTTACTGCTCGAAATCATGATTTATTGAACTTATATGATATTTAAGGTATGAAAACACTATACTTTATAATATACAAAAAAATATTACCTGTTTAGAAACAAAAAGAAACACACACTTTTACATCTGCAGACTAATATTGCGTAAATATCAAACAGATATGCAAAGTATACAAATCGTTAAAGGTCACTTAAACAAAAACAACAATTTCACTCTTCATATATACGGATTAAATCCAATTAATGATATATCTCGATGAAGTGGACATTCTAAGTTATTATGCGGCAAGGTGAATTACTGCATCATTATCAATTTACCTATCGCAAGGCATTGTTTGTTCCTTGCGGTGTCTGTTCAATGTCTCTCCTAGTTGCATTCTCGGTGCACACGAATGATATTTATTGCTTTGCTGGATCGACCTTAAGCCATGGATCCAACGACGTGCAGTCGCAGCGTTGAAAGAAGAAATCCTTGACTCAATGCGAAATGCCAATGCAGAATAAGCCTACGCGTTTAGGTTCTATTTACAAACACCACCGTGTTTTTGTTGGAACTTCTGATGTACAAAATAACAAATTTAATACAAGACAATACATTAGTTCTTCCAAGGTTATTTTGGATCTTTTGATCCTTATAATCACATCAAGATTAGAGTTGCAAACTCAATCAAAATAACATCCTAAGCACCAGCCAGTGGCAACATATATTATGTTCTTTTAATGTTACAGTTAAGATGAAAAAATACTATTTTTGAAACTAGAAAACAAAAATCACATTTTTACAGACCTGCACAATATAATGAACCTCCAATTTTGCTAAACATTGATGATATTCAATACTTTGTGCAATCGTTGATTGATTTTCATTATTTTTTCTGGAACATTGGAAACAAATACAACGTAGCATTTAATCAGAATATTATCTCTGTTTCGCTAATAATTACGGAATAAAATAATCTAAACCAAGCCCATACTTACTTCATGTATTAAATGAAATTCAAAATAAAAATATATCTATTGCAAATTGGGCATACAAAAATTCGTAACTATTTAAAGTTAAATATTTAAAATAAAAATCCGATGTGGCCAGGTAGTTGACTTTATCATATTATCTATAAAATTAATAGTTCAGCTGCATGGGATTCTATTTGATCGAGATCGGTGTCTGCATTAAAATAAAACTAGTTAGCCAGAATTTGACAGGTATTTTGATTGTATTGACAGTACGTATTGTCAAAACATCAGCGCTTGACACTACCGTCTGTCATTAGAATGGTATCTGTCAAATCCTGGCTAATTAGTTTTATATTAATGCAGACACGACCGATCTCGACCAAATAGATTTGCTCATGCAGCTGATCTATTAATTTTACCAGAAATTGTCGTAGACATAAATTATACAAAATTTCCTCTACTTTAATTTATTATTGAACTATTGTGGCGAAATTCTAGAAACGGAAGCTTATTTGCAAAATCCTTGAAAAATAAAGAAATAGAAAAAATTTAAAAAATTGTGTTCCAGTTCCAGTTGAACCCTATTGAACAAAAATCTTTTCAGCTATACGTTTGGTAATGAAAGTTCTAAATAAAGGATTCGTCCCGATACCTTTAGTAGTTTCTCCGGAATTTTTGGCACAAAAAACGGGTACACACACACACACACACACACACACACGCAGTCATTTTTTTGTACCTTGGTCAAAAATGTTCAGGGGGCCAAAAGGATATATTCCCGCTAAAAACTCATTTTTTTTTTCTTTTGACGTGATTACAATTCTTTGTCATGCTACGTATGATAAAGTAACAATCGTCTATTCAAAACTAATTTTTTAGTGACTGAGTATATTTGAGTCAACATAGCATTCGGTGCAGAACATTGAATAGGCTTCAAATGTTGATTATATTATTTTTTTTATTAATAAGCATAAAGTGTTATCATATTGAAACTAATCTAAAATACTAACCATCAATTTAAATCTGAATTCTTAAAACTAGGTACTTGAATCTAATAGGCTATCCACTGACGTCCTATATTTTCTTTGCCCTAAACAAGAAGCACTAACACTTCACTCACTGTGCTCTGCTTTTTACACATTTCACTGGTTCACTAGTCCGAAGGGTTTAGTTCTTTTTAGTCTTGTCACTAGATTCTGGTTGTCCAGTAGCTGCATGGCCTATACGTTGACGTGATGGCTTAGGCGAGATTCTTGCTTAGTGGCGAATCTTTTTATCTCTTGGATGACTTGTGGGACACCAAGATAACGATGCAGGTCAGCATTCCGTATCTAAACCGTAAGTCTGCAAATGTTGATTATATAATTGTATAATAGTTGTATAACAATTGTATAATAATTGTATAATAACATGGACACACTTGAAGTACTTGTAAACTTCGTTTCTTCAGCATAATCAGCTTACTATTAACTTGCTTACTATTATGATTATTACTATTAATTTCTTTACAATTTCCTGAAAAATGTAGGTAGGTAATGAAAATCGGTTAAAGATGCCCGGTTGTCATAAGAATCTTGAAGTTATGAAACCTGCAAATTGTCTATTATAGTCTCCTAGATTTAATTTTTTATTAATTCAACCCCTCCAGTGAGTGAATACCAAACATTTATCAGACAATTTAATATTCATCTTACCCCTCTTATAATATACCCCCGACTTGCAATTTCTTCCTATTCGTGGCCCAAAGTGCAATGTGCACCACTGCTTTGGAATACAAGAATCAAAAACGGCGATATGAAGAGGCCCAACCCTACCAGACAGGATGCAACAAATCATGTAATAAAAACTTTAAAAAAGTTGGCAGGGATGCTCTGATACTCTCAGATCTCACATAGTTTCTTAGATGGTGTCCACAGTAAATTCGTCACTTGAACACTTCAAATGTGCACTTAATATTAAAGCGATGGCACCTAATTTACTGGTGTTTAATCGTCCGGCGAGCGGAAGTGCATTAAAATTGCAAGTTTTAATCCATGCGGCTGATCGCCAGGGTTTATTTTGAGAAATGTATCCGTCAAGCAGTGATGGACACGTGGGCAGCGGTGTGAAGAGACTCGTAAATTTTAGGAGGAACCGCTGCTGGTGGCACCCGAAATTCGTTAGATATTTACGGCATACGAATTTATGTTAACGACTCGTAATAAACTGACGTGATTAACTGATTATATTAACGGATTAATGGATTTGATTTTAATGATGCTTTTTGCTATAAATTGCGTCCATCAAAACGCGTAAATGATACATAAACGATATACTGATCCAGTATTCGTAATAAATCATAGATAAATGGAATATGCCAAAATTGTTTAAATAAGCTGTTTGAAGAATTTGAATCATTGTGAGAAGCATAAGATGTATAATGTTCTTATAGTTTATAAGAAGCATGTTGAAGAAATCTATCAAAATAAATCAGCAAAATAGGGGGTTTAACAACCAGAGAAACCCGAGACAAGCCTGGCTATCGAACTCTTATGTGGTTTTGCCCATGACCATGCGGCACAGTCATTGAAGTGCCCAATAAACAATGGTGTAAAATTGGCCTATTGATGCCTAAGTGACTACTAATTATAGAAAATAAAGCAATACAAATGCTTGACATGGCATATTTATGTAAAATAGAGAAATGTTGAAGTCAAAAGCAAGAAAATGTCAGATTTTAAATAAATTTGATATACAAATCAATATTTTTATTTAATAATTTGACTGTGCCAAATATGGTAAGTACCATATTCGGTACTTATACAGAGTGTCTCAATAGAGTTATCTCTATTGAGTTATCTCATTATAATTGTTACCCATATATTTCTTAATAAAGTATTACTAATATCTCTTCAGATATAGTTCTATTAATTTAAAAACATACAACATAAAACATGTATACAGGCTGTCACAAATTTCTATTGACATTTTGTTATGTACATGTTTTTTCCTACAAACGTCGATTTTTTTGATGGGACCTATTTTATAATAAGGTTTCTTATTTTGTCCATTATTATTTTTCAAAAATCACTTCTATAGGGAAAAAATTACAGTTTATTTATATTTAAAATTTTCAGGGGTGTTACTACTGGTTGCCAAAGTAAAGAAAAGCTTTCTAACTTCATCAAATTTGCATATAACAATTTTATTATTATCTCACATATTTTTCTCTCATGTTTTTATTGGTACCATGAAATTTTATCGACAAGTAATTTTTTTTGTTATAGTATTAGTATTAAAAATAAAAGAAAATATTACTTTCTTTAAGATTGATTTGATTTTTTGCTGAAGAACAGCTGCAAAACGATAAACTTTCGCATAATCGTAATGTTAGTAAGTCTTACGTGGAAAATAATAGTTTTAGATTTTCGCGGTTACGTTTAAAATTGAATTTCTCGGTTATTATTGAAACTAGAAGTGATTGGTGGTCCAAAACTAGAAACATAACCAAATAAGACGATGTTTAGTTCATCATGATATCTTATACAGGGTGTTCAAATTTACAACACAATAATTGAATTTTCAAACGTTAAAAGCTCATTTTTTCAAATGGAACACTCTGTATACCGATACACCATTCGATAGATCAATAGGAAATATTATTCCCTATCAATCAATATTAGCGTTCCCTATATCTATCTTTAAAAGCTTTTGAGATATTGTCACTTTTTCTTTAAATCCATTTTGAATACTCCCATTTATTAATGGGGGAGGAAATTAGATACGAAGTTTACAACAAAAATGTTATTTTTATTTTGTTGTGATAGATATTTAGAGATTTTGCATGGATTTGTAAACATCTGGTGGCCACCATGCTCACCAGATTTAACACCATTAGGCTCTTATTTCTGGGGTCATGTGAAAAGTCAGGTCTATTCCACACCAGTTAACAATAATACTCGAGATGAATTGACTAACAGAGTAGTAGCCACCATTAATGGACTTCAGCGACAAGAAATCCGAAGAACGACGATGACATAAGTACAGCGAAGAGTTTTAAAATGTTTGCAGCAGAACGGGCAGCATTTCGAACAACATAATTAAGTTTTAATTAAAGTTAGATATCCCAAATATATTATTTTAGTTTTAACAAATCTTTTCAATATTTTTTGTTTTTCTGCTGTTCCGATATTGTTACATTCCTATAAATGAAGAATAAATTGTTTTGTATTTAGTTTGCACTCTTTTATACTGACAATATCTCAAAAACTATTAAAGATAGATATTGGGAACTCTAATATTGATTGATTGGGAAGAAGAGTTCCTATCGCATGGCGTATCTGTATACAGAGTGTTCCAACTGAAAAACATGAGTTTTTTACGTTTGAAAATTCAACTATTGTGTCGTAAATTTTGAATAGCCTGTATAAGATATCATGATGAAGTAAATATCGTCTTATTTGGTTATGTTTCTAGTTTTGGACCATCAATCATAAAACTTTTAGTTTCAATAATAACCGAGATGTTCAATTTTAAACGTAACGGAAAAAACAAAAATAATAAAATCAAAAACTCTAAAATGGTAATATTTAGGTATAGAAAACACTTATTAAAGATGATGTATTTTGATACGCTTAAAATAACGAAGTTGATACCGACTTCCGGTGACCGGACGTGACAGATAACTTGAGAATATTTTAGCTGAAGAGGTCAGGTCGAGTAAATTCTAGTTCGAAAACTTCTAATGTACAAGTTCCGTGAGACATCCTGTGAATTTTTGTGACAATTTTATAAAACGACTTCGCCGTTTCTTATTTATATTTAATACGACAATAATAATTCTTGTTTTTGAAATTCGATATTAGTGCTGTTAATGTTTTGGAAATGTGGTGTTTATTTTGCATTAACTATTAAACTAAATCTTGAGGTCCCCTATTTTCGTTTTCTAATTATATTTTATGACTTTTCATGTTGACACCATTCATAAAACTAAAATGTATACCAGTAAGAAAAAGATAAAGGCAACCATTGATCACATAGGTCAAAAACCTCGATTAAGATCAGGTGACACGTTAATTGTTAAGATACTAGAATCTCAATACTTAACGATTAACCAATGTAATCAAGAGATTTAGTGTAATCAAGACTTAACGACCACTTGCAGACATTGCGGTACATCTTTAAAAGGTTTCTAACGGAACCAACATCTAGAAATTTAAACAATACAACTGACGAGCGAGCACAAGTATCGGTTTTAACCCGCAGACAGAGACGATAAAACTAACAACAACACCTGAAGAATGGTAATTAAGTCCTCAGAAGTTCCCAGAAGCAGGAACTTCGCTCCACAATTTCTCAGTCGCAATTTTGTTGCACTCTATAGCAGAAATTAAGACCTGCATAATATTCCATTTAGTTTTCTCGCTCCTCAAGGTTTATTTATATAATTGTGCAAACGTTTATAAACA
This sequence comes from Melinopterus prodromus, assembly GCA_964023965.1. Taxonomy (NCBI): domain Eukaryota; kingdom Metazoa; phylum Arthropoda; class Insecta; order Coleoptera; family Scarabaeidae; genus Melinopterus; species Melinopterus prodromus. The sequence goes on along the minus strand of OZ030390.1, from coordinate 15,293,066 downwards.
CCGGCGTCCCGCGGCCGTTTTGCTGGCCTTGACTCTTGGAGGTTTTTCTCTTCTTGTTCGGTCGCGGGAAAAATTCTGATCTCGTATCCTACGTGAATGAATGAAAATAGGCTTGAAAGGTGTGTGTATGTGTGTGTAGGTAGTTAAAGCCGGTTATGATAGCTCGTAACTGAAAAATAAAACTCTGGATCGGTGCCAACGCGAATGAAATATTATAAATGAGCATTAAGGATTTAGAATAGACGCGTTCAGTTTAAATTTAAATCGGAATCGTAATGCCCGTGATGCTTTTGTCGATTCGTGAATTCTATTTGCCGTCAGGCTCTAATAGAAACATCAAACTGTGTGTTGTTTGTATATAATATAGATTTTATGCGCGAGTATTTGTGTAGATGTGTTGATTGTGTATGTGATATTAGTGAAATAATAAAAAGTTTGTGGGTGTGTTTGATATTGAGATATGCAATAGTGGTGTTTATGATAATCAATTAATCATGTTTACTTTTAGATCAATAATATGATGATTAGATAAAGACAGAGTAGCGGGATTTGGCAAATTCGTATTTCAGTCTTAAAATTTTAGGCTTTTATAGGAAAAGAAAATAATTAGAATAACTTGTGTTAAAAAAAAAATCAGTTAGGTTATTTTCGCTTATTTGAATCTAGACGTCTGTTAGGAAAACAGTAAGTTTAATTTCGGTAATCTTAGAACTCTAACCCCAAAGTAGCAACTGGCGTGTAACTTACATGATGCTTACCAATCGTATTATAGGGAAAGGCGATTTTAAAATTTTATTCCTTACACGGGTGAGATATACTCGCGTACTTGCATAAAAAGTAAGACTCACGGGCGTCGTACCTTTCTGTTTGTTCGGCATTGACTTTTTTGTAATTTTTTGCCTTACCGTTTGTTTAAATTGATTTTTCTGTTGTTATTAATTTGCGAACTATATATTATTATATTTATTATATATATATTTATCAGAACAATTATGGTTATCAATAATTTATACACTGAGCGGCAGAAAAAAACGCAACACTTAAAATGATGACTAGTTTCAAATTGCAGTAACTTTTGAACGTATTGCTCGATTTGAATGAGGTTTTTTTATTTGAAAGGTCCACTTTTTGCCAATATTTCTGTATGACTGCTACCCATTTTTGCGGTCTTCCATTTCAGCAATGGTGAATAACGTTAATGCTTGTTTTCTTCCTACAGTTTGAAGCTTACTGTGGGGTGCACCGACAAAAGAATTTAACTTTAAACAAAAGGATCTTGTAGTCTCGTCTGTTATGATCATTTATGTTTTTGTTCAAGTTTCTATTGTTGTTAACGACAATGTTACAAGATCTTAAAGATAACGCTGCTTCTTCGGCAGCGCCATCAGAAATTATAGAACGCCATGGATAACGACAAAATTTAATTAAACTCTGAAAGCAATGATCGACATGTTAATAACGAGTATTGCCTCCCCTCGCTTGAATTGTATTCCTCATCCTTCGCTCTAACTCGTCTCCGTAGGATATCCCACATGTGTTCTATGGGGTTTAAATCAGGGCTACGTGCAGGCCATTCCATTCTGCTGATATCCAAATCATCCAGGTATTGGGACACTATGCGGGCTGTATGGGAGCGTGCATTATCGAGCAAGAAGTTGTCACCAATAAATGGCCCAAAGGGAACCACGTGTTCCGCCAAAATTTCTTCAACATACCGAGCCGAGTTTAGGTTTCTGTTGATAAAGCAAAGTTCCGTACGTGCTTCGAAGCAGATTCCTCCCCAAACCATTACAGATCATCCTTGGTACTGTACTCTTTCAGATAAGTTGCACTGAGAATAACGCTCTCCTCTCCTGCTCTTCTCCAAACTCTCTCTCTCTCTCCCTCTCGCGACCATCGGGAGAGTACAAGCCGAACCTCGACTCATCTGAGAAGAGTACGTTTTGCCACTCCGCATTGGTCCACTGAACATGATCTCGTGCAAATTGTAATCGAGCAACACGATGTTCTCGTAGCAACTGTGGTCCAGTTGCTGGTGTCTGTGCTCTCAACCCCGCTTCTTCAAATCGCCTTCTTACTGTGCGTTCACTCACGTTCACCCGACGCACTTGCTCCAAACTTCTTGTCTCAACATCTGTGGTATGTCGATTTCGTAACACGGTCATTACGATGTATCGATCATCCCGGGCTAGAGTGATGCGTCTTCTTCCTGACCCAGGTCGTCTGTTGAAGGTGCCAGTCTGGCGAAATCTTTGAATGGCGCGACAAACCGTACTCGTTATCGCGCCAAGGACACGAGCAGCATAACGAATGCTGCGTCCATCTTCCACCAAAGCTACTGCCTGAGCAACTTCTGCAAGGCTTAAAGGCATTTTCATTGTCTAGCAACAGTCAATGACGTTAAGGACACTAAACGTCACTAAATGTTTGTTGATTACCATGGCTAGCTTTGATTTCTGATGGCGCTGCCGAAGAAGCAGCGTTATCTTTAAGATCTTGTAACATTGACGTTAACAACAATAGAAACATGAACAAAAACATAAATGATCAGAACAGACGAGACTACAAGCTCCTTTTGTTTAAAGTTAAATTCTTTTGTCGGTGTACCCCACAGCAAGCTTCTAACTGTAGGAAGAAAACAAGCATTAACGTTATTCACCATTGCTGAAATGGAAGAGCACACAAATGGGTAGCACACATACAGAAATATTGGAAAAATGTGGACCTTTCAAATAAAAAAACCCCCATTCAAATCGAGCAATACGTTCAAAAGTTACTGCAGTTTGAAACTCGATAAATTTATATTCCTATATAGCAGGTTTTATAACTTTCTTTGCTAAATAACAAACCTTTGTTAATCAAATAAGTAGTAAATAGAATTTTTTGTATAATTAGGATTATAATTAGCAATATAATCAAATTACTGAAGTCGTCAAATCAAGTTTCTTCGTTATCTCGACATTGGCCTTCAAATTAGGCTTGGGTTTGTAGGAATTTTGTTTCAAAACGATTGAATAACATAAAATTCCCTTTTTAAGAAAAGTTGACATTTTCAGAGTAATACTGAATTTTACCCGCTGTTCCATACTCCATACATACTCCTATATTTTTATAGTCGTACGGGTATTGATCCGGACTTTTGACATATTAATTAAAAGACAAAAGCTGTATGAACAAATTCAGCTTGTTGCAATTTTTTTAACATTGATACTGATTATTTCTCGCAACTATATTCACACGCCAATATTTTTAGACGATAAAAAAGACACTCCTTTTCATGGCAAAATTTACTTAATTTTGATAACCATTATCTTTTTGAAAAGCTCAAGATTTCCAAGATATTCGTAAAACCCTCAGTTTTATCCACTTTCACCACTTATATCATTTTTTTTGCAACAGTCTTTTCGGTGGAAACTTTTGACTCATTGTTTAAACGTCTAAGTAAAGCTGTACAGAAAATCCAGCTCTCATAAAATAATGGAAATAAATGTGGGAAAATATGAGGCGAAAATGTCAAGAAGGGGTAGTTATTTTTTACCATGTTTTAGCAGATGAACCCGATATGCTAGAAATTCAATGCTGAACCAGAACAACATCAATTCTGGGGCAAAGAAAAATGAATCTTACATGATTCAACTTCAATTTTAGGTATTTTTACTTTATCTTACTTGATCATATGCAGTATGATTAAGTATTGTAATCGTGCCGAAAAAGAAAATGAGATTTTAGCGGAAATAGGTCTTTTTGGGTCCCCTGATCATTTTTCAAGGATTTTGCAAATGAGCCGCCCTTTTGTAATTTCGTCAAAATAGTTAAGTAATAAATTAAAGTAGAGGAAATCCTGAATAATTTACGCCTATGAAATTTTTTGGGAAAATTAATAGTGTACCTGCAGGAGCAAATTCTATTTGATCGTGATCGGTCGTACTGCATTAAAACTAGTAGCCAGGATATGTCAGATATTTTGATTGCAGCGACAGGTAGCGTCAAACGCTAATGTTTTGACAATACCTACTGTCGATATAAGCTGCGTTCTGATATTGTACACCGTACACTTATTACACCCAATAACACGTACGTGTCATTTGAACGGTGTCAACGGAATACTTACAATATCCGAACGCAGCTTTAATCGACTAGTTTTATTTTAATGCAGACATAGCCGGTCTCGATCAAATAGAATCTCATGCAGCTAAGCTATTAAGTTTATATATAGTATGATTAAGTAATGTGCCTGGCCACATCAGACTTTTTAATTTAGCGCATCATATGCACATGTGAACAAAGATCTACGTGCAAAGTAAAATTATTTCTTTGAGACCTTTTTAAAGTCTCTTTTTGAAATGTTATTCTTTGTAATCTTTTAGATGAACTTCTTTGTTTTTATTCCTACCAAACAATGCAAATACGATGGAGGAACAAAAGCAATGCCTGATATGGATGGATTTATTTTTTTGTGTTCAGAATTTAAAGATTTAACACAATTGATATTATCGGATGAATTAAACTTTCGTCAAAATCATAAACGCGCTTTATTCACTTAGATTCTTCATTACTTCATTTGAAAGATACTGGAAAAGATGGAACAGAAAACAAAAAAAGGACACACAACAAACGAACAATGCAACAAGATAGGGCAAACGGAAACAAACTGCAGTTCCTCATAAAACTCGCGCAAAACCAAACCAATCAGCGAAAATCCGAAGGGCATCAATTTAAGAGAATGACTGAGTCCTGGCGAATAATTCGTCCGCGATTTCATTAACGTTCTGCTGAGTTCGGCGATTATAGTTGCGCTTAATCCACAGGCTGCGAAACCCTTTCCGGCAAATGCTCTTCAACTGCACGGCCGTTCCAATTGTGTAACTAACAAAACCCACTTTCATCTGCCTCCGAAATCCATGGATTAATTACTCACTAGAACAAAAGCGCAGCTGGCAATGGAGGCAGAATTTCGGGAAAATATTTTGCTTGGAGCCGTCACGGCATCGACGGTATTGATTCCTCTGGACGGTTCTACCTAATTCCAGCTACTCAATTATTTTGATGGATACAAATTTTAAGCCGGTTCTTTCTGATTTACCCTAGTACGAACTCGGTGATATTTCAAAAATAGGAATATTCATGTAATTCCATTTTATTTATTGATTTTATGATCTGAGAATGCATGTAGTTTCAATGATTTTTTCTTGCAGTAATGCAGTCGAGAAGAAACTTGTTGAAACAAAAGCCCTAAGTATCCTTACAAACTGTTTTTTCAAATCTTCCGACCAAAAGTCATATCTTCTAATCTGACATGCGATTTGTGGTCTCCAAATATAAAAGGAGTTTAAGTACATATCAGTATCCATAATAACTAAAACTTCAAAACTTATTTTTTGCTGAAGTATAAAGTATTTTGACCCAAACGTTATTAGGAGGCATTTCGATACATCTTTGCCGAGAATACACTGATGCAAAAATAAATATAAAACAAAAACAGTGTGAATGTTGAAACGAAATATGTAGCTCCAAATCTCCAAATATAGTTCGGCTCACTTCTGGTTGAAAATTACTCTTATTGATGTCTCGCGTGTTTGTTGGAGGGCCTCACCTCCACAGTGGTCGATAATACGAATCTAGCCGTTCCAAATTATTTTTGCGTTATAGTCCAATTTAACCCATAATATTATAAACATGTGTGTAAAAAAATGGGCTAAACTCCTAAGTAGATTTTTGTACTGGAGTATACTTTCCGCATTATTTTTCGATCCTTGTGTTGAACAATTTATTACCTGTCAATGTTGTTGGTTTAAACTTTAATATGGCTGACTTGTCTAAGGCCGAGACCGTGATTTTCTCATTTTTTATACTAAAAATTTATATGTTCGGACAGCCAACTTTAAATAAATCTTTTTTTTTAGATTATATAATTTTAAATCGTCCAAACTCTCAAAGTTCTGACGTTGTTTATTTAGATTGAGAGTCAACGAGATACAGCCTATTGAATACCCCGATTTTTGCTAATACGTCGTGTCACCTAATCAGTTATTAATTAATTACGGATACTAATTTACATATTTCGGATCGGACTTTTCCACTTTTAGATTGACCGAAGAATGCTCGTTCGAACAGTGTTACTTTCATTGCGATATCTGTCGGTCCTCGAGTAATTAGCATTTTTCTATACACGTAACTTCCCATAAGGGGGGCTGGAAGCCGGCCGTCCAAATTAAGAACGCAAACTATCGCATAACACGCCGACCTTTGTTTACGCCTGCTATTTTAAGGCTGTATAATCGCGATCGAACTTCTTGACATTCCTATAGTCTACGAAGAGTGGAATCAAATGGTGTAGGTTTTATTCAGATTGAACAAATCGTCAACGAGATACAGCCTATTGAATATCCAGATTTTTGCATTTTGAATATATGGTAACTAATATATGGTGTTACTTAATTTGTTGCTTTCCTTCTGTTTTGGTTTCAATCGCCGTTTAGCTTGGAAGTTTTTCAAACATTTACTTTCTAGAAAAAGGCTTACGACAAACACAGCCTGTATAAAAAAATCATTTTTTTAATACATTGATTGTGTCTGTCAAACGATTACAAAACAGCGTCATTTACTGGGTCTTCTTTGCCAGTTTAAACACAAAATGTTGCGCCAAACAGAAAACTTTGAAAAGTAAAAAATCTGATGTGGCCAGGCACATGACTTTATCATACAATATATAAAATTAATAGTTTAGCTGCATGAGAATCTATCCTATTGAGATAAATCGTAGGTATTGTCAAAGCATCAGCATTTGACACTACCTACACTACGTCATTAGAATAATAGTTATTTATGTCACTAATGCCGAAAGTACGGAATAGCGCGACGAGCGGTGATGCGGCGCGTCACCGAAGGCGGAGTGTCGCCGTCGCATGTGAGTGAGTCGCGCTATCTAGTTTTTGGCAGGAGCGACATCAACGTTTATTGTGTTGGTTTTTAAGAAACACGTATTTTAAAAAATAAATAAATGATTTCTGTATAGTAAATGTTAGGTTGGTACCACTTTGACGAAACGTCAAGTTTAAAGGTGCGTTCCGATTGGTAGGTAATGGTAGCTAATGGCGGTGGTAGAATACGAAATTATATTATTTCTTACATATCGTGACAATGACACATATTAGTTTGCATGTACATAAACATGAGTCACTAGCAATTTTCTATTGGAAATACTATAACGGCGTCTGCTACCACTGCCATTATCACTAATGAAAACGCACCTTAAAAAGGTAATTCAAATTCGGACACATTTATATTTGTTCATAACACATCCCTACTACCAACATACTAAAATAAAACTACACTCATCGCTATACTTTATTTATAATTTTCTCAATTTATCGTTTTTAGAATTAGATATAAAGACGGGTTGATATTTCTTATCAACAAACAATCAAATTGGTGATCTTATTTTATTTGAAATTTGTATTTTATAATTTGCCGCACTACAGCGACAACGTTCCAGAGTGGTTCTCCAACCTCTGATGAGATCAGCTGTTTTCGAATGTGATAACACAAAAAAATATTTGTCAAAATCTTTGCTACTATGTAATTTCATATCAATGCAGATGCGACCGATCTCGATCAAATAGAATTTGCTCTTGAAGCTAAACTATTAATTTTACCAAAAAATGTCATAGGCATAAATTATTCAAAATTTCCTCTACTTTAATTTATTAATTAACTATTTTGTCGAAATTACAGAAATGGCGGCTCATTTGCAAAATCCTTCAAAAAGGCTTAGAATAAACTACCAGTTCCTTTGGACCGTTTTCAACCAAACGCTTTTCAGCTCTAAGTTTGGTAACAAAACTTCTAAATATGAACTTTCGTTCCGATACCTTTAGTAGTTTCTCCGGAATCGTCGCCACAAAAATCGTTTACACACAGACATACATACACACACACACAGAAATTTTTTTGTACCTTGGTCAAAAATGTTCAGGGGACCCATTTTAAGACCTATTTCCGCTAAAATCTCAATTTTTTTTTTCGGCACGATTACAATACTTCATCATACTGCGTATGATAAAGTAAAAAGTAAAAAGAAAAAGTAAAAACGAACAAAAAATACATAAATATGATAAAGCAAATTTTCTTTAAATCTATCCTGAAACAGGTGTTATTGATTTTAGACAGGACAACCACTTTCTTGTTCATATCTTAAACATTATTTGAAACATTTAATTATTGATGTAAATACATGTGAGACTCACCCAAATTTAAACATGTCGTCTACTCTAGGTCCATATAGTTTCTAAGTATAAACGATGATGGGTGTCAACATTAAATCACGTCTGTATGTGCATGAATTTAATAAAGACACCATTATTATAACGATATAAAAATCTGCTTCAAAATGAGGTTTTTTTAGGTAGATTTGAGGTTTTTCTGGAGATTTTTTTATGGACACTATTTGTATGCTCAATGCCGTTATCATCGAGACAATTATAGAAGTAATAATACACCACTGCAAAGGACAATAATGCCAAAATAAAGATAGTTTCTGCTGCTTCAACAGCTTTCCTCATTGTTCTTTCAATCGCTCTCCAGGCGCAAGAAATTCTGAAGGTATGCCGGTGGGACCTCCCCAACCGCACTCCGGCATGTTGAGAATTCACGCTACCCTGAGGATAGTTCTTGAAATGCGCCACCTACGACTTCCAGCGCTATCTGCCGTCACGCCTCGGGACTTTTTACAAAGCGGGCGTTTATTTCTACCGCAAACGCTGTTGCAGATAAGTAGATACTGCACCATTCCAGCACTTGAATAATTCAGGCGGGATTCGCTCGATCACAGGATACCCCAACCCCTAACATAGAAGGGTGGCTGGTACAACGGTACCGAAGAAGTCGAGCCTATCTCTATCTTTCGGGCTCTCCGTGATATCGCGCAGCGGTTATATAAATGATCGTAGGAAAGTGGGACAGGAGCGTTTGCCACGCAACTTTGGCATGACGTGCGAACTCAAATTGCGAGATATGGGTCGATTTAGTGCTAGGATAAAATTTAATGGTCATAAGTTGGATATTGCTCCAACCATCAGTCATTTTAACTGATACTAATTATCTGTTATATAATTTGTACATTTGACGAACAAATTAGTCTTCAAAACTGTGAACTTCTGACTTCTAGACATTTGTATTGCGTTGAGCTGTTGTCTGAAACTTTTTTCCTTTTTAATATTCCTGAAGTGATTATAGAGAACATATTTTTATGACGCTTAAAAGGCATATTCACTGTGCTTTTTAACCGATACCAAGAACTGTGCACCTCTCAAAAACTATAGCGATATTACTATAAAAATGTTAATTTAAGCAAACTAAGGCACCCAATTTGTGTAAAATTTGTGAATAAAATACTATACGCAAAATTTAAAATATTGTGACAGAATATTAATAATAAGGGTATGAATTCTTCCAGAAGAGCGATTTTTAAAACGGCTTTTATAAATCATAATTGTTAATAGAAATAATAAATAATAGAATAATAAGGGTATGAATTCTTTCAAAAGAGCGATTTTTGAAACGGCTTTTATAAATCATAATTGTTAATAGAAATATGTCTTTTTGAGCCCCCTGAATATTTTTGACTAAGGTACAAAAAGTTTCTGTGTGTATGTGTGTGCCCTTTTTTTTGGCGACGATTCCGGAGAAACTACTAAAGGTATCGGGACGAAATTACATATTTAGCTGTTCAAGGCTAAACTTAGAGCTGAAAAGCTTTTAGTTCAAAAGGCTCCAAAGGAACTGGATGTTTACTCTTAGAATTTTTCGAAGATTTTGCAAATAAGCCGCCATTTCTGTAGTTTCGTCAAAGTCGCTAAATCATAAACTAAAGTATGATTTAAAAAAATTTAATAATTTATGTCTATGACGCGTTTTCGGTCAAATTAATAGTTTTGCTACATGAGCAAATTCTATTTTATCGAGATCCCTCGTATTGCGTTAAAACTAGTTAGCCAGGATTTGACAGATATTTTGATTCTATTGACAGTATTGTCAGCACATCAGCGTTTGTTACTGCTGTATAGTATGATAATGTCATGTGCCTGGCCACATTATATTTTTTTCAAACAGAATTAGATAATTATCTGTTAGATTGGTCTTTTCAAATATCATATTTAATTTTCGCATGATTTATTTTCGAAACATGTAAAGGAAATACCTTTTGAGTTAGAGGAGAATTTCCAAAATTCATCATGTTGTACATTGTCCACACATGTCTTCATTAATATCCCCAGCAAAGAACTACTTAAAAATATTGAAAGACGTAGGTTTAGGCAAAGGTTAAAAAATGATTACACCAAACATGTTTTTTTTAGAATAGTTACATCAAATTCATTAAAGACATAAAATGTCCTGTTTTCATCTAGTTCTCGGTATAGATATTTTTAAACATTCAACATTTCGTTACAATCATAAGAAAGTTGAGATTGTTGAAACATACAGAAGTGCCAACCATCATGCAATTCGAATTATTGTTCACAGAAAATATTATACAAGGATTAAAGCTTTTTTATAATACAAGGAAGTATTACATTATGAGCCTGCTTTTACAAATAGTGGAAATTAGTTAACATGGAAAACAATATTTACTAAACTATAAAATTAATTTGAATACAATTTATTTCAAAGTTAATATTTTTGAGAAACCAGAACTAAAATCGTTAAAAAACGCGCTGATTTTTGCATTGGTTTGGCCAAAACATTTCACAATTTCATTTTTCAGATTCTACTGATTGTTGGAAGGTGTAAGCCATTTGTCTTTTTTTAATATAAAACGTCATTGAAAATCCGTTGTTATTCTGTCGTGAAAAGTCTACTCAAAACTTTATATTTATAGTAATAATGGTGGTATGCAAACCTAATTAATCTTAGGCCGATAACGAACACTAAACATTTGTGTATATTAAATACCATAATTATTTTTCTGATCTTATTAACTTCAAGTGCCGCTTGAAAAAAGCAAGTTTTCTGTACATTCAGATATGTACTGGCACAATTGATTCATCTAATCTTTTATCCTCTTAATATACTGTACAGACAACACGATATGGATGACAAAATTTATTTATTAATTAATTTATTTCCTTCCTCTATCGCTCCAAGCAGTAAATCAATTCAGTTTCAATGGCTATCGGGAGCTGCCACAATAAAACAACTTTACTTTTTTGCTGACGTTTCGGTCTATTCTTTAAACCTTATTCATAGCTACAAAATACACAATTATTACAACATTAATAAGACCCGCAATTATATTTACCTCAAAAGTATGACATAAAATTAAAATACACATTAAAAACAAAAAATTACACCCACTACGCCTCACACGAGTGTGTCGGTACGACGGACATCTTACAATATGAATTTCGAACAGAAACAAGCCAAAAGTTCCAAAACGGTTCTTCTTATCCACACATGTCACAACAGTTGCCTATATTTCAGGTGTTAATTAGGTCGGGAATTTTGCGAGTACATTAGAGTAAATATCACTTAAATTATCAGTGTCGGTCCTTAAGTTTACTGTATTAGCTGTTCTTTTTATATAAATCATTTCCATAATGCGTCTCTTATTGTAATGTCGCTCCATTTTCAGAATCCTTGCCGTGTCAAAGTCGAATGTGTGGCCGCTGGAGAAAGCGTGGAGTGCAAGGGCGGTTTTATCTTTTTTGTTAGTATTTTTGACATCACAATCATATTTATGTTGTTTTATTCTGTTCTTAAAATATTGATTGGTTTGTCCCACATATGCCATATTGCACCCCCCGCAATCCACCCTATAAATTAACCCGCTCATAAAATCCTTTTCTACTTTGTCTTTCAAATTCGTGTAAAGTTTACCAATATTTTTATTATTGTAAGTGACAATCTTTGAATTATTCTGTTTTAATACAGGGATCAACTTATTAGTTAGACCAGGTATGTTGGGTAATTTATAAAATTTTAATTCCGACTTTATACGGCTATTATTATTCTGACTTTGACTATTATTTACTGGTTGTTCACTAAACAAAACTTTCCGGATCAATCCCTTGGGGTAATTACACTTGGTAAGGTATTCTGTTATTATTCTGAAATTTTCTTTGTCAAACTCCCTCTCTGATAATTGCACAGCTGTATGTTTTAAATTTTTTATTATTCCTATTTTCTGTGTTATACTTTGTTGTGAATTAAAATTAACAAATCTGTTGGAGTTTACTGGTTTTTGAAACCAGTTAGTTTTTAAAATATTATTATCTCTCCTTAGAATCGATATGTCAAGAAAGGCCAACTCACTATTAGTTTCCAACTCAATTGTGAACTTTATGAGAGGGTGAATTGAGTTAAAAATTTCTACTACCTGATCTATCCTATCCTCAAAATTAAAATTAATTAAATGCACATTTAATATAAAAAACTCGTATGAGCTCGTGGAGAAAATTAGAGATGTAACCCTACCACCTAGTTATAAATTAGTTTCATTGGATGTGACGAGTCGGTTTACTAACATCCCGCTACAACTTACATTGGAGGTAGTTGAGGAAAGTTGGTATGAGCTGGAACCTCATACCACACTTTCATTACATGACGTCAAAACACTAATTTCATTCACATTCAATAATAGTTTTTTCCAATTCAATAAGAAATTCTATCGACTAAAACAAGGCACAACGATGGGTAATCCGGCTTCACCTATATACGCCAGCCTCGTAATGAATAAAATCTTAAAGATGGCAACCGAAAAGTTAGAGTTTGATCTTCCATTTCTATATATCTACGTCGATGATGTAATCACAGCTGTACCTGAGGATAGGATAGATCAGGTAGTAGAAATTTTTAACTCAATTCACCCTCTCATAAAGTTCACGATTGAGTTGGAAACTAATAGTGAGTTGGCCTTTCTTGACATATCGGTTCTAAGGAGAGATAATAATATTTTAAAAACTAACTGGTTTCAAAAACCAGTAAACTCCAACAGATTTGTTAATTTTAATTCACAACAAAGTATAACACAGAAAATAGGAATAATAAAAAATTTAAAACATACAGCTGTGCAATTATCAGAGAGGGAGTTTGACAAAGAAAATTTCAGAATAATAACAGAATACCTTACCAAGTGTAATTACCCCAAGGGATTGATCCGGAAAGTTTTGTTTAGTGAACAACCAGTAAATAATAGTCAAAGTCAGAATAATAATAGCCGTATAAAGTCGGAATTAAAATTTTATAAATTACCCAACATACCTGGTCTAACTAATAAGTTGATCCCTGTGTTAAAACAGAATAATTCAAAGATTGTCACTTACAATAATAAAAATATTGGTAAACTTTACACGAATTTGAAAGACAAAGTAGAAAAGGATTTTATGAGCGGGTTAATTTATAGGGTGGATTGCGGGGGGTGCAATATGGCATATGTGGGACAAAGCAATCAATATTTTAAGAACAGAATAAAACAACATAAATATGATTGTGATGTCAAAAATACTAACAAAAAAGATAAAACCGCCCTTGCACTCCACGCTTTCTCCAGCGGCCACACATTCGACTTTGACACGGCAAGGATTCTGAAAATGGAGCCACATTACAATAAGAGACGCATTATGGAAATGATTTATATAAAAAGAACAGCTAATACAGTAAACTTAAGGACCGACACTGATAATTTAAGTGATATTTACTCTAATGTATACTCGCAAAATTCCCGACCTAATTAACACCTGAAATATAGGCAACTGTTGTGACATGTGTGGATAAGAAGAACCGTATTGGAACTATTGGCTTGTTTCTGTTCGAAATTCATATTGTAAGATGTCCGTCGTACCGACACACTCGTGTGAGGCGTAGGGGTGTAATTTTTTGTTTTTAATGTGTATTTTAATTTTATGTCATACTTTTAAGGTAAATATAATTGCGGGTCTTGTTAATGTTGTAATAATTGTGTATTTTGTAGCTATGAATAAGGTTTAAAGAATAGACCGAAACGTCAGCAAAAAAGTAAAGTTGTTTTATTGTGGCAGCTCCCGATAGCCATTGAAACTGAATTTATTTATTAATTTTATAGTAATATAAATAATTTATTTTTCTGGTATATTGTAAGGCAATTGATCAAAATTATAAGATACCATTGTAATTTAGAATAACAGCGTTTAAAACCTGATTATATACGGTAAACCGAACTCATGTTTTTTGATGAATTTTCAAGACAGCCTGTGGAATAAGTCGGCAAGTTCTGAAGTATTCTATTAGAAAGCCACATTAATTCTCAACATTTTATGTGTTGGTTCGTTCTGTATTCTTGTAGAAGATACATTGATTGGACCATTGTTTTTAAAATTGGCAATTATTTAACTTGAAGGTAACGACTAGAAATCAACAGATAAACCGATGAGTAAAAAATTACATTTTAATCAGTGAAACTTAACGTATACCTGATGCATTAATAACGTGTATATCGAACTCAGTTTTCCCAGTTTTCTTAGTGCCAAAACAATACAAAAAATTCAGATATTGGGCTGAAGTAAAAAACGAATTTATATGCCTTTGTAACAGACAGAGTTCTTGCAAACCTCCACAGTTTGCTTAATGATCCAATGGGATATAGCTAACTTAAACCAAAAAAGTCATTTTGGTTCTCCCAATTTAATCAACTGTTGCGTTTATTTTTCAGATAGATCAAGCTATATGACAATTTTGATGAATTTCTTAACATTATCCAGAAAAAAATAATGAAAATCGGTTAAAGATTACCAAAGTTATTGAACACTTCAGTATTGTAACATATCTGTCTTTTTACAGTATGTCTATGTTAAATCGCATAAGTTAAGTTAATACGAATAGCTACAAGTTCTTTCTCTTATTTCATGATTAAAAAACGTGTAAAAATATTGTATTAGATAAGCGCGGGTTCCATTTTTTTTTCAACTTTTGATTACTACAACCAAATAATGTTCCTATTCATCCAACTTTCATTAAAACGCTCCAAACGTTCAACCAGAAAGAGCGCTAAGAGTTGAACCGCGCCATTAATCGTAGCGACAAATGAGACAACCGGCGCACATAGAAACGGCGACGGCCGACGCCGTGGGCGTCCATCGTAACCGTTCCTCGTAAAGCGAGAAAGTAAAGTGGGAGCGGCGCACCGAGACCAACGGCCGTCGTGTCGGTCGCCGGACAAAAGGACCCGCGAGAAGACGAAAAAAAAAAGAAAAACTGTGGAAACGGAGGACGAGAAACGCTAAATGACAAACGAGCGGACGTTCCGCTCCTGATAGCCGCACCGCTCGACGGCAATCCGTTATTGTCCGGATCGTGTGCGGGCCAAATTAAAATCGTGCCCGGATTTTTTGTTCTGTCTCTGTCGAGACTTCCGGAGAATCCATCCATTCGGAAGTACCATTGGGACCGTCCACGGAAAATGTCAACGTGGTCGGTTGATGAGTTTTAGTTAGGTTGATTGTGTCGAATGTCTGTGTGTGTGTGTGGTAGCGCTGTCCGCTGGTTAATAAAAGTTTTGGCTATATCTAGTGGACGATATTTGAAAGAAAAAAAACTTACAGTCGAGGCGTAAATCATGAACTTCTTTTTCGTATATCCCTTTTCACGACTTATTCTTTGAAATTTAAATGCATATTTATTATAAATGGTAGAGTTATACTTTATGTCAAACCTTTACACTACACAGTCTAGCTATGATTATCTGACAAAGACAGAATCTGCAATGATGTCGTGCAATGATGTTCTTTGGCATGCAACTACGATCTTTGGAAAATAATTGAATATCTAACAATGAATCAAAATTAAAAGCAGATGTGATTTCCAAAATTTTTATTGTGGATCTAACTGGCCATTTAGACCCGCAATAAAAGCGTTGGAACACACGTCGTATTTTTACTTTATCATACGCAGTATGGTAAAGTATTGTAATCATGCCAAAAAAAAAAATTGAGATTTTAGCGGAAATAGGTCTTTTTGGGTCCCCTGAACATTTTTGACCAAGGTACAAAAAAATGTCTGTGTGTGTGTGTGTATGTGTGTGTGTGTGTGTGTGCGTATGTGTGTACTCGATTTTTGTGGAGACGATTCCGGAGAAACTACTAAAGGTATCGGGACGAAAGTTCATATTTGAAAGTTTTATGACCAAACTTAGAGCTGAAAAGCTTTTGGTTCAAAAGGGTCCAAAGGAACTGGTAGTTTATTCTAAGCCTTTTTCAAGGATTTTAGAAATGAGCCGCCATTTCTGTAATTTCGTCAAAATAGTTAAATAATAAATTAAAGCAGAGGAAATTTTGAATAATTTATGCCTATGACATTTTTTGGTAAAATTTATAGTTTAGCTGCAAGAGCAAATTCTATTTGATCGAGATCGGTCGCATCTGCATTGATATGCTACATAGTAGCCAGGATTTTGACAAATATTTTTTTGTGCTGTCACCACAGAAATGTCTATGGCTGTCACCACGCTGTCACACTCGGAGAACCATCGACTATAAATCTGTCAGAATTTGAATTAGCTTTTCAAACTTGACATTTCGTAGAAGTGGTATCAACCTAACATTTTCTATACCGAAATATAACCATTTTTGATTTTTTTTTAAATACGTATTTCTCAAAAAGCAATACAAAAAACGTTGATGTCACTCCTGCCGAAAACTACATAGCGCGACTCGCTCACATGCGACGACGACGCTCCGCCATCGGTGACGCGCCGCATCACCGCTCGTTGTGCTATTCCTTACTTTCGGCACTTGTGAGATAAACAACTATTATTCTGATGACAGTAGGTAGTGTCAAATGCTGATGCTTTGACAATACCTTCGATTGATACTATTGACTATCAAAATATCTGTCAAATGCTGGCTAACTAGTTTAATTTTAATGCAGACACGATTTATCTCAGTCAAATAGATTCTCTTGCAGCTAAACTATTAATTTTACATATTGTATGATAAAGTCATGTGCCTGGCCACATCAGATTTTTTTAAAATGTATGGTCATCGAACGTTGTTGAACGAACATTTCATCACAATAAATAACTATGACATAGAAACATCTTTGGTTGAACATGATACAGCTGAAAAGAGAAATTCTAGTTTTGATTTCATTGTCAGTTTATGTTAAGAGAAATAAATTATATTTGCAATTTAAGAATATAATTTTAAATATAATATTATGTTGTATTTTTAAAATACAATAGCTATATTTGCATACCACCATTATTATGTTAACAAAAAACAGTAAACTTTTGAGTTTATATATCACAGCATTTCACAGATTTCCAAGTACTATCAAATCGGTTTACAAGTTACAATCGATTTTCGTATGTTTTTTCCCTAGAATCTGAATTCCAAGGTACATTTTTTGAATTGTATTTACTTACTAGGAAAAAGGCGTGCTTTGTGCTTTTTTTCACTTTTTTCTCAAAAGCTACACTCAATTCATAAGTTCTGTTTTATCCAGTTTCGAATCTACAAAAACAAAGCATACCAACATAAAAGCTATACTTATCGTTTTTTTTTTTTTGAGGACCGTTTTTCAAATTAGCGGAACTTTTGAACTGTTGCTTTTTTAATAGGGTGACAATTTTCAACATTTTTTACCAATTGTTGGCCAAATTTCATCTGGATTTTCAATGTTTTTGATCTTTTGATTATATTTGTAGACTATACAGCGTCTTCCATTGTGACAATCACAATCGAGGAAGACCTGATATTGCTTACAACAGCACCTACTTCTAGGCTAAATCCTTTTATGAAACAAAATTTTATTCATTACATATAGTAAATTTATAGCTTCTGTACTTGAAAGGAATAGCACTGTGCACCTACAATCCTGTGTTGTTGAGCGACGTGTACTGTCTGTACATGAGAATGATCCTTAAGGTAGTATAACTTTAATTTGCCTTGGGGAAATCAATGATGTAATGCTTTTCTATTACAAAATGAAGTGTATGATACGTAATTTAAGATATCTGTTTTAATAACTTGTCTAATGATAGTTTTTGTTTTCTTGCAGGTAAGACATGATGACATAATATCAAGTAAGGTAAACGGTTATCATTATTAACGTAACTGTTGCTATTGTACGGTCAATTATGAATGACGATAGGCTATTTGCGAACAATAAAAAAGAGACAATTATTTAGTTATGTACATAAATGTTTACAATATTAAAGAAATAATAGCAATGTGAAATACAAAACTCGAAAACATTGTCGGTTGTTAAATATAATCTTCAATCTTTCGATCTGATTTTCAATTGAACTTCTTGCACAGCTCTTGTACGTTCCAATATCGCTATGTTTTGTTTCGATATCCTTCCAACTGCGCCAATTGTAAACTTACAAAGATTACTGCAACTAGAAAGATATCAAACCCCAACAAATACGTTCATAACGCGTAGGTACATTACCGTATGGATTTCACTATAATTCCCTGCGCGGTATACCGCAGGTAATTGGACCGCGGGCATCCTTACGTCAACGGTCAATCGGTCTGGCACAAGGTCGTTAACATTGTATACGAGTGCAACCGTCAGCATTGAGTCCCCTCGCAGCTAGACGTACGCTCCAGCGACTCGTCGAACGCCGGACTCCCGGAGTCGTTGCCGCCTACGGATAAAACCGGCCTGCCGCGGCCTCCTCTGCGCGGACAAAACATCCGCGCGTCAAGCCGTACGTGCCTCGTTCCGACCGGATTCACTTTCCATCTCCTCAGGCGACCGCAAACTCGCAATTCCATTTCTCGGCGAGCGCAGAGAATCAATGCGGGACAAATCGCGTTCTTTTTTCTGTTCGGATGATTATTCAGTATTTGGTTTATTGGTTAATTGCGATTGTGATTATTTGGTTAGATTTTGTATCGGAATGAAGTTTTTGCAGTGTGGATAGGACGGTTTTTAAAATTAATTATAAATTTGGTTAGTTTTCTTTCTAGATTTCGTTCTAAGTTGATTTGGTGCTGTCATTGGGATTTATTAATTAAATTTTAAAGAGAATATAACATTATTTTTTTGTTTCTGTCCATATTTTCCAATTACATACTTACAATTCTTATTTTATCCAAACTGGTTAATGTGATGGTACTACTTGATACGTTCAGTCAATTACGAATGACAGTATTTTTGAAACGTTATAATGTTAATATAGTGGTAATGTGAAGAGATAATTTATAAAACAGCATTTGCCAAAAAAGCAATATTTACCATGATTGAAGTTGTTTCTGTCGAAAAAACTTAATCTAAAGATAGATATGATAAATGGGTAGCAAATTATGCAAAAATCCCAAAATTCAATACTTTTGTGACACGTGTTGTTTTTGGAATGAATCCTTCATGTCGTAAAACATTAAATTAACCATCACACTGTCACTATAAGCCACTGAACAGTTATCATAAGCCACCGAACAGTTATCAGTGGGCGTTATGTTATCAGTTGTTATTATATTCGTACATAATGAATGCATGAATGAATACGTGAAAAAATACTTGTTGACACAAAATATATTTACTTTATTGTTAGTGGTTAATTGTTTTGCCATTTAAATGCTACTTAAGCCAAAAAAATAAAATAAATAGACTCAAGAAATACTTTATTTCGCTATCCTTTTCTGTTGCAAATTTGATTTTTTTCCATTAACATAAATTCTTCAAATATGTGTCCTTTGTACGTAATAAGTATTGTAAATAAATAAGTTCTTATTAACTATTAAATATATTAAGAATGTTGATTATTTTAAAATGGATAATAAGGTCCAAGAACATAACAAACTGTTCGAATGCAATGAAATACGGTTTTGAGAAAAAAATATCATGTAATGATAATTTTGGTGGTCTTGTAGATCAATCCTATTTTGTCCTGTTGTTCGTAAGAAAATACCAAAATCCGTAAGCAGATTTTACGAAAATCTAAAAATATTACGGTTTCCCTATTAGCTGTAAGACAATTTACGATAGGATAAATAAAATATTTTTTTGTTCCTAGCTTCATCATTGCAACCGCAGATTTGCTTTCCTTTAAAATGTCTACAAGATTCCAGAAAGATGATTTCTAACATTAATTTTTATGAAAATAAATTTATTGTTAAATTTATAAAGATCTGCTGTTGCTGTCTTTCGCGAACAATTTGAAGAAAAATGTTCGGACCAAATAAGAACCACGCTAACATGTATTGTAGAAATTTCCTACAAAGCGGGACAATTTTAAAACTCTTCGGGACTCGGGTCAAAATGTGACTAAAATTTTAAAATCGTTCTTCGTCAATAGTTGTGGTAATATTAATTTAACAGGACGATTAAAAAACAACAATTTGCTAATTCTTAAATTTAAGGAGTTAAGTATCGTTTTTGGAAAACTGGTTTATCGACGGTAAGATATTGAAGGAGAAAGGTTGTTTGTCAGGCAATTCCGTCATACGAAGAATCGTTTTTTTTTTTTCACAAATAAATGCAAAATATCATAGAGAAAATTTGTTTGTAACATAATATAAGGTTATATGCATAATTAATATTTGACAATTTGATCGTTGTTTGTTTTATCTTATCGTTTGATCTTAAGTCAATACTACTATTACCAACAACATGCAGGAACATCATTTGATCATGTACTATTGCGAGTGTTAACTGAGGTACAACCTGTGTTTTCAATAAAAGGAAATATGTTCAATTCAGCAAAACGTCAGAAAATCAACTATAGGACTGAAGATTGTTATCTACCGTTCTCTCCATTTTAACATTCTCTACCTTCAATTGAGTGTATTGTTTTTAGGATTCTGTTTGGAAAAAAAGAAACTTTAAGATATACTTTTTACGAGACAAATTCATTTTCTTATTTTCAAACTCTGCTTTAAACTATCAAGTTGATAGCTTTTGACGTCTCATGCAATATGGAAACGTACTTATACAAATATTTTTAGGACATTATCATTATTAGTAAAAAAATATATTATATCCTTCATTAAATTTAAGTGTTTCTTGCTTTTTCGACCACTCTATAGGTTGAATTCAAACTCTGACTGCCTATATACTGAGAAATTGATAATAAATACTAATATTTTCCATATGATGCAAACGCTCCTGTCTTTCTTTGATTCCCTTTTCGTTATGGGTTGTATAAAGAAAATATGGAAAAGTAGGAATGTAACATTTATAAGCCATCAAGCATATAAAAGCAACGATTTAATTTAAATTATACTTTCAAACAATATACGCCAAGTAGCATTGTGGCAACCTTGCTTACTTTTGGCAGTCAATTGGGCTCAGTTAAAATTTTCTTTAAAAGTAAGTGTTTGGTTTTAATTAAATATCAAATTTTGCCAGCCATATCAACAAAACGTAAAAACATATGGCAAAGTATTGTAACCGTGCCGAAAAAAGAAATTGGGATTTTAGCGGAAATAGGTCTTTTTGGATCCCCTGAAAATTTTTGACCAAGGTAAAAAAATGTCTGTGTGTACCCGATTTTTGTGACGACGATTCCGGAGAAATTACTAGGTATCGGGACGAAAGTTCATCTTTAGAAGTTTCATGATCAAATTTAGAGCTGAAAAGCAAAAGGGTCCAAAAGAACTGGCTATTTACTCTTAGCATTTTTCAACGATTTTGCAAATGAGCCGTCATTTCTGTAATTTCGTCAAAATAGTTAAATAATAAATTAAAGTAGAGGAAATTTTGTTACATTTTTTGGTAAAGTGAATAGTTTAGCTGCAGGAGTAAATTCTATTTGATCGAAATCGTGTCTGCATTAACAGTAGGTAGCCAGGATATTTTGAAACTTTTGACAGTATTCAGAACGTCAGCAGTTGCGAAACGTCAATTCAACACGCAAATGCATGGAGAACGCGATGAGGAGGAAAAACACGCGCGCATGTACACTTTGTGAAACAATATTGAAACATCTTGATATTTACAAGGTCAATGTGTATTTCGAGTGCGGATAGCAATGTTGTTATGCATTTTTCAAGGATTTTGCAAATCAGCCGCCATTTTTGCAATTTCGTCAAAATAGTTAAATAATAGATTAAAATAAAGGAAAGTAGGTAGTGTCAAAGGCTGATTTTTTGACAATACCTACTGTCAATATCTGTCAAATTCTGGCTAATTTGTTGCAAACAGTACCGATCTCGATTAAATACAATCTCATGCAGCTAAACTATTAATTTTATATATTGTATGATAAAGTCATGTGCCTGGCCACATTAGATTTTTAGCTTTTACCCCTTTCGTTTCGATGCTATGGTAGCCAACTTCGTTATTTCATATACCATATAAAAACTTTTTATTGTAAACTACAGCAAAACGCGGTTTATATTTAAATCATCTCTTCAATTCCCGGGCTAATGCCCATATCTATTTCATATTTAATCCCCTTTATTACCCACATTTTTTAGTCCATACAAACAGCACTCATACATTCTAAAAACCAACGAGAACAAAAAAATACTCCCACCGGATGCCGAGTAGGCAGCCAGTGCAGCAGCAAATTGCTTTTTAATCGTCGGCCGGATGTGACGAAAAGCTCGCTGGTGTTCGAAAATTCTAAAAGCTCGCACTCGCTCTTGTCAATTTGTTGAAAAATCGCACGGGCTCGGGCGCGTGTCAATTATGATCGAAACCGTGTTCAAATCATCGACGCGACAAGTTGTTGGCCCACTCGCCGGCGACACGAGGCATTCCTGGCGCACCAGGCATTCCGAAAACGTCGCGACGCTGTACGGTCCCGTCGGCCGCAAAGTGCGTACTTCACCTTTAATTAACGTCGCGGCGGTTATTTTTCGCCTGGCGAAATAGCGGTGTGACTAAACCAATTAGTCGCGGTGTCACGGCCCGACGAAATTCTGCAGTATCGGACACGATTTTTCAAGTTCACAAACATGTTGAGATTTTTTAGATTTTTTTTGTAGTTTCGTGTTTATTTTCGATTTGTTTTTTGGTAAAAATACGTTAAAATGTAATTATATTTTAGCTTAATATATTTAAAGACATAGGTGGGATAACCTGATGTTGATTTGTGCTCTATACTCCAGTTTGTAAACATGTTTTCCATTGTGGAATTTGAGAAATTATTTGTGGATGTTTTTTGATAAGATTCTTAAAATACGTAAATCTACAAGTATATTAACGTTTCAAGCTCGATACTGAGGAATTGTGGCATATAGACGTTGAAACGGTGGGTTCCCTGTTTCTGCAAACTTTTACCTGAAAAAGGTCAGCTATTGGGTTGAATCGAAAAACAAAATAATGAGAATAGATAAAGTTTTGTAACACAATTCGGAAGAAACTCACTGCGTTCTTTCATTTATATACGGAGTCTCAAACTTAGACCACAATACAGTATACAGTATGTTCATTTGAATAGTATCCACCCTTAATAACTCTTGAACTGATTCGATTATTGCTTTGAGTGGAAACACGTCGATTGAGATATCGAGGGGAAGTTCAAAAATGATACCTAGAGAATTTTTGTTTTCATGCCTTCTCCCCCAGCCACCCCACTTTGAAATTTCAAATAGCACCGCCTACCTTGTGATGCATCATTTGAAAGGGCATAAAATTTTCTACTCAACCATGGTAAGAAAAATAAAATCGATCTATTGGTTCTTAAGATAGACTACACAGAAGATGGAAATAACTCAACACTTAATAACTCTTGACCTGATGCGATTATTGCTTTGAGTGGAAAGACGTTTAGATATTGAGGGTGAATGGTACCTAGAGAATTTTGGGTTTCCAGATTTAACAACCCATCATTTTTCGGATTCCCAGATTTAACACCTCTCGTTGTTTTTTCTCTGGGATCACTTGAAGACTAAAATATACAAAACTCCTCTCGCCAGCATCGAAGAGCTCAAACACAGAATTACGCAAGAATGCAGACAAATCACCCTTGGAAATTCATCAAAGTTCACTAATAGTTCGAAAACAATATAGGTTTGTCTAGCAAAAAATGGTGGCTATTTCGAACATGTAATAAAATGATTTCTAATTTCTTCTTTTATTATTTATTTTTTTTTTTTATTTCTTATGACTGTAATTTATTTCAACAGTGTATCTAATCCACATTGTTTCACTAATAATATTAATTTCATACCTTCCATTTTCTGTGGAGTCTATCTTAACAACCGATCAACAACCTTATTTTGTATCATGGTTGAGTGCAGAATTTTGTGCCCTTTCAAATGATGTATCACAAGGTAGGGGGTACTATTTGAACTTTCAAAGTGGGTGGCTGGGGGGTGAAGGGGTCAAACCTAAAATTCTCTAGGAGCAATTTTTGAACTTCCCCCTCGATATCTAAATCGACGTGTTTCCACTCAAAGCAATAATTGCATCAGGTCAAGAGTTATTAAGGGTGGATTGTTTTGAAATGAACACACTGTATGTAGTAAACTATATCTGGATTATTATTTTACAGTGCGATAAAAAATCATCTAAATCGGAATAGCAGTTCAAAAGTTATTCCGATTACATTCAGACGCCTACCGGGTGGTCGTTTTAACTTGAGACTCCGAAATATCTCGAGAAATGCATGGTACGACAAAAGTGTCTTAAATAAACTTGTAGGACGCAAAGGGGGAAATGAGATGGCGACTTTCTTATCAAATTATGATTTTACGCTAAATCAAACAATCTTTTGTCTGAAATTTTTTTTCGAACGATGCATCTGTCAAAACTTATTGACGATGGAAGTTTGTGGCGTCTGCGGTAGTTATAACCGCTGCAACTGCTTGGGATGCGCTCGCCGTCTGGCAGTCATAGCGACGACTGTCATGTCTAGTCACGGTACTCAGGCTACTTAGTTACTCATAGTAATTATTCCTATAGGTATACTTTTGGTTTATTGCATAAATATTTTGACCAGTATGTATCGTACGAAAAAAATGTTCAGCCAAAAGATTATTCTTAATTACCGTAAAATCATAATTAGATAAAAAAAGTTGGGTATTCCCATTTAAGAAAATTAAGTTAACCTCATTTTCGCCGATTACAGTGCCGTCTGCAATGAAACTCATATCTCCATCTCATTTCCCCCTTTGCGTCCTACAAGTTTATTTATGACACTTTTGTCGTACCATGCATGTTTCTCGAGATATTGAGGAGCCTCAAGTTAAAACGCCCACTGGGGTCTGGGGTCTTCTTTCTTAACCAAAATATCCTATAACGTTGAACGAATGAATGTTAGCATCCCTATTATACCTAGGGGAAATATCGTTGACCATTGACTCGTATTGTGAAGTGTTTGATATTTAAACATTTATAAACCGATATGTGGAGTAACCGTTTAAATAAAAAATACCTTAATCGCTAGCTTGTTCCAATTAATCGGAATGTTACGTTCTGTTATGTACTGTACGTACATACAGAACAAGAAATTTAATGTATTATGCAACTTTTCCATTTAGTTATCCATTTACGTTCGTTTTCATTTTTTGTGTATTTACCTTAGATACTAATTTGCTTGATCTGTCACGTTAGGCTATTATTACTTTGGTCAGAAAGGCCTACATTTATATCATAGTATTTTAATATTTTTTTCTTAAATAGAATTATTATTGTCTGCGGAACTTATAATAATACATCGTTGGTATACAAGAAAGAACATATCTGCTAAAATCCCAATTTTTTTTTGATATGCTTTCAATACTTTGTCATACTACGTATGATAAAGTAAAATGTACATGAACAAGATAATTGTATATTATTAAATTAACTTAGCTTAATCACTAACTTAGCAAATAACTATTTCTAACTGTGACTTTTTTTGTGAACGTAATTGTTCGACAGAACTAAAGAGATGTCATTTACCCTGATCGGAATCATTTGGGTTAACATCCAAATACAAAGTGGTACATATTCTCTCTACCGGTTCTCTTATGAACTATCTTTATGATAAACCTTCTGATAAACATAGAGGGTTTTGCAAACATATTCCATCATTTCATTCAATCAATCACTAAAAAATTAAATTTGTTGTGATTTGTCACTCTTCTTTTGCATCAAAGACATATTGAGCAGTAATCCGCCAACATGGACAATGGACATATTACGTTGACCTCGGTATCACCTTTCAGTTTCTTTTAAAAACGGACATTAGCCTTCGTACAATTTTTGATCTTTCTCGGAGAACAGTTGTAAAATCCTGTATTTTTTGACAAATTCAAAACTATTCTCTATAATATGTTTTCTTTAGTTTCATTTTGTTATTTGTAAAAAAAATCAACGTATTTGACAAACTACTATATTATGTCTTACCTGTTTGTCGTAATCTATTATATATTCTTTTTATTTCTATTACGCCACAATCATTAGTTGATTTCTTTTTCTTTTTATGATGTCTTTTAATGAGGCTAATTTTTTTTTTTTTTAGTGAGGGTAATTTTTTAACATATTATGTTGGTCCCATTCTAGTCATGTACATACGTGACCGCAGCTTTAAAATCTCTCTGTCCGAGAATAATCCGACGCCGGCACAAAAATAGCGAGCAAACGCCAATTAATGCTCCCCGTGCCGTTAATTAACAGCACCGTTTTTGTTAGACATTACCGTCGATTCGTTCATTTTTTTCTCGCGAGCGCTCTTCTCTCTCGAAAAAAAAAAAATATGATTAATTAATAAGCTGCCAACGACGCCCGTTTTCACCTTTGAGCTACAACATAAATCATAGACAGTCGTCAATTTTCGATACGTGCCTTTACAGACCGACTTTCAAGAACGAACTTCTGTCCATCAAGTTTTTTTTTCAATACAAATGTTGTATGTTAATCGCGTTGTAGTTTTTACTTTATCATATGCAGTATGACGAAGTATAGTTATCGTGACAGAAGAAAATTGAGATCTTAGCGGAAATAGGTCTTTTTGGGTCCCCTGATCAGTTTTGACCAAGGTACAAAAATGTCTGTGTGTGTATGTATGTGTGTGTGTATGTGTGCGTGTATGTGTGTACTAGATTTTTGTGGAGACGATTCCGGAGAAACTACTGAACGTATCGGGACGAAACTTAATATTTAGAAGTTTCATGACTAAACTTAGAGCTGAAAAGCTTTCGGATCAAAAGGGTCCAAAGGAATTAAATGTTTCCTCTAAGCTTTTTTCAAGGATTTTGCAAATGAGCCGCCATTTCTGTAATTTCCTCAAAATAGTTAAATAGTAAATTAAAGTAGAGGAAATTCTGAATAAATTATGACTGCGCAATTTTTTGGTAATATTAATAGTTTAGCTGCAAGAGCAAATTCTATTTAATCGAGATCGGTCGCATCTGCATTGATATAATACTATCTAGTGAGCCAGGATTTTCCAAATATTTTCAGTCTAATGACAGTACCAATAGTGTCAATTGCTGATGTTTTGACGATATCTCACTATCTACTGTCAATAGTAAATAGATCTCATATTGTGATACCGTGTACGGTCCTTGCCTGACGGCGTCGGATAGGCAGCGTGTTGAGCGTGTCCAAAATGCAAGTGTTCTGTTTGTTTTTGGTTTGAGGAAGTATGAGCATGTATCGAATAGGCTGGGCGACTTGGAGTGGGTTGGGTTGGGTTGGTTGAACATGGATAACACTAGGGTGTTGCATGCAGCAATATTATGTCATAAGTTGCTCTCCAGGAGGATCGCACAATACCTCATGCGGAAGATACGCTGTACAACGGATGTCCATAACCTTAATTTAAGATTCAGGGGTTTGTTTGCTCCATCTGCCCATCGCGCTGAGCTATATAAACGGTCATTCTCGTACCAGGTCAGTCACATATACAATGTTGGGAAAAGGGAAAGGGTGTTGGGGGAAGGGTGAAGTGTTGTCTGTTTGCTCAACAGGGGGGACTTTAGGCATTGAGCGCACATCGGAGGCTGTTTTAATTTTTATTTTTTATGGGCATGTGCGATGTTTTGTTGAGTTGGATTTGCTGCAATTACAATTAGACTCTAGACTAATTTTGTTGTTGTTTTTTTTTGATAAGTTCTCGGAATTATTGTAATATTATTTGTTCAATTATGTCTTAGTTCGCTAGTTTGCGTAAGGAGTTGAGTGGAAGAGTAAGGCAATTTGGAAACAAGTGTGCGGAACTGCGCCCTAAATATAAATAATATTTTGTTGCGTTTAATATTGTCTTATTTTAATAAAGGAATTATTTATTTAATTATTTATTTATCTGCTAAATCCTGGCTAACTAGTTTTATTTTAATGCAGACACGACCCATCTCAATCAAATAGATTATCATACTATTAATGTTATATATTGTATGATAAAGTCATGTGCCTGGCCACATCAGATTTTTTGAAATGTTATTGTAATGTCAAGAATTTCCAAGACATCAGCAATGCAACAAGTACTTTGGTCAACACCTTTTAGTAGATGTTGGCGCCGCCTCAATTGCAGCAATCATGAGATGCTTCAACTCGATCTTTTGTACGGAAAATGCAAGATAAACAATGATTATGTAATAAACTTTAAACCTATGAACTAGTGTGTAGCCTATAGGGTATATTTCATTATTCCTACGCCCTAAATATAAATATTATTTTGTTGCATTTAATATTGTTTTATGTTAATAAAGGAATTATTTATTTATTTAATTATTTATTTATCTGTCAAATCCTGGCAGACACGACTGATCTCAATCAAATACATTCTTATGCAGCTAAACTATTAATTTTATTGTATGATAAAGTCATGTGCCTGGCCACATCAGATTTTTTATCTCTGGAAATAGACGACTAAATAGTTTAATCTCCAATATCATTTTTATTTACCGTAAACGACTCCATTAGTTACACGATGCGTTTAAATCTTTAATTATACTAACGCAGTTTTATCAAATATTTACGTACTTTCGGTACACACGAAATTAACCTAAAAATACTCATATTCAACATGCATTTCGGACGCTGGTAGTTTTTGGTCGTTATGCGTTTCGAGATGCTATTTCGGTCCGTTTTATTGCTCCTTAAATCTATTCGGGAGGTAGTAATATTAATTTTATTCCGTCCAGGCATTGTTTTATCCCGTGTCGCCCTCTTGTAATACACACCGTAATTGTTCGGTTGTGTGTTCTAGGAATTGCTTACAGCGCGATAAATTATGCACGCCTGCTGCGTCAGGGATTACTATAAACACATATTTTAATGTGAGTTTATTAAGGGATATGTTTGGGTTATGGCTTTTTTTAATACGAGACGTTGAGAAAAACTATGCTTTTGTTTTGATCGTGACTAGTTTATGTGTTATATTTACATGTAATATACGACTTCTCGGAGTAAAATATTGATTGCGAATTATTTTAAGCAGCAGAATCTATTTTTGTACGTTTCTGTTTTATTAAAAACTATTTTTGGTTATGATACTTTTCAATATTTTACAAGTTTCACCTCATTCCAGGTTTTTAGGAATTCTAGATTTACCATAATATATACATATTTATTCAATTATACAGTGATTAAGTTTTTAATTTTATTCCCTAGAACCAATGAAACACTATTTTTACGAAGAATAATGTGTCTCAGAAAGTTTGCAATAAATGGGATTCTTTGTTATTTTCGATTTCTTAGAAAATATCTAAGTCGGTGAAGTCTCTAGCTCAATTCAACGATATGTAGTCCATTTATTTTTTAATTATGAAGCTAGACGTAAAAAAGCTGGAGAAATGTTAAAGAATATATAGAAATGTTAATATACAAAGTAATCCGCTATTAGGATATTCTTCAGCTTAGTGTTACTTGCGGTTTTCCAGGAAATGACGTGAATATTCGCAATTTCAAATGACATTCGACATTCTACTTGATATTTTCAATAAGGACGATACTGAGTTCATAAACATATCGATGTCAGTGAAGTATTGAAATCTTCCGAAAATCCAATTGCCATTTAAAATAAAAGAATAACGTTAAACCGGATGTCAACACTAACCTCAAGAATATAAAAAATGATTTATTTGTTTATTAACGGTTCTCCAAATTTCATTCGTTAATCTTCAAAACTGAAAAAAAAAACCGAGTGATAATTCAAGTTAAAATTATCATAAAGCAAACAGAAATATTTTTTTTCAAGCTAGGCGACTGTGGTTTCATAGTTGTATGGCAAAACTCAAGGACTTGTTTTCTTGCTTTTATTTGTATAAAATGTCTAATGACTGTAACGTGGTAACTAAAAACTTTTTGAGTTTCATCTATAATTTCTATGGACGAATTGGTAGTTACGCTAGGATAGATCCCATACCAAAAGAAAAGCAAGACAAAAAGAACATTATCTGTATTAGTAAAATGCCAACAGAATTAAACGAAATGTACTTTATTTGTTGACTTGGTTAATTTAGCAAGACTTGTGTTGGAATGTTAAAGTCATCAATCAAAATAAAAGCTGGTTTTAATTAATCGACGCCGATACCTCCTATTATTTTTAAAATTTAAATTTTTAGAACATTTCTGCAAAATTAAAAAAAAACTTTCATATGTAGATACTAAGAAAGATTTTTACATTCTACACAGATAAAAAATTTTGTTTAACTCAAAGTAAAAATTATTTATTTGGTGTGACGCAAAAATATATTTATTTGTTACAAAGAATGTTATGAATTTGATTCAAAACAATATTACTTTACTCGTAACAAATGGTATTTGACTCAAATAAACCTTCTTTGTAGCAAATAAATATTTGCCTCTATTCAAACGCGCATTTATTTTAGTTAAATAAAAATTTCTATCTGTGTACCCTAAGAAAAACAAAATCAAACGCAAATAAATGTTTAGGGACCAAAAGGTTTAAAAATGCTGAAGTTAACGATGTTAAAGTTAGTTTCACACAAAATAGTCAGCAAAGGAAATGTAACTAAATTGTCAGAAAATGTTGAAATAGTGAAAAATTCACCTGAAATACGCAAAGGTTGTCCGTAAACTAGTTCTGCAGTAGACCATCTATTGTAATTATGTGGAAATAATCAGATATAAACATAAAAATTGATTAAAAAGTGTGGTTAAAGATTATTGTGTTTTATTAATTTTCATATTTTCACGACTATTAAACTACGGATCTGTAGTTTTGCTACAACATCTAAAATGCTGCAAGATTTTTATGTTCTATAAGTTTTATTCATAAATCCAGAAATCTTTGATCAATTTTTATGAATTCAACTCATTATAAAGATGTGGAATTTTGAAAAATTAAATGGGTAAAACAGGTTCTCAAGTATTCTCCTAGACATCTGAATTCCTAATATTTGGTTTTTGAATGATCCCTGTATCTGAATGTTTGTAAAAGACAGACAGTCATGACTGAAACATTGCAATTTTAGATTTCATGTTCAACAAGTTTTGTAAGTAATACAAAATTTATGGAACAACGACGAGTGTAGAACACAAATTCAAAAACTGAGGTAAATTATATCTATAGCCATGGATATTTTTTAATTAGTGCGTGCAACATGTCTTTGATATAATATAACATGGATTTAAAACAATTGCAACTAGTTTGCATTCATATCTATCCTTATAATTTGTCTAACAATGACTTTCGTTTACTTTCAGGTAAATACCACTTTCCATAATAAATGACCGAGAATGTAAGGTAAAAGATTAACACTAAAATAGTTAGTAATAAAAGGTATGAAACGTAATTTCTTCTTTTCAATTAACAATGAAAGAAGTAGGTAGGTATGGCGGAGAAAAAACATTTAAATTAATACATTCATAAAAGTATGAAATATGTATATAACAACCTATACATACAGAAAAAATATGAAAAGAAGATAAGCGATTTGCAAAAAACGGTACCTATATACTTGCTATCTACATAATGAGGTATGCTTAACTCAGAACAATTTAGTTTGAGATATAATGTACCAAATTATAGAGTAACGACTCCTGGAAAGTTAAGCATACAACCTATAATCTATCGATTATTAACATAAAGATTATGTTAATTAACCTTTAAATATGGTAAACAGATACGATAGAAAACTTAATCACGATCGATTGCAAATCTTTATAATGTCTCAACCTTTATTCTATCCTAATTAAATCCTGTGCGAAACAATGATCCCCTGGAGCAATATTTCCGCTCCATAAGCTCTCCCGTTTTCTCTCAAATATTCCGCAGCCGTATAGATAATCCGGATCTTGTATTCCATCCTACATAATTAAATTGTTCCCCTTTATCTCGCTCACAACATCTAAACATCTCCATTTTAGCAAACTCCTCGCGTAAGAAACAGAAGAAAAACAACGCATCAAATCATCACGTCATAAAGATTAATGCAGAATAATAACATAGGATGCCGTCGTATGATAGCTTATTACCTACCATGGAGGTGATAACCTATAATCTTAGGTTATTATCCTTAAGATGCATTCCAATAACGTGGATTGGATCCTCATAAAAAGTAAGATTTGCGAGGAAAATAGAGGAAATTCTTGAACGATTTGCGTAGAGATTACCGGTTAGAGTAAAATCGGAGGGAAAAACGGCTAAGGGAAAAATGTAATTTAGTCTTTGAGCGTTCTTGGGAATATGGTGTTGAATCGTCTTTTTTCGAATTGAGATTTAGCGAGGCTACTTTCTCCGGCGGATTTTCTTGCTGTCGAGTCAACAGAATTACATTATTAAGGGTAGGTAAAGCGAGGGGGCTGCAACTCTGCGAAATTTAGTTTAGGATTTATTTTAAAATAACCGTTGGCGTGCCGGAAGCTTCTGGAAAACTATTTAATATTAAATTAATATTGGAACGCGGATGTCGGATGTTTTTTGGAATGCTTTTAGAAGCTGGAGATAATGTAAATTATATCCGAATATTCAATTACGAACAGACTTTGCCGATAAATCAGCATATGTATTTGCGATTCTGGTGAAAATATTGTCTAAAATGTGGTAAATAAAATACCCGAGATATTTGGCACAATGCAAACATTCTCGGATTGGTGTTGTAAAAATAAATAATAATTAGCCAAACTGTATGTTGTAAATTAACTATACCTATAATGGACTACAATTGTTCGAGAAATGACAATAAAACTGATTACCATAATCTTTAAAAGCAGTCAATGACAAATTCCCAATAAGAAATAATTACCTATTCCACATAATTTTAAAGGTGTGCTGATTAAACAAAAATGGCTTTTTCATGGAAGAAAAACGTATTGTATCTCTGTATCATTTGTGATACAATATTACATTTTCATATCTGATCATACAATGAATAATAATATTTACTAATATTTAATACGACCTTTTCCTCTAGAATAATTATTAAAATTGAATCTTCATTACTTGATGTTTACTACGGTGGTTCTAATTTTATGTAACTTTTATTGTTTTTATTCAATATCCTCTGAATTTGTTCCTTTATATCCATACGTACTTAATTCATGTGAAATATAATATCGATAAATACGTCATATTGAACCACATGATAAGTGGTCAAAATTGAGAATAAGATTAATTTATTAATATTATATTTTCCTAATTAATAATGAATTTTAATCGATTTTTAATTAATTATAATTAGAAGAAAAAACGATTTATTTACATTTACTACCATAAATTTACATACCACAGATATTAACTTTATTTCACTTGAGTGTAGATATCAGAAATCCCGAAACGCTTCTAGTTTTTTTTTCACCGGTTTTTCGAAAACTAGCTTTCACTTAGAATATCTGCCAGATTCAAATTCTACGAGAAAAATCAGAAAATATCAGAAAATACAGTCAATAGAATCAAAATATCTGTCAGGATTTGACAATTTGGTAAACTAGTTGTAATGCAGATAAGAGCGATCTTGATTAAATAGGATGATTTGATGTGTGTAGTCATGTATTAGCTCTGGTTCGAATAAAAACTGCGAACGCTTCACTAAACTGTTTATCGTATATAGGTGCTACATAAATCACAAAGCGAGCAACAGAGTCAGCTGGTATGCACAACTTTCACAGTTAAAGTTTGCTCTTGCAGCTGAACTAATAATTTTACCAAAAAATGTGATAGACATAAATTATATAAAAGTTTCTTCACTTTAATTTACTATTTAACTATTTTGACAAAAGTTCGGTTTATTTGCTAATCGCTGAAAAATGCGAAGAGTAAACATCCAGTTCCGTTGGGCCCTTTTGAACCAAATTTCTTTCAGCTCTAAGTTTAGCCATGGAACTACTAAATATAAAGTTTCGTCCAGATACGTTTAGTAGTTTCTTTGAAATCGTTGTCACAAAAAACGGGGATACACATACACACACACACACACACAGACATTTTTTTGTACCTTGGTCAAAAGTTTTAGGGGACCAAAAGGACATATTTCCGCTAAAATCTATATTTTTTTTCGACACGATTGCCATAATTTGTCATACTACATATGAAAAAGTAAGAAACATACAAGGAATAGTTTTTATTTTCTATTAACAGTTTGATTTTGTTCATTGATGGTCAGGATAGTCACGTATCTTAGATTAGTGGGTGTTTGACAAATACGTTATACCTAGATGCAAAACTCTACAGGTAAGATCCCAATAAGAAACTGTTCCTTAGGTTGTCCTCGACACCGCTCATGTTTTCATCGTCTATGTTTTTTACATGATTTTATGTTCTTTCAGTACCAATTTTTGAAATATTCAGTTTTCATGAAACGCTACAGGACTATGTCATAAAGATTGTTGTTGTATTCACTGACTTCATATGCTGTCAATTTGCTTCTCTTTCATTAGAATAAACAGAATTCTAAATATTTTAAAGTGTGAAAAACGTTTTTAACTATATTTCTTTACATAACTTGTAGAATACGGTAGAGTACTTATTCATTGCGAAATTTTAACGATAAATTTTTAACATAAAACCACCGAAGTCTCCCAAATTAAATACTGTGCTAAATAAATACCAATTTAGGTTAGAAAAACTCCAGAAAATTCTGGTATAATATGCCAAACTTTACTGAAATTGAACGAAACATTTTTTGTGGGTAATGTCAGTATTATCGCCCATCTTTGATATTAAAGATATTAAGAACGAAGCCCGGACATCGGAAGAATTGACAGACTGGGAGCTCTTTCAATATTTTACAGATTTTGATTATTGTTTTAGTAATTAGTGGTTTAGAAAATTGATCAAGATTGTCACTGAAATAGAAAAGAGAGTATATAATGGAACCTGATAAAGTCCTGTGTTACATAACCTCAGTAATTATCAATTATTATTTTTTACATAGTTTTAAGTAAACATGTTAACTCAACGATATATTTTGTTTACTTTATGCATTATTTTAAAGACTAAACGTATTTTTGACATTTGCCTCGTTACAATCAAACCTACCCAACGGAAATAGATATATTAGATATTACTACCATTCATAAAAAGTTATTTTGCTCTCTGGTAAAGTCCTACCTCGAAAATTTATATGAAAGCTCACGGTCCAGATCGGCAATATACTAAAAATCGAGCGCGCTTTACGCTAATTTTATGCCGCGCTAGCTTGCTTGCGGCTGCAAAATCACGACGCGGTCGCTTCCTAAGCACTCACGTAAATTATTGGAAATTCGTACTTGAGATTGGCGATCAGTGTAATAACATTATCTCCAGAAGTAATTTTCGACGGCAGTAATGCGCAGCCGGATTGTTATGACTCTGGCGAGGTTAACGGTACCTACGGTAACATTACTACACATTTTCGACGTGGAACTGCTTGGCATTAGCGAGAATTACGGTAATTCGTTTTTGCCGTCCTGCTAAAGTTGAAGTTGGGTGTGAAGTTAACAACGTAGTTAGTTTTAATTGATTGATATTCCCGTGTGAGCTGTTGGGGAACGGGCGAAAAATATTCGCTGTAATATTTCCTGGTTTAGATGAAAGATATACGAAAACGCCTGATAAAAAGCTTTACTATGAGATAACTTAATTACAGAGAGGAAAGGTTTGATACAGAAAAATTCAGAGTACACAACTGACAAAATTGAAAATTCTTTAATCGTCTTTATGAAGCCATTTGTTATTTGTTGTGTGTAGTAATTTATGCAACTCTATACACACAACCTTAAACAAATCATTTGGTTAGTGGAAGCTATGAATTGATTAGTGATTAGTTTGGTTACAAATTCGCCATACATTAAAATATTTTAACAATAAAGATTTTTACCGAAGTTTTAGCCCGCAAAAGTTGTATCCCACTAACGCATATTTGGATGATTCCAACTTGTGAGTGTAATGGTTATAAATCGCACGAAAATAATTATGATTCCAATATAAAAAAGATTTTGAAATTTATTAAATCTATATTTTGTTTACAAAGAAGTCAAGTTGTTTAAAGGGCCTAACATAACATACTATAACATATTAAACAAATCTGATGTGGCCAGGCACATACTATATATAAAATTCATAGTTTAGCTGCATGAGATTCTATTTGACCGAGATCGGTCGTGTCAGCATTAAAATAAAACCAGTTAGCCAGGATTTGGCAGACATTTTGATTCTATTGACAGTAGACATTGTCAACACATCAGCGTTTGATACTACCTGTCATTAGAATCAAAATATCCGTCAAATCCTGGCTAACAAGTTTTAATGCAGTACGAGCGATGTCAATCAAATACAATTTGCTTGCTCATGCAGCTAAACTATCAATTTTACCAAAATACGTGATAGACATAAATTATACAAAATTTCCTCTACTTTAGTTTACTATTTAACTATTTTGACGAAATTACAGAAATGACGGCTCATTTGCAAAATCCTTGAAAAATGCTTTGAGTAAACATCCAGTTCCTTTGGACCCTTTTGAACAAAAAACTTTTCAGCTCATGAAACATTGGTCTGTCAAATCCTGACTAACTGGTTTTATTTAAATGCAGACACGATCGATCTCGATCAAATAAAATCTCATACAGCTAAACTATTAATTTTATCTATTGTATGGTAAAGTCATGTGCCTGGCCACATCAGATTTTATATATTGCTATGTTTAAGAATGATTTCTGAAAATTTTATTTAAATACTCTACTGTCGGAAATATAAGCGTGAGCGTTAAAAAAGAAGATTGTCAATAGTGTTCAATACTTATACTTGTATCTCCGCCATTTTTAAATATTTTTATCCACGTTTACACATAAATCCGCACCCCCTACGTTCTACAAGACAAAACACGTAAAACTTATGACTTGGTTTCTCAGCAATTAATTAACAGAATCGTAAAAGCAATACACAGAACATAATTTTCCGTCCAGTGGTGGATTTTTGACATTTTCGTTCATTTTCGACAAATCTGACACTGAATCGCCAATGACACTAAAATTCTAGGGTTTTTCAATTTCTTTATGGCAAATACAGGTTAATACTAAAAAAATTCCACATAGTAGATCTAAGCTATAGGTTTCTCTATAAGTGTACAAAATTTCACGTAAAAATATCAATATGTTACATGCTTTTTTTGCTTAAAACTTTACATCTTTGACATATTTCATCACGTAGCACTGACACAACAACAACAATTAATAATATACAGTACTACAACGACTTCAATTATCTAGTATAGGCTCCAATTGCTGCCATTTTAAGAATGTAACCATATGAAACTGAAACTGGAATTAACGACATAAGACAGCAAATTAATTTAGGATTTTAGAAATAATGATTGAAAAGGTTTTCAGTATTTTTTCGGGACGTGGCACAGTACATTTTTTATATTATTTCAATTTTTGGTGGTCGTCTAGTAGATTAGCTGGCATTTATTCCACCAGTTATACGTAAGTTACTTAACTAAAATTTCTTTTATATGTTTTGTGTCTTTTTATTACTTTTCATCAGTGATTGTCGCCGATTCTTTCCAGAGCCAACTGCAAATGTCAGGTAATAAAACTCATGTTTATTCTTGCTCAAAATTGAAACTTGAATAAAAATTAAACTCAGAACTGAAACTGTGTCAAATATCAATTAAGTATTGGATTATTAGTTCGAGAGAAAATCGACGAAACTATTTGACTTAGTTTTCGTAATGCTTTAATTTATTTCGTAGTTGTATAATTAGGAAGACCTTATTTATTCGATATTAAGGAATATAATATTCCTAAAGTTTCTGTTAACTAGTACAATTTAACTTTCTTTTTATCGGTTTATTTATTAATCTCTGTTTGATTAACTTAAGTTAATCAATTACTGATTATAAAAACAACGTTAATACTAAATACTAACCAAATGTTAATTAAGTAACGTTTACCGCAAATTTTACCGTACAGAACAAAATAAAGTACATGATATTGAAAAAGTTGAAGGTATAGCTTTTACGCACCGTTATTTAAAAGTTATTATATGAATGAGCTTGCTCAAACGTTGGTTCATGAGTAAATTAATATCTTTCAACGATTTACACACCATCCTTTGTGCATTAATGTACTTTAATCAACTTCCAAGTCCTCACGATCACTTCTCTAAACCACCTATCCATCGTTAATTCTACGCTACTCCACTTCATCAACCGTTCGACAATATCCGACAAGTTAATGTGTGTAATACGTCAGACGGTTTCTGTATCGCCCGGTCGTTTGCCCCAACTTTTTCCACTCTTCATCACAGAGTCGTGTTTTGCCCGTCCCATATCCACTTTTCTGGAATACTGGTAAAAAAAAGGTCCGACTAATGGCGGAGGTCCCAGGAGTGTTTATAAGCTCAACGCTTAGCCGTGGATTAGACCTGCGGCGAAAAATTCCACTTTTTGCTAGTGGCTAATGGAAAATTCGTTCACTCTGAAAAGTTGGTCCGTTTCTAAATTAGGAGGAGTCAATCAAAACATAAAGGAGATCTTTTTGCTGTTATTCTAGAAACCTCGAGTGCCGTTGCTTGTTCTGCTAGTTGTACCCAATAACTTTTATTCTAGCGAAGCTTTGACTCTGTGCCTGAATACGACAAAAGGAGGATTTTATTAGTCGTGTGACATGTTACCTTGACTCTAACCTATTTCAGGTTGTTGTTATAAGTTCAAGGTTAAGGAAAAATTGGTTTTATTGACCTTTGTCAACGAGAGTCTAAATTTTATAACTTAATATCAGAAAATGTTCGAGGCATAGTTGAAAATTAAGCAATGATGTCTTTTCGATAGATTTGCTTGACCTGAAAACGGATCTGAGCTTGAAAAGGACTTTCTAATTTCAGGTAAAAGACAAAGTTAAGGGTTTAGCATTAGACTCTCTTTAGGTTGCTTGGACATTGGAGTCCAAGCAGGATGGATTTATTTAAAAAGTGTTTAAATCGCGCTATTTGACATTTTGACCTCACTTTATTTGAAAACTTTACACATGACGAAATTGGTAATTCTGGATTTGTATTCAGTAGTAATAATTCTATGCAAAAAGCATTTTCATGATACATTCAGATGATCATCCACGTTCCCAAGAGTTATCAACATTTTGCAATTTTCAATTGTCCTTTTATCGTAAATGTTCTTATGTGGGGCCATAAAATGTATCCACTACCATTAAGACAATTAAAAGATTTACCGAAATCAGTAAAAAAAAGTCAGTAACAATTGAAGACCCAATTGACGTGCTCGAGGATTTTTTGAAATAAAAAGCTGCTTTAGAGATTATCTCGTGTTTTCCATACTTACGAATTAAGAATGATGGAACCTATTTTTTTATCGTGACTGCGGCAAAATTTATTTTTTCGTTCACATGTGACGTCAGAAGCTTAATGTTCTCTATAGAATCGAATGTTTTTTTAAAGTTTGAAAAAGTTTTTAAATGAGAATAGGAATACGAATACAGTAGGTATTTTCTCGCTAAATTAGGTATTCTTTCATTATAAATTTGCTTCAACTGAAAATCAGCAGATCTCCAAAGTTAGGAACATCGTATGAAATAGAAATAACATGAAAACGAATACAGAATGAATTAATTTATGATGAATAATTAAATGCAGGTTAAATATCAATGATATTGATTATAATGGATTTTTTAGTTACCTTGATTATTATACAAAATTTTTACTAAATTTGTTTTTTTATTCTCCGAGAAAATAACTTCCACTTATTGTTTAGCTTTGTTTCACTATTTTTCGTCTATTCACAGTAATATTATTCCCAGGATTTTTTAATCTTAAAACAAAATTTAAAGAATACATTTTTAAACCCCTAAAAGTACAACATAACTACTGTGCACCAGACGTATCTTTAAAAGTAATATAAACGTTTTTTTAAATAAAACCAATAATTTATACATTATTGACACATTCCAGAAAACTATTGACTCGATTGATTTAATTTAAGCTGTATTTTGTTCATAAATCACTTTCTATTAACTAACAAAAGTTCCAAGTTTTAAAAAGATTAATTAATTTGTCTTTGGTGTATTAGATTAAACAATGATGTAGTAAAATTTCAACGTTTATTAAATATTTTGTTCCTTTGGCAACATGTTTTGTTTCGTTAACACGTCTTCAGGCTCCTTTCAGCTTGACCTGAAGACGTGTTAACAACACGAAGCAAGTAGCCAAAACAACAAAATATTTAATAAACGATGTAATTTTACTACATCATTGTTTCAAAAAGATATCTTTAAATAAATGTCTACAAATGTTTTTACTCTTCGGACCCTTACAGTATTTTAAACCCTTAAGAAATTTTCAACATTAATTCGTTTGAAGTTTACGTTGATTACAAATTTACGCAGAAATCATTAAAATTAACCCTGTTATTCGATCATTTTAACCGGAACTCATGATAGGTACCTTGCAAATATCATTTACGTATAATACTTCAAGTCAATATTTATTAGCAAAAATACGAGAACAACCAAAACTCATCTCGAAAATTTCTGGAGAGTGCGGAGACGAGGTCCTAAAGTTTCAGTCAGGTTTCCGGTATCCACTTAGCTCTTTAGAAAAACTTTCCATCCACCAACGCCGCCGTGGCTAGGTGGCGTTGTTGGCTTGCTCGGTGGCCGCGCTCGGCATTGTTCAAACCGTCGAAATTGCTTCAATTAGACGGGGTTCATTAGATTACACCGTCGAGACAGAAGCGGAGATCGCAAGGATTACGAACCTCGATTAGGCATTCCCTGCAGGATACACTAACAGGAATAGTTGAACAAAGCCACGGCGAAGACCAGCGCTGGGGAATTTTGCTTGCCACCGAGAAAGTTAACGATGTCAACTAAATGGAACTCCGTTTGACGGCTTCATAAATATTGAGAGTTTAAGTTATAGTAAAGTACCTACAAAATTAGTTACCTAATCTGTAAGTGTGCAATTTGTTAGATGATTAGTATCTACTCTGCAGCTTAATACTATATTTATATTATTCGGTTAGCGACATTATTTTTAAAGCCTTATTAAAACGTTTGTTTACTTAGTTTTATTTTCTTACTATAAATGACCGCATTTTCTGTTTTATATAAAGTCAACATGAAGTGGTACTGTGAAAGAATATTCTTCTGTGACTGATGGGTTAGATAAAATGTATTCCATTGTCACTTATCCTAGTGTGAATGTTTTATTACAACAACGACCACTGGTCTAATCTTTTCGCACCAATGTTGAAATCTTTCCTTATTGAAAAACGCAGCACTCGCCATTCCCCTTGTTCCTTGAAGACATACGAATTACAAATAATTTATATCTTACAATCCTCATTTGCTTGAATAGGGTGATGGTGCTGACCGATTAGGGTGCTAGAGTAAACACAGGTATTAACACAAATTAAACAATTGAAGGCCAGAAATTGAATTTGATTTAAAAACTGTACATTTTGATTAAATAAAATCAACGAGGTTGAGGAATTTTCAAAATAATGAATGTTTTGAAATTAGGAAGAAGAATCTAATTATGTAGTACTATGTCATAAAAAGCACCTTTTTAAAGTATTGTAATCGTGCCGAAAAAAATTGAGATTTTAGCGGAAATAGGTTTTTTTGGGTCCCCTGATCATTTTTAACCAAGGTACAAAAAATGTCTGTGTGTGTGCGTACCCGATTTTTGTGCCAACGATTCCGGAGAAACTATTAAACTACTAATCGGGACGAATGTTCATATTTAGAAGTTTTATGACCAAACTTGGAGCAGAAAAGCTTTTGATTCAAAATGTCATTTTTCAAAGCTTTTGCGAATGAGCTGCCATTTCTGTAATTTCGTCAAAATAGTTAAATAATAAATTAATGTAAATAAAATTTTGCATAATTTATGTCTATCACATTTTTTGATAAAATTAATAGTTCTATTTGATCGAGATCGTCTCTGCATTAAAACAACATAGTTAGCCAGGATTTGACAATTAGGTATTTTCATTCTAATGACAGCAGGTAGCTACTGTCAATATTATCAAAACATCTGTCAAATCCTGGCTGTTTTTTTTTAATCCAGACACGATCGATGTCTATCAAATAGAATCTCATGCAGCTAAACTATTAATTTTATATATTGTATGATAGAGTCATGCGCCTGGCCACATCAGATTTTTCTATAATGGGATAGTGCATTAGGATATTAAGTTGTTTTCTTTTTTCAACGGATATTGTATGAAAAATGTCGAGAGACACTCCTTGTGTTTAACTTTTAATTCTGGAGGTTTGTTCAGATTTTCAGTAAAAAATGTATTTTGTACTGTACGGTATTCTAGGTATACAGTGAGCTCGTAAACTATAGAAACATGAGAAAACCCTTGAACAAGTTGATATTTTACTATCAAAATACATATATTGATGTTAGATTCAATTTCCGACCTTCAATTCTTACCTGTTTTTAAACAACCTCATATTTCTTCTATTGTTTCTGGTAGAGCTTTTAATTAATTGCGGTAGCGGATTTTTTTGATCTTCACTAAAAGAAAATCCTAGAAAAAACAAAAAATTGCAGAATGTTGATGCGGACTTGGAGTTTGTAAATGGAATATGAAAATTCGTTTTAGATAGAATAATTATTTCCATTCTTCCTATTGAGCGCAAAGAAATTAATCAAAAACGCTTACTCGCTTTCCATTCAGAAACCATAGTTAACCAATAATAAAATAAAAGACGTAGAAATATGGAGTAGAGTCTCTTTATTTAGAAACTATTTTTCGTGACAAAGTTTCTAAATAAAGAGACACTACTCCATATTTCTACGTCTTTTATTTTATTATTCAACCAAAGTATGGAAAAGGTGGACCACTTCGTGAATACCATAGTTACCACTATTACCACAATTGTTAACCGTTGTCGAAAATTTTCTTATTTTAAGCTATAAATTTGGTATGCTACCATAAGACAACTATAAAAATCTGATGTGGCCAGGCACATGACTTTATCATACCATATATAAAATTAATAGTGTAGCTGCATGAGATTCTATTTGATCGAGATCGGCCATGTCTGCATTAAAATAAAACTACTCGTACTAGACTAGAGACATTTTGATTATATTTACAGTAGGTAATGTGAAAACATCGGCATTTGACACTACCTACTGTCATTAGAATCACAATATCTGACAAATCCTGGCTAACTAGTTTATATGCAGTACGAGCGATCTCGATGAAATAGAATTTGCTCATGTAGCTAAACTATTAATTTTACCAAAAAATGTCATAGTCATAAATTATTCAGATTTCCTCTACTTTAATTTATTATTTAACTATTTCGACGAAATTCCAGATATAGCGGCTTATTTGCAATATCTTTCAAAAATGCTAAGACTAAAACGCCAGTTCCTTTGGACCCTTGGTTCAACAGAAACCTTCTAAATATGGAGTGTTGTCATACTACGGATGATAAAGTAAAAAGGTTCTGGTTCTGATGATTAATATATTATATTGGCTTCTAGCATACTATATTTTCGAGTTTTACGCCGTCTTCAGTGCTAACTACAAAAGTTCATAAAGAATTATGCTCAATATTCCAAATAAGTTTTAAGGTTAACATACCGTCTTACAATCTTTCTTGTATGTTTATTCGCGAAAACATAACATTGCTATCCGCACTCGGAATATTGTTTTTCAATATTGTTTCAATATTGTTTCAACTAGCTCCTCATGGCAATTCTCCATGCATTTGCGTGTTGAATTGACGTTTCGCAAACGCTGACGTTCCAAATACTGTCAAAAACTTCAAAATATCCTGGGCACCTAGTATTAATGTAGACACGATTTCGATCAAATAGAATTTGCTCCTGCAGCTAAACTATTAATTTTACCATTAAATGTTATAGACATAAATTATACAAAATTTCCTCTACATTAATTTATTATTTATCTATTTTGATGAAATTACAGAAATGACGGCTCATTTGCAAAATCGCTGAAAAATGCTAAGAGTAAATAGTCGGTTCCTTTGGACCCTTTTGAACCAAAAGCTTTTCAGCTCTAAGTTTGGTCATAAAACTTCTAAATATGAACTTTCGTCGCGATACCTTTAGTAGTTTCTCCGGAATCGTCGCCACAAAAATTGTTTACACACACACAGACATACATACACACACACACACACACAGACATTTTTTTGAACCTTGGTCAAAAATGTTCAGGGGACCCATAAAGACCTATTTCCGCTAAAATCTCAATTTTTTTTTTCGGCACGATTACAATACTTTACATACTGCGTATGATAAAGTAAAAATCAGCAAAAGTATTTGGGGTTGCCATGAAAAGGGGCTATGTCATAAATGAAAAACAATTGCCAGGCGGAAATTTAGTTTATTGTACATCGATGGACCTTGCTAACCCAAAATAGACGTACCCGATGATTTTTTGAAATAACAAACTGTATTCTAACTCAATTAGAATAGTAGCAAACAAAAAATTTCCAGCTTAGTTGAGAAAAAATACATGTAAATAATCAAAATATTTTAGTTTGTATTATTAGTTCAGATTCTCTTGGTTTAATTGTCTGTTACTCTAACATATCGCTTTTTGATAAGTTTGCCATTTATTTTACTTGTCAAGCTACAAGCTACATATTTGCCCACACTAGTACCGCCACA
The DNA here is from genome assembly GCA_964023965.1 of Melinopterus prodromus. Classification (NCBI taxonomy): domain Eukaryota; kingdom Metazoa; phylum Arthropoda; class Insecta; order Coleoptera; family Scarabaeidae; genus Melinopterus; species Melinopterus prodromus. The sequence continues at coordinate 15,248,146 of OZ030390.1, read as the reverse complement.
AGTGCGTGCAATCGGAACTACAAACGATCTCAAGCTCTACTGAATTGACTGAAATCGTCCGTTGTTTTCAAAGGGTTGTTGTATTTATGTTAACATAACACAGTGGGTCCGTTTATAGCGGAAGCAAAAATATCGCAGCTGTAGTATTAGCTTTAAAGCAGCGGCTGTGCGTCCGTACTGCTGTTTGTTGCGCTTAAATGAATGCGATCTTGTTCTAAACTAAATGAAAACTATTTATGTCCGCTATGTTGATTTTGCGATGTGTGAAGTCTATGCGTTGATGTGAGTTGCCGAAAGTTACGTACCCTGATATTCCTGTATATATAAATTTTAAACTTCTATAAATTAACATATAAAATATGAAATTTTGGTGTATGAGAGAAGATGTATTTTTTATTGAAATTGCAAACAATTAGCATACAATCGGTTATAACTTAGATTTAAGACCGCTTTGATGTCAAGAGTCGTTAACGTTGGGCGTTTCCAATACTTAGCACGTGTTCAACATTGACTTTGTACCGTCTAATAACAGGCCAAGCTGCCAGAGGTGTTCACTAATCGTTGCCAAAAGTGCCTAAATGCGATACACGCACAACCAGTCTACTATTCTATTCGCTAAACTGTATTCGGAAGCTCCTCCTGATATTGCAGTAGAACACTAATACCTACCTGCATGAATGTTGCTTACGAAAAATAAAGAATAGCAAAAAAGCAAAAAAGAATAGAATAATTTTTATTTAATTTTTAACCATGCTAAATTAAAATATTGTACTATCAAGTTTGTTTCAACAAGCACATTGACGCTGAAATTTGTCATTACAGTCTTATCTGTCAATAATAACTAACGAACAACCAGCAACCACCTCTTACGTTACCATCATGGTCGATGGACAGACAACCTAAAAGCGCGACTGTAGTGACTGTAGCCATCAGTGGAATTCCGTTGCAAACGTCGATATACTCAAGATTTTTGATATCATCAAGCTTCCCTCTGATTATTGTTTTGTGGAAGGATCTCCCGTTCAAGAAATTCTTCGGAATAAGAGGAGTTTGATCATCACCAACCTACACTGCTAGCAGTCACCTATTTATAAGATCACATCTGCTGTCTCATTTTCCAGCAACCAACAACACCGAAAAACACTTTCACATTGTGGCGCCGTAACTTCTTTGCAAATAACCCGGTATATTTCTTCTTTGGTCAAGCCTGCATTATTAAGGAAAGCCGTTTTTGTTCGGGTACTGACCATGGTCTGATTCTCCAAAAGGAATTGAATTAAAATTTTGTTTATTTTATACCACAAATTACAAATTACAAATTTGCAGGACATATTACGTGGTTTTCTTTCTCTTAACGGTCGTTAAATAAAACTCAAAGGAAATTTGAAATATACAGCACAAATGCTTGTAATAATGGTAATAATATTAATGAAATTAATCAAAATATAGAGGTGATATACAGGCGGGATGTAATATTTAAACAAATTAAAAATTACAGCCACAACCTGGATTTGAACCAGGGACCTTTGTGTTGCTAGCACAATGCCCCAACTGAGCTATTGAGGCCATTTGCATAGAGCATTGTGCTACCGACACAAAGGTCCATGGTTCAAATCCAGCTTGTGGCTGTAATTTTTAATTTATTAAAAATTTACATCCCGCCTGTATATATAACCTATATACTTTGATTGATTTCATCATTGCGGTAAGTCCGTATGATACAGTATATCCGTATTAATTTCTAGTTATATATGAATGAAATGTTTGAATGAAATGTATTCCAAAATTTTACAATATGTATAAAGACGTTTGCGCTGACATGCAGTAGATAATATTCACTAGTAATGCTCAGAAATATTCGAACAAAAAAAAACAGTTATGGCAGCATTATCCAAAATGGAGAGGCTTCTTAGAAATTGTCAGGAAAGCAAATTGAGGATTTTTATTCTTATTATTTTTGATAAGAAAAATATATCTATATAAAAAGAAATTAACAATATTTTTTAATGACACCAATATGTAAGAAAGTAATACAAATATCAAAATTTTACTACTTTGGATGTACCGATTATGAATAACAAAATACTTTTTACTTTTGGTGGTATAATGATGGTTAATTATATTATTTCTGGTCCAAAACTTAAAACGTTTGAGACCACTGGATTTAATTATATAATCATTTAAGCTAAATGACGATTCTGTCCATATACCATCTACAGAAAGCAATAGGGACTTGAAATTGAAGCATTAGCAAAACTTTTATAACTACTGTAAACATGATTCTATAACTTTCTTTCATACATCAAGCTATAGGTAATTATACGGGCTAATCACCAATAAACCGGTTTTATAAATAAGTTTTTCCAAGTGACGCAAAACCACAAATTTGCGGGAATAACTTTAATAATAAGTTTCTCTTAAATTAAAGTCATCCCTAGTTAGTAACACTGCCTATCTGAAATTGCTGTATATGTGTCATTTCAGGGCTTAATAGGGTCGGTGAATTAAAGACTTCCTATCAAGCTATGTTGCGATATTTAGGGGATTATCCAATTATTCTCCCATCAACTTGGAGGCGCGATTTGCGCGACACGTCGACTCTCACAATTCGAATTAACTCGCCGCAAACCACCCCTAGCGAGAGCAATATCTCAATATTAACCCGTAATTCCCCAGAATCCCATTACGACTATGACCTGTGCTCACGTGAACATACGTCAGTTTCCCACCCCTGTTTACGTAACAACAATTTTATTAACGCGATACCGAACGAGATTAGCCGAGTCTCGGAGAAATCTAATTTCGCCTAGCTATCGGCTACAACCCGCATCCTACGCCAACACAGGATAACCCCCCCCCCCCAATACTCCGAGCACTGCTAGCAAGGCAGTCTAATGTGTTGTCTCCATCTCAGGGGTTAGCTGAAAGGCTACCCACAGTGGCTACATAGCGATTTTAGAGTTTGGAAAAATAAAGTATTATTGCAATAAGGCTGAAAACTCACATTTTGTTTTTTTTTTTATTTTATTAGTGAAATAATCAATTAGAAAGTTTTATAATAAGTTTCCAATCTACACATGAAAATACTGTCTAGTCTAAATAGATCTAAAAATTACCAATTATCTAAAATGCTAATAAATAACAAGTTAATTCTTGTGGGTAGCTTTATTTGGATGGTATACAATTTCTTTTCTAACTTATATCTCAAAAATTCCAATCAGTCTCCCCTCCAAAATTCAGTGTCTTGCGATTAGTTAAACATTTATCAAAATTATGAAGGTGATATGTGTCTAAATAAATCAACACTTTAACTACTAACAAGATCAAGCAATTAATTGTTTTATTGTTTTAAATAATTACGCAACAAAAATGATAACTAGAATGTGAACATACAAATGCAACAATACTGTTTCTGCCTGAAAGCAATATGTTTCATAATGAAGAATGTACTGCATATTATTCTGTCTAGTTTCCCAGACGAAATTAGGGGAAGTTTAGTCGACAATATGTTTAGTTTTGATTTTAATAAACCAGAATTATCAATATTTTTATCAGTGATAAGTAATGCTTGGAAAGCTTCATAAATATTTTCAAAATGATACGCTTAGAATTTTTATTTCTGTTATAATTATCGATGAACTCAAGATCACAATTTCAAATGGGAACCTAGGTCGTGTGTGATATCATGGGATAGGAATTTTTATAAGAACCACATTTTGTTGTGAACCTTTTTCTAATTCATTTTGTTGGAGACTGTCCGTCCTAGCCTGTTTTGTTAACTACATGACGTCTTAGACGTTCAGGAAAAACTGGAATGGCCTACTCTTGTTCACAGTTTCAAATGCGAACCTAAGCCATGTGCCATTGATAGATACTTATAAAAGAAACATCTTTGTAAAACATTTTTCTATAGCAAATGGTTTACGACATAAACCAGAAAATCTCTTTGTCTGTCCACCATTTTTAATGCCATTTTTTAATGCGGTAGGTGCGATGCACAATGCAGCAAAAGCTTAAACATAACCTTACGTGCACTTTCAGTTTATTCCGAAAATCAAAACTGGTATAGTAGTAGTAAAAACTAGTAAATACTTCAGGTACGGTTATGTTTTTTTTACGGTATGTATTTTGTATGGCGTGCTTTTTTACATAACTATCCAATGATACCACACAGGGACTGAGATCTAAGTTCAGTTCAGTGTTTTACAGGACATTGCTCTGAGGTTGAAAATGTTAATAATAATATCATAATCCATTAAAGTAACCAGCGACCGAATGCTTAAAAGAATTTTTAACAATTGCGGTCACTATTCAAATTCTTCTGTCAGAATAAACCAGTCACATCAATCACATAACAGATGAACGTAATCTTATTTTTATATACATTGCCTAATTCATGTATGTTTTATATTATGTGTTTATTTTGCATATCTACATAACTTTCTGTAACTAGTATTAATGGACGAACAAATGTTTGGCATTTTTATACACTGCGGTAGTAGCGGTGCCGACCTTTGACTTTGACTCATATACAATGTGACCCATTTCACGGGCAGCTCTATAGTTACTGTTTTAATATTTAGTTTACTTTTAATGGTAGAGATTTGAACTCTCAGTTGTATTGAAATAGCGGAATTGTCTTCAATGTGAGATGTGAACCCAGCCTACTTGTGACTTATCTTTCCCGATAACTGATAAATAAAATACGGCGGTGCCTTCACAAAAAAAAACTTTACAAAAGTTGTACATTCATAATGTACTTATCTATATAAAAATAATATTTAACAAATAAAGTAAAACAAGAAGAACATACCACAAGAAACGCGAAAACGTTTGATGAACACTAATAAAATCTTTCCGTTTCCGTTTGCCGTTCTCGACCAGACGTACACATGTGCATTCAATGTCGCGTATGTTTATAATTTGTTAGTGTTATATTTTGTCGTTTGCACGTGCTCGACGCTGTGATAGTTCTTCGCCTGTGTGTCTTGTACTTGTTATTTTGGCTTTGTTGCCCAACCAGCGTGAGCGAATTGTCTTGTGCCGACGAAGTTTTTATGTTTAAAAGTTTTTGCGCACCACCATTCTATGTCTTGCTAATAAGTACCGTCTTTACACCTGACAAACGATGTACAAGAAACCCACGAAGATGCTGGTAGGATGCTCTTAATTTGACCATTGGTCTGGCTGATGATGGCGCAGAGCGCTGAAACCGGTACCAGGAATTTTGAATAAAACAGCAAAGGAAAAGAGGTTGTTTCATTTATCAATATTATTACAACTTTGCAATTATGAACTCATCTCAACTAATAAAATCCATTACAAAAAGTAAATATGTTAATTTGTAAAAAAATAAAATAAAAAGAAACGGTTGGGTTACTACTCCATTTTTTATTGATTGTTGTCCTATAATAACACACTACGCATTTTTATCTCATAAGTATGTATTCTAATTAACCCCTGCTACGATCAGGACCTAGATTATTGCGCGATAGTATTATAGTAACCCTTGTAAGGGCGAGGGGTGGTACTCTAGCTGAACGCGAGTACGTGCCTCGCATCGCGAGCTCTCGTATTGTCAACTAAGTCGGTTGCAGTGGAGGACGTCGACGACGTCGGTCCGTGACCCTCTTCACGAAAACGACGTCTCCGTCTGTGAGGCGGACGTAATCATGGCACACTGCTTGCACCGGCTTTTATTGGAGCCGTGATCAGAACACCAAGCCGGATGAATTTGGAACAGAAGGGATGGGGGAGGTTAGAATGGCTATAGAAAAGATGTTGTATCTGACATAGGCGAAATAATATCATCAATCATGTCAGCAATCCTGAGGGACGCAAACCTCAAATTGTCTCGTCCAAAGAATTAAAAAAAATGACGTGTTTTTTGCTTTTTTTGTTATTTGCTGTTTCATAATGTTTAATTTAAAAAAATTATAAACTGTATAGGTAATCGTATCCATCAAGCATCCAATAAAAAGCCATAATACCAAAAGGATAAACAATGAAAAGGCAACAAAATTATTTTAAAATTTACCAAATTAAGGAAAAACGGATTTAAAATATAAACCAAAGGATGAATTCTAAAATTGTGCGATAGTGATTATCGACGACAGAATACATGTTTAGGGTGTTTAAAAATCAGGGTAAAGTATTTAAATGGTATACACAGGGGTTATTGTAGGCCATATTATTGTTAAGTAACTCATGTACGGAGACGCACCAGTACAGAGCTGGAAGGTGGTACCACCTTTAGAAACAGCATATGTGAAGAAGTCTCATCAGATATTATAGGATGCCATTTTAAGACCAAATAACTTTGTCTGAAACTTGGATATACAATGTCTTTGACAGGAGCTAATAAAACCAGAAATGTCATTTTTAGTACCAATTAAACTTGGTTAAAGCCAATGTTAGGTTATCATTCATTGTCTGCAGAGACGTTAAACAGAAAATGTGAATTAAATTTGTCCGTAGATTTACTGTACAGTCATGGAAAAAAGTATGTTCGTATCGCTATCGCAGGATTTGAAAATAGTATGTCGGTTATATATTCGGTTATATATTCCCTCGGCCCGGCCGCTTCGCAAAAAGTTCTCTGCCACACGAGGTGGTTTTTCGATGGATGTAATGTAACGGAATTTAGTTTATTTTGAGCGTGTCTGATCTTTTCCTTAATGTGATACCTTCATTGCAATGTAATAAATGTAATATGCCCACAACATTTAAGTTTACGAGTAGTGCATTTAATTAAATATAAAATTACTTTTATAATAATATTAATAAACATGAAATTTGATAATATGATACGAAAATCTGATATTGCATAATATCACGACACATTATTTAAATTTATTTTATGTAATACACATATTAATTGCGTAAGTAAATGCCTTTGCCCAGCAGTGGGATGACGGGCTTAAGTAAGAAAATGCACAAATCATCTTGTTGCCAAGGATTATCACTGAATATAGACTATTTCAGAAGTTTAATATTAAAATATATTCACTAAATGTAAATAAATTCTCTAAATTTAATTTAAACTCATATTTAGGACGGAGCATGTATTTTGTATGAAAGGACAATAGAAATATATCTGTATTTACTTTATAGCAGTTAATGTTTCAATTATCTTTCATGAGATCTAATACATGCTTGACAACCAAAATAATATAAAATTATAGCAATAATATATGCAGGCTGTCCCACGTTTCTTCTGCAAAACATTTTTTCAGTAAGCAAATTATTTTTTCAATTCATTAAAAAGTTACAGCAGTTTGAATTATTAACAATATCTTATTTTAAACGGCCCCAACTTCTGAAGGAACAGAGAAAACCAATAAAACCATATGAAACTTATTACTTTCTACTTTCTAGAAAAAAAAACATTCTAGTTTCATCTTTTGTTCATTTATAATTCGAATTATAATTAATTAACTAATTACTTAAAAATACTGAAAATTAGGTTATTATGTCAGTAATGATTAATGTCAAATCTTTTTTCAAATCTCAAATCTGGAGTAGTTTTGGACATAGAGGGAACTAATTTTAACAATAATGTCATGTAAATGTTCTTTTAGATGGTCGTATATTTTGGTTTATTTATTTTTAATAATAATTATTTCATATTTACATTCCATCAAAATTCGTCGAAAATTTAGAGCTTGCTTCTACAAGCAATTATCAATTTTTGTAAATTAGTGATATACATAATTGTCATTATTTTCAGTTGTCAGATAATTGAAAAATATTGCTGTAAAGTAAATACAAAATAATAATATAAAAAGATTGTAATGATACATTCATGCTATACAAAATACATCCTTTCTGGTTATTAAGTTAAACTGCAAAATATCGTTGAAGCTAAATATCTCGAAAATACCAGTAAATCACAAGTAACAAATTACCATAAATACAAATTTAAAGCAATTTAATTTTATTAATTTATTTCTATATTGTGAATAAAATGTTAATACATAAAAGTTCTGAAATAACCTTCAGTAAAAATATTCACCACAAGAAATTGAATTTTGTATTTATTAACGAAAAAAGCTATTAGATGCAATAAGTTTGTATAGTTTGTTGTGTTTTATGCAATATCTTGAAATGAAATTTTCATTTTATGTTATAAAATAAATTATATTTAATAAAAACACAATTACATTGCAATGTAGGAATTACATTAATTTATTACACATTAGGCTAATAAATAGAAATATATAAATCATTATAAACCAATTCAAAGCATTCGAACAAGGTTTCTCAAATAATAAATTTCCGATATACGAGTATGCAGCGTAACCGGAGAATTTTTTGCACTTTGCGGCCGACCGGCCGACTAGAGTAACAAAAAACTCGTACATGGATATAACATCGACACACTGCTGAAATACGGATCAGAACATACTTTATTCCACGAGTGTACATTTAAAAGGAGCATTTGAAAAATATTAACAAATAGTCTAACTTAACGCATTTCAGAGAGACTTAATAAAGAAAACCACAGTCGTACAGGGACGCAGCTGGAGCCACGCCTGACGCTGGGACGACTAGACTACTCTTCCGAATACCCAACCCCACCACTTTTTGTAGTCGTTCACAACGACATTGACCTACGTACTTTTGTTAGTTACATCGTAGTTATTGTTAGCTGATTGTTCTTCTTTTGAAATTCTTATTTGAATTCAGTAATAGTTTTGATAATATATTGTACTAAACAACGTGTGTTGTAAAGTGAATGCCAGTTTTGTATTTCTGGTTGTATATGATATAACCGAACGGTTCTCCGATTCTACCCTCGTGATCGTTGCGAATTGGGTTGAGAATTAACCTGCAAAAATCACGTTGTAATCACGTGATGTAAATATTCTTACTATTGTTTAGGTGAGTAATTACAACTTACATTTAGTAAAATATATTGGCGCCGATGTATGATCAGACAACATTGGATAACTGTGGTGGTATAAAAGAACCGTTGTTTTGGGTTAACAAAGGTTGCTTTGAATTGACACAACGTTTCGTTGTGTGTGGGTTTCCATCATATTTTGAAAGGACTCCCCATCAGTGACATCTTCCAAATTATCCTCATTGGTGCTTGTCTTATTTGAAATTCTAAGTCTATATAGTTGGAACAACCAGCCATTTTATGTACTTAAAAGGGGTATACCCTTTTTAAGGTTAGCTGTTGTTTCAGAAACATTCTATATACATATAACGTCGCCCAAGTTTACATTGCAGTCACGTGGAATTGAAAATTTATTCAGATATCGAAATGTCTGTGCAGTATTATGTAGGCCATGCCGTGACATATCAGCAAAACAACGAACGCTCAATTTGACATTAGTCAACGAAATACTAGAAAAACGTTGTCACATGTTCCATTAAATAATACACTTCGTAAGCGGGTAACATTTTCAAAATTCAAGCAAACAACCTAAGAGACCATGCCCTCCGAACTAACTGTACTGTTTAATTGTCTCCTGTTGATATGCATGTTGGGTATGTGTTTTGCGGAGTCCGACACAGTCAAGGATCTTGTGAACTTTTACCTGAAGGAACTGGTGGCTCTGCTACGCCTGAAGGACAGACTTCCAAACATTGTTGCCGCCAATGGTGATGTAAATGCTGTCGCAGTACCTCTGTAATGAAAATTTGTATTGCCGAAGAACTTGTAGTCAAAATGTAATAAGCAATTTTATTATTTTAAGGAACAATAAATAAGTACCAACGCATTTTTAATTTAATGATGTATTACTACTACTATATATTTACTTGCTGGAATATTATAGAACACTCTCAAAAATTGCGCTTGTCAAAGTATAACTTGGTTATTTCATTTAAAAAAATCGATAAAAACTTTCTGAACGAGTTTTTAAATATAATTATATCGCTAAATCGAATCCGGCTGAAAGTCATTCCCGGGCGGCCAAAGTTATGATTAAATTTGAAAACGGTTTTTCGGTAAATAGATATTTTTTGTGGGCGAGGTAAGATGTAGGTAGCTTCGGGCTGGGAAAAGTTTGGGAAAGAATTCGTTGACAAGCGGGCTAATTTTTCGTTCGCTAACTTTTCTCCTTTATGATATTGATTAAGAAAGTAATTAAATCATTATTACCTATTAAGATGTTTTATCAGTTTCATTATAAATTAATTTAATTTTTTTTTTCATTTTAGTGTGCTTTATTAAGCTTTTAGGCTGAACTCAAGTACGAAGTTGAATTTAAGTTATGAGTAACCTATTCTAATTATCTCTATATTCGCCTTCTTGTATCATTAGTACCAAAAAGTTATATAATATATAGTGCATTTTAAATATTAATTATATTTTTCTTTTTTCGTTTTTGCAGTCAGACATTATTTATTGTATTATATAGGGTATAACATACTTAGTAACTTCTATTTCTATTAAAGTATTATTATTATCAATTTTAACACTTATTTAAAACGCAATCTATTTGAAATTTTACCAGTTTTTTACTAAATCACATCTATTTATTGTTCAAAAAATAAACGGAAAAGCTGCAAATCGTGAAGAATACCCAAATACAAAGATTTGCTATTAATAACAATAGATTTAAAAATGAAACCAAATAAATGGTGCTCTTGTTATTAAACTATCAAATTATATTATCTTATTTTGATTAATTTATTGTGATATGTTGAAGAACTTTGTATTTGGGCTTGTGTTTCGATCTGCAATAACTTTTTTCCTTATCAATTATTAACTCCGGCTCAAGCCATACATCCAGTCTCGCAAAACACGTATTTTATTTTATACTACTTATTTGTTTTATTTTATCGTAAAAAGACACATACCGATCGATACTTGAACGCTAAATCATACCACCATCCCCAACAGAAGAGAACTGTTATTAACACTGTGTTCAATAGAGCCGAGAAGGTGTGCGACTCCAGTACCTTGGACTACGAATGGAAACACTTGGAGTGGGCCCTACGTCAGAATGGATACACCAAGTCTGACATACGGGGTGTCACAAAAAAAACGCAAGTCTCAGAGGAGCGGCAAGAGTCAAAGGGGTTCGCTTGCTTACTATACGTAAGTCGGCTATCAGAAAGAATCGGTAGATTACTGAAGAAATCGGGTATCACGGTAAGGTACAGAGCACCAGCAATTGTAAAGGGTATTTTGCCTAACCCAAAGGATATCGCACCACTCCTGAAGAGCCAAGGGGTATACAAGATAACATGTGAGTGTGGAACATGTTATGTAGGACAGACAGGACGAAGTGTCGCATGTCGAGTCAAGGAGCATAGTAGAGACACCCGGCTACGCAAGATTCAACAGTCCGCTGTTGCTCAACACTGCCACGAGTCGGGACACACAATGAATTTCGATGACGTGAAGATGTTGGCAAGGGTGGGTAATTATCACCGAAGGCTTATTAGAGAACCCATCGAAATTTACTAACATCCTGACAACTTCAATCGCGAGGACAGTGCTGACATTAGTAGGGTCTGGAAATCGATCCTAACGCGGTCAGGTGGGAAAGCACATGGGAGCGGTAGCTCCAGATGTGCGCAGTGAGGTGTAAATTTAGGTATATCAGGGAGATTTTCTCGGTCGGTTCAGTATTCAATTAGCTTTGAAGAAGCGAAACGTCAGCATTTACAAATTTTGACACACGGCATAACACGGAAGCAGTATATTTTCTAAATGATTCTGGCCGTGAAAGCCTAATTTTACGTTGGACGGTAGATGGAGTCGGAGGCGCCAGTGCGACCCATCACGGCTAAAGGCTTTATACAGACAGGAGTGGGGTCTTGGAATTGATAACATTAGAGTTATGAAATTAAATCACCCAATTAGATGTTGAAATACACTTAATTTGCACTTCTGTCATTAATTGGTTCGTGCCAATGAGAACTATTAATTTTATAGCAACTACGGCCAAGGTAATTTTTACCTGAAAATCCAAAATGTTCCTAGTCATCAGCCTTCGTTTGCAAAGAGTCAAGTTAGGATACATTTTTTCTTAAAACCATAACTAATTTATGCACAAATCACGGTATATGCCTAAAATACCTCTTTCGAATCAACAGAGCTGAAACTAACTAGTGGTATTGTGGAAAAGTGGGTAGCCTGGAGCACATCATAATGATGTGTTCAAACTCTGTAGCTGCCAGACGAATTCTCTTTGATAAAATAGCAAAAATTATGCCATCGCCTTTCGATTATAACTCCACCCTATATTCCAGAGATGAACAAATATACTTGGGAATACATATATAAGTACGTTCTTATCTTCGATTGACATCAATGTGTAATTTCACTGAAGTAAATTAAGGTTATCTACAAAGATTAGCAACTGGCTATGGCTAAACAGCTAAAGCCACCAATTGAGAAAAAAGTAAACTTTCAGCATATCAGGTAAAACTAGAAAGTTTCATGTTTACCTGAAACACTTTCCATTCACGAATTCCATGTTCCACAGAGTCAATAGTTTACATTTTTTCAATTAAAGTAACAATAACCTCAAAACCGAAACTCAAACTTAACGGTGAAGATCGTATTTATATCGGTTGAGGGCTGTTTGGGGATTTAACAACTTTTCAAAATACGGTCTGTAAGGGGTGAACCGCGGGTAACTAGCTGTAGCATTTCGTCTTTATTCTTTAAAACTATCATAAAACAATATAAAGTTAACAAAAAAGAAACTAATTCGAAACGATTGACTGAAAATACTGAAAAAAGTAGCTGGTTTGAAAACATCGCAAAAATCAAACATAAAATGTAAGAACCTAGTTTGCCTATAGCCTCAAGCCTCAAGTTCAAGCTCAACCGATTTGCGGTTCACACAATGACCGCACCGCTCGCTAGTGGCGCCACAATCGTCGCTCGCTCCCCATGCACTTTTATAATTATAGCGTGGAGAGTGCAGCACCACGCAGCACTCTCGCCTCGGCTCAGCTGGTGCCGCCGCTCCGCGTTTCATTTTCGCGGTTGGAGATCGGAGTGGGGTCCGTTGACCTCGTTGAGCTGTGTGGTACGCGGTGCCGACATCTGCCGGTCATTAGCGGTATCACACCATCATCGTAGCGCCGGCGGATGCCTCCGAAAAATCCGGTTTCGCCGCGAAATCGTCCGGAAAATTGGCGGGCGGGTACGGGAGCGGTTTGCAGCGGAAAGATCGTCCTGTGTGGTAAATCGGGAATGCTGGTGGCCCGCTATTTCGCGCTAATCTGTGGATTACTCGGGGGAAATGAGTCGATTTGGTTGCATGCCAATAGGCGAAAAGCTGATTGGCGCTGTTCGAGTGTCTGGAACTTGAAGGCATAGTTAGTTTGTCTCTGATTGCTTGAAGTCTCTTGTGGTGTGAGATGAAATGAGACGGTTGTTGATTTCCAATGTATTGGATCTGTAGGTGCAGTGGTGTCTGCTATTGTACAAACTTATTTTAATAAAATTATTAATTAATTAATCAAACACTTATTATTAGTTATTTGGAATATAAAGTTACGGTTTGTGTTCAACTTTGGAATCAATTCTAAGGTAATAAAACCTGGTAATATCTGGATTGCGGGTCCGACATTTTATGCCTTTTGATTTAATAGATACATTTATCATTTCAAGGAATATTATATGTAGAGTTTTGTACTTTTTAGACACAAGTGCGACAACTATTGGAACAATTGAAAAGTGTTATCGCAGGGTTGTTATATTTTAATCCAAGCAGATTTTGGCAACAAGGGTAATTTCTAGTGTAACAGTAAGTAGTGTAAAATTTAATGATTTTTTATTGCATAATTTCATTGCACAACATTTAAAGAATACCCTGTACAAACTTCAGAAAGAAATTCGAAAAATTTGTCGATTCCACAGCATGTCCATTTGAGTGGACAAAATTAAAACTACCGGTGTGTCGTTGCATGTCTACAACAATATAAACGCAGTTTTCTCGGCACCTTGTTTTATTGGGTGGTGAATACGATTTCGCAAAAACTAACGGGCCGATTTAAAATATTCTAGCGGCATTATAATAATTTTTCAAATTTCTGCTGATATTTTTACATTTTACATTTTGCATTCTTAGATGATGTGCAATTAAAATATGCAATAAAAATCACTAATTTTTGAAAATGTTACACCTGAATGTACCCTTAAAAATAATTATCTACCATTAAAATACATTAACAAATATTTCAAATTTAGATTAGGTCACTTTCAGAATTTGTTTAGATTAGATAACATTCGGAAAGTTTTACGGACATTAATCAGCAATTTTTGTATTATTACCTTTTCAAAATTTTCTGGATTCTCTTAAACCTAAAATACAAATATTGCAAGAACACCCGGTATATGGAACGTCGAAAGTGACTATAATTTCTTATTTTTGCCTTCTAATATTATTAAATACTTTTAAAACGAATATTTTTGCATAGCTTTGAAGATGAAGGTACTTTATTCTTAAGTCATTTTCATCTCTTTTGCAAATATGTATTTCCAAATAAATACTGTTTTTCAAATAAAATTTTGCGTAGCTTTAAACATAAATTTTCTTTACTCTTCATAGTCATAAAAAGTTAATAAAAAGTTAATAAAAACTTTTTGCCAGTAGTGTCCAATTTTCTGTCGGACACGTTATATAGATTGGCGTTTTTTTTTTCTTAAGAATTAATGTAATAAATGTTGTAAACAGTGTTTTATGGAATCGGATCTATCAATAACGAATGTTAGCACGATAACGCAGTTAGCATGCAATCATTTCTTATTTACTGCGATGTATATCCTTGAATACAGTGGCATTTGCGTTAGTGGTCATTTGTTACTACTATTTATAAACACACTACTATGCACAATTCGAACTTCTGATTTTGTCTGGTCATAACATACTATAAAACATTAAAACATTAAAAGTGGATAACCGCAACCTTTATCACATAAAAACAAAATCTGTAGAAGAGATTCTAAATGTAACTTGAACGAATTATTTACGCTAATTTTTTAACTATATTGTTTAGGTGAGTCATGAATTCTGAAAATACAGGGGGCAACGCTAGACTAGAGATGTCAGTTCACATACACATACATCTTATGCTTATAAATAAAACAATATCGCAATTTAAAACATGTTTAATTAGTTGGTTAGACCATGTTTTTATGTGAAGGTTCTCACACATAATTTCATAAAAAATCACATAAGTATTTAAAATAATATGTTCATTTTGTTTCAATAGCATACTATGACACGGTACCTGCCATTTTTCTAGTTTATTTCTCTCTTTGACATGCGTAATACAATAAACAACACTATAAACACGTCTGCGATACTTCTTATACGTGTTGAAATCATAATAATAAGAAATAATTCTTGCTCTGTAGGTACTATAGTAGCTATAGCTAGTTGTGTGGCCTGTATTATTTTGTTGATATTTGTGACTATTGTACACCTCATGAATGAAAATGAACATTGATTAACTTTAGCTTTTATTCGTTTAAATTTTTTAGATCCATGCCCTGCCACCATGCCTCCATGGTGAGAGTTGAATTATCATTCCACTGATTCATAGTTCACGATAAACCGTAGGCCCCAGTAGTTGTAAACACTAACAATTACAGGCAGAAATGACAGGCGATGCATCAGGAGTGGTCTACGATAAAATTTCGATGCTTTTTCGTTCCAGATGATGTTTTTTGATATTCTTTTTTACATCTTTTCTAGCCGGTTAAATATATTAAAAATTTGAAGCGTCCAATATAAGCCTAGCAAATGCTTTTGCCACGTGCAATATGGGAGTGCTAGAATTGTCTTCATAAATAAAGAACAACATTTATCTCTTATTGGGAATAACATTTACGACTTCACCTGCAGTTTTATTACTGCATCACCAGCTATATACATTCAATAAAGAATGAAAATATTTATAAGCTCCTGCAGACTTGATTAATGAATTATTTATCAGTCTCTTGCGTAAATGAAACGAAATATACACTCCAAAGTGTTGAAACTACGTATCTAGTCCAACATATTCCTTTTTTGTTTTATTTTCAATTTTCCGATCACGTAAACCATCGCAATCGGACAAAAGCAGAATTTATAAAAAAAATCCCCCGGCACGTTCTATACGGGTGGGCATGTGGGTGTCGCTATTAATTTCCTACATTCGTAAACATATGGGCAGTCACATAAAACGTGCTTCGAGTCATAAAGGCCCTGCTCGAACGGGACAACCTTTGGACTTTTACGGTGTCCTGGGCCACTCACGTGGCCTGACCGTTCTCCTAACACATCTAAAAAAAGTACCCCGCAGGAAGGACTCCATAAACGGAAGAAGGACAAGCGTTTACGGCTGTTGCCCTTTTACGGTCTAATTTATTAAGTAGTAGAGGAGTTTCTGTATTAGATACATTTCTAGTATGTATACAGTGCGTGTAAAGTACACTTTCATTGTTCAAAAAATAAAAGTAGAACAGAGGTACCTATAATTGGAGACTTTTCGGAAAACTATATATTTTCTGAAATAAGGCAACCAACGTTGGCGTTTTAGGGAATCTAAACAATGGAGTTGTCAACAGATATTCCGAGGTGTGCTGAAACAAAAAGCGAAACTTTGTCTTTGAAGTGTTTTCATAGGAAATGTCTCCATCAACGCGTCTTTCTTAAAACTAGCGGTAGAGGAGTTCATTTGGTTTGGCAAGATGTTTTCGATTAATCACTGCGGGACCCATTTGACGCTGACATACAATTCTTTTGTCTTACAGCGGAAAGTTTTGTTTTGCGCACTAGGGTATTCTCGGTATTCCGATTTTAAAATAAAATAATTTGGAACGTATTGCGCAAAAACCAACTGTTGGATTAAAAATCTATTCTTGGCATGACAGTGTGCTCTAATATTATTATTGTATGATTCTGTAGATGCAATTTCTAATAGTGTTGCGAGTGTTTTTGTAGGGAAATATTTTCTAAATGTAATGCATACTATATATTCTATTATATACTGTGGAAGTAATATCTGAGTTTAAACTCATTCGTAAAATATGTAAAATACTTTGTGTGATGATCAGAGCCAAATATTCTTTAGAAATTTCTCTTTCCGGTGTATATTATTAGATTTTCTCACTTACTATTGTGTTCTGGGGTACCCTTATGTAAAAGTAATGAGTTATTTTATTAAAAGCATAACTATTTTACACGGATTCGATTTATCACTTCGGGACCCATTTGTTTAAGTCCAATAAATTATTAGTATATTTACTAGCTAAATTATTAGTATATTTAGAAGCTACAACAAATGTTTATTTGCGTCAAAATAGAATTATTTTACTCTAGATAAATGTTCTTTTACTAAAACAAAAATATTTGTAGAAAATGAATATATTTTGCCTGTATGCAATCAATGATTTATTTCAGTTGAAAATAGTCTTGCACTCCAGTCTAGAATATTATACATACTAATTAAGAAGGGATTGATAATTAATCCAGGATGAGGTTAATTTGTGGAAAAAATCCCTCCGTTTGGATTTGAACCAGGAACCCTCTAATTTCCGGTCAGAAGTTCTCCTAGTTGAGCTACAGAGGCAGTGGAAAATTAGGCGGATATTCATATCCAAGCGGAGGGTTTTTTCCACAAATTATGCTCATCATGGAATAATTATCATTTGCTTCTTAATTGGTGTCGATATTACTGACGAGTTTAAACGTAAAAACCATTCCCCTTGAAATTATATTATATATTACTTAATTTCTTGTATGAAAATCGATGTGCTGATTAGCAAAATCAATTGTGCTTTTTTCCAAAAGCTTTTTCGGGTAAATTTTTTGTTAATGAAAAATTGATGTTGGGACGTGTGTCATATTGACAAGTGCCACTTTTTTCATAGCTTTTCAAAGTACTTCATAATGACATACTTCACAATGGCAGTGCTCGTAGGCCGTAGGCTCATCATATGAAATAGTACAATAATTATACATACTTTAATTTGATTTGAACAAAAAAGAAATCAGGATTGTTAAATAACAGGATTGTTTAAAGAACTATTAGGAACTCCCTACTAATTTAAAGACCATTTAAAAAGAAAGCTTTATTTACGTAGTCTAGCTCTTCTTAGAATTGAAGAGGTAGCTCTGCTAACAGTTTCAGGATCAGCACGAATAGTTTCTGGGACATCCATAGTTCTAGCTACTACTTGTTCTCGCTACGGCAGAATATAAATAACAAATCATCATTCCAGCCACCTGGACTTTTAATAATAACAAAATCAACAGCCGAACCTACCACCTGCATTAGTAGGCTTATCTAAAACTTCAAATGCTTGTAGCTCAGTTACGTTAGCGTTTTGGATGTATGTTCATTAGACATTTTTGACCTGAAATCACCCCAGCAACACACTCCCAAGCTATGGCAGTCACGTCGTGGGACACCCTGTATAAAAAAAACTATGATTATGGATGTTAAGCTCATGGAAAGATAAAAAGTGATGGATAAATCAATCCATAGGTTATTTAAAGAACCTGAAAAAATAAGGAATTCACAAACAAAATTTAAACTCAGTATTTGAGACAACCAATAAAAGATCAAAATGTGTGTATTTATCAGTTTGTTTGTTGTAATCGTGCGGTATTATATCATATTTGGGAGTATTTTGATAGTTCTATAAATATTAAGATATATAACATAAGAATGAACATGTTTTACTGCTTAGTTACATTAATATTGTTTCAAGTTACAATTTTGCAGAGTTTTGTTTCTTTTTTTCTTTATCCATAAAAGTTCCTAGAAATTCAAAGTTTCGGAAGAAGATTTTCTTTTTATTTATAATTAAGGAGAGTTTAAACAGCATCAAAACAATAAAATATGAATCAAAAAGAAGGTGTTATTTATAATTATAACTCCAAACTCAATTTACTTTTATTCTGTAGTCAAATAATACTATACTCACGTATAGTATTATTTATTTATAAACATATTATTTATATTTGTAGAACCTTGAGACGCGATATACGTGTCCAAACGGTTTACTACAATATTCTGCTATACAGAAAGCGTAAAAATTTTACTCTGAAGCTGTCTATAATTACGTGCAGCGTTAATAAATTCGTTCCGTTGCCAAGTTGGTTTCGGAGCCAAATATTCGAACAAGATAGATGAGCGCAAACAAACGGACGATGACAACGCGAGACGCGACTTTTCCGAGACGATTTTCCGACCGCGATAAAGAGAGAGCCACCAATTATTGACTTTAGAGTTCGGGTTACAACCCAAGCAACGGCGGACCGTTCGCACTGTTTATGTATTTATTTTTACTCTCCGATCGTAAAATGTTGATGCTTAAAAGATGGACCATGCTGTAACGTTGAACAGAGTATACAGGTGCCTCGAAATTATGGGCGTTATGAGCGTTTGTTTGTTGTATTAATATTACAAATTGCCGTGAGTAGTTCTGGAGAAAGTGTTGGGTGGTTTTAGTGGAAGACGGATTTGGATATTAAATATTATTAGAACTTATGGTTGATGGTTAAATTATATTTGAATTTTCTTAGTGGATTCCGTTGATAAAGCCTGTTTTTATCATGGAACCTGTGGATTCTAGATGTTATAGATTTGTTAAAAACAAAATCTCTGAAAAAAGAAACTTGGATAGAATCAATAATTAGAACAATTTTGTATCTTGTAATGCGTATTACATACAGTAATACATACGTATGTTTTGTTTCCATATTTTCCTCTTATTATAAATATCAGATATATTGACATGACATGGCGGCTTGAATAGATGTAATTTATCGCAGCTTTGACCGTTCTTTGAGCATACTTACACCGTTTTGCCTGCCGAAAACTGGTAGATTAATACGTTGTCTTAATGTAGGTAATTGATCTTTAATAATTAGTTTTTAAATATTATAAAAAGCTATCTGAACGTAAAGCGTAATCCTATTTCATAACATCATAAAATTCTTAACAATTCCCGACAAGACTCCAAAAAAAATTCCGAAAGATCTACCGTCAAGGTCTTATTTATTATTTAATTTCTAATTCGGAATACAGAGAGGACCTCTAAACAACATTCGTATTCATAGTAGGTTAGTGGCAAAAATTGTAAAAACCACTGGCAATTTTCTAAATCCTTATTCTGCAAAACCAATGCGAAAACGGCAAGTGCTGTTTTGTGGAACCACATGATCACAACCAAACAAATACATATAAATCAGTAGATGATCAGAATCTAAATCCGTAAGTAGATTTTGAATTGTCTTGTGAACAGCGTTAATTTGTCTTGTGTCAGCTTTAAGAGGCTGGTTCAAGCTAAATTCAGGACGGTTTTCGTGGTCCCGTATTGCTCCAATTATTTAAGTGTACTTTTGTGGGTTAATTAATGAATAGTGATAGCACCTTATAAGGTTACAACAATCTAAATTAACTCTTCTTGGTCGGACTGGCCCGAGATTTATTATACCCATGCCCAATTTTAAACAAATGCTGGTCAAAATAGTCGCGTTATTGGAGTACGGGTAACATCCTGATTTCAGGAATAATAGTTCAATTATGTAATTTTGCGATTTGCCGCAGTGGTTCCACTTTACGTCAATATACAATTTTAAAAAAATCTAATAAATGAAAACAAATAAAGCCACACCTTTGAAGAATCGGCGTCGTATTTTCCTAATTTTTCCATCCATGTTCGAGCCTAGACAGTGTGGCACCTTATCATCTACGATGTTCTCGAGAACTAGACGTCATTAGACGAAAATAGTAATGGTCAATCTGTATCTACCATATACCACAAAAAAGTCTGTAACTCACTAAGATTCACATTTTATATTTACTGGACAAATTTCGAGAGCTCTAACCTACAAATCAGATAATCTGAAAATCGAAAACTTGCGAACACCGCACAAAGAAGTTTTCCAATCGAGATTAGGAGATTACATAAAAATTCTACTATTATATCAGACACCAATCAGGTGTGTGCCTAAAGAAGTATACTAGTATTTTATTAAAAACTCCAATTGTTAGGTTAGCTAGCAGAATATACATATGAACAGTGCTGTTTTATCCATTCTACCACCAGGGAATTCAATCTCCAAGTATGGTATGGTGCAGAAGCTCATTACGGGTTTTGTAATTGGGTTCAAATTACATTACGTAGAATCAAAATCCTTACCAACTATGTTGTTGATCGAAAAGGATTTCTAGACAAGAGATGGGATTACGCATTTTCATTATTTCCATGAACTGACAATAAAATCACGCAAAGACCAATTCTCAACTGATTTTTCCAAACTTATCAAACATAGCCAAACCGCCGTTGATCAGCTGTTGGAGTCCCCTCTTAATAGCGGTTAGCAAACCCTGTATATTTATTTTTTAAATTATAAATACAGGGTGTTTCAGAAATAACAGCTAACCTTGAAGGAGCATATTCACCAAGGACAGAGAAGCAATTTTGGTCAAACAACCTATAGTCTATTTCAAAGTTTTATGTACTAACAAAATTGTATTGAAAAATTCATCTAAGGCCGGCCCTGGTAAATAGCCGAACGCGCATGACTTGACTACGGTTGCAAAAGACCGTACAAACAATTAAAAATAGAGAGATTAGTACCTACCTAATCCAGAAATGTGATGCGGATTATCAAACGTGATTATTAAGCGTTATCGCCGAACAAAACAAAGCGACTCAACACAGCAACTAGGCGTCTCGGCCGAACAAAGTTATGTCGCATTCTAGCCATAGAATTGCAACTCAATACTACACAAATCACTACACAAAGACACCAACATTAAGATTCCAAAATCCAAATGATTTTTATTGTTGATAAACCAACAAACAGCTGTTGGACCATGACCACGCTTGTAGACGTTCATATCAACCTGGCGAATGTAGGTCATTGTCACGTTCAGCGAGAAAAGCCGCAGTGGCAGGGAGACCGAATGTTCCCCGCTGCGTTGATTTGTCACTCACCAGTTGCAACACAACTGTAGTGGATTGTGGTCGATTGTCTTCCGCTGGTCAGGGACGGACTCCGTCTTTCTTCATTAATTTTCTCAATAATGCGTGAAGTTAGACCATACGTTATTTGACAAAACATGCTTATTACGTCCTTGGGCATATGCTCCTTCAAGGTTAGCCGTTATTTCTGAAACACCCTGTATAATGTGAAGGAGTTTACTAGGGAAGTTAGGGCGGACTCTTCGTTTCCATGATTTTGTACTATTCCTGTAGTTTATGGAATAACCGAAAAAACGAGAGACTAATATTTAAGTGTTTGTTCTGTACTTGATTCGTGATACGTATATCATTGTGTACTATATTCACTAAACATTAGATGCAAGGATCACGATGAAACATTTTTTGCACCGTTTAGTTTTCTCGTTATTTTATGTACTCCTTCAATTAAATTTCTCCATTATGACATTTTTATATCTGTAGTTTTTAACATAATTGTTTTACAAGAAATACTTACTCCTTATAGTAGTTATTATCTCCTAACAATTGATATTTGACCGTTACATAACCGATGAAAAATAATATTTGATGAAAGTCAATCCGGCACCTCCACCATTTATGATTACATAATTTAACGCTAATAACTGTTTTTCCAGGTGTATTATTTTCCTGCTTTTGTTCTTCATAAACAGATCGATTCGTGTGTTAACCATTTATTTTTCTCTTATTGCAGTATATCGGAATGCTGGATGTTCCACGGCCAACAAGTAGGGTGGAAATTGTCGCTGCCATGCGTAGGATACGGGTAAGCACACAGACTACCAACCTAAGCATCCACACAATATATTTTTTCGATAATACTATTTATCATAATTTCTTTGCAAAACTAGCAAATTTACCTAATTATTAATGTATGAGAATCTACCATTAGCAACGTAGATTTGTCTTCACTTTCACTAATTATATCTCATCATTCTTTTTTTCAGTATGAATTTAAAACCAAAGGCGTCAAGAAGAAAAAGGTGACGATCGAGGTATCCGTCGACGGCGTAAAAGTCACACTTCGGAAAAAGAAAAAGGTGAGCTTTCTGATAGAACCCAATTTCTTATAAGAGCCTTTTCGTTTTTTTTTTTGTGTGCGAACGGTAAGCGTTGAACGAAATCGATCTCATTAAAATTGATGGTGTGGGGTATTCATTTAAATTTAAATGGGATTCGCGGTCCGCCGTGATGAAAATGGCTTTTCTACCGTATTCATAAATATTTAATTTAAGTGCCGGCAACGTACTGGCAACGGTGCGTTTGAAATATATGTATTTTTGGGCGAAATATAATAATTAATTTCCGGCGGCGATCTGATGGTAATTGAAATTTGTTTGCAATGTGAAATTGATGTTTGCGATTGACGAACGAAACGTTAGCTTCATTTGTTTGTGTAAACTTAAAAGTGCTGTTATTGCGAGTAGATAGGTAGGTACATATAAAATTATAATTACAATTTCGCAGGGAGTTTCATATTACGAATTTGGCACAGTTTTATTCAATATCGAATAATTTTACTAGTTGCTATAATACGACGGTTCGCCAGAAACTAGTAACCATAACGCAATAAGTAAATTTGGTATAAACAAGAACATCATACCGGTTTATAAAATGGGACATACAGTGTGTCCACGAAAGTCCGCACCATATGGAAAACTTTTTATTATGTATTCCCCAGAAAATTTTATTGTTTATGAAAGTTGGTGGCTCGTGAAACCAAAACGGCAACAGTCGAATATATAAATTTCGGTACCATATACCGAACAGTTCAGAATATATGAATTTGTGATAAGAGTAAAGTAGATCCTTTTAGTATCACGGGCATTTACTAATATTTGTCACAAGAGTAATAATTAAGAAAAATACTGAATTTTTTGTCTCTGACCTAATATTTGAATAGAATTTTTACTTCTAAACAACATTTCCAAATAAAGTTATCGATAATAATGAACATAAATATACTTTACTCTTATCACAAATTCATACATTCTGAATCGCTCAGTATATGGCACCGAAATGTACATATTTGACGGTTGCAGTTTTGGTTTCATATCTGTCGCCAACTTTTATAAAAAATAAAATTTTCGGAAAAATACACGATAATTATTTTTCAATGTGGTGCGTGCGTTCGTGGACATACAAGAGACTTTTAAGGTATGAAAAAAACCCTTTAGCATAATTTAAAATTTATACTTTAATGGCAAAAAATGTTTTTGACGAAACGATAGTTTTTAATTCCTGAGAAAATGGGAATAATATGATGGATTAAGTAACATTCTCCTGCATAATATTAACCTAAAGGCTAAAAACAAAAGCTTGAAGTAGTATACTATTATTACCAAACCGCAGATTAATTTCCGTACTCGCAGAAAGTTTTGAATATGCCACTCCAAATCAATTTTGTGTATCATTGTTTACGTTAAACTATCTCTGTCTCTTTTTCACTGATATTATCCCTTCAAATCCTTTTCCCTAGGATTGGATGATTTTAATAATTTCATGTACCCACAGGTTATTTCATAAGTGTTCAAGATGTTTTATTTCGCTATTGTCAGTCTAACCTCAATATCGCATAACGGAATTATTATTTGACATGCTAAGTAATATAATAGCTTTAAATTTGCGACCTCGACCGGCTGCCGTTTGCTCCACCATTTTCTAAAAATACATTTTGATGTATGTTGTATAATAATATAATAATTTCTATAATATCTGCAAAAATACTTTTATTTTAAATATTTTGATGTAAAACTATAATTGAAAAAGTAATAACAATTATTCCATACATTATTTGCAACGTGTTTAAAAATTGTATATAATTAAATTATCTCCTGTTTTTTTTTTGTCAAATGAGTTTTTGAGCTATTCTCATATGAGCATTTTTTTACAAAATATAAAATATTAAATATAAAATAGCTTTACATTTGGTAGAACTGTAAATAGTGGCATAGACTAGTTCCTCATACAACTTGCCAAGGTCCGCCATTTTATATTTGATTTCCAAATTCGAAATAAGAAAGGAAACTGTTTTATTTGGAATAAAAATCACAAAGTTATAATGAAAAATATGTTCAAGATTGTAGTATCCTTTTTCCATGATTTTCAACTTTGAGGACAAGGTTGTGCAATGTTGTGATATTTTCTAATAATATTTGTATTTGTTATGCAAATTAAGTCTCGTTTTGGCGACTAATAAAATTGCTTCTTTCGTGTTCCCTTGATTTAACTTAAAAATAAGACAGGGTTAGCCAAAATTATCGGAACATATAAATACTTCTCCAACAGTAAGAAGTAACTGGACTTTAAATATATTGTTTAAATATATTTTCAATATACAGGATGTTCACTTTATTATAGAAATTTGATAACCGTTCCTTTTTTAAATAGAACACCCTATATAGGACATTTCTTGGAGTCGAACAATTGTTTAGGTGTTCCGGTAATTTTGACTATTTTTGCTTAATTATATGCTGTAATTAAAATAATATGCATTTATAAAAATAGATTCCTATAAAAATTCTAAGAATTAATCTTAGAATTAAGAAATGTAATAATATACAGGCTGTTCTTTTTTTAAAAAGAAATATTACCAAATTTCTATAATAATGTAAGCACCTAGTTATTGAAAATATATTTAAACGATAGCTTGTTTAAAGCCAAAAAACTTTTATTTGAACGTTTTTTTTTTAATTTCTTAGATGTCTAAATGTCTTAGATATTTAGGTGTTCTAATAATTTTGGCTAACCCTGTATATCGTTTTAAGGGTCTATGTTTTTACTTCCAACTAATAATTTAAAAGTTCATAAAAAGGAATAATTAACTAAATCTACTTTGTATTATAACATAGTGTAATGAATAATTAATTATTGATAACTAACTGATATAATGTGCCAAAATTCTGATAAAAATATTCACATCAGTTTTAGGAATGAGAATGACTAAAACAAAGGGGTTTCTTGATAGAAAAATGTTTCAGGGAATATTTGAGGATTGTAATGTTTTTATCTGCATTTAAGAACTTTTAGTCTGTAAGCTACTGATTATTCTTTTCCGATTAATACTAAAAATAGTTTTTCCAGCTTTATTCAAGGAATTGTGTTCCAGAGTATTGAGATTGCATTTTAAAACCATTAATACGAGAAGTATATAAATAATATAAAAGTAAAAACTACAATAAACAAACCAGAATTTGGTTATAGTATTCGATGATTTAAAACAAAACAACATGAATACGAGTTTCAAAGCATTAGCATCGACAATTTCCCAAATCTGCACCCGAATACTACTATTGTTTAGTTCATAACAGCAACGATTACTACGACCTTGCTTCGACTCGTATAACTTAAAATTACGACCCTCACATTCGTTAAATCAACCATTACCGTAAACAAAACACTTTCGCCGTTCTAACCGCAAACATTGTTTCGCTTTTAGAGAAAACAGTGGCTGGAGGAGGGAAAATCGGTCCTACTGACGCACCCCATCTACCGGATCTTTTACGTATCGCACGACTCGCAGGACCTTAAGATCTTCAGTTACATAGCGAGGGACGGCGCTTCCAACGTCTTCAAGTGCGCCGTCTTCAAGTCAAATAAAAAGGTAAGGCACGGATATGAACACTTGAACTTTTACGACGTTAGGAAAGTTCCAAACGTCAATCTCGAAAAGTTATTTTTTCTTCGCCGCGTGATATATATTCGCTTTTTATGTATGTGGGGTTTCCTTTCATCTTGATGTACGCAAGAGACATCGCAGCGGGCTTGACGCGCCGTCCGTTGCTGATGGAATGACGGAATCCTGCGAAGGATTGATGCTAAATTTGGCTTGTCTCTGGGGGAATTGGAATGCGTCGTATAGATACAGGAGTTCTTGAGATGTGGCTGTCAATAATTTACATTAGAAAGGAGGCGGGACATATATCTCAGGCTTCGCGTTTACATATTTTATATTATATCGATTTTTTTGCGAAATGCAGAATGGGACTTACAGAGATTCAGGAATTCTGGGGGATTGGAGAGAAAAATGTAAAGAATCTGATGGATATTCGAGGATACTTTTGGACCGAAGTATTGTGGCTATGCGTCGGGCCTGTTGCTGGATTGTAAAATTTAAGGTGTCGTTGGAATTATGGCTATTGAGGACATCTAATTAGAATTCTCATTTTAGTAGCTTAGTAATACAGATTATACTTATTTTCTTCACTTAGCCGTGGCACCAAATACATATCTTCTAACTCATTTTAAAATATAAATTCTGTATAATACTGGTTCCTTAATAGAAAAATCCAGTAGCTCTAAATCATTTAAACATTGTTCACTGAAGTTTGCAGGTAGCAAATAGTACGACCTTTAATTTTGTAGATTAAATAGATGCATTTAATAGAAACTATGGAACGAAAATAAAACTATATTCCAGACACTAAAAAAGAAATACTTCGCATGAATATATGTGCTTCAGGTTGAGTAAATGTGTAGATACTATATAAGTATGTAAGTAATTATTGTATTCAACCAAGACATAAATATATTCAAACTTGATGGAATGGTGTGTTTAGAACGAATGTATAGATATTCACTTACCCTATATCGCACTTCAAGTAAAGAATACCTTTTAATCAAATTTAATGAAACCGTTTACTCAGTATGATTGTAAGAATTTGATCATTTGATCAGATCATATATTCAAAATTAAACTATGATTTTATCTCAACAACTTAACTCCCACCTTGATTCTAGTAAATTATTTCTTTGTTTTAAAAAGAGGTATACTCAATGTAACCGTTTGAAGATTTGCGTATTAATTAAATTGAAGATGTGAGTGGATGAAGGTGTTCTGTTACAAAATCAAACTAAAAACTAAATTCAAGTTTTTTCTTAACAATTTTGTTCAGTTTCAATCCATCTAACCACTTATATGGCTAGGGGTAAATAAGGGCTAAATAAGTATAGCTATATAATTGCTTAGATTGATTGAACATGAACAAAATTGATTATAAAAAAATATGTCAAAGTTTGATTTAGTAACATAACACTTACCAGATACTTACCAGATGCAACAATAGATTAATTATCCAATACATTGTTTGAAAAGAAACAATTTATTGAGGTAATTATTTACATATAAATATATCTTACAATAGTACAGTATCTCTATACACAAACACCACAATATACTAAATAACAATACTAACTAGGTAAATAAAATATGCAAATGATATTGTAAATAATATTTTAGTATTTCTTAGTGGCCTGTTCGATATCCCCAGGAGTCTGAAATAAATTGCATTAGTCATGTTATCTATATAGTATGAAGTATTATCTACCTTAACAAAACTGACTATAGATTCTTCCGTTCCGATAGTGGAGTACTTCCAATGTTTGTTTCTAATCGTGCTTCTAAATTTGGAGGAATTAGCTAACGCACATCTATCTATCTATACCAGTAGTTGACGATACTATTTGTTATTTATTATTTTTATTCAATGAATCCATTTATTTCAAAGGTCAATTGTTCAGCTAGATATTATATGTAATCTCCATAATACGGTGTAACAATCCAACTGTGACACTGTACAGACGACCACAAACTGCACAAACGACCATTACAAGATAAGCGCTGGGTCACATTGGTGTATCACGGTGGGGGTAGCTGCTCAAAGTTTCTATAGATTATTTTTTTTTTCAATTTACTCCTATAGATTTCTTGGATTGACGCTGTAGACACAAAGATGTTTCCCTGCGACATTATGATCTGTTCCTTATGATTAAATCTATTCTTAGTTAAAATTATCGATATTGTCCATACGCATAATTCAGTTGAATATATGAACCATTTAAAACAAGAAACACAAATCTTAAATCTATTAAATAAATTGATAAAATATTAGTCTTGTAGGAGCAAACATGTTTTATTTGAAGTGATCGAAACCTCTTGGTGGAATCATACGTATATTCCAAGTGAATATATATATTTCTGAATAAATATATATATTTGAATTTGGCATTTGTTTTTTAGCGTGCATTATTTGATTTCTCGTCGATTAATTTATTTATGATTCTATTACCTAAATCGTTCATTAAACAGCTCTATTAATATAAGTATTGAAATAAAAACCTCTTTGATCCTTTGATTGTTAATTTTAATAGGTACCGGTTTCGATCAATTAATGATCATCATCAGCCTAAATCTAAAGCGCAGATGAAAGCAATAATTAGAGAAAGCTTCCCGTGAAAATTAAAGTCAAGTACAATACTACATTTTAAAAACTAACTATTGTAAAATAGAAATACAATAATATAACAAAAACTTATGGTCAATTTGTGGAAAAAAACACAAACAAAACTACTGTCAAACTTAACAAAATTCTACCCAAATTTAATACTTTCCCTGCTTGTAAAAGTTCAACTCAAATTTATAATTTATTATCTAACTTCAAAACCCCCACTCCTGTCATGGATTGTTCTGGTGTTTACTCGATCAGCTGCTCTAATTGTTCTTCGTCTTAGACTGTCTTAGACTGGGAGGAAAATTCCACAAAGAATCAGCGAACATAAAACGAGAAATTCATCAAATTTATTTAAACACAAATTAGAAACTGGTCACAATTTAAATTATGAAAACTTTTGCATACTTTTGCATAGATGTAAAAAATGTTATAAACTCGATTTACTAGAACAATACGAAATTGAGAAACTAAAATCTAATAAACGTGTCAACTTACTTAACGATCAAATTAATGTTCCACACCAACCACTGTTTTTTTCAAATACATTTCAAATACATCCTTCAGTCTGGCCCGTGTGAGACGAGATGGATACCTGTAATCGTGTGTGACACTGGTGGCATACTTATAGTACTCGTCGTTATTTTTCCCATTCATTTCTGTTAACTCTCCAGACGAGACGCATGTTATTCCTTCGTCGCTGCTGTTCTCTTTTTATTGTTTTTTTTCCACAAATTGACGTTTTTGTTATATTATTGTATTTCTATTTTACAATAGTTAGTTTTTAAAATGTAGTATTGTACTGGACTTAAATTTTCACGGGAAGCTTTATCTAATTATTGCTTTCTTCTGCGTTTTAGATTTAGGCTGATGAGGATGATTAATTGATCGAAACCGGTAGCTATTAAAATTTACAATCAAAGGATCAAAGAGGTTTTTATTTCGACACCTATATTACTCACCTTTGAAAATTATGGACTCTTTCAACAATAGCTCTATTAATGCACGATTTATTATAGACAATCAAACATCACAAAATTCATTTTAGCCAAAGGAAGCAATCGCAACTGGGAAATAAAACACTGGGCGTTCCAGACAAAAGGTAATAACGATGAATAATTTGCAATTACAATCTGATTAGAATAACTAACAAAAACGTCATAATACTATTAAAGGGATTTCTGCACAGGGTGAGCCAGTTGAATTAATGCAGTCGAATGTCACTAAAAATGCTTATGTAACGACAAAATATTTTATGCAAAAGTTCTAGTTTTATCGTTTTTCTCGTTTCTTTTTAACTTTTTTACCTATTTTTTTGCCGAAAACTTGACATAGATAATAGAAAACATGATAGAAAACTCCCCAGAGATATAAAATGTTTTCGTTTGCAGTGTATTTTTACATATACCGAGCGATATCATTCTTAATCATTAATTTCCGTACCATAGACGCGCACAGTATGTACCTATACATCTCCTGTCCTAACAAGACACATCTACATCTACACATCTCTACCAAATACGTTCGTGTTTAAGCCAGAGGCAGCGCCACCTGCGGAATTGTGCAGTAATATTGTGTGATGGTATTCATCATGAAAATCACTAGTTCTAGAGTTATCTGGATCCGACTCAACCTGATACGACGGTAGTACATTGGGCACAAACAGGATTCCAATGCTTTGCTTATTGACATGACGTGCTACAGTTCAATTGTAGTAAATCAATCACAGCAAATTGACACGATCGACAAGCGGAAACTACTATACTATCGCCAAGATTGGCGGATGCGCGGGCATTGTTGCAGGAATCAACCCTATCTAGGTCTAAATTAATTAATATTAATACTAATATGGTTATTAGTTTTATAATAAATTACTTTTGACGAATACTGTAAACGAAATTTATACACTGCCGAAGTTGTCGCAGTTTGCGGGCAAACAACAAACTAAATTATGTGCGTTGTGCTTCCGCAAAATTATAAATTCAGAATTCTCTTCCCTCTTACCTCTCCGATCTAAAATTAGGATCGAGACTTACAAAGTAACTTTAAAAATTACGTATTTTCGAAACAGGCCAAAAATAAAAGAATACAAGATGCATGGTTGGTAACACTGGAAGTGCCACCATTCGGAAAATTTATGCGTGCATTTATCACTGTTGTGTCGCTGCAAGTATCACAATTTGTTTAAATCTAGCATGCTGGGTACACAGGTTGATAAACGACAGTTTGATTTTGCTTACGAACGGTTGAACGCAGACTGGGCGAACTGGGTCAGTTAAAAATTGCCCCGGTTTCTTGCAATATAAGCTGAGGTCGCAGGTGCGCAACCATGTTAATGATCCAAATCTCTTGCACTTCTCCGCAAATATTTCATCGTTTCGGACGTTTGGCAACCGACATTGACGTCACTGTCGTCCTGTTCGTTCTATTGTTAGACGATTGTTGAAAAATAATCGACGAGGTCTGCTGAGGAACTGGTGTGCGATGTTTTTGGTAAAATTCAAAATATTTGTACTGGACTGGTACTAATAAATCATGTAATAGTAATACGTATAATAGTAATATTTAAAGGGCAATAGAAATTAAATAAATAATATTTCTAAAAATGATTTAACCAGCAAAAGATTGGTACTTTTTTGTTGCATATATAATTTCCGTGTAGGTAGATAATGCTCTATAAAATTTGAACGGTTTATTTTAGGGCCAATTGATTTCACTTTTTGAACAACAACTTTTCAAACAAGACAAGAATCCTTAAAATTTGTCCATAGATTTCGGAATTGTGATTGACACAGTTATACTGGCAATTTATGTTATAAAAATCTAATTATTTGGTCTAAAATTTAAAATGTTATAACATTTAATATTTTTTACTTTGAACAAAAATATAATTGCTATTTATTATTATAAATGACGATTTACAATAAACCATAAAGATGTTAACAAAGACGTTTTTTATTAAAAGATACTAGCAATTTTAACATTTCAAAACTTTTAAATGTAAGAACCATTAACGTTAATATTCGACCTATGCCCCAGTGGGCCATTTGTGCATACACCTGCGATGGACTACTGCGATGGACCTTTCAACTATCACCTTCACATACTATCATGAAGACAACGAAAGGTGTTCGACTAACTGTAGGCTGTAGTGACCAACAGCTCTACGTGCCTACCGACGCACGGCGGAAAGTACTCAAAAGCATTTGTTTATTTTTTTGAGTTGATCGTAACGGTAATGTAAATAATAAAAACAATGAATAATGAACATAATATCAACTAGATTGAACAAATTTTCAAATTAAGAAAAGAACCCATAATAGAAAATTTTCCAAAAGTTTATTGATTCATGCATTATAGCCAGAAATCTGTCCAAATGCAAAATTTCAACTCAATTGGACACTGGGAAGTAGGTAAATTACAAAATTTGAACTAACAAACAAACAAGTGAAGTTAATATAATTGTCTGTGAATATTAAATAACTTTGTCGTTATTTGTACAAACAAGTTTGTAAACTGCTATCATACGCACATTTGTTTGTGCCAGGGCTGTGGAGTCGGAGTCTGAGTCGTAAAGTCGGAGTCGGAGTTCAGACAAATTTCAAAAGAGTCCGAGTCGGAGTCGGAAAAAAGTACCGACTCCGACTCCGAGTCCAAGTCCAAGTTTAATTGCTGTAGAAAAAAAACCATGCGAGATGGACGTTGCCTCGGCAGGCAGTAAACAAATAAAACCAAATATTCTATAAGGTCACTTAGAAAGTACCTCCTACATACATATGTAAATACTCAAATTAGAAAACACACTTTCTAAACGAAAGGGAAGGCGATTTACAAAAAAGTAATCTGATAGAAATTTGAAAAAGGAAATATGAGCAAAAGAGTTAAAATGAGATTGAGGAGTAGGACCGTAGTTCAGTGTAGTATATCATTTATTCATTTGTTGTACCTGTAGCTACAATTATGAGTATTTTCTGCTTTGAAAATAATTAAAAATAATTGAAGGGTATCTTTGCAAGAGAATTAGTTGGAGGTATTCTGGACCTCACAACAATTTTATAAACGTATATTGCAATTAATTTTGTTTTTATTAGAATGAATTTTCGTTCGTATTATACACTGTGTCTTATAACTCGGTTAAATGGACAAAGTCGGCACGATTTGTATGTTCTCTAATGAGAAAATAGTTTAATACTTAATGATTTCAGAAATATTTTGAATAAACAAAGGTATTTCGTTTTATAAATAACTTGTTTGTTTGTGGCCAATAGGCCTTTTTGTCAGTTTAAGAAATTTTGCCAACGAATTAGGTGGACACAAATAAAACTTCTGTTCTTCCTATGGGTTCAGCATTTGTTTGGAGTAATTTGATATGCACAAGCCATATGTGTAATTCTAATACAATCAGAATACCCGAATATAATCTTAAGTTATTAAATTTGTTCATTTTTTTTCCTGGTAGGTAGTGTTTTTGTGTTCATAGCAAATTTAACATTACACTGTTTCTACGGGGTAGGATTTTTATTGCACAAAATTATTTGAAAATATTTTTGTATGCCATTTTTCTGGAGTCGGAGTCGGGGTCGGAGTCGGACCACGAAAAATATCCTGAATCGGAGTCGGAGTCGCCAATCTTTTTACCGACTCAGCAGCCCTGGTTTGTGCCACTGTATGCCGCAACACTGTAATGCGATATAGCTAGTGCGTAGCGTGATATCGACAACTGGTCCCGTTTCTCTACCAACAAAAAAAAATTATGCGTTTTCAATCGCAGACGGATTTCAGATGAACACATCTGACAAAAAATCTGATGTGGCCAGGCACATGACTTTATCATACAATATATAAAATTAATAGTTTAGCTGCATGAGAATCATAAACCGATAAATCGTGTCTGCATTAAAATTACACTAGTTAGCCAGGATTTGTCAGATATTTTGATACTATTGACAGTAGGTATTGTCAAAGCATCAGCATCTGACACTACCTACTGTCATTAGAATAATAGTGATTTATGTCAGAAGTGCCGAAAGTACGGAATAGCGCGAGGAGCGGTGATGCGGCGCGTCACCGAAGGCGGAGCGTCGCCGTCACATGGGATCGAGTCGCGCTATGTAGTTTTCTGCAGGAGTGACATCAACGTTTTTTGTGATCATTGAAAAATTATTATATTTCTGTATAGGAAATGTTAAGTTGATACCACTTCTACGAAACGTCTAGTTTAAAAAGCTAAAAATCTAATTCAAATTCTGAGAGATTTATATTTGTTCATGACACTGTAGATGTCACATCCGTACCAACATACTAAAATAAAACTACACTCATTGCAATACTTTATTTACAATTTTCTCAATTTATCGCTTTTAGAATTAGACATAACAACGGGTTGATATTTCTTATCAAAAAACAATCAATTTGGTGATCTTATTTTATTTGAAATTTGTATTTGTACTATGCCGCACTAGAGTGGCAACGTTCCATAGCGGTTCTCCAACCTCTGAAGAAATCAGTTGTTCTCGAGTGTGACAGCACAAAAAAATATTTGTCAAATCCCGGCTACTATGTAATTTCATATCAATGCAGATGCGAACGATGTCGATCAAATAGACGTTGCTCTTGAAGCTAAACTATTAATTTTACCAAAAAATGTCATAGGCATAAATTATTCAAAGTTTCCTCTACTTTAATTTATTATTTAACTATTTTCTCCAAATTGCAGCAATGGCGGTTCATTTGCAAAATCCTTGAAAAAGGCTGTGAATAAACTACCAGTTTCTTGGGACCCTTTTGAACCAGCTCTAAATTTGGTCATAAAACTTCTAAATATGAACTTTCGTCCCGATACTTTTAGTAGTTTCTCCGGAATCGTCGCCACAAAAATCGTTTAGACACACACATACATACATACATACACACAGACACACACACGACATTTTTTTTGTACCTTGGTCAAAAATGATCAGGTCGGTTTTTATATTCCAATTCACATAGTAACTAAATATGTACTTAACACACAAGAGTAACTGCGAAACGAAACCATTTGCATGAACAATGTAAATATCGTCGCGAAACCAAATATCTCGTAAATATAACTTCCCGGTTCACATTCAATATGTAATAATTTTCCCCACAATTTATTGCGTTGTGCTAAGTGCCTAAGCAAGAGCCATTCAATAACAAATCTACTAGAGCCAAAAGCCGTAAAATTAGTAAAGGCGGCGCGTTTAATACAATGTTATGCGTAGAATGGTAGAAAACGTTATAGTCGAGTCTACTTATAGAGCCAAAAAATCAAAACACATTTTACTGTATCGTATTAGCAGCTATTTTCATAAATCAAATATTTGACAATACCATAAGTTTGTTAAGAACATTGTCTCCACTACAAGGCAAAGCAAGCAAAATATAGCTATACATACACTTCTATCGATACTGAACCAGCTTGTATAGAAAATCTTTGATTTCACGACCACAAACACCACATTTGCATCTCGTTCACATTGCCAAGCATTCTCCACAAGTCGCCGCACCCGACTTGTTCTTCCTCGGTAGCCTCTTCTAATCTATTTTAACATCAAACAGGCAATCGTCGTTACTTCCAGCGCAGCGCCGCGTTCTCTCCTAACGTAGTGCACACAGGAGGAAGCGGCGGGAGTTTGCATTTCCTCCCGGCACGCTCCGTGCATTCCGACACTCCGCGACAACGTGACATTCGTTTTGTAACACTTCGTTACCCACCCCGGACTATCCGGCGACGAACGGCACTGCCTAGCGGAACGAAATACTACGTGCAACGTGCATGCATGCACCTGGGCTGTAGGAAAATTATTGCCCATTGAATACGAACCAGGAAGCTGGACGGTATTTCGGATTTAGTTTCAAGCGACATTATTTACGTGGGCACGTTTTGTCGAGCACGTTTTAGAGCAAATTCCATTGTTATGCTAACATTCCGTGATATTCTAATGCATACATGATAGAGGTCGAGGTGAAGAAAAGCGTGTGAAGCCCAACGGAAAATAAACTTGACCTGAGCTACGATTTTAGAAGCCAGAAACAGGCAGCGTCAATAATTGATCGCATGAGAATAAAACATGGATAATAACATATGGTTTCCTATGGTCTTTAGTCACTTTTCATTCTGAGCCTTGCCATTATTATCATTAAGAGCATGGTTCAGCCTAACTTCAGGACTGTTCTGGTGGTCCCCTATTGGTCCAATTATTTAAACTGTTCAATGATTTTGTGGGTTAATTATTGAATAATGATAACATCTTATAAGATGACAACAATCTGAATGAACCATTCTAGTGCGCCAAACCTCCATATTTATTATACCCATGCCCAATTTTAAACAATTGCTGGTCAAAGATAGACGTATAATTGGAGGACGGGTAATATCCTGATTTCAGATATAACATTTCAATTATGTATTTTTGCGATTTGCCGCGGTAGGTCCACTTTACGTCAATGTACATTTTGAAAAAATCAAATAAATGAAAAGAAATAAAGGCACACTTTTCATGAATCGGCGTCGTATTTTACCAATTTTTCCATCCATATTCGAGTCTAGACAGTGTGGCCATCTACGGTGTTCTCGAGAACTAGACGTCATTAGACGAGGATAGTAATGTGCCTATCTCTATCTACCATATACCACAAAAAAATAACTCGATAAAATTCACATTTATATTTATTGGACATATTTCGAGACTCGAGAGCTCTAACCTAGAAAATGCTGTAACCTACAAATTAGGATATAAACAACACCGCACAAAGAAGTTTTCCAATCGAAATTAGGAGATTATATAAAAATTCTACTATTATATCAGACATCAATCAGGTTTGTGCCTAAAGAAGTATACATACTACTTATTATTTTATTAAAAATTTCAATTTTTAGGTTAACTAGCAGAAAATAGATATAAACAGTGCTGTTTTATCCATTCTACTACCATAGAATTCAAGCTCCAAGTATAGTATAATGTAGAAGCTCATTACGGGTTTTGTAATTGGATTCCAATTACATTACGGTGAATCAGGAAAAATCCTGACGTACTATTTTGTTGAACGAAAAGGATTTCTAGACAAGAGATGTGATCACTAATTTTCATAATTTCCATGAACTAACAATAAAATCACCGAGGTATGCTGAAGATTACCGATTTTTCATCAAATTCTTTGGTAATAATACTGGAAGACATCTATATTATTATATGAGAAATGTTGTATAATAGGACATAGTCGACTTGTCAACCACTGAGTCCAGATGTTTTTCTTCTCAAGTGCAAAGTGTGTGCAGAATTTATGTTCAAGACAGCAAACCGCAGATTCTATTGAAATTACCCCCGAAGAACCGAACAAGCATAACGATCCATATGCGTGACTAATGATAGCGAGGACCAACATTTTTGTGATTTTCTGTTGACATTATAATATAATATTAATAAAGCTATATAATATTATAAAGCCTAAGTTATCTAATTGTGTTTTATAAATAATGACTAATGATAGCGAGGATCAACATTTTTGTGATTTTCTGTTGACATTATAATATAATATTAATATATTGTGTTTTATATATAATATATGAATTACAAATTGGTAAATAAAGAATAACTTAAGTGTTTTTTTTTTTATTTACTTATACGTTATTAGTTATCAGATCCCAGTGCTGTTGACAACTCTGTCAGAATAGGTATATGCTTTTAAAAAAGACTATTCGGCAAACACTACCTGTCTAGTCATTTTTCGAGGTGCTGATGCTAATGCAGTTAAATATATCACTGAAAATGCTGTGAGTCACCGTGTCACATGCCTGGGTATTGTCTAGCAGCACTTGTCAGCGAATTGTTACGTCTGAATCCGATGCGCCAATTATAACATTGGCTACTTTCACGACAGTAGAATAGTCAGCCAGAATAAACTTTTGTCGAATGAAAGTCTGTCGCCTGGTATTTGATTAGTGGATACTATATTAGGAAAAAAGTTAAACAATACTGTTCAACCGTCTTTTGCTTGGATTTTTTTGAGAATTTTTTGAGTGCAAAATTTTGGCACCTTCTAAGTAGACTGAAACAAAACATTGCATCTTGCCCTACAACAAATATTATAGTGAAGGGCCCCTTTTGTTCTGGCAAAATAGAAAGCACATATAAGTAGTTTTGAGCAAAACACTGTAAAGGCGGAGAAGGTACTACAAAACAAATAGTAAAAAAACTTTTTTATTTGTTTTTTGTTGACTAAAATCGATACTTTATGAACTTTATTATTTTAGGCAAATAAAACAAAACGACAAACGGTAATTTGGTGAACACGTTATTTCACAAACTTAAATTTCCAAAAAACGAGTTTATTAACTATTAAAAGAAAATCTCAAAAATTCTAATCTTCCTTACTTTCACCTTTACTCAATGGTGTAGGTTTTTAATGCAATTTGTGTGTAGTGCATTTTAAAACTAATCTTTTATAAACTATAACCGCTTAAAAAGGTCTGGGTTTTCACATATATAGCACAACAAAATGAAACTTAACCTCACCACAAATTATTAGAATTGATCCCTAATAAGAGCGGGTTTTTCAGTTGGGGTTATTTTTATTTCTAAGTTCTCCCGAACGCCGTTCTATTCCTGATCGCCGTTCACGGTGATCACGGTGCAGCATACGTCACGACTGAGCATAATGAGGTTTGCCTATTATTTTATTAGATATTCGACAACAATAACTAAAAATTGCAAAATGGACTTTTGCCAGAATGCCGACGATGTGTTTACACGGTGCTGACTTTTCAAAAATTTTACGTGCGCAAACTATATACTTGGAATTGAGACGAGTTCAAAAAATCGAATTAAAAAAAACTAAATTTTAGATTTCAGAATCCTGGGTACTACGTTTACCTACGTCTGTAAATTTTGTAATTATTTTTGGACATTATTGATATTTTATATCTCTATCGGAGAAATCCTAGCACTAGATTTGTCGTCAATTCGATAGATTTAAACATTTCCTGTAAGATAGCTCTCAAATAATTTTGGAAATAACACATTTTTTGTGACTATTTGTTGCAGAACTGTCAAAAATCGAGTCTTATTTGAACGCACGACCAATAACGAGTCTAGAGAAATCCAAACTTCCGTAGTCATTCATTTTAAGAAATCGCTTCTCTTGAAGGCTGAACCTTCAACTTTCAGGCTATGGAGAGAAAACAAAACAAATGAGAAATTCTATGAAGAAGGATAAACTTTGTGCAGAGTTTGGTTTTTCTGTGTTTTCTCGTCGTAATTTTGAATGTGTTCAGTCTTCAAGATGTTATTCCTTCCACTTAAAGGATTCTGTCAGGTCAGGTCATTATTTGTTTATATTTCAAATCATAACGAGCATTTTGATATTTTATGCCATTATTTTTTAAATACTAACACTGAAGAGAAAAGTCATGGAACAACTCTTTGTGATGATTTTTCCCTACTGTGAATCGTGAATCTGTAAATGACACTTGTTGACTTACCTACTAAACGTAAGAACCAATTACATTTATTTTTATCCGATGAATAGATTTAAAGAATGATCTAGCTATTATTTTAATGAAGCTTGTTTAAGAATATCTATCATACTTTTAAAACTAAAATAATACAATTGACACAACAGACCAACCCAACCTGACAAAATTATACATATAGTGTACTTATACATAAGTAACTTGAAATGAACCTCGATCGTCGAAGCTATGAAGAGAAAATCCACATGGTATTTCCTTAATAGATTTAAAGTTCATAGTTCAAGCTATCTTTTTACTTTATCATACGCAGTATAATAAAGTATTGTAATCATGCCAAAAAAAAATATTGAGTTTTTAGCGGAAATAGGTCTTTTTGGGTCCCCTGAACATTTTTGACCAAGGTACAAAAAAATGTCTGTGTGTGTGTGTGTGTGTCTGTGTGTGCGTGTGTGTGTAAACGATTTTTGTGGCGACGATTCCGGAGAAACTACTAAAGGTATCGGGACGAAAGTTCCTATTTATAAGTTTCATGACCTAACTTAGAGCTGAAAAGCTTTTGGTTCAAAAGGGTCCAAAGGAACTGGTAGTTTATTCTAAGCCTTTCTTAAGGATTTTGCAAATGAGCCGCCATTTCTGTAATTTCGTCAAAATAGTTAAATAATAAATGAAAGTAGAGGAAATTTTGAATAATTTATGCCTATAACATTTTTTGGTAAAATTAATAGTTTACCTGCAAGAGCAAATTCTATTCGATCGAGATCGGTCGCATCTGCACTAATATGAAAATACATAGTAGTCAGAATTTTGACAAATACTTTTTTGTGCTGTCACCACAGAAATGTCTATGGCTGTCACACTCGAAAACAGCTGATTTCATCAGAGGTTGGAGAACCGCTATGGAACGTTGCCGCTCTAGTGCGGCAAAGCACAAAATACAAAATTCAAATAAAATAAGATCACCAGTTTGATTGTTTGTTGATAAGATATATCAACTCGTTGTTATATCTAATTGTAAAAACGATAAATTGAGAAAGTAAATAATGTATAGCGATGAGTGTAGTTATATTTTAGTATGTTGGTACGGATGTGGCATCTACAGTGTCATGAATGAATATATCTGTCAGAATTTGAATTAACTTTTTAAACTTGACGTTTCGTAGTAGTGGTATAAACCTAACATTTCCTATTCAGAAAATAACCATTTTTGATTTTTTTCTAAATACGTATTTCTCAAAAAGCTACACAAAAAACGTTGATGTCACGCCTGCCGAAAACTACATAGCTTGACCCGCTCACATGCGACGGCGACGCTCCGCCATCGGTGACGCGTCGCGCTATTCCGTACTTTCGGCACTTGTGAGATAAACAACTATTATTCTGATGACAGTAGCTGATGCTTTGACAATACCTTCTATTGATACTATTGACTACCAAAATATCTGTCAAATCCTGGCTAACTAGTATAATTTTAATGCAGACACGATTTATCTCAGTCAAATAGATTCTCGTGCAGCTAAACTGTTAATTTTATATTTTGTATGATAAAGTCATGTGCCTGGCCACATCAGATTTTTAGGTTTTGTAGTGGTGGAGATAAAAAAATTAACCACCAGTGGTATTAATGATCTCCCTAAACGACAGAATCATTGTGCTTTTGCTCAACTTTTGCTTTTGTAACATAAATTAAATTCCTAAGAAAGAAATGTTTATCGCACAGTTACAATCACCTAAGAGCTAACACGACTCGAAAAAATAAAAAGCGCCGATAACTAATTGCGTCTCAGTGCCCGATGTGACATAAATATTTACGTCCACATCCAGAAATACTAACTCTAATATTAACAATTGTGCATTGTCCAAGTCCAAATTGCGCAATACTCGGAATTATGAATTACGACCACATTAACACAATAAATGTCTTCTTGTTAATCGTCTAGTTTTCCTCCCGACGTATGTAGCCACGTATTTTATATCTGGATTTTGGCGATTACCCGCCCTCGAGTCTCGTGTCTCGACATTGCGTCATGAAATTATTAAAACCAATAGGAATATTGACTTGAAAATATTTGGAGACAGTTGCCAAGAGATACGCGTATTGTATCCCCTCCAACTCTTCCTCATCCACTTATATATTTTCGTGAGACGTTTTTAGCTTTTATGTCCGCTACGTATTCGTTATTTTTACAAAATTGTATTAAGTTCGTTTTACGCTCGCTGGCAGACATTGAATTTCGTTTAATTTCGTCGTATGGCCGGCAGAGATACAAATCTGTGATGTTAGTTGGCTGTGAGCGTCGATCTGCGGAAAATAAAACGTCTGGTCTAGTCTGGCTTGGTCAGGCTGGACGTCACAGGTTTGTGCTCAGAGCGCTAGCCCGGCCGTCCATGATGTCACCGCCAGCAACACACACTTGCCAAATAAACACTGCCGATGTCCTCAGAAACAATGCTTCTGGTAGTGGCAGGGAAAACGGCTGCCTGCTGGTCCAAGTACGCTCTGGGCAAAGGTTGACGCGAAATATAGACGTTACGTGCCTATTTCTTGCTTCTAGGATTTATGCAATGTTGCTCAACTGTACCTAGCTGTCAAAGAATGGAGAATTTGTAGATTTATGGATTTTTCATTTGAAAGTTCAGGGGAATAGCCAGTCAGTCATTAAATGATGAAGGATAAAAGCAGTTTTACTGGAAATTAATATTCATTAGTAATTTTTCATATTTATTTTAGTAATTCACTGAACCGTTAAAATATTTAAAAATAAAGAAGTTTATGGTCTACAAAACGAATAAAAAATAAATATACCATCCACATTTCAGTGTACGATTTCCTATTATTTTGTTTCGATAGTAATAAACAAAAGAAGAACATATCCACAGACAACAGAAAATTACATCATGGTTTTGTGGGAGTTTTGAAGCTTGGCCTGAAGACGAAATGTATTTTTCGAAACACGTAGCCAATAAATATTCTATAGTAAACCAACTTCTCTTATCATCTTAAACGCTTAAAGCCTTATTATTAAATATATCTACAGACAAATTTTACAAAATGTAGCATTTAAATTAAAGGCCTGCATTCGGTTTTAAAAAAATAACGTGCAAAATATGTTCGTCGATATCATGGGAGATAAAAGTTTATGTTTTGCGTAAAAAATTACGGTTTGTATATTACAAAGAACGAGATTTGTTTGAAAAATCTTTCATTCTTTTTCTGGAGCAACGAAAGAATTTGTCAAGTTAGAATACGATAAAAATATCGTATATTTAAGGTTGGAATAAATTTGATTTAAATTTGGTTCTTTGATTAACGTTATTAATGGATTGAAGAAATTAATATTAGCTTTTCGGAGGGCACAGTAGATCAAAATCTGCACTTACGCCGCCTTTTAAGATTTCGCATTTCCTCGATAGGTGGCGCTAGTCTCATCAGACAATGCGTGGACTATCTCGGTCGCATTACGAGTTATATATGCAAGGTTAGGGTAGATGCAAAGTGCATACTGATTCTGGAATGCCTGACACAGGCCATGTTTAGCAATTTCTTCTTGTATACAAACATATTTATTTGATTCAATATAGGATTTTTTCTGCATACGTATTTTTAACCATAACAAAATATTAGTTTAAAGGAATGTGAATTTGTTACCAAATATATTTCTTGCGCCTAAAATAAATATTCCAAATAAATTAACCTCTACAAACAAATAATCTGCAATATTGGATGAACTAATATTTGTTGTGCTAAGGAAATATGTTGTGATCCAAAAGTGTTCGTTAACACCAAAAACGTTTTCTATCTGTGCAGACTAGGGTGGTTCAAATTGGCTATTTTTATTTAGAAAGCAACGACCCCCAAATCGTTTCCAAATCCAAAAAAAAAAAATGGAAAAATGGATTTTTTTCGAAATTTTGAGTTTTAAAGCTGTTTGTCCAGGCGTCAAATTCACATAAGAAAATGCATGGAAAAAGACATTCTTTGGCATTTTTCGAATAAATTCGAATAATTGTTGGGAAAACTTAAGACTGAAGTTATAGGACTTGTAGAGGACTTTCCAAGGAAGAATTTGACCTATCATACATATGGGTTTGATGCGTTCAACCCACCCCCATAGTGCCTTGAAAACTACCCTTAAATGAAAAAATTTAGATTCTTCAGAAAATTTACCCTTCTAATTATTTAATTCTCCTTTTTTTCTCATAGAAATCATAATTATAAATCTAGTGGGATGTTTATAAACATTTGTCAGTTAATTTTCATTTGTTTAAACAAATTTTATTTGTTTTCATAATTAGTTTTTCTCGAAAATCCGTCTGAATTCTGTTTTCTGAGTTCAAAATCGCAGTTTATCTTTAGACTGACATTATTCATTAAAAAAATCCTCTTATTGTCTAAACAATAAGTTATTATTCATTTTCAACTTTTTTCTAATTATGGTAGAAAATTCAGCTGTTTTGAGAAATTAAGTTATAAATTTCATATTCGAGATGTCTTGCCTATATTATCTAATAAAACCACATTTGTCTAATTTTTTTTTGCAATTCACCTAAAATTATTTTTTTAGACCGTTATTCTGGCCAACGTTGTTCTCAAGTGGACCTCATTTATATGTTGGGATGATTTCTATTATTTAAAAACAATCGTTATTTCAAGTTGCTAGAGAGTACAGGGAATAGTTTCCAGACAGCAACAAATCAAAATTATCTTGCGATACACAGTGGTAGGAAATAAGAATAAAAAATGCAGAAAGAAATACGATTAATAAAATTGGTAGACTTAGGAATTTAAAATTTTTTAAATTTTTAAACTTTTAAAAGAAATGTATCTTCCCAATTTCCCGAAAAATGATTTTAAGTCAATTCACT
This sequence comes from Melinopterus prodromus, assembly GCA_964023965.1. Classification (NCBI taxonomy): domain Eukaryota; kingdom Metazoa; phylum Arthropoda; class Insecta; order Coleoptera; family Scarabaeidae; genus Melinopterus; species Melinopterus prodromus. The sequence goes on along the minus strand of OZ030390.1, from coordinate 15,203,619 downwards.
GTTTTCGAATAAATGATATTGATAACGAATAATATTTTACTTAGTAATGATTTGAACCAGGTCCCGGGTGCCAGGTTCAAATCCAGGTGTGGCTGTAATTTTTAATTTATTTTAAAATTTATATACTACCTGTATATCACCATTATACATATGAATAATACTTTATTATTTAAAGAATGGCAATAATCCCAAAATATAAATGATGTCACTTGACATGATTACAAGGGTAAATTTTCTGAAGAATGTACATTTTTCTTTTGAGGATAGTTTTCAAGGCACTGTGGGGGTGGGAGCGTGAAATCAATATGTAAAATCGCCCAAATTCTTTATTGGAAAGTCCTCTACAAGTCCTATAACTTCAATCTTAAGTTTTCCCAAACCCCGAACAATTATTTGAAAAATACCAAAAAATTCTTTTTCCCATGCTTTTTCTTATGTAAATTTGATGCATCGATAGGCACTATTAAAAATCAAAAATTCGAAGAAAAAAATACATGTCCACTTCTTATGGTTTTTGAAACGATTTGGGGGGATCGTTGCTTTTCTATCATCACAAAAAATTTTGCAATGCATTTTTGAACCATCCTAGCGTAGACGTCTGATTTTAAACAACAGTCAAATCATAGTTTTTGAATAAAAGAATCAAGCGGGATTTCTCTTAATTAGATGTGTTAAACAATTTATCAACATTGCTCATTGTTATCACCACAGCAACCATTTTTATCGGGGGAGAAAGACAGTGTGTTGCCAATTATAATTCATATTATACTATCAATATTATAGTAAAAAATACTTTTAATTCCAAATTATAGCCCCCACATATATTCTATACAAAACGTTTTCATTGATTTCTTTTTCGAACAAAATTAATTGTGTCTTCTGAGTAATTCTGTTGCTACCAAATTTTCCTAACATATGATTTCACCATCATGCCAAGGCAGTTTAATAAAAGGCAACTAATCACCCACATATACATTCGGCAAAAATAACTAAATTGCAACACTAAGTACTTATACCATTAACTATTAAATACTTAGTGTGACGAAAATCCGCACTGGCCGTTTATAAACTCGCCTATTTTCGAATTTATCAAAGAGACACTTATAAATACAACGTCAGTAAATTACGTGAGTCATGGTCCTAGTTGGATTGGCCAGATGTAGGCTTTCTGGTTGTCAGACAGTTGACAAACGTATCACGTCCGCTGGCAACACACGTTGGACACACCAGTCCGAAATAATCCAAGATGTATCTTTGTGGACTTAACGCAGTACCGCAAAACCGTAGCGTTAATAAGACGTATATACTGGCCTCTGAAGCGGTTGGTTTACCTCTCGCCTCGTAATGAAATGCCGGAGGGATGGCGAATTGGAAGTTGGAGTTTGATTTACGAGCGCAGCGGCTTGAAAAATTAACTTTATTGTGGATGGGCGGTCAAAATATTTACGTTCGTACTTTCGTTTTTATAGGATTTCGTATGGTATGTTTTCGTTCAAATTTGTTCATCTGGGGTTTTAGTATGGCTTCAGTTGGTTTTAATACTAAAAATACTAAACGATGCATACCTATGTGTATAGTTACTGGTATAAAACAAATTTATAATATATTCTACGGTTAATCATCGGAAATAATAAATTTGAAAGATTGTTGATTGTCGTTAATGTATCTCGTAATGTATCAAAACTTGATGATATTATAAGATAGATTATTGACGGAGCCAGTGGAACCAGGTGGCATGAAAATGTTTTTCAAAACAAGGGATAATTTTAAAAACGTGTTTTAGATGCATGAATTATTATGTAAAAATAATTATAATCTGCAAACTCTCATTACAGCTCGTGTTTTCAATCAAATGTAACAAAATGGTAGTTAGAGATTTGTATCTTTAAAGCCGCCGATATTTTGTAGTGCTTAATAATATTTTGCCCACAAATCAATAAACTGTTTAACCGGTTTTCGGAAATTTTTAACTCGAAAACTGGTTTGTCCAAAGGAGAGCTGAAGAGAATCTTTTTTCTAAAATTGTTGGTCCCCTATTGGTCCAATTATTCAAATCTTCATGTTCGGTTTATGGGTTAATTATTGCTTGATGACAGCTTATGATAAGATTCCAACAATCTGAATTAACTATTCTCGTTCGTGTATCATATGTGTATTGTAACCATCCCCAATTTTCAACAATTTATGAAGACAGGCTTATATAGAGGTGGGGTAATATCGTGATGTCAGGAATAACATTTGAATTATATATTTTCGAATTATGGAGAAACACTTTCTCTTTCCGTCGATGTAATAGTTCAAATAGTTAGCTAGGAAATGGAAATAAATGAAAAGAAATAAAGGCATATCTTCCTGGTATTGGCGTCGTATTTTTCTATTCATTTTCGACTCTTGACCAAGACCTAAGGTACCAGGATTTTATTGTAGTAAAGCGGGTCAGTAGTGTGTGTGTGTGGGGGGGGGGGGGGGGGTACTGGTTAAAACCAAATACGAGCATCCTCGCAAAAGTCGAAAGTTGACTAATTCTGGAATATTGATAACTATTTAACACAAAAATTATTGTTAGTATGTTTTTAGCTTGGTTGAGTACAGAGATTTTTTTTATTTTCTTTTAAGTAACATAGAAACATTATCACATGTTCCTTTAAATATTTGTTCTTGTCATCAAAGCATATTTGCTTAAACAAATATATCATTGAATACTTGACATTTTTTTGTATTATTAGTGTCATTGATTTACTATATTTATTTAAAACAATTAATATTGTTTGGTACAAGGAAAGGTTTATTTGGGTTTAAGGTTTATGTTGTAAATTTTAACTCTTTCCTTTAACATAAATTGTTCAAATCCCTGCCTTTTGTGCATTGTAAATATCGTAAATAAATACAATGTTATCAACAAAAAAATAAAAAATCTGATGTGGCCAGGCACATGACTTTATCATACAATATATAAAATTAATAGTTTAGCTGCATGAGAATCTATTCTATAGAGATAAATCGTAGGTATTGTCAAAGCATCAGCATTTGACACTACCTACACTACGTCATTAGAATAATAGTTATTTATGTCACAAATGCCGAAAGTACGGAATAGCGCGACGAGCTGTGATACGGCGCGTCACCGAAGGCGGAGTGTAGCCGTCGCATATGAGCAAGTCGCGCTATCTAGTTTTTGGCAGGAGCGACATCAACGTTTATTGTGTTGCTTTTTAAGAAATACGTATTTTAAAAAAAATAAATGATTTCTGTATAGTAAATGCTAGGTTGGTACCACTTTGACGAAAGGTGCGTTCCGATTGGTAGGTAATGGTAGCTAATGGCGGTGGTAGAATACGAAATTATAGTATTTCTTACATATCGTGATAATGACACATATTAGTTTGCATGTACATAAACATGAGTCACTAGCAATTTTCTATTGGAAATGCTATAACGGCGTCTGCTACCACGGCCATTATCACTAATGAAAACGCACCTGAAAAAGGTAATTCAAATTCTGACAGATTTATATTTGTTCATGACACATCCTTACCAACATACTAAAATAAAACTACACTCATCGCTATACTTTATTTACAATTTTCTCAATGAATCGTTTTTAGAATTAGATATAAAGACGGGTTGATATTTCTTATCAACAAACAATCAAATTGGTGATCTTATTTTATTTGAAATTTGTATTTTATAATTTGCCGCACTACAGCGGCAACATTCCATAGTCGTTCTCCAACCTCTGATGTGATCAGCTGTTTTCGAATGTGACAACACAAAAAAATATTTGTCAAAATCCTGGCTACTATGTAATTTCATATCAATGCAGATGCGACCGATCTCGATCAAATAGAATTTGCTCTTGAAGGTAAACTATTAATTTTACCAAAAAATGTTATAAGCATAAATTATTCAAAATTTCCTCTACTTTAATTTATTAATTAACTATTTTGTCGAAATTACAGAAATGGCGGCTCATTTCCAAAATCCTTGAAAAAGGCTTAGAATAAACTAAAAAGCTAAACTATTAATTTTACCAAAAAATGTCATAGCCATATATTATTCAAAATTTCCCCTGCTTTAATTTATTATTTAACTATTTTGACGAAATTACAGAAATGGCGGCTGATTTCTAAAATCCTTGAAAAAGGCTTGGAGTAAACACCCAGTTCCTTTGGACCCTTTTGAACCAAAAGCTTTTCAACTCTAAGTTTGGTCGTGAAACTTCTAAATATAAAGTTCCGTGCCGATACCTTTAGTAGTTTCTCCGGAAATGAATTCACAAAAATTGGGTACACACACACACACACACATACACACACACACACACACAGACATTTTTTTGTACCTTGGTCAAAAATGTTCAGGGGACCCAAAAAGGCCTATTTCCGCTAAAATCTCAATTTTTTTTTTCGGCATGATTACAATACTTTATAATACTGCGTATGATAAAGTAAAAATATTTTAAGAAAACTAAGAAAGATTCAGGTCCTATATAACAAACAATTATTCTAATCTAACGACCCTGTACGCCCTGTACAATACAACAAAATTTGCCACAAGCTTCAGGTGCGGGTACGAGGATAAGTTTTGAAGTAAGCCATCTATATTCTCATCATCTTTTTATTCCAATATCTAAATTTTGTAGAAGATACACAATCACAAGTAAACTTTTGTCATTTGAAATGCTGTTAAACCTTGCGTCAAATGTTACTTCTTTTCATTTGAGTATTGTATTTATTACCAGCACGAATTAAATTTAAAGATAGTGGCAAAAAATAACAGATAAACCGATGGCTACAAAAATTAATTAATTAATAATCAAAACTAACATGTAGTTTGATACTTTAATAACAACTGTGGTCACCACTTATTGAAATAAGAGGACGTAGCCGACGTACAATCTAAAAGATACGTTTTGAAGTTTGACTCTGATCTATTGTAGCATATTCAGGCTGCCAGACTCACCGGTACAAAAACAATGCAAAATTTTACTGGAAATTGGGCATCTTCTACAAAAATTCAGATATTGAGATAAATTAGAAAACAGGATGTTGAGACTAAAGTACTTGACAACCTAGGACAGAAAAAGTTCCTTACTTATTCCACAAGATGTCAGAAACATACAATACACCGCTTATAATCTCCCAGATCTCTCTGGATTAGTTCAATTTTAGTCTCTGTTTTTCGTATGAACAAGTTGTTTGGCGACAAAATGGCAAAGGGTTTTTATTACAATTGAAATTAATAAAAAATGCATTTAGCTGAATGTCTTAGTGTTCTTAGTGTTCTACGATGTTCTAAAGAACTAGATGTGATCGCAGATTTTGGGAGCTTTACAAATCAGATATAATCTGAAAATGTGATAAATCCGCATGAAGAAGTATACCATTCGAAATTAAGAGATTACTAAAAAATGTTACTATTATATCAAATATCTATCAGGTTTGTTCTTAAAGAAGTACAATATTATTTTATTAATAACCCAAAGTCATAACAAGAGTTCAAGACAAATTTGCTGCCCCGTCCAACAGGTTTTACTGCCAGTAGCCTCTTAATATTATTTTAAAATGATGAACTCTGTAGAACATTTTGTAAAGTTCAAAGCTTAAATATAACACTTTTCCCCAGAATAACAATTGGACCGTACTTAAGCATGTAATGAAATAGAATTTTATTCTTTTTGGCGTTCTTTCAACAAGCTTCTGACGCATGACACGGAAATTGATTTCCATTCTCAGAATTCGTATTCTAAAAGGCTAACTCCATCTACTTATATACCGAAATAGACAACTTTTAGGTTTCACGAAATCAATTTTATGGAAAAATAATTGGAATTTGTTGAGATCCCGCTTGAATTAATTAGGCTAATCGTGGTAGCTGTTTAAAAATACCTAAGATTAATTCTTTCGTCAAGAAAGCTATAATAATTTATCAATTCTTCAAGAGAGTAACTAACAACTTTGTTAACGTCTAAATAAAAAGACAATGTCAAATTAGAACCTGAGACACCTAATCAAAACCAAAATTACTCTCAAATATTCCTCCTAAGAATAAATCATGATATCACCGCATAAAACTTTTGACACATACTTCCAGCATACCACCCATCGATAATATACTACCGGCATACACAATCGCTTTGATAAACGCGGATGCAACTCGTCAACACATTTCTCTCTATAACCGATCTGACATCGGGCTAGTATCATCATCCAGACCTCTCGAGACTCTTCCCGGATGTTCGAATAACCCACCAACGGACCGGCATAAACAAAATACGCCGAAAATGTGTTCGCGAATTTTTTGACAATCGACGCTCACGTGTTCCAATCGTCTCGACGCTCTCGCATGCCGCCGGTCTACTTTTGATCAAGTGTGCTCGTAGCGTCGACCAGTCGACTGCGATCGGTCTTCCACTGACTTTCGCCTTCTCTAAAACTAACAACCAGAGTCGCGCCACGCGCGTAAAACGCAAGTAGGCTGTGCATAGGCAGCCAGAACAGCCACCTGGACCGGAGCCGAATTTTCTCTAGACGTCATTCTCTCAAAATATTGTATCAGTCCCAGACTGTCCACCAGAGTTTTTGGACGACCGGTTTGGTGAACTTACCTAAAAACGGACGTTCTTGCTGCGAACAAAGTAAAATTAAGTGGTTTTATTAAAGATGTGATATGAAGACATGAACTTTTGACGTTTTTCAAGTGCGCGAGTGCTTTTCGTCAATTTTATAACCTTAAATCAAGACGTGATCGAGCATCTGTGAGGAAGAAGTCATGGGATATGTAAGAATAAGTTCTTTGGTTGTAACATTCGGGACTGTTGCTGAATTGCTAACTCATTATTGTTATTACCTTTCACCTTGTGGATACGTTTTTTCCTTTTTGCTGTCGCGCTCCGAAAGGACCGTTGTTGGCAAAAACAACCGAAAGTAGAAAATGCTGCCGTCAGCCAAATTGCAAGGCGATCAATTCCGTTGTTTTTGCGGGTTTTAGAGGACCGCTCGTTTAGGAAATTAGTGACCTATCAATCCGCTAAAATAAGCAAATTTGATTTGTTCTGATTTTAGAAAATGTAATTTGTTTCCGTAAACATTAAGCACAGAAATACCATTTGGTCTGCATTTAATGTCATTGGTTAGTATAAACTCGCAGGCTTGGCAGTATTATGCAGTAGGTATATTCTATATTTTGAAATTACAAAATTTTACATGCTGTAGGGAAACAGCTGGTCATATTTAACCTGTTAAAATTAGGTTCAAAATAAAAACATTTGAAGGATGGCCCCACTCCACCCAAGACCAAGTGTTCATAATAATACGTAAATATATCAAAAAACCAGCCCACATGTTAAAACTTACTCCTATGGATGTGACATGCTGTTGACATATTGATAATATTAGACATGGTCATGACTCATGATACCATGCTCAAGGAAACTGAAAACATTTTTAAAATTGACCATCTTTTGTCTTTGATTTAGTTACAAATATTCTACTTCGACAAGAAATGTAACTTTAGTAAATAAAATAAAAAAGTGATTATATTCTTATTCTCCAGCTGTGATAATATCGTCTAGTCACAAAAAACTCGTAAAGCGCGAGTAATAGTTTTTTGTCTATAACTTTCGATTTGTATTGGAACACTACATAAAATGGATGTATAAAATACAACTTTATTATAGTAACTTCAAAAGATTCTGCAAATTTAATCGTTTTTGTACCTAACCCTCTTTTTTAATTCATTGCACAAATGACCTAAATGACCTAAATAAAAAGTTTTCTCCTGGAATTTTTGTTCTGATGTCTATGACACCCATAGTCAAAGTATCGATGTAACATAGAAGGTGGTTGCAAAACAAGAAATTGTTGCTTAAGTTTGCTCAAGAGTAACACATAGCCTTGTCACAATTTAATGTAAAATGTTGCACTGAAAAGTTGGTTTAAATATAATTTAATGCCCAGATTGCAAATTTGAATAGTTTGATATCAATTTTAAATTTTATCTTTTATATCGTTTGTTTTTATTTTATCGTTTGATCCTAAGTCAACATTATTTATAACAACATATTATTTGATTATACGCTACTGATAGCATTAACTGAGATTTATTTGTTAGATTCTTTTTATAATTTAAAAAAATATATTCGGCACCATTATTATCGGGAAAATTGTGTATCTCTTTATCCGTATTGCCGAAATTTGCGAAAGCTGAGAAAAATTCTCAGAACCTTAACATGTTTTAAGCAAATTGCGCTGATTTTTACAAAAAAATCAAGACAAACTACATTGAGGCCATTTTTTTAGGAAATACGTTTGTTGAAGATGTTATTTAAAAATATTTTTCGTATTTTCTAATTTTTCGAAATCTGTTGACGTCACATGCAAAATGCATTGATTCTAATTCTTGATTCGAACATTATTTTTAATTACTGACGTACCGCTTTATAAATTTGCCCTGAACTGGACCGACATCTGTGATTTCAGACACTCCAAATTGTTATTTGAGCATAAAATTACATTTAAAACAAATATTCCCTAAAACATTTTTTATTTAAGGGTAAAAAAAGATAGTTAAATAGATAAATTCTTCGTTTAACGATTTCTTGCGTTTCTACTACCCTGCATATTTTAATTAAAAATGCAGACTGGAGGGGGGATTAAGGGTTTAAAAGCAAACCTTAATATATTTTTTTGCTCGAGAACTTTCTTATTTACTTAATTGATTATTTATGAAGGTATTTTGATAATAGATCATCATACACATCTCTTTTCTTTTTTCGCAACTAATCGTTTTGTTTGATAATATGTAAATAACTGCATTGTAACTGAATATTGATTTTAACAAATTTGATGAGGCCAGGCACATTACGTTATCATACAAATATTTAAATCAAATATTCCCTAAACCATGTTTTATTTAAATGTAAAAAAGATTGATAGTTAAATAGATAAACTCTTCGTTTAACGATTTCTTGCGTTTCGACTATCCTGTATATTTTATTTAAAAATTCGGACTGGGGCGTTTAAAAGCAACCCTTAATATATTTTTTCTCTAGAAGTTTCTTATTTACTTAATTATTCAATATTTATGAAGGTGTTTTGATAATAGATCATCATACACATCTCTTTTCTATTCGCAACTAATCGTTTTGTTTGATAATATGTAAATAACTGCATTGTAACTGAATATTGATTTTTTAACATTTGCAGTGGCCAGGCACATTACTTTATCATACAAATATTTAAATCAAATATTACCTAAACCATGTTTTATTTAAATGTAAAAAAGATTGCTACTTAAATAGATAAACTCTTCGTTTAACGATTTCTTGGGTTTCGACTAACCTGTATATTTTGATTAAAAATTCGGACTGGGCTTTTATAAGCAACCCTTAATATTTTTTTTTTCTCGAGAACTTTCTTATTTATATAATTATTGAATATTTATGAAGGTATTTTGATAATAGATCATCATACACGTCTCTTTTCTATTGGCAACTAATCATTTTGTTTGATGAATTTGTAAATAACTGAAAAAATCTGTTACTTTATCATACAATAGATAAAATTAACAGTTTAGCTGCATGAGATTCTATTTGATGGATATCGATTCTGTCTGCATTAAAATAACACAAGTTAGTACGGATTTGACAGATAATTTGACAATATTGACAGTAGGTATTGTCAAAAAATCAACGTTTGATAAATCCTAGCTAACTATGTAGTTTTAATGCAGACACGATTTCGATCAAAAAGTATTTGCTCATACAGCTAAACTATTAATTTTACCAAAAAATGTCATTGACATTAATTACACCAAATGTCGTCTACTTTAATTTATTATTTAACTATTTTGACGAAATTCCAAATCGCAGCTCATTTGCAAAATCTTTGAAAAATGCTTAGAGGAAACATCTATTTCGTTTGGACCCTTTTGAAGCAAAAGCTTTTTAGCTCTAAGTTTGGTCATAAAACTTCTAAATATGAACTTTCGTCCCGATACTTTTAGTAGTTTCTCCGGAATCGTTGCTACAAAAATCGAGCACACACACTGATATACATATACACACCCATATACACACCAATGATTAGGGGACCCAAAAAGACCCATTTCCACTAAAATCTCATTTTTTTTTCGGCACGATTACTATACTTTATCATACTGCGTATGATAAAGTAACAAAATGGATTAATGGGAAATTACTCACCTATGCAGAACAAATGAAATTGCTCCTATGAAGACATAATGCTTAAAGCAAATACAAGGAAATGAAATTCATAATCAAAACAACCCATCATAAACAAACACTCTAGCTGATCAGGAACGTTTATTTGACGTAGCATGTAACAAGCGGTTTCTTTGTTTATTTGTCAGTTGTTTTTAGTCCTCCTGTTTCTACGTAAAGTAAAAACACAAAAAATTATTCGACGAATGATTGATTAATAACCAAGATTGCATGCTTACAGTACACCGAACACTTACTTATTTATAAAAGATACCGGGGTAGACAGGTTGCGATATTATAAATGCCGGCAATCTAAAAATACAATACCGCGCTTGTTACAAAACTCTATAAAAATAAAAATAATGCGGTGCTCTGCGGATGCTCTTAACCTTGCCCACCGAGACCGATAAATCTCCGAAACTGCAACCGTAAATCTTCCAACCAGTCTTCCAACATTTGATACTTCCTAGTCTGCCTTCACACCAGACCAGACCCGCCATGTAAATTCACTGGCTGCAACAGGAAAACACCATCGCTACTATACTAGTAAACAATAAACACAGAACCGCTTCGGCTTAGGTTAACTTAGCTTTAACTTTACCAGTGGAAACTAAATCCGACCTATACCAGAGCTACTCGCTCACGTCGAGTTATTTACTTAGGAGGAAATTCACTTTGTATGCTCATAAGACGGGAAGTCGATATGTTTTTTTAGGGTCTGCCAGATGAGGATCTAATCGTGTAATATCAAAACTTCCGTTGTTTTCGCGAAACGCTGAGAATAGATGCGTGAACATAATTATTAATTGCATACGGAAGGGTTGCTGATTACCGATTGACGATGGATATTGTGAGTTTCAGAAGTGGGATACAAATTCCTTCTGCGAAATAATGCGTTAAGGTTTGTTTATAATACAATCTGTAAAGTAAGGCAAGGTAATAAATATCGTAATTCCGCGTATGTGAGATGTTTAAGAAATATTTATATACCAATTTTATTAAGCTCAAGAATTTGGTCACTGGTTAATATTTTTATAAGCAAACTTGTCACCTACTAATGCAAGAAATTTCGACATAAATTATTTACAGATAATGTATTGCGACATTACTCTAAAGAAGCACACTTGAATTGTAATTTACAGAGGTGAATATTGCAAAATTACTGGAATTTTAGTGTAATTTTACAGGAATATTTCAGAATCAGACAAGTTGTAAAAAATCGGATGTGGCCAGGCATATGACTTTATCATACAATATATAAAATTAATAGTTTAGCTGCATGAGAATCTATTTGATTGAGATCAGTCGTGTCTGCAGTAAATTAAACGAGTTAGCCAGGATTTGACAGATAAATAATTAAATAAATAAATAATTCCTTCATTAACATTAAATAATATTAAATGCAACAAACTAACATTTATATTTAGAGACACAGTTGTACCGATAATATAACAATAATTCGAGAACTTATCAAAACAAAAACAAACAAAAAAATACTCTAGAGTCTAGTTACACGTAATTGAAGCAAATCCAACTCAACAAAACATCGCACATGCCCATAAAAAATAAAAATTAAAACAGCCTCCGATGTGCGCTCGATGCCTAAAGTCCCCCCTGCTGAGCAAACAGACAACACTTCACCTTTATAATCACAAGCCCTGATGAAACTGAAGATAAGCAGCGAAACGTCGGCAATGTCTTAAATAAAAAACCAAAGAACCGAAGACTGAACAAGCATTTTATTTTATTTACTTGTGAATCTCAGTAAAATGTTTTATATTTACTGTATAAATATTATGAGGAAGAACTTTTTTATTTAGTTATTTTTAATTTAATTATTTTATAATAACTTCTCTCACTGTTGAAATGTACGTATATAAAACAGCAAATCTATACTTCTATTAGATTCATGCAGAACTCAGATATTTTTCAAATGTTTCTCCTGTAATATTTACCTACTTTTTAGGGTTGCTATTGTAGCAAACCAGCGATATGATAGATAAAAGCCATGAGAAGTCATGGAAAAATAGTACTAGAAAATTGAAATCATTAGTAATGGAAACAATAATTGATAGGGTATTTTAGGAACGTGGAGAAATAATGGTTCTAAGACACTAACTGAGAAAGCTTCATAATTTGAGGCAACCAATAAATATCGACCAGACATGAAATGGTCTGAGCACACTAAAACCCAGTTGAATAGCCATTATGTATCTAGAATATTAAAAATATTAAATAATCATTCACAGGACAATTTATGTTTTTCTAATTAAATCTCAGATCTTCAGTTTTTTGAAAATTATTGATATCGCCTGAAGTAATTCGATACCCTGTTTTTTTTTTAAATCAGTCGAAAGCTGTTTTATCGTTGGCCAGATATATCCCGCAGAAGACCACAGAAGTTCAACGTGTTTTATTAAAATTTCTACACAGTTCCAGGTCAAAGTATTTAAAAAAATTACTTTCCACATAAAATAACATGTTATAACATTGCTCTAGTAACATACACTCTTTCCACTTGGTCACTATCGTCGATGAATCAGAATTCTTTGACGTTTTTTTTGCAAATTTTCTTGTTTGTTCTTTTATTTTTGTGTTTAGGCCCAAATTTTAGACATTCTTTTCTATTTGACATGTGTTTTCAAGACAACTTGGTTTCAAGTATAATACACATTTTGGCGTTAGTATTTATTTGCAATGGAACTTACTATTGTACTATTGCCTTACTATTGTAGTACTATTACAAATATGTTAAAACTTTTATTTCGACAATTCAATTTAAAACATTGATCTGTATAAATTAATATAGAGATCATTATTTCTAGTTTTGTAAATGTGTTCCATTGCATATTCATTTGGAAAATTGGGAATTTAATAATATTACAAATAGTAACTGTACATAATTCTGATCTAATATTTAACTATAAGCAACTGTAACCGTCACTCTACCAACAACGAACGGTGGATAATGGTTTGCTGTTTACGATGCATATCAACCTACCAAATTTGCAATTACCGGAAATACATAATCCCTCCATCGCATACAACTTCATAATAGAGCGAATTTCTGTATTTTATTACCACCAGAAGTACAATTTGCTGTATTGAATTATAATGTGGGTAATCACGGATTCCGGATAATTGTCAGCGAGATAGATGTTTTAGCTGGAAATTCACGCAAATACTGTAATTCTCTGATAATGTGGCAATAAAACCACTACCTGTATCAAAAAGAAGTCTCTGTTTAAATTTACTCAAATAAATATGTTGAAAAAGGAAGATTGATACTAGACTAACCGATCACACTCCTGTACTAAAAATGCAAATGAAAAAACCGACAAATATAACAAACCGCTGTAATTCAGTCCGAGTTTTTTAGGTACCTGGTTCTACTATTAAACGAATAAAACCTTCTTACCAAAATATACATGTCCATCGTCACATTGGGAAATCTTTGAAGATCGTACCTAATAGTCTCTCATCGGTATAGTAACCGAAAGCCATAAAACATAATGTAAATAATTCTGTCTTCAAGTGCCATTATCCTCAGTACTTTACGTGGGAGGATCAGTTGTAACCAGAACAGTAAAAACTTAATTGCATTGGCACTGGAAAAACACGACCTCTCAAAAGACCCTACTCAATTTAAACTAAAACAAACGACTGTTGTAAAAAAATACCGAGCTCTAACTGTATATACGCAAGTTCGCATTTCGCTTCCAAATTTATCTTACAATCCTTTCGCATATTTTAGTGGACGTATTTTAAACAAATATCCAAATTTTGCGTGTTTCTAAAGTGATATACGTATTGTGTACTGGTGTCCGTATTAAAGTTGCCATTTTAGACAATATACGAGCTCATCTGTTCGAAGATGTAATTTTAATTAGTACCGTAAAACTAACGGTTTTATTTTTTGTTTAGTTACCGAGCATAGAGACTATTTATACCGTGATTATGTCTCATATAGAGCGGAGAAACTTCTAAAAATATACTTATAGTTTGTGTTGTTGTAATATTTTAGGGACTGTTTTAAGTCCAGTAGATATTTTGGTTGTCCATTTCTCATCTCTCTCTTTGAATATTAGTTTTAGTATTTATTGCGACGATTTACCGATTTATATCAAAATTAAAATTTTACGGTTGCACTTCTATAATTGCTATCGTAAAATTTGGTGTCCGGAGCTTTCGGTATTAAGTTGTAAATTTTCGAGAAATTGGTTGCGAGCTTTCGAATTATTTAGTACCCGTGGCATTGCCAAATTTTCAACCAAGCTAAACGATTTGTAGTATATTTTAGTGGTTTTAACGTTTATATATTTAGAACGACATTCAATCTCATGTTGTGTAGTATATTACAATTTTAATAAGCGACATAAGTAAGTTTGGAAGCTATTTTGAGATATCTGACGTCTCGGTTTTGGTGTTTATTTATTATGAATCTAACTGTGTAAAGATACAGAAAATAAATGAGGATAATTAGGATATAAGAATTAAGAAAGAACTAATTGTGTATGTTTCTGAAAGACGGAATAAAATTTATGATTTTCTAGATCTGAAATTATGTAGTATTTCCTTGTCGAAAGTATTGTATAAACATATTTTTGAGCAGGACCTTGTGTTCCAAATTTATACTATTTTACTGCCTATAATCAGATTATGTAAGTTTTGAAATTTTCCAGCCCGGAAATCAACACATATGTGCTAATACAGTAGAAAAGTGGAATTCGCCACTTTGCCAAATTCGTCAACTTTTATGTTTATTTTTAGTCTTGCTATTTATTTGAAATACCTTATTGCCATTAGCGACATTGTTGTAGATATTGTAAACATATCTGTTCTACCTTAAAATTATCGTTCATTACGTTTGTAAAACTCAAATAACGATAACAATTTCCCTGAAATAAAACATTTTGATTTGTTCACGTCGATTTTGAGACACACTATATACTTGACACTGTATTGACAATCATTATTGGAAAGCAACTATCGATATTATTTTCTATTTTACTAATTTTATTTTAATTATATAGCTATTTAACTGTTCTAAAAATAAAATAATAAGTAATAATAAAATAATCTTAATATTATTATTATAACATGTTAAAAAGGGCAGAATAACTCATATAAAAATCTAAAACACACATTATTGTTTTAACTACTAGTTATCTTTGTATGTATTATTTTATTTTAGTTTACAAACCTATTTGCGGAGCAAACATGCAAACCTAGTTAAATCCACTTTTCGCAGTTTGTCACAAATCCCTAGAAGGTTTTTACTGTTTGTTATTTGTTATTTTGATTTGAATTCAACAGTTTTTGCTCGGCATATGTTATAGGAACTTTTTATGATAATTTAACGGACTCAAACTTAAATATACGCCGCAAAAAGTGTTAAAAATAGCATAATATAAAGGCCATTTTAATCCTTTCATTATTAATCTAACTTTTGATTTTCTTGAAAAAATATATAAAAAACTTTCCTGCACGAAGATGGTCACAAGGACGTACTACTGGTTTTATTAAAGATAGCGCTAATGTAGTGAAAGCAAGGTTTTTCCTTATATTGAAAGCCCATATTTCTGTACAATTTTGAATTCTTATATCCTACAATATATCCCTACAAACATAATTTAAAGACACAAGGTAAATCTCCACTATTAGAAATTTATTTCAATTTTAATTGCAATTTATAGGACAATTATAGTTTGCATACATGTTCACTACTATATTATAATAGTTTCTTGAGAATCGCCTTGTATAAGGTTACATTTTTTTTATATTGAGTCAAAATCTACTGTACTGTAAATAATTGCATTGGTATATAGATTGTATCAAACGTTGGTACATTTCGATATGAGGACCATTAAAAAAAATCAGCAAAAGGCGTTATTTTCTATGAAATATAAAGATACCTATTACATGTGTTTTGTTCCAGTATTGCGTTTAACCTTTTTGTAACCTTGTTTTAGGGTTGATATTGTGTGATAAAATTAGCTATCTCAAAAAGTGGTGGATTTAACGGGTTTTGCATGTCTTCTCCTCATTTGCAGTTCAGTCTTTTAACTCAACTTTGTTTGCTATTTTTTATGTACTTCATAAAAACGATTTTCTCTGCTTCTTTTGATAAAAACATCTGACGTGGCCAGGAACATGACTTTATCATACAATATATAAAATTAGTAGTTTAGCTGCATAAGATTCTATTTGATCGAGATCGATCGTGTCTGCATTAAAATAAAACAAGTAGCCAGGATTTGCAGATATTTTGATTGATAATATTGACAGTACGTATTGTCAAAAAGCCAGCGTTTGACACTACCTACTGTCAGAATGCAAATAATTGTCGAAATCCTGGCTAACTAATTTTAATGCAGAGGCGGTCTCGATAAATAAGAATTTGCTCATACAGCTAAACTATTAATTTTATCAAAAAATGTCATAGATATAAATGATACGGAATTTCCTCTACTTTAATTTATTATTTAAGTATTTTGACGAAATTACAGAAATGGCAGCTCATTTACAAAATCCTTGAAAAATTCGTAGAGGAAACATCCAGTTCCTTTGGTCCCTTTTGAACCAAAAGCTTTTCAGCTCTAAGTTTGGTTATAAAGCTTCTAAATATGAATTTTCGTCCCGATATCTTTAGTAGTTTTTCGTAATCGTCGCTACAAAAATCGGGTACACACACACACATACACACAGACATACACACAGACATTCACACACACACACACACACACATACAGAAGTTAGACATATTTCCGCTAAAATCTCAATTTTATTTTCGGCACGATTACAATACTGTATCAAAGTGCGTATGATAAAGTAAAAGAATTCAACTTCGCCAATGACTTAATGGCAAGGATTGATTGCACCGGACCACTGTCACTTTTGATAACTTGGAAGATAAATTGATTGAACTGTACGTAGATAGAGCAACTTTTTAAATTATTTTATGGATTTTTTATCTGTCTATTAAATATACTAATGTTACCTTACATATGTATGGTTTTCTGAACAAAAAATTTCCAGAAAACTGTACAAGAAACATACGGTTAGCCAATAATTAATTTGCAAACTATTATATTGTAAGCGCCTCCGCCAATAATTCCACCGTTGTTATAACAACTGTAAGTAAAATAGCTCCTATATTTATTTCCTCAACCTATATATTAATCAAAGATTCTGAAATATAAAATCAATACCAATATTTTTTTATAAACTAATATTTACTGGTACAAACGCTGAAATTCAGATTTCGTCAGAAATTATTCATCGTAATTTTTCGGCCTTTCCACATTCCTAAAAACATAACCTAAAAATACTGCGATCTGTCACCAACTTCGAAAAACCTGTCTTCACCACTTCAAATGTTTCATCCATTTCATCCTTTCGCTATAAAAAATCAACAATTCATAACAAGATAAAAGGAATATCTCTGCGATGAGTAACAAGAAATTTACAAGCCGCTTCGGAATTTCCGCCCAATTAAATCTGAAAATTGACTTTTTTTTCTGGACGCGATCTATCTCGATTGGATGCGAAACGGGAGCCATGGCACGGTACTGCAAATAACATATGTTGACAAATGGAACAGATCAAAGAAGCCTCTCCAACGCGCTAAAACTCTTGAATTGATTGCCGTCATAATTCAGCGAACTCGTTCGCTCTAATGTTGATTCATTTGCTACAGTTTTCTGTATAATAAATTTCGGATTTGTATTGATTCATTTGATGATATTGGTGTGTATTTCGCAACTTTGTACGACATAAGATTTGTTACTTTTTGGAGTTTACTAGCTAGTTGGGTATGTTTTCCAATATTATGCCTCTGCTATTACTAATGACAATACTCTGTAGCCGAAATACTTATTCAACTGTAATGGTTGTATGGTCTTATTCTCGATTTTTTTAAATATAGGATCATATAATGTTTCCGCTATCATTAGGATAATTAAAGGACTTTACCCAAATCAGTAGGTGAAATATGTGGCTGCCATTTAAAAAATGAGTTCCAGAATATCTTCAAATAACAAACCGTATCACAGTGATTCATTTGCAACATTTATTTTTTTGAGAGGGTTGAAAAATAAAGTATAATTATAAATTCTGAAACTTTGCAAACTTTGCAAAAGTATTTTTTTTAAATCATTTGATAATCGGGTGGTTTTGGAGAGGGTTGATAAAAAATTATGCTTCTTGGATATTGCAGTGGATCAGAGATAAGTAGTAAAGAAGGTCATAAATAAGTAACTTATAATGAACATTTTATATACAAATATGAAGTCACAAAGTAATGTTTTTATATATGTATATATGAACATGATCTCCAACAAAAATTTATGAAACTTTATGATTATAATACTATATTATCCCATTTAACATACTAAAAATGAGGTTAAAAATCAATTAGCACTGTGTTGTTTTTTGTTGTGAATATGACAATATTATACCTATCTGCAATCACAAAAAAAAAATTTGAAAATCCATTGGCAATAGCGAATCGCCTAGAACAAGTTAGCTGGACAAAAATATTTTATAGTTTTCATTGATTATTTAGTGCTTATAGTAAATATTTACTCAATAATATCAAAAACAACAAAATATCCTTGACATTAAACAAAAAATATAAAGATGAAATGCTTGAGGTATATACATAATTTATAATCAATTTGAAATAAAACATTGTTTTCGAAAAGAAAACTCATTAGCTTTAATTTTATTCGATGCGGTCCATCTTTCAGCAAATATGGACGAAACACTCGAAATATTTTACTGAATGGCGCTTCAGTGAATCATTCTTTATATCCGCAAAATTAAACTTGTGACTGATATAATCCATTAGACGACCATTTTGTTCTTTTTTCCTATGTCTCCGCCATTCTTAAAAAATCTACCGTTTTGATATCGAGAAGAAATGTCCGAAAAAAAAAAAACAAAGTGCGAAAACTGTGGCAAAATGTACTATTCAAATTTATGTCATTTAAAAGATAAATGTTTAAACTATATTATATGAAAAATATATATTGAATAAACGTGGATACAAAAAGTTGTATTTACCGTAATTAAAATTAGCATGTATTTTCGATCATCTTTTTCAACATAATTATTACACCACATATATTATGTATTATTTAAACCTAATTTGAAATGAAATAAGAAAGTACTTACCTCTAAAGTGGAATGTTTTTCACACTTATTACCTAAAATTATCACCTTGGGGGGTTTGTTTACAACATGTGACAATTATTTCACATTCAGATTCTAAAACAGATTCTTAGAAATGACTTTTGTCGACCTAGTTTATTGTAGCCGATTCACTGTGCGTCCCCGAGATATTATTATTTACTTTATTTTACCATACTTTATGCGCTCGCTGTTACATTATTTGTGTGAAATGATTATTTACTCAAGTTTATAAGTTTGTTTGTTGAACTTTTTTTGGTTTTTGTTGTACTCGTATTTAATTCCCGGATATGACATATTTGAAACACTACGTTTTATTTTAATGATAGTTTGCCAGACTGTGACTTTAAAAATATTCTACTTCAACAAAAAGAGGCGTCTTATTGGCCCACATATTTGGCACATATAATTGGCATTAACTGTTTTTAAATAAAAGACTATTTCCATCGATCGCTTATTTATGAGTACGTTTACTGAATAGAAAATCATTTATTAAAAGGCTCTATAAATGTAAGATTTCTATTAATGCATGATGTGTTATAGCCAATCAAACGACTCCATTATAGCCAATCGAATTTACGTAAAATAAAACAATCGAATCAAAACATTCCGTTATCCAGGCACACAGTCCAGAACTGTCAGAGTTAAATTACATAAATGGTCATATAGGTACCCTCAAACGAATAAAATCTATGTAGACGCCGCCGGAAGAGGACATTCGACGAAAAAATTTTGTAACCAACTCGAATATGAAACACCCATTAAGGATCTTGACAATTAACGCACTCGCTAATCGCCCGTGCGTTAAACAGTCTCGATCATACTTCTCTCTTTTTAATATACTTGTTGATTAAATAACTATTTAGTTACTTAGAATCAAAGTAGTAATTACAATAGCAAAGGAAAATTAAATTGCTTGGCTTTTATGATTTCTTTTTAACAAATTAAAAAGAAATTGTATTGATACGTTGATAATTATTTATTTAAATTCGACGAATAATATACATACACATAGCTACGGATTCAATAAAATAAAATTATAACGACACGAACTCTTTAGTGCATTTAACTTAAACACAAACCAGTTTCGAAATTATTCTACGAGCAAATTAATCTCCGTCATTTTCTCTCTCCCTCTCGTTCACTTACTCTCTCTAATATGCATTATTTTCACGAAAAAATACGCACGCGACTTCCGCGGCTTTTAGAGATATATTCGGATCGGCTCGGCGCGGCGCTCCTAAGTTCAGCTGCCAACTTGGCAATAAAATCGACAACGGCAGGCAGTTGGCCGGCATCGCTACCCGACTGGAAAACAATAGGGAGCGATGGCGGCGCCCCCACACGGACGAATAGCTAAACCGGATCTGCCCTAATGATTCGCACTTCCTGCCTTCCGATTCCCGGTATTGTTTGTTCCGTACTCGAACCGCGAAAAATATTATGTACCAACTCGCTTGATGACGTCTTTCGGTCAATTTTATTGATCTTTGATTTGGGTGATATTGCGAAAAACAAATGAGTGGCGTGAATAACGACCGTTTGGGATTTAAATATTGTTTGATGACTTGTTGATCGATTTGGTCGATTGATGTCGTTTTGTGTTTTATGGGTCATTATTGCTGAGCGATTATTGCCGACTGTTATTGTCGAAGTTTTGTTTCTAGCACAGGAACACGACATAAAAATTAAATTTGTCCTCGTTGCATCTGGAAGTAATAAATGCATGCAATCAAAACTGCTAAAAGCCACGCTTACAAAACATAATGCACGCGTAAATTTTGTTGAGACTTGAAAAGACTTAAAAATAATCCAGTACTGAAATGACTGGAAAGTGTGCACATCTTCTAATAATTCAGATATCGGAATTAATAAAATAGCAATATATGTGTCCAAGAAAGAAGAACCTCCAAGTGTTAATAAAAAGAAAACCTATAACTTTTGCGTGTAGATGTCAAACTGAAACCATACTACCACTTTCGTAGCATCTCAATCTGACGCCAGAAATTGTCAACTTTGTGTAGTTTGAGATAATAATTACCGAAAACTAGCGTCAATTAATAATTTCTGTCTTCAAATTTTGCCGAAATGGTATAACTCGAGATAGTCATTTCTTCGACATTTTTGGTTGTTGGCCAATGTCTTCGCTTCTTGCTTCTTGCTTCTTTGACAAATTGGCGATTAGAAATCTAATTAGAAATAATTTGATATGCTAATTTTTTAAAATGAATAAGTCAAAACAAAGTAAAATAAACGCAATTTTATTTTCATTTCTAAAATTTAATTTATAAAATATTGACAGCAACCCCTAAATATTAATTTAAAATTTTAAAAAGCGTATTTTAGGATTAGGTAATAATTTTTCCGATAATTAGAACCTTTTCAAACGGTGCGAAAAAGAATATATGGATTTGGTTGCTGCATTACAGCAGTATTAGAGCTGCACAACTAACATCGCCTATAGACCCTATAGTACATATATATATTTTATTTAATTTTAGTGATTTTTGTTCATATAAATTACATGCTGATAATTTTGATTTAAAAAAATCACTAAAGCTTAAGTGGTAAAATTCTCCATTTTCATACTTTTCCCACTTTTTAACATATAGTCACATTAGCTTAGTGCAAACAAAAAACTTTCAAAGATTTTCAGATGCCTAAAATCTCAAAATCTATTTTTGTCTGTAGGGCGGTTTCTCTGTCCCAGGTCACAGACATATGGAGAATATCTGAAATTGTTTTCCAAACATTGACAATTGATGTGGCAAAAAATAGTTACAGTCGACAAACGATTACAAAATGTTCGTGAACAAATTTCGGCTATTTTTTATTTCTTTGTAATATTAGTTATACTAATATGAAATGGTCATCTAGTTTCGTTGTGATTCTGGATTTGCAACAGTTAATATAGGTATAATAACATATAATAATATAGGTATAATAACACAGGGGAGCACTGATTGTGTAGAGAGGAGATTAAGAGCCCTTTTAGGGTACGTGTTCCAATTTCAAACAGAATATCAGATATTCCTGATTAAAAATCAAAAAGAATAAAAAATAAGAAACTTACTTTGACAATTTTTACTTGATCGTCGAAAAAAGATTTAAGATTTTAGCGGAAATATGTCGTATTGGGTCCCCTGAACATTTTCGACCAAGGTAAAAAAAATTTCTGTGTGTGTGTGTATCTATGTATGTATGTTTGTGTGTTTCTGGAGAAACTACCCAAGGTATCGGGACGAGAGTTCATATTTAGTACTTTCATGACTAAACTTAGAGCAGAAAAGCTTTTGGCGCAAAAGGGTCCAAAAGAACTGGATGTTTACTCATTTTTCAAGGATTTTGCCAATGAGGCGCCATTTCTGAAACTTCGTCAAAATAGTTAAATAATAAACTAAAGTAGTCGAAATTCTGAATAATTGATGTGTATGACATTTTTTGGTAAAATTAATAGTTTAGCTGCATGAACAATTTCTATTTGATCGAGATCGGTCGTGTCTGCATTAATATTCAACTAGTTAGCCAGGATTTGACAGATATTGTTATTCTAATGACAGTAAGTAGTGTAAAACGCTGATGGTTTTGACAACACATGCTGTCAATAGTATCAAAATATCTGTAAAATCCTGGCTAACTAGGATGCAGACACGACCGATCTCGATCAAAATGCTCCTTACTAGAGCACTTTGTTATCATATTTTATGTTAAGTGACGGTACAATGCCTGATCTTTAATATATTTTTTAATAATTTTTGGTCCTGGAATTGTTTTGGAAATTTTAATAAAATACGTTGTACTTGTGTGGTCATCCATCTGCGGGGTATATCTGGCCAATAAGCGGTATTGGCCAGATATACACAAACCGATTTTTGAAAAAAAACAGTTTTCAGAGTTTTTCAGACCTGAAAAAAGTTTTGTTCAAAAGGGTCCAAAGAAACTGGAGAGTTACTCTTAGCATGTTTCAACGATGTTGCGCAATGAGTCGCCATTTTTTGAATTTTGTAAAAATTAAATCTAGCATTAAATCTAGTTAGCCAGGATTTGACAGATATATGGATACTACTGACACAATTGTCACAACATCAGCGTTTGCGTTGGGAAACACTTCTAAATAGTATGATAATGTTATGTGCCTCAGTGGGCAACATCAGATTTTTGTAAGCAAATTAACCCAATTTTCTAGATACTTCAAGGGGTTCTGAAAGTAAACATAAGACCCTTTTAATTTTTTAGTCCTTAAAAGTTTCCAGAGGATGCATTACCTAGTGTAAAATGAAGCATCATAGCCATCATGGGCAACTTTAATATTACATATTTACAGTTACATTGCCATCTTAAATACTTATACTATTAAAGGCAATTAAAGCATCTTTCAGAATCTAAAAGAAAACTAGAGTGTTACCAAGTAAAAACAATTAAAACAATTAAAGATTGGGTATAATTTATATAAGCGTGTGTATTCTGATAAAATATACTTGTCATGCATTAGTATGTCAATACATTAGTTAAGCATGTATGTGGGGTGAATCTGTCAACCGGTACCACGTTTATCTCATGAATTAGAACCAATAGAGGGAAATAACTTAAATTTATTAATCAGGATATATGATTTGTTTTACCAACAGGTAAGAATAAAGGACATGCCATAGATGCCAGTGTCTCCTAGTTTTTGTAAACATCCATATAACTATGCCAGGATTTTGGATTAATCCTGCGGTATAGCATTTGTTCGTATAGCATTCGTTGTCGTAGAAAAAGAACAGGCAGAACAAATCATGATGACCTAGATATTTAGCAAGAATGACCTTTGGTAGAGAGCCAAGTACGACATGGAGATCAAAGATATTTTGTTTTAACAATATTTACATAAAAAAGCTGACACAATCGTTTTATTGCAACTTTAACCATTGTGCCATAAATCCAGACATCGAGATTTGAGTTTTTGATGTTTTTGCGTTGACAACAACACGTGCGTAAATGTCAAATCTTACAAGAAAACATCGTGCCAAGAGAGATATCAAACTGACTGGAATATTTATATAAAATTAAACCAATTTATTTATGTTTTGTATGCTTTTTAGATTATGGTCTATTTTTTGGTAATTGAATCCAGTTTTCATTTGATTTGTTTACGTTTTGGTTTTTATTGAAAAAGCTGTTTGTTCTGTTATCGGCCATTGTGGAAAGGAACCTGAAAGTTTAACCAAACGAATGATTCTATCAGCGCCAAACAGAAGAAAACAACTTCACATTTAATATCTCTTCCAAAAATTTCCGGCGTCTATAATAACTATAGCATACCGAACTGGACACTTTGAATTATGAGTCTCATATTGTTAGAGGTATGCAATAATAGACCATGGGCACGTGTCAGCTAAATATACCTGTGGATGAGTCCTTTGCTAGAGTCGGTTGATTTTCTCTCGTGTATATTATACCGATATTTACGAAAAACAGAACTATTCGCCGCGCTAATAGACCTATACCACACCTATTCGTCGTACCTATTTTCAGCATTTCGGCGTCCTTCGTTTTCTTTGCAATTTAAACTTAAACTCGATTGCTCTACGACTATTTGTAAACTGTGAAGGGGATCGCTGGAAGCTGATTAATAACTTCGATCACTCAACGCGAGGTAATTTGTCGACAAATTTATTTTGCGAGGTGAGAGAAACTGAAACATCGGTAGAAGTACGTAGATTTTCAGCGGATTATAAAAAGAGTTGTTGACAATTTGTAGCGGTTGTTACAGAAAGATTTTCGTTTACATATACTTTTTTATAATCATAAACTGTCAAGTGACAGTAGTGGTGATAAATAAAAATTTAGAGCTATTATTGGTTGAAAGTTACAATTTGGTGTACAGTCATTTCATGAGAGAGAACCCTCTATGGATAAAAGTCATAGATTTTGATCTTAAACTTTTTGTCTGCCATTGCGTAAGATACCGTCATCATAATATATTATGCTTATTATGCTAGGGATTATCTCTCTTTGGACAAAATGCATCTATAATTGGTTATTATTTATGAGCCGTAGATAAATAATTATATAATCTACAAAAATGTCTCCTTTTAGTTGAAGCAGTTTAGAAAACTTTTCCTTAAATTTGTAAATTCAAAATATTTCATCAAATACATCTTAAAACTACATAACTTTTAGTAGTAGTACCACATAAACATGATTGATATACATTTTGTAGTTGCTGATCATAATGCAAGGTAAAAATAAATGAGAGTAAAATCTTGCATTATTAATTCATACAGGGTGTTTGGTACTTAGATGTAGACTTGAATGGTGGTAGAATACACAGAGAAAACATAATTTGTAATACATAACACAATTTGTAATAACATAATTTGTTAATTTTAAGACACATAAACACATACTTGTAATAAAAATATTTCAGTGATTGTGCTATTGTAGCATCAATCTACCTGCCATAGAAATGTCCAAAAGCTCGAATATTGGTGGAAAAAGACTAACTTAAAGTAAGACAACCGCTCAATGCAACGATTTTCTACAATGAACGATATATATTCTTCCGTTACTGTGGATTTACAAAGGTTGCTTTGAATTGAAGAATGTTTCGTTGTGTGATCATTTAAAACATTTATAGCCAAGAACTTTCTGTGCAAAGTGGTATCAAAGTAAACCTTAAATTTTGTTCTTTTAGCTGTCTTGAATCTTTGTTCAATTTTCACATTGCCTACATAGGTAGTTTACCAAAGATGCCTTTGGTTAGATTTTTTTCATTTTTCAAGATAAAGAAGTTACCAACAAGAATCGAATAAAATCTGGTTAACTTTGTTGTAGCTGATGGGCTAACAAACACAATGTAATCGGCTTAACAAAAATCCGGCCATAGCCCCGTTTTCCAAGGTGGGTATTTTTAACTTTTGACAAGTGTTTGCTCACATGTTAAAAATTGTTGAAAGTAAGATAGCAAGGAAAGACATTTTCCAACACATTACAATAACTACCTATTTGGATATACTAAATTCAGAACTGGTGTCGAATAAATTCTAACATGTCACTCTTTAAAGATATTTAATTAAAGATAAAAATTAAAGAAACTATTCTTCAGTTTCAGTTATTTAAGCTGGGACGTTTAAATAAATATCCTCATTATACTGGGTCTATTAGAATAAATAAATCAATATAAGTCAATTATAATTGAAAATACGGCAGCACCAAGAAAATAATTTATACAAAAGTTGAAACGCTGCGAAAGTTGAAACGGTTGGACAAACAATGAAAGTGGTACAACGCAAATTATGTTTTTTTTAATTTAACTCACTGAAGAGAGTGAATGAGGATATTAGAATATGAAAAATTAGAACCAGGATAGGAAAAAGAATGTGTGAAACATCACTGGCTATATGCCTTTTAAAACCAACTAAGTTTAGTTTTTGTTCATTTAACGCT
The DNA here is from genome assembly GCA_964023965.1 of Melinopterus prodromus. Lineage (NCBI taxonomy): Eukaryota > Metazoa > Arthropoda > Insecta > Coleoptera > Scarabaeidae > Melinopterus > Melinopterus prodromus. The sequence goes on along the minus strand of OZ030390.1, from coordinate 15,176,774 downwards.
ACTACAGCGTTAAATAAACGAAGAATAAACTGAAACATTTGTTTTAAAGGTGCTATTTTATGATACCCCACATGACCTACTTTGCGTGCTGTTAAAGTTTTAGTGCTGTTAAATTCGCTTCAATAAAGTTAAATAATATAAAGTTACAGATACTCATTTGGCTTTCCTGATACCATCAATTGATACCATTAACATCAACTTCCTGTCCAAACCTGAAGTTTGAAGTTGCGAACATCGTTTGTATCCACAAAATCTTCCAACTTCCGTATAAAATATTTTTGCGGTGCAGTGGTAAGATATTTTACCATATTTATTTAAATGGATCGGTTTGATTGTATTTTTCTTTATCTCATGTAATGATGGATCAGATAAAAGAAAAAAATGCTTGGGAATTTTTATTGAAAATGAAAATAACCAAACTTACGAAAAATAAATTGTTTCACGGTACATGGAAAAAATTTACAATTTTATACTAGTGTTATTTTAACGAAATTGAACATTGTTTATTTATGACCTTTCAGTTTGCAGTTATTTCAGCGCGTTGTGCTAGGCGTTCTCAGTCACGGTTGCCAATTTCAAGCTGCAGACATTAGACATTGTTTATTTCAGTGATTCCTATTTTCGAAAGCAGGTAGAACATTTTCAGTTTACTTACAATTTGCTGCCGCCCACTCAAAGTCAGCGTGTTTTGACTTTGCAATCACTCGATACAAATTTCTCTGATTATTTTTTCTAGTATTTATTTATACTGAAAATGTATAAATTATGACTTTGTGAATCTTGCTATTAGTAGTTTTTCTTTATAGCATCGTTACTCCTATTTACATTCCAGTCAAGTATGAACACCAATGGCATTACGCATCATCAGCTTCACCCCTCGTCTGTCCAACTTAAGGGGTTTTCTGCTCTCGAACTGATTGTGTGGTCCCTAGCCGCTCTTGGCCTTTCAACGGTTCAACTATTGAACGGATGTTATAGCAGAGTGGTTCATCGATAGTTCCGGGTCGATTTCCTCCGGGTGGTCCATATCATTCTCTGAGGACACTAACTATAATTGACTTTCAAACCAAACTTACATCGAAATTCAACTTCTATAGTAGTCTCTAATGTCTCAAATAAAAAAAAGGAACACAAAACATGTAGCAGGAAGGGTTTTATGTCACAATGTGTTCTGTAGAATTTCCAGGGACGCAAAAGCCTAATTTACCGGATAAATTACAAAATAAATTACCGTAAATAACGGTAATTTATTAATTTTTAATTACCGTAATTTACTGTTTAAATTACCAATGGTAATTTACCGTCAAGATATATTACCGTTCGTTATACCTATACCGATATTTACATTTATTTCAAAAGTCTGAACAATAATTAACTACTAAAAAAAACTTTTGTATATACCTCTTTATTAGTTATTTGTGTTTTATTACTTTTGTGTCTCGAGTCTCAAACTATGATCACTTTTTCTTTGGGATATTTTTTAACACCGGTATATTTTTATACTCTTTTTCGTTATCATAGCCTGTTTTAGCTCCTAAATTCACCTGCTGAATGATATTATTTGAGAAATACAGCTAAAGAAAAATTTGCGAGAAGGTGGAAATAGGGAGATCGGTTCTGTGTAGCTAATAACGCAAATTATAATTCAAATGCCATTTTCAACATTTAAATATATGTTACGGTGAACCGGATAAAAAAAAATGATTATGTTTGTGAAACCGAGCGTTTTTGTTGTCTTTGTTTTCATTTCAATAACGAATTACTAATATTAAATTAGGAAAAGCATCAGAGATTAGGGGATATCTACAATATAATGACTTTGAAGGTTGTGCAGCTTCGTACCTAATTTACATTTTTTAATTTATCACTTAAGAAAATACAATTTAGATTTTTTAATTACGTGACAATTTAATATTAATTAATATCAATATTAATAAGTAATAATTTTAGTTTTAGCGGTAATTCACCGAAAAAAGAATTAAATATAACCCTAGAGATAGCTATGTACAGTTATGTACAAAATAATAACTTTTATTCACTAATAATTTTTATTAATTGACGAAATTAGACGGGGATCATTAAATATAGTAGAGATGAATATGAGCGGGTATGTTTTTCCCAAAAGGCAGTGGAAACCACGTTAGGTATTTTCTTCATTAGCGTTTTATTGTTCTTAACCACGGTAAATATTTTCGCCCTGTGTTTGAGGGCATATTTACAGTAAACTTAAAGATAAAAAAAATAGTAAGTAATTCATAGAAGTCAGAAATAAATAAATAATAAATAGTCATAATAAATAATTTAATAATAATAAATAGTTTTATTGACATAAGTAGCAATCCTAACTTACAGTAATAGGCTTAACGCCGGCTTAATTTACCATTTTTAATTTTTAATTACCTGGTAATTTAAACCAGTGTAATCTACCATTTTGAATATTTAATTATTCAGTAATTTAAGCCAACGTAATTTACTATCTTTAATTTTAATTAATAATTTTAAATTTAACGGTAATTTAGAAACAAAATTAATTACCGTAATTTAATATCCCTGAAAATCACTAAGTCTGCTGTATGACACATACAACATGCTCACATAGTTCAACATCAGGCTGAGAACAGATACTCTTGATAGGTTGAGGCTAAAACTTCACTACGATCAATGAAACATTCGCCAAAAATTTCTTCACAATGAATCACCGTAATGACAAAATGATTAATACTTCGGACCACGCTCTTCCGAAAACAAATTACCGATCGTTGTCAAAACACCTATAATTCACGCACCTATAAACAGTGAGAGTTGTGCTGCGATCGTATGTATTTTTCGCACTTCACCTTGTCCGATTTCGATTCGTGATTATTTTAGGTTTTTAAATAGAAGATTCTACGATTCGCCGCAAAACAGATAATTCTCGGATCGGGCGCATCTAAACAACCTTGATTCTAGTATTTACCTGTCTGGTGTGTCTTGATTCTCAATCCGGGATACCGTGCCAAGATTACAACGGATATTATTCATGCACTACGCAGCGAATTACGAGCTCCTGTGTTGTATTGAGGGGGAGATTAATTTACTATTGTACGTCTTGCATGCTGACAAAAAGATGGCGCGTTGGGAGATCTGTTGATTTGGATTTGAAAAGAAAATTATTAGTTATTTTGGCGTTTAGGTACTGTTTTCGTATTACGTATTGTTTACGTAACTACATACGTATATTGCGTGTATTTGTATTGCGGTATTTGTCTTGATTCTGTGTCGCAATGAATGCAATAATATGAGTAGGTAATCGGCGTAAAATTAACAGCAAAAATAAAAAATAAATTAGTTGGGAAACAACAGTTATTTTGAGTATTTTTAGCCCAGATTGGAGTACATTACAAATATTAGTTCATATAAGATCTAACTGATGTGCTCTTTGAGTTAATTGTTGAGACGAAATTACAACAAAAATTATTTTGTATTAAAATTTAAATACACTATCTTATAAAGATGTTTATTTTTAATGTGAAGAGTGAAAAATTGTATTTAATGGTCAATGGAAACAATAAATTGAAGTTACTTAACTAATATCTTCGTTCTATGAATTCAAACACACAACCATAAACATGGCCGTCAACGATTTGTGTTCGGAAATTCACTCAACAACATAAAAAAATCTGATGTGGCCAGGTACATGACTTTATCATACAATATATAAAATTAATATTTAGAAAATAAACTGCTTCCGGGTTATGCCGTGTGTCAAGATTTGTGAATGCTGACGTTTCGCGAACCATGTTGCTCGCTTCTTCAAAGCTAATTGAATACTGACGACCTACCAAGAAACTCTCCCTTATATACCTTTATTTACACCTCAGTGCGCACATCTGGAGCTACCGCGACCATGTGCTTTTCCACCTGCCGCGTTAGGATTGATTTCCAGACCCTACTAATGTCAGTACCATCGTCGCGATTGATGTTGTTAGGATGTTTGTAAATTTCGATGGCTTCTCTAATAAGCCTTCGATGATAATTACCAACGCTTGCCAACATCTTCACGTCATCGAAAATCATTATGTGTCCCGACTCGTGGCAGTGTTAAGGAACAGCGGACTGTTGAATCTTGCGTAGCCGGGTGTCTCTGCGGTGCTCCTTGACTCGACAAACGATACTTCGTCCTGTCTGTCCTACCATAGCATAGTTCCACACTCACATGTTATCTTGTATACCCCTTCGTTCTTCAGGAGGGGTGTGATATCCTTTGGGGTAAGAAAAGATCCTTTACCTTTGCTGGTGCTCTGCACCTTACCGTGATACCCGATTTTTTCAGTATTCTACCGATTCTTTCTGATACTGGGGGCCTATTGCGCTGACGATTGGTCTCAAAGGTACGTTATCCTTGTGGATCTTTGGCAAATCGTAGATCCTCGGTGCCCTAGGGGCTTGAACAAAAAGGCTTCTTTGTTCCTGTTCGGGAACCGATAATGATTTAACCAATTCCTTTGCTCGCCTTCCTATCTTATCTGTTGGGTCCTTTGCAATTTTACGGTACGTATTTGGGTCCAATAGATCGTTCATGTTGTAGTCCTCCTTGTTCAATATCACCGTTGCATTCCCTTTGAGCTCTGATAGTACTGTGATATCCTTGTTGTCCTTGATGGTCTTCAGAGAGTGCTTCTCTTCTTTGGTAATATTGGTCTTCGGCGGAGTAGCTTTCCTAGTTACCCTGGAAACCTATTGACGAATGTCCTCTGCTTGTACACCTGGAACTTTGTACAATGCGGCTTCTACTTCCGTAATAATATCCTCCTTAGGTATTCTTATCGGTGCGATAGCAAAGTTCAATCCTTTGCCTAGGACCGACAATTCACCAGTGGAGAGTGGGTGATTAGACATATTTATAACTACTTTATTCACAGTAGTAGATTTGGTCACAACCTTCTTAGCCTCTAACTTAACAAACTTCTTTTGAGATTAAGTTGCTTTGTCAAACTGGAACTCCGCTTTCTCCATGTGGTGGAATCAAGCTTACTCTAATCTTCGGCTGACAATCTATTTGCTAATTTGAGATGAAGTTTTAGCAATTTATCTGTGAGGTCCTGTAATGATCGGTATGTAAAATGTTCCGGCCATTTGAGACAATTGTATGTCGTATGGAAGCATACTAGGTTCCATAATCTAAATCGCATAAATTTCGGAATACATCATCTCCACCGGTGAGTGGTATATGGGCCTGTGAACAGGCAGAACTACATTAATAATAACATTACAGCAGCAACTCAAATATTAAACACACAATCCCATAAATTTATCAAAACTGCGCGGATCGTGCTCTAAAATGCGGCCACAGCAGACGGTCGATTATATTAATCCATCGGCGAAATTGTTTACCGACGGTAAATAACGTGCGAGTGATTAAGGGTCGAGAAATCAGCAATGTGCAATAAAATAACGCCCGTCTAAACAATACCCTAATGAACTGAAAAATCAAAGGCGCGCCATTTCGCGATAAATAATATCAAAGCGTGTTTATTGGACGCTGTTTTTCGGTGGATTTTCATCGTGATCGGGCAATCGCCTCATCATAAACAAATTAAAAATTGTTTATATACGTTCAGTGTAAATATTTTCGGTATATAAACGATTTTTATAATGTTTACAGTTTTAGTGTGTTATAGGTACTGACCGTAATATGCACGCCAAAAATTACATTATACAAACTCGACTATAAAAGTGTGAACTGTGAATTGTATATTATCTATTATATCTGTTTTATAACCGATCTAATTATTTAGATTGAGGATGGAAAATTTATAAATTAATTTTATTCACCTTAAGAGCGCTAGTGGATTAGAGTTTAGGAAATGTTGAATGAACAATTTCCATTACTGGGAATATATAGTAGTTATTAACGTTAATAACTAATAATAATAACGTTAACATAATACAACGTAAGTTTCAATATTTAAAACATACTCGCGATTATATTTAAGATTAGTTTCTATTATAATTAGATTCGTTAATATGAATATAAGTAACTCTACATATGTTTTAACTTTGAATTATGTCATAGCACATAAGTAAAAAATATATTTATCTAAAGTGTGCCGCCTACACTGACATAAATCGTTTGTGCATGAGCTCTCCTTTAAACATTTTATTTCAAACAGTTCCACCATAAAATGTGGTGTACTAGTATAATCAGTCAAAATACAGTTATAATTAATTTACTATTATTTAATTAACAAACATAGTTACGTGATTTATATTCAATATCTCTATACCTACCTACCTACTGCATATCCAACGAAGTTGATTGGGTTCATTATCTAATTCATCGAAAATGTTTCCAATTTGGAAAAGTTTTGTATAGTGAGCGGATTCAGAAAGAATGTATTGGATTAAGTACATTTATTTCGGTTATTATCATTCATTGTTATTTGAAATGGTTGTTTAGAAATAAAAATTGTATTTTAATTCAAAATCACTATTCCAAATCAACTATTTTTTTACTTTATCATACGCAGTATGTGTAAGAGTATTAGCTTGTGCAGTGTAATGCTCTTTTGTACGTCTAATTCTTTGGTGATTACGTATTATTCGGAAGTTGGTGTCCATCTGTTGATACAACACATAATTTTAAAAAAATTGTTCTGTTGTACTTGTATTTTATCTATGTTTGCCTTAGTTATGTTTCCCCGTATGTGTATTAGGTAGTTGGTCCTAGAAGTGAACAAGCAGTGATTGCTTTCTTTAATAAGTGGGGTCCTAGATTTCTTAGTTTCCAGATTATCGGTATTTTTCTTGAGTTCTCTGTAAGTATCTTCTTTTTGTGCCTGTCCCATTTTAAGTTATTTTGTGTAATTATTCCCATGTATATAGTTTCTTTGACTTCTTTGATTGTAATGTTGTATATTGTTACCCCTATTGTTTCTTTTGTTCTGCCACTCTCGAAAACCATGAACTCGCACTTCTTCTCTTTGGCAGGCAGTTTATTTAAACGCAACAAGTTAAAATGTATCATATTAATCATGCTCCTAACCCATTAAGACTAGTTCCTATGCAGTAGAGACCGGATATAACGCATTCTCAAGGATATATGAATACTGTTTACCATAAGCCAGCGTTTGGTATAAAAATGCAAACCCGAGGTGATATAGCCGCCAACTAAACTCGTTTTATGTAGAATCTAATCTTGTTTTCACGTGATGGGTGTTATGATGTTACCGTGATAATAGAAAAAATACTAATAAATGATGGCCCAGGACAATATGGACTTTGTCAAAGGAAGGAAATGAGGAGAAAACAAAAGAAAACGTGATGTGAAAAGCAAAAACAAAATGTGGAGTGTTTCTGAAATGGTACAGTACTTGTTTTTTAACCCGGAACATTAAGTTAATTTTGATGCCGCGTTTGACAGTAACAACATAATATATAAATAGCAAAACAATAGCACTAAGCAGAGTTGTCAAATATTTTTTCACTGCAAAGCTTCGAGGTTTAAACTTTGATATCAGCATACTTAAAGAATTCAAAAAAACTCGTTTGATTTTATTAGATGCCAATAAACTCTCCACACACGTATGACGATTATGCTGATTATTTTGTCAATTTTATCAGTTTCAATTCCTTGCATGCGTTATGGTTTCCAAAGCAGGATGTAAACATAACATCCGTGCAAGCTCATCTTGGCTTCGCAAGCTAGCTTCACCTACAAGGTGTGAATTCAAAGCAATTAGCTAGATATGACATGTAATAGAGACGATAAGCTTCATGAATATTCAATAGTGTATGTACAATACATAGCACATATATCCTCCAGGTTTGTAATGCAATTATTGAATCCATGCCAAAAGGGCATTAGTTAACACGCAGTTTATTATTGATAAATCATTATGTCTTGTTTCACTATGACTGTAGCGATATAATATACAGTGGACATAAAACCAATAATTATTTAGCTTGCATCCAAATTAGTTTATTTAACGATATTCCTATTTTAATAACAAAACATTTCGGAAAATTTGTTTGAATACTTGATTCACAAATAAACCAATGCAGTTATTTTAATTATAGCAGTAAATTGTTCATGAAACTCTCAATTACCTGGGTTTTAATAGTTTGTTAGTACCAGTAGAGCAAGTAATGCCCAAAATTTACTAGGTGTTGGTATATTGATGGTAGCCTGTAATGTACCAACGAACGTGTTATACTAAAAGTATGAAACAGAAGCCCATAGAATTTAGTAATTGATGTGTCACTGAAAAACAATTCCCGGTATAAAAGGACCTGTACGCATTTCAAGGATCCGCGGATCCTTGAACAAGCAAACAGATATAGGATGACGTATCCACAAGCGCGCCAGAAAGCGAAAACACGAGTGCACCAGCCTAAGTCCCGAATTTCCTCAAAACAATACACGCGCGCCGATTCTAATTCGGTCCAATTTCCGATATTTTCAGCAAACGGGATGTGATTAAGCACTACTAGCAGTAAGAATCGACACATACACACACCAAATATAAACCAGAGCACCAGCAGTCTGTGATCACACCTCATGATGTCAAATCGTACTCAAATGAATCAACGGTAGCGAAACATGTAAAAGCACCATGAACAAACGCAGAGGACAATCTTTAGAGAGGACGAGACATTCCAGCCTAGACATGCCCGATCCTGAGGTAGTCGTCAAGGATAAAAAGAAGCAGGATATGCTCACAAAAGCCAGGAATAAGTTCTTCGACGCAATCAAAGCCAGGAACGAAGGTGATAAGAAATCTAGGACCCAAGCAACTATAGACTATTTCTTCAAACCCTGCCCGAACAAAAATGACAAGCACCAAATCTACTCAAACTCGAGAATCCAGCAGAATGGACATAACGGCCCTTCCAGGACTCTATCCCTACAGAAACAGCACTCAGTGGATTCGTACCCCATTAAAATCGAGTGCGTTGACGATGACGAAATAGTAGGCATCTCCAGGCATCGCCCAGCAACTGTTTGTGTAGATAAAGTTCGAGATGAGTTGAAAACAGCCGAAGCCCTAGCTTTGGAAAGACCAAGGAAGCGAATCTCCTTTAGAGAACCAGATTTAGAAGGGTACGTCGTGCAGGTACCCCATGATATATTCCATAAAAAGCCTGTGCGGAAGGCCTTCACGCCGGAAATGAAGAGGAACGGTAATAGGGATTTTGGGAACATGAAGAGAGCGCCTAGTATCGACTTTGATGATCCTGAATTGAAGGTATATCTGGGTGGTGGAATCTTTGTGGGATTTTTATTGGTGTTTGATGCTTATGGTGGGTTTTTGTTTGTTACAGAGTCAAGCCATGAGGATAGTTAGGACTGTGGGACAAGCGTTCGAGGTGTGCCATAAAATGTCGATTACTGCGCCCGAGAATGAGCAGTTGGACTATGACGAGCAAGAGACCTGCACGCAGGACGATAGGCTTAGTGATATTACAAGTGATAAACCCAAAAGAGGTAAGTTTTCTTTTGCGTTTGCTCATATTAAAATGATTACCAATCTGACCAATCTGAGAACACAGTTGTGCATTCATAGCTTTTATACTACTTAGAAACTAGATCGTTCTAAAATGATATGGATTTGACATTACATAGAGGTTATAATGCCTAAATTAATAAATGAGATTTGTGATACAATAACAGCGCAAGACATTAGATTTCTTCAACTTTATTTTATTTTATATTTTGTTCGAACTTTGCATATTATATTCCATCAATAACATTTTATGAAATCTAATTTATTTTTATGGTAATGCACACAGGATTTTGTAGTGAAAATACACTGAGCGGAAAAATTCATTAATTCGAGCATTCATTGCATTCATAATAGTGACTCCTCGGACACGTCGATTTTAATGATGGGATCCCATGTGAATATCCGAATGGCTTTTGAGATATGACGTTATCGACATTTTTTAATGACAAAACTCTATTTTTCTGAGGTACTGGTTTTGATAGATCTTTTAATTAATTAATTAAAGATAGCATAGAAATGTTACTGCCTTACATATGCACATTTTCAGAAAAAGACAGTTGGGCGTTTTCGATAGATTTCTTTGCGCCGAACTGCCCCAGATTTGAAAGTTGTATATCGAGTTAGGCGTTTCCGTTTTGAGGTTTCTTGTTTAGGCACGCCTTAATTCCATTGAACTGCCACAAGCGTTGCTCTTGGGGAATAAAAATCGGTTCTGGAAAAACTTTCAGGATTTAAAGTTATAGTACAATGTTTAAGGTTTACTGTGATGGTTTTGAGGTTTCAGGTGATTGTGTTCTGCAAAAATGGCCGTTTCTTTTTTACTTTTTGATTTAACTTTTCTCGAAAACTATACGTAAGTAATAGATACTTTTTAACTATGAATTTGTGTTTTTACTTTATCATACGCAGTATGCTAAAGTACTGTAATCATGCCGAAAAAAAAATGAGATTTTAGGGGAAATAGGTCTTTTTGGGTCCTCTGAACATTTTTGACCAAGGTACAAAAAAATGTCTGTGTGTGTGTGTGTGTGTGTGTGTGTGTGTGTGTGTGTGTGTGTCTCGGTGTGTGTGTGTGTGTGTGTGTGTGCGTATGTGTGTACCAGATTTTTGTGACGACGATTCCGGAGAAACTACTAAAGGTGTCGGGACGAAAATTCATATTTAGAAGTTTTATGACCAAACTTAGAGCTGAAAAGCTTTTGGTTCAAAAGGGTCCAAAGGAAATGGTAGTTTATTCTAAGCCTTTTTCAAGGATTTTGCAGATGAGCCGCCATTTCTGTAATTTCGTCTAAATAATTAAATAATAAATTAAAATAGAGGAAATTTTGAATAATTTATGCCTATGATGTTTTTTTGGTAAAATTAATAGTTTAGCTGCAAGAGCAAATTCTATTTGATTGAGATCGGTCGCATCTGCATTGATATGAAACTACATAGTAGCCAGGATTTTGACAAATAGTTTTTTGTGCTGTCACCACAGAAATGTCTATGGCTGTCACCACGCTGTCACACTCGGAGAACCGCTATGGAACGTCATGTACAGTGTCATAAATCTGTCAGAATTTGAATTAGCTTTTTAAACTTGACATTTCGTAGAAGTGGTATCAACCTAACATTTTCTATACCGAAATATAACCATTTTTGAATTTTTTTAAAATACGTATTTCTCAAAAAGCAACACAAAAAACGTTGATGTCACTCCTGCCGAAAACTACATAGCGCGAATCGCTCACATGCGACGACGACGCTCCGTCATCGGTGACGCGCCGCATCACCGCTCGTTGTGCTGTTCCGTACTTTCGGCACTTGTGAGATAAACAACTATTATTCTGATGACAGTAGGTAGTGTCAAATGCGGATGCTTTGACAATACCTTCGATTGATACTATTGACTATCAAAATATCTGTCAAATCCTGGCTAACTAGTTTAATCAGTGATGAGATATAACAAGATACGACAGTCGACTTTTCCCGCCGTAATAAATTTGAGCGCGCATGCGCGAACGTTGGCCGTACTTACCTGTTTTCCCGCAGCGCGGCGTTAGTTTATTCGTTATTTGATTGTCAGTTTGTGAAGTAATGACGGATAGCGGCAATATACTATTCCACTTTCCTGTCAGAGTGACAGTGGCTTTTATACTTTCCTGTCAATGTGACAGTGGCAGTGTCAGTTTGAAGTCATAGATTTGCCCATTCTGCAGTGGCGCCATCTAGCAGAATCTTTTAAATCACGGCTGTCGCGCCTGCTAGTTGTGTAAAACTTAGAACACCGACATCAAAGGTACCGCCGCGAGTGTCCCATCTTGATATTTCTAATCGCTGGTTTAATTTTAATGCAGACACGATTTATCTCAGTCAAATAGATCCTCATGCAGCTAAACTATTATGTTTATATATTGTATGATAAAGTCATGTGCCTGGCCACATCAGATTTTTTACTATATCACGCCAAAAACAAAATTGACATTTTAGCGGAAATATGTCCTTTTGGGCCCCTGAACATGCTTGACCGAGGTACAAAAAAATGCCTGTGTGTGTGTGTTGCGATGAAACTTCATATTTAGAAGTTTCATGACCAAACTTACAACTGAAAAGCTTTTTGTCAAAAGGGTCCAACGGAACAGGATGTCTACTCTAGGCATTTTTCAAGAATTTTACAAATGAACCACCATTTTTGTAATTTCGTCGTGTCCGCACAAGTCCGCATTAATATAAATCTAGTTAGCCAGGATTTGACACATATTTCCATTCTGATCATTTTGGCAATACCTACCGTCAACAGAATCAAAATATGTGCCTGATCCTGGCTAACTAGTTTTATTTTAATGCAGAGACGACCGAGCTCGATCAACTAGAATCTCATGCAGCTAAAATATTAGAAATAGAAATTTATTTTTGCTTTGTACAAAGTAATGTCAGACAGGAAAAATAATAATTATAACATCAACAATATATTTGGCGTTTAAAATTTTATTTAAAGTTAATGGAAGTGCTGCTTTTTCTTTAGCAATCTGCTGTAGGACCCCTCGAACTTCATCCAGGTTGCACGGTGGGTCATTGTAGAAGGCGTTGTTGAGCACATGTTTTAATGTTCTGGTGGATACTGACTGTTGTTCGACAGGTAGATAGTTATATAATTCGAGTGGAATTTGCAGGAAGGCCTCTACTGCCTTCCACTCTACTGCAAGCCTTCCAGGTTGTGGGATGAGCATATGAGTTGATCTCGTGTTTTTTCTTATCTCTATGGACTCGTTGAATTGCTTTTATAGCGAAGGCCACGTACACTGTGTGTATTTTTAGTCGTTGGAATAAAGGCTTGCACAGTGTGAAGGGTGACGCACGTATAATGTTGCGGACACCCCTTTTTTTGGACAATTAGCACCTTTTCAACATGTGCCGAGTTACCCCACATCTCAATACCCTATGACATTTTAGCATGGAACAGAGAATGGTAAGAAATAAGGGCTGCTTTTGTTTCAACAACTTGTGCGGTCCGTGCAATACAGTATGCTGTCCTTGATAACTTACATCTGGAATATATAGTGTGATAAAGTCATGTGCCTGACCACATCAGATTTTTTTACTTTATCATACGCAGTATGGTAAAGTATTGTAATCATGCCGAAAAAAAAAATTGAGATTTTAGCGGAAATAGGTCTTTTTGGGTCCCCTGAACATTTTTGACCAAAGTACAAAAAAATGTCTGTGTGTGTGTGTGTGTGTGTATGTGTGTGTGTGTGTGTGTGTGTGTGTGTGTGTGTGTGTGTGTGCGTATGTGTGTACTCGATTTTTGTGGAGACGATTCCGGAGAAACTACTGAAGGTATCGGGACGAAAGTTCATATTTGGAAGTTTTATGACCAAACTTAGAGCTGAAAAGCTTTTGGTTCAAAAGGGTCCAAAGGAACTGGTAGTTTATTCAAAGCCTTTTTCAAGGATTTTAGAAATGAGCCGCCATTTCTGTAATTTCGTCAAAATAGTTAAATAATAAATTAAAGCAGAGGAAATTTTGAATAATTTATGCCTATGACATTGTTTGGTAAAATTAATAGTTTAGCTGCAAGAGCAAATTCTATTTGATCGAGATCGGTCGCATCTGCATTGATATGCTACATAGTAACCAGGATTTTGACAAATATTTTTTTGTGCTGTCACCACAGAAATGTCTATGGCTGTCACCACGCTGTCACACTCGGAGAACCATCGACTATAAATCTGTCAGAATTTGAATTAGCTTTTTAAACTTGACATTTCGTAGAAGCGGTATCAACCTAACATTTTCTATACCGAAATATAACCATTTTTGATTTTTTTAAATACGTATTTCTCAAAAAGCAATACAAAAAACGTTTATGTCACTCCTGCCGAAAACTACATAGCGCGACTCGCTCACATGCGACGACGACGCTCCGCCATCGGTGACGCGCCGCATCACCGCTCGTTGTGCTATTCCTTACTTTCGGCACTTGTGAGATAAACAACTATTATTCTGATGACAGTAGGTAGTGTCAAATGCTGATGCTTTGACAATACCTTCGATTGATACTATTGACTATCAAAATATCTGTCAAATGCTGGCTAACTAGTTTAATTTTAATGCGGACACGAATTATCTCAGTCAAATAGATTCTCATGCAGCTAAACTATTAATTTTACATATTGTATGATAAAGTCATGTGCCTGGCCACATCAGATTTTTTTTATGAAAAATATTATATAAAGCATTCAATTTGTTATGAGAATATAAAGAAAATTAAAAGGTCTATAAAAATCCGTAAGGAAAATAGGAAGTAAAAAATCATTGAAAAAGGAATTTTATTATTATTAATATTTAAGTAATTGCCGATCACTGCTGTATGCCATAGCTTAAACAACGCAATATAAACTTTAGAGAAGAGCAATTTTTGTTTTTTTGTTTTTTTATGCAATTTTTTCTAGAATGTCATTGAAGTGCGGAAAATAACAAACAAAAACACAGTTATATTTCTGCGCAAATGGGAAAGTTTGAACGGCATCACACAGAAGCTAAGTGTTTGTTCTACATTTATGTTTTGACAGAATAGACGCGTGTTTTCGTTTTGATTCTATTCTACAGTAAGTTAGTAGTATTTTCTCATAAAATCAACATTTGCTGGTTCCTTGTCACTGGATTTAGAAAAATGGATTATATCAATTGGAGCTTTTACCAAAAGACTGAACAAAACGATAAAATATTATTCATTCTACAAATAATTAGCAACCTACTTGGCTATTAAATAGGTAACCAGTTTTCACTATGATCATAAGTGTGACTATAAGCTCTCCAAAAATCCTGAAAATTGGCATAAATACTGCCTTTCCAAGAAAACTCTTAGCCATCCTTAATTTTGGCTCTACGCTCCATTTACTGGAACTTACACCACCTACACAACAATAGTTGTTTAACCACCAACTTAAACCACAACAATCGAAATTGAAATACTTATAGGTCAACGAGCAACAGCCAAGTACCTATTGACGAAACAAATCAAGTTCAGCTTAACGAGCGACCTTAGATTTCGCGAAACAATCCACTTATAACCGCCAAAAACAGACGTCATAACGTCAATTGTTCCAGCTAAATCCATTAATTCGATTCCGTGATCCGATTTTCCATCGAAGCAGAAAAAACGGGAAAACACGCAATCATCAATCATCCTAAAATCATGGGCGATCAATCGATTTGATCGCTCGTTAAAAAGTAATTGGCGAGCACGTTGTATTTTCGCGCCCCGAAGAGTGTTAAAATTTTTATTGGAGGGTGTAACAAGAATTGCGAAGGAGGGCATTTGTTGATTGTCGATCGACAATAAAAGTGCAGGTTATGGTGCCCCGGGTCTTTACGAGATCCGTTTTACGTCAATTCGTTCGGAATTCTTTCGAGACTTGTTTTAATGTGAAGGAATTTGCGTTCTTGTTCTTCGTGGTGTTTATTTCCACATGTTTTCGTATGGTTGGTTGCGTATTGTAATAAATGGTATATCTGTGAAAGTGTTGTGTAGATGTAAGATACGGAGCAGAGAGACGGATAAATTATATAGAAAGGGGTAATAAATCTTGTAAATGTATAGTGTTATTTTATTACGAGTTGTTGTGTGCAGAAAGGTGAGGATATTGATTTATGATTGGTAGCGATCATCATACTCTATCATTATTGCGAATCTATCCTGTCAGCACCAGCAAACATAAACTACTAGATAGACAGTGTAAAGACGAATTAAAAATATAGTTTTATAATATCTTTTTGAACATTTAAATTAAACTAAAAGTATTGTCAATGCGGGATTCGAACAAGGAACTCGTAAACTGCCGGAGAGCTGACGTATTCATTATTTAAATTTTGATTATAGATGTTGTTTATAATCAAGTATTCGGCAGAAACTTTGATCTTTTGGGTGCTTGCTTCCTCATTTTGTGATTTTATCATCTTTTCTTTCAACAATTAATGAAATAAATTCATTATAATAAATTAGTTCTTTTACGAACTTAAACTCATTCTTTAGTTTTATTTGATCAACATGCACATTTCTGTATCAAATTTAATAGTCAGTATGTCGATATGATCAACATGCCTTTTTAATCAAAACCCCTAATTTTCTTATGTTAAATTCTTTAATTGTCTTGGTGGCAGCATAGGTATAATATTTTAGAGAAAAAGTCCATTGAAAATTCAGAAA
The DNA here is from genome assembly GCA_964023965.1 of Melinopterus prodromus. Taxonomy (NCBI): domain Eukaryota; kingdom Metazoa; phylum Arthropoda; class Insecta; order Coleoptera; family Scarabaeidae; genus Melinopterus; species Melinopterus prodromus. The sequence goes on along the minus strand of OZ030390.1, from coordinate 15,160,595 downwards.
ATATTAGTAACTCCAAGGAACATGGACGTTGTGGTTGAACAACGGGGTTAAATACATTTACTTGCGCCGAATACGAAAATGGACACAAAGTTTTTCTGAATCATGAAAGGTTTCCGTAAAAAATAGTGCAAAATGTAAAAAAGTCATTTTCTCAATGCTAATGTTTATAACATGAGTACCAAAATGATACTTTTGAGACACTCTGTGGCCAAGGTTTAAATATACAATTTAAATATGCAAGAATTCAAATATCTGTACCTAAATCAATATTAAGCTGGATAAGCAAAATATTCGAATTTAGAACGGACGAATTATCAGAACGCCAGGAAATTGAAAAGTCGATAATGAATATTGTTTCATATAGAAAAGAACAAAAGTTTATTATTTATTCTCCGATAGGTAGTTTTATAATTTACTAAAATCCAGGTAAGTTATCAGATTTTGTAAAGTGGGTTATGATAAAGTTTGGGGTTCCAAATATCAAGTACCATTGAGTATTGTTTTACAACTTATAAACGAATTAAAGGAGTTTGTTTTTTTGTTCCCAACGACATAAGAAAATAAAAAAGAGATATATCACATTATATTGATTGAGAATCTTTTACTGATAGCGCCTTTTCAGGAATCAGAAAACAGTTGCAGCACTTTTCCATATATTTAAAATGAATTAATAGAATTAATGGACATTATTGTGAATTAATTGATTCCAGTTTTTCAAGACAACAAATGCCGAAACACGCCCCGTACATTTTTGGACCCAGTTTTGCTCAAAACCTTCCCATAATTCGCTATTTCAGACGTCAGATTCAGATTATACAAAAATATATATTTTTTGTTGTTTAATTCTTGTCATTTTCAAAAGTTATCTTTGCCATTTTCATGTGAAACGCAGGCAGTGGCATTGTCCAAAAATTTCAAGAAAACTGTCAAAATTTTGCAGTGATTCCTAAAATCTAACCAAAATAAGTGTGATATATTATTCGAATCAGAAAAGCAATACAATATTCCTGCGTTTAATTTGTATTTTGTGTACAAAATTAAAAACAACCATAATTCATCAGGATTTGTTACTTTATCATACGCAGTATGCTAAAGTATTGTAATCATGCCGAAAAAAAAAATTGAGATTTTAGCGGAAATAGGTCTTTATGGGTCCCCTGAACATTTTTGACCAAGGTACAAAAAAATGTCTGTGTGTGTGTGTGTGTGTGTATGTGTGTAAACGATTTTTGTGGCGACGATTCCGGAGAAACTACTAAAGGTATCGGGACGAAAGTTCATATTTAGAAGTTTCATGACCTAACTTAGAGCTGAAAAGTTTTTGGTTGAAAAGGGTCCAAAGGAACTGGTAGTTTATTCTAAGCCTTTTTGAAGGATTTTGCAAATGAGCCGCCATTTCTGTAATTTCGGCAAAATAGTTAATAAATTAAAGTAGAGGAAATTTTGAATAATTTATGCCTATGACATTTTTTGGTAAAATTAATAGTTAGCTTCAAGAGCAAATTCTATCTGATCGAGATCGTGTCTGCACAAAAACTAGTAGCCAGGGCTGCCATTTCTGTAATTTCGTCAAGATAGTTAAATAATAAATTAAAGTAGAGGAAATTTTGAATAACTTATGCCTATGATATTTTTCGGCAAAATTAATAGTTTAGCTTCAAGAGCAAATTCTATTTGATCGAGATCGGTCGCATCTGCATTGATATGAAACTAAATAGTAGCCTGGATATGACAAATAGTTTTTACTTTATCATACGCATTATGCTAAAGTATTGTGATCATGCCGAAAAAAAAAATTGAGATTTTAGCGGAAATAGGTGTTTTTGGGTCCCCTGAACATTTTTGACCAAGGTACAAAAAAATGTCTGTGTGTGTGTGTGTGTGCGTGCGTGCGTGTGTGTGTAAACGATTTTTGTGGCGATGATTCCGGAAAAACTACTAAAGGTATCGGGACGAAAGTTCATAATTAGAAGTTTCATGACCTAACTTAGAGCTGAAAAGCTTTTGGTTAAAAGGGGTCCAAAGGAACTGGTAGTTTATTCTAAGCCTTTTTCAAGGATTTTGCAAATGAGCCGCTATTTCTCTAATTTCGTCAAAATAGTTAAATAATAAATTAAAGTAGAGGAAATTCTGAATAATTTATGCCTATGTAATATTTTGGTAAAATTAATAGTTTAGCTTTTTAGGTAATTCTAAGCCTTTTTGAAGGATTTTGGAAATGACCCGCCATTTCTGTAATTTCGACAAAATAGTTCATTAATAAATTAAAGTAGAGGAAATTTCGAATAATTTATGCCTATGAAATTTTTTGGTTAAATTAATAGTTTAGCTTCAAGAGCAAATTCTATTTGATCGAGATCGGTCGCATCTGCATTGATATGAAATTACATAGTAGCCAGGATTTTGACAAATATTTTTTTGTGTTGTCACATTCGAAAACAGCTGATCTCATCAGAGGTTGGAGAACAACTATGGAACGTTGCCGCTGTAGTGCGGCAAATTTTAAAATACAAATTTCAAATAAAGTAAGATCACCAATTTGATTATTTTTTGATAAGAAATATCAACCCGTCTTTATATCTAACTCCAAAAACGATACATTGAGAAAATTATAAATAAAGTATAGCGATGAGTGTAGTTTTATTTTAGTATTTTGGTAGGGATGTGTCATGAACAAATATTAATCTGTCAGAATTTTAATTACCTTTTTAAGGTGCGTTTTCATTAGTGATAATGGCAGTGGTAGCAGACGCCGTTATAGTATTTCCAATAGAAAATTGATAGTGACTCATGTTTATGCACATGCAAACTAATATGTGTCATTATCACGATATGTAAGAAACACTATAATTTCGTATTCTACCACCGCCATTAGCTACCATTACCTACTAATCGGAACGCACCTTTAAACTTGACGTTTCGTCAAAGTGGTACCAACCTAGCATTTACTATACAGAAATCATTTATTTTTTTTAAATACGTATTTCTTAAAAAGCAACACAATAAACGTTGATGTCGCTCCTGCCAAAAACTAGATAGCCGACTCGCTCATATGCGACGGCGACACTCCGCCTTCGGTGACGCGCCGCATCACCGCTCGTCGCGCTATTCCGTACTTTCGGCATTTGTGACATAAATAACTATTATTCTAATGACGTAGTGTAGGTAGTGTCAAATGCTGATGATTTGACAATACGTACGATTTATCTCAATAGAATAGATTCTCATGCAGCTAAACTATTAATTTTATATATTGTATGATAAAGTCATGTGCCTGGCCACATCAGATTTTTTTTTTTATGTATTACAAAATATTTTCAAATTTTTTAAGCATTGTGCGCTCGCTACATTTAAGGCGTGGTGAGTTTTTGGTATTAAGTATGGGAGTTTCAAAAACGCAAAAGTATTCTGTCATATGTATTCTACTTCATTTGAGTATAAAGCACGATGACCCGATGGTCGATTCTTTGAGATTTCTAAAAGTTCTTTCTAGGAGGATAAAACCAATGTAACTGGTTACCGTTCTTAAAAATAGGCCGGAATATGCCCGCGGGCCTTAGAACATAAATGCCTGGTTTCTGGCTACCCCTATTATTAAGTCAGACTCTACTATGTTCTGTAAAAAGCCCAGTCTTTTATTTGTCGGCAAGGATTCTAATGTCACGTCCAGGCTACTTTTTACCTGCCGCTGAAGAATTTCTCGTCTTCTACTTTCACGTGATCCCTTGTTTTAAGGTATCTAACTGAATAAATTTAGTTTAGTTGGAGAATATCTGGCTGAATAATGTGTTCCAGTTCCATTTCACAGCTTTCCAGTGCTGACGTTTGTAGGTATACCGCTCATTCGTTTTTCGATATTCTTTAAACCTGTTGATAGTCCCTTGAAATCAATTGTTAATTGTTAATAAATTATCATAAATTAAAACCATTTATAATTACTTGAAACACTGCTGTCAGATTAATTGACCAGTTAACTCGTAACAAATCAACTCTTTTAACTTTTAATAGCAAAAGGCCACACAAGTTACACAATTCTTAAATTACCACATGGCATAAACATCCAATATTATTATCCATCGCAATATGGGCCAGCGCGGACTGATTCCACCTCGATTCCTCAAGCCGATGACAAGATAACCAGAGCGACCGACAAGACACGTTACAATTCAGCACCTCCAATCTCTTACATAAATATACATACCGCAAAATCGGTGTATTTCTGCACGCAAAGTGTTGCAATCTCCCGCGGCCCAGTACACCATTGACGTCAAACGGTGGGCCGAGAATAACACCGCAGCGCAAGACGTTCTCCCCTCAGTTCGATGACATGAGGTCCATTCCATTTTACTCGGTTTTCCCAGGAGCCGAGAACCGCCTAGAAGAATTCAACGGGGAATTGTTAGGGAGAGGAACGGTGAAGAATGTTCTTTCTTCTCGGGAAGGATAATAGGAGGTACGAGGACCGAGACGCCAAGGAAAAATGGCAGGCGAACAATGGGCACTTCAGACGTTACATGCGTACAGCCGCTCTTGTAATGCGATTTAAAGTTGGGTATGGGGAATTTTTTTTCTTTTTCGCTGGGAGTGGATATTTCTACTTCTGTTACTTTATTGCTTAAGGTGAGTTGTAAATAAAGAAGTTTGTATCGTATTCTTACATGGGTTGTTGTAGTAATTTATTGCAACTGTATACTGAAATATGTCATTTATGTTCAATACGAAAAGTGTAGCAAGTGTTGCCGAATGTTTTCGAAAATCAAAATGGACGATCCATCCTAATATTAAACCATCTAAGGCATGTCGAAATTTATGTTAAGAAGACGTAGACAACACTGCCCAGCCACGGTTCTGTATAGGAAAAAGTTTATAGGAAGAAGTTTCTGGAATTAGGTAAAAGCCACAAATCTCCAGGAACGTCGTATAGCGGTAGCAGACCTTGCACGATAACGCAAAAATTCGCTTAATCAACGAACTAAGAGCCGTTTCGGCATATATTTGATTAATAATAAGGAGATATTGTGGTGAAAACGAGGCCAACGAGAACAAAACGCACATTGCAGCACATTGTACTACAATGCCACTTATTTTTAACGTGGAATATACCCAATCGTGTGATTGGGTTGAAATAGTTATTTATGTACTAGGCTGATGGTGTAAACATCAAGTAATGCCCGAGCTGCACACAAAATGTTATGTCCTACAATGGTTTTGTTCCTCCGTTTGAACAATATTAATAAATAGTTTGACGTTATCAAGTGACAATCTTAATCGCCAATAATTGACATTGCCGAGTGACAGTACAGACAATTAATTGTCAAACCTATAACCTTAATGGACAATATGTGACATTGATGACTTAAAGTTTACAAGTTGAATGACAAATATTTGATATATTTGAGAGATAACCATGGCAACCTTTCATGCCCGCGCGGGCGTTAAGAATCCTTAACTTTATGATCATGTAGGACATAAATAACTTTCATGTCCTGCATGATCATAAAGTGACATTTTACATCTTAGATACTGGGGCGAAAACAGCTACGTTATGCCCGCGGTTATTTGTTATCCAAACGGAGGAACAAAACCATTGTGGGACATAAAATTTTGTATGTACCACGGGCATTACTTGATGTTTATACCCTCGGACGACTTAAAAAGCACAATGGCCGATAGGCCCGAGGTCACCCGAACGGTCACCCTCGGGGCATAGACATCCGTTTAATGCCCTTGGTACATAAATGCCGAGAAAGATGGTGGCGAAAGTATTTTTCATTATTATATTTTCAAATGTAGGCTTTCTTTTCTTCGTATAAGTAAAACTTGAGGTTACTACGGACTACGGACTGTCTGCTAAATTTCCGCATTTTCTCAAACATTTTCAAACAAATATTACTAATTATTTACAGTATTTGTCTGAATTCCAGATTTCCAATATCACAGATCGGGACAGTCACCATTTCGCGATTTTTTCGTTTTGTGGTTGTGTTTTTTAATGTTATATAATTTGCTGCAATATTTCTTTTTTCTATCTGAGATAGCCAGTATTTTAGGGGAAAATGTTAAAAAAATAAATAAGATATTATCCCATGTATAAATGTTTTGTTATAATATTGTTGTTTTAATAATACTAAAATGTTTTAATTAATTAATAGATTTCATTGTAACAAATATAACAATTAGTTTTTATAATAAAAAGTCTTTGGGTGATTCTTATTATACAAAATTCCCTTGTTTAACCGTGATTTAACCGCTTTTTCATTTTGACGTTTTTTTGGGGCGGATATTCTATTCTTGCCTTTTTTAAAGTAAATAATTGGAAACATTTTATTGCTCTGACGTCTAATTGCACTGAAATGTTTACAATTTTTGTTTTTAGATTTACTTTTATGTGGGTGTACCTAGGGGTAGAAGCTTCTGATAAATACAATTGATAAGTAAACACCCAACGAGAATGTGTCAGTACTGAAAAGTAGGCAATAACTTATTATTAGAATTTGCATTTTAATATCCACAAATAAATTCTTTTGTTTTTTCATTGGGATTTTTCCAGTAGAACATGTAATAATAATGGGTTATTGACAGTTTTCGTAAATTTCCCCACCACTTTCACGACTAACCTTAAATTTAGGGGAATTGCGGGACTAGGGATTTGTCAGTCAAACTCGGAAAAGTGTCGCTCAAATCGGGGTACCTAACCCCGATCAGTATTGTCCCTTGAACCTTGAGTGTGACTGTTTTAACGTTATGTCTATTGTATGGAATTGTTTAATAGTTTTGTAATGTATTGTATTTTGTGGACTGTGTGAGCCTTCGGGCATGTGTCATTGCGATGTTGCCTATGTTTATCAAATGTTCTTTTCCAATTTTTTTAATTCTGATAATGTATTGTGACTTGTGTAAGCCTTCGGGCAATTTAACACCAATAAAATTATCTTATCTATCTTATCTAAAAAAAGTAACCAAAATACAGTGAGTGTGTCACTTTGTATAAAGAAAACAAGAGTCGACTATGGTATCTCCGTCATCTTTAAAGTTATCTTAAATCCAGTAGCACTATTCTCATTAATTCCAATTAGTCCGATTATATTTCTCATAAATAAGTTACTACAGGCTTTGAATAAACAAAATAACCCAGAAATGTTAGTTTTCTGTTGTTATCGTAAAGAAAATTAAGAAAGATAAAAACGATCTTATAATGAAAAAAATATATATAATTTTCTTTTTAGGCAAAATATTGATTACAAGAAAAATCCTCGACATTGTGCTAAATCTGTATTTCTTCTAATGAGCGATGCGATATCGTTTCTGGCAAACACGGTAACCTGTATATAAAACTATTAATAATAAATAAATAATAATTATAGGGCCACTGTGGCCTTTACATTTTGTTACAATGAATTGTTAAAAAAAAAATGTCAAAAGGAATAACGAATACCTAATGCCAAGAAATGTAACGTCACTAGCAACACATCGTTTTGGTGAAAATCAACCTTGCCTATGTAAGTCGGGCGCCCTCGAAAAATCGTCCCATCTCACGAAATAACGAAGTGTCCAGACCCATAAATCGCGACGGGCGACAGTCGGTGTAAAATTGTCATGTCAAAATCGATATTAGAAGCGACGATGTACGACCTAGAGCACCATTGAGCAATCTATTGGCAGCCGAACACAAAAATATCGCGTCCTGACTAGGTACGAAAATATTACAGTTAAAATTTCATCAAATGTGATTATTTTAAGACAAAGATGCGTTCACTTTTTAAGAGAAGATTAGTAAAAGTTTTGTATATTTTTTTATACGAAATGCTATGTCTTATTGTTTGTATAAGAGAGAGGAAATATGTAAACCACTGTTTTCACAGGGTCCGACATCAAAAATAGTTTTATCTTAAACACAAAGAGTAGTTCGTCATTTCGTCAACAAACAATAATATTGTTCGGGTTTGCTTAGGTTTCCCTCCAACTTTACACTTGTTTTTGTTAGTTTTACAACCTATTATCCGTGCTAGTAAAACAAACTAATCGCAACGGGCTGATTGTTCGTTACGCGATTTCCTATTTACAACAGCTGCATCAGCACTGACGCTTCCATTGAACCGGTCCAGTTTTCACGGCAGCACCTAATTCTGGGACACGAAAGACGTCATTGGTTGGACAATACGTTGCACAACCGGCATCAACCAGCCGAACTGGCCGTCTGCGTATTTATAGCGGACTATAAGAAGATGCTCGCCGAAAATAATCCTATTTTAATTACTAAATATAACTAGTGTTGCGGAAATCTGTCAGAAGTCGTGCTGCTAGATCTATGTATTTAGAGGCGTTTGCAGTAAAACACCGTAAAATAGATATGTTTATGTTATATTGGGTACTCTTTATGAACCTCGCTGTTCGTACTATACTACGAGGTATAAATACACACAAGAAGTATATTTAATACCGGTGTGTTCTGTGTAAACAGGGAAATTGGAATCAGTGATATTTCACATCCAAAGTCATGTCAATATGTATTTTAGCAACACAGGTATATATTATTTATTGCTATTCCCTGATACACCACATACATTAAACTGAGATAAATAAACATTTATACATGAATCCCATGATATAAATATATGAACCATAAATGGTATAAAACAAGAATTTATAAAACAAGAATGCCCTATTTGGATATATTTGGACGTATTGTTCTCTATCGGCATCTCTCTATCTTATCTTGACTACTTTTCCAGTGATGTTTATATAATTACCGTTCTTCTCCAGCCAGTAACCAGTGGCTGGACAAGAATGGAAATGATTTTAGGTCCTTTTAGTCCTTTTAAGTGGCCGGACCAGTTTCTTTTCAGATATCTTATAGTTTCGATCACATTTGCAATTTTTGGGGTCCTTCAATTTGATGTTCTCCGGCATCTAGTGTTAGAGACAGTAGCCGATGAAGCTTACTGCGCCATGATATACGAACACGGTTTACTAGTTATTATGGCTTATTTCAGGGTTTTGAATTTGTTGTGTCCATGTAAAGTCTAAAGGCCCAGTTCAACCTGTGCTAAAACGGGTTTTCTATTAACGGCAGTTATTTATTGTTCAAAACTGATGAAATTCTCAGTGTCAATTCTAAGATAAATAAGGAGTTGGGCTAGAGCAAAAATAATTTTTTGGTAAGATAAAAATGAATTTTACTTCTACATCTTTCTCTTTTTTCAAATATAATACCCTTAGCCAAAATCACAATACATTAATAGATTTTTTATCTAGGAACTCTTTCAGCCCAAACATTATAACTTTTCCGCTAACCGAAAATTACGATAATTGTCAGAAATGTAAACAATGGCCATATGTCGGCTGTTACGTATGTCCAGCTCATCGCAGACACCGTAAGCTTTAATCGACACGTAAACCACGGCATAGACACAGACGTCGACAGAAAAACATCGAATCTAAACATTTTGTTTCGTAGTGGCGATGTTTTTACAACGGAGCCTTAAGTATGATTGTAGAAGCACAAAACAGTTTAAGCTTTGTAAATCAAACAAAGGTTACATGTACATAGACAGATTTATTTTGTATAGATGTCTTAAACTTTGTAACGAAATAGTGTAAAAGATAATTTTTTTCAAGCACTTCCGTTTATGACATTTTAAATGTGGCGAGTAACCTTCAACAACACTTGTATAATATACAAGTAATATATGGACAAACCTATCAATAACTGAATTACCGGAATCTGAGTGTAGGATATTTGATTTGAAAAGATTTGCCCTAATTATGAAGCAATTGCTCTAGTAAGCAGCAAAACTAAGGAATACATTTTATTAAAATTGGGACCGTTTGTTCAGGATTCGTATTTACCGGAAAAAAACTCTATTGAAAACAACCATTAACATTTTATTTACAAAATCCAGGCCCACAGAGTTTTTCAAATTATCCTGATTTGTAATTGCATTTTGTTCAAAACATTTTTCAATTAAAAACGATATACACCTGAAACTTTGAAAGACTAATTCAAACATTCAAACATTTAAACATACCTACATCTTTTGTCATCATAAGTTTTAAATCCATTTTCTTTTAATGAAATATTGAAGGTAAAAAAGCAATTATCGTAATTTTCATAATATGAGTAGTAGGGTTATGATTTTTCAAATTCTAATTTTCTTCAGGACTCTCTTAATTTGTTCTATTATATCCATACTTAATTCCTGTAAAATTTGAGATCGGTGAATACGTGTCCCAAGCGGCTCAAAATCGATACAATAAATTTACTTACCACAGTTAACCACACATAACAGAAAGAAATCTATGATCTTTTGAGTCTTGATATCCGCGTAATTCACAAATTTTCAAGTACTTTTACTTATTTACAAAATTGTTAAAAAAACAATAATCTAAGCTACGTGACAATCTTGACCAACAATAAACAAATTCTAACTAGCGAGTTTTTGAGCAAAGCAGTGCTAAAAACAGGAATGCATTTTTTGCTCTCAAAAATTAGACACAATTTGGAATTTCTGCTTACAAATTCATATTATACGGAGAAAAGTTGAATAATTTTTGTTTTATGTTAAGATATATAAAGTGAAGGAGAAAATAAAAACCACATTACTATATTATAACATTGTTAAATTACACTTATTCTCTTTTTTGAGCCCGTTGTGGCGCGGGCTAATATGTTTAGATCGATCTCAATTGTCACAAGAATTAAGTATGGACGTAAAATAAAAAACACAGAACCCTCCGGTGAAAATAAAATTATAAGTTATATTTTCTATATAACGAAGGTACTGTAAACAATAAATCTAGAAACAATTTTCATATTTGCGTCAACAATTGACCAACCAGTGACGGCCAGAAGTTTGTAACAAATTCATTCAAATTGACTAAAACCACTTTTTTTTTGTTTTTAATCTATATTTTTAGTGCTGTTGAATGTTTGATTTTAGGAAACGCGAAGTTTTCTTTTAAGTAGAGAATACAGGTGCCAGTATGCATTTAAAAGCGTTGGTATCTAAGTTTTGTAAGTACTGTTTAGTACTTGAGGAATACCACCTATGGCAATAAACGATCTAAATTGCAAATTCGAAACTCTGCAGACATAAAACCTATAGGGGCACATAAATAACATCTGCCTATCTATAATTAATTTGCAAGAATAACAAATTAGTCGGATGGGTCAGGCTTGTAAGGACAAGAAGAAAAGCAGACATACTTCAAACGTCGAACATATGGACGAAAACAGCCCAAAGTCTACATAAGTAACATCTGTCTATCATCAGCAATCTTGCGTATCATTACCTAATACACATCTGCTTGAAAATTACAACCTATATGATCTCAAAATATAAATGCAAAAGGTCTCTGTCTTACATCTCTTTAATTTATTTTTCTCTGGAGTTATACTGAAATTTATAGGTTTACAGATGTACAATATAAACTCTAAATTTCATTCTCTCTCGCATTGCAATTTCCCACAACTAATCTGGAACACTGAACTAATTTAATTTACCTTTACCACAGTAAAGTTCGCCACTCGAAATGCATAATATCCATAAACACGGAAACTATTTCGACAATTAGTTTAGTTGTCCAAGCTGGCGTGCAAAACTGGAAGGATATGCGAGCAAAATGCACCATAATTTCGCGAAGTTATTCGAAGCACTTTGGAATTGCAACCATTGGTTCATTCTATCGTATATATCCGAGATTCACCGCCGTACAATATACCTACCTAACCTTAAATTAGACAACCGGTGCCATTATGTGCGGTTAGCCGAGAATTGCGATATAAATAACAATGTAATCTCTTGCGAAATTAATTTTAGTGTAAAGCAAATAGTGCTCGGCTATTCTTAGCTGTCATTGCTTTAAATAATAATTTAATGGAGATGCCACACACCAGGATCCCGTAGGTTTATGATTTCATTTCAGTTTAAGAGGTACTTTGAGAATCATAGTAGCTAACAGATTTAAATTTTAGTTTCAGTTTCAAACTATCTGTTTCTTAAAAGTAAACTGTAAAATGTCATAAAAAGTCTTATTAAATGTAATGTAATACTTCGTTTTTTGTTTTATATTTTTGCTTATCTTACCTTAGCAACAAGACGTTTGCTGATTTTGTTCCGGTAGCAACTGCTTTTACTCTCCTTATGGTAGAGTAAAATGTTTAAGAAATGAAGCTGTCAAGCTGAAACTTGGCATAGTAACCCACATTACTTAAATGGGAATAAAAAGTATTTTTGTGTTAACGCCATCAACATTCAGACTGAAAATAAGTACGAAACAAAAGATGAAAATAATTCTTTCGGTCACCGTCTATATTTATACAGACCAGAACAAATGATCACCTCTCAACCGCTGTTCAGTATGTCAGACGATTCTTTCACGTTTACGTCTTTTTCTTTTTGGTGTAAACACAAATATATACACGTCCGATTTAAATCCGCTACGGCTAAATTTGTACCTTTCGTGTCATTAGATGATATAAGCCAAACTTTCTCTAGTGCGTCCCTTTTCAATTTATTAACTTGACACTTCAAAGCAACTGTCTTCACTTATCGAAAAGAAAAAGAAAATTGCTATTTTAATATTTAAAATAAATCTACAGTTCTTCTTATTTGCAATGGAAGATACAAAAATCCGTTTATTCAACTCTGAGCAATCAATTTAGAATACACAAATAAAAGTTCTAAAAATTGCCGGCTAAAGCGATAAAACCACAATAAACAGAACAACCGACGACAATAAGTGCTTTTTGATGCTTTGGCATTCGACTGCAAGCCATTGTCTTTTAGATGGCCGAGAAGCAGAGGGGGGGAAGTTTATTATTATTGGTCCAAAGAAATTGTCTAGTAATTTCGAAGCGGTAACCGAAAACCACTTTAGTCAGCAGAGCGCCATCTACATAGTTCGCCCTTTTGATATGCTAAAGGAGGCGGTCGTCGTAATTTTCTTCTGAATTCAATAAAGGCGCTTCTAATTTAATTACCTGGTGCCGAGTGAAAAGTTCGAAGTAGGTGCTGCTGCTAGCAGGCAGTCGTTCGTTCTCCTGGTAACTTGGCTTAAAATTGTTTCTCTTCGGACGCTAGATAGCGTTGATAGGGAGCTTTTGTAAGGGTCCACTTAAATCCGACAACTTTACTATTTAATTATAAGTGGTTGCAATGATAATAAAATTATTGAATTACAGAATTACAAGAACTGTCGCTGCACTCGAAGCAATTAAGGTTTGTTCTGCAAATTATTGGGTACATTTTAAAAACTCATGTGTCATAGCATGATTTTATAGGCTTTTTGCGTTCCAAGACACCTTGACCAAATTATCTATAAGCATCTCAGATTTTACATTGCCCTATATTTAGTCTACGAAGATCACTGAAACTAGAAATTCAAAATCTTAATTAGAAAAGTCTACTTCCATAAATATTTAACTCACTTTCTTAGCAAACAAATAAATTCTAAACATAGATACGTTTTCAATTAACTTTTCTAATTTTTCTGTTTTATTAGTACAATATCAAAAGAGGCCATTTTTTCATTTGCACTTCTAGAGCGACAGGCCCATAAACACAGTATTATTAATGTTATAACTTTCGCTTCACTAAATAAAACTAACAAAATTAAAGTGGTGTTTGAAGAAAAGTTATAGTTCTACAGGTTGTATGTTATTAATTCAAGAAAATTAGGGAATACTTCAGTGGGAAGTGGAAATTCAATCAGATTATACGTTTTTTTATTCCGTAGCCAATATTTTGGACAATATTTTGTCCAAGGTTCTAAAAAAGTTTACACTATTACAAAATTATAAATTATTTTGTTTAAGATTTTAATAAAATTAATAAATTAAAAAGAAATGCTCTTTCTGTTTCAATACTAAATAATTAGTTAATTCCATTCTGATTTTCGGTCTGCATTGATGCTAGAACGGCATCTTTGCCGCACATTTATAACATCGAACATCATAAATTCGGCTACTCATAAAATCCCTTTGACTCCGACAGAAAAACAGACTTTGCATGGATTGATGCGAGAGGCTATAATTGTTGGCGAAGCGGCTGGAATGGCTCGCCGATACCTCGACTGTGTGCATTAGTAGAGGTTTCTGACAGCTCGAATGTAAGCGAATGTAAACGACTTGCGACAAGACATTGTTTTAAATATGTTTTAAGCTATTTTTTTTAAACATGTTTAAAACACTTTGTTTTAAAAGGTTGTTTTAAACATGTTTTAAAACAAATATTTTGTTTTAAACATGTCTAAAACAATTTGTTTTAAATGTTTAAATCATTTTGTTTTAAAATATTTTGTTTTAAACTATTTTGTTTAAACATGGTTTACACAGTTTGTTTTAAATGTTGTGTTTTAAAAGTGTTCTAAACGATATTTGAACAGTTTTTGCTGTTTCATAAAATATTACTACACAATATCAGTGGTAGCAAGTAAAATAAGAAATGAAACAAGTTTTATTCTTTGTTGAAAACATGTTTTTTGTGTGTGATTTAAAACATATATTTAAAACATATTTATTTTATGTTTAAAATATTTTTTTGCGAAGTGTTTAAAACATTGTTTTCGTAAAAAAACATCATCTTATAAAAAAATTCTTTTTAAAAATAAAAAATAAAAACGTTTTTTATAACAACCTTGCCTGAGAACGGTTTTGGAGACGTTGGAACGTGTAGATTGCCGTTATGGTGCGATTAGCACTTCCTAATCATGTAATGGAAATGGCTCTAGACAAATGCCAGTAGATCTTCTTCTAGCTTGACAATTTTTACAAACTGATTTCGTTTGGTTAAATATCTGTTCTTTATGCAAGTTTCTTTAGCCATTGACGAATATCAAACCAATATTTTTTTTCTAAATGGGCAGCATTTTTTTGTCAATTTCTCGACTTGTGATTATGACGATTTTTCCATAAAGGTGATTTTGCCATTTCAGTAGCTTTGAATGTTAAAACAGTTCAAAGAGAATAGTTTTTACATGATAATTAACCAGGAACCACCGTAGTTTCCAGTCGAAAGCTTTGGGAATTGCTGAGGTTCTTTCTCAAATCCACACCAAGCTTATTTTACAGAAAATGTATCCACACTTGTATGAATTAATTCGCACACTAATTTTATTATAACAAAAAACTTTGTATAGAAACAATATTTATGTCCTACATGATCATTAAGTAACATTTTACATCTTAAATACAACTACTTCTTAACGCCTGCGGGCATTAAGGGTTGCCATGGTTATATGCCAAATATTTGTCATTCAAATTGTAAATTTCAAGTCATCAATGTCAATTGTCTGTACTGTCACTCGGCAATGTCAATTAATGGCGATTAAGGTTATAAGTTTGACAATTAATTATCTGTATTGTCACTCAACTCCGAATTGTTTGTATTGTTATTCAACTCCGTAGATACGCATGTCACTTGATAACGTAAAAATATTTATTAATATTATTCAAACGCAGGAGCAAAAAAATTGTAGGACAGAAAAAATTTCTCTGGCATTACTTGATGTTTATACCCTCGGGCGACTTAAACGGTTACCCTCGGGGCATAAACATCCGTGTAATGCCCTTTGTACATAAATAACTATTTCAATTGTACATGTGATTTTGTTAGATTGAAGTCTTTTTGTAGTTACTGTAGTTTCAAAAAGCATAAAATGTGATGTTTTATTTCACACAACCGTCTACAGTGTCTTGAATGGTCAACATTTAGTACATTAGCCGCCAATCCTATAAGACCACAGAGAAATCGTTGAGACGATGGAAGAACTTTATCGAAGAGCCTTGTTGGTGAAATGCATCGTTAATCTTAGTTTTTGTAAATATTAGACTTCATAGATTTTATGTCATTGGTTTGACTTCGGTATTTAATACATAAGGAAGAGAATCCAAAAGGTTTCATTCAAAATCATTTACCAAGTAATTATTTTCTATTATTACACAATTTTAATCATTTTCATCCTCAAATGTGCCAGTATAGAAAAATACATCGTTCAGAAAAGCAAACACCATAAGTCAATTTTTTCATCGGATTATAACAAAATGTACACCAAATGAAAGAAGAAGCTTTGCTCTACGTCTACTATGCTAATTACCGCAATTACGCTGAATGTGATATCTGAAGTCAAAGTTCATGATGTATAAAGTCATTACTTTGAAACTTAATTGTAATGGTAAAAGTGGAAAAACTAACTTCCTTACCGCATAAAGAAGTAAAAATATATATAAAATATATATAAAATATATATAAAATATATAATAAAATCAAATTAAAAAAATCTCCATGCGTAGCATAATTCTTTACGTCCTCTTTTTATTTGACTTTTCGGTATAAATTCAGTTTAATTTGCCTCTCACCGGCGACACATCATCCATCTTCTCGTTGCCTCGTCGCACCGTCATCAGATGGCGCTATAATAAATCCACCGCGATTTGTGCGTCCTGCGTCGTCCTCCTCGTCTTCGGGTCATCGTACATTTGCGAAACCCTCCTCGACGTTCTAAATGCATCCGCCGATGGGTTAATTTTAGCAACGCGACCTCTTGTAGTTGGCCGAGCGTACGGTCAGATTTCGACGCAAGATGTTCTCTCCCTATTTCCATAGAGTCGTAACCTAAATTTAAACCAAGTTGGGCGTCGACGCTGTCTCCGCTGGGGACCAAAATCAAGAGCTTAATGTCAATGCTATACAATATGGATCCGGGTGGCTGCGAGAAGTTTTGTGTACCGGTTTTATAGCTTCTTTTTTTTATAACGCCAGGGTCGGTCGGTGTTATTAATTTTTCATGGTTCTGCGGCCCTGTCCGGCGTCAAAAGAGGCGGACGCGCGCTTCTTTTTACACTTCGCGGAGATAATTGGTGAGTTAATTAATCACGTTTCGGTGGGAAGGGTTGTCAGTTATGCGAGGAAGAATTCTAAATGTGGACACTTTGACGTGTTGAGTATTTTTCAAGTAATATTTATGTGGTAAAAACGAAAGTTGTATTTATGATACTTTTAACAACTTTGTAATACAATTAATAGTATTACAATATATAGTCAACATAGGCACAAAAAGAAATTATCTTTTTCTCATCTTTTTAATTCTATGCTGTAAACTCCTTCGTAGCATGTTCAGATTTGAAATTATTTTCTATCTAAAATGTGTTAGGGACCATTCTAACATAAAACACAATAAACATAATAACATAATCACAAAAATGTGCAAAACACCTATGGTTCGTCAAACTCAAATTGGAAAATCTCTCACTCTGGAAAATCTCCATCGCTTTTAAAGTCGCAGCTTTTATGTTACTAGCCACGGTCGTGACCCCTGTATTTTCGACAAAATTTAAATATTTTATATCGATATTAAGGATGTCAACTAATTTTGCCGTTTCTTTTTTTTTGTTTACCTATCAGTGTGTTATTAATATTTTTTTATTAATAATTGTTGGTAATTAAAATTTATTTTAAAATCGTTATTATCCTAGAATTTAGGATTTTGTCTGCTTTTCAACTAATATTGTTGCCTGTCTGTAGTTCATAAATCATGTTAATATTCTATAAGAATTTATAGGTCCTTTACTATTATTGTCAGAACAATATTTATCGGAGGTCAAATGAACACGACTACAGACCTTTCAATGTTCAACTCCACTGAATTTTTGATTTTGAACATTATGCCTCAGAGTCAACAATTCTTATATCAAATTGAAAAAGAAAAACAAATACGATAAGAAAAAATACTGTGTTTCTATGCAATGCATCCGACCGTCATTTTGTTCAATTACATATAACGCCTTTATAGAATTTCATGCAAATATTGTAGCACAGCACAGAAGTTTTTTGATGACACAGAATAGATATCTTAAGCATTAGTGACATAATAACAAGATTCTCAAAACCTAATGCAACCGCACTCTTAAATTTTAATGTGATGTATAATTTGTTTCGTTAAAGTTGATATTAATTTTCTTGGTATTGATGATCTTTTTGTGAATTTTGCATTTAACTGCCTCACTCTTATTGTATTATTTTTTATTATATTATACAGGGTGTTTCAGAAATAACGGCTAAGCTCAAGGAGTATATTCGTCAAGAACAGAGAAGCTATTTTGGTCAAATAACGTGTAGACTATTTAAAACTTTTAAGTACCACCAAATTGTATTGATGAAATCGTTTAAGGCCTGCCCTGGTGAATAGCCGAACGCGCATGACTGGTTGCAAATACGGTTGCAAACGAACATTTCCATTATCCAGAAATGTGATACGGATTTACAAACATTGTGATTGCAAAGCGATATCCGTCGAACAAAACAAACCGACTAAACACAGCAATTGCGCGTCGCGGACGATCAGCCATACAAATTTGGTATTACACAAATGACTACACAAACACAACCACATTAAGATTCCACAATCCAAAAGATTCTTATTGTTGATAAACCAACAAACAGCTGACCACTATTGTACGTACATACGTACGAACCTGGCGAATATAGGTCATTCTCACACTGAGCGAAAAAGGACGGAGTGGAGGGACACCAATAGGTTCCCGGCGTCGTCGATTCGTCACCAGTTCCAACACAACTGTGGTGGAGTGTTGTCTACTATCTTTCGCTGAACAGGGACGTACTCCGGCTTTCTTTAATAATGTCTTAAGGAGTTAACCAGAACCTTAGATATGTAATTTTGGTACTAATTCTATCCAATATTAGGTTCTCCTTCATTCTTTTGAGAGACAAACGAAAAAAGTTTTAGTTACAAATATTTGGTTTTTAAAAGAGCTACTTTATGATACTTCACATAAACTACCTTGCTAATGCAGTATTGTGGCTCTATTAATCAGCGAACTACTTACTGAAACCTAAAAATAGGTTAATAAAAAGTCGCCAAATCTTCTTGTTTGAGTCCATTACCAAAAACGAGAACACATAAGGTCACAAAAATTAAATTCCAATATTTCGCGCCTCCACCATTATGTGTAAATATATCACAATGAGATAATTAAGACATTGCCAGTATGTTGCTTTGATCATAACATTATCCAAATTGTAGTAAGTAGCCTTGCAAACCGAATTAATCTTTTACAATCTAGTAGGTAGTTATTATTAATTTCAAAATCTATTTTGATACCGAAGTACCTACTATATTTATATAACGCAAGCAAGCATTGTACTTGAATTATAATTTTAAACGGAGAGCATAAACCGATAGACATATGAAACCGTCTATATTATAATAATGTTTCTATTTATACAAACATTATATTTCCGTTTGACGTCAGTAGGCCTCAAACACTTACACACTCAAGGCAATGCACTCCGCGAATAACCGACATCAAATGTTTTAATCCCCTCGCAAAACAATCGACGACTTACAGCACAAACAACGATTACAGTAATCCCAGCTTTTCTAAATATTGAACAAACCAGTTGTACACTATCGGTGCAGCTCGTGTAAGATATTGGATTGTATATCTAAATTTGTAACTGGCAACTAATCACAACTGAAGCAGAAACTGATTGAAATGTTTACGTTCACATAAAACAATTATTTAATAATACGGGAGGAAATGGTGCAGACCAGCTGTCATTAGTAGACAATACATCCTCGATCTTCATTTATTTACGGAAACAATACCCGTGCGTCCGATTTTTATTTTAATCCCGTCAGTGGACGATGAATTTATGGACAGTATTAAAAGATTTATGGGTAGCGATCGGCTTATTTGTGTTTGAAACGTTGAAATTTTAGAGTGCGAGCGTAAAAACTTAATATTATTGTCTGATTGTCTGTTTGCTTTGTGTCATCGTATTTCGGGTGCTTGGGGCTTTATTTAACGACCTTGTTAAAATTCTGACATTAAGTGGTTTTAAAAGCGCGCGTGTGTGTGTGTGTGGATATGTGTCAGCTTTACAATATGTTTTGTAGCGTAGGTACTATTTCTATAGGTACGTTTGTTGGTATACGCTGTGTTTTGTTTATGTCTGCCGTTTTGTTATTACTGGGTCATTTTGACTATAATTTTTATAGATATTAAAATATGAAACTAATGGGGATGTCCTGCCGCGCAAATATGACTCCGAGAGAGTAAAGAGTTTTTGCATTTTATGTCCAAATATCAAAGTTGAATGGTCTATTTCAAATTTTAACCCTTTTTTTATTTTTACGTTGGAAAATGTTTTAGTACTTATTTTGGACGAAATACACCATCAACGTGACGGTAGTCCTGCTCATAGCGCATATCATAGTGCATAGTGCATATCATGGTTGAGCAGACATTTTCCAAATAAGTGTATTGGACGATTCGGCCCTATAGGATGGCTACCACGTTCACCTGATTTAACGCGGATTGATTTTTTTCTGTGGGGTTCTTTAAAACAGAAGGTGTATGCGAATAATTTTCATGATAATCTAAAATTAAAAATTAGGGAAGCAGTAAACGTAATAAATGAAGAAACAATTGATTTGGTATATCGGGAGTTTAGAAGAAGATTGGAAAAATGTGTCGCTGTAGGAGGGGACATGTGGACTAATGTTTTGTTAAATTACTTTGCTAAAAATAAATAATATATAAAATTTAGAATACAACATTGAAATTTGATATCTGGGCATAAATTTAAATATCTAACAACTTTTACCTATAACATTTTTCCTCTAATTCCGAAAAACCGATTGTTTATTATTCGGCCAATTTAACATTTTCGTCGTTTCTAACCATCTGTATGTTAAATCAAAATATTAACATTGTGTTTCGAATTTTTAGGACATCACTCTTTTACATGACTCTTTTACTTTTTCTCGAGAAATTAAAAATTACGTCCATTATAGGTATAGTTATGTCGATCGGGGGACACACTGTTATGAGAAAACTTTGCTTTTGTAAAATTAGTGCAGATTCAAAAATTAACATGTGTAATAATAAAAAGACACATTAGAATTTTCTATGTCGGCTGAAGTAAAAGCTTAAAGTTTGAACTTTCAAACTTTTAAACTGAAAGGTAAATAATATTAAATAGAGATGGCACTTTTTGATATCCTCATAAAATAATAAATAATAACCAGTAAAGATTTTAAATCAGCATACAAGAAGATTTTTTTCAAAATTTTGCATGAAAACATATCTCGAAATAATAAATACTGTTTTACAACCTCTAAAAAATAGTAACACGACCCAATAGAATTTTCTAATTTTGCTCACACGAAAGCTATATTGAACTTCAAGGTTTAAACTTTTATCTGAATGAGTAATCAACAAAATCTTCAGAAGTAGGCTGTAATGTAATCTTCGAACTTTAAAAACTTATTTAACTGTTATTTTGAAAGTAATCTCACGATGCGCACGGCATGATAAAACGTCAATCATAGACCACTGCACGTGTTTACGTCATAGTTTAGGGTACAATTCATTCCGAGCAACTTAGAGAATTCTATCGTATTTCATTAAAAGGAGAGAGTATCACAAGTGCAAAAATACTGTTTTTTATCATCTTAATCATAAAAGGTATTTTTTAGGAAAATTAAAATTATGTGCTGAATTATGGGCGTAAATATGAGAATTAGTATTTAAACCGGATTAAATTCTGAGATCTGGATAATTAAATGTTCCCCTCTAAAGCATAGTTCTCATTTCTTCAATTGTTCTAAACAAAGTTGTCAAAGTATTGTGTAATATAAAATATGTAGCTGTTGTAAACTGATTTTTGATAAATTTCCTTTCTAATCATAATCATTTGTCTGAATAGGAATCCTAAGACAAACGATTTTGTTATTAGCATTAACGGGCACTAACGGGCACTAGTACAAGTAAACGCTGATAGTACTTTCAATGGAGATGTAGCCAGAGACACAATAATATCAACTCAGCTTTACTTACAGCTACAGAACGCACTTGAAGGAAACGTATTTCTTTCACAAACTACAGATATTTCGTACATCATGTTTCTGGAAAACTTATTATTATTTTGAAAATAAACTGCTTCCGGGTATTGCCGTGTGTCAAGATTTGTAAATGCTGACGTTTCACGAACCATGTTGCTCGCTTCTTCAAAGGTATTTGAATACTGAAGACCTACCAAGAAACTCTCCCTTATATACCTTTATTTACACCTCACTGCGGACATCTGGAGCTACTACTCGCATTTGCTTTTCCACCTGACCGCGTTAGGATCGATTTCCAGACCCTACTAATGTCAGTACCGTCCTCGCGATTGATGTTGTCAGGATGTTGGTAAATTTCGATGGCTTCTATAATAAGCCTTCGATGACGATTACCCACCCTTGCCAACATCTTCACGTCATTGAAATTCATTGTGTGTCCCGGCTCCTGGCAGTGTTGAGCAACAACAGACTGTTGAATCTTGCGTTGCCGGGTGTCTCTAGTGTGCTCCTTGACTCGACATTCGATACTTCGTCCTGTCTGTCCTACATAGCATGTTCCACACTCACATGTTATCTTGTATACCCCTTCGTTCTTCAGGAGTGGTATCATATACTTTGGGTTAGGCAAAAGACCCGATTTCTTCAGTAATCTACCGATTCTTTTTGATACCCCACTTACGTATGGTAAGCAAGCGAACCCTTTTGTATCTTGCCGCTCCTCTGAGCCTTGCGGTTTTCTTTGTGTGACACCCCGTATGTCGGACTTGATGTATCCATTCTGACGTAGGGCCCACTCCAAGTGTTTCCGTTCGTCGTCCAAGGCGCTGACACCTTCTCGGCTCTATTGAACAGAGCGTTAATAACACTTCAGCAACATGGTTCGCGAAACGTCAGCCTTTATAAATCTTGACACACGGCATAACCCGGAAGCAGTTTATTTTCTAAATGATTCTGGCCGTGAAAGCCTACGTACTTACTCAATATTATTGTTAATTTATTGTTATTTTTGAAACATATGTTTCTACAATGTCTCTACTCAGATTATATAAATAGAATTATAATTTGAATGCTTAAACTTCCAAGAATATTGAAAATAGTTTTCTTTTTCGATATTAAAATGTATCACTTGTGCCAATTGGGTCACTGTGTACGTATTATCAATCTAATAAAAACCTGATAAACTACTCGTTACTTCAAATCCGTCCACGCGACACAACATAGTAAAAATATTGCATCGTAAATATTCGATAAGCACTTATAAAAATATTATTTATGACTATATTTATGCATCTCGATCATCCGTGACGAGAATATGCAAGAGCGCAACAGAAAATTTCTTATCCGACGGCAGCAAGATGTTGGCGACCAATCAAACGGTACATCATCCAGCTAAGAGCGTTTATTTTCGTGAGACCGAGACATCATTTACAATTTTCTCACTCACTCAACTCCGAGAGTCCCATTCAACCCATCGTCCTCTTCTATTCCTGTTTTTGTCCTGCGTTTATTTCAGTTTTAAATTCGGGAACATCTGTTATCAAATTTGCGTATCGCAGCTACGCGAAGGAATTTAACCGCCTTTCTGCGTATTTCTGTCCTGAATTCTGGGTAATCTGGATATAAATATTTTCGTTTTATTTCAGATCTGATATCGGAAGGTGCTAGCGACAAAGCATCACTCACGGACGACCACATTACCAAGGACCTTAATGGCATGGATAACAATCGTCCGTATCAACTTGATCTGCTTTCGGTACCGGGGCATAACAACAATGGCGGAGGCAGTGGTAATACTTCCGGTAACACCAGTGCAACGAATACGTTGGGAAATAATAATAGCAACAATAATAGTAGCGGTAACCTATTCCAAAGGAAATCACCAATGGTAAGTTTAGTTATTATATTTACTATTATTTACACACTAAAAAACGAAATACTTGACACGAATATAAGTGCTTCAGGTTGAGTAAATGGTAAGATTTTATATAAGGTATTAAATATATTCAACTAAGTATTCAACCAAGACATAAATATATTCAATGGTGATGGTACGATGTGTTTAGAACGAATGTATAGATATTCACGTTGCCTATATCGCACTTCATATTTTATATACTTCATATATTGAAAATTAAACTATGATTTTATCTCAACAACTTAACCCCCACCTTGATTCTAGTAAATTATTTGTTTGTTTTAAAGAGGGGTATACTCAATGTAGGTAACCGTTTGATGATATTCGTATGAATTAAATTGAAGATGTGAGTGGATGAAGGTGTTATGTTACAAAATCAAAGTTTGAAGTAAATTAAAGTTTTTCTCTTAACAATTTTATGCAGCTTCAATCTATCTAATCAATTATATATTTGGGACTAAATAAGTTCATATAATTATTTAGATGGATTAAACCTGAACAAAATTGATTAAAAAGCTAATTTATTTCAAAATTCGATTTAGTAATATAACACCATCATCCACTCACGGCTTCATTATTGTTAGTTGAATTTAAGAAGTTTGATACTTACCAAATGTAACAATAGGTTAGTCATACAATACATTCTTTGAAACGAAATAATTTATTGAGGTAATTACGTACATATAAATTTATCTTACAATAGTACAGTCTCGTTGTATAAAAACACCACAATATACTAAATAACAATACTAACTATGTAAATAAAATATCCAAATGATATTGTAAATAAAATTTTTGTATTTCACAGTTTCCTGTTCGAAAGCCCCAGGAGTCTGAAATAAATTGCATTAGTTATCATATCAATATAGTATGAAGTATTATCTACCTTAACAAAACTGATTATAGATCCATTCTGACAGTGGAGAACTTCCAAAGTTTGTTTCTAATCGTGCTTCTACATTTGGGGGAATTGTGTGAGGCACATTTAGCAGAGTTGCAAACTTACCATCTGTAACAGTAGTTTACGAAAATATTAGTTATTTATTATTTATATGGAGTTACTCTCATCTGTGTAGCGCATCCCAACTCGAAGCACTAAATATGAAGTTCTTTTCTTCAATTGTAAGATTGCACCAAAAAAGGCTCCCATTTCAACTATCGAGGACTAGTTGTATTTGGATATAGTGACTAGAAATCCAAATTAATCTATAAAATAAATATACTACAATGTTCAATGGTATAAAAATAATATACGCATACATAACTAATAATAATATTAAAATATAAGAGCATATAACAGCTTAAACAACTTTATTTAATCGTGTTTTTCCCGTTACATTGCAAGTGTCGCCGAGGTAGCACCGACAACTTCGTTAAGTAAACTGTCGCGTCGCCAGAATGGCGTATGTCTGCCTTGCCGTCAGATAGGTGTTAGTGCACAGGTATAATATAGCCAAATGCGTATATACAACAACATACGTATATACGTGACTCGTAAGTTGTGAACACGTAAATAACGGCTGTTGTTTTAATATATGTACGCGAAATTATGTCTTACTTATTAACAAAAGAAACACTTACCTGCAAATGCCGGTATGATGGTTTCGAGCCACCATTTCCACAACTTAGAATTCAATGAACCCATTTATTTCTAAAGTTCAATTGCTCGGGTGGATATCATATATTATGTAATTTCCATAACACGCTGTCACAATCCAACCGGAACACTGTACAGACGGCCACAAACTGCACAAACAACCATTACAAGATAAGCGCTGGATCACATGGGTCTGTCACGGTGGGGGTAGATGTACAAATTTTCTTTAGATTCATTTTAATATACCGGTTTCTTACCTCGACATTGACGCTGTAGACATGTGATACTATAGTTTCCCTGCGACATTATGACCTGTTCCTTAGGGTTAAATATATTGTTGGTTCAAATAATCGATATAGTCCACATACTTAGTTCAGTTGAATCTATGAACTATTTAGAACAAGAAACACAAATCTTAAATGTATTATGTAAATAAATTGATAAAATATTATTCTTGTAGGAAGAAACATGTTTTGTTTAAGTAATTGAAACCAATCATACGTATATTAAAACTAAATATATTTGAATTGGGCATTTTTTTAGTTTGTAGTTTAGTTTATTTACACCCTACTTTTAAAGTGTTACCATTTAATTCAAATTTCGAGTTCGTACTCTATGTAGTGCAGTATATTAGGGTATACGTAATAGGTTTTTAAAATGGATATTTTATATCAGAAACGCTTTGTCCGAAGTTATCTCTGGCGTGATGCGTCGGCGGAATTGAAATTTAATATACTTTACATGGAAAATGTAGGTGCTACCAACTGGAAAATTAAATTTCAAATTCACCGTTCTAATATGAACATTGCGACAGTGAACCTAACCCCCGAGCTCGCAATATATCATCGAGCTCCCTCGGCATGTTATATGGAATATTACCGGAGCAATTGCTTCATTCTTTCAATATTGATGGTAATTTTTATGAGTTTATGAATGTTGCTTTTTCTGTTTCTCTGTATATTGTATATTTCTAACATATAAAAAGAAGGTTTTATTTCCAAACTAGACCTTTTTCGAGTCATACATTTTAGTATTTTCGCTTTAGATATGGTGCGATGTAAGCGCTGACATGTATATTTTAACGCTGCTTGGAAATATTCTCGTTGAATTTTACAACAAAAAATGATTTGGCATGATTCATCGGACCAGCGGTTGATTGTTTTCTTTGGAGATATACCAAAAATTTACGGACGAATATTTCATAATATCAAGAAGTAGAAAGATGTTATTGTTTTGAATGTTTTGCAGCTAATTATAGTGTGTCGGTGGAATGGTCGATATTATTATTAGACAAGCTATAAATTAATGATAATGATAATGATAAATAAGGAAATCCATGCAATGAAGAAATATTAGATAATATCAGGAAAACAGTAGGTTAAAAATTGTGGACTCCACCTATAACAATGTTTTTTGTACTTCTTGCATGTTAATAAATATCCATCACAAAAATTCATAATAAACTTTTGACAACCTCATCTATTAGGTTCAAACTGCAAAAAAATCGTTGATGCAGTAGCATCCTCTCAGCACCTTTTGTGTAGAATTTATTTAGAGTCTCACTCCCGAAAGTTGCATAAATTCACAAAATTGCATTTATTATTTCAATTTTAACCTTTTGAAAAGTTGCGACGTTAACTCGCTAACTATTGATACAGTACATATTTCCCCCTATAACTTTAAATTTTTTCAAACAAAATTTTGGCATATATGAAGCTCGTACAAGGAAGAGAATAATTCCCGATCAACGGACACAAAAGCTACGTAATGCCTAACCTACACTATCAAGATTTAGACAAGTTTTGTTTTTTGTCGAGTTCCTTATGAAGTTTATTTGATAAATCCTTTATAAACATTCTACACAACTTTCCTTCAAAGATGAAAAATGTGACACAATAGTGCCAATAACAAGGCCACGTTATTTGCAAATCTGTTATACTTTGTGAACACTTCTGATGTGAAATCCAATATGTTTTAGAATTTAGAGAAACACGACAGCTTAAAATTGCGTAACAGATTTTTTTACTTGGGATCCTTGAAATCGGCATTTTTTAATGCACAATAATAAATTTATCTTTAACTCACCAATAATCAATAGATCTATTATGTACGTATCGAAAGAAATCCCGAGCATAAATACACAATCGCGAGTATGATGACAGTGCCATTTTATTCTATTTTATAGGAAATTTATCATTCGTGGATAAATCGTTATATTTGACTCGCAGCTTTAATTGTATATAAACAAATTTCTCGTAAATTATACCCTATAGTACCTATAGATCATTTATTATTTATGAGTCTATTTAGTGTATAGAAAATCGTTTATTAAACAGCTCTATTAATGCATGATTTATTATAGCCAACCATGGCCGTCAGGTGACATGGTCCCTACCCGTTGTAGTGCTAATATTTGTCACTCCGCATATATAAAAATAGTCTTTACAGCATGTCATTTAAAATCATGCGGTGCGTTTGTTGTAAGAACTTTTTGCTTGCAAGTTTCGAATCGAGAATGAGGTACGGTTTGGTTCGTTGGGGTCTGTGCTCAGATGTAAAATGTGTGTTTTCAGAAAAGGTACCACTATATGAGTTGTAAACTGTGTAATTTACTACTGCATTGAAGGAATTTCTGTATTCGGTTTGTAGTATAGCATCGTTGAGTTTGGCACAGCTTGTGAAAACTGCGTTTAAGTTTTGTATTATACTGCATTTGATTTATATATTATCGTTTGCCTAGATTATTGTGTATAGGTACTATATTTTGCCTAGATTCACGTGTTTCTGATTTGTACTTGTTGCTTCTTCTGAATCAAACTTTATTCTATTATATTATATTCTATTGAATAAAAAACTAATTGATTTCTTATGTCCAAAATCAGAACTTTTCCTTCATACTGTTGCCAGATTGCAAAAATTTAAAAATAATCTGATGTGAAGTGCTAGCTTATACCTTTTTTTTTGTTGAATTTTAGCCTGAGTTAAACCATGCACACATTCTTAGTCAAAATTTCAGGAAATTCTGGGCATGTAGTTATACATTGAAAATTAACATTGTGGAAAAGATAACATCTAAGCTGTACGTTGTCCATTAAAAACAAAAACGCCAACCTAAAGACTAGGTTCTAAATGTATAGATGAATAAAATCGTTACAGAGTTTACTGATTTTCTTGTTTGAATAGTTTCAGAGTTATGAGCATTCAAACACAAGCCTCAATACTTTTGAATCGAGAGATGGTAGACGAATTCTTTATTCCAGAACACATATTGCGGATGACAGTTTGAGGAATACTCTCTGTGAAACTCCTGTAGTCAATTATATCAATATTATTTATCCCAATTTAAACCTGTAAACAATTTTTAGGTTAGAATTATCTAATTCAATAATTTCTTTCTATTGATGGATATGTGATTTCCACAAATTTCATTTGGATATAATGCAAATTCCACTGCTTTCTTTATTAGTTATCAACTAACAACAATAAAATCAAATAACCAAATTCATTCTTTCACGCAGGGTGGCGACAACTACACAACACATATCAACGACGCGGCCCTAACGGGCACCGGAACGGGAAGTCTAAGTTCCTCAGCGCCGGCTACAGGCAGCGCCCTTTCCGCCCACCACGAGATCCAACTACTGCGGGAGCAACTCGAACAACAAAGTCAGCAGACGCAGGCGGCTATGGCACAGTTGCAACTGGCGCGGGAGCAGCTGGCCGCAGAACAGGTAATGTGTCCGGAAACCGAACGGTCCTCAGTTAGGAAAATTGGCTCTATTCGCACGAAGAGCTTTTTGCAATCCAATCTCCCCAATATCCGGTCGCCCGATACGGATACGGTGACAAAAAAGAGCAAATTCGGATCGGCGGCGGCTGCGGTGCAGAGCTTACTTTGCTCTTTTGTTGGTTTTGTGTGTATGTGGAGGAGATGAGATTGCGCGCGGATTTGGCGGGATTAAATTCGTTAATAATGGGTAGTTTTTGGATGGGGAGTGTTGCATTTGGGACTATTGTTGTTGTTTAGTAAATTAGATTGGAGATTGGGATCGATTTTCTTTCATTACGCTTCGTTTTGCTGCTGAAACAGTCATTCGCATTTTGGCGGAGGTGCCGGGGTTTAAATTTTTATTTCTAGGTATTATTTATTTTTTATGTGGTTGGGTCAATTAACGTAATACGTGTGTGACTTTAGTGTGGATATAATGGCTCAGACTATTGTTTAATATAGTTAGGAACAGTGAAAATAATATTATTTACTCCTGAAAAGCCAGATAGGTTTTATTTATGGAGTAATAAAACGAACGGAATCTTCTTTATCCTTGCTTTAATATTAATTTATATAGGAGACATGTTTCGGTGTATTAGACCATTATCAATCCCAAATCTATGACAAAATTGATGGTATCAAAATTATATTACAATAAAAGCTACCCTAAAATAAATATTCAACAAAAATTAGCACTTATTGTCAGCGTAGAGAAAATCACAGACAAACCGGAATCTCATTATCCAGCGGATATTATTTGTGATGAAATTCAACAATTAAAACTAACAATCAACGAATTTAACGAGTAGACTTGGCTGAAGAGAACTAAAAGAACCAACAGGGGAATTTTCAAAGTCAAGTCAGGCAAGCAAAACTACAAATTGTTTAAAAGCATAAATTTGAAAATTTAAACGGCGGAAAAGGAGATTTAATGGTGGAAGGGTGTTATGAAGATGGATAGGGACTTTTTAATTAAGTTTTAATATATTTAAAATTCAAGTTAGCGCGGGTGAAAATGTAAATATGTAGGTGAAAACATGTTTTGAGTTAAAATCTAATTATTGCATGTTTAATAGTTTTATTTTTTGGTCTATTTTTGGCTTGTGGCTGTCCAAATGTTCCAGCAGATCCATTTTAAGGCTGTTGTCGTGGAACTATGTAATAATTTTACCGCTGTATAATTTATTTTATGACCAGTCTCTAGAGGGTATGTTGGTAATTTGTCAATATCTTCTTCTCGTCTTTTCCATGATTGAACTTATTTAGTAGTTCTTATACTGGAAGTCCTGTGTAGTCTCAAACTTGTTCAATTCGTTACCGATACCCAAATATTCTTCAAATTATTTAAAACTGAAAACCTATTGTTGTAGGATCGAAACTACAAAGATAGCAAAACGTCTGTATTGACATATTTTTGCACAAAAACGGGAATGTTTTGAAATGTGACAATATCTTTCGTTTAAGAATTTTTCTGATCTTGTATTGTATGGATCCATCCAATGCTCAGAAATAGCAGATATACAGAGTGTGTTTAGAGTTTAGAGTTTAGAACATTTGACTCGCTAACATACACTATGTGACTATGAATACATACATATATAAATACAGACGAAATTGTGTGGTTCCTTCAAGGTCATCATGTATTTCAGAAACATCATGTTCAAAGAACATTTTGAATGTTATTCTTGAAGAGACGCGCATTTTCGTTTTGCAATTTACAATGGTATTACAACCCATTGTACAAATGACAAAGAAAGTAAATATTTCGGGATTATTGCGTAAAATTACGTATTGAGATCACATGTTATATAAACGTCGCGACGTTTATATAAAAAAAATAAATAAAAAAAAATTCATTGGACAACGCGAGTGTTTTCCGAACCAATGACAACTGGTTTATATTGGTTTTTTGTGTCAAAGTTGTGCTTTTGACGTTTCTTCTCAATCACAAAATATTGCTATGCAATGGAACGCCTACCAATGGCCATTTTAAAGTGATTTTTCTTTGAACTTGTGTTTGTGAAGGTAATTTTGTATGAGTTTCTATAGAATGGCTTTTGCTTTCGAGATAATAAGAGTATTGAAATGAAAATTATGAGAAAAAGTTACTGTGAAAAAGGGAAATCAAAGTATTTACAAAAGTTACCCGAAATACGTCGAAACTGTATCTTGACTGCATCCACACAAAAAAATTTACCTATAGTTAAACACCAGTAGCCATGTTGTCCATTTAGTTCCCCACATATTTGAAACTTTGATTACTTGAAACTCGGAAACTTTGACGCATGGCAAATTTATAGCAAAAGAAATTTTATTAACTCTTAAAGTTCGTCTTAAAAACTATCGCAACTTAGATCCATTTTTTAAGTCTATGAGAACCTCCTATTAACTGAAGAATTATCGATTACGAACTAAATTAGTAAACAGATAAATTCGAATATTATTCTAAAATGCAATTATTTTCAAATATGACCATAACCCATGTATGTAATCTATTATTCGTCTTTCAGAGTGCCAGGATGGAGGCTCAAACCAGGACCCACCAACTCTTAGTTCACAACAGAGAACTTCTAGACCACATAGCAGCATTAGTAGCACATCTCCAAGGCGGTGAAAAGGCGTCGAACCAACAGCAGAACTCACCACACGTGGCCATGCCCCAGGTAAATTTTATCCACAAATCTAAATGTTGTTCGCAGAACGGCAGTGTTGCTTGCTTTCATTAATCTATTAATTCAGCAAAATACCTAATCGAAAAAACAAACATTATTTATTTATTTTTCAGTTATTCTAATTTCTACGACTTCTAGCTTGTTAGCAAAACACGCGACTACCTACAGTTATTATTTTTGCATGGCTTGCTATATTAAGTGATGCTGAGCCATGCTGAGTGTTACAGTGTTTCATTCAGTGTTACTCTTTGGTTCGTTGTGTTTGTGTGTGTTGTTGTTCGTTTATTATTATTGCGCAGGTCTTGCAATCTACTCAAGAAAACAATAATCACGTGCTATTGGACATTTTTACGACTACTAAATGTTAGGTAACCGAGAGCACTTTTAGCTATGAGCTTTCAGGAGGACTTTTCAGAACACTACGTGCTCCGACGGTCGCAGCTTACTTTCTATTTAGAGCAGACCAATTGTTTGTACTTTGTTTGCGAGTGCAACGTTGGGGCCAGTTAAATCCAATTGCGAGCCGTGCTGTAAATGCTTTTATGGTTTAAACTCTGGTGTTTTTGAAAACAGCACGTCCGTTTGCTCTTTTAATAAGTTGTACTGAAAGGTCGGTCCTATTCAAAGCCGGCGGATTTCTGTGCACTTCTCCGAGAGTCTCCTTTGTTCGTAATTTGCAACTTTGTATTTGCGCTACTTGCGCCATTCAGTCGTTGTTTAATTAAGCAAGCTCGATTTTGCGTGAGGGAATTGTTGGAAATTTAAAATTCTTTTTGGGCATTTGTCAAGTTTGCTCTTGAATTATAGAAAAGCCCACTGATGGAATTGAATCGACATTGTTCAGAACTTTGTAACAAGAACAGTAACCCTATCATAATTCTGCATGAAACTCTTTTAGGTTACTTTGTTTTATTATTGCGTTAGGAAATTTAAAATTCTTTTTGGGCCTTTGTCAAGTTTGCTCTTGAATTATTGAAAAGCCGACTGATGGAATTGAATCGACATTGCTCAGAACTTTGTAACAAGAACAATAACCCAATTATAATTCTGCATGAAACTTTTTTATGTTACTTTATTATATAGTTTATTGCGTTAGAGAAAGATTTGTGTTTTTTGAGCTTCTTAAATAAATTTAATGTTTTATCAGTTATTTGTTTGTAGAAACCTATAAGCAATATTTGATAATAATATAATTTTTCAACGTTATTGTATAGAATATAATTCACCCCCGCTTATCTTAGGAATCAGTAATGACAGAGATCTGAAATTTTGTTCAATAATTATTCAATATTCAATAACTATATCTATTTTGATGATTTCTTGGTACATCTCCAATTCAAAACAATTTGTATTAATAGGTGAATTAACAGAGTTCTTAAACATATTTTTTTTGTTTAATCTATTTACTATAAACTAACACTTGTCACAGCAAATTTTCTTTTTAATTTTTCGCAAATTGGCAAAGGTATGAACTAAAAGTTCTGCTTTTGGACATATAAAATCAATTGGTTTTATCTTTAGCAATAATTGATAATTTTTTAAAGTTATTAGTTAAACATTGTGATATTTCTGCAAAATGTGTGGATAGAAAGAAACTTTATAGAACAATCTTGGAAAACTACAGAAAGGGGTCGAAAGAATATAATTCACCCCTGCTTATCTCAGGAATCAGTAACGACAGAGAACTGAAATGTTGTTCAATAATTGTTCAGTATTCAATATCTTTCTCTATTTTGATGATATTTCCATATATTATAAAAATAATGCTACTATTTGGAAAAATTGATGTCTTTTCTACAACATCAAATATACAAATATTGGATCAAATAATCTCTCTCTCAATAACAAGTTTTTTAGGAGTTCAAAAGTACATCAAATTATATACTTGGAAGCCAAGTTTTTTTATAAATAAAGTTTAATTCAAAATAATAATGGTATAAAAACAACCTACAATAATAAACGCTTACCTTTTTTTATTACAATGAGTGCAAGTAATGAATATCTTCTAGAGAATAGAACCAATTATTTGCAGGCCTTTTAGGAAAATATACCAACCTGTTAAAATTTATATTGAACAGTCGCATTAAAAAGCCTGTTTTAGTCCAAAATATAATAAAAATATAATATAATATAATATAACTTTCTAAACATAAACAATAATCAAAGCAAAACGAATTTATTAATTCAAAGGACCTGGAGAAGTAGAGAAGTGGACAAAACTCCGAATAAAAGCAAAATATTTACCCAAAAAACACATAATAATAACCCAAGTACATTCTTTCATTTAGCAACAACAGTACCAAGGGTTGAACACCGAGAAATACTCACCGGAACACCAAGAGCAGCAACAACCACTGGACCATTCTATGCTGCAAGCGTTGGGACTGAGCCCCACAGACCTAATAGAGAACCCCATGGTGACCTCACGTCTTCCATCGTCACCCCTCCGAACAACCTTCAACCCCCAGGGTAGCCTGTTCAACTACCCCATGCCGCAAGTGGATTTCACCCTAGAGTCACAACTCTTACAAAGATTACAATCGCTATGCGGTTATACGCCACCACAGTATTCCTACATGAATCCCAATCTTCCACCATTTATGCCAAATTTATACGGTCAAGGGATGGTTAATAATAATTATACACTTCAACCCCCACCCCAAAAGAGACTCCCTCCGTCACCTTTAGCTGTTAGACATTCCTATTCAACGAGTCCGATTATGGACAATAGAATTTCGCCGACTAAGAACGATAGTTTGCAAAATTTGCACCAGGCTTACCAATCCCAGCAGAGCTTGAGCGGGAATTCTGGTTACCAGCAAGGGTATCAAAACCAGAACTTCACCAACCAGAATTACCAATCAAACCAAAGTTTGAACCAAAGTTTGAACCAGATTCCTCAACAGAATAGTCATCACTTACAAGTCCAAAGTGGGGCGCAACAACGCCAGTCTCCACAGCGGAATGTTTCGCCAAAGAATGAGAATAGATCTTCTGAGCCACAGTATATCAAACCGTTGTCGCAAATGGGTACTCTGACCACTACTGATCCTGATGGTAGAGTTAGAGTTATAGTTCCAGTTCCTTCTGCTGACGAAGCCTCAAATATGATGTCGCAATTGAGGCTAGGAGATGAATTCAGAACAAACGTGCCAACTATTACCAGATCTACGAGTGAAAAAGTCCCAAATAGGAGCGAGCTTATGTCACAAGTACAAAGGACTGCCTGGGCAAGACATACAACAAAATAGAATTAGAAACTTCTTCCATAAAACGCCAAAGAGTAGTGCTTCAACATGTTGACTATATTCATCGACGTGAGACTAATGATAGTGTTTTAGTGCTTCTGTTGACTGATTTGACGCTATTATGATGTATTCTAGTTGATAATTCTGATTTTCTATGTAGGTATAAATTATAAAAAGAAGAACTCGTTTTGTGTAAATATTAGTTTATAATTGTGGGGATTTTTTCGTGATTTTTGTATACGTTTCAGTTTGTATAGTTGTAATAGTATATTTATTTATGTGTAAGTTGTTGTTCAATGAGTTGTAACAACAAAAGTAAGATAAGGATATAGATTTTCAGTTTTTTTAGGAATGTATGTTACATATAGCCGTTTGGGTTGACGTATATATATATTTTACTTTAAGATCTTATTTATCTTAGTATTTTTCCTTTAACATTTGGAGGATATGTATATATTTTTTTATATTAAAGTTTTCCCAGTTCCTCGAGGTTCTATTCTTTTAATTCTACCAACTAATTTACTACCATTTCTTTAAAAAAAATTAAACAAAAGGGCAATTTATAATTTGAGTTAATTTTATACTTGATTGCAAATCACTGAGATTATTCATTAATGATGATATTCTGCTAATCGTTTGGCATACATACTTGAATTGATCGATATGCTCTGCAAATTGTTATTATATTTATATTTAGCTTATCAAAAAAAATCTGATGTGGCCAGGCACATGACTTTATCATACCATATATTAATAGTTTAGCTGCAGGAGATTCTATTTGATCGAGATCGGCCACGTCTGCATTAAAATAAAACTACTAGAACTAGACAGATATTTTGATTATATTTACAGTATGTAATGTCAAAACATCAGCATTTGACACTACTTACTATAATTAGAATCACAATATCTGACAAATCCTGGCTAACTAGTTTTAATACTAGTGTTTTAATGCAGTACGACCGATCCCGATGAAATAGAATTTGCTCATGCAGCTAAAATATTTATTTTACCAAAAAATTTCATTGTCATGAATTATTCAGAATTTCCTCTACATTAATTTATTATTTAACTATTTCGACGAAATTCCAGAAATAGCGGCTTATTTGCAAAATATTACCAAAATGCTAAGACTAAACCTCCTTGTCATACTACATATGATAAAGTAAAAAGGTTATTGGTTCTGATAATTAATATATTATATTGGCTTCTAGCATACTATATTTTCGGTTTTTACCCCGTCTTCAGTGCTAACTACAAAAGTTCATAAAGAATTATGCTCAATATTCCAAATAAGTTTTAATGTTACCATACCGTCTTACAATCTTTCTTGTATTTATTCGCGAAAACATAAGAACATCCGCAATCGAAATACACATTGACACCAAGATGTTTTAATATTGTTGCACTGTACGTGCGCGCGTTCTCGCATTCTCCATGCATTTGCGTGTTGAATTGACGTTTCGCAACCGCTGACGTTCTGAATACTGTCAAAGGATTCAAAATATCCTGGCTACCTGCTATTAATGCAGACACGATTTCTATCAAATAGAATTTGCTCCTGCAGCTAAACTATTAATTTTACCAAAAAATGTTATAAACATAAATTATACAAAATTTCCTCTACTTTAATTTATTATTTATCTATTTTGACAAAATTGCAGAAATGGCGGCTCAATTGCAAAATCGTTGAAAAATGCTAACAGTAAATAGCCAGTTCCTTTGGACCCTTTTGAACCAAAAGCTTTTCCGCTCTAAGTTTAGTTATGAAACTTCTTAATATGAACTTTCGTCCCGATATCTACAGTAGTTTCTCCGGAATCGTCTCCACAAAAAACGGGTACACACACACACACACACACACAGACATTTTTTTGTACCTTGGTCAAAAATGTTCAGGGGGCCCAAAAAGTCCTATTTCCGCTAAAATCTCAATTTTTTTTCGGCATGATTACAATACTTTATAATACTGCGTATGATAAAGTAAAAAAATCATGTTAAAGATTATTTTTTATACTTTTTTTATACTACTGTTATTTTGTATAACAAATTAAATTGATAAATGGAAAAACATTCTCTAGCTGGCTACTCAACTTGATTTTATTGTTCGCAGACTATTTACAGATAGGTCTAAAGAAGTTCTACATTAGTAACGATACTGTGGCAGATTTGTATTCAAATTTCAGTTAACGTTCAACTGAACAAGAATCGTAAGAATCAGAAGAATGACTCGAGAGAAATCAACTTTGAAATTGTGATTTTTTTACTAGCAGTGAATTTTCGTTTCAATCTGATTCTGATAATTATTGATAATTTTTGCAGACGTATATGGGATTTCTAATTTAAAAGATTATTGAAATATAAATATAAAAAGTGCTATGGGTATTTGGACACAACATGTCTCAACTTCTTCATAACATTGGTCATATGAAGTAGTCCTGCTGAATTTTCTATCCAATAAATACACAAATTATAAACAGCATCTTTATTACAAAAAACACAGAAAAGTATCCAAAATCATCATCAAAATCAACATGCCCAGCATTCGACCCTATTCTCCATCTGCCCAATACACTCGAGTTTGCTAGTGACAACATCTCCAGGCTTCAAGAATTCAGGAGGGTGTCTTCTCACCCCACAACCATCCGGAGTCCCAGTCAATATCAAATCCCCAGGATACAATGTCATAATCTTCGAAATATACGAAACCAAGAAATCAATTCCAAAGATCATATCTTCAGTGCAACCACTCTGCTTCTCGATCCCGTTGACGCTGCAACACAAACTCAACGCATTCGCATTAAGAGCTTTCTTTGTAACAATCGCAGGACCAATCGGACAGAAGGTATCCATCGATTTGGCTAATAAGAATTGACCACCGTTTCGTTGCTGCCAATACCTCGAGGTAATATCTTGGGCTAACGTGTATCCAAAGATATAGTCTTGAGCGTGACTTTCTGGTATGTCTCTACCCTCTTTTCCTATGACAATAGCCAACTCAACCTCCCAGTCAACATCTTTAGCTGCACCTGGGATCACTATTGGATCGTATGGTCCAGCTATACTATTAGAAAACTTACTGAAGATGATAGGTTCTGTTGGCACTGGAATACAGTTGTTCAAGCAGAACTTCCTGTAGTTCATGGCAACGCCGAGAATTTTATCTGGGTGGGTTATAGGAGGTAATATATCGATGTCTTCCAATGGGAATACTCCAGTTCTGGATTGCACAGCGTCCGAAGCCTTTTCTATGAAGTTTGGATCTTCTAAACACTCGACCATTGTTGAGGGCAGTAATTTGAAGGTCAGATCGACTATGTAGCCATTTGGATCCATTTGCACTCCAACTCGTTGTCCTTTTGGGCTCCCCGATTTGAATTCAAATTGGACGAATCTCATTCGAATCTGACTCGTCACGTGAATAAACCTTCTGACGTCATCAAAACGTTCGGGTCTGCACAACTTGAATATTTGCTTCACAACAAACATGGTGTTTGTTCTCTATGAACCACTCTCTCTATGAGTTGGGACAGCACTCGATCTTACGAGGTATTGCAATGCAAAGTTGGCAAACTTTGGCTATCGGAGGAACTATATTAAGACGGCGAATTTATATATAGGACGAGTAATGACCGTTTTGGAGTTCATTTATAGTGGTAGTGTCTTTATCTATGCTGCCTGTTCTTGCATAATTCGTGAACGTGAAATTTTAACTTGACATTTGATGAGTGAAGTTGTCGTACTAACAATCGGTCATCTATCGGCCAGCCAATCATAAAACGGTACTATCTCTACATCGCTACGGACGCAGTCATTATTTATAAGTCAAATGCAAGTCAATTGAGATAAAATAATAGCCTCGTGCGTGGTAACAGTTTTGTACTATGGAGGTTAATATAAAGTAATAACGTATGAATTTGACAAAAATCTTCAAATACAAAAGGGTGGGTTTTGCAATGTATTGGAATTTATTAGGACTCAAAGTAAACTTTCCCCCTGAAATGCTGAAACTAGGTTAAGGTTACTAGGTTAACTAGGTTAAGTGTTCTTGAAGTACTGTCACTGTTTCTGAATGTGGTGAGCCCGAGTAAAGAAAACTAAACCATGAAAACGCGTTGTAATCGGAAATTTTCTTGTATTTAGTATTTCTTGTATTTAGAGCAAAAAAATCTATGAAAATCAGAGATTCAAATTTCCAAATGATCGAACCCAACCAAAACTGTAGCGGTCAATGATTCCAATAATTCCAATGAAACTTATTTTCTGTAATATATGATTTCTAGTATGAGATCATAATTCAAAATGTTACCCTTGTGCAATATATCTGATTCGTATGCAACTTATTTTCTGTGATACAATATCGTTGGCTTAAAGATAAAAGTCACTAACTAACATTTTGTTACATTTGATTGAAACACGAATTAATTGTAGTCAAATGCTTATAAATGCGCATCTTGTACAAGAAGGCAAGCAATAAGTTCTTTAAGTTGTCGAAAATCCATTAATATCCAGAGAATATTATTACATTTGTTGGTAATCCGACTCAAGTTTATCAGATTTTCGTAACTATTTTAGATGTTAATTAGTGACTTTGGCCTTTAACCGACGATACGCATATTTCTGATGTCTGATGTCAGAAGTTAAAATACAATTGGCTGATCCAATATGACAGCTAAACATGTTCCGATTCGCAATAGTGCATGTGCTATTTGAAGTTCCCCTAGCGAAAATACGATGATATAAGTAAATAAATCAACGAAATAATCATAAATATTGAGGATATACAAAATAAGAGCCAACATTTTGAGTGGTAATATATGTAATTCAATATGAGAAATACAAAATCTTATACAACTTGTTTGCTATTTCGCAGTTGAAATTGTCGTGTTGCTAGTGCATTTAATGTGAAGGCTAAACATTGTTGACATATTTCTTTCGAGTTTGGAGTTGCTTATTTTCGTAGAAAAGTTTACCTAAAAATAAAAATCTAGTGGTGATAGTCATCTGATCGACGGGCTCAACTGAGCTCAGCATTCCTAAAAATTGTTGGATAAAATTGTTTTTAGATTAGCGATCTTTTTGTACCCTATATAAACGGGTCAATATTTTTTCAGACCTATGTTGATTAGGATTTTACCCTTACAAGTAGAAAACTAAAATTAAAGATTTAAAGGGTAAAAGGCGTCAAGGTGTGCGTAGTGATCTCAATAATAAACGAAATTTAAACTTTATTAGGTAATAACTTACTCTTGCATCCTAAATTTGCTCAAAAATTTTGCAGTTTAGTAAAATGTTTCAAGAATAGTCACGGCAAAAGAAATTGTTTGATCGAGACAAATTTTCAAGTTTGTGTATAGATGCCAATAAAACATTTCGAAAAATTTTTGTGTTCTTCTTTAAGATAAAATATGATAACTTGATAATTCATACGTTATGGGTGTTTATTATGCAAGTAGAATAACTATTTGCATTTTAAATAAAACGATTATTGTTTACAAAAATAAACAACTATAATGACTTTAACACCTAGTTCTAAACGCGTTTTCAAGTGAAAACGATATTTATTGTTATTCACTGCAACTTCTTAAAATATTAAATATTCAATTTCTTGTCATGAAAAATATTAATATAATTTTACATCTCTCGGTTTTCAAGATTTCAAGAGTTCAAGTTGCCCAATTCACCTTAATTTTTAAAGGCACCTTTTGGCAATTTTTTCCATTAAAAAAGCGAAACAACCGATAATTGTGCGATGAAGAAAAGTAAAAAATGACCATATGACCGCTGTCACAGCTTACCACAAACTCGAGATTGTTCGTACCTAACAATTTCGTTTTTTAGTTGAAGGTAAAATCCTCAAAATGGATTTTTTTTTTGCTGTATTTTATTACCTATTTAGTAGTTGTGTATTCTGTAGTACATCACTGAATACAGGTAAAGAAATCCGCCACATATTATTTATTTATACGTTTATATATTTTTCCTGTATTAAATACTGGCATTTGTTGTTGAGGGTATAGTAACTAAAAAGACTTAAGCATGTTGAAATGGTTCATGTTTGCCTCCATATTGAATTATATCTACTTCTTGAAAAATCTGTTCTTCCTAATATAGCAACCTGTTTGTAAACGAACATTTTTTGCTCGATACGAAATAAGAAAATAGTTTAGATTAAACGTTTTCGGGATCCCGGGAGCCCTAATGCACGTGTCTCAGCTTTCTACGAAATAGTATCCATTAGCAAGAGAGATTTTGTTTGTTCTATGTAATCATTAGTACCTTATCTTGTTATTATAGTCTATAAATTATAACTGAACTATTTAATATTGCAAAGCTTTTATTAGGTACTTTAGGTTTTGTCGAGCTTTACATAATATATGTACCATTTCATATCATTTCATACTATTATTCATACCATTTCATATCCATACCTATCAAAAGATTTTTAAGGCAAACGTGTTAAGAAAACGTATTTTGAATCTTTTGAATGCAACTTTTAAATCACGATTCTTACTTACTGCGAGAAGCTGTATGGCAACCGAGTAACCACAACTAGAAATATTATCTAAAACGAGAATCATTATTCAACCCATTGGTTGAA
Organism: Melinopterus prodromus; assembly: GCA_964023965.1. Lineage (NCBI taxonomy): Eukaryota > Metazoa > Arthropoda > Insecta > Coleoptera > Scarabaeidae > Melinopterus > Melinopterus prodromus. Next base: position 15,118,926 of record OZ030390.1, on the reverse strand, counting down.
TGCGAATAATGGATTGCTTGAGTACATGCTACTTGTAGTCACGCGCCTGTAGTTATGGAACTTATTCTATCCAATAAGCTTTGTCTGAACACCGGAAGAGGCCGTAGGTCTGATGGAATGAAATGTCAAATCTTGCTTAAATATTAGTTGAAAATTGCCAAAATACCTTCTGCACTGATTTTCCTACAACTAATGCGACAAACTAACCTTGCATTTGTAGAATTGTCGCTTAAATTGCTGTAAAAAGCAATCTTATGCCATTTTGAATTTATTATGTGTGTATGTTTTTTCCTTCTCCTGATAAAGAGACTTCTGGATAGACAAATATGCCATGTCACGTGTCGTTTTAGTAAACTTACCATATATTTATATGTAATTATCCGTTTGAACGTATTTTCGGTGCACACTGGACCGAAAAGGTTCATTTAGTTCAATTTAAACCAAGCTTTTATTTAAAGTTGTTCTACTGTCCATGATTATGTCAACGACTAAAGTTTAAAAAATAAACTACGATTTGTGACAATCCATTAACGATTCAATTATATCTGTCAAATAAATCCTTTTTAAACTACTGAAAGCAAGCAGTCCTGCCAAAATAATCCCCGCAAATCTCCAACCCCAAACCATAACAATCAAATATAATTCTGATTCATGTTAAACAGTTGAGTTCGACGGCCAAAGTGGAACGCTGGTTCGAGTTGATAGAGCCGATGTCGATATCGAGGCCCGAGAGCGGATTCGTATCCTGCCAGGATCACGACGCGGAGGACGACGAGGAGAAGGCAATACTGGAGGGGACGAGATCCCTTCTGTCGAAGCTGAGCGCCCGGAAACAGAGGAAACTACTCGGCTACAAACTCGGAAAAGTTACGACGTTCTGACGAAAACTACAACAGCACGTTTCATAGCGATCATTTTATAATTAAGTTTTCCGTTAATTATAATTATGTCGAAATAATAAAAAGTTTGCAAGTTTAATAGGTACGTCAAAAAATTAAGGTTATGTTGAAAGTTTTCTTAGACAGTTAATTTGTTTCCCCGCAAGTTTTCTTGATTCTTTTAGTTTGTAGTCTTTAGATATAAGTAAATATTTAATAGTTTACGAGTAACAATTAATTAGTTGTAATAGCAAAATATATATCATATCTTTAATTTTTTATGTGTATCATTCAACTCGAAAAAGCATTCCAGTAACGTACTGCCATACGCCTAGCATTTTCGTCATCATGATTCGTTGTAAAATGTTAGGTTTTGTATAATATTGACATTTTAGTTAATTGTCGTTAATTGTAGTTTATAAGTGTAATTTATTTTTACTTCGAAGCGAAATAAAAGACTTATCACTAACAATATTATTATTACTAAAAACAATCATCTGCGAAGCTTTAATTTGCTGTAATAGTTTAAAATTATTTGCATGGTTTTTGTTTGTAGCATGATTGATGTTATGTATCGAATAACATAAATATAACTTAGGTATTATAATAATATTTTTACAGGCATCGAGTAGCAGTATTGTTTCTATGATACACCAAATATAAATTCGACATTCCTGTGTAATAATTCTTCTATACTAATATAATAGTTATATTATCTAGTGAGTACTCTGTGTTATGTATTTTAATTTTTACATTCTATTGATTTTATCTAGGATATAAGTTTGCATGTAATCAATAACAATTATTCTTTTCTATTTAATATATTTTAATATAGTAGCGAGTATAAGAGTTTTGAGTATTTTAATGTCGTAAATGACTGATTTTTTTATAATTATGCGTTCAAATCGTCGAATAAATTAACTAAAGCACGACTAGACATTTCATTAATTATTAGGAAAACCTCGTCATTTTAGAACAACTCACTCGAAAGCTGGAGATAGCATTTCAGAAAATATTTATTATCTTCAAAGACACACCGAGACGCAGAGAGCCAAGACTTTTGAAAAAGTTAACGATGTGAGTGGACCAAAAAAAATTTAATTTAAGTCCAATAATAGCAAACACTAAAAATTTCAGTTTATTCTTTGATATCAGATGAATTGAGTCATGGAACATACGAAGCAGAGGCAAAACAAAACGTATGATCTTGTTATTATTATCTTTAGTCTTCACGTTGTCATCTGATTCAGTTATTCTATAGACGTCCTTTTGTTGCGGGCAGGTGAATAAAGCAGAGTACATACACTACTCAGAACGGTACTAATAAAGTTTGGAACCACCTTATTAATTTTAATAAAATAAGTACGTAGGCTTTCACGGCCAGAACCATTTAGAAAATAACCTGCTTCCGGGTTATCCCGTGTGTCAAGATTTGTAAATGCTGACGTTTATCGAACCATGTTGCGCGCTTCTTCAAAGGTAATTGAATACTGAAGACCTACCAAGAAATCCCCTTATATACCTAAATTTACACCTCACTGCGCACATCTGGAGCTACCGCTCCCATGTGCTTTTCCACCTGACCGCGTTAGGATCGATTTCCAGACCCTACTAATGTCTCTACTGTCCTGGCGATTGATGTTGTCAGGATGTTTGTAAATTTCGATGGCTTCTCTAATAAGCCTTCGATGATAATTACCCACCCTTGCCAACATCTTCACGTCATCGAAATTCATTGTGTGTCCCGACTCGTGGCAGTGTTGAGCAACAGCGGACTGTTGAATCATGCGTAGCCGGGTATCTCTACTGTGCTCCTTGACTCGACTTTCGATACTTCGTCGTGTCTGTCCTACATAGCATGTTCCACACTCACATGTTATCTTGTATACCCCTTCGTTCTTCAGGATATCCTTTGGGTTAGGCAAAAGATCGTTTACCTTTGCTGGTGCTATGTACCATACCGTGATACCCGATTTCTTCAGTATTCTACCGATTGTTTCTGATACCTCAGTTACGTATGGTAAGCAAGCGAACCCCTTTGATTTACTCAAATAGTTTCTAAAAGCAATCTGAAAAAGTCAAACGTGCAGAACTAACAAAATATGAGAAAATATGGCGCCAATTACTTCAGACTTGAACTTGTCGAAAAGTAAGTTGAAACTATCCGAAATTCTGTAAGGATTTAGAACTCAATAATGATACCCATGGATGAATAGTTTAGCTGCATGAGCAAATTCTATTTGATCGAGATCGGTCGTGTCTACATTAATATAAAATTATAGTTAACCACGATTTGACAAATAGTTTCATTCTAATGTCAGTACGTAGTGTCAAACACAGTGAACTCTAATCAAACTGGAAGGGATGCGAGCTTTACATTAGCGAGAATTGAGGCAGGTGCAAGCAAAAGAGACAGAGCGATCATGTGGGGGTATGTGTCATTGTCTGATTCCCGTAGGTATCCTATCTACAGCAGAACGCTGTAGTGCTTTTTAATTGATGACGATATCTCCGGCAATGACACCGTATGAGTTTGAAAGAGATGGCTACCCTCCCATCACTGCGGCTTGCATAATGCATACCCAATGGATTTGCCTCACTTATTCACCATGCCGCCTCCTTTTCTGTTATACGTATGTATTTACATTCCACTGTGCAGACACGATCGATCTCGATCAAATAGAATCTCATGCAGATAAACTATTAATATTATATGTAGTACGATAAACTGATCAGATTTTTTATTTTCATAAGCAATCTTGACTTATTTCACTTTCATGTCTACATATAAAACACAATCGTTTAAATTTCTGAATTTTTTAATGATACTTCCTAAATCTTATTGAACTATACATATTTGCATCGGTGTATATTGAACGAACTAACTAAATAAAGAACTTTGATGCAACTCATATTCTTTAACACAAAATGTAAAGTACTAATTAGGAACTAAAGCTTTACAAGTCGGATAGATTCTAGATGTTGTTAGATAAGTCCAAGATATCTAGGCAAGTGTATGAAGGTTCACTTTTCTTGTTTATACGGCGTGTTTCTTAATATATGTGGCAAGCGTTCAGGGTTTATCCTTGTGATATTTAGATCATAAAAATCATATAAACACGTGTCCCAAACTGATTTGTTTTAAAGTTAAAGGAATGTCAATAATAACGATAAACAATACTGATTCAGTAAAATTACTAATGCTAATAAACGATATTTGATAGGTGTCATAATAGGTTAGGTTTGGTAGTGTTGACTACTTCCTTTCGTTGATATGATAATTTTCCCTAACATATGTCATAGGCCCCAACAGCTCAGTTGGTGAGAGCATTCACAAAGGTCCCTGGTTCAAATCCAGGTTGGGGTTGTAACTTTTAATTTATTTTAAAATGTGCATCCGTCCTGTATATCACCATTTATTATACATTGATTATTGTATTCTTATTGTACAATGTTCATATAAGGATTATATAGCATTATTATTAATCTTCCTACAACTTTAACACAAAGTCGATTTGGGCATATGTTTATATGAATTTTTACAAACAAAATAACCTACGGAATCAGCCTTAAAGTTTGTCGCATATATATAGAAACACGCTATACAGGGCGTATAGAACAGCAAAAATTACTCTTCTAACAAACATTGTAGTTCAGTTATTCGACATGCAACAATTTACGAAACAGCATCCAAATTGTTGCGCTGGTCTAAGGTTGCCTTAATATTATTTTGGAAATTTTAAAAACTTCCTTCAGTGTAACATCTGTATAGATGACAAATATTTGCAGTAAAATAAATTAACAAGTCACAGATTCTTCCTACATGTATCGCACTTAATAGCTCGCACGAACAGTGTCACATTAGATAGCTTTTCTGACAGACTTTTAGTAATATTGAACGAACATGTAAATAAATAACTTAAAATGATAATATAGACATACCGTAATGATGAAATAATTTAAATGTATAGAAATTGTTCACATACAGGTGGTATGAAAATTTTAAAGATAAATTAAATTGATTAAAGGTAAATTGTTGATTTTTTGAAATAAACTACAAAAACCCAACCACGATTTTAAATCAAGGTACCTTTTCAATTGATAAAATATATGTTTGGACCTAACCTTTTCATATCGATCTCTGGTGAAGTGCTATGTTATGAGAACTGAATAAATCAATAGCACTAACAATAGTATTTCCTTGTTTTCTCGAATTTATTTTATATCGAGTTGTCTCTTTTATTTTATCTTAAAAATAGGACAATTGTCTATCACTGCAATAAGTACTAAATTTGTGGCATTTTGTAAAAACCATTTTGTAAAAGTGTCATCCAACAACAGGTTCATGGGCAGTATTTGTTAACCAATATTTTATACAAATACAAATAAAATTCGTTGAAATCAAGCGTCGTTCAACTAATTGCACAATACTCGTAAACATATATGAATATCAAAGGATTAAATAAAGCCAATTAGCGTTACCTGAACAATATTTCATTACAGAATAATAACATCACAAAGTTTAAATAAAAACAAAGCTCGTTTCGATGTACCTATATTCATGTGAGTTTTTTTCATTAATTTGGCTAGTAGAAGTCATCTGAATAATGTTCGAATATTCACTTTTCGTGTTAACTACAAAAAACATAAATAAAATATTTTAAAAACATCATGAAAGTACCTACGATAAAACCAAACCCATGTGCGTTTTTAACACCGAAATTAACTCATATCAACTTTCAGTACCGCTAAAATATAGGTGGATCCAGCAAACTCATAAACCACCCCGCTAAAATCAACAGGTAAACTTTCCCTTGGAAATTAAACGCGCTCCGTCAACAGTTTCGCACATATTCGATTGATTTACGGCGAGGTTGGTCGTGTTTCTGAGTTTTAATTTTCAATTTTACCGCCGGGGGTTGGGGTAGATTATATTTCTGGTTAATGTTAGTCGCGACGAGGTCGTAGGCGGCTTGTAGAATTTACGGCAACGCCGTCTATGATAGGACGACGACGCGATCTAAATAGGTGTGGTCCCGGTTCGCACACGGGCTTTCTATCTAGATGATGTGACAAAGCATTATCACTTCATGCGATATAAAATCTTCTTCAGTGCACAGTGTCATACGCTTTGAAGCGGCGTTAACGTACACGAACTAGAGCGCCTTTCAGAACGGTGGCCAAACTGCGAACTAAAGGTAAGTTCAACACATTTCACGTTTTATATAATTTTGTCTCGTTGAATGTAATGGTTTGTTTCATAATAGAGTACCTAATCACATAAATAAACCTTTATCGTTGCTTCTGTTTTCGTTGTAATCAGATATAAGACTATATACAGAGTGATCGATTTGTACAGGCAGTAGAACTTGGTCACAACGTTTAGAAAAATAGGGTGTGATGTATCATAGGATTGTTCTTTTAGCACCAAATAATAATTTATACCTGAAAACTTTTTCTATAACGTTTCAGAAGAGAATTTGAGAAAACTCTTAACGAAAAGAAAGTTAGGCACAAAAATTGCAATTGATGCTTATTAACTCTTCAAAGACGTTAAATAAAAATAAGTTTCCGACGAAACTTACTATATTTTAAAGGAGCTATCCTATGATATCTCGCATGACTACTATCCTTGTGCTGTCATCTAAAGTTCAATCATTAGTTCGGCATTAGTTCCTTATCAAAAGTTGGTCTACAATGGACTCCAAATATCTATGTTTTACACCCTGCATATTGCTTTATAATCGAAACTATTGATTTCTATACTTGAGCCACAGAAACAGCCAATAAACTGCTTGCAAAATTACGCCCTGCGTTGGCTGTTTCCGTGGTTCAACAAATTTTGCCTTTACCAAACATTAGCCAAACATTATCCCCTCAACTCAACCATTTTTAAACTACATTTTAGCAGCTGACCTCCACACTTATAGGATCGCCTGACACATTTTTTTTACTATAATGTTCAATAACTTTTGTTGTCGTTGATTGATTTTCATTATTTTTTCGGTACGTTGTATAGAAATTCATTATGTATATTAATTAAATTTTGAAAAGCCGAATTTGACACCTGATTACATCGGGTAAACAATAATGATGCTACTGGTCTACTACCCGGGCTGTGGAAAACTAAGGACCTCGAACAAGTTGTACATAGGGTTTATACTAAAACCACCTTTTGAAAAACCCGCTCTTCTAATTCCTAATTTCCAAAAAAAAAACAGTACAGAACTTTTGCAAGTGAAATCATTTTAAAAAAATGCTAGTTTTAAACACCTAAAACTAAAATTTGGAAATGTAATAAAAAATATATTGAAACGTAATATTTTTCATATTCGAGATAGGAAATTAAATATGTGTAATAGAAAAGGCAAAAAAGTGTGAAAATAACATCATTCCGGGCGATCATACGACATTTTGTATATAGGCTGTGCAATTTTTTCCAAAAAATGTTTTTGACTTAGTAAATGACGTACTGAGTATAAAGTTACATATATAAGTCCATATTTGACGCCGCACGATAGAATCGCCCTAACAATCATCTATCGTTTCGATAATATTGACTCCTGTGTTTGAAGGCGCATTACTCTAAAACTACTGAACAGAAAAAAATTAAATAATGTGTGAATCAATCCAGAAAGGTACCCGATTTTTGGATTTTTAAATTAACGCTCGTCTTTCCAAGTTTTTTCCTCGTAAACCGCAACACAAGAATTTTAATTTTTGTTCAGGTTGCATTTAGAGCCTCTTATATAGGTTGGCGTTTTAGTTTTCTTCAGTTTTGTGTAATAAAGGTTAAATGGAAACGTAGCTGGGACAGTGGATTATTATTTACTATTAGTACGATACGATCAGAACAATGTAATTGCGGAATTTTGAATAGTAGTGCAAGTTAAATATAGAAAATAAGTTTAGATGTACAATTATTTATACCCTCATCTCGTTCGACTGCCTCGCACCGAAACCTACAAGCGAAGAAAGGCAAACTGCGCAAAACTTTGGTCATGTTTATTTCGGTCTTAAAAATTACAAAATAGTCGGAATGCTACTAAATTCAAGGGATGTGTTTCTCTAGTAAATAAGGATTATTTGCATGCTAGCTGCGTTGTGCTGCTAACATTAATTCCTGAGATATGGGCTTCCATCAAAATCTTGATTGCAACTTTTATTACATAAAAACTCAAGAAAACACAAACGCCAATCTATAAAAGCGACTCTTTTTCAGTTTTTCGCTCTCATGTTCACACCGAAATGGAAATAATTTTGACAGTCATACAACTTAGATAGAAATGATTCAGGAGTGTGTCATATTCTTAGAGTTATTGTCCTTCAAATACAGGTGGCAATACTATCGAAACGAGGGATGGCAGTTAGGGCGATTCTGTCGTGCCGGGTCACATATGTTGCTTTTTCAATTGCTTGGAATTTTCCAAACTCTACTTAAGGAGTTGAAAAACCAAGTCACTCAATAACAAAAATCAATAACTAGTTTTACATGGATTTATTTGTGTCTCGATGTGTTTATTCCTCTTATTTTAAATATTTTATTTGCTCTACAACACTAGTAAACTATTTGTGTAGTAAGTTTAAGCGTTTGCATAAAGACGAATAGATAGGTCCTTATAAAATGTGTTTCTCAGAATTACATTTACTGCAAAAAGATGTATTTCGGAAAAAGGTTCGGGCAAGAAATGATTAATATGTAGAATAAGCAATCTACTTATTCAAACACAAAATGGTAGCTTTTAATCAAATACCTGAATATTTTTACTTATTAATTTTAATTGTAAATAGATACCGGTTTTCTAATATCACAAAAAAAAAAAGATTGTAAATCCAGTTATAAGTAAACCGCCAAACCATAGTTCTAAAGTGGTACTTTGGCATTTGAATTCCCAACATTTTGTTTTTAGGTTTATAATATCCGAGTTTTTGTAGAAGATACAGACTGTCAACTAAGCCTTTGCAATTTTGAAATAACTGCCGAAAAATTAAACGTTATTAAGTAAAACTGAGCGTGTATGTACTTGATAGTTTAATAACGCGTATATCGACCTCTTGTTGAAATAACAGCACGTAGTACACATGGCATTGAATGGATACGTTTGAAAGTTTGATCCTGAGGGATTACGGTATGCATATTCAGCTAGCATCGCAAAATACAGTTTTACCAGTGTTTGTAGTGGAGAACCAACACACAACTTTGCTTGAAACTACGCATGTTCTAAAAAACAATCTGATATTGAGATGAATTGAAAAGCAAAATATGTAAAATTTGCAAGTTTCTTAGTTTCCACACACGGTGTCTCAGACTGAGACAAAGAAAAACACAATGTTTGTTCTCTCAGTATAATCCATCAACTGTAACATTTGTTTTGAATAGTATGAGCTAATATCATCAGATTTTCTTACAAAAAGTAATGAAAATCGGCCAAATATTAGCAAAATTGATTTAAGCGTTCCTTTAATTGTTGCACTCAGCTTATATTGGACATTTTGAGTCCCTTTCAACGTTGACAAAGCTCTTGACCTTGGTAAACCTAATTTTCTATTATTATTTCCTATATAGTAGGATATTTTTCTTGCTAAACTTAGTAGAGAATTGTCTTCCAAATTCAATAAATCCTTACACGCAGATTTTGTAAAAAATTTAGGTCAAAATATCAAAAGTTATCACTCGCTAATGCTCATGCGGTAAATAGTCTCGATCATTAATTTTTAACATGCTTGTGGATTTAATAACCATAACATCGAGCAAAACCTACTCAGTACTCAATCCAAGAATATACCGGAAGTAGCGCTGTCTGAAAGGGTTCTTTCAGGCGACCGCCCCTTAATTGCAAATGGATCAGAGGCAGGAGCAGGATAATAGTGACAAGGAGAGCGAGTTGTCCCGCGGGAGCAGGACTCCGCGCGCCAAGGACCCACCTGTCGGTATCCTGCGAGTCGAATCCTGGAAACCAAGACGATCCTCCGGCGAGTTCCGTTATCTATCCCAGGTACGTACCAGAATCTTTATTCAGCCGAATTGAATTCAATTGAGTATACGATTTCAACGGAATTTACTTATAATTATGGTCGTTTCGGGGTTTTCGCGTTTGTTTGCGTCTAACGCACTCTTGTTGCTCATTTGCGGGTGACGAAGTTTTTAGTTTATTTAACTGGATAAATTGCTACGAGTAATATAATTTGTTGTTTAATACCTTGAAAGCTGCCAATATTTGTGTCTTATTTAAAGATTTGTATTGGCATTTTTATTGTTTAGTGGCCAGTATTGGTGCAGGTCATTTTGATTTTAATCATTTTCTGTAAGCTATTAATTTTCAGTAAATGGCAATTTGTGCTTCTGAAACCTTTTGTAGCTTCTCGTGAAGTCTTTTCATCTTCTAATGTACACGCATCTTTACTTATATTTATTATTATGATCACAGCATGGTAAACAGAAACTTTCAGATTCTGTCGAGGTTCAGGAAAGCCAAATATGACGTAAATGCCTATTTCGGTGGCTCAATTGTATATTTTTTCTGCAACATTCCTATTTTTACAGTCTATTGAAAATGGAAAACGTAATGGCTTACTTACTAGTAAAAATTATTGGAACTGGATTCGCCCTAGCCACCACATTTGTTGTTTTTCCTCAATTTCGTAAATGATTCTTATCTGTATTAAATTGATCTTGACATATTATGTAGAAAATGCATCTATACAGGGTCCTGCAACTAAGCTCCCGTCTTCTGTAGCTCACTTACTCATTAAGCTAGGCTTTTGACATTTTGCAGGCTTACCCTGTAGTTCAAGGTACAATTCAAGAAATTATTTTTTATTATACAGCGTGTTCCAAAAATGTGCAACGCCATGGTAATATATTTTTTTAAATTGCATGCTATACATTTTTCTACACATTTGGAAGCCTTTTATGGTTGCCTACATATCACCAAAATTTTATTGAAATCGGTTGAGGGACCGCAGCGGAAAAAATAAAAACCAAAAAAAATTGATTTTGCATCGTAGGCTTTCAAAATCAATAAAAACCACAAAATGCACCTCGTTAATAAAATTTTGCGACGTGCTTATTAAGTTAGATGTAATAGTCTCGTTAACCAAGTGACATTGATCTTGTCAAACTTCAAAGGGCGCTATTGTTCTTATTTTAAATTTGAACCCATAATTTTTTTTATGTGAAATGATGCAGAATTAAAAAATAAATATTGTTTCTAAATACAACCCCATAACAATTCCCAATATTTTAAAACTTTTAAAACCCAAAAAAATATATTACCATGGCGTTGCACATTTTTGGAACACGCTGTATAATAAAAAATAATTTCTTGAATTGTACCTTGAACTACAGGGTAAGCCTGCAAAATGTCAAACGCTTAGCTTAATGAGTAAGTGAGCTACAGAAGACGGGAGCTTAGTTGCAGGACCCTGTATATCGCTTTACGCTGAATGGTATCCGAAGTAATGATGTCAAATCGTGAATCATTTGGAAATACTCGGATTTAAATACTATATACATACAACATTTACAGCTTATTATAGCTTATTGGTTATCGTAAATATCGTAAATTATTTTTTCCATAAATGCTGCTCGATGATGAAAAATATAAATATATAAATGTATATAATATAAATATATCGAGTTTTATAACTTTCCCAAAAATTGTTGCCTAGTTTTAATTCATAGATAAAACTGTAGGTAGTGAATTACTATTAGAAACATTTGAATATGATGTTGCCCTCCTCTTTTTCTGCAAATTTATAGCGTTTGGACCACCCAACACTCTAGACGACTTAAGAGAGCCTGAAAGTAAACCTTAGTACCAACAAAACAAAAAATGAATCCTAACCTGATATTGAACGTTTGATCCAGGATTTATATCAGCGCAAAGAAACCAAAATCTCACAATACTCACTTTCCATTACCAAAATCTTTTGTGGCTTTTTCTCGTAAGTTTTATTATAGAAGATTAACTTAAGCTTTAAAAATTGAATTCAGAAAAAATCCTTTTTTATATAGACTATAGAGTGTATTTATTACAAATCAACTATTAATTATTATAGTTAACAAACTACACACTATAATGGTAAATATGTATATCTTAAGGTGGTATTATGAGATCAATAATACTGTCAGTATTTTCAAGGACGTCAACGTGCAAACGTCCTTGACATCTTTGAACATACTGACAGTATTATTATTTTTCTAATTTTTCTTATACATATCCATACCCAGCCTATTTGAGACTATTTTGATATTCCTCGTTGTAAGTTCTACTAGGCTGTGCGTGAGTAGGTGTCCTCCCATTTGTAACATGCGTGACGCGAAGACATTCCCAATGTAATGTTTACAAAAATATTTAAAAAAGTATTGTAGAATAAATTTACTATCACATAATATTAGCTATAAAACAGTTTAGGTCTATTTTTATTGAATTGTCAAGGTTCATTTCCGTTGTGACTGTTAAAAAGGAACGGTGATAATTATAGATATTAATTTACACCGATGTTCTTTTGTTTATTAATTCACTGATAATATTGCAAAACCGATTAAGATCAATTCTGCTTAATAATCAGTTGAGAAAACACATGAATCTCTAATGATTTCAGAAATACTTTGAAGAGAAGCGGAAGCGTCATTTTAAAAAGTTGATCATACATTTTTTATGTGTGGTCCGAGGAAGTTTTAACATCTTACAAGCACTTTTTATTTACAATAAGATTATATCATTATGTCATGATGTTTTTTTGCCTATGAATTCACTGGAAACAAATAAACGTTTGTTCTTCTTATGGACGCCATATTGGTTTTATAGCAGCATTTTGTGTGTACATCATAAATTGTGTAAAACCAATAATGAGCAAGAAAAACGTAACATATCAATAAAAAAGTACCTGTAAGATGTAGAACCTTGTTATGGTTCTCTATCGAACCATAAACAAAGAAGTGAAGCATATACTAGAAAAATTATCCTTTTTTTATTATCTCTGAAACCGTTTTCTCAGCAGATCGTTAAAGAACATGTAAATATTGTCCATTTAGCCGACTTTCTATCTCTAATAACAACAAAAGTACAATCCAACGTAGCGTGAGACACACGGTAAATACCGTGTGTTTATTAGATATTGCCTTATATTATAGCAGACTGGAACAGCAATAAAACAGGGTCACAACACGTCTAGACTAAAAGACAATACGACCTAAAATGCCTTTGTGTGTTTCGTCCAATATTCCACACATTTCGCCACAGACGCAATTCATAATTCAACAGACACAGACGATATTTCATCGAAAACGCTGCTTTCCACAGAATCATCCCACTATTTGAGCACGTATTTTACAGGGAAGAGATGTTATCTGTAAAAACGACGTCAACGCTAACATTTCCAAAAATCCCCGTGATGACGCACACATTTCATTCATCTACATAATCCGTGACAAAAATCACCCCACCCAAACACACAGCCGAAATGCAAACACCACAGTTAATTACATAAAAGCTCGCCAAAGTAATCACGCTTTTTTCGACAACGCCGATTAAATTCTTCCTTGACACACCATGTAGATACGTACGTCCACCCACTAACTGGGGGTGGTTACGCTGCCCATCCCTGACGCATTCGCCTAGGGAAAAATACAATGTTTACGTGATTTTCTTTTAAATAAAGCGACTGGTAAATGATTGGCAAAACACGTGACCGACATAGCGGCACGAGTCACAATGAAAATAAATTTGCTGTGGGTACGCCTGGACTGGTCAGGACTCAAGGATTCCGGTCTTGTTGCACGCTATCTCACACATTAATAATCATTTACATCCTTGCGAGGATGAAAGGGGATCATCCAGTGGGAGCGCCACCTGCCGGACAGTTGGGTGTTTTGTTTGTGTTCCTGTAATTTTTCTTTGGATGGTAGATACGCAGTAAACGTTGGTGGTTGAATTCTATTTGCAGTAACAATAATGGATTGATGGAGAGTCAAAATTAAAATACCAGATTTTTTAACAAAAACCCAGCATTTTCAAAACTGAATTTCTCTGAATGTGACCTCAAGAATATATAGTTTTTATTGGAAAAGAGGCGATTATTATTAGACCGACAAACTTCGTGATTTTGTTTATCTCGTTTGGTATTTCCAGAGTTATTCTGAGCCGGAACATGTCGGAAAAGAGCCGACTATATACCTTTTATCGGAAACTTATTAACTTTATATTTAACTTCTTTGAACAGTGTTTAACAAGGACAAGTTACGTGATATTGGTTCAATTTGAAAAAAATGTCTGGATAAATCTTATTTGGTCATTTGGTATTAGAAAATGTTGACGGTGTGTCTGATCTGCATTCAGATTGAGATTTTATGGAAAAAAGGCATACTAGAGACAGTTATCACTTCCAATTAAATTCTTCGTATTCAATCTCTCGAATAAAAAACGAATAAAGGTCTGCCCAACACTTTCGTATAACTTTAATGGGTAATTTCGATGTGTTTTCTTGTACAATTGGAATATGACCCAAAAGATTCAATTACTACACATCAACAACAAACAAATAGCTGAAAATGTAAACAAAACCTTGAAGGGTTCCTTGGCAGTTGTTGATATCCATAGAATAAGAATGTTGCATGACAGAATGCTCTAAGTAGGCTGAAAAGTCTTATAAGGAGAAAAACTGACAAAAATAAAAGATTTAGTATAACTGATGTGGAGAGGCTATTTAACCCAAAACATGCCAATGTTGCACAGCGATATATAGCAAGGGAATACCACTGCACGCAGCTATCACATAGTTTGTTGCTTCATAAAAAGTTCAAGTTCAAGGTTAATGTTTTCATTACAACATACTTAAATGGTGGTATCACGTAGAATTTTTATGTGGTCTTTCTTATTAACACGTTTGCACAAGTGATGAAACAGAGTCATTGATTCTGTTTCATCACTCTAAGTGTAGAGTGCTAAAAAAATAAAAATAAATTGTACAAGCAAATTTAGAATTTAAAAAATGTTGATTTTGAGGAGAAGTAGAGTTCAGCGGATATATGACCCTTTGGGTCTCCTGAAGACTTTTGACCAAGGTAAAAAGAGTGCATTTTTCAAGATTTTGCAAGTGAAAAGTTTTCTTTAGCTTTATTTTCTAAAAATAACTAAATAATAATAAGTAAGTACGTAGGCTTTCACGGCCAGAATCATTTAGAAAATAAGCTGCTTTCGGGATATGCCGTGTGTCAAGATTTGTAAATGCTGACGTTTCGCGAACCATGTTGCTCGCTTCTTCAGAGCTAACTGAATACTGAAGACCGCCAAGGAAACCTCCCTCTTATACCTAAATTTACACCTCACTGCGCACATCTGGAGCTGCCGCTACCACGCTTTTCCACCTGACCGGGTTAGGATTGATTTTCAGACGCTACTAATGTCAGTGCCGTCACGACTGATGTTGTCAAGATGTTTGTAAATTTCGATGGCTTCTCAAATAAGCCTTCGATGATAATTACCCACCTTTGCCAACATCTTCACGTCTTCGAAATTCATTGTGTGTCCCGACTCGTGGTAGTGTTAAACAACAGCGGACTGTTGAATCTCGTCTAGCTGGGTGTCTCTACTGTGCCCCTCGATTCGAAGGTCCATGCTTCGTCCTGTCTGTCCTACATAGCATGTTCCACACTCACATGTTATCTTGTATACCCCTGCGTTCTTCAGGAGTGGTGTGATATCCTTTGTGAGATCCTTTGCTGGTGCTCTGTACCTTACCGTGATACCCGATTTCTTCAGTAGCTTGCCGATTTTTTCTGATACCCCACTTGCGTATGATAAGCAAGCTAACCCCTTTGACTCTGCGGCTCCTCTGAGACTTGCCGGTTTCATTGTGTGACACCCCGTATTACAGACTTGGTGTATCCATTCTGACGTAGGGCCCACTCCAAGTGTTTCCGTTCGTCGTCCAAGGTGCTGAAATAAATATTAGCAATAAGGAAAACATCGCAGAGAAACGTAATTTTCATTATCTATAAGAGATACATACAATTTATGAGTTCATAAAAATTCCCCAACAATTTTATCGAGGATCTAATGAATGAACTTGAACTAATCAACTTGAATCCATTTCCACCGAAATGATAATTCCCTGCCTTTCAATCCGTATTAACTCTGGCGACCATGGACCCCAAGAGCGTCATATAATTACGGAAACAATTTTTTAGAGTCCTTATTAAATACCTCTGGAATTCAGATGAACCCATCCTATAATCAAATTACCCGACCTTCTCCAGGCGATTTCCACACCCAGTTATTTACAATTTCGCCTTGTACGTACTCAGAGTGCGGACATCCAGGGCAAAAAGACACAAAGGGGAAGGGAGATGACGCGTTGGAGCGTTAATGACCGGAAGTTTGCACACCCTTTCGCCCAAACAGGTGCCTCTTTGTAATGCGACGTGGATACTAATGGATAGCGTAGATTATGAGGACACGCTTCCCTTATTTGCGGGTTATTCGGTCCAGTGTAGCCAACTGTTCAAAAGAGGAAATCTTTTCTTGCTCACTCAAGGATTTTTCATCCACTGATTATTTCAATTTTGTTTAGTGCAAGTAACTTTGCATGTTGGTTGAAAAGATTCGATCTTTTTGTTTTTTAATACTTTAGAAAAACAGTCCTTTGAATCATTTGACTGCGAGTGTTAATATACTAATGGAGGTGGTGGACAATATGGATGAGATTATTAGAAAAAATCTTGATTCGATACGGAAACGCGATGCGCGGTTATTCGTGACGATTGCACTTGAAGATTGGACATAACGCGTCCGCAGTTATGCTAATGAAATGCGCCCTGGGTGAATAAACCATTTATGCAAAAATGTGAAAATTATGATCGGCGTGCTTGAAATATTATGTGTCAATTTATTAGTTAATGAAATGAAGCTGGAAATAACCACGTGGGTTTCCATTTGCCACTAAAAAAATACTACTAAAGTTATGTGTGAATTTAAATGAATTACTTTATATTAGATAAGCACTACGGCATTAATAGATAAGAAGAATAATAACCCACGTTGATATATACTCACTAGAAAAAATACTGGACCACCCACCACATTTTGATTACGATTATTTTGAGTAGTGCCATATCTTTTGTAATCTTTAACGATTTTAATGATTATTCCAGCACACTGTAAAGAAATTCATCAATATTGGCTAATGCTCTGGCATTTTAAAAAATTAAATGGTTACTGCATACAAATCAGAGGTAAAAAATATCATATTTTTACTTGTAACTCTGTACAAATTCGACTGGAATTTGTGGCAGGGAACAAAAACTTTTGCAAGCCATCTTATATATTGTTAAATAAGATTTATTATTAAGAAATGTTAGCCATTTATGTTTTACAATTTTTAATGAAACACTGTATAAAATAAGTCCTTAGTCTTCTTCAGTTTCCTTGCCTCCATCTTCTGTATTTTAACGTTTCTTGCAGCTAGAATTTTTAGTGTTTTTTTGGCGCAGCTGTTATTCTGTTCCTTTTTCGCTTTGTTTCTTATTTGTCTAGAATGATTTTCTTTTTTATTAACAAATATTCTCTCCAAGCATTAGATATAATGTTACAGAAGAACAGTTTCCTTTTACTTTATTTGTGTATTTCAGTCCAGAATAAGTATTTTTTAATGGAGATGGCATGAGTTCAACAGTTATCTCCAAAGGTGGTGTATTAATGTCAAAATTGCCACTCTCTGCTGCTAGTATAATAATTAAGGATTATTGTTATCCATAATTCCGACACTCGTGTCGGAATTTGGACAAAAAGCGTCCAATTAATTGTATAGCAAATATAGCAAACGATGTAAAATATGTTATTTTGATGTGTAAAGACAGCAATACAGCCATATGTAATCATGTACTATCGTGGCCATATATTATATCCCTTCTTTCGGCGTCGATTTTGTCGCAGAATTAGGGGCGAAAAAAATTTGAAAAAATTCTGATGCTGTCCTTGATTAATATGCTACTCATAAAAATTAGAAAGCTGTATATGTTGGCGTTTCCCCGATTTTTCCAAATTAAGAAAAATTGGCCCTGCGTTTGCCCCGTAAATTTTATTCGTTTAACTTTAGCAATTAGTTACTCCGGAAATAATGCATAGATATCAACGAATTAAATAGTACATTTTTAAATAAAAGTAAATAGTGCATTTTTGTAAAATCATTGGATTAACGGTTGACCCACATAAAGCTTTGTTATGCAATGCCAGCAATTTCGTTATTAGAAGAGCTAGAATATTGAAATATAGATTATAGGCTACCCAATAATTCATAGGTTTAAACTTTACTACATAATCATTGTTTATCTTGCATTTTTCATACAAAAGAGCGTGTTGAAACTCCGCGTGAATTCCGACGCTCTACGGTCTTTGGTGTGCTGCGAGAAGGGAGGCGTTAGCGGTGCTGTCATGTCGGAGAGAACCGACACAGCTGAGAGAACCGGCGCAGCTTATTATCAATACACAAAAAGAACGATAACTTGTCAAGTTAGTAATTTTAACTAACAATTAAATTCTTAATTTTTGCATAATTTTGATTATAATATGTGATCCGGTGCGAGAGAGATCACTTCTATTGATTGGCGTTTATGTTTTCTTCAGTTTTTATACAATAAGGTTGTAAACAAGATTTTGATGGATGCGGATAGATCTAATAATATGGAGTTAGTAAATTTTCCGATTAGTGGTGAATACTAAATTAAGTTTGCTTGATAAACCCAAAAAATAATTAAAAATTATACCCGTTTTTGTTATATAAATATTCAAACTATTATAACAGTTTCAACAGTTTATTTATTAATAATATTTAAATACATGCACAAGCAATATAATATATTTTGCTTTTATTTTCTTTTTTTGCTTTGCAGCCACTCAACCGATTTCAATAAAATTTTGGTGGTATGTAAGCAACCATAAAAGGTTTCCAAATGTGTAAAACAAATTATAGCACGCAATTTAAAAAAAATATATTACTATGGCGTTGCATATTTTGGTGACACCCTGTGTAACCAAAAATAATTTCATGAAATGTACCTTGAAGTATAGGGTAAGCCTGCAAAATGTCAAACTCTTAGCTTAATTAGTATCTGAGCTACAGAAGACTGGAGCTGAGTTGCAGGACCCTGTACAATAATTTGCTTTAAATTTGTCAATTTTTATGAAATTTAAGTAATTTTATTTTATTTTAGTGCTATTATTGCTTGAAGTTACAGTTGCAGCTAAGATTACTACTTACAAATGTAATAAATAAATGATTGGACATATATTTAGGTTTAATGTTTTAATATTTTTTAATATTTTAATATAATAGGTTTAATTAACTATAATAAGATCAAAAGCAATTCATGTTCTTATATTTGTAATGGTTTTAATTGAAAATCAATAGAAAAAAGTATATAAACCATAATCTTCTCTAATTGAGAATTTATTTAAAGCCATGTTATATAAAGTTTTCCTTTGTATTATTCTACGTTAAGAACAAATTATAAAAAATATCAATTTATCGTAATTCACAACAAAATACATTATAAATAGCTCAAATAATACCCTGCTCCTCCACCAATTCGTCATCAAACAGACAAAACCCCTATATCATCACAACATCGCAAAACCCCTAAAGCCAATCATCGGAAAACCGTTCAGTTATTCAATTATTAGAACAGATGCATCGCAATTACGTCTTATCCCCAACCCACATATTGATAAACAGAAAACAAACCAATTGACAACCATATCAACGATACCCCGACCTACAATAATTCTTCCCACACAGCTTTTAGCATGGTTACCCGCTAAAAGCTCACACTAAACGCGTAAATTCTCCCCGAGAGCCAATAAACCATCCGGAATACCTCACAAATCACACTGTGGCGAATTATCCCTCACACAAATTAGGTGGCTATTGGCTAGAGGGCACGGCCTTCTTTTCGTTTTCAGTATAACTAGACGAAAGAATAGAAGAGGGTATATGGAAGAATGTTGGGAGCGGCCGGAAAGAATTGAATAAGTGCGTGAGAGTGGATGGTTAAGCTCTGGCGTCTCTCTTATTCTTTTTCGTTCTTTACGTGTCGATTAAATTATAACCCTTTGGGTTTTGCGGCGCCTACTTCGCGGTTGCCGGTCGGTGTTAGTACTTATCGCGAATTAGATCGGTGGCGGCTTGGCGTGCCGAAACATTTTCGAAGCGGTGTTTCGACGATCGGGTGATCGAAAATCGGACTGTGTGTGTTTGTTTGTGTGGGAAGTGTAGGGATAAGAGAGACTTGTTGAAATTTTGGGGGATTTTGCTTGTGTTTGTTTCTTATATTGGTTGGATTTTCGTGGAGACTCTGTGAGATTTGCGCAGAAAGGATATTTGTAAGTACGTGTTTTGTAAACAATATTTTGATTGTGTCCGATAGCAAAAGTTTTCCTGCACCTTTCCTATATAGTAGAGTTCATATCAGAACAGTGCTCTAAACAAATGATAGGTTTTGTTTATATATTGTTCTTGTTTGATAATTTTACTGGTACACTCAAAAGTGTACACTAGGTACACTTTTGAAAAGAGGCTTGTTTTGAAGACCAGAAAAATTAAAATAGAAGGAATAACCTGAAACTATGGTTTCAAATCAGGGAAACAAACTCATGTATCATAAAATAATAATAAACAAACACACTATTATAAATCGACAGCACTCAAACACTTCTAAACAAGGGAAATGCATGTAAATCTAGAGAATTTGGAAGTTATTATTCAACACGTACATATTAACTTAGTATTTATAAACAAATTTTCAAATTGTTAATTGAAAGTATTTTTTCTAGCAATTCCCAATGTCCTTTTGCAACCAATCTCAATAATTCACTATTTGTCAAAAATACACAGTTGCATGTAAAACTTTACTGTTCATACGTTCATAAGTTCATATTCTTCATTCATGTAGCATTTGCAATGGTTAACCCATTGTGATTATTCTTCTCCGCATTTTGGACAAATTTATTAAACGAAATCAATCAAATGAAATTCAATTAATTTAAAAAACCAACACAATTATGCTTTGTTGGTCTAAATTTGCATTCTATTATCAATAACTAAAACATTCAAGTAAACTACAATCAATTCTGGTGTGCCATTTTGGGTAGCATCTGAATCCGCACTTTTGTAAATTTTATATTACATTCATAGAGAAAAATAAATTCCGTAATGGTTACATCGGGGCATTTGAAAAATCGCTACTAAAAAAATACTTTTTGAATACATTTTCCAAAACTGCAAGAATGTCTGAATTTCCGTGATAATTTCTGAAAATAAACATCAAAGGTTACAAAAATTATTTAACATGGAAGTTTAATAAGTTTTGTTTTTTGTGCTTCGCAGTGTACTCTGCAAAGTTGATATGTTTAAATCACTTTGTTTTAAAACAATATTTAAAACATATTTAAAAACAAATGTTTTGTTTTAAATGATTTGTTTAAAACATATTTTAAACATATAGACGTATTTTAAAAAAGTTTTAAACCATTCCAATTTTAAATAAGACTTTTGATCGAAACGATTTTTGTATTTGGAATATTTTATTGTCTAAAATATGTCGTCGTTTATGAAGTTGTTTTAAAACATTGTTTAATTTAAAAACGCATTTCTTTAAGATAAATATTTGTTACAACATGTTTTAAATGTTGTGTTTTAAAAGGGTTTTAAACTACCGATATTTGAACAGTTTTTGTTGTTTTTCATAAAATATTAATATACAATATCAGTGGTAGCAAGTAAAATAATGGAATGGATAGACGCCGATTAAAATGCTTACAAATAAAATAATTGCATAATTTAAAACATGTTTAAAACAAGTTATATTCCTTGTTTAAAATATGTTTTTTTTGTGTCTGATTTAAAATATGTTTTATTTCATGTTTATTTTTAGCGAGGATGTTTAAAAAAATTGTTGCGTTAAAAAATAAACATTATTTGGTAAAAGTTCACTATACCATAAAAAGTAATAAGTTAATTGTATATTTAGCACAGGAAAATATTTTAAAATCTGTAATCTGTGAAAGCATGCCCGTAATTTGACGTTTGATAAATATATGTTATCCGGACTATCCGGCCTAATGTCACATTTTATTAAATGAACAAAGTATAGAAGCATAGTGTTTATTTTTTTCATGTACGGCAGCAGACATTTTTATACAACCACTCAACAGTAAAAATTATAATTGAATTTCACAAATTCATATTTTCACAGTTTATATATTTCATATTTCACAACCAGAATAATGTCCTTTGTAAACTAATAAAATTAAATTTTCATTGGAACTGTTGAAAGTACAAAGAAAAATTAGTAATTTGCAAATATATGAAATATTTTTAATATTAAATATTTAAATTAAATACTCCTAATATTTTCCAAATATGGAAGGCAGGAAAATCCACATTTATAAACATTAAATTTGTCAGTACAAATAAATCTATTCTGAACAAACAATAGTCATCCACATTGTGTGTAAAAATAACAACTACTGGGTTAGAATCTCATAAAATATTTCTCGAATACACAGGTGAATTATTAAACCACGTTAAAGTTAAAAATAAGAACTAAAATAATACTAAAATAGAAATAAGACAACGGAACCGTAATTAATAAATATATAATCAATTCTAACACCAAAATTATCCACTAATAGATTGAACCTACATCTCCACAACCGTCAGTAGACCGTCTTTCAGTCACTTTCGCTGACGATTCGCAAAGAAGCGACTTATCCCGCAAATGTAACGTCTACACAACATCCTCCTCGCCAGCAGCAGTCATGGATAAAGTCCATTTCCCACCACCAACCGGTAAGTTTGACTTTCACTTTACCGACAGCATAACCACACACCCTCAAACAAAAGACGAAGAAAACTCGGACGACGAGGACTACTCAGTAAGCGTCACAGCCATCATGCAACGTCGAGCTTCCACCAAGAAAATTAAGCGTAGGAACAGCAGAAGAACCAGCTCACCATTCAGTCCGGACATCCTTCCAGGTACTGAGAATGGTAGAAGGAGATCATCTTGCTTCACCACCAGTTCTGGAGAGTAAGTTAAGAATAGTATTTTTATTCACAAGTTGTGGTTACTCACTGAAATTTAGGACACTACGGCCAGTGTTTGAGTATTATTTTGAACAAAAATTGACTTATAAACATTAGAAAAATTGAAACCGTTCAAGAAAGAAAAATGCGTGATTGTTTCTTTACTTTTCGTTTTCTATTGATTTTGATTTGCATATTGCTGTATTTGTTAAAGGACGGCTATATCGGTTGAAGATAATGTCACGCCGGAAGTGACGCAGGACCAAATTTTTGAGAATATTCGTTTACATAAGGAGGTGCTGAGCAGCGTGAAGATGCAACCGTGGCCAATGAGGAAAAAGTTAAGATTAGTGGTGACCGCCAAAAATTATGTTAAGAGGCATGAAGGTGCTCTACAGGAGCGGTTTGCACAAAGTCACTCAACTAAGGATATGTTGGCGAGATGGAATATTTATATGGTGAAGGTAGGTCACAAAAACCATAACAAAATCCGGGTAATTTGATTAGTTTTTCAGCCTAACTAAACTATCATTGCCTTAGGTTTGTATTACTCTGTAAATCAATCAACGAAAACTAACTTTACTTTGTAACTAAAGTAGAAATTAGAGATATGAAAAAGTTTGTCATAACTTTTTATCTGAGGTAGTTTTAATAGGTTGTTTTCTTTCCATTTTTAATATGTTTCTTCATGATCAATGACCATCTATTTTATAGTCACAGTTTAAGTGTCCTGTTGTATTCCTCATGCAGTTATCCTACAGTGTAATGAAATGATTTGAAGTTGTCCTTGTAGATAGCAACTCCAGAACTATTTGGCCCATCAGCACCAACATGTTAAAAAAATTTAAAATTTTTTTTCTTTTTACTTCAAAACTTTAATGTTCAAGTTGTTTGCGCCTACTTAACCAATCACATTATATTTTTGAAATAAACACGGACATAAATGTGGCCGAAATATGATTCTCTGCGTAGGCTAAAACGAAAGTTTGTACCGTGAAGATAAGAACCAATACAAATTTTTCTAATCAATTTAAGTAGTAATATCTGCAAATTTAACCAATTAATGCTTCACGAACCCTTCTGAAGAAAACGTAAACTTTTACGTTTAAACTTTTACAAAGTTTATTATTTATAGAATCTGAATCTATGTTGGATTCATCGGCTATAAATGTTATCACTTTTTTATAATTTGACCCCAAGTTTGGCAGAGACAGTAAATTTTAAAGTAGTAGTAGTAGGGTGGTCAAGATAAAAAGGTTAATTTTTTGTTTAATATGAATAAATGCACTGATTCTGGATGTTGAGCCCTTTGGGGTACTGGTTACTATAAATTGATGCACATTTGAGGTATTTGACCAAAAAAGCTGGCCATAAATCAAATTTCTAAAATGTTAAATTCCAAAATTAAACCAGTTTCTGGGATAGGTAAAGGACCTTGTCAGCCAAATGTTATATTTTTACTAACTGAACATAGGCTGAACATAGATGCACATAACTTAACGCTTTTTTTAGTTTATATTTTAGCTTAATTGATGTCTTGAAAGTGGTTCAAATAATAATACACATATTTGATATTACAACTACTGCAAAATCTGCTGCGGATGGGGTTTTTGTGATTTTAGTTCATCACGTTGTAAAGAAAAGCCCAAAAATTCCTTATATGTAATTTGATGCAATCCCTTGAAACCTACTATCACTGTTAGTGGTAAGTTAGTGGTAAGAACATATTTAACCATATTTATCTATCTACATTCGCCATTCTGTACGTATATTTTTCCATTTTGGATCATGTATAACAAATAACCACGATGATGTAGTCTTCAAAATCATCTAAAAGAAAGCTTTGTACTAGAAACTTTGTACTTTTATGAGAATTTCTTGGAAATTTGTTCGGTTGCATCGGTTCATATTCAGGGCAAGAAAATACATGGATATCGCACAGTTCAACACAGTTCGTTACTTAAAAATGGATTATTGTCGAGGAGAGACAATAGTAAGCTTGTGAATAGAAAGTAGTTAGGCGTTTTCGATCAATGTGTTTACGCTGAATGCGAATCCGGATTCAAAATATGCGTATTAGGACCATTCCACTAAAAAAAGATTGTTTCAGCTTGAAGGATGATCAACTTGCGAAAGTGTTCAATGAAACGTAGCACATTGAACTTTAAGAGAATTTTGAAATGATATTAAAAATAATAATTTGTGTAGTAATAAATATGTATGGTTAAATAATTCTTAATTGCCTCTACTATCACGTAATAAAAGAAATGTAGCGAACGGAAAATAGCATGAATAGCGTATGTACCGTTTCGATACACAATATAGATTGGTGTAAACTTTCATTTTCTTCTTCTACCAGTGGTACTAAAAATTAAAAAAATTTTCAGGATTTTCTTACAATATAACAGACCCAAAAATATTATCTCATATAACACAGAAACGACATGAATTGTTCAATTTTAAATCCGTTTATACTGCGAATTTAAACAGGACATGCCATATAATTTTGGTAAATTTCACACAATAAATGTCATGGTAATAAAATCACAAAAAGTAGTGATTGCAAATGTTGTAGGAGTAATTAAGTTACAATAGGTGTACTACAGTGAAAAAGAATTTTAAAACAGTGTGCTCTTTTTCCCTATTTTGTACTGTTATATTGTGCTTATTAAGTTGTTAACCTTCAAATACTTAGTATGAATGTTAAAATGCTACACATAAATAAAATAAATAATAAATAAATATAAAATAAATTTCTTCAATAAAGTCTGCATATAAGGGCCCAAATTGAGAAAGTCTGGCATAACAAAGTAAAATTTTCAATATACGAACCTCCATGTAGTATAGTAATTTTACTAATACAAATATACGAATAATATCAAAATATAGGTAAACAAATTGTGGAACAAAGAAAGAAAGTTAGCGATGAAAAGAAGTTTATAAAAAATGCCATATTTTAATGACCGTTTGCCAAATTCAACAAACATCAAACAAACCAATAATAGTTTCCTGAAAATTGGAACTGTATGTTCGAATATATCTACTCATATGTGAGGAAACGGTCAAAACAGGAACGGGACTTCTATAAATCCTTCGATGAACTAAATTCCAATTACCACTATAATTTTATAAAGTTTAAATTTGGCATTCCTCTTAACAATCTTTTTAAAATTTTGCTGTTATTTAACATTATATTAATTAACATTCTGTTAAGCAGTTCTAAGAGAATAATTCCATCTAAAAGATGATACCAGATACCAACTAACATTTATATATTTATTTATAGTTTGAGCAACAAGAGAATATCTTGTTGTGGCATATGGTTATTTTTAAAAACACTCTTCATGAAAATCTGTAAAATTTGTATACTTTTAGAGAGTGCAACGCGCAAAACGAGAAGCAGCCAACCTATCAAACTGGGTGATCCCATGGGAACTCCGAATAAAAGAGATAGAATCCCATTTCGGATCAGTGGTAGCCTCCTATTTTACATTCTTGAGATGGCTATTCTGGGTCAACCTGGTCACCTCGATCATACTAATAGCATTCGTCGCCGTACCAGAGGTAGGTAGATCTAATTATCGTACACAAGTTATGACCGCCGAAAAAATAACGTCGTTCTGTTGACATACCAGATAATTAAATGTTTGTCGTTTGATTTACGCGTCCACTGCCGCTTTCGGGCTATTTGATTAATGAGTCGGGTTGGTCAAGTAATTTATGGTGGAAGACTGCCTCCTGCTAGCCGAAAAATTTCATCAGGAAGCGGACACTCTGAACGGTTTTACGATGCCGCGTTATGGGGAGAATTATGAGTTATGCGCGATAAAAGTCGGCGAACATCGTGTGCTACAAGGGTTTACTAGCACCGAATAAATTACCTTTGTGCCAACAGCTCGGTTGTTTGAGATTTCTTAATAAATTCCGGGAACTTACGGTGTAGTTCATGCAAAATAATATCAGTATGTACCCATCTTATATGGCACGAGTATAAACATGTAAGTGTCTATAAGTTTTTCCACAATTTATAGATATAGCGGAAAAATTTTGTAAGAAGGTTTCGTCATGAAAATAACTAAAAAAATGTCACATTTTCAAAGTGGTCTTTGTCTCAAACCGCTCGTCCGATTTTGTTAATTATCTTCTCAATTAGGTTGATTTCTCAAATACGGGGTTCCGTGTTAGTCCAACGTTTCTGATAATCAAGCGACAATAGGATATTTGACTGTATTAAAAATAGGACTTCTATTATAGTCATCCTAATAGATTACAGTTTAAGGAAACTATTTGTCATTAAGAAAATAAACTGCTTCCGGGTTATGCCGTGTGTCAAGATTTGTAAATGTTAACGTTTCGCGAACCAGATAGCTCGCTTCTTCAAAGCTAATTGAATACTGAAGACCTACCAAGACAATCTCCCCTATATACCTAAATTTACACCTCACTGCGCACATCTGGAGCTACCGCTCCCATGTGTTTTTCCACCTGACCGCGTTAGGATCGATTTCCAGACCCTACTAATGTCAGTACCGTCCTCGCGATTGATGTTGTCAGGATGTTTGTAGATTTCGATGGCATCCCTAATAAGCCTTCGATGATAATTACCCACCCTTGCCAATATCTTCACGTCATCGAAATTCATTGTTTGTCCCGACTCATGGCAGTGTTGAGCAACAGCGGACTGTTAAATCTTGCGTAGCCGGGTGTCTCTACTGTGCTCCTTGACTCTACGTTCGATACTTCGTCCTGTCTGTCCTACATAGCATGTTCCACACTCACATGTTATCATGCATACCCCTTCGTTCTTCAGGAGTCGTATGATATCCTTTGGGTTAGGCAAATGATCCTTTACCTTTGCTGGTGCTCTGTTCCTTACCGTGATACCCGATTTCTTCAGTATTCTACCAATTTTTTCCGATACTCCACTTACGTATGGTAAGCAAGCGAACGCCTTTGACTCTTGCCGCTTCTCTGAGACTTGCGGGTTTCTTTGTGTCTGCTTAACCGGAACACACGTAAAGAGTGATGTTACGTCGAAACTTACGAGTATATCCTGCGGGTCAATAACAACTTCGTTCAAAATCTGAATAAAATGTTCTTAACGAGTTCTTAACGAAAGATGTAGTTTTTCCTATAAACGGTTGGATGGTTTTCAACAAGTATTTTGCCAACAAATAGGTTGGTGAGCCTATTGCGCTGACGATTGGTCTTATCCTTGTGGATCTTTGGCAAACCGTAGATCCTCGGTGCCCTAGGGGCTTGAACAAAAAGGCTTCTTTGTTCCTGTTCGGGAATCGATGATGATTTAACCAACTCCGTCAGTCGTCTTCCTATCTTATCTGTTGGGTCCTTCGCAATTTTACGGTACGTATTTGGGTCCAATAGATCGTTCATCTTCCGGTTGTAGTCCTTCTAAGATAGGAAGGCGGGGTTTTAGTACAAATGTGGCATATATGCTCTCATATATAACCCTATTTCATAGGAGCGGACAGGTCAATCATTTTTGATCTCACTGTATTAATTCTTTGCGAAAAGAACAGTTTAATATTTTTAGTAATCGATGTAATGAAATACTATACTTTTTCTACGACAATACATTCCAATTGGTAAATAATATTTATTACCTGACAGATAACCTATAAAAAATTGTTTACAGAATATTTATCATTTATTTTTAAATTCGGGCCTACATATTCATAAGTTAGGTATATTTATAAACTCAATCTTGCTAAATAATAGACTGTTAGTTTTAGAATACCAGAATGCCAGCAATACATACCAACAGATGAAATATTGCCTTAGAGATTTATATTATAATTATAACAATATTAATATGTGTTACTTATACATGTGCTATCAAATATCTGTGACAACTAAATATTTGAGAAGTGATAATTGTTCAATAATTATTTATTGTAGCGATGAGATTTGGCAGTATGAGATTAAAAATAATGCATAAATCCACGTGTCCATTATTCAAGTAC
Source organism: Melinopterus prodromus (assembly GCA_964023965.1). Classification (NCBI taxonomy): domain Eukaryota; kingdom Metazoa; phylum Arthropoda; class Insecta; order Coleoptera; family Scarabaeidae; genus Melinopterus; species Melinopterus prodromus. Next base: position 15,089,978 of record OZ030390.1, on the reverse strand, counting down.
AAAGAACAAAGAAAGAAACGCCGATAAAAAATTATTGATTTTTATTATTTTATTATTGAAATTATTGATTCATATAACTACAAACAGCGCCGTTAAACTCGTATGTATGCATTAACAACATGCGCGCTGCCTCGGACGAAAGAGATAGAGAGAGAGAGACGGATAGCTCCCAAGTAGAAAAATGCTTATAACTCAAAAACAAAAAGAGCACAAATCTTCTGGTTTGCGGCACAGAGCAGCCCAAAAATAGCACAATACTTTAGCATTGAAAAAAGTTTGATTTTATTTTGAATTTGGAAGTTAGATCAGGCATGTCCACAGCCCCCCTTCAGAAAAATGCTTATAACTCGGAAACGAAAGAAGCACAAAACTTCTACTTTGCGGCACAACACAGCAAGAAACTAGCACAAAACTTTGCATTAGAAAGAAATCGAAATTCGAAAGTAGGGGGGTGGCATATCCGCAGCCCCTCTTCAGAAGATTCCTTATAAGTCCGAAACGAAAGGAGCACAAAACTTTTGGTTTGCTGCACAAAACAGCACAAAAGAAGCACAAAATATTGCCAAAAGAAAATTTTTAAATTTCGAATATGGGGGGGGCGCTGATGACATGGACCCCACCACATTCTATAATTACATTATTCAATAAAGGTTAAAATTTGTCTGTTTAAAGTTGTTGTGGTTAATATACTTAAATACTAGCAGCTCTAATGGTTTATCGTAAGATCGGTGTCAGTTTATCAATTAAAAAATAATCTGATGTGGCCAGGCACATGACTTTATCATACAATATATAAAATTAATAGTTTAGCTGCATGACAATCTATTCTATTGAGATAAATCGTACGTATTGTCAAATCATCAGCATTTGACACTACCTACACTAAGTCATTAGAATAATAGTTATTTATGTCACAAATGCCGAAAGTACGGAATAGCGCGACGAGCGGTGATGCGGCGCGTCACCGAAGGCGGAGTGTCGCCGTCGCATATGAGCGAGTCGGCTATCTAGTTTTTGGCAGGAGCGACATCAACGTTTATTGTGTTGCTTTCTAAGAAATACGTATTTAAAAAAAAATAAATGATTTCTGTATAGTAAATGCCACTGACGAAACGTCAAGTTTAAAGGTGCGTTCCGATTAGTAGGTAATGGTAGCTAATGGCGGTGGTAGAATACGAAATTATAGTGTTTCTTACATATCGTGATAATGACACATATTAGTTTGCATGTGCATAAACATGAGTCACTATCAATTTTCTATTGGAAATACTATAACGGCGTCTGCTACCACTGCCATTATCACTAATGAAAACGCACCTTAAAAAGGTAATTAAAATTCTGACAGATTTATATTTGTTCATGACACATCCCTACCAAAATACTAAAATAAAACTACACTCATCGCTATACTTTATTTATAATTTTCTCAATGTATCGTTTTTGGAATTAGATATAAAGACGGGTTGATATTTCTTATCAACAAATAATCAAATTGGTGATCTTACTTTATTTGAAATTTGTGTTTTAAAATTTGCCGCACTACAGCGGCAACGTTCCATAGTGGTTCTCCAACCTCTGATGAGATCAGCTGTTTTCGAATGTGACAACACAAAAAAATATTTGTCAAAATCCTGGCTACTATGTAATTTCATATCAATGCAGATGCGACCGATCTCGATCAAATAGAATTTGCTCTTGAAGCTAAACTATTAATTTTACCAAAAAATTTCATAGGAATAAATTATTCGAAATTTCCTCTACTTTAATTTATTAATGAACTATTTTGTCGAAATTACAGAAATGGCGGCTCATTTCCAAAACCCTTCAAAAAGGCTTAGAATAACCTAAAAAGCTAAACTATTAATTTTACCAAAATATTACATAAGCATAAATTATTCAGAATTTCCTCTACTTTAATTTATTATTTAACTATTTTGACGAAATTAGAGAAATAGCGGCTCATTTGCAAAATCCTTGAAAAAGGCTTAGAATAAACTACCAGTTCCTTTGGACCCTTTTTAACCAAAAGCTTTTCAGCTCTAAGTTAGGTCATGAAACTTCTAATTATGAACTTTCGTCCCGATACCTTTAGTAGTTTTTCCGGAATCATCGCCACAAAAATCGTTTACACACACACGCACGCACGCACACACACACAGACATTTTTTTGTACCTTGGTCAAAAATGTTCAGGGGACCCAAAAAGACCTATTTCCGCTAAAATCTCAATTTTTTTTTTCGGCATGATTACAATACTTTAGCATACTGCGTATGATAAAGTAATAATCCCGGGATTGAGATTGATCAACAGCTTTCTATTTTTCTGTATCCAGGAAACCAAAAATTGGAAGCCCCTAGTGTACATGGTTAGTATTACTTATGGTAAATTGCATTATAAATGATATAATTGATCAATGGCAGTAGAAAGAAAGTTCGGTTTTATTCCCGTTTAGAACCTACACACTTCTATTATCTCAAAACCGGTTAGGTTGCCTGTCTTTTGGCGTAATAGTAACTGTTTGAACAACGCGGCAAGCAAGTATTGCCAACATGCACACGGAAAAGGTGATTTTTTTGTTAAATTAATGGAGCGTATACACTCCTACTTATTACATATTACCTTACACTTATTTTAATTGTCAATAGTAATGTTATGTCTGGTGCATTGTTACATTACCAAATGTTGGTTCAACGTGGTTTAACACTGCACAAATACAGGCAATATTTCAAAAATTGTCAAAACATAACTGCCAGATTTAAGAAATAAATTGAATAATATTATATACAATAATAAATAATAAGAAGATAATAAATTGACGATAAAAAACAGTAAACTATTACAAGGCATTGTTCTATGGAGACTGAATGAGAACACGAACACAACATTAATGTCAATTAATGTGGGCGTAAATGTATAACCCTGCGCCACTCTTTTTGATTAACTTTTCATGAATTGACTTAAAAACATAAAGTATGTATTAGAAAACACTGACTTGATAAAAAAAAGAACATACTTCTAGCAATTTCGTTACATAATTTAACTTTACGAAGAATCCAAACAACCATGTACACCATCTAGATATCAAGTAGGCAATTTGTGCTGACGGCAGGATCTGACCTAAAACAGTCGCATCAAGTTACAATAATATATACCGTAAAGGTTTACTGTTTAAAAATGATTTTAATCCAGTTAATAGTGGCAAGTTATTTGGTGAGCAGTACATCAAGTGATATTTTCCCTGCACATATCACTGGACACAAACCCAGCAATATAAAACATCACAAAAAAATGAATGAATTGATCAGATTTCATTTATGCAACACGTAAGTATACATAATATAAAACTCACATTTTAACAATAATTAACCCAGTACTAATCATTGCAGCAATGGTACCACAGAAGAATTATTCCAAAATAACTTACTCACACTATCAATGTCGAACTTCCAAAGAAATCAACGCACAAAATTAATAATCCACGATTGGTTGGACGACATAACGTCAGATTGGCTTCAGGAAATGGCAGAAGGTAACAAGACCAGACTAAAATTTATTAGTCGATTTTTCTAGGTTAGGTATGCTCTATATCTCTTTACATTCAATAATCATAACGTCACTGTTTTAGCCATGGCCAACCGAAAAAGATGGAACGTTATTTTAGTAAATTGGTCGCCACTATCATACTCTTTCTATTCAGAAGCACACGAACACATGTCACTAGCTGCTGAAACCCTAGCTAACTTCACGATGTTCCTAAAGAAATCTGGAGGACAACCTCTAATGGGGTTTCATTTTATCGCACACGGCCATGGCATCAAAATAGCTTCTAAAGCAGCGAAAATGATAATTGATAATAATCGATTACGTAGAAGTATTTACAGGATAACTGTTTTGGACCCTTTGAAGGATTTCGTGAGAAATGATCAAACGTTAGAACATTATGAAGAAAAATTAGTGAAGTTAGCTAGTTTTGTGGATGTTATTCATACTAGTGGAGGAGGGCTTGGAAATATGAGTAGCATTGGACATGTTGATTATTATCCTAATGGTGGTCAGCATCAACCTGATTGTGGAAGTAGTAAGATCGAATATTATAAGTATATCGACGGATGATAGGTGAGTTTTTCTTTTTTAGGTTATTGTAGTCATGTGAAGGTGTATGAGTTATGGAAGAGGTCAATTGAGAATCCAAATATTTTCAAGGCGTATAATTACAAATCCTGGAACGACTTCTTGGATAAGAAATTCTATAAACTGAGGCCCGTTCCCATGGGTATTGCTGCGAATAGGGGCATACCATCTGGAAATTATTATTTAGAGGTGTTTTAGGATTTTATGTTTACCTATATTATCCTGTTAATTGTTTATTTATTTGTAGATTTTATATTAAAGGAATAGTAAAATGAATAATACACATACCTATTTTTTATTGAGGAAAAAATTTCCTGTATAAGTGAATACTTACTTTGCACTTACTATCAGCACTTGTTACTTTTTAACCTTTTAGAATAAAAGTTTTGCGGTAGCTGGTTGGCAGTTTGCTGGTTAGCAATTTAATTAAATTAGAAAGTGCAAAGTGCTGATAGTGGGAAGTATTATCGTAGATTGCAGATAGATAATTATATATGTTAGAAACATAAAAAGAGAATGTAACAGAAAACGTACGAGAATAAATGAAGATGAGTTTTATATTTAAAATGCGTTATAATTGATAACTGTTGATGTTTTGCTTAGCTTCTTCAGAGATGACTGAATAAGTACCCAGTACTCAGTATTTAGATTTTCAAATATTGGGTTAATAGTCAGGATTCAATTGCAACTCAGAACTTTCTCGTTTTCGTATCGAAGAAAATCACAACCTTACTGAAAATATCGAGGGTTTATCCGTAAGAAGTGAAATATTTTACCGTTAACTATCTGGCATCAGTTTAGAGTAATTAATTTAAAAAATACAGAATTTTATTCATATTATCTTTCTGTAATTGGGAGAGGAGTGATTTCAATTCTCTAAGGTTTATTTTGTGTATCCGACTCAAGTTGATGTTGAAAATATTTATTGTCTCATTTTATAAAATAAATAAATATCATCAACAATAATTTTAATATTTTATATTTATTTAACATTTTACGTCGGTATAGATTTTATGAAAACTAAAATTTTAAATGTTTATAGATTTACGCAATATTGATGCAATCTGGATAAATGGTGCAAATCTTAGTTAAGTTTCTGATTATTTTTGAATTGCAATGTTGGAAATACTTTGATATTTTTACGATACTATTCTTAACACAAAAACCTACACATCATTAATGTTGATCCCAAGTCAACACCAAAAAATCGGTTTATGTGGCTAAAAATTGATTAAAATGGTCAACATTGCAAATAACAATAATAACACACCAATCTGACCGATGTTTCTCAAACACCTGTTTTTCCTTACTCACGTTTTTACTAATTACCATCCAATTACCAAGGTATATAAAAACAGTTGAATTAGAGAAAAAGACACGTTTCTACACAGAATTTGATTGCGCAGGTTAAGGTAACTCTCAAACTGGGTTTGTATTCTGACTTGGCTGATATCATATTGGTATGAAAACTTTAAAATATTATATTAAGAGGTGCATTTATACTAGTGAAGTCGACGTCGGCCTTGAGTCTGTAGTACGCCGAGGATGTGGTTCCATCTAACGGTGAACTGTTGTACTCAAGTTCTTATGTGTAAACAAACATACTTACTTATTTTTTCAGATGATTTCTGCCCTTTGCCAATAGGCAGCTAATGTAGTTGTTGTCAACTGTTAGTTATATATTATTGATTGAGCTGTTGGTACTCTTCTCCGTTGTCTCGGTCTGTGGACTTTATTACAGAAACCTTCATTACCGAGTTCCGCGATGACAGCTCGTAGTAATTCGACACAATTGCATAAAAAGCAGATCAAGTTCTCTGCTTTCTTCATCTGCTTTTTATGCGCCCGTGTTTTGCATGTAACATGTTTTGCGCCACTCCTCAATATTATTATTAGTTATTCGACGTTTCCAAATGTGTTGTAACGCGGCGAATTGTTCTGCGTGATTTGTTTGATATTCCGTATGGGTAGCGCCATCTATCGCTGTCTAGGGCAACTTGGTGGAGCTCGGCAGGAACTCGGCAGGGTGTGAAACGCTGCTAGCATCGGGTTTCCGCGCGCAAAATTGCCGAGGCCACGCCCCCGTCATTTACATTTAATTAGATCCCACGGTTTTTACTGTTTGGATTCACGGAATTTTGTCTTGCAAAATCGTTGTTCACTTTGTACTATAGTTCGCCGCTGTTACTTGGTTTAACTTTCCCTTGGTTTCCCTATTCCGACAGAAATTCTAGGTTTCCGTTTTTTCTGCGTTTCCGGCCGTTATTTTTCGTGGCCGTAGTGCGGCTTGCAGCGTGCTTTTCCGGCGTCTTGTCTTGTCAATCATCTTGGAGTGTACACGTGAGATAGATTTTTGGAAGCCCGTTGAGAATTATAGGAGAGGATTTTGGTAGTTTGGAGGTCCCCCTTATCGCCGTAGTGCGGATTTATCTCGACCAGGCTTCAACAGGTGTCCAGGTTGTTGATTTAGTGGAAATCTGGCCACCACGCCATTGTGCGGATTTAAACGAACTTCTATCACGTTCACGTAGGCCCAGTGTCCATCTATTTTTGGGCACCTAATACGAGGCCGGAGACCCCTCGAACGTTCGTAGTCACCTAGCACGAAGCGAGAGACCCTTCGTAAGTCAGTAGTCACCTAATACGAGGCCGGAGACCCCTCGAACGTTCGTAGTCACCTAGCACGAAGCGAGAGACCCTTCGTAAGTCAGTAGTCACCTAATACGAGGCCGGAGACCCCTCGAACGTTCGTAGTCACCTAGCACGAAGCGAGAGACCCTTCGTAAGTCAGTAGTCACCTGGTACGAGGCAAGAGACCCTGCGTAGGTCCTTCGACATCTAGTACGAGACCTTTTCGAAGTATATCGAGTCGGAGTTGGTGGCACCGTGACGGGACCGGCACGTGCGGTGATTATTATCCGTCGTGGAGGATCCAACGCTAGCATCGGAGCGTCTGTAGGTGGCAAACAGTGTCTCGAAGCTCCGGATAAAGGTCAGAGGTCCTATATTTTTCCGATCAGCTGTGGCGGACGCTCGTTGTCCCTCGAAGGAGCAGGCAGCTCGTATATCTTTTTTTTTGGTTGTGCCTTTTGTTGATTAGTAGTTAGTATCGCTACGATTGTGTAATCGTTACCCGTCGAGGAGCCTTCCGCTCGCACACCTTTTTATGGTGGCGCATTTGATTAATATTAGATTAGTGTGGCTACGATTTAGTAATCGTTGTCCATTCCGGAGCCTTCAGCTCAGTGTTATTGATTGTTACGTGTTTAATTATCCGAAGATATCGCTCGGACCATCGGTGCTCAACCCGTATGTGTTATTAATTACCTTTTTCTTTAATTTCGAGTTTGGTTTACGTACTCGTAATTTTGATTACCCGTTACAGTATTTATCTTTGTGGATGCTGAATTTAATTCGGATAACTGGTATCCGCTGGTATAATTTCCTTTGATCGTTCAAGAATTTTTAACGGAAGCCGTTAGTGGCTTCGGAGTTTATTTTATTTTCTCATTTGGGCGTATCCAAGTTGAGTGCCGATGGGAATTTAATTTTCTTTTGGGACGGATTGCCCCCATATACGCTAGCCGAGTTTAGTTTTATTCTTGTTATCAACTTTTCAACATCGACGTCGGGTGCAGTAATTTTCTGGGGATTTTACCCAAATCTACAGCGAGTCGCGGCGCGGTTTGGCCAAGCTTCGTGTCGGTCGCTATTATTTCTTTTTTTTTTGGTACGATTTGCGGTTTGGGCTCGAAGCCCTTGAGCGAGTTGAATTGTTTGACATTTATTCCTTTCTTTTGTTATTTTGCGTGGGCGTATCCTCGGAGTGGTACGTTTGGCTGTACCAAGAGTTATTGTATACCTGTATACCGATGCAAATTATATTGGTGATTTCCTCGTTGCCGTTTGGGAGGCTAATAAATTGGTTGAAGATACATTTGCTTTGCTTGTTCCCTGTGTTGCCTTTATTTCAGCTGCACTTTCGTAGTCGAGTGCTGTTTCTCCAACGGATTAAGACTGACGTGGCGCCCTAGAACATCGTATCAAGGAACCGTTTGGTTACTGTCCCACGACCACCTCCCTGGTTGGCCGGAGCATCCGGGAGAAACGCATGAGCAGCACAGGTTTGGTAGAAGTCGAGGTATTTTGGTGTTTCTTCGGCGACTTTAGGTCTTTGGTATTTTTGCGGAAAAAAAAGGCGTTACATTGGCGCCCAACGTGGGGCCATTAATCATTAATTAGGAGGAGCTAATTGGGTGGTGACCTATGCTGGTTGGGTTGTATATTTTTTTTTTCCCTCTCCTTTTTTTTTTCTCCCGCCTTGTTTTCAATCTTGGCCTTGTTTCACGGGTTGGGGACCTGGTCTCATTGGTTCGGGACTTGGTTTCATTTAGCTGGCCAGTGTGTGGTTTGAGTCCGTCACTATGTCCGCTCCCACCATGAAGTTACACCATCTGAAGAAGGATGAATTAGAATATGAGCTTCGTTCCCGCGGGATGGACCCCACCGAGATGACGGTGGTCGATATGCGGGCAAGCCTGAGGTCGCTGACCAGGTTGGAGCAGGCTCAACGCGCGGTTCGATACTCGGATTACGAGTTTGATGCCAAGAAGGACTTGGATGCCATTGCTGCGAAGTTTGAGGAATTGGATACCTTGGTGACGGGGTTGGGCGATGATCGGGTTAGTCCTGCGCATCAGCGATGTTGTTCGAGAGTGTTGCATTTGCTGGGCCGAGTGGGTGGAATTTCCACGGCGACCGGGGATGCTGAGGTCATCCGGGAGCGTAGTGCGTGGCTGGCGAAGGTGTCCGCGTTGCTGACTCGCTTGCGGAGGAGCCGACATCGTTCTCGGGATCTGGATGTGAGTGAGGGCTTGTTGGATACGGCGCTGGATGGCGAGGAGTCTGGTTCTAGTAGCGGCTCTGAGGTTGTGGAACCCGAGACCGCGGCGCGTGTCACCGGTGCGTCCCAATCGCCATTCCGGTCGAGGGATTACGTTGTCCCTGTCTATAAGTGGAATGTGCATTTCTCGGGTGACCCAAGGTCGATGTCCGTGATGGATTTTTTGGATCGAGTGACCGAGTTGCGGAGAGCGCGAGGATGTACCGAGGCAGATTTGTTTCGATCGTCGTTGGATTTGTTTCAGGGCAAGGCACTATTGTGGTATCGGTCGGCGATACGTAAGTGTAGCACGTGGCGGGAGTTATCAGATCTTCTGATGAAGCACTATTTGCCTCCGGACTATAAGAGTCGTCTGTTCCAGGAGATTATGGGTAGAACCCAGGGACTTCAGGAACCTATCGTCGAGTATCTCGCGTGCATGCAGGCTTTGTTTGACCGCTATGGGCGAATGTCTCGGGAGGTCCAACTGGACATACTAAAGAAGAATCTGGCACCCTTTTACCTTATGCAGTTGCCGTCAGTCCGTACCGTCGAGGAGTTGGAGACCGAATGCTTGCAGCTGGAGACAAAGAAGTATCGAGCCGATCATTACCATGCACCTCCTAGGAAGAGTCGGGAATGTGTGGAGCCCGAGTTGGCCTGTCTTTATTCCTGTTCGGAGACTGCCGCCGTGTCGTCGCCTGCCGTTCGACCCCCACCGGGGGCGCGACAACTGGAGTGTTTCCGTTGCCGCAAGGTTGGTCATTTCGCCCGGGATTGTCGACTGAAGCAGGGTGGCATTTGGTGTTATCGCTGTGGGCAGCCGGATGTTACGACAAATACTTGCCCTAAGTGTTCGCCGCGGTCGGAAAACCCCGATCGGAGGGCCTGAGTGGTCGTCAGCCACCCTCCCAGCATTCTTCCCGGACCAAGGACCCTGCCCATAAAATACTTATAGACTATATAATTTCCCACGCTTCCGGTGATTGCCGACCGTACTTGAACGTTTCCATTTTGGGGCAGAATATGCTCGGCCTCTTGGATTCTGGAGCAACCCATACGATTGTTGGGGACTCCGGATATCGACTGTTGCTGGCTCTGGGACTGACTTTGGACTGTGCTTCGCGACGGAGTTGCGCTGTGGCGAACGGGGAGGTTTGCTCCTCATTGGGCACCGTGGCCGTCCCTTTCACTCTGCTGAATAAAACTCGCCTGTTGAATGTTATGGTGGTTCCTTCCCTTCCCCATAGGCTGATCCTAGGTATGGATTTCTGGCGGGAGATGGGTATTGTCCCGGATCTTCGGCAGGACGTCTGGCGATTCGGCGAGGAGTTGGCCGATCTTTGCGACGTGCAGGCTGGTGACGAGCTAACGCAGGCGCAGCGTACTGCCTTGGATGAGTTGGTCGGTCGGACCTTTCCGTCGGTGGGATCTTGCCCGCTGGGTACGGTTACGTCCGTAGAGCATGAGATTGTCACGGATTCCCCTCCCATAAAGCTTAGATACTATCCTGTTTCGCCCGCCAAGCAGAGGATCATTGATGAGGAGCTGACAAAGTTGCTGGAGCAGGGAGTGGTAGAGCCTTCCAGGAGCGCGTGGTCGTCCCCTGTTCTTCTCGTCCCGAAGAAGGACCGAAGTTACCGTTTCTGCATTGACTTTCGGCGCCTCAATCAGGTTACTAAGAAGGACGCGTATCCTTTGCCCTACATTTCTTCTATTTTAGACCGTCTCCGAAACGCCCGGTACCTGAGCTCATTGGATATTAAGTCGGCCTACTGGCAGGTGCCTGTCGCAGCCTCCTCAAGAGAGTTTACGGCTTTCACGGTTCCCGGACGCGGCCTGTTCCAGTTTCGGCGGATGCCGATGGGGTTGACCAACGCCCCGGCCACTTGGCAGCGGTTGATTGACGGTATTTTGGGAGCAGATTTGGAGCCCCATGTGTTGGTTTACCTGGACGATATTGTGGTGATCTCCCCGGACTTCGACACCCATCTCACGATACTGGAGAAGGTTTTGGATCGGCTACGGACTGCCGGCTTGACAGTTAGCCGGGAGAAGTGCCAATTCTGCCGACCACAACTTAAGTACTTGGGATACATCGTGGACCGGCATGGACTCCGCGTAGATCCGGAGAAGGTAGAGGCCATCTTAAATATTCCCGCCCCGCGAACGGTGTCGGAGGTTCGTCGCTTCGCCGGGATGGCTAGTTGGTACCGACGCTTTGTACCCGATTTCGCTTCCGTAATGGCACCTCTTACCCAGCTTACCCGGAAGGGCGTAAAATTTGACTGGACTCCGGAATGTGATCGGGCTCTGACCTCCGTGAAGCAGTATTTGGTGACGGCGCCTATTTTAACGTGTCCTGATTTCGAGCGGCCTTTTACTTTGCAGACAGACGCCTCCGCATATGGTCTCGGTGCCGTCCTCACACAACGCCTTGAGGGTGAGGAAAAAGTGATTGCCTTTCTGTCACGCTCTCTGACTTCCCAGGAGAGGAATTACTCTACCACTGAACGTGAGTGCCTAGGCGTGATTTGGGCCGTGGAGAAGCTGCGCCACTACCTGGAGGGAACGAGATTCACGGTGGTTACCGACCATGCTTCGCTCGTTTGGCTGAATCGTCTGAAGGACCCGACTGGTCGTCTGGCAAGATGGGCCGTGAGGCTACAGCCTTTCGACTTTGACATTGTGCATCGTAAGGGACGTGATTTGGTTGTCCCGGACTGTTTGTCTCGAGCGGTGCCCGTGTTGGCGGATGCCGTGCACCTCGTCCCCGCTGGATTCGACTTTTCCTCGACAGAGGACCCTTGGTATCTTGGCATGATTGCCCGCGTCGAGAGAGCTTTGCACCGGTATCCGCAGTGGCGAGTCGAGGGGGGCTTGCTGTACAAGCATGTTCGGTCGGCGCATTTGGGTGTGTCGGACGTGGGCGAGGAGTGGAAGTTGGTGGTTCCGGGGGATCGTAGGGCTGCACTGTTGGGTCGGTACCATGATGACCCTCGAGCAGGTCATGTTGGTGGATATAAGGTGTATTGGCGACTTCGAGAGCGCTACACGTGGCCTAAGATGTATGTAGACGTTGCCAAGTATGTCCGGCGTTGTGGAGTATGTGCGGCGCAGAAGCCGGAGCAGCGAGCCCCGGCGGGATTGATGGGTACACGCCCGGACGTGTCCCGGCCCTGGCAGATGGTGAGCCTCGATTTTGTGGGCCCATTGCCCCGATCCTCGCGAGGAAATACCTCGATCCTGGTGGTCAGCGACTACTTTAGTAAGTATGTATTACTGTTTGCGCTTCGGTCCGCTACGGCTAAGAGTTTGACCCGACTTCTGGAGGACCATGTTTTTTTGGTTTACGGAGCCCCCCAGTTTTTGATATGCGACAACGGCGTCCAGATGAGGAGTAAAGAATTTCGATCTTTGTGTGCATCGTATGGCACCAGGATATCCTACACTCCGCTGTATTACCCTCGGGCCGACCCTGTTGAGCGAGTCAATCGTGTAGTCAAGACTATGTTGGGTTGTTATGTCAAAGACAACCAGCGACGATGGGATGACTATTTGGGTCCGATTGGCTGCGCTATTCGAGCCTCGCGAAGTGAGACCACGGGGTACTCGCCCTTTTATGTTAACTTCGGCCGTCATTATGTGGGTTGTGGTCGCACTTTTGAGCAGGTTCTCACTCCAGATGCTGCGCCTCCGGATGTTCCTGCGCGCATCGAAGGATTTCAACAGTTGTTTCAGCGAGTTCGCAAGCAGCTTGCGTCGGCGCAGGAGCGACATCGACGGGTGTACAATTTACGCAGGCGCCCCGTCCAGTACGTCGTTGGCCAATCGGTTTGGCGTCGCAATAAGGTCCTGTCCAGTGCGGCAAATTTTGTTAATGCTAAGTTGGCAGCTAAATTCGTTGGACCTTTTCGCGTAAGGAAAAAGTTGGGTTCCTGGACGTATGAGTTGGAGAGTGAGGATGGTGCTTCGAAAGGCGTATGGCATGTCCAAGATCTTAAGCCGGCCTATGAGTTGGATGAGGCTCGGTAAAACACCAGCGCTCTGTGTTCCGGGGCTTACAGAATACGGACACGGCGAACCTGCCACCAGTAAGAGTCTGGTAAAAGGCCACGGAAGACTTCCACCTACCATCATCTCTTGTAGGGATCGGGAAAGGGAGCGTCTCACAATGCGTGAGGACTCCTCATCGTTGCAAAACGATTTCGGCTAGGTTGTTAGCTTTGTCGTCATTTTGACGTTATACTTCGGTTGGCGGTATTTCGGTTGATTGGCCGTCTTCCTTAGTTTTGGGATTTCTCTGTTTGTTAGTACCACCACCCCAGGGGTTTGTTCTGGTGTCCCCTGGGTTTTTGTCTTGCTTATCGTAGTTTCTTTTTGTTGTTGGGTGGTACCCTTTTTGTTGAGAGCTGTGGTCAGCTCTATTTTTTGTTTTCGGGGCGCGAGTCGTCGGTGCCTGGTGTTGGGGTTGTGCGGTGGCAGCAGTGGTGAGTTCCTTGGTTCCTGTCCCTATGTGTTATTGCTGGTTTCCAGTGCTGTCGATGGGTACGAACGAGGTTTGATGCACTTTTCCGCATCTTACGCAACTGCCCGTCCCTTCCTTCTTTTGTGTTGTCCTCTCCCCATACCTTTTCCCCTCCCTACTGTTGTCGTTGCACCGCCTTGGCATCTGGTGCTGGCCCCTCAAGCTTTTTTATTGCTTGGTAGTTGAGTTGTTGGTGTGGAGGCATCGTTGGACACACGGGTTTGCAGTTTGATGCGTTCGGTTCGCTCCTTTGGATCTGGGTCGGAAACTTTCGTGGAAATTTTCCTCTGTGAGAGGAGAGGGGGAGTGTAACGCGGCGAATTGTTCTGCGTGATTTGTTTGATATTCCGTATGGGTAGCGCCATCTATCGCTGTCTAGGGCAACTTGGTGGAGCTCGGCAGGAACTCGGCAGGGTGTGAAACGCTGCTAGCATCGGGTTTCCGCGCGCAAAATTGCCGAGGCCACGCCCCCGTCATTTACATTTAATTAGATCCCACGGTTTTTACTGTTTGGATTCACGGAATTTTGTCTTGCAAAATCGTTGTTCACTTTGTACTATAGTTCGCCGCTGTTACTTGGTTTAACTTTCCCTTGGTTTCCCTATTCCGACAGAAATTCTAGGTTTCCGTTTTTTCTGCGTTTCCGGCCGTTATTTTTCGTGGCCGTAGTGCGGCTTGCAGCGTGCTTTTCCGGCGTCTTGTCTTGTCCATCATCTTGGAGTGTACACGTGAGATAGATTTTTGGAAGCCCGTTGAGAATTATAGGAGAGGATTTTGGTAGTTTGGAGGTCCCCCTTATCGCCGTAGTGCGGATTTATCTCGACCAGGCTTCAACAGGTGTCCAGGTTGTTGATTTAGTGGAAATCTGGCCACCACGCCATTGTGCGGATTTAAACGAACTTCTATCACGTTCACGTAGGCCCAGTGTCCATCTATTTTTGGGCACCTAATACGAGGCCGGAGACCCCTCGAACGTTCGTAGTCACCTAGCACGAAGCGAGAGACCCTTCGTAAGTCAGTAGTCACCTAATACGAGGCCGGAGACCCCTCGAACGTTCGTAGTCACCTAGCACGAAGCGAGAGACCCTTCGTAAGTCAGTAGTCACCTAATACGAGGCCGGAGACCCCTCGAACGTTCGTAGTCACCTAGCACGAAGCGAGAGACCCTTCGTAAGTCAGTAGTCACCTGGTACGAGGCAAGAGACCCTGCGTAGGTCCTTCGACATCTAGTACGAGACCTTTTCGAAGTATATCGAGTCGGAGTTGGTGGCACCGTGACGGGACCGGCACGTGCGGTGATTATTATCCGTCGTGGAGGATCCAACGCTAGCATCGGAGCGTCTGTAGGTGGCAAACAGTGTCTCGAAGCTCCGGATAAAGGTCAGAGGTCCTATATTTTTCCGATCAGCTGTGGCGGACGCTCGTTGTCCCTCGAAGGAGCAGGCAGCTCGTATATCTTTTTTTTTGGTTGTGCCTTTTGTTGATTAGTAGTTAGTATCGCTACGATTGTGTAATCGTTACCCGTCGAGGAGCCTTCCGCTCGCACACCTTTTTATGGTGGCGCATTTGATTAATATTAGATTAGTGTGGCTACGATTTAGTAATCGTTGTCCATTCCGGAGCCTTCAGCTCAGTGTTATTGATTGTTACGTGTTTAATTATCCGAAGATATCGCTCGGACCATCGGTGCTCAACCCGTATGTGTTATTAATTACCTTTTTCTTTAATTTCGAGTTTGGTTTACGTACTCGTAATTTTGATTACCCGTTACAGTATTTATCTTTGTGGATGCTGAATTTAATTCGGATAACTGGTATCCGCTGGTATAATTTCCTTTGATCGTTCAAGAATTTTTAACGGAAGCCGTTAGTGGCTTCGGAGTTTATTTTATTTTCTCATTTGGGCGTATCCAAGTTGAGTGCCGATGGGAATTTAATTTTCTTTTGGGACGGATTGCCCCCATATACGCTAGCCGAGTTTAGTTTTATTCTTGTTATCAACTTTTCAACATCGACGTCGGGTGCAGTAATTTTCTGGGGATTTTACCCAAATCTACAGCGAGTCGCGGCGCGGTTTGGCCAAGCTTCGTGTCGGTCGCTATTATTTCTTTTTTTTTTGGTACGATTTGCGGTTTGGGCTCGAAGCCCTTGAGCGAGTTGAATTGTTTGACATTTATTCCTTTCTTTTGTTATTTTGCGTGGGCGTATCCTCGGAGTGGTACGTTTGGCTGTACCAAGAGTTATTGTATACCTGTATACCGATGCAAATTATATTGGTGATTTCCTCGTTGCCGTTTGGGAGGCTAATAAATTGGTTGAAGATACATTTGCTTTGCTTGTTCCCTGTGTTGCCTTTATTTCAGCTGCACTTTCGTAGTCGAGTGCTGTTTCTCCAACGGATTAAGACTGACGTGGCGCCCTAGAACATCGTATCAAGGAACCGTTTGGTTACTGTCCCACGACCACCTCCCTGGTTGGCCGGAGCATCCGGGAGAAACGCATGAGCAGCACAGGTTTGGTAGAAGTCGAGGTATTTTGGTGTTTCTTCGGCGACTTTAGGTCTTTGGTATTTTTGCGGAAAAAAAAGGCGTTACAGTGTTTTCCAAATATTATTTTGCCAATCTTACAAAGAAAAATAAAATATCCAAAAAGCACATTTTATAGAAAACAGCTTTATTAAAATTTGCGTTATTACCATTATTAAACATGGTCTATTTTAGCTCTTAACTGCCGACCAGAAAGCAGCTGGCGACCGTAAACTAATCTTGAAGGAAGACAAATACAACGCCACAAACTTCTTGACATTATGGGACTTCGAAGGAATACTAAAGTACTCGCCATTATTCTACGGATGGTACACAAACAAAGACATAAAGGACAAAGGATATAGGCTCCCACTGGCATACTTCATGACCGGCTTAGTGGTCTACATTTATAGTTTCGTCGCCACATTAAGAAAGTAATCATCAAACTATCTCACATTAAACTAAGAATAAATTATTTTGTTGTGTGTATAGGATGGCAGAAAATTCCCGAATGTCAAAATTATCGGAGAAAGATGACGAATGCATTTTCAGTTGGAAAGTTTTTACCAGCTGGGATTATATGATTGGTAATCCTGAAACAGCAGCTAATAGAGTTGCCTCCATTGTCATGGGATTCAAAGAAGCATTGTTGGAGGAAGCCGAAAAGAGAAAAGATAAAAAACCGTAATGAATCATAAAGGAGTTTATATTAAAATTCTGACAAACAATCTTTTCAGTTGGAAGATTGTCGTCTTTCGAGTATTTGTGAATATAGCAGTTGTTATTCTTCTGGTGTTATCTGCATACGCTGTTATATTGGTCGTTAAAAGATCCACAGAACCAGAAGCTAAAGATAATATATGGAGGATGAACGAAATTACCATAGTGATGACATTGATATCTACTTCTTTTCCAATGTTTTTCGAGGTCTTGGGTATTTGCGAACAGTACCATCCAAGGAAGCAGCTAAGACTTCAATTAGCTAGAATTATGTTACTCAATTTATTAAACTTGTACTCATTGATTATAGCTTTATTTGATAAAATAAGCGAAATGGTAAGTTTGTTCTTATAAAATGGTTTTTATTTCAAACGTTTTTCTTTTAGCAAAAGGAATGGACTATGTTTATGCCACCTAATTATACCAACAACAGCCTATCGAATCCTTCTGAAAACTTCAGCGATTGTTACAGATTCTGCATGGAAGGAATTACAAATTTGCAACCTGCGCTCTTGATGAGTCTATCATTAATCTTACCGAAAATTTTCAACACCTCAAACTACAACATAACAAGTTTGAACCTGAATTTCAACAATACTTTTTACAACTACACGGGAATCGATTTTGGAAATTCTACTGACGACGACCAATTTTATAACTATACAAATTTTGATACCTCAACGATAGTTTACGAAGATTTTACTGGTTTTGCAAATTTTACTTGGCAAGCAAATTTTACCGATTTTGATGAAAATTCGACGACGTTTTACCAAAATTACACCGAATTCGATAATGGTACATCACTGGAAAATTTGACTGAGATTGGTTACACAAATGAAAATTTATATCTGAATTATTCAAACAATGGAGGAATCCTAGACTTTATTGAAGAAATTTACAAATTTTTAGCTAGTATTGATCAACAAACTACCGAGGATTCAATCGCCTCATGGACCGAAGAAATATTAACGAACATTTCAAGATTTGACACCACTATTGAGCCTATTGACAATACCATAAACGAAATGACGGAGAAATATGTTTCTAAACCAACAGATTATCCTCAAATCGAAAATATCACCGTTTACACCACCATGCAAACGTTCATAGATACCATCACACCAATCATGGCCAACATATCATCAACTATATCCCCTATGAACTGCAGTTTATGCTGCAAACCACCACCAAACACCGTGACTGACACCACAATAAACATAAGCGCACATTTAGAGACCCTAGACTACCAAAACCGTACAAAATTACGAAGCTTGTGCTGGGAAACAATGTTCGGGCAAGAATTGGTAAAGCTAACAGTGATGGATTTAGTTGTGACGATAGTTTCAACATTGGCGATGGATTTCTTCAGAGGGGTCTTCGTGAGAGTATTCAACAACTGCTGGTGTTGGGATTTAGAGAAAAAGTTTCCTCAATATGGCGATTTTAAAGTTGCCGAGAATATTCTTCATTTGGTGAACAACCAGGGTATGGTTTGGATGGGGATGTTCTTCAGCCCTGGTATTGTGGTGATTAATGTCGTCAAACTCTATGTGATGGTATACTTCAGATCATGGGCAGTCCTAACCTGCAATGTTCCTCATAAAGTTGTCTTCAGGGCATCTAGATCTAACAACTTCTACTATGCCTTGCTACTATCTATGCTCTTCTTATGTGTTCTTCCGGTTGGATACGCCATAGTTTGGGTCAAACCATCCTTCCATTGTGGTCCATTCTCCAACTACGATAGAATATTCTTCATCTTTACGAAAACCTTAAGGCAGCTTTTACCAGAAAGCGTTCACAAGAGTTTGGATTACATAGCTTCACCAGGCATTGTTATTCCTTTATTGGTATTGATGATCTTGATCATTTACTACCTGTTGTCATTAACTGATGCCTTGAGGGAAGCAAACAGCGACTTAAAGGTAACCCTAATGAGATTTTGTCTGCTATTGTCTGCAATACAAAATTCTTTTAGACTCAATTACGACGGGAGCGCACCGAAGAAAGAAGGAAGATGTTCCAAATTGCTGATCGTAGAAGACGAGTTGGGTCAGAAGGTTCAACAGAACTGAATACACCCTTTGGTAAATGGAAGAAGTTGCTTCACAGCTTGCCAAGCGGAAAAAGTTTTGACGAAACGCCCAAGCAGGAGTCTGATGACGTTCAGCAAGTTAAACAAGAACCCCCAAAATCGAAAGGTATTAGTTATCTTACATACCTACCTACAACTCCTAATCTTTTAACAATCTGTTTTAGATTTCTTCTCAAAATTGATCAAACGAGCTCTGAAGAAGCCTGTTGTCTCTGACGAAGAGGAAGGAACTGATACCGACCAACATGAATCTCTACCAGAAGATATAACCAGCGTCAAAGAAGCCAAACCTCAAGTACCAGCGAAGAACTCATTCAAAGTGAAACCGGAGTTAAACCGAGGGTTTAGGAGTTTAGTCCATTCGGCTGTAGTGAAGAAGGATAGTGCAGAAGCCATCCAACCAGAACCAGAAGCCAAATCAATATCGCCCAGTACGAGAAGACGAAGAGATTCGATTGATTTGAGGAAAGCGCACGAGAAGAAGAAGCTTCACCATTCACCGCCACCGTCGACCAGTTCCAAAGAAGTAAGGCAAGACTCCATAAACTCCAATTGGAGTGATAACATCCCAGTGATAACCATAAGTAAGAGCGAGAGTTTGGAGAATGTTTTGGATCGCGAGAAGAAATTAGCCGAGGTTACGGAGAAGAGCCTTGCTGCTAGTAATGACACTTTGACCAATGAGAATGTGGACGTAAAGCAGAAAAGGCATTCATTGAAAAAGCAACAAGTCACTGAAGACGAGGGTGTTTTAAATAAGGCCAGTGAAGAGAGAATTGATATAGATGATGCTGATGATGGCGAACAGGAAGAAGGACAGCATCGGAAGAAACCAGACCAAGTTACCATTAATTCTGACACTAAAACTGAGTCCAGCACTGATTATAAAGATTCCGTTTTGTCGTAGATTGCTTTCGATGTTAATATATTTATTTATCGGTGTTATACCGTATATTTATTGAGCAATAAATTTATTGTGGCTGATTTTTCTTTGTATTATTTTAAAGATACTCCTCTAATTGTTAGAATATAATAGTGGATAGATAAAATGTTGCCAAGAGAATTCAAGTGACCCCATGTATGAATTGAGTTGACATTGAGTATCGGTGTTATCGTAATGCTGTGTGTGTGGGTATTGGTGTGCGTCTGTGTGTCTTGCGTCACGCGCTTTGTCTCTAATTATATTTCCTTTGGGGAGTCGTTATTGGATAGCGTCGAGTGGTAGACATCTCGATGAGGCGAGCACATCTGGCCACAGCATGAACGAATAAATGGTTTTTATGGCCGTGCGGTCTTCACATAATGAACCTAATGGAATTAAAAGTATGCATTTCTCTTGCGTGGAGTTAATTTGATCAAAATAGTTTGAAATATGACTGATTTATTATTGTGATAATTGTAAATGCTTTCTTAGAAACTCAGAAATCAGTGTTTACTCCTTAATGTAATATTCAACATGAAAACTATAACCAACTATTTGTAAAAAGCAATGTTGGACATGTTACCCGAGAGTTGTGACAACCCGGAGACACAAGGAGACAAGGAATTCCAAACCCAAGAACAATAATAAAAAAACCCAAATGTCACCAAATATATGTACATATAAAGGGAATAATAGCTACCGTTGAGTCGGCTAACTTGGGACTAACTGGGCTAACTTTAAACTTTCATTGAGGGTAACCAGAAAACTATGTCTATGACAAAAAACAAGAAAAATGGAAGGCAAGTTACACGACAAATTACCACACTTGGGATAAGTATAAAATTGTGTATATAAAACCAAGTTTCCTACAAAACTTATTTGGCTTTAAAAGAGCTATCATATGTTTCAAAAGTTGATACATCACCAACTTCCGGTTCAAACCGAAAGTTGACAGTATCGACATAATTTGTTCCTCTTGAAACCCGTCAACTTATGTTTTTTTTTTTGGCATACGCAATATATCAAAATACACACTTTTCTCAATTTAACACCTTCAATTGTTACTGGATTACGACGTCTTCGACCTACTTTTTAATGAAACTAATATTTGGTAGAGTGTTCAATTGTCTTATTGGTAGCGGCAACATTTTATCGGCTTACATAAGAAAATATTCGAGTAAGATATAATTGAAAATTGCAGTGTATTGATAACTCTGGGCAACAGGAGTTTGTAAATGAAATCTAAAAATGCATTTGTGATATAATTATTTGTTCTAAGAAGACGTCAAAATGCCCAGAAACGTGATTTTAGCACTTTTATGTACTTATACCAGAAATTCTAAGAGTTTGTCATAAAAGTTTTTGACGCATTTACAGCGATTCTTTATGTGATGTTGGGGCGCTTAAAAACGCAAAAAACGCAATTACCTGACGTGATATGCAAATTACAAGGATTCGTATTCAGCGCAAAGAAATTATTCAAAAACGACAATTTAGATTGAAAATCATCAGCAAAATAAATTAAAAAGATAACATTTATATAAATATATGTTAACTAACAGACGAAAACTCGTGAAAATAAAACAAACTATCACTGATATATTGATTTCCGGGTGGAAACCGCGTTGAGGACTTTGAAGTAGTCGACGTTTCGCGCTCTGTTGCAAGAGGCATCTTCAGGACTAAGTTATCAAACCAAGCGCTAAGAAGATACTGTCGTCTGTTGGGGTGGGTTTCCACCCGGAAATCAATATATCATTGACTCAGACCGCGGAAGTCTACAATTTAGATAAACTATCACTGCTAGAAATCAACTTACTCCGCACAACCTTTCGTATCAAATACAAGAACTCAACTGTTACAAAATTGTCATCCGAACGGTCACAGGCATGATATCATCGAGCAGGTATTTAAAAACTAGTATTCCTAAGTTAAAGCCGGGGTTCACGTATTCCAGTGGCGGGAAACATCTAACATATATATGTTCTGAGTTTTGATGTAGATTTTTAATTCACAGCAAGGTATTAATTATGGAGATGCTGTGCTGATTTTCAATTGATAAATATAGAAGGTAATTTTAATGCAGAAAAACTATTTTATAGTCAACATTTTGACAAAATAAGTACCGTACAAAAATCAAGGCAACATCGTATGATGTCACATATAAATATAAAGGCATCAGGGCCGGCCCTAGGCGGTAGGCAAGGTAGGCAGCTGCCTACGTCGGCAACGTTTAGGGGCGGCAAAACCAACTGAACTACAATAAGAAAAAAGCTCTAAAATATTGCCTGTATCTAGAAAATAAAGGAATAGTAAAATACAATCAAGTACAATCGGAATTGACAGGCTTCAGGCCATTGTTATATTTTAAGATGCATAGCAGCCAATAATAGACAACAAATAAAATAGCTCATACGTCTTTATGAAGAATTAAGATCGGATATATTTGACAACGTTATCATAGAAGCTGAAAAGTTAGCGAACGAAAATAGATCAGGTCAAAATAGAAAATATTATGAAAGTGTACTGTAGTGTAGTGATCCTATACAAAAATCAAAAGAGAAATATAAAATAGTCCAAACGACCCTTTTGAGTTTTTATACATCCACAAACTTATTGAAAATATTATAAGTAAAAATGAATTACTGGCACATTCCAAAGATATAGAAACCGTTTTAAAAGTTAGCGGTTCCTCAATCTTAGCGGTTTAGAATTTGCTGCCGAAATGGTAATCTAGTTAATTTTTATTTGAGTAGAAAAAATTTGCCCGCCTATAAAAATAATATCAAAATGTTGCTGAGTCTTTGATGATATTATTAATGAAATTAATTAAAAACTATCAGTGATTAAAAAATTTTACATGAAATGCTTGCATCAATATCTCCGAAAATATTACTCTTAGCAGAACAAATTATACATCATATTAAAGATAAAATTTTGATGAAGATTTGGGTACATGCTAAACAAAGAATTACTTAAAAATATTGAAAGATTTAGATTTAGGAAATTGTAAAGAACGGATATGTTATGTCAATATCTATTCTGCCAAAAACGACAGAAATTTACTGATGAGAGATGACTTAACAGTGTAGATATTGACATAATATTTCGGTTCTGAAAACTTGTTTTTTTAACCTTCTCCCAAATCTACATCTTTCAATATTTTTAAGTAATTTTTCCATCTTTAATATGGTGTATATTTTGTTCTGCTAAGCTTAATACTTTCGGAGATATTTGATGCATGTACTTCATGACAAATTTCACTGATAATCACTGATAATTTTTAATAAATTTCAATAATAATGTCTTCAATCAGTAAACATTTCGATGGTATTATTGGTACTAGTTTCATAGTCGAGCGAATTAATTATGATGTTAAATGATTCTGCGTCCATAGACCTTGTTTCCAGAAGGTCCAGTTGACGTTTTTATATTCATTACCTCCCTTAACATTGGGCCAAATTTAGACATTGCTTAGCAGATTTTTTACTAACCCTGCCTATAAGTTATAACTTTTGCTACTGGAGCGGGCTATAGATAGTTTGCTAAACTAAAAATAATAATAAATGTACTTAAGAACCATGTCTACTTACAATTGTCTTAATGGGTTAGCAATGAATGCCACTGAATATGAATTGAGTAATACATTAGATCTGAAAGAAGTCATTCGCGATTTTGCAGAAAAAAGGTTCGAAAGAGATTAGTTTAATTTAGGGTTAAACTTTGTATATTGTACTAGTATTCTTTATTCTTTGTTTTAAAAGTATTGTTTGTACAAGTATAATCTCCAAAGGTTGTGTTTTTAATACAAATAAATTTCGTAAATATTGTGTGAGTGTTGAATGTATTTTTCTGGATCATGTTTTTTGTTGTTTCAAATTTTGTACCACGTCTGAAACCACGTCGAAAACTGTAAAAAGATACAAGTCGTAGAAAATAAACACATGATCATTGGACCAAGCTTGAGGAACATACTCGTGGTTTCACCCTTCATTTACATAAACCTCCGTCTTCACTCCTTGCAAGTGGCGTCAAACGACATGAAAGCGCCTATCACTCAACATATTTTTGTACCTGTGCCTATACACAGTCACCTGTCTCCTCCAGTCAAGTAGACCGGACGAATCGCAGACGCCTATGCGAGCTCTGTGTAAATTCCCCTTCGAGATACAACTCTGATAAACAAACATAGTAGGCGGTCACAGCGTTGACGATTATCGCGGATGCACGGCCTCCGGAGACCTGAATGAATCGATTTTCTTCTTAATATGGCCGCCGATTATGGTCAACTTCGTCGTGACATAACGTCCAGATAGTTCGTCGACACCGGACCAGCGACTACGATAAGCAAAACAAGGTCGTGATCCCGTGAAACAGTTGAAAAGTTCAACCGTATCTCCAGCGGTTCAGATTAGCTAATCGTCTGTGGACACAGTAGTGATACTTTTGTGTGTAGTCTCAACTGGGTCAGAGAATTTTTAAATTTTGTATGCTTGATTTTTCGAGTTGTCCGAAAGTTACGCTCGCTCGCTGCTAGAGGAAATTGAACGAACGGAAAACGGATGTACGCTAGAGATAATGCGTTATCACAGGCATAATGTGTATATTTGATGATACTTTGTTCGCTTTGAACGTATATGAAGTACATCATGAAGGATTTAATTCTAAATATTAATATAATTGCTAAGATAATTTAAATGTTTTATTTCTTCGGTTTCTTGATTGGTGTAAGAAATGCTGGTCGATAATTAGATTTCTTGATTGGGTTACGCATCTATGTGAAATGAAAGGTTGTAAATTATCTTTTATTGGCTTTCATATGAGATTTGATGCCCATCAGATGTACCTAATCGATTAATTATGAAAATTAGATGGTTGGTCGGGAAGAACCGTTATATTTCAGATCGAGGTATATAAATTAAAATGAATAGGTAGGAGGAAGATAAAATCAATTAGGCATCATCGATTGACGCCTAATTGCATACGCTATTATTATTATTATTATTATTAAAACACTAAAAATAATTTACCCTAACCTCTAATTTATATAATAAGTATTTGATTGATTCCTAGAAGTCGTTGGATGCTTAATCATACTTTATACTTTTTATTTTACTAAATGATCCACAATTATGGGGGATCTACAATTTACATTGAATTCCAAGTGATCCATAAACGTAAATTTGAGGATAGTTAAATTTTTGGTATCACAAGAATTGTGTGGTGTCTAAATGGAAATTCAGTTCAACTTCTCAATGGTCATATATGACCATAGTTGACTATAGTTGACTGTGGGCAAAAAGCAACTTACTCGTTTGTTTTCGTAATGATCAAAATCAAAAATGGCGGCCATAAGAACTGCAAACGTTTGCAATGGTTTCTCCACCATCTTTAAAAATAACTCAAGAATCCTATTGGATTTCTCATGCCGTAAGATGCCTCATCAATGATGACTCATCATTGCCTTTTAGCACTACCAAATTATAATTCTGGCTGAGGCGCACTAAACGCCAAACATCATACAATGTTGCCAATGCACAAGTTAAAAACTTCATATCCCTAAAAGCAAAATTACTATTAAAGTCAGCATCTTTATGGACAATATTAAGAGTGCTCATAGAAATAGAAGATATCGTCGTTGTTCTCAAAAAATGTGTTTTGTAGCACTCACTTTTCTTAGATCGATGTGGTCCATGTCAGTTTTATACCAGATATATCTCTCAGACACTTGCATAGACTTGCACAGTAAAAAATAATTCCATGAAATACGACATCATTAAAATAAAAAATAAAAATAAATAAAATTAGTTATAAGCAAACATGCGCTTTAATTTACATGGATAACGTTAACTTATGCGCAATGTACTGAGCGTCCATGAAAGATTACAGGATATAAACTGTAAAATTACGTTCAGATTTTAAATTTCAGTTGCAAGTTAACGTGCGCTTATTGTAATGCTTTATGTATATTGGTAATAATACGGCAAATAATTCAAAAGATTCCTTGCACTTTACATGATCAATTGTGTATTTTTTTATTGAACCTTAAATTAAATCTATTCTTCACTGTGTTGACCGATTTTGCCGAATTTTGTTACAATTGTTGCCAGTACTGTTATGTCGTACCTACTTGTCAAAAAAATTTTATACGTCGTATTGTTAAATAGGGAAGAAAAATCGAAACAATTGATTAAGTAGAAAACAATCTATTAATTCGATTCTTCACTGTTCTTTAATAAAACTTATCAGTGACCGGTTTCGCCTTTATGGCATTGTCGAACTGACGTGTCTAAAATCTTCTCTAATTATTCCACATCCAACTAAACGCAAATGATGAAATATTTCATCATATATGGCATGTGTGTACAGAAATAAAGAAACAATATACATAACAAGGATAAAACGGAAATTTGTGTGGATATGCTTGATTCATTAACTTTTCCATGGACTTAAGCGTCATGCTAATATTGCCGCGGATAACACCATGTCCTGTAGGTAAAATGCACACATGCTAATGGCGTTTCCACTATAATTTGTGAATAAACCTTCATCAAAAATTTGACTATCAACTTAAACATATTTCTTCCTAGTACTGAATACAATTTCCACTTATATAAGATTGACAAAACGTGAACGTTGAACTTAGCGACAAAACCAAGCAGTTCTAAATATGGTACATTATTATTGTTATTTTTAGTATTATCGCTCTATTCATTGATGCTCCACATCGATATTACACGAAGTACGCATGTTAAATCCAAAACTAGAGAAATATAACTAAATGGTTCTGTTATGTAATAAGTTGCTTTATGGTAACTTAATAATATTATAATTAAAATTCGTTATACTATAGATATCTACTCCAGACTAATAAACCTCTTTAGGTACATATTATACGTTAATTGTACAAACAACTATTCAAGTTGACTCATTGTTGTTTTTTACTTTATCATACGCAATATGGATCTGATAATTATTTTGATTCTAATTACAGTAGGTAAGGTAGTGTCAAACGCTGAATTTTTGACAATACCTACTGTCAATATTATCAAAGTATCTGTCAAATTCTGGCTAACTTGTTTTATTTTAATGCTGACACGATCGATCTCGATCAAATAGAATCTCATGCAGCTAAACTATTAATTTTATTTATTGTATGATTTAGTCATGTGCCTGGCTTCTCAGATTTTTTGTGTTTACTAAGAATTTAATCAAATAAATGTTTTCTAACGTCATGAGATTTTTCTCTCATTTTTAAGGAGCAGTTATACCAAACACAGAGAGATACACAGGAATGTTTTTATACATTTTTAAACATAACAATAACATGAAATAATTGCGACAGTTCCAGATTTTTAAGCCTGGTCCCGCCAGAATTATTAGGCATTCAAGTTCGTTAATGAATTTTTTTTTTTTCAAATTGCACTGGTTTGTTATAAAAATAGGGAGGACGAAGACTGTTTTACAACGTGTACGCACAAAGTTATAAATGACAAATATTGAATTAACAAATGAAATACCCCTTCATATCAGAAAAATCTGTTAAACGGGACCTAAGAAACTATCATAAGAAAACTTCAAGACGTTTTAATCGAAAATGAGTGTAAACTCTAATTATTATAAACTTAACAGATAACTTGGAATGTGTGATATGGAACGGGTTTTATTTGACCTTTCAATGACAAACCGTTACATTACAATCGTTCACAGTTATTTAGTTTAACGCCAACGTTTAATCTGAAAAATGACAGATTCGCTGACACAAAAATGGACGCAGTTTCAGCAGAGTAACAAAAAAGAAATAGTATATATAGTATATTATAATAAAAGTTTTATAAAACAAAAATTGGCGCTCGAGTTGTGCCAATGCGTCTTATAATACGTGTGCTATATACCTTTTTCTACTTTGCGACATTAATTTTACACATGGATACTAAAATATTCACGTTGTCTGGTAAGTTTAGACCAATAAGAGACCAGGAAATTAACGCGGGTATACGTCACTAGGTATGCCTGTTCAAATTTATATCAATTCATAGATATTAGAAGAACGCTTGCTGACACCTACCGTTTTATGGCTCATCTCAGATAAATCTTTCATAAAACAATGTAACTATAATTATTGTTATTTTTTATACGCTAACGTAAAACGTCGACTTTATCAGCTAACTTCATGTGGCTCACCGAGTGACGTACGTCCATAGTTACCAGACAATCTGTCTATTTTTAGTAACCTTGAATTTCACCTAAATGTCGAAATTACGCTTGTCATCTTACAATCTAGAGTAGTTTTATCTACAACAGTTGGTAGTTGTGGTAAAATTCACAAATACGATTGAGGCGAGCATAGCGAATCATCAACATTGGAAAATTAAAAGTAACTAAAAGTTTGTGATCTAGTGTTTTCATAACGATACTGAAAGCGGGTTCGTTGTGAGTTTTTAACGAACGCAAAGTAGAAAAATAGTATATTATAATACAAGTTTTATAAGACAAAATTTGGCGTACGAGTTGTTTTTGGGCACGACGAGCGTAGCGAGGAGGAAAATTTGTGATCTGGTGTTTTCATAACGACACCGAAAGCGGTTTCGTTATGAGTTTATAACGAACGCAAAGTAGAAAAAATATTTTTGCACTCTCATAGCACCGGAAGCGTAGTTTAGAAAGAAAATTAAAAAAGTCTAGCGCCGAGATAATTTTTTCTGGAGTATTTCATTTGGATGAAGTGGTCAGACATTCAATCAAAATGTGCGAATACAAAATTAAAAACACGAAATATAATTAGGCACAAACATTGCTAATACATTCGCATAAATACACTTCCTCATGATGCACATTTCCATAAATAGACCAAACTCAATCAACTCTTAACCGGAGCGGCAAAAACAATCCAATTAGTCACGCCTGATCGCAATTAATTTAAAACAACTCGATCATTCCGATCGATCAAATCGAACCGCACTCGCGGCTCACGAATCGATCGGGCTCTTCACGTGGCTCACGAAGAGTTCTTGAACTTTCTCCGGTCTTTTGTCGGTCTTCTGCCTTGCCTGCCTGCCTGTCCGTCCTCTTGTACATCGTTTCCGTATTCGTCGGTTCAATGGTTCAACTGGTAGGCCTGTCCTCCACGCCGCGTGTCTTTATTCACAAAAACAGCGTCCACACTACTCAGCCAGCAGACCAGATGATATTCCGGAGTCTGGTCTCAGTCAGTTCGTGCCTGGATCTGAGGCACTGAGGAAGGCACGTCCAACTCAAGACCTCTGCGATATTACTTATATCCTCACGCGTGCTAAAATGTTGAACTAAATAGGACTTATCTTCTTCCTAAATAATTTTATTTTTCGGGGTGTGTACAAGTGTTAGTTCTGTGATTTTTCCCAGTGTTTTCGATTGGTGTTCTTTAAAACTCAACATGGGATTATATAAATTACTATTGTGGTGTTGTTTGATGGTGTCCGCTTCATTGGCAGAATACGAGGAAACGCACTATACGCCGAGAATTGGGACGAAAGAGGCCAAATGCTATGATGATTTTAAGAGGCCACAGGTAAAGGAATGGGGAGAGCGGTCTTTTGTGGAATTTTGTGGGACTTGTTGTCACAATGGTTGTGCACTTGTCGCCGAACGATGCGTTTTGTGGCATGCGTGTTTGGGGTTTTTGTGTGTATTGTATGGTGATAATAGTCGGTAAATATTTGGTCGTGACGGAATTCTGGGCAATCGACTTTTGGGTAATCGGGCGTTATCTAGTTTTAATATGTGCCTTATAGTAGTTCTTGGAATAGTTTGCTTAGAAATATCATTGGACCATATAGCAATTTAGAGCAGTCCACTTACAATATATCATTAAAATGCTAATACTTATTACAGTTTCATATTCAATCATGGTACATAATTATTTAACGGATATCTTAAACACTTTGAAAATCTTCTGTTCTGAAAACAGCGAAGTTTTACTTGTAAAGCTGTATCTTTAACAAACATTTATCTATTTAGATGAATCAAAAATTAAAATATTGAGAATTGATACAAATTGATAAAAATCTGAACAATCTGCTTGAGATCCTGATCAAGTTGAGCAATTGCACCACAGGGTGTCTCAAACTAAGACCACCAGAACATCAGATTGATTGCCCCGGTATAATAAGTTCTACGTTCTAATTGCAAAGGCAGATGATATTATTGTGTAATTATTTACAATGAAAAAAAAAAACCCATCTAATCCGTCATTAGGCTCGGCACGCCATATTTTTCTTGTGTGCGCGAAAAAAATTCTGGTCCCTTCGGAAGAAATTCAGTTGCCAATCCACCGGTTTTGTGGCACGATTAAAATAATTATGTTGGTATTATTCGGCTCTAAAATATAACCTGAAATTTTATAATTTGCATGTACAATTGAAATACTACAAAGCAATATCATAAAAATATTTATTTTTTTAAATCAACGTGACATGTCACAATATAAAGTAAAACTACCTTCAAAGCTTCGGTAAATTTTTATAAGTATTTATTTCATGGCATAGTTTTAACTTTGGAGTTTTGCTGTTTAAAAGGAAGGCTGTGCTAGAACAACTACCATCAAAATTTTGGCAAAAAGTTACTTAGAACTTCTTCTTCATCGATTTTTTTCTATTTTTCTAAAATTAAGACCTACATATTATTAGGAAAATGTTTGTGACTTTATCAGGTAGTACTTTGATTTTAACTCCCATTATTGTAGTTAATGTCTTTGCCAAGATTAGTGGCTTATTTATATACTTCTTCTAGCTCCTACACATGATACAATCAATATAATAGTATACAATCATAAAAATATTTATTTTTTTAAATCAACGTGACATGTCACAATATAAAGTAAAACTACCTTCAAAGCTTCGGTAAATTTTTATAAGTATTTATTTCATGGCATAGTTTTAACTTTGGAGTTTTGCTGTTTAAAAGGAAGGCTGTGCTAGAACAACTACCATCAAAATTTTGGCAAAAAGTTACTTAGAACTTCTTCTTCATCGATTTTTTTTCTATTTTTCTAAAATTAAGACCTACATATTATTAGGAAAATGTTTGTGACTTTATCAGGTAGTACTTTGATTTTAACTCCCATTATTGTAGTTAATGTCTTTGCCAAGATTAGTGGCTTATTTATATACTTCTTCTAGCTCCTACACATGATACAATCAATATAATAGTATAATATCATAAAAATATTTATTTTTTTAAATCAACGTGACATGTCACAATATAAAGTAAAACTACCTTCAAAGCTTCGGTAAATTTTTATAAGTATTTATTTCATGGCATAGTTTTAACTTTGGAGTTTTGCTGTTTAAAAGGAAGGCTGTGCTAGAACAACTACCATCAAAATTTTGGCAAAAAGTTACTTAGAACTTCTTCTTCATCGATTTTTTTCTATTTTTCTAAAATTAAGACCTACATATTATTAGGAAAATGTTTGTGACTTTATCAGGTAGTACTTTGATTTTAACTCCCATTATTGTAGTTAATGTCTTTGCCAAGATTAGTGGCTTATTTATATACTTCTTCTAGCTCCTACACATGATACAATCAATATAATAGTAGCTAGCCGAAATTTTACATAAAATCTAGTATTATTTATTAACTTTATTAGAATAGAAATTTTACATTCCGCGAATTGTTAATTTTATAGCTGTTCTGGTAACGGTCGTCACGGCTATTTACAAAGGTTTTTCTGAACACTTTTCTGAACACATCAGTTTGAACATCTGTCTACAACAATTCTAAAAGTTATGTCGTGTTTTTGTTATGATGTGGCATCAAAATCATAATAAATACCCACGTTGCTTATGTATAGTCGTTAAACGGGCGTGACGGGTGTGACCCGTTACTGCTGAATTACCCACCACTAAGATTATGTCATTTATGAAAAATTATTATTAAAAATTTGTTTCCTCTGTGTACCTCAATCCGTGGATATATAGTGTATATTTATTTGTAAGGAACACATCCAGCTTCAATTTAAAAAATTTCTCTGGAACTTTGTCACTTTTATTTCACTGTGCAATCGCCTTTTCAACTGCAATATTTGCTCTAAGTATTCTATTTTTCCTGGTCCATTTACGTACGTCATTTTAAAATTTGTGATAGTTTCTATCGCTCTTTTCCCAGGCGCCACTTGTCCTTTCCCTACAGCGAAATTCTGCCGTTATGAAACACACGGTTTGTTAAGAACTGCGCCCATATACGTGGTGCACATTTTTATCCTCGGCGATAATACAATCCTTACTGGACGCCTAGGCAAAGTACCTACATGCCTGAAATTGGTTATGATTGTAATTATTATTTAATCATCATCATTGATTTTTAATATAAATACATTTTTCACTTATTTTAAAGATCTCTTGGACTGGAGTTTTTAATGCCGATTTCCTATGTTTAAACTCAGTTTATGGATGAAACTGGCATTGAATATTCTAGCCTTTAGCGCACTTTTATTAAGGTGAGTGCCTGTGTACCCTGCACACTTCAAACACGCGTCCCGCCGGCCCTGTCCGTCATTAATTACAAACGTTATAACACATCAAAGTTCAGCAAAATATTATTAGGAGACCGATTTTAGGGGAATTCCTCATTTCCTTATTTTGTTATTTGATAACGATAAAATGTTACTGTAAAGGCCCGAATAAACGCGTGCATCCTAGGATTGACCAATTTGTTGAAGTACATATGTAATCTGAAAAATGTATTATTAGTCTAAATTCCATATTTTATGCCAATTCGTCAATCATAGGATATGCTAGATTGCATTGGTAAGTAAGTGTTATCAATTTTGCAAAATAGATTTATCAACGCTAAATTTTACTACCGCCCAGAAAGAGAAACAAAACTGTGAAAGGCAACCATAAGTAGTTTTATTTGACCAAATACAACGACAACTAAAACGTTTATAATAAACGCGTAAACATTTTTTGGTTTTAATCCCACCCCTTGTTATCTAAGCAAGAAAAAATTACTTATTGTTTTAAACTAAAATAAATTGAAATTAAAATACTTTAAGCTATACAATAAACGGAAACATGTGAATATCTCAGACTATCTCAGACCCGTTTTGTTTATTTTAAATTATCCTCAAACACGTCGATTTTGAATTATTAATTATGCATTTATGAAATGCTTAATTTCCGGCCTTGAATTCTTAATTGGCTCATAATCACATTGACATTTAAAAAAAAATTATAGCCTATATTTTTCTTCCTGATTTTAGATATTTTAATTATCAAAAAATTTCAAGAAAACGACAATTGAAAAATGCAAAATATTGATGGGAAGCTCTAGAGAAAATGAAATTTGCGAATGGAATATGAATGGAGTCCGGACTAAAAGAATTTCTATCACTAAGGTTTTAAAAACACCCACTTTTGACTCACTTTTGTTGATTTATAGAAATATCAGAAATGTTTCATAGTAAACCTTAATCTTTGTACTTAGTTACCTAAAATCCTGAAAGATTGTTCGCAAATGTGTTTACAGCATTAACTGCAATTGTTAATTGTCTTTTTGTAAAAAAATTTCTGGGTTAATATATAGATATAGATATAATATAGAGAACTCTATCAAAATCAATAGGTATGGAAAGTCTTAGCATTTAGAAAAATATTTAGTTTAGATAATTAAACTTCGACGTGCACGAAGATTTTTTTGAATAACTATTTAAGCAATTATGTCATGATTTAGTGTTAGTTTTAGCTTTTTATTAAAAACCTTTTTTATTCAAGGAAAAACATGTATTCTTACGTGAAAAATGTAACTAAATGATTTCTACAATACCTTTAATTTCTACAATATCTTTAACGACATTGTCGTTAAGACAATGTCGTTAAAGACAATAATAGTTGATTAACTCGTCGTGATATCACTCTTGTCCTGCACAGAACTCAAAATTGTATTTCGTTCGCAAATCTCTTAGACACAAATAATACATGCGTAAGCATAAAATAAATATTTGCGGATAAAACGACACCACAGTTCAAAGCCCTTTCACGAGAACACCGGCGTCTTTATTATGGTAGTATCTATATTACTAGATACATATTAGTACGTCAGACAAATTACTTTTTGTTTTGTGAATACGCTTTCTACCATTGGAGAAATACGTAAACATTTATCGTGAAAGTAAACACTTGCACAGTAAAGTTCAGGATGAGTAACTTCTGCACGAAAGGCTAACCATATGCACAAACATTTCCCTCAAGTGGTATAAACAGATGATACGAATCTAGAAATCCAAACCAATCCTCTAAGCCCCATATTCATAAAAAATCCTATAACGGCGCTGTTTCGAAATGATACCTACAACGTTTATTTAATCATCAATTAACCGAAACAGTTAAACGTAAACTCTTGAACTACTGCACACCTATGATCCGCGCAATATAACAATCGTAAACTTTGACAAACATTAGAATCACCGTAAAATTTTAATCCCCATAAGATTCTCATGTTATAGTTACGTTACGAGGATTTTACGTTCGTTTTGAACGCTCGATTAGGTCGGTAATACGCTCCGTCAAATCGTCCTTTACGACCATTCCTGGACCCTTTAGTGAAATTTTAACAATTTATGAGCGAGAGATTTTAACGACTATATAGAGAGCATCATTATAAACAACACGGTAGGATAGATCATTAAAATAATTAATTGATCGCGGAGCATATATTTATAGGTTTTAAGATGGGAGTGATAAACAAAATCTCTTTAAATTTAAAGGCGTTGGTTGCATCGTCAAAGTTTCTTCATATCGTCGACGTACAAGAAGATTATTATTCTTGTGTGTCTGATGGCTTAAACTTTTATGATTGCTCTCCACGATTACGACCCATAAACAATAATTAATCTCTATTTCCTGTGCGAGTAAATCCAGACATACATCGATGAATCGAAATAAAAATGGACGTAAAAATAATAATAATTTTATGATATGCACTTCCAACTGTTTTGATGTTAAAGAAGAAACGTCGGTTCTACTTGTGTACATTTAAAGTATTCCGAGACTGGTTTAAGAACCCTGCAATAAACCTCAACAATCACAGATAATTAAATTCAGCACTTGAAACTGCTTTAATAATACTTAAACCTTGTGAGACCTTTTCAAACAGCTTCAAGATGCTAAGAGTTAAATCCTTTAAAGTGGCCATAGCTCATGCTATTTAGTGTGTTGGGAAGTCTCTCGACAAAGCCAGTGTTGTCTACTCTGGATGCCACCCCTAAACAATATGCAAGGAATACAAGATATTTATAACTTAGATAATTTTAGCCACATTAAAAGCTACAAAGATGACAGTACATTTATTTATGATTACATGTGACAATTGTGAAAATATAAAATATGTTTTTTGTATTACCTATCAGGTGTCGCTCTCGTGATTTTTTGTTAAGTCATCTAATTACTGGAATTTTATTGATATTCTACAAGCATTGCAGCTGTCTTCCTTTAAAATAAAATCTACAATTCCAAAACTTCTCTTCGTCAGAAAAATAAGTACTTTACGCAGCTTGAACTAGATTTGAAATTATAATCCCATATTATATTTATATATTTGTATAACATGGAAATTACACAAATAATCTACTAAAAGAACGCATATTGACATCATTGTATTGCATTTTCAGCGGCAGCGATAAATTGTGGGCAAAGCAGTCTAAAAAGTGAATTCCTTCTTATTTTTATATCAGAGAAAATATTTCTGAACTTTATATAGTGAGTACTAAGTTTTTATTACATATGTTATCTTTGTTTATCTTTGCCTCAACACTGCATTGGGATTGTTGACAATGGTGTCATCTCGTTTGTTAGTAAGCATTTGTGAGTACGAAATGTAACAAAATATTGTGATAACTGTATTTATGTACATTCGGTGATTGTTTATGTTGCGTTATTGTAAACTGTAAGGACGCAATGCTTTGTCAGGAGTGAGAAGTAATTGACATGTTTTTGTCATATACACTTTCTTTTAGTTCTAATATTTTAACCATGTATAGACGAAGAGGCAACAAAAAAATTAACCTCACAAAACATCTCCAAAATCCAGAAATTCGGAAAATCCATCCGTTTAATTATGCTAATTATTAATTAACATTGGGTATGTCTGTACCCTCACATCATATCTGACTGACCATTTTGGGATAATTATCCGTTACCTTTGCATGCCGGCTTCCATCGGATGTAAATAATGTAAACCCGGTGGTCCCGTGTGCTGTAATGATGAGACGTCACGGTGAAGAACTCGGATTAGAATCTATTCAGTTCGACAAAATTCCTGTATGTATGAAGCTTGTTCTCAGAACGGTGGTCGGCCCAAGTTTCGGTAGTAGACCCACGTAAAATAAAAGAATAAAAAATATCTTCCTTTGTTCTCTAATTTAGAGAAAAAATAGGATTTAGTTGTTATGTTTTTCTTTTAGTCGTTAAATGGTCAAATTAGTGTGTGGCACTGTCAATATTTCGTACTATAGTATCTTTACATTGTAAGTTTGAATACTTCTCATATGGGTATATAACATTTTATCATTTTGTTATGTATTCTTTGTCGGATTTTGTGAGTATAGTAGAAGCTTATGTAATATAAATTATGGTAATGTTGTGTCTATTGCTTTTGTGCAGGATAATTCAGAAAGAAGGTGTAGATTTTATTGTATTTAAGATTTTGGATTAATGATAGCGGATATCATTGCATAGACTTAGCTTCAATGGCACACAGCAGTGCAGTGTTTGTTGTTTATAGAGCGCTTTTAATGATCAGTTTACAATGTAGAAAATGATTACCATTTTCAAATACACGGCGATGCCGTGTGGCTGGCGCTGTGTGACATTGAATACAACTTCTAGGTTGGATTTCTAAACTTTTAACATTTCTCTACCTACTGATGGAAAATCTAACACTTGTTACCTTCTTATGCTGTATTTTAAACAGTTTCCATCTACATGTTGAAACATTTGAGTCCCAAAGATAGAACAAAATATTTTCTACAAAAGTTGTAGTATAGGTACAAAAACAGTTCTTGATATACACAAAGGTTTGTAAAAAAAATTGATAATTGTACGCCCTTTTTAAAAACTACAAAAAAGGTCCATTTGTGTCACATACCATTTGTTTGTGTCACAAAATTATAGAATAATGAAAATATTTCTGAATAACATCCGGAATAATGCAGAGAATATATTTTGTAAAAAATGACCCTAAAATAAGCATAATTAGTCTAAAACACGTGAAAGGTATGAGGGGTTTTCTCAGATATTTATTTACAGAATCTTAAACACACTACACGAAACTAATAATAAAGAATGTCCAATTTTGTCTGTCCGGTAGAATACTTTTGATATTTTTTCTTATTATTAAAAGTTCAGGATGGGAATCTGATAAATGAATTTGCTGTCTTTAATATTCTCATTTCATGAATATACAAGTTATTGTGAGCCAGTTCATGCTACCAGTCATACATTATCAAATACAGTTATCAGTGTTTGTGGTTAATAATAATTTTAACTTCAGATCAAACGAACATGTAGCACAAACGATAAAAACAAAAGATGAAATATTAAAATTGCTATAATTTATCATTTTGTCATCTATTCTTTGTCGGACTTTGTGACTATAGTAGAAGCTTATGTAATATAAATTATGGTAATGTTGTGTCTATTGCTTTTGTGCAGGATAATTCAGAAATAAGGTGTAGATATTGTATTTAAGATTTTGGATTAATGATAGCGGATATCATTGCATAGACTTAGCTTCAATGGCACACAGCAGTGCAGTGTTTCTTGTTTATAGAGCGCTTTTAATGATCAGTTTACAATGTAGAAAATGATTACCATTTTTTAATACACGGCGACGCCGTGTGGCTGGCGCTGTGTGGCATTGAAAACAACTTCTAGTTTGAATTTCTAAACTTTTAACATTTCTCTACCTACTGATGGAAAATCTAACACTTGTTACCTTCTTATGCTGTATTTTAAACAGTTGCCATCTACATGTTGAAACATTTGAGTCACAAAGATAGAACAAAATATTTTCTACAAAAGTTGTAGTATAGGTACAAAAACAGTTCTTGATATAGTGAGAGGTTTGTAAAAAAATTGATAATTGTACGCCCTTTTTAAAAACTCAAAACTACAAAAAAGGTCTATTTGTGTCACATACCATTTGTTTGGAGTAAAGTAATATTGTTTTGACTCAAATAAACATTATTTGTATCAAATATAGTTATTTATGTACCAAGGGCATTACACGGATGTTTATGCCCCGAGTGTGACCGTTTAAAAATCTCGAGGACCGATAGGCCCTAGAACTTTTTAAGTCACCCGAGGGTATAAACATCAAGTAATGCCCGAGGTGCATACAAAATTTTATGTTTTATTCCACCGTTTGAATAATATTAAAAAATAATTTTACGTTATCAAGTGACAACTGGCAAACAACTGGGAGTTGAGTGACAATACAGATAATTAATTCTCAAACTTATAACCTTAATCGCCAATAATTGACATTGACAAGTGACAATACAGTCATATAATTGTCAAACGTATAACATTAATCGCCAATAATAACATTGACGATTGAAAATTTACATTTTGAATGACAAATATTTGATATATTTGACATAGGCCACCCTTAATGCCCGCGCGGGCGTTAAGAAACAGTTTTTGCCCCGATATCTAGATGTAAAATGTCACTTTATGATCATGTAGGACATAAAATATATTTTTGCTTCTCGTCTCACAAATATTTATTTGATTTCTTTTTTTGATTTTTGATTTCTATCTGTGTATTAAACAAAACCTTAGTAGTAGTAATTTTTTAACATTTTTAAATAACATTTTTAGTGTTTTTTAAGAGAATTACTGTATATATTAAAACTGCAAGTTCTTTTATGTCCTACATGATCATAAAGTGACATTTTAAATTTTAGATACCGGGGCGAAAACAGCTTTATGCCCGTCAGGCCCGTTGCCATGGTTTATGTCATTCAAATTGTAAATTTTAAATAGTTAATGTCAATGTTCAACTCCGTAGATACGCATGTCACTTGAATACGTCAAAATATTTATTAATATTATTCAAACGGAGGAACAAAACCATTGTTGGGCATAACATTTTGTATCTACCACGGGCATTACTTAATGTTTATACGCTCGGGCGACTTAAAAAAACGTTTTAAACGGTCACCCTCGGGGCATAAATATCCGTTTAATGCCCTTGGTACACAAATAACTTTTTAATTTATATTTAGTATCTATTTTTAAGATTTTTAGTAATATTTGAAATTTATGGAAAACATTATGGAGGACAAATTTGACAAGTCAAAGTTTGCAAGAAGGGAAAAAACAATTAAAAATATCCTGAATATATCCAAAGAAAGTTTTGCATAAAATATTTTGTCGTGGCTAAAAGTACCGGAAATGTCCGCCAGTGTGTACACCTGTAACAAAGAAAATTAATCATGATAAACACTGATGGTATTAAGTGAATGGGTTGGCAACACTGGGCAAGATCGGCTTGTCCCTTCGCCTCGCGCGTATTTCCCTCATTTCATAGTAAACTCCAAAGTCTCGGTGCCTCGTGTTTCTGTATAAAGTGAGAGAATTTACACCGCCGTGTGCTGAGAGTGTATTTTTAGACGACTCATGGGGACGGACGGGACGGCCGGTTGCACTAGGATAGGATACGAAAGTCGAAGCCGGCTTTACTGCGTTCGGGCTTCAGCACGGCATAGAGGAAAGAAACACGGCGTAAAGTTTGCGCCACGGCATGCATGGCTTGGGTCGTGCACTCTACAACACACACTGAAACGCGACCTGGCGTCTAGACTTGTGTTACGTTCCGGCTCTCCGCTGTACAGAAAATCGCTGCTGCAACGGTGTTGGTTTACCGGGGAAATGCTTGATAAACACGCGTGAGTCAGCCGTACGAGATTTAAGCCAATTTAACAAATCAAATAAACCGTAGAGTTGAGTTTACGAGAGGCTATGATTTATGTGTTTCTCGTATCTTTGGTTGTGGAGTGTTACGATTTGTTTTGGCAATTTACTGGTTTTTATTACTTGTGTCTACCTCTACACAAATAGTTCTGATTGTTTGTCCGTAAAATGGTCTAAAACTACAAACATTATTTGTGATTCATTCATTTCCTTCCCATGCAAATGGGGACTGTAATTCTTGGAAACAATATTTCTGTATATCATCTCTAGCAGTAATCAATCGCATTGATTTATTTCTTTTTGAGGCCCATTATGAGCAGTAATAAATCATCATTTTTTTGCTGCTTAAGGTGAACTACGACAATCTTCAAATCTACGGAAAGATGGTGGCTATATAGCCCTATTTTCCTTTCTTCTTTACCTAGAAAAGGCATTTACATGTTGTCATTTGCACTGAGGCTATTTAAATATCTTGATTTTATTTATTATTGTAACTTAGTCTTAGTAACTAACTTTTACCCATAAAACCTCTTGAGTCTTGACATCTTTTTTTATCGTCTTGAAGGTTTAGTTAGATGGTGGTGCAAAATTTGGAAACATCACAGGAATTGTATGTCATAATGCAGTATTATAGGATAGCTGTTTTGAAAATTATTGAATTGAAGTTTTTTTTTCAAAACACGTTAATTTTCTTCAACAACGTTAAATAGATGAACCAACGCAAACAAATTCAAGCTAAGCTTCCTATGATACCTCACATGACCTACTTTCGTTGTGATCAAAGTTGGCATCATCTAACTAAAACCTCAAGAAGTTAATTACACGTACTAACTTATTACTTTAGAGCATACTTTATTTATTTTTTATATCCCCAGATGGACATAACTATGGTTATAGTGAAGCTCTATATATATATTTATTACTTTATCATACGGAGTATGATGAAGTACATATTGTAATCGTGCCGAAAAGAAAAATTGAGATTTTAGCGGAAATAGGTCTTTATGGGTCCTCTGAAATTTTGTATAATTTATGTCTATAACATTTTTTGGCAAAATTATCAGTTTAGCTGCAGGAGCAAATTCTATTTGATCGAAATCGTGTCTGCATTAATAGTAGGTAGCCAGGATATTTTGAAACTTTAGACAGTATTCAGAACGTCAGCGGTTGCAAAACGTCAATTCAACACGCAAATGCATGGAGAATGCGATAAGGAGGAGAAACACGCGCGCGTACGCTATGTGAAACAATATTGAAACAGCCTGGTGTTTACAAAGTGAATGTGTATTTCGAGTGCGGATAGCAATGTTGTTATGCCTTTTTCAAGGATTTTGCAAATGAGCCGCCATTTCTGCAATTTCGTCAAAATAGTAAAATAATAAATTAAAGCAGAGGAAATTTTGTATAATTTTTTTCTATGACATTTTTTGGTAAAATTAATAGTTTAGCTGTAGGAGACAATTCTATTTGATCGAGATCGTATCTGCAGTACATAGGATTTGCCAGATATTTTTATTCTAATGACAGTGGGTAGTGTCAAAGGCTAATTTTTTGACAATACCTACTGTCAATATCTATCAAATCCTGTCTATTTCGTTTTTTTTATGCAAACGCGATCGATCTCGATAGTATCTCATGCAGCTAAACTATTAATTTTATATATTGTATGATAAAGTCATGTGCCTGGCCACATCAGATGTTTTTGAGAAAAAGTAATTCTTTCTAAGGAATTTTGGGTGCTCTAAAAGGTCCATGCAAATCAAAATTTTGACTTAATATACAGAATGGTAAAAAACAATGAATGTTAAATTTGGGCAAGAATAAAATATTACCTTTTTTACATTTAAATAAAAATATCTTGGTTTGTAGAACGGAATTATAAAATAAGGAAAATCTGTCTGAATAACATCTAGAATAGTGCACAGAACGTATTTTGTAAAAAATAACCTTAAAGTAGTTTCTATTGCATGAAAAGAACTACTTTTTTGTAAAAAGTTAGCATATTTAGTCTCAAAACACCAACACAAAACTTTTGAGGATTTTTCTTAGAGAATTTTTCACAGAATCTTTAAAGCAATACAAAAAATTAAAGATAAAGAAAGTACAATCATGTATTTTATAGAATATTTGCGATATGTTTGTTTGTTTTTTTGAAAAATCAGTAAAGGCATCTGGTAAAAGTATTTGCTGAGTTTATTATTTTCTTTTTACAGGTTATTGTGGTGATTATATTACGATGTAAACAAAATATGAAAATAAAGTGATATAAAAAACTGGTACTTTGCTCCTCAACAAATTTAGTAATTTCTTGTTTTGGAACCACCCTATAAGTTATATCAATAGTCTGACTACTCAAAATACGTTTGACTTTTACAATTTGTGGATTACCTCTCAAATTCAAAGGGTTTTATTAACTATTGTTTTTCGCCTTACTTCTAAACAATTTTCAGTAAAAGCAAGCACAAATGGGCGTGAATCTTCACTCCAATGCGTTCTAATAATTGATACCAGCTAGAGGAAAGTGTATTCTCCGTTTGTTTTATTTTAAACGTCGGCGCGCGACTTTTTATAATTCTTTACACCCAATTATGAATTTGCCTAAATTATTCCAATTTCAGCACCAGTAATAATAATAATAATAATAATAATAATAATAATAGTAAGAAATCGTATATTGCGCATTTACAGAAAACACAATAAAACATTAACGACACTCAAAGGACATTAATTGGCATTACATTCAACAGAAAAATAAGCTCTCGATAAAGTACCTTCCCACTTGCCTATTACGGTTAAAATTTGACAGTTTTTGTATCATTCTTTAACAGAAACAGATTATTGAGTAACATACAAGACAAATTTACTATAAAATAACAATAATAGGGCCATGACTAGTCACAATTGAGCCTGAATACGTAATATTCCCATTATGGAGCCGTCAACGTATTTCTCAAATCAGTCGTGACACAGAACAACTACTGAATACTGAAGAGGATGCTCATTAAACTTTAGCACCATGTGTTCGGGACATGAATATTGCTTATACCGATCGGGTCAGTTCGTGGGTGGTTCCAAGCATTCAATTAGGGGCAGCCCCCCGTGTTGAAACACCCCGCTGTTTCTGGCTATCGTGATCGAGATGAAACGATGTCCAGAGTAACACCAAAGGTCATGGGCCGCAGTGTTCGTTATAGTATCAATTGCTCCTCTTCCATATAAATGGAGCTTCCGAATATAATTTGCCAATCTCTGTGGCGACGTATTATCTACTATGAAGTTTAAATATTAGTAGGTACTTTAATTAATTTCTTTAAATTTTCCTAGGCTTCTCACATATTGGGATGCGTTCTGAGTGAATTGCCCTTATGTCTCATTGTAAAACGTTTTCGTTTAGGAGTTTTCAATATTGGCATTTCAAACGTTCCTGTGGATATATACTTTGTCAACACTGTTCTTTTTTGTCACTGTTTGGACTAAAATATTGAAAGCTTATAGTATCGTGTTTGTTGTCAAAACACACAGTTAAATTCGTTAGGGACTTTTACTACTTTTTGTCTCCTTTGACTTAGGTTTTGTCGTCAGTTAACTAAAAAGACTGTCTGTGTGAAACAAGACGATGGCTCCAAAAAATCTTCTTTCCGCAAAAAGGTTTAATTTTAATAAATCTAAAACATGTACTTATGTTTCTTTCTAATTCAATTTTCTAATAAAGGCTTGCAGATTTAAAACTTTGCTTTTCAATGTTCAAACAGCTTTGTACCCGTATGAAGGTTTTAATAACATTCCAGTTGTGTATGCCAAATCCATAAAGTTGTTATTTGATGAAGAAAACTTGTATAAGTTTAAGTAAGTACGAAGGCTTCCACGGCGAAAATAAACTGCTTCCGGGTTATGCCGTGTGTTAAGATTTGTAAATGCCGACGTTTTGCAAGCCATGTTATACTGAATACTCAAGACCTACCAAAGAAATCTCCGTTATACACCTAAATTTATGTGTAAGCTTGTTTCTAATGATGAAAATCTTACGTTTGAAAGACTAGTACATACATATTGTCCAGGCTAACAGGCTAAAATGTACAAACGCTGTATCATAACAAATTCATAGAAAACGTAAGAAGATACATTTGACATCGACAGGATTTTTATAAATTTTCAAAGTTTCGGTAGTTACGTCATGTTCAGTTTTACCATCACTGTCAAATTTGGCACTAGTAGAATCACATCAAATATAGATATTAGTGTAAAACCATAAAACGAATTTCGATTAAATGTGGAGGTATTGTAGAAGAAATAATATTCTTTAAGATCATGATAGAATAAAATTCTGTTTTCATAATTTTGATCAAAAAATTAATCAAATCTTATATTCACTTACATGCACTTCATATTTTTATCGATATCTCCAAAGCTATTAAGCTTATCATAATACGTGATATGTCATTTTAAAGAGGATAAATGGGGGTATATCGCAGAAAAGAATTTCTGAAAAATATTAAAAGATGTACGTATTACAGGTGTTTAATTATCGATTATCGAGATATAATCGGCTTCAGGGGCCGCTCGAATTTTGGCTGTGTAATCGTCAATTTTTCGAATTTCTTTCTGAAATTTTTACAG
Source organism: Melinopterus prodromus (assembly GCA_964023965.1). Taxonomy (NCBI): domain Eukaryota; kingdom Metazoa; phylum Arthropoda; class Insecta; order Coleoptera; family Scarabaeidae; genus Melinopterus; species Melinopterus prodromus. The sequence goes on along the minus strand of OZ030390.1, from coordinate 15,045,604 downwards.
TGTCTTCTTTAATGCTGTGCCATCAAAATATGCAATAAAAAAATCATTGATTTTTGAAAGTGTTACACTGGAATGTACCCTTAACATAGAAACTTGCTATCTTGAACCAAAACATATACAAATGTTTTTATCCAATTACTACTAGAAATCATTCGAATATCATCAGAAAATGATTTTTCTTAGAATGGAAGGGCTGGTACGCCCCTGTTGCGGTATGTGATATGCTAGCGCAGAAAGTTGGCAGGTAATTGAGCAATAATTCAGGTGTGTGCACGTGCAGTCACGACGAGAGTAGGGAGGAGATCGGCTAGTGACCCGTTCCGTTCCACAGCGCTCCTCGGAGAACTATACACGTACCGATTTAAGAATTTGCCGTGCGGCGTGCACTCGACAACGACGGGCTTACATAATAGGAGACCGTGAACCCATCAGCGATTTTTCGCGCAAATCTTCGCAGATCTTTGCCTCACGGCGCCGCCGAGCGCCGCTCACTCGTTCTTCTGTAAGATTAAAAGACTCCAATTACACCATCAGTTCCCAGAACCAAAAATGAGACATATTAAAATTCTGAGTACGTATAGTAGCTACCTACCTACTACCATGCTGGAACAAGTTTAAGATAAAAAATTTCTGTACATATTACATTCAAAATTATTCACAATTTGTGTTATTTGTCTATGCCAATAATTAACACTTTCCATGTTCAAATTTAAAGAGTAAAATTAGAAATGAGCAATTTGATCAATAATTATAATCATTACATTAGATTCTTCCTAATTTTTAAAATACAGAGGAGTGTAGACACTGGAGTCCCACAGGGTAGTGTGCTGGGTTCGCTATTATTCATTGCATACATCAATGATCTCGGCTGATTTTGACCTCATTAGCTTGTTTGCGGATGACACTTCAGTCGCTATACAACACAAAGACCTAAATGTTGCATTGCATAAAATGAATTGCGAATTGTCAAAGTTATCCACATACTTTTATGATAACAAGCTTAGAGTGAATGTGAAGTCCAAGTCCAATGCTATGATTGTTACAACTAATTATTGGTATAACCAACTTGACATTTCAAACATTAATATTAGTATGAACGCCGAAACACTGGAGCTTGTTGACAAAATAAAGTATTTGAGAGTTGTCGTAGATAGAAGTTTAACATTTAAACATCATTATGACTATGTTTTTTTTTCTAGGAGGATTTAAAAAAGAACCCAAAAATATTTATTGTAGAGTTATTGTAGGTTATCTTAACTTATTGTATATGTGATGATGTATGGGTGTTAAAAGCGTCTTGTGCATTGTTATTGTATTGTTTGTATTTTGAGTTTATTGTGTTAGGTCTCTCCTATTTAAATAAAGTTTATTATTATTATTAAACCTACCTTATTTTATGGGATTTCAAGAACATATGTCCTTTAGAAGAAAAAAATTGCTAACTTTTGAATTCTTTAGTATCCTTTACTGGGGTAGATTTAAGAATACTGTTAAACTTGATTTGGTGCATTTTCGCAAAAAATAAATATGACAATTCCTATCATTTCTGACCGTGAATAACTACCATACTGACGCGATATCGATTGGGGAGACTTTTCCTACAGTATTTTTAATGCCCAACCAAACTTGTATGTAAAACTCTCGCTGGGTTTAGTTTATGCGTTTATTCTTCCGAAATTAATAGCATTATTTGACTATTTTCACAGTGATATGGTGTCAATTTAGTAGCTTATGAACACACTTCATCTAAAGTGACAATCAGTGGCAACCTTTCAAATGATTAACTGCCAAATGGCCTCGCAAGCCCAAGCGGGCAAATAATAATTATGGCTCAACAATTCGGGATATTTCTACTAAATTTTACTGTGATCTCGTTAATTTTGACAAAAAATCTGGCCGATGGTCAACTGAGAATCTGGAACGGCGTCGATTGCGACGTGGCCGATTATCCATATTACGTCTACCTGGAGTTATCGGAGAGCAGAAAATCAAGAAAAATTTCCCTCTGCGGTGGTTCGATTGTCAACGAGTCTTTCGTGTTAACCGCCGCCCATTGTTGCCACGAAAAGAAATACGGCGTGATATTTTCCGGTATGTACAGAGAGAGGAAAAGTGCAGACCAAAAAGTATTCGCAGTTACGATGTGGTTACATCCACAGTATGGAGGGCAGAAGAATCCGAAATATGATCTCTGCGTGGTCAAAATTGACAGACCATTTGATTTAACTCGCAGAACAAGTCTAATTAAGCTAACGGATAAGTACACATTTGACCAAGTAGCTTCCGGAAACAAAGAAATTCAACTTATCGGTTATGGTTTAAATACACTCGATGGGAATAAATGGATTAGCGATAAGAGCAAACCATTACAGTGTGCCACGACTACATCTATGTCTATGAGGTCGTGTCGAAAAATGATCGTGAACAGAATGGGATCGAGAAACCCTTTCAACGAAAGGGCTATGTTTTGCACCACGCCATCAACTCGAAAGGAAGGTGGTGTTTGTCAAGGCGACTCTGGCGGTCCAGTATTGTACGGTGGCGTCCAAGTTGGACTTGTCTCTTGGGGTTTAGGAGATTGCTCCGAGGTGAATGTCTTTGCCAGAGTCGATACAAGTAAGGATTTTATTGAGGCCTGCATTAACCATGGGGTAACTAATGATAAATCACAATCATTAATAATCATTGCATGTGTAATAACCTTCAATAAATTGATGTGTTGGTATAAAATATGTTTTCTTTGGTCAGTTATGGCCTGGTCTTCTAAAACAGACGCTACACCATTCTACAAACACCTTCCAACGGTAAACGGTTGATAGTTACAAGATTGTTGGAATGTAACTTTGACAAAAATTGTAACTAAAATCATATATCTAGATTTGTCATAGGCCTCAATAGCTCAGTTGGATAGAGCATTGTGCTAGCGGCCCAAAGGTCCCTGGTTCAAATCCAGGTTGTGGCAAAATTTTTAATTTATTTAAAGTTTACATCCCGCCTGCATATCACCATCTTCTATACATCTAAAAAATCATATAGTTATTATGCCCTGATGCCAAAATTGTACAGAGAGAGGAAACGTGCAGACCAAAAAGTATTCGCAGTTACGATGTGGTTACATCCACAGTATGGAGGGAAGAAGAATCCGAAATATGATCTCTGCGTGGTCAAAATTGACAGACCATTTGATTTAACTCGCAGAACAAGTCTAATTAAGCTAACGGATAAGTACACATTTGACCAAGTACCTTCCGGAAACAAAGAAATTCAACTTATCGGTTATGGTTTAAATACACTCGATGGGAATGAATGGATTAGCGATAAGAGCAAGCCATTACAGTGTGCCACGACTACATCTATGTCTATGAGGTCGTGTCGAAAATTGATAGTGAACAGAATGGGATCAAGAAACCCTTTTAACGAAAGGGCTATGTTTTGCACCACGCCATCAACTCGAAAGGAAGGTGGTGTTTGTCAAGGCGACTCTGGCGGTCCAGTATTGTACGGTGGCGTCCAAGTTGGACTTGTCTCTTGGGGTTTAGGAGATTGCTCCGATGTGAATGTCTTTGCCAGAGTCGATACAAGTAAGGATTTTATTGAGTCCTGCATTAACCATGGGGTAACTAATGATAAATCACAATCTTTAATAATCATTGCATGTGTAATAACGTTGAATAAATTGATGTGTTGGTATAAAATATGTTTCTTTGGTCAGTTATGGCCTGGTCTTATAAAACAGGCGCTACACCATTCTACAAACACCTTCCAACGGTAAATGGTTGATAGTTACAAGATTGTTGGAATGTAACTTTGACAAAAATTTTAACTAAAATCATATAACTAGATTTGTCATAGGCCTCAATAGCTCAGTTGGATAGAGCATTGTGCTAGCGGCCCAAAGGCCCCTGGTTCAAATCCAGGTTGTGGTAGTAATTTTTAATTTATTTAAAGTTTACATCCCGCCTGTATATCACCATCTTCTATACATCTAATAAAATCATATAGTTATTATGCCCAGATGCCAAAATTGTAAAGAGAGAGGAAACGTGCAGACCAAAAAGTGTTCGCAGCTACGATGTGGTTAAATCCACGGTATGGAGGGAAGAAGAATCCGAAATATGATCTTTGCGTGGTCAAAATTGACAGACCATTTGATTTAACTTGCAGAACAAGTCTAATTAAGCTAACGGATAAGTACACATTTGACCAAGTAGCTTCCGGAAACAAAGAAATTCAACTTATCGGTTATGGTTTAAATACACTCGACGGGAATGAATGGATTAGCGATAAGAGCAAGCCATTACAGTGTGCCACGACTACATCTATGTCTATGAGGTCGTGTCGAAAATTGATAGTGAACAGAATGGGATCAAGAAACCCTTTTAACGAAAGGGCTATGTTTTGCACCACACCATCAACTCGAAAGGAAGGTGGTGTTTGCCAAGGCGACTCTGGCGGTCCAGTAATGTACGGTGGCGTCCAAGTTGGACTTGTCTCTTGGGGTTTAGGAGATTGCTCCGATGTGAATGTCTTTGCCAGAGTCGATACAAGTAAGGATTTTATTGAGTCCTGCATTAACCATGGGGTGACTAATGATAAATCAGAATCTTTAATAATCATTGCATGTGTAATAATCTTGAATAAATTTATGTGTTGGTATAATATATGTTTCTTTGGTCAGTTATGGCCTGGTCTTATAAAACAGGCGCTACACCATTCTACAAACACCTTCCAACGGTAAACGGTTGATAGTTACAAGATTGTTGGAATGTAACTTTGACAAAAATTGTAACTAAAATCATATAACTAGATTTATCATAATAAAATCATATAGTTATGTCCAGATGTCAAAATTGTACTTTTGATATTTTCCGAACTAATTGCAAACATTTGTTTTTTTTAATCGTTTAAACTATCGATAACTATTAAAATCGCAAACAATATATGTATATACTTTTCTTGAAAATGTAAAATGAGATGACTTGGTTTAAAGTGTAAAGTTAAAACAAGATTTGAAATTATATTAATGAAAGCGAAATAATTATATTTTCTGTGGTTACGTGCAATTCTTGACACTGTATTCTTTAGTTTGTTTTCAAATTGGTTACGCATTTGTAGTAAATTACTGTCACGCGAAAAGCAATAAAAGTAGTCACAGTTTGTGGTAATCTGAGAAACCCGATTATTCGATGAAAAATGTAACACAAATTATTGTTAGTGTTATGGCGTTTTAACTGCAGTGAATGCATTTTATGAATAAATGAAACGGACAATTGCGCTAATAAACTGTTAGGTGTCAAACATTTAAAGTTGTACGGATTTATATTAGTGAAATACCAAACACCATATTTTACATAAAAACTGTATATTACACATGATGTATCAAGCAAAGTAATAAATAATAGCATTTACGAGTGATTATAAAAAAACACATTTATAAACAGTGAGTGGATTTTCAGTAATATAATTTTGATAGATTCTGATGTTTTGGTAGAAATCACATTATTTTTGTTTTCAAAATGTGTACAGGGAAATTTTCAAAAAGGATGCAATTAAACCATTTTGGGATCTGTCGTGGAACGTGTTGGATTTTAATATTCTATGAAATGCGCAAATTTTATTTGACCCTAAAACAATTTCCCAAATTTCTGCACAAAAAAAAAACAGTATATTCTACTTTTTCTTACATACACTGGTTTTAACCACACTATTGATACTATACTTATATAACTATATAATATTTAATTAATTAATGTTTTTATCTACGACTCGCATATAATAAGTTCCTTGCATACGTACCTACGACTATATAATCCCCATCATTATACGCGCCAATGATTATAATGACACTAGCGTTGTATAATAATGACAGTTAGTTCAAATAATGACCTCATTATTTGAACGAACTGTCATTATTATACAACGCTAGTGTCAAAGTCTGTCAAAACCTACGTGAGTGACAGTTATTTGACAGTTCGCCTCGTCATCATTGACAAATACATTTAAAATATTTTACATAAAATGGAATTTATGAGTCGTAGATAAAACGTCGTATTTAACTCGCACATAACGGATATAAATCACTTGCATGATTCCACGCTCGCCTACGGCTCGCGTGTAAACTTAATGCTCGCGGTTTATATCCTTAATTATGTGCTCGTCAAATAATATACTATTATTTTATTGTTTCAGTACCTATTACTGAATGCATAACATGCCAACAGCATCAATTTCCTGGCTCGGTCATACAGGGGTAATATCGGTAATATCGGTCAAATATCAACATTTCCTTTCGTTAATTCGGTAATAAAAATTTGCGGACGCCATAGAATATTGAAACTCAATTTTGATTTTGGATACCAAAGGGGCAACTGTATAGGATTTATTTCCCTAATAGCCCATTTTTTATATAATAATTTCTACATAATCTCACTGTACTAACTCGGTACTGTAATCGTGCCGAAGAAAAGGTCTGAGGTTTTAGCAGAAATATGTCCTGTGTCTCATTTTTGTTGCGACGATTCCGGTGAAACTACTAAAGGTATCGGGACGAAACTTCATATTTTGAAGTTTCATGACTAAACTAAACAAAAGGGTCCTCTACCTTTTGTTCAAAAGGGCCCCAAGTAACTGGTGGTTTACTCTTAGCATTTTTAAATTATTTTGTCAATGAGGCGCTATTTCTGTAATTTCGTCAAAATAGTTAAATAATAAATTAATGTAGAGGAAATTTTGTATAATTTGTGTCAATGGCATTTTTTGGTAAAATTAATAGTAGTAGCTGTAGGCGCAAATTCTATTTACTCGAGATCGTGTCTGCATTAATATAAAGTTAGCCAGGATATTTCAGATATTTTTATTCTAATGACAGTAGGTAGTGCAAAAGGCTGATTTTTAGGTAGTGTAAAAGGCTTATTTTTCACAATACCTACTGTCAATATCTGTCAGATCCTGGCTAATTCGTTTTATTTTAATGCAGACACGATCGATCTCGATCAAATAGAATCTCATGCAGCCAAACTATTAATTTTATATATTGTATGATAAAGTCATGTGCCTGGCCATATCAGATTTTTTAGTTCCATATTTGTGTTGTTCTTGTTTTATATATTGCTGTAATAATATACATTGTGTCTAATGGACTTTAACACCTCACAATGCTTTCCCAAATGTTTTGTTCACAATCCTATGTCATAAATATACATATTTTCTAACACATTCTAGAGCACGTTTCAGATTATATATTAATTTTTCTTCAGTGACAACGGCATCCAGAAAAATATAAAATTTCATAAAAAATATATCATACACAGTAATTTATTTAATAATAAAAATCCTGTAGATGAGATTAAACAATTATGTAGCAATATTTGTTTTGTTGTTGCCTGACTTAAGCATGCCTGGATAAAATCCAAACCACTGTCAACCCTGGCGAAGACATTAATATCTGCGCATTCGCCAGGACCCCAGGACACGATCCCAACCTGGACGCCATTATAAACGGCAGGTCCACCAGAATCTCCTTGACAAATAGTACCATCACCGGTAGATGTTCCATTCGAGCAAAACATGCAAGCTGCTGAGAAGACACTGCCGTTTCCCATTAAAGCGGACAAACGATCATCACAGTCCTTCGTGGACATGGACGCTGTATCAGCACATTGCAATGGCTTCCTTGTATCAATTATCCAACCACCATTCATTTCTGTATTCAAACCATAACCCATGATCTGAAGACTCTTACCACCTTCGATCACTTCACGGTACGTAGCTGTATCAGATAATCGAATGGTTGATGTTTTCCTATCCAAACGAAGAGGACTCTGTAGTTTGATCATGCATATGTCATACGTGGGGTTGTTCTCGCCATTATACCATGGATGGACTTTCATGAACGCACTTTTGACAGTCTGATCCGCCCGTGCGTTGTCTTGATAGTAACCGGACATGATGGTGCTGCCACTTTTCCCATCGCAGCAATGCGCTGCACTAACCACGTACGATTCGTTTATGATGGAACCAGCACAACTGCTAATCTGACTATAATATTTGACAGTGAACTCGATGTAAACGTAGTACGGAAAATCGGCAATATCGCAGTCATTGCCATGCCAGATTCTGAACTTTTCCCTTGCTTCGGTGTCGCTGAAAATTAACGATGTGGCCAGGAAAATTATTACCAGGGCCTCTGAAACGGCGAATGTGTTTGATGTTGGGCTATGATGATGTTCTGACTTTTTTACGTTAAGGATTTGCGTACATTCGTCCATCTTTCGTCGCTCATTGCGCTGATATTTTGATTGATTTTGATTAAAATTAAGAGCTGTCAGAAGTTGTGATGACTTTCAGTTCTGCCATCCCACAACAACAACAAGCACAAAATTAGGAGCTACACAGTCAATAATACACCAAGGTTTGTGGTTGCTATGGCATCTCGTATAGCAGATTGGAACATAATCATCATAGAAGTTCGTAGAGAAGAACAGACTTGACATTAAACGGAAAATGTTTATGTATATTGAAGTGGATATGTGAAGGACCTCCACTAATTACATTTAGTTCCAAAAACCGCCTGGCCTTCATTGTTTATTGGTACATCCCCGTTATTAATTGTGGGGATGCACCCAAGGCAGAAAATCCTTTCAAAGGACTAAGGAAAATCTAACACCATAGTAATTTGGTCCGTCTCTCGCCCACTCCGTTCTATAAAAGTTAATCATACTGAGTATGATAAAGTAATAAAAATTTATGTAAACTATATGATACGCAGCAATTTATTTAATAATAATAATCCTGTAGGTAAGATTAGACAATTCAGTAGCAAAATCGGTTTTGTTGCTTGACTTAAGCATGCCTGGATAAAATCCGAACAACTGTCAACCCTGGCGAAGACATTAATATCCGCGCATTCGCCAGGACCCCAAGACACGATCCCAACCTGGACGCCATTATAAACCGCAGGTCCACCAGAATCTCCTTGACAAATAGTACCATCACCAGTAGATGATCCATTCGAGCAAAACATGCAAGCAGCTGAGAAGAGACTTTCGCTTCCCATTAAAGCGGACAAACCATCATCACAGTCCTGTGTGGACATGGACGTTGTCTCAGCACATTGCAATGGCTTCTTTCTATCAATTATCCACCCAGCATTCACTTCTGCATTCAAACCATAACCCATAATCTGAAGACTTCTACCACCTTCGATCACTTCACGGTACGTAGCTGTATCAGTTAATCGAATAATCGATGTTTTCCTATCCAAACGAAGAGGAGTCCGTAGTTTGATCACGCATATGTCATACGTGGGGTTGTCCTCGCTCGTATACCCTGGATGGACTCTCATAAAGGCACTTCTGGCAGTCTGATCCGCCTGTTCATTGACTTGATAGTAACCGGCCATGATAGTGCTACTATTTTTCCCATCGCAGCAATGCGCTGCACTAACCACATACGATTCGTTTATGATGGAACCAGCACAACTGCTAATCTGACTGAAATATTTGAACTCGATGTAAACATAGTACGGAAAATCGGCAATATCGCAGTCATTGCCGTGCCAGATTCTGAACTTTTCCCTTGCTTCGGTGTTGCTGAAAATTAAGGACGTGGCCAGGAGACTTATTACCAGGGCCTCTGAAATGGCGAATGTGTTTGATGTTGGGCTATGATGATGTTCTGACTTTTTTACGGTAAGGATTTGCGTACATTCGTCCATCTTTCGTCGCTCATTGCGGATTGATTTTCATTAAAATTAAGAGCTGTCAGAAGTTGTGATGGCTTTCAGTTCTGCCATCCCACAACAACAAAAAACACAAAATTAGGAGCTACACAGTCAATAATACACCAAGATTTCTGGTTGCTATGGCATCTGCTATAGCAGATTGGAACATAATATCATAGAACTCCGTAGAGAAGAACGGACTTGACATTAAAACGGAAAATGTTCATGTATATTGAAGTGGATTTGTGAGGGACCTCCACAAATTACATTTAGTTCCAAAAACCACCTGGCCTTCATTGTTTATTGGTACATCCCCGTCAGTAATTGTGGGGATGCACCCAAGGCAGAAAACCCTTTCAAAGGACGTATAAAATCTAACACCATAGTAATTTGGTCCGTGTCTCTCTCTCTCCCCGTTCTATCAAAGTTAATCATACCGAGTATGATAAAGTAATAAAATTTCATAGAAACTATATCATACACACCAATTTATTTAATAATAATAATCCTGTAGGTAAGATTGGAAAATTCAGTAGCATAATCAGTTTTGTTGCTGCTCTTGCTGCTTGACTTAAGCATGCCTGGATAAAATCCGAACAATAGTCAACCCTGGCAAAGACATTAATATCCGCGCATTCGCCAGAACCCCAAGACACAATCCCAACCTGGACGCCATTATAAACCGCAGGTCCACCAGAATCTCCTTGACAAATAGTACCATCACCAGTAGATGTTCCATTCGAGCAAAACATGCAAGCTGCTGAGAAGTCACTTTCGTTTCCCATTAAAGCGGACAAACCATCATCACAGTCCTCTGTGGTCATGGACGTTGTCTCAGCACATTGCAATGGCTTCTTTGTATCAATTATCCACCCAGCACTCACTTCTGTATTCAAACCATAACCCATGATCTGAAGACTTCTACCACCTTCGATCACTTCACGGTACGTAGCTGTGTCAGTTAATCGAATAGTCGATGTTTTCCAATCCAAACGAAGAGGAGTCTGTAGTTTGATCACGCATATGTCATACGTGGGGTTGTTCTCGCCGTTATACCCTGGATGGACTCTCATAAAGGCACTTCTGGCAGTCTGATCCGCCCGTTCATTGACTTGATAGTAACCGGCCATGATAGTGCTACTATTTTTCCCATCGCAGCAATGCGCTGCACTAACCACATACGATTCGTTTATGATGGAACCAGCACAACTGCTAATCTGACTGTAATATTTGACAGTGAACTCGATGTAAACGTAGTACGGAAAATCGGCAATATCGCAGTCATTGCCGTGCCAGATTCTGAACTTTTCCCTTGCTTCGGTGTAGCTGAAACTTAAGGACGTGGCCAGGAAAATTATTACCAGGGCCTCTAAAATTGCGAATTTATTTGATGTTGGGCTTTGATGATGTTCTGACTTTTTTACACTAAGGATTTGCGTACACTCGTCCATCTTTCGTCGCTCATTGCAATGATATTTTGATTGATTTTGATTAAAATTAAGAGCTGTCAGAAGTTGTGATGACTTTCAGATGACTTTCAGTTCTGCCATCCCACAACAAAAAACACAATTAGGAGCTACACAGTCAATAATACACCAAGATTTGTGGTTACTATGGCATCTGCCACAGCAGTCTGACAGTAGATTGGAAGATAATATCATAGGAAAATTTGAAAATCTTTAAGGATATTGAAATGGATATGTGAGGGACCTCAATAAATTACATCATCTTCCAAAAACCGCCTGGCCTTCATTGATTATTGGTACATCCTCGTCAGTAATCGTGAGGATGCACCCAAGGCAGAAAAACTCTATGGCCTCAAGTCTATGGCCTTTAATAATACAGAGAAGTTAAGTGTGGAATTTGATGAAAAATAGTTATTGATGTACCACATTATGAAATACATAATAAAAGCAGGGCTGCCAAATGTTATTTTCTGAAGTATGAGACTAGTATCAACAATATATGAGATTACTATATGAGATATTTGATTTATTGTTATCAAATCCGATAGTGTAATTGGATCTAAATGCTTTCATAATTGCCAAGATAGCTTATAGTAACTTGGTCTTCTTTACCACTTTTTTAAATTTAAATATCTATGATCGAAATTAAAGCAAAGATCGTCCATCAACGTATTGCACATTATGTAAAAATTACTTCTCCGTATGCAATATAAATTACTGAGGTTTCTTTTAAATATACATACATGTATAATAAATAGTGTTGTTATTCTAAAGAATTAAATGTAAATTGTATTACACAGTGTGTCTCATGGGACGTTGCATTGTATAGGTACTTTTGTTATTAAAACAGTTGAATTCCAAATGATCCCCAAGCTATTTAGAAAAAACAATAAATGTAATTTTTTTATTATGGTCAGAACTTCTTTATTTGTGATCCCATCAAAAAAACGTTTGGACATTATAAAGGCACTTTTTTGTCTACAATTTGATTATGTCAGTATAATTTTTTTTGCAAATGAGTTCGTCAGAAACAAACTAAACTTTTGTTTTTCTTATGGACGCCATATTGGTTTTATACATATTTGGATAAATTGGTAAATTGGGGTATGCGTAGGTTTGGGCACGACGAGAGCAGTGAGAAGTCCCCATATGAACCAATGCGTCCTCCGTACGACAAATTCTAGACATTTTTGATATGAACATTCATTATGATACAATAAGTCGCCCATCATGGAACCAAAGTGGAAAGTACTATATTATTACGTAAATTTTGTAAGGATTTAATTGACGCACGACGAGCGTAGAGGAGTGCCCAAACGCAAATCCGTCGCGACAAATTTATAAATTGTGTTTGGAACATATAGCTGCAACTATGTTTACCTACAATGTTCATTATGAAACTGAAAAAAGAATTTTCACTGTAAGTCTATTATGAAACCAAATTAGATAGTAATACATACATTATTATATGCGTTGTATAAAAGTTCAATTGGCGCACGACGATGGCAGCGAGAAGTGCCCACATGAACGCTTATTATATCATTCTACCTACTTTGGCGATCAACCTATCTATTTCGGCGGTCTACACATCACAGCGGTCTACACGACCCAGCGATCTACACGTCCCAGCGATCTATATAGTCACTAGTGTCAATAAGTATGCTTATAGACGATATTTTTGAAGATTATGCTGCAAACGCGTTAGTTAAAAAAAATTCACCTACTCCAGTCTATGACAACCGGCTTGTGTGAGTTAAACAACTACTTTCTGCTCTCTTATCCAAGTTATACAAATTATATTTTCTACACCTTTATAAACAAAAATAATCCAATGACGGTAATTTGCTAATCCATCAACATAGTTTTTCTTAAAATACATGAGATTTTCTTGAAAATAATCAATCTGGCAACCCCGAATATAAGCGAGTCAAAGCAAATCAAATTCTTCCCATCCGATTGTAATCCTGTAATCCTGAAAATTGTCCAAAACAATTTTCAAATCCTTATGAGGAACACAGATTCATCAATTTTGACGAAAAGATAAAAAAAGATCTATTCGATTATTATTTGTACCACCTTCGGCAATTTTAAAAAGAAACAGCTATTGAAAGACAAACTTTTCCTATTATTTAACTGTCCTAATTGTTTGTTTCCGGATTTAACCTTACAGCTATAATGCTAGTAGGTTTGCAAAAAGAAGCAAAACTATATTAAATAAAATAAAAACCAATTTTATTAATTAACAGTAATCAATCATTTAGTATACGTATACTTGTATAAAAAAAAAATATCAACACACCAGATTTCTCAAGTACTTTCAATAGGACTTGTCTGAAGACCTTTGTGATTTGGCATCACCACGCTCTTGAATTGAGTCGGAATTGCACATTCCACCATATCACCGCCATTCTGCGGTATCAGCACATTTATCTCCGTCGATTTTGACGTGATAACCTCACAGTCGAAAGAATCCTTCGACAGGAATATCCTGCAGTCCTCTGTATTATCCACCCTGATAGCTCCGCAATGCTTGGTCACCTGGATCTCCATACGCTTGCAATTGATAACCTCAACAGCGGAAATCACAGATTCGAAAAGTACCTGGCTGTTCTTGCAAGATTCCGTGGTGATTAGGTTAACTTTTCCGTTGATGCGCAACATGGTGTCGGTACAATTCAACATGAAGACCACTTCACCCATCATTGGTTCCTCTATCACCAATCCGCGGTTTCCGGTTTGGTTTTCGACCACCCATCGTCGTCCGAGCTTGTAGAAGTGAGGTGTGGTGACGCTACGACCTTCAAAAGGTACCGGGAAATATTGGACGTTTGCCTTTTCCGACTCTGTGAATTCTTCTTCCGGTTTGCGCTTGGTGTCTTCGCTTATTTTTTTGATGCCCACAGAGGTTCGATTAGACATGATTTCTGGGCTTGTTTAGATGATGTTTATGAGCATATTTGACAGGAGTTAATAAGACTTCGGGGTACTTTGTTTTTTGATTGTGACATATTACAGTATCCTGGGAAATCGTTGTCTGGATCACATGCACCAAATTTACTTTATGATCATAACGTGACATCTAAGATACCGGGGCAAAAACTGCTTCTTAACGCCCGCGAGGGCGTTAAGGATTCTGAAAAATAAAAAAAAATCATCGGGCAACTTAAAAAGCTCTCGAGCCTGTCGGCCCTCGACCTTTCCCGGTCGCCCTCGGGGCATAATCATCCGCGTAATGCCTTTGGGACATAGTCTGTTCAATAAAATATAAATTTAACAACAAATTTCCTCAAAATGTGACGATTAATAACTTTTGTAATCAATTTTCATTATTTTTTTGTGATTCTTTTATCTCTTACCCTAATTTTGAAAAACAAAATTTGACAATTGATTATACAGGGTATATCAAAATTGTATCTGGTCTACTTTTGAAACTCACAGTCAATTTGTGGTCAAAGGGCCTCCAGCGGGGGAGCTGTGGAGTAGTTTTAATTTTTCCTATTTTATGTGTTTTTTCGATCGTTGAATACGAATCTGAAGTTGCAACAAAATTTCGTGACACTACATAAAGAAAATGCAAGAAAGGTAAATGTTTTATTTTTATGGTTTTTTGCTAAGAAACTCTGAATTTTTCGTAACTAACCTTTCAATTGAAAACTAAAGTGCATGAAACTTTCTACAAACTTCACTATTTAGAATTTATCTCCTACAAACCGTTCGGGTGTCCGATAGTTGAAAATTGGCGTATTTTATCTGTCCTCACAAAAACTCAATTTTTTTTACTCAAAAACTGTAATTTATTATTAATGGCTGTCAATTAGTGAATTCCTGCCAGCTCTCTGTTCATGCCATCGTATATGTAAAGGTACAAGTAATTTTTTTTGAAGTTATATTTTTTTGCTCAAATTATTTAATTAAATCCGAGATTGTACACAGTTACAAAAAGTTGAATTTCCTTCAAAATAATTTAATAAAATACGCAAATTTTCAACTATCGTTTGAACCAGAGACGGTTTGTCGGAGAAAAACCTAAATAGTGAAGTTTGTAGGAAATTCATGCACTTTTATTTTGAATAGAGATGTTTTTACGCAATGTCGATAGTTTCCGAGTTATTGGCAACAGCGAATAAAAATGAAATGTTTGTCTTTTTTTTGCATTTTCTTCAATGATGCAAAACGCTATTTGTTAGCAAACCTCCAATCTGAATTTGGATTCAACACCTCAAAAAGCACAAAGAATTGATGAATATACCCCACAAATTACATTTCTCAAACAGACAATTGACTGGACTAGTGGAATAACTAAGAAAATTGACAACTCGTGACGCATTATTGTTACAAAGCCATATCAATTCTCAATATTTGTCGTATTTTTTTCCGTTTAATATCTGATTTTTTTTAGAAGGGACACAAATGTTACTTGTTTAAGGATATTAGGCCGGCGTTGGACATTTGGTAGTAGTTCGCATCGTGTTGCACCTATTTCAACCTTTGAGCTGTATACAGTGCGCTATACAGACAAACGTTCGACGCTTTAGACTATTGTTTTAATACATATAACCGATAAGTAGAAAGCAACATTCAATAAGTGAAACTGAACGTAAACCTGATACTTAACAGCAACATTAACAGCTTAATGTTTTCTTTAATGTTTTCAAAGGTGTCTAACAATCTTGTGAATTTTTCTACAATGTCCCGAAAAAATAATGATAAATAATCGGCAACAGATTTCAAAAGTTTTTGCATATAAAAGTTTAGTAAAAGTGTTCATTTAATTGTGCTGGTCAATGTGTTCGATACATGTAACAGTGGATACATCCACTAAAAAATCACTGTTGTTAAGAAAACCCTGGCGACACATTCAAAACGGTGTTTGGTCACTCATTCAACATAAAGGTATCCTACAATATATGAATGTTAGGAAAACATAAAATATTCCATCCAAGTTTAGCTTTGCAGTTCATTATCTTGGACCTTTCTCCCATTAGGAATTTTTCCTTTGTACATTTTCTGCAACTATGTTAGCGTAAAATTGATCCCGAACCCCTGTAACTTATACTGTTTATTTCGATGACATTAAGGTTACATTCTAGTATTTTCAAGAATTTTCTAAATCGGCCCATTAGTTAAATCGTTGCTAAACCACCCAACAAAACAATGTTCCGAGAAAACATTGTAGACGTGTGTAAGGGCATACCAGAACTTTTAATTTTGTTCACTCATATTTATATCGATATCTCCAAAACTATTAAGCTTATCACAATAAATGATATGTCATTTTAAAGAGGATAAATGGGGGTATACTACAGAGACGAGCAGAAAAGAGTTTCTCGAAAATATTGAAAGATGTTCGTATTGGAACTGAAATCAGCTACGGCAGGCCGCTCGAATTTTAGCTGTGCAACCGTTAATTTTTCGAATTTCCTTCTGAAAAATTATTTGTTTTTGAAAATATTACAATAGAATAGAATGTACCCTTAATGAATTAGTTTGGATATAATATCCAAAAATATCTTTATATCCATATCGATAAGTCGATAAAGATTGTGTGATTGTGGGATTGCTACGTTATCACTATTGAGAGTAGTAATTGAATAATAAACAAGTCAAGTAATTCTTACGTGAAACTTGTCAGTAATTTTATACATAGTTAAAGTTTGAAAGTATTACGTAACTATACTTTACCGAAATTAACAACTAAATGATGTGAGAAAGGGCGGTATGGGTTTTAAGACTATAACTGCGAATATAAATATCTCTTTAAACCGGTTTCCATTAAAAGGATTATATTGTGAAATCTAATAAACAAAAAAATATACAATCCGCCTTTAATAATTTCCTGTTTATATTTACTTCACCTAGATAGTAATTTCTATTAACGCAGCGATAACGTTTACACCAAAGGATGTGAAACCTTATACATGTCTGAAAACTGGTCAGCGAAGTCAGCAAAGAACACGATCCGTGCGGAGTTGTTGGCTCTCATTTTAGCGTGGTGTATTTCGTGTTCTCAATATTAAACGAACATGTTCCGAGAATACGTTTATTGACAAGTACGAAATGAGTTTGTTGGTATTTATAACCGCAGGTTTGTGCCCCTATGCCGCCATGCCTTGTCGATGGCCCTATTTATAACTGTGGAGAAGAGAGAATTCGGCGTGTTGGTGGCCTGGATATTCTTAGATCCGGCTCAAAATATTTGACGGTTCTAATTGATTTATGGACTCTTCGGTATTTATTTGTCGGTTTTTGGAAGATAAATGTACTAAACGGTTATTACTTATTATTATTACTGGGTGTTTCATAATAGCATGCCTTATATTTTTGTAAACTGGCACTAGCAAAAAGACTGCAAGACAAATGATCACTATTCCGATTACTATTTGTTATTACCATCAATATTAGTTTTAATAGATTAGAGAGTTTTTTTCTTGTTTTGTGGAAAATCCCTCTCATAAAGCGTAAACGAGTCACAAGAAATTCAATACCTAATTTCTAAAATCTTAGGGTGTTAAAAAACATCATTATTGGGTATACATAAGGTCATAGTAGACCAGGTTTTGATCATTAATGAACGCACTTTTAAAGTTCCAGAGAGTTGAGGAAGCCCGAATATGGTACCAACTTTAGAAACTTTCAAAACAGTTTGTATCATAAAATAGCAATTTTAAAACCAAATATCTTTATAAGAAACTCTTTTTTATTTAACCGGACCACACTTCCTTATCAAAAGCTGCTCGTTAGTTTCTTATTAATAAATATTATTGGTATTTCGTTTTAACCATCTCTTCTTGTGCACTTATTATTATTACTGGGTGTTTCATAATAGCATGCCTTATATTTTTTTAAACTGGCACCAGCAAAAAGACTGCAAGACAAATGATCACTATTCCGATTACTATTTGTTATTACCATCAATATTAGTTTTAATAGATTAGAGAGTTTTTTTCTTGTTTTGTGGAAAATCCCTCTCATAAAGCGTAAACGAGTCAGAAGAAATTCAATACCTAATTTCTAAAATCTTAGGGTGTTAAAAAACATCATTATTGGGTATACATAAGGTCATAGTAGACCAGGTTTTGATCATTAATGAACGCACTTTTAAAGTTCCAGAGAGTTGAGGAAGCCCGAATATGGTACCAACTTTAGAAACTTTCAAAACAGTTTGTATCATAAAATAGCAATTTTAAAACCAAATATCTTTATAAGAAACTCTTTTTTATTTAACCGGACCACACTTCCTTATCAAAAGCTGCTCGTTAGTTTCTTATTAATAAATATTATTGGTATTTCGTTTTAACCATCTCTTCTTGTGCACTTATTATTATTACTGGGTGTTTCATAATAGCATGCCTTATATTTTTTTAAACTGGCACCAGCAAAAAGACTGCAAGACAAATGATCACTATTCCGATTACTATTTGTTATTACCATCAATATTAGTTTTAATAGATTAGAGAGTTTTTTCTTGTTTTGTGGAAAATCCCTCTCATAAAGCGTAAACGAGTGACAAGAAAACTTGCTAAAGATTCAATACCTAATTTCTAAAAAAAATCTTAAAATCTTAGGGTGTTAAAAAACATCATTATTGGGTATACATAAGGTCGTAGTAGACCAACTTTTGATAATTAATGAACGCACTTTTAAAGTTGCAGAGAGTTGAGGAAGCCCGAATATGGTACCAACTTTAGAAACTTTCAAAACAGTTTGTATCATAAAATAGCAATTTTAAAACCAAATATCTTTATAAGAAACTCTTTTTTATTTAACCGGACCAGACTTTCTTATCAAAAGCTGCTCATTAGTTTCTTATTAATAAATATTATTGGTATTTCGTTTTAACCATCTCTTCTTGTGCACTTATTATTATTACTGGGTGTTTCATAATAGCATGCCTTATATTTTTTTAAACTGGCACCACCAAAAAGACTGCAAGGCAAATGATCACTATTCCGATTACTATTTGTTATTACCATCAATATTAGTTTTAATAGATTAGAGAGTTTTTTCTTGTTTTGTGGAAAATCCCTCTCATAAAGCGTAAACGAGTGACAAGAAAACTTGCTAAAGATTCAATACCTAATTTCTAAAAAAAATCTTAAAATCTTAGGGTGTTAAAAAAACATCATTATTGGGTATACATAAGGTCGTAGTAGACCAACTTTTGATAATTAATGAACGCACTTTTAAAGTTGCAGAGAGTTGAGGAAGCCCGAATATGGTACCAACTTTAGAAACTTTCAAAACAGTTTGTATCATAAAATAGCAATTTTAAAACCAAATATCTTTATAAGAAACTCTTTTTTATTTAACCGGACCAGACTTTCTTATCAAAAGCTGCTCATTAGTTTCTTATTAATAAGTATTATTGGTATTTCGTTTTAACCAACTCTTCTTGTGCACTGATTATTAATTTGCTATAAGAATTGTTGACTTGTGTACATCGAGACGAGCAGAAAGGCGACAATATTTGTCGGAATTGACACGAGTTATTGAGAGAATATGCTTAAAATCAAAATTACATAGAATGTTGGACAACATTTGAAAGAGGTGCGATTTAAGCGTGCATTATTTAAATCGATAAGTACATTCAAATAAATACTTTGTGAATTCAATAATAAATATTGTGCTATAAATAAATATTCATGTTACATAAAAAAATACAAATTGTGCCCTGTCATGGATAACTTGTGCATTAAAGTAATACCTAATAAGCATTATGCTACATAAAAAATATTATACTGACCAATATTTTATTCATATTGAGTTCTAAAATGAATATATTGTGCAATAAAATAATACATATTGTGCACTAGATTTATTGTGCATCAAAATTAACTCTGATCTGATTCACGATTCGTATGTTAATGATAGCGCGTACTTTCAATGATATACAACCTTATTTATTAATTAAATTGGCTCATCCTACATATTATGTTAAATAACAATTCAATTGTTTTCGCCTTATGACGTCATGAACACTTTTCTTAAATGGTACCCCATTTGTCCCTTTGTCCTGATAGTGATAGATCTGTTAATTGTTTTACAGGTTTATGAAAAAGATTTATGACCTTACATAAGAACATTTTCTAGAAAATGCCGAAGAAGTTGATGATTATGATAGTATTAATAACTTATTTGTTTATGGAATGCGAATAGATTGATTTATTTTGCGTCGAAAACAAATTTGAGCTTAAGGATTGAGGATTCAGATTAAGGATTTTTATGCGACCATTTTGAGGTTTCTAGGACAATGGGCTCAATTGGTATAAATTTGCTAATATTACCAAAATCGCGTCTGTTATGTTTTTACCTCACTTTTTGTCGAAAATCTTGCGCGATGGAAAATTAGATTATTTTTATTAGATTAGTTTTCAGAGCAATTTTTTCAACTCAAAAAAAACGCATTTCATATTCAATTTACAAAATCCATATTCCCTTAACTGATCCATATTTTTCAATTTTCTTTTCCTCAAAAATTTTCTTATGTAACGCTATAAAATGTTTCCAGTGCCATTTATACAATTAAATGACCTACCAAATTCAGTCAGACAAATAGCGTTGCCTTTTAAAAAAGGGGTCGATGACGTCATAACTCATAACAATTGAAGGTCGGAAAATGAACTTTTCACATAATAGTATATAAATTAGAATCTAGGGTATTTTGCTGGTACCACGTGGCAGTACTGTAGTAACTGTCAACTTCGTAAGGTTGGGATAAAATCATGACAAAATCTAATTGTAAATAATTTTACTCTACTTTAGCCTACAAGTTTTAATAAATAATCAGCGAGGTCGCAACTATGATCATAATGGAGCTTGGGCAACACTTGTAACCCTACTGTGATAAATACATGAAACATAACCTAAAAAGTTAACTTTAAAGTAGTGGTTTCTTAGTTATAATAATCAGTATAGACGTGTTTGGCGGCAACTGGTTAGTTACTTCAAAGAATAAGAACTTACTAAAGAATTGTTATAACGGTTAACGTTTAATAGCAGTTTCTACCGAGTACTACTGGTTTATGAGTTAACACGCACATATAATTGAAACCAAGTTCTAATTTAAGTGTAATAATTTATTAGATGAAAATTATAATTAGTAGAATTACATGTGGTGGAGGTAGTACAAATATATTGCACACAACTAGAACTACGATGAAGTCGAAAGCGACCGACAAAAACGAATATGGTATTGAACCGAGCAGAATTCAGTCCAAAATGTTACCGAAAACTTATGCGTTACATAAATTAAGAAATCCTCAACATTTTAAATGACTATAGCCTCCTACGTGTATGCTGATATGCAACAAACCATTCATTGCGCATATACAATCCGCCAGCAGTAAATAAAATCGTTCTTAACTGATGTAGGTTTTATCTTTGCATAATACCTTATTAAGGTTAAGTTGTCCTTGAATTATATCTGAAAAAAGCCCCAACCTTTGGTCATACTATAGCCGCCTACACCCATGTTTAAATATGTATAGAATATGGATATTTCGTAGTTTATGCGATTGCAAGCGATTAAAAAGAGGCAGTGTGTGGTTATGTGTTGTACGTTTGACATATGGCATTTGAGATCAATGTGTAGTTACAATTTGTTAATTGTAACCCCGAAAACAGTATTCCAATGTGTGCACTGTCAACGCAAAGTAGAAAAATGTGTATTATATATATATTATAAAATGACGTCGTCAAGAATTTTTTAAAATGACGAAATGTCTCGGAGATTTTCCCATGTCTCCATAATTTCGGGACTCACTGTATGTTCGCTAAGGGTTGCAGAACTTAATGCACAATTTATTCTTTCTAGGGTGCATTATAATTTTCTCATGGTACAATTTAGATTATTAAATGCGCTTATAATATTCTCAAATGCTGATTTACTTAGACAATTGGAAATTGTTTTATAAAGGTAAAGATTGTATTGCACATTTATACAAAATATGTAAAAGGAACATTCAAATATATAAATGCATAATTATTTATTCCGATGTACATTTATATACATTAATATAAATTTATTGCACATTTATTCTTTTTTAATGCACAAGTAATTTTTTTATTGTTTAAATAGTTTTTGTATTGTACAAATATTGTTGGTATTGTTGAAATATTTTATCAAATGCTTACAATAAATGCACGTTTTATTTTATATTTTGCGCATATAATTTGTACTGATTTATAAGTCATATTTGAAATAGTGTTGTGGATTGTTTTCAAATAACACAACTGTAATACCTACCACTCGCTAACAACCGCACGTCTTTATTATCTTTTATCTACGTCTCTCTACAGACCAGTTTCAGTCGGCAAACCTAAAAACTGAAACGACCTCAAAAGTCAACACCAACATGTGTTATATCTTACGAGCTGCAGACCCCTCTTCCTCGAAAAACATGTGTTCCTCGGTACACATTGAGCCTCTGTTTATTGTTCCCCTGCATCCTAGAAACACTAGATCATCCATTAGGCCATTACCCACTTTAATATTCACCACCACAGAAACAGAGGAAAGAGAAAAACGCCCAGTCACATAGCTCGAGCCTTTGTGGCGTCCCGCAGCTTTGTGCTGGCCGAAACTGTCGGCTTTTGATAATTGATTTCAATGGACCGTTGTCGAAAGCTTTTTAAGCCGCCCATCAAAGGCGAACGTTATTACGTTTGCGATCATTTCAGGACACTGGCAGGCGAAATCAAGCGGTCCACTGTTGTGGTACTCGATCGGTTTCGTAAGCGAACAAGTGAACAACGAGTCATGTAGCGTGCGAGCGCATAACCATGACTCGCGTTCCACTCGTAAAGTTAACTTTAATGGATATTGCATTCGGAGAAAAGGCACGGGTATCGAGAATACAAGAAAGGATTGCGAGAGGAATGGGTTTTACTGCTTCTTGTGGTACTCTTGTTGGTGTAGTGTGATAAGAAAGGTAATCGCGAATTAACTGTTTTTGGAAGACCTATTGTAATGCTGACTCAGTCTTGCCTTTCTACATCTTGGTCGTCAATGAACAATGCTTGCTTTCTAAATGTTAAAGTGAATGGTGATAAAATAGTGGTACATTTATGTGTGTTCATAACCTCCAAAATGGTAAAATATTCAGACAATATCAGCTTATCTAAGAAAGAAGGTTTTGATAATCCGGGAACGGCAGGAAAGAAAAGCCTTGTTTTTTGATCGGTTGGTAACTGAATATTCAACATTCATTGAAGAAAAATGACTTACGTAGTCTTTCTTGGATAATTAGGTAACAAATTCGAAGTCGGAGGAGACGTTAATGCCAAGTCTTGGTTGATTAACACTAAAGGTAAGCAATATAAACTTTTCTGGCAAACAGTGTTGGAAGTGGAACTGGAAGTCCAACATATTAACCTACAGATCCATCGGAACAAACCAGACCCAATAAGACCTGCTCTGATAACTCTTCGATACTTTTGCCCCTGAGTGAGTATATTATTCATAAGGAAAGTAATAACATTGACACTGACAGAATGCATTTATCTGAAAATACCGCTAAGGAATGAAGAATAACTCGAATCAGAACTAGGAAGACTTTTTACAATATATCTACAATAAACAGCCTGGGAGACCACCTCTGATAGCCAAGGAAGAGTTACGGAAACAATTAACAATTACAAACAGATATAAAGTGTATTGGCTGAGAAAACAAAGGCAAGAAGAAAATGTTTCCAAACCAGAGAGAAACCCATAAAGAACTAAAAATCGATACTTGAGGGAACTATTCAACACCAGGGCATCACACTATTCGCTCCGGAAACCAACCACAAACCTCAAAGGCCAAGAATTGAGATTCCACTTATCAGAAAAACTGATTAGAGGAATAACGAATAGAAAGCCCAACGATTTTCTCAGTATGTATTTAGGAAAAATATATCAACCTCATAACGGAGAAAATGAAGGTGCATCTGGAGAAGAATAACCAAGAAAGCAAGAAAATCATGCCTAACACACATTCAGTTCAGCAGTTCAGCACATAATTAAAAATGCCATTAATACAACCAAACAGGTTATTACTTTATAATAGGGAAAAACTCCACACGAAACTATATCTTATAGACCTATCTCATTGCTGCCATCATATCGAAAATCTTGCTGCTCTAAACGATCAGCTCGGATTTTGTAACAGCCACTCGACTATTGACCGAATAACCAGCAATATCGAAAAGCGTTAGAGAAAAAGCAGATTTGTTCTGCAATCTTCCTAGATGTGGCACATCCAAAGTCTGACATGAAAGACAGTTCGCACAAAAACATTCGAATTGTGATAGTAGTTCTGGATAGCCCCTACAATACGGTACAGCAGTTATTTTGTCCATTTTCTTACGATAAACTAGGTATTCCATTTATATCTTGTATTTTTTACTGCAAATCAGCTTTCTCAATTAAAAGGAAACTTTGTATTCCATACAACCACACTTTCATTAGTTTTTAATTTATTTTCCATGAGCTGCTTTTACTTTTAGACATGTGCTATATATACAAAAAAAATAAAAGTTAATTTGTATGCAAGAAAACTCTTTTAGCGACACAATGTTGACTAAATAGGTGTCGTCTCGAATATTAGATGTTCTTTAGAAACTCTTTCATACTTTTTATGTAATCCAATTTTATTTGAAAAATCAAGTTGAAGTCACATGTGACCGAATTGTAGTCTCATATAAAATTGTAGTCGAAATTACTAAAACAATGTTACATCGGGCCAATTGTGAATGCAAAGTAGAAATTTTTTTTTTTATTATCTGTTACATAGAAACAAAATAATCTCTAGAAAATAAGTCCTGGCAGAATTATTGGTCAAAATCTAACAGTATTTGCTTTCAATAATTTTCCCCTACCCAAATGTGTGACAAAATGAACCTGAAAATGACTTTATAGGTTGTAGATTTCCATATGATTTTCCATTCCAGATAACATTACTTACTAACCTATTGCAAGACAAGTTCTGAGATTCTGTGACAGAAATTGTGGCGGTGTTATTCATAGGAAATCAATAAATGTACAGAGTGATTTGCAATTCTAAGCGAAAATTTATAAGGCTAATCACAAAAAAGCCATAATAAAAAATACTTTGTTTCCGTAAAAGCAGACTGGGATATTCAAAATTTGGTGAAGGTATTTAATAAAAAAAATTAAATAGGAGTACTAGCAGTAGTACTAATAAAAGTTTGACAACGCATAAAAAATTTAAATATCACATTTTTTTACTTCAATTTTGGTGTTTTAATATAAAATGTTTTCTCGGGCTATAATTATCTTGTATTGGTGCTGTTTTCAATATATGAGCAAGCTTTTTACATATTTAACAAATTTAAAGAGAAAATGTAACAAAGACGTGCTGTTTATTTCCTTTTATTTTTACTTCTGATATTTTTGAAATCATTAATGAATTTATTTAATTATTGTAAAAATTACTGTTTGTATTTTTCGTTTTCGTATTTCTTTATTTAAATTTTGTTTCTTTTTCCTTTGGTAATATTGAAAGTGCTGTAACTTTTGAAGTAAATGAAAAGAACATATAAGTTGAAACACAGGGACAAATATCTGTACAGTTACAGAAAATGAATGTAATAAACTACAACAAAAATGCTGTAAAACAGGAATTAACATCGCTGTTTATTTGATACCAGCTATAATGGTGAATATTTTTACAGAACTCACATGATCCACATACAAATTCCTGTGCAAATACTGCATTGTCACTTTAAGTTTACAGAATATTTTTGATATTTCCTAGAAACGTGCTGCCATTTTACAGTAGAAGTAATTTTCAACCATTGAAGAGCCTTACATTACAGATATTACGGATACGTTGCTGAGTATTTATTACAGCAAAATTGCTTTACACATTTATCTCTGTGTATTTTTCCTCGGATTGATATTGGGAAGGAGTAAAGGACACTGTCTTATATTTGTATTTGTTGGTGTTCCGCCGGGTTCCAAGCAAATTTCAAGCGTTCCGCAAGAGTAAAAAGGTTCAGAATCCGCTGCATTATAGTAAAGTACAACTCTGTGTTTTCCTGGTTTATATACTTCTAAGTCTATTAAATTCTAACTAATTTCAACGGTTAATTAATGTGGATATTAAATCTCATGAATAGCAGAATAATGCCGCAATTTGAAGTCAATTGAAGCCTGCAATGTGAAAATACACCTATCTAAGACCATCAAGCAACATCGACTAACGGTTCCTCTAACGCATAATTCGAACGCATCCAAACTCCCATACCAATAACTGACCAAGAATGTCTCGCCTGACCACGGAATTAGTATGAATGGATATTTCTGAATGGTCCAAATCCCACACAACTTCCAGCCCACACGTTCGGCAAACGCTTCACGCATTAATTACTTACCCAGTAGATAGCATCACGGGTCAGCGTTGCGTCTAATGAACTAACCCGTTCCTTCTCTTCTCCATTCTCGTTTTCTTCGTGAATAAATCGATGTGTGTACATCGCTCGGGCAGACCGCATGGCGCTCGCCTTTCTGCCCACAAGAGAATCTCGCACTACCGGTTCTGCTCTTCGTCGCGAAGAAGAAGACCACAAACAAAGTGGAGAGAGGTGCGCCCGTCGCTGCACCGCTTTCTGGATGCGTTGCTGAAGATCTCTTCGAGTGGACGGAGAAAGAGATTGACTCTGGCAATTCGCTGTTTGATGATTTACTGTCGCCAATATAAGCGGACCCCGTCATTATAGGTCATTAAAAGGCGAACGGTTGTAGATTGGAGTTGAAAATAATGGACGTTGGTTGTTGGTGGCTGAGGACGTTGAGACGTTGATGTGGTCGCCAGAGTCGTAACAATTGTTGAGATATGGATAAGTGACAGGGGTAAATTGAGGAGTTGTTTGTTAAGATTGGCTGAGTCAATTGGAAAGTCTTGTCGACTCGTTGAATTATTTCTCTTTCTTGAGTAGATCTTTTTATATTTTTATTGTTAGTTAAGTGCTAATATTTTGTTAGTGCGGTAGTGTTAATTGCGTTATACTTATAAACAACGAACAGTCTTTTACTGAATTTGATGATTATTACAGCAGCTTGTAAAAGAATTCATCAAAACCTTCACATGCTTTTACACGACTTGATGGTCTAAGTTTGAGACATTACCGTGTGGTGTAATTAAGGAGCTTGTCTATAGCTTTTGTCTACACTGTACAGTAAACAAATTCATCAACATTTCACACGAATTTTGAGACTCGCTTTGTAGTAATGGAGGAAAATTGGTCAACCTGTGTCTTAGTTCGTCTCAATATCCGCATTTCTGTCAAAGATAAAATAAACAAAATTTTTTTTGGATCGAACAATATCAAAGATATCAGTTGTTAATAGTATGTATATTATCATGTGACTAGCACGTGATGAAGCTCGAATAGTTGTACACTCGCCTACGGCTCGTGTATAAACTTCATGCTTGCGATTTATATCCGTTATGTGGGAGTTAAATACGTCGCTTCATGTACGACTTATAAATTACATATTACATCAAATATTTTAAATGTATTTGTAATTGGTGGGAAGGCAAACTGTCAACCAAACGTCCACCACGTAGCTGTTAACAGTAGGTTTGTATAATAATGAAATTAAAAAATAAATAAAAATAAATAAAAAATTAAATAAATATGAAATATTAATAAGAATATACATTAATATATTATACGAACTGTTATTAATATACAAAGCTACTCTCATCATTGGCGTGGATCATGCTAGGAATTACTAGTAGGGTGTAACGAAAAACCGTTGATGTAAAGTTGTCCCTATAGACACACATATAAAACAAAACAAAAATTGGCCCAATTGAAAAATTTGTAGGTCTCCCGCAGGAGACCTAAAGTTTTTCTATTTATTTTTAGTATAGGGTTAAGTGATTTTTTTTTCTCAAAGCCCACATGGTTGCACATAATAAAATATTTAATGACCAATGAACTTATGTCAACATTTAAACATATTTTCTTAAGTTATAATAAAATACTGCGATCTAAATGATGCATTAGCGTAATATATTTTTGTATACGTTAATTTCACACGTAATCTTTTACTTAAATTTTTAAAGAAAATTATCTCTCCCGTGGGAGACCTTACTATTTTTCAATTGGGCCTTACTTGCTTTATTAATTTAAAATTTTGAATTAAAGAAAACACGTTTTTCTGATACACCTATTATATAGTCATAGTTACGTATACAATGAATTTAGGTACCATTTTTGAACTCCCCCTCGATATCTAAATCGTCATATTTTCACTCAAAGGAGTAATCGCATCAGGTCAAGAGTTATTAAGGGTGGATACTTTTGAATTGAACACACTGTATGTGAATCGTATATAAACAATATTATCAATCTGTCAACATGGTATTTAAGTACCGAAGAAGTGTAAAGTTGTCGAAAGGCATCGAATAGTAGGTAATTTGTATCACATTAAAGTCATTTCCACTGCATGCTATTGTTGCAGTTAGTACCAGGGTAACAGTTATTAAAATTGAATTACGTTTCTGCCCATCGTTTTATTTATTCTTTTGTGGGTATTACCTTATATTAATTAATTACTGTCTACAAAAACATCCAAATCGCCGTAAGAATAGGGAGGAAGCATTGCTTTATTTCTTATATTTCAAGGCTACGATGCTTACAATGCTTACAAAAATCATGAAAATCGGTAGAGGAACACAAAACTTATTGATCATAAAAGCTAAAATTCCTCGATTCTATTCGAGGCAGAATCATTTAGAAACTGGCATGAATTGAAAACTAAATGTCGAGAACTGAAATGGATATTAAGTAGTACAAAAGAACGTGTTCAATTGTTGGTGGTTACAAGAGCACTTGTTGATCAAAAAATGGATACTTCTTAGGACGGATGGTGTAGCTCTTTCAATAATAAACCCTACCTAAGAATTATCCTTATTTTTGATTTCTTTCAATAATAAAGTAGATTACAACTAAATGAACATCTACATCTAGTTTGTTATTGACTACTCAGACCTACACCATCAGTCCTAAGAATTATCATTTTCTTTGGACCTGTCAAAGTTCAATATTTCCATCATAGGGAGTCAAAACTTTGACCACCAAATCATCAATTTGGATCTTTCTGTATAACAAGATTAAAGACCTTTTCCCCAAAATAGCAAGTGCATGTGGTAATCTTAATACATTTCCTTATAGAGCGATGATATTAAGTCTTCAAAATAGATCACGGATTGCAAAAGATATTGAACATAAAAGCTAAAATTACAAAGTTTTGTCGTTAACTGTGTATCTTTTACGAACATTCAAATATTAAGTTTATGCATAAAATAAAAAAAAAACGCTTTTTATAGAGCATTTGAGAACATGTCGAAATACTGTAATAACTCCTCAAGGTGTCCCGAACTTAGACCACCAAACGTTCTTCTTTCAAACATCCAAAATCTAGTGTCAATTTTGACAAATTCTCTTACAATGTGAGGAAATAATCATCAAACTCGGTAGAAACGGGGTTATACAAAAGGTATGGAACATCAAAATTTGACAAAATTTTAGGTCCGTTTTTTCCTGTGAGTGGATATGCACACTGCACAGAATATAATGTGTAAATTGATATGCTTATGAAATAAGGTTAGTGTCAAAATTCCTAAACAGTATATTCGAGAAAAAACGTTTCAAGTTTGCGAAACGCAAAAAAAAAAGATCGTTTCATAACTGAAGTTTTTCTTCGCATAGGATTTTTAAATATGTTGAGTTAAATAATGTCGAGCAACGTTTAAATGGTTCACAGTAAAATATTTGCTTCTGCACAGCAAAAAAAAATTTTCGAGCACTACGCCGTTTTAGACTACATATAATAACACTATGATTTTGTGGTATTTATAATACAGCATATCTTGTTGAATATTTTTGACAACTCTTATTGATATTTATAGATTCTCCAGTTGCTCAAGAATCATACAAAATCATTTTTGCAATGTTTATTTTCGAAATGACCCGAACTAAAACCAACAAATTGTGAACATTTTAAGTTTAAGAGATCGCCTGCATTTTCCGTTAATTTTTTTGTCGTCAAAAGTGCTCAAAACTATTAATTATATTATCAATTTTGATTTTTTTATGGTTTCAGTAAGCAGAAATCTTATAATTTTATAGTGCATAATCAGCTGCGAACCATGTGCTGTTTTGTGCTATGTTTTAATGAGGACTACTGATTCTGAATTATTTGGTAACTTATAACTTAGGCAATAAACTTTGTAATAACTGATATGGTGAGATATGGCATTATTGTTTTATTACGTATGGGGCAAAATATTTACTACAATTTTCAACAACAGTTCTTAGCTAATTCATTAATAATATACGTCCATTATAAAGAAGGAATTTGGAATTTGAAACTTGTAGTCATATATGTCTTAATATAGAACCCTCCAAACAACTTTATGAATACTATACTCTGTATCAGAATGAACACCATCATAAATTTCGGATAGTTGCAATCCCTGAAGAGAGCTTGAAATGCATGTAATCCGATAATTACGAACTGGATCTACAGAAAAAATAGAAGAGAACACTAATCAATAAATAAGCTTGAATAGTTGGAATTCCCCTACCAATTGTAGTATGGTTATGTACTTCTTCCACCACAGGTTTTTCTGGTTGTTCGTGTTCAATGCCGACCATAGATAATAAGAATACATTATGACGTGAACAAATGAATTCAAATAGCCTACCAACCAAGTGTTACCACCTGGAATGTATCTCACGAAAATCCAAGCGAAGAAAACCGTTAGTGTGTGGTGGTAGAGATGTAAACGTGATACTTGATTAAATTTCTTTCTCAGTACGAACATCACCTAAAGCAATTTTGCAGAATATTATTGTTAGTTATTGGTAGTACCAATCTTTCTCTATGGTTGTTAGTTATGCTTACCGTATCGGGAAGTTCCAGAAGCCTGATGATTAAACATAAGTGGGACATCCAAATTGTCTAAAATAATGTAATAGGTAAATATATAAAGATTCATCCTGTTTGGTTTGGGTTTTCATGGAATAAAGTTGTATTTTTGTTGGGGCTCGGGGTGTCCGGCAAGTAATGGGACCCAGCTTAACCATATATTCTTGATTTCAAATGGGACAGATTAAACCAGAAATCCCATAGTAGAAAGGGTTTAAGAAGTTATAAGGTGTTAAAGATAGAAAATATATTTCTTGTTTTGGGTATATTTCAGAAAAGACACGGCCGATCAAGCTAAAGAGTTGCACCCTTAGGCTTTTGGAGACGCAAAACATGATAAGAGTATTAGGACATTTTCATATTGTAGAGGGAGCTGTCGGCAGCTTTTCTGGAGAAATAATATTATGATATTTGTATTATTATTATTATGACTTTGGGCGGGTCGACTAAAAATTATGATACGGAGGTTAATTTTATATAAAATATGTTTACCTATTTTATGGCGATAAAATCCACCGTTTTCAAGAAAAACGCAGTTAAACGTGCTGTGTATTTAATAACAGTAGTTATTCTATCAAGTTACTAGGTGTCAAACTTAAGTGCATTTATGTCAGTTTGCTTAACGATACTGTATTTAATTATTTCACAGTTTATTACATATTTGTGGTATTTGATCACAAAAAAATCTGATGTGGCCAGGCATATGACTTTATCATACAAAATATAAAGTAAAAATATGCCTTGGCACGCTTTTTTTTTTCAAACACGGAAATGACTGATTAGATTACTGTTTATGCTCAATTTAATGGAGCACCAGCAGCGAGAAGATAGAGGCAGTTGTACCAAAATCGTCGTCAACCTAATAGTAAACTTTTCCATAATTTAGTTATTTCAACGGCTGAAAGAAAAGGGAAGTTTTTATGTAAAGCGCCATACAGGACGACTTCGCGAACCATTGAGGAGGAGGAAGATATTTTGTTCCGAATAGCAGAAGATCCTGAAGTAAGCGTACTGAAATTGTGCAGCTACTGTAGTACCCCGGACCAGCGTGCATAACATTATTCGTACAGAACTGCTTTATCCATACCACCACACTAAAATGCAGACGTTGCTACCAAATAATTTGCCACAAAGATTGGACTTTTGTCGTTGGTTACGAAACAAACAAAATAACGAGCCAATATTATTTGGCCGCGTGTTATTCACCGATGAGATCGCGCAGTGGTATCCTGAACACAGGCAATTCTCACTCCTGGAATGTAGAAAACCGCCATTTATCCATCAGAAATAAACATTTCCAACATGAATTTTCAGTAAGTGTATGGTGCGGCGTTGTTGGAGATCATTTGATCGGCCCTTACGTCCTTCCTCCTCGATTAAATTGTGCATCGTATTTAACTTTTTTGGACAACGTTCTACCTGCTTTATTAGAAGACCTCCCTTTAAACCTGCGTAGGAGTGTATGGTTTATGCACGATGGTGCTCCCGCTCATTTACCGCTAGCTCACGGTGGTCCCAATTGCACATTTAACACGAATAAACTCATAATTTGGAAAATCCTTGACCGATTGTTCCCAAATCAGGTATGCGTGTTTTCTCTCGAGGATGTTTTCTGACGAGCGTGTTTTTTGGATTAAAAGGATAAAAACACTTCAAAAAACACCCACACCTGAAAACGCACTTAAAAAACACGCTCGTCGAAAAACGCGCGTAAAAAACACGCGCGTCGGAAAGCGAACGTTTCATAAAACATGCTTGTCAGAAAACAGGCGGCTCAAAAAACGCGCTTAAAAACACGCGCGTCTTTATACTTCAGAAAAACTAGCGCGTCAGAAAACACGCGCTTAAAGCCTTGTACAGACTGCAGCTGCAACGTGTAATGCAACATGCAATGCGCGTGGACGGCGCTACGAAAACCGCAGTCGGCGGATCACGGCGCGCGTACAGTGCAACGCGCGCTGCAACATGGCTGTTACGCGCAACACCCCGTCCACACAGGTTGCGTTGCATGTTACATTAAGTGTTGCGTTACACATTGCAGCTGCATTTTGTACAAGGCTTTAGATAGCTCGCGAGTCATGAGACACGCGCATCATAAAACACGAGCTTCAAAAAACACGACCCTTAGAAAACACGCTTGTCAGAAAACACGCGGCACAGAAAACGCGCGTAAAAAACACGCGCATCATTATACTTCAGAAAACACGCGCGTCAGAAAACACGCGCTTCAGATAACTCGCGAGTCATAAGACATGCGCATTATAAAACACGAGCTTCAAAAAGCACGACACTTAAAAAACACGCTCGTCAGAAAACACGCTCTACAGAAAACGCGCGTAAAAGTTATAGTAAACTAGTTTTAATTAATTAAACTAGTTTGGATTAGGATAAACTAGTTGTGCTTACCGATCTTCGGCCGTACTAGTATGGCCTAGGTAAAACTGGTTCTGCCTGAACACGGGTGTTACCGGTTACATTTGAACCGGTAACTCCATTATTTAGGAAATAGGAATAATAATTACGAATTACTGAAACAACAGATGCAAGAGAGATTTCGACCTCGGAAAGTATGCTCAACAGCGTTTTATGCAAATTGGGTTTTTGGGGTTTTGGTCTATCCTGGGACAAATTTTTTTTTTTTATCGTGAAATAACAATGTTAGTATTACGATCTAATGTAATTTTTAAAGCATGCACTCGCCTGCAATTTTTTTAAACCTGCATTTTTTACGGTTTTCAAAAAAGAAATAGATCTTGGTCTACATTACGTTTTTTGTAGTAGACCTAATGTAAATAGTCTATTCCTATTACTAATGGACATTTTTAGAGTACGACAAAAGTTAGGAAAATGTTGTGAAAGAGGTGTTGAACAAAACGGTGGACATAATAAATTAAGAATAAGTGAAAATTAAGTATCGTTTTTATAATGACATAGCTTTTAGCATATACACAAAATGTTTAATTGCGCTTTTCTTGAAAACGGTGGACTTTATCGCCATAAAATAGGTAAACTTTTTTATGTAAAATTAACGTCCGTATCTTAATTTTTAGTCGTCCCGCCCAAAGTCATAATAATTATAAAAATATCATAATATTATTTCACCAGAAAAGCTGCCGAAAGCTCCCTCTACAATATGCAAATATCCTAATACTCTTAACATGTTTGGCGTCACCAAAAGCCTAAGGGTACACTAGACAAATTTTTGTTTAACTCAAATAAATATGCATTGACTCAAAGAAATTTGTTGTTTCAATAGAAGCAAAGAAATATTTATTTGCAGATAAAAAAGCATTTATTTGAAATATTTCTTTGGTAGAAAGAACGTCGATTTGTGTCAAACAACTTATGTTTCCAGTTAAAGTTTGCAATTTGTGTATTATAAGAAATGAGATTTATTTACTTCAAATAATTATGATTGTGTTGAGTGAAAGAATTAAATTTTTTTAAATTAACAAAATTGTTGGTCGAGTTAAAATGCTTAAAATTATTAATTTGTTGAAGGAATTAATAGACGAGAATTTTTCGGAAGATTCGCCATGTGTCACCTCCTTTTTGGGATGTCGCACATCCTCGACCAGTGCTTGGTCTTACCAACCCAACATATAGTCAAGGTTAGGTTAGTAATGTGTACTCTGATTTGGAATCGCAACTTGAACCTGC
Source organism: Melinopterus prodromus (assembly GCA_964023965.1). Taxonomy (NCBI): domain Eukaryota; kingdom Metazoa; phylum Arthropoda; class Insecta; order Coleoptera; family Scarabaeidae; genus Melinopterus; species Melinopterus prodromus. The sequence continues at coordinate 15,010,812 of OZ030390.1, read as the reverse complement.
AGGCACTGTACTCTATAAGTACTATACTGTCGATCACGCGGCTTTATACTCTCGATATGTACGAAGTGCGAGGAGAGAGTTTACAGCGCCATCTAACAACACAGTTGGATGACATTAAAAATATATTTATTTGAATCAAAATATGATTTCTTTGGTGGAAGTAAACCTAAATTAAAGCCAAAACAAAAATATTACTTTAAAGGAAATAAATCTCTTCTTGTGTACAAATATATTTATTTTAATCAAAATATGATTTCTTTGGCGGAAGTAAACCTATTTTTAAAACAAAGACAAAATATTACTTTAAGCGAAATACAAATTTATATGTTAGAATCAAAATTATATTTCATTGGTGTAAAGAAACGTTTTTTTTTCAAATCAAAACTAAAATATTACTTTAAAGGGAAGTAATTTTTGTTTGTATCCATATATATTTATTCCACTTAAATAAATATTTCAAATACATAAATTAATCTCTGCAAGCAAATAAACTAGAGTATTCAATGAAGTAAATATTGTTGGCGTCAAAGAAATATGTTTTGACCCAAAAGAATAAATTCAAACCAATACATTTCTTTAAAACAAGAAATCTTTTCTATCTGTGTACCACTTTTCAGCTTAATCGGCTTAATCGAAAGAGTATGCACTGGATAATGATTATGACACACCATAATAAATTTTCGAATATAATTATTTGCAACATGGTTACTTGATTTGTTCAATACTCACCAATCGCCCAAATTCTGTGCTGGCATCCGCTAAAGGTTCGCACATGAAATTAAGGTGTGGTAATCCCTCAAACGTAATCTAAGAATAAGGTTGCAATATGTATAATTTTCCAAATGATCAACGTTAAGGATACATACCCTCTTGACGACATATGCGCTTAAGGCTATCTGCATTACATTGTAACATATCAACGTTTTCTTTAGCTCAAATGGTTTTCTATTTCTCATGAAATGTGGACCAGCTTTTATGCAGAAAAATAGATAAAGTGCCAAAATGCCGAGTACTGGATATATCGAGGACATTAGAAAATATAGGTCACTGTATGGCTCTAAAATGGTGCATGTTATTTACATTTTTAGATTTTAGGGTATTATGTTGGTTTTACCTGCCAGATGTCTGAAAGGAATCGTCATGATTTTCGAGTTGCAAAATCAACGACAAGAAGTAAACTGACTAGAAGATTTGCACACTTGTATAATATTACTATAGACTGATTTGTTATGGATATTATATGCAGAAATTGTTTTAAAGTACCATTGTTATTAACTGCACTGAATAACTTTAATTCTATTTGATTGTAATGCATTACTCCTATATACATGACATGCATTATTTTAAGTTAGTCAATTTATCATTAATTCGATTGAGGTTTGTTTGGGATTGACGTTCACTACGAAAAATCAAAACTATTTTCTTTTAATCAAGTCACGATGTTGCGCAGTGGTCAAATACTGGCATCTGAACTATAAAAGCAAATTTGCAATTCCAATATTATTTATTGTATTCAAATAACAACATTTACCATAATGAAATGAAATGAAATGAAACTTTATTCGTTCTACTATTACATAGTATTGTGGATTAATAACTAATATACATATTAGGTGTATTTCAGAGTATTCTCCTCATTGATTCTTCCTTCTGTGTTCGCCTCGAGTGGTGAGAAGTTCGTCCTCGGCCTAGTGGTATCGAGGGTTCTTGTTATTTTTACTTTATCATACGCAGTATGTAAAGTATTGTAATCGCGGCGAAAAAATTTTTTGAGATTTTAGCGGAAATATGTCCTTTTGGGCCCCCTGAACATATTTGACCAAGGTACAAAAAAATGTCTGTGTGTGTGTGTGTGTACTCAATTTTTGTGAATCCGATTCCGGAGAAACTACTAAAGGTATCGGCACGGAACTTCATATTTAGAAGTTTCATGATCAAACTTAGAGTTGAAAAGCTTTTGGTTCAAAAGGATCCAAAGGAACTGGGTGTTTATCTAAGCCTTTTTCAAGGATTTTAGAAATGAGCCGCCATTTCTGTAATTTCGTCAAAATAGTTAAATAATAAATTAATGCAGAAGAAATTTTGAATAATTTATGCCTATGACATTTTTTGGTAAAATTAATAGTTTAGCTGCAAGAGCAAATTCTATTTGATCGAGGTCGCATCTGCATTAATATGAAACTACATAGTAGCCAGGATTTTGACAAATATTTTTTGTGTTGTCACATTCGAAAACAGCTGATCTCATCAGAGGTTGGAGAACCACTATGGAACGTTGCCGCTCTAGTGCGGCAAATTATAAAATACAAATTTCAAATAAAATAAGATCACCAATTTGATTGTTTGTTGATAAGAAATATCAACCCGTCTTTATATGTAATTCTAAAAACGATAAATTGAGAAAATTATAAATAATGTATAGCGATGAGTGTAGTTTTATTTTAACATGTTGGTAGGGATGTGTCATGAACAAATATAAATCTGTCAGAATTTGAATTACCTTTTTAAGGTGCGTTTTCATTAGTGATAATGGCAGTGGTAGCAGACGCCATTATAGTATTTCCAATAGAAAATTGCTAGTGACTCATGTTTATGTACATGCAAACTAATATGTGTCATTATCACGATATGTAAGAAATACTATAATTTCGTATTCTACCACCGCCATTAGCTCCATTACCTACCAATCGGAACGCACCTTTAAACTTTACGTTTCGTCAAAGTGGTACCAACATAGCATTTACTATACAGAAATTTTTTTTTTATTTTTTTTAAATACGTAATTCCTAAAAAGCAACACAATAAACGTTGATGTCGCTCCTGTCAAAAACTAGATAGCGCGACTCGCTCACATGCGGCGGCGACACTCCGCCTTCGGTGATGCGCCGCATCACCGCTCGTCGCGCTATTCCGTACATTTGTGACATAAATGACTATTATTCTAATGACGTAGTGTAGGTAGTGTCAAATGCTGATGCTTTGCCAGTACCTGCGATTTATCTCAATAGAATAGATTCTCATGCAGCTAAACTAATAATTGTATATATTGTATGATAAAGTCATGTGCTTGGCCACATCAGATTTTTTTATGTTTACGACGATGTCAAATTGCTTTTGTTTGAATTGTTTATGTTTTAGTTTTTTGTCTTTGTCTGGTATCTTGTTGTATGAGTTGATGGATTCCGTTGTAATATTCATCCTGTTTTTGGATGTCTTCACTCGCTGGGTGCGTATTTTGTATCGTTGTCTTGTGTTAAGGTTGTGAATGTCGTGGTTGGTTGTTAGCGTCAGTTGTGTTTTAATTCGGTTGTTTTGTATTTTATGCAGTAAAATCATTTCGTTCATCTTCAAGGTGTCTCGTATCGTTAGTTCTCCTGTTAGGTGGTATAGTTGACTTATTGGCGTGAAATGGTCTATGACCTATGTTATACAATAACTTTAGCGCTTTGTTCTGTTGTATTTGTATCGTGTTTATATTTTTTGTGTGGTTGTACCCCATATCGTTGCTAGGTAATTTATGTTTGCCAAGAACATTGCGTGGTATATTGTTTTTTTGTTGTGTTTGTAATAAATATTCTGATCTTCCACATCTGTGCCAGGGCAATCGCGTTTTTGGTTCGTATGTTCTTTATGTGGGCGTCCCATTTCATGTTGTCCGTAATCGATAATCCGAGGTATTTCGTTTGTGATGTATATTTGATCTGGTTTCCGTTTAGATTGATGTTTAGAGTACTGGGTGTCCGGTTATTTATTATCATGAAGTTAGTTTTATTCTCATTTATTGTTAACTAATTGTAGGAACTCCATGCCTCTAGTTTCCTCATGTCGGAATCGATTTCTTCTTGTAGTGTCTTCATGTCTTTAGTCGCATATGCTATGCATATATCGTCAGCGAAAACAAATAGTCTCACATTTAGTTGCACGTCGCTGATGTCGTCTGTATACAGAATGTATAGTATTGGTGAGATGTTAGATCCTTGTGGAAGTCCGTATTTTGGGTATTCCACCTCACTTTCCGTTCTTTCTACTTTCACTTTCTGTGGTCTGTTTTCTATGTATGTTTTGATTAGTTCGAGGCTATTTTCTGTTATGCCACTGTTTTTAATTTTTATCAGCAATCTTTCTTTGTGCACTGTGTCAAACACCTTTCTCATGTCAATAAACAGCAAAACGACTTCGTTCTTTTTTTCTCTTTTTGTTGTGATGTGTGCAGTGAGGTCTAACACGGCCGATGTTGTCCCTGAACCTTTCTGAAATGCGTACTGGTGTTCTCCTATTAATTTGTTCTTTTGAATGTTCTTCTCTAATCGTCTTTTTATTATGGTTTCTGTTATTCTGTTTAGGGCTGATAGCTGGGCAATTGGCCGATAGTTTTCGGGTTTAGAGTTATCTCCGTTTTTGTATATTGGGTTAATGGTAGTAGCTTTTATGTATTCTGGGTATTTTCCATCTCTGAGCATAACGTTGGTCAATCTAACTACTGTTGGAGTTATATATTCGGCCACGTCTTTTAAAATGTTGTTGGTAATTTTGTCGAACCCAGGGGCCTTATTGTTTTTTAGGTTAGTGATTATATTCTGAATTTCTTCGGCGTTTGTGTCTGGAAAGCTCGCTATACTGGTAATATTTTGGGTATGATACGTTGGATGTTCCAGCTTGCTTTTGAAAGCAGGTGTCTGCGAGTTTGCTGCCTATGTTCGAGAAATATTTATTTATGCAGTCTGCTATCTCTTTTTTACTTGTTGTCGTTGTTCCGTCATATTGTGTAATTCAAGTTATTTCCGTGTTTCTGTTAGAATTCTTGTTTATGAGGTCGTTTATATTGCCCACGTTTTTCTGCTGTCGTATCTTATTGACGGGAATTTTTTAGTGTAGTGGTCTGTTTTGGCTTTCCTTATTTTGGAGGCAATAAACAGCAAAACGACTTCGTTCTTTCTTCTCTTTTTGCTGTGATGTGTGCAGTGAGGTCTAACACGGCCGATGTTGTCCCTGATCCTTTCTGAAATGCGTACTGGTGTTCTCCTATTAATTTGTTCTTTTGAATGTGCCTGTCTAATCGTCTTTTTATTATGGTTTCTGTTATTCTGTTTAGGGCTGATAGCTGGGCAATTGGCCGATAGTTTTCGGGTTTAGAGTTATCTCCATTTTTGTATATTGGGTTAATGGTAGTAGCTTTTATGTATTCTGGGTATTTTCCATCTCTGAGCATAACGTTGGTCAATCTAACTACTGTTGGAGTTATATATTCGGCCACGTCTTTTAAAATGTTGTTGGTAATTTTGTCGAACCCAGGGGCCTTATTGTTTTTTAGGTTAGTGATTATATTCTGAATTTCTTCGGCGTTTGTGTCTGGAAAGCTCGCTATACTGGTAATATTTTGGGTATGATACGTTGGATGTTCCAGCTTGCTTTTAAAAGCAGGTGTCTGCGACTTTGCTGCCTATGTTCGAGAAATATTTATTTATGCAGTCTGCTATCTCTTTTTTACTTGTTGTCGTTGTTCCGTCATCTTGTGTAATTCAAGTTATTTCCGTGTTTCTGTTAGAATTCTTGTTTATGAGGTCGTTTATATTGCCCACGTTTTTCTGCTGTCGTATCTTATTGACGGGAATTTTTTAGTGTAGTGGTCTGTTTTGGCTTTCCTTATTTTGGAGGCAATAAACAGCAAAACGACTTCGTTCTTTCTTCTCTTTTTGCTGTGATGTGTGCAGTGAGGTCTAACACGGCCGATGTTGTCCCTGATCCTTTCTGAAATGCGTACTGGTGTTCTCCTATTAATTTGTTCTTTTGAATGTGCCTGTCTAATCGTCTTTTTATTATGGTTTCTGTTATTCTGTTTAGGGCTGATAGCTGGGCAATTGGCCGATAGTTTTCGGGTTTAGAGTTATCTCCATTTTTGTATATTGGGTTAATGGTAGTAGCTTTTATGTATTCTGGGTATTTTCCATCTCTGAGCATAACGTTGGTCAATCTAACTACTGTTGGAGTTATATATTCGGCCACGTCTTTTAAAATGTTGTTGGTAATTTTGTCGAACCCAGGGGCCTTATTGTTTTTTAGGTTAGTGATTATATTCTGAATTTCTTCGGCGTTTGTGTCTGGAAAGCTCGCTATACTGGTAATATTTTGGGTATGATACGTTGGATGTTCCAGCTTGCTTTTGAAAGCAGGTGTCTGCGAGTTTGCTGCCTATGTTCGAGAAATATTTATTTATGCAGTCTGCTATCTCTTTTTTACTTGTTGTCGTTGTTCCGTCATCTTGTGTAATTCAAGTTATTTCCGTGTTTCTGTTAGAATTCTTGTTTATGAGGTCGTTTATATTGCCCACGTTTTTCTGCTGTCGTATCTTATTGACGGGAATTTTTTAGTGTAGTGGTCTGTTTTGGCTTTCCTTATTTTGGAGGCAATAAACAGCAAAACGACTTCGTTCTTTCTTCTCTTTTTGCTGTGATGTGTGCAGTGAGGTCTAACACGGCCGATGTTGTCCCTGATCCTTTCTGAAATGCGTACTGGTGTTCTCCTATTAATTTGTTCTTTTGAATGTGCCTGTCTAATCGTCTTTTTATTATGGTTTCTGTTATTCTGTTTAGGGCTGATAGCTGGGCAATTGGCCGATAGTTTTCGGGTTTAGAGTTATCTCCGTTTTTGTATATTGGGTTAATGGTAGTAGTTTTTATGTATTCTGGGTATTTTCCATCTCTGAGCATAGCGTTGGTCAATCTAACTACTGTTGGAGTTATATATTCGGCCACGTCTTTTAAAATGTTGTTGGTAATTTTGTCGAACCCAGGGGCCTTATTGTTTTTTAGGTTAGTGATTATATTCTGAATTTCCTCGGCGTTTGTGTCTGGAAAGCTCGCTATACTGGTAATTTTTTGGGTATGATACGTTGGATGTTCCAGCTTGCTTTTGAAAGCAGGTGTCTGCGAGTTTGCTGCCTATGTTCGAGAAATATTTATTTATGCAGTCTGCTATCTCTTTTTTACTTGTTGTCGTTGTTCCGTCTTCTTGTGTAATTCGAGTTATTTCCGTGTTTCTGTTAGAATTCTTGTTTATGAGGTCGTTTATAGTTGCCCACGTTTTTCTGCTGTCGTTTCTTATTGACTGGAATTTTTTAGTGTAGTGGTCTGTTTTGGGTTTCCTTATTTTGGAAGCAGTTTCTTTTTTCATAGAGATATATCTTTCTTTCAGGACTACGTTGGTTAGATTTTTTCGGTAGTTATTATGTAGTTTGTTTCGTTTCTTTATATGTGTAATTATTTCTTCAGTTATCCAGGTACTTTCATTGCGTCTTTTAATATTTATTTCAGTCTGACAATAGAAATTGAAATGAAATAATAAAGTAAAGTTATAGAACGTAATAGCATGAATAATTTATCTAATGCGCAAAATATCTTCTTGCAGAGGTGTATACCGGAATTCGAGAACGCAGCTTTCAATTTAGTTATAGAAGCGTCCAATACGTGCGGCGATAGCGGTCCGAGCGAATACTGCCTTCAGACGGGCACACATTCGAGGAAAACATGCGACGTCTGTATCGACGACCAGCATCATGCTAGATACCTGACAGATACGCACATACCAGGCGAGAACCAAACATGGTGGCAGTCGGAAACAATGCTCGAAGGCGTTCAATATCCCAACCAAGTGAATTTGACGTTACACCTTGGTAAGTAACTAACTGTAAACCAAAGAAATGTTGGTGCCAATTTTTTGTAGTCATTTGAATATTTATTAGAACAACAACAACAACATTCAACAATTAATAATATAGTCAGTCTATTTACATACACTATGAGAGACTAATGCTAGTTTAAACAATAAACTGAGGTTAGATCCACAGTGGTTTAAACTGGCATTGAAAACCCCATTAAATACGAATTGTTCATCCACTGCCTCTGAGTAATAACTTTTTACTACTTATTAGTTTTTATTTTTCTTTTTAAATTGTGGAAGACTTCATAATCAAAAGCAGTCAAATAAGAAAAATGTATCAGGAAGAATAATTGAATGAATATTTTCCTCAGAACAGTTTAGCAGTTGTATTCATCATAGCAATACAAAAATACACACTCTGGTCCGTCTAAAAATTAGAAAAAAATATTGTAATTTTGAAACTTGAAAATTGTAGTTGTAAGAATCAAATACATACTACCTTCTTAAGGTAAGTCTTCCAGTATACAATAGGGTTGCCAGACGTCCTGAATAGCTCAGGAGTTCCCAGATTCAGGTATAAATTCGTGCAACTTGCAAAAGACATGCTGGCACGTGTAAAATAATGTATAATATACAGTGTGTCCAGGAAAGTCCGCGACATATGGAAAATATTTTTATTATTCATTTCTCAGAAAATTTAATTCTTTATAAAAGTTGGCGGGTTATATGAAACCAACACGGCAATAGTCAAATATGTAAATTTTGGTACCATATACCAAGCGATTCAGAATATATAAATTTGTGATAAGAGTAAAGTGCCTTTATTTTCATTATTATCGATAAACATTATTTAGAAATGTTGTTTAGAAGTAAAAATTATATTGAAATAAGAAGTCATAGCCACCAATCTTAAAGTGCAATCTTAAGTGCCAGTGATACTGAAATGTTCGTTTTAATCTATTTTTTGAAAGTTGTATACATTATTTATATTCTTGATTATTTTGGTATGATAACTAATGTTTATTTAGAACTAGCGCAAAATTACTCATTTTCTTGATGCAAAGTTGATATTTTACCCTATAGATAACAATAGATCGTGCAATAACTAATACATGAGCGTGACTTACGTTTAATTCAATTAACATTAATGACTGGATATGTTTATAATAGTAGTTATCCATCTACAGAAAAGCGATTATCTCGATGTTGCTGATATTTTCAATGCAAAACACCCGGACTGCCAAATTGCCCATTCCACCATTTCTAGGATAATCACAGAATTCTAGCAGAGTAAGTCTGTTGAAAATCTATTTAAGGAACACCACAAAAAATAAATTTCCGAAAATAAGAAAGCAAGTTTACCAGTGTTGCAAGCGGTAATCGAGCATAGAACGACTTCAGTTCGACAAATTGCTTCTCACACCCAATTCAGCATATCAACAGCATATAACATAGTAAGACTGACCCTCAAAAAAACATATTTTTTTTTATTAATTAACAGCACCATACAGGTACTTGTGTATAACACCTAGTCTGATGACTATCTAGCTATATTAATCTAACCTAAATTGCTACGTATAAAAAGTGTTCGATATTAAGTGTTCCCCATTGGTGTAACTTAAATTTAATTTGGATGCTGACGCTTTAAACTTCACACACTGCACGTTGCTCTGCTTTGTTCACCTATCAGCTATCACTCACATAACACTTTGCTCTGCTTTTTTAACATCACTTCACCAACTCAAAAGGTTTGGTTCTTTTGAGTCTTCGCACACTGTCACAATTGTCAAGAAGCTGGATTGCCTCGACATTCGTGTGGTGGAGAAGTCTGTTGTGATGATTCTCTGCAAACTTTCCAATTTCGTTCGTTACTTATTCCATCTCAAGATCCCTGTGGAGATTTCTGTTTCTTATATACCACGGTGCACCCACGATGTTTCTTAGCACCTTATTTTGGAATCGTTGAATGATGGTGATATTGCTTGGCTTAGTGCAGCCCCACAGTTGGATACCATAGGACCACACAGGTTTAAGTATCTGCTTGTAAAGTAGGAGTTTATTATATGTCGACAAAGACACTTCCTAACAATAAGCCAGTACATTTTTTTGTATCTTATGCCCAATTCTTCTCGTTTCTTTTTAACATGTGTTTTCCAGCGGAGCTTGGTGTCTAGCGTCATACCGAGCTATTTTGCCGTGTTCGAGTAGGGTACGGTGGTGAAATTTATTGTAACTGGAACGTATCGTATTCGCTTGTTGGTAAAGTTTATGTGAACGGATTTGGTTTCGTTCAATGTAATTAGCCATCGTTGCATCCAATCACTAATATCGTTGACAGCATTCCGCAGTTTTAGTGTTGCTCCTTCAACATTTGTATCTACTGCCATTATAGCAGTGTCATCAGCAAACGTGGCAACGGTAACACCATCTGTTTGCGGAAGATCATGTGTATAAGAAGGTAAAGAATTGGGCCAAGTACACTACCTTGTGGTACTCCAGCTTTAATACATTTGAGGGTTGAGTACTCATTATCTTGCTTTATGCGGAAGTATCTGTCAGAACGATATGATCCTAATAGTTTGCTATACTCGAAGGGTAGTAGCCGATCCAGCTTATAGAGTAGACCTTCGTGCCAAACTTTGTCGAAAGCTTTGGCACATCCAGGAATATGGAGGAGCATACTTTTTTTCTTCTAACGTTCTTTCTATGATCATTGTTATTCTGTGCACCTGATCAATTGTGGAATGTTTGTTTCTGAATCCAAACTGATGAGTGGGTATGATGTTTCTTTCATCTAAGATTGGCTTCAGTCGTTTTGCAAGTAGCTTTTCAAACAGTTTTGACAATGTGGACAGTACAGAATATGGCCTGTAGGAGGATGCTTCATTTGGTAGTTTTCCTATCTTGTGAATCATCACTACCTCCGCAGTTTTCCAAACAGATGGCACATATTTAAGCCTAAATGCTGCGTTGCAGAGGTTAGTTATCTTAACTACGGCTTTTTTAGGCAATTCTTTTAAAATCGCACCTGTTATCAGATCAAAACCATTTATTTCAAAAAAACATATGAAATTTATTACACTAAAGGAAGGACACTATGGTATCAGTACCTTACCTATGACATCAGACCTGATGCTATAGGTATGACTTCGACATCTGGCTTGAGGGGGAATTGGAAGAGGACCGATTTTTTTGTTACTGTTCTGTGGATAGGCGAGGCAACATTTATGTCAAACACCACTATTTCAGTTCCTGAAGAGCGTGTTATAACCTTTTTTAAACACCGTCAAGAACTTTTTAAATCAGAAATTTAGGTTAGAAATTATAAAAGTTTAGTTCTAAACATCTTCAAGTTCAGTTTATCGATAATAACGATAAACATTACAGATGCCATAGTCTCTTGCCTTTAGTTTAGTAGTTATTTTGATTTATATGGGTAATATTTGTACAGTTTTTGTGCTGTTGATTTACTGCATTGGATGTGAGAAGCAATTTGTCGAAGTCGTTCTATGCTCGATTACCGTTTGCAACACTGGTAAACTTGCTTCCTTATTCTCGGCAACATATTTTTAGTGGTGTTTCTTAAAGAGATTTTCAACAGATCCAGTTTGCTTGAATTTTCTGATTATCCTAGAAATAGTTGAATGGGTAATTTGGTTGTTCGGATATCTTTCATTGAAAATATCAGTTGCTGTAGATGGATAACTAATATTATAAACATACCCAAAGTCATTAAAATTAATTGAATTAAAGGTAAATCACGCTGGAGTATTAATTATTGTTTGACCTATTATTATCTACAGGGTGAAATATCAACTTTGCATCAAGAAATATGTCAATCCATATCCGTCTTTCCTAAACAGACTGTATAAAGTATATTTTATTTTGGATCCTACCTAAATTTACACATTGGCTTCCCTCTACTCACATAAAACTTATAGCTCAAAGTCAAAAAGATTTCAGGGAAATATACTTGATGGTGAAATGCCCCTCTAGGCTCTAGGCTTCTAGGCAAAATATATTAGTAATATTCAAGTGGCACTCAAACGAAGTAAATCTTCGACATCCTTAACGAAGCTCATTTAAACCATCTTTAGCATTCTTTAGCAGGAATACTGATGCGCTTTCCCAAAATCATTTATCATCAGTAATTCAATGACAACGATTGTTGTCGTATTCCAAATACATCACGTTGAGTTGAAGCGCGACCATTGTACTCAACCAACATACTGTATACATATAACCATTCCAGGAATGGGCCGAAAACATGCTCCATACGAACCAAATCAGGAAACGTCAAAATCCCTGATATATCTCCGGCATAACGTGTTCGTGCACCGCATATTTGTCGGACAATACAGCAGCACCGCTCTTCTCTCTATTCGGTCCCGTACGCGGCCGAGAACTGGTCGAACTGGCCGGCCGCGGCCGGCGCTTCATGTAAAAATTCGCGAACTGGAATTCGGAACGATCGCGATCCGAATCGGCGGTGCTCCTTTGGGTGCACGTTTTCGGCACGCGACGTATGCGACCGACCATCCATCGGTATCTCCATTTTGTCGGTCACTTTTTCGACCACGTGGACCGGTTCGCGGACGTAATCTGTTCCCACGACATTTCCTCGCTTGACCCGAACAGGCCGAGCACAGTTGTTTATCACGTTATTGTTGTTCGCGTTTAGCTCTCTGGCATTGTTGGCTACGAGCGTGGAATCATCGATCATTTCGTTCTGAGAGATGTACCTGGTGAACGAAGAGATACAATAAGTAGAAAGCATGTTTTTTTTCTGTCTAATCAATTCTAGTTATTTCCGTCCACCGATATTGTTAAACTGCTGTAGAATCTACCCGTGGGAAGTTAGCAATAAGTTTGTTTTTCAACCGATTGTAATAATATTTTTTGTTTGAAACTAAAAGATTAACCATCAATTTAAATCTGAATTCTTGAAAGGGAGCAGGAACACTTCACTCACTGCGCTCTGCTTTTTCACATTTAACTGAATCACTAGTTCGAAGGGTTGTTCTTTTTAGTCTTCTCACTAGATTCTGGTTGTCCAGTAGCTGCAGGGCCTCTACGTTGACGTGATGGCTTAGGCGAGATTCATGCTTAGTGGCGAATCTTTTTATCTCTTGGATGACTGCACTATGGTCTAGAAGCCCGAACTGTTGGCCAAAATTCAAATTTTCAAGTTTTGAATTCAGTTAAATTCTGTACCCTATATGAAAGTAAACATGTTAATTCATTAAGCACGCGTTGAATTGATGCTTAAGTACAGCGCATTCAGTCCTACTAATTAACCAAAATGGCGCATAGTCCGCTTCTACCACTATTCATTATTTTAAACGCGCTCAGCAAAAATCGAATACTGAGTATATTGTATGTTTATTTAAGCTCTAAATAATGGAAACTGATATCTTGGACAATCCTACTTAAGGTAGATATTTCATATTACGTAAATATGAACGACGAAAATTTTAAATCACCACAATTATAGAAGACACAGAAGAGCGAATTAACCCAAAATTTCGTTAGACATTCAAAAAAATGTTTGCACTTGTTTGCACTTATTTTAGGATATATTTATGATTCCACTCTTTATCTACAAATCCCAATTATATTTTGCTGCATCTAGCTGCGCATTCTCCGTAATTTATTTTTCTTCGGTAGCTTAACGTTTTGCGAGAAATCAGTATACTTGCGTTAAACGCAATACTTGCGCTAAGTTTCAAATAAGTAGTTAAAGTAGTTAAAGTTAAAGATAAATACTCTTTATAATCTTCTGTCTATACCACTTTGGTCTAAAAGTAACAAATTATTGACAAATTATACTTATTAAACTTGTTAATTCAATTAAACTAAGAAAATTTTAAAAGTTGTTTCAAAACTGCAAATTTATTTATGACTATATATCCATGGTACCGGAAGCCTGCTACTGTCCATAAGGTACTAGTTCACGGAAAACACATAGTAACAAATTATTTACTGCTAGTTTGCTATTTTGGAGAGGATGGCTCTGAAGCCAGAAATAAATTTTATGAACAGGATCGAGAATTTCATTCTAGAAAAACTAACAGAAAAAAATAACTTAGAAGATATATTTAATATAGCCATAGACACTTCGGACCCAATAATATCTAGCATTAGTTTAAAAACCCGCATAAACCGCCAACAAAAAATAAAGATTCTGCTTCCGAACGAAGTTATTTCGTTAATACGACCATTTACATCAGAAACTGAGCCTTCTTGTTCCATGAATACACAGAAGCGATACTGCGAGAATGAAGACTCAGACAATGAAGAAGAAGAAGAAGAAGAAGAAGAAGAGTACACCAACGAGTTTGTTGATCTATCATCACTTGATAGTTTAGAATAAGAGGCGGAATAGATTGTAATAACACACTTTGTTAATTATTTAGTTGTTAATTTGTATTTGATATCTGTTAATATGTACATAAAAATATATTATAGGTAAAACTTACTTAACTAACACGTAGCTTTCTTGCAAATTTTATGTTCATGCTAGAATTAAAAGCAGAATATCCCATGCAGGCAATGTTTCAGGTAAACAAAATAGTTTTTGAAATAAAATTTGCAGTAGATACAGATTTATAATTATGACTACGCGTCCTCGGGCCCGTTTTCAATAAATTAAATAATTCTTTAAAGTAATCGTCCGCCATATGCAATCCGCAATTTTGATTTTTTGCTGTTTTGAAATTTAGAGTTCAGGTTCATAGCTACCATAAAAATCCTCTAAAGGCAAGTTTCAAAGCAATTAAAGCATATTTTAAAGTGGTTATCCGCCATATTGAAAGCACCATTTTGTTTTCATTAGAGTTCAGATTCGTAGTCAGCGACCTCAAAAACTCCCAAATTACACGTAGTAAATCAAAACATATTAAATGTACTCGTTAGCCATATTAGACTGGCCATTTTGTTTTAAAAAATATGAGTTCAGATTCATAATCAGCGACCTCAAAAATCGAGAAAACGCCATGTATTAACTAAATCAAAACATCTTTTAATGTAGTCGGCCGCCATATTGGATACGCCATTTTGTTTTCGGAAATTGCGAGTTCTGATTGATAATCATCTACCTCAAAAACCCCAAACAGTCACGTTTCAATTAAATCAAAGCATATTTTAATGTAGTCGTCCGCCATATTGGATCCGCCATTTTGACTTTAGCAATTTAGAGATTAGATTCGTGATCAGCGACCTTAAAATCCCTTATATACCAAGTTTAAGAATTTTTGCCATCTTTCGAGTTCAGGCCACTGTGGACTGGTGGGACACCAAGATCACGATCCAGGTCACTATTCCGTATGTACCAAGGAGCGTTAACCATATTCCTTAGTACCTTATTTTGGAAAGTCTGGATTACTTGTATATTGGAGTTTTTCGCGCAACCCCAAGGCTGGATGCCGTATAACCAAATCGGTTGTAATAAATGATACATCATTTTAAATTTCTTATCTTCCTGATACCCCTAGAGTTTTGCCAGGTCGATCAAATCATAATTAGTGCCCTAAAAGTAAGAAAGTTGACTTTTTCGACAATTTTGTTAAGTTTTCGGCATCATATCTCGGCTATGACTTAGCCGATCATAATGAGCAACACATTAATCGAAATCACAAGTCTTCATGTACTCCCCATATACGTTTTGCTCGATCGAAATTATAACAATTACCGCCTGAAAACAAAAAATAACAAAGTACTAGCGTGCTTTGAACACCGATCAACAAAGCGTAAAAAATAAGCACTTCCTATCATCCGATTTTAACAAATTATGCACCAATCGATAGCTTAGGATGGCAGCAACGTATGCTAGTTTTGCCCGGCCGAGGTTTAAACAATTAGCGGGCAAGAATAATTAACAAATTTTGATATTGTACCTAATCGTGAAAATGACGGAAATTGAGATATGGGTGTTTTTAGACATTCCCGGCAACGCCGTAGGCAACGAATCTAAAATGTCATTTCATTCATTCGGTTCGCTGATAAAATTATATCTTGGGTTGACACTTGACACGAAAACGTAAAAAACGTTTTTATTCAGGATGTTAAGAACATCCATGTTACTATGTGGGAAGTTTAGTGTAAACGCGTTTTACAGTTTATTATGATTATTTTTTTCATTTTGCTTGTTTTTAATATTTTAGTTATACGAGTAAACGGTGGATAAAGTCAAGGTACTGGCGAATTGTTCATAAAATGGTTTAAAATATCCGCGACCAGACAAGCAATAAAACAATTTACATATTGTGTATAGGAAAGAAAATATGACACTTATTTCCAGTTTGCAAGACACCTCTGCACACGTGGAATTGCTTACGTTATTACATTCGGTACAGCTCAGGTCAACATTCAGAGATTCAGCACAAAATAAGCATTTGTCGTCTAAGTTTTCGGAGTTTGTTAGCAGTATATCAGCTATTCTTTTTGTAAATAGCATTGGGTTTAGTTCTTCCATATTAAAATTATTTATTAAACACATTTGTAACGTATGAGTTAAACTTTTCAATGTATAATTTACAAATGGATGAAGTTTAGAAAGGTTTTTCTTGTAAGGTTCATATTTTTGTAAATACAAATCTGCAGTGGATGTCTAAATATCTACATCTGTCAGGAACACAAATAAAATAGTTTGTGATCGGTATACCAGTTATGGTCGTTTCTCGATGTCTACAGAGCACAAATTTTGTTAATTATTCTTGCCCGCTTTTAGGGTACTAATCATGATTTGATCGACCCAGCAAAACACATCGGGTACGTCAGGACGTCATCAAAATTTCTTCCATTTTGCTTGTTTTGTATGTTAGGAATGTTCTGCTTTTTAAGCAGTAGTCTGCTGCAAATTTTCTGATCGTGTTTTTGGCTACGGGAAAAAAATATTACAATTTTTATTATAAGTAAGATTCAAAAGTTTATCAAACGAGTATTGACATTCTCATATTGTTCTTCAATCTTCCTGCTTGATCATCTTTCTTCAAATCATGGGTTAATCCTGGTAATCCTGAAATAAAACATAGATCCCGTTTAAAATTACTTTTTGTTTGATAATCGTGCTTCTTAATAAGTCATTTATGAACTACGATTATCAACAAAAGAAAAATGTCTTTTAAACTTATTAATTTTCAACGTCTAACTTACGCACAATTTCAGACAGCGATGAAACATACAGAAAAAAGACATTTTAATCCTCAATTTAACACTACTTTCCCTACAAACGAAATTGAAAACTGCTACCGTAAATTACTTCTTCGCGAGATTTATTATTTAGTAATTGAATTCGTAAGTCCAGGGTCAGGTCCAATTGGCCAGTTAACAGAAAAAAAATGGGCTATCGGGGACTCGACATCAAACAGTTTTCGTTCAATTCGGGACCACCCACGGCGATTACGGAGCGTGGTGTTAAATTGGTCGTGATTTATGCTTCCTATACCGAACGCTACTCGAATTAATGGCGGTAGTATCGGTATACCGTGCGTCCAATAATCCGGAGCCGTGTACAAGGATCCAAAATTTTCCATCCTTGATTTATTTCATTTGGCATTTTATTTGTATTATTGTTCTTAAGTAATAAATTTTGTTTAGGTTATGTTTTACAAATTTGGGTTTGTTTTTATTTTTTGCAATTGTCTGACTGCAAAATTTAAACACTTGACTGCATGTATTTTCTTTTAACAAACACAAAGAAACTCACTAATGAAACTGTCAATCTTTTAAATTTTTTCAATAGTCTTTAAGCAAGGGCTGTTTCAACTGTTGACGTTGAGTCAAAAGCATTTCCTACTTTTAAGGAAGACAAAATGAACTAATTTATTAGAAACCATCTGGAAGAAGTTTTATAATCTTTTACTGATTATATTACTTTATTGGCAAATATTATAAAAAAGTTATCAAAATTTAAACATTCCTTTGACATTCTGAAAAAAATATACAAAATAATGTTTTAATAATTTGGACAAAACATTTAGCCAAATAGGGACACGTGATGATTTGTTGTCAAGTGATCTGTTACAAGTAATCTTTGTACGTTTGTCATTGCCCATAAATGTCATCTTGAATGTTGACGTAAGCAATGAAAATGCCGCTTAAATGAATTTCAAAAGGCAATAATTCAAACTGTATGACTCTATAATAGAAACAGCATTCGTGAAATTGCTACTGAATTAAGTGTAGGCAAGAATACAGCGAAGAATAAAATTGTTGAAACCGAAACAAGCTTGTAGGTTGACAGATACTGTCAAAGTTTAGACTTCATAGGTTAACAAATCCGGTCATAGCATAGCAGGCTGTTCCAACACTAGCGTTGCGACATATACCTCTATCTCACCCAACGTAGTGCCACTGGGCACACTACGCATGCGTCAAGTTCATGGGCTCCATTGGCTGGATTGGATCCATAGACTGCCACAGTGCTGCCACCAGCTGCCACATGTATAAGGTTATCTATGGGCTGTCAGTAGTTTGGCGTTAGTGATGTCGAATATTACCGGCTAACGTCCGCGGTAATACCAGCCGCGCACTTTAAGCTACAATAGCGCCATCTGTTGACGGTCTTAATAACTACTGGCCCCGCATGCGCAGTTTGATCCCAGGCACCACATCGATAGACAAAATATATATTTGCGTCTCACACACACGCTCCGTATAATCCCTAATACGTATATGGGTCATAGTAAATTTTACACAACTAGAATTGTTGAGAATATAAGTGTCTAATTTCACTATGCTGTCCCCGTTTTTTCCCTCACTATATTACATACCTACATAGTAGTTTAATATTTTTTTAATTATATTTTTAGTACTGCAGCTACTATTTTTCTAGAATGTTTCCTGAAAATTTTACCTTAATATTGAAAGGATTTAAAGGCCAAATTATTCTTAGAATAGTCCGGGGAATAACCCGCTATGGTTATTCAACACCCCATATAAGATGGACTACAATATGGACGAGATTTGCAGATATTTAAATTCATATCTAAGCCAAAGTCTTTCGAAATTTTTGATGTTAACATTTATCTGGACAAATCTATGTTGTTTATTTACAAATCATTTATCTCAAAATTAAAAGTACCGAATCAGAAATTTTGACATTTCTGTATAGAACACGCTGTATATTATACCACTCACTGGTGGCAGTAGGGTTGTACGTGTGGAGTTCATGCCATTTGGCACCCGTTTCGGTAGATATAAATCATGCACCCCCTCGAATATTGAAACCCGAAAATGCCAGCGGGTAGTCGATGTATGCGAGAGTTTATCAGACAACTTGATGGATCGCAGGGTGGAGGATAAATCGTTCGTGATTATGCGCCGCTGTTTGTGGTCCCTTTTTTTCGGCGCCATATGTAAATTTAAGTACCCACTTCTGCTGCTGTGTTCATCGAGTTGATGTTAAATACCCATACTTTAGTGTTGTTGTATGTCGATCTCCATGATGTACTTATTGCACGTTGAATTCTTGATGGTAATTATGATAAATAGAAGTGGAAAAACCATACCGAAAAAAAAGTTAATTTAGTTAAAGGTTTAGTAAATGTCCAATTCCTTTGATATCACTGTTATTTTGTAGTACCAATTATTGTTTTTCATTTCAGGAAAGGCATTCGATATTACATACGTGAGATTGTGGTTTTTCTCACCCAGACCTGAGAGTTTTGCCATCTACAAGCGGACAACTGAAGAAGACAAGTGGATACCATACCAGTTTTTCAGGTAAGATTACGAAATTTGATCAGATTTTACTAAGGACTCGAGGAGACTTAAAGCAACTGTGCAATTGTGGTAACCAAAGATGCACTTGATTATTTTGTCAATTCGTTCAACAGTAAGCGGCAACTTAAACCAAAACTATTTGTTACTTTAAAAACTCCTCGGACACGCCCGACTATCATGATCAACGTTTCCAAAACAATGTGGTCAGAAAGCGCTTTTTTGCAAAATTTATTCTAGCTGAACGCAATGTCCTGGGAACCTCAAAAGTATTTTACAGCAAATTTGAATTTCTTTTCAATTTAACCAGAAAACCTGAAGGTTTGTTTACGTGCTTTTGAAGCACTGGCAGCATTTTTTAAAGAATGGTCCCACCTAACGCTTTCTTTAAAGTCCGCATTCGAATCAGTGCAAATAAATCTATTGGAGTCTCTATTCGGAAACCTACGTTATCAATATTTAATTAGGTTTCAACTGTCTTTCTCAAAAGTAATTTTATGTAATGCCATAAAATTGTATGCTACCAATAAAAGATCTATGAACCATCTGTTTGCCGATGAAAACCAACCAACATATGATGTTTTTTCATTTATTTGTATATGTCAAGGGGCTTAGCATTAGTAGACGGTGATTGTTTTTGCTACAAACAGATCGTTACGTACCTATTCCATAAAAACAAAAATTAAATTGAAAAATCGGTATAAGAAACACAAACAAACAAACAAACAAACAAACAAACAAACAAACAAACAAACAAACAAACAAACAAACAAACAAACAAACAAACAAACAAACAAACAAACAAACAAACAAACAAACAAACAAACAAACAAACAAACAAACAAACAAACAAACAAACAAACAAACAAACAAACAAACAAACAAACAAACAGACAAACAAACAAACAAACAAACAAACAGATAGACAGACAGACAGACAGACAGACAGACAGACAGACAGACAGACAGACAGACAGACAGACAGACAAACAAACAAACAAACAAACAAACAAACAAACAAACAAATAAATAAATAAACAAACAAACAAACAAACAAACACACAAACAAAGAAAATCCGCACAAATAATAATCAGTTCGGGTACCCATTTTTCATAGAATCTGAATGGGAGTTTGGACAATTGGAATTGACTCAAGTATTTAAGAAAATCAAAATCCAAAAACGCGTGTATGCCTGATTCATCTTTTATTTTCAATTTTGATGTATCCTTGACATCAATTTGTCAACGAAGATTATTATCATTATTATAAACGCGTTGCCTACCGCGTACGAGTTAACTATTCCAATTTCGATACATAACCCGGTTTGTCTGGAGTCATTCTGCAAGAAAATTTAAATTGTTTTAATGCCAGCTATACACGTGACGATAAATCGAAACAGTTTAACTGTAGAGACCGAATTGCGCAGATTTTTGTTCTTCCTTTGCATCCAGTTTCGAACTTCAGCTCAGATTGTACGAAAAACAGCATACCATAACCAGTTTCAGTTGTTTAAGGTTGTTCATTTTTGGCCAGCTTTGAGGGTTGATTTTTTGACAAACTATCTAGACTCAAAAGTTAATTGACTATTTAATAATTAACTAATTAACTAAATTTATTGCAGTAACAGAATATAAAAGTTTCGTATTTTATTGAGTAAATTAAACTTATTGGGCGACCTCAAATTTCGAAGGAATTAAGAATTGATATAAGGGAACATCCTAATATACATACACTCGTACCATAAAGGTGTAAAGAAGAGAACCTAAGACTGGCTAAAATTGGTACCAAAACAACAGAGGTTCTGAATAATTCCTCAAGACTTTCATTAATTCATTCCTATGATCGCTCACATAACCTTTGCTGCTTGTAAACTAGGTAACATCTGTTTTCACCATTATTTTTAAACACTCTGTATATTTATTCATCTACTATTTTTGTACATTTCTAGTGGTACCTGCCGTGATACTTATGGCTTACCGGACTACGTCACACACGTTACAGGACGAGGAGAGGATACGAGAGCCTTTTGTATTTCAGAATATTCCGACATTTCACCCTTACAAAACGGAAACGTCCTCTTCGGTACGCTGGAAAAACGTCCCTCAGCATATAACTTCGACACCAGTCCAGAATTACAAGTAAGTCGCATTACACAGATCACATGATACAAGATCGTTTCTAAATCGAAAAAAGCGGTCCATTTACGATCTATTCTATACGGGAATGTGTAAATTAAATAAACCGTTTACGAATGAGTAAAGTTAGATCTTGAAATCGAAACGTGAGCAGAATTAGTATGAGTTGTTTGAAATTGGTTCGAAAACTGTACGATAGCGCCACATAGTGTCAAGCTGCTCAACTTACGTTGTGGGATCTGACTTACCGACTGTGGTAGTTCTGCTACACGATCGTAGATGGCGCATTATAGCGGTTTCTTTCAATTATTTTAAACTCTATTCTGTTGGTAATACAGACATCCGATTTCATGGCAGAGAAATTAAATTTAAATTTACTAGTTTCATGGTGTTAATTGGTTATTTTAAATCAAAACGTACCCAAACTTCTTTTTAATTGGCTAAGCTTCAAAGTACAATACCAGTTGGATAGAAAACGGGGAAAACCCGGTAGAAAACACGCAGGAATATTAGTCAATAGAAAATTATGAAGGATATTTAGTTTGATGTACTTTTAATCGACTTTTAAATAATTAATAGGTCGTTCGTCCACCGACAAAACCAATCGTACGTGATTAGTCGCCAACTGCCAGCAAGCGTTGCAATCTACCCGATGATTGGCTGATTGGTCGGTGGATGGTGGCGACTGATCGCTTACGACTGGTTTTGCCGTTCTCCAAGAAAATAAGGGACCTCTAAGAAGTCGTGCAAATTTCAGTTGAGATGAGTTTTTCTCTTCAATTATTAATAATGGTATACAGTGGTGTAGCTACATATTCAGCGCCCTGGAGCAAGGAAAATCTCCGCGCCCCCTTGTTTTCGGAAGAGGTCTGGCAATTATGAACATTTAATTTTATGTATACCACTTTTAATTGCAATTTTTCAATTCCAGATTGAACCAAAAGCTGAGTTTATATATGCTAAATCCTTGCGAAACTCAGTTTAGGGTTTTATGATAATAAAAAACAATTAGTCAACAGCTGCGTGTTTTCGATTTTTTAACAAATTTTTTAACAAATTAAAATAACCAAGTGTTTTATATAAATTGGAATGTGTCCATAATGCAAAGTAACGAAGTATAGGAGAATAAAAGGCCTCTTTTCTTTGCGAAGTAAATTTTAATTTACTATACTAGTTTCGACATATCTGTCATCTTCAGTAGCATAATAGTCAAAAAGTAAACACAAGCGTCAGGATGTATACATGGAATTTTTATATAAATACCGGTATCATATTTTTTGGAATTTTTCTAAAACTATCTTTTACTAGCGTAGATTTACAAACATTTACACTAATTTTAGTTTCCGTAAAAACCACGGTGGGTATTCATAAGCTATTTCTTAACCTTCTAAAGGACTGTCTCGCAAATGGTCAAGTTTTTATTGCACGCTATTATTCTTCTTATTATTAAATATGATGCCCAATCATGTTTTCAAATACTTGGGACGCGGAATGGAACACCCAGCATACAAATAACGTTATACGTGCTTTTGATATTTTCAGACGCATAACTTGAAAACGTCAACTCGTACTTAAAGGATGTATACACATTTTATCTAGAGATCTAGAAGTTTCCTAAAAAATCCATTGTTGTCAGACCAATAAAAAAATCCAACTCGGTCATCTATGACCGTGAATAACTCGCAATTCAGAACTCATATCAATGGGAAGTTTTTACACGTTAGAAAATGCCAAATCAAAGGCATATTTAAAAATCCATCTTGGTCTGAATTTTTCCGAAGTGAATTATTTGTTTAATTTCACTGGGCTAAGACGCGATAGTATACTATTCTCGTTTTTTAAGTGTTAATAATATTTAGGGACATTTTTTCAAGTTAATCAAAGAGAACTTTTTTTAAATTTTCGTCGAAATTATTTTGAAGGAAGCGTTTTAGGCAATTGAAACTAAAGTTTTGGGATCGGCAATTTCTTTCTTTTAACATAAGTAACATTATGTGTTTCATAATCATTCGTTTCGATTTTTTTTGCTGGAAGTGGTTAGCCTGTCCCCGCACTAACACCAATCCGTAGTCACCAGTTTTACGCGGTGTTTAAAGCTCCTGACGTCTGCTGTTTACACCGGGCAGCAGTAATATGGGCAAATAAGTACATTTCTGACAATTACGCTTTATTATCGCAATTATAATGTTTGTGTTAAAATTGTACTTAAATAAAAAACTACTTTTATCATGAGTTGGGCTTTTATATTTGAAAAAGCCAAAGATGTAGAAGTTAAATTAATTTTTATCTTTCCTAAAAATTATTTTTCATCCAGACTAACTCGTCATTCAACTACGAAGTTACGGTGAAACTTTCAGAAAACTTTGAACTATAAATAACGTTTTTATTTAAAAGCGCGTTTTAGGAGAGGTAGAACTGGGTCTTAACGAGAAAATAATGAAAACTACTTACATACCTATAAGTTTATGAATAAAAACACTTATTCATTCTTATTCATTCATTCTTATTTCTATAAACAGTATAGTAAACATTCACAGTGAAATCGCCTTGTTTAATGGAAGTTTGGAAATCATTTGGAAGAAAATTTGTAGATGTAAAGGGTCGTTCAAGCCAAGGACGTCCACATAACCAGCTCTGTCTAAAGAAATTCCCAAACCCATTACTGAATCTATACTATTTTTCTGATGACGTATCCTCACAAGAAGTATTCTCAGTACGAATATTGTACTGAATCAGTACTACTGATTAACAGTCATTAGGCAATCACAGACCATCTTTGCGGTGATTCAAACTGCTGCTTAAAACTGGCAATCTTTCAACATGTTTCCTCACTTGTTATTACTGTTCTTGTTTTATATCCCTAAATAATAGGTATAGCTTATGACGTAAACAAAAAAAAGTAAATGCACAGGAAAAATTGGTTTCAACTGAATACAAAGATTCAGGTTCGATAAAAACTAACTTTAAAATTATGACAAATTTATGACAAACAGTGTATTTAAGATGTAATGACAACTATATGGACATAACCTTTACATATATTCTTATGGATTATGCGAAAGGATAATTAAAGCAAATAAAAAATTTGAAAAATGAAGGAAAAAAATTAACGACATCGGCCTGGATTCGAACCAGGATCTCCGCTCGGTCCGGTACCTGCTCTAGGCAGTGGCAGAAGATAGGAATGTTGTTAGGGTTGTCGAGCCCTTATACAGGAAGTCTCACGGAAGATAATATACTCGGAAACTGTAAGAGCAATGAGGTCGGTTAAATGGGAGAAAAGTTAAATGGACCATTTTCAGAACAGCACTTTAAAAAAATTTGCATAGATTACTACATATTACAAAAAAAGTTAAAACTGTCAATTCTTCTTTCTTGAATAACTTTGCCGTTAGAATAAATAAGCCACTTTTCATGTCGGAGAATATGTTTGTCCACTAGGGCGCTAGCTTTGGCTGCGGGGTACATTTACAACCATGTATAATAACATGGTTATGAATTTATCAGATAAATGCCATTAGGTGGGTCACCAGATCACCCGACTTTACCCCTTGGGTTTTTTTAATGCCGCTAACGTGTATCTAAGTTATGATACAGTGTAGGACCGCTACCCCTTGAAGCTCCGTTATCAATGTTCATTAATACTAATAAAAGCCCAAGTTGATGATAAGTGATGATACTGATCGAAGATGACATTTACGCTGCACACATAGACAGGTCGATTCTGCACTATAGCTATCATGATGAGTAATCAGATTATGCAAAAATACAAATGACAACAGAGACAAATTGAGAATGAAAGATAAAATAATATTAGTCTGCCATTACAGATATAAATTTTTTTAGCTTATCCGATTAGATAGGGCATGACGAATTCCCATTCATTCAGATTCACATTAACAAGTCCCGGCACATAATTTCATCGGATGCGTTTTGCAAATTTATTACCCAATAACGTGACAGAATATCTCGGTTGTGTTCCTTTGGGTTTCGTTCGGTTCGAAATTTTGATAGTCCGGTTTTAACTTGGGTTTCTTTGCGTAGCAAAGAATATAGATACTAGATATAGGACCACCAAAATATTTAAAAAGAAAGATTAAATCTCAAAATGCCAAAACTGACTAACTTTTAAATCCTTGGGCATAATATGTACCTTGTATAATTAACACTACAATTTCACCTAGTTTTATTAAAATCAAAGGACCGCTTTTGGCTAGTTGGAAGTTTTGATGGTTTGGTTTGAAGAATACCAACACTAGAAAAAAATCCAATTTTTCTTCATAAAAATTATTACATATATGAGTATGAAAATTCTCACCCGATGGCTTCATCGAATAAGGTGACTAAAAGCGAGCTTCCGTGTAAGTGGGGCGCAATAAATAACCGTTTACCGGCTAAATTTCCGTCCCTTCGACGATATACGTATACTTACTACCCACCTACCCTACGAACGGATGGAGATAATGTTAGTCGACACGCCAAACGCCGAAGTTCGCATGTACTTTTCGACAATCGGGCTAATTTTATCACGGTTTCATGCACGGTGGCAATACTAAGCGCCGCGATTTACATGCTCGGTTTTATTGTTTGATAAACCGCTAGAACTGAGCCTTGCGTGACCAACACCCGCGCACTGCTCTGCTCGCCAAGTAAAAAATTTAATTGCGACAACTAAAAGCTAAATGTTTTGTGGTGGATTTGTGACTTGGGATTGCAATTACGACGCTGAAATAAATTGGAAGGGGAATAACTATAATACGGGAATATCCCGATTTGAGCAAACTTAACAATTTGGGATGTTTTTCAGCGTACAGTGCAGAGAAAACTATTTGTTATTCATTAAATATATCGAAATGGTGGAGAAAAAATCTTTAAACGAAAAGAAGTGCTCTACTTCCTTTGTTTTAAAGTTTAAAATTAAATATTTTGTCACTTTTTACTTTATCATACGCAGTATTATAAAGTACTGTAATCGTGCCGAAAAAAAAATATTTTAGTGGATGTAGGTCTTTTTGGGTACCCTGACCATTTTTGACCAAGGTACAAAAACATTTCTGTGTGTGTGCATATGTGTACCCGATTTTTGTGGCGACGATTCCGGAGAAACTACTAAAGGTATCGGGACGAATGTTCATATTTTGAAGTTTTTGACCAACCTTAGAGCTGAAAACCTTTTGGTTCAAAAGGGTCTAAAGGAGCTGGATGTTTCCTCTAAGCATTTTTCAAGGATTTTGCAAATGAGCTGCCATTTCTGTAATTTTGTCAAAATAGTTAAATAATAAATTTGAGTAGAGGAAAATTTGTATAATTTATGTCTATAACATTTTTTGTTAAAATTAATGGTTGAACTGTATGAGCAAATTCTATTTGATCGAGATCGTGTCTGCATTAATATAAAGTTAGCCAGGATTTGACAGATATTTTTATTCTAATGACGGTAGGTAGTGTCAAAGGCTGACTTTTGACAATACCTACTGTCAATGTCCGTCAAATCCTGGCAGACACGATCGATCTCGATCAAATAGAATCTCATGCAGCTAAACTATTAATTTTATATATTATATGATAAAGTCATGTGCCTGGCCACATCAGATTTTTTATTCATTTTATCTGTGTATAAAAAAATATAATTTTGGTGATTATCAATAAACTGTCAATTTTCAAATTCGACAATTTTCCTATAAAGTGTTGTTGAAGTTCACATACATTATTACCGAATAAAACAAAAAAACCAACATGTTTTCACTCATATTTTTCACTTATTATTTTCAGTTATAAAGTTATGAATTTAATGAAAAAAAAAATAGCTTAATCCATCTTAATTAATAGCTAGAAACTATAATATATTATTATTAAAAACCATGTAAATATCTAAAGTCATATTGCGAATCAGGTTTTTTATGTTTACTTATTTATCTGAGCGAATAATCTTAATACACTCAAAAATGAAAGCAGTTGCAGATTTGTAAAGATTTATATTCCCATGGTTTATCACATTGTATTTATTATTTATTGCAATCCGTTGCGTATTCGCTTTATCTTAAGTGAGATCAGTTTTATCGATTATTTTTCTCGGATATCTCAGCAATAATTGAATCCGTTTACTTAAATATGCTAATCGGTTATCCTTCATTATGTCAATTCAGAAAGAAACTAAAGCACACACATAACTTCATCAACACAAAATAATATAATTCTAAATACTACGCTATTATGTTGGCATCTGTTTTACCAGAAAAGTGACGCTATGCCACAACAATACGTCTTTGACGAACGTTTTGTTGCTGAATTGATATTGAAAAATCAAGAATAGTGCCAGTACTTAAAAAAGTACATGAACAGCATAATTCTACATTATTAAATTAGTACAGATTGCAAGATTTGCTTGCAAAGACCTTATTCTAAATGTGACGTTTAATTGTAAACTTCGACACGCGCACTATGACCTGATCGCCATAATTAAACATATGAGATTTTTCCTGATCTGAAACCTGTTAGCAATGGTTAGCGCCTAAAGAAAAAGTAGCAATTGGTCTATCTCACGGCGATAGTTTGTTCAAACGTTTTAAATACAGCCTGTATAACTTGTACGAGGTGTAGTAATTAAAACATCTTAAGCAAACTGGAAAGAAAGTTTATATGTCTGCATATTGTTTGTTCTCTCTAGTTGATGATTACATGATTACAAGATGTTGGTGTAAATGAACATTTTATGCTTAATTTAACAAGCATGGCATTTGTTTTTTGTTTTTTTTTATATATGTTTGAAATTTTTCTGGTTTTAGTTGTTGTTGTTAAAATACTTAAAGTTAATACTTAAGAAGTAGCACTTCAATTGATTTGCTTCATCAGATCCGTGCTCAGATTTAATCAATTAACAAACAATTAATAAATTAACGCTGGGAATTGGAAGCCCTAGTATGTATAGTGTATAATGAAACTCGATACCATTTGGCAAATATCTATTGGCTGTGCACACGTGTCGCTATAAAATGATTTGCGGTTTGTTTATTATTAACCTCGTAATATACACTCACCCATACAACATTGTTGAAAATAACACAAGACATAAATATGAATACACTATACTAGGTATTCCGGCAGTTTTCATGTAATTCTCAGAACTCATCCACCATTTCCGTCGTAGTATAATTCCACCTTCAAACTGCGTATTTCCTTTCGTGCCTTGTTCGCGGCATTGTTTTCTTTTTTCTTCGTTTGTGACTATATAATCAATTACCCTTTTGCCTCGTCTCTTGTCCCACAAACAAAAGGGTAAAAAATGACTTCCAAATAGCACAAACGCATGAACATTGGTGCCGCAAAGGTGGTGCCTGCTGGTGCCATGTAGTTTGTCAATTCGGGCACTTGGGGCGAGTCCAACAACTCACCAACACATTCCTTAGTTCTTTTCTCTTGAAGTTCCTTTCACAGTCACCCTCATGTTTAATCTATACAACGCTTCTGGTGCCACATGAATTTATTCAATTCACAACCACGACCGGATGATAGAAAGAGAGAAACACTGAAATAGAGAGAATTCGAACAACTAGGTACCTACTAAGTTTGTTAGTTGGGCGCCTTCAAATTATTTAGGTCAATATTAAGTACGGTAACTTGGTGTGTGGGCTATGCTTTGCTTGCTTAAGGTCTGATTGCTTCACTAATTGCCTAATCAAATATAATAAAAATCGTGGTCCGCTTTCCTCAGATAATTTACTAAGTCAACATAAAATACCGCCAACAATAGGTAAACATATTGCCTAAAAATTGCTTTGTAAATGGGCCCTTTTATTGCTGCAATAGAAGTGTTTTATCTACGACTCACATATAATAAGGTCATTGCATACGTATCTATGACTGTATAATCCCCATCATTATACGCGCCAATGATTATAATGACACTAGCGTTGTATAATAATGACAGTTCGTTCAAATAATGACCTCATTATTTGAACGAACTGTCATCATTATACAACGCTAATGTCAAAGTCTGTCAAAACCTACGTTGTCGACAGTTTGACAGTTCGCCTCGCCATCATTGACAAATATATTTAAAATATTTTGCATAAAATGGAATTTATGAGTCGTAGATGAAACGTCGTATTTCACTCGCACATAACGGATATAAATCGCTCGCATGATTACACGCTTGTCTACGGCTCGCGTGTAAACTTCATGCTCGCGATTTATATCCTTAATTATGCTCGTCAAATAATATACTATTAGGCTGACCATATTGAATGTAAATCTGTGAATCATCGGTTCTAAGAGTTGAATATCTGTAATTTAATATAATTACTTTAAACACGTATGTCTTTAGAATGTGCCTTTCTTCAAAATAAATTGTTGCAGCACAATACTACGAAAGTGGTACAGTAATGAGTCGAACAAATCATTGTTACGGCAACTTGTCTTCTAACACACATTTTGAGTTTTAACTAGGAAAAAAAGTAAATTAAATAAATTGGTGGTAACTTTCTATTTACTATCTTTAACAATATACCAAAACTCGGTTGATCAGGGCATTTGATAACAGAAACTGGTTGTATACTGCGAGATCAACACTAATAAACTAGAAACTGTGCCACCACATTCAAACCACCCACTATTATTTTTGATCAGCCTGTATTCTTATTTCTGCCGCACACCTTTATTTTACTTACAATAGTTCAATACAGATGTTTATTTCTACTTTATGGTCAAAAGAAGTTATTTCTAGAAAACCGTTACTAATATCTCAACAATGATATTATATAATAACGGCGTTTATAATAATATCGATACTAGCTATCGCTATTGAATACATAATGGATCTAATCCATAAGGCTAAGCTACGTGTTATACTTACACGCTTATATCGTATTATCTGATACTTTGCGAAAACATATTCAAAAAGTATGGAAATATACAATGCATTGTTATTACGTCGTAACTTCTTGAATGAGAATGTTAAGGTGAAAACAGTGTGACAAACATGTAAATGCATTAGAATTTATGAGATTTTATTATATACAGTGTTACAAATTCCAGTCATTATAAATATCGTGAAATAACATTCAATTTCCTTCAACTTTTGGGCCAGCCGGCAGTTTAAAGTAAGATGCATTTTTCATATTCATGATTACTTCTCTGATTCGTCTTAACAGTATTCACAATAGTACATGCATCAATGTAACGAAATATCAGATAATGTTTGCAAAATAAGCGGAAGCTTGTTTTATAGGGACTTGCCTGTTCTTTAAATGTAGTAATTGCTATAAATTTATTACAAATTAAGTGACCCGGAACAAAGAAACCGCAAAATAAATCAAGTTTCAGATTTTGGCGGTATCATCTAGCTAATAACAAGAATTATATGATTCCACCAAAATCTTAAAATCGTAATGACCGATCACTATCTAGATTTCTTCATTCCAAGTCGCATATTAATTAATAATAGATTTTCACAAATCGGAAATTTCACAATAGAGTCTGTAATAAAATTCATAAGAGAAAAGTAATATTTAATGAACATCGTACAAGGGGTGATTAAACATTTTAAATGAAGGTAATTAACGTAAAAATATCTTAACAAAAGTTGCATAATAAGAGAGATATTATTGTTATTTATTACTATTTTTTGATCATATGATCATCAACTTGTGCAAAGGAAATCTATATTCAAACGTTAAGTTATCTGTGAATTTTTTGCTAGTAAGCTGATGCCAGTAACTCAATATCTCTTATTATGGAACTTATTTTAAAGACATTGCTACGTTAATAACCTCCTTTTAACATGTTTAATCACCCATGAAAAACAAAACACAACACGTAAACAACCTGGTTAGTATATATAGTTATTCTTCAACTGTCCTGATAAGAAAATGTCTAACGGTGACAAGATCTTGAGATCTTGGTGGCCATTCAATGAGACGTCATCGTCCCGTCGATATGTTATGAAATATGCCAAACATAATGCTTGCAATACACTATCAAAGTTTTGACAATTTTCTTTGACAAGTTCTTGTCAAATGTTGGATGGAAAGTTCATGAAGTTCGTCAAACTTTTGTGAAGTATCAAGAAGAGATGACAGTTGGCGACACGTTGACGATAGCCGAACTTTATTTACCAACATCATTTACGTAGAAATTACCTTCCGACATACATAATTACTATTCACATACTATACATAACTAGTCAGACTGTGCCACGACTACAAAAAAAATCAACCAACGTGTTTGCTAATTCAGTTGTCCATAAATATAATCACCGTAGTTTATAACTAAACGCCCAATAAAAGACTATGACAGCGCTGACAAGTCACATTTCTGGTATTTGATGTCACAAAATGTCATTTTGCATGAAAATTACAATATTCAGTATGTTTATCCACGTTATTTGCGAGTCTGTTAGATATTACTTTCAGAACACTCCTGATGTGATATCAATATATTTTAGGGTATAGGCAAAAACAATGGCAAAAACACAACGACAAATTAAAATTGAGGACCTGATTTTGTTTTGCTTAAGTTCATGCTTAAGTTATTTAGTCCCAGCTGTCACATCGTCAAGTGCTGACACATGGTTACCAAATCGCGAAACTTTGACAGAAACTTCACAAACTTCATCAAACATTTGACAAGAATTTCTCAGACATGCCTAATGTTCATAGTAGTGTTGTCTACCTACAAATACAACAAACCACTTGTATTGAAACTTTTATATTTGCCTAATTACATGCTTATAGAACAACAAATTTCACCTACAACATCGATTATTTTTCTCGTGTATCAATCAAGTCTTATTACGTAAAAATTTTCCACGCCTACTGGTCCACACACATCGACTCACATCACAATTTCTCCGTAGAACTAAATCCGAAATCTTGTCAACTTGTCAATTTGGCCACCATATCGAAAGCAAACTCTCCGCGCGCACGCCGCAGAAGAAAAAAGCTAGGTCTATACAACGGTAGTGTCTTCAGATCGCCAAACCGAACACTGACACAATACAATACATCGTCTTGTTCTCCCATCGCACGGTACAGGTGCCGTCAGTCGCGCTATCCCAATAACAAGAGGAGGCCGTGTGAAGACCAGCTCCGGTCTTCTGCATGATCGAACACGTGACGACGTATTTAAAGGACTTCTTCAACTTGCTCAGCGCGCTTAGACATTGTTCCGAAACCGTAGCACTCCACTGGTTAACTTTATCTTGTTGGTAAACATTACCGCCGATGGTTGTCTCAATAGTGTCGTTGATGATCTTGCTCACATCATCGACTACGAATTGGTTCTCTTCGTCATCCATGGTGTTCGGACGTTGACACTTCACCGTTGATAGTAGTACGTCTGACAGGTAATTTTTGCTATCGAACATTGTCACTTGATCGGTTTGTATTGGGTCGGACATTATTTGGTCGAGGTGTCGCTGCGGTGGCGCCGCCATCGTGACTGTGGGCGAGCAGTGTGGAGCCTTCGGCGCTCGCCTAGAAGTGTGGAACTATGTATTGTGGATTGGCTTTGGGTCACGCGAATTCTACTCACGCATACTCCAAGCGGGAATTCCGATACTAAGCGGTCTAGATAGAGAGCGATTTCTTTTCGATTAGGTTGGTCGGTTGTGCATGTATAATGGGCTGTTGCCGCTAAATTTTAGGTTATTTTTGAGAGTGTTGGGAACGTTTTTGGTTGTACGTTAGTATTATGTCGATTATTTATTCCGGGCGAGTGAGTTTTATAATGATAATGATGGACGAACCCGACGCTGCCACCAATTTGTTCGTCTTGCTCTGTTAGTCGTAAAGGAAAGGAAATCTGGTTTAGATTTTTGGGTTAGTTTTGTGTAGGTGTTGCAGTTGTAGATAGTAGTAGTTAAAATGGGAATGTGTAGTTCTTTTTCGAAATATATTTCAAAATAAGGAATAAGAAAAAATATTCTACAAAATTAGGAAGCGACAATACTAACTAATAGGAAACGTTTTCATTAAAAAATTTATTTTATGAATATTTTTTTGTGCGAATATTACAAAAGTCCAGTAGGAATAACTATCTTAATAAATGATACACTAACATCTCAAAATATTTAAAAAATCTTCAGAAATATAACCATTACATTAAAAAAAATCTGATGTGGCCAGGCACATGACTTTATCATACAATATATAAAATTAATAGTTTAGTTGAATGAGAATCTATTTGATTGATATCAGTCGTGTCTGCATTAAAATAAAACTAGTTAGCCAGGATTTAACAGTTAAATAAATAATTAAATAAATAAATAATTCCTTTATTAAAATAAGACAATATTAATTGCAACAAAATATTATTTATATTTAGGGCGCAGTTCAGCACACTTGTTTCCAAATTGCCTTACTCTTCCACTCAACCCCTTACGCAAACCATAATTGTAGCAATAATATAAAAATAATTCCGAGAACTTATCAAAACAAAAACAAACAACAAAATTACTCTAGAGTCTAATTACTTCGTAATTGCAGCAAATCCAACTCAACAAAAGATCGAACCTGCCCATAAAAAATAAAAATTAAAGAGCCTCCAATGTGCGCTCGATGCCTAAAGTCCCCTGTTGAGCAAACAGCCAACGCTTCACCTTTCCGCCAAAACTGTTTCACGATAAATTTTTCATATCTTCCCTGAGACCATTGTATATGTGACTGACCTGGTAAGAGAATGACCGTTTATACAGGTCAGTGCGATGGGCAGGTGGAGCAATCAAGCCCCCGAATCTTAAATTAAGGTTATGGACATACGTTCTACAGCATATCTTCCGCATGAGGTATTGTGGGATCCTAGTGGATAGCAACTTATGATAGAATGCTGCATGCAACACCCTAGTGTTATCCATGTTCAACCACCCCAAGTCGCCCAGCCCATTCGATGCATGATCATACTTCGTCAAACCAAAAACAAACAGAACACATGCATTTTGGACACGCTCAACTCGCTGCCTATCCGACGCCATCAGGCAAGGACTGTACACGGTATCACAATATGAGATCTTTCGATACTATTAACTACGGTCAATATTAATTGTGAGATAATGTCAAAACATCAGCATTTGACACTACCGGTACTGTCAGCATTTGACACTACCGGTATTGTCATTAGACTGAAAAATTTGCAAATCCTGGGTCATTATATAGTATTAAATCAATGCAGATGCGACCGATCTCGATCAAATAGAATTTGCTCTTGCAGCTAAACTATTAATTTTACCAAAAAATGTCATAGGCATAAATTATTCAAAATTACCTCTGCTTTAATTTATTATTTAACTATTTTGACGAACATACTGCGTATGATAAAGTAAAAACTCATGTCGCTAGACACATGACTTTATCATACTAGAAATCCTGGCAACCTAGTTTATATTAATGCAGAGACGACCGATCTCGATCATATAGAATTTGATCATGCGACTAAACTATTAATTTTACCAAAAAATACCAAAAGTTGCAAACATTTTAGGTTAGAGATATTTTAAATCGCAAACCAAAAGGAAAATATTGAAAAGACCTAGAATTGGTTTTATTTATTAGTTAAGGCTACTAATTTAGTAAATAATTGAATATTTAATTACAAAAAATAATAAATATAAAATACAATTATTATTTACTTATAAATAAATCTTCAACATTCCTGCGTATTGTTTGGAGTTTTGCATTTCAATACTTTATGTGGGGATATCTTATAGTACGGATTTTAATCAAAGCAGACAAGTTATATATCTAATAGAAGACAAGTCTTGATAAATACTTTTCAACTTAAATATAAATGTATGCAGAAAATAGTAGTAAGTATATTTATAATCCGGTAATAGTCATATTTGAATGATATTCATTGCTTCTAGTTTGGATAGTTTGAAGGTTATACTGAACTCAAAATAAATGTTGTTTGTTTCGATAACCTGCCTTTCGATAATCAAAAATAATATCTTGTCTAATTATTATTTCAATTATAATTATAAACATAATTCTTATTTTTAGAGAAATAATTCTTGTTTTTAGAGAAATAATCATAATAATAATAATCAACATGTTCGATAAATATAATTTCCCTATTTGAAACCAACTCCACGCATTTAAACCTGCAATTACAGTTATTACAACTTGGCTACGACGACGTTTACAATGTGCCAGGTTATGTGTTACGTTAAAATTTATGTGCGCCATTTAAATTTCGTTGCGGTGAAAGTATACATTAATCTTTTGAGCAATTTGAGTTAAATACTGGTTCTTATCGCTTTAGCGAGGCGATTTGTATCATTGTCTTAAAACTAATGAAAGGCGGATTAATTATTTAGTGACGTCGTCGCTTAGCGACACCATGCAAACAATGAACGTTATCGCGTGGAATTTTTATGTAAATTGCAGGTAAATTTTATGGTATTAAGTTGGATTAAGTTGATTTCTAAAACTGTTCAGTAATATAATATATAATACTACATAAATATGGTGGTTACTAATACGTAGACACTTTTCATGTTTTGTTAATATCATGATTCCGTTTTTATAGTTGTACACAGGCTTATTATATACTTATTACTTCATACTTATTACTTATTATATACTATGTAATAAGGAATGAATAAATTTGAATTGAATATACACAGCCTTATTAAAAAAGAAATAGCAGTTTGATTAATATTTTTAATAATGGACAGATAGACATGAGGCATATGGTAGCCACATAGAAAGTAGGTGATTTGTACCTCTTTATAGGTCTTTTAACAATTTGAACCTATTCAATGCTATAAAGAATATGTTTTACAGTTTGTAATCGTGTGCCACTGATTGCAGCTTCGATATGTGACTTTAAACATTTGCATCGTTTGGATAGTTAAAGCCTTATTCTGATGACCTTTCGTATTAGTTTACTTTTATATAATTCACTTTGTTCTCCTTCCTATATTGGCAGCATAATTTGGAAGGTTTTTAAAAAGTTTATAGGGATGATCTTATTTGTCTGTGTCTTTTGTACATCCATGCAGAAGATGTTATTAGAAGTCCATTCACTTGAATATATTGGCCTTCTTTTTTCATTTCCATTTAATTTCTCAAAAAGCAGTGATTTTTATAATGAATTTTGTGTCCCAAACCGTCATGCCTATACGAATTGCAAAGTGACATTGTTAAATTTGCTCCAGAGTAAAATATCAGTTCTTTTCTTCGCAATTAGATGTAAAATGTCATAGGGAAGTTGTTTTAAATTTAATTTAATTCTCAGATGCCAAATTTGAATATTTCATATCAATTTTAATATGTATCTTTTGTTTTTATCGATTGTTCTTATTTAATCATTTGATATTGAAGTCTACATTATTATTAACAACAAATTATAGCAACTCTTCTTGATAACATACTATTGCTACTGCTAACTGAGTCACTTTAATTTTTCGAATTCCGTCTTAAAATATCAATTTGGCAGCTTGTGATGTCACATGCAAAATGTGAATAGCATCGAAAAGCATCGTCCTGTGTGATTACATCGGTAAACAGCATTTTTGCAACTGGGTTTTGATATACATTTTCTGATTCATTATGTTAAGACACATAAAAATCGATTATTTTGATTTCTATCTGCTTTTGTAGTGATCAAAGTGTCAGATGTTGCGTTTCCTGACACTATTTGCTGCCCTTTCAAGATTAACGCAAAAACAGAATAATCAGCATTTCTTTACGGTTGTGATGCTGACATGGCAATTAAAAAAATATGAAATAAATAAAAAACCTCTTTGGTTTCTACCATGGAGGAAGGGTTTCTACATAGCTTATTTTTGTACTTGGGAGGTGTTTCGTAATCAAAGAATCAAAAAATCGCCAACAAAATACAGGACACATGACAGTTTTCTAGACAAAACAAAACAAAAGATGGCTAAATATGGCTTGCTATGTCCTCTCCAGAAAGCTGCCATGTGTCCTGTACTTCTTTGCGATTTTTTGATTCTTTGCACTTAAAAACTATGAATAATATATTTTTATCAACGTTCATTATACGTATAGTTAGGTTATCTGGGGACATTATATTATAATTAAGTCACCTTACAGGCTGGTCTACATTTCGGTATTATTTAGAAATTTAAACTCCTTATAATAAGCTCAGGCCAAGCAATTACTACATTGCGTGTGTCCATCCAGTTGCTCCGCCAAGCAGAAAATAATCATAATACGGTTCGTCACCTTCCAGCAGATTCCAGATAATATAAATGCAAATCTTTGTTATTAGTCATATTCTTACCCAAGAATATACTATTGAACTTAGAAGTTGCAAGCAGGTTATAGTAATCAATAATCCCTTTAAAATTACTCTTTTTAAGAAAGATTTCTACCTGTGTATTAGATATGACCAAATCATAATTTTTTGAAGATAACTACTTACTACTAATCTTAAACTCTGCATAATTCCTGGTAGAATGGTACTTAAAACTAATAGCAATTAAAATTGTTTTAAAAGTTGGCCAAATAACATTCTATGTCTTCGCTGAGTGCCTCCGACCTTTATGCACATGATGAGGCTAGAATGACGTGAGACTTTCAAGTCATCCTCATATCTTCACACCAATATCTCAGCCGACTAAAAACAATATCCCATAATTAACCGCAAACAGTTACATCATTAACTCCTGCGATACCAACCTACTTTACACCAAAGATCACGTTATTACCCACTACTTCACCCATCTACCTACTTCATCTTAAAACAAGCTAAACCACATAAACTTTCACGTAACAACCTATAATTATCTCGTTACTT
Source organism: Melinopterus prodromus (assembly GCA_964023965.1). Lineage (NCBI taxonomy): Eukaryota > Metazoa > Arthropoda > Insecta > Coleoptera > Scarabaeidae > Melinopterus > Melinopterus prodromus. The sequence goes on along the minus strand of OZ030390.1, from coordinate 14,972,541 downwards.
CACCTTCTCAATTTTGTTTTTAATTTTTTCTTCTCTCTTCTAGGAATGGGTAACAGCAACGGATATCAAGATCACCTTAGATCGTCTGAACACGTTCGGCGACGAAGTCTTCGGCGACCAGAACGTGCTAAAGTCGTACTTCTACGCCATCTCTGATGTTGCCGTGGGAGCTCGTTGTAAATGTAACGGGCACGCTTCCGAGTGCATCACGTCGACGGACATTGACGGATCGAGGAGGAGGGTCTGCAAGTGCGAACATAACACCGCTGGCCCAGATTGCAATGAATGTTTGCCTTTCTACAATGACGCCCCCTGGGGTAGAGCTTCCGAGAGGAACGTCCACGAGTGCAAAGGTAGGTGTCTAGGTTAATATATAGGCACATTGTGGCCTAAAATAAAGCTGTCGTCGTTTGTAAACTGATGGAATCAGAATTGAGTTCTTGTGGACAGTGTTGATTTTGTCAATAGCTTTATTTTATAGTCGATTATTTATGGACATGGCTTCTGAGTCTGGCTTCTCACATCTTGGTCATTAGACCAGTTTCAATATCTGAAGAGTTTGTTGGGAAGGAAGACAACTAACTATTTTAAAAAACTTCTAGGTAGTGCACAAGAAGTGAACGGTCCATTTTAGTTAGCTGTATAAGGAACATAGTGTTGTAAATAGTGTTTACATACAATGATATAAACAGAATGTTGAGGAGTGGTGTGGTCAAAAGAGAAGGTCAGCCTGGTATAAGATACCTTTACTAAAATGATGCTTCTATATTTACTGGAGACGTTGTCTGTCATCTTTTCGAAGTTGGGTTGATTTGGTGTAGAAATGTGCGGCATGATGTTCTTTCTAAATGTCTGACACTCAAGCATCAACATAAAGCCTGTACCATAAGAAACAATAGGGTCATGCATGATTGTCGTTTAAACTTTAAAGAGAATGAACATATTTTGGCGATATTTCAAAGTTGAAGTTGACGTAAAGTTGTATGTAATAGCAAAGAAAAGAAAATAATAAAATACAGAAAATCATTAACTTTTAAGTTTATTTTTATGGTTCTATATTGTTGCGCTGTAAGTTCACTTTATGGGACATGAATGTTATAAATTCTATAATAGTATATTATCCTCTTTGCGGTTTAATATTCTGTGAAATTCTGGCCCCTCATCATTGGAATTTTCAACTTTTTATTATACCATCGTTTGATCATTTGTTTGACCATGTTTGATCATCTATTTATTTCATTTTGCCATCCACCGGTTTGATAATAAGTATTGACATTCTTAATATGGGGGACAACTTTGGCCATCATCATTCGAATTTTTAATTTTTCGTTATTTCGTCGTTTAGCCATTTGTTTTACCATGTTTGGCCATATTTTTATTTCTCTTTACCACCTTCCATATTTCTATTATATTATATGTTGATACCCAAAGTCGCCGCCCATCTTAGGTTTTAATATCCATTCCTGCTACTAGTACTTGAAAGTTTGCCAATTTTGAACGCAATTTTACGTTTGGCCTTTTTTCGCAATCAAATTATCATGATATTTAGTTTTTTTTTTTTCAAATCCGTACCAATTTTGAATTACGAACGTCAAAATAATTTCGACGGTTACCTTTGAAACACATAATTGCGATTTATCATAGTAAAATGTTGAATATTAGCAATTTTGCGCAATCGTGCAATCGAATGACCTTGATTGACTATATTTTGGAATTTTCATAGCCCCTACCAGTTTTGAACTACGAGAGATTTCAATGAGATTTTGATCGTACATTTCTTTTAAAATACTGCGATGTGTATTTATTAAACGATCTTTTATATATTTTTGGTATTGAAATATTGCAATTGCAATTTATCATCGTAAAAAGTTAAAAGATAATTTACAATTTGTCCATTTTTCGCAATCGAATCACCATGGATTTTTTTAAATCCCTACCTATTTTGAATTAGGGCCGCAAAAGTATTTTTGATGCTTGCCTTTGAAAGACGTAATTGCGATTTAAACGTCTTAAACATGCGGTTTGTAATATGTATAGGATTGCCAACATTGTACCTATGCTGACCCGGAGAAAAATAATTATATTTTAGAGATAAGATTTGGTAGTGTAGAAAACGATGAGATCTAGATGCTAATTACTAAGTCAATTAATTTATTTCAATTAATGTCTGTTAGTTCTCCTTCTTTTCGTTACTGTCTCTTATTGTCGATTTTTTACGACACAACTAACATGAGACACAATGCCAATATTACAACGTAAATTGTGATAATTGTACATAATTGTGGTGTACTGAGAGCATTTTTTAAGGGCTCATGTGTTTTTGCTTGAAGTAATTATCTACATGTTCCCTAACTAACTTTAAATTTTCATTTTATTCTGACAATTATTGGCGTTTTGGATAAAGCCCCATAATAAATGAGTCTCTAGTTAGAAATGATAACTATATCTCTCAGTATTTGTAAATATATAGTTCAACTAACAGTAAAATTTTCAAATAAAGGTGTCGCTGTCGTCATCACCATGATTTAAAAAATACTGTTTTATGGCTGACCAATATTCTGTGAACTGCCTTGGACAAACTCAAACATATTGTTGGGACATTTCTTCTCATCTGAACAACGTACATTAAAATAATTAAAACATTCAACAAAAGTTCAAAACATATTTTGTTAATTAATGTATCACTATTGAATGTTGAATTCTGACAAGCAAAATGTCTACTTTAAAAAAATAATACCCGTCTTTTTGAAAGCCATTTTTGATATTAGATTTGTCGCAGTCTATGATCATTGATCATCGAGGCAGGATACAATCTTCTGCGTACGTCGTACCGCTACAGAATTCCTACTGTAAACTGAAACTGTTTGTTAGTTGTAGTCCAAAATTATAAACGTATACAAACTAATTGTCGTGTTTTGAAATTTATTAAATCTTCCATTCCAAATAGGATTTTGTCATAAACCACTTTCAACTAATTTCTAGTAATTAAGATATTTATTTATTTATTTATTATAATAAAACAAAAATAAATGGTGTTTGGGCAGTAGATTGGCCTTAAGTCTCCAATCACTAGACTAGAACCACATTATGCATTATTATATTGCAAAATTGTCTTCTTGAACTTTTTTTCAAGGTCTATCTGTCATTTGCGTCTGCGTCTCCATTTCTTCAGGGTTTTTTGCCTTTCTTTCATTGTAAATGGTACCCACACCTCCTAACATGGTTGCTTTTTGATATTGAGCGAGTTTGTGGATTGACTGGTGATTTAAGAGGTTTATTAGGCTCATACACCAAGATATACCTAGTTTACAAGAAGAAGAAGAAAACCAAGATCAGATAAACAATACTGAAATAAACTTTTGCCAAAACTCATTTTCATTTGACTATTTTAACCTATTTACAGCCATCAAGATTAGTTTACAAAGTGTTGTTTTTGTTGTCTTCTGTAGGAACAAAAATGTGTTATTTGCCACTCGACAACATACGATAACTTTTCATGAAATGAATAATGACATGATTAAGCCTTTATTCAAACATAACTCTGCAACATCTCTCTGAAACCACTTAGAAAGAAAAATACTGTACGGCTACCTAAGATAACATTTCAATTCCAAGTTATTTTAATCCAAACACTCAACTTGTTATTCAACACATTGTACTCACAATCAAAATAATCTACAGTACAATATACATACATACATGCATTCATCTAAACGAAACCATTTACAAAAGACCGTATTTCGTCATAGCTGCAGGTCCCACTTGACCCGTTCGAATCGCAGTGGGCGTACGCGGTCCTCCTCACCTGAAAACGTGGCGAAGGCGAGGGCGCGTGGCGTAGGTGTCGATGTGAACGAAAGACGCATTAGTGGCCTCGTAAATGCAAGAATATACAATATACACCGGTTTATGCATGCACGAATACATGCATCGGAAATTTGACGTCCGCAACGTCCGAGCGATTGTTTTTACGGTCCACGAAACAAACAAAAAGAAACGCCTTAATCACTGTGAAGATTTAAATATGTATAGGACCATATGTATGTTAGCTCAAACACCTGGCATAAGGATCTATTGGAATTTGGGTTTGGGGACATTAGAAATGCAGTTATCTTTAGAAATTGTTTGTACATTAGTGAATAAATGTCCAGAAAAATAATGCGACTTCATATAATTTTCTAAGTATGCTGAAATTAAAGCTGAACCTGAAACTTTTTTACTACATGTTTGAGAAAAAATGCACAACACAAAGGACACGAGACATTTTAATATCACAAAAAATAAACATGACCTGACCTAAGTAGGTTGCAATAAAAGTTTGAACTTGCAGACGCTATGAACAGCAACACCAACAACTCTGTGAAGTTAAGTTTCCTTACTATCATCGAAAGACGATAATTTCATGCGCCCTGTTAAAAATAGATGAAGATAGCAAAAGTCCCACCGATATGGCTGCAAAAAATATTATGGGGAAAAAAGGAGGTAAAATACAGTTTTTTTGCGATTTGGATAGTTAATTGAATTAGATAGTCAAAACTAATGAAGTACGCAAAAATTGTAATAAAAAAAAACAACAAAATTATTCTGAAAATGTCGTTTTTACTCTAAAAATTATAACACGTAAAATTTTAATCGGTATAGGTTTCATGTATTACTTTATCATACCGATCATACACAGTATGATAAAATATTGCATTCGTGTCGAAAAAAAGTTTTGAGATTTTAGCGGAAATATGTCCTTTTGGGTCCCTGAACATTTTTGACCAAGGTACAAAATTACGTCTGTGTGTGAGTGTGTATGTATGTATGTGTGTATGTGTGTGTATCCATTTTCTGTGGCGACGATTCCGGAGAAACTACTAAAGGTATCGGAACGAAACTTCATATTTAGAAGTTTCATGTCCAAACTTAGAGCTAAAAAGCTTTTGTTCAAAACGGTCCAAAGGAACTGGATGTTAACTCAAATAATTTTTCAAGAATTTTGCAAATGAGCCGCCATTTATGTAATTTCGTCAAAATAATTAAATAATAAATTAAAGTAGAAGAAATTTTGTACAATTTATGTCTGACATTTTTTGATAAAATTACTAGTTTAGCTGCATGAGCAAATTGTTTTTCATCGAGTTCGCTCGTACTGCATTAAAACTAGTTTACCATGATTTTACTAATATTTTGATTCTTTTGACAGTATTGTTAGCACATTAGCGTTTGGCACTGCCGTATAGTATAACATGTGCATGCCCAATGCCCATATCAGATTTGTTTCTTATAAACAATTGTTTTAAAGATATAGCGCCCAATTGTAGGTATGCAAAATTTGACGAACTGCAATTCTGATATTGTTTTGCAGTATTATTACTTAATGGAGACTTTTGATATGTGGACTATCTGTAGTGAATGATTTGGACGCATCAGTAGTGAAGACATACAATCTGGTCATAAAATCAAGGTATTGCTTTTATTGAGAAATTTTGAACTTGTATAGAGAAAGGTGTATTTTCGATCTAAATATGATCGGTAAAAAGTACTGGAAAAACTGGTACCTACCTTTATTCGGGTTTTCCTTGTGGACAAATGTGCTTTGAAAACCAACACAAATTCAAACTAAATACCATTTTATGGAGAAGTCTTTATTAAAAATAAAGATTATTTGAAATATTCTTTTTTTGATTTTGTTTCTATGTATTGTATAAATATCAGTGTAAACACTGATTCTTCTTGGGCCTTTTAATTTTGACTATTGACGTTTAACTGCTTTTTTATAAAATTTAAATAAACTTGCTTAAATTGCAGTTGCTGCATGTAGCAACTTAACACGTTATCAACTGAAGTAAAGTCCCATCAATTCATAATTTTTTCTCTTATTACAAAATTGGACTACTGCAAGACTTTTTTGGGAAAGAAAGCGAATACTACCGACCGTAACATTTTTGAAAATATATTTTCAATAACCTAAAGGATCAAATGATGAACCCGATATAACGTTATTCAAAGATATATTTGTTTATTCTATTTTAGTTTAGGCTGAAATTGTTCATTATTTATCTAAAGAAGTTACACTGAAAATTAAATGAATTTTCCTCAATAAATAACGTCTCTCAATTGTTCATTATTTATCTAAAGACGTTAAAGTGAAAATAAGTCGATTTCCTCAATAAATAAGAGCATTATTTGAAAACGCGTTTTCTAAGGAGTAATACGTTTTTTTTGTTAGTTCATAATTAATTTAATAGGTAGCTGTTTCGATATACTTTTAATGCACAAACTCGATCAAATGAATTTGCTCCTTCAGCTAAACTATTAATTATACCAAAAAAAATTATAGGCATAAATTAAACAAAATTGCCTATACTTTAACTTATTATTTAACTATTTTGACGAAATTACAGAAATGGCGGCTCATTAGCAAAATCGTTGAAAAATGCTAAGAGTAAACCTCCTGTTCCTTTAACCTCCTTTCACCTTCGTAAACCTCCTTAAACCACCTTTTTACACGATTGCAATACTTTATACTTCTATGTATGATTAAGTAAAACATATAAATATTTACTCTGCAGTTGCTGGTTGACAGTCAGAACAGAGTCAGAATACAAATCATACAATTTTTTTTTGAAGAAGAAGATGTTATGTCAATTAGGTAGCTAGGTCACAACTTCTCTATTCCTTAATTTATGACGATTTTATTCAAAAGTTAATATTATTCGCTTTCCTATGACTCCTGAACAGAATTCCAAACGTTGCAACCTCTCGATTTCCATCAAAATCGCCAACTTTGTAAACCTAAACATTATACATCCATACCTACGATATCCACCGCCAATTACGGCAAGATAAGCATATATCGAACGTAATGACGTATTACGTGGTGGAACACCGCGAAGCATTCAGAGATACGATCGCGGATCACCGGTTACCGGTACGGAAGGTATATAATTGTGCGCCATTAGCCGAACTAATGAGACGGTTCGAGATGCCGCCACAATTACATATTCAGATCGGTGCTGCCGATGGTTGATGGTCCTTGCTTCGTTATCAGGAGCTGTCGCCTTACCGGTTCCTGACATGCCACCAATTTAACTGCCCCGAGATGACATCGCAACGTCGCGGGTACACGTTTTGTCGTTCTTGTAGTGACATGGTACGATACGATCGGTACTACGTAGACTGCGGATGAAGAATAGGCTTCGATATGCGGAGATTATGAGATCATGGAGGTTGAGCCATGCCTCTATGAATGGGGTGTGTTACATTTACGTCTCTATATAGGCAGTTGGAATATTCTAATCTCCTTGCAAGTAAACTAAGTTTGTGTAAGCAATGTGTAAGACATTTCTGTGTAAATAAACAGTTAGAAAAAGGAACAAGGACGGGCAAGACATCATGCAGTTTCCGAGCAGACTGGTCTTCATTATTGTTTGCCTGAATGTCTTGCTTTGTTGCAGCTGTTCTTTAAAGTTAGACATACAGTAATGTTTGAAAATTTACCAGTGTTACCAAGCCGTTCAATGTTTTCAATTGGCATTTTTAAAACTTTTATCAAGTAATTTTTTGTGTCTCTTTTACTTAATTAGACTAGCAAGTATACATAATTTAAAAAAATACAAAGTATTATTGAAAAGTGTCGCAGTTTCCCGTTAATGTAGCTACTTATATTTGTTTTTGAGATGAGTATACAAGATACCCTAATACATCAAAAACTCCAGATAACAACATTCTAAAAATATGTCTGTTACGTCAAAGATCCCACAGTTTTTGCCTGTTAAAGTAATATATAGACGTGAGATCGTAATTGATTTTTAGGGATTTTGAGCTAATTTCTGTGTGGTTCTAGGTCTGATTCAATATTGTCATTATTTATTAGTGTATTTAGTGCATATCCACACATTTCATGCTGTTGGTTTATCGACTGGAATTTCTACAAAATTTAACGTTTAAACAAAATAAAAAAAAATTTCTATTCTTTGAAATGCAATAAATTTGCAGTCCAGAATAAATAACTTAATAATACAAATAATCAATAACTCTTCAATTTGGTTATTAGGTGCCACATTTTAATTTGTAAAACCAATACAATAATGGTAGCTTAATAACCAACAACAAAAACGATCGAACAAATGACAACTAATTCTCCTAGAAGAAGGCATTTTCCGTAGAACCTGAATTGATTGGCAGAAATTGCAAATTGAGCCTAATTTTTGAAACATAAATTGTTTTCTGTCTTTTTGGATTTTCTTGCACCGACCTGCTGAACAACTTGTTACAACCTTTCAATATTGTCAGCCGACAGCAAGCTCCAAGTATTTTTTAAATTTTTTAAACAATAATATAATTAGTTTTCTGATCATATAATATTTTGAAAAAGTGCCATTTAAAGAAAAATAATTATTAAAAGTTATGAATACTTTATTTTGCATTCGATAAAACTTGATATCATAATCAACATTTTTTTACCATTCACCCGAACGTTTAATCCTCTTTTTGGAAGTGGCCACCATGCCCTACCCATATCAAAAGTACTGGTGCTCATGCAATAATTGTTGATTTTAGATATGTACCAATTAGAATATTCTAAAATACACTTGGATTCGGTTTTTCATCTTCCCATAATTTAGCTGACTGTTCTCAGTCGTGTAAATTATTATCATGACAGCACACGGGACCACCGGCCCTGTGCGATGGAAAGCGATGTGTAAAGATTTTTTTGTTTCCTGGCCTTTTAAACTGAATCGAGGTCGTTTTGACGTAACTTGAAACTTTACCATTTTGCAACTTCCTTTGATACACAAGCTTACGTTGCTACAACCTAGCAATATCACCAAAAAAATTACACCAAGTAGGAAAAATTGTAAATTTGGTCAAATTTGTCAAATTAATATACTGATGGAAAAGAAATAAAATCAAAAAATACAGGTTATTTCAAGCCCATGACTCAGATAGTAACATTGATGCCATTTCTTGTGTAAATCCTGAAAGAAAAATATATTGAAATCGAAGTATTTCATTAAAAGTTTACCAATTGCAATATTGATGACTTTAGAGCAATAGTATAGTAAAGTTTCTGGTCTAAAGGTATGGTCAAAAGTTCTAGGGTTTTTTGTGTTCTGAGTAAAAAATTTTAGGCTTTTCCTCAATCTTGTTTAACTAAATTAATCGATCAATTTCTTAATTATAAAAAATAATCATAATACATTTTAAATCAAACACATATCAATGAACAATAACGTTTTCAGTCATGTTTTCAGACAGTGTAGTTTTCTGCATTTTAAACGTGTTAGTTTACTTAATATTAATTTCTTAATTGTTCATAACAAAAAAGTTCAAAAAAAAAGTTCATACCATTTTTGACACAGAAAACTAATCTACAAACCCATACATTTATTACTTTATCTTTTGACATACCGACTATATATTCCTGTATGCATTACTATGCTTTACAACTTGATACCAAATTTTAGTCAATATTCATTTTTAATAATCAAATGTTCAAACTTATGTATCAAATGTATCATCAACAGTTATCTATATCCAATAAATTTGAAAAACAGCTGTACGTATTTTCCTTTTCTATATTTCAGCATTTCTTTGTAAATATGAACAAGAGACAACACAATCTTCGCTTCTATAAACGGAACATAGAAAACCGGCTACCATTACCGCTCATAATTACTTGCCTGATTATTTGTAACTGAAGCTATCTACACACATAATTAAAGCACCTAATGCTTTGGACAATTAAACGCCAACCGGAGCGCAAGATACATTAGCAACCCGAACACTAATTGTCGGCAAAGCCACGGTGCTAATTAACCGCCCAGTAGATAAATCAGATCACTATCTGCGCCCGCAGTCCGCGAATTTTACCGCGACAATACAACGGACAAAGATAAGCCGGCTAATTAGCTACCTAAACGGTCAGCAGCAAGAAAGAAGCCTGGCACGCTGCCTACAGAGACCCCTGGCGAACATTAACCATGGCCTGTTGTAATCCGACACTGATTGAATGTGGTAGCTTCTTGAATAAGACTATAAAGCATTTTAATTGCATATGGCTAAACGTTTGTTTAAACGGTTGCTGCTTCCAAGTCTGTTTCAGTTATTTACTAAATTGTACTTTACGTTATTGAAAATGTCATGTCCTCTATGGCTGGTTAATGAAATTTTTTCAAATTGTTATATACATTTTTTAAGAGCTTTTTGTTACTATTCTAAAGATTACTATTGGAATCTTTTAAAAGAGCTACAATTTTGTAACTTCATCGAAGCATAGGTCTTGAATTCTAGGAAGAAGCGTCTAAGGACTTCATGGTCATCTTACATATCGTTGGAGTACGACCAACAAGCCCATTGATTGGAGAATTTAACATACACAGTTACTTTAAAAGACCTTCGACTATCATGGACAATCGTTTCCCATGCCAACCAACCGCTTGGTTAGAATTTCTTTGACATTCTGCAGCAAATTACGTAATCGTGCTATTTTTTTTGCTCTGAGATATGTTCAAATCATTAGCTATTCTGTATTTATAGGTATGATTAAAAATGGCCCCTAAAGGTTATTCCTAAAGATCCTTTATTAAATCCATGTGCCATGATCAGGATTTATAAAAATAAGTCATCTATACTCAGGGACCAATCATTTGCAGAAAAGAAAACAAATCATCCACCAGTATATATAAAATTCATAGTTTAGCTGCATGAGATTCTGTTTGATCAAGATCGGTCGTGTCTGTTTTAATATAGAACTAGTTAACCATGATTTGACAGATATTTTTATATTCTATTGACAGTAGGTATTGTCAAAACGTCAGCGGCTCCCCGAGTCCGCACATCAACCGACGTCAAATCGGCCCAAGCGAGCAATCCGGGCATGGCACCCAACGCGCATGCGCAATCGGTGAAAATAGTTGAAATTTTTTAACTAAATCGACTTTGGCCGATATTACTGGCTTCTATTTCAATTCAATTTTTGATTACAGTGAAAGTGGTGAATATCAACTGACATAATAAGATCTGATCATAATTGACTACAAACATAATTGACTACAAAATTTGATGTGGCCAGGCACATGACTGCCTTACCCCCCAAATCTTGTTATTCATTTTTGCTAGTTGATTAATAGTTAATGAGATTCTATTAGATCGAGATCGGTCGTATCTGCATTAAAATAAAACTAAACTCAAAGCCAGGATTTGACAAATATTTTAATACAATAAAAAGTGTTTCGTGTCCTACTGGGCACTTTTTCGGGCGCTATAGGATATGAGATATAAATTACACAATTAACAATCGAACCAAACTCCAAAAAAAAAAATTGTAAAAACTTACATTTTGTCAGGCGTGGCCCGTGGAGAACATAAAACAATATACAAAGGTCACAAACAAACATATAAGTGACTGCATAACAGATACATTTCAGATATTTTATACTTATGACAGTATTGTCAAATTCGTCAAATCTTGACTAAGATGCAGACACGACCGATCTCAATCAAATACAATTTGCTCATGCAGCTAAACTATTAATTTTACCAAAAAATATCGTAGACATAAATTATTCAGAATTACCTCTACTTTAATTTATTATGTAACTATTTTGTCGAAATTACAGAAATGGGGATACATTTGCAAAATCGTTGAAAAATGCTAAGAGTAAACTTCCAGTTCCTTTTGGCCCTTTTGAACCAAAAGCTTTTCAGGTCTAAGTTTGGTCATTAAACTTCTGACATTTTTTGTACCTTGGTCAAAAATGTTCAGGGGACCCAAAAAGACCTATTTCCGCTAAAATCTCTTTTTTTTCGGTAATATTACAATACTTTCTCATACTGCGTATGCTAAAGTAAAAACAAACTAATTAGTTCAATGATATGCTAACTCAGCAATTTATTCAATACTATTACGCATACTATAATGATTGAGGACTCTGCTTTATCATAAGTCGCTGCATGGTGACGAATAATAAAGCACAGTCTTGCGAAAACAGAAGCATTTTCCCCAAGAGATAAGTCAACTTGGACACCATTGTACATCACAGGATACAGGTCCACCTGATTCTTTACCTTTACAAGTACCACCTTGACTTTGAGATGATGGCGAGGCGCAAAATATCGTGTTCAATGAAAATGTTTCTCGATCCGATTATTTTCACCAACAGTTTGTGATACGCAGTCATAGACGTAGCAATTTATTCCAAACTATTGCGCATAGTATAATGATAGAAGCCTGTGCGTTACCATTAGTCATCGCATAACTGGTACGTAACGTAATAAAATCAATACTGGTATCGATTCTGGCTAAGACACTCACATTGGGGTCTGTATCGTAACCAAAAGAGACAACCCCAACTTGAACACCGTTGTACATGGCAGGCCCACCTGAATCTCCTTGACGAGTACGACCTTCACTCTGAGATGTAGGATAGACGCAAAACATAGAATCTTTATGAAATTTGGTTGACGTCACTCTCTGCAGCAGTTTTCGACACTCCTTCATGGACATAGACGTAGCCGTGGCACACTGTAATTTCTTTTTTTCGTAAATCCATTGTCCCCCTCGCCATGTATCTCTACCATAACCGACAAGTTCAACTTGTTCGTTCCCAGAAGCAACTTTGCCAAATGTTGGTGCATTCGTTAGTTTTACTAGATCTGTTCTTTTGCTTAAATTAAATGGTGTGTCAAGGTCGATCATGCATAGATCATATTTGTGTTTGTACATCCCTACATTACCTCCTCCATACTGGTTATGTATCGTCATCGTAGTTGCGGAAACGTTTTGATCTTCGGTATAGTTCTCCCTGTAGAAACCGGAAAAGATCTCGGCGTATGTTTGTCCTTGGCAGCAATGGGCAGCGGTCAACACTGAAGACGTGGTGACAATTGTGCCACCGCATGTGGAAAACGATTTTGCATCCTTGCTCTCATATAACTCTAGATAGACGTAGTATGGGTAGTCGGCAACATCGCAATCGACACCGTTCGCGATTCTGATTTGACCATCTGTCAGATATCCGGTGAAAATTAACCAGATGGTTATAATAGAATTTAGTAGAAATATCCCGAATTGTTGATGCATATTGATCACTGGCCCAATTTAGCTTACTAGTTCGTTTGACAGTTAATCATTTGACAGGTTGTCACCGTTGTCACTTTTTGATGTCAGAGCTCGCTCCAGGCTGGCTCTAGTACTCCGGTTCCTGGAAGATGCCTGGGAGTCTACTCTTGTTATCTTTTTGAAGCCCATGCCTTCCAAATACAAGGCAACCGCCGATATCCCCACTCCGTCTCACTTAACCATTCGAGAAGTCTCGCTTCAAAAAGATGACAATAGTAGACTCCTATGGTAGACTCCCAGAACGCTTTGGGAACGTGTGTAATGTTGTCAGTTGGAACCCTTATCAATTCAATGCCATGTCCCCTGTATACATTTATTGCAGTTAATACCAACTTTTCTGTTCATCGTTTCATATATGTATTCGTTTCTGATGATTGTCTTTAAATTTATACATTACTGCCCACAACAACAGTCCAAATCACCGCAACTGTATGAAAGAAAAATCATCTTAGTTATTTTTGTTCAAAATTTTGAAGACGCATACAGAAAAATAAATAATTTACTCAAAGTATTGTGCTTCCATCCCAGTAAATAATTAGTTTGCTATAGCCGAAAGCAGATATTTTCTCAAGTTAACAATAAAAGGATTTTATTGAAGTGAAAATACCATATGTTTCAATATCTAAGAAAATATTTTCTTGAAATTAGTATCAGGTACTATTCATCCAAGAAAACTATGTGCTTCCATCCAAGGGAATATTTTCTCACGTTTAGAATAAATGAATTTTCTTAAAGCGAATATATTGCTTGACTATCTGTATCTGTTTTATTTTTTTTTATTTGATGGTAGCCAATTCCTTTGTCATTAAAAGCACTTTTAAGAGGAGGAAGTTTTTTTTCAATGTATCTTGGATAGTAGTGGAAAAACTGGAACCATGTTTTTCCTCATTTTGACTCACCTGTGTGTTAATCGAGCAATGGTATAGAAAGTACTGATACTCAATATGACAGACGGTTCTTTTACGAACATTTTGTTTTTATATTCGTTGATTTATCTCTAAAATTGTCCTAATTACAGCTTATTTTGAAACCTTGCATATAACCAACTTTTTGAATTTATCGATAATCAACTTTCTAGTGAAATAAACTGATACACATTTTAAAAATTCAACAGGAATTTATTCAAAACTATTACGCTTACTATAATGATTGAAGACTGTGTTTTATCATACGTCACTTCATGGTGACTAATGGTAAAGCACAGTCTTCAATCATTATAGTATGCGTAATAGTCTTGAATAAATTGCTGTCTATAGCATATGTTATTTTATGTTTGTAGTCATTTATGGGCAGGTGTAATTATGTCAGTTGATATCCAAAAGTATTATCATGTCAGGTTTAACTGACAAAAAGTTATTTCACAACAGTTAAACATGATGATAGTTTTGGATATAAACTGACATAGCAACCACCTGACCATAAATGACTACAAACATAAAAAAACATATACTATAGACAGCAATTTAGTCAAGACTATTACGCTTACTATAAAGATTTAAGCCTGTGCTTTACCACACGTCACTTTTTTGTGACTAATGATAAAGCACACTCTGACGACAACAGTTAGATGGCAGCATTTTCCCCAAGAGGCAAGTCCAACCTGAACACCATTGTACGTCACAGGTCCACCTAAATCTCTTTTACAAGGCAACACTTTGAGTTTGAGATGATGGGTAGGTGCAGACATAGCATTCCATTGAAAAGATTTCTTAATCGCTTTATTTTCACCAACAGTTTTTGATACATCCTCATATACATAGCATTTATTCAAGACTATTTCGTATAGTATAATGATTGAAGACTGTGCTTTATCATTTCTCACGGCTAGGTTCATGTGTGACTTAAGGAAATCAAAAATTGGTATCGATTCTTGCTAACATCTTCAACTTGGACACCTTTGCTCATCGCAGATCCACCTGAATCTTACACACGAGCATTACCTTCACGTTAACATGATGGAAAAGCGCAGAACTTTTATATTTGCTTGTAGTCATTTCCTCCAACAGTTTTCGACACTTCTTCATGGACATAGACGTAGCTGTGGCACACTGTAATTTCTCTTGGTTGTAAATCCATTGTCCCCCTTGCCATGTATCTCTACCATAACCAACAAGTTCAACTTGTTTGTCCCCGGAAGCTACTTGAGCAAACGTTGGTCCATCCGTTAATTTTACTAGATCTGTTCTTGGGTTAAATTCAATGGTCTGTCAAGGTCGACCATGCATAGATCATATTTATGTTTCTAAGTACCTGATTTACCTCCTCCATACTGTTTATGTATCGTCGTCGTATTTGCCGAAACGCTTCTTATCTTCTGTATAATTTTCACTGTAGAAACCGGAAAAGATCTCGACTTGTGTTTATCTTTTGCAGCAACGTGCTGCGGTCAACACTGAAGACTCGGTGACAATGGAACCAGCGCATATGGAGTAAAATTGTACAGCTCTGCTCGTATAGAACTCCAGGTAGACGTGGATTGTCGGCAACATCGCAACGGACGCCGTTTGAGATTCAGATTCGACCATCAGCCAGATTTCTGGTGAAAATTAACCAGAAGATAATAGAATTTAGTGGAAATATCCCGAATTGTTGATGCATATTTATCACTGGCCCAATTTGGCTTACTAGTTCATTGAGCAGTTAATCATTTGAGAGGTTGTCAACGTCGTCATTTTTTTGCTGTCATAGCACGCTCTAGTAACTCGGGTTTCTGAAGGCTATGGGAGTGGCTTTGGTACTGTGTGTGATGTTGTCAGTAGCAACCCATATCAGTTTAATGCCTTCTCCAATGCAATGTGTTATTGCAGTTAATACCAAAGTTACGTATCAGTTTAGTTAAGTTTCTGTTAATCGTTTTATTGCATCGTTCTGTTGTTGTCTCTAAATGTATATGTCGTAGGTAAATGGTTATTTTAGGCAAAAGGCTTTTGCCTAGGCAAAAGCTATTTGCGTGGGCTAATAGCTATGAAATTTTTATTTATATTTTTAAAGCTATTTGTCTAGGCAAATGTGTTTGCCTAGACCGTTGTTAGGCAAATAGCATTTAGTTTCCAATCGTGTTTGTTGTAAAATTATGTGAGGTTATGTTCAATCCGTGCATGTTGGTTCTCAAATACGTCATAATTAATCTTTAATTGCTGATTACTTATGAGTAATATTGTATTGTAATCATAAGGATTCTAATGAAGTTACGCCTGATTTGTTGTGACAAGCGTCAATACTCATGAGTGCGTAGCTAAGATTTCATATGGATTTTATTCCACAAAAACAAGACTTTTAGGTTAGGAATGTTTAGTTTCCCTTTTACCAGGAAAACTCCACTGACTGCTTAGGCAAATACATTTGCCTAGGCAAATAGCTTTAATCACATAAATGAAGACTCAGTATCTATTTGCCATGGTAAATAGCTTTTGCCTAGGCAAAAGCGTTTTGCCAGAAATAACCATTTGCCTACGACATTACTGCCGTCAAAACAACTCCAAAGTCCAAATCACCGCAAGAATATGGAAGAAAAATCTTTTTAGTTATTTTTGTTCAATATTTTGAAGGAAAATATTTTCTTGAAATGCATATAGGCACAATTCATTCAAGAAAATGAATTGTGCTGCCATTAAATTGATTATTTTCTTACGTTTAGAATAAATTACCTATATTTTTAAAGTGGATGTATTGCTTGACAATCTTCTAATTTTTTTCTTGAAATGAGTATAGATACTATTAGTTCAAGACAATGGTCATAGAGGATTGAATAAAAATTGTTTTGAGGATATAACATTATTTACTTGAATCAATGTGGTCATTCTCTAAGATTCTAGTTAAAAACCAACTTTCAAAATTAAAAATAAGAAACAGTTAACGGTTATTATACCCAGTTAACCATTAAGCTAACCATTACAATATCTGAATGTTTGTAAAATATACACACTGACAAGTAAAACACTACAGTTTTTCATGTGATATTCAATAATTTTTGTATTTTTTTAACGATTTGATCATTTTTTACCGGATTGTCAACAAGCGTAACAACGTAATGAACGCCTTTAAAATGTCTACAAAAGTAACTCTCAGCTTCTACCAAGGATTCCCGTCTTCTGACAAAATGTTATTGTTTGTTTCATCCCAATATTCACATTTCTATAGAAGATACACACTTTTAAGTAAAACTTTTGTAATTTGACGTTTTCTTTAGCATAAAGTGTCGGGTTTTTGTGGATTGTCGCTTGTCAAACAATATCGAGGATGACAGGGTCTGCTTTTTTCTACAAGTCATTTCACGATATAGTTAAACGTGACATGATGTTACTTTTTGATATTAACTGACATAACAACACGTGACCATAAATGACTACAAACTTTTAAAAAACATACTATCGACAGCAATTTATTCAAGATTGTTACGCATACTATAATGATTGAAGACTGTACTTTCTCATGCGTCACTCATGGTGACGAATAATGAAGCACAGTCTGCACTAAAAATAGTCACATTGCAGTATTGTCCCCAAGAGACAAGTCCAAATTGGACACCAATGTAAATCTCAGGTCCATCTAAATCTCATTTATAAGCACTATTTAGATGGTGGTGAGGTGCCAACATAGCCTTTTCCTTGAAAAGGTTTCTCGATCCTATTATTTCCACCAACGGTTTTCGATACATCCTCATACACATAGCAATTTACTCAAAACTATTACGCATAGTATAATGATTGAAGACTGTGGTTCATCATTAGTCACAGCATGGTTGATGTGTGACTTAATAAAATCAATACTGGTATCGATTCTTGCTAACACACTCACATTGGGGTCTTGTTCGTAACCAAAGGAGATAACTCCAACTTGGACCCCTTTGTACATCGCGGGTCCACCCGAATCTCCTTCACGAGCACGACCTTCAAATGGAGATGATGGAAATACGCAAAACATAGATTTTTCATGATATTTGGTTGTCGCCATTTCATCCAACAGTTTTCGACAGTTCCTTATGGACATAGACTTAACCGTGGCACACTGTAATTTCTTCTTATTGTAAAACCATTGTCCCTTTTGCCATGTATCAGCACCATAACCGACAAGTTCAACTTGTCCGTGCCCGGCCGCTGCTCGGGCAAATGTTGGTGCATTTGTTAGTTTTACTCGTTGTGTTCTTTCGTTCAACTTAAATGGTTTGTCAAGGTCGATAATGCATAGATCATATCTGCGTTTATATGCCCTTACTGCATCTCCTCCATAATGTTTATGTAACGTCATCGTACTTGCGGAAACATTTTGATCTGTGCGATTCACTTCTCTGTAGAAACCGGAAAAGATCTCAACGTATTCGTTTCCTTCACAGCAATGGCCTGCGGTCAACACTAAAGACTTTGTGATAATTGAGCCACTGCATACGTCACCACTAGTAGAATTTCTGGTCACTCGAAACTTCAGGTAGACGTAGTATGGATAGTTAGCAACGTCGCAATCAACGCCGTTCCATATTCTGCTTTGACCATCTGCCAGACTCCTGGTGAAAATTAACGAGATGATAATAGAATTTAGTAGAAATATCCCGAATTGGTGATGCATATTAGTCACTGGCCCAATTTGACTTACTAGTTCATTTGGCAGTTAATCTTTTGATAAGTTGTCACTTTTGATATAAGGCCACAGATTACTTGATAGAGCGTTTACTCGCGAACATCAGTGTGTTAAAGTGTGTTGCTACGGGTACCACGCGGTTACCCAGGGCCACAAGGGCATTCAGCGTTTACGTTTGCCCATTTGCTATCAGAGCCCGCTCTAGTAACTCCGATTTCTGAATGCTTTGGGACCGTGTAATGTTGTCAATAGTAAAGTACTGTTTGCACACTATCCAGTATACCGGTCGGCTCACTTCGTGTTTCCAACTCGTTCAGTTCTGCTCATGACGTCACTGCGAGAAGGATGTTGACACGGACACCTAGGCAACCGAATGCATCCGTAAGTTTTTGACTTTTGTAGGTGACAATCATACTAAGGTGTAGGTTGGTAGCGACGGCTGCGTTCACGGCCACGGCCACGTCCGGTTGCCTAGCACTGCTACAATGCATTAAAATAACAGCGGTGACATTTCTGAATGTTAGTCCTAGTGTGAACTGGATTTTATTTTTTAAATGCACTAAAATTTAGATGGCTATAATGATTTTAATTGTGACATGTGGTGACACTGCTGAGATACGAGTCGGTACGTCAAACCGTATGGTTCAAAATTGTCCGGACGTTGCTATTGGTTGCTAGCCGCGAACGCAGGACGACGCTACGAAACTGCACAACTAGTGGCGTGCGCGTCTCGGCAGTTATTTTTGTACTTCTTAGCGAAACTTACTTTTGGAAATTCTTGAAAAATCTTCAAAGTGGCTGAATTTAGATAAATTACCAAAATAATAATGTTCGGCCTTTTGTTCTTCACACTTATATAAAAAAAATATATATATATATATATATATATATATATATATATATATATATATATATACAATACTCGAATTCCACATGGATATAATGAAATACCAGTAAGCAAACGTCAAAATATCGATAATATTAATTATTGACCCTCTTCAACGAAAATAAATATCTCTTTCTCAACAAATAGCGAAAAGCCGCTACGCGTCCGCGACCGTACTCGTATTTCAGCAGTACGAATCCTAGCCGTCTGAAGCAGGCAACCCGCTAAGCCTTGGGACGCAACGTGTCAAGGAAACGACTGACATTTAAAAGACAATACGCAGTGACAGATTGCCCGCCAAGGCAGCTGGCCTTGAATACAGGACGACGCGTTTGACCGCGTTCGCTGCCGCGGCGAACAATTCCGACCTTAGACTGCTTACACACGTAGACGCTGTATGCGAAATTCTGCATCCGTGATACGGAATTCGGATGAGATGCGACGCAAATACTGCTGGATACTGTATGCGAGGCGGCCATATTTGATGACAGCTGTCTGGTGTCATTTGCGACTACAGTGCCGTGCGCGATAAATATAGATGTGGGGTAATGCAAAATGTTTTGAAGCTTGCACAGAAGAAAAATAAAACAAAAGGAGAACCATGTGGCTTCATTCAATAGTAAAAGTACGATGAATGAATGTCAATGAAGTCATTTGATCAGCTGTATTGAGCGCAATTTGCGTAAGGAGGACACTGTAAGCCACTACCACATTATTCACACGTGACGTGTTAACTCGTGTTTATACGTCAGAGCATAATCACGTCACGTGATAACTCGTATTGTTACGTCACGTCACAAGAAAATTACCGCCACCTTCTTCACACCTGACGTGTTAACACGTCACGGCACAACAAAATTACGTAGTATTACGTAGTATATGGAGCCATACTGCAATGTAAAATTGGTATCCCGTCACGATATTCGCAGCAGGCGGCTGAGAAGTTGACATTCGAAAATTCAGTATCGCGAAGCTGTTCCATTGCGCATCGCCGGCGCCGTATGAAAGGCTCCATTTGACCACATGTATTAGCTGAATCTCAGACGCGCGCGTCTCGCATACAGCGTCTACGTGTGTAAGCAGTCAGGCTTTAAGATTCAAAAAGGTTTGAACGTCACAACAACATATTGGCTACCATGGCAACGCTACTTCTTGCAATGACATCAGCGCATAAATGTCATTACAACCGTGACAATACCAATTGGCTACTCAGGCAGCCATGAAATTAACGCCATATTAACGCTACTTCCGCTTCCTTCTCGCACTAACGTCACTTGTAGGTGGTGCCGATGCGCGTGAGCAGACCGTAGAGAATCATAGACTGCGTTTACATCGGGCGCTTGCATCCGATCGAATATGGATCGACTTAAAAACGTCATGTCTTATCAAATCGACATTAAAAATTGTCAATATCGACAGGTAAAGGCTTGTCAGTACATCAGCTGATATGTGTCACATTTTGAGCGTCTCAAAGGCTCTCCAAACGAAAATAAATTTCAATCCGATCCAATTCGATCGGATGCTAGCGCTCGATGTAAACGCACTCATTGTTTGCACATTGCAATCCACTTAACTAACCTTAACGTACAAAAAAATGCTAATTAACCAATGAAATTTACAACCGTTCCATGTAGGTATCGTTTACATCCACTTAACTTAACTTTACGTACGAAAAATTATAAGTAACGTACGAAATTTAGAACAGTTCCGTTTACAATCACTTACGTTGGGGTACATGACATGCGCAGTGACACAATATGAAATCTATCGCTTATCGCTTTCATCATACATATATGTAATATGTTCATGATTACAGAAATTGGATCATGGTTCCGTTATCCATGAACATAATACGTGTACCAAGCTAAAAATGTTGCAAATCAACACAAAACAACAAAGTTCAACTCGCACCAGTTAATTTTTAGGTTATGCTACTGTCACCGTCATCCGAATTATCAAAATCAAGATTGTGATTGGTGCACAGCGCACGGATTCTGTTAGTTGAGGTTGAGTGAACAAATATAAACGGGGATTTAACCCTTATCAATTTAATGGCATGTCCACTGCAAGCTATTATTGCACTTGAGAGGGGAATCCAACAGCTGATCGACAGCGGCTTGGCTGTTTTTTGATAAGTTTCGAAAATTCAGTCGAGAATTGGTCTTTGAGCGGGGAAGTCGACGTTTTCGCTAAAGATACTTTGGAACAAGATATGTAATCAGGCTGGGCAGTATAGTGATCTTTACAATGCTTAGCAACATAATATTGTAGCTCTAAAATTATTGTGACAAATTGTTGACATAACCTATGTTGAGAATTTGAGATATTTTTCATATATTTAATAATAATTTCATATATTACTTCAACATTTGTCTACTGTTTATGAAGTTATATCTGCAAAAACACACGTACTATGAATACACGCACACGTACTATGAATATGTGGAATATTTGAAAGTGTAAGGTTATGTGCCCATTTATACCTAAAATACGTAGGACTTTATTTACCAATTTATAATTCATATATTATTTATAAAAGACAATGCTCCGTAATGTAATTTGAATCCAATTACAAAACCCGTAATGAGCTTCTGCATCATGCCATACTTGAAGCTTGAATTCTCTGGTAGTAGAATGGATAAAACACCACTGTTTACATGTATATTCTGCTAGCTAACCTAACAATTTGACATGGTGTTTTTAATAAAATAATAGTATACTTCTTTAGGCACAAACCTGATTGATGTCTGATATAATAGTAGAATTTTTATGTAATCTCCTAATTTCGATTGAATACTGCTTTATGCGGTGTCTTTTTTAATTTCAGATTATATCTGATTTGTAGCTTAGAACTCTCGAAATCTGTCCAAATGTGAATTTTAACGAGTTACAAACTATCTTCATTATTATCTTCGTCTAATGACTTCTAGCTCTCGAGAACATCGTAGATGGCCACACTGCCTAGACTCGATCATGGATTGAAAAATTGGCAAAATACGACGCCGATTCTTCACAGGCGTGACCTTATTTCTTTTCATTTATAGGAATTATCTGAAATATTACATGGACGTAAAGGGAAACAACGTCGGACCAGCACCAAAAACATAATTCAGATGTTATTCCTGAAATCACGATACCCAATTATACCTACATCTATCTTTGAGCAGCACTTGTTTAATATTGGGCATGGGTATAATAAATAATGAGGAAATGCGACCTAGAATACTTAATTTAGGTTGTTGTAATCTTATAAGATGCTATCATTATTCAATAATAAACCCACACGAGCACTGTACAGTTTGAATAATTGGACCAATAGGGGTCCACCAGAACAGTGCTGAAGTTAGGCTGAACCAGCCTTCTGTTTTTTATAATTTTTTTCCTCGTTTGTGGTTGCTGTCTCTAAATGTATTCATTCCTGCCGTCAAAACAACAGTAAATACACCGCAAGGATATGGAAGACAAATGTTTGTGGTTATCATTTTTCAGTATTTTGATGGCGTGTGATAATTTTGATAAAGTTGTACAATGCTGAATAAAATTATCAAAACCGGTAAAAGATTACAAAAGGTTTTGAACATTAACGCTCAAATAGGTAGCAAATTTTTACTCTTAACTCTATCTTTTACAAACATTCACAAATTGGGATGACATACAAGGCCAAATGTTGAGAATTAATATTGATGTAAGGCTGAGCACAAAGTACCTAATTATATAATTAGGGGCACTCTACAGGGTGTCTCGAATTTAGACCATCAAAACATCATGTTGATTCTCCCGGTATATTACGTTTTAAACTTCTCTTTTTCAAAATTCCAAAATCATGTGACAATTTTGAACTAACTAAGAGTTCAAACAAAACCTAAAGTTCAACCAACAAAGTAATATTTGATCAAAAAAGCCATTATATTCTATATACAATATGGATAGATAAATCCAGATATAATATACTTTTATTAATTAATAAAAAAAGTATATTTTAAGAAGTATTCTGATTCTTCAAAAGCTAACTAACAAAATAACTGGTTTTATTTGGTTCTAAACAAGCTTCAACTGTACTAGAAAGCTATATTTGCCCAGTAGAACAACCTGTGGAATATTGATATCCTTTTTAAAACAACTCTGAAATACTAACAAAACTGTCTGATAATGCCAAATATTTATTTTAGGTTTGAATTAAAAAATTGTCTAATTAAAGTCATACCAACAAAGTTTTTGGGATTAGGGTTTTGAAGATATAATAAATTACGTATTATACTCTGTATCTGGAAAACAATGCATCTCCGGTTATATGTTTACTTATATAAAATTTTATTATTATTATATGATTTTTTCATTATTTTATGAAAACTCGAAATACTCTTTAAAAGTAATGATATTTTCTCCTAGGTATGAACTGATATACAAAAAATAATCAGGTCCATTTACTACACCCGCTGCAACAACATCAAAATTCAGTGGCAATGTAGCAGCATACTGCACATATCAATAGACACTTCCATAAACATTATCATATTTTGTATTACACTTTCCTTTACACACCGATAAGAAAACTCTACAACATAACCACACATCTTCTCTAATCATATCTGAAAATTACCATACCTACACACATCCACATTTTCAATTCGTCGCAACTTAAAAACCCATTACCCGGGCACACCATTCAAGAGATTCACGAGTAACACACCCACACCATAAACCTCAAACCGACTCTCCAAAATTCAGAATTTATCTCCTCCCTCTATACAAGAGACCGAAACAAAAGACATAACGTCCGTGTAACAGGCAAGGCTCTCCTCGGTGTCTTATGGTGTGCTTACTCCTCGTAAAACTAACTCCGGCAGTCCGCTTGGTCCAGCTTGAAGAGGTGTACTCAGCGTACCTCTACTCCAGTCCAGTCCACACCGCGACTTCCACCAGTTGAAGTTGTTCCTTCTCCATACGAGACGAGAGAAGACAATTCGCGGCGCCAAGTTGAATCGTGGGTGTTTCGAGAGGTGTTACAAGTGAGGATTCTGTGTTTTGCCCAAGTTCATGGTGGAAGCATGTAGTTGATGTTGTCGGGAGGACGTGAAGATGATCTTGCGACATTTGTTTGGCGCGCTACTTGTCCTGTTTTACAATGCTGGAAGATCGCAAGCGAAGTGGGATGGGATGACACCGTGGTATTATGATTCGTGTAAGTCGCGATTCTAATCTTAAATTGATATGAAGACGTGTGTCAGTTTGGATTACTTTGCCCTCTATGTACACAGGTGTGTTCGCTCTGCGGTCGATTGTGATCTGCCATGGGAACCTCTGACTGTAAAGTCTTTTTCCTTTTATTTAGAAATTGTTTCATCGATCTGTTGGCGCTATTTTTAGTTAAAAATCAAAAACAAAAATTGTCAGATCTTAACTAAGATGTGGCCAAATGTGTGTATTGAAATCAATATGACTAGGAAAAACTCGAACTTCATGAAGCAATATATTTTTCCCTAGAACTTTATTCAATGACATTCTCATGTATAATTTTCTCAATATCGAGGAAATCAGCAAATAGTAGATATATAGAACTTGTACAAGCTAATGCTAAGTCATTTGAAATATGTTTTCTTGTAAAGAGTTTTCTTTCTTCATAACAGCGAGTTTGTCTACCAAAATAAACAAAACAATCAACCAAAATTTTAATTTCTTCATAAAAAGTAATTCTTTATAAAGTAATAAATTTTGGATGTCGTTTTGTCTCAACAATATTGTTAGCACCAAATTACGACAACTCCATTTGATAATATACTGTTGCTAGTGTTAACTGGGACAGAATCTGTGGTTTATAAGATATGAAATTGAAAATTCTTTCCCATTAATTTGGTGTGGGTACTTCTTTTAAAATTCTGTAAAGAAATTATCTGAGAAATCAGTACTATTCATGTAAGAAAAGATAGCTTTGAGCGTTTTACGATATAAGTTATGTCTGATATTATTTAGAAATTATTTAGTATTTTCGACTTTTTTCAATTCTCGTTTAAAATGTTAAGTTGAAAGCTTTAGACGTCACATGTAGTAGGTTGATTCTAATTTCTTACTCAAACTTTTCAAATGTCTATTATTTTTAATTATGGACGTGCATCTTGATCAGTAAAATTTAGATAATTATGTTTTTGTAGGATGTCCCTCTTTTCCCCGCATAATATTAGAAAATTTCTGCAATAATTACGGCAAAGTTTTATGTGGACTTATCAAAGATGTAACATAAACAGCCCATTCAAAATTTTAGACATAAATTTAGACTAAATTGTATTTTTCAGTGTACTTTAGAATGCAAACATTATTGTAGATACATGTTTTTCTCATGTATAATTTTGTCAAAGGAGGAAATTGATGAAATTCTTGCTTGAATGCAGACAAAACTATATTTATTTGTGGCTGAAGATGGAACAAACTAAGTATATTGGACCAAAATGTTCATTTCTCGAGAAAAACTCAAGAAAAAATTTTGAAAGTCGTTTAATTTTAAGTGAACATTGTTATTAACAACAAATTACGGCAACTCGATTTGATAAAGTACTATTGCTAATGTTAACTGAGGCAACCTGTGTTTTCAGTAAAAATAAATATGTTGAAAACAGCATTTTTTTGTCCGATTCGTTTACTAATTTAAAAAAAAACGAAAATATCAAAAATTTACTATAGGACACAAAATCATAAATTATTTACCTTTAATTTGGTGTTTTGTTTTTGAGGGTACTGTGAATAAATTACCTGAGAAAAATACTGGAACTTTTACGTGGTTTGAGACTTCTTTTACAATAATCAGGACCTAGCTTTTATGTAAGGGAAAACAACTGACATATTTTAAAAATTATTTTGTGTACTTTTCTAATATTTGATATTTTTATTATTTTTATTTGAAATATTCAGTTGATAGCGTTTGAATAAAAAATACACTTTTTGGGACATCTTTGGAAAACATTTAAATAATTATTTTTTAAAATACAGTTTCATATGGAATTATCGGACATAAACACGGAATTATCGGATATAACATAAACAATACCCATTAAAATAAAAAGAAGTAAATGCGTTTAAGAGAAAAACTTCAAATAAAAGAATAAATGTAATAAACAAATAAATGGATGGAATGTTTTTCTGCTCTAAAAGTGTCAGATGAACTGTTTTTTTTTTCTTTTCGTTTCCTTAAGAAGTTTGAGGAAGCCGTTGAAAATAAGGGTTTGTTACTACGTGTTTCAAACATATGAAACTTGTTTTTTAAGTAATCGAGAAACAAATCAAATGAGTTTTAATATTTATTTTGCTTGTAAACGTTTTGCGTGTATCACTCAATCTCCATACAGAGTGTACCATAATTACGCAGACAAACTGATGGTTGTAGATTGCATTACAACAAGTCAAACAAGTCGTTACCATGATAAATCAATAAATAAAACAATTAGTATTAAAATAAAAAGTATTTAAAAAGACAATACAAAGAATACAAAATCGAATTTTTAAAACAAGAAAGTTAATTATAAATTTAACCATCTACATTTACGTTCACAAAACTGTATTTTCTATTTCTCCAAACCAACTAATAAAGTAGTAAAAGATGGTTTGGGACAATGGCATCCATTTAAGAGGAAAACGTTGTAAAGTACGATTTTACACCCCATAATTATAGTTATTACGTCATTTTAGTTAAACATAGTATAGGTATATTCTTTGGTATTTGAAACTTTACTATTCCTGAAGCTCTTGACCGTTACCATAAAATGTTTATGGCTTTAGAGTTAAAGTGTATAAATAGCAAGGAAGGAGTCGACAAACTTTAAACTTAGTCGGTGGTTGAACAGACAATAGTAAAGTTCAAACCCATTTATAACCCACTTATTTTTGAATGCAGCAATAATTCGTAAACTTTTCTATTTTCTATTATTGATTAAATATAACGTTAGTAGACCTATTTCCTTATAAAGACAACTGAGCAGAGACACGCCAATAACACAGTATGTGGGTCGACTTTACTCTAGTTTAGATCTCAGATAAGATTTCCATATGTGGAGCCTCAAAAAGATCAAAGTAGCCGCCGATTATAACCACGAGAAAGTATTAAATTTATATTTTTTATTACTTTTTCTTTTCGTCGAGTTTATACCAATAACAAACTGAACCGATGTAATAATTTATGTTGCGTTTCGTCTTACCTAAAAGTAAATAAGAAAGTTTCGTTTCGGCAAAGTTATAAATGATCTTCTGCACGAACTATATTCCTAAACCATGAAAATAAACTTTTCCGGTACATTTGATATATCAGGCTATATCAGAGTGGCATTGTATTGTAGGCTCGCTGAACACGGACTAGAATTATTGATTATGTCTGTATTTTTTTCTGTTATTTTCCTGTACTATATTGTATTTTTTTGTATGTATGTAATAAGTAACAATAATAATAAAATTTTAAAAAACTGATGTGGCCAGCGCATGACTTTATCATACAATATATAAAATTAATAGTTTAGCTGCATTAGAATCTATTTGATTGAGATCAGTCGTGTCTGCATTAAAATAAAACTAGTTAGCCAGGATTTGACAGACAAATAAATAAATAATTCCTTTATTAACATAAAACAATCCAACAAAATTATATTTATATTTAGAGGGGAGATCAGCACACTTGTTTCCAACTTGGGGGGCCTTGCTCTTCCACTCAACCCCTTACGCAAACTAGAACTAAGAAATAATCGTACCAATAATATAACAATAATTCCGAGAACTTATCAAAACAAAAACAAACAACAAAATTACTCTAGAGTCTAATTACACGTAATTGCAGTAAATCGAACTCAACAAAACATCGCATATGCCCATAAAAAATTAAAATTAAAACAGCCTCCGATGTGCGCTCAATGCCCAAAGTCCCCACTGTTGAGCAAGCAGACAATACTCCACCATTCCCCCAAAACTGTTTAACGATAATTTTTTCATATCTTCCCTGAGACCATTGTATATGTGACTGACCTGGTAAGGGAAAGACCGTTTATAAAGCTCAGCGTATCTTTCGCATGAGGTATTGTGGGATCCTCTTGGATAGCAACTTATGATATAATATTGCTGTATGCAACACCCTAGTGTTATCCATGTTCAACCACCCCAAATCGCCCAGCCCATTCAATACATGATCATACTTCCTAACAAACACCAAAAACAAACAGAACACATGCATTGTGGACACGCTGAACACGCTGCCTATCCGACGACCTCAGGCAAGGACCGTACACGGTATCACAATATCAGATATTTTTACTATTGACAGTAGATATAGTGAGATATTGTCAAAACATCAGCATTTGACACTACCGGTACTGTCATTAGACTGAAAATATTTGGAAAATCCTGGCTGACTATATAATATTATATCAATGCAGGTGTGACCGATCTCGATCAAATAGAATGTGCTTTTGCAGCTAAACTATTAATTTTACCAAAAAATGTCGCAGACATAAATTATTCAGAATTTCCTCTACTTAATTCATTATTTAACTATTTTGAAGAAATTACAGAAATGGCGGTGTATTCTTCCGTAAACAAAATGCAAATTTAATTTATAATTGTAATAGGTCCATTATGTTTCTTGTATTTCTAAAATACGTTATGATGTAAATACAAGATGCACATAAATGAAAACTAAAAATAATCACTGGAAATATTTCATTTGAACTTTCTTGTCTTCGGAATCTGTTCCATACATACATATACCTACCTATGTAAATGATAAAGCGCTCTTCTTTCCAATTAATATAACGAACGGATGAAAGAACGAACTCTTCGGCAGCCATAAATCAATTAAACCTGTAATGCATTACACGTGTCAATTAGGCATTATAATTATTGGCCGGCCGCGTATTATACAGGTCGGTTTTTTGCTTGTTATAATGCCGATCATAACGCGGTGGACCCTGCGACAGCATCTTTTAACCGTTTAAAAACAGTAAACGACGCCGAAGAAAAACTTTTCCGCGTACTGGTCTGCAATTTAAACATAGTTGGGATTCATCGATGACTGTCGGCAGCATTTTGCGTGATAAGTTGACCTGCCAGTGGAATAGTTTGTTTATGTAATGTGCTTGTAGTACATGTTGGATGTAGGTACTTACTTTCTGTTCGTAATTTTATTGTTATTTTATATTATGTCATACCGAAGTTGAATTAAGAAAAATAACGAAAAAAACTTAGGAATCCGAATGCAGTAGGTAGATTACCAAAATGTCAAAAATGGGAATTTGTAAATATTTCCTATTTTTGTTTCTAATTTTGTATATAGAAAAGCAAACCGAAAAAGTGGCACAAAAAGAAATTGCTGGTGTGTCTAAGAAAATCCGGCAAAATGGTATGGCCCACAGTAAATTTACGAAAAAATAATTAAAAATTATAAAATATTGTGAACGGGGAAACTGTGTTTTTGTAAATATTTAAAGTGCATAGGAATTTGTTATAGTCTTATTTAATAACGTAAATGGAATATTGGTATTTTAGGCGAATTTGTAGCACCCGCGTTGCCCTAGGATCTTCAAAACGGTTACAAAGAAAACTCAAAATTTTTCACGTTTGTCTGACGTCATAAAAGTTTCATCAGGGCATTGATTGATGACACCAGCACTTGTCAAAAATGCAAATTTTCAGGGGAACGGAAAAAGATTAATAGATTCTTTTTCCGTCTGCGCTCTTATGGAAAAGTATATTCTTAAACGTTGCTTTTGTCGAAAATGATTTGTAAAAAACTGGAAGCAAATTATGTTAAAATCCCAAAGGTAAATTTTTGCGACTATTTTCAACTCCGTGCCGCTCAAATATTTAGAGGCAGACCAAGAGATTTGGAAATACATAAAATTTTTTTACACACATACTTTCTGCTATATACGCAATTTTAGTCACTAATTGGCCAAATTGACTATCATTTCGGTCGGAAATGTTTAGGGCATAAGCATTTACTTTTCTCAACATCATTTTCATAAGATGTAATTGTTTCAGTTACGTCACATGCTTTAAGAGTTTAGAAACGGTTAAAGCTTATTATGCCGAATGAACCACCTGAACTGAGTTCAATTATACAAAATCCTGGCAAGCTGGCATTAAAAACCCCACCCTAAAATATATTAAAAATAACTGTGAGATATGTGTTTATATTAAAATCAATGATGATGATTAAACAGTGATAATTTTCACAAATGCAGACTTGCATTAACTTTACCTATTTTAACTTCTAAATTTGCAGTAGTAAAAAATACGTGCTAAATTAAATAGACTTAAAAATATCAAAATTACCAGGAAAATGGAATAGTTCCGCCATTATTTTCGTTTAAAGGCGAAATCGCCGTCAGTGAACATCCAGTACTAGAACAGTATGTCTCCTCGGTTTGAGGTACAAAGACGGAATACGTTTTCAAATCCCCCACCCGTAAAAAGTTTCCAATTTAATGAAAAAAAAATAATTCCTGTTTTTATGAAAATGCTTTATATTTCATTTGTAATAGCTAGAGTAACCATATAATCAACTATGTGTGTCATTAATAACAATAATCAAAATTAGATTCAGAGTACTTGAAGAAAACTGCCATAAATAAATTTTCTTAATCACATCGCAAGCTGTTGATATTTTTGATATTTTTAATTTGGACATAAATATAAAAATCTATGAAAAAATATTCTAAATAATTTGGTTGTTGTTTTTCTTGCACCGCCTTGTATTTTAAACAGCAATACTCCGAAGTTAAAATAATGCCATGAAATAATACCTCATCTAATTCTACTAAAGATTTTAAGGGGCTCTTAAGTTATTTTGATTTCTTAGCCAGCTTTTAATTTCTTTGGTTCTTTTAATGTTTAAATCATTTAAAAAGAGACGTTTTGTTATGTCACATATAAATTAAAAAATGACGACAATTGTTATGACATTCGCTAGTAGGGTTCGATTCTATTTGCCAATTATAAAATTTGAGGTCACTATTCTTTTTTATTTCAGTGATAACACCCCTTCTTGTGTCGCGTCACAGGCACTTCACAAGTTCTTAAGGAATTGAGCTCATATGAGAAAAAGAAAAAGAATTACATTTACTTAAAAAGTTTGATATAGATTGTAGTTTGTTCTGATGTTTATTCAATATAATTTTATAATTTTTATTGTTTTTACTTATAATAGTATATTATTCTATGAGCAAGTAATGTAAGCAATTTCTCACGAGAACGAAGTTTGCAGCACGAGCCGTTGCGAGTGCTGCAAAGCGTTCGAGTGAGAAATTGCCATTACTTGCGAATGGAATACTATACTTTTTCTACGACCATGCAACGAAATTTTATAAATTAATTTTTGTGCATATAGGGACAGCTGTATGTCACTATGACGGTTTACAGGATTTTGACAGATTAAAATTGTTTGGTGCGCCTTGTCACTTAGCGACGTTGTCAATGCCTTGACAATGTCGCTAAGCAGTGTATCAACAATTTGGAAATGAAAAATCCAGAGCTGTGATTGGTTCTAAAGCCGTGAGGAATGAAATATTTCTCACTACTGGCGGGGTATGAGGAGCCAGGAATGAAATATTTGTCATGTGTGTGGGTAATGGTTAGTATTACTTATCATAAATTGTCATGATAATGAATGCATTCCTCAATAGGAGTAGAAAAATGTATTTACCTTTTATTGATGTAATGGGTACTGATGGTGTTATTTTTCGGATACGCATTGTTTCATATGTATTTTATTTTTAGTTGTTTTGTGAACATTGCAAACGACTTTTTCCGAAGGGAGATATTTTTTGCATACACAAGAAAAATATCACGCGCCGGCCCTGATCATGGACAGGGTCTCTACAATAAAGCCATATCACAACATATCGCACTGACAGCTTTTAAAACTTTTGTAATCTGTTAACGATTTGATCATTTTTTTCATTTTGTTCTAAACAAATTTAGCAAACGCTTTCAAAATATAGAAAAAAAGGGAACTCTTACACCTATTATACTGGAAGAAACAAATGATGTTTTGGTGGTCTATGTTCAAAACATCCTATGAAGTAACTATAAGAACATTGGTGACATTCTCTTGTACTTTACAACAGAGTCCGTTCGTTTCCCAACATGTTGCTGTTTGATTCATCTCAATATAGTAAATTTCATAAAAAAAAAGTAAAACCCAAATAAGTCCTTTGTTTTATATTTCTTCAAAGAAGAAGTGAAATATCAAATCCTGATATTTTATTTTATTCCGAAAGTCATTTTACAATAGTTACTGATATTATCAATCTGTCAAAATGAATTGACTAGCGACCAATTCAATTCGATGCCATTTCCACGACATGCTGCTATTACACTTAATATCAAGGTTATGTAAAAGTTAAACGTTTAATTAAATGTATGTCCATTGCTTTATTCAGTTCATTCTGGTTGTTGTCTCTAAATTAAATAATTACTGCCGTCAAAACAAAAGACTAAATCACTGATGAGAGAACAGGTAAGGAAAAATGATAATTAATCCGAATTGATAAGACTATAAAGCAGAGTACAAGAAAAGTTCAGGGTGTTCAGGGTGTCCCAAATTTTGCTCACCAGAAGAACATTGTAGTTCTTCCGGTATAACAACAAGACTTTTCTTCCTATATTCCAAAGGCAGGTTCTGTTAATGTATTTTCTTACAAAGTGGTGATCAAAACATCACAAACGATCAAAAATTGCAACAGATATTGAACATCAAAGCTAAAATTGCAACGTTTTGTTGTTGTTGTATATCTTTTACAAACATTCAGATATTGGGCTAAATCAAAAAACATAATCCTGCGAATGCATACGCATTTTTACGAGAGTATTTCAGTACCAGCCCAAAGTCCTTAATTACTCTACAGAGTTTCGAACCAACAAAAGATTCAAAATTCGTAAATCATAATAATTTTGATAATTTTGATAAGTTTTCTTACAATGTGACATGAAAAATCATTGGTGAGTGTATATTTTCCTGTTCACTCTTTATCATTATCTACTAGCCAGATTTATAATATTTAGAGCAGTGTTTATTACTATCCGAGTGCATAAAAGGGCATTCGCGTGTCTGATCCGAAAATTCGCGGTGTGGCCGCCAGGCGGAGCCAGTCACGCGATTATTTGACGTGATAATTTGAGCGACCGACGGATACGACGTACGATAACATGCACGAGCGCAATCTAGCGGTGATTAGCGCTGCCTGTTGTTTTAGTAATTTAAAATTTTGATTGTGTATTCCGGCGATTGCATTTGCGATTAACCGGCACATTATTATTACGGTAAACGGAATTATATAATTGCTCAATCATGAATGTGTTGTAGATAGATACACGATTGGTATTCATTTCTTACTGTGAAGAACTGTTATGTGGATGAATTTGAATACACATTCACATAGTAATTCTGTTGTTACACGTCTTTGACGTGTGTTTTATTTTCTTATAAGTATTTACGTACGGTCTGGAAACAAATAATGTGTGGCTGTATTTGTACTGGTGTTGACTCCTTGATATTTTGAGTAGTCTTCAACGACCGCACAAGTAGAAAATAATACACATTAAAATGAAATTACATTAGCTTTTTTTGAAAAGGCTGTAGGCACTATAAATATCATGTTTAATGATTCCATTGCTGTTAATGTGATATTACTATACATTTTTAGTAGACATTTTTATATATGTCAGAATCCCACGTGGCCACGGATGTAGGCAACCAAATATACACTATAATATATATAATATATATAATATAAATATACACAACTATTTATTACACCTATTTTAAAACATAATGTTAAAGATGAAAAAATCATAGATATTCAACTAATTAATACAGGTTTGGTTTATCTTTTGAAAATTAGCATAATGCTATGTTTAGTGTGAAAATACTAGTGCTACACACATATGTATATATGACTAACTCTTTAGGTTGTAAGGGTATGGCATCAACAAATGTTTTAAAGAGAAACTTTTTAAACTCTACGAAATAAAATTTACATAATGATTTTCATAAAAGTCTCCGTTTCAACCCCTTATCTGGGTTTTTTTAAAATATTTAAATACTTACCATTCCCTCTTTAAAAGTTGATAAGTACTTTATTTTAACGGAATTTAAATGTTTACGTCATAACACCATTTTTAAGATTACGTATCGACATAAAAAATTACTCGGTTGACAGGTTTTTCTCGTACAGATGACTTTTGTAAAATGGTAAAATACGTGTTTTGTCATTATTGGTAAAGCACAATATAATGCAATTTTTGTGAGTATAGAAATAGGTTCATAGAAAAATCACCCACATTTTCACGACAGTTTGATTGTAAAACAATGGTTTATCTATTTTTAGCATAAAACCAATTTTCAGAACTCTAATGTTTACGCGTGTATCGGTATTGGCTATAAGTAACCACGGTATTTGAATTTTAGGAAAACAGTAAATAAATTGTTTCTTCGTCTTTAAAGAAGGATCTAAATACTTATTTTTTACGTCTGCAATATGTATGGCTTTAAAGACATGTTCATAAAAATTTCATCTCTTATTTTCACACGCTTAGGGGCGCAATTTCAACAATTATTCTAGTTAAGTAGGTACAGTCATGGAAATATGTATGTTCCCATCGCTATTTCACAATTTTATTTTTATTCATGTACTAGTTTTTATTATTCTCCTCGGTGGATATACTAGACACACTGTTTTAAAATTCTGAAATAGCAATAGGAACATGTATCCTTCCATGACAATACGTACTAGGGTTGTCGGTTTTTTAAAAAGTCATTTTTTGCAAAATTTTAGCACCGGTTTATATACAGTGGGTAAAAAAACGGTACATACTATATTCGCAATAACAGAACGTTTCAATCCAAAGTTATGTTTGATTTAGTTGGACTATGCAACATTTTTGATAATATCGGGTCAATTTAATTTGCGATGAAAGACATATTAAAATCAATAGGTAATGACATTTGTCTTTTTGTTGTCAAAAAGGATAGTAGAGCGTTTATAGCATCGTATACAATGTTGAAATTTTTAAACAATGTTGTCTTTTATTATTTTTGCTAAAAAAACAGTGGTATTGGACGTAGGTATGTAACAAATCTAATTGTGTACTTGAGTTATCTTCAAAGATCGTGGGGAACTCATTGATCTTGTTATAGGCGGCAAGTTTGATTTTATCATTTTAGGTAGTCTTTTCGTAAGTTTCAATTATGAGGTATCGCAGTTGTTGTTTAGCTGTCAATTGTAGACGAATGTCACTTGTTCTTGTTCTTTTAATGGTTTTTGAAAATAATAAATTAGAGCTGGAATAACGTTTTTTTAGTATGTCACATCACTTCAAACAAAGTCTTCCTTTTATTTTTTATGTCATGCTCAGCTTGAAACCTGAATACATTGTCTTGCTCCTATTATATTTTCCATTTGAATATAGAATATTTACGCGAAAAACGACAGAAACGACCTAACCGCCACACAAGCGAAAGCAAACTGCCACCATTTTTTAGTTCAATAAAAAACTATGTTGATTTTAGTTCCAAAGCACTGCAAAAACAAAACAAAACGAAGAAATTTGCAAAAAATCTACAGCCCTATAAGTGTAGTACAATATGTAAAACAAAGTAAAAAATCCATCAAAAAAATCAAAATCAAACATGGCGTCCTTAAGAAAACTAAAACTTGGCCATGGTTTCGCCGCCATCTTGGAAGATAACTCAAGTACGCAATTGGATGTTTCATGCCTTTGCAATGTTATCGTTGCAAACGTTCAATACCACTGCGTTTTTGAGTAAAACAGCAAAAAAATGTTCCAAAACTTCACCTTGTATACGATGCAATGAAATCTATACTGTTCCTTTTGACCAAACGAAAACAAATGCCTTTACCTACTAATATTATTATACCTTTCATTTCACATTAAATTGACCCGATGTTATCAGAAATACTGCATAGCCATACAAGGAGCAACATAAAATTGGATTGAAACGTTCAATTATTGCGAATAGTCATAGACATAGTTTTCAATCTTCACAACATATGCAATTAGTTTTTCAAAAAAACGCTTGAATTGACTTAATGTTTTTGGAAATATGACTAATTGGACTCATTACAACTGATGAGTACATATAATGAGGTATTTGGTTCAAAGTTGCCATTTTGTCCTTAAATAAGTAGAATATTTAGTACATATTATTAATTTCTTGTATGGAAACCCATTACCATAAATATAGGGGTGTACCAGACAAGTTACAGCATTTTGAAATATGAACAGAACAAAGAAAAATAAAATACATGCGAAACAATGAAAAGACGATTGCCACTATAAAAACAAAATAAAAATAAATGTAAGTCAAATACTTAAAGGAAAAACGAATACACAAATAAAACCATATAAGACTTACCATACGAACTCCTGGTAGAGCAATCTCTGCGCAATAATGTCCGATGGCATTCTGACCCCTTTTTCCCAGTTTACGGCGTATTTTATACAAACTTTTCTGTCTATTGACATGTAGGTATATAAAACAGCCAAGTATTTATAGTTCCATTCAATTCGCATCAGAAAGCTACCGAAAATATTTTTCGAACGTTACTCCTGAAAATCTACTTACTTTTTAGAGTTGCACCACTGTTATAGCAAACCAGCAACATTCAAATTTAAATTCTTCATTAGCCATGACAAATACAAATAGAAAGGAAAAAAAAGCAAAGATATAAGGCACGTCAACAATATAAAAAAAAGGAAATTAGACACTACCTCATAGATGGAATAGTACGCCTTTAAAATTAGATGAAAAGCTGTAATTACCTCAGAAACGCTCATGGAAAAACTCAAAAACCCCGGAAAAATCATTTAGTTTGAAGAATTTCAGTATTTGACAACCAATAAAAGACAAAATAAACAGAGAAATACTCGAAGAACATTAAAAGCAATTTGAGTAGCTAGTAGATTTCTTTTCTATTTTCTATATTATATATTTCATTTTGTATTTAGAATATGAAATGTATTAACTAATTATTCACAGGAAATTTATGAAATTAGGTATTTAAAAACCGTTTTTATTTTGCAAAAGTTGGTTTCTAGAAACTCTTGTACTTGCTACAAAACTTAATAAAAATGTCTTCATGTCTTCGTCATTGGAATGATCTATACCTACGTGATCTACGTGCGAGATAACCATCCATATACACCATAAAAGAACCATAGATAGATACGTGCAACTCATATGTGGTTAATATAACGAACCCTATTATAACCGCAAGAAAAAAATTGATATAATATTATGTTCTCCGTACACGTGATGCAACGCCAGCCGAGATGATATCTCAACTCCTGCGCGAGTTACTCATGTCCCCACGCTGTTTTCAGGCCGGGCTGCATACCGGCTTGTCCTAGATTCCGTGCCCGCTATGGTAAAAAGAACATGATGTATTATTGTCTGCTTAATGGACATAGCCCTAATCCACATAATTTACGAAGCCATAACTCTCCGGGCTGTATGTATGTGGTAATAACTCTCCGTATTTGGCCGAAGTTCACTTTAATGGCTAGGCTTTTGGAAACGGAACGTACTTTGATCGGTGATTTCAATACCGGATGAGAACACATACCGACTCTGAGGATTATTGAAAATTATCTGGGAAATTAGATAATAAAAGCTTGGAGATAGGATTAGAAGGTTTATATTTGTAATTAATGACTAATTTATAATTTTGCAATAGATGAATTGGTGACAAAATCGAATTAAACATAGAAATAACTTTATTGCCAGTTAAATAGTTAGGTACCTAATATGAAATATAAACTTGAAATTGGGAATTTAATAAATGAAAAGGTTTAACGACATACTTTGTGAAAGTAATATTATAGGTTAGTAATATGGTAACATACATGGCGAGCTGTAAACTTTAAATAAATAAAAAATTACAGTGACAACCTGGATTTGAACCAGGGGGCTTGCGTCGCTAGCACAATGCTCTCCCATCTGAGCTATTGAGGCCTATGGTATTTGTTAGATATAATTGTTATAAATCAAGGAAAGGAAGTTGTGGTTACTACCAAATACTAACCTATCTATTTATTAGGTGTACGTCAAGATAGGTTAGTGTTTGGTATAGTAACCATGGCTAAAATCTATACTTCTCTTCCTGCCATCTTGACACGCACATGACTCGTCGTTTGTTGAAATATATTTAAACAAAATTAAACTTTTTTAAACTGTTTATTACTGTTTATACTGGTCTTGACCAGTTAATAGATTATATTGTTAGATGAACATAATAACTGTGGTGTGTAAATTATATGTGATATAAGAAACAAAAACTTTTTTGTTAATTTTAATATTATTAAAATAAACTTATTCTCGATTTTGAGCCACTTGGGGCACGGGTTGGGACTGTTTTGATCAGTCTCAAATTTCACAGGAATTAAATATGAATATAAAAGAAAAAATTGAGAAGATCCCACAGAAAAACTTAAAACCACAACAGTTAAAACCTATATATTTTCTATATAAATAAAGACCAGCCTAATATGTATTTTAATGTTAAATAACTTTTAAACTGCTATATAGATTATTTTTTGGTACGGTGAAGATATACAAAATTGTCACATGCTATTATCTGATGTGACCAGACACATTACTTTATCATACTATACCTACCACAGAGTATCTATCATACGTACAACAACAGTGTCAAACGGTCTCAAACGCTGACGTTTTGACAATACTGTCAATAGAATCAAAATGTCTATCAAATCCTGGCTAACTAGTTTTAATGCCGTATCTCTATCAAATCGAATTTGCTCATGCGGCTAAACTATTAATTTTACCAAAAAATGTCATAGACATAAATTATAAAAAAAGTAAACATCCAGTTCCTTTGGACCCTTTTGAACAAAAAGCTTTTCAGCTCTAAGTTTAGTTATGAAACTTCTAAATATGAAGTTTCGTCCCGACACCTTTAGTAGTTTCTCCGGAATCCTCGCCAAAAGAAACGGGTACACACATACTTTGTCATACTACGTATGATAAAGTAAAAAGACAACTACTGGAACAGGCCGAACGATCCGGATGTTCCCCTTCATCAAATACTGTTACAAACCCTCATCTATTCTCATAATATTGTTTGTTATATTTATCTAATCTCTATTTTTTTTGTAGAATAAGTATGCTAAGTTGGTTCTGATTTTATAAAAGGAAATCAAGAACAAAGATGTTAGAAACCCGATTACAGTATTTGTTTAATAATTAAAAGATATCTATATTTAGTGGTCGTAAAAGTATAGTTAGTATTTTTGTAAAAAGAAACTTCAATTTGTACTCGCGTATATTTTAAAATATATAATAATATCTTTGTGTGATTACCATTAATTAGTAGATTATTTAAATAAAAAACAACTCATAAACTTTTGAGTTTAGATACCCAAGAATTTCAATAATTTCAAATTACATAATTTATCAAAAATTTATTAATGGAAACAAAATACTGATTCTGGTATGCTCTTTTTTCGTAGAATTGGAAGCTGGTATTTTGAATTGTGGCTGCTTTTGAGAAAAGAACGTGTTTCTTGTTTTGCATTCTTTTGTAGTAAATTGATCAAAATCTGGACTCACAACTCCTATTTTTACATCCAGATTCTACGAAAAAAAGGCACACCAGAATCAGTGTCAATTGTTTGATTTCTTTAGTTGTCGGGTAATCATTTTCTTTCATTTATTTTGTTTTTAGCAATTGCGCAACTGGAAATCTATGAAATGTTAATTTTTATTAATATTTTTAACCAATTGCAACCCCTTTATATTTTTATATTATGAAAAACTACTAAACTAATTGAAGGGGTAGTTCTTGAAAAAAAATAACTTTTGACAAAATAAGAGCACCCTGAAGTATACATTCAACATTACACAGTTTATTGTTTATGATTCCCCGAACATCTGTTTACTAAATACCAACAAATAGGCAGTTATTTATATTGCTTATGTAGATATCTCCTGAAGTTATCCTCTAACGTATGATGATATCAGCACGTATATTTGACAGACGCATCAACTAAACATCCACATAACAGCAACTTTATAATAAACCGTTCAACTATTAGCAAATCCACGCTAATATCCGAATAAATGCTTTAGCAAACACTTGAATACGCCGTAAAGTTCGTAATTTAACACTTATACGCGCTTGTTGAATGCTCCTTTTTCTTCGTTTTCCTCTCCGTATTCAAAAGCAACGCTCATATAGCATGGGTAAGTGAATACCTGTACAGCCCGAATGTGGTTTATACGTAAGTTTTATGACGGGGCCAGCGGTAAATAGGTTCCTTTCTTTGCCGTGTTTACGGCCGCGCCGGCGGTTTTCCATTTTTTTAATGGGCTTCTTTGCCAGACCAAAAAGAATACCCTACCGCACGGTGTGGGTTTAAGTGGCTACCGGCACGTTTGTTCCCTTCGTTTTGTGTTTGTTCGCTAAATTGCAATCTTTTGCGAACTATAAAAACTGCGGGTGGTAAGTACATAAATTACCAAATAGGTATTGTTTTAGGATGTTTGTGGCCGTTTTATTGTAATCAGTAATTTTCGCTTAACGATTAATAAAAAGGCATTGTTATGGGTTGTTTCAAAACTGCTGTTTAAACATGCTTGTCAATGACGCAGCTTCTATAAAAAAAAAATCTGATGTGGCCAGGCACATGACTTTATCATACAATATATAAAATTAATAGTTTAGCTGCATGAGAATCTATTTGACTGAGATAAATCGTGTCTGCATTAAAATTAAACTAGTTAGCCAGGATTTGACAGATATTTTGATAGCCAATAGTATCAATCGAAGGTATTCTCAAAGCATCAGCATTTGACACTACCTACTGTCATCAGAATAATAGTTGTTTATCTCACAAGTGCCGAAAGTACGGAATAGCACAACGAGCGGTGATGCGGCGCGTCACCGATGGCGGAGCGTCGTCGTCGCATGTGAGCGAGTCGCGCTATGTTGTTTTCGGCAGGAGTGACATCAACGTTTTTTGTGTTGCTTTTTGAGAAATACGTACTTTAAAAAAAAATTAAAAATGGTTATATTTCGGTATAGAAAATGTTAGGTTGATACCACTTCTACGAAATGTCAAGTTTAAAAAGCTAATTCAAATTCTGACAGATATATATTCGTTCATGACACTGTAGATGACGTTCCATAGCGGTTCTCCGAGTGTGACAGCGTGGTGACAGCCATAGACATTTCTGTGGTGATAGCACAAAAAAAATATTTGTCAAAATCCTGGCTACTATGTAGTTTCCTATCAATGCAGATGCGACCGATCTCGATCAAATAGAATTTGCTCTTGCAGCTAAACTATTAATTTTACCAAAAAATGTCATAGGCATAAATTATTCAAAATTTCCTCTGCTTTAATTTATTATTTAACTATTTTGACGAAATTACAGAAATGGCGGCTCATCTGCAAAATCCTTGAAAAAGGCTTAGAATAAACTACCAGTTCCTTTGGACCCTTTTGAACCAAAAGCTTTTCAGCTCTAAGTTTGGTCATAAAACTTCTAAATATGAACTTTCGTCCCGATACCTTTAGTAGTTTCTCCGGAATCGTCGTCACAAAAATCGAGTACACACATACGCACACACACACACACACACACACACACACACACATACACACACACACACACACAGACATTTTTTTGTACCTTGGTCAAAAATGTTCAGGGGACCCAAAAAGACCTATTTCCGCTAAAATCTCAATTTTTTTTTTCGGCATGATTACAATACTTTACCATACTACGTATGATAAAGTAATAAAATATTGAGATCAATAGCGGATTACTCAAAAGGCAACGAGGCACGTGTCTATAGGGGACTTCGGGCTTTGGATTTTGGATGCGTTAATTGCATACCATGTAAAGTATTATTGCTTTCATAATAACATGTTCATATTTAAAAGAAGTAGGTGTTTAATCAAATAATGTGAGCAGATTAATATAAGCTCTTCATTTAAAATACAAAAAAAAAAAAACAATGGTGTTCTTCAATGAACGATATATATTCTTGCGTATACCGGGTGACCCGCGCCATGGGTACTCCCGATTATTTTTATTGTTTTTAAAGCTGGACGAATGAAATTTGGGAAAGTAAAAAAATTGCATTCCTTTGAATACTCTTGAGGTTAATATGAGTTCCGCTTTTTCCGGAAATGACGTCATCATTAAAATTTTAAATGGCACCCTATATTCTTTGTGTGATATTTTCAATCAGGATGACATCCTGAACACAAAACATATCGATCGCCAATTTTTATCACCAAGGCAACGCATAAAAACTTTTTTGTGTTAATCTAGGTGTCTAGGAATTGTTGAAAATAATCGAAAATTGTCAAATAAACACTAACTAAATCGATTTTGGCCGACATTGCATTACTGGCGCCCTCTAGCGTAATTTAGTTGGTTTTAGGCTAGTGAGTCATTTTTCCAGGGACTAAGAACGGAACGAAAACGAGAACGAAATTAACCGAATAATTTATAAGAACGAAAACGGAAACGAAAACGAAATTTTTATTTTTCGTTCATGATTGAAAACGAAATAAATAATTTCGGTTACCGGTTTTAACCAGTTTAATGGCACAATATTTTTGTAACCTACTCCTAGTAGACATATCGGGGATGCAAGGGCCTTCTATTCACGTTGATTTACTTTAGAATATATCTTTAGTTTAATTAACTAAAATTTTTATTTATTTTTGAATGCTTAATTTTTTATATATAATTTTACTATAAAATAAATATGTTACATTTTTTTCTCTTATTTTTAATAATAATAACTTAATTTACTTTTAATTTAATTTATTAATAACCAAAAATTAACCATGATACAAAATTTTTAAATATGTTAAAGTTAATTGTCATAAAGCAAGATCAGAGAGAAAATAAACAAATATTATTATTTAAAATATGAAGCAAAAAAAAAAAAAAAATCTGTCACTGGCATAGCAGTTTGTGCGTGGTTTTCAAGTAAGTAAATTTAATGGGAATAAATTAAAGAAACTAAAACAGATTCGTGCCTCTCCAATACAGAAACGGTCCCAAATAATTCATTCTAAATTTTATTTTTAATATTTATAAAAAGCAAAAATGCCATCACCACTTAAAATGCAGTTGATTGAAATTTTTAACATTTAAGTTTTTAAAAGCATAAATTTTATGTTAGTAATTTTTTAAAATTATGACAAGTGACTTATTTGTCAAATATAAAAAAAAATTAAAAAGGCACTTTGGCATACTTTTATTAGAAAAATAGTAAAAACCGGTTTTAACCGTTATTTCATTTCGGTTCACGAAAACGAAAACGATATTTTTTTGGTGTGAACGAAAAGAACGAAAACTAAATTTTTCGTTTTCGTTCTGATCGGAAACGAACAAAATACTTTTCGCTTTTAGTCCCTGCATTTTTCCATGGGTACCACACCCTGAATATTCGATAGAAAACATGTTACAATGATACCAAATACTTGATATTTTATTGAAATTCTTAGCGTAAAAATGTTGTTAGAAGCAAGGA
Organism: Melinopterus prodromus; assembly: GCA_964023965.1. NCBI lineage: Eukaryota > Metazoa > Arthropoda > Insecta > Coleoptera > Scarabaeidae > Melinopterus > Melinopterus prodromus. The sequence goes on along the minus strand of OZ030390.1, from coordinate 14,928,401 downwards.
AATCGACAAACATATTGACCTAAAGATCAAAGTCAGCGTACAAGTCAGTCACTCAATGGACTACTCGAAGGAAGTACCCTTAATCGTCATTTTCACGCTACGATTATCAGCAAAATTTCAAGAATTTGGTATCATTGTGTCAGAAAAATGCTTTCCTGGCATAATCAGGGTACTTCCTTCGAGTAGCCCATTGAGTGACTTTGACTTGGGCGCTGACTAGATCATCAGGTCCATATTTTTTTCGATTTCCTTGCTTCTAACACCATTTGTACGCTAAGAAATTCAATAAAATATCAATTATTTGGTATCATTGTAATCGACAAGATGTATTCTATCGAATAATCAGGGTGTGGCCATTAGGTACCCGTGAAAAGACATATTTTAAAAAATAATATTGAGCAATAATATTGAGGGACGTTACAGATTATTTTATGTCCTACATGATCGTAAAGTGACATTTTACATCTTAGATACCGGGACAAAAGCTGCTTCTTAACGCCCTCGGAGGGCGTTAGGGATTCTTAACGCCCGCGCGGGCATTAAGGGTTGCCATGGTTATATATCAAATATATCTACTATCTTGCTTACCTACTTATCTTATTAAGTCTTGCCCGTCTTCATTTTAGCGCCTCCTTATTAAAACATAGAAAGTGGACTATAGTGAGACAAGAGCTTCTAAATACCTTATCCATAATTTCAATCAAACCTTAGTTAACAAAACATAGGAAATTTTGAAAATGAAATTTTATTTATGTACCAAGGGCATTACACGGATGTTTATGCCCCGAGGGCAACCGTTTGAAAAGCTCGAGGGCCCATAAGCCCGACAGCTTTTTAAGTCGCCCGAGGGTATAAACATCAAGTAATGCCCGAGGTGCATACAAAATGTTATGTCCTTCAATGGTTTTGTTCCTCCGTTTGAATAATATTAATAAATATTTTGACGTTATCAAGTGACATGCGTATCTACGGAATCGAATAACAATACAAACAATTCGTAGTTGTGTGACAATACAGGCTATTAACTGTCAAAATTATAAGCTTAATCGCCAACAATTGACGTTGCCGAGTGACAGTACAGACAATTAATTGACATTGATGACTTAAAATTGACAATTTTAATGACAAATATTTGATATATTTGACATATAACCATGGCAACCCTTAATGCCCGCGCGGGTGTTAAGAATCCTTAACGCCCTCGCGGGCGTTAAGAAGCAGTTTTTGCCCCGGTATCTAAGATGTAAAATGTCACTTTATGATCATGTAGGACATAAATTAATTTACAAATCCTCAAATAAACTTGTAAAGCTGACTATCCAAGAGGTTTTTGTATATTTATAATTATATGAATTATTCGTAATATTATAAATCTGTTTGTAAACGATTAAAAGTAAAAAACCTACATGTTATTTTTTATTCTTGTATTTTAGTTTGTGGGTGGCGCCCCCATAAATAATTTGCCTAAGGGCCCCGACTATCCTTAATTCGCCACTGATTGAGATGCATCAAACAACTAAATGCAACAATAAGAAAAGTTCTTCATAAACCTGTGCTTTTATCTTTGTATCACATATCTACCTATCTTATCTACCATATATAGCCCAACCCGTCTTTCGAGTAATATCATAGGTATGCACCTTGAAGGAACAAATGAGCGTCGAATTGAATTCCAGCTGCGTGTATTGTTGCGTGTATTATGTTTAGAGTGGTGGGCAGCATAACGTAGTGTGCATAGTTTCGTGTATTCGTTGACACTAATTCTATTTAGTTATCAGACGAATATGAAGTTAATTGTGAATTATCAATTTGTTATCTTCGATCTGAGCTAATCTAAAGAGCTAGGGTGGCATTCATGGGGTTTTGTTAGAATTTACCGCTTAGAAGGGTTACATAATCACTGGTTTTATTACCAACCTTCATCGTATTTTAGGATATGTCAGATCCGGGCTATTATGTACCTAAATGCCTGGGTTACCTGGATTTAATATGAACGAATTATTAGACGAATTAGATTTTGTATGCGATGGTAATATTATATCTCATCATCCATGTTTTGGTTAGGTTATACATAATTATACTGCATTATACATTGCAGTAATGTTTACAAATTTGAAAGCTTACTATCATTCTCAATATTCTACAGATTGTGGTTTGAATAGGTACTATGTTTCGATGATTAAAATCATGAATCGATTTCAAATTTTGAGGAAATCAGCATTAATAAGAGATTAGGTGTTGTTGATAGAATGGTTTGAATAATAATTTAGTCTATGTCACGCCATATCTTTCAAAAAAATGAGCTCAATAAGCACAACCGAGGAAAGTAATAATAACAAATATAACAGATATACTTCTCTGGGTTGACTCATATGATAGCTCAAACAACCATAAACATGGAGGGAAACATGGTGGGCAGTTTCTGTCTGAAAAGTCGAAAAGTCTGACAACTCACGTTGTTTTTTTGGGTATATCAAAAGATGCATTTTGTTGCCATTTGTGCTTCAACCACTTCGCATTTAGATTTTTTGTTAATCAGTACAAATTATATGAGCAATATATAAAATAAAACGTGCATTTATTGTAAGCATTTGATATAATATTTGACCATTACAAAAAATATTTGACCAATACAAAAAACATTGGAGCAATACAAAGGATGGAGCATTAAAACAAAAAATTGACAGTAAATTTATATCTATATATGTGCGTTAAAATATATATTGCATTTATATATTTGACTGTTTCTTTGATAATATATTTGTACACTGAAATAAATAATTGTGCAGTACAATAAATAAATAATAGTAAAGCTCTGCGAAAGGAATGTTTTAGCAGTTTTTTTTTTGTCTACCTTATATTATTATGTACACAGAGTTTTTCAATAAACGTATTATTATTATTATTATTATTAATTAAAAAAAAATTGTTTTTTTTGAAAATTGTGTAAATAAATCAAAATATATTTCAAAATATTATAAGCGCTCACAATAAATCTAAATTGTACCATGAAAAGATGCCCCTGTAAATAATATTATGTGCCCCACAAATGAAAGAATGAAAAGTGAAACAATGATGGATTAGTGTATATAAAAAATATTGATAATAGTATTTTGTAATTTGTAAGGACAATATTCAGAGGTAAGTGCAATACAACCAGTTCATCTAAAGCATTGTTATTTATAAAACGACCAATTAAAGTGTTTGCAAATATTGAAATTACTTATTACTTTATTACATTATCTGTAAAAATTATAGTATTCTATAAATGCACAGGTACATATTAATAAATTATACATTAATAATTCGGAAAAACTGTCCGTCAGTCACCGAGAAACGTAAAATCGCATGTGAGAATCAGGCTTTAATCCACAAAAACAGCATTGCAGACGTTGCGCATGCGCCACAAAATAACGAATAACCACAAAATATCCCACGTCAAATCTACCTAAATCATAATAAACACCATATCAACTCTACATAATATAATGATATGTGCATCTAACCTTTAAATTAATAATAACGACTTACCTTTTGACCAGAAGAAAATTACGGACTTCGCTGACAGCCTCCACCAATTCTTAAATCTTGCACAACCACAAAGCGTTTTGGGTTTCAATTAATATACACGCACTTTATCACAATATCACGAACACATATCGCTTTGACAAGGTTAACTAAAGGTTTGTGACACATTTCTTTATATATCTGGATGTGCATCACTTAATTTTACCACGTAAAAGTGTAAAAAGCGCGGACCGGCCAAGATTTGACCCGTACCACAAAAAGCGGCATATCAGTACTGAAAATGCAAAGTTTGGGTAGGGGCATAGTAGGGGACACGGCGCGCTTTTTGAAATTTGAACGGACGAATTTTACATATTGTTCTATGTGGAAAGTTGTATTATTTATTTTAGCAATTTCTGTACTTTCGGAGTTCAAAATTCACTCTCTGTCGTTCGATATTAAGTAAATTTCAATGAATTTGTTGTCTTTCTATCGTTTATTATTGCGCAATGAAAATTAACGTTTTTCTATTGCTAATTGTAACATTTGTATGTAACATATTAATAGTATTTAAGTCTCTACTTTTTATATATTTACCTTCTTATTATCATTTGGCTTTCTTCCAACTCCTGCTGGCTTTAAACTATACATACAGTGAGCGCGTAAAGCATGGAAACAGGAGAAAATATGATATTTTATTTTTTAAATTCACTGTTGCTATTCGTCGATGTTTAATTAGTAAAATACACATTTTTTTGAAACATTTAATTTCCAAGTTTCCGACTGTCTATTGTTAAATACTTATAACCTAATCGACACTATTTTTAATGATAAGACCATATTTTTCTTACTGGTCTTGGTAAACGTTTTAATTGTCTTAATGGTAATGGTAGCAGAAACATTAGTCTAAACTATTTGCTAATCTGGATTCAAACAATTTTGTATCGCGTAAGGTTTTCGATAAAAGTAAAACTCAATTTTGGCATTTTTTGCAAATTTATACCAGTTGAGCCCATTTCCCTAGTAACCTCAATAGTGTTTCATAGTAAACATTTAACTTAGTGCTTCTACCTGAAATTGTGAATGTTTGTTTATAAATGTTTTTCAAACATTTTTGTGCAGACACCGCCATAGAAAAAAAAAACAAACCAAAAACGCAATAACTCGATGTGAAATGCAACTGTCAAGCCCGGATTCGTATTCAACTCAAAACATCAAGCCGTCAAATAATATTTGAGTTGCAATTTGTTTGAATGGAATTTGGAAAAGATTTTAGCGATTAATGATAAAAACAAATAAATAAAAAATTTAATTTATATAACATTTTTCTTTTAAATATGAACATCCTATTGTGAAAACAATACATTTTTACATGGAATGTAATTAACGTATCAAAGAAAAATATTGTTATTTTCCAACTAGAGAAGACACCCAGTGTCCCTTCTTAGTTCTTATTCTCTACCCATCAATATTAGAGCTGTTGGACATTTCTTCGTCAGGTATACATTGACGTATAATAGCACAATCACTGATGCTGCATAGACAAGTATGCGGTTATAAATCCGCTAGGAGCCCTCTCCTACCACGAGAAACTAAAGCGCCATCTATCGGAATTCTTCACATTATTTTCAAAACAACAACTTTCTTAAATCAAAACTAGTTTTTCCTTAACGCAAAAATTTATAAAATTGTATATTAAAGAAATATTCAACAACAAACAACAAACAAATTATGTTAAGAATGTTTTTTTCTTAACATTAGACAACCATTTCTCTGTGTGAGATTTTAGTATCCTATACCATTTTCATTCTACCACTATTATCCTATCAAAAATTGCCTTTCTATTTGTTGATCTTGCTAAATGTCTTCAACATGTTATCTGAGAATTTCAAATTATGGTCTCGTTTTTCAATTATTGGTCCAAAGCTCTTCTCTTCACCTTCAAGCTAGTCTCCTCGCAATCTCCTGTCCAGAATTGTACAGTATTCCTTCAGATCGAACCCATTTCATCCATAGTCCATACATCCACCGCAAAAGTCGTCGCATTGTTCTTAGTCGTCAACATTCCGCGTCTGTATGCGTGCCCGCCACTAATGATGTCGCCTTTTGGGCCGCGTCCATACCCAGCGGGACGCTGCAGCCAGCAGCAGTTCTCTGTTCACATGCCAAAAATGGGTATCGCGCAGCAGTGCCTTTTGTGTCCGGCAGTCGGCCACCGCTAATGACCAACCGGCTCAGCAGCCGATCGCATTCAATCACCGCCAACCGACCAGCTACCACGGAGCCTGTGGCTGCGAGAGACCCAGCATTGGCCGTACCGAACTAATGAAGAGGAAAAAAAGAGGAAAACTGTGGAGCGGCCGTCCGATTTTGAGAGGCAATTATATCTGCTCTTGATTTCAGATCGGATACTGCGGGCTATTGTTTGTGTTCGGAAGGCAATTAGCTGTTAATTGGGGGAGAAATCGCTATGAGGCTGGAGATGTGGGATGGTCGAAGAGGAAAGAAAGCGATGAATAGGGATTTTGAAAGTGGTTAGCAAGCTGGTAAGAGCTGAAACGATAGGGCAAAGAGGAAGATAGACTTACGAAGATGAAACAAAGATAGTATAACATAAAGAATTTTATAAGCATTTGGGGACAGTGAAGACAAGATGAAGAGACGGAGTTTGACGGATAAAATAACAAATCAATCGATAAGAAAGTGTCTGGATTTGATGTCAATTAACTAAAGGTCACCTCATAAGAATGAAAACCAGCATATCAGGAGCAAAGCTTTAAACAGGACGAAAACCATTAAATGGTTATGACATGAAATGATTAAATAGCGTCAAAACTAAAGACTAAAGTTGGATAGAAGCTGTAGGTTAAGAAGAAAGCAATAGAAAGGGAAAGCTCATATTTACTAAACACAAATGAATAAATAATATCCAAAATGTAAAAAAAAACTCTCGGATTTGCATGTAACATTTATACTGTGACTTTTAAGATTCATGATTCTGAATTCAAATTTGAAAAAAAAAAAACAAAATGGAAGAATAGATGTAGCGACCAAAATTGACCAAGTCTGACGGATTTTCATGAATAATACTAATAATATAATTTATTTAAACCCCAACAGTATACAGATATACCAAAAAAGGGCACATACTAGAAAATATTTAACTAATGATAACATGATATAACAATTAAGAATGTATTAAATGACAATAGTACCATCAACAAATATATCAATCCTACAATGCTACAAATACAATTTTACAACCGCCATACGCTCAAGCGACATTATGGGTACGTACATTAGCAAGGAATTACAAAACAACCAATATTCATAACATTATGCTAACCAAGTCAAAAAACACTATCGTAATTGAAACATTTCCCCCTTTTTTTCTGTTCTGTTTCGATGAAATAAAAATCTACCACTTTGAAATTTATTTTAGGACATCCAGTTTGTTGATTTGGAACTACACTTATAAACCCACGATCGCTTCTTATTTTACCAATATTGTAACGGTCAGAATATAACCTAAAAGTTTGACTGATCTTGATAATTGAGTGTTCTGCAATTCGACTTCTTTTTACATCGCTGTAGGATAACAGTAACTACATAACAGGATAACAGTAACTGAGAAAATTCTAATAGGTAATATCTATTTAGGCTGACTAAAAATGCGTTATATTTTCATGATAATACGGTGTACATACTTCTCTTCTAATCATTATTATTTACAAATTTAAGGGTGTCGGAATTAGGTACATGTAAATATAGCACGTCCTTAAATCAGACATGTGTGTCGGAATTGTGTACATGGTGTCATATCTACAAAAGATAAGGAAAACAAAATTCACATTAAGCAATGTTAAAACAAAGAACTGAAACAAAATGAATTTAATAACAAATTAAGAGACAAGCAAAACAGAAATTTTTACTATTTTTTCTAGAATGTAGGTAAATGTCATTCTTATTATAAAGATTCATTCGGACTTTTTTCTTCAATTCAAGGAACAGCCGTTTGAAATATTGAGAAAACAGAGAAAAACAAGAGAAAATGCTTATGAAACAATGGTATCGAAGAAAAAAGAAATAATTAAAAGACTTCGAGCTGCTTAAAAACAACTGGTTTGTCAATATTTCAAACGCTTGTAACTTTTGAAGGAAGTAAAAACAAATCAGTCCATATAATAATAATAATAATAATAATAATAATAATAATAATAATAATAATAATAATAATAGTTTCTTTATTTTCCCAAAAAAAAAATACCTAAATACATACAAAAAAATATACAGAAACGTTTGACTCAGAATGACTAATTCGGAAAAGTTCTGCTGAAAAAAATGGTAGAACTCCGTATGTATACTGATGGAAAAAGCTATATATATATGTACTGCTGAGGAATGTGGTATAATAAATTTAGCAAACTCGATTTATGTGATTTTCTTACTATCAACTATCAACACATCCAATATTTTAAGCTCTTTACTTGTTCGCATAAGCCCATACAGCTCAGACTTTATCAAACGCCATATAAATTTTACGATTACTACTTTGATTTTTCTGTATAATGGCACTACAATATCTGTTAGTGACCTTTGGCCATAGTTTTTGTCTCCAAGCTCATAGTGCCCTAGCGAAATAACACTTAAAAATGACTGAATATTGTCGACGACGTGATAAAATACCTTCTTTTATCTTTGAATGCTGTAGTAAATGAATTATTGGTTTTACATGTGTTTCTAGTACTCGAATTGAAAATTGCGTTGAGCTCAAATAACCGCAAAATATTCTAATCCATATAACACCAAACAATAGGCAATTTTAATGAACGTAAGAAATCATGATGAACACGCATATACATATACAAGGTGAGTATTTAAGTCGCGGTGATCGATATTACCAAACAGATGCAAATAGAAAACAAAATATGGCGTTTCAATGTATCCACATCTACTGAAGACACTTTACTAAATATATCTTATGCCGGTTCGCACTAATATCAGTTCTTCTTCATTTGAGTACCAGAACTGTCTCAACGAGTATTGCGATTTGCTCAAGATTAACCAATCAACAACGTTAATATAACACCCGGCATCATCTCCACACCACGTTCAGCAATAACCATGGGGATAATGAATATTAAGTGCGACCATAAATTGTCATATCGAGCGTCAGATGGCGCGCTAATCTCGCGAGAGCTTTCGCCGAGACACTGCGAGGTCATTGAGCGATTCCATCCACACATCCTTCCATTAGGTACGGAGCGCCAATTTGAAGTCACTTATGTAGCTCTAGCGCTTATATGACCAGAAATAACCGCGTCTCCATACGGAAGGTAGACGCGATCGCGAGCGTAGGCGAACTGACCCGTGGGAGAATGTCCTTAATCTAAAGGAAAATAATTACCTGCTTCCATTTTAAGCAGTCGCCGCACATGTGCATGTGATCACTTCATTGTCTGTGCACGACGACCTGAGCCTTACCTCCTTTATCTCCCGTCATCATCGGCGATTATGAAAATTAATGCTCGACCACCCAAACTGACAATAGATTATCCTAATAGTTTAAGCGTTTATCATTTGAGCAACCCATCATATGGTCATGAACGAAATCGAGAGTTATATGAAGATGATTAGATACATAAGTAATCCGTTGACGCCGAGGTCCCAATAAGCAAATAATTAGTTGTACTTATTCTTAAGATTATTGGCCCAAAAGAGTTCCCTAATAATGTAGTCCCCAGCTCTGTGCCCTACGGGCTTATCCGCGTACCAGTCTTTTTCTTTGCCACCATTTACGCCACGCCATTACCTTCACTGTCTCAATGTCCTTTGACGTTTGCTTTTAACTTCCTGGGGAGTACAGTTATTTCAAGTTTACTGCAGTCTCCCTATTCGATTTTACCCTTTGTTTTTGCATCCAAAATCCGTTTCACCGTCGTTCCTTCATTCCTTCATACCTTCATTCCTTCATTTCTTCATTCCTTTATTGCTTTATTGCTCCTTTACTTCATTCACTCATTCCTTCACGCTTGAAGTCCTTCATTCCTTCATTCCTGCATTCCTTCATTCCTTCATTCCTTCATTCCTTCATTCCTTCCTTCCTTCATTCCTTCGTTCCTTCGTTCCTTCATTCCTTCATTCCTTCATTCCTTCATTCCTTCATTCCTTCATTCCTTCATTCCTTCATTCCTTCATTCCTTCATTCCTTCATTTCTTCATTCCTTTATTGCTTTATTCCTTCTTTACTTCATTCCTTCATTCCTTCATTCCTTTGTTTTTTTGTTTTTGTTTTTGCATCCAAAATCCGTTTCACCGTCGTTCCTTCATTCCTTCATTCCTTCATACCTTCATTCCTTCATTTCTTCATTCCTTTATTGCTTTATTCCTTCTTTACTTCATTCCTTCATTCCTTCATTCCTTCATTCCTTCATTCCTTCATTCCTTCATTCCTTCATTCCTTCATTCCTTCATGCCTTCATTCCTTCATTCCTTCATTCCTTTATTCCTTCATTCCTTCATTCCTTCATTCCTTCATTCCTTCATTCCTTCATTCCTTCCTTCCTTCATTCCTTCATTCCTTCATTTCTTCATTCCTTCATTCCTCTATTAAGTATTACCATTATTTCCTTTTTGTATTGAGGGGCATTTAATGGGTATCAATTTTTCCTGTAAATGTATCAAACAAAGCTAGTTCCTAATGCATTTAAACTGACGCTGGATATACTATTGTGGGCTCGGAACTGTAGTCTCTTGCAATCTTCCTCTGTATTCAATCCTTACATGACCATCACTTATAATTAGCACAATTATTGTCCTAACAATAATTTCTTCTTTCTATTCTAGCATGTAACTGTAACGGATTCTCCAACCGTTGCTACTTCGATAAGGACCTGTACGAGAGAACTGGTCATGGTGGTCACTGCTTGGACTGCGTGGCCAACAGGGACGGACCAAACTGCGAACGATGTCGTGAAAATTACTACCAACGCGAAGACAAATACTGCGTCGCTTGCAATTGCGACCCGATTGGCTCCAGAAACCTCCAATGTAATAGCGAAGGCAAATGTCAGTGCAAGCCAGGAGTCACTGGAGACAAATGCGACCGCTGTGACGTGAACCATTACGATTTCGGCAACCACGGCTGCAGAACGTGCGGATGCTCCGATTCTGGTTCTTTCAACAATACGCCAAGCTGCGATACACGCACTGGAGCATGCCAGTGTAAAGAAAATGTTGAGGGAAAACGATGCCGGGAGTGCAAACCCGGATTTTTCAATTTGGACAGCGAGAACGAATTCGGTTGCACACCTTGCTTTTGTTATGGTCACTCCTCTGAGTGTACCAGCGCTCATGGGTACTCCAGATATACGCTTGAGTCAACATTCGCCAAAGGGTCTGAACGTTGGAACGCCGCTGATGAACATAGAAGACCAGTAATCCTTCAAACCAACGCTTTAGCCCAAAATCTAGCACTATCCGCACCTGGTTATGAAGCAGCGTACTTCCTCGCGCCAGATAAATTCCTGGGCGACAAACGAGCATCGTACAATCAACTCATGTCGTTCAGTTTAAGGATTGGGGAGAACAACCCGAACCCAAGCGCTGCAGATATCATTCTGGAAGGTTCAGGTGCCTACATCCGAAACACCATCTTCGCTCAAAGAAATCCAATGCCCAGCATTCAAGTAAGTACCCACAATTTTATCAAGCACCCACAAAACTAACTAAAGTACCTTTGCAGAATCAACGATACCAATTCCGTCTCCACGAGAATCCTAATTTCGGTTGGCAACCAAAGGTCTCCGCTAGAGCGTTCATCTCCATCCTTACGAATCTAACAGCTATTAAAATCAGAGCTACATACACCCCAGAAGGTGCTGGATTCTTGGATAATTTCTCACTGGACTCAGCATCAAGAGGTGTGGCTGGAAAGCCTGCGTACTGGGTAGAGCAGTGCGAGTGCCCTCAAGGATACGTCGGGCAATTCTGCGAATCCTGCGCTCCTGGTTACCGTCACTCCCCATCACTTGGAGGACCTTTCATGCCTTGCATCCCTTGCGACTGCAACAAACACGCTGACATATGCGACTCCGAAACTGGACGGTGCATATGTCAACATAAGACAGCTGGTGATAACTGCGAAGTTTGCGCTAAAGGATATTACGGAAATGCTCTAGGAGGTATGATGCAAATAACTGTAGCTAAACTTAACAGAAAATTACATACAACTTCTTACAGGTACCGTTGATGACTGTAAGCCTTGTAACTGCCCGAATGGTGGAGCCTGCATCCAATTAGATGAAGAAATCGTGATGTGTATCGAGTGTCCTTTGGGATATACCGGCCACAGGTGCGAATACTGCGCTGATGGCTTCTTTGGTGACCCAAGTGGTCGTTATGGCCCAGCTACCGAATGCCAACAATGCGAGTGCAACTTCAACATCGATCTAAACGCTATTGGAAACTGCAACACTACCAGTGGTGAATGTCTTAAATGCGTCCATAACACCGGAGGTCCGCGATGTGACAGATGCCTGTCAGGATATTTCGGAGATGCTCTAAAGCTTCCCAAAGGAGATTGCCAACAATGCGAGTGTTACTTCCCGGCTACAGAAGAAGGTTCTGATGGTATTCCAGTCTGCGATCAAATTACCGGAACGTGCCGTTGCAAACCTCATGTCCAAGGAAGGAATTGTGATCGTTGCGAGATTGGCTACTACAATATCAACAGTGGAGAGGGCTGTCAATCATGTAGCTGCGACCCAGTTGGATCTGTCAACACCACATGCGATCTCTATACAGGCCAATGCATCTGCAAGCCAGGCATCACCGGATTAAGGTGCGACCAATGCGAACCCTACATGTACGGCTTCTCAGCAGAAGGATGCAAAGCCTGCGAATGCGACCCGATAGGTTCAAAAGAACCACAATGCGACCAACATGGCCAATGCAAATGCTTCGATAATGTTGAAGGAAGACAATGCGATCGTTGTAAGGAGAATAAGTACGATAGGCAAAGAGGGTGTATAAACTGTCCAGATTGTTACAACTTGGTCCAAGTGGAAGCGCACAGACACAGCAATAAAATCGAGCATCTCAAGGAAATTCTGGATGAAATCGAGAGAAACCCAACCGTCATCGATGATAGTCAGTTCGAGAAGAAGCTGCACCAACTTCAAGAAGAAGTAAACGAGTTCTACGATCTAGCTAAGAAGGGCACAGGAGGTGACGATAAGACAGTATCCCAGAAACTAGACGATATCGTAGAGAGACAGAATGAAATCTCGAGGACTCTCTCCGATATAGAAGAGAATATCGATCTCGCTAAAGCTAGAGGTTTAGAAGCTTTGGACAACATTGCCGAGACCGATAACACCTTAAAAGATGCTGGAAACGATCTAAACGAAGCCTTCCAGATGCTGGCGATTAAAGGAAAAGCCGCCTTAGAGGACGCCCAACAAAGAGCTAAAGAGTACGGCCAACAGTCCGAACTGATGACCCTGATATCACAAGAAGCCAGATCCATAGCGGACGGTCTTGAAACTGATGCCAACACCATCGAACAAAACGCCATGAACGGAGAAAACCAATCAACTGAAGCGTACGACCTAGCCTCGAAGATTTCAGCCCAACAGAACAACATGACCGAAGAATTAGCTAACCTAAAAACGGATATCATCGCGACGGAAGAGAAGATGAATAGAATTCAAAATTCAACGCAGGAAGCCCATAAAAGTGCTCAAGAAGCCAAGGAGAAAGCCCTTGCTTTACTTAGCGAGGTCAACAATATGAACGTACCCAACGTTGATATTGTAGCCTTGAAAACTAAAGCCGACGAAGCAAAGAAATTGGCCACGGAATTAATAGAAAAGAGCGATGAGCTGCTCAACCAGAACTTTGAGCTGATGAAAGAAATTGATGAAGGAATCTTAAACGCAGCTGATCTGATCAGTCGTGGATCAAACCAGAACGACGCCATCGGTGACTTGATGAGGGACATCACACTAGCGCAGGTCCAAGCTCAGAAAGCTGTTGAACTAGGAGACAACACTCTAAGCAAAGCTAACGCAACTTACGAATCACTAAAACGTAAGTTTCTAATCTAACCCACAAAACAATAACACAAGTTCAATAAATAATCACTTAAACTAATTATTTATTACAGATTTCGATCAGCAAGTACGTAAGAGCAAAAAAGACGCCGATGAACAGTTAAAACTGATTCCGAAAATACGCGAACTTATCACGGACACAGTCAGTGAAACTGCTCAAACTCAAGACGAACTGTTATCTGCAAAGGAGCATGCCGAGGAAGCGTTGAACGTTGCTGAAATGGCTGCCGATATGGCTAACATAGCGGCGCAAAATATGACCGAGATCAAGAAGCAGGTGGATCAGTTGCATAAAAATGCCACTCATCTTCAGACCGAGGCTGAACTGATGGAAAATAGGGTGCAGGTGACCAAGTCCGAATTTGATGATCTGCTGAAACAGAGCGGCAAGAATGGGTCCTTGCTGAACGAAGCCAAAGAAAAGGTATGACTGGTTACCTATTATTACAGTTAGGTTATTGTATTGATGGGTTATTGGGAATTAGTAACGACGCTTGAATATTGTCAAAAAAACAACAAAATAGTATTAAATGGTATTCTGAATTGAAAATTTTAATAATAAACAAAAATATATAGGTAGGTTGTACGAGCTCACACAATAATCGTACATATTTACATTATTTAATCATGCTTTTAAATTGCCTTTTGGCTAAACGATGATTACCATCAGAATGATAGAGCGAAAATAGATTCACTATCACGTGTATTTGGTTGCATATGTCTTGTACGACTGGTATGGATGAGCTCTCGAATATAATCTCTTTCAGATATATAAAGATGGCGCTCTACCAGTAATAATTCGACCATATCCGACTTATTTGCATTAGGTTGGTTCTTACTTAGTCCACTTAGTCCAAAATGTGGCGTTGGAATAGGAAATGCGGTTTTATTATTCAATCTGCTATTACATATGCATGTTTAAGTTTGTGCTTAAAAATATACGCTAGAGTGTAGTTTGTACCTTGCTAATAATTAAAAAAATACCTGGCTCAATTCTGTTATGTGCAGGTGATGAATTCTGCAAATATCGGCGTTTTTTATTTGATCGCAAAAAGACTACGACATAGCCATCAATAATCTTAAAATCCGTCACCAGGACTCGACACAACTGACCCGGATATTTTTTGTATTATCAGCAAAGGTTCCAAGTTCACATTAAGTTAAAATTTGTATGGACGTACCTAATCATTTCAGTGTAAATCTGATTACAAAATTATGACGTATGTTTGGTTCCTGCTCTTCACCTAGCCGACCTTATAGTATGTTCTCTGAGGTTCGCAGCGGCTGTCAAACTCATTTACATTTTTATGTCGTTTTTATTTTAATAGTTTTTCATATAATTCCCATACGTTTTCTTTTACTTATAGTTTTTTTCAACTCGTCTGTTCGATTTGTGGTGTTGAACTATCTTAAACCGGCAGTATGAGAGGAATTGTTCTGTTTTCTAAGTATAAACAATATTCCAATCATCTGTGTGATATTTCATCATCATCATTATTAGTAATTGACTGGTAATTCTATTGCCATCATACCTTCACGACAAGCTGTTTGACAGCAAGTTTTTTTGCTATCTGTAATTTCAAACAATGACTTTCCAATAATGCGTTATATCAATAAATATCTACATTAAATAAACTTACTTCATTCCCATTCCTAAATAAATTCTGTTTGGTAAATCCAATATCTGTATAAAAATAAGCATAACCTTCAAAACCGAGACACGTTCTTGAATCTTGAATGCATTAGTTTTATTATTTTACTCACTGGGTTTAACTAAAATCGTTCAAAATCGTTCAGTTTACAGCTTTTTAGAACTAGAGAAGTAGACTTTAGGTAAACAAACTCGGGCTTGGGGTACATTTTATAAATGCATCCCCGATTGCCCAAATAACACAAATATCTACAAATTTGGTCGACTGCGCACTGCGCAGCCAGGTGCGCAGTCAGGTGGAAAATGACGCCAGACCCTCTTCTTATTTTGAAACAACTCTACTTATAGTCATCCTAAAAACGTGCGGTCTCAAATTCTGCATTTCCAGTAATTATTTACTCAAAAACTGGCGCCAAATAGAGAAAAACATATTTGAATTTATTATTCTATTTATCAAAATCGATAACCCCTAGAAATTAATGCACTCTTTTCATATACACTTTGTATAACACTGGTCAACAGAATTCGAATAAATCGGCACCGATCCCGGTATCTTTTTTCCGTAGAATCGGCAAATAAATACATTTCCTGTAGGGTTATCTTTTATTTAAAGTAACAGTAGATAACTCTATAAGTTCTTTAACTGCCCCCAAAGATGTTAAATGCAAAAAGGTCTTAGACAGTTCGAAAATAATTATCCTATATAACTTACACGTTTGCTTTAAATCTTCCCTCTGTATATCCGTAGAACACTACAGGAGTAGTGATGCTTGGGTTACTCAATTCAAATTGATTCAAACCTTTTTGAATATAAAAATTTTCCATTCTTCCCGTATAAGCTCCAAACTGGGAGAGCGGTGCGTTTGGTGTGGACGCACCATAAAGAATCATAAGATTTGAATTCTATTTATATCGACACATATTCTATTCTGAAAAGTACATAACTAAAAGTCATTACGCGCTGTGGTGTACTTATTGGTACAATCGATTCTTTAAATCGATTCAACGTTTTGTCATCGCTTTATAAGAACTGATTGCCACATTCATTAGCAGATTAAAGAGAAACATTAATGTATCTCCAGTGTTGTGTCCATTCCTCGTACCCCATTATTTCATTAAATTCCTCGTAAGCAAAAATAGCCGATTCTTCTCAGAACTCTTTTACTGTTATTATTAGAAGAATTTTTGAGAGGTTCCGAGAAGGACCAATTTTAACGACTGTTCATTTTTGTCTTGCAGGTTGGCAGGGCCGGAAAGGACTCAGAGGATGCCAGTAAGAAAGTCAACGAAATCCTAAAAGACGTTCAGGGAATTATGAGAGAACTAGAAAATCTTCCGCCGTTCGCTAAAGAAGAGTTGGACCGTTTGGAAAACGAACTACGCGAAGCCGAGCGTAGATTTGAAGACGCCGATTTAGAAGCCACCGTGGAACAATTGAAACGCGAATATAACGAAGAAAACGCGTTCGTTGACGCGTATACAGCTGAGATTGCCAGACTCAGAAAGGAAGTTGAGAATATTGAGCAAATTGCCAACACATTACCGATCGGTTGCTTCAAAAGACTCCATCTCGAGCCGTAGTTTTGTGGTTCGGATCATAAATGGCGAACGTGTACAAATCCACTTGTTATAAGTAATATTTTTATACCAAAGAACTTAAGAGTGTTATTAAGGAAAATTTTAAGAATGCCATTATTGTTTTTTATACTTTTCTTCCCGATATGTTTTAAGTGCCTTATCCGTTATATTAGCTAGAGATGTATAATTTTTGTACTTTTACATTAGGTGAATTTAAATGAATAAAAACTTTAAGAATCGTTTAGTTTTTATTGCAATCTTTAGTGAGGATCATAGGATAATACTGCTTAACTGACGTCAGTATACCTTAAATGTAAAATCATTGATTTAATTTTAGTTACTCTATTTATAGCACTTTAAGGTTATAGTGAAATTAGCATGTTTGCCAAGAAGCCCAAGTATGTAAACTATTCCAGTTAAAATATTTTTTTATTGGCAATACTCCAAAATAGTGCACCTTTTCACCACTGGTCAGTCTGCGGTTTATTGAATGTCTGGTTTTCCTAGAAGCTGATGATTGGAGAAATGACGCTTCATGTCAAGCAATGCTAATTTAGGTGTGATTAAGCATTTGTAAGATTACGAGGATATGATTTAAATAAGATTTATCATTAATTAAAATAAACCTGACAAAGAAAAAAAATACAATTTAAAAAAGAAACAAACAATTAAAATAGGGTCAGTTTTCTCCTCTCATATTAAATTTCATTGATTTATTAAACCTAAAACTCCAGTTGAAGACAATATTTTCGCTGATGTAAATGTAACTTCAGTTTTAAAATTATATCCATTTATTTTTTAGGAAACTTGAAAACCGTGCTCATTGAACTTTATATTACCACCAGTTCAATCTCATCTTCAAATTCCACTATATACGTTTGGATAAAGAAACTAAACAAAAACTAAACATCCAATTTACTGGTGATATAAAATTACTATGTTCTTTCACAACTCGTAGGATATGTATGCAATTGTGATAACCTGATAAGTGATAACTGATAACAAATAATTTTTATAAATTCGGGGAACCCCAGTTCTCGTAACCAGAAATTGTCTATTTATGTTGACGCCATCTAGGACTTGGCCCAAAAATCAGGCGAAATATAATAGTGATAGACTGATAGTGCTACATCTCCTTCTTTCACTTTTTTTATAAACGAACAGATTATACCTACTATCCTACTATTTATTAGTTGTAAAATAGCACTCACAACTGTTATATCACACAATCTTATCAAAATAGAATTGTTTGAGTTTGGATTTCTTATTTTAGTATTATCAGAATTTAATTTCTAGGAAATGTCCACATGTTTATATGACTTGCCTGGTTTAGTTTATTAAACTATTATGCATGTGTATTCTCGGAGTTGTTGCTGAGAGAAATATATTTACCTTTAGCTATAGGTATGTATAATATTATTATAGTAAGTATTAGATATACCTACGTATCTAGTTAAAAATGTTAATAACACCGTAGGTTTTTATATATTGACAACTTTATACTACCTATCCATCTATCATTTACAAATCATTTTATACTGAACAATTAATGAATTTTATACTTTTTACAAATTATTTATGTAAAACTAATAATACTATATTATTTATTTATTTACAATTAACATTTACAATCATATTATTTCGTGATTACTGAGTACCTAACGGAAAAAAATTTTAGTACCTCTATACTATTTACAAGCACATATACAAAAATGTATTGCCCAAACTAGTTACGCAATACGCATTAAATTAGTAGAATTTGTTACGTTTAAAATAATGTTGCAATATTGTAAGTGAACTACATTCTGTAAATATACATACATAGGTACGTTATGTATAACAGTAGTTTTTTTAGAATAATGAGTAAGTATGAGAAAGTGAGGTACGGTAAATTTGGTATTCCTAAATGTTATTCTGAAAGTAATCATCAGACTTTGTTACCAAGAAATGTTTACGTATTGTTTTTCACTATTTGAAAATTTTTGTAGGAACCTATTCTAAGAAGGGATTATATACAGATTTTTAATTTATGTATATCGTCCAGATAAAACGCTTGGCCTATTGTATTCATTAAAATAATGAAAGTGTACAAATCATTAATTCGCAATGAGAAATTCTTAAGTAATGACAGCGTCTGTACTGGTGAATAATCTTAATTGTTTCTAGCAATTGAGGCCGTGAGAAATTAGTAGTTCTTTGTATGCTGGGTCGCCCGCTTTCTTGCAATCTTATCGGCGTTTGAAAACATCATTTTCCGGATATCGGGGCTTGCCCACATGTTATCGCCGGCGCCAAAATTTTGAACCACACAGCATGCAACTTTATCGGGAAATATCGGCCCCGGTAAATAAATAAGGGAGCCAACGAACTGACCGGTGCGGTTTCTCCTTAGTTCAAAATTTCCTCGTCAGATTACACGATTATGACTAAAGTTTATGACAGTCGGCATGTGGCTTCGCACCTATCTCTCTCGGACGCATCCACAGACCTGCGCACTCTGTCTCCTTTCAAAAATGGTGTACGCTAACTTATAACGCAAGTATTTCAATGTGGAGGTTTGTTGTCCATAACGTTCGCGTACACTAGCCGCTACTATGCGATTATTCACCAAGATTGTGTTGTTTTAGGGCGATAGCATAAATTTAAATAACCCAAAAAAATGACACCCGCCAACAATATTGAAACAGAATATTCTGAACTCACAACTAAACAACAATGGGATGCCCTGTACCAGGTAAGCCGAAATATCTTATTTACAACACAAACTTCTTCAGATTAAACATGATTATCACCGATTACGATCGTATTAAAAGTGGTAATTCCGGTAAAAGTAATACAAAAATACTTCTTGCAGAAAATCAGGAACGAATCATCGAATGGTGCATACACATGTCTGGACTCGATAAAACCACAGAACAAAGCCTTGAACAGGTATAGGGACGTAAGTCCTTACGACCACAGTAGGATCGTCCTAAAACGGGGCACCGTCGATTACGTGAACGCAAACCTCGTCGGTGTAACGAAAGCAAACCGAAAATACATATTAACACAGGGTCCTCTATGTTCGACTGTCAGCCACTTCTGGTTGATGATCTGGGAGCAAGAAAGTAAAGCGGTATTAATGTTAAACAAACTCGTCGAGAAAAAACAAGAGAAATGCTATCAGTATTGGCCGGAAAAGATCGGACAAGATCACAAGATGAACTTGGACGACGTACGGCTCTCGATAGAATATACTGAGTATCAGGATTATTCCCATTACTTGACGAGGACTTTTACGATACACGATTTGGATACGGGCAAGCACAGGGATATTATCCAGTTTCATTATACGACGTGGCCTGATTTTGGAGTTCCTGGGTCTCCGAAAGCATTCCTTGAATTTCTGAAAAGGGTACGCGCCGCTGGTGTCTTAGAGCCTGAAGTGGGGCCCGCTGTCGTGCACTGTTCTGCGGGAATTGGACGTTCGGGAACATTTTGTCTTGTTGACTCTTGCCTAGTGCTTGTAAGTATTTCTTAAACTTATGGTATTAAAAAGAACTCGTTAAATTCTGTAAATTTGTCCGTGTTTATATTGAGCAATGACAGTATATATCCCAGAAACAGCTATAAAAAGTTATCTTTTTACTTGGAATATACCAATAATTTGTTATTTTTTTGTAACATTGTTAATATTCAATGTGCTTTTTTAAAGTTGTTTTGATTAATTTAAAATCTAATTTCAAAGACTAGCTCTTCTCTAGCTCTTCTAACAAGTATTGTACTTTATCTAAACAGTGGGAACTTGTTTACCTGGAAAATACGTCTGTCTAATGTTATTAAAAACTAGCATATGAACTTGGCATTTAAGTGCAATAATAAAACTAAATATAGATTTTATATTTTGTGAACAATGCGCATAGCACCATACAGAAATAAATTTCCTGTGGTAGGTCATATTAATGTGTTAATGTAGGTCATGTTGAATATTTAATGGGCATTATATTTTTATAGAGTAGTTTCAACAAGAAGGAAAAAAACGCTATAGTAAATGATGATGCAGGTGTACTATTGTTAAAATTATTGATAGTTTCTAAGTATACCATGATTTGTGCTTTTTAAAGATATTTTATTCATCCAATAGAATGCATAAGCCTCGTTTACATCCACTTAAATTAAATTAACGTACGAAAAATTATAATTAACGTACGAAACTTTCATCGGTTCCATTTACATTCACTTACCGTAGAGTGCTTGACATGCGCATTTGACAGTGACTGATATTGTCACCATATGAAATCTGTCGCTTTTATTGTGGCTTTTATCATACAAATATGTTTATATACGCACAAATTGGATTAAGGTTCCATCAAGCATGATAAAAATCCGTGTATCGTGCTAAAAATATTGCCAAACAACAGAAAGATAATAAAGTTAAAGACACCTGAGTGAATTTTTAGGTTATTTTTATGTCACCGTCATCCGAATTGTCAAAATCAAGAGCCTGTGATTGGTGTACTTAGCTCGCGGATTCTGCTAAGTGGAAGTTGAGTGAACAATTCCGTACGTTACGTTAATTTTTTCTACGTTAAGTGAATGTAAACAAACACGTATAATTCAATGGAGTTGAACTTTCACTAATTCTCAAGTTTTCGTACGTTACGTTAAGTTAAGTGGATGTAAACGATACTTTAGAATTGAATACATTTACATTAATATTTTTAAGACTCTTTTATTAAATATATATTATTATTATTATTATTATTTCAAAAACACATTTTTATTTTATTTCTAGAAGTATAATATAATAATAATAAATTAATTAAGTTGTAAAGCATTACATAAAAATTGTATAATAATTTTTGTTTTGTCATTATACATAATAAATATTACATGCCATATTACTTCCTAAAGTTTACAAATAGTTTGAAAGGTTTTAAAACATAATATTAATCGACATCAATTTATTCACTGTACAGGGTGAACCATTTGAATAAATATGGCCAGTTACCCCAGACATATGTGAATATCCCAGAACCTGAGACCAATATGACTTTTTAAAAATTACAAAACGTTTTACTTTTTTACTTGCAAATTGTGCAACATTGACACATATCCTACAATCGAGCACGCTACTTTCAACAGTACTGATATCTGATTAATCAAAGTATAGTAGATGGTGATATACAGGCGGGATGTAAATTTTAAATAAATTAAAAATTACAGCCACAACCTGGATTTGAACCAGGGACCTTTGTATCGCTAGTACAATGCTCTAACCAACTGAGCTATTGAGGCTAGCGATACAAAGGTCCCTGGTTCAAATCCAGGTTGTGGCTGTAATTTTTAATTTATTTAAAATTTACATCCCGCCTGTATATCACCATCTACTATACTTTGATTAATTTCATCATTACGGTAAGTCCGTATCATACGCTATGTTCGTATATTGATTTCTAGTGATATCTGATTGGTTGTAAAGTGACAGTTTGGTATTTTATAATCATAAAATCTATGGTACCTCCAATAATACCTGCCACAACCAACTGTTTGTTGCTATTTTTTCTCAGGTTTGTGTCAATATCATAATGTATAACATTTAGTTCTCTTTAACTCCGTTCAATATGACATATTACGCTTGAAACATTTGCCATTAATTTTTTGTTAAATAAATATATCTTTATATTTTTCAACTTCTGGAAGAATTGTTATATCGTCCCATGCAATGAAGACTATAGTAACTACACTTGAGTTATGATGGTCTCTGTTGCATACAGTCTGTATATAAAAAAAATGGAACAAGCCATAATGTGGTTGTTAATCATTCTATTAATGTGAATCAAAAAGTACCACCTTGTTTTTTTGCCAGGTATTATTTTGTCTTCAAAATTTAGTACAGGATTTATTTCTGGTTACGATTGTCAGAACATCAGCGTTTGACACTACCTACTGACATTAGAATGAAACCATTGGGCAAATCTTTGCTACCTAAGATGCAGACACGACCGATCTCAATCAAACACAATTTGCTCATGCAGCTAAACTATTGATTTTACCAAAAAATGTCGTAGACATTAGTTAATCAGAATTTCCTCTACTTTAATTTATGATTTAACTTTTTTTGTCAAAATTACAGAAATGGCGGCTCATTTGCAAAATCCTTGATAAAGGCTTATGGTAAACATCCAGTTCCTTTGGACCCTTTTGAACCAAAAGCTTTTCAGCTCTAAGTTTGGTCATGAAACTTCTAAATATAAAATGCGTCCCGATACCTTTAGTAGTTTCTCCGGAATCGAAGACACAAAATACGAGTACACACACACACAAAGAAATTTTTTGTACCTTGGTCAAATATGTTCAGGGAAGCAAGGGCATTATTATATATTTATATACTGCGTATGATAAAGTAAAAATATTTTCGAGAAGAAGACAGTTCAAAATTAACATAGTAATGATAACTTATTTGTTTATGGAATGCGCCTAGCCGTTTTCAAATGATTTATTTGCGCTGAATATCATATATCACGTCAGATTATTGCACTTTTATATATTTCTTCCGGAGGCGTCTGCACATCACTTAAAGAATCTGTCTAAATGCTTCAACATTTATGACCAAACTCTTAAGATTCAGGATTCAGATTAAGGTTTCTTATGAAGCCATTTTGAGGTTTCTGGAACAATGGCTTTAGGTGGTATAAATTAGTAAAAATTTAGATTATTGAATGCGCTTATAATATTTTCTAATGCTGAGTTATTTAAACCATTGGAAATATATTATTCTCAATTAACAAGTATTTTTTAAACTGCTAATTATATTTTTATAGAAGTAATGATTGTATTGCACATTTATTTATTTAAGTGTACAAATATGTAATGAATGAACACTTAAATATATAAATGCACAAGTATTTATTCTGATGTACATTTATATAAATTTATTGTACACTTATTTTTTTAATGCTCAAGTAATTTTTTGCATTGCTCAAATAGTTTTTGTATTGGACAAATAGTTTTGGTATTGGTCAAATATTTTATCAAATGCTTACAATAAATGCACTCTTTTTTATTTATTGCGCATATAATTTGTACAGCTAAAAAATCATGTAAGGTCTAAACAACAAAATACAAAGAATTGTAATGTTGGAAATTTTTGTGAATTTATAGTTCTAAATCGATAACTTTCACAATATCAGGTAAAAGTGCACGTCTCGAGCTTTCCGTTTAGATACAAAAAATTTATTAAAAAATTAAAAAAATACAATTTTTGATTTTATTTTAATTTTTTTGGTTTAATGTTATGTGGACACTACATCAATAGTAGTGTCCTCATAACTTTTTGACTGTAAAATATGCCATTATGTTTACTTTTTTAATGCTATTTTTTGGATTTTTTAATTTAGTATTAAACTAAAGGCTATGACAAAACTATATATTTTATATAAAACTACTATATATAAAATGAAACTATGACTTTTTTTATTGGTAGACCTCTTTTTTTATTTATTCTAATAGATCGCTTAATTCTCAATGACAACATAAAAATTTAGCTCCTTACATTGAACAAAAAAGAATTTATTGGGTAATCTTGGCAACACTTGCATGTTTTTTAATTGGATCCTTTCTGTCAATTTTTCAATTCTGTTTTTGAGATAGATTGTCTTGACAGATTACATATCCAGGGTGAAAAGTTCTTCATCAGGACAGACGTTTGAAAGAGAATAGTTTGAATAGTGTTTTGGTGCACCTGTACTTTCAATTATTATTGACCATTTAAAATGAATATAAAAATGATTTTATATCGTTTAGGTTATAGGAAATAAGACCCTCTTCAGTTATTATTTTTACACAGTTTTTTGCACTAATTGTTTTTAAAAAATTGTCTTTCATTGTTTCACAATATTTTAGTAACTTTTACTAAGAACTAAAACTCAATACCATCATCACCAAGTAGACAAAGTTCACTAGCCCATGGTCTCATGGCATTCAATTATTTACAAATGTACTGTACTTATATACATACTTAGTTTACATTTATATACTTCTAGATTGAACGTAATGGAGTAAACTCTGTCGACGTGAAAGAGGTGCTTCTGGAGATGAGACAGTCCAGGATGGGCCTCATCCAAACTCCAGAACAGCTGCGGTTTTCCTATCAGGCTATCATTGAAGGTGCGAAGAAATTGTCACAAGTATGCGCGGATGCCGAGGTAAGTTCACCCAGCAACATACCCTTAACTCCAATCATTTCTTTTGCCAGCTATGACAGAACTACCGTGCCCCCTGTCCCATTGTTGTTGCCCCTCTCATACCAACTACCCTCCACTGCTGCATTAGTCCCTTGTCCCACACTTGTGAACTGTATGTTTTCGATCTTAGAATAAACTATTGTTTGTGCTATGGTTAGTTTTGTCTGTGTCCAATTTCTGAGAGTATAGTTTTGTCTTAAATTTGGATCATTATTGTCAAGACATATTGTTATAATTTTATGGTGCGATTTAAGCGTGCATTATTTAAATAGATATGTGCATTAAAATAAATGCTTTGAACATTAAAATATCAAATATTGTGCATTAAATAAATGTACATATGTTATATAAAAAATACATTTTGTGTCCTAGAATGGGTGACTTGTGCATTAATAATGCATATTGAGCATTCAATAAATATGAAGATGTTACATGAAAAATGTTATAATAAACAACATTTTATTGATATTGTGCCCTAAAATGAACAACTTGTGCATTAAAATGATAAATATTGAGCACTAGATCTACTGCGCATCAAAATTAATGCTGAACTAATTTTGACGATTCGTATGTTAATGATGGCGCGTACTTTCAATACGACCTTATTAGTTAATTCAAATGCCTCACCCTATATATTATATTAAATAAAAATTCAATTGTTTTCGACTTAATGACGTCATCGACACTTTTTTAATGGCAACCCCATGTTTTGTGAACTGGTGAGGTAACGATTGTATTGCACATTTATTTTTTAATGCACAAGTAATTTTTTGCAAATATTTTTTGTATTGGATAAATATTTTTGGTTTGGTCAAATATTTTATCAAATGCTTACAATAAGTGCACGTTTTATTTTATTTATTGCGCATATAATTTGTATTGTTATAATTTTGTCAAATAGGGATAATTTTTGTGGTAAAAACTTTTCTGTTCAATACATAGAAGTTTCATTTGGTTTCTTGTTTTTTAAAGTTATCATGTTGATTGTAATACATTCTTAGAATTGCATGTGCCCGGAACTTCCTGTGATAAAAAAATTCTATGTAACTTTATAATTTTTTTCTTTAAGCGATTGCGCAATAGAATAATTTTAAGAACCTATAATAATACAATAACACTTTAACCTGGGACCACTGGAAATTTACTTTGACTTTTACTAAATCTTTTACATTGTGTTTCTAAGATTATATACACAAAAGTGTACCACTTTTTGTTTTATGCATTTTGGTCAACTTTATTTGCTGTCCACTCATTTTAGACTTTACATATAGAAACGTAAGTTTAATATTCTCCAGAAATATTATTGACTCTATATTTGTTTGTCACACAATAAGTTGAATAATATGACATTTTTATGATCTTTTGTGCCTAAGGTTATAAAATAGTCATATAAACTTTGCTTAGAATAGGTGGGGGTTTTCCAGTGTTATCATTGAGTTATGGATTTGGTGGTTTGATAGGTAGTACTGCTTACAGTAATAATGTGTTGATTATGAAATCAATAGTTGATGATTCAGCCAAAACAACGTTGTAAAGCACAACAATTCTAATAGAAAATCTTCATTAAAAACAGCGTTGCTACACAAACTGCTATTAAAAAATATGAGGTGTAATATTTGAAAAGGTACCTTCCATTCATAGAACAAGTTTTGCTGCGATTTAAGCATGCATTATTTAAAACGATATGATGAATAAAATAATTACTTTGAGTATTAAAATAATAAATATTGTGTATTAAATAAATATAAATGTTACATACAAAATTACATATTGTGCGCTAGAATGGATAACATGTGCATTTAAATAATAAACATTGAGCACTAGATCTACTGCGCATCAAAATTAACGCTGATCAGATTTTGACGATTAAGTAATTTTTAAGTAAGCTAAGTAAGTTTTTACATTGCTCAAATATTTTTTGTATTGGACAAATATTTTATCAATTGCTTACAATAAATGCACGTTTTATTTTATTTATTGCGCATATAATTTGTACTGCCTTATAACACCCGGCCTATGTGAATAGAATACAAGTTCTACACGCAAAAATAAATTGGTTGCATAACCTATTTCAAGTTTGACCGTTGTTTCTGTATAGCACCAAAAATATTTTAACATTGGCATGGCCTACTTCGACTAGAATCATTTATAATGATGTTATATATGTATGATAAAAGCGATAGATTTCATATTATGTCACTGTCATATACTCACCTGTGCATCTCTTCTCTCGGCCCAGAAAAGAATCACCTTCTTGGCTTGGTAGACAATATACTATGTTTATCATGTACTCACATTCATACATGTATAATTTATACTATGAAAATAAATTGATATAATTTAATAAATTAATTTTAGTTATTAATATTATCTGAAGAATTATTATTAAAGTTATTTCAATTTTTACATGAACGAGATTTTCTTGACATGAACTTTGAATTTGGCAGTATTCACTGCATATCGCTCCTATGTAGATCAGGCTCAGATAGCCCTCTGCCCACCAGTATGTTCTTCAGTGAACAGCATGGTGAACAAAGTACAATTTATTTCGTTACCCATGGCTACATGTATGAGATAACAGATAACCTAAAGGTGCTCTTAATAATGACATTTGTCAATTAGTTTTTAGTCACTTCTAAGGTAACAGCACTAGGGAACATTAACACTACGTTAGTTTTCTTCAAAATTGCTCCGTTAGCATGTGAGAACTCGGAACATTGCTATGCCAAAAGTATGTAGATAAAAAATTGTTTTCCAGTTTGTTTAATAGTTCTTTTATTGTACTAGATTTCCAGCAACAAATTTAGCACTAATTGTTATTTAAGTGCACAAATATATTATTAAAGGGATATTCAAATATACAAATGCACAATTATTTATTCTGATGTACATTTATATAAATTTATTGCACATTTATTTTTTGAATGCACAGGTAACTTTTTGAGTTGCCCTAATATTTTTTTGTATTGGGCAAATATTTTTGGTGTTGATCAAATATTTTATCAAATGCTTACAATAAATGATCGTTATATTTTATTTATTGCGCATATCACAAGAAAGCAAGTAAACTTTTGCTTTTTGCTTATTTTTGAGGCACTACAGACGAGAGGAGGGTGTGAAACAAAATTGATTTGTTAGTTGGGTTCCTTGAGTTCTGAATAATTTCTGATCAACAATGATGAACATGTCCTGTCCTTGTAAATCCAAAACATATATCCTATAATTAAAACAAGAGAAACTTTTCCGACGATGATATTAACCAAATATGCAACAAATTTATTTCTTCAGAAATGGGAGATACCTAAAAGCCTTTTCTTCATTTTACACGCTTGTTACTATATGCACTTATCTCCTGAACAATATGTCTTTTTTTTAATAAACATTTGTCCATTCTGAGACTGAATTCTTGTAAAAAGAATAATTACTTGACACACTTGTGCCTTTCTCCATTAGAACTGCAATACAGTAGCTCCTGTATCTCCTACTGGCGATGACTTCATCGAAGAGAGCAACAGCACCGACGAAGATGATGACGAACCCCCACCATTACCACCTCCGCGAATGGACAGCTTGAACAACTATGGGGACAAACCTCTACCCAAAATACCCAACAGCACCTCGTTGAACGATTTTACGTTCAACGGCGTTGCCGAAGAGGTAAGTTCAATTCAATTTGTAATGGTTCCGTTACATTGGTTTTCCGTTAATTTTATGATTAACGGTAACTTCCGGTACAACCCTTTATGAATTTCTTGTTTGTTAACGGATTAACAAAGTTTAGTTTTGGATTGATGTTGACTACAATTGATGGTTAGGTTTCTAATTGTTATGTTGAACAGGTTGAAACACCGCCCAGCCGGCCACTGCCAGTTCTACCACCGTCCGAGGACGAAGAAATTGAGGAGTGCAGCAGTGCAGACGAACTCGAGGATGAGACCAGAAGCGCCAGTCCCATGTCCGATAGATCCGAGCCGACCACACCACCTACAAGGTATGTTATGTTTATCAGGTTGCTTGTTACATTAAAAGAACTATCACATCTCATTTGAACATACAACATAAAATTGCAAAATGAGGAAAGGGGGTACATTTTGATGCCCTCCACAAGGCGAGCTGTTAGAATTCTCTAGAATTAGAGAGAATGTGATGGCCGCTCAACCAGCCATCCACTGTGACCACAGGGGTCTATAGTAGAATTCTCTAAGTAGACTGGCATAAACTTAAACTCCAAAGCTGTGGGGAAAAAAATCAGTGAGAATTCCGAAATTGAAATATTCAATTGCGGTCAAACAGAAGACCGAAATTGCCTTTCAAGTTAATGGTTCAATCTTTCATAAAATCGTACTAGAAAACCTTCACATTATGCGGTATTTGACAGTACCAAAATGTGCAAAACATTTTTTTTTTTTTGTTATACAGCCTCAAATCTTAACAAATGGAGTGCATGATCTCCTTATGAAAAGCGTATTACTTAAGAGTGTTCGGAAAGTCTCCCGAAGAACGGCAATTGAAGTTGTTTTCTACCACGGGTTTTGTGGTCATGGATCATACTTCTTATTGTTTGGTTTGTTAAATTTGTTCTTCTGTGCAGTAAATGTTGTTTTAGATGGTTAGTATTTTGTGTTTTCGAAACAGCGGTCTAGCTGATTGCATACCACCCACCTCTAGTGCACGTATTGCTATTGCTTGTAGTAATTGTTTATTTCGAAATATTTCGCATTCACGTGATTAATCAAAAAGGAACAAGGATCACAACAGATAGAACCTATCTAAACTGTGAATACAAAACAAATTAGTACATTATATAAGTGATTAATGTACATATCACATTAATAATTATTTATTTTAATGTGGTTAGGTTTAGGAGAGCATTGATGTTAATATCTCTATTTTTAAGCGGTTATTTGATAAATAAAAATCATCAATAATTAGAGACAATTAAAATACGGTGTTCATTAATAAGTTTCACAATTCAGATATTAATTTAATTGTCTCTAACAGCTGCCATTTTGAATTTGCAAGATATCTGTGTGGTCAGCTTAATCTGCTGCCAACATTAGAGTTTATTTTTGGTAATAGAATTTCTGTAAAATTTTTATTGATAAATATTGATAGAGCGAGCAATAACAAATAAGAAATGAATATGTATAGATTTGTTAATACTGCCATTTCGCAAACCATGTTGCTCGCTTCTTCAGAGCTAACTGAAGACCTACCAAGGAAATCTCCCTTATATACCTAAATTTATACCTTACTGCACACATCTGGAGCTACCGCTCCCATGTGTTTTTCCACCTGACCGTGTTAGGATCAACTTACAGACCCTACTAATATCAGTGCCGTCCTCGCGATTAATATTGTCAGGATGTTTGTAAACTTCGATGGCTTCTCTAATAAGCCTTCGATAATAATTACCCACCCTTGCCAACGTCTCCACGTCATCGAAATTCATTGTGTCTCGACTCGTGGCAGTTTATTTTCTACAGAATTATTGGTTTTCAGAAAATACAAAAATCTTACTAGGTTTTTATTTTTTATTATTGTAAACATTTTTTAAATGTTTTTGCATGTTCTTAAACTAGCTCAAGAACTATACTAATGTGTAATCATTATTCTGTTGTAGACACTATATCAACAAAATTTTGAAAAATTAACCTTACAGCAAATGTATTATTTTTAACATTAATTTCTTTTAAGTACATGTTGCCGACGTTAACGAATTATTAAATTATGCATTTCTAAACTAACTATACACCCGATTTTTGAGGTGTACCAAACTGTAAATCTTTGTTTCGGCAATAAAAGATCATGGATGATTTTGTCAGTATGTTTAAATGAGACATCTCCAAAAAGAAACTTGCAATTTTGTCTTGGACTCAAGTAATTTTTCTTTTAAACAGGGCTATTACCAACTCCAAGTTCTCCTCATTGTAAGTGACTACTTCTAACAAAGTTGTTAACGTGTTGCTGAGTAACAGTATTATCAATCATTACTCATTTTTAACATAATTTCTTTATCTTATAAAAATTGATCAACCCTAGTTGAGAGTTGACTTGGCCTAAAAATTTGTCCATTTCAGTTCCATGGTATTGCATCATAGTCATCATATTCAATAACAGTTTGTTTGCTAATACTTCTTAATACTTCTCAGTCATTTATCTCTGAATCTACATGTTTTGAATATACAAACTTTCAAATGGCAAAGTAAGACCTGATTGTCAAAGTACATTAGTCTGAAATTAACTCAAAAATTGATGACATACGGGCATTTATGTGGTGAATTAACTGTAAACATACTAATGCTGATTTTATACTTAATACTGTTTCCGTAATTTTTCGATAATTCTTGTACAATTTGTAAAAAAAATGTAATAAATCGTTTTTCTCAAACAAAAATTTGGATTTTTCAGCGTGTCGCCTGAGGCTGAATTACGACACCGCCAGAGGAAGGAGAGGAAAGAGCAGCTTGCGGCGCAGGTCCGCGATATGAAGAGGCGCCAGCAGACCGTCGAACGATGGACGAAACTGAAGAGGTCTCTGTTTAACCCATTAGTTCTAACTGGCACGATTGTCATAGGTGGCGGCATTGTCGCCTACCTATACATGAAATATTCTTCGTAAAATAGTATTCCCTTTTTTTTTATTATCCTTTCACACCTTGTTTGTTCGTTACTGAAAGAAAAAACCTCCGTTCAAAGTTCTATTTTCGACAACAACAACAACAACCGTAAATTAGGGGACGCCGTCAGTACGAGATTGTTGATCGATTTTGTAATATTATAATGGTCATATATATATTACAATTATTAGATTCTTGCACTAAATGTTTTGGATGCACTGGTTGACGTAGCTTTAATACGAATTGGTGCAATCCTGTAATTTTTTAATTTTTTTTATAGATTCGTGTATGTTAATATATAAACGTTTATATAGACACTCGTAGGAACACTTTTTGTCTTTTTTTATTATTTTTTTTTTCTGTTGACGTTTCCGAGTGGGTTTAAGCGAGATCCGTGGGGCTGTGCTATTGCTGTCGAAATAATCCGTAAGAGCCGGAATATATTTTAATGAGATTATTGTTTGTCCTAAGTAGGTTGAAATAAAAAAAAAAAGGGAAAAATAACCTACGTTTTTGTTGTTGACAGCTGCCGCGGGTGCGTTTCAAAAATAAACGAAAACCTAATTAATTTAATAGGAGCGAGTACTGAAATACGTTGGATATGTAATTAATTATTTGGTGCGCCGGGTTCAGTAAAAGACTGAAGTACCGTCGATACAGACGGACACTCCTAGACAAGTTGACGTTCCGATTTGTTTTTCGAGCGTAGGGAATTTTATCATCCTAGTTATTTCTTTTGTGTTTACTCTAGCTGTGTACGTAAACATTGACCAGCAGATATATATTTCTGCACATAACTAAACCAGGAAAAGCAAAAATCTAAACAAATTGATTTAGATATTAACTTTTTCCCTCACAAAACAAAAAATAACATATCAAAAAGTCACACGGAGCAATTTTTACCATTACACTTTTAATACACGCAAATTTAGATGGTTGATCTCTTATTTAAGTTACACACACCGGCAAATGTGCGGAAAGAACTGCTGGCAAGCCGTTTATATAGTAAGTTTTATTTAACATAACCTCACTTATCTACGTAGACTTGTATCTTTAAAGCGTACAGTAATCTCATAACTGTAATAATCATCAATTAACGTATTAAAAAGCGAAAGCAAAAGTAATGGCAGGGTGTACTGCACAAATTTTGTACGACTTTTTTACATAACCTCTAAACTATACTGAATAGACTAACTGCACGTGCAGAAACCAGTTAAAAGAAAGAAATGGTCGACAAAGCATTCCGTACGAATTAATTTATTAAGAAGTGAAACTTAATATTTAAGTGCCTATGGTACGGTTTTTTGAAGAATAGAAGCCGTCGTAAAGAAAAATCTTAATCGCGATATTGGAAATTGACGCGGTTTTGAGAACTTGTAACCTCGACAATACGAATTTCCTACAAACGCACGGCTACATTCTATTTTTTTACCCTTTACACGTTTAGTTTACCGCTATTGTTACACTTAAGGTAAATTACGAAGAGAACTAAAAATTATCGACAATCGGTTTTTCTATGGTTGTTAATCTGTTAATTCTTATATTAGATATGATTAATTTACTATATATACGTAGGTCGTATGTGGCTATTATTTGTGATTATTGCTGAAAAATATAGACATTTTAAAACGAAAAGGAACTTTGATATTTTCGTGCTTTTGTTTTTTTGGAAATTCTCTTTACCTAAGTTTTAATTCTTTACTAGGCATTATCGGGCTCTCAAATGCTACAGTCTTGTAGATAAGTACCGTTACGCATTTTGTTACATAACTATTTTTTTTATTTTTTTTTTTTGTAATATCTCTTCCAGAATAACTAACACCTGTAAACACATAGAATTAAACTACATTTTAGCATTTTTAGAATTAATAGAAAATTGTTACGGTACTTATTTATGACATTTCCGAAAGCCCGTATTGGTTGTTACATGTGAATTTTTGTATTCCAGGCCTAAAACAGCACTGCCAGACTGACATTTGAGATTTTTTTGGAGGAGCTTGGACAATGAAAGTTTTAGATTAGTCGAAGATAAATTCTGCGGTCTCACATTTTAGACTAGTCAAAATTGCATATTAACTAATTAATTAATTAATGAATAAATAATAACTAGTATGTTAATAATTGATAATCAAAACCTCTTGTAAAGAGATATTGTATTAAGTTTACAATTTTTACCGCCGGAAATGCTATGTGTCTTGCAATAATTAAACTGTTTTTACATTTCTGATCTTGATTTTTTGTCTCGACTCTCTGTACAAATGGACGCGCAGCTCTTTGTCTCGTACTGTAGTATTATCTCTGTTGAACGTTCTATCCGATAACTTTTGTATTTTTTATAATGAAATTACTATAAATTACACAGAACCCTTTGTACAAATTTCTGTGTTCTTTTTTGAAATAATCTATATACATACATATATTTCATAAGCACAATTTTATAAATGGTAAGTATTTATATTAATAGTGGTGGTAAGTAATTATAATACAATTACAATTAATTAAATGAGACCAAATGCCTCCAAATAAATTCTCAATTAAAGTAGGCTGTGATTTTATTAGAAAATTGACAACATAATGACAGTAGTGGCAGGAACAAATTACTTTTTGTTTTGTCACAACATAGCTTTTATTGAAATAATTACACAAGTCAGTAGTAACAACCCATCAACCATACAATTTGACATAATATGATGACCAACAACGAGTGACGACGGTTCAAACATTACGTGCAAAAATATAGGGAGTTTATTATTGACGTTTTTTACACGACACGATTTGAATGATTCTTTTCTTGTTTGAACTGTTCTTTTTCTAAACAATTTGTTCATGATCTCAAACACTTATGGACTTTGAAAGGCAACTGTTTAAGACAGAGCCCAACAATTTTTTTGGTGTAGGTATGGTCGACCAAAATAAGTCAAAAAGGTAAATCGACATGGGTCTTAAAATTAGCTGTTTCTGAGATATGGCAAGAAATGTAGAAACGTGAAAACCCAAAATGTTTTTTTTTACTCTATTCTGGTAAAAAAAGAACATTAAAATGGTACAGTTTATTTTTATGTGTGCATTATTTTGCTGTTTTTTTTTTTCAATTTACAGCGTCACTGTATATTCGGAGCTATAATTTTGTTCTGAAACTGGTAATCTAGAATACGGAATTCTTTAATCACCTATAAATATTTTTTCAGGGTTTTGAGATATTGTTGTGATCCATAATATAAGACATCAAATAATGCTACACAAAAAAATCTTCGTTTTTTATTCAAAAATTTCGCGTACTCCATTTTCAATAATTTAAATTTTGTGTCAAATACGATTCAAAAGTTTAATGTTTGTAAATCGAAAGGCAACATATAGATAAATGTGTTTATCTACGACTCACATATAATAAATTCATTGCATACATATCTATATGACTATATAATCCTCATCATTATACGCCCCTATGATTATAATGACACTAGCATTGTATAATAATGACAGTTCATTCTAATAATGACCTCATTATTTGAACGAACTGTCTTCATTATATAACCCTAGTGTCAAAGTATGTCAAAACCAAAGTGGATGACAGTTATTTAACTGTTCGCCTCGCCATCGTTGACATATACATTTAAAATATTTTGCATAAAATGGAATTTATGAGTCGTAGATAAAACGTCGTATTTGACTCGCCCATAACGGATATAAATCGCTCGCATGTTTAGACGCTCGCAATTTATATCCTTAATTATGTGCTCGTCAAATAATATCCTATTAGTTCCTCACTATATTTTATCAATCGCTAATCACAAATCACTCAAATCATACTAAAAATGTCAGGAGTTGTGACAGTTGGGTAAAATCGAGTACACAATCCCTTCTGGTATTTTCTGTCAAAGAAACTGCCACAAAACAATATTCTTTTCGTTTTTTCTTTATATTTTTACTAATTTATTTGACTAGCTTATCCGCAATTTCAAGTTGCCTCTACTGATAAACTTTAAAGTTTCAACTAGACAATCAATGTCAGATTCTGGTTAGATAAATGCCCAAAAAGTCAAAAAGACTGTTCTGTGATGACTAACACCACCCACTTCGTACGTATGTGATGAAAGTGAATTCGAATGCCGTCCTAATGATTTTGCTGTCATTGCTGCAACTGTGCTGTATGGAAGAAGCGGTCAAGGCGTCAAAAAAGTCTCTATTCCAGAAGGTGACAGAAAAGAACGCCATGGCAAAACGCACCAAATACGACGACATGAAGTATTTCGAAGGCATCAGCGAGAATTCACCTACAGTAAGTTCTTCAACATCCAAACCGCCCGTCGCGGCTAATAAGCACCCCAAGTATTACAAAGATGAGAGTCTGTCCGAAATAAAGTCGTTGCTCACGCGATTACTGGAGAAGATTGACGATATGGACAGCGAGGTGGTTAATACGAAGACACGAGATCAAAAAGAACTTATAGGTGACGCAGAATATTTGGACTCGAGTGCTTCTCAATTTCCTTCCGTCTACTCTGGTATCTATTTCCTATTATATCAGTTCTTCATAGTTTCACAATTTTGACACTGCTCCTCCATGTTACTTAAGTCACTTTTACACCAGTTAACAAGCACCACCAACGTACTTAACAGTAGATCTTCTGAACAAAGTCTCCAGTAGGTTGATATGATGTAATTCAAAAAGAAATTCTCGCTGTTGTGAAAATTTTATAAATATGCCTCTAAAATGGCGTCCTTCTAGTTACTAAACATACCATAAAAGCTCTTTTAGATCTTTCAGAGTACACGACGATGGGGACGACGCCAAAACTCAGTTTGATTCAGCGGATAGAGAGGAGAAGGAGGAAGAAGGAGAGGAAAGAGGAAAAGCGACAGCGATGGGGAAAATGGACGAACTGGTCGCCGTGTAGTGTCTCGTGCGGAAAAGGCAGGGAAATTCGGTGGAGGCACTGTCTGGAGAATTGTGACGTGGCGGAAACTGAGATGGAGGAGAAGACATGCCAACTGCCCGCCTGTGGCCCAACGAAACTTTTCGGCGTCATTAAGTTGTAGATGATAAAAAGAAATAATCTATTGTGTAATTTTAAGTTTTATAATAAAACCTATACGAAGTTTTACGTCTCGACGACTGTTAAAAAGATACGGTTGTTGTGTTGTGTTCCGAAAGTATTTAGTCCAGGTCTAGAAATGGTTAATACGAAAAAATAGTTAAAAGTGTTAAATCCCCCTTCTATAGAAAAGTTGAAAAATTATAATTTTGACTACCATCATTTTGCTGGGAAAGTTATAGTTTTTGAGATAATAAAAATCTGATGTGGCCAGGCACATTACTTTATCATACAATATATAAAATTAATAGTTGCATTAATAGCTGCATGAGATTCTATTTGATCGAGATCGAACGTGTCTGCATTAAAATAACAAGTTAGTAAGGATATTTGACGGATATTTTGACACTATTGACAGTAGGTATTGTCAAAAAATCGGCGTTTTGACAAATCGCTGCTACTATGTAGCAAGTTTTAATGGAGACACGATGTCGATCAAATAGAACCTGCTCATACAGCTGAACTATTAATTTTATCAAAAAAATGTCATAGACATAAATTACACAAAATTTCCTCTACTTTAATTTCTTATTTAATTATTTTGACGAAATTATAGAAATGGCAGCTCATTGGCAAAATCTTTGAAAAATGCTTAGATATAACATACAGTTCCTTTGGACCCTTTTGGACCAAAGGCAGCTCTAAGTTTGGCCATAAAACTTCTAAATATGAACTTTCGTCCCGATATACCTTTAGTAGTTTCTCCGGAATCGTCGCCACAAAAATTGGGCACACACATACGCACACACAGAGATTTTTTTGTACTTTGGTCAAAAAAACGTTTAAGAGACCCAAAAAGACCTATTTCCGCTAAAATCTCATTTTTTTCGGCACTATTACAATACCTACTTTATCATACTGCGTATGCACACCCACACTAAGATTACACTATCCAAAAGATTCTTATTGTAGATAAACCAATGAACAGCTGACTACGATACGAACAGGACGTGGGTCAATCTCACACTGTAAGCTAAAAACGCAGGATTGGCGGGAAAACGATATTTTGCAGGGGGCGTTGCTTTTTGTTACGTGTTCCACCACAACTGTGGTAAGGTGTAGACGATTTTCTTTCGCTGAACAGGGTTCGAGGCCGTTTTTCTTTATTAATTTTCGCAAGAACGGTTTTATTACGTTCTTGGGAGTATGCCTGGGATCGAACCCGGGATATCCAGCGTAGATGGCAGCCGCTCTATCCTACACGCTTTCGACTCCCCTATTATATGTTTAGAATTTATTTAAATTTCACCGGTACGTAGGGTGACCAACTCTTGTAGAAGCTCAACCCGGAGATTTTTTCCACTGATAAAAATGTCGAGATTTTTTAAAAATATATATATATTATTATATTTCGAACAAAAGTCATAAATAAAATGTAAACACTCCATATACATAATATATAAAATACACAAAACATTATTCTCAATCGCTATAATACTCACTATCAACTGGATGAATGGAAACAAAATGTAAACAGAAAACCAGGAACTAACTGATACGGAAGCAATAATTTGACACACGGACTGTCATAGCCGATTTCGCGAGCGTACGCAGTGTGGTCGGTTAGTTTAAGACGTCAGTTGCATGATTGCTCGAAACGATGGGACACACAGTGGGGCGAAAAAGGTATCCGAGCGAGTGAAGTTCATTAGCTATTCCCACTATTCCGATGTAATTTATTCGACTGATATAGGTGATTCGAACCACTGCTGTGGCCTGTGGGACGCGTCGTTATTGCCGCTATTTATAATAAGCAATCTTATCAATGGAAACACAAACCCCTAATTTTTAAAATCAGCAAAGCTTATTTATACCTCTGACGTTAACCCGGAGATTTTGTATAAAAACCCGGAGCCCGGAGATTAGGTAGTAAAACCCGGAGTCTCCGGGTCAAACCAGGAGGGTTGGTCACCCTACCGGTACGCCTATGGATTTGACGTCACTATGAATTTATGCCCCATTCCAAACCCCTCAACTTAACCGAAACGAACAGTACTAGACAAGAATAGTATATTATTTGACGAGCGTATAAGCATGCGAGCGATTTATATCAGTTGTGTGCGAGTCGAATACGACGTTTTATCTACGATTCATAAATTCCATTTTATGCAAAATATTTTAAATGTATTTGTTATAGATGGCGAGGCGAACTGTCAAATAACACTCATCCACAAAGGTTTTGGCAGACTTTGACACTAGCGTTGTATAACGATGACATTTCGTTCAAATAATGTGGTCATTATTTGAACGAAGTGTCATTATTATACAACGCTAGTGTCATTATAATCATTGGCGCGTATAATCATGATGATCATATAGTCATAGATACGTATGCAATGAACTTATTATATACGTGTTTTAGATAAACATAAATAATTCATGAATAAAAAAAAACTCATGATTATGTAAAATTAAAGCATTACTAGAAATTTGTACGGTTGGTTGCCTGCGATACAGTCAAAATAACTGGGGATTTTTAAGTTGCGTACGTTGCCAGTTGCGAAGTAAATGTGACGGGAGCGATTATCCTAACCAAATTCAGGGAAATTGACAAATGGTGAATGTGTGTCGTCGGCGATATCGGTAAATAATAAGCCGTAAATCATTTTACGGCGAACGATATATGCAATATCGTGATCTTTCCCGTCAATCATTCCATATGACAGATACAGAGGTGCACTGCGAGGAGTGTGTTAATGTATTTAGAAGGACGACGTTCACGTCAATGATCTCACCAACGTAAACATTAAACCATAGGACCCAGTAATGTAGTTAGTTAATCAGAAAAATCGTACCTGCGGACTAACTGAATACAGACAACTACAGAATACTTACACACACAACATAGATGCGTTATGGGTGGATGTTGGTGCAGGCAAAAGAATGAAGACAGAGATACGTATGTGCCGCAGCAGTCTCACAACAATCATGCCATCGAAGTGCCCAACATGCAGACAATCTCTGCCATCGCGCCACCATATTACATGGAAAGTACGGAAAAAATCTGCCCGGACTCGGAAACAGTAGATAGTTTAGTTTTAGAAACACTAGGTGTCATAGGATCTTTAGTCGATAAGTAAGTATTCTTTTATTTCTTCTTAAATTTAATTATTAAAACTGTTCGTTACTGTTAAAAACTTTGATACTGCCCAATTTACTTTTTTAATTGATTGTAACACATGTCCACTTGGATCTAATTATAGTAGAAAGGTAACAACAAATTGAACGTAAGGAACTGGTAGTTGCTCACCGCTAATTCAATATGTAAACAATGATTATAATTTGGAACGTCACTGAATAATTAATTAATAATTGCCTGTCATAATTTCAAACTAAACACAAAAGTAAACAATTTCTGTGTTATTTTCTCAATTGATTTACTACGACATTCCATTTTTGTGTTGTCCCTAGTTATGTTGCTTATTAGACTTATCAACAACCAGATTCTATCTTTATTTCTTTGTTACTGATCAAAGTTAAAGGAGAATATTAAACTAACTAAATGAAAACAAAAAATAGAACGCTTCAACCAACTTTAAACTCATATTTTTAGCTCAGCATTATCAAAATTTCTAAAACAAAAATAACACTGCCTAATTCTTAACATTTAATATACCTTATAAAATACCATTTATATATAAGAAAAATAACAGATATGTCATTTATTTTCTCCTACTTAAAGTATGTGATATACTAAATTGTAATAATACTTAAACACAATCAAAAAATCAGTGTAAATCAGTTATGATGTTGACATTGAAAATAATGGAGTATTGACCTTTGAATGTTTGATTTATCAATTTTTAAATCATGAAAGGTCATTATTCATATTTTATTGTTATTTTTGTGTTTAGAAAGAATTGTCCTAAACAATCATGCTAAACAGTATGTAAGTTATGTAGTTTGTTTATATTTTTTTAGTTAGTGTGATATTACTACCAACACAGTTTGATGAATCTATTAAATGTATCATTAAATGTAGCCATTATTCAATTATATGTTAGAATTTTGGTAAGCTTACAGGAAGTAATGACATATCATAAGTTTCACCATGTTTACTTTATTGCCTATGAAAAATAAACAAAACTGTTCTTTTAGTGCTAATGAAAGAAAGTTTCTATTTCTGCTGCAACCTACATGAACAAAATCAGAAAAATGGTCTATTTTTCTAGATTTTTGTCTGTGACATCTTTTTTAGTTTTTATCTAATATATTTTTTCAAAAATTATATAACACGTTATGGTCCACTTATTGACAGAAGTGGACCATGTTTAGCATTGTTAAAAAACAAACTTGTACAAAAACTAAAAAACTATGCAAATGTAAATGTAGCTAAATAACTTACAAAGTTGACAACACATTAGTGTTAATTCGAAAACTCATCATAGTATGTTTTATAATTCAAAGCCCCATCCAAATGATATTTAAAAAAATTATATGAACAATTTATTTATTAGTTTTAAAATATGTTGGACATACTGTAAAAATAAATTTGTTTAGTAAATGCATTTTAAGGAGTACTGAACTGAATGAACTGTAAAAGGTCACTTATATTGTTTATTTTAAAATTCCGGTTGAACAAACAATTCTGTAATACAATTATAGTTTCATGTTGTTTTTTATATTGTATTTTTGTTTGACAGACATAAAACCCTGTTCGTTTTTGCCCTAGAATGGGATCTTAGATTGATAGAATTTGGCCTGTTTTTTACCAGTGCTATTGTATTAGTGTCCTTGTAAGACTAAATATTATGTTTATAATATATGTAGTTAGATATAGAAGTTTTTTTTTGTGGACAAAAAGTTGTGAATGGATTTTGACGTAAGGTAATCCCCATCTAAATTATAGCAGTAACTAAAATGTCATATCAATTTATCATTTTATTGTTATTTGTCTAAACAAAAACCAAATAGCACCATAGATATTGAACATTTTACTATACTTATCAATTGACAACAGCAATTAAACAAAACTATTGAAATAATAGATTGCTCAATATACGTATGTATAATAATTTCATTGCTGTTACAGTTATGAGTGTTATGTCCAGAAATAGGTAGCATGAGTAATACATGCATTAATATTGAATTTATAACATACAATATGTTCCATTAAACAAAGTTAGGTAGCCCATGACTTAAGTTAGAAGTGTGTGAATTGTTTATAAATTAATTTTTAAGTTGGCCATAAACTTGAATTTCCATATTAGGGTGCCACATATTCAACAATGATCTAGTTATTAACAGAAACCCATATGAAAAGCTCCATAAGATATCAAAGTAAATTGACCAAAATAAAGAAATTATATCAGTCATTTTTTATCAAAAGTTTTTACTACCTAGTAAGAGTTATTCAGATTTGCAAAAAAACAAAGTTTCATGAAATTAAAAAATGTTGAAACTGTCTGTCGACTTTTGAATTTTTTGAAGCTTGTTAACTCATGCATAGGTTTAATTCAAAAACTCATCATAGCATTGTTTTCTATTATCCAAATTATATTTTATAAAGATGAAAATTTCATATTTTTTAATTTTTTTATAACTTTGGGTTTTGGGCAACTGTGAATTATTTCTAGTAAACATCTCCGATAAGAATGTCACCAAAGAAAAAAGTAAATCGGTTAAAACCAGGGACTAAAAACTAAAAGTATTTTGTTCGTTTCCAATCAGAACGAAAACGAAAAATTTCGCGTTTTCGTTCTTTTCGTTCACACCCAAAAAATATCGTTTTCGTTTTCGTGAACCGAAATGAAATAACGGTTAAAACCGGTTTTTTACTATTTTTCTAATAAAAGTATGCCAACATGCTTTTTTTAATTTTTTTGTATTTGACAAATAGCTCACATGTCATAATTTTAATCATAGGTGGCAAAAATTACTAACATATAATTTATGCTTTTAAAAACTTAAATGTTAAAAATTTCAATTAACTGCATTTTAAGTGCTGATGGCATTTTTGCTTTTTATAAATATTAAAAATAAAATTTAGAATGAATTGTTTGAGACCGTTTCTGTATTGGAGAGGCACGAATCTGTTTTAGTTTCTTTCATTTATTCCCATTAAATTTAGTTACTTGAAAACCACGCACAAACTGCTAAGTTTAGTGGTATGCAAGTGACAGATTTTTTTGCTTCATATTTTAAATAATAATATTTGTTTCTTTTCTCTCTGATCTTGCTTTATTTCAATTAACATTTCCTTATTTAAAAATTTTGTGTCATGGTTAATTTTTGGTTATTTGTAAATAAAGTTATTATATTAAAAATAAGAGAAAAAATATTGTAACCTATTTATTTTATAGCAAAAATATATATAAATAA
Organism: Melinopterus prodromus; assembly: GCA_964023965.1. Classification (NCBI taxonomy): domain Eukaryota; kingdom Metazoa; phylum Arthropoda; class Insecta; order Coleoptera; family Scarabaeidae; genus Melinopterus; species Melinopterus prodromus. Next base: position 14,885,288 of record OZ030390.1, on the reverse strand, counting down.
TTCAGCATTCCAAAATAAATAAAAATTTTAGTTAATTAAACTAAAGATATATTCTAAAGTAAATCAACGTGAATAGAAGACCCTTGCATCCCAGATATGTCTACTAGGAGTAGGTTACAAAAATATTGTGTCATTAAACCGGTTAAAACCGGTAACCGAAATTATTTATTTCGTTTTCAATCATGAACGAAAAATAAAAATTTCGTTTTCGTTTCCGTTTTCGTTCTTATAAATTTTTCGGTTAATTTAGTTCTTTCGTTCTCGTTTTCGTTCCGTTCTTAGTCCCTGGTTAAAACCTAGAGAAGAAACAGCCTTAGAAACTGTATGAATTTAGGTAAATGAAATCAAAACAGGTGTCTGTTTTTTTTTTCTTAGAAAAGGATCTGATTAACTAGAAAAGATACAGATACAGTTCAATTTGGAAAATATTCAGCATTTTTATGATGATTATTCATTTATTGAAAAGAAATTGAATCGTAAGTGATACCATAGAGCAGCGTTTCTCAAACTTTTTACTCTTGCGGAACACTTGATATTGGGTTGGAACCTGGCGGAATCACAAAAGAAAATATTAGCCTGCGTCGTTCACTCCTTCCCAATATAATGCCTAGGAAAAAAAATACACAGAGAAAAATGTGTCAAACAATTTTGCTGTATCAAATAATCAGCAACATTGTCTGTAACTAAACGCTCTTCAATTGTTGAAAATACTTCTACGGTGAAATTGCAAAATTATTCCAGTGAAATTTCATAAATATTCTCTAAATATACAAAGACAATGCTGTATTTTCACAGGAATGTGTATGAACCAGCGGTGTTAATTTTTCTTTACAGTCATTTTCTGTAACTTTGCAGATATTTATCCTTGTGTATTAACTTATTTGTTCTTTTCATTTCCTTCAAAAGTTAAATCCTTTCAAATATTACCAAAGGAAGAAAAAGAAAATTCAAATAAAAAATGCGATAGCGAATGCAAACAGTACTTTTTACAACAATTAAATAAAATCATTAATTAAGTTCTAAAATATCAAAAGTAAAAGTAAAATGAATACCAAAAGTAAGAAACATTTATTCTGAGTAAAAGTTTCATATGGACGCATTGCTATGGAATTAATATTAGAAGTTAGTGCTGTTTAAAATCCGGTTTTGTTAATATTCCAAACGACGTATTTATAACTCAGATTGACATTTACGACCTAAAAATAAAGTTTGTTAGTAAACACTCAAGTAGATATGTGTACACCCTAATTTGATCTGTAACATACGATTTCTATATAATAGAATATAATAGAATAGTATGTTTGCAATCAAAATTACCCGACCCGTCATATTTTTCGCTTAAAATATGTTAATTAACAAAAATCTTGCTCATACATATACAATGTTGAAAACTTCACTCATATAGGATATAACTCGAGGTGAAAATTTTATGTTAAAACATTAAACTTATAACAAAAATATGAAACAAGGTTAATTTTTTTGCGTCGTCAAACTTTGATTAGTAGCTACTTACTTCTATTGAAGTTAATTTAATTATTTTTTTAATTAAATGCCGTTAGGAAATTTCAATTTCACTTCAGTTGCCAGTTCGGTTTTTAAGTAACAACAGCATATTGTATATGTCTTATTTTGTATATGTCTTCAATTTCAAGTTTCGCCTAGAATTGCAAATCACTCGGTATACTTATTAAATAAATAATTCTTTATTGAACTACAAAAAAATACATAATAATAATATTAATATCAATAAAGCAGATCATGCCTCAATACCTCCACTGTAACAGTCTAGAATCATCTAGCCACCACTGATTTCCTATGAATCGTACCGACACGATTTCTGTCAGAGAAGCTCAGAACTTGTCTGGCAATAGATTAGTAATCTTAATTGGAATGTAAGTTCATATTGAAACCTACAACCCACAATTCTGCTAACGTCCCTTATGAGCAGCAAAATCAAATTGTAGGTTCATTTAATCACACATGTGAATAGGGGAAATCATTGAAAACAAATATGTGTGCCTGGATATGAAAACGGACCAATTGACATTGGATATTTTCCAAAGAGTGTTGCAATTTTTTTATTTTTTCATTTTATCGTCACCGAAAATCTGTCCACATGCAAAATTTCAACTCAATTAGACAAATTTTCCAAAGATTTTTTCAAATTTTAGAAAGTATATAAATTTTTTTAATGTTTCATGTATTGTCACCGGAAATTGGCCACATGCAGAATTTCAACTTTATTGGACATTGGGAAGAGGGAAAAATATCGATTACAAGATTTGAACGTAACAAACAAACAGACAAACAAACAACAAGTGAAGTTAATATAAGTGTAGCAATTGTCCCGGAATATTATATAACTTTGTAATTATATTTTGTACAAAAAAGTTAAAAACGTGCTATAATACGGACATTGGTTTGTGCCACTGTATGCGGCAACACCGTAATGGGCTAGAGCGTAGCGTGATATCGACAACTTGTCCCTTTTTTGTTCGCTATAAAAACGCATTTTTATTCAAGAGTTTCCAACCGCAGACGGGGTTCAGACGAACGCATCTGATAAAAAACACAATAGTTAGTCTCTATTAGCGAATAAAACAAAAATGTGTATTTTGAACCAGTTTAACTTTATTTGCGATTATCTGCGTAACTAGAAACAGACAATTTCACATCCACGCACACTTATTGTTAGATTTTAACCAACAATTCTGCCAGGAGTTCCTCAAAACTCCTGACGATAGGGTTCCGCGGAACCACGGTTAAGAAACACTGCCATGGAGTGTACATTAGGGTGACCAACTTTTTCAATTGCCAAATCAGGACGCTTGGAGATGTGGGTTGGGTTGGGTTAGTGGAAAACAGACAAAACATACTGAACTATAAACAAATTGTACAATTGGGTAAATTTACAACAGCATATATTTATTATGCTCTATAATATATACGTTTTCACTTTGAATAAAAGAAAAGAAGCATAGGAAATAACATTATAAATAAAACAAACATTCTTTAACTTTCCCAAGTTAAAACAAAAAAGAAACATATCACAACATAAATAAAACACAATTCTCCAATTTTTACAAATTGTACCACATGAACCTAACTTAAAACAACATTTTTATTATGATAGTCATTAAATAAAGGAAAACATTAGCTGTATGCAAATATTGAAACATACCTATAGCAGAATAAACAATATAAAACAAAACAAAATATAATAAACTTAACTTTTGCAAATTGCACTATTACTTGACGCTATTCTTCCCATCTACACGATGTCTTATTTTTTAAACATGCTGATAATGCCACTAGCTTCGAAGTTAAGCTTTCCTCATCCAATGAATCCATAAATTTATTGCACAATTCTTCATCCGTCTCGCGAATAACTTCGTGAACATTTAAAATATTGATTTAAATACCATTTTGGACATCAAATTATATAACCAGGAGAGGGAGTATTTTTATGTCTCTATGGCTAGATGTGTCAGAAAATATTGTCACGAAATTGCATTTGTTTCCCCACATTTGTTCTCAACTCTTTCTTTGCTAGGTTAAAACACATTTGTTATAATTGCTTCTGTCTTAGTACGTCCGCGAGACATCTTCTTTTCAAACATTTACGTTTTGACGTGCAGTGCATTAATCGAAAACTGTGGTTTAATGATACAGACAGTGGTAAGCATATGTGCCTTCTTTGCAAGCAAAAATCTTTTCGTAGTTAATTTCGATGAACTTGCTACAGCAAGGCATTGCTTTTGTTTATTCAATGCAATATGTTTTGCAATATCGTTTCGGCCACTTCCGCCGATGTAAAACTGCAGTTTAGTTCTGATTGGGAATTAGGCCTAGTAATTTTAAAAAATGTTTTTTTTTTTTGTAAATTGTCATTGAACGTGCATTTGCGTTTTCTTTCTTTGTGTTCCATATTTTTGGAAGAAATCAATTTGGATAGAAGAAATGCCAAGGTTAATTTAGAATAAAATAAAATAAATCGGTAACACATTTTTCTTTTTGATTCCAAATTATTAGGAACAATATATCTGTGATTTGTTATTTGTTAAGGACTAGATTGTCACCCACCAACCGCTATTTACCACGCGTGTTCACATAATTATTATGGTCGCAAAGATTGCGCTTATAATTCGTTATAGGTAGACCACCCTTCTTTCAAATAATAATTAGGAATCTAATTTATGTTTATGAATATCTTGGAAATTCGAATTGTATTACAAAATCCTGGACATAAGGATAAAATTTTCAAAAATCGGGACAAAATTCGGGACGCTTTACGAGTCGGGACGAGTTGTTAAAATTCGGGACTGTCCCGCCCAAATCGGGACGGTTGGTCACCCTAGTGTACATAAAATGAAGATAGTTTTCTATCAAGCAACTCTATTCCCAAAACTGCTAACAGACCTTTACTTATTTTGGTCATGCTCTACCACGCTCTCTTTTTAAGTTTAAACATTCTCTATCAGAAATACTGTATAATTATTGCTTGTGTCCAGCGAACAAGAGCCTCCGCCGTCGATGATACGCCTCCACAACATTGCGGACAACGAGGAGGGCTGGATCCAGGTGGTAAAGTCGATGGTGCACGTCATCCCGATGTCCGATCCGCTGGGCCCGTCCGTGATCACGCTCCTCCTCGACGACTGTCCCCTACCGTCCAGGGAGTCCGTTCTCAGGGTCGCGAAGATGTTCAACCTGTCCGAGCAGCGGGCGATATCGGGCAGGAGCAACGCGCCGCGCGAGCGGAACATCTGCGTCGTGCTCGGGTGCATCGCCGAGAAGCTAGCCGGGCCCAGCAGCCTCGGCATACTGAACGAGGGTACCCTCCACTATCTGCTCACGAATTTGGTAAGTTATGTATTTAAAAGTTATAACATTCTGCATTTCTGGTCCATCAAACGATAAAGGGATGTTTGCTTACCATCCAGTTAAAATTTGAAGTCAATCGAGCAAATAGTTTTTGAAATATCATGCCAACCGTCCGCGAAAAACGGTTTCGAGAAAAACACGTTTAAGCTTTCAAGTACAGTTGATAACGTGACATCGAGTACTTACAGTATTTTTCTGCTAATACGTTATACCAGGGCCATACTTTATTCCTTCCTCCACTTCGTAGAATATATTTTGACATATTTGCTCATTTCTACGCATTGTTTAAGCTTATTTTGCAGCCTCGAGTGCACGTCTCGATGACCTCACCAGACGCTGTTTTTCGCGCACATTTGCAAATACATATCTTCGTTTCTGTGCCAATAACAATTCCTATTGTTGTCATAGTTTTAAGGACGGCAGAGAAGCCTTTTTTTTATAAATTCCTGCTGCTGTATAAGCCGCAATTTTGATAGGTTTTGAGCCACGGTAAAGCTGTTTGGGTGCGAGGCGCCAGACAGTAGAATTGAAGCTTTAGGTTGTTGTTTTGAGTTTCTCCTCCCCAAACACCGTTCTAGCAACTCTCTCGACGACAAGTTGTAATCGGTTTGGTGGCATTATCGCCATCAAGTGTTATTGAATTCATCTATGTTTTCTCGGCTTCGGTTTTTCGCATTTGTATCAACACTGTGATCCCGCAGGGCAGTACATATTCTGGGGATTTTGATTCGTCTAGATCATATAATAGAATTTGGTCCACACATGGTACATATTGTCAACAGTCTGGATGTCTTCTGACTCCCGCTGACCCATCATGTTCGCAGTACAATTGTCTGTATGTACTTCGATACAATTGTCATATTGCCAAATTATGATTCCTAAAACTCACAGGCATGACAATAGGAAAATTTCACGGCAAACTCAACCACTTGGTTAGTATATTTCTTCATAAGTAGGTACTGTGATCCCATACAACGGAAGTGTAATCTGTCTTCTTGCATATCCCGTCTCCAAACCCATGCACTATAATTTCTTCGTCTTCCGCCGCCGACAATATATCGGCAGACGTATCAGCAAATGCTTTTCTTTCACGAGTGTGTATTCGCTGAAAATTTTCTTTTTTGTTGTCTATCAGCACGTGAAGGAGTTTTTTTCGTGAGTATTTCTTATCCATGGCTGTTCACGAGAGAATTTTACAGAATGACAAACCACACACAGCAAGATCTCTTGGCTTGAAAAAATGTTAACTCGAGCGGAAAAGTTGTTGAGCGCGCGATCCGACCGATCCGCGTGCTCCGTATTTGGCATCTGCTTATAACTTTTTGCTGCTTATAACATTGCTTATAACTTGGCTAATTTTTTAAATATTGCCTTAAAACTTCATACACACATTCTTAAGACCTTAAATAATAAAAACGTGTCATCAGAAAACCGGAATCCCCCCTTAATCGTTTGATAATGCACACGTTTTTATATTTTAAATATTTTTCCAAAAGATTTCACATAACACAAGCTGGAAATTGTTGATCTGTTATCTTTAAAGTACGCCATTGGATTTCTTGTTAAAATTGCCTCTACAATAGTTCCTTCACAAACGTTCAATCCTATTTTCAGATATTTTAGGAAAAATATAAAAACAGTATCTGTTTTTTTTTTGTGGTGATCTCCAATACAGAATAGTTATTAGCGTAAGAATTTTCATCTTTGTCTTACTTTCATCAACTTTGACTCCCTTAACATACAGGTTGAAAAACAAGTGAGTCTTAAATTTGTCCATGAGTAAACTACCAATTTGTTGTAATTGGCTTAAAATGTCATAGGACAAGTCAATTTAAAGTTAATTTTATGCTTTGTTCTAATGTCAGCATAATAATTATTTAGAACGTCATAACTATTTAGAAAATGTATTATTGATTTTCTGTGGTTTGGTATAAGAGATCCAGTATCATTCACTTTTGATATATCCATGGCCTAGCTGCAATAGCACGTATCCACCTCTGTTAAAGCATAGGCAATACGTGGTATTGCAGCTACGAGAGGAAATAAAGCAAGTTACCAACTACTACAAGAATAAAAACAACTATAACAAAAAAATGAGGAAATACGCAAGAATACTAATATTATGAAAATAATACACAATCTGGAATATAATAATCAAAGAAACCGATAATAACAAAAAACGATGTTATAAAGGAACTTCTACAGCAAATGAGTTCGATTCATTTTTTACTGATCCATCAGATGAATCCCTGCTTAGAAACACTAACGACGGAGTAAGTCTAATACAGCAACCATAGTGCATATTACGGATGGTTCTGATTGACAGCCTTTGAGTAGGTAACCACAAAGGAGATCTTCAAAATAATTGACATGTATAATATGAATTCAAGACTAATCAAGAACAGTGCTCACATCATATCTACACCCTTGAGAGCAACATAATACACTTGTCTACTCCAGGGTGCCTTCCCGAACTGTTTAAAGATAACAAATACATCCAATTCATAAAAAGGATCAACTGATGACTGTGGTAACTTAACTACCAACCTATTTTAGTACCTACTCCCGGAAATCTCAAAAATAATAGAAAAAGTCATAGCAGTTAGACGTACAAGGTACTTTAATGTTAACAACTACCTAAACCCAAGTCAGTTTGGATTCAGGGAGAATAGGAGACGCTCAGTGGACGCTATAACATCTTTACTAACCTATGTGTGTACGGAGCTGGATAAGAATATGATGACACACGAAACTTTCTGCAATAAGATCGAGTACTACGGCATCAGGGGTGCTGCATATCGCCTTATATCCAGTTACCTGAGAAACCGAAAATAGGTGGTCTACTTCAATGGGAAGATAAGTGGACCTCGACTAGTAACGAAAGGAATACCACAGGGTTCAATCTTTGGACCATTGTTTTTTGTTCTCTACGTTGACGATCTGCCATTATACCTGAACGGTCACACAGTGCTGTATGCAGACGATACCACCATTACAGTGGCCCATAAGAACAGGGAAGAACTTGACATAGGAGCCCAAGAAACTTTTGAAGAGGCTAAAAGATGGTTCCACGAATCCCGATCTACACCTGAACGAAAGAAAACCGATCACATTGAGATATGTCCTGCAACTGATACAGCCCCTCACACGACTCTGGACCACGGAGTTCTTGCGCAGAGGAATCAGTCTCTAGTCTCTACAACAAATGCTTAAACAGCTGGAAGACCCAAGGCCAACGTATTAAGGCTTTGCTTTACAATCACCTCATTACTCATGCATACTATGACAAATGAAATACAGTTTACCAAATTCAATATGTAATTGACTTTTTACTGTACAGTAAATAATAAACTTTTTCTATTCTATTCTTTCTATTCTATTCTATTCTATTCTATTCTATTCTATTCTATGCTCTTTAACTCAACCAAAGCTTTAAACCAGTTGAAAATATTACCAATTTTTGAAACATCAGAGGAACAATAGTCTTTGTGTTATCACAGGGTAGGTCTTCTATAAACAAACTCTGTGACATATACAGATTTAAAAATTTTACAAAACAATGTCAAATGTTTTTTGAGTAGGTGCTACCGCATTAGATACAATGAAATTGAGATTAGTTAATTAGTCACAAATCTATTTAGTTTTACGTAGATGTTCCGTGTCGTCACTTTTTCAAGTTAATCCTTGCGTAAATAGTTTTGTGATAGTATTGTTTGAACAGAATTTCAAGTGCCGAGATAGTAAACTTTAATTTTTTTTTAATTACAAATTTCCTGCTTTAGGTTTTACTTATTACTCATAATAATAAATCATTAATAATCTATTGTCAACAAATAATACAAATACTTTTACGATTTATTGCGTAATTGTTTGCAATGATTAACCTTTTGCTAACCTTAACCTTAAACTACTGCAACAATTAACAACAATTAACACATCACAAGAATAGAACTAAAAGTATTTTCTATTTACCAATTCATTCAAAAGAAAAAATACTTGAATAGTGAAGCCATTTGAATACTTTCAGATTGTACTTACATAACTGTAATATTGAAATAATATTGTTTTTTTTTATTATCATCTTTCAGAATACGGACACCGATCCATATGTGATATTGTTCTCATTGATAGCCCTAGAGAAATTCGCCCAAACTAGTGAGAATAAGGCAACGATAATACGTCGCTTAGAATCGGAGGACCCGTGCCCCATCGCAAGACTCGAGGAATGGAAAAGCGAGGGCCACTTTGTGAGGCGCCAGGTTGGATTCTGCGCACAATGGGCTCTGGATAACTTATGTAAGTTACGCACAGTTTCTTTGAGCAAATTTGCAATAATAAGTTGTTTATGTCTCGGTTACTATGTATGTATTTTGATATACTATGAAATTCTAGGTTGCTTTCCCGGTACTGAATACATAGCGATAATTAGTTTGTTTGCTGTAATGGTTTGTGCAGAGGATTTAACTAGAACATATCAATTATTATGATAAGTGCTTACTTTATTTAATCTACTATTTACCATTTCTTTTCACAGATTTCCGATAATAGTGCAAAGTATTTAAAGAATTTGATCGAACTAAGAAAATATAGGTACTATTACGTTAACCTTGAAAGCATTAGAGTCAAACAAATTGTCAAATTTGATGACAGCTGTCAATTCTATTGTTAACTTTACGACAGCTGTCAATTTTATTGTCAAAACTATTAAATGTGACAGCTGTCAGTATCCTAACCCTACTTTTCTCTAACAAGTTTCTCCCGTCCTTTTAGTTGTTATGAACAATCGAATGTATACGTTCCTGACTGTGGACATGTCTTGCATAAACGCCATGCTCAACACAAAGGACGTCAGCGAGTACCTGAAAATCTCCCCGGATGGACTGGAAGCTCGATGCGATGCCTACTCGTTTGAGAGTGTCCGATGCACAGCGCAGGCGGACAGCGGTGCCTGGTACTATGAGGTCATGATTATCACACCGGGCGTTATGCAGATAGGATGGGCCACGAAAAACAGCAATTTTTTAAATCACGTATGTATTTATTTATTCATCAGTAGGACTGATAGAAATCTAAATAGAAACTTAAAATTTTGTAAGGTTATGACTTATTCTTAAGTTTAATTCATTGTTTTATTAATAAATATTTATGCAAAAGTTTGTTTATGATAATTCTAACCTAAAAATTCATTTTTATTTCTTTTGTTTGTAGGAAGGTTATGGTATAGGTGACGATCTCTATTCTCTGGCATATGATGGATGTCGACGGCTGATATGGTACAATGCCAAATCTGAACCCCAATCTCTGCCCCCGTGGCAATCGGGTGACACCTTGGGGTGCTTCCTTGACCTCGACAATCAACTGATTATATTCTCTGTTAACGGCATGAGCTTGCCCCCGTGTTCGCATGTGTTTAACGTAGCGAAGTAAGTACAAAATTTAACATATATTGAAAAGTGAATATTTAATTTTGTTAATAAACAATAGACATGGTCTTTTGTCTACTCTATTGATAAAACTGCCAGTTGCCTATCATTATATTTTCCGTTCATCGTTTAATTATGAGTCTGTTTAGTGAATAGAAAATTGTTGATTAAACAACTTCATAAATGCACAATTTCTACTAATGCATGATTTAGTTTAGCCAACCATACAAGTTTATCAGCCAATTTAGCCAATTGGCCATACGTATAATAATCACTTTTTTAGTAAATTTTTTTCAATGAATCGTAACAAAAACACGACAGTTGCATAAGGTCCTTTGGAATCGAATGGTAGCGAGCATTTCACGATTGGCGCAATACTTATGACGTGGGTTATTTTTGCATTTTGTGGGTTGGCGATGAAGCCTTAAGAAAAATATGACAGCTATTATAATTATCCTAGTTTGAACAAAAAATATATGTACTCAACATGCCAAAAAAATTAGAGCTATATTGTTTCAGCAGTTTTTTAAAAATTGTGTCAGCCCATTTAAAAAATGCAGTTTTGAGAGAAAAGTGTTTAAAAAGTGTACGTTACAAGACAATTTTGACTCCTCAATCTGGTATGCCTGGTTCATCCAATATACCTGCTTGCTCCTCCTCGTTAACGATCCTGGCTTTTTGGCATTCTTTTTTGCTCAACTGTTGATCGCAATGGTCAATGCGAGCTACTTGTGAGCATAATTGTGCATATATTGGCCAATTTTACATATTAATGGCTTTAGAATTATTTGGAAACCTTCATTGAAGATCATCACAGCCAAAAACAGACAGTTTCGACAATCTTTGGGCCAAAATGATGGTGTGCTTGGCGCAAATATCCAGATGAGTGAATTGAGTGACTCATTGTATTTTGAGTTTCCGCTCCCAAGCATCTGGTCATTTGATCTTCTTTTCACAAATCTTGGTAGATTGGCTTAATAACTTTCTGCACTAGTTATCACGACGAAAAGAATTGAGTAGAATGTGGCCCAAATCTCTTTTGTCATTTCTTCGGTTCTCGGTTGCTACAAATTCCGAATTACCAGGCCATAAAATTTCCTCTTCCACCAATTCCTACAATGACTTTTTTTTCGCATTTTGGGGTTACATATCCATTTTCCATTTTTGTGCGTATGGCTCAGATTTCAACCTTAAAAGAAAAAGTTAAGATTGTCATTTATTTTTCACCTTCATTCCGTTTTAAATATTTCAATAACCATTGCCTTCTTCAATTTTCGTTTTTTCTAGTGTTATGCTGTATTTTCTAGTTAAACTAACACAAAATTGAAATTATCTCAGATTTGCCTTTTTCTCAAGTTTAAATGTGCTTCTCGTAATTTTCTCTTTTTAGGACAGGCTTTTTTGCCGCCGCCAGCTTTATGTCATTCCAGCAGTGCCGGTTCAACTTTGGCGCTGACGAGTTTAAGCACCCTCCAGCCTGCGAGTACAGCACGTTTAACGAATTCGGCAGTTTACGGCCCGAGAATAAGGTTGTCATGCCGAGGCACATCTTCCTGCAGCAGTTGCGACAACAGAGTGTCCGAGAGGACAGCTGCACGCTCTGCTACGACCAGAAGGCTACCGTCCAATTGCTGCCTTGCGAGCACTCGTAAGTTAATTATGGTTAATAATTATTAAGAGTTATTTTTTTACCATTTTAATATATATTTTACCATTTTTACCACAGAAGTGAATATGAAACTTATTTATGCCTTACCTATTAAGTACACAGCAGCATTTTCTTGATTCTAACCTAAAAAAGAGACATCTTTCAGAATCGAAGAGAATTTAGGTATACAGAATGGTGTCTAATAAAATAAATGTTCCTAACAAAATTGATTTGATATCGATTTTTAATACACAAACTGTATTCATACTTTTTGTTGTTGTTTTTTTTATTATTAATGATTTTTATTCTGTGGAATACAAAAAGTGCTATCGGAATGAAATATAAGTAGTTAAAAATATCTTGATAAGATAATAAGACAATATCTATGGAAAAATCTGAAAATAACTCTTAAAATGTGCTGTAATTTGAACTGCTATAACCATTTAAATTTTTGTTCCATCACAAATAAAAATTAGAATGATGAGATGTATCAATAACATAATAACAAAATTGTTTTGTTAATTTATTAATAATTTAAATAACAATTATCAGTTTGGTATTCAAAACAAATTATAACATTAGTAACTCACTTAATAATACATGTACACTACAATAATACATGCAATTATATTTTAATAAGCAGTAATAAAGTGCATAATACGTTTGTGTTGATGTTTTTAAAAATAGTTATGTAACTATAACTATTTAATTAAAATAATTACTCAACCTGATAAAACTACAGTAGAGCGTCGATAAACCGAACCCCAGTAATCCGAATGTTCGCTAATTCGAACGCCCAAGAAACCAATAACAAAAATAAATCACTGAGTAATCCAGTAAAAAACATTATTGTCAATCCTTGTTTACAGATATATTGCTTTTGCTTTATATCTGGTATGAAATACCCACTTTCTCTACTATTTAGCTGCAATATTTGATAATCCGAACAATTTGTAATTTCAAACCACCTGCGGTCCCAATCAGTTCGGATTATCGACGCTCTACTGTAGATATATGTTCTTCAAATTGCATTTTAAAAAGTTATATGTATTTTTTTCAATAAATGAAAGACAAAACAAATATCTGAAGTCAAAATTTGAATTTTATTTCCGCTTTCAAATGATAGAGAAAACGTTTATAATGTTTCCAATCCATTGTAGTTCTCTCTTAGGTTGGAGGTCAAGCATTTGTGTATGTGGATGTATATACTTTGTTCCACTGAGCGATTTTTTTTTAACATTTTCAATGTTTGTCATGTAGTCAGCCACTAAAAAGTGTAGTAAAAACAATGATAGTGGTTCATGGCTACAAAAATCTGTTCTTTTCATCCAACTTATCTTATTAATTGCAATATGTTTATTTTATTTAGACTGCCATAATGCAATTGCATTTGTTCAATAGTAATTGAATAATTTTTAGTTTCTTTTAAATGCAAATACGAGCAATCTCGATCAAATAGAATTTGCTCATGCAGCTAAATTATTATCTTTACCAAAAAATGTCATAGACATAAATTATACCAAATTTCCTCTAATACGTTTAGTAGCAAACACTCACACAGAAATGTTTGTTTACCTTGGTCAAAAATGTTCACTGTACCCCGCTAAAATCATAAAACTTATTCGACACGATTACAATACTTTGTCGTACTATTATGTATGATACTATTATGTATGATACTATTATGTATGATTTATAAGCCATAGTGCATATTTTTTAATATGAAACATTTCTTTTATTTGCAGGGGCTTTTGTAAATTGTGTGCATCGCAGCTGACGGAGTGTCCGATGTGCAGGTCAACGTTTGGCGAGATAGTAGAAGTAAACCCTTGACATTTAGTTACGGTTAGACTTAGGTGGAAGAGGAAAAACTTTATTGTTATTATTTATCTTGTCGTCACAATCTCGAGCCTTGAAGCGAGAAGTTTAATTTACATCTAAAAGATATGAATTTATTTTTATTTTATAAACAGCTTTATATATATATTTAATACAGATATATGTTACTAGACGGTAATCTGTACAGTTTGATTGTTTTTATATAAATATATATTATTATTTTATGTATATGTTTAAAGATTATATATAATTGTAAATATTAGCGTAGGGACGATCAACCTTAACGAATTAACGTAGTTTGTCGAAGACTGGTCAGAATAAATTGAGGATAAGTTGTGTGTATGATAGTATACATGATTTTGCTTAATGTTAAGGAGCACCGGCCGCTATTTATAAAATTGTTGCTAAATTCTCTATGAGATTGTTATTTTTGTCACAGTATCTTTCGGCTATGTTTATCGTGCGGATATATTTTAAGGTTTTATTGTTCAGAGATATTTATAAAATATATACATATATATGATACGATACTACATGTATTGCGTTTCATTTACCTTATTACCAAAAATAAAACACCATTTAAATTTTAGAACATTAGATTTTTTTCTTTTGTATTAAGATATTTTTTGCTATTGTTGACACGTACCGATGTTTTGCATATTTTGCTACCCCTTTATCAAAGAAATAGAAAATAAATCGAGTAGAATTGAATCATCCACAACTGCCTAAAATCTTTAGTGGTGCATTTTCTTAAATTTTACAATTCTTTAAGTTTACATTACCTTTCTAGTATTACCATTTTTCTTGTAATCAGAAATTGTATGAAGACTTCTGAAGCTGCACCACTTCAGTACATTTGTTTTGAATCTAGCGCCACTCGCGGTTGGTTAATTTCGTCGCGGTACGTTGGCAATGGTACACAAATACGAAGAGCATTTTCCTCGCAAGGTCGAGTATTGTTTTTATACAGAATTTTTCTAATCACAAAAATATGAACTGTTTCTATCAGTGATTGAATCGAGACTGTGCACTGCCTAAAATCGCAGAACGAGCAACCTTGCGTCCATTGTATCCCGCAGCTGACTGAAAAATATCAGAAAACGAAAATCACGTGCCTTCACAAATGTTATGTTTTGATACTGGGACAAAATGGCTGGTGAGTTCTTTAATTCGGGGCGATTCGTATTTTTTTGGACGCGAGGAGTCCACTGACAGACTGTCTCCTTTGCAGATTTAACGTTAACGCACACCGACAATTTTGACGACAGTGACGAAGGTACGTAGAGCTGTGTTTTTATGTCATGTGTGCACGGTTGTTTTTGACAGCAGCAGCGCTGTACGATTAGTTTGTCGCACCGTTGAGTTCAAAACGAACGCTTTATAAATTAAAAGTAACCAGAAGACCGTCAACTGGTTGTCTCGAGTTCACGAAATGGCTTTCGGTGAGTTTTTACATTGTCATTTATGCGTCAAAGTGAGTTCCGAGATTTGTTACCGTTGAGGTTAAACAAACGTCAAATTTCGGCCAGCGGGTTTCCACCGATAATAACGTTTAAATGACTGAGCGCCAATACGCGTTTCGTCTTTTCCGACTTATTTTAGATCGTTTTGCAATTAGAGGCATATTAGAGGTAGGTCATTGAACGTCATGGTCTTCAATTTGTCTTATTTTTTTTCTTTTCGCTGCGAGACGGGTTGGTTGCCCTTGTTTGGCGGCAAACGCGCCTTTTTCAAACATTCCCTTGCCTCCGCGTGCATTTCTTACTATCGCTAAAATCTGATTTTGCTTATTGTTTATTTATCTGGCTTTGCTAGATAAATATTTTTATGATTAATGTGCCTTTGTTCTATTAATTGTGATAGCAGATCAGTTGTTTTGATATGGATTTTCTTCCTGTAGTGAAAACTAAAGCAGGTAATAATTACCATTACTAACTTAGAAATTAGCGTAGCAGATAGCGTGTAGTTACTTAAAGTATGATAGTATAAAAGTTTTTTATACTATCAGTAGGCGTTTGGTTAGTTTTGCGCAATTCTGTACACATAGGAACTCCCTAAAATCTAAATATTTTTATAGTAGGTAGTATATGCATTATCCACAGTCATCATACATTGCTTGCACACGAAAAAGGTGTTGCTATAGCATTAGTAAAACCTATTTGTTTTTAAATAAATTATAATACCTCTGCAATATTATTACCTAATTTAAAATTAGTGCACAGTTCACATTTCGTACAATTATATGTACTAATATATAACTTAGTCTATTTGGGAAAATGTTTTTAAGCAGTCAAATAACCAAGGTTTAGTATTTTGATGTTAGATGGCAGTAGTAGTACCTTACGTTTGCTTACGTTGTATACAGGGTCCTGCAACTCAGCTCCCGTCTTCTGTAGCTCAGTTACTAATTAAGCTAAGAGTTTGATGTTTTGCAGTCTTACCCTGTACTTCAAGGTACATTTCGAGAAATTCTTTTTGATTATCCAGGCTGTCCCAAAAATGCAACGCCATGCTAATATCTTTTTGAAATTGTATGCTATATATTTTTTTACACATTTGGAAGCCTTTTATGGTTGCCTACATACCACCAAAATTTTATTGAAATTGGTTGAGTGACTGCAGCGCAAAAAAATAAAAACCAAAATAAAATAATTTTGCATCGTTGGCTTTAAAAATCAATAGAAAACACAAAATGCACCTCGTCAATAAAATTTTGCTACGTGCTGACACACAAATCTAAAATACTTCTCTGCTTTATATTTACGATATTTATTGCCTAAAATTGCCGTTGGAAATGTTGAAAAATGAGTTTTTGGCGAATAACTTTTAAAATAGTGGGAATTGTGATGGGGGTTGTATTTACAACCAATGTTTATTTTTTAATTCTGCATCGTTTGACATAAAAAGTTTATGGGTTTCAATTTAAAATAACAACAATAACACGCTTTGAAGTTTGACAAGTTTGACACTACATTTTGATCATCCTGTATAATTTGGATGGATCAATGTTAATCAATGTTAACGAGATTACTAGATCTAACCAAATAAGCACGGCGCAAACTTTTATTAACGAGGTGCATTTTGCGGTTTTTATTGATTTTTAAAGCCATGTGAATACATATATAACACGCAATTTAAAAAAATTTATTACCATGGTGTTGCACATTTTTGGGACACCCTCCTGCATAATCAAAAGTAATTTCTTGAAATGTACCTTGAAGTACAGGGTATGCCTGCAAAATATCAAACTCTATCTTTATTAGTAACTGAGCTACAGAAGACGGGAGCTGAGTTGCAGGACCCTGTAAATTTATCATTACCAAAATATTAAACGACTTGTAAACTTCACTTGTCAAAAACTCATTGTTATGCGAAACACCGAATTCGGTAGGTACTTATCACATTTTAAGTCATGAAGAAAAAATGCATTTTGACTCTGCATTATTGTAGGTTATTCAATCTAGTCTTCTTAAGTCTAAACGTTAAAATCAACTGGGAAAAAGTATCCGGATTATCTCTCTTCGGATAATTTTGACATATTGCACCGCGAAAACAATTTATAATGAAATATATTATGTATTATATAAAATATTTATTCTTCATATTATTCTATATGCTAAAATCCGGAGCCGAAAGCTCCTTTCCAAATTTGAAATGGGCCTTTTTCTTCGAGAGTTTCTTTCTAAACCACACAGACAGAAGACATGTTTTTTTAGCTCAATCAATTCAATTAGGTCTCCTCTAATAGCAGAAATACATTTTATGTTTCGCAAACATAATACGATACTTATAATTAAGAGCTTCGGGTTAATTTCCGACCAACTTTCTCTACATTTTGCTGTGTAATTGATACGACATCTGTCGGCAAAGATGATAGTTATCCGGATGTCCCGTGTTTTCGTGCGTTTTGAGCGTAAAAACCGGGAGGGACCGTTTTGCCGGGTAATGGAGAGAGGCAGATGGGCAGAGATAAGAACTCCATTGCTAGCGCTCGGAAGCGCGTAGAAAAATGTCCGAAACGTTGACGGTGGGCCCCTTTTCCTTGCTCGTCTCTCATCGGTCGTGTGTTTGACAGATAAGACGAACCGTTCATCAGTCACTTCCGGTGACGCCGCAGAACGGCTCTCCTCCGCCCCACTCCAACATTTCGTCAACCATCCGTCTTACTTATTTCAGCTTCTCAACTTCTCACCACTGGCCCTATTTACACTATCTGCCTTCCAAAGTTTCTGTTGGAACACAAAAGATGCGATGCCACAAACTTAGTTTTGAAAATATTACTATAAAAATTAATATTCGGGAATCATTTCCGTAATCTATTAGATATTAGGAAGATATATTGTCCGTATAAGCTTTAATCATGGAGGGCTTTAATTTAATAATATTTGTGTTGATGTTTTAATGTAAAAGTATAGTTATTGTTTAAAGATTTGTTGATGTGGTTTTGTTTTGGAATTAGGATAATATTGATTGAGTTTGTTTTTGTTTGATTGTAGAGACGTTCACCAACACAAAGAAAGCCCTCAGTAATGTATTTGTTTTCATTGCTACGTAGGTAAATATGTTTATTTTGAAAACAGTGTTTGCACTTGTGAGTCATCCTGTATTAGTACATTTTTTGGAGACGTGTTTGTTTGGTGTTATTGCTTATTTATTTGTTATTGCTTCAACTATACAGTGTGTTCATTTCAAAAGTATCCATCCTTAATGACTCTTGACCTGATGGGATTATTGCTTTGATTGGAAACACGTCGATTTAGATATCGAGGGGGAAGATCAAAAATTGTACCTAGAGAATTTTGACTTGAAATAGCACTCTTACCTTGTGATACATCATTTGAAAGGGCACAAAATTGTCTACTCACCCATGATAAAAAAATAAAATCGATCGATTGTTTCTTAAGATAGACTACACAGAAGATGGAAGATATGAAATTAATTACTATTAGCGAAACATTGCGGATTGGATACACTGTTGAATTAAATTACAGTCAAAGGAAATAAAAAAATAAAATAAAGAATAAAATAAGAAATGTTCGAAATGGCCACCATTATTTGCTAGAGAAAAATACATTGTTTTCGAACTATTCGCGAACTTTGACGAATGTTTCAAGGTTGATTTGTCATTCTTGTGACCCCAGAGAAAAAAGTCGAGAGGTCTTAAATCTGAGGACCTAAAATTCACTAGGTACAATTTTTGAACTTCCTCCTCAATATTTAAATCGCCGTATTTCCACTCAAAGCAATAATCGCATCAGGTCAAGAGTTATAATGGATTGAGTTATTTTATACCTTCATTCTTCTGTGTACTTCTGTAAGAACCAATAGATCGATTTTATTTTTTTAACATTGTTGAGTAGAGAATTTTCTGCCCTTTCAAATGAAGTATCACAAGGTAGGGGTTGCCATTTAACATTTGAAAGTGGGGTGGCTGGTGGGTGAAGGGATGAAACCTAAAAATTCAAAGTACCATTTTTGAACTTCCCCCTCGATATCTAAATCGACGTGTTTCCACTCAAGGCAATAATCGGATCAGGTCAAGAGTTATCAAGGGTGGATACTTTTGAAGTGAACACACTGTATAATTATTAAGCTCCTGATTACATATTTTATCGGATGTTTTTGTTAGTTTTCTTTATACAGTGGGTGGACTTCATTTGCTTTCTTTTTGAAATTACTATAAAAGTCCACCGCCCAATATTTGACGATTCTTGCTTTATTGAAGATAGTGTAGTAACTGTAGTACATTCTGGTCTGTCAGGTGCCCATCCTCGTCACCAAATTTTGTATCGCGTTGCTAATTGTTTGTGGCGCTATTTCGCAATAACTCAAAGGATGTTTGCCTTTAGAGCATTAGCTGTGTGTGAATCGTTGGAGTAAACCAGGGCTTTAACATTACACCATAAAAAATCAAAATAAAAAATGCGACTCTATCCGTTCAACATTATTTTAGCGCTATGGTTCAATTAAATCCAAAGTGACTTGAACATGTTCTTAGATAACCAAATGACTTAAAACCAATCAGTCACCCTGGAAAATTTAGATAACGTACAGTAGGGGGCTAAAGTCCGATGTAGATTTGTACTAATTTTTAAGTTCCGTATCAATTCTTGACTGTCGTCCAAATCGTCCAACCGCGACCACAAAAATTCAGTTAGCGTATCTCTGTAGCGCACTTCGTTCACCGTAACGCTGTTTCCATCTTATTATTATTATTATTATTATTATGTTGAAATGAGTATGCCCAATAATACACTATTCCCAAACCCACACCAAACAGTCCTGATTCAAGAAAAGAAGAACCTGATTCAACTTGATAATGCCACGTAGAAATCACCTGGTAATAATGGTAGAGAAAAAAAAATATATAGAAAAATTGTTTGTAACGTTCATACAAGTTTTATTAACACTAATGCAGAAAAGAGGTAATAAGCATAGAGATCATAACTGTAAATTAGTTTAGGGGATATATTTTCGATAAAATCATAAGACGGAATGACTTTTTGTTATGTTATTGCTGAAAGATCTAAGAACATGACAAAGAATGATAAAAAAGCGTATTTGAACATTTCTATCAGCTAAGTAACAACAGAATATAATCTTAAACGTCTTAAACATTTTACGATACATATTCACAAACATAGGTCTGAACCCCGTGTTAAAACCAGGAGTATTGAAATCTTTTATTTTATTTAGCTATTGTTTTGTAGTAAATTATACATGTACCTTATTTATTTTCATTATTTATTGTATGATGGCTAGACTAATATTAAAGAATGTAAGGTTACAATTAACGGTAAATATTTTCAGTCAATATAAAAATTGATTTCTTTTATTGTTAACAGAATGCGAAAAGATCCGAAAAGACTATACGTGTTTTTTCAGAAGATCTCTTTATTTACAAAGGAAATGTGAAACAGCATTTTATCCGACGGGATTATTTTGCTACTGACGTCATTATCCAGCGAAACGAAAACGAACTGAATGGCCATTTTTTGAGGTCATTTTCCGAGGTCTTTATGGTACATTGTTGACTGGTGATCAGTTTTTGTGCGCTGTGACGAGTTGAATGTTATTGGGTTTTCACGCACGCTTCAGCAGCAGCTATTCTTATTCTTTATTTATGAATTTCCTTACACCAATTGCTGAAGGGAGTTAATTTCTACCAAAAAAATTACTCAACTTTCGCACAGTTTCTGCAAGACAGCACTCACTTTGGAAATATTGGTTTAATATTTCCCAGTTTTCTTCAAGCTAGGCTGCTTAGTCTCCTTCCTATTATATCCCATACTCCATGGTCGATAGGGAATAAACCAGGAGAACACCAGGAAGTTGGTATTGTCTTATTGTCTTGAAATCAGGTTAAAATAGCCCAGGCCGGTCATTATTTTTCTGATGAGAGCAATTTTTCATTTACCGCTGAATTGTTATATTCTATCAATATTCTATCAAATCTAACCAATGGGTACTTTCATTACCAATGCCAGCCCCCCACCATAACTTCCTCCAGTACCCACAAGTCTTCTTTTTATCGGCAAGCTGCCGTCTTGACATTAGTTTCTTTAAAACATCCAGTATATTTATCACTACGGGAAACGCTGCATTATCGCAGTACACGACTACGTAGTCAATGTGTGCACTATGTATGTATCTAATTATCGCCGTATACCTATGTACAGTGTGATGGTGTGATGCAAGATGCAACATTGCATCGTACACGTGTTGCTTACACACCTGAATTATGTGGGATATATGCAATATTCCCTAGGCGGACACAGACGAACCATCCACAACCATCCAGCTTTGCATGTGGAGGAGTCTTCACTGGGACCGCCGTGCGATAAACACCGATCAACGAGATGTTAATTTAATAATTACGACACATTGGCAATGGGCGTGGAGGTTTAATCGACCCGCTCGCCGAGATGTACCGATTATTGTTCTATTGCTGGTCGTTAAGTACTTTGATAATGTCTGCAGAGGAAGTGAAGGGGTGTATTTAATATAATAATAATATGTGTGGTGAGCGATTACAAGTAATAAAATGGAAATAATTTGAAAGGAGATGGTTCAGAACAGCATTTTAATTGGCTTTTCCTGAAATGTCTAAAACATTGTGGTAGCATGAAAAGAGTTTGTTTGGCAATGTGGACATATGAAAGGGTCAGAATACACTGAATGAATCTATTTTCAGAGTTGAACCAAACTGACAAATTTAAAGGGTTTTGCAGGAAAATACCCACACAATGACAGGAGAGCCATATTTCTAAAGGAGATTCCGTGAAGAGATGGTTCTCCTGAACTAATTTAGGAAAGAAGTTAACTTAAATTCCTAAACGACTACAGTTTTATTTTTTTAATTATTTTGGGGTGATGCATTCTTACATACTTATTTTATGCCTACCTAAGGTGTACAACAATCTATCTTTTTCATAGTAAATTTTACGAACGACAATTTTTATTGTAAAAGCGTTTCTGAAAATCACAAAAACTGAATTCTTCTCAGTGTTATCCTATATATTTTTAGGGGTGGTACTAGTAGACACATTTGACGCTTGTTGAATTTTCTAGAAGTTGTAGACTAATAAAACTCGACCGCAAAACCGTATCGCTGATTTTTCAAAATACAGCCACTACATTTCTAGCTACGAACAAGGGTCCTTTGGTTTTTGTTTCCGCGCGTTACCGCCTGCTCAAAATTTTTCGTTGATATTTTTGTGGCATTTTCGAGCTTCTTTTACAGCTTTGCAGAAATGAATGGTTTGTCAGTTTGGCTTTCGTGTTTTGATTTGAAGACATATTTTCAACAAGTAGGTATCTTGAAAACAGATTAAAATCGCGATGGAGTACAGGGTTATACAGGGAAATAGCAAAAACAACAGCACATATGTTATGTTCATATAAATAACACCAGCATTAAATTTAACTTCTGTGCTTTTTTATAAAATTTTGAACCTTCCTCAAAAATGTAGAACTACACTGTAAAGAGAAATGACGTTAAACTACCATAAAAGTTGCGGTAAACTGGTAACTCCTATGTTTTATAGTATTATGCCACTCCAATTATAATTTTACTTTGGCAATTGGCAAGTTAGGATTGGTGTGTTAAACTGTTTTCCATATAAATGCTGTAATTTTTCATAATATAATGTATTATTACTGCAAAACTATTTATTTACATTATACCATAAACTTACACAGTGCACGCCGCTTAATGTAATCACATTGGGACTCGGAGTTTTTGATAACAATAACCGATTGATAATAATAACCGAAGAAAACCAAAAATTTGAAAAAAAATCCTTATTCAGAAAGTTAATATTACATATACCGGGTGATTCAATTTCGAGGCTCACCATGGGGACCTCGCTTATTAGTGAAGATACAGCCTATGTTTAAATTTGGCAAAGTTTCGTATTTTTGTGCTGATCAATTATCTGAAAAGAAATTTGAGCTATCATTTTTTATTTTGAACATATCCGCAAAAAACTGAAATGTTAACATATCGTTTTTAATTTTTTATTCAAAGCCAAATGTAGCTAGACATTTGAAACAAAACCGGTATAGTCAAGGCTAGGGTAGATGCACATGGTAGGGTAGATGGACAATGTCAGCAAGCTTATGTCTAAAAATCGTAAATTTTTCGCGACACAAAAACATTTCGAAAAAACTCCCAAGGCGACCTAAAAATTCCCGGATCGAAAACCTGGCCGTCGTCGCGTAAACAATGCGACCTACATACTTCGATTGTTCCTTTCATACCACCAGATGCCAGAAACAAAAGCCTCCTTGGATCCGCTCTTAATAACAACAAAAGCCGCCTTGTCTTCAATTGCCAACTTTAAAGATCCGCGAACAAAATCGTAATAGCAACATTTTTCACGCTTTACTTCTAAGCGGATTTTTTTTACCGCGAATATCGTTTATGTTTCGATAGTTTGCTGGAAATTAGGTGAACAGACGGCCGTTGGCCTCGTTTAGAACTGCTGGCGGATGTGGGTGCACAGAGGTGACGGCGCGCTTGACGGAGATGTATTTTTACAAGCGTCGCGACGCTCGGTCACAATGGCGGCCGTCTAGTGCGCGAATTGCGTCCTCCGAAGCGAAGCGGTGCTTATAAATAAGCCAGTCGGGGCCAGAAATAGATAGCGCTTCTCATGCAGGATACAGACGGCTACGGTTCCGCTGGACTATGGAAATTGACGCGAATGATGACCGACACTTATTCTATGTTAATTGGGCTGCATTTTGGATGTCGATGTTGTGAGATCATTATTTGAGAGGAAGTATAAAATACCGGGACATAGCGTTGTTTGTGTGGGTTTGTAGTCAGGGAAGTTTTTTGAAATTAAAAAAACGTGTTACAGCTTAGTGTACCGGTAGAAAAAAATAATGAGTCACTTCATGTTTAGAAGTTTCATGACCAAACAGAGCTGAAAAGTTTTTTGTTCAAAAAGATCCAAAGGAACTTGATTTTTAGTCATTTTACACATTTTTCAGGGATTTTGGAAATGAGCCGCCATTTCTGTATTTCCGGTAAAATAGTTAAATAATAAATTAAAGTAGAGGAAATTTTCTATAATTTATGGCTATTTATGGTAAAACTAATGGTTTAGCTGCATGAGCAACTTCCATTTGATTGAGATTGGTCGTATATGCGTTAATATAAAACTAGTTAGCCAGGATTTGACAGATATTTTCATTCTAATGACAGTAGGTTAAACGTGATGTTTTGACAATAGCTACTGTCAATAGAATCAAATTATCTGTCAAATCCTGGCTAACTAGTTTTATTTTAATGCAGGCACGACCGATTTCGATCGAATAGAATCTCATGCAGCTAAGCTATTTATTTTTATATATACTTGTGAGATAATTTTGTCACTGTCAAGCTACACTGACATCATCAACGACTTGCAAATATACTTCGATTAATGACTTGACAGATTTTGACATTCAAAAAATTATTGATATAAATGTACGATAGGAGCTGCGACAATCATTTTAAAATCCATAACCACTAAATTGTTTCAATAATACAGAATGTTATTGTTACTTTTCAAGAACTTGCGATGTCGAGGTTTTGTGTGTGCCGTTTATATGCCACATATTTAATTCATTTTAACCTTTTGTAGTTTTGCGCAGTGACCAAAAACGAAATTTCTTTTTTAGAATTATGGTCGAAAAAGCATTTTGTTTAATTACTTTTTCTCTATAACCAATTTTTAATAACAATTATATTTAAAGTTATATTTAGAGTTTTCAGAAACTCGAAATCAGAGATCAGAAATCACAACATCTAAATTTTATTTTAGATTTGTGGCAATAATGACATTAGTCATTTTTTCAAATTTCATGAAGATTACTGATTACTATTAATAATCGAGAAACAATAATCGAAGCATTGTTATGTTATAAATTATAAATATATAGCACAGAGAAATAGCACAAAGAACTAATACAGCAATGTTCTGTTTTGTTTTGTGTAGGGTAGGTCGACTGATCCGAAAATTGAAAGTAAAAGATTTGGTTAAATTAAAAACTTAATCCACATTTTAATAACATTTAAAAGATTTATCATTATTTTGTGTGCAAGTCTGCATTGACCAGTCTGTCTCTAGCTGGTGTCCATTGAGTATAGTGTTTTTAGAACATTATTCTGCTGTGTCTGTAATTTCTGCATATTTTTCTTGGTTGTGTCTCCCCAGATGTTTAACAGGTAGGTGTTCTGTGCTACAATTAATGCTTGGTAGATCGTTCTTTTTCTGTCGTCTGGTAGGTAGCTGTGTGTTTTATTGGTTCGTTCTTGTGTGATGTGCACTGGAGGCTTTCATGAATTACTAGTCCTAGGTATTGCTTTGACTTGTTTAATCTGTTCTCCGTTGATCTTAGTTTGCACTCCTTTGCTGGATTTGTTTCCAAACGCAACATACTGCTTTCTGCTCGTCGACAGTGCAAATTGTTCAAGAACCATTCCTCTAACTTCTTCATGTCTTCATTTATGAGTTTTTGCATCTGTTGCGGTGTTTTTGCTGAGTGCCTACAGGAGGCAAGTGTCGTCTGCATATACGTATAGATTTCCATTTAAAAGAAATTTTCAGTACCTAGCCATTTAGATTTCCATTGTATTTTTTCAATATCTTGCTTTATTCGTTAATGCGACAATCGATTAAATAATAACAATAACAAAATACATTTTTTACACCAAAAATGTACGGCTTTTGACGTCCTATCCTCACAATAACGCCATTTAATTATCGCGGGAGGTATCGCGCGTCCGAAACGGCACAACCGGGCAGCGGTAGGCCGTGAGGGCGTCCGTTGATGGACACTTATTACGGTAGCCTTAATGGCAGCCTGGAAATCCTTTTACGCGACTACAGCACCCCCGTATAATCGCATTACATCTTTAGGCGTCGGCGGAGAATACCGCCCCCAAGCCTAATGGCAATTACCGGTACCACCGTTGTAAAAGGTGTGCAGGGGCGGCTTACGCACAATTGAGAAGGTGAGGAGTTATCACGCTAATGCGCAAAATGACTTTGAATTGATTGAGAATGTTGCGGTGTCGGTCGCTTGGCTTACCTGACGTTCGAATTACGTCAACCAAGTTTGATGCTTTGTACATCCTGATTCAGGATTCCTGAATCTATACTGAGTGTTAATAAAACATAGGATAATACACACAGAGAAATGTTTAAGACATTCGTTGTCTTGCCGAAATTTACTCCGAACAAATCAATAAAGTTTTCAATTTAGATGAGCTTTTTGAATGAAAACTCACAAATTTCTCCTTTGAAGCGACAACATTTTGTTTCCAAGTAAAACTATATTGCATAATTTTAAAAATTCTTATGAGTTCTTATGAGAATATAGTGTTTTGCATTGAACAATTCAATATATTCCAATGAAAACAACTATTGCATTGAAACAAGATCATATATGTAAAATATGGTGTTCAA
This sequence comes from Melinopterus prodromus, assembly GCA_964023965.1. Taxonomy (NCBI): domain Eukaryota; kingdom Metazoa; phylum Arthropoda; class Insecta; order Coleoptera; family Scarabaeidae; genus Melinopterus; species Melinopterus prodromus. Next base: position 14,858,532 of record OZ030390.1, on the reverse strand, counting down.
AACAAGTAAAATTAGTTGGTTGATGCAAGAGACGTTTTGTGTGAACCAAGTAACCAAATACTTAGTTTAAAATATCGGGTGGTTTCATTGTGCGGAAAACTTAAGAGTTTGCGCGGTTTGTGGCACCAGACTGACGCGACGTAGAACGGCGACAGTTTTTAGATACGCAGTATATGAGGACTACATTCTCCAGTCTCAATCACAACCCTCACAACGTTAACTCCATGCAAATATATTGGTTATAGTGGTAAGCAGTGTCGCTTTGATATACGCTTGATTGTATCTGCAGTTTTACATGTGATAATGGACAGCGTGGATGATTTTTCAATTTCATTAGATCATCTGAAAACAATATTTGACAGTAAGTATATGCGTATATCTACTTTTTATGCGAATGTTAATACACTATGTGCATTCTATGTTTTGTAGACCATAAACTGTCCATAACTGTCCAAAACATAACAAAACTTACAGAAGAAGAGGTAAAAGAACTTATTCCGGCTATTGGAGATCGGATTGTTTTCCGGGAAGCGGTGAAGCTAAGAGGAGATTTAGAAACATCTGAGGTGAGAAACCGTATTATAATGGCCAGTTGCAGAAAGGCCCTTCAAGTCTTATTGACTGCTTAGCTCTTAACTGTACTAATTACTGTATCAGGATGACATTTTTTTTTGTATTATTGAATGTATTTTTTTTCTTTTATAACGAGTTATTGGGTTTATATCATGTATGACACCTACTTGTTTGAAATGTATTTTTATTTTTATAATAAATTAATGTATTGATATATATGAACTTTTTTTTACCCATTGTCTTTACTACATGACTAAAAAAATATATGTCTTACAAAATAATTGCTTAAAGAACTTTGATGTAATAGCACATATTATGTTTTGATTAGATTTGTCAGTCAGAAGAATTATTCTTGCTAGTAAATATGATTAAGAAAGTAATGTGCTATTATAATCGTGTAGTTCTTTCTGCATTTGTTTTGATAGACTTATTTTTTTATGTAACCTTTGCAGCAGCGGTAGATAGTTTTAACAAAACAACAAAAACATTCACTTCAAATCAATATATTATGTTGAATGTAAATTACTATTACTTACTTTGAATTTTTAACGCACTTCGTTTAAAATGACAGTTACTTGCTTTGAGAACAAAATACTCTATTCAGAACACTAAAGGTGTTGAACCAAAATTACAAATCTTTCTCTGAAACATTGGTTCTTTCAAGCAAAATAGCCTATTACTTATTCTGATACCTCTATTACTCTCTTTAAGACATCATATGGTTGAATTAAAACAATATTAGTTTGGTCCAAATGTTGAAATATTTGAAATAATACTACAAAGTTTCATTCAAAACAACATTATAGTCCTTTCGAGTTGATGACTATTTGGTGCAAGTCAACAGTTTACTCGTTGCAACTCAATTTATCTCGAATGAAGCACTTGACACATTTGTACTGAGAAAATATTGTCTTGGTTGAAGTGGATAGTTATTTCGTGGATATGGAAATCAACCGTTGTTTTGATGCAAAGCAATTTTATTTGAATTGAGCATTCCTTTCTCTGTGTGTAGGGTCTGGGGTCTTTCTAGATTTCCTTTGAGGAAGTTGTGATGGGGTTTTCTTTCCCATGGTTTCCTTCGCTCCAGGGAGTTAATGCTAGGCATTTGTTTAGTCTGCACATAGGCATCCTTCTTTCCGAAATAGTATGTTGTGCATGTGCTTTCTGAGGCTGCAATCTCCGATAATGTCAGTACCCTTGTAATTACTGAGCTTAATCTACGCAGCGGAAATGTGTTTTGGGGATTTTTAGTTTTGTAACATAGTGCCAGGTTATGACGTAAAAGCAAAAACCGCCAAAAACAAATGCTAGTTCCTTACCCCTCAACATTTTATCGACTTTTCTCGGTGCATTTAGGCCCCATTTTGCCCGGTTTGCTCTGTCACCCACTGGTATATTATCATAACGACAATCGGAAGCATTCGACTGGTTGTCGTTGCAAACGGCTTTATTACGTGTCTTCCAAAACACGTTACGCAAACACCGCCTGTTAACGAATCTTGATGATAACATGAATATCATCAAACGCAAGAAACTCAGAGAAAAACATCATATTAAACCAATTTAGCTAGCTTTGATGTTCAATAGCTTTGCTAATCTTTCACCAATTTTCATAATTTTTTACTTTATCATACGCAGTATGGTAAAGTATTGTAATCGTGCCGAAAAAAAAATTGGGATTTTAGCGGAAATAGGTCCTTTTGGGTCCCCTGAACATTTTTGACCAAGGTCCAAAAAAATGTCTGTGTGTGTGTGTATGTGTGTGTGTGTGTGTGTGTGTGTGTGTGTGTGTGTGTGTGTGTGTGTGTGTGTGTGTGTGTGTGTGTGTGTGTGTGTGTGTGTGTGTGTGTGTGTGTGTGTGTGTGTGTGTGTGTGTGTATGTGTGTACCCGATTTTTGTGACGACGGTTCCGGAGAAACTACTAAAGGTATCGGGACGAAAGTTCATATTTAGAAGTTTCATGATTAAATTTAGAGCTGAAAAGCTTTTGGTTCAAAAGGGTCCAAAGGAACTGAGTGTTTACTCCAAGCCTTTTTCAAGGATTTTAGAAATCAGCCGCCATTTCTGTAATTTCGTCAAAATAGTTAAATAATAAATTAAAGCAGAGGAAATTTTGAATAATTTATGCCTATGACATTTTTTGGTAAAATTAATAGTTTAGCTTTTTAGTTTATTCTAAGCCTTTTTCAAGGATTTTGGAAATGAGCCGCCATTTATGTAATTTCGACAAAATAGTTAATTAATAAATTAAAGTAGAAGAAATTTTGAATAATTTATGCCTATAACATTTTTTGGTAAAATTAATAGTTTACCTTCAAGAGCAAATTCTATTTGATCGAGATCGGTCGCATCTGCATTGATATGAAATTACATAGTAGCCAGGATTTTGACAAATATTTTTTTGTGTTGTCACATTCGAAAACAGCTGATCTCATCAGAGGTTGGAGAACCACTATGGAACGTGCCGCTGTAGTGCGCAAAATTATAAAATACAAATTTCAAATAAAATAAGATCACCAATTTGATTGTTTGTTGATAAGAAATATCAACCCGTCTTTATATCTAATTCTAAAAATGATACATTGAGAAAATTATAAAGTATAGCGATGAGTGTAGTTTTATTTTAGTATGTTGGTAGGGATGTGTCATGAACAAATATAAATCTGTCAGAATTTGAATTACCTTTTTAAGGTGCGTTTTCATTAGTGATAATGGCAGTGGTAGCAGACGCAGTTATAGTATTTCCAATAGAAAATTGCTAGTGACTCATGTTTATGTACATGCAAACTAATATGTGTCATTATCACGATATGTAAGAAATACTATAATTTCGTATTCTACCACCGCCATTAGCTACCATTACCTAGCAATCGGAACGCGCCTTTCGTCAAAGTGGTACCAACCTAGCATTTACTATACAGAAATCATTTATTTTTTTTTTAAATACGTATTTCTTAAAAAGCAACACAATAAACGTTGATGTCGCTCCTGCCAAAAACTAGATAGCGCGACTCGCTCATATGCGACGGCGACACTCCGCCTTCGGTGACGCGCCGTATCACCGCTCGTCGCGCTATTCCGTACTTTCGGCATTTGTGACATAAATAACTATTATTCTTGTAGTGTAGATAGTGTCAAATGCTGATGCTTTGACAATACCTACGATTTATCTCTGTAGAATAGATTCTCATGCAGCTAAACTATTAATTTTATATATTGTATGATAAAGTCATGTGCCTGGCCACATCAGATTTTTTTAAGTTGCAAGTAAAATTTTCAGTATTGTTCCGGAAAAACTACTAAAGGTATCGGGACGAAACTTCATATTTAGAAGTTTCATGACCAAACTTAGAGCTGAGAAGCTTTTTGTTCAAAAGGGTTCAAAGGAACTGGAGGTTTACTCGTAGCATTTCAACGATTTTGGAAATGAGTCGCCATTTCTGTAATTTTGTCAATATAGTTAAATAATAAATAATAATAAAGTACAGTAAATTTTGTATAATTTATGTCTATGACATTGTTTTGGTAAAATTAATAGTTTAGCTGCATGAGCAAATTCTCTTTCATCGAGATCGCTCGTATCGCATTAAAACTAGTTAGCCAGGATTTGACAGATATTTTTATTCTATTGACAGTATTGTCAACACATCAGCATGGTTTTGACAGATATTTTTATTCTATTGACAGTATGGTCAACACATCATCAGCGTTTGATACTGCTGTATTGTATGATTGTCTGCCTGGCCACATCAGTTTTTTTCTCTAAGTTAGAAACATTTGCTACACCGAGGTAACTAAGCAACTTGTGGAGCATTTCAACTCCTCAGTTACAAAGCCATAATTCTACATAAACATTTTGTTTTCTGATTCCTACCATTATCTGAATTTTTGTGGAAGATGCACAATCTCAAGAAGAACTGAGTAGAACTGTGCTTTTCGATGCATATACTGAATAGCCGCAACCACTCAGCGACGAACATTAAAACGTATCTATTCGATGTCACGTTGATGGTGTGCTGTAATTTCAACAAGAGGTGGACATACAACTATTTAAACATGTTAATATTTACCCATCGGTTTATCTTTTCATTTCTGTCATTACCTTTAAATTAAATCATTGATGGTATTAAAAATTATTATCTAATAATACCGACTAACCAAGCAACATTTGTTGCAAGGTTTAACTCCATTTCAAATTGCTAAAGGCCACATGAAATTGTGAAATCTTCTACGAAAAGTCAGATATTGGAACGAACCAACAAACAAAAAGTTGTGAATTGATGTGGTTTTGTAACAGAATATTTCAAAATTTGCTCATGCTCCACACTTATTTCACAGGGTGTCATGAAAATAGACAAAACAAATTTTCATTAAAAGTTACAATGGTGTGTGATAATGTTGATGAATTTCTTTCTAATGTCCTGAAAAATCAATGAAAATCGGCTAAAGATGACAAAAATTATTGGACATCAAAGTTTAGCAGAATACTTTCAAGCATCTGGAAACAGCAAGATATCAAAACATACAATTTTTTCAGATGTTATCATCAGATATTTTGAACGTTTACAGCAGTACCTATGTTCAGTAAGTCGTCTTTCAAGTAAAATTTATTCCAATAATGAATTTTATTCTAAAGCTATCGGTCTTGCTTCAGTTTGCCAGAGTTCAGGGCCCGCCACGTTTGGTGGCTGCAAATTTATTATTATTTAACTGGTATATAAATTTCAGGGTCTTTATTGTTGTGGGCTTCCTGTCGATTAAAGCGTACCTACTACTGGCAACACGATTTGTATTGTTTTTCTTATTTTTTTACAAAGTTTCACATTTGTTGGATTCATTCGTAATTTATGTCATTCAAGTAAGTTTTTATCGTGGCACTAGTTTTTATGTTCTTGGCAATACAAATATTTCAGTTATTTCATGCACAAGTTCAACCCAAACACGAATAAAAATTATCTGTCAAACTTCTTTTTTCCCAAAAGTAGTCAATAGTGCTATCCAACATAGTACCATTTGTTTAAACTTATTAGGCTGTAAAGAAGCTTCCTAGAATCCATAGCAAGAAATTGGTTCCATCTCAACTAGTGGGTGCATTTTGGACGAGGGTTTTTTCTCTTTCAATGTCAAACAACAATGATAAACATTTTCTTTTCAAAATAGCCTATTTGAAAAGAAAATGTGGAGAAACTGACTCAAGCTACAGGAAAATTCAGTACATCCTTCCCCCATTTTACCAAAATTCTCTATCACATTCTCGCGAAATTTCTCGAAACTAGTTTACCATGCCCTCAAATTACACGACCACACTTTACGCTAAAATTCGTCGTTTGACGCGGGCTAAAATCTTGCGGTTCAAAATCCGACCAGCGCTACACCGCCATCCCCACGGGCAGGGACGAGAAGACGGCCACCGCCCCCGTTGCCGCCACACCCGACACCACGCACGCTCCTATTGATCTGAACGGCGGCGCGCGTTCGGCAGCGGCACCGGCAGCCGAACGGTGGCGCCCTCTCGGACGTCGACGGCGATGCTCTCAACTAGCGGCCTCCACCCGACCAGAGCGGCCGGCGTCCGACCAACGCGGACGGCCACCGGTCCTCTCACTAATTCTCACATTAGACGCTGTTTTTCCGGCCCGAATATATCGTTAATTCTTCGAAAACCGCGAGAATCTTGGCGTAGTGTAATTTTGGGGAAAAGAGACGTGAAAATTTTGCGGTTGGGGTGACTCCCTATTAATATTTTTTTGCCGGGGATTTGCAGTTTTGTGTTTAGTTTTGGGTAGTTTTTGTGTGAATTGATCGGACGATTTATCTGATGGAAGTGCGTTCGTTGAACTTGGATGTTCGTCGGGGAAAGTTGGTATCGATTTTTCTGGTACGGCTCGAGGCGTTGCTGCGTTTTTCGCGGAACTCAACAATTATGAAAACTTTTAAAGTTCCTTCTTATCAACATAATCATCAAGATCATTCTTCAAGCGTCGCCAATATTGTACTAAATCATTTGGTGAGTACTTCCATGCGTCCATCACCAAAAAAATTATTATTGACCAATCATTTTCCAATTCCCCAAAATGGAACTCCTCCATAAAAAATCTCAGAATCTTATCGTTTTGAATTTCCCGCGGAATACAAACGTCGGAGGTCATTCACACTCCCGCGGTATTGCTGAGCGAAGCGCAAAAAAAGACCAGCCAACCAACCCAAACAGATTTATTTTCGCGACCTGTATTTTTAGCGATTCTACTCTAGATCTAATTTTTGACATATTGACATTGGTACGACTTCTCGACGTCTCGCTCGATGTTGCGCAATAGACCGGAAGGGGTTTATGCCCTCTCTTGAGGGCGAACCCATTAGGGGAAAGGCGAAAGCCGATTTCGACGATTTCCTTCATGTGTTTTATAAAAAGATTACGCGCGTGGGCGAATTTGTCTAGTATCGTCTTTCTACATATATTTAAAATTATTTTTGTGTTGTAGAATTCCTTCGTTTAGATACATTTTTAGGGTGTGTGCAAGCTGTGCCCACAAAAAATTACCCAATATACAGTCTGTCCTAGTTGATTTACGTATTTTGTACCTACATTTTCGAGAAATAGAATCCTTGGTGTCCAGTAAGTGACAGTAGTAAGTGAAAATGCAAATGTTGTCCTTATTTCCAATTTATTTCTACTCGCTACATGTTTCGCATCTCGCTAGATGCTTCTTCAGGCGCTAAAGGTTAAAGAGGCAACGAGAAATTGTTGTTAATCTTTTATAAAGTTTTTTGAGTGCTCTAAAAGTCTATAGGCAAAGTCAACATTTTGATCCAATCTTCATTTAAAAATGTCTGAGGGAATAGCTGTTTAAAGTGTAATTTTATGCTAATATTACAAATTGGAATCTCGTATTTTATTCTTAGATATCGTCTGTAAATATAAATAATAGTGATCTGAACCCTTGGATTCAAAAATTAGAATCAAACTACTACAAGACTATGTCCTAAATAAGTATATTTTTTAGTCACATTTTGCATGTGACGTCAAAACGTGAAAATACTGACATTTCTAAATAACATCAATACAAAACATTTGGGCTCTAAACCAGAGTTTCTCAACATTTTTAGCCTTGCGGAACCCTTGAAATTGGGTTGTAACCCGCGGGTACCAAAAATATATTATACAAGGTGTACTTTTATTCCACCTTTTTTTAGAAAGTAAAAGTTATTTATTTAAAAAGTTGTGTACATAGTACACAACTTATTACTCAGACCAACACAGTAATAAGTTGTGTGCTATGTACACAACTTTTTAAATAAATAACTTTACATTTGACTATGTAGTTTCACAGGAATATCTTAATATCACAGAGATGTTGGGTGGGAATTATACTGCTACGAAATTAACAGCGATGTCGCAGTAGAAAGAAAAACGGAAATATCTGCGAATAGTTCGGTTACATAATTTGGCTGGATTTTCTTACATAATTTATTTCACAGCATTATTATTTATTATTTTAACAGTATTGTTAGTTTTGCAGGATTGTTGCTGTAGTTTATTACATTCATTTTATAATAAAAAAATTAAGAAGTATAAGTTTTGAGTAAACAGCTTCATATGGACGTATTGCCTTCACTTTCTTCAGAGGTTAAAGCTGTTTAAAACAAGTTCTTTTACTCTTTAATTATTCTGTTTTATTAAGCTTCTGTAAGGATAGAATTTCTCGGGGACCATGTCAAACATTTGCTGTAATGTATATAATAATTCCCCCTTTGGCGGGAAAATTTGAATTTTCAAGGTGGCCGACTTCCGTTGGCGGGAAATATTGAATTTTAAATTTTTTGCGCGAAATTTCCGACGTCCGGTCTGACATTTTCAAAATGGCTAACTTCCGGAAGTCGGCCATCTTGAAAATTCAAATTTCCCGTCATGCGCGGTTTCAAATTTTGCGCCAAAAGTTCTCGCATGCGCGGCGGAAGCGTCCACATACCTACTCGAGGGTTTTCTACAACATTAACTTTACATTAATTTCTGACAGCATAACAAGGATATTATTTTTTTGTTTCAAGATCGGACGTAAATAAAGATTTTTCTTTTAGTATTTATTTTTTTATTAGGTAAATGTTGTTACAAAATTTTGAACTTCACTTCAACGTTTCTCGTCCGGTTTTCGCAAACAAGAATTTTTTTACTATACTTTTATTGTGATAAACCGTATGAATTTTGGCGTAGAAGTCAAATCACTCTGTGTATCTATTGATTTGCTATAAATTGTTATATTGAATAATATAATTTTTAAATTTGATATTAGCACGAATTAATACAAATTTCCTCTATGACATTTTACATTTAATTTTGTAAAACTGACACTTTATTCCTAAGCAAATTTGATAATTTCTAGTTGAAACTATCCTGTGGGTTAAATCAATATTCTGAGTATGATTGTAGCGTTTCCAGGACAACCAAAATTCTTTACGGAGAATGACTTTATCTCGAGAAATGACACATCTTTCTTTTCGAATAAAACTTGTAAGGATGACTTGCATGTTAAAATAATCATGCTCAAATAACTCAATTCATAACTTGTTTATCAATATTAGTTTTATACGTCCATTCAGTATTTTATGAATGAATTCTGATAGCGAAGGCTTGTAATAATTGAGATTAGAAAGAAGTTGTTGACGTAAATATAATCAGGTCAAGTTCGGTATTTTTGTATATAAAACAATAGGTTTATAGTGAGTGGCTAATATGATTTATCTATTAATAATAATTTCGACCGACTATTAACTGTAGGGCGTTAAATGATTTATCTTCTAATATAAAACCCGTTATCGGGCCTTACCTTCGGCAATTACCGAGCGGGAAATAAAAAGTTTAACAGTGCGTTTTTACTGCTAATAAAGTTTCTCATATCTGGAAGTTTTATACGCAACACTCTGATTTTATGTTTTGTTGCATATAACCCCCCGGAATTAAGTATTTCTGGTTAGATTGAGTCGTTTTAAATTTTATCATTTTATTTGTTTTACTGGTTTCGTGGTAATAAATAGTTTCTCGATGTCAAAACAAGATATTACTCTTTTAACTTAATAAAATTATTAATTTAATCTATTGCGTGTTTCTCTTGTGGTTCATATTGCACACTTGTTCGTAGGATTGTTTTCACTTAATATCAAATATGTATTGTAGTCGTTTTGAAATCTGAAGAGGCAACCACCTAAAATTGGTACGCATTTTGTCTACTATACTGTGACGTATTTGTTAGGAGTTTGGCGAAAAGTTTTGACTCGGTCATAAATTCCACCACTCGGTGCTTTAAGATCAATTACAATTAATGGTTACTCTTTGTCTTAAGTTTAGTTGGAAGATATGCTTTTTGATGAATACCTTAATGAATTGTTTAAAGTAATTTTCTTATAGGCCATAGCTTATACCGGAAGATTCAATTTCGAGCCTCACCATGGGGATATCGCTTTTTAGTGGAGATAGACCCTATGTTTAAATTTCGCAAAGTTTCGTATTTTTTGGTAATCAATTATCTGAAAAGAAATTTAAGTTATCATTTTTCATTTTGAAGATATCCACAAAAAAATGAAATGTTAAGATATCGTTTTTAATTGTTTATTCACAACCAAATGTAGCTATACATTTGAAACAGATACATTCTACAGGTACTTTTTAACAAGGAATGACATTTTTTAATTTGAAATAACATCAAAGGTGGCGGCGTAACCATGGCCAACTTTTGTTTTTCTTATGGGCGCCATGTTGAATTTAGGCATTTTCCGATAGTCGGGTTTTTTGTCATTTCCGCAATATACATCATGTTACCATTCCTTTTTAAAATAATGGTGTAATAATCAAAAAACCTTCAGGTACCCAACTGGAGCTTGGTTACAGACTGAGGGGGATTCGACAAATGTGCCTGTATTGTCACTGATGGAGCCAGAGCTATGATAGGAACTGAAATTGGATTTGCAGGACTTTTAAACCAAAACTATATCAACTGTCCTGTGATACACTGCATTATTCACCAAGAGGCCTTACATTAAATGAATGTTGTGAAAGTGGTTGTTAAAATAACTAATAATCGTGCTTTGAGTCACAGAAAGTCTCGTGACTTTTTGGCCGATCTAGATGCGACTTATGGGAACTTGTTACTTCACACCGATTAAGCGCCGTAAACTGTTTGCAACGTTTCTTTGCTCTACGCAAGGAATTCCCATTTTTCCTTAAAATTGAAGTGAAGTCCGACACTATGGAACTGGAAAATGAAATTGTAAATTCGAAATTTCTATTAGACCGTGCATTTTTAACAGACCTGCTCATATAAAATACATTGACTCAATTGCAGAAGAATTCGAAAACTGATTTAGCGACTCAAAAATAAAATTAATCTTCAAGTCTTCATTAGAAAAATGATTTTTTGTCCATGTTGTAAAGAGCACTTTGAATAAATGAAGGATTTTGAGACAGTTTCATATTTAGCTCATATAAAATACATTGACACAATTGCAGAAGAATTCGAAAACGGATTTAGCGACTCAAAAATAAAATTAATCTTTAAGTCTCCATTAGAAAAATGATTTTTTGTCCATGTTGTAAAGAGCACTTTGAATAAATAAAGGAGTTTGAGACAGTTTCATATTTAACTCATATAAAATACATTGACACAATTGCAGAAGAATTCGAAAACGGATTTAGCGACTCAAAAATAAAATTAATCTTCAAGTCTTCATTAGAAAAATGATTTTTTGTCCATGTTGTAAAGAGCACTTTGAATAAATGAAGGATTTTGAGACAGTTTCATACTTAACTCATATAAAATACATTGACACAATTGCAGAAGAATTCGAAAACGGATTTAGCGACTCAAAAATTAAATTAATCTTCAAGTCTTCATTAGAAAAATGATTTTTTATTTTGTCTATGTTGTAAAGAGCACTTTGTATAAATGAAGGATTTTGAGACAGTTTCATATTTAACTCATAGAAAATACATTGACACAATTGCAGAAGAATTCGAAAACGGATTTAGCGACTCAAAAATAAAATTAATCTTCAAGTCTTCATTAGAACAATGATTTTTTATTTTGTCCATGTTGTAAAGAGCACTTTGTATAAATGAAGGATTTTGAGACAGTTTCATATTTAACTCATATAAAATACATTGACACAATTGCAGAAGAATTCGAAAACGGATTTAGCGACTCAAAAATAAAATTAATCTTCAAGTCTTCATTAGAAAAATGATTTTTTGTCCATGTTGTAAAGAGCACTTTGAATAAATGAAGGATTTTGAGACAGTTTCATATTTAACTCATATAAAATACATTGACACAATTGCAGAAGAATTCGAAAACGGATTTAGCGACTCAAAAATTAAATTAATCTTCAAGTCTTCATTAGAAAAATGATTTTTTATTTTGTCCATGTTGTAAAGAACACTTTGTATAAATGAAGGATTTTGAGACAGTTTCATATTTAACTCATATAAAATACTTGACACAACTGCAGAAGAATTCGAAAACCGATTAAGGGACTTTAAGAAAATTGAAGGAGATATTTCAATTTTTACTCAGCCACTTACTATGTCTATTAAGAATGTAAACAGAGGAGACTTTCAACTCAAATTGTGTGAAATTGTGCAGGCTGATCATTTTTACCAGGGAAGAACCGAAATAGGATTGGAATTTTTTGAGTTACTCCCAGCAGAACATTACCCCAAGTTGCGGCACTTAGGCCATTATAATGAGCTCAATGCTGGCAAGCACATATATTTGCGAAAGCAGTTTTTACAAATGAAATTTATGAAGTCAAAATATAGGTGTTCCCTGTCTGATAAGTCACTTACTCAGTTGCTTTGTTTATCAACAACAAATATCAATTTTAATATTGATATTTGACTTCCCACATTTTTTTTTGGTACATTTGTTATTTTCTTGAATATATAAAAATAATTATTAAGAAACACGTTTTTTGTACCTATTAAAAATCACTGATGAAGTTGCATACGAAGTATTTTATGATGTGGCCCTCACAACCGCAATTTTCTTTACAACGGCCCGTGGGCCACTTGAAGTTGGACAACCCTGATCTAAATGATATTTTGTTACGAAATTGCTAATAGTATTTAGTATAGTAGCACTATTTGTCTATAGCTGGCTTAAACACTCAGTTTTATTGATATATTCAACGTATCGAAAATTGCGGCCGCTCCACCACCGACGATATTTTCGGGGCGGTTGCGGCCCGCTTTTAAAAGGTTATTATTGATCCTGCTGTCGTTTCGGGATGACGGATTCACGTCGCGATGACGTAGCGGGTATTGCGCCTCACTCCGGCTGAACGCGGCGGGGCGGCGGCGGGGCGGCAATTAATTAGCCCGGGGTGGAGGCCCGGGTGGCGGATGCGCCTGTCCCGACCCGAAAAAGCCCGCGAGAATGTTTCATTTTTCATTTCGGCGCTTATTAATTATTTTCGGTCGACCCCCCTTTCCCCACCCTTTCGCCCACTGACGCCCGCCGCGGCGCTCTTGTTTTCGATATTTAACGCGCAACGGAGTGATAATTTGGGAAAAGTGAGTTGGCCGGATGAAAGGGAGAGTTGTTGATGCGTACTTTTTTTTGTTATAAAATGGGCCGCGCTGATGACTGGTGAATTCCGCGTAAATCTGTTTTTAAATGGGAGAATTTTTGTTGCTGCTGTTCAATAAAGTGTGGAATGGAGTGTAGCGGGTTTTATTGATTGGGTATTTTCTGGTTTCGCCCCAATTTAGCCATCTTTTTGAATAACGGAGACATCCTGTAGCGATGTAAAAACAAGTAGAATTGCAGTTTAATAAGGTAAAAATCGACTTTTAGCAGAACACTCAATTATCAAGATCAGTCAAACTTTTAAGTTATATTCTGACCGTTAGAACATTGGTAGAATAAGAAACGATTGTGGGTTCATAACTCTGAAGTCAAATCATCAAACCGGATGTCCTAAAATAAAGTTCCATGTTGTAGATTTCTTATTTTATCCAACTAAACAGAAATATGTCGGAATTTAGGACAGTGCCTGAATTTGAGACGTTTACTTTATATTAAATGTATATTTATCTTTGAAAACCCATCATTTATTTTCGGACAGAACAATTACACCTACATTTTCGTAGAATTGATATGTACACCTTCTAACCTAAAATAAAACAAAACAATTGTCAGTATTATTACTCAACAGTTACTTGCATTAAACAATACACGCGTTACATCATGGATCTGCCATTGTTTAATTCCTGGATTGCGCCACGTAAAGGTGGAACTCATTCATTTCAAACTGCGCATTGTGCATATTAAAGGTCTTTTGTACCACGCACAACAAATACGCGACCGACGTCACTTCGAACTGATCCCACGATTTTCAAAGACGTCATTCAAGCCATTGTTGAGAGAAAAATGAATGTCAACATAGTAACATCAAATATAAAAAGGAGATCAGACTAAGTCGAAATTTGTTTGGAGCATGTTAGTTATGTCGGTTTGAAAATGATCCCGTTATACAAGTTGTCGCTTTTTCGTTGCTGTTTATTTAGAGAGCTTTCGAAATACGTCATATACATAATTAGATTGGTGCAATGTTGTGTGAATTAGACAAACAAGGTGCCCCTAAACGCAATTTCTAATCCCATCGTAGAAACCTCAAAAGGGTCTTATAATAATCTATAATCTTTGTACTTTTACCTGAAATCTTGAACATTTGTTCACAAGTTAATAATGTCACCCAAATTTACATCTGCCATACAATTTGTATATTACTATTAAGAGCATTATCAAAATCAATGAACAACCAATCATTCCCACGATCTCCTTATATTTCAACTTTTCCGCCCACACTGAAAAAAAAATTTAAAGTGAATCTGAAACCAAGCTACACACACGACTGAGGTGTCATTTCGTTGTGACTACGAAGTATGTAATTCTACAAAATTGCTCGTATGTCACTTTTTATGTATGTTATATTTTTCTTTACAATTTCTTTTTTTTTCAGGAGTTTTTGAACAGGGAGATGGTTCCCCGCCAGGAAGCCAAGCTGACGAGGATTCACTGCCGCCACTACTCAAAATACAGAAATATGCCCAATCGGAAAACATCCACGAACGGTAAGTACAAATAATTAATGTTTACTTGATCTCATGGAAACATATATGTATTGCGTCTATTAGATCGTATGGCGTTTTTAGCTTGTTGATGGCATATGTGCTATCAGTTTCTAATTTTCGTTTTGACCTATAATATTTAGTCTCATTTGCACATTTTGGCCGTTTATCAAGTATAACTCAAGTATAAAATAATCGCTTAAAAGGGATTTAAAATAAACCATATTATGTTGACCTGTGTAGTAGACTGCACGCTATGCGATTACCTTAAAATTGTTCATAATTCATTAAGAGTTATCAAGGAAGGAATATTTTATAAGGAAAAATAAAAATATGTACTTGGAAATACAAAGTTCATAATGTGTTTTTGTGTGTGAGGCTGGTACAACTAGGATAAATCTGTCAGTTTTCTACAAACAAATAGTTTTCCTTGTATTGTTGATTCATATTTCAATTTTGCGCATATACAGAGTACAAGAATGAAGATAATATTCTTTGTTGGTCATCATTTCTAACACGCTGCAAGTGGAGTGAAACAGTCATCTTCAGCACTTCAGTGCGTGTCTTATTCAGGAAACGAACCCGTGGATTGTCAATACTACTCCTCCCAATATGAAAGGGACATCTCAGCTTTATTCACAGTGAAACATTAAAAGGGTAATTTGACAGATATTGCGACGTGAAAAGAGCTCATTTCATCGCAAAAAAAACAGTTCTAGTTGGCTCTAGCTGTTTACGCAAGACCAGCTTTACTTTCCTGAACAGGCTACCCTTTCTGTCCTGACGATTCCCACAGCCCTCCTTTGGTTTGATTTCTATCACGTGCACGTCTTGTCGTTACTGCGCTCTTTTTGGTTCTATCTCACTTCTTAAAGGAGGTAATGTAGTGAATCAACGAACAAAATGTTTAGAAAGAATTGGGTTACTGTCTGGCTCCGCTTGATGCCTGTGGTTGTACGTACACACCACAGAATGCCACAAATTTTAACAAAAAAGCTTATCCTTATCCTTGCAGCCTTGTATAGGCTCATAACTACAATTTAAATAAAAATGACTACTTCGTAACTGAAGAATCAACCTACAATTGAACATAAGTATCAAAAAATCGGATGAGCGCTTCTAGAAAAAATCAACTTTGAATTGGTGGGTTACTTTGACGTTTTTGTAATTCTATGTCAAACCAACACAGTTTTATTCATCTCCGCTTTGCATTTTTGATTAAGTTTTGTATAATTGTTCTCTTCATGTAGTTGCAGAAAAATACCAAATTTTATGGTAATATGTTATCCCGTTTTGGAATTATGGGTATGCAAAATTTGAAAAATATATATAAAGACCAATTCTCGCTCACCTAATTAATCTAGAGAGGTGGGATAAGTGCCATTTTATAACTTTTTCCATGAGCTTCCTCCTGATATACAATTCAATACGGCCAGTGGGGAATTTTGTTTTCTTAAATCAAAAATTAATTTTAATTATTGTTTTCACTGAATTCCCAAAGTTTGATAGTGGGATGGAAATGGGCTCATGTCTTAAAAAGTAAATGTATACAAACATAAAATTTAGAAGGAGACTCAACTATAACATCAAATTATATGGAAACTGTTATTTATATTATTCACGAAATATTAGTTATTAGTTAGTTATTTATAGTCCACTTCTATGATATAAAATCAATAACAGTATTAAAATAATTAATAGTATATTGCGTTCACTTGCTTGATATACAATTTTCAGTAAATATTATTTTTGGAGACATTTACTTTTTTAAGACATGAACCCAATTCCGTCTCACTTTCAAACTTTTGAAATTAACTAAACATAGTATAAGCTATAATCTGATCTTCCTCTTTCTCCTGATTTACAACACAATAGGGCCTGTGGAGGAATCTTCCTTTTCTTAATTAAAAATTAGAAATTTAATTTTGATCATTGCAAAATGCTTCAAACATTCAATCGTCTATAAATATCTGTCAGTTTCAATACAAATTGATGTTATAGTTGACTTCTAAATATTATGTTTGTAGATATTTATTTTTTTAGGACTTGACCCATTTCCATCCCATGATCAAACTTTGGAAATTAACTGAAAACAGTCTAAACTATTATCTGACTTGTTTTCATAATGTTCAAAAAATGAGCATTTTGAAATAATCAATATTAAACCGTTAATTTTTAATTAAGGAAACAAAATTCCACCACAAGCCCTATTGTGTGTATATTAGGAGAAAGTTCATGGAAAAAGCTATAAAATGGCACCTATACCACCTCTCTAGATTAAAAGTAGGTGAGCGACAATCCTCCTTTAAATATATCATGTCTGAATGATTTTTATAATTACATGCAGACAACAATTGTACAACACTTGATCAAAATCCAAGGTGGTGAGGAATAAAACTGTGTTGACTTGACATGGAATTACGTATAGTGTATTATTATTTATTACATTTTCCAAGATTTTCGTCAATTTTTGAATTTGCCATTAAACTAAAATTAATTTCGAATAATCGATCACAGTTTTGCGACACACATCAGGCATGTCAAGAATATTTTCCAATTTGCATATCTCTGTAGTCGATACATACTTCAGGGAGATGTCAGGTAAAATTTCTAAAAACTAATTACTATGCTACATGGCAACTCATTTTTTAGAAGAATTAGAAAACATGTTTATGTTTGCTGATTTCGTTGCGTGAGGTCAACACTGGGGATAATTCGTGTTTCTAGGCTGCTTTACGTCGCATCTTGCTCATGTTGTATGCGACTCGTATTTTTATGAATGAGTATGTGATAAATGCAGTTTAAAAAAATAAATAGCTACTTATAAATAAGAAAATTTAATGAATCAAATTGGTAATTTTTACCGAATTATTATTACTGACTTATTATTAACCGTTATACTCCAAGATATCTTGTTTTAGTTAAGTTTGCGTCGATTTTTTTGTCCTTCTAACAAAGCCATTACCAAAGTAACATTATAATTTCTTTTTCTCATAATTACTTCCAAATATCTATTGCTTTTCACATCCACTGCGCTACGGATTGGGTGCATTGCACTGGTGTGTCGCTGTTGCCTAGATTTTGGCGCTGTTATTTCTCGGGCTTCGCTTCTCGCGCTCGGTCTACGCATCGGCGGCGATGCTTCTTGTCGCTGCCGAGGAGCGCTGAAGCTCCGCCGCGGCCGCTTCCGCGGCGCTGTAGGTTCGTCGCCGCGCGCGCGGGCTTCATTCAAAAGTTGTCACGCGAGTGCATGAATGGGACACGCCGCATGCTACGCATACACGTACGGCCGCGCTTTCTATTAGCAGACGGCTAATTAGCGGACCCTCCTCCGTTCGACGGCACGAAACTTAACATTTACTTACTTACTACCACTACTACCTATTGTACATTCTCCATCGGCGAGTATTGTAAGCTACTTTTCCAAAGCTAACGTGGGTAATTGGACATAGATCTCAGCCTAGGTTCAAACAACTAAAGCTTTGTGTGTGATTGTTATTAGTGTTGTGACCAATGCATACTGAAGGGCTTTGAAAACATAAACAATATTAATTGAAGGTTCAAAACAGCGTAATTGCACATTGGTCAGTTTATAAGCATTAAATTATCCTCGTGCTTTCTAATGCAAAATCATCAAATCAGTTCAACACAACTGAATCTCCTCTTACGTGGATCGTATAAAATTAAAACAAAAGTACGACTAATATGAATATAAATAATCTAATATGAGACAGATAGAGTACATAGTTTTAATTCTAAAAAGAGGTAACGGTAAAAATGCGGTTCCTTGAACTCACATCAAGGACCTCGAAAGTCAGACAAAACATTTTTAGGTGTCATTTTGATTGCACAACATCGATATTTTGCATCGATGTCCCATCACTAATTCGCAGATTGACTCGCTATAGTGCAAACTAGGATTATTAAAAAATATCGAAAATTGTGGAATTGACAAAGGTCTTTTAGGAAATATTTTTAAAAAATGCGAAAAAGTTCATTATTTTTCCTAAAAACTAAAACATTTAATTTTTGATGAAACCGGTTTATTCTAGTCGACTGGTAATTCCATGTCAAATCAACACAGTTTTATTCCTCCTTGTTATCCCGTTTTGGAATTATGGGTAAGCAACATTTTAAAAATTGTTCGGACATGATATATTTAAAGAGGCCTATGTGTCGCTCACCTAATTAATCTAGAGAGGTGGTATAGGTGCACTTTTTATAGCTGTTTCCATAAGCTTTGACATACCTGATAAACAAGAAAAAAGGGCTTGTGGGGAATTTTGTTTTCTTAATTAGAAATTAAAAGTTTAATTTTGATAGTTTCAAAATGGTCATTTTTTAAAAATTTGATCACGTACCTTGTTTTCAGTTAATTCCCAAAGTTGATAGGGGAACGAAAATGGGTTCATGCTAAAAAAAATGTCTAAACATATTATATTTAGAAGGAGAAGTCAACTATATAACATCAAATTGTATTGAAACTGAGCAGTTATTAGTCTGAGAGTACCACTTCTATGATTTAAAACAGTTAAAATGAATAATATTGTAATGTAACTTGGCTGGTATATCATTTTCAGTTATTTTTGTAAACATTTACTTTTTGTACATGGGACATGAACATGAACCCATTTCCGCTCCACTGTCAAACTTTGGGAATTAACTAAGAACACTGTAAGCAATTATCTGATTTAAAAAAAATAAAAATGGAATATTTTGAAATATGTAATCAAAATTAAACTTCTAATTTTTAATTACGAAAAAGAAAATTCCCCCAGAAGCCCTATTGTGTTGTACATCAGGAGAAAGAGAGGAAAAAATCATGTAATAGCTTACACTGTAAAATATTGAAAGATGTACGTATTGGAGGTGGCTAGAAAAGGTGCCCTTGAAGTTTTTGGATGCCTTTGATGGTCAATTTCTGATTTCAAATTAGTGCAAAATAATGTGTGCAAAATCAGTGGCCATTGACCACTGGACATACAGTATAAATATACCATACTAATCATACTATATATAGTAAGTAAAGGATTTTTTAATGAATACAAATTGATCCAGGATTTTTTTGACAAATTACTAACAAGAATGGAAAATGGATATTTTTGATGCAACTTTTTTGGTCACTTTTGAAACTTTTTATCGTATGTGTACCGCCATAACTTTATTAGTATTTGTACCATTTTTAAGTCAATCTACCTATACTTGAACCTATAAGTCTAGGAACTATTAAAAGCTACAATTGAACTACAATGAGATTTGTAATATCTTTACAAACATTGGTGGCATTTTGACTATTAACACAAAATCTCATTTTAGGAAGTATGCGCCATCGTTTTTTATTTTCTATTTTTGTTTTTAAATCGTTTTGTTTTATTGGATAATAAACTTATTTTCTAACATCTAATATTGGAGTTGAAAGGCCAGACTCATTTACATCTTAACAAATCACGTTTTTTCATATTTTGAAGAATAATATGCAAGCATTTGTGTTATTTCGTACGCCAGTGATTCATCTATGTTCCAACTAAATCTAACTGCACAAACTGCTCTTGCACATACCAGCAGAATCAGTTATACCAACAAGAAGAAGAGCTGGTCGTTTGCCCTCACCATGTTACGCAAGCGTCGCCGGCTTGTTGTGTCTTCTGCATACACATGAGCCGAATTAAGTCGCGTCCGTCCGTGGATCGGCATTCCACGCAGTTATGAAATACAATAACACATACCGCGGAATGCACGTTTCGAAAGCGCCATCTGTCGCGCCGCGCAGGGGAAGCAAAAGCGGAAAAAGAACCTCTAAAAATATCGCCGATGATGATACTACTGAATGAACTCATCGTCCGAGAATAGACTGATTGCTCATCGAGGTGCAAGAATGTCTGCCTCAAACTGTCCTAAAAAAATACATTTTTAGGAATTTGTTTGGAAGACAGCAATTTGTTTCATTTTTGTATTGCTTTCATCTCAAAAAGGAAACTGTTTTTCTAGTACGAGTTGGCATTCCAGGCCTATAGATCCAGAAAAAGCTAAAATCACGTAAGAAAAATAACGTATTTATGCCCTGGCAAACCATTCCGCTAGCCAAGTCATGGAAAACTTGATAGAGCATCATGTTTTATAATAACAAAAGCAATAGTATGCAGTTATAACTTGACCATTTCGAAAATATGGCCATCAGAAAGATTTCTTCTGTAGAACAATATGGATGGCCTAGCTGCAAAATCATGTATCACCGATGCTTTAGCCATGATGATACGTGCGATTGCAGTTAGGCAATCGATATACCGAAAGTTTTTGTTACATGTCTATTAATAATAATAATAGTAATAAATTTATTGTTGCTAATACCACTGGGTTTACAAAAGTCAATACAAAATAGTGCCAATAGCAGGCTTCCAGTAAAGATCACAATAAAAAAGAAATCACAAGTCGCAATAGTATATACATAATCTCATTATTGGAATTTTACTATGTTAGAAACTTTGAACGCAAACTGTGTCCGATCCAATCGACCGATGTTGACGGTTCAAACGGTATCGGATGGGAAATTGGCCGAGGACTTCATTTCTGAAAGCCGCGTTGCTCTAAGGTGCGCGGTTCGCGAGAAAAACGCGATAGCCCGCGGAAATTATAGTTTCCCACTTTCTGGCCAAACCGTACACGCTACGGGAAAACCGACCTCACCGTTGAATTCAGCACATCCCAATGCATAAGCATGACTATATTAGAACGCTCTATCTCTCAAAAAGTTATAATTGTTTTTTCGTTCTAAATTTAGCACCTTTAGATAGAAAAAAATTGAACATTGCAACCGTTGGTTATAGAAAGGTTTACCCACTACCAAATGATAGCTCTCATTGAGTCTATCAAAAATATGTATACTTTTATATGCCTAAGATTTACAATTTTCATGTTATGTGGTCCATTTCGCTTATTTTTGTAGTATTTGAAAAACCGTAATTTCAACACAACTCGGTATCCACTAGAACAGAGACTTTTCCTATGTAAATTTGTAATCAGCGCACCCATTTTAGTAAGATAGCAAAGGGTTCATACTGAGCCGGGCCCTAGTTTTAGAGATAGGAGTGCCAGTTCAAAATTATAGTTTAAAATACGTGATTGCTTACAAAATTTTAGCCAGTCGGCAAAAACCCAACTACCTTCAATCCAATTAAGGTTGTGGTTCTTGGTACAATTGTTGACGCTGATTACGCCGGTATAATTTAATTTTACTTATTTGGAACGGTTCGGCAGTTATTACGTTCCCAATTATCAAAAATGAGGCTAAAAACACCAATTTTACTATGTTAGAAACTTTGAACGCAAACTGTGTCCGATCCAATCGACCGATGTTGACGGTTCAAACGGTATCGGATGGGAAATTGGCCGAGGAATTCATTTCTGAAAGCCGCGTTGCTCCAAGGTGCGCGGTTCGCGAGAAAAACGCGATAGCCCGCGGAAATTATAGTTTCCCACTTTCTGGCCAAACCGTACACGCTACGGGAAAACCGACCTCACCGTTGAATTCAGCACATCCCAATGCATAAGCATGACTATATTAGAACGCTCTATCTCTCAAAAAGTTATAATTGTTTTTTCGTTCTAAATTTGGCACTTTTAGATAGAAAAAAATTGAACATTGCAACCGTTGGTGATAGAAAGGTTTACCCACTACCAAATGATAGCTCTCATTGAGTTTATCAAAAATATATATACTTTTATATGCCTAAGATTTACAATTTTCATGTTATGTGGTCCATTTCGCATATTTTTGTATTATTTGAGAAACCGTAAATTCAGCAGAACTCGGTAACCACTAGAGACAGAGACTTTTCCTATGTAAATTTGTAATCAGCGCACCCATTTTAGTAAGATAGCAAAGGTTTCATATTGATCCGGGCCCTAGTTTTAGAGATGGAGTGCCAGTTCAAAATTATAGTTTAAAATACGTGATTTCTTACAAAATTTTAGCCAGTCGGCAAAACCGAACTACCTTCAATCAAATTAAGGTTGTGGTTTTTGGTACAATTTTTGACGCTGATTACGCCGGTATAATTTAATTTTACTTATTTGGAACGGTTCGGCAGTTATTACGTTCCCAATTATCAAAAATGAGGCTATAAACACCAATTTTACTATTTTATTTTACAATTTTCATGTTATGTGGTCCATTTCGCTTATTTTTGTATTATTTGAAAAACCGTAAATTCAGCACAACTCGGTAGTAACCTCTAGAGACAGAGACTTTTCCTATGTAAATTTGTAATCAGCGCACCCATTTTAGTAAGATAGCAAAGGTTTCATATTGATCCGGGCCCTAGTTTTAGAGATAGGAGTGCCAGTTCAAAATTATAGTTTAAAATACGTGATTTCTTACAAAATTTCAGCCAGTTGGCAAAAACCCAACTACCTTCAATCAAATTAAGGTTGTGGTTCTTGGTACAATTTTTGACGCTGATTACGCCGGTATAATTTAATTTTACTTATTTGGAACGGTTCGGCAGTTATTACGTTCCCAATTATCAAAAATGAGGCTATAAACACCAATTTTACTATGTTAGAAACTTTGAACGCAAACTGTGTCCGATCCAATCGACCGATGTTGACGATTCAAACGGTATCGGATGGGAAATTGGCCGAGGAATTCATTTCTGAAAGCCGCGTTGCTCTAAGGTGCGCGGTTCGCGAGAAAAACGCGATAGCCCGCAGAAATTGTAGTTTCCCACTTTCTGGCCAAACCGTACACGCTACGGGAAAACCGACCTCACCGTTGAATTCAGCACATCCCAATGCATAAGCATGACTATATTAGAACGCTCTATCTCTCAAAAAGTTATAATTGTTTTTTCGTTCTAAGTTTAGCACTTTTAGATAGAAAAAAAAATGAACATAGCAACAGTTGATGATAGAAAGGTTTATCCACTACCAAATGATAGCTCTCATTGAGTCTATCAAAAATATATATACTTTTATATGCCTAAGATTTACAATTTTCATGTTATGTGGTCCATTTCGCTTATTTTTGTATTATTTGAAAAGCCGTAAATTCAGCACAACTCGGTAACCACTAGAGACGGAGACTTTTCCTATGTAAATTTGTAATCAGCGCACCCATTTTAGTAAGATGGCAAAGGTTTCATATTGATCCGGGCCCTAGTTTTGGAGATAGGAGTGCCAGTTCAAAATTATAGTTTAAAATACATGATTTCTTACAAAATTTTAGCCAGTCGGCAAAAACCCAACTACCTTCAATCAAATTAAGGTTGTGGTTCTTGGTACAATTTTTGACGCTGATTACGCCGGTATAATTTAATTTTACTTATTTGGAACGGTTCGGCAGTTATTACGTTCCCAATTATCAAAAATGAGGCTATAAACACCAATTTTACTATTTTATTTTACAATTTTCATGTTATGTGGTCCATTTCGCTTATTTTTGTATTATTTGAAAAACCGTAAATTCAGCACAACTCGGTAGTAACCTCTAGAGACAGAGACTTTTCCTATGTAAATTTGTAATCAGCGCACCCATTTTAGTAAGATAGCAAAGGTTTCATATTGATCCGGGCCCTAGTTTTAGAGATAGGAGTGCCAGTTCAAAATTATAGTTTAAAATACGTGATTTCTTACAAAATTTCAGCCAGTTGGCAAAAACCCAACTACCTTCAATCAAATTAAGGTTGTGGTTCTTGGTACAATTTTTGACGCTGATTACGCCGGTATAATTTAATTTTACTTATTTGGAACGGTTCGGCAGTTATTACGTTCCCAATTATCAAAAATGAGGCTATAAACACCAATTTTACTATGTTAGAAACTTTGAACGCAAACTGTGTCCGATCCAATCGACCGATGTTGACGATTCAAACGGTATCGGATGGGAAATTGGCCGAGGAATTCATTTCTGAAAGCCGCGTTGCTCTAAGGTGCGCGGTTCGCGAGAAAAACGCGATAGCCCGCAGAAATTGTAGTTTCCCACTTTCTGGCCAAACCGTACACGCTACGGGAAAACCGACCTCACCGTTGAATTCAGCACATCCCAATGCATAAGCATGACTATATTAGAACGCTCTATCTCTCAAAAAGTTATAATTGTTTTTTCGTTCTAAGTTTAGCACTTTTAGATAGAAAAAAAAATGAACATAGCAACAGTTGATGATAGAAAGGTTTATCCACTACCAAATGATAGCTCTCATTGAGTCTATCAAAAATATATATACTTTTATATGCCTAAGATTTACAATTTTCATGTTATGTGGTCCATTTCGCTTATTTTTGTATTATTTGAAAAGCCGTAAATTCAGCACAACTCGGTAACCACTAGAGACGGAGACTTTTCCTATGTAAATTTGTAATCAGCGCACCCATTTTAGTAAGATGGCAAAGGTTTCATATTGATCCGGGCCCTAGTTTTGGAGATAGGAGTGCCAGTTCAAAATTATAGTTTAAAATACATGATTTCTTACAAAATTTTAGCCAGTCGGCAAAAACCCAACTACCTTCAATCAAATTAAGGTTGTGGTTCTTGGTACAATTTTTGACGCTGATTACGCCGGTATAATTTAATTTTACTTATTTGGAACGGTTCGGCAGTTATTACGTTCCCAATTATCAAAAATGAGGCTATAAACACCAATTTTACTATGTTAGAAACTTTGAACGCAAACTGTGTCCGATCCAATCGACCGATGTTGACGATTCAAACGGTATCGGATGGGAAATTGGCCGAGGAATTCATTTCTGAAAGCCGCGTTGCTCTAAGGTGCGCGGTTCGCGAGAAAAACGCGATAGCCCGCAGAAATTGTAGTTTCCCACTTTCTGGCCAAACCGTACACGCTACGGGAAAACCGACCTCACCGTTGAATTCAGCACATCCCAATGCATAAGCATGACTATATTAGAACGCTCTATCTCTCAAAAAGTTATAATTGTTTTTTCGTTCTAAGTTTAGCACTTTTAGATAGAAAAAAAATCTGATGTG
The DNA here is from genome assembly GCA_964023965.1 of Melinopterus prodromus. Taxonomy (NCBI): domain Eukaryota; kingdom Metazoa; phylum Arthropoda; class Insecta; order Coleoptera; family Scarabaeidae; genus Melinopterus; species Melinopterus prodromus. Next base: position 14,832,856 of record OZ030390.1, on the reverse strand, counting down.
GCCAGGCACATGACTTTATCATACAAAATATAAAATTAATAGTTTAGCTGCATGAGAATCTTTTTGGTTGAGATAAATCGTGTCTGCATTAAAATTAAACTAGTTACCCAGGATTTGACAGATATTTGATAGTCAATAGTATCAATAGTAGGTATTGTCAAAGCATCAGCATTTGACACTACCTACTCTCATCAGAATAATAGTTATTGATCTCACAAATGCCGAAAGTACGGAATAGTGCGACGAGCGGTGATGCGGCGCGTCACCGATGGCGGAGCGTCGTCGTCGCATGTGAGCGAGTCGCGCTATGTAGTTTTCGGCAGGAGTGACATCAACGCTTTTTGTGTTGCTTTTTGAGAAATACGTATTTGAAAAAAAATCAAAAATGGTTATATTTCTGTATAGGAAATGTTAGGTTGATGCCACTTCTACGAAACGTCAACTAAAAAGCCAATTCAAATTCTGCCAGATTTATATTCGTTCATGACACTGAAGATATCACATCCGTACCAACATACTAAAATATAACTACACTCATCGCTATACTTTATTTACGATTTTCTCAATTTATCGTTTTTGCAAATAGATATAACAACGGGTTGGTATTTCTTATCAACAAACAAGCAAATTGGTGATGTTATTTTATTTGAATTTTGTATTATGTACGTTGCCACACTAGAGCAGCAACGTTCCATAGTGGTTCTCCAACCTCTGATGAAATCAGCTGTTTTTGAGTCTGACAGCCATAGACATTTCTGTGGTGACAGCACAAAAAAATATTTGTCAAATCCAGGCTACTATGTCGTTTCATATCAATGCAGATGCGATCGATCTCGATCAAATAGAATTTGCTCTTGAAGCTAAACTATTAATTTTACCAAAAAATATCATAGGCATAAATTATTCAAAATTTCCTCTACTTTAATTTATTATTTAACTATTTTGACGAAATTACAGAAATGGCTGCTCATTTGCAAAATCCTTGAAAAACGCTTAGTGGAAACAGCCAGTTCCTTTGGACCCTTTTGAACCAAAAGCTTTTCAGCTCTAAATTTGGTCATAAAACTTCTAAATATGAACTTTCGCCCCACTACCTTTAGTAGTTTCTCCGGAACCGTCGTCACAAAAATCGGGTACACACATACATACACACACACACACACACACATACACACACACACACACAGACATTTTTTTGTACCTTGGTCAAAAATGTTCAGGGGACCCATAAAGACCTATTTCCGCTAAAATCTCAAAATTTTTTTTCGGCACGATTACAATACTTCATCATACTGCGTATGATAAAGTAAAAATGAACATTGCAACCGTTGATGATAGAAAGGTTTATCCACTACCAAATGATAGCTCTCATTGAGTCTATCAAAAATATATATACTTTTATATGCCTAAGATTTACAATTTTCATGTTATGTGGTCCATTTCGCTTATTTTTGTATTATTTGAAAAGCCGTAAATTCAGCACAACTCGGTAACCACTAGAGACGGAGACTTTTCCTATGTAAATTTGTAATCAGCGCACCGATTTTAGTAAGATAGCAACGGTTTCATATTGATCCGGGCCCTAGTTTTAGAGATAGGAGTGCCAGTTCAAAATTATAGTTTAAAATACGTGATTTCTTACAAAATTTTAGCCAGTCGGCAAAAACCCAACTACCTTCAATCAAATTAAGGTTGTGGTTCTTGGTACAATTTTTGACGCTGATTACGCCGGTATAATTTAATTTTACTTATTTGGAACGGTTCGGCAGTTATTACGTTCCCAATTATCAAAAATGAGGCTAAAACCACCAATTTTACTATGTTAGAAACTTTGAACGCAAACTGTGTCCGATCCAATCGACCGATGTTGACGGTTCAAACGGTACCGGATGGGAAATTGGCCGAGGAATTCATTTCTGAAAGCCGCGTTGCTCTAAGGTGCGCGGTTCGCGAGAAAAACGCGATAGCCCGCGGAAATTATAGTTTCCCACTTTCTGGCCAAACCGTACACGCTACGGGAAAACCGACCTCACCGTTGAATTCAGCACATCCTAATGCATAAGCATGACTATATTAGAACGCTCTATCTCTCAAAAAGTTATAATTGTTTTTTCGTTCTAAATTTAGCACTTTTAGATAGAAGAAAATTGAACATTGCAACCGTTGATGATAGAAAGGTTTACCCACTACCAAATGATAGCTCTCATTGAGTCTATCAAAAATATATATACTTTTATATGCCTAAGATTTACAATTTTCATGTTATGTGGTCCATTTCGCTTATTTTTGTATTATTTGAAAAACCGTAAATTCAGCACAACTCGGTAACCACTAGAGACAGAGACTTTTCCTATGTAAATTTGTAATCAGCGCACCCATTTTAGTAAGATAGCAAAGGTTTCATATTGATCCGGGCCCTAGTTTTAGAGATAGGAGTGCCAGTTCAAAATTATAGTTTAAAATACGTGATTTCTTACAAAATTTTAGCCAGTCGGCAAAAACCCAACTACCTTCAATCAAATTAAGGTTGTGGTTCTTGGTACAATTTTTGACGCTGATTACGCCGGTATAATTTAATTTTACTTATTTGGAACGGTTCGGCAGTTATTACGTTCCCAATTATCAAAAATGAGGCTAAAACCACCAATTTTACTATGTTAGAAACTTTGAACGCAAACTGTGTCCGATCCAATCGACCGATGTTGACGGTTCAAACGGTACCGGATGGGAAATTGGCCGAGGAATTCATTTCTGAAAGCCGCGTTGCTCTAAGGTGCGCGGTTCGCGAGAAAAACGCGATAGCCCGCGGAAATTATAGTTTCCCACTTTCTGGCCAAACCGTACACGCTACGGGAAAACCGACCTCACCGTTGAATTCAGCACATCCCAATGCATAAGCATGACTATATTAGAACGCTCTATCTCTCAAAAAGTTATAATTGTTTTTTCGTTCTAAATTTAGCACTTTTAGATAGAAAAAAATTGAACGTTGCAACCGTTGGTGATAGAAAGGTTTACCCACTACCAAATGATAGCTCTCATTGAGTCTATCAAAAATATATATACTTTTATATGCCTAAGATTTACAATTTTCATGTTATGTGGTCCATTTCGCTTATTTTTGTATTATTTGAAAAACCGTAAATTCAGCACAACTCGGTAACCACTAGAGACGGAGACTTTTCCTATGTAAATTTGTAATCAGCGCACCCATTTTAGTAAGATGGCAAAGGTTTCATATTGATCCGGGCCCTAGTTTTAGAGATAGGAGTGCCAGTTCAAAATTATAGTTTAAAATACGTGATTTCTTACAAAATTTTAGCCAGTCGGCAAAAACCCAACTACCTTCAATCAAATTAAGGTTGTGGTTCTTGGTACAATTTTTGACGCTGATTACGCCGGTATAATTTAATTTTACTTATTTGGAACGGTTCGGCAGTTATTACGTTCCCAATTATCAAAAATGAGGCTAAAAACACCAATTTTACAATGTTAGAAACTTTGAACGCAAACTGTGTCCGATCCAATCGACCGATGTTGACGGTTCAAACGGTACCGGATGGGAAATTGGCCAAGGAATTCATTTCTGAAAGCCTCGTTGCTCTAAGGTGCGCGGTTCGCGAGAAAAACGCGATAGCCCGCGGAAATTATAGTTTCCCACTTTCTGGCCAAACCGTACACGCTACGGGAAAACCGACCTCACCGTTGAATTCAGCACATCCCAATGCATAAGCATGACTATATTAGAACGCTCTATCTCTCAAATAGTTATAATTGTTTTTTCGTTCTAAATTTAGCAATTTTAGATAGAAAAAAATTGAACATTGCAACCGTTGGTGATAGAAAGGTTTACCCACTACCAAATGATAGCTCTCATTGAGTCTATCAAAAATATATATACTTTTATATGCCTAAGATTTACAATTTTCATGTTATGTGGTCCATTTCGCTTATTTTTGTATTATTTGAAAAACCGTAAATTCAGCACAACTCGGTAACCACTAGAGACAGAGACTTTTCCTATGTAAATTTGTAATCAGCGTACCCATTTTAGTAAGATAGCAAAGGTTTCATATTGATCCGGGCCCTAGTTTTAGAGATAGGAGTGCCAGTTCAAAATTATAGTTTAAAATACGTGATTTCTTACAAAATTTTAGCCAGTCGGCAAAAACCCAACTACCTTCAATCAAATTAAGGTTGTGGTTCTTGGTACAGTTTTTGACGCTGATTACGCCGGTATAATTTAATTTTACTTATTTGGAACGGTTCGGCAGTTATTACGTTCCCAATTATCAAAAATGAGGCTAAAAACACCAATTTTACTATGTTAGAAACTTTGAACGTAAACTGTGTCCGATCCAATCGACCGATGTTGACGGTTCAAACGGTATCGGATGGGAAATTGGCCGAGGAATTCATTTCTGAAAGCCGCGTTGCTCTAAGGTGCGCCGTTCGCGATAAAAACGCGATAGCCCGCGGAAATTATAGTTTCCCACTTTCTGGCCAAACCGTACACGCTACGGGAAAACCGACCTCACCGTTGAATTCAGCACATCCCAATGCATAAGCATGACTATATTAGAACGCTCTATCTCTCAAATAGTTATAATTGTTTTTTCGTTCTAAATTTAGCAATTTGATAGAAAAAAATTGAACATTGCAACCGTTGGTGATAGAAAGGTTTACCCACTACCAAATGATAGCTCTCATTGAGTCTATCAAAAATATATATACTTTTATATGCCTAAGATTTGCAATTTTCATGTTATGTGGTCCATTTCGCTTATTTTTGTATTATTTGAAAAACCGTAAATTCAGCACAACTCGGTAACCACTAGAGACGGAGACTTTTCCTATGTAAATTTGTAATCAGCGGACCCATTTTAGTAAGATGCCAAAGGTTTCATATTGATCCGGGCCCTAGTTTTAGAGATAGGAGTGCCAGTTCAAAATTATAGTTTAAAATACGTGATTTCTTACAAAATTTTAGCCAGTCGGCAAAACCCCAACTACCTTCAATCAAATTAAGGTTGTGGTTTTTGGTACAATTTTTGACGCTGATTACGCCGGTATAATTTAATTTTACTTATTTGGAACGGTTCGTCAGTTATTACGTTCCCAATTATTAAAAATGAGGCTAAAAACACCAATTTTACTATGTTAGAAACTTTGAACGTAAACTGTGTCCGATCCAATCGACCGATGTTGACGGTTCAAACGGTATCGGATGGGAAATTGGCCGAGGAATTCATTTCTGAAAGCCTCGTTGCTCTAAGGTGCGCGGTTCGCGAGAAAAACGCGATAGCCCGCGGAAATTATAGTTTCCCACTTTCTGGCCAAACCGTACACGCTACGGGAAAACCGACCTCACCGTTGAATTCAGCACATCCCAATGCATAAGCATGACTATATTAGAACGCTCTATCTCTCAAATAGTTATAATTGTTTTTTCGTTCTAAATTTAGCAATTTTAGATAGAAAAAAATTGAACATTGCAACCGTTGGTGATAGAAAGGTTTACCCACTACCAAATGATAGCTCTCATTGAGTCTATCAAAAATATATATACTTTTATATGCCTAAGATTTACAATTTTCATGTTATGTGGTCCATTTCGCTTATTTTTGTATTATTTGAAAAACCGTAAATTCAGCACAACTCGGTAACCACTAGAGACAGAGACTTTTCCTATGTAAATTTGTAATCAGCGTACCCATTTTAGTAAGATAGCAAAGGTTTCATATTGATCCGGGCCCTAGTTTTAGAGATAGGAGTGCCAGTTCAAAATTATAGTTTAAAATACGTGATTTCTTACAAAATTTTAGCCAGTCGGCAAAAACCCAACTACCTTCAATCAAATTAAGGTTGTGGTTCTTGGTACAGTTTTTGACGCTGATTACGCCGGTATAATTTAATTTTACTTATTTGGAACGGTTCGGCAGTTATTACGTTCCCAATTATCAAAAATGAGGCTAAAAACACCAATTTTACTATGTTAGAAACTTTGAACGTAAACTGTGTCCGATCCAATCGACCGATGTTGACGGTTCAAACGGTATCGGATGGGAAATTGGCCGAGGAATTCATTTCTGAAAGCCGCGTTGCTCTAAGGTGCGCCGTTCGCGATAAAAACGCGATAGCCCGCGGAAATTATAGTTTCCCACTTTCTGGCCAAACCGTACACGCTACGGGAAAACCGACCTCACCGTTGAATTCAGCACATCCCAATGCATAAGCATGACTATATTAGAACGCTCTATCTCTCAAATAGTTATAATTGTTTTTTCGTTCTAAATTTAGCAATTTGATAGAAAAAAATTGAACATTGCAACCGTTGGTGATAGAAAGGTTTACCCACTACCAAATGATAGCTCTCATTGAGTCTATCAAAAATATATATACTTTTATATGCCTAAGATTTGCAATTTTCATGTTATGTGGTCCATTTCGCTTATTTTTGTATTATTTGAAAAACCGTAAATTCAGCACAACTCGGTAACCACTAGAGACGGAGACTTTTCCTATGTAAATTTGTAATCAGCGGACCCATTTTAGTAAGATGCCAAAGGTTTCATATTGATCCGGGCCCTAGTTTTAGAGATAGGAGTGCCAGTTCAAAATTATAGTTTAAAATACGTGATTTCTTACAAAATTTTAGCCAGTCGGCAAAACCCCAACTACCTTCAATCAAATTAAGGTTGTGGTTTTTGGTACAATTTTTGACGCTGATTACGCCGGTATAATTTAATTTTACTTATTTGGAACGGTTCGTCAGTTATTACGTTCCCAATTATTAAAAATGAGGCTAAAAACACCAATTTTACTATGTTAGAAACTTTGAACGTAAACTGTGTCCGATCCAATCGACCGATGTTGACGGTTCAAACGGTATCGGATGGGAAATTGGCCGAGGAATTCATTTCTGAAAGCCTCGTTGCTCTAAGGTGCGCGGTTCGCGAGAAAAACGCGATAGCCCGCGGAAATTATAGTTTCCCACTTTCTGGCCAAACCGTACACGCTACGGGAAAACCGACCTCACCGTTGAATTCAGCACATCCCAATGCATAAGCATGACTATATTAGAACGCTCTATCTCTCAAATAGTTATAATTGTTTTTTCGTTCTAAATTTAGCAATTTTAGATAGAAAAAAATTGAACATTGCAACCGTTGGTGATAGAAAGGTTTACCCACTACCAAATGATAGCTCTCATTGAGTCTATCAAAAATATATATACTTTTATATGCCTAAGATTTACAATTTTCATGTTATGTGGTCCATTTCGCTTATTTTTGTATTATTTGAAAAACCGTAAATTCAGCACAACTCGGTAACCACTAGAGACAGAGACTTTTCCTATGTAAATTTGTAATCAGCGTACCCATTTTAGTAAGATAGCAAAGGTTTCATATTGATCCGGGCCCTAGTTTTAGAGATAGGAGTGCCAGTTCAAAATTATAGTTTAAAATACGTGATTTCTTACAAAATTTTAGCCAGTCGGCAAAAACCCAACTATCTTCAATCAAATTAAGGTTGTGGTTCTTGGTACAATTTTTGACGCTGATTACGCCGGTATAATTTAATTTTACTTATTTGGAACGGTTCGGCAGTTATTACGTTCCCAATTATCAAAAATGAGGCTAAAAACACCAATTTTACAATGTTAGAAACTTTGAACGTAAACTGTGTCCGATCCAATCGACCGATGTTGACGGTTCAAACGGTATCGGATGGGAAATTGGCCGAGGAATTCATTTCTGAAAGCCGCGTAGCTCTAAGGTGCGCCGTTCGCGATAAAAACGCGATAGCCCGCGGAAATTATAGTTTCCCACTTTCTGGCCAAACCGTACACGCTACGGGAAAACCGACCTCACCGTTGAATTCAGCACATCCCAATGCATAAGCACGACTATATTAGAACGCTCTATCTCTCAAAAAGTTATAATTGTTTTTTCGTTCTAAATTTAGCACTTTTAGATAGAAAAAAATTGAACATTGCAACCGTTGGTGATAAAAAGGTTTACCCACTACCAAATGATAGCTCTCATTGAGTCTATCAAAAATATATATACTTTTATATGCCTAAGATTTACAATTTTCATGTTATGTGGTCCATTTCGCTTATTTTTGTATTATTTGAAAAACCGTAAATTCAGCACAACTCGGTAACCACTAGAGACGGAGACTTTTCCTATGTAAATTTGTAATCAGCGCACCCATTTTAGTAAGATGGCAAAGGTTTCATATTGATCCGGGCCCTAGTTTTAGAGATAGGAGTGCCAGTTCAAAATTATAGTTTAAAATACGTGATTTCTTACAAAATTTTAGCCAGTCGGCAAAAACCCAACTACCTTCAATCAAATTAAGGTTGTGGTTCTTGGTACAATTTTTGACGCTGATTACGCCGGTATAATTTAATTTTACTTATTTGGAACGGTTCGGCAGTTATTACGTTCCCAATTATCAAAAATGAGGCTAAAAACACCAATTTTACAATGTTAGAAACTTTGAACGCAAACTGTGTCCGATCCAATCGACCGATGTTGACGGTTCAAACGGTACCGGATGGGAAATTGGCCGAGGAATTCATTTCTGAAAGCCGCGTTGCTCTAAGGTGCGCGGTTCGCGATAAAAACGCGATAGCCCGCGGAAATTATAGTTTCCCACTTTCTGGCCAAACCGTACACGCTACGGGAAAACCGACCTCACCGTTGAATTCAGCACATCCCAATGCATAAGCATGACTATATTAGAACGCTCTATCTCTCAAATAGTTATAATTGTTTTTTCGTTCTAAATTTAGCAATTTTAGATAGAAAAAAATTGAACATTGCAACCGTTGGTGATAGAAAGGTTTACCCACTACCAAATGATAGCTCTCATTGAGTCTATCAAAAATATATATACTTTTATATGCCTAAGATTTACAATTTTCATGTTATGTGGTCCATTTCGCTTATTTTTGTATTATTTGAAAAACCGTAAATTCAGCACAACTCGGTAACCACTAGAGACAGAGACTTTTCCTATGTAAATTTGTAATCAGCGTACCCATTTTAGTAAGATAGCAAAGGTTTCATATTGATCCGGGCCCTAGTTTTAGAGATAGGAGTGCCAGTTCAAAATTATAGTTTAAAATACGTGATTTCTTACAAAATTTTAGCCAGTCGGCAAAAACCCAACTACCTTCAATCAAATTAAGGTTGTGGTTCTTGGTACAGTTTTTGACGCTGATTACGCCGGTATAATTTAATTTTACTTATTTGGAACGGTTCGGCAGTTATTACGTTCCCAATTATCAAAAATGAGGCTAAAAACACCAATTTTACTATGTTAGAAACTTTGAACGTAAACTGTGTCCGATCCAATCGACCGATGTTGACGGTTCAAACGGTATCGGATGGGAAATTGGCCGAGGAATTCATTTCTGAAAGCCGCGTTGCTCTAAGGTGCGCCGTTCGCGATAAAAACGCGATAGCCCGCGGAAATTATAGTTTCCCACTTTCTGGCCAAACCGTACACGCTACGGGAAAACCGACCTCACCGTTGAATTCAGCACATCCCAATGCATAAGCATGACTATATTAGAACGCTCTATCTCTCAAATAGTTATAATTGTTTTTTCGTTCTAAATTTAGCAATTTGATAGAAAAAAATTGAACATTGCAACCGTTGGTGATAGAAAGGTTTACCCACTACCAAATGATAGCTCTCATTGAGTCTATCAAAAATATATATACTTTTATATGCCTAAGATTTGCAATTTTCATGTTATGTGGTCCATTTCGCTTATTTTTGTATTATTTGAAAAACCGTAAATTCAGCACAACTCGGTAACCACTAGAGACGGAGACTTTTCCTATGTAAATTTGTAATCAGCGGACCCATTTTAGTAAGATGCCAAAGGTTTCATATTGATCCGGGCCCTAGTTTTAGAGATAGGAGTGCCAGTTCAAAATTATAGTTTAAAATACGTGATTTCTTACAAAATTTTAGCCAGTCGGCAAAACCCCAACTACCTTCAATCAAATTAAGGTTGTGGTTTTTGGTACAATTTTTGACGCTGATTACGCCGGTATAATTTAATTTTACTTATTTGGAACGGTTCGTCAGTTATTACGTTCCCAATTATTAAAAATGAGGCTAAAAACACCAATTTTACTATGTTAGAAACTTTGAACGTAAACTGTGTCCGATCCAATCGACCGATGTTGACGGTTCAAACGGTATCGGATGGGAAATTGGCCGAGGAATTCATTTCTGAAAGCCTCGTTGCTCTAAGGTGCGCGGTTCGCGAGAAAAACGCGATAGCCCGCGGAAATTATAGTTTCCCACTTTCTGGCCAAACCGTACACGCTACGGGAAAACCGACCTCACCGTTGAATTCAGCACATCCCAATGCATAAGCATGACTATATTAGAACGCTCTATCTCTCAAATAGTTATAATTGTTTTTTCGTTCTAAATTTAGCAATTTTAGATAGAAAAAAATTGAACATTGCAACCGTTGGTGATAGAAAGGTTTACCCACTACCAAATGATAGCTCTCATTGAGTCTATCAAAAATATATATACTTTTATATGCCTAAGATTTACAATTTTCATGTTATGTGGTCCATTTCGCTTATTTTTGTATTATTTGAAAAACCGTAAATTCAGCACAACTCGGTAACCACTAGAGACAGAGACTTTTCCTATGTAAATTTGTAATCAGCGTACCCATTTTAGTAAGATAGCAAAGGTTTCATATTGATCCGGGCCCTAGTTTTAGAGATAGGAGTGCCAGTTCAAAATTATAGTTTAAAATACGTGATTTCTTACAAAATTTTAGCCAGTCGGCAAAAACCCAACTATCTTCAATCAAATTAAGGTTGTGGTTCTTGGTACAATTTTTGACGCTGATTACGCCGGTATAATTTAATTTTACTTATTTGGAACGGTTCGGCAGTTATTACGTTCCCAATTATCAAAAATGAGGCTAAAAACACCAATTTTACAATGTTAGAAACTTTGAACGTAAACTGTGTCCGATCCAATCGACCGATGTTGACGGTTCAAACGGTATCGGATGGGAAATTGGCCGAGGAATTCATTTCTGAAAGCCGCGTAGCTCTAAGGTGCGCCGTTCGCGATAAAAACGCGATAGCCCGCGGAAATTATAGTTTCCCACTTTCTGGCCAAACCGTACACGCTACGGGAAAACCGACCTCACCGTTGAATTCAGCACATCCCAATGCATAAGCACGACTATATTAGAACGCTCTATCTCTCAAAAAGTTATAATTGTTTTTTCGTTCTAAATTTAGCACTTTTAGATAGAAAAAAATTGAACATTGCAACCGTTGGTGATAAAAAGGTTTACCCACTACCAAATGATAGCTCTCATTGAGTCTATCAAAAATATATATACTTTTATATGCCTAAGATTTACAATTTTCATGTTATGTGGTCCATTTCGCTTATTTTTGTATTATTTGAAAAACCGTAAATTCAGCACAACTCGGTAACCACTAGAGACGGAGACTTTTCCTATGTAAATTTGTAATCAGCGCACCCATTTTAGTAAGATGGCAAAGGTTTCATATTGATCCGGGCCCTAGTTTTAGAGATAGGAGTGCCAGTTCAAAATTATAGTTTAAAATACGTGATTTCTTACAAAATTTTAGCCAGTCGGCAAAAACCCAACTACCTTCAATCAAATTAAGGTTGTGGTTCTTGGTACAATTTTTGACGCTGATTACGCCGGTATAATTTAATTTTACTTATTTGGAACGGTTCGGCAGTTATTACGTTCCCAATTATCAAAAATGAGGCTAAAAACACCAATTTTACAATGTTAGAAACTTTGAACGCAAACTGTGTCCGATCCAATCGACCGATGTTGACGGTTCAAACGGTACCGGATGGGAAATTGGCCGAGGAATTCATTTCTGAAAGCCGCGTTGCTCTAAGGTGCGCGGTTCGCGATAAAAACGCGATAGCCCGCGGAAATTATAGTTTCCCACTTTCTGGCCAAACCGTACACGCTACGGGAAAACCGACCTCACCGTTGAATTCAGCACATCCCAATGCATAAGCATGACTATATTAGAACGCTCTATCTCTCAAATAGTTATAATTGTTTTTTCGTTCTAAATTTAGCAATTTTAGATAGAAAAAAATTGAACATTGCAACCGTTGGTGATAGAAAGGTTTACCCACTACCAAATGATAGCTCTCATTGAGTCTATCAAAAATATATATACTTTTATATGCCTAAGATTTACAATTTTCATGTTATGTGGTCCATTTCGCTTATTTTTGTATTATTTGAAAAGCCGTAAATTCAGCACAACTCGGTAACCACTAGAGACAGAGACTTTTCCTATGTAAATTTGTAATCAGCGTACCCATTTTAGTAAGATAGCAAAGGTTTCATATTGATCCGGGCCCTAGTTTTAGAGATAGGAGTGCCAGTTCAAAATTATAGTTTAAAATACGTGATTTCTTACAAAATTTTAGCCAGTCGGCAAAAACCCAACTACCTTCAATCAAATTAAGGTTGTGGTTCTTGGTACAATTTTTGACGCTGATTACGCCGGTATAATTTAATTTTACTTATTTGGAACGGTTCGGCAGTTATTACGTTCCCAATTATCAAAAATGAGGCTAAAAACACCAATTTTACAATGTTAGAAACTTTGAACGTAAACTGTGTCCGATCCAATCGACCGATGTTGACGGTTCAAACGGTATCGGATGGGAAATTGGCCGAGGAATTCATTTCTGAAAGCCGCGTTGCTCTAAGGTGCGCCGTTCGCGATAAAAACGCGATAGCCCGCGGAAATTATAGTTTCCCACTTTCTGGCCAAACCGTACACGCTACGGGAAAACCGACCTCACCGTTGAATTCAGCACATCCCAATGCATAAGCATGACTATATTAGAACGCTCTATCTCTCAAATAGTTATAATTGTTTTTTCGTTCTAAATTTAGCAATTTTAGATAGAAAAAAATTGAACATTGCAACCGTTGGTGATAGAAAGTTTTACCCACTACCAAATGATAGCTCTCATTGAGTCTATCAAAAATATATATACTTTTATATGCCTAAGATTTACAATTTTCATGTTATGTGGTCCATTTCGCTTATTTTTGTATTATTTGAAAAACCGTAAATTCAGCACAACTCGGTAACCACTAGAGACGGAGACTTTTCCTATGTAAATTTGTAATCAGCGGACCCATTTTAGTAAGATGGCAAAGGTTTCATATTGATCCGGGCCCTAGTTTTAGAGATAGGAGTGCCAGTTCAAAATTATAGTTTAAAATACGTGATTTCTTACAAAATTTTAGCCAGTCGGCAAAAACCCAACTACCTTCAATCAAATTAAGGTTGTGGTTTTTGGTACAATTTTTGACGCTGATTACGCCGGTATAATTTAATTTTACTTATTTGGAACGGTTCGTCAGTTATTACGTTCCCAATTATTAAAAATGAGGCTAAAAACACCAATTTTACTATGTTAGAAACTTTGAACGTAAACTGTGTCCGATCCAATCGACCGATGTTGACGGTTCAAACGGTATCGGATGGGAAATTGGCCGAGGAATTCATTTCTGAAAGCCTCGTTGCTCTAAGGTGCGCGGTTCGCGAGAAAAACGCGATAGCCCGCGGAAATTATAGTTTCCCACTTTCTGGCCAAACCGTACACGCTACGGGAAAACCGAGCTCACCGTTGAATTCAGCACATCCCAATGCATAAGCATGACTATATTAGAACGCTCTATCTCTCAAAAAGTTATAATTGTTTTTTCGTTCTAAATTTAGCACTTTTAGATAGAAAAAAATTGAACATTGCAACCGTTGGTGATAAAAAGGTTTACCCACTACCAAATGATAGCTCTCATTGAGTCTATCAAAAATATATATACTTTTATATGCCTAAGATTTACAATTTTCATGTTATGTGGTCCATTTCGCTTATTTTTGTATTATTTGAAAAACCGTAAATTCAGCACAACTCGGTAACCACTAGAGACGGAGACTTTTCCTATGTAAATTTGTAATCAGCGCACCCATTTTAGTAAGATGGCAAAGGTTTCATATTGATCCGGGCCCTAGTTTTAGAGATAGGAGTGCCAGTTCAAAATTATAGTTTAAAATACGTGATTTCTTACAAAATTTTAGCCAGTCGGCAAAAACCCAACTACCTTCAATCAAATTAAGGTTGTGGTTCTTGGTACAATTTTTGACGCTGATTACGCCGGTATAATTTAATTTTACTTATTTGGAACGGTTCGGCAGTTATTACGTTCCCAATTATCAAAAATGAGGCTAAAAACACCAATTTTACTATGTTAGAAACTTTGAACGTAAACTGTGTCCGATCCAATCGACCGATGTTGACGGTTCAAACGGTATCGGATGGGAAATTGGCCGAGGAATTCATTTCTGAAAGCCGCGTTGCTCTAAGGTGCGCGGTTCGCGAGAAAAACGCGATAGCCCGCGGAAATTATAGTTTCCCACTTTCTGGCCAAACCGTACACGCTACGGGAAAACCGACCTCACCGTTGAATTCAGCACATCCCAATGCATAAGCATGACTATATTAGAACGCTCTATCTCTCAAAAAGTTATAATTGTTTTTTCGTTCTAAATTTAGCACTTTTAGATAGAAAAAAATTGAACATTGCAATCGTTGGTGATAAAAAGGTTTACCCACTACCAAATGATAGCTCTCATTGAGTCTATCAAAAATATATATACTTTTATATGCCTAAGATTTACAATTTTCATGTTATGTGGTCCATTTCGCTTATTTTTGTATTATTTGAAAAACCGTAAATTCAGCACAACTCGGTAACCACTAGAGACGGAGACTTTTCCTATGTAAATTTGTAATCAGCGCACCCATTTTAGTAAGATGGCAAAGGTTTCATATTGATCCGGGCCCTAGTTTTAGAGATAGGAGTGCCAGTTCAAAATTATAGTTTAAAATACGTGATTTCTTACAAAATTTCAGCCAGTCGGCAAAAACCCAACTACCGTCAATCAAATTAAGGTTGTGGTTCTTGGTACAATTTTTGACGCTGATTACGCCGGTATAATTTAATTTTACTGATTTGGAACGGTTCGGCAGTTATTACGTTCCCAATTATCAAAAATGAGGCTAAAAACACCAATTTTACTATGTTAGAAACTTTGAACGTAAACTGTGTCCGATCCAATCGACCGATGTTGACGGTTCAAACGGTATCGGATGGGAAATTGGCCGGGGAATTCATTTCTGAAAGCCGCGTTGCTCTAAGGTGCGCGGTTCGCGAGAAAAACGCGATAGCCCGCGGAAATTATAGTTTCCCACTTTCTGGCCAAACCGTACACGCTACGGGAAAACCGACCTCACCGTTGAATTCAGCACATCCCAATGCATAAGCATGACTATATTAGAACGCTCTATCTCTCAAAAAGTTATAATTGTTTTTTCGTTCTAAATTTAGCACTTTTAGATTGAAAAAAATTGAACATTGCAACCGTTGGTGATAGAAAGGTTTACCCACTACCAAATGATAGCTCTCATTGAGTCTATCAAAAATATATATACTTTTATATGCCTAAGATTTACAATTTTCATGTTATGTGGTCCATTTCGCTTATTTTTGTATTATTTGAAAAACCGTAAATTCAGCACAACTCGGTAACCACTAGAGACGGAGACTTTTCCTATGTAAATTTGTAATCAGCGCACCCATTTTAGTAAGATGGCAAAGGTTTCATATTGATCCGGGCCCTAGTTTTAGAGATAGGAGTGCCAGTTCAAAATTATAGTTTAAAATACGTGATTTCTTACAAAATTTTAGCCAGTCGGCAAAAACCCAACTACCTTCAATCAAATTAAGGTTGTGGTTCTTGGTACAATTTTTGACGCTGATTACGCCGGTATAATTTAATTTTACTTATTTGGAACGGTTCGGCAGTTATTACGTTCCCAATTATCAAAAATGAGGCTAAAAACACCAATTTTACTATGTTAGAAACTTTGAACGTAAACTGTGTCCGATCCAATCGACCGATGTTGACGGTTCAAACGGTATCGGATGGGAAATTGGCCGAGGAATTCATTTCTGAAAGCCGCGTTGCTCTAAGGTGCGCGGTTCGCGAGAAAAACGCGATAGCCCGCGGAAATTATAGTTTCCCACTTTTTGGCCAAACCGTACACGCTACGGGAAAACCGACCTCACCGTTGAATTCAGCAGATCCCAATGCATAAGCATGACTATATTAGAACGCTCTATCTCTCAAAAAGTTATAATTGTTTTTTCGTTCTAAATTTAGCACTTTTAGATAGAAAAAAATTGAACATTGCAACCGTTGGTGATAGAAAGGTTTACCCACTACCAAATGATAGCTCTCATTGAGTCTATCAAAAATATATATACTTTTATATGCCTAAGATTTACAATTTTCATGTTATGTGGTCCATTTCGCTTATTTTTGTATTATTTGAAAAACCGTAAATTCAGCACAACTCGGTAACCACTAGAGACAGAGACTTTTCCTATGTAAATTTGTAATCAGCGCACCCATTTTAGTAAGATAGCAAAGGTTTCATATTGATCCGGGCCCTAGTTTTAGAGATAGGAGTGCCAGTTCAAAATTATAGTTTAAAATACGTGATTTCTTACAAAATTTTAGCCAGTCGGCAAAAAACCCAACTACCTTCAATCAAATTAAGGTTGTTGTTCTTGGTACAATTTTTGACGCTGATTACGCCGGTATAATTTAATTTTACTTATTTGGAACGGTTCGGCAGTTATTACGTTCCCAATTATCAAAAATGAGGCTAAAAACACCAATTTTACTATGTTAGAAACTTTGAACGCAAACTGTGTCCGATCCAATCGACCGATGTTGACGGTTCAAACGGTATCGGATGGGAAATTGGCCGAGGAATTCATTTCTGAAAGCCGCGTTGCTCTAAGGTGCGCGGTTCGCGAGAAAAACGCGATAGCCCGCGGAAATTATAGTTTCCCACTTTCTGGCCAAACCGTACACGCTACGGGAAAACCGACCTCACCGTTGAATTCAGCACATCCCAATGCATAAGCATGACTATATTAGAACGCTCTATCTCTCAAAAAGTTATAATTGTTTTTTCGTTCAAAATTAATTCAAAATTATAGTTTAAAATATGTTATTTCTTACAAAATTTTAGCCAGTCGGAAAAAGCCCAACTACCTTCAATCAAATTAAAGTTGTGGTTCTTGGTACAATTTTAGACGCTGATTACTCTCGTCGTGCCCAAAACAACTCGTGCGGCAATTTTTGTCTTATAAAACTTGTATTATAATATGCTATTGTAGAGAATTAAAAGATCTAGAAGTTTCGTAATAATGTTGATTGTCGTCCGATCAATATAAAGAATGATATTGTTTAAATAAAACTGTTCGGTCATCTGGCTGAATGTATTATGGCAATGATCTTTCTATTTCTTGATAGTTCTGGATAGTAAGTACTAGATTTCGAAAAACTTTGTTGCAAGTCGCAAATCCTGAGCATCAGATTATACATCATCCGCTTTCATGTTTTCTTGTCTGGACAAGACAAGCATAAAGCATGCATAGACCTTTGAGACAGACGCCTGGCCGTAGTAAGTAACCTTTCTGCGGTCGATTATGGACGGATGACGAGTTGAAAGTTTGGCGGCGACGGCGGCGCCTACGTTTGGCGGCGTCCGTCGCCGCATTCTAGATTCGCTGCCAGGACAGGCGCTCTCCTGGCAACGCTTTGTCGTCGCTCTGACCCGTATACCGCGTGTATTTTTAAGCGCCTATTTGGAGCAGGTCGTCTTTTCTCGGCGTCCGTCGCTAAAATTCCTACGGTATTCTCGGTGCTAAGCCGGAAATCGCGGACGAACATTTGTTAACCGCCCTCGACGGACCGAAATGACGCCATCGTCTAAAGAAGTCCGACACAAGCGCTTCGTTTTATTTTGGAACGACTTGTATGCATGTTTTAAACGCATGTTTGCACTTTTGTTTGTAAGAATAGGTACGTAAGAATATATATATATATATATATATATATATATATATATATGTATATAGTTCATTAAAGAAAACCGTTGTTTTGACCGGTTTGAAATCAATAATATTTTACATGGAATACAATTAACGCATCCGAGGAACAATATTGTTTTTTTCCAACTAGACAAAGAAACCGAACTAGAGCTGTTGGACATTTCTACTTCAGATACATTGACGGTATAATAGCACAATCACTGATGGTGTATATACATAGACATGTGCGCGGTTATATACCTTCTAGGAGAGCCCTCTTAAGACGAGACAACTAAAGCACCTTCTATCAGTTTCCTTGACATTATTTTCAAAACGACGACTTCCTCAAATCAAAACAATCGTTTTCTTAAAGTATATATTTTTGGTGTTTTATATTAAAGAAATATTCAACACATAAGTATGTGTTGTTTTAAAGCAAACTATGTTAAGTATATTATTTTCTTAACATTAGACAACCATTTCTGTGTGTGCCATTGAAGACTTCAGACAGATTCAGGAAATCTCTATGGTTGAGTCGCATTTCGAATTACTTGAACCAAGCTTGATCGTTTCTAATTTCTTCCTATGCATGTTTCAAGGAGACTGTTCTACTAGTTGTACCAAAAACTGTAGTTGTAAAACTGTTTTGCCTACCTCACGCAAGACGAATGTATCCAGCTGGACCCCAGAAGGGCTCGATTCTATCGTATGCATTCTTGGGTGAATAGTGTGCATAGTGCAATGGCGTGTCTCCGCCTGAAAGATGGTTGTTGTATTACTCATGGCTTTAGATAGAATGTACCTTGGTCCAGCCACACCTATACGAACTTCATCATTTTGATCTGTCAGTATACCACACACCGGTAGTAATGATCTTAGAACTGCAATTCTTTTGCCCAAAAGTCTACGCGATCGTAGATAATCACTTCATCTGTGTTGCTGAAGTCGTACGCAGTTGGCATAATGTCCTTGGGCATGTCTGGCACTTCCGCACAGATTGTGCTATGGATTTTCAGTTGACCCTTAAGGTCTTCTGATCACAGAAAAGTGATCTCTCGAACGAAGAGAGAGTTACTTGGATGAAGTAGTTGGTAGGTTCGTATATACGCGAGAGATTATTGACTTCAACCAAGAAATTTTATTTCTTGGAATAATTACTGGATTTAAAAGTTGTTACTCTGGTGAAGTAAGTAGACAGTCTTCAATGAAGTGTATATTTTTCATCCCGGTAAACATTTGTAGCTACTTTTATTTTTAAAGATTTGGTACAAATACGTATTCTATTGCTAATTAGCAACACAGGTATGTTATATTTATTGCTTAAATAGAATTCCAAAAAAGGCTGTCCAATGTTTATTTCGCAGTAAATTCTGCTCTTACAGCTACATGTTTCGGGGCATTCCCGTCATCAGGCTGAGTGTCGAAGTGCGGAAGAACAAGATATTGGGAGTATACATCAGGGTTCGCCTGAGTGGGCCCGTTTTTTTTTGGGTTTTTTTAGATCACATCATTTTGAAATATTTGGAGTTTTTGAAGTTGGGCTGGCTTGAAATAAACAAAGGTGTTTATTGAAATCTCGTTATGGGCAAAAGTAAATTTCAAAGGGTAATACAGTTTTTATTTTACTTTTAAAACGCAGCACAACACACTTTCAGTTAACAACTCAGAACAAAACTTAAGTTGTATTCTTATTCACTCAGTCTTGTGAATAAGTGTGTTAAGAAAAGAACAAAATACGAACCACCACAAACACATTGAGTACACCAGTCGACACGATTAGTGGTGTCCATGTCAAGTAAATATCTATACACTTGCACCAATTTAACTGCTTTTTCGACCTGGAAACGGTTTGGGTTGTTGTTTTGGTTTTTTGACCAACAGACGTTTTGGTGATCTTGGTTATACACTTATTAAAACAATTTCAGTTCCGGTTTTGACTTTGATCTCGAACACATTAATTTCTCCCATTTACGTATAACATAAAATAAGTACCTACTCTTGAATTTTCAATAGAACCGTTACAGTTTTACCAAGGTTTCACATATTTCAGCAAAGGTTGAGGTTTCAGTTTTTTCAGTATTTTATACATGTTTTGGTGCGGTTGCGGTTACGGGTTTTACATCATCTGCTCCATCAAGGTTAGCATGTATATCTAAGACACCTGCATAGTTATCAATGCCTCAAATATGGATAAGATAAAAACGTCTACGAATTACATACATTATACCCCCTAATCCTTGTACCTATGTAGTTATTCATCATGAACGACCTTGACACTGAAACATCCCTCGTACTATTAATAAAACAAACCCTTTAATTATAAAAACCGAAAGTTCGATAAACCACGATTCAACGTCAGAACTCAAACTAACAAAAAAAGCAACAAAAAGTTATTCCCAACACAAAAAACACTTCCCACGAGAAAGTTTTTTTTTTAATTTTGGTATTCTGGGTGATATCCGGCCCGAGGGTCGACGCCCTTTTCACCCGCTGACCCGGACAATCGCGCACCCCAATCCTCCCGAATAATACTCCAACATGCCGCTAGAGGGCGCAGAGAGCGGGAGCGAGAGTATGACGACGCGCCCGCCGCGCCGCTTCGCGTCGAGCGGCGGAGAGAGCGATGACCGAGAGGCGCGTTCATCCGTCCATCGGCGCACGGACGGCGGCTTCGCGCCCGCCGTCTCTTTCGCGGCGCTAGGCGAGGTCCGGTCGCGCTCGTACCGCAAAATCGACATTCCTTCGCCGGAAATAAACCCACGCCCGGCGAGGCGAACGACGGGAATAAGGGCAGCAACTTGCCGGAGCAGAGCCGTAATGAGTAGATCTGGATTATTGCCTATATTATTGCTTATCTTTCGGAAAAATTAAAGTTTGCGATTTAACTTGATTTATATTTTGATATTAGATAAAAAATAAACTATTAAAGTGGATATTTGCAGGGGCGGCTCGTTATATAGAGCCAAGGAGCCATGGCACTACCTGAAATTTCAACCTCAGCAATAATTTTTAATTAATTCTAAAAACCTTTTTTTTTGTTTGAAATGTTAAACAATGCCTGCGTAGGTTTAATGAGTACTGAAACATCGCAACGCATTTCACTCCTCAACACAACGCGGTTAAAGCCGGGTTTTCCTAGGAGCAGGTTTTTTACGCAGCGTACAACGTAACGTACGTCTTCTCAGACGACTGTCACTTTTGACAACACGCAAAGATCCCTCGACCAAACTATAAGTAGACCACCTGAATAGCTGATTTTTCACGTTTGGAAAATACAAACGCGCGGCGTATTAAGCTGTCAAATTGAAATGCGTTGTACGCTGCGTAAAAAACCTGCTCCTAGGAAAATCCGCCTTAACCGTGTTATTATAACGCCGCGCCAGCACCATCGGAGCCAACTTATTTCTGGCACCGCAGATCCTTAGATCTAGGGCTAGCGCGGGGCGGTGCGCGGTAGGTGGGGGTCTAGCGACATCGCGTTCTGTATGTGCGTTTGGAGCCAAACTCGAGCTGGCTCCTTCGAGTGCGGCGTGCATGTGTTACTCGTATTTCGCGTCTCATATCGGTTAAATCAGACACAAAAAGTTCCGCTCCGCGTCATACACAATGAATCAAATTAGTTCATTACAGAATAAGCCTTTTCTAACATGTACTATTGAGGAAAAAGTGTAAAATTAATCGATCAACTGAAATATTTTTCGCACACTTGTCCGGGATTTGTTTATTTTTTTCTACGTCTCCACAAAGAAGGAGTATTCTGGACGAAATTGTTCAGAGACTCTTACCCCGTTCGTCACAAACGAGATGGAATTTTCATTCGCGAGGGGTTAGCGCCGCTTTTGAGTATAGAAAAGAGTTAATAAATGTAATGGAAACTTTGGAAAATGCCGAAAATATTTAGTTGGCGTCGACGATAGAACAAGCGGGTTCCTATCAACTTAGACTAAAGGACAAGGATTGTGTATTTTGGTTAACAATTTTCCATAAAATAATGCCCCATGTGGAGATAATTTTTAACTAACTACAAAAGAGAATCACCGACGCGGTTAGGGTTAAGCACGATTTGCAAAAGTTTGAAAATGTAATACAGAAAACACGGGATAAAATAGATGAAATTATTGCTAAATTTAAATTTGAATTCTCAGAAGACCACCATCCAAAAAAGACAACGTACAGTAGCTCCTAAAAAGCCGAAAAGAGAAGCGTTGGAAATTTGTGATTCTATTGTCCAGCAAATAAGAACGAGATTTAGTTTTACGGGACATTTAGTAGCTGCTAATTTATTCACAGTGGAAAATTTTACTAAATATCGCAAGCAATGTCCTGATAATTTTCTTTGTGAAATAGTTCGTTTTTACCTTTCTTTGGAAAAAAATAGATTGAAAACGGAACTGCAAGTACTTTACGAACGAGAAGAATTTCAGGGTGTTTCTGCTGGAGCTGTTTCAATTATTAAGATTATTAAGATATGGGTAACACTTTTCAAGAAATTCTAAAACTTTTAAAAGTCTTAGTGACGATACCTATGTCAACGTCTGAAGCTGAGCGGTGTTTTTCTAATTCTATGTTACAAAGAGTTAAAACATTTTTAAGCAATACGATGAAGGAAGAAAGGCTTAGTGCGGTTGGAATGTTGTCCTCTGAAAAAGCTTTTCTCGGTAATATTGAAGATTTCAATAGGCGAGTGATTGAGTTATTTTCAAGTAAAAAAGAACGTCGAATAAAGTTTATATATCGCAAAATGTAACTTTACGTTTATTTTCAGTTAATTGTTTATACTTAATATCTAAATATATAATTAATAAAACTGTTTGAAATTATAAAACTTAAAAAAAGTTTTTTCTTTATTTAAAAAACCAAGGCATATTTTTCATATTGTCTGGCTCTACCATCAAATTGTACCACGGGCCGCCACTGGATATTTGTATTTTTTGATGTTTTAATGTCTGTAATTACTGCTAGAAACGTTGTTATTAGAGTCTGAGCCATGGGCGTATCCAGCGCAAATCGGAAGCGGGGGGCAGTTTTCTAAATTTATCTTGCAATATGGGGAAGGTTTGTTCATTTTTGTGATGATAGAAAGCAACGATCCCCCAAATCGTTTCCAAATCAAAAAAAGTGGATAGGCTTGTCGAGGCCTTACAGGAAAATGCATGGGAAGAAGACAGTTTTTGGTATTTTTCGAATAATTGTTCGGGGTTTGGGAAAACTTAATATTACTTAAGGAGTTGTAGTGGGACTTTCCAAGGGGAAGAATTCTAATAATAGATTTCTCATAATTGAGTTCGAAATGGCAAATTATTATGTTAGAATGACATTGTTCTTTAGAAAAATTCTTCGTATTGTTTAAACAATCAATTATTATTCATTGTCAACATTTATCCTAATTATGGTCGAAAACTCAGCGTTTTTGTGAAATTGCTTATAAATTTCATGTTCGACATATCGTATTATCTTATAATCCCACATTTTTTTGGCTATTCACCTAAATTTTTTTTTTTTTGATCGTACTGGCCAACTGTTATTCTGAAGTGATATCATTTATATTTTGGGATGATTTCCATTGTTTAACAATAAAATATTGTTCGTTTTCATTATCATTTGTTCGAAAAATTGAATCGATTTAAAATCCTTTTTTTGTGGGAAATTGGGGAATTACATTTCTTTTAAAAATATAAAATTTCTTAGTCTACCAATTTTATTAAGCACATTATTTATTTCTCCATTTCATATTCTGATTTCCTACCACTGTGTGTCGCAAGATAATGTTGATTTGTTGCTGTCTGGAAACTATTCCCTGTGCTCTAATTTGATGAAATATTGAAAACGAATATTTTATTACTTAAACAATGAAAATCATCCCAAAATATAAATAATGTCACTTGAGAATAACAGTTGACTAGATCGACATAACAATGTTCAAAATGAATAATAATTGATTGTTTCAACAATAGGAAGAAATTTTCTAAAGAACAATGCCATTCTAACATAATAATTTGCCATTTCGAACTCAATTATGAGAAAAAGAGACTCAAATTATTATTAGAAGGTTCAGTTTTATGAAGAATGTAGTTTTTTAATTTAAGGGTTGTTTTCGGAGCACTGTGGGAGTGGGCTGGGGCGTCAAATCCATAAGTAATTAAAACGTCAAATTTTTCCTTGGAAAGTCCTCTACAAGTCATATAACTTTAATCTGAAGTTTGCCAAACCCCGATCAATTATTAGAAACATTCCAAGTTTTTAAGCGAAGCGCGTCGAGCTTCCCCGCAAGCTTCCTCGCATCGGCCGCCTACACTCATTACTCGACCGCGTTGGAGCGCGCGGCAGTTTTCGGTCATGTTTGCAAGCATTTTTCACCTATTTCGCAACGTTTTAACGCAAAATCAGAATACACGTTTTGTACCACAATACTTCTACTTTCGAAAGACGTCAAAAAAGTTAAATCGGGTCACCTATGACGCATCCGGGCTCGCCGAAACATATTGCATAAGAATATTCAAATCGCAATTATGCAAAAACTAATCATCTGACAACGTCTGGGTTGTCCACACTGAAAGCACCCACCAACCGCTACTTTCACGCGAAAAGCATCCGGTACAACTTTGAAAATTGCGGAGATATGAACTTTTGAAAAAGCGCAGATTTTTCCGGTTTTTCGGAATTTCGTCCGTTGATATTAATTCAATCGAGTCCGTGCCGGGTCCATTTTTTTCGTCGTTTCATTCTCTGCAATTCGTTTGTTGAAAGCATCATGATTGCTCCATCGGTTCAGTTTTTACAAGCGAAAAGCGAAAGCCCACTATTTTTTGAGGTTTTTTGTTTATAACAAATTAGAAATGATATTTGCGAGTAGAAAACACATCACAATACATCTACGGACTGTTCCACGTGACTTTGGACCGTCGGCTTTCTGCTAGTATTTTTGTCACGCAAAAATCTCTATTGCCTGGTCTAAACAGCAAGTTACAAACCGATTCTAGTATGCTTTTTCCGTATAATATGAAGACATTTTGACGAAAAAAACGCATTTTTGGCATTATTTTGCGCACCTCGAGTCGCAAAATTATTACGGTATTATATATTTTAAAAAAAAAATTATCATAAAATAACTAAAAAAAGTTTTGGTGGTCTTTCATATACTACTGAGGAAACATCACCAATTTGCTTTCTACCGTTTATCAATTTCCCTTTCGACGTCATCGACAAAGAGTAACGAAAACGGTGCCACACAGAATGTAACGAGGCTCGACAACGCCTACTTGACTAATTCCTCTCCGCTGCTGCATCGCGATCGATACAATTAGGCCGTCTCTCCTCAATGAACCGCAACAATATCCCATTCACCGGCCTCCCGACCGACACAGATCCGCTCTCTCCCACGCAAAACAAAATGCCCGTACTCCGCGCAAAACTTTCGTAGTAAAACCGTCCGGCCAACCCATATTCAACCGCAACTCTACTACTATCCGACAACTCGCGGTGCCGCAACGCTATGATGACGATGATGGGGGGAATTGGGGAGAACGCGGGGGACTTTCATTGAGCGGGCCAAACGCTGCGTGCGTTTCTTTTTTTTGCTGCCGCCGAGTGTTTTCGTGACGGGGACACGACGTCGGCGCCCTACGCTACGAGATGATATGGCAGGCCTAACGTCAAGCCCCATCTCGATCAATAACGACGTGCCGGTAAACGACTAAGGGCGCTGATGGTGGAAAAGGGTTCGGGAAGTTCGCCGAAAATTTGTATAATTTTAAATTTTGTATAATTGTTAATTTACTGATATTCAAACACCAAAACATATTCTTAATATTCAGGAGACAAACGCATAACCGACTTCGAAATCAAACCGAACCGAAATCAACATAATTAGAGAAGAAGTGGGCATTTTCAGGACTCAGCTTCAAGAGACTGATTTTTGTTCTATATAGTGGTCACAAGAACACAATGGGAGCGTTCAGCGAACGCAACAGTTGACAAGTCAGCGCAAACACGTTGACAACCGTTGACCATTTGACAACCGTTTGAATGTCTAGTCAGCGGAACCGTTCAGCGAACTGCTGCGGCAACTGTCGCAACGGTTGCGTTCGCTGAACGCGCCCATTGTCTATGGTTGACACTTGTTGACAGGCACTTGTCTTTCAAAACTTTGTGTTCCTTGAGGACTGAGTTCGTACTACTAAACTTGCGTGCAAAGAAAGTGGCCCACCTAATATATAAGTCAACTTGTAAGTTCAGTATCCTTTGAACGAATTATTTAACTTTTATGTTTGTTTCGAAATGGAAATGGAAAAAAATTAAAGAAATATCTAAAAGAAAGATAAGATAAATTTTAAGCAATGAAGTACCCAAAACCTTTTTCATAACGTGTGTGATCTTCTTGTGCTCTAACAACAGCTACCAGGGAGTTATTCATTGAATTAATTCAGTTAATGTTAACATTCTCTGGGATGTTGTCCCATCCTTTTGTTACCGCCAGTTTTAGCTCTGGACTGGTCGTAGCAGCAGAAACTCAGACCCGAGCTCGCTTAAACTTCCCATAGATGCGCAATGGAATTCAAGTCGGTGATGTACGCCGACCAGTCCATAATCAGGCTACCAACTTCTTGCTACCTCACCATCCCTTTTAATTTTCCACAGCCTACTTAAAAATGTTTGGTACGATTTTAGACTTTTCGCGTCAAGCCATTGCTGTTCTTATAGTAACTCTGTATGAAGCGAAAAATTGAAGTAAATCATTAAAATTAAAATGTTCAGAAAAGATTGGTATACCGGGTGATTCAATTTCGAGCCGCACCATGGGGATCTCGCTTATTAGTGGAGATATCATTTTTCATTTTGAAGCTATCTACAAAAAACTGAAATGTTAAGATATCGTTTTTAATTTTTTATTCAAAACCAAATGTAGCTAGACATTTGAAACAAAAATATTCCTGCAGGTACTTTTTAACAAGGAATGCAGTGTCATTTTCTAATTTGCAATAACATCAAAGATGGCAGCGTAACCATGGCCAACTTTTGTTTTTCTTATGGGCGCCATGTAGCATTTTGGCATTATCCGATAGTTGTGTCGCTTCTCATTTCGGCAATGTATAACATGTTAGCATTGTTTTTTAAATAATAGTGTAATAATCGAGAAACCTTCAGGTACCCAACTGGAGCTTGGTCACAGACCGCCGGAGTCATTGCCAAGCAACGCCAACAAAATGCACTTGGATCAAGCGGCGCCCTCAGCGTTAGGTTTACCATGTAACCAAATAAACCTCAATTGTGGTTGAATGTGGATGTAAAATGGCGTTTACCAATAACGAAAAGCGTGATACAAACAATAAGGTGTTTATTATTGTTCTCTTAGAAATGTCGCATCGTACAATATTCCTAACATTGGACGGAAATTTAGCGGACCATGGATAGTTTAGTAAACCATGCAATTCTTATAATCCTCATGGAAATGTTGAAACTGATCAAAGAGGTATTTTAGAAAAGGTAAACGTGAAATTACCATAATTTGCAATGCTTCAACTACTGGTTTTTAGATAAATGACGATCCTCGGATTTCTAAGCGGGAAATACCTCTTAATTTGCAATTGCCGCAAACACGTGTTTGCAGACCATTACGAACAAAGAAATTGAAATCGTACAAACCCCACACAAGTCAAACTTTGCAATTGTACGAATTGTTTAAATCAGCAATTTCCAAAACGCTGGATTGGCAATGGTGGAGTGACTATTTTCTTTTGGGAACAGTGAACGATGAAATTTATCACGATACTCGCAGAAATGTCGACGATCTGCAGGATCGAATAACAAACGTGGTCAATGCTATTCCGGGAAGAACAGTTAGAAGAGCATAACAACATGTAGAAAAGCGGGCACGCTTTTATGCCTTCAAGAAAATAGCGGCCAATTTGAACATTGACTTAAAATTACACTGCATTCCTTGTTCCTTGTTAAAAAGTACCTGTAGAATGTTTTTGTTTCAAATGTAGGTACATTTGGTTATAAATAAAAAAATTAAAAACGATATCTTAACATTTCAGTTTTTTGTGGATATCTTCAAAATGAAAAATGATCGCTTAAATTTCTCATATAATTGATAAGCACAAAAATACTAAACTTTGCCAAATTTAAACATAGGCTCTATCTCCACTAATAAGCGAGATCCCCATGGTGAGGCTCGAAATTGAATCACCCGATATATGTTTTTTGTTTGTATCAGATACAATTCTATTTGATCGAGATCGTGATTACATTAAAACTACGTAGTTAGCCAGGATTTGACAATTATCTTCATTCCAATGACAGTAGGTAGTATCAAACGCTGATTTTTTTGACAATACCTCCTGTCAATATTTTCAAAATATTTAATAAACTATTAATTTTATATATTGTATGATAAAGTCATGTGCCTGGCCACATCAGGTTTAAAAAAATACAATCTCGGCTTGTTTGAGACATTAGGGTGGTAATTAAGTAACGGATAAAAATCGATTCCGTTGAAAATACAATAATGCATATTAAGAAGCTATTTTCAGATTTGCTTATAATTTTTTTAAGTTTTTATTTTAAATTTTGGTGTATTTTAAGTATTCAACAGTATAAAATTTTCAATAGACAACATACGAAAAATCTGATGTGGCCAGACCCATGAAAATTTTATGCTAACAGCTTTTGACGCTTACAAGAGCTTTGGGTATGTTAGAAACTAGAACCTAAAAAGCAACAATAAAAATCCTCGAGTTTGAACAAATTGATTATTATTATTATTATTATTATTGTTTATTATACCCCGTAAACTGTTAGGTATTCTACAAGAGGCTTTACAGTTTTGTGTGATTCGTATCATTCCCAGTGGCTTTATTAGCACACCGTTTAACCGTAAGTCTTTGCTTAGAAAAAATATAAGCGCCATATGCCACTTTTGAGAGGGCATTGACCATGATGAAACGCTTTGGAAGTTGTACATCGCCACGTTCTCAGGAGCCGGCACTATTTGCTCTACGGTTCGAACCCAAATGAAGACAGGTTCAACAACGGTCCTTGCTATCGCTTGACAGACAATAGGACGAACGGCATGTGAAACCGCGGGACACCCTAATCTCATAATCGACGACATAGCGCTGAGCCGCGAGCGACAACCCCCGGAACGAGAAAAACACCCCAAGCCCGTTCCCAGACCGTCCCGTTTCGGAATCGGGACTGTGAGAACGAACCGAAGCGTACGCAGAATAACCCCCAAGCAGGTTACCGCTCGGGGTCGCTGAAGGTATAAAAGTTAGGCAAATTGGCCGTATGGTCCGATGACCATGCCTACTGACCCCATCCGTTGACTTTTTTACACAATTTTACACAACGACCAGTGAACCCGACGAAATCCAATGATCGCCTTTGCCGAGACCTTTGAAGGTTTCAGGTAAATCGTCGTCGTCCGCTCGCTGCTAAGCGGCTTTGCTATCGTTCGTCGTCGGCGCGGCGCTTTTAATTTGGGGGTATTGTGTGCATGTGTGTGTGTGTGTTTAGGGGGTGATTCCGAGAAACGTTGGTCGAGAAAAATGTCGAAAATTTAAGGATGGAGTTCTTGGAAGGAGATTATAGGGTCGTGGGAATGGGTATTATCGCGTTGCATTATTTATGTGAAATTTCGATGGTGGACGACACATGCAGCAGGATATCGTTGATCGTCGAGAAGAATGGTTAATGTGAAGATGTATGGGTATAGAGGAGGAACAGATTTGACGTTTATTTGAAATTTGTCGTGAGAATAATTTCTCTATATGTGACCTCGCACGAGAGAATCGCAGTAACTACCATCACTCGTTTCGATAGTACATATTGACACCTGTGTTTGAAGGCCCATAACTCAAAAACTACTGAACAAAACATTTTTTAAAAAAGTTTGTTGCGATAGAAGTGAAATGGTACCAGATTATTGCAGTTTTTAATTAACGCTCGTCTTTCCGATTTTGATGCATGGAATTTATATCATTCATATTAAATCGCTTTAAAAATTAATTAAAAATTATTATGCAATTCTTTTTCTACAGTCGCATTAAATAAAATATGACGATTGTTTACGTGTATATCGCGTTATCGTGTTCGTAACCTTTGTTACACAAAAACTGAAGAAAACTAAAATGGCAATCTATATAAGAGATGCAACCTGAATAAACATTAAAATTTTTGTGGCAAGCGGTTTACGAGGCGTTAATTTAAAAGTGCAAAAATCGGGTACTTTTTCTCATTTCTTTTTGCCCATGTTTACACCGAGAGACAAAAAATGTTGACAGTTATACAACTTATGTACAAATGATTCAGGAATATGACAAACTTTATTTAATTTTTTTCTGTTCAGTAGTTTTACAGTAACGCGCCTTCAAATACAGTAGTCAATATTATCGAAACGACAGATGGTAGTAGGGTGATTCTTTCGTGCGGGGTTACATATCGTCTTATATCATTTGATTACACTGCAACCAATTTAAACTTTTTGTTAATTTCCTTACTTATGGTGGTATATTTCTATGGTCTACGGGTGTTCCTATACTGACAGCAATTCTATAGCTGACGTGATGCAACCTACTCCATGTACTTCTAATATTTTGTTTCTAACACGGCTGCCTCAGAATAAATAGCTAAATATTTTCTCAAATAAATACTAGGTCGCTGAGATCTGACTGCGTGGCAGCAAAGTGTTGCATTTCAGGTTGAAATGGTGCAAATCCCTCCTCAGAGTTTGACAATTCTGCAACATCTTTATCCATGCTTCCCATTTACTTCCAATTGTGTTGCACTCGGCACAAGTCCCTGAATGAGCGTAATGTAGCAGAGTCGTTTGAAAAGAATATTTTAAACAGCTCTAATTTTATAAGAAATTGAAAGAGAACAATAAGATCCCATAATGCTGAGAATACTTACAAACCACTTACTTTATATATAAAAATCATTAAAAGTTTTATGTGGATATATTCGTTCCTTCATCTTCTATTAAATTTTTTTATCATTTATCTATTATTATTTATCTATTATTAAATATGTTTGTTTTCTTTCTTCGCTTTGGCAGTGTTTAACATGAATGTCCTTTTTTATTTTTATTTGTGTTGCTAATATTTCACTCGGTTGTAACTTTTTAATGAATTGAAATAACAAATAAATCTATATGAAACTTGTTACTCAGAATGATATTTACTTCTTACGATTTGTCTCGAGTATTCAATTTCGAAACCAAAATAAGGATAGTGATGGCTGTTTTGTGGGTCAACTTTCAGGATTTCAGATAAATACACATTTAAGGTGTATTTTCAAGTCTTCTTTATTAACGTCATTGTTATCCCAAAAACTTATAAACCTGGATTCATATTTAACGCATAAATATCTATGATCCCAGAGTGATAATTATTTTCCTAATTTTCAATTAACATCTTTCAAGAATTTTTTTGTATGTAACTATTTATTTATTTGTATGCTACTCTTAAGACAATTAAAGGACTATTTAAAACTACAAGAAGAATAAAGGATTGCTATTTTTTTAAATGTCGATGACGTTATAAGTAAAACATATTCGATGCTCGAAAATTTAAGGTATGTGAAAATGCATCTTTTGATAATTAAAAATTGATGTGCGGAAGGATTTTTTTTGAAATAAGCAACAGTTTAAATTGTAATGAATTTATTTCATATTTTTGCCATACAAGAAAAAAAGATAAGTTTTTATTTAAAATTTCTCAAATTTGTGACATGATGACATGATGAATGACATGTGATGAAAAAGTTTTAATGAACTCATAACTAGACTAGACATACTTACATTGCCGACCTTGGCAGAAGTTTTATCAAAAACGCTTTTTTGTATAAAACAAGATCACTTTTTCTCCTGTAAAACGTTCCAGTATTTCTAGAGCTTAGATTTCTAGAGATTATAGAGTAATAATTGTACGACAAAAAAAAACGAATTTATCATTAAGATTCTTTCTCTGTACAATAACCTGTACTAAGACTACCAAGTAAGAACAACAAGATGTAATCCTGATTTAACTTCCTTTTAATACGCATACCGGCGGTTTGTAATTATCAATCGAATCATGCATGCTGTCAATTTGTTGTACGTGTTCCGAGAGATGAATTTATTAATATTTTCCATACATTTCCATAACTAATGCGATCTGCAGTGTATGGGTCGTGGCTAGTTAGCGTTAAGTGATAATAATAATAAAAGTAATAATTTTAATTGGTTCGGTTAACGACCGGCAAAAATTGCAATTATCGCACGAATCGGCTGTAAAAATCGGGCAATTGTCTTTAATTTTCAACGACGCTATGGTAATGTTTACGCTAAATTTAATTTACAAACGCTGGCGCTTTTAGCGTCTATTATCTCTTTTATTGTACTTGATTCCTTTAATTAATTGGTTGTTTGTTCGTTAGTTCATGTCTATTAAATACATGATAAACAAGTTATTTTTTTTATATTGTGTACAACTTTTCTGATGGACATAAAAAAGTTGTTACTAACACAAACTGAAAAAAGGTTTTTACACCACATTTGGCATTAAAATTCACACATTTATCAGATTATGATTAAATTTAAAAAATTAAAAATTAAGGTGTAGTAGAAAGCCATAATTACAGTTAAAATGTGTTATAATATAAGCCCACTTTATCTGTCGTGTTAAATAAAGTACATTTGTATGTTTCTTTTGTGGAAATTTAACTAATTTTGTTTTTATTTGTTTCAGGTAAGCTCAATACATCCACGTTGATAAGCACTTGAACCATAAGAACTGTGAGTAAGTACATATTGAAAAAATATCCGCAGATAAGATAAAAATCTTGGTTTAGATTTAGTATGCTCAAACTTTCACATATCGATGGTTACTGCGATTATGTAGCATATTTTGTATGCAATATATTTTTTGCCATTAAAAAAAGACTAGTACCAGCTACCAGCTATAAAAAGATACTGATTAAAAATAATTCTCTATATTTCCATCAACTAATGACAAGAAAATAATCATTAAAGTTTTTAGTGTTGATGTCAAAATGACAGATTTTCAAAAACTTAATTTGTCAAACAGACTATAGATCTAAGACTACACTGACAAATAAGTAAAATTATCAAAATAATGGGAACTGATTCTGATATGCTGACTATATATCTTCCTTTTCATCTGAATTTGAAGGCAGAAATTGTGATTTATGTCTAGCTTTTGAGATAAACAATGCAAAAAATGTAAAAAAATTGTTTTTTGTCATTTGTTTTTCGCGTAAACAAGAATAAATAAGATAATGTTTTACTACTTTTTTTAATTCATGCGCGTTTAATAAATTTAATATTATTTAAAAAAAATAATGTTTGATTTTTGTTTAATACAATTATTAGCTCAATCTAAAAAATAATCCAGTGAGTCTAGTGAGTCTGGATATCTGAGCAGTTCACGTATTTCCAAGTACCTACGTAATTTGTTAAAATTACAATAATGTACGCTAAGTGACTATCCCGGCCAATAAAAAGCAACTATGGACAAGTGAAAACTGTGTCTGCTATGCTTTACTGTAAAATCTTAATCTGAATACGTAAATTCTGAATCTCATCTAGTTTTTGAGAAAAATATAATTCTTTTTTGGTGATTTTGCAGACTTTGATCATTAGGTCAATATTTTTTTCGGTTTCCTTGCTTCTAACAACATTTTTACTCTAAGAATTTCAATAACATATCAAGTATTTGGTATCATTGTAATCGGAAAGATGTTTTCTGAGGGGTTAATGAGGGTGTGGCCATTGGGTACCCGTGAAAACAATGATTTACTGGCCAAAAACCAATTAAATCACGCTAGACGGCGCCAGTGATGCAATGTCGGCTAAAATCGATTTAGTTAATGTTTATTTGACAATTTTCGACTATTTTCACCAATTCCTAGCCACAAAAAAAAAGTAATTTTTGCGTTGCCTTGGTGATAAAAATTGACGATCGATATGTTTTTGTGTTCAGAATGTCATCCTGATTGAGAATATCACACAAAGATAATAGGCTGCCATTTAAAATTTTTATGATGACGTCATTTCCGGAAAAACCGGAATTAATATTAACCTCTAGAGTATCCCAAAGAATGACATTTCTTGTCTATTAGCACACTCCCAAATTTCATTCGTCCAGCTTTATAGACAACAAAAATAAACGAGAGTACCTATGGCGTGGGTCACCCGGTATATGAAATGCTCTTATCTAGAAGAAAGAAGAAGAATTCTAAAGTCAAAAGTTAATTGATTAATTGTGCCTAGTAAATCATCCGTTTGATGTATATTTTTGATATATCATATTTCTTTGTGGTACAGACGAATTTGGACTAAAAATATTTCTATCACGGCTACGTTTTCAAAAAGTTGTCAATACCTGTAACCAATCTTTCAGGATATCAGGTTTATTGTTTTATTATTGGTTTATTATTTAGAGTCCATTTGGAGTTTCTTCATGCATGGAGTTGTAGCGTTATTCCCAAAATTGCAAAAATTACCAGTTTTCCCATTATCACCTCATTTTTTTCGAAAACCTGACGCGCAAAAGGTAACATTTGGGTCTGGGTTCGTCTTTTGTGATCCCTATCGAAAACGGTAGATTTTGTGTTTCACGTTTCACAGCAACAGCAACCTCTTAATAAAAATAATTTTAAAATTATGAAAACAAAATGCGGTTGTTTCTCAGACCATACAACAGTTTGAAAAGGATTTTCCCGAAAAAAAGGTGGTTTGGACCAAAGTATACGGTTCGAGGTCATAAAGTTTAGTTAAAGTTGAGAATATCCGAAAAACCTAGAAAATTCGGGAAAAGATAACCACCTCTTATCTGAACGATTTTATAGTTCCTTTCGCACCTATTGTCGCAGTTTTCCTCGACTTTAGTGTAAAGAACGCTTGTTCCGTTACCTGTCCACCTCCGGTATTCCGAAAATCGCCGGTGGCCTACCGCGTGTGGTCACCCGCCGCTCTCTAGCCTCTACATTCCTCGGATTTGAGCGCGGGCCTCTCCCGTTCGCTTAGGCAGTTTGGCCGGTCGCGATCCGCGGTGCCGCCGTGCTCGCGCCGCGTCCCGCTGCCTCGCTCGCGCTAAGAGATGTCGCGACCGGCGCTGATTGGACGGCGGGCGAGGTGGCCCCGGGGTGTGCTACACCCACCGCGCGGCGCTCCTCGAACTGGCCTCGGCCGGCGACGTTCGCGCCCGCCGACCAATCGACGACGGTCGCGGGCCGCGATGTGGAAGAAAGCGCGCCCGCACATGGTCGCCCCTCGCCGAGCGGTTGTTGTTGGTCCTTCGAGCAATCGAGCGGGATTTCGTAAACGAGTCCGTGCGTCACCGTCACGTGGAGAAGTTTGATGTTGTTTGTTGTTGTTTGTTTTGTTTGTCAGGTTTGATGATTGAAGGCTCGGAAGGGCAAGTGGCGAGCGGGACTGATGTGGACCTTGTTCGTTTCCGGGAAAACTATTGCGTGGAAATAATTTAGTGTGATAATTTAATGTTAATTTCGACTTTTTTACGCAAGTCCATACAAATATTTTAATTTTAAATGACGACATTAGGATGCGTATTATGTTTTCAACAATTGTGTTTCATTTAGGATTTTTTTTTTCAAAATATTCAAATATACACAAATTAGTTATAGTATCTATTGTCTTTTTTAAGTAATGACTATTACTGACTATTAAGAATTAAATTAGCACATTAATCAATGAAAATTAAATGTGGTTTATGCCTGAATTATGCTGAAAACTTGCTGAAAACTGCTGAAAACCATTTTGCACGCCACATTTTTTTTCGCTTTTTTTTTGTTTTGTAATCGATCCACCTTTGAGGTTTGATAACAGACTAATTTACAAATTTTAAAATACTTCGAAAATACAATAATCGAAACTAAAACTACCTATGACCAACAGCAAAAAAATCGAACAAGTTATAACCGATTCGGGTAAGTTTCTTTTCCATAGAATCTGGGGATCTGAAGGTATATGTACCAGGCATTTTTAGCTGTTCACAATTTCTGTTTTCAGGTCAAGATTGTACAAAAAACGCACACCAAATTCATTTGTTACTTGCTAGATGTCTTTAGTTTTCGACCAGGGTAATCTTTTATTTTCAGTTATTGTATTTTTGAATTGTTATTGTATGAAGTACGGTTGTATTAAGTAGCGGCACAAAAATATTTTTAGTTTATCATAGAGAAGATGATCTTCTTAGCACTTGGTTTGATAACTTAGTCCTGAAGATGCCTCTTGCAACAGAGCGCGAAACGTCGACTGCTTCAAAGTTCTCAACGCGGTTTCCACCCGGAAATCAATATATCATGTTATTGCATAGACACCTACCTACGCCTACATAGGTAGAAAAGGTTGACAAATTGCAACATTAAAGAAAAATAAGGTATTTCCACTTTCAATATTGAAATTTTTGCGTTGGGTATTGTTTTATCAATTATAGTTATGAGAATTTTCTACCCTTAGCTACATCCACTTTTATGTAAATCGACAAATAGAACTTTTAAACTTTTCAGTGTTATAATAGACGAGAATCGAAGACAAAAGATTACACTGGCCACCAACATAATCATATACCTACATATTAATCCAATTATTCATTCCGGTATATTCTTTCTATTTCGTAAAATCGGAATCTGAAGGCAGAAATTGAAACTAAATTATAGTTTTCAAGAAAGTCCGTCCCAAAAAACTCGACAAAAACTAAAAACGCGGCTTTTGTAATAGTATTGTAAATAAATTTTATTAATTTAAGTTAGGTTTCAAAAGTTTGTCTTAAACTGGTGTGGAATATATTTATTTACAAAAATCGTAACAGACAGTCGCTAGCTACTCCTAAATAAATTTTTGAAATTATAAAACGGAAATTTTTCAAGGTATTATTGGCACAGGTTTTAAACAGTCTTATTTAGTAGTATCTTTATTATTAAAACGCTATTTGCTATTCACAAAAAAAATAAATTAGTAAAAAAGTAAGTTTTACTTTTAAATTATAGAATCATCATTATTGATTGTTTTTCTTATAAAGAAACTTTTTTTAATCAGAACTTTTTCACAGTTTCGGTAAGTGCTCAAAAATATTATATGGACGATTGCTATACCACCAAGGTAAACAAAAGAGCAATCGCGATGTATCAGAGACTAAAAATTAAAAATTAATTTAGATTGGTATTGCATTGCACAGAATTTTAACTGTTAACAGACTATTTTCCTATACATATGTGCATATCAAATAATGTCAAACTGAGGTAACACGTTCTCATTTCCAAAGGATTGGAGACTTTAAAATTTCCATAGACCCCAAATAATATTTCTTTGGCTCTTAACTATTTTGGGGTATAAACACTTACCAAATGTTTTTGATTTCCTTTTACAAGCAAGAACGTCATCGGCATTTCCATCTTAATTCTGGAACATTTTTACAGCGTCACGACAAATTCCTACTCAACAAAAATAGACGTGTGGCATGTACGCCGTCTAAAAATTATACCAACAAATTTATCCGCGTTCCAGCAGTGATGCCGCAGCATGGAAAACTACTTACTACGCTCCGGGTTACCTTCTGCGTATAAACTCCACATTCAACTCGGCATAAATTACGATTTTAAATTTCCACTCAATCTCATTTAAAATCAACATATCTGGTAATACTTGTTCTTATTAGCACCCTCCTACGCTAATATTATAAGATACTTTTGCTACCCAGCATGATCTCAGCAAGCAAAACTCCAACATTGTTTCGGAAATATGGAGAAAAGAAGCGTTCCATTTTTCGGGCGTTCACCTTGGTGGAATGAACAACAACCACACATAAATAACGAAACGAATATAAAAGCATCGATATTCTATTTTAGGGTGCTGGTCAACTGTTTTGGGGAAAGGAGGGGGGACTATTACGCACTAACCTACCCAACAACCAAGGTCGTAAGGGTGTTGCACCCCTAAATCACTTTTATTAACACTCGATCTTACTGTATTATACATTGCGAGGAGGTTAACGACCGTGATTTTTTTTTTGTTGGGAAAAATCGTTTGAATTTAAATACAATCGGTATAACATCCCCTTAGTTAATAATACACCACTATTTATACACACTGGGGTATGTGCCAGAAACATCAGCTATATCTTAATATTTCCATTAATACTATTGAACTATATGGACCAAATATTCCACAACACACTGATAAAGGATAAAGGATAAAGGATAAAGTCACAGACGCAGTAACAGTGTAAATTAGTCGTATTACACAATGGCACTGAATAAAAATTTAACTTATCTGCACAAACAAATGGATGGCGAACGGAAGTGGGAACTTATTGCTCAAGGGCGATAAAAATTCTCTCGGTAGCACTTTACCATGTAGAGAGGAAAATTGCACGAGCAAAAGACAAATTTACGTATATCAGACAGTAGTTTTAAGATATAGATATGAAATAGGAATACTATTTCATTGACGTAATTCTTGTTAAGAAATTTACAACCTAGTTAGCAAATTTACATGCAGTTTGTACAATTAATAAATGAAACT
The DNA here is from genome assembly GCA_964023965.1 of Melinopterus prodromus. Classification (NCBI taxonomy): domain Eukaryota; kingdom Metazoa; phylum Arthropoda; class Insecta; order Coleoptera; family Scarabaeidae; genus Melinopterus; species Melinopterus prodromus. Next base: position 14,794,268 of record OZ030390.1, on the reverse strand, counting down.
GCATTTTTAATGATATTAGGTATTTTTGCTTAAAATGTTGGTAAACTTGCTGACAAATAAAGTAGGTTTACTGACAAAAATGTAAATCTCATGTGTAAATTTGCACTCATTTTTATCAGTGTAGCGAAAGGGTTCTTCCCACTACATAAATACGTTGTTTGAATACGATGTTCGTACGTGATTTTGACGTTTTCAATGGGGGGACTTCTTACACGTTATTTGTAATGCCTAATTAAAAATGGATACAAAAGTCCAGCTGGGTTGGAATTTTTCCAACCGTTTTTCGTTTTTCTAAATAATTAATGCATATAATAATAAAAAAGACGCCCTTTGCCAGGTTCGAACCTAGATCGTACCGATGCCGGACTTTCCTGATACACCTAAACCGAGTTGGTGGTACTACTTTTTTATTCTTATTATCAAATAGACTGTTTTACTTCGTTAACTATTAGGGTGCTTGAGATATAAACACCCGGGTTATTCACCTATATAATTTCTGGAGATCTCCAGTATCCAGATGGCTGAAATCTCATGGCATGGGAAGAGAGAGCTTAATAAACCCGATGACGGCAACTCGAGGACGCGAAGAAGTGTAAAGAAGAGGCGGCCAGGGGGATGTTTGGGGGTCGCTTCCGCCAAGCGCCGAGAGGGGTGAAAAACTTGTCGTCTCCGGCTGGCATATGACGATTTTCTCTCGGCTTTTTGAGACGCTGAAGGGGGAAGGGCGGAGGGTAGCGAACTCAATCCGGGGTGGCGTTTGCTCGCACCTTTCCGTACCTACTAATGCTACTTAGCGAGACAGACAGACAGACGGACGGGGACGTTCGGTTGGGGGACGCCCGAAAGGCGAATTGAAAAGACGTCTTCTTCGTCTTCGGCGGCGGCCCTCGAACCCTTCGCGACGTCACCTGGCGTTTTCTGGCGATATTTGAGGTCGTTGATCAGGGTGGCCGCCAAGGGTGGCGAGGATATGAGCGTAACGAAACGCGGGGTGATTTTTTAAAATTTAATGTGTCGGAAGTGTACATTGGAGATGAAGAAAGAGAATGAAATATTAATGCTTTTTATAGTAAAATTTGAGCATGTCAAACTTTTATCTCAGAAAACAAATACCGCCAAACCTTTAAGAACTGTGATAATATTTTCGCTAAAGTTTCCGTTAAAGTACGATGTATGTATAAAGTTTACTGTTTACTGTGATATCATTTTTAAATTTCTATGCCATCTGGGTCGCGTGCTATAATACATTCACAAAAATGGCAAAATCTACGTATAAAAATAAAAAATGCACACAATGAAACGTTGTCTCAATTCAAGAATATCTAAATATATAAAATATATATCGTTCATTGAAGAAAGCCGTTGTTAATCTAACTACCCAACCAAATTGCTGGGTAGTAGGATTAATCTATTTTCACTATTTACCAAACAACGCCTTTCTTAAATCAAAACAATCGTTTTCTTAAAGCAAATATTTAGTTTGTTTTATATTAAAGAAATATTCTTTTTATAGGAATCTGTTGTCTTAAATCAAACAAATTATATTAAGAATGTTATTTACACACATTAGACCACCATTTCTCTGTGCGTACGTTTATTTGAATCAAAATTTGATTTATTTGACGTATTTTTAAACCAAACCAACAAGAATAATAAGGAAAGAAACTCGTTAATGTATACAAATATATTATTTTGAATCAGAATTTGATTTCTTTGGTGAAAGTAAATATTTTTTGTCGGTTAGGTGAGTGGGTTCTACTAATTTTTAATTATTTTTTCTACCAGCCTTCAAACACTTATATGAAATTATCAATATATAACATACTAGATCACGACAATTAAAAGTGCAAAATTGTGCTTTTATAGTTTGTTATTTATTGCAATTGTTTGCATTTTCGGTGTACATAATTTTTGCATTGTAGTGAAATGTAATTGAGTTTCGGTTGTTTCAGATTATTCGCTTTTCTCCATTTGTGGTGATTGAAGTTATAAAGAATTTATATAAAATACTAAACTACCGTAAACAGACAAACGTCAAACAATTGTAGTTGTTTATTACAAATCCTTTACGAGTACCAGTTTATCGGTGATATAAATTCTCCTAAGTTATCGTTAGATGATATGCAAAGATAAATCTCTCACTTACATCTTTTTCGATAGAGTTAGTTTAAATAAATATTCAATGAAGGTAACGTTATGATTTATATATTTCTTCGTAATGTTTACCGTTGTCACCATTGACATCTGTTTACGAGGTTAGTATGATTGCGAGAAATGTGTCACTAATTTGGTATCACTGCAAAGGGGAATGATTGTCTAATGTTAAGAAAATAAAATTCTTAACTTAATTTGTTTGTATTAAGACAAGACATACTTATAATAAGAATACTTCTTTAATATAAAACAAACTAAATATTTGCTTTAAGAAAACGATTGTATTGATTTAAGAAACTCGTTGTTTTGAAAATAGTGTGAATGCCGGTAGATGGCGCTTTAGTTTATCGTCGCAAGAGATTGTGCTATTATACCGTTAATGTACCTGACGTAGAAATGCCCAACAGCTCTACTATTGATGGAAGAGACTAAGAAGGGACACCATGTGTCTTCTCTAGCTGGAAAATAACAATATTCTCCTTTGGTTGCGTTAATTTCATTCCATGTAAAACGAAGTTTCATTAGACTCAATACAAATATCACTTCCTACGTGACGAATATTCGATTGGCGCAAACCCCCACACGATAAAATTGTCCCAGCCCCTATCCAGAATCTATTGTTGATTAATTCGTACAATTGACATCGAATTTACTCAAATTACCGTGCGATCCGATTTCTTCCACTTTCCGTTGGTTTACTACAAACACGCGCGGAGAGAACCGAGCAGTTCCAATTTCGGAATAAACAACCCGTGCGTCACATAGTAGTGACTTCTCTCCCGGTCCACCCCAATACGATCGGCGGCGGCCAATCGATAATTGGCGACCTTCCGTCCGTCAACAGGAATTGGCACATGTTCGGGTAATTGGGGCGCGTGAGGCGGGGGTGGACGACCGGCGGACAACCCTCCATATTCCACGAAATCCCGACAATAAGCGCCAACCAACCCACACACCCGCTCGATCTTCGCCATTATCGACGGTTCATGGTCTGTTTATAGTGCGAACCGCGATATCGGCTACGTGACAAGCAGTGACGTAGAGTGAATGTAGAGATAGTTTGCAAGTCAAGTACAGTAAAAATAAAATAAGTCGTGTATTTTTCGTATGAATTCATATTAATTTGGTACGTACGCTTTCACGGGTTATGCCGTGTGTCAAGATTTGTAAATGCTGACGTTTCGCGAACTGTGTTGGTCGCTTCTTCAGAGCTAACTGAATATTCACAGCTAACTGAGTATTCAGTCAGCTCTCAAGAAGCGAGCAACATGGCTCGCAAAACGTCAGCATTTACAAATCTTAATAATTTTTTATGAAATAGTAAGTTTTTTGGTGTCGCCCTAGCCAATGATATAATATCGTCCAGAATAATGTACAGGGTACAAATTAAAATTCCTAATGCAACGTTTAGACAGGGAAAGTTTCGTGACGGACAGTGGGACAAAGCTTGACATGTCTAAACCATAGGAAAGTAAACTTTCTACTTAAGAGCAAGTACTTCCCAATGGTTTAGACATGACAAGTTTAGTGGCGGACAGCACTTTTCGCCACTAAATTTGCTCTATCTAAAGGGCGCTGCGCTAAGATGATAGAAGACAGAAAGACACAACATTTGTGAATTTTTATTCTAAATAAATTTGTTTTCCAAGAACTGCAACAAAGCCTTTGAAATTTATATTTTGTTTTTAATTTCTTTATTTAAAAAGTACAACTTGGGCTCTAATAGTCCAAGGAATCCAGAGATTTGATGGATTTGAAATCAACGCCAACGGCTCAAAAAGCTCGGTACTCGGGTTATTCATTTTTCTTTATTAATTTTACGTAAATTTCGAAAATTGCGGTTGTCATCTTACAATCTAGAATAGTTTTATCTTCAATACTTGGTAGTTGCGGTAAAACTGACGAATGCGATTGAGGCGAGCCAATAGCGGTTGAAATATCAGCATTATTTTATTTTGGCCTCAACATCACCGATCTTTTAAAACTAAAAATTACTAAAAGCTAGTGCTCTAGTGCTGTCATAACTAAAGTTATTAGAAGCTAGTGCTCTAGTGTTGTCATAACAAAATTACTAACACTTGGAAACGTCGTTAAATTTCTTAGCAACAGTAGTTGCTTAGAACTTTAACCACGTTTCCAAGTGGTTAGTTAGCAACTTTTTGTATGGAATCGGCCTAATTATACTAATCTGGACGATCATTTTATTCTGATGAATCAGTTGCATATAAGACAACTTTAAAGTTATACTCAATTTGTGTTTTCATATTTTGTATTTTGAAGGAAAACTCAATATCTCTAATTTCTGATTCTCATCATCATCTATAAACCCTTACTTAAATCGAGTTATCATTCTGGGCTATTTTTTTAATTGTTCGCTTTCTATCATGTATGACAATGAAGCGAAAAGTCATTACGTCATACGCCAGTAATTAGAAAAATGTGACACTTAACAGCTCTTAGGAAAGGAAGGAAATCCAAACATCTATAGATGGCCTAAGATTATTTCCGATGAAAGACAAAAAATCAACTTCAACAATAATAAATATGTTTTTCCAATAAAAACTAATTCCCGACAGCTTACGTCTACACAGATAAAATTGAAAAGGTAATTATACCGTGTAAATCGGTGGTTATATTTAAACCTCCGAATATCGAAGCGAAAATGGTTTGTGATTTTACTTTGAGCTAATAAACTTCCAATGTGTACGTTTTTGTATATACTTTGTAAGTAAAATTACTGACGTTCAGTAAATTTACTGTAAACACGGAGTTGCATGATGTATAGTAATATTAGATTTGTTCGAGCAGTCGCAAAATCAGTTAATAATCAGTAGTTTTGTGATGGACCAGATATATTGCTATGATAACTCCATTATAAATACCAATGAAACATTATTTGGTTTATCTCAAAAGCACTGTTTGTAAACTTGTAAAACTTGTAAACTATTGTAAATAAACTTTCTAAACACCCAATTAGTGAAAGTGGAGTTATACATATCAAGCTGAAATGAGCCTGAATTTTGTAGTATATCTTAGTCCTCCTTAAAATACAAAATGATGAATGTACATGATATCTTTTAATACTATTGAACTATATGGAGCAAATATACCGCAACACACTGATAAAGGATAAGTAACAGACGCACTAACAGTGGTAAATTAGTGGTATTTAATATTGGCACTGAATGAAACTCTAACTTATCTGCTGTCAACACACAGAAAGGGATAGCGAACAGAACTCGAACAGCATGTCCCTTTATTGCGCAAGCGCGATAAAAAAAAGTCTGTCAGTAGCACTTTACCATCTAGAGAGGAAAATTGCACCAGCAAAAGACAAATTGACATATCAGACAGTAGTTTCAATGTATAAATATGAAATTGTATTCAGTTGACGTAATTCTTGTTATGAAATTGACAACCTTGTTAGCAAATTTACATGCAGTTTGTAGAATTAATACATGTTACTGCGTTTCTAATGATAATAGGTATTTTTGCTCAAAATTTTGGTAAAATTGCTATCAAATAGAGTAGGTTTACTGACAAAAATGTAAATTTCATGGTTAAATTGGCACTCATTTTTATCAGTGTACGTCTCCATTATCAAACGTTACGGACTAGCACCATACTATAAACCGACCTTTATCAGAAGCGGTAACGCGACGCGGCGCACCTTCCGAAATGCGTGGGCGTTCTTCCTTCCTCTCTGTCTCTCCCCGATATCCACAGTCTCCATTCTCCGGTGAGAGCCAGATGCGCGGCAGCTGCAGGACGCCATCAGCGGCACGGGCCGCGGCGGCGGCAGCTGCTGCTTCTTCCCCCCAATCGCGAGAGGATCTAATCTGTTGTCGGCGATTCCACGCGTGCCGCCGATCGCACGTGTCGCACCTTGTCGATGCTCGGAGGCCGCACTACGTCGTAGTGCGGATGCTGCGCATTTACGTATTTTTTTTTTTCGCGGAGGAGCGAAGGGCAGCGCTTGTAGGTTGTGTTTTCCTTCGACTTATCGACGGGGGCTTTGGGTTAACGCTGCGAATGGGCTGTTTAATGGCGTCCAGGTGTTGCTCGGAGGCTTGCTGAGAGATCTGCTCGAGGAGGAGGGTTGGAGGTTGACGAACTTCTTGGGGTTGATGGGTGGTGATGTGTTTGTAACGGTTGCTTGGGGTGTGGTTAATTTGTCGTAAGATACGATAAGATTTTAGGTACAATTAAAACATATAATAAACCAATCTATAGTAACCAATCTACAAATTTAATGAAGCAATTTGGATATATTTCACGCTTTTCAAAGATTTTTTTCTAATTGAATTATGTATTGTAGAGAAAATCATCAACATTTGTTGCGTGCAGTTCAATTGAGTCGGTTAGTGGAAGACCACAACAAGTTCAAAACTTTTAATCTAGATACCCATTTTGTGTAAAATTTCTCGATTTCATTAAAAACAAAAAATAGGTAAAATTATATATCGCTCCTTCTGCGAATAGTTTAAAATTTGCTCATTTTGGTAAGGATTACCACCCAGCTTGTAGTGGAAAAATTATAGATTATACGTTAAGTTTACTCATGTGGTATTGAAAATATGTGGTATTGAAAATACAAAAGTCAGTTTTATTCGAAAACAAATAGAATAGAAATACTTGTGTAAGTCTTTGTTATCACGTAGGTACAAAATGGCGGCGTATTTCTCCTCTGGTGTCGTTCGAAAACGGACATCTCAACTAATTTACTACAGATTGATTTCAAATTTTGCGACAATGTTCTCTGACACATAAACCTGTTCAGTACTTACAATTTATTATAAATTTCGAAATTACTTTTGTTACAACCATTTGTTTACAAAATTGTCAAGGAAAAAGTGTGTTTGTTCAATTTCTGGCGTTTTGTGACCATAAAGGAATTCTCTCCGGTTAAGGGAGCTGTCCGCTGCTTGATTCTGTCTGCATGGAGTATACTCTTGCCACTATTTTTTATGATGCTTTTTACTTTTTTTAAGCGGGACGATATATTCTTTCTTCAAAATATACACACAGAAAATTCTGTTTCAATTGTTTCAAATCAAATAAATCGTTGTTTGAATGCCGGCAAAAATATATTTACAGTAGACCGTCGATAATCCGAACATCAGTAATCCGAACGTTCGCTAATCCGCACGCCCAAAAAGAAATAATAATAAAATAAATCGCCGAGTAACAGAGGGAAACCCATTTTTGTCGACTCCATTTATTTTATATATTATATCCATACTTTTTACTATTTATGATCCGATTTACCTTCGGTCCCAATTAGTTCGGATTATCGACGCTCTACTGTATTTGCTGCAAATAATATTTATTTGAGTCAAAGAACATTTTTGTACCTACAGTAATATTTGGTTTTTACTTATGAAATAAACATTCTTTGTAGTAACGATTTATTTGACTGTAACAATATTTCTAACAGTGTACGATATTTTTAAAAATTTGATATTGCGATATTCAAAAGTTTCCATATGTGTATCACGTAAGGTTTCCGCAAAAGTGGAAATCCGGAAGAATGTCATTTTTGCAATTTTTGTGAATATCGGGTGAAATCAATACCATAAAAAAAGCTTTCAGGACTTTAGGATAAAGTACAAAGTTTCATGTTTACTTCGAGATCATTTTGAAGTTTTTGGGGCATTCCGTTCAGAAGCTAGAAATTTATAAAAGTTTTCAAACTCATAAACTTTATATTTGATATCGACTTTTTCAAGTTTCAAATTTACAAAATTCCATTTACTAAATCCACGTTTTTTGGAATAATTGATATTTTACAATTTTCAGGCGTCTTTTTCTCCAATATTTTCTTCGAAGATTCGAATTCTTATAGTTTATTTTTTGGTTCACATCAACCAGATTCGAATTCATCACAAAGTAATGTATTGAAAACGCCTGTTCATTTTGCATTTGAAAAATCCATGTTTCTCTGTGTTAAAATAAAAGTGTTTTAGTAATTTTCCATTTTTTGAAAAATTTATTACGGTAAGGTAAAATTACAGCGTGCACTTGTTTTCAGCCTTTTGAATTAGTGAAAGTCATACTTACAAATAGTAGTTTTACTTAAAAAAAAATATTTCTATCTTAAGCCACTTCCAACACCATAAAGGAAGATTTTCAAACTTTCCTCCTTAGTAATCACCCACGTGGTTGTTCTCTGTAACGTGTTGACTAAAGTTGTTGTTATACGTAAATTGGTAGAAGCAAGTAGTGTTTGGTTTGGTTTGTAGTGAAATTAGGCCGCGTTTTCTTTCGTTGTATTGAAGAATTTTAATAAGAAATAACAAAGTCGATTACAGCGCTTCTGCGTGCAGCCGTAACGGAAAACACTTCTCGCGTGATTCGTATTCCGCCACGGGCATCCAAATCGTTTCTCAGTCCCCCACTCCGTACTGTGCACAGGGCCAATACCCACATCTTTCGTCTTCAGGATGGTGTATGATGTGTTCGGCTAAGCTTATCTTAATACTTTTGGAGATATTGATGCAAACACAGATGGAGAACATTTCATGACGATTTTTTTCGTGCGGGTACTCATCAAAAGATACACCATTTGAATGAAGGCATCGATTTTCTTCATTTCTTTCGATTCGTGTCGCTCTCGTGCGCCCCAAACTTTAGAAGTTAGACAGACGGCAACGACCAGGAGGCGAAGGAGTACCCGAAGAAAGGAGGACGATCAACCCAGACAGGAAGAAGAGAGGAAAGGGAGGTGGAAAAAATCGGAAGGGGACGCGCGTAGGATATACAATGTTGGGGCAGCTCTCAGGGGGGCGCGAGAGCTAAAAGCTCAGCCGCGCGGCCGGCCGCAAGCTGTTCTCCCGGCTTCGGGCCCGACCTGGGTTCACCACCTGCTCTCCCCGGCAGATGTACTGTCTGGTTACCGTATTTCGGCGGTGCGAGAGAAGGTAGAAAGGTGATGCCGGTGGTGCTCGAAAACATACCTCCGCACAAGTTGAATGCGTCCACGTTAGGATACAAAAGTTTCGACCTAACCTACCCGAATCAATTATGTCGGTTCGGAGAGTGCGAAGTCTGCACGCCAAATGGTGGTAAATTATTATTTTGGGTGGATCGTGGTTGTCCATTCGTTCCATTACATAGCTTTGGGATTAATTATCCTACAGTGTGGCAACCTTAAGAGTTTATCACCCTTACCTCAGTTTTAAATATTGTTAAATAAGATTTATTATTAAGAAATGTTAAACATTTATGTTTTACCATCTTTAATGAAACAGAGTATAAAATAAGTCCTTAGTTTTCTTCAGTCTACCGTCTCTCCCTCAACTGTAAATTTAATGTTTCCTGCATCTGGAATTTTTAGTATTTTATTTTTCTTGTCACAGCTTTTTATTCTTTTCCGTTTACGCCTCCTTTCTTATTTCTCTAGAATTATTTTCTTTTGTGCCTTCTTCTCTTTTATTAACAAATATTCTCTCCAAGCATTAAATAATAATGTTACAGGAGAACAGTTTCTATTTACTTTATTTGGGTGTTTATTTGGGCCAGAATAATGATTTTTTTAATGGAGGTGGCATGTGTTCAATTGTTATGTCCAAAGGTGGTGTACTAATGCCAAAATCGCTACTCTCAGCTGCTAGTCTAATAATTAGGAATTAAAATATGTTATTTTCTTGTGTAGAGACAGCCATAGAGCCATATGTATTACTTCTAACCATGTACACAATTCCGACACACATGTCTGATTTATGGGCGTGCTATATTTACATGTACCTAATACCAGCACCCCTAAATTTGTAAATAATATTGGTTATAATTAATTATTGTATTATATTAATATTGGTACACCGTATAATTATGAAAAAATAAAGCAGATGTAGCGATGTCAAAAGAAGTCGAATAGCAGTGATCAAAATCAACTTTTAGCATAACACTCAATTATCAACAACGGTCAAACTTTTAGGTTATATTCTGACCGTTAGAACATTGGTAGAATAGGAAACGATTGTGGGTTGATAAGTATAATGCCCAATCAACAAATAGGATGTCCTAAAACACAGTTCAATGTTGTAGATTTCTTAATTTATCCAACTAAACACAAATATGTCGGAATTTAGGACGTCTACCTTACAATTCTTAAAATCCCATTCAAATACACGAGAAATTTCAGGTGTAGGATTGGCGCTAACAAAGCAACTGCGTGCTCTTGAAGATAAGGGCATTGTCTACTTAAATCGTAGTTATTGTCAGCTGTTTGCTGTTCTACGAAAATTCTTATCGACCATTCGGTTATAACTATTTCAATATACATAAGTGTGTCAGTAGTGTACTAAGGAGCGTGTGTTGTAAAGAGGAAATGATCGGTTATCCGATTCTAACCTACGTGATCGCAGCAGTGAATGGCGTAAGTTTTATTTATCCTACGGAAATCAGTTTTACAATTTTACTTTATCATACGTAGTATTATAAAGTATTGTAATCGGGTAAAAAAATTGAGATTTTAGCGGAAATATGTCCTATTGGGTCCCCTAAACATTTATGACCAAGATTTAAAAAAATGTCTGTGTGTGCGCCCGTTTTTTTTTTGTGGCGACGATTCCGGACTAACCACTAAAGGTATTGGGACGAAAATTCGTATTTAGGAGTTCCATAACTAAACTTTTAGAGCTGAAAGAAATTTTGTTCAAAAGGGCCCAAAGGAACTGGACGTTTACTCTTAACAGTTTTCAAAGCTTTTGCAAATGGTACGGAAAATTATCGAACACGTCGATTTTTAACTATCAATATTATATGTTTTATATTAATAACTATTAATCACAGTGGCAAAAAATCTTAAAAGCGTGGCCAGAACGTGTAATAAGCTTGGGCATCTGATTTTCTAAACTCAAAATGGCGGAACCAATATGGAGACCTAAAATGATATCCGATTTGCGTGAAACTTATTTCTTGCGGTATTGCCAGACTCTAATCTGATAACACATTTTTTAGATTCAAAATGGCGGAATGGCGCCCGAAATTCTAAACGATTTCCGAATTCCATAAAACTTATATCCTGCAATATGAACAGACATCTGATTCCAAATCTGACATTTTGATTTTCAAACCTCAAAATAGCGTGCTAACATGGCGACCGAAAAATATATCCGATTTGCATAAAACTTCTTCCCAGCAATATTATAAGTCTCCCGATTCGTAATCGTATATCAGAATTGCTAAATTCAAACGGGCGAAATCAATATGGCGACCCAAAATATTCGATTTGTAGAAAACTTATTTTCTGCAATATTGTTGTATTGCAAGTTGAAAAAAAAAATAATTCATGTAAAGAATGGATGTGTATGGTTACATTTTATGAATCTTTTTCACACAAAGAGGTACTATTGTACTATTGTACGTTTTCAGAGTTTTTCTAAATGCCTTAAAAAGGTCAATTTATCAGCTTGTGAATTCTGCTAAAAACTCAAATTCAAAAATCAGGTTTGAAATCGATAGCTTCAAATATCCCAGGAAATAAGTTTCAATTAAATCCGACCGGTTCTACACTTTGGTTGGCAATACTAAATCCGCCATTCTGAATTGTGAAAATCTGACAAAAGACTTAGGATTAGACATCCTCAAGACGTCACAGGAAAAAAGTTTCATTTGAAGCAGAATAAATTTTGATTTTGGGTCCGCCATATTGAATGTGCCATTAGAACTTTACAAAATCTGACATGAGATTTGGTATCAGGAAGTTTGAAATATTACAGGAAATAAGTTTCATGCGAATCCATAGCTTTAACATTTTGTGTCATATGTGCCATATTTAATCCGCCATTTTGAATTGTTTAAATCGGACATATTTGGAATCACGGAGCTTGAGGTATCACAGAAGACAAGTTTCGCACGTATTCGAGAGTTTTTGGTCACCATATTGACACCACCATTATGACTTTGAAAAAAATGGTACAGATTTGGAATCAGTGACACTAGAAACCCCTTTGTCAATATATTTAATGTGAACTTTTCCACTACTTAAAATCAAAGAAACGAATACTAAAAATACGAGCTATTTTCTAATTTTCTAGTATAATAAACATTTAAAGTTTGAAAGTTTGTTCGACCATTTTTTAAAGCATTTACTGCGATTCTTTAAAAACAGAACAACAACATAACCTTTGATATGCAACTTTGGAGCCTTGATTCGTATTCGGTGCAAATAAATCAACCCAAACCGCCTATTCCCTTGCTATAAACACACAAAAGTTATGAATTACTCTAATTTTCAACGGCCTTTTCCTCAAAATTTTCTTATGTAGAGCTATAAATTTTGGAAATCACATTTACGACAAGTAATAGATCTATCAATATCAGTACAAAATATGGGGGGTTGTCATTTTAAAAAAGTGGTTATGAGGTCATAAGTGGAAAACAATTGATGGGCGGGAATTAAATTTGAATGGAATATGGAATATGTGTATTGTTATAAATAGAACTCTGTGTAATATATGTTTGGTAAGATCGAACATCCAACTTTCAAACATACTGTATTAATAGTTTGACTTGACTAATCACTAGTACAACTATCAGAGGTGTTAGAGGAAGGAAATAGCATAGGGAGACAAAACGTATTCTTGGACCAAATCACGGAATGCTATTTCCGCTTATTTTAAAACCGTCCTCTCCGGTCTTGAGTAAAAGTACTCCTCCTAATTTATTTAAATAGGGGAACCGACGACCATTTTCTCGAAATAGAATTGTTTAAACTACGAAAATAAACTAGGAGGGGTCCTGTCTCCCCTTAGCGTTAAATCTACCCAGACTTAAACAAAACCGTTGACAGTCCACGTGACGCCAATTTGATAAATATTTCACCCCCACTCTCCTCCAGCGCGATACGTCTTCAAAGTCTGACATTGTAAATCTTTATGATCCGCTCACACGTGGATCGAATTCAGCAAATTGCGGAAGTCCTAAATCTACCTACCTGTCCTCGACGACGGCTGCACTATCAGCTTTCCCTTCGTCTTTATTTTTTCTTGGTTCGTCTTGGTATACACGTTTTTGTGGCTGATGCTCCTCATAAGCTTGATTTAGTGTCATAATATCTACACCTGGTATAATAATGTCTAGGAAAAGTGTGAAATTGTCCTTATCGAAATGACGGTTTGCAGTTGATTATTTGTTGTTTTGAAATAAATAACAAGAATTTTAAAATGTTTCTTTCTTACTTTGACAATTCGCTAAACATTGTGTTACTTATAATGGCGATAATACCATGGATGATTGATAGTACGTTTTGGGGGGTTTTTAATCCATTTATTGACAAATTTTTATTATCATTGCTTTCCGATTTCAATTTCTTACTTTTTGATGTGAATGAGAACGCCTGGCTCCGGAGTTTGCCATTCGATATGTATGAGTACTGATACCAGATTTTCAAAACATCGTTGTCGATACCAGATATTTCAGGCCCCATTCATAAGAAAGAGAATTCTTGTACACGTATACAGCTTTGTTGTAGAGAGAGAAATTTTTGTTTTGACTCATAGAAATTGATGGGCTCAGAATGAAAAGATGCTAAAGATCATAAGAAATGATACGTTTTTATTCACTTTCCATTCGCATGCCTTCAATTGTTGTTTCAGTTAGTGATGTTAAATTACCGACAATTTAAAAAATGATAATACTACCGGTAATATTACAGTAATATTACCAATTTATTTCGTTGCGGATAGAACCGTATTTGTTTGGTAGAAAGGTCGTTTATTTGTGACAAAAAATTTATGTTTGCAGTTAAAATTTACAGTTTCTATATGTGTAGGGTGTTTCAGAAATAATGGCTAACCTTGAAGGGGCATATGCCCAAGGACGTAATAAGCATGTTTTGTCAAATAACGTATGGTTTAACTTAACGCATTCCTGAGAAAATTAATAAAGATAGTCGGAGTCCGTCCTAGTTCAGTGCAAGAAAATCGACAACACTCCACCACAGTTGTGTTGCAACTGGTGACAAATCAACGCCGTCGGCAACATATCGGCCTCCATCCACTCCGGCCTTCCTCGCTCATAGCCACAATGACCAACATTAACCAGGTTCGTACGTATGTACGTACAATAGTGGTCAGCTGTTTGTTGGTTTATCAGCAATAAGAATATTTTGGATTGTGGGATCATAATGGTATTGTGTAGTACCAAACACGGATGGATGACGACATTTATTTATCAATTGTATAGAAAACGGTTACATGCAGTAAATTTTATATAAATTAGAAATTACAGCCACGACCTGGATTTGAACCTTTGAAACATCGCTAGCACAATGCTCTAACCAACTGAGCTATTGTAGGCTATGACATATAAAAGGCCTTATTTTTTATTGTTGTAATGGGTTTTTATTGTACTATTTTTTCGGTTTCCCATTGTTTGAAACATATTTTATTATTTGTTTTTCTTTGCCTTGCTAATATTTCATTCGGTTGTAACTTTTTAATGAATTGAAATAACAAATAAGTCCATACAAAATATTTTAGTCAGAATTAATTTGGCTCTATAAAAATTAATTTCTCGGAAAAAAGTGGGACATCGGGTTATACTGAGGTTCAAGCCGTTTTGCGTGTAGAGCTTACTGCGCTATCTGACAATACAGTTGGATGAGGTATCGACACTAACAATACATTCATTTCAATCAAAATTTGATTTCTTTGACGAAGTTAAACTAATTTTAGAACCAAACCGAATATATTCACTGCAGTAAATATTTCTGTACAAGAGAAATATGTTTTGATCCAAAGGAAGAAATTCAAAACATGTTTCTCAACAACAAAAAATCTTTTGAATCTATGCATGATATATTTTTTATGTCGTACATGATCACAAAGTGTCATTTTACATCTTAGATACCGGGTCGAAAACAGCTACTTTATGCCCGCGATATTATTATTGTGCCCCAAATTGTAAATTTTAAATCGCCAATGCCACTTATTGGTTAATAAGGTTATTCTGTTTGACAATTAATTGTCTGCATTGTCACTCAACTCTGAATTGTTTGTATTCTTATTCAACTCCTTAGATACGCATGTCACTTGATTAACAATTAATAAATATATCGGCCCTCGAGCTTTTTAAACGGTCACCCTCGGGGCATAAACATCCATTTAATGCCCTTAGTACATAAATATAATTATTTGTTACAAAGAATGTTTATTTGAGTTAAAACAATATTACTTTACGCCAAACAAATGTTATTTATTATTAAATATTTATTAATATTATTCAAACGTAGGAACAAAACCATTGTAGGACATAAAACTTTGTATGCACCTCGGGCATTACTTGATGTTTATACCGTCGGGCGACTTAAAAAGCTCGAGGACCGATAGGCCCGAGACGGTCACCCTCGGGGCATAAACATCCGTGTAATGCCCTTGGTACATAAATAACTATTTCGGACTATTACCATTTCCCTCCTCCTCCACCTAAAAAGTTACCTATATTTTCGAATTTATAGCGCTAGAAATTTCAAAAAGATCAAGTTAAATCTACGATAGATCTTGGAAAACCGTATCCAAAACAATATTTTATTGTGCTATTCAATTTTAATACAACATAAACGAATAATTTATTTTGCCTTCCAAAAAGGACATATAGGAACCCATACCATTGAGAGATACTCGTAAATAACTAATATGAATCTCCGTTCCGCCAACTCTTATTTCAAGTGCAAGTCGTTAGAACGCTCAGCGCGGTTGGTTTGCCTCGGGTCAGCCGGCGGGGTAGACGTACGCCACTGACTCCCGGCCGTCTAATAATAAGTTTGTTATGACTGGGGGCCCCCAGCGAACTCTGCGCGATTGTTACACCTATAGATTGCCGGTGCGAGGTCGGACAGACGTCTCGGCGTACCGAAACTGGCGCTCCCCGCCTGGACGCTTCTGCCTAGTGACGTCAGCGCGTGCGAAATACGTAAACTCCGTTCCGCTCGCCAAGCGAAACATTGGAAATATCTATGATCGCAACGTTCTCGCGAAAGTCATAAAATTAAAAGTGTTTTGACTGGTTTTTCTGAAATAAAATTGAGGTCAGGGTATTTATTTGGCCAGATTTTGAGATTTTGTATCACTTTGTATCATTTTGTGTTTTTAATGACAGGGGATATAAAAAAATTAAAACTAAACAAAAAAATACACTCTTTCCAATGTATCCAAAACAAATATTGAAAAGTATAACAACTATTCTTAAGAGGAAGTTTTCATGTAATCGGATGAAAAAATCTAAATTTCTTTCTTCTATATTTTGAAACCTTGAAGTGTATAAAATAAGACCCTGAAACAGTCTTTTGACTCTCGGAAATATTACGTTTTTATAGCCTATGGTATTCTCCAGTTGAAATTTCCTGCATTAAAACGCTTTCAAATAGGAATGTAAATTTTGGATACAGTATAGAGAAAGAATTTATTTAGTTGCTAATGTTGTAGTAAATTATTAGTTTTGAATCATTTATCGGATCAAGTTATTCTTTTTTTTTCCTTAGAGAAAATGCTTGTTAATGGAAGCTGAACTGCATAATAATGAAATTTTTAAATAACTGTATTATTTATCGTTATTTGTAAACGAAAAAAGTTACAAAAGTACAAAATCCACATAAAATTCAAACACCAGCCATTTTGTAATTTTTTTTAACTAAAGTGAAGGCTAAAGTGACTGTGAAGGCTAAAACAGCCTTCAAGTAATTTCATCGAACTATTATGTTGTTTTTTCAGCACTTTCGGTGTCTGTTTATATTTTATGAGCTATCGTGCAAGTCGTTGAGAGATATTATTGTATCTGTTTGTTTGAAAAACTATCCCAAAGTTGAGCTACCTTTTAGGTGTCTGCATGAGAAACTCCCCTTAATGCTGTTCTAATTACTACGACCTTCGGACTACGGCTTAATTATGGAGCAGGGAGTCTACTCTCGTCATCTTTTTGATGCGAATGTGAGACTTCGCGAAGGGTTTGGTGGACGAACTGGGTATATCGGCGGTTGACCTGTGTTTGGAACGTATGGGCGTTATTGTTCTTAGCGACAAGCAAACTTGCTCATAGATACGTACCACAGGGAAACCGCTGATATCACCACTCCGTCTCCCCTAACCTTCGAGAAGTCTCGCATTCGCTTCAAAAAGATGACGCGAGTAGACCCCAGTGAGGCTACTCTCGTCATTTCTTTGAAGCGAATGCGAGACTTTTCGAATGGAGTGGGGATATGACCGGTTGGCCTCTGTTTGGTACGTATCTATGAGCAAGTTTGCTTGCTGCTAAGAACAATAACACACGCGCCACGCCCATACGTTCCCATACGTTTGATTGAAACGTATATGGGCGTGGCGTGTGTGTTATTGTTCTTAGCAACAGGCAAACTTGTGCATAGATACGTACCAGAGGGCAACCGGTGATATCCCCACTCCATTCGAAAAGTCTCGCATCCGCTTCAAAAAGTTGACGAGAGTAGACTGTGGAGACCTGGAGACCGAAAAATCTGTCAAATATCTTTAAAAGATATAATCAGAAAATATATAGGTAGCAATATCCGCTTTTCTCGGCGTTTTGACTTATTTCCGCCTTAAGACAATACAAGCAATAAAATACTTAGAAAATGAAAATATATTTTTGTCGGAGGAATTACAAAACTAAACTTCAAACTTTACAAAAAAATGCAATATTTTACAAGCAATATAATAATTATGCAAGCATAATTTTACAAAAATACTGATTTAACAAACTTTAAAGAAGTTTGTACGAGTTGCGGAAAAAAATCGGCGGTATTTTGACCGTCCTCCTTAAACCAGTTTGGACCTGGGGAGATTACTTTTCTTATTTATAGATATTCTTACTTCACAATAACTGTCGTTCACTGCGGATAACAGAAAAATTAATTGTTATTTATGCAAACAGTGCAATTTTGCAATTAACTGAAACGCATGTCTAGTTGCGGGGTAGATGCGGCGAAGTTGCGAAGCCACAACGTTGCAAAGTCGCAACTAGATGCTACCTCCATTGTCCATTGGTATGGTGGGGCAGGATTAAGCGATACCTGCATAGTTAGGCCGAACTTTACCAATTACTAACATAACCCAGGAAATGTTCTATAAAACGATGCTTACGTATTTATTTTGTATAACTATACCTATACCACACATTGTAGAAATACTTCGCCATATTGGGTCCGCCATTTCAAATTGACAATCTGTCATATTTGCACCCAAACATCAGGGGTCTGACTGTTTACATGTTTGGTACCCCTATTGGATCGGGCAATTTGAATAATCTTATCTTATCTTATCTTAACATATTTACAATTAGAGTGCTTCAAATCACAGTGAATACTATTCATGCAAATCAGAGCTGTTTTGGTTAAGTTTGGTAGCCATGGTGATCAGTCATTTTCAATTTTGCAAAATTCTGATGTTAAATACACACAGAAAAGTGATTATTTGAAACGAAAATTGTTAGGTATATACAAGAAGTGCCATATACCCAATCTAAGGAAAATGATTTCTCAGATAAATGCTGCCGACAAATAAATTCTCTCTTTATAATAACCAATATTGTATTGAAAGAAGTAATTGAATTTTTCGTTTCAAAAATGTCAATTGTCAAGCCACGCGCGCGCGCGCGTTGGGCTGGCGCCGTAAAGGAGGAACAGCGAAACCTAGTACAAAAACAACAGCGAAGTACCCGTAGGAGATGTGCCTTGTGATTAGTGTACAATAAACGTTTCAACACGATATAATTGAAAAAGGGAGCTTCAGATACCACAGGAAATTCTATATGTTATGCGAACCATAGTTTTTGTTTTAATGGTCTAAAAATGACCTAGGCTGGTACAAATACAAACTGTTTTCGAAGGATTTTATCCAAAGTTTTTGGCATTTGGGTCTTATATGGTATATTTAAATGTGAATACTCAGCCAACAGCATCCACAACAGCAATAAAGGGATTTCAACCTGAGGTGATTTGGGTGGGCTTTGTTAAATATGAAGCAGAAATAAACTGTCAGTGTTTTATATATTTACTAGTTATGGCCAAATAAATGAGTATTACAATAATGATGATATAGGCAAGCTACAATAGACAATTTCCAAGTCCACATTTGCCACTTAAACAGATTTTTCCTACTACACAACTAAAACCATCAGGTTTCTCGTCTCAAGGTGGAGACCATCATCCACAATACCCCATAACCTGGGTACCATCATCTATCTCTGACGCTCCAGGTAGAAAAGACACAAAACAAATTCGCCGTAGAACCAAAAAAAAAATATATAATATATAGTCCGACACAGATCCAAGCTACCCGTATTCTCGGTATAGCGGACCGCGTAAGTAAACGGGGATACCGTTACATTTTTTAGCCCGGATCATTATTCGACGCAGACGGGCCATCTGCCGGGTCGTAGCGCCACCATGCATGGCGTGCGTGCATGCATAGACGGCCTATTCCTCCGTATTACAATGGACGGCTAAGCGTTGAACGAGGACCGGACGACGTACGCGACGAGGACGGAGAAAGGATACGGTAATTGCCTCGGAAGAACAGGCGAGAACCATCATTATAACTAACCCGGGAAAAGTTGGGCGTTCGATTCTGGCAGCTGGCTGGTGGCTCCTTCGGTTCGTATTCTTCTCCTCGTTCGGTGCACCCGGCTTCCATCTTACCATGGTCTGTGTCTGGTGTCCAGGTATCTGGTCAGGAACTACGGTTATGAGTTGTCGTAAGGAGCAGCCTGATTTTGGCAAAAAGTTCTATCTGTAATGTTAACCTGACCTACAAAGGTAAGATTTGATCTAAGATAGGAGGGAACATAGTTCAAATAGAAACTACTTTTTATCATTAACATAGAAGTCATATTTTTTCGCCCTACATCTTGTTTCTTAAAGAAATATGTGTAAATGATAAATAATTAATCTACATGAGATTACTTATTACAATAAAAAGTAACCTCGACCTGGATTTGAACGAGGAACCTGCAAGTTTTGGTCTGGAGCTCTAACCAATTGAGCTACCGAGGAATCCTTTTCCTAAGATCATCTAAATTGTTAGGTTTGTTTGTGTATACCTTGGTTTTTAAATGCAAGTATCTTTCACCAGTTAAATTATTTTCAAAAAAGAATGGTCGTACAAGTGCTGTCCAATTCCCATTCATTAAGTTTCTGTGGGTATTGAGTACAGGCTTCCTGCGTTCAGTGAGGATTCTCCCTAGCCCAATATCGACAGTCCTATGTCAATAAAAAAAATGCTTCATTAGAGAATCAAAAATTCCATCATTCGTTCATAGAATTCTTGTCTCTTGTCTTTATCAAAATCGTTTTGGGTTAATTTATGGACCAGTTTAACCTTAAGGGATGACATTTTTGAATTTTTAAAAGTTTCAGTACCGGCACATGGCTCAAGTTATGGTCTAAAAAGTCTAAAGCTTACTGTGGTTTGTTTACCGATCAGGATACTTTTTTCTGAAATTGACATACTTCTTGATGAATTCTAATTCGATCACCATACCCAATCATCATTAAAAGTTACTACGAAATAAAGTCCGACAGCTCAACAATTACATGGTGCAACAAAAAAATTCCTCCCGGGAAATTTTAGCTAATAATGATTCTTCAGACCCTCTGAACACTTCCACAAAGGCGTTTTTTCTAGGTTAGCTCGAATAGGCGAGTTTGGGGAGCTGAATCCGAATTTCATCTTTGCTACTTCCCACTGATATGGCTTCACAACGAAAGTCACAAAAAAGATAACATTTTCGATTTAACGTTTTCGAAATAAAAAAAGTCGTTCACAGCGCTTTTCCGTGCAACGGTAACGCCATGGGCATCCAAATCGTTTCTTAGTCCCCCACTCCGTACTGTGCACAGGGCCAATAACGAAAAAAGCACTTATTAGGAATGTTTGGAAGAAGTTTCATGTTATCACTGTTATGAACAGTATTCAGAATAAAATCCAAAGAAACGTGTATATATCGTCAGTAAATTAGAAGAATTGACAATGATAAATAACTTGGAATATTGGGATATACAACTTGATATGATACCAAAAACAAGACAAATGTCGTGGGCTTGAAATTGAAGACATGAGTGGATGAAAGTATTATGTGTTACAAAATCAAACTTTAAAATAAATTAAAGTTTTTATTAGGTACTTTAGTTCATTTTCAATTCAACTAAGCAATATTATGTTCAAGACGGTTTGAGGCTGTCAAAGATCATACAATTGGATGGCTTGAAACTGAACAAATTTGCTTATAGAAAACTTTAAATTAGCAAACCAAGTTTGGTTTAGTAACATAACACCTTCATCCAGTCACGTCTACTTATTGTTAGGGCTACTAAGTACTGGAATTATTTAACTAACCAAAAACGTTAATTTCATCCAGCAAAGCTGCATAAATTTTAATGTCCAGCTGCCAATTAAACAATACAATGTTTCTCCCATCTTGGCGGTATGTATACTAAAACTCTGATTAGGGATTATTCACTTTTTAATACTTCTAATTTCCGGTTTCGAGGGCATCCATCACCTGTTGTTTGACCATAACGGTCGATCGAGACGATATTATTATGATAATGAATGACGGCGTGACTCTTTCGCGGTAGTCAAGGTGTCCGTCTCGTCCACGCTCCTCAATCAAAGAGTATTATCCTCGCTCGCATAAACACGTGCGTACACACGATTGTGTGTTGCGTCACGTGAGCCAGGTGATGTCCACTTGCCGCTCCCGATTGCCGACGACCAGGTGACTTTTGAGAATCCTGCGCTTAATTAGAACGGTTCTTCATTCGGCGGCCCGTTTTAAGACTGATGACGGTAATGAACCGAGATGATGAGTATCGCGGCAGAGATATTAACGAGGAAATAAAAAAAGGACAGACGAAAAGCTGTATGGGGTAGTCCGTGCGCACCTTTGGCCACCACGCCATCAGTCGAGGTGAAACGAGACTGGCGTTGACGTCATTTGGGTGCTAATTTATTGACCCCACCGTCTCCTGATCGCAAGATTGAGATTGTTACTTTGTTATTGAAGCTGGTTAATGTATTCGTTTCCAGTGTGGAAATGGAAATAATCTGTTTTCTTTGGTCGAAATATCTGTTCTCTTTGGTCGAAAACATAAAATCTACCATTTATTGTACGCCAAATGTTTGACATACATATTGTGGTTGTAAATCTTTCTTTTGGGTGTAAAATTGTTGGCCCTCCCAAAGGAGGTAGCACAAAGGACTCACTTGAACCCACTTGGAGGTCTTCCTTCATATACATACAATATAACGAAGCAAATACCCTGTGCCAATAAATTGCTAAAAAAGGTGCTCATGTCCAATTATAATATTGAATTAAATGGAAACGAGAGTGTTCGTGAGGAAAAACAACACCAATGCCAAAAAAATCTTTTGCTAAACGTGTCCGATGATAAAAAACAAGCGGTCAAGCTGATCCCACACGTGTTCAATAGGATTCAGGTCAGGACTTAACGCCGACCATTCCACGTTCTTGTAAAATGTTTCTGGTAGTGCCGGCGGTATGTGGTTTTGAATTATCCTGCATTAGGATGAAAATTTTGACCGACGCCATATGCAGCAGGCACCACATGGTCCTCCAAGAACTACAACAAGATCAGTTCTGTTGTCTATACTGATTCCAGCCCAAACATCACAGATCCACGATCAAATCTATCCAGTTCCCGTATACTAGCGGCTGCGTAGCGTTCATCATTATACACCTACTCAACGGTCACAACGAGTTAAACGAAATCTGGACTCGTCTGTAAACAGTAAAGACGTCCAGTGGCGAAGTTGCCAATCTCTGTGATCCAGACCAAACGTCATTCGCGCTTCTTTGTGATGCTGCGTAAGGCGTGGTGCGCGGACAGGTTTCTTGGTTTCGCTTTTAATCTGTTTCTAACACAGTTTGATCAGAAATTTCTATTCCATGTTCTCGTCTTAGGTCGTTTAGGGGGCTCGTACAGTGGCAGTACACTGACGTAGAGAGTAAAGGACAAGACATCTGTCTCGATATTAAGTAGTTTTCGAGTTCGACCTTGTCCAGCTCTTCTAACATATTGGCCAGTCTCCCGAAACCGATTCCATAAACGCTGCATAATAGAAGGGGATTTTCGAAGGTTCCTGCTTACATGTCGAATAGAGTGGCCATGCTGAATAAGGGCGACAGCACGAGCAGTTTGCACTTCACTAAGATGCCTCATTTTACTTCTAATGGCGCTTCTAATCAACGAGAATTGCCAACTGAATTCATTTTTGACATTTTTTCTATTTTGTTTTGCGTATTAATTTACTTTTCTCTATTAGAATCAGCCAAAAACTCAAAATCGCCTTCTTTACATAGAAACCCGTTTCCGTAGTCCAGGTCACATATATCAATTATTAAACTTATTCAAACCGTCTTCCAGTATGTCGTTAACAATCAAATCTATTTCAAAATTTAGAAATAACAGCTTACATATCGACAAAATAGCTGCACCTGAAATTGCACATCCGATATTCAATATTATTGTGCACAATCTTGGAAATAGAAACGTAAAATTGAGAAAAATTGATCGTTTGATTGTAGCATAAACGAAATCCTGGATAAACAACCAATAACGCCAATAACTATCTACTAGTTTCTGGAATTTTGTCCATCATATGGTCAAGTTGTTGATAGATGTCAAGACAATTTCACAAATTTTTGCTTCAAGTCGGTAATACACATGGTGTCCTCGAAGAAAAATCGAAAGGTGTTACAACACGATCGATCTACAACCTCAATGCTGTCCCTACTATTCCACAATCCATCCGACTCAATCAATAAACGACACCATCGCACATTTGCTCTAATTCGCCATTGTCCCGCATTGATCCGGACCTATGCCATTGTACCAAAATATCGACAGATGCAACCCATAAATCTCCTCTTTCTCCGATGCGCGATCGGAGAGAGGTAGTCATTTGCGTCGTGGTTGTCGCGTACCTGATGCATATCTGCGACGGAATACCTTCACCTACAATGACAAAGGCGCAAATTCGCAGCTGCCCCCAGAATATAACAATAATGTGTGCATGCGAAGAGAGATAGAAGAAGAGAGAGGAGAGGAGAGGATGTTTGATGGCACCTGCCTGTGGAGGGCACGGGAACAGGAAGGCTGAGCACCTGCTTTCGAAAATCGGGAGGCAGATGGTGGCTCGTGCCGTCGTCTACGGATTTCGGAATGTCCGGTCAGAACGTGCGCTGCTGCTGCTGCTGCTGTGTTGCTGGCTCGGCAGGCTGGCTGATGACGAGGCTCGTTGCCTGCTAGAGGCGCAATCTTTTTGAGAGGATTTAGCACCTGGATCGCCGCGTGGAACGGACGAATCGAACGGTTGTCGTCCTGTTATACGGCGGCGCATATTTCTTGCCCAATTAAAACGCATCTGGCTACCCGAGACTCTTCCTCGTTAATGTATAATGTGATGGTCACTAAACAAATAATATCTACCGTGGTTATGCCTTGTATTGGGATTGGGTTTTGAATTTGATTTTTGCTTGATATCGGAGGGTTATTTCGTTTTTTTGTTGTTGTATTCATTAACAGTTACATACATTCACAAACTAGTTCTGAGTCTTCAAACTTTCCTATTTTGTTAGTTACCAACTGCATCTTAAAATTTCTGTGAAGATGTTTCTTTCTAATATGTATAGGTATCAAAGGACACCAACGATGTTTCATAGCTCATTGTTTTGGAAGCGTTGAATGATGCTGATATTGCTTGACTTAGGGTGGATCTATCAATGCAAGGTTAAATCTTCTAGTTAAAACTGGTAGTTTACGTTAACTCCTAGTTACGAAAATGTCGGGTCTTTCAATGCATTCTAAACTTCTAGTTAGGCGACTATAGGTTAAGGAGAGGTTGGCAATGGAAAAGCAATGTCGCCGATCATAGAAAAATAAGATCTTAGTAAATTTCTAGTGATATATAGCGCTTCACTGTCAGTTGTGCTCCGTTATCGCCATATTACCGCATTTCTCTTTGAATTTCAAAGCCTCGACATTTTCTTTGTTTACGAGTTTACATATTATGTTGTTTTTTTTGTAGATTTTTTTGTCTATAGACTTTTACGCACATGTGATTGTATTATATATCATTTGGTAATATTATAATTACATTATGTTTATTATAATAATATACCTATATGTGTTTATATTGTCTAACCTTACGTGGCAAACCGCAATAAAAATTGGTAAAAGATCTTTGAAGAATAAAATTTAACAAAATCAATCATTTATGTTTTCACATTATTTGATTAGTTAGAGTACAGGTTAGTCCGAATTATCAAAAGTCTTCTGTATTTGCAATTAATTACTCACCGTTACTCCTCCGTGTTCAATACTGTTGGATATCAATTGAGTGGCAGATAAGAGCACATTGTGTACCAAATACTTACCGAAGAAGGTTTGTAGTGAGTTATTACTTACTTTCTACATTTCAAAAAATAAAACACCACACAATTAATTTATTTACAACAGAAAATTTGTTTATTGTATAGTATAGGAAAATATTTGACCAATATCTGTGCCATTAGCATTACAATATTTATTTCGTATGGGTACTATGCCAGTCCACTCCGCTCCATGTGGTATAACGGCAACATACAGATCTTGCGGAGAAACTACTTCATTTTGTCGCAAGAGTTACTACCAAGTTTGTAGTATCAGGCGTAAGCTCAATGCAAACCAGGAAATTTGTGTTTTAAGACCTCGTAGGATAATACTACAACGCAAATTCATGCTTCGTAATCATTTTGTTTGGATTTAAGTTAGTCGAAGGCACAGTCGGGACGTTTAGCAAGATGAAGCTTTTGTTTCTAAAAAGCTATGCGTTGTCAGTTCCTATAATAAATGTAGTTTATTAAAGTAAAAAATATTTACGTGTTTGTATTTCATACCTGGAGATTGAAATCGCTGATTTCTTCACCATCATCGAATCGACAAGTATCATCCAAAAGATTCATGTCTATAAGAAATAAATAGAATCTCACAACATATGTAACGTTGGGTTAAAATAGTCCCTGTATGCGCGCACCACCCACCGTAAACTAGGAGTTAGTGCTTAAACTATCAAAAATTCTGCCGGGTAAAATTAACAACGATTTAAGTGGTAGTCAGGGGTAACCCGACCATTGATGAACCCTTAAACTCAAAGTTCAGAGTTAACCTTAATTAAACTCGTAGTTAACTGTTTTAACCTTGCATTGATAGATCCACGTTTAGTGCAGCCCCACTGTTGGATATCATAGATTCACAGATAGGTACGAGTGAGGTACGATGGTGTTATTTATTTGCATTGGAATGAGGAATGAACCAGAGGATACAGTATTTTCTCTGGTTGGTGAAATGTGTTTTCTACTGTTGCACGTTTTACATTTTT
Organism: Melinopterus prodromus; assembly: GCA_964023965.1. Classification (NCBI taxonomy): domain Eukaryota; kingdom Metazoa; phylum Arthropoda; class Insecta; order Coleoptera; family Scarabaeidae; genus Melinopterus; species Melinopterus prodromus. The sequence continues at coordinate 14,767,719 of OZ030390.1, read as the reverse complement.
ATCTACTGCCAAGACAGCAGTGCCGACAACGGTGACACCATCTGGTTGATGATGTGTATGGTGAAGGTATAACTGGTGTCCCGTAATTCGCTGGACACGGATTAACTGGTAATTAACCACATATTCTTGGGACGACCCGACCATAAGACGATTTTATCTAACTTACCTCTAAGCTTTCATTGCGTGGTTATACTGCTTCAAAGTTCTTTTTTCAAAAACGAATCCGTTACGAATCCGCTTCTGAACCGATTTTGTTCCCTATTTGAACAATTTGAACAATAAATTATGAAGTTATAACATTTTTTCGATGATTTTTATCATTGTGTCATTAGTGCGCAAAGGATGGATGTCACGTTTCGTAATTGACTTTTTTGATAATATAGAAATGTTTTTCTGAAAGAACCTATCTACAGACTTTGATATAATTTTTGTATTCTTGCAAGTTTTTGTACCTGTGCGGTTTAGGAGGAAAAAAATTGCACTCTCCGCAATATTTTGCGTTATTATTGGTTAATGGTGATTCATTTCCAATCCTGTTCTGGAACAAATATTGTATATAATGTCTTCTTCTTAGGCGTTGTGGTAAAAGAGCAAATGGTATTACATTTAATGAAAAGACAAATATGTTTCCTCCTAATCCGTACCAGGTATCAATCAATCCAAAAATTGAAACGATACAAAAATATCTCGTATGAATCTCTGTTAGAAAAATATATTAAAGTATTGATACGAGAGCAGCTACGGGGAGCAGTGGGAGCAAACTACTCCAGGCGCACGAGTAGAGGGAGCGCAAAATTCGAAGAGCAATAACAAAACATTTGTGCAAAAAAATGGCCAGAATTTCTCGATAAAATTCTAACGACCTAAATGTTTTGTGATCTTGCCTTAATTATCATTATTGTGATTTATAGATGTGTGCGTTGTGTTTATACATATATAACTCCATGTACATTTGCATTCTGTAAATGTTTGTTTTTTAAGCATGCGCCCTTCAAATTTATTTATTTATTGAGTGTACTATTGTAGTATAGTGTTCATTTTAAATCACTGCTATTATTTTACTAAATTAGTGTGTTTTTTATTCATCAACTTATAAGTATGTAAGTGCTTTTCAGTATTTTCTTGCTAATATGAAACACATAATGTTACTTATTTTAAAAGAAAGAAATTGCCAATATCAATATTTTAATGCTAGGTAAAAGTTTCAATTGCATAAACGCTTTCTTCCAAATAATATTGACAAAATTTTTTAAAAATCTCTTTGGGAAACTTGAAAGAAATGTCCCTAAACATCATTTGAATGGGGTTAAAAAACATAGTGTGGCATCTTAACCAACTTTCACCTGAACTGTGAAAATATTTTCACGGTTGTAAGTTATGTTATTATTTTAATGGTACTCAAAAAACGAGAATAGTAGACTATCGCGTCTTAGCCCAGTGAAATTAAACAAATAATTCAAATCGGAAAAATTCAAACCCATATGGATTTTTAAATATGCCCTTGATTTGGCATTAGAAATAACGTGTAAAAAGTTCCCATCGACGGGGTCTGAGCTGCGAGTTATTCACGGTCATAGATGACTTTTTCGGATTTTTTTAGGATACTTCTAGATCTTTTAATTCTCTACATAAAATGTTAATACATCCTTTAAGTACGAGTTGGCGTTTTCAAGTTATGCGTCTGATAATACGTCAAAAGCACGTATAACGTTATTTGTATGCTGGGTGATCCGCGTCCCAAGTATTTGAAAACGTGATTGAGCATCATATTTAATAATACCGTACAATGAAAACTTGACCATTTTCAAGATAGTCCTTCAGAAGGTTATGAAATGGCTTATGAATACCCACCTTGGTTTTTACGGAAACTAAAATGAGTGTAAAGGTTCTTAAATCTACGCTAGTAAAAGATACTAGTTTTAGAAAAATTCCATAAAATGCGATACCGTTATTTATATAAAACACTTATGAAGCACATGTGAACACATTTGAAGAATATCTGGATTATTTTAATCTGCTAGAAATCGAAAACAGCCAGCTGTTGACTAGTTGTTTTTTATTGTCATAAAACCCTAAACTGAGTTTCGCAAGGATTTTTTATATATAAACTGGTTTTTAACATAAAACGTTTTAGGTTCAATCAAGGCTTGAAATATTGCAATTTGAGGTGGTATGCGTTAAATTAAATGTTCAAAAATGCCAGACCTCTTCCGAAAACAATGGGGCGCACAGATTTTTTCTTGCTCCAGGGCGCTGAATATGTAGCTACGCCACTGATAGGAGACAAGATATCTTTGCATAAGTTTTGATCTATCTTTCTAATTTTATTCCTAAATTGGCTCACATTAGCGTTCGTTATGACAAGACAATGATTTTGAAAAATGGACTAGGCCATCTTGCCAAACTTTGTCGGCAGCGTGCCTTTCTGTCTTCTGTTTCTTTCTGTTGTTACCGTTGTTATTCTGTATAACATCTGATTTGATGAGAAAGTACAATGTTGCTTGTATCTATGATTTGTTTAAGTCTTTTTACATGCAGGTTTAGTTTTGATAAAATGGACAATAGACATATTTGCTTAAAGGAAGCTGCGTCGTTTGCTGGTTTCCCAGGCGTCAAAGGGAACTTGTGGAAATGGCATCAGGTCACCAAACGTGACTGGTTGGCAATATACAAACCGTCATCGAACAAAAACTTATGCACTAATCTTTTACGAGCCAGACCAATCATCAGACCAATTAGGATGAATTTGGAAATCGAATGTTGGGAATAGATGAGGACGAGGTTTTGTAACAGATAACCTGACCCAGTTTCATAATTACTCCACAATTAGTTTAAAGAAACAAAAATTGGCTAAATTTGCAAATATGGCTTCATTGACAGAAACCATTTGACTGGCAACTGCAGTTGCTGTTACATCATAAACTGATCATAAAATGATCATCAAACATCAGTTTTATTTGACCAAAAAGAATCATGTTACAGTGGTGGTGACTACAAATTTCAAGCTCTTTATCGCTGAAATGTTACCTCACTATGTTGTGGGTAAATCGACAAATTAAATTGAAAGTTCAATGAGCCTCATCGTCAAAAATAGATCACAAAAAACCTTCAACAAAAAAAAATAAAACAGAAACAATCGTCTGCCAGAGCGTTTTTTCGCTTGCCAAGGATCGATACGCGCGCATACCGGTTCATCGACCGCTGCCATACGATTTTCAAAATACGCGACCCTGCCAGGACGCGCCGATTCTAACCGGCCCGAAAATCCACATCGCCGATTCTGGCGTCTTTTATATATTTGGCTCCCCAATCCTCCCATAACTCCCGCTGTTTTTATATACGTGATTCAGCGGTGTCGAATGCGTGGAACGACGCTTATCGTCGCCGAGACGGTTCGTCACGCCATTTCTCGACCGTACAGACGCCGACCAAACTGGCGTCCGTCGCCGCCGAGATGCACTACGGACGGACGCACCGTGGGACGAAATCCCAAAAACCTGGCCAAAACCTCAAACAATAAAAATTTGTTTCGGAGAATTTTGAGTGTAGGGTTACATAGACAAATTATTACTGCATTCAACCCTGGAAGGGGAAAGCCTAACTCTTTATACTTAGCTCGGTAGTTGAGTTCAAAGTTGGCCTTTTTGATGAAAGCGTTGGACCTGGCCAAAACCTCAAACAATGAATATTTGATTCGGAGAATTTTGAGTGTTGGGTTATATAGACAAATGATTACTGTATTCAACCCTGGAAGGGGAAAGCCTAACTCTTTATACTAAGCTCGGTAGTTGAGTTCAAAGTTGGTCTTTTTGATGAAAGCGGTGGACCTGGCCAAAACCTCAAACAATGAAAATTTGATTCGGAGAATTTTGAGTGTTGGGTTACATAGACAAATGATTAGTGCATTCAACCCTCGAAGGGGAAAGCATAACTCTTTATACTAAGCTCGGTAGTTGAGTTCACAGTTGGTCTTTTTGATGAAAGCGTTGGACCTATGCGAGGACATAGACCAAAAACGGCAAACTTTAAAATTGCATATCTCGGAAATAAATAGTAATATTTAGTTTTTACGAGATGGATTCGACAGATTGAAGTACGTAAAATTATTTCTGTTTTAATTGACTTAAAAAGGAATGTTTATCGGCTTGAAATACGGTCATATTAGGTACCCTCGCGAAAACGTTATAATTTTCGAGACTTAATTTTTCTAATAGATGAAACGTAACATATACCACCATATTCCACAAAGTGGGAAGCTTAGAGTTTTAGGTAATTTTATTAGCTAACGAAATTCACTAGGAATTTATTTCGCCTTTTCACGCCATGTGCCTGCAAGCACAGGTGTTCACTTCGTAGAATGAAACTAATACCAACACCAGTCTTATCATATACTGTTCACATAAACTAACTCGATTATTTTATTAAATTGATAATTAAATTGATAAAGTTTACCATCGCTTTTACAAATTTAAACAGTTCAAAAATAAAAACAAAAAAGCAAGCGATCGATTTCCCTATTGATTATTTTAGATTCAAATTGTTAATAATAAATGTTATTATTAATTTGTGTTCAACATTTCCTGAGAAGTGGCATTAGTATTATTATAGTTTTATTATTTATAAATTATAAGAATGAATATTACGTGCAGATGTTTTTATCTGTAAACTCAGACAGAAGTTGTTGCAGTCGTAATTGATGTCACAAATTAGGAAATACTTCAAGCGATTGATCAATCAAACAAAAGCACCTTTTACTTCATTATTATGTTTCGATTTTTGTTAACAATCTTCATCAGCCAACAACTGCAAAATTAATTAAAAATAACTAAATATTACAAGACAAATAAATACAACAATAACGCTATTAAAAACTAGTTTATCGAATTATTTAGATGATATTTTATTTTAGTACACGTTGTATATTTTAAGGTTTTTATATGTAAATCAGTTTTAATTCCCTGTGCCTATGTCACTGTGTGTAGTAGGTACCGCGGTAATATATACCGTCCATAGCGAAGACGGTTAACCTCAGTCCCGGTACTCTTATACCGTATGACTCCCCATGGTGTGTGGAATCATGCTCCGCGGGGCTGAGGGGGTTCGCGGGTGAAAATGTCATTCTGAGTAAAAAGTTTCATGGGACTTATTGAGTTTTTCTGTTCCTAAAGAAGATACAGCTGTTTAAAATACAGTTTTTTAATGTATGAAACGGTCGTCACTTTTTACGTAATAAAGAGAACAAAAGAGATGTATATGAAATATTTACATAGTATGAAAAAACTGGGAAAAAATTGGGCCAGCGTATACAGTGTACCTACATAGACATTGACATCAAGTGTCAAATAAGACTGACATCTACTCAATCGCTATTGGCTCGCCTCATTCGTAATTGTGAATTTTACCACTACTACCAACTGTTGAAAATAAAATTACTGTAGCTTGTTAGATGACAAGCGAAATTTTCGAAATTTATGTAAAATTCATGTCGCAAACTAGAAAATATAGTATATAACACTAGTATTATAAGCATTACGCTCGTCGTGCCCAAAACACATCGCGCACCAATTTTAGTCTTATAAAGCTTGTATTATAATATACTTTTGTGAAATACCTAAATTTGTAATCAACGTACTCCACAACCACCCTATACTTATTATCTTTAAAATCTGACATAACTCTGTCACTATGTCCGCTATATTGGGTCCGCCATTTTGTTTACAGTAGGTAACTTTGCAGCTGGATTCGTAATCGGCGATTTCATAAACTACTGTAAACCAATGTTTGTCTAAATCGAAGTGTATTTGAGGTTTTGGTCCGCTTTCTGCGATTTCGTCCCACTGTGGGACGGCGACGTCGTCCTCTTCTAAATTTAAGAGAGCGCGGCGCGCCTTTTAATTTTATTTAGAGAAGTTGGGTACCGTCGAGCAATGTCGTGGAGTTTGCTTGGTTGGTGCATCGAAAGAGGCACATGTTTGTGCCGGAAAGCCATGGGGGGCTTTTGCGGAAGCTGCGTTTATTTTTGGAAGATACGAGGGTGGCAGCCTTGTCTTGGCTTATTGCCCACGAACTCAGATTATCGCGACGGTGGAGCTGCTACACTCTGAAGATTGTCTTCGGTGGTTTATCGCGGTGCTCTTCGTTTGGGATTTCTAACAAGGGGTCTAACTGTCGAATGGTTTATTTTTGCTTTACCCCATACTCTTAGAAGCGTCTAACTTTCTGGTTTTAAAGGCATTATACATATTACATTTTTCCTTTCCTTTACACTCCTTTACATCATTGAAAATTAACTCGTAAATTTGTTTGGATACCTTTTTTAAATGAAATGAAATATATAAATCGCATTAAACTAACAACCTTTTCTTTTATTTCAGGTAAGTTACATTTTTCAACTTCCAATGCTTCGATTATTGTGAGTATATTATCGATTATTCCAGTATATTCAAGGGATTTTCGTATCTGGGTATCCGTAATATCATAGCTTGTCGGTGCAACATGCAGAAGCGTTCAGAAATTGTATGTGATTAAAGTCAATTCCAAGTTTTAAAACACCCTATCGATCGCGAAACTGTAATTGAACCAAGTTCCTCAACAGGTCTTCAAAACATTGGCTATTACCTAAGTAGCTTTCGCGTGACGTCTTCCATTTGTATAAGCTGTCATCTTCGTGTAATAGATCGATTTTATTGACCAAAATTGAGGGGCAGGATTCTTAACTTATACTTACACTTTGTTATATTTCGTATTTTTGCTAGACTTTTATTTTTTCGTCCCCATTTAGAGTTATGGCCTTATTTTTTGCTATAGTTGCTATAGCCATAAATAATACCACTGGTTTGACGAATGCTGGGTTGCGACTAGATATAGGTTGAATTGAAATGGAAAAGAGTCAATAATAGAGGCTTATATGGCTGTAGGCATTAGAAAGACACGCATCTTGTGTTCCAAACGGTATACGTACTAAAAAATGATAATTGCGAAAAAAGGTTTCACTAAGATGGACTAGACAACGGAAGAATGCAGGCCATTGCTGAAGATCGGCAAACTTTGTGAGACATTGTAAATCTGGAAAGTAGAGGCTAAATAATAGAGAAAAATGAAAGTCTTTAGCCTTAAATCATATTCGAAATGATTCACTGCGAAAGTCTTTTTTTATCACATCTCACCTTTCAAGACTAAAATCATTGTAATCATTCCATTTACTAGCCAATATTGTATGGAGAAAAAACTATATATCTGAAACTATTAAAAAACAACCAGAACTAGGCACGTTGGTAGAAAAAGACAAAAAAATCTGTGCGGAATTGGCAAACACAAGAAAACAGACAGGAGGCCAAGCGGATTGCCATGGAGTGGTGAAGACATTTTGAACGTAAAGAGATGGGTCAAAATTAATATTGTCTTCCTAACGATAGATGTAGGGATTAGGAAGATCCGACAGAAACCTATTAGATGCTATTGAATCTGAACAGAATTAGAATTTATTCTGAACAAAATTAGAGACAAAAATCTAAATCCTAAACAGGCCAGCATATTATATACAAAATAAAGTCCAGCATATTATATACAAAATAAAGTCCAACAGTAAATTTTCCAAGCTGTGAAAAGCTCACCGATGCTATATGAATTAATCATAGAAGGTGAGATATAGAAGAAAGGTTGTAGGAAGATAAATAGCATAAAGCATAAATATTACCAGAATATAGAAAACAGATAGAAAGATAATTATATCTTTAACTGGGAAAGTAAGAATACCAAGTAACGGAAAGAAGTGCACATGACTCTAAATGCTAGTCCTGAGACACATTAATAATAAGTCATGAAAATCAGAGTGATTTCCAACGTTTTATTTTAGGGGGGCTAATTGGCTACCGGTTTCGGATGACCACGCGTCCGTCGTCAGGCCAAGCTGTGGAAGACAATGAGAAAACATAATTAGCTCAGTTTTCCCTATTTATGGCTACAGCAATTACAACTTTTTTTTAGAAGTGTAGGTTTCTAACGTTTTTAATATTTAGATTATGGCAGCAGAGATGGAATGGGAAAAGACTCAATAATAGAGGCATAAATAACTATGGACATTAGAAAGAATAAGTCTGACCTTCTTAACAATAGACCATGAAATGTAGAAGTTAAATTTAAGGATTACATTTATGGAATTGGGAGCACCCAAGAAAGGAACCTCCGGCTGAAGATAATACAGATCGAAGTGAGATGTAAATATATCTAAATGCCGAAGAAGAACGGTTGGTTATCTTATCTGGCCATAAAAGCAATGTTATCGCCCAAAGGACACACGAAAAATTCCAGTCTTGCCGAGGCGTCTACACAAGCGTAGTTGGTTCACAGCCGCACCGATAGAGCGCGCTCCCTGCCCGTACCGTTGGCCGTTGTTGTTGTTGCAGCGGTGCATCCGGATCGCGGTCAATGCCTGGCGATGTTCTTAGGTGGCCCGACGACGTGTGCAGCGGCGTCGTCTCCTCAGCGGCCACGGCTTAAACCGTGATCCGGTCCGGCGTTTCTCTGCCGCAGTAAGCGAGCACTGGAACGCCGCTCCAGTTTCAATGAGAGGGGCAGGGCCCCAATTAACGCTGCCGCAATTTCGGACAGGAAGACGCTCGAATTCCAGCGGGCGAGATGAAAGAGCCCAGAATGGGCGATTATGAATCGGGGTTCTTGTGTTCTCCTTTTTTTGTGTTTTGTTTCTCGATTGCCGCGCCTTACCGAACGGTGTTCGCCGCGCGGAGATATTTTAATAGAAGTTTGATTGATGAACGTTGTTGGTCGGGCCAGTCGGACTTGTAGCGTATTGATGATTCCGGACGTTTTAATGATGGGATTGTTTCTGGTCGAGTTGGTCCCGTGGCGGCGCAGCTCGTGAATAATGATTAAATTTGATGTGGCTATGATGAATGCTTTTTTGGTTGTACCATTGCGGTGGTGGTTAGAAGTTTGAAGGACCATACCATTTGGAGGAATCCAGATTAGGATGTAATAGTTCGGATTTTTTATCCCAACATCCTGGTCCAAAGCTTTATACTGAAAAAAATTACATTTTTCATGACCGATCCGTGAACTTGACCACCATTTCTCAGAATTGGCACTGTTTCTCTTTTCGTAGCTTAAGTTTAACGTTCAAGCCTTTATTCCAACCTACTGATAGCATAGAATAATATTAGGTTGCGGAGATGCCCTTTGGAAGTAGAAAAAGGAACCTGTGACGAATGGGGCATTTCCTTATTAAGGAAATACTGCCAAACGCAGTCGCAAAACTGAAGGTTTAAGGTGAAGGCTCTGCAAAAGTTGCATAACGATAGTCTTCGCAGTGTCAAAATTCTTTTATAAACCTCGATAAACCTGCCTACTCTAGACCTATCCTTTGAGACATCTGAGAGCATCAAAACAAAGATATTTAGTCATTTTGGACTAATGTTTACTCAGGAATGAGTCTATTACTCCCAATTGGCCTAGTTATCATTTAGACAATGGTCTACAGATCCAATATTGTGTTGCACATGTCGAAGAAAGCTTCCCATATCGTCGCATCTTATCTCCCAAGAAGCAATTTGTTATTGGTTTCGTATTCCACATCGATTTACTGCACGGGAGATACGAGATAAGCAGACTATCAAAAGTACACAGTAGGGTTGCCAATGAGACAACCAGCAGGGGGCGCGTGCGCTCTCTCGTCCCAACAATAAAGTGTTTACCAATGACCGAAAACGATAGCGATGCCGATGCGCCGCGCTCGATGTCTATCTATCTCCGCAGCCAGCTCGTCGTCGACAAATATGAATGATGATGAGACACACACACACACACACACATACACACACACACACACACACACACACACACACACACACACACACACACACACACACACACACACACACCGGATGTACACGCACCAGCCGCAGACAGAAAAGCTCTCTCTCTCCTCTCTCGATTAACGCGCCATCCTCGCCGCTCGGTCAGTCCAGCCCGGCGAGCCCAGCAATCTTCCTCTTCTTCCACGATTTATCCTCGTGTCCTTGTCTCAGCGTGTGTACACTGAACCCTACGTTCGGAGCGCGGAGCGGCGACGGGAGGGGGCGCTGTTTGTTATGTTTGTAAACAGAGCGGGAACGCGTTTGTGGTGTACGCTAAATGCGATCGTGTAAGTTCAAGGACGTGCGAGGTATACACACACACACACAGCCAACTGACTACTCTCCGATGCGGAGCAGTGCAATTGCTGGACCCGATGCATCGTTGTCAATCGGTCATATTTTCATGGCGTAAATAATGGAGAACCAACTCTTAAAGATAGAAAAAAAAACATTACTTCTTAGACGGAGGTGATCACTGTCTAACGTAGTCAGGATCTTGCTGGACAGTGCAAGAAATAGACGTCAGCCTCTTGAAAGGGGTTTTAAAGAAGTACTTGTGTCATGGTGGCGGACATTATTTTGCCGAAGAACCTAGTGTTATCAATCAGTTATGGAAAAGACATTAGAGAAGAGATGTTAGAAAACAACAAACATTGCGTACAAGTTGGTAATGGAAGTGCATCATCCTCATGGCATAAATAGTGAAGAACCAATTCTAAATTAAAGAAAAAAAAATTTAGGAGGGGATGGTCACTATCATGGCCTTCATTAAAAATCATGATTCGGAAATTGATGATACCAATAAAGTTCCACACAAGATCCGGAGATCATTGCTGGACAGTGCAAGAAGTAGACGTCGGCTTCTTGAAAGGGGTTTAAAGAAGCCCTTATGTCATGGTGGCGGGCATTATTTTGCCGAAGCAAGTGTTATCAATCAGTTTTCGAGAAGATATCAGAGAGGAGAGGTTCGAGAACAACATACATGGCGTACAAGTTGGTAATAGAAGTGCAGGATCCAATTCTAAACGAAAGAAAAAGATTTTCTTAGAACAGGATGGTCACTATCTAACATGGTATTAATTTGCATTAAAAATAAAGAATCGGAAGATGATGGTACTTACCAATAAAGTTCCACACAAGATCCGGAGATCTTGCTCGACAGTGCAAGAAGTTGACGTAGGCTTCTTGAAAGGAGTTTTAAAGAAGCCCTGTGTGTCATGGTGGCGGGCATTATCTTGGTAATGGATCTTCAACATCCTAATGGCATAAATAATGGAGAACCAATTCTGAAAGAAAAAAAAAGCATTTTTAGGAGAGGATGGTGACTATCTAACATGGTCTTAATTTACATTAAAGACACGAATCGGAAGATGATGATAATTACTAATAATGTTTCTCACAATATCCGGAGATCTTGCTGGACGGGAAGTAGACGTTGCCTTCTTGGAAGGTGTTTGAAAGATGGCCTTTTGTCATGGTGGCGAGCATTATGTTACCGAAGAAGCAACTGTTATTAATCTGTTATGGAAAATATATTAAAGAGGAGATGTTAGAGAACAACATAGATGATGTACAAGAATTGGTAATGGAACTGCAGCATCCTCATTACATCATTATGAGTGATCAAACCACCAGAAATGTCCTGTATGAAGTTGGTATCCACTGTCGTGGACCAATGTGGTCCCCTCATTAAAACGATGAAATCGAGCCATAAGATTGGATTCAGCACAAGAACAACCAAACTGGCGACGGCAAGTTACCTATATTAGTTCTCCATCATGTTCCTGAGATTGTTTTGATCTATGTAAGTTAAAAATGACAATTTGATGATTTAGAAGAATAATTCTGAGCTTCATATCAAATACCCTTTAGGTATCTTCCATATATAATATTTGCAAATTGACCACTGTGGTGAGCCTCTGAGCCGTTCGACCCGATCCATCGCGCGGATGGAGCGCAGAGAGCAGCGAGCGTTGGTCGTTGTTTACAACCGGAGGTTGTTTACATCGCGTTCTACGACCCGGTCGCGGCCGCAACGGCCGCCGATCGGAATCTTCGCACGGCCCGACAAGAGTGGACCATGAAAGAAACATGAAGAGCCCGCCCAGCCGATATTATTAATTCAGTCATGGGCCGGCTCTTCGATTATGGGAGTCTCGGGTATGGCATTGTTGTTTGCGGTCGCGATTCGAGCTCCATACGGTGGTTTAGCCTCGTTTTATTATTAGTATTTGTGGGATGACCAGGACTCGAGACTGCGTTGCGTTTTTCTTTCTATGTGTAAGTAGTATTGAATGGTGAATGCTTGTAAATTTCCATGTAACGAAAAGACCCTGCATATGGTACCAGTACCAAATAGTCTAAAACTAAACATTGTCAACAACATCTTCACATTTCCATTCGAGAAGTTTGAAAGCCACATGAGACAGGGAGACGCACTATATTGCTTACTGGTTCATGTTACCCTTCAGCAATTCAGGAATCCAAACATCAAGAGTACTGAGTCTGGTGTAGCTTCAGCTTCAAAACCAATAATTTATTTTTGCGACACTTGCATCATGAAGACCGTAAGTTTTGTGCATGTACGAGTGAGAGCTTTCAATCATGCTCCCCATGAGAAGGCCGTCGAGACTTAATGTTTCAAAATGAAGGGTTTGGGGATGACGTTCATCAGGACTTTGAAGGACAGGGAGTCAGATGATGAAGACTACAGGGGCAGGGGAGATCGGATGTGTTGAAGCAGATTAGGGTTCATGAAGAGCTGTAAGGACAAATACGATGACTGCGACAAATCTGTTTCTGGAAGTTTTCAAGAATTTCAACACTCATCTTGCTACCTTTTGGTATATTCACACTTCATTCATTTCCAGTTTGCGCAGTTCAGCGTAATATGACTAATTCGAAAGGATCGAGTTCATCCATTATCATACGAGCGGCGGTCGCCAGAAATGGTGGGCGTTGAAGCTGCAATACGGTCTCTCGTTTGCTCGTTCTGCGCTTGACGCGAAACCGCCGATTTACAACGCCAATTTCCCGGTATACTACGGCGTAGTAGACCGCTTTCTCTTCGCTGGCCGCTCCTCTCATTCATGTTTTTATTTCGTTTATTATTGTTGTTGGCATTACTCGAGAGGAGATGGAGAGAGGAAAGAGGAAAGAGGAGGAGGACGGAACGAAACCCACGGCGACCGCGACCGGCGACTTTTTGGCGACCCCACGCTCTTCCGTTAACCGGCTAGATCCGTTCGCTGTGTATCAACGACGGCAAATTAACGTGGAAATGAAGAAGTTCCGCCAGAGACCGGTTGTGCCCTTCCGCATGCCCGCTGCGAGCGATTCTTGTGGTTGTGTTGTTGTGAAAATGGACAACTATAATGATAGGAGTATCATTATGACCTATAATTTTATTTTATCTGCTTTTCCAGGACGTTGTAGTTGTTAGCGATGGTTCTGAGACCCGGTGATCTTTGTGGCCATGGTAAAAAAGATGACAGTGGCTTTTCGAACGAAGTTTTTCAGAAGTCCTAAGAACATGGTGGCGGGCATAATCTTGCTAAGAAAATTGGAACTTTGAGTCGTTGCAAGAAGTAAAGATGGGATGATTTCTCAATACCCTGTAAGGAGACTTGTGATCAGTCGTAGGTCCCTTTTCTGTAGCTGAGATACTGTTTCGGAGGCAGATAAGGTAGCCTTTGAATGGCTCATGCTAGTTTTCCAGTAAGATCGTTAAGTATCTTCCCAGTTTTGTAACATTTTCTTAAGCATTCTCTGGTTGGGATGTCGGTTGTATACTGCCTTTGATTCTTGAATGCTCAGGTACCATCAGCGATATATTGTTTCCTTTGGCTAGTTTAATGATAGATACAATGCTTTTTGCTGTCTGAGCAGATGTTTGATCTTCGTGTATTCTTATGGTTATATTCCTCGGCACATTTATCAATAGCGTGAGCTTCCGCCTGGAACATGGTTGGAGTTTGGCCAATGGGTTTGTCTACTACCCCATCAAAGTCGTGGACAGGTGACATCATGTCATTTGGCATTTCTACTTCACCGCCACAACTCTTACGTTAAGATGTTAGGATGCAATGTTCTGGAGACCATAAACCTGACATGGATTAATGTTCTCGCCTGGATTAGCATTATGGCGCCAAAAGCTGCTTCTCTTTTTACATGAATTTGAATACCAGTGAGGTATGTTGTCATTGTTTCTGTAATGCCCAAGCAAATGAGCCGTTATAGTTTTGTCAGGTTTGTTTAGATTGCCTTTTCGGATATCTTGTTCCCCCAGCCAATCGATTCGTATGTGGTGTCTGAACTTCTACCGAATAGTTTGTTGCATGACCATGTCGCTCTGGTGGCTCTAATTGTAGTCTTGTCCATGTGAGGTTTCCAGTTCAGTTTATGATCCAGGGTGATCCCCAGGTATTTATTTGACTTGAATTTGTGAATGTAATGGCGACTTTGGCAAATGGTATCCAATGATGAATCACTGTGAAGCAACATCTTGGAAACACAATCATCCACATATCCTTCAACTTCTAGATTCTTTAGCTTGTTAACAAACAAATTACACGTTTGAAAAGAACCCGATGACGATGTTCGATACCCGATGACTGTTCTACAGCTAGTACGCCCACAATTTCTGGCAACTGCTCCGCGTAAATATGATTAATGGATAATCTCTATCGCTTCAGATTAGTCAGGACGCCCTGAAAAAAAAGCAAAGCGGAAGTCCGTGAATGAAAAGGTTTACTAATACTTTTGCCCGTGATTCATATTTATGCGATTAATGAAAGCGCTTTTCTAGAAGTTGCTCGAACTTCCGAAAAATAAAACTTAACGACGTCCAGACGTTTGCGTTTTCTGAATCTGAATGTACACTTCCAGGAACTTCGTCGAGTGGTTCGATTAAAATACCTGTTAAAGTTTAATTAAAGCTTTTAATTTTGAGTGCGTCAAAGCGCAACGAACCGGAAATGTCGTCGGCTACTGCTGTTGAGGAAATGTGCCGTTAACGAGAGGTTCTTTTTGCTGATTTGTCAAAATATTGTAAGGTACTTGCTAACGGAAAGCCGATCAACAATTTTCAGAATTCTTTATGATTCATTTATTCGTAATGACACGATAATTTAGTCATATTATTTCGAGAATTTTCTAAACTGAAAATATTTTCTTACTGATTCATTAGCTGATTCAAAATATGTTATTAACTGTACGTGCTATGTATTAGCGAATAGTTTTCGGAAATATGGTCGTACAGTCTAACCGCCTGCATTTATATTTAGCGTCCTAATTGCTTACGGCGTTTTATATCCCAATTACTCACTCTAGTTAATGACTTAGTAATTTCACGGCATCATTATGGCGTTTCAATAACAGTTCTTGGTATCTCACTTGGTACAACCATTTTCCTGTTGGGTTAGCTATCATCTCGTTTTAGAATAGTCTCGATATGTATTTATCCTTTATTGTTATGTTATATTTCCAACAAATTAAACAACTTTTTTTTCTATTTTAGGTAAGTAACTCGTCAACGAACATCTTTGAATCATATTAATTGTGAGTATCCTTATAAAAATATATTTAAACTAAAAATTAATTTTCTTTTACTACCACTGTAACAATTACATGAAAGGGTGTTCATTGAGTAAGTGAGGTTGCTTCATGATGCTTAAAAACAAAATTTCTAAGCAATAACTTTTGCTGATACATTTCTTAATTATTTATCTTGAACTTAATTTTGAAGTGTTTCAAAATCATAGACACATGCATTTTTGATTACATTTTCTCAAAAGGAGAATATTTTTAACAGAAAAGCAAACTATAATAAAACTACGCGATTTTTTGTTGTAAATCAAAAACCTATTAACCATGCTACCATGTCTCCATCAGTTCACATTAAAAATAATGGCAAACAAACCTGGATTTTGGAACCTTTGGATGATCTTCAAAAACGAGACTAAAAGTAAGAGTATAAAAAACTGTTGGATTCGTACAAAACTCACTTCCTCTGAGATATAAACCTCCTTGATTCCAAATATGATGACAGATGTTAAGAATTCTTGGTGCTTTTGGGATTCTGGGAGCGACAATTTCCTGTAACATTTAAGGATGTGTAATTCCAAATCTAATGTCAGATATTCAAAATTCAAAAGGGAGGATTAAATGTGGCGACCAAAAATCTATTAACTATCCGATTTGCTAGAAACTTATTTAAAGTGATATTTGAAGCTTTGATTCTATATGGGAAGTCCGATTTTCAGCTAAATCACTGGCATTGACGTTGGGTTCATGTTACGACACAGTATTTAGTTGAAAGAAAAATGCCAAATGAATTACATCAGTAAAATAATATCTCTAAGTTCAGCGTCACTCGTCAGGTCGAAACAATTTTCCCTTATATTTTTAAAATGGACGTTTTTGGACTGGAATATTACAGAATGACTTCCAAAGCTTGTAGAGTACCACCCACATAGCAAAACGCTGTACACATGAATGAACCAATAGTATTTCATCCAGATAATCTTGTTTATCTAGAACTTCATTCCGCAAGATTACATCCCGAGGCTAGAACAGTCTTTCGTCAATCTCGCGCATATAGAGATTATGATGATGCCCTCGCATAGTTGGCGGCACTCCGGTGCAATGTGGATGCCCTGGGAGCGACAATTTCCTGTAACATTTTAAGATGTCTAATTCCACATCTAGTGTCAGATATTCAAAATTCAAAAGGGATGATTTAATATAGTGACCAACAATCTATAAACTGTCCGATGTGCTTGAAACTTATTTAAAGTGTTATTTGAAGCTACGATTCTAAATCTGAAGTCCGATTTTCAGCTAAATCACTGGCGTTGACGTTGGGTTCATGTTACGACAGAGTATTTAGTTGAAAGAAAAATGCCAAATGAATTACACCAGTAAAATAATATCTCTAAGTTCAGCGTCACTCGTCAGGTCGAAACAATTTTCCCTTATATTTTTAAAATGGACGTTTTTGGACTGGAATATTACAGAACGACTTCCAAAGTTTGTGGAGTACCACCCATATAGCAAAACGCTGTACACATGAATGAACCAATAGTATTTCGTCCAGATATTCTTATTTATCTGGAACTTCATTCCGCAAGATTACATCCCGAGGCTATAGCAGTCTTTGCTCAATCTCGCGCATATGGAGATGATGATGATGCCCTCGCATAGTTCGTGGCACTCCGGTGCAATGTGGATGCCCTGGGAGCGATAAGTTCCTGTAGTATTTGGGGATGTCTAATTCCAAATCTGATGTCAGATATTCAAAATAGTGGATTTAAATAGGCGACCAGTAATCTATAAATTGTCCGATGTGCTTGAAACTTATTTAAAGTGATATTTGAAGCATTGATTCTAAATCTGAAGTCCGATTTTCAGCCAAATCACTGGCGTTGATGTTGGGTTCATGTTACGACAGAGTATTTAGTTGAAAGAAAAATGCCAAATCAATTACATCAGTAGAATAATATCTCTAAGTTCAGCATCACTCGTCAGGTGGAAACAGTTTTCCTATTTTCAAAAATTTACGTTTTTTGGACTTGAATATTACAGAACGACTTCCAAAGCTTGTAGATTACCATCCACATAGCAGAATGCTGTACACATGAATGACCCAATAGTATTTCGTCCAGATAATCTTGTTTATCTAGAACTTTATTCCGCAAGATTACATCCCGAGGCTTAGAAGGGTCTTTCCACAATCTCGCGCATAGAAAGACGACGATGATGCCCTCGCATAGTTCGCGGCACTCCGGTGCAATGTGGACGATGCCCTGGTAGCGACAATGGTGCATCGTCCGCTTCCGAAGCAAACCGCCAGGTATTCACTGCCCGGATTCCTGGAAGGACCGCTGCACTCGGCACACACACACACACACATACCAACACACGCATACGTACACACACACACACACACACACACGTACATAAACTGAGAAATGCCTCGGCCTCTGCTGCTGCTGCTGCCTATGCATCCAGCATAGCGGTGAAGTCCCGTCTCTGTCGCGCTCATGCCGGCCCTGCGTGCCCCGCAGACACTCCTTGGTCATTGGCGCGACGTGGCCTCGGCGGCCGCATTCCTGCACCCCCTTCGCTCCCCCCATATAGGCCCTTGGGCGGCCCGCAAAGCCTACCCTTCCCTCTTCCCTTCCTCGTTTTACCTAACTGCGCAGTTACTATAATCCTTGGTGTGTGTGTGTGTGTGTTGTGTGGATTGTGGATGATGATACTATACGGGAGTGTACGTACACACAGAAGTTGTGAATGTGGAACGACGTTTTCCCGCGTTATGGACGGTGTTTATACGCTTTTGGTTGGTGGTTGCCTAGCTTTCCTGTTTTCAGGAGCTGCTGCACGCAATGCTTCAGGTTTAATTTATAAAATGTTCAAGCTGGTGTCTAGTGTCTGCTTCGTATGATTTGAGGAACACCACTGATGAAGGCCTAAAACATTGCCATATAACTTAGTTTTTCGAATTATTTTATGAAATTTATGAAATGGTTGTTCGATTGTGGAAAATAAACTCGAGTGGACATGCCGATAATTTTTACTTAGTCGTCGATTTGAGATATTTAGAGGGGTTGTTTGCCACCGGTAAAAAACTCCAATCGTATAAGGATAGTTTGTAAGGATAGATTGTTGAAGCAGCATTCCGAAATGTATGTATCTGTCTTGTGTATGGCGTAGTCTACAGAAAATATATCATTTAGAGGTTGTTTGTACAATGTGATGTTCGAAAGAAACGATTTATGGTTCAAAATCGATCAAATTTGGCTATTCCAAAAATAAATTGTTATAAGATAAAAATAAATTTTACATCTTGACAACAAAACAAAATCTAACAATTAATACCTATTTCTGGTATGTCCTTTTCCATAAAATCTGAATCGGAAGGAAGACATTTATTTACACTTGAGCCTAGGTTTTGAGAAAAGCAGTGTTAAAAACTACAAAACATCATAAAATGTTTTTTCCTTAAAAACTAGACCCAATTAGGAATTTTTACTTTCTGAGATTGTACGGGAAAAACACCAGAAACAGGGTTCGCTGACAGATTTTGTTCGTACTTAGCCTGGATAAGCCACTTAGCTTAGTATTTTATATACTTATTGTATTAATAAATACATTTCTTCTCAAATAACATTTATATATTATATTCGTGGATTCGTGGAAAGAATAACGATTAGTCTGAAATTCTTAGTCTAAAACTGATGGAGATATATTCATTCAATGAATGGAGTAGCACTAACCTACACGTGTGTTATGTAGGAATACTGTAATCGACAAATCGAAAAAGACTAGATAAGGTTAATAATTGCCGCTCCAAGACCCTATCGTCGAATATATATAGGAAACCCCGTACAGCAAACTCGGTTGTCGGAATTTTATTTTATCGACCGGAAGGCGATAAGATGCCTCGAAAAACGAAAGATAACAACGAAAACAAGTTGCCTCGGATACAAGGACTTCCCCTGCATACCCGGCCCGGGAATCATTAATTACAAATTCCCATCGTCATCAAAACAGGTCCACTAATGACCGACGCTCTTGCCTATAGTGAGACTGGTAAATCCCCAGCTAGCATAAATCAGAAAAAAATATGCATTTTGTTTTCGTCTACAATCAAGTCAGATTGTAGAGTTCTTACCATATGAAGGCAATGACAACAAGTGAAGAAAACAATAATTGTCTTCATCATCTCGAACAAGAGTTTGCTAGTACGGCTTTTTTAAATACAATTCATACATTTATAAGTGAAACATGTGTATGTATATGTATTTCGCCCAATGGAGATCTTCAGCATACCATCATCATCACTGTACGCTGGCGTGGGTCATCGAAAAACATCCTCGAAACGGCCTCGTTTAAAGCCCGTCGAATATGCAAATTGGGCCGTCCGGAATCGTATCTCATCTGGGCCCTGGCTGCCGAGGAGGACGAGAGGCATATTTCTTCGGCGCCCATTGAAGTTTCGCAAAAGGACCGCCGAATTCCCGGTATTGGAGATTCGGAGTTGCGCTCCTCAGCTCACGTCGATTTATGGGCCGCCCGTCTTCTCCTGCGCTGAGGTTCTCTCGAGCAGTATACAGAGTGTCCACATTGCAAGCGTTTATTAAATTTGTTATATATGCACGAAGATGATGATTGCAATAGGATCAAACGTTGCAGACATCACTCTACATACTGTACATTCATAGATCCGGAAATGCATGATCTTCATTCACTGAGAATCCTGCCCTTAATCACAGTTTCCCATTGGTAGAAAACGAGAAATATGAAAGCATGAAGCACTGATCAAATGTTTAAAATTGCAAATTCTGGCATCATAACAGACCGGATAAGTTACACGTTTAGAAATTTAATCTAATGGAAACGAAGATTAAAGCGAGGATGAGGTTTAAGAAAACAACTGCCAGATGATCTTTGCGATGGATGAATCAGCAAATGCAAAAGATCATGAACTAAAGACGAAAAAGAAGACGATATTGGTAAAAACTTGAACACTAAGCAATACGAAGCAGAAGCGGTGCATGAAGAAGGATGCTAGAAACAAAGAAGAATTACTGGAAGATGCTAGTAAGATAAGTATTGAAGACGAGTTGAACCAAAAAAGCGAATGATTGAAAATCGAGTTGAAGTTGGAGAGATTGTTGGAGTTTACTATAGGTACAGCACGGACGGAAATTGGAGAAGATATAAAATAAACCGAGATGGAAGTTAGCGTAAAGTTAGAAGAAATCACATATCTGAAGATAGCATGAGATGCAGCGGAAAAAGCTGACGTAAATTTAGGAGAAATCATATCAGTAATGGCAGAATTAGAAGAGTCAAAGATGGATTTTAACGTAAAAATGGTGGAGGAGATTTAATGTTACGTGCAACTCAAAACTGGTGTGGAAGAACTCATAGTATAGTAGCTGTCAAGGTAAAAGTTGAAGATGGGTTTGAAGGAAGCATGGAAGTTATGACAACACTAAACTGGAAGAAACTAAGGTGGTTTTTAAGTACCTTTAAACTTCTTATTTTATCAAACATTCTTCATAGCATCAGCTGAAAGAGAAGAAGATGAAAGCGACGATCAGGGAGACGAAAACTAGTTCTACATGGTTGCCAACCAAGAATCAGTACATGATCTAAAGACGAAAATAGAAGACAATGTTGGTCAAATTATGACTAAACAATACAAGCCAGAAGGCGGTACTTGAAGAAGGGTGCAACAACAATGAAGAAGTACTTGAAGATGTTGTTGAGACATGTATAGAAGAAGAGCCGAACCAAGAAAGGAATGATCAAAATCAAATTGAATTTGGAGGTTGCGATAGTTACAGCACGGACGGAAACTAGAGAAGAAATAAAAGAAGCACAGAAACCCGTTAGCGTAAATTTTGAATAAATTATACCAATAAAGATACTATTAGAAGAGTAATAGTTTGGATTTAATGTAAAACTGAAAGGGGGACATTTAAGGTTATGTACAAAATGGAAGTAATGAAGTTAGATGAATTTATACCGGCAGAATAATGAATGTTGTTATGAGAAGCTTCACATAGCTTCAGCTGATAGAGAAGAAGCTGAAAGCAACGATAAGGAGGAAGGGAACCAACTCCACCATGGTTACCAACGATAAACTAGTGAACACAAAAGAACATGAGCTAAAAATGCAAATAGAAGACTATAAGGATGAAATCATGAAGACTACAAATGCGAAGCACAAGAGGTACATGAAGAAGGATACAAAAACAAAGCAGAAGTGCTTTAAGATAGTAGTGAGACAAGTATTGAAGAAGAGCTGAACCAAGACAAGAATGATGAAATCAAGTTAATTGTAGATGCTGCTAGAGAGGTTGACATACATTTAGAAGAAATTATATAAATAATCATATAAATAGGCATTAGATGAATTAGCGATTCACTATAATTTAAAGATGGAAGAGGAAAATTAATGGTTAGGTCAACTTAAGACTGGTGCGGAAGAATTGATGACGCCAAAAGATAGGACGCTGAAATAAAAAGCGGGAGCAATCGTCTATGTTTAAATATACCGTTACTTCCCCAAAACAAAAGGAACGACAAAAATGGTACACCCTGTATCGGCGCGCATAGTTTACTGCTCGGTTCTCGAGCCTCCGGTTGTTGTTGTTGTTGTTGTCGCCGTCTTCTTCGTCTCCTCTTCATCGCGTATGTCGCCGCGGGCGCCGCGCGGCGAAGGGCGGAGGAGGAGGGTGGTCGGTTGGTCGCGGCGTGGGGCAAGAAGGCAGGCACACCGTGGGAAAGAATCACACCACATATAACCTGATGATTTGTGTACCGGCCTCGGTCATCCGTCTCCGATCGCAGCGAGCGCCGTATCTGCTCTCTCGCTCGCCCATACCGGGCTCCTTTCTCGGATGCTGCTGCGAGGAAGGCATCCGACGAGCGAGGCTTACCACCGAAGTAAGCTGCGGTACGAGGCTCGAGCGAACACCTCTTCTTTTATTGCCTCCTCTCGATCTCTCCGCGCTCGCCGACCGACGACGGATGTAAACAAAAACGATGCGTAGCCTCTCTCCTTCCAGATTAGGGTAGGTTTCTTTGATGTTTATGAGGTTTCGGGGTCGGGAGCCGACGAATTATTGTTTGGGTGTCTTTCGTCTTTTATCAGGCCTCGGCGAAAGATTTACGCGTTGACGCGGCGGGCGGAAGGAGTTCGAAACTAAAAACTTCTGTAAATACTCGGCGCTACTAATAAACGAATCAGCAGCGAACGTATGGGTATTGTTTTTTGTTTGTTTTGGTATGGTTTGCTTAGGCGCCAGTTAGGTGTCAAAGATTTGGGTTTTCTAGTCAGAGAAGTCAGATAAGAATTTACCATAAGGTGGCACTGCTGTCGTTGTTTTTTGTTGGTATCCATTGGAATGCTACAAATTTTTCAAAATGTGGCGATGTTTTGATATCTGGTTCATTTGGTAAAATGCTGCTGGAGCGGTCCACAAAAAATTACTTGATGCCATTACACTTTTTGTTATGGTATAGAGTCGTCACTCAATCAAACCGTTATTGTCTTATTTTTTTAAGTGGCACAGGATACCAAAAAATGAGTAGAATCTGAATGCTTTCTGTGCCTAACCAGATTAAAAAGTGAAAACAGCCGTTAATAGAAGATCCAAATCGAATCTGATTGGGTATTGAAAATGGACGAAGCTATTATCCTCACGTTTGGAAGAATAGCAACGTCTGAAGACGAAGGTGCTTTATGACTCTTTCACGGATGAATTACTGGAAGCTTAGTGCAAACAAGGCCAGACGAAAGCATTCGAAAGAGTATGGTCTGGATGAAGAGGATGGATGATATAAGAGATGAAGAAAAAGGAGGAGGAAGAAGAAGGAAGCATTCATGACGATGAGAAAAGTATGGGCAATGATACACAAGACGACGATGACCTTTTGAGGAAGCTTTATTGATCCTTCACGGATGATTTACTGGAAGCCTACTGCAACAAGGAAGACGAAAGCATTCAAAAGAGGATGGTCTGGATGATTTTGATGAAGAGGATGGATGGATGATATAAGAGATGAAGACGAAGAGCATGTGGAAGAATTGAAGGAAGAAGACGATGGATGACCTTTTGAGAAAGCGTAATTTAAGCGCCTCGAAAGGAAATAACTTGCAGTTGTCTCCAGCAGGATCCAAGTAAAGTTTCATGATAATATTGTTTGGAAAAATACCAGAGTCATCTGTCCACTAACATCGCTTGATGCCATTAGACTATTTATTATGGGATGGCGTCTTCACGCCATCAAACCGTTGTTGTAGTATTCCTTAAATGGCGAAGGATACTCGGCAAGAAATGAATAGTCTTAATGCTTCCTGTGCCTAATCAGTTTAAAAATCGAGGACAGTTCATGGTGGATCCGAATCGAAGCGGATTGTGCATGAAAAATGGATGGCGCAGATATCATCAGGTTTGTGAAGATAAAGATGCTTTATGAATTCTTCATGGATGATTTACTGGAAGCGTACTGCACCAGTGAAGACGAAAGCATTCAAAAGATGATGGTCTGGATGATTTTGATGAAGATGATGGATGGATGATATAAGAGATGAAGAAAAAGAGGATGTGGAAGAAGTTGGATGGCGTAATTTAAGCACCTCGAAGGAAATATCTTGCAGTTGTTTCCAGGCGAGTCCAAGGAAAGATGTGAATTGAAGATAGATGGCCCGACCGCAGCAGTGTGATGGTATTTATGTCCAATCGAGGACAATCGAAGACCGAAACTTGGAACTAAGAAGAAGGTTATATGAAATGTAAACTTTGTTGATTGGGGAGCAGAATGGAAAGAAATTGCTATAATCCATGTATGGTACCTATATTGCCATAGATAGAAGAAGGAAAACGATTACTGAGCACCTGTACGTAAAAAAACAACAACCGTTTGCAAACGTAAAAATTTTTGAATATGTATAAATAAATTTTGAAACTTTATATGTTTGTGCTGCAAATTATAAATTAATGTTAATGAACGTATCAAATAAATAAAATCGCAATCACAAAATTTCCGTATAAGAAAAAAACCTGAAAACGACGTCCGGACGTTTATTACTTTAGTTTATGGCAGCCAATATATTATATTGGCTCCGTAACAAGATTATTGATGATCCGGCGACCGTTTCGGCGTCGAGATAATTCACGCCGGCCGAGAGGACCGAGAAAGACGTGCAGCAAGCAAGCCGCAGCGGCCAGCCTTGTTCCTCCGGCACGCTCGGGTCTGTGCGGTAAGTAAGGGCCGGGACCGAAACGAAGAACAATAAGAAGCGATGGCGCTGCCCTGCCCTCGGGCCAGGTTGTAATTCGTGCGTGTTTGTGTCGCGCCCGCCGCCCCTGGACCTCGTTAGTGCCGTTGCCGGTGCCTCGGCCCGGTATTCTTCGCGCCTCTTCCCGTCCGCAGCTTGTGTACCTGCAGCGGGCCAGCGCTGCCAGCGGACGATTCGCGTGCGTGCCCGGCCCACGGGTCGCGGAGGCGCTCCGCCGAGTACGCTGCCCATTCTTAATTCGTGGTGGCGCCGCTCTAGACTTTGCTGTAGGCGCTACCTAACCCACCTTTCTCTCTCTCTCTTTCGTTGTTGAATCAGTCTCAATATCAGAGCAGGATTTGCGCTAAAAAATTATTTTGAAAAAAGATCGGTGTTACTTAACGAGTTGGAAGGCGCCGATGGTACCAAGTACCTAAAGTTTCCCTTGATGGATAAATTTATGACAATTCTTCAAGAACATCTCGTATATTTGGCCAACAGTGAAATAAATCTCTATGGTGATCATCGCCACGGACAAATTACTCTGGGGACCATCAATTTTACTATCAATTTTACTGAGATGGTACTCGGTTTTTGATTGAGTTTTTCGCCCTAAATCACGTCAGCGTCTAATAAAATAAGGTGCTTTTTCAAAGTTAGGCTTAAACTTTGCCCTGAAGTGAAATAAAAAAAGATTCCTTCAATTGTTTTTAACAGATGACATCATCGATATTTTTTTCTATATTTTTTTATATGAATTTGACAGATCTTTTAATTGTCTTAATGGTAGCATAATATTTTTATGGCCTTACATAAGAAAAGTTTCGACAAAAAGACAATTGAATTTTATGAAATAAAAGTGACAAATCCTCCGGTAAAGCTCGCCGGAATTTAACGAAATTTTGCAATTAAGTATTTTGCAAACATCTGAAGTTACTGGCGTTATTATCGCTGATGCAACGTTTACAGTTTTTGAGATATAACCTCATAACCTCCTAATTTGAAACGGAACAGCCAGTATATTTTGACATTTTCTGTTACAGCCTTCCATTGTCTATTCAATGTTACTGCGTTTGTTAGAGTATTATGTCAAAAATATCTCGAAATTAATAAAAACCTTTATTACTTAGGTCTAGAAATTAAAAACTAAAACATTGATCACAAAAATAACAACAACAAAATAAACTGATCAAATTTAAAACGATGTGTTCTTGTCAATGGTTGAGAATCCTCATAAACCTACTAGAGTAGTTGCAGTAGAAAATGTAATAATGTTTTGTTATCATTTTTTTTCTTTGTTAATTTTTAGACCTAAGTAATAAAGGTTTTTGTTCATTTCTAGATATTTTTGATATAATAATGAAGACTGTAACAGAAAATATACATGGTGTTCTATTTCAAATTCAAAAATTTGAGGTTATCTCAGAAACTGTAAACTTAGCATCAGCGATAATAACGCCAGTTTAGTTCATAACCTTTAATTGTCTTTCGCGAAAATTTTCTTATGTAAGGCTATCAAAATATTATGCTACCATTAAAAGATCTGCCAAATTCATTAAAAAATATAGGGCTTCTATTCAAAAGATGTCTAACGTCATGTGTTAAAAACAATTGAAGGTACTAAATAATTTGATATCATAACGTCTATTTTGATAATTATAAATCGACGTGCTCGAGGATTTTTTAAAGTACCATTCTTGAGATAAACATGACAATTAACGAACGTCAAAATTACTAGTGTTCACTGCACGAACGTCGGAATCGCAGGCGCAAAATGCATCGCTAATTATTGTTGCTATTTTACAATATATATATGTCCATCTTACTCCTTGGCTATACCGTACTGATGAGGACTAATAGTCCGAAACACGTGTCTACGGTTGCTTCTTCGTGTGACGGAATTGCCCGACAAATTACCTTTCTCCTTTAATATCTTACCGTCGATAAACCTGTTTTCCATATATATATATATATATATATCACCACTTGTCGGTGAACAACGACGCCATCGACTATATTTTTAATAACAACCTCCTATTCGTCTTGTAAGACTACAAGGAATTTATTCGTAAGGAACTGTATAACATGGAGTTTTTGAATGATAATCGAATGGGAGTTTTCTATTTGTTTATTTACACTGGATGGGAATCTGGACTCAAAAGCGTAACTTTTTATGTCAGGGTTTTGAATATATAGCTCAAAATGTCAAAACCGTGATTTTTTCATGTTAATTTGGTACTTTTACCTAAAATACTAAGACTTTGTTCACAAGAGTTATTGAATCAGCACGTGGTGTGCGTTAAAGAAAATCAAAACGCACAAACGTATTCCAATAGGAAACTTTCAATCCGGTTTATCTAAAACAGTGCCATGACTAGTAGCATAACTGTAAAACAGCGCAATTCATTGATAGGAATTTTTTGAGCCCGGAGTTGCATTCAGTGCAAATCACCAAATCACAGATGCCCATTTTAAACTTTTTAAATAAGTATTTATATAAAATAGAATTTATGTTCGCATTTTTATACACTCCTTAATTTTGGGTCTGAAATAATACTATTGTATGCTGTCGTGAAGATAGTTAAAAGATCCATTACTATCAATAAGTAAAATATGAAATTGTCATTTAAGAAACTTAGATGACTCATAGGTCTGTCAGTTCGTTGGAGGAAGATGTGATCCAAGTTAGAAAGAGTGCACATGAAAGAGCAAACTGCAAGCTCAACTTTAAACACTTTTCTCAAGATTCCAGCACATAGTCGCGCTATACATTCTCAAACATGGCCAAAAACTAGATTTTTTTTTTACCAAGCTCGGATTCGTATTCAACCCAGAAAACGCTATCGAAAACTTGTAGTCACTTCCCAGTCAGATAAAGAAAGTCTAAAAATGTTTCCCAGTGTTATTTCAGAATTCGTGCTGTAAACTCAATCATGACCATTCCAAAAAAATAAAAAAATCTATATATCTGGCATCTCCAGCAATGAGTCCAAACTCAAACTGCATATATTTTTCCACACCACCGGTGCAGTTTTTAAAGATATCGTATCCGAAGATCTGCGGTCGTTCCACCCGTTGAAAAAATGGCGGGATCACAACCGCCATTTGAGTCGTCCACTCGCTGCATTTCCAACCTAGCTGCGAATGCACGAGCGAGGAGAATAGAATACCTTCAGAGAAGACGTTGCCGTCGCTGCCGTTGGTCTTGCTGCCGTCTTACCTGTTCTCAGTTTCTAGGAAACGCGGTGCAGATCTAGACTGATAGGTGGAGATTCTTTCTGTTGGCCGATACGCGATGACGTCCTACCATAATGCTCCGTCAGCGCGAATTCTATTTTTGGCAACGCTCCACATACCTGCTCCTGCATCTTCGCCTTTATGCGAAGAACCGACGAAGATACTAGTTTGTGGTCGACTTGTGGCTTTTCAGTATTTAGATCGTCTGACGATTGCTTAGTAATGGTTTGATAATTTGACGAATACTGGTTCGACGACCACGAGCTACTTCCTTAATAACATAACTTCCTGTGGTAAGCTAGCTAATTCTCTTCTTCCTTACGGAAGTGAAGTCTTAAGCATTTCCTTGTTATATGCTTAATATATTGTCTTATTACCTCTGTTTATGGACGTAATGGATCAGAGATATCCTCAACAAACTATAACAGAACATTATAAAATAAATCAGCTGAAATTATTGGATGAATTGTATAAACGAGGGCACGTGCAGCAGACGAGCAAGGTCGAGGAACTCCTCTGGTCAGAGGAGCGAACTGTCCAAAAAGGTGCTAATTATACTAATAGAATCAACACGTGACAACACACCGGTCGGTTAAAATTGGCTGGTGTTTCCATGGGGAAGACTTTTGGAGCTGTTAGTGACCCGGCCATTATATAACCGAGCGAGATGTTACCAAAGTTCTTCATTAAAGCCGTAGGTTCCTTCGTTCTCTCGGTCAGTTGACTGTCTAATTACCATGGTTTACATTGACCAACAATTCTTCATTTGACATTGGAATTTCTTCTTAATTACTTCTTTATTCATCCATTCTACTGAAACTTAACGAATATCTACCACAGCAGCACAGCTGAGGAACCAAGGAACAAAACAAGTTATCAACATTGTATTAGTAGCCTTGGATGAAACAAACTTTGAAATTGTGACTTTATAGGGGTTTATCTGTATTATAAAGAACACACAGATATCGTTGATGGCCCGTTTCCTCAAGAATCCTTCCATTCCAACCATCATTCTGCCACTCGCCTACCAAGAGCCGGACGCCACCAAGCTTCATGCAAGCAAGTCTCCTCGACCGACGATTACGAAGCCACGGCGGAGCAGATCCACATTTTTTGTTTGCCGTTTTTCGCGGGCGCATTTCTGCGCGTCCGTCGCCGTCGTCGGTCCGGCAAAGGCCTCCTCGGTCGTTTCTCCCGTTTAATTTATTTGTTGAGCGACCACTTATCGTCGAAATCAATCTCTATCTCGTTCTCCCTCTCCTCATCTCTCTCTCTCTCTCTCCCTCTCTCCTTCTATCCGCGGCCTTCCTACGGCGTGTCTTCGCCGCTGCCGCCGCCGCCCCTTCGGTAATGGTCGCTCGCTCGGTCCTCCAAAGCCTTTGATCACGTCTTGCCTTAATAGGGCGTAACGATTACGGCCAGATCAGCGTGGTCTACTACGTTCGCAATGGACGGCGGCCGCAGCTCACCTGATCTTCGAACGATTTCGACGAGTTGTCGGTAATTTGCAAATTGGACGGACGAGGAAAACCGCAGGTCTCCGACGCCTTTCGACTGCTTGCGGATTAGATTATTTAAAATGTATCGGTGCCTATCAATCGCGGTCGTCTTTGCTGCTGGCGTAGGAGACCACCTGATGTACCAAGCATATTCCTCATCGACGCCATGGCTGTTATTAGCAAAATAAAATCAATTCTGTCGTGTTGGAAAGCTGAGAATTAACAATGCCCACAGAGATTTATAAAACCAAGTCATCAAAATTGAATTTCGATGATTCGGTGGTACTTTATCCAGGGTATGACGAGCGCAGAATGGAATATCTTCAGAGGACCAATTCCCACTGCAACTGAGGCAGTACCACCAAATGCCCTCTTCTGTAGCTCGGTATGGTCAAACTATTTCCAACTTGTTGCATAGCTGGAATCAGTGACATTAGTTAAAATTATGGAAGCAATAGGAGCAGGCAGGACACGGAGCCCAGGTTGTCTTTTAAGGCTGCTTTTTTTTTCGGCAACGAATAGAAACGTTGCTTTTGTTAGGACAGATGTTTTGGTCAAACACATTTCCAGGACCACGGTACATAGTGTTCAAGCATTTGGGTGGAGATGCAACTCAAAGCTGGAAACAACGAGTAATCATTGGAGGCATCACAGGTGCAGGGTTCATAACCCTTGTTACATATTACAGAAATTGCTGTTTTCATCAGCTTTGTCGCCTTGGCAATTTCATCAAACTCGATAGATGAAGAAGGCATGTGCAACACAGTGGATGTAACACGAATGGAAATGATCGTTCCGTGGCTTTGATGCTGCGCAAGCATTCCAACGGTTCTACTATTAGCGAATCGCCGGTCAACAGTCTAATTCATCGACCGAGGAATGCGTCAGTGGGCCCTATCGGTAGGCCGCGGTGTTATTGACATCGGACAGATTTTGCTGCGCTGAGGACTTTCCCGCGTGCCTCGCATTCCACGCACCGACGAAAACACGACCACAAACGGCGATTGCGAGCGACAGGGGGGAAGAGGGTGGTGGGGGCAAACGCACCTTGCAGCCAGCACGGCATACGGACCTACGGCGTAGTACTACGCCCGCCCAAGACAGCTTGTAGTAAAGTAGTGATAGTAATTGTGGACGTAGTATCCATCGAGTGGCCGAGAGAGAGATGGGGAGAGAGAGAGAGGGAAGAGCAAGAAGAAGAACAAGAATGAAGCTGCCGATGAAGAAGAAGAAGAAATCGAAGAGATGGAGGAAGGAGGAGGGAGGAGGAGAAGAAGTGTAACATTCCTGAAGATGCGACGAGCCTTGAACCGGCGTCCTTGTAGTGGTCGGTGCATTCGCGCTACTCGTCGGACATTCCACCATCGGAATGCCCCCGCGGCACCTCGATGGACACAAACAAGCCTCCGTCGCGTCCCAACCGACCGCGCTCGCCCATGGTCCATCGTCATAGCCAGTGATGGGCATCTATCGGTGATGCTCGGTGCGTGTGAACGCCGCCCAAAAACGTAATGGGAATAAGGGACTGTGAACTCTCGCCGGGGCATTATGTTAATTCGATGGAGTCCGCGATCGGTAGATGCAAAGGAAGCCGCGCTCTCCGGAGGCCGATTGGAGCTGCGCCGGCGTTTGAATGGGCCCTCGAACGCTCGCTCGCCCGTCGACCAACGATCACCATTAAATATGAACCGTTCAATAATAACCATAAATTCCACGGCTTCTCCTCTCTTCTTCTCGCTAACAGGTTTATAATCGGAATCTTATTTCAATTATGCGATCGTTTGCCGGTCGTCTATGGCCGTCTTTTCTAAATTCTTTCTAGGTGTCGAATATCACCAAATGCTTCGTCTACAGCTCGGTGTGGTCAAGCTATTTCACACTTGTTGCATCGACGGCTTCATTTTTGATGATGTCTAACCGAAGTACCGTTTAATGGAGATACTTTCCTTTGTTCAAAATTCTTTTGTCCTTTTTTAAACGTCTCAACTATTATTCTGCCTTGCAGCTTTCAGTATTCCATAATTGTAGGTAGATGGTATGACTATTTCGTACGGAGCACAAATATTAACAATCTAAAAGGAAACCCAAGACGAAGGAAGCAGTGGAAAAAGTTAAAAGAATGGAAGGATTAGAAGAAACAGAGGGAAATTGGGAAAACCAGAACTGAAACGATGGAAGAAGTGAGCATAGGAAGAAGACTGAAAGAGTTTTACTGAGAAGGGGTTAGTCATCATCTCGGAACCCTCTGAAAATTGAGTTGATGATGAAATACCAGCAAGGGTCCCAGCATGAGTTCTTTCACGCGCACGTCTCATTATGGCAGGACACGGACCAAAGGTTAAAGGTCAAAGACTAATTTAGATCGCTAATGAATAAAGAAGTAGGAAACCCAAGACGAAAGAAGCAGTGAAATTAAAGGAATGGAAGCAATCGAGGAAAATAGGGAAACGCAGAATGAAATTGATGTAAGAAGTGAGCATAAGACGAAGGATGTAACACTTCTACTGAGAGGGATACTCATCATCCCAGAACTCTCTGAAGATAGAGTTAAAGAGGAAGTACGAACATCTTGTTGCATTAGAAGTCATGCATCACTTTAGCAACCAACAGACAATACTTAAAAAGCATATTTAAGCCACAGTGAGCAAGTAGTTGAGAAGAGTGTCTGCGTGACCATTAAAGAACTAATAAAAACGAACAAAATAAACCGGAATGTTATAGGTTTAGAGAAGGAGCAGATAGGAAAATTAAGTTAAATGGGTCATTAATATGATACGACGACGCGATGGACGAAGCAAGTCTGGTGATAATTGTGACAAGAGGAGGAAGGCAGAGATCAAGATAAAGGAAAACCTCGATTGATAACGTGGAAGTGATATTACGGAGAAGGAAAACGACATGGTTGGAGGCCGGCCTGGGGAAAATTGGTCTATTAGTACTGGGGATCAAGTTGCCTGGTGGAGAGCTACAATGCTATTCAAAGTTTCATTCATTTCACGTTGCGTTCAGTGTCAATGCCACCATTACTCTAGTTCGCTCCGTGCGTCATTTTCCACCCTGACCTCCGACCTCGCATCGATCCCAAAATACACCTCGTACGACTACCGCAAAAGATACCGCCGATGATACCGCTGGTTGGTTATCTGTCTCACGGTGGCCCTCCGAATTCTGCAGCAGATTAAACCCGATTCGGACGGGAAAAAATCGGCGAGATGCCGACACGGTCGTCGGTCCCAACCAAGCTCTCGCTCGGCGCTCGCTGCCTTTCCATGGGGGAGAAGGGTGGGTCCCGGCGAGCGGAGCGGTCGGTTCACCGCTCTGTGATTACGAGGATCGGGCGGCGGACGTCCCGCAACCCCCCGCGACCGCCCCGCAAGGACCCGGCATCGGAATTTCGCTCTGCTCCGTTTTATGTTTCGCGCGCCGGATGAAAGAAACGAACGGACCTTCCTGCCAGATCGCCGACCCGTGTCCCGCGCTCCTTATTGTTGTTGTTGTTGGTGTTGCAAGTCGCTGGATGCCTCTGGTACCGATCTCGTCGGAGAGGCGGGTTGACGCCGCGCGATGGCGCTACGGGGTTATTAGCCGAATGCTATTTTCTTTTTTTATCGTGGTGTTTAGGCTGGTTGTGAATTTTGATCGATCATGTACTGCGGTCAACGAATTTGGAAATAATCGTTTCAGTATTGCGAAATAGAGCGCATCAGGAACGAGAAAGCCATGCCTATCAACATCATTCTAAATCAATATGTCAACCTATAGGCTAGATTGAAAATATAGAATGGATTTACATGATAAATGGAAGCAACGAATTTAGGTTTTAAACTGTTGGCAGTTTTCGACACTTTAACGTACCTATGTGGGATCTAAATCCATTAGAAACTCAATGTTTATTTTGTTTACACCCTATGGTCCTTTTATCAGTGTCTGAAACAGTTCCAGGAGGGTATATAAAATAAAACGCGGTTTCCGCTAATTAGTCTCTTCCATTTGTTCTACATTGCCAACGTTCCGCGTAGGGTCTTAGGCTTCTTCAGGGCTCGCTATGTGAAAGGAGAGAACCAAACCTGTTTCACCTGACAGGTTTTACTCTCTCATCTGATATAGCGAGCCCTGAAGAAGCTTATGGCCGTAGGCGAAACGTTGGCAATGTTGTAGTTGCAGAACAAATAGAAGTGACTAATTAGTGGAAACCGTGTTTCATTTGACATACCTGGATCACTTTAATAGTCGACAACTACACTTACCGACAGTTACAGGAGTTACAGGAGACGCTTAATTAGACGGTATAAAATCAGTTTTAGTTATATTATCATCTCCTTTTATAACTCTTATTAATGACTAGTTTTTAACGAAATTTTCTTTTATTTCACGTAAGTCCAGTTATTCAACCAGATATTAACATGGATTATTGTAAGTATACTCAGTAATTTTCAAGGGTTTTTGCGGAAATACTTAATAACATGGGTTGGGAGCGAATGTTTATGTGAGTAAGTAGGTTACATTATTGTGTATCCTGATGTGTGTCTTGTGGCTGGTTACACAATTGGACTTGTGGCTGGTTACACAAAGACGGATCAATTCTTAACCGCCGATTAAGCAATAAATATCTTATTTGCTTAATTGTTAAATGTTAAGAGTTAATCTGCAGTTAAGAATTAGTTGACCTTAGTGTACCTACTGGCCATCGGTCGATTAAAATATATAAAATCAAAACCTACGAGGATGGTAATGTAAAGGATAACCCTGAAACTTTGCTTAGAAAAACAAATACGATATGTTACCAAAAGTAGTTGACGAAGTAAGTCGAGATAAAAAATGCAGGTGCGAGATGTGACAGTGACTGTGTCTCTGACAGAGAAGCAGAAGAAGAGATGGGGATGAAATTCCTAAAGAAGCAAGATACATCTGCGATCGAATCCGACTTTTTTTGTTCATAGATACGTTGTTACACTTGCAGATTGACTTTCACTGCATATGACACTAAAAACCTGTGATAACTAATTCATTGGCCAACAAAAATATGAAAATATCGACAGTGATGTTAGTTTCTTTCCACTTGTACTATATGCGTCTTGGAATGTGCATAAAACTGTAGGGAATTTTCAGGTTCTCATTAAATCTCCGTCTGGCTTTTCAACCAAATTATCTCCAAAATGTTGTTTTAAACTACAATACCTAACAAAAATACCAGCACTACTTTTCTTCAAACGATTTGAAAAGGAATGTTTAGACCAAATAAAACAAACCCTAATGTGTACAGTTTTTTTCTACAGTACAGTATTTCTGTAACAAAATAAGATTTGCACAAAAAGCGGGAAATTTTCAAGTCGCGCGACGAGTCACAAAATATGAAAATTCAGGACTATCGCGACCAAAAGGAACGTCTGGCCACTTTAGTCATATCGCATGCGGCTGCCAGATGAAGAACTGGCGAAAGAGGTCTGTGAAGGATAATAAGGAAAAGGATTAATTAAGAGCAGATCAGTAGAGCAGAATAAGATTGAAAAGAACTTGATGATTTCAGCTTGGAAGCTGTGAAAAACAGGGTGCAATATGAAGAAATCATGAGGAATTACCGAGTGCCATCAATAATTGAAAAGGAAAACGATTCGCACGATAGATACTGTTGACACACCTGAGAAAACAGTTTCAAGATCGCGATTGTCACTTAGAATTAGAACCCCCATCCTCTTTAGCATGTAGTAGGGCTTCAAGTCTTCTGACGTAGCGCTCGTAAGAAAACTCTCACCACAACATCCTGCTGCCCGATTGTTCCCGATTCTCACTACGCTCGCTTCCTCTCCGTAAGCCTCTCAAGGGAAGGGGGAGAGGGGCGCCAGGAGCATCACCCCACAATCAATAACATCCATCCAGAGTCTCTCTCTTCCAGCGAAGAAGCGAAAAAAAAAAGAAACGCAAAACTGGGGGACTGCATAGGGTAACTTCTTGGGCGACGCCGCCTTCCTACGCTCATCAATTCAATTACGTGTCCGCGCGATATGCAGCGGCGTGCGGCGGGAGGGGCGCGCGCGGATCGGCAGGGCGTGGGCGGTCGGAGGAGGAGAGAGAGGGGAAGGGTGGAACTCGGAGGTGGCATTGACCCGGACCGCCGCCGGCGGCGAAGATTCCGCACCGCCGCGGCGCTCTCGGCGTCTACGGCGTCGCCGGTTACGTAACGGGACGCGCGCACCCGACAGACCTTGAACCCTGGCCGCCCTCTCCAGAAAACGACGCTATCGATTCGGGGGGCGCTCTTCTACGCGAACGAACCGAACGATGCACATGCCTTCGCGAAGGAGAGGAGTAGTAGGACTAGCGCGATCTGCGACGACCAACACCCTATTTACCTATTCCCCCGTTCGCTGGGCGATGACGCGGATCGGGTGTTTTTACGACGGGGCGTTATGTGTGATCTCGAGGGCCGATTTTCGGTGGAAATTGCGTAATTTCGTGGGTTTTTCGCGGATTGAGGGCTGCTGATTGATCTCCTTTAGGGGTTGATTGGCTTAGGATCGGGAATTGTTTAGTTCTGATGGTGGTCATGTGGGTAATAAATTTACCAACGTTATTGGGATTATTCGGCGATATAAGAATATTGCTAATTAATAATACAGACGGACAAAATTTGATCTACTGTTTTTTGGCGGTAAATCTGATCGACAGATCGAGATGGTATTAGCAAAAGTTGTAAATAAGACGCAAACCAATTCAAAAATAAGTGCATACTGTACTTACTCCAACACTTACATCTATAATTCCTTATTGTTAGGGTCTTTTAATACAGGGTGGCCAGATTTTCAATGCTTGATGAGATTATATAAAGGTGATCTTAGGTTACAGGATATAAAACGCAACCAAATAAATTAGAAAAAATTGAAGATAAATGGAAATTGGTCATTTGTAAAAGTATAGATTATATCAGCCTGGAATCGTATTTTTATTTGTTTACTCAAAAACTAGACTGTTTGTAATCCATGCATTGAAAGTTGTTTATAAGGAATTATTGGTGCAATTGGTTTTAAAATAACACAAAATTTCAGTGGTTTATAATTAACCATTTATAATTAACCATAATTAACTAAATAAGAATTGACTAATAAACTAATATAAGTATCTTTTTTCAGTAAACTTTCTACCTAAATACATATACTAGGAAGATACAGCAAGTTAAAAGTTGCTTATATTAATAAACAATCTTTACAAACTAAGCTGGTTAGAGACGTTACAACTTAAACTGGTATAATAAAAGATACCTGATTATTATTTAATGCAATGTTCAATTTAAAATGAAGAAAGAATTATAAACAAAACTTTCAATCTAGCTACGTATTTGAGTGTTCGAGATGGATCGAGACTGAAAATTTATAAAATTGCTTAATTGTATTGACACTGAACAAAATTGCTTAGGATAACTTTAAATTTAGTTCCAGGTTTGATTTAGTAACAACACCGTCATCCATTCACGTCTTCAACTATTTCTGAAAATATCCGAGGTTTTCAAAAAGTTGACGTTAATTTATATGAATTTTAAACTGATATAGCGTGTTTTGTAAAATGTTTGTTATGAAAATATTTACTGCCTCCAACTACTACTTACTTTGCTCCTTACGTTATAACTCTCCTGTATATGATTATTTTTTTTTTTAACTTTGTGTTGTTTTTACTCCAGAAAACATACCATTGTGCCTAAATCTATCGTTTATGAGATAATTGGTTTTGATTAATTGATTTTGCCATTAAAATTTATACCGTAAGTCCTGGACCTACTCTGTCCTTTTTCTATTCAAAATCACGAGGAGGCATGGGTTTATCCTGGACAACTTTTCAGCGTTTTGTTTGTATTTCTTATGAAGTAATGTTGTGGTAGTTAAGTTACCCTTGTCGTATACAAACTTATAAGAAACTCGCATTAATATATCACCGATATCGCCAATCTCGAGAAGACAATTTATGTTTTTACTTTATATCATTTCTTGGAAGGTTCATCAGTTTGATGGTTTAAAAATTCTCTCTGTTGTGCGCTGATTGATTCCTTCCTCCATTCCTGGACAACAGTCCTGGGCGTTTCCGTTCGAATGAACTCTGATTTCGTTATCCTTCTATTGTTATGTTTACGAAGACGTTGACGACGCCAATTCGGCGCATCAAAGGGACTTTTTGGGAATAGGGTCGTCCACTTCCAGGAATCGATTTAAGGAACAGGGAGTCAAGTGCAATAATATATATGTTTTTTTTTAACGTGGGAACGAAAAGCTTGTGGGGGGTCCTGGGTTTGCAAATGAACGTTAAAGTTGTTTTGATGTTTCACTAAGGAGACACTAAAAATGGACCAGAAATGACAGTTTATTTCATACGAGTCACTTTGACCATGCATTAAATCATCCATTAAGAGGAATCATTAAATTAGTACGATCTCCAAGCAACATCCATAGTGAGCTTAATTTTGTATCAATTCTCTCATGTAATACATCAAATTATAGATAAAGGTGTATTACTTGTTGTGTAATGCAAAGAAGTAAACTTTTGAGTGAAAAGAGCATGTAAGATAGTGATATTTTTACGTGAAATTTTGTACACTTATAAAGAAAGGTGCAACTTAAACTTATTACGTGGTACTTTTTTAAATTTTTTGTCAAAAGATGCTAATACGTTGATGTTATGTCAGATTCAGTAAAATATTTGTCAGAAATTAATTAAAATATCTCAAATCTAACAACAGACAGTAAATTTTGAAACTTTTATCTTTAAATTGTTGTATTGCTTTTACGATTCTGTGAACTAATAGTTGAGAACCCCCCTCCGAACGTTTACGTGTTCTGCGAGTAGAATGTAGGGGGTACGGATTCCCCTTAACCAACGGTATAGGTACAGGAGACACGGAGCCATAAAATACACTTCAAAGTTTGAATTATACAACAAACCCAGTGCATCATCCTATAGAATAGCAACTAACTAAGTATAACTTACTTTAGAAGTTGAGTGATTTCTTGGTTGTTATAAGAGAGACACCCGAACACTCTGTATACGTAATTAATTTGGCAGTTAAGACTTGATCCTTCGCATAATTGCCGTCAGCGTTAACGAGCTGGCGCGATCGCACACCAAGCAGCCTTAGCGGCGCAGAGACCGATCCGTTAATTAATAAACCAGACCGCGCTAGATCCGGCCGAGAGGGAATTGTAATCGGCGAATCCAATTCCGCGCCGAAGTTTTCGACCGCCCGCCGACCGACGTCGGCACCGGAGTTGGAGAATTATGGAATCCGGAGTTCGCCGGTTCCCAGAACTGATCCACTTTCGGTGCAACGCGCTACACAATGGGGCCCCGCTCATTTCCATTCACCGGAATGCGAAGGGGCTCTCATTGTGCCCGTTTTTTCGTGTGGACGCACCGCGGACAGGTAGGACAGGCCGGACCTGTAGAGACGAAAATACTGTGATTTTTGTAAAGGCAAAACTTCGTTCGGGATAAAAACAGGGATCAAAATACAAAATGATTTTTATTCATTTGTTAGCGGGGATTTTCGTAAGCTCTGGAGCAATTGTAATAAAACTAATATCAGTTACAATAGCTTATAGTATCCTGCATATAAACGTTCAGGTGGAGCTTATTACTCCAAAGCTTCCACCCGATGTAGATGACGGCACTATTACCATATCGATATACCCGTATATGTAAAAACACTCTCATCACAAATATATAGATCCTTGTACCTTTGAGTCGACTCTACATTTTCACTCTAAAAGCTATAATTGAAGAGCTCAGAATGGAAAGTGCCTAAAAATCATAGGAAACCATACGTTTTTATCCACTTTTCATTCTCATGCCTTCAATTATTAATATTATAATTGGTACCTACACCGCGTTCCCAGATGAACCTAACTATACCTATTTGTAATGGACATATGTACTATGGACCTATGTAGTTTCAAGAAAAGAAGGTATTCTTTAGACCTAGCCCCCTTTTTGGATGGTCCAAAAACTTCATTGCCATAATCAGATATTTGATTTAATACACGTAGTCGACAACCAAGGCATTATTTTTGCTCAAGTGCTTAGGAAAAAGTTTGTTTAAATGTTTATTGGATCCGAGGTACAAAATATATGTATGACGTCACTAGCTTTCAATGTAATGGAATTTAAAAACTGGCAATAAAAAAATCTCAAAAACATCTAGAATACGGTAAAGTACTTTTTCTTACATGAAAAGTGCTACAATTTTTTAATCGGCAATTCAACTTAATACATACTAACGAAAATTGTATTTATTTATGTTTTTACGTAGATTTAGATAGAATAAAAAGAAATCGTTTAAGATTTTTTTTAAATCAATTGAATTAAATATTCTGGTCATTTACATGAACGACTGGGGGACAATCAAAATTTCCTTGATTCCATCTCACAATTCGGCATTTCAACAGGACTTTACGCTAAACATTTAATAAGTATTTACTTATTTTTGTTTAAATTGATTTTTATGATCAGTTGCCATTTTTTAGTTGTTTTAAGGGTTTTTTAAATAATTTTTATTTTAGAGCCTGGTATTACTTTCTAATATGTGGTGATTTTTAATCAACACACATCAACTAGAACAAACACAATTTGGAGCAAGTATGTACTGTACCTTATTCAGTTATTTGAAGACATTTTTCATATCTTCATACCTTTCTAACTGTTCGAATTCTATATCAAATATAAACATGTCGTCATATTATTGTAGTATGTCCATTTGAGTCCAAAATTTTGGTATCTGAGATAACAGATACAAGGCATTTGAAAACCTATAACGCGCGATTATTATTGCGATTCTCTTAACTGTAGCAATAAATAGCACATTGTTTGTGCAAATTCACTTGTGAAAAATCTGTTGCTATTAATAAGTATGAAGTTTTATTAAACAAACAATAAGATACAATATTAATATTAAGATACAACACTTAACAATAAAGTTTTATTCTATATATTACTCTCCAAAGCTCTTTATAAAGGTCGGAAAATTTTAGTTCATTAATAGGAGACACACTGTAGATTTCGATAAGAGAAAATGTTATGAGCTTTTATAGATTCTGAACGCATCGCTTTATGTCGATTATCATAAAAGCATATTTTTTATTTATACACTGAGGAACAAAAAAAAAACGAACCGTAATCTTTTTACCGATTATAATGATTCAGGAAAGTTCAAGAATGCCTGTGGAGAAATTACTGGTTAGGTAGTTGTATCAATTCCCATTTTTTTTTTTTTTTTGATGCATCCCAATATCTGAATGTATATAAAAGATACAGCTATACAAGTAAAACTTGGCTCTATTTTTACTTTAATAACTTTTGTGAACGTCAACCGATTTTTATTGTTTTTCAGAAAATGTTTAACAAATTTATCCAGAGCATCATACGTCTCTGCATATTTAAAAATTAAAACTTGCTTGTTATATCGGGAGAATCAAAATGATTCGCAAGGACTCTATCGCAAACCCATATCAATTCCCCATCATTCCGTTTTTGTATTGCTCGTTATTGTATTGGTATCAATATTTTTGGAGATTTTGGACCAAATCAAAAAAACAGAATTCTTGAAAGCCTTGTCCAAATTCCTTAATTTCCCCACAAGGGGTCTCAAAGTTGAACCACTAGAACATTATTTTCGTATTGTTTTGGTAATTCGTGGCAACTAATATCAATAATATCAATAAATGACCAGGCAGGTTTTTTTTTATTTTGTTGTAGTACGAGCTCATCGAAATTTGTATATTTTTTGTTAGAATAGTAACAAAAATGATATACGTACAAGTAATAAAAATTAAAATGAAAATGACCCTCTTATCCTTTGTGTAAACGCGCACAAAGACCATTCTATCTTGCGTAATGATTCGAACAAACAAGATGAGTTACCTCATTCACCAATATTTGTTCCTCAAACAACGGTAACCTCCATACGCCCGAAGACGCATTCTTCTTAAGACCACAAACATATTCTCCACCCCAGTACCGATCCGAAAACCTAAACCCGTTACACCAATACCAGTCACCCCCTCTACCCCCACACCTTACGCCATCCCATTCAAAAACCCAAAATACCACGATTGAGACCACGAAAGATCGGCGTTCCCCTCGTACACTCAAGAAGTGTTAAACCAGAAGACAAGAATGACTGCACCATCCCAGACGCCTAGCCTTCCTCCACGATTGGTGCCGTTGGTGGTTGGAATTCAAAACCGCCGCGCCGCGCCGCCGCCCGTACGAACTGCGTATCTCGTTCTCTTCTCTACGTGTGCGCGCGTGTGTGCGTTGTTATTATTGAAGCGGTGTGGCCTCCGCCTTCTTTTCTTGGAAATGCGGTCAGTAATCCTAGCCTGTCACGGGGACCCCACGCATTCCTGAGACCCCGGCGCGGCGTCAACCGCGCTGCCCGACCATGGGAACGCTCCTTACCTCGATACGTTGTAGAGAGAACTTTGCTCGGGGGCTCGTAAATTGTTCGAAACCAGAGGAGAAAACCACCCTCTCGATCTTTGCCGTGGTGGC
This sequence comes from Melinopterus prodromus, assembly GCA_964023965.1. Classification (NCBI taxonomy): domain Eukaryota; kingdom Metazoa; phylum Arthropoda; class Insecta; order Coleoptera; family Scarabaeidae; genus Melinopterus; species Melinopterus prodromus. The sequence goes on along the minus strand of OZ030390.1, from coordinate 14,725,780 downwards.
AGGTAAAGTCGTTTAAAAAAGTTCCTTAGAAGTTTAACCTAGAGATTTTGTAGATTTGATTTTGAGGAATTCTGGTTGAGTTATTTGGTATTGCAAACCGTCAAAGATATGGTTTGGGTAACATGATGGAGTTGGGGCAGATGCATTTTTGGCAGAAATTATGACATTGTCTTGAATATGAACCAGTCCCTTCAGCAAATACCTACTCAACTTGAGGACTACTCAAATGTAGCTCTCAAAAAGATCGATGTGGATCAGGTACTTTCTTAGGATTCAATATCCGGTTAGATTCCGGTAAGCAGTATGAGGTTGCTTCCGTGAGTACGTTGTGGCCTTTTAGCTAGAGGCTTACAGGTTTTGTTTTTGCAAAGGCACAGGTGGTAGTTTTGTCGCATCATCTCCTGAAGAGATTTTGAGATGTCTTCGTTAGTGAGTGGTGTCATAATTTTTAGTTGCCTTGCTGGCTGAGGTCTTATACAGGGTCTCCCACGTTGAGCTGTCATTAGAAGTATATGTAGAACCAAATAAAATGAGAGATTGAAAATTTGTGGAGATGGAAATTTGTGGATATTGTTGGACACGATCGTCTCAACTAAAGCAATTTTGAGTTTTCGGTTACTTCCGGTTATACCGGAAAACATCTCGTTAAGCAAGTCTCTTACTGTAACAGTAAGAGACTTGCTGTAACTGAGGCTTGCTTAACCAGATGTTCGACGATCGGTGGATTGCGCATAATGGGGCATACAGATATCCACCGCGTTCCTACGACTTGACGCCAATAGATTTTTTCATTTGGGGAGCTATTAAAGACGTAGTTTATGAGGACCCAATAATTAATAAGGAGAACATGAAAGATACAGTTCGAGCTGCTTTCAATGGGTTATGTGCTAACTCTATCAGGGACGCCACCAACAGTAATGCTAAAAAGAATTTGAGCATGTTTAGCGGAAAACGGCTACGTTTTTCGACAGTTACTGAAATAAAGTTAGCAATTTTTGTAATTTACTTTACGAATTTGTTTTATTTTTAATATTGTTTTTTCTTGTAGGCTTATAATTTTATTTTTTAAAGAAAAAAATCTATATCGCAAAAATGACACATGTTAGGTATAGGGAATGTAACATAAAATTGATCTAAAAATTAATGAAGATTTCAAAAATGTAGAACAGGGTGTTCCATTTGAAATATAAAAGTGAACACCATTTCCGGTGTAACCGGAAGTAACCGAAAACTTATTGAATTTGAGACGATTGTGTCCAACCATATAAGTCCACAAATTTTCAAACTTTCATTTCATTTGGTTCTCGATGTACTTCTAATGGCAGGTCGTCGTGGGAGACCCTGTCTGTATAATATGGTGTCCTAGCAGCTTTCCTTTGCCCTTTGTTTGGACCGTATTGTTTTACCCAATGGATGTTTGGACAATTTGGGGCAGTGAGATATTATGATTGTGTTTTCTATTGGTAGCGTTTTGTTCCCATCATTGTTTTCTATTAATTTTTTAAGGATCAAGCTATTATTTCAGCCTACTTATAGAATTCCTTGTGTTTTTAATGAAACGCGATAGAATTCCAGCAGTTCAAGAAAGCTTGAATAAAAGTTTTAGAACCTTAAAACATTACAGAAGTGATGTGGCTCTACTCTTACAATCGCGTTTGACAGAAAGCACTTCAAAGAGGTTTTGTTTCATAGCTTTATGGCTTTATTCTGTAAGCCTCTGTTAGTTGTTTACAATTGGAAACTTCACGTGGGCATGTATATTGAAATCACCAACTTTATCTTAATAATAAAGCTTACGAGTATTACAACAACAACAAACGGACCGGATAGACAACTGGCGATTCCATCGACATTAACCTGTTAACGTGTTCGTAAGAATTTCTCAGCTACTTGAAGAATTATTTCGATCTGTTATAGTCTAGGTATTCAAAAGGGGGTAGTAAATCATAGCAATAGCGGCCAGGGTCTCTTCTGTCCTTTCTTGTCCCACATCATCTCTCAAACCACGAATGATGCTTACCTCTCGATTTTTTTTCAGCCCTGTTACATTTCTCGTTACAAAGGCTAGTAATTGATTAGACGCACCGGGATACTTTGCAGAACGGCTGGTTAAATATCTAATGTAATTATTAAAATCTGTTATGGTAAACGTCAAATAACAATAGTAACATTAGCTCAAAGCTGGCGAAGAATACAGTATGAACGAAATATTAAGCAACAGCTCCATCCAACCTATCGACAGCAACAACAGGGAAGCTTTTAATCCAACAGCAAACCCACGTCGTACTGTGGACAGATTTGAGCCTCAGACTAGTTTGTTTTTACAACCTAAGACTTAAACCTGCTGGAAATAACAATAAAAACAAGAGAACATAGTAGGGTAAAATAAACGAGCATTGCCGGGTTGATGAAAAAGCTGTCACACCAAAAGTAACTTTTTTTTCGGTTTAAAACTAAACTATAAGAATATTAAAATTGCTATTTTTTATTTAAACATACTGGCAATGGTAACAAACAAACTGCTGTTACTTTGCTAAACAACCCGTACTACAACACGACAAGTAGGTTAGAATTACCTTGCCATTTCCAGATATAAACTGCGCGTTCTTTCAACACCATCAGAAAAAATATTTGTTATTGTTTTTTTTATTGTCTTAACGGAAAGGAGACAATTTTTTCAAGATATCGTCAGAAAAGTTGGAACATGTGATACGAGTGCCATAGTATGAGCACAACAACGAATCAATTCTGAAGGCGTCCATGTTTATGGCCGCGTGTTCATATTGATGTTTTTTTGCGTTGTAAGAAATTTGGGATCACTCGGCGCGTGTCAAGGTTGGATAATGAAAGCGAGAAATGAAGCCAAAAATTCATTGTTAGCGTATATGAATAAAAGGAAACTTGCGTCAGACTAATTTGCAAACGCTGCTGGCTTCTACAAACGTAGAAAGGTCGAGAAATATCACAGTATAACTTTAAGATCGCAGAAACTAAAAAGAGACAGAGACGCCACTAGGAACTGAGCGGAGCAACACCATCGTGATAAGCGAAGGACGTGAGTACGCGGATGTGCGCAATTCGAGCAGTTGAACGCTTTGTTACCGTAAATATTGATAAACGTAAGCAGCAACGCAACAATATTCGACTTCGAGCAAAGAAACAGTGTTAGTTGTCGAAACAAATCAATTTTGAGACTTTTGCGAAACACTTTTACTATCAACTTCCCAGAAAATATGATTTTTCATAATAGTTTCTGTGTTGTTTTAAATATTCAATATCGCGACCAGTATTGTTCTAAATTTAATGTTTGTTCCGGAATATTGAATGATTGAATGATCATATTCCCATTTTTTTCACGAAACATTCTCTCTGAATCAACTCCCTCGCGCACCCAAGCACACAACAGCACTAGCTAGAGGGTGGTTAGATGAAGTTTTCCATAACCATTGGATAGCATGATACCCTACTAACACGTGACCCGTGAGGTCGCCAGACTTAACCGCATGTGTATGTTCTACGACATTTAGAGACATTTGAAAAATGACATTGAAAACTGCATGCCGGACTTGAACCTTTGAATTTTATATAAATTTTTATACAAATCGTTTGGGATTCGTTCGGGAGGGTTTGGGAGTACACTTTTTTTTGGTAAATAAAAATTGTTTTTGTACCGGCAAGTTGACCACCAACAAGTCACATTCACATTGTGTGTGTTTTTTTTAATATTTGACTGGTTTGGAAATCGTTAGGGAGGATTAGGGAGTCCACTTTTGACGTTTGGAAGTAGTTTGAACTAGTTTGAGTGCAAAACAATATAAATAATTAGTACAGTAGTTTTGCTATACATTTTATGCATTTCTTCAGAGTTAAAATATGATTAGGGAGGATTTAAAAATCCATTTCTGATATGAGAGAGTTCATTATTTGACTGCAAATCAATAACTATGAGTACAGAAGCCGAAATAGCTATCGCTTTTATCGACATTGTTTTGGTCGTATTTCTGCAATAAAGCGTTAAAGCATCGTTATGGAGGGTTTAAAAAAATCATTTTTAGATGTAAGGGAGTATACATTTTACCGCAATTTTTTTAGTAATAAAGGGTGACGTCGTGTGTATGACTATGCTATTAACTATTTTGCAGCGTTTTCGTCTTGTGTTATTTGTTGTAAATGACGTTGATAATAATTAGATACCTTATTCTCATTTGTTAGGTATTATTCTAAAATGAGACACAACAACCGAGAACATAAAATAAATATAAAAAACGCAGCATATATCGTTTAAATTGCATTCACCCTGAAAAATCTCCGTTACTTTCATGGTCTTTCATTCCGTACACATTATTCTATGTTATTAGCCACGGTTGTGACCCCTGTATGCTCGACAATTTACCTATAGCTTAATGATATTAAGTAAATTGCTAGAAAAATTGCTGGTTTTCTATCATTTATTAATGTATAATTAATAATTTGTATTAAGAATTGTTTGTAATTATTTTTTTTTCAGAATCATTAAACTTTTATCTGGTCTGATTTGGTCTGATTGTTAACCAGTATTGTAGAATTTTTATTACTCTAGATATGCTGGGGTACCTAAGTATTGTTAATTTCCTATAAGAATTTCCAGCTCGTGTTCATCAAGCACTTTTCAATATTGCCCGTTTTGTCTGTATTTTCGGTTTTAAACATTATCTCTCAATGATTCGAATGGTTGCCAACTAATATTGACGTCTTTCTACTGGTTTCGATGAACACGAGCCAACAATTCTTATAAGGAATTAATACACGATGCGAAGGCAATATTAGGTGGTATTCACTCAGTTGTAGAGAATAGAGAATGATTAAAACAAAAACTTCAACCATAAAACGAACGCAGTTGATAATTCAGTTCTATAATCTTGTCAAACGAGCGAGCATCCATTAAAAAGACCTAATTATACGTAAGCACTTGGAAGACGATACTACTAAGTCAACTAATTAATAATATTTGTTTTATATATGTACAAGTTGTATAGGAAATCAGTATAAAGACCATACAGACCATAGTAGACAAATTTTTGCATGAAATCATGTCCCAAAATGTATGCTTGAACGCTAGAGAGAGTCGGAAGATGGAAGCAATTTTACAGACAGCATAGGGAAAATAGTGTCATGTATCATTGGATGGCACTTCTAAAACTAAATAACATTTGTCTGACTTATTTAACGTCTTTGAAATGAGTTAATGAGAACCGTTTTGTAATCTTTAATTCTTTTTAGATACGTTAAACAAATAAAGTTTCACATACAAATTATTTGATTTTTAAATACATTTGTAGATTATGTCATACTTCACACTATCTACTTTCCTAACACCTAAACGGTGTCGGGTGTGTTTCTGGATATGAGTTCCGTATCAAAAGTTGACTATTCAGTATACTTTATCTAAATCTTATACTTATTTTTAACACCCAGTATATTTGAGATAAACAACTCAGCAGCACCAAAAAGTGCGAAGTAATGGATCCTAATAATTATGATTAAATGAAAGCGACAAACAATCTAATAAAACTGACATTGGTGACGGTTGTAATCTGTATAGTCATCAATAGGGTAAAATGCTGTGATCGCCGCGCAAAAAGAAAAAAAATCCGGGGCTCGAAAATTGCCCAGCCTCGATAAAGAATGATTTTTAGGAAATTGTTAAGATATTCGATTTATAGCTGGATTAGTCAATTTAATACCTGTCAGCTGTTCTTTTTTTATCATTGCTAATTTAGCTTTATGTGGGATTCCCTTTTTATCTGGGTTTTATTCATAAGGTTTAATTTTAGAAGGTTTATAAATTAATAATTTAAATTTATATATTTATATTCTTTTTTATTTCTACAAGTTTAACAGTTGCTTATACGTTTTGCCTTATTTATTATGTAATTACAGGAGATTTTAATTACTTATCTTTAAATATGATTTCTGACAATGGAAAGATTATATTGAAGGGAATAACAAGAGGGTTAATTATAATAGTAAAATTGGAGGAAGTGTTCTTGTATGAATTATATTCCCTATTCCGTATTTTTATTCGACTTCCTCCACTTATAACTTCCTCCACTAAAATGTAAGCATATTATACTACCGGACACGTAGATTATACTGCGTATAGCGCCAGTGCGGAGTTTTTCGACATTGACGCACTTGCATCTGCGTTGGTTTGTTTTGTGTCGTCGTCGCCGCCTAGATTACTACTGCAACTCATTGAGGAATCCGCGTGTGTTGCTCCGAGCTGACCTTGCGCCAAAAACATGCAGCGTAAATAACGACTGCGGCAACTACCGTCAACTGCATTTAGTGATGACTGCGTGATGATAAGTCGAAACTTCGCATTTGTGGAGGAAGTCGGTCGTCGGTGACGTCCGCCGCCGTAGACTGGATATTCTCGGTGCGCGCCTAAAAACCGGATAAAGTCCGTGACTGGCGACTTGTGTCTGTGATGAAATGTACACCATTCATGAATTGGGAGATACGGCCGAGATTATCTGCTCATGCGGTTTACAATAACAGCCTACACGCTCTCTCTTACAAGAATAACGCCACGCATTGTTTTTCTTGCCGTTCGTATGCGCTCCTTTATCCGCAAGCTTAGGCTGTTTGCCGGTGCATCTCGCGTTAACTTCAATGTTTTCTTCGAAGAGAATAGAAATTGATTAATCTCAAGCACGTGTTTACTTTATTTTATTATTAAAGCGACCATCAGTAGCTAAGCAATAATGGAAATTTACTCGTATTTCTCAATAGCTAAAGACAGCACATGCAAACGATCTTGCAGTTGCGTCATAATATGAGAAGTCTATTGATAAGTATAATGTTGGTCTTCTTCTTCTACTAAGGACGTCATTAATCTCGACTTTGTCCAAAGAATAGAGCTTTCCGGTTATTGTACCCAGCCCCCATCAATTAGAATAATTAGATCATTGGTTAGAAGTTAGATGAATGTTCGATTTCATTTGGAATGAAGATACGCCAAAAAGTAACCAAGAAAAGATTGTTTTACAACACATGTTTATGATTCTAAACGAATAAAATTTGGAAGAGTGCTATGGATAAAACATGCAATTTGTTGGAATATATATTATTTTTTGTGTTTTTTTTTTTCAGGATAACATTCTGAAGTCAATAACATAATGCTCGTCAATCGATATTTTATTATTGCCGCTCTCTTCCGTTATTTGATAGGTTTGCTTTTCTTACGTTTAAAAACACAATTTAAGAATATAAACCATTTCTCAACTACTATCAACTCGTTCGACGCGATATGATGAAATTCATCTTAGCAGATATAAGACGAAATTAAAAACGTTAGCAGATATGGTTCTACTAAATTAAGAACATAATAGTTATTTATGTACCAAGGGCATTCAACGGATGTTTGTGCCCCGAGGGTGACCGTTTAAAAGGCTTTTTAAGTCGCCCGAGGGTATAAACATCAAGTAATGCCCGTGGCACATGGAAAATTTTATGTCCTACCATGGTTTTGTTCCTCCAATTTGAATAACAATAAATATTTTGACGTACTCAATTGACATGCGTATCTACAGACTTGAATAACAATACACAATTCGGAGTTGAGTGACAATACAGTCAATTAATTGTCAAACAGAATAACCTTAATCTCCAATAATTGACATACAATTCAGAGTTGAGTGATAATACAGACAATTAATTGTCAAACCGAATACCCTTAATCGCTAATAATTGATATTGACGCATTAATTTACAATTTGAGTGACAAATATTTGATATATGTTGCATATAACCATGGCACCCTTAATGCCCGCGCGGGCGTTAAGAAGCAGTTTTGCCCCGGTATCTAAGATGTAAAATGTCAATTTATGATCATGTAGGACATAAAGTTTGTTTATGTCCTACATGATCATAAAGTGACATTTTACATTAATGTTTCTTTACTCCCGCGCGAGTATTAAGCGTTGCCATGGTTTATATGTCACATAAATCAAATATTTGACATACAAATTTTAAATTTTAAATCGTCAATGTCAATTATTGACATTTATATTAGTCAATCTTGAGTAACAACACCATAGTGGGACATAATATTTTCCATATCAAGCATTAGCTCTTTACCTCAATAAACGATAACCTAAAAATATTTTTAAATTCCAATTTTGAAGACTAAGGTTATTCAGTTTGACAATTCATTGTCTGTATGAGTCTGTAATGTCACTCAACTGCGTATTGTTTGCGTTGTTGTTACTCAAGTCCGTAGAGACGCATAGCACTTGATTACGTCAATATATTTGTTAATATTATTTAAACTGGAGGAACAAAACCATTGTAGGACATAAAATTTTATATGTACCACGGGCATTACTTGATGTTTAATGCCATCAAGTTTTGTTTAATTGTTATTTCTGGTAAAAATGAAGTCTATAGCAATTCTTGCATGTTTGTACGTCATAATTAAATTTAAAAAATTGTCTTTGACTTCTACGCCACTAAAAGAAGACTTTTAGGTTAGTAATGTCTACACAATGTTGATTGACGTCATGTAAAGAATTTTTGCCCCAAAAGTCGATATTTTTAACACCTATTTTATGATTATTTATTTAAAATGTTTTGTTCACAAAAAAAGTACTAAAATACAATTGTACGAAAGTATATCGTTTTGGAGATATGTTTTTTGTTGTTGTCTTATTGAATCCGCTATTTTGTTTAAAAAAATAGTCCGGGTTTAGAAATGTGACCTTAAGAACCCTTTGTCAACATATTATTATTATTATATTTAACACAGTTTACAATAGACCAGGAAAATGACAGCCCATTGTGCAAAGTCGTTTTGTGAACATATTTTGCTGCCATAAATAAATAAACACCCATTAACTATAATATATTATTATTTACTATGATAAATCGTAAAAGCAATATTAGCATTTTATATTACAAGTAATTCTTATTATTTTACCGTTATAATATTAAGTATGTATACTATTGCGCCACCTTTTCCTTTGAACGGGTTAGTTTGCATATAGAACTTCTACTAGTGTTGACCCTTAACACGTTTTTATAACTCGTTTATCAAACGGTTATTCGAGTAGAACAGTTGTTTATTCAGGTGAATCTTGTTTTAAACCGGTTGAAATTGGCAATACAGCGTCTAATTAGCTCTAAAATAGCCCTTAATTGTATCATATATTCAAATAGCAAATTAAACATTCACATAAAAGTGGATAATGCCACAAACAGTTAACCCCCTAGGTCTTGATCCACTAAATTAGCCATAAAAAAGTGGGGCTTGGCTAGGTATACAAATAGGTGAGACCAAATAGGGTAACCACCCTTGGAGGTCAGTTAACAATTGATAGTTCCCACTTGGCCTGCACGTTAGGCTACTTCTTATGTTGTGAAAAATTCCTTGAGCTTGTATAGCTTCTGCTAAATTTTCTAAACTTAGAGGGCAAGTAGTATCCACAAAATCCTTTAAAAAAATTTCATTTTGACCAAAAGACGATGCTTGATAAAAGACATTTTTAAAAAGTATGAAGCTCCTCACTACGTTCTCGCTTTTATGTGAGACCTATCCAATCAGAACGAAAATCCCAACTTAATAGAACTTTCCTGGAACCCCTATTTTTGCGGGCGTCTGGCACCACCAACACCACGACGACGACCACCCCGTCGAATAATTACACGGGCCACAATATCCAACACAAATACAGTTGTGCCGTCTCCCATTTGGGACCCCTGGTCTTATGCTCCGGGCTATCCATCCACCAGCAGCAGCGTTCCCCGTTTTCTTTCTAGGATAGGCCGAGCCGAGGGGGTGCTAGGGGGCGGACGAGGGGGTCGTTTGGGGGTGCGAAGAACACATCGATCGATCGTTTTGTTCTGTGAATGCGTCTGAGACGCCGACGCCGCGCCGCGCCACCCCGCTGGTCGGGCGAACCGCGCCTACCCCGCGTCCGTCGCCCACCCCCTCCGACAATAGGCCACCCTATTTCGCCCTTCGTCTATAACGGTGTGCGTAAATTTGACCCGCCCTCGGCGCGCAAACATAAAACGACTGGGTTCGTCCTTGGTCTAGGTCGGCGACTTTTTCAAAACATCGACGGCGTTGTTTGGGTGCTCTCCTCTGGTTTTCGCTGATGAGTTACATTACGTGGGGAATTTCGTACGTTCTGTCGGGGGAGTTCTTGAGGAAGCGTCTGGAGGTGTTGCCGTTTGGTGGTGGACTTGGATGTGGTGGTATTTTCTGGAGAGGTAGCGCCAATAAGGGCAGAATTTCGAGGTATATCGTTTTGGTGGGGTTGTGTTTGTTTTGTTTTCGATGTCAGTGTGGTTTGGATTTGTTTTTGTCTGTTTGTCATGGAGTTGTAGTTGTAGTTTGATCATGTAAAAATCGCAAGGGGTTTCTGTAAGGACTTTTAAGGATAAGACCCCTTCCTCCTCTGTAGTATTCCTTATCCATCGATAATTCGCTGAATATTAGGTCTAAGTTCTTCATTAGCTTGTAATATGGTGAAAGTTTTGTCTATATTTTCTTTGTTTTGGGTAGTTCTGCAATCAGCAGGTTAATTGTAATCTGAAGAAGCACTCACTTTGAACTTGACGCAGAGACGCGAATTTGGAGGACCTTCAACAGCTGACCAAACTCGAGTGAACTGTCTATTTGCGTGTTTTTCGATTAAACTGTACAGGTGCCTCGGAAAAAGCTTCAAGCAATTTGCTCTGGGACAAGCGGAGAACGTTAACCTACACTTTATTTGAAAAACGTTAACCATACGTTATTTGACCAACATTGATTGTTCAGCCCTGGTTATATGATCCTATAAAGTTATTTTAAACGAACATGTTAGAATTTTTATGGTTGTTTTGCCAGCAATGGTATCAAGAACCTTCATTACGCACATAACTACTTTAAAAGTGATTTTTTTTCCTGTGCTTTAAGAGCCACACACGTAATAGATATTTGGTCTTATTTTTATTTGTCATTTTTACCTCGGCTAGCGGTATTTAACCCTTTAAACAAAAATAAAATAATGTGAATCCTAAACTAAAAACTCACATAATGCCTTGAGGAGTATAGAATATGATGTATTAATTATAACAAACATAAAAACTAGGTAAGTAATCACTGGCTTACTACATATTTACAATAAAACACAACAAACTGAAGGCTACATTGTCATTCTTCTTCAGTTTTTATTTTCGAATGAATATCTAACAAGTTTAACTCTAGTTAATAAGTAGAGTTAAGTTGATTGAAATACATGTATGCCTTGATTCGCAAAAGATGTCTGATTTCTCGAACCTATCACAAAAAAAAAGTGTGAAGAGGCCGATATAAATGAGGAAGATTGGCTTTATTTACAGAATCAGCCCACTTGCCTTCTTCCTTCATATCTCCACATAACTAATGACCCGTCTATAAAATTCAAATAAAATATTTTCAACAAAAAGATGTGAGTCGTAATTCAGTTCATTGCTTACACAAAAAAGTGCAGTTTTGCCATAAATACAAAACTTATTTCAGTCATACCCTACATCGGTACATATGTGTTTAAAATTTCGCATTTCTAATACCTTGTTTAAGAGCAGGGTTACGGAGTCGATAAGAAAATTCCCGACTTCGACGTAAACAAAAATATTTCATTCTGTGTAATAAAAATCTTACATGTAAATAGGTAATCCCAAATTTGACACAGAATAATACAACCGTGTAATATTAAATTTGCTATGTAAACAAAAACACTACAAGGAAGAAAAATAAGAAATTTAATAAATTAAATTTCTACTCTAGTATTCTGATTGTATTAATCATATGGCTTGAGCATATCAAATAATTCACAAACAAATGCTGAACTCATAGGAAGAACAGCAGTTTTATTTGTGGTCAGCGAATTTGTTGGCAAACGTTTTTAAACTGACAACCTAAATGTTAATAAAGACAACATATAATATATCAAAAACACCTATTGATCGGACCACAAATAAAAAAGTTATTTAAAAACACAATTAAACGGACCACAAGTAAAAACGTAGTTCCTTTGTTTATTCAAAATATCTCTGAAATCATTAGGTATTAAACTGTTTTCTTATTAGAGAACATACAAATCGGCACGACTTTGAACCGACTTTCTATCTCTAATAATAACAAAATCACCCATAAGACAGTGTATAATACGAAATAAAATTCATTCAAATATATACAAAATTAAGTGCAATATACGTTCATAAAATTGTTATGAGGGACAGAATTGGAGCTATTCTGTCCCTCATAACAATTTTGGAGCTACTAATTCTCCTGCAAAGATGCCCTTAAATCACGTTTAATCATAATTATGGCTACAGGTATAACTTCTGAATAAATGATACCACATTGAACTACGACCCTACTTCGCAATCTCATTTTAACTTTCTTGTTCAAATTTCCTTTTACAAATTTCTGACAGATTAGGTACTTTTGTTAATCGTCTTCACTTTCATTTGGAAAGTGTGTTTTGTAATTTGATTATTTACATATGTGTGTAGGTAGGAACTTTGTAAAAGACCTAATAGAATATTTCGTTTTAATTGTTTACTGTCTGTTGAGGCAACCTCCATCTCGCATATTTTTTTCTACAGTAATTAATCCTGGACTCGGAGTCGGTGACGGTATATTTTTTCCGACTCAGACTCCGACTCCTCTGAAATTTGTCTGAACTCCGACTCCACGACTCCGACTTCGACTCCACAGCCCTGTTTAAGACTACGTATGTCTAGAAAAAGCAAATGTCGAAATCTCCTTTCAGCAATAGTCTTTTTTGACGTACTTCAAATTGTCCTTTCTGTCTGTTGACATGTATAGACGGGACATTTGTCGGTGATTAGATGATGCACATGCCAACTCTGGTCGACTGAGACTTTTACAAGCACGAACATGTATAAGCACAAACAATTCAGTACGTGTACTAGTGGGTTGTACTCTCCGCCACTAAACTTTTCCTGTGTAAACGGTGGTATAAAGAACAGTTCCTTATACCAAATTAATATTCATAAATATATTTTTACCTCTAATTAAACAGCATAGGTATCTTGGTGTCAATGCATATTAATATAAATGAAACAAAATTTTGTTTCTATGTACTAAACAGAATTCATTAACAATTTGAAAGTGGTTGTTGTGAAATAACATTAGACATTTACTAGTAGTATACCAACCGACAATTTCTCACTTTTGTTTAACTCGCTCCTTTCCATCGAATATGCTAATACTAACAATTACGTTCTCTTTGTTCTAGGTAAGTCCCGATGACGAAACTACTTCCCTCAACCTTCATTTACCGAGTGAGTAAAAAAATCTCAGACAATAACCCAGCGCAATTTCTTTCCATTTAATAAACTAACCAATGCCGTAGCGATACGGGCCGCCATTGAACCTGAAGCCTTCTACAATCTACTCAGAAAGCTGTTTTCCTCTCAAACGACGTTAACGAACCGGCCCGAACACGTGTAAATGTTCGTGTAAATTTCTTCCGCAAACAACGAACGTCCGAGTTGTTGAGCAACTAACAGTACTAATATTATTTTTAACCATGAACGGCTATGGCAATGACACGGCCATGTTTACGACTTTTCCAAGCAACACATGCTGCGTGCTTCGCTGTACCTAAGAACGAACAGTGAATTGACTAGGAATGAAACAGACGTGAATTGAACGAACGAATTGCGTACTGTTACGAATTGTGGGTTTGACTATAAGAAAGAATAATTACTGTTTATTGGGAGAGGGGAAATTTGCAAATGTTAATCCAAACTGAACTATGCAAGCAAATGAATTGGCACATATCGCCGATAGTTTTTAAGATAGTTTGTTTGTCAGTACACGTTTAAACAAATGATGTCAATTCTACAATACAACTAATATCAAAGTTAATAATCAAAGAAGATTAATGAAAATACAAAATGTGCAACTAAATGCCATTTTGCTGCATTATTAATTTGATGAACTTCATTTTTACTTATTACTTTTTTTGCCTCTTGAAATACTATGACTCATTTCTCGATGCAGAGAAGCATGACCTCTGTAAAAGGAACATCAAAGTTATTGGGTGATAATAATGGTATGTACAGGTAATTTTAGGGGAAAGGTGGTACGTCATCAGTTGTTGATCCTATCACAGACAAATATGCGATTTCTGTTATGCTTGCCAATTGGGGGAAAAGTCATTTGTGTAGTACGTCGAACAGCACGAAAATTTCGTAACACTTGTCACAATGAGTTTTGCCAATTACAACGTTGTACAAAAATTTAAGTAAGGAAATATGACAAAACCTCTGACACAATTTCTTATTTTAGAAAATCCTCCTAAGGTAAACGTCCAAAATTCAGACACTTCAATATAACCTAAAAGTTTGGCTGATCTTAACAATTGAGTGTTATGCTAAAAGTTGAATTTTTCCTTAAAAAGTAACCAATTCTTTTTACATCGCTACAGGATATCAGTATTTAAGAAAATTCAGGCTAATATCTATTTAGGCTGACTAAAAATGTTTTATAATTTTATAATAGTACGGTGTACTACTCTTTTTACCACTATTATTTACAAATTGACAGACATGTGTGTCGGAATTGTGTACATTGTTAGAAGTAATACATATGGTTCCATTGCTGTCTGTACACAAGAAAATAACATATTTTACATCGTTTGCTATATTACAATTAATTGTACGCATTTTATCGAAATTCCAACACGACTGTCGGAATTAGTTACACCTAATTATTACACTAGCAGCAGATAGCAACGATTTTTTCATTAGTACGCCACCTTTGGAGATAACAATTGAACTCATGCCATCTTCATTAAAAAATCATTATTCTGGCCTGAAACACCCAAATAAAGTAAAAGCAAGCTGTTCTTCTGTAACATTGTCGTCTAATGCTTGGACAGAATATATGTTAATAAAAAATAAGAAAGCACAAAACAAAATCATTCTAGAGAAATAAGAAAGGAAGCGAAAAAGGAACACAATAAAAAGCTGCGCCAAGAAAAACCTAAAAATTTCACATGCAAGAAATATTAAAATACACATGAGGGAGAGAGGGCAGGGCAGACTGAAGAAAACTAAGGACTTAATAGGTTCGTTCGAGCAGTCGTCAAAACCAGTCAAAACAATTGGGGATTCTTGTACGCATACGCAATGCAGGCTTTTCCAGGGCAAAACCGCCATTTGGCATGCGCAGGAGAAAGAATAAGTGCTTTATGCACTTACTTCGGTGCTGCTCGAACAAACCTATTATATACTGCGTTTCATTAAAAATGATCAAACATAAATGTTTAACATTTCTTAATAATAAATCGTATTTAACAATGTTCCTTTTAAAATGAATAGCCAGATAGATATCTTTAGAAAGAAATGTTTCTTTAAGAAAAGTTATTGTTTACCTTCATCGAATACAATTTCTGACCTTTAATATAGTACTGGAAAACGCTAGAGCTGTTTTGATAGATTTGTTTGCACTAAATATGAAAATATTTATGGAAGCGCCTGCACATCACTACATTACATAATCACAGTTGATACTTCAAAAATACTCGTGATCAAACTTTCAGGATTTCAGGTAGAAGAAATTGAGTTATTTTTTAAATTTTGCCTTACTTTCTTCGAAAACATTCAGCATTCAACCCAAAACGCTTATGGATATTACATTCTGAAAATTCTAGTCTATTGCAAAAAAGTGCAAAAAGTTACATTTAACATAAGATTTACAGTTTCCTTTGGCCATACATCTGGAAATATTTGTTTATGTTTGATGACAATACAAATAATTTATCTGCTGTTATATTAAAAATCGTTATTAATAAAATTACTGAGTAGGTTTGAATATGGTTTGAATAACTGACATTTTCTAGAGAACATAATTGAAAAACGGGGATAAAATTTGGTATAATGTAATAAATTATTGTTGGATCAAAATTAAATTTTGTGCTGAACTTGCCTGAATTTTATGGTTCAAACAACACATGAATGTAATTTTTAAGGTATGAACACTCAACAATTTTGTCAAAGTTTGAAGACGATCCTTGACTGTCTCCTCCCGAGAAAAATAAACAAACAGATAACCAAAACAAAATCAAAGACGATCTAGTACTACGACTCGTGAGCGTCCCTAATTTCACGGCGAGACGAGACGCTCGCGCACACCGAAAGAAATTCGGCCCCTTTTCTTTCCGATTTTCGTCCGATCGTAGTAGCGCCACCGTAGAGCCGCGCGCTATCCGACACTTCACACTTCCGGGCCAGTCCATTGCTCAGGCGGGGGGCGCTCGACGCTCACTCCACACTCCGCCGCTCCGCTCGGCTCCGATCCGAACACGTCCCCCCACCCCGCGACGCAGTTGCGTCTCTCGCGCGCGCGTTTCCCCCCGTACGAACAGCGCCATCTACTCGGCTTGCGGACGTTGTTCCCTCCTTCCAGTCGTTTCGAACGCGCGTCGCCCGTCATATGCGTGTACCCGCGTCCACAGTGCGGCCATATCCACGAACGAACGCCAAATAATGTTTTTTTCCGAAGAAGATTAGTGCGTGATTATGTTTGGGGACGTTCCATCGAGACAGTGGTGATTTTTATTACGAGAAGTGTTTAGAAGTGATTAGAAACTGTTTTTGTCGTTTTTTTGGAGATGTAAACAATAATAAATGTAAGAAACCGTGGAGGAGGTCTGAGGAGACTGAAAAGTGAGTTGTTTGTTCGTGTGGGAGTCGATGATGCACGGAGTGGAGACGATTAGTGAAAATCTGGATTTCGGGACGGCTTTTGAGGTAAGGATTCATTTTTGATCAAAGTGCGTCGACCCTAGAGGACGGTAATTGTTGGTGCGCGCTTGTGTATGTGTGCGTATATACAAGGCGGGAGGGTTCGGCTCTCGCCGTCGAGAGAGAGACAGACGGGATAGCCTAGCTGGGAAAGGGGATACCGCGGGGGAGGAGGAGGGTTCGCGTCGGCCTTTTTCTCTAATACGCACTTCTGAATGGATGACGTCACCGCGCTACGAGGACACGGCGCAATTTCGAGATCTTTTCCGCGGCACAGGATATTTCGTAAACACGCTCGCTTGTTTTCGAACCTAGGCCGCAAACAAAATCGGAGCTCCTGACCCAAATCGCCCGCTTATACCCATCTTTCGTTTCCTCTCAAATTTGAACCTATCCTCCCAATTTGCGCCATCGTCTCGCCATCCGTAGGAAGTGACGACATCCGCGGTGCAAAGGTCACACATGCACACTCGCACCCATGGCCGTCCAATTATGAATGGGTCCGTTTATTTACCTCGTTACCTGATGCTAGGAATGCGTTTTCTGCGCGCGCTATGCTCGGAGCATTGACCTCCTTAGCCCTCTCGCGTCGTCGTCGTCGTCGTCGTCGTGTTGTGTAATATTCCCCCCTATATATTTTTCTAGGTTATCTCTCCGCTACTTTGAACGATATGAATGAAAGTTTTCCGACGTTCATCTTGAGAAAAAAACAACTCACGAGTGGTCTATATTTTTATTTTTATCTTCACTCGTTTACCTCTTGAACTGGATACTACAATGGATTTCTGAAGGTACTTCTTTTGACTTTTGACAATTTTGGAATCCTCAAGCAACTATAAACATTCGCTGACATAAAATATCTAGGTCGACATCCACTGACACCAACCAATAAACTCTTAATTTTTGTTTACTCATGCGACGATCTATAAAAAAAGTCCTCCTTTAACGCTTTGGCCATCAATCGTTGGTGCGTGGGCGGCCGCGGCAGCTGTTGTTATTTGTTTGTGGTGCGTTTCTAGAGCGAAAGAGATAACGAGAGACAGAAACACACAGGATGTGACGCTCCCGGCCAGCCATAGGGATCGGCGACAGAATACGCCGTCCGTAGCGTATAGTAATATTGTGTTGTAGTAAGAGAAGCCCCAGCCTCATTCGGTTCACAAACTAACTCTAGTGAATCGGATGAATGGGAGATGCCATCATCTCCTCTCGTCCACTCGCTTCACGTCTTCTTCTACTTCTATAATATAGTGCATGCAGCGTCGGCGGCGGTCCACATTGCTGCGACCGACCTCCTTCCTCTTGCTGCCCTTGCCTTAGCGTAGTCGCCTCGGTGGTATTTTTAGTTCTCGGTCCCATTCATTAAGGGTCAATTACGAGGACGATGCCTCATGGTTTTAATTGCCATGGGTAAGTTAGTTTTTTTATTGTGATGCAGAAGTTATCGCAGTTCTGGAGATTGGATATTATTTTCAATGCTGCCTTTCAAACGGTTAAACTTGTTTGGGAAATTATGGCTTACCGTATATGGCATTCCCTTTCTTGAATACTTTCAGATGGCTACAAAGGTTACTGGAACAACTTTTGTTGCTATCAGGTCGATCTTCGCATTCCTTGACTCATGCTCGAGGCATTATTACGCAGCCGTGGGATTAAGTATCTCAATAACAAGTTTCCTTTTTCAAATCTCTGAATCTCTCAAATCTTCCTTATCATTGAAGAAGACCTTAAGTATTCGGCAAAACGTCTTTACAAAAACCCACGTGAGGCTTGATGACGAGAGTCCGGAACTTCTCACGCTGTCACTGCCATCTGTTTTCATTTCTCCGACTATAACCTTTGGTGAGGACGAACCCAACACGAACGTCCGAAAATTCACCACTCTCTCATCTCTCTCTCTCTCCTCGGCGTGGATGGTGGCGTGGACGGTGCATGGGGACAACAGGTCCTGCAGCGAAACGGGCCGCATTCATTACACCAGTAATTCCAAAAACGGAACAACAACAACAAAACGACCGCCGCCGCGGTCGAGCTCTGTTAGGAGAGCTGCTGCGGCCGCTTCTGCCGGCCGCGGACATAACGGCTCCGCATTCCAACGGGCCGGACGGTCCCACGGTGCGTCCGAATGCCACACACGCACCTTCTTCTTGTGCTTACTCTCGGACCTAACCCACTTCGCCAATCGTCCACGCCCGATGGGAAGAGGAGAAGATGAAAGAGCAGAAGAAGAGCGTGGGACGACGAAAACGCACAAAAAATTGAAGAGGAGAGAAGGAGACGGAGGTTGTGATGGAATCGAGAGGAGGAAGCGAGGAGGATGGATGGAGAGCGCGCACATCACAGGCATTCCGCGTAATAACTGGACCGTTAATGCGACAACAAACGGGCCGCTGCGCTGCTGGGAGGAATTTCGCGTTTCTGGCCGGTCGGACGACATATGGTCCGGTTTCCGCTTCGTTAAAATACGCACTATTGATTTTTAAACTCGCGCTGGATGACTGACTGTTACGTAGGTGTTTATATGCTGGACGAAACTTGCTTCCGGTCAGTAACTTCATTAAAATGTGAAGTGTATGATGTTTAGGATGATGGTGTACAAAAGTATCCATCAACCTTGGTGGTATAACGGCGAGGTGTCTTCAGAAAATTTGATTTTTGGTTCTTTAAACCTCCATGGAGAATAAGTTTTTGGTCCATCGCAATACCATTCCAATGGAATGATATTTTTAGCTGTCAAATTTTATAGCTTCTGACAATTCTTTAACAATTCTGACCCATCAAAGTTTTGATAGGAAATAGCAATTGATTCGAAAAAGGGTGTTGTGGTGAACCATCTGAAGTTATAACTGTGCAGGACTTTGGGGATCATAATTCATAAGTAACACACTTGGCTTCAAATATCTAACTTGTGTGGTCAAAGTGGTATTTGTGAGCATCATCACAATAACTGGATAAGACCATTTTGGGTTAGTTGTAGAAGCAAATCGCATCTACCAATTAGTTAGGGTAACGGAGTATTTCCAAGCATATGTGAGGTAATTGTCCTGGTTATTAAAGTTTATTTTTAACAGTTGGCTTGCTAACTAAATTATTTCTCTGACCAGTTTATGCAGTGCGACCATCACGTCTCCAGAATTCTGCTGACAGCCCCGTTTAATTTTTTTCATACATCACCTAGACCAATTTGCATATTATTATTCTGGCCGGTCATCAATCCTTCACTTTCCGCATGCTCTAATTATCCATTTAGTAAGATAATTATATCTTTCTCGCTTCGTGGATTCTCGATGGTGTGGCTGGCTTACGAAGATCTGCTACTTCCTCACGAGATGGATGACGTTCGATCTGCCC
The DNA here is from genome assembly GCA_964023965.1 of Melinopterus prodromus. Classification (NCBI taxonomy): domain Eukaryota; kingdom Metazoa; phylum Arthropoda; class Insecta; order Coleoptera; family Scarabaeidae; genus Melinopterus; species Melinopterus prodromus. The sequence continues at coordinate 14,705,638 of OZ030390.1, read as the reverse complement.
ACACGCATTTCTCTCTTCGGTTGCCCGTCGAATGGCTGGTTTGGTTAGGCTGGCCGGTTTGGTTGGCAAGGCCGTCCGATTTTCCGGGCAATTTCCCGTTGGCGGTCGCGTTCCTCGAATCGCTGGCATCGGTAGCCCATGACGTCACCGTGCGGATAATTACTACCTCTCTTGCTATCTCTCTCCCGCGGTCGAAATGCAATGTTCCGTCCGTCAGATGCGGCCATGACCCGATCTCCATGGGAATCGAGGCTGCCGTGGCTGCTGGTGTACGTATGTATGTGTGTGTATGTGTGTGCGTTGCAAATAATTCCCCCTCGGAGCACCTCGCGAGGGGCAGGGGAGAAGGGGTCAACGGCCTCGAATATTTCGGGCACGAGAAAAATAGCGGGCCCGCATTTTCCGCTCATGTCGGTGAGATCATGCTGCGCGCACTATATACTTTTTTTTAGAATTAAAATGGCCCAAGGTCAGTGTTCGACTTTTTTCGGGAACGATTCCAATATTTTTTTTTTCACGCTTGGTGATATGTTGGTGTCTGGTTGAGATGGGTGGAGATTATCAGAAGATCGAGCTGATATGCAGGCTGATGAAGTGCGGCGGGAAGCGCTTGTGAGTATGCATGGTGCGATGGTGCATTTTGCTGGATGTTTTTGTTGATGCGGTGGAGTTGAACGTACCGTTTCTGAGCGGGGAACTATTAGCTCAATTAGTCTTGGTCGGTTGGTTATTCGTTGGCGTCATAGTGATATACGACGGGTTTTATAGCTGCCCCCATGCTTTCCCAATCGATACTTGGAAAATGAATAGTAAATTGTAACATTTGATAGTAAAGCTTACAGTAAAAAAAATTTCAATTTTTGTGATTTTGTAATTTTCTCCCTGAGTGTGAGTCACGTTTAGTATAATGGGACTAGAAACGGGCAGACCTAAGGTCTGCCCTTGCCTAGAGGGGTAGATCGCCGATTTGTGTAGATTGCCGATCCGGGGAGATCGCTAATCCGGGTAGTTCGCCCATGCGGATAGATCGTAGATCCGCTTTTTCAGGAATATTTTCTTTGGAATGAAGTAATCATCTTGAGAATATTGTGAAAACCAAATACGATTTATAACCTTTACCTCGATCTCCAAATATCATAACTACAGTTTTTTCTGTAGTGTTGTATTGCATAAATCTGCCATATTGTTGTCCAAAAGGCTGAAAATTTCAATATTTTTTAAATTTTTTATAATATAAATGTGATGTGTCATACCACGTCTCGAATATTTGAAGGTAATAGAGCGCCATTTTTTATTAACAAAAACATAATAAACATATATCCAAACATTGACTTTATTGTGTGATATGACGTTGTGGAGGTCAATGTGTTTAATGAAATACCAACTATGGTTTTTGAGACATTTCTTTACAACCAGGGTAACAATATTTTCAAATTTACTGTATTGAGGGGCAAACATGTTTGAGATACAAAACATTTTATCTTCAAAAGGTGGTAGCTCGAAAACAGTTAAGCTTTGCTCACATGCATTTATAAACTTTGTTATTTTAAATAAAAGATATGTATATATTTTATTCCATGTTTGGTTCTAGGTGTCAAAATAGTTAGACTTTCGCTAGGTTTTCCTATACATTAATGCCACATTTTCGGAGCTGTATTGTTTTTATTCCTTTTTTTGTCGATTTTTAACAACACGTGTAAGATATAATGAAGAACTAAACTTTCTATGTTCTGTCTGAATCCGCATATTATAATAAGGCATTAAGGTAGTAAATTGAAACTGTCCCAATGTGTCTCATATCCGATTCTGCTAATTCTCCTTTACTAATATACAGTGAAGTTAAAAGTTATATAAAATGAAGCATTTAGAAAATGTTGACTTAGCTGTGGTGGGCGGACGATTTGGATCTATTTATGCAGTTTTCCTTCACCTGACCTCAACAAAATAACAAATATATTGACGTTCCCATTTTAGTTTTAATGTACGTGCAACCTTGAGCGAGTTAGAAAGGGCAATGATATAATCATAAAAAGAAACAATCTATGTGGGTTGACTTGAAACTATGTACGAAGGAATCACACAAAATCTGCAAAGTTAAGCTTAATTCTCGAGAGTTAGAAAACGTGCATCTTCTGTCTTCAAGCCATCTTCTAATCTCACCTTCTTCCTCCAGATGGACTGATAAATAAATATCATTTCCTTCTTGTCTTTTTGACTGGTACATCCTTCTGGTTGTCCGGTTGGTTCTCTTCTTCCCATGCACGCGTCCGTTTCCGGTCCCGCTACTGTCTCACAGAGGCTCCGTGTGCCATTCCTATAAGCGGCGCTGCGTCGTTTGGAAGCAGTTGGAGGTTGTTGACTGGGGCCGTTGGTTGTTGTGATCCTGTCTGCAGTCCGCATTCCAGCATTCGGGTCGCACATGCCACCGCTGCTTCTGCTGCTGCTGCTGCTGCCGTTGCCCGCACAACATGCGCTCCCACAGACCGAAACAAGTCCGTGAATCACGTGCTCCTACTCCTCCTTCGACTCCTTCTCTCGTTATTCTTCTTCTTCTTCTTCCTAATGTATAACATTGGTCGATATGTATCCGATCTGCGATTCAAAGATTGGATTGACGCGACGCCTCAGTGTTATGGGGGATTGCGTCAGCGACCGCTTTGGACGGTGATCTGATGATGATGATGAGGATTATGTTGTCTTGTTCGGAGTTGCACTTGTCGCTCTGGTGTAATCTGCCATCGCGATGGATGTCGATGGGAACTGGCCACCGAAGCGAATCTCACTTCGCGGTGAGGTCATGTCGTCGGAGCGGCTTGTTAAAAGTGCACGATTTGTAAAAGAGTTATTGTATGATGCGTATTTCTATATACTGGTGGATTGTTTGTTGTCGATAGTATGGTTGCTGGTTTGAGATTGATTCTTGTAGAGATTTGTAGGGATTTGTGTGAGCTGAGTTAGTTTCTTGAAAAATGCTTTTTTTTCTATCTGGACATCGTTTTGTTTCTTCTGGGCGCGTCAAATTTATTTTAGTTTTGCATGGATTTTGACATATTCTTACGGCACATAAGATAGTACTACTATATGCATACCACAATTATTTCTATTGCTTTAATAAAAAAATCTATAAACTTTTGGGTTTACATATAGGAATTAGGGTAGCCCTTCTTTTTCTACTTTTAATATTTTTTTCTGCATGATCCTTTTCAATTTCTTTATATTCAAACTTTGTTTCTTTGAAGTTTGAGATCTATGAATACATATAAACGCGTCCCAAAGCGGCTCAAAATCTAGAATAATTGTAATTTAATAATATGAAAAATATTAATTAATTTAATATAAGCATATTTTGATGTTCCTCCTTGAATGGCCGGAGTCTTTCGTCTTGTTTGTTTGGTCTTTTATAGATATTTTCTCATTTCTTACCTGGAAATGTGGGAAAAGCTCGGATATCTAGACACAAAGTTATTTTTTTACTTTATCATACGCAGTATGCTAAAGTATTGTAATCATGCCGAAAAAAAAAATTGAGATTTTAGCGGAAATAGGTCTTTTTGGGTCCCCTGAACATTTTTGACCAAGGTACAAAAAAATGTCTGTGTGTGTGTATGTGTGTGTGTGTGTGTGTGTGTGTGTGTGCGTATGTGTGTACTCGATTTTTGTGGCGACGGTTCCGGAGAAACTACTAACGGAATCGGGATGAAAGTTCATATTTAGAAGTTTTATGACCAAACTTAGAGCTGAAAAGCTTTTGGTTCAAAAGGGTCGAAAGGAACTGAGAGTTTATTCTAAGCCTTTTTCAAGGATTTTGCAGATGAGCCGCCATTTCTGTAATTTCGTCAAAATAGTTAAATAATAAATTAAAGCAGAGGAAATTTTGAATAATTTATGCCTATGACATTTTTTGGTAAAATTAATAGTTTAGCTGCAAGAGCAAATTCTATTTGATCGAGATTGGTCGCATCTGCATTGATACTAAACTACATAGTAGCCAGGATTTTGACAAATATTTTTTTTGTGCTGTCACCACAGAAATGTCTATGGCTGTCGCCACGCTGTCACACTCGGAGAACCGCTATGGAACGTCATTTACAATGTCATGAACGAATATAAATCTGTCAGAATTTGAATTAGCTTTTTAAACTTGACATTTCGTAGAAGTGGTATCAACCTAACATTTTCTATACCGAAATAAAACCATTTTTGAATTTTTTTTAAATACGTATTTCTCAAAAAGCAACACAAAAAACGTTGATGTCACTCCTGCCGAAAACTACATGGCGCGACTCGCTCACATGCGACGACGACGCTCCGTCAACGGTGACGCGCCGCATCACCACTCGTGGTGCTATTCCGTACTTTCGGCACTTGTGAGATAAACAACTATTATTCTGATGACAGTAGGTCGTGTCAAATGCTGATGCTTTGACAATACCTTCGATTGATACTATTGAGTATCAAAATATCTGTCAAATCCAGGCTAAGTAGTTTAATTTTAATGCAGACACGATTTATCTCAGTCAAATAGATTCTCATGCAGCTAAACTATTAATTTTATACATTGTATGATAAAGTCATGTGCCTGGCCACATCAGATTTTTTTATTTAATTATGCTAATAACTGTGGTATGTAAGTTTATTGTGGCAAAAGAAAACAAGAACTTTTTTAATATTATTAAACTGAACTTATTATCGATTTTGAGCCCATGGAGGCACCGGTTTTATGTGTTGATCGATCTCAAATCTGACTAAATTAATTATGAATATAAAAGAACAACTTGAGGGAGTTCCACTGAAGAGAAAATCTGATATGGCCAGAACATTACTTTATCATACTATGCAGCAGTGCCAAACTGCGCCAAACTCTGATGATTTGACAATACTGTCAATAGAAACAAAATATCTGTCAAATCCTGGCTAACTAGTTTTATTGCACCACGAGCGATCTCTATGAAATAGAATTTGCTGATGCAGCTAAACTATTAACTTTAACATAAATTATTCAGAATTTCGTCTACTTTAATTTATTATTTATCTATTTTGACGGAAGCATTTAGTAATTTCTCCGGAATCGTCACCACAAAAAAAACGGGTACACACACACACAGACATTTTTTTGAACCCTGGTTCAAATATTCAGGACACACAAAAGGACAAAGTAAAAGTTGGAGCATTTCACAGATATCAAATTAAACTAACTGATTACCCTGATCAACAGCAAAAATGTTTATAGCGATTTTCTCTTTTTTTTCTGCAACATTTGAATCTTAAGGTAGACTTTTGAAATGTGGCTAGTTGTTAAGAAAATGTGATTTTAACATTCTGATCAAAAGATACCATGAAGTAGATATGTATCTTAGGAGTCAGCCAACCTAAGCTTCCAAGATGGAAGAAAAACGAGAGAAGAGTCAAATTAAAAATAAGTAAAAATGTGGACACTAGAAAATAAGCCTTATATAAAAAGTTTAACATTGATGAAAACTGGTGAAAGACTCACTTTTAACGATTCTAAAATACTAAACCAGTGCCTTTATGGCTTGTTACTTTTCAGAATCACAGCTCTAGGCACTAATTCAAATAAGATTGGAAGACATTTTTGGGCGAATGGAAGACACTTTACAAGCTAGATTTTGTAGAAAGAGTGAAAAAATGTGAAGCAGTTGCTCTTGAGGTTGACTTTGCAAATTAAGCAGATGGGTCAATAAGATCTGACACCCTGTTTGATTGTAAAAAGATATCTTCCATCATGGAAGGAAAGACTGAAATCCAGAAGACCCTAAAGATCATTTTATTGAAATTGTCAATACTCAAACTTGTACTTCAGTCTTCAATAAATATTCTTCTGCGTCTTTCGTTTTGTTTGGTTTTGAAATCAATCCTCAAGCGTTCGTAGATCATTCTTCCTACTCACACTTCTCTTCGAGGATACACGAGAAGTTTCTCTTATAATTGAACCTGCCGTTGCTGCCCATTAAGCTCTATCACTATTATTATTATTATCGTCACCATAAACTTAAACAGCCGTCAATCCTATTTTCATCTCGAGACCCAAGGACCTCCGATGCCGCCTCGGCCGCATACCGTAAAGATTTCAAAACATTCGCGCCGCGTACTAACTAACTATGCCTCGCTTATTTGCCCTGAGGTCATAAAGGAAGAGATCGGTATGCGTCCGCCATACGGAATCAACCTGCATACCTGCCCGAGGCACCGCTCGACCATGAATATTCAAATTGGACCGGAGCGGTACGCCGACCAAACACACACACCACGGCAATGAAGCATCTGCTCGCTTCTTGAGGACCTCCGCGTGCCATTTAACATACTCACGATTCACTTCGACGCAATAACAACGCTCGTACCAATAATCGACGACATTCCACGCATACCGGTCATTGTTGTTAGGATTTTTCGCACGGCCTTGTTTCATTTAGTCCATTGGCTAGCAAGGTGATTCAGAAAAATTGTGGATGACGGTGACGTCGAGTCATAAGGTGTTGTTGGTGTGATTCGAGATTTGTCTGAAATTGCTGGAAGTGATGGAGATTGTCATCATCGGTGATTGTTCGTACAGGTGGAAATATGCTGGTTGCTTTTTAATTGAGGCTCTGTTACTGTTGCTGCATTGGTACGTGGAAATGCCTACGATCGCTGGAAGAATGCATAATTACATCCGCACGGGCGCGTGGTGTACGCGAGATTAAAGTTATTTTATAATGAGGATATGGTTTCGTGGGATTTACTTTTTTATTTTGTATATTATAACGATTTAAAGGCTAAATTATCGCTATAAAACTTTCTTACAAATGTAAATGGTTTAGGTATTCCGTAATCTTGGAGGATCTCATGAACCAATCTATTTAAAATCCATACTTATTTTATTGTGTATTTATGTATATTGATCAGTAAAAACTTTTACTGAAAATAGTCAGGGTATAAATCAATAACTGTACAGACTTGGATATATAGGGGGTAATAGTAGACCAACGTGTAGAGTCGTAAAAAATCCGGAAGTATACCGTTTGTAAGCTGCAAAGAGGTACAGACAATCGGAAGATGGTGTCAATCTTATAAGTAGCATTAAGAGCTGTCGTATGATACCTACGACATCCTTTCTCTATTCTGCGTGTAAAGTTGGGCTGTTTCTCTTTAAAAGATGTCTTTTTAGACAGAAAAAAACGTTTATCATCGCATGAAGAAATCTTATTGTGAATTTGAAGTCAGTCATTTTACCAAATTCGATTATGTGTATCATTCGCCTGGAGTTGCGCAAAAGTATCGTAGTAGACGTAGTTTTAAATAAATGTGCATAGCTCGCAGAATATCAGTATAAGAATTCCAAGTAGTTGTTATTGATAAAGCAAAAATTATTTTTAAGCAACCGAGAAATTGTAATGGATGACGACACAGTTCAATTTTACATTGTGGACTAATTTTATTTAACTTAATTGAATTTTCTTTTTTTTTTCATTCCCTTTTATCCAGGGTTTGAAAAACCCTGTTTTTTTGAAAAAACACGACCCGCTGCCCCCATGTGTTTTTTTCGGGTTCTTTCGGGCTTTTTCGGGTAAAAGTGGGCAATAGTAAACATTAACCAAAACCATACTGTAACCGATTTTTTATGATGTGAAACCCGTGCCCGTAACCGAACATGTATAAAATACTGAAACTGAAATCTCAACCTTGGCAAAGATATTCAAAACCTTGGTAAAACCGAAAAATCAATAAACACCTTTGTTTATTTCAAGCCAGCTCCGGATTATTTCGATATGTTGCGCTCCGAAAAAACCCAGTGGGTTTTTTAAGTGGGCCCAACCTGAAAAACCCCACTGGGTTTTTTCGGGTCGGACCCATTCAGGCGAACCCTGCTTTTATTCTTTTTCTTGATTTTCTCCTTTTATTTTTTTTGTCCTGATTGTCTCTTTTTATAGCGTTTTTCTCTTTTTATCCATTTTGTTTATTTATGCACTTTATCCTTTTCCTCTTTTTCGTCCATATTGTCGATTTCGTCCTCTTTGCTCGTCTGACCTTGTCGCTTTTTCTTCCTTTATTTCCTCCTGCCTGTTTCGTTCTTTTTGTCGTTGTGGTCATGTTTGTCCTTTCTGTCCATGATCTGTTTCGTACTGTTTGCCCCTTTGGTCTGTTTCGTCATTTAGTCCTTTTCGCTTTTTCTTCCTTTATGACTTTCAGGTCTGTTTCGTCCTTTTGTCCTTCTGGTCGTTTTTGGCTTTTCTTCCATTTTGTACTTCGTGTAAGTATCGTACTTTTTGCCCTTCTGGCCTGTTCCATTCTTTTGGCCCTTCTTGTCCTTTACAAGTTTTTCTTCCATTTCGTTCCTTTCTTCCTTTTTGTCCCTATCTTTTTGTTGTTTTCTTATTCATTTTATGACCTAAATAATGAACAAAAACAAAAATGATTTATGTTGTTTGTCTATGACCAGCCACAAAGAGGTGAAATCGATCTAAAATTGCGTTGGCACTTTAGAACCGACATTCTTTCGAATGTCCAAATAATTCGTGATGACGTGGTCGGTATTAATCTGTAAATACAGCACATTATTTTGAGAATTGTGTTCTGTTAACGGTGTAGCTTCCCTATGTTAGCATTTGTTGTGCTTCGCCATATTGTGCATTCAGTTCATTTTTGAAGTGAACGAACAATGGTGTATAGTTTTCTTTATTTTGTGTGGTACCAACTATCAGAAACGGCACAAAACTATAAGGCTCTGGTTTTGTGTTGTCTCCAGATTTGTAGATAGTTTTGATTACGATTGTTTTTACTCGACTTTCACGGTCTTCAAGTGAGCAATCGCAATTCCATCGCCTTCAAGACTTACATACTCGACAAAATTACCTTGCCAGCAACAATGAATGAATCAACGCAAACAGAAACCTTTAAACCCACGCCCACTCGATACCTGCGACAGGAAACGCTCGAACAGGATATTGTATCATCTTCCCACATCCAAGAATTCGCATTCTCGACACAGCAAACACTCCAACGTCCACACACTCCATACCTCCCTCTACCGATACCACCAGTAGGCCGCAGGACGACAATGGCACCAACATACCATCGCTAAAGAGCGCGGCGACGAATTTTCACCTCTTCTCAGCAACATTCCCGAAGTTGGGTAGGTCGTTTACCCACCTTTGGTCGGTCGCATGGTCGACTCCTTCCGGTCAGCGCGCGACTATCCTGACGACGCCGTCGCGTCGTCCGTCGAGCGTAACGTGGCGCCGTCGCTCGATGTAGGTTGGAGCGGCGCGTTAAATCCCACGATCTCGATTTTACTCTTTTACGTGGAACGGTGACTTGACGAGAATCGCGGAGGAACGGAAAAAAAGAGAAAGAGTGGTGCGGTTTTCTGTGAAAACGTCGCGACCTTGGGGAGCACCCGAGCGCGCAAGGTGTAACCGCTGCAGCAAGAGAGAACAACCGGAATATTTTTCGTGTGACGTCACTCGCGGAGTGTGTTCATGATGACGGGGCACAAGTCTTGTTGCTTGGAAATCGCAACAACGCTAGAGGATATGCATGCTATTGTTGGGAATTGTGCTTGATTCACGAGTTTTACTGCTTGGTTAATTAATTTCGGAGTAAATGTTGTGGGGTGATTGGGTGTAGCCCCATTGGAGGAAGAGATTTTCTGGAACAACTTATTATTATAGTTGGTTATTAATGATATTTGAAATGAATGGATGCAGTACAATAGAATATGCGTCATATTTCCATTTTCGGAAATTGTGTCGACACGTTCTGAAACGTTCTTATTTAGTCAAGTAATTTTAAGTTTTTTAAGTGTCGCCACATGTTATTTGGCCAGAAAAACAAATAGGTGCAGGTTTTTATAATTTTGATATAACTATTTAAGGTCAATATACCGGTTGTCGAAGTTCCAAAAAATGAATTAAACTGTGAAGATCTCTGAATTTGACAACTTCCACTTACTTTATTTATCAGAAATGCAAAAATTGTAACAAAAAGACTAAACCAACAACAATAAAAAATACATGTTTCCATGTTTTTTGTGCCTTTTTGTTTTCAGATGCATATTTAACGAAAAAAGGCACAGAATCTGTCATCACTTCATTTTTGATTTTTGCTGTTCTTTTATTGTTGGTCAGCGTAATTAATCATTTATATTCAATTACTGTATTTATGACGTTTTAAATAATTGCAAACCTGGGGGAAATATCTGGGTGATTCTACGTAAGAGACCAAATATCAAGCAAAAAACAAACATTTTCTTTACAAAACAGTTTATAGCGTCACATGATAAGCTAAAGAGCTTTGTGTCCATATTGTTCTATTACTTATATCATTATGGACAGAAAGCATCAGTGGCGTAAATAGCAGGTGTGCGAGGTGTGCGGCGCACATGGGCCCACGAGCCAGGGGGCCCATTGGAGCCCGCAGGCTGTTTGGGATGTCTCGCGAAAAATATGAGATCGTCGGTTTAAAGGTAAAGTTACTAACTAAAATATAATAATTACCAAAACCTGACTTTAAGAAGGAATACCAGTAAATATAATGTAATTTTCTAGAGATTTAATGGATTTTAGACAACTTAGAACACTTAGTCATCGCCTCCTCGTATAAGATTCACATTTATAAGCATATAGCTACTATTAATTGCTGTTTCAATAAATTGTAAAGATTATAGTTAGTGACTTTAACTTTTAAGTTGACGATATGTTGGCATTTGTGATAATTGTTCTAAAAATTAACTGATAGCCCCTCTGAGCGCGGGATGCGATTTCGGGCTAAAAAAGAAGATCTGAGCAGTTTCTGGGCCCCTGGGCTGCAATAAGGTGCTAGCATAACGGAAATAAGTGAAGTCCAGCATTTCAAAAAGTAGGTACGGAGGCCTCCACGCATACCAATCTAAACTCGATACCATACATTTATTGTTACATAAAGAACAAAAAATATTCGTAATAATACAATTTTATTAAGATCTACAAACACAAACAATAAACTTTTAATTCTAACAATAGAGAAAATAAGTTTCAAGACTGCTTTCGAAGATATTTCGAAAAAACCAAAAAATGTAACTTTTTAATTATGGTCATAACTTCTTCTTTGTGATCCCTTCAAAAAAGCGTTTTGACATTATAAAGGCGTTTTTTCCCTACAATTTGAATATGTTAGTTTAAAATTTTTCGCCAATGAATTCGTCAGAAACAAACGAAACTTTTGTGTTTCTTATGGACGCCATATTGGTTTTATACATGTTTGGCTTCAGAATTTTTTCTAAGCAATTTGGTATGGCACTTGCCGTATTTACAACACAACAAGCCGACAGAATTGGAGTTTTTCTTTAATATCTGAAAATCGCATGGTGTCATGAAAAATACATTTGAGTGATATAGTATTTATGTGTCCATAATCAAGTAACAGTAAACTTTTGAAATGTATTTATTTGTACTAACTACACAACATAAAAAAGTAACAACATTTTAACAAACTAAATAATGTTTTCAAAAATCTCGCCATGTTTACGGAGGCATTTTTCACAGTATTCCGTAATATGGTGACGTTACCGAGGGTTCTTCTGTCAATCGAATTGAAAGCGGCGATGACAGTGTCACGTAACTCCCCAACCTTTCCAAAAGTATAAACAGCATACACCTTATTTTATAAGTCATTCCATAGATAAAAATCACAAGGAGTAAGAGTGAGAGTGACACACCGTATAAAGTATAAAAAACGTATCAACAGTATAAAAAGTCTTAGTGGGCAGTCAAATAAGGGTTTAAGGGTTTCAAAGTATTAAATAAAGTAGGGGGCCCATTGTTTCTGTTTGCACACGGGCCCACTGACTCCTAGTTACGCCACTGGAAAGCATATTATAAACTGTTTTGTAAAGCAAATGTTTTTCTTTGATTTTATTAATTACATTTATTAAGATTTTGGTATGCGTGTTTGTTACAGTCGCCTCCCCAGGCAATATGCAATTTCTGATAATTTACGTAATCATTGTGCTGTTATTGTCCATTTCATATATAGTCCAGTCAAATGGTATTTTGGCCAGGAAAAAATATAGAAAATCTAGTTTTTCTTTCATTTTATGTGTTTTTTGGGGTGCTGAATCCGAATTTTAACTTTGCTACTTCCCACGGAAATGGCTTCACAACGAAAATTGTAAAAAATTCAAAATTTTCGACTTTTATTCAGTTTTTCTCGAAAAAGTCGTAAAACTTAACTTTTCAACGTGTCGACTACTATATACAAAAAGCAAGTACCTACAGTAAATTTCCTATAAAAAGCACCCTTAGTATGTTTTTTGGTTGAATGGTTTGGCCGCTAGAGCGCGCTGAAAGAAGGCCAAATTCTTACGTGCTTTATGTAATGTACGTGTAATTACAAAAAAGCTTAGATTCTGATAAAACTACATTAAATTCCCTACAAATTACATAACTTAATCAGTTATAGAGCGCGTTGAAATTTTATGTCACATTACGCAAAACCGCCAAGTCAAGAGCCCTTGACAAAAAAATCAGTAGAGACCTATAGTATTACTATTTATTAATTGAAAACTATATATTTGGCCTTTTTAATTAATACTTAATTCATTAGTATCTTTGTACTTTTTTTGTAACATTGTCGCTTAGCTTGATATGACATAAAATATCTCGCGGCTACATGGTTTGGCCAAAATAAAAAAAGTTGGTTGTGCATTTTCCTTTTTAACTCGAAAACTGGGTTTTAGGCAAACTACGAAAATTTGGCCTTTGTTCTTCACGCTCTGCGGACAAACAGTACAACCAAAAATGCATTTCAGGGCCATTCTTATAGGAAATGTACTTTCTTTTTTATAGGATGGTCTACGTCAAAAAGTGCATAGTTTCATCACTTTTTCGCAAAAAAACTGAAATTTTTTAGTTTTTTTTGCGATTTTCGTAGTGAAGCCATGGGAACTAGCAAAATTGAAATTCGGACTTAACTTGCTAATTAAAGAAGCATAATTTCTTTGGTTATGCGTAAATTTGCTTGAAAATGTTCTTCTCCTGTCATAAGTTTCTTCTACATATTAATAGTTATTTAACCAACAAGTATATTAAAAAGAGCGATTAATGATCGAGATTGTTTAACGCGCGAGCGAAGCGAGCGCGTTAATTGTCGAGATCATTAATCGCTGTTTAATATTCGAGTTGGTTACAAAATTTTTCCGTCGATCGTATTCTTCTAGCGTCGTCTACATAGATTTTTCGGGACCGTCTCACGAGTCCTAAACCGAACAACTCGGAGACATTCGGGCAGCTTCGTAACGTTGGAAATGTCATTCATAATTTTGTGGGCGGGGTTGCGTAGTAAACGGACGCGTAAATCTGGTTACTTACTAAAGTCACTATTTATCATTTAGGTTATGTGTACCTACAGTGAAATGTCAATGATACTAAATTATGTATTGACATTTTATATGGTATGTTTTTCTATCATAATATGAACATGAGGAAGTAAAAATGAATTGAAATGGTTGGAGGAAATTATACGTCATTCTCTAACCTACACATCCATCACATAGTGGAATGAATAACATACCGATACCAAAGTTAAATATGTATCTTTGCCGATAACAACATACTGTAGATACTTGTGTGTACACCGTATGGTGTTTCTTTATAATTTATTGAGTTTATTTTAGCCCACAAATTTTAGGTTGCCCAAGGGATTATATATTAACCTAAAGAAATACATTTTTATGAAATAATACCACATACTTACAACGTGATAGAATAAAAATAGATTAGGTACTGCGTTGTGTACTGTTATTCAATGCAACGTTCTAAAAGAAAATGAGGAAGTAATTTTGACGAAGTGTGCTTGAGAAGCTACGTACTAGTTAATTTGAAATGAATTGATAGTTTTGAGGAAAAAATCATTAGCTAACATTGCAACAACTGGCCTGAATTAATCTGTCTTTGGTATCTGAAAATGCATTATTTTCTCATTTTAACTCATTGTATGCAAACTTATTTTTTTAACATTAATTTTCATATTGCAGAATATTAAATTCAAATCTAGTTGATACTATTTTCAGTAAACTATTTTTACCGTGGTGATTATGTTGGTACCTAACTTCGGATAAGGGATAACCTATGATGGAGATCTTCGACACGTGTCCCTCATGGCATCTGTACCGGAGCATCACCTGTCCTCCTGCGAAGATCTTTCACTTACTTTGCCACATATCTAATAAACATCATTCTGAATTCGATAGGTTTCAGTAATCATGAGATCATTGAAACGTACTCTATCAATCTTTGCTATATTAATATTTAATTTCATTTTAATTTATTGAAGGGTAGTATTTTAAATCACTGCTTAGTGTTATATTTACCGTTTGTACATTAGTATGCAACAAAGTTTATTATCATAGTTTATTATCACTATTTAGAAATCATTCCGACAATAAATGTCGGAATGATGGTCCTGCGGAAGACTATTATCGAAGAACAATTATTGTTCTCCGATAATAGTCTTCCGCAGGACTATCGAAGCTCCAAAAATATTACTATATAAGTATGAGAAAGAAAATACAATTTAAAATGTTTACACAATAGATTTATTGAATATAATTATAATTAAATGTACAATAATTTTATCAATGAAACTAAATAAAAAATGTTAAATGTAAAAAGTATTCTAACAAATTAAAAAATTTGAATATCTACATAAAAAAATGGTTTTTATAGTTATTTTTGTAGGAATTCAACATCGTACAAATTATCTCAAAGTAAGAAGTCAAGGTGTTAAAAATGAATAAGGTTTTCTGTTACGTCTCATGCCAATTTAACAAATTATTTTAGTTATTTGTTCCGACAATCGATATCATCTCAACGATAGGTTTCTTTGCCAATATACAGTGTCTATTGGGGGGTAGCTTAGACACACATTTTGATATGTTTTGATTTGCACATAAGTGGATAACAGCATCGGCAGGTGAGCCACTCTTTGATTCCAGTAACTTGGGTTGCATAACTATTCCTTCGTTGTCTTTCGATATTGATATATAACAACAGAAGCGTGGCACTATACGCTATACAGGTGTTATTAAAAGAATAATCTCTCAGGCTTTCTGTTTCCAAAGGTCAGTTTGTCCAAGTTTACACTGCTATGAGAGTCCAGCCCGCATCGTGTATGGTTATACAAATAGCTTTGCAATGTCTTTCTAAGATTCTCCTTCCTTGACACGTCTAGTTCAATATAACGTAGGCTAGGAACTTATTTTGAAGGGCTACCGGAGACAATGCCATTAATATCGTAAGCTGTATCCTGGACTGTCATACTATTATGGTATAATCTGCAAAGAATAATGATGAGTATACAACCAAACAATAATCGTAAACTTACCCAAACAACAATGCGCATATTCACAACAGATACTACATAGTCGTATATTTTCCAATTTTTCCCTGACTGTTATTTGAAATAATGATAAAACTGTTATGCTTTTACCTGCATCAAACTTGCATCAAACATACTGAACATAACCTTAAAAATTCAGGGCATGCCAACCGTAGATGCTAAACATACACTATAGAAGATGGACAAATGCGACAGTGCTACTTTTGAATGGGCAAACGATGATTCCCGATGAGTGCCGAAATTGCGGCGGGCGCGCACGACCGGCGCGCGTTAGGACTGATGCGACCGTCTCGATTTTTCTTCGCCGATGTCTTTTTAGGTTATATGACAATTTATGTAACTTGACACTGACAGTTCTAGAGAGCGGTATGTTTTGATTGGAAGGTTTCATTTCACATATGTTCGATTGGCCAATCAAACGACGTCATTGCGTCTTGTGATTGGCTATAACAAATCATGCATTAACAGAAATCGTGCATTAATGGAGTACTTTAATAAACGATTTCCTATTCACTAAACTGATTCATAAATAAACGATCGACGGAAAAAAATATAAATGTATAAAATAGAGAAAAAACAAATGGGCGTATTTATTATTTTATTAATAATTAAGCGAACATGCCAATCAATATTGATTTTTAATAATGAATTCAATGTTTTAATTCATCCTATCCAGTAAATAATGTCTACCCCCTGGTTAATTTACTTCCCTTATTGTTGTATTCAAAGTAAAAAATGGATAAAAATAATAAAATGGTATGTTTTTTATTTTTTTTTAATACGAGTTAATTCATTTTCGTTAACTTTAACAGGCGGAAGGGGCCGCTAACTATTATTTTTAAATTAAAATACTAGAGCATGGATTTCATATTCAATGCGAAAAACATAAACATAATCATAGCAATTACGAAAACAAAAAAAAATAAACATAAGATTCTTTATAGACCTGAAGGTTGACTTTATAGAAATTGTTGTTCATAATTTATTCAATTTGCCACCGTCTATACGAGGAGACAACTCGGCCTGTCATGTTGTGTGGGAACTTCGTTTCTTGCGGTCTGGTATAACGGTCTGGCGACGACAATAAAATCCGTTGTTGTGCGTGATACTTTTCTTCTTTGCTCTTTTTTTTCCGATTTATCGCAGTGCATATGCCAGTAAGCGACAAACAGTGGACATTGACTGGCTTGTCTAGCGGGAGTTTCAACTGTTCGCGCGTGTTTGTTACGCGAGCGCGACGCCGGTATGCACGCGAATACGCGAAATCAATGAGACGGTACCAACCGGAAAATAATAATTAATCGACAGCGCATACCTGATTTGAATATTACTGCTTGGCATAAGTACCGTTCGTCATATTATGTCCTGCTCCGTTAGGAAATGTATGACTAGACGACGCAAAAGGATTGGCACCTCTTTTGTGTCTGACCGTTGCAAATATCCAGACTTTGTAATTCTTAAATACAATATTTTAATACCTATTGAGGTATTTTACGATTTTTACAAGATTAGCTCACTTTTAACAGAATTTTTGGAATCTTAAGTTGCAATAAACATATTACATTTTTTTAACATTTCGGCCAATAGGAAAGAAAAAGGAAAAAAAAACAGATGGGTGGAAAATTTATAATTTAATACATTTCTGTGACGAATAATAAACCAAGATTTCGATCTCCATGAATCCATATAACAAGGTCGATTTCGGTTGTGTGTTTATGTACATGATTTTTTTTACAAAGGTTTTTAACAAGTTTAAGGTATTTTAACTACTAGAAAATTGGTCGAAGTGGTTTATGCCAAATTCTCTTTAGAATGGATCAAACAATTTCCGTTCCAAGAATACTGATTATATTGGTACAGCCGATGGTTACATTTTTGGAATTATCTGCAATTATCTTTTTCACATACAAAACTACTATTGTGCAAAATTCTGCTGTTTTGGAAAACGCGTTTTTGCGTCGATCTCTTATACCTGTCGGTTAAAACACTATGCGAAAAAAGTTTTTAAACAATAATAGCGTTATTTTGTAACAAAATAAAATGACTAGGTTTCATAAAATCGCTATCATACAATGCTAGTACTTTTTTATGTGATAAAAGATGTGTGGATTTCAAAAATGGAACCATGTACAGTATTACAATAAAACAAATCGATACCTTTTCTTGGAATTGAAATTATTTGATACCTACATACATGTAGTCCAATATTATATCACGCTGTTTACAAACTAGATGTTGTCTTAAAATTAATAGTTCAGTAATAATTAGCTTCTTAAGATGCTGCTTTTTAGACAAATAAAGTAAAAACTGCAAAAACTGTATAACTGGGTATATTAGAAATCAAGGTTGTTATCAAAAGCAATTTTTTTATTGTAAACTTAACAAACATGTCTTTTTTATAAAATCATGTTTTTAACGAAAGAATTATTTTAAACTTTTCATGTTTTAAACATGAAATAAAACATGTTTTAAACAGGGAATAAAACCTTGTTTAAATCTCGCAATTATTTTATTTGTAAACATTTTAATCGGCGTCTTTTCATTCCTTATTTTTACTTGCTACCACTGATATTGTATTACTATATTTTACGTAAAAACAACAAAAACTGTTCAAATTATGGTATTTTAAAACACGTTTAAAAAACGACATTTAAAACAAACTGTTTAAAACACTGCTTTAAAACAAAGTGTTTTAAGCACAACAACCCTGTTTTAAATTTAGTTTTTGTCGATCGTTTATTTATAAGTTTGTTTAGTGAATAGAAAATCATTTATTAAACAGCTCTATAAATGCACGGTTTCTATTAATGCATGATTTGTTATAGGCAATCAAACAACTTCGTTATATCCAATCGAGCGAACGTAAAATGAAATCATCCAATCAAAGCATTCCGTTGTCCAGATCCACAGTCCAGAACTGTCAGTGTCAAATTACGTAAATGATAATATAACCTCAAATGATATCGACGAATAATACGATTGACGAAAAAATATTGCAACCAACTCGAATATTAAACGGCGATTAATGATTTCGACATATTACGCACTCGCTACTCGCTCGTGCGTTAAACAGTCTCGATCATTAATCGCTCGTTTTAATATCGTTTTTGGTTAAATAACTATTATTATACAGAATTAATTTAATTGAAAATTAAAGTTTTGTATAATTTTTTTGTTACTCGTCTACTACAATAAATTATATTTCTTGTATTACCAAAAGGAAAGGCAGGTATGATTAAATAAAAGTGAATCGTTCCCCCGATTCTGCTCTTATGAATTCCGAAATGAAAACCTTCATTGACTACAATATGATAACAAAATTAAGAACGAATCGACAAGTACCGTTTCAAACATTTTTAAACCAAAAACAATAAAAATGTCAGTCTTATTTGACAATATATTAAATGCAGACATTTCCTTGTCATCATAGTCCATTCAATTCCATTCTGATTCTGTTACCGAAAAAAAAAATTACCAGGTACCGACGATTATATGTTAAGTATGTCAACTTAGCGGCTTTTGTCGTTGTTAATCAATTTCTTATTTTTCTATGAATCCAACTAAATGAACTGAATGTTGTTTGTTTATATAACTTAAATATTTTAGTTCCATGTCTAACTAAATACATTGTAATTTTGTAAAAAAATTCCCTTTCAAATATGATATGCGATATTCATAAACGAACGTAGTTCCACAACAAATATTGTTATTCTTGTATAGAATTTACAGATTAAGAGTTAACAAAACAGGACTCTTCCTGTAATATTAAATCAATTGCGTTATATTTAATTCAACCTTGTCAGATTACTATTTTATTCATTTAATTTCCTCCCCCGAACTAAACCCACATTTTCATTACATAACCTGACAACAACGACAAGAGAAACACCCACGCGGATTTCCAAATGCCAGCCAATCGACCCGAATCGTAAAAATCCATTTCCTCAGTTCCTATATCGCAATCGTTACTAAAACACACAACGAAGACGTATTAATTCGCTCATCCTCAATTCTAAGACACATGCTTACTTATACATATATATCTGATAGCGTTTCCCATAAAAGTGGCATGGAGTTCAACGAGCCCAAATTCTGGGAAGAAGCGAACGACGAGCGTCGTCGTCCACGTGAAAACTGAATCCGCAGAAATTCTCCTGTACCGGTAGCGATGACCACTGGAAAATGCGCTGACTGACCTGTGTGGCCGTGTGTGTGCTTGGAGCAGTTCCGCCAACTCGGACTTTGGCCGGCGGTCGTCATCCAGCACAATGCGGCATGTCGTTGACATTTGCACAATTGCGATTTCTGGTGACATGCGACGATTTTTCTTGATGATAACAAAAAAGATGATGAGCGTGTTGTGTCTATCATGTCTTTAAGATCGCCTGGTGTCGAGTGGTCAGCTGCGTCTGAGATACGTCTGAGTTTCTTTTGATATTATGTTTCTTGGATTCGGTTTTAGTTATTTCGTTCGTTGAGCAAAACGAGTCTTTTGAACTTTAGTTCTTGGTAGTAAGTCATATGAACTAGAGCAAAAGATGTCTGACCTGCCTATTGGTCGATATTCTTTTTTTTTTATTTTTTTAGTACGTACTGTGATTTCGTAATGTGGATTGGCTTATTTGCCGATCTGTGAAAAGTTAACATACTTCTTGATGAGGTGTAATTCGATCTTCATGAAAGGTGTAATTAATCATCATTAAAACGTCAATTCATTGTTGTTCTGGCAGGGAACCACCACGACGCCTGCAAAGAACATCGCGAAAACAAAAATAATAATTTCATAAAATGCTAAACAATACAAAATCCCAAAAACCAAATTAAAATTAACCAAAATCTAAACTAAAAGTAAAACCGAATTAAGTCTCAAAGGGCACGTGTAGAACTTTACTGCCAAAATAACTTGAATAATAATACCTCAAACTCGATGGTGGAAAGTTGGGGTCATCTTCACGTAGTAGTCATTCATCGTTATTTTTTTCTGTTCTAACATTCAAAAGTTTATTACAGGGTTAGCCAAAATTACCGGAATACCTAAATAATTCTCCAACCGTAAGAAAATTATAAAAATTGTTGTAAACTTTTTTTGCTTTAAACAAGCTATCGTTGAGTATATTTTCAATGTACAGGTGCTCATTTTATAGTAGAAATTTTGTAACCTTTCCTTTTTTCATATAGAGCACCCTATGTAATATTTTTTTTTGATTAATACTATGAATTTTTTATAGGAATAAATTTTATAAAATGCGATATTTTTTAATTTGCCTATTAACCATAATTAGTCAAAACTACCTAAATAATTCTCCAACTGCAAAGAAAATAAAAGAGCTTTTCAAATTAAAGGTTTTCGGGTTTAAACAACCATATCCTCAATTTGAAGGTAATGAGTTTTGATTAGTTGCTCATAACTCAATAATAATGCATCTCCAGAAGAAATCATTTCTTCAAAAAGTACTTAGAGCTCACCGTAGAATTAAAAAGAAAATCATTTACGTGGTGTGCTATTAGAAAATGGAAAGGTTTGCAAATTCCCATAATAAAATGAACACACTGTGTATTAAAACTATCGTTAAACGAGAGGTTGTTTAAATCCAAAAAACTTTTATTTAAATTTTTTGCACGCCTATTTGGGGAATTATTTAGGTGTTCCCGGTATATTTGACTATTTTGGGTTAATAGAGCATAATTAAAAAATAATGCATTTTAAAGAAAATTGATTCTTATAAAAAAATTGTCCAGGTAATCTTAAAATTAAAAAAATTAATTATGTATAGGGTGTTCTATTTAAAAAAGGAAAGGTTGTCAAATTTCTATAATAAAATGAACACCCTGAAAATATATTTAAACGATAGCTTGTTTAAAGCAAAAAAACTATTGTCTCAACAATTTTTTTTAAATTTCTTACGGTTGGAGAATTAATAAGTGTTCCGGTAATTTTGGCTAACCCTATATACTATTGAATACATATTAAAAAATCCTACCAAAATAAAAATATAGGTTACCATTAGAACAAAAAAAAAAGGTTGAGGTCTGGAAACAGCTTTTTCATATGCGCTGTAATTTCAATCGTTATACCCCTTTAACATTTTTGTTCTACCGCTAATATTAACAGAGTTATCGAGTTTGTCCGTTGCTTAATTACCATCCTGTATATGTTTTACTTCTTTTTATTGCTTGATACTGGCAATAATACTGATTATTATTGACCGTTTACTTAATTTTCGTTCGTTTTATCTCATATTCAATATCCAACTTTCAATTGTTTTTACTTATGACGCTATCACATTTTCTATATCGGCACCCCCCCCCCCCTTCCCCTATTTTTCTTACTGATTTTTATGGGTTACATTCCACCAATGTTTAATTGAAAATAATTTAATTGAACTGTAGAGGAACGCAGACTTTGTAAGTGTGAGTAATTTTGTCAATTTTTGCGCAGTTATTCTTGCATTTATTCTGCAGAATGTCCATAAACTTCAAAAGGGTCTTATAGCAAAACTTAAAATTTGCAATTTTATCTGAACGACAAAAATGCAAAAGCGTGGTTTCCAAATTAGTATTCAGCGTATAGAAAACAATCAACAACGCCTTTGCAGAGTTGTTTTTTTTTTTTAATGTAAGGTCATAAAATAGGTATTAAGACAATTACAAGAACAAGGATGGCTTCATACGTTAAAAGTTATATAAGGACGGAAATTGAAATATGGTGTAATAATTAATATCATATTTTTAACAAAAAATTGATGTGTTCTAGGATTTTTTGAAATGGAGGTTTATCATTTTTTGTGAAGTAATTCATTCTATTGGTTAGAAGATTATAATTATGTAGTGCGAGTTTATTGTAAGAGATTATGTCCTCAATGATTATTTTTTTCGAAAATATTGGAGTTCGTTCCTTTCAGAGAGATTTGTATTCTTTGAACTGCAGCTATACAAGTTTTGAAATGTATGACCAGAAAGTAAATTTAGGAATGATACTTCTGTTTTTTTTTCTTTTTCTGAACATGTCAATGATAAATGAACTAAAATGACCAATGGAGTTTATAATTAACAAGTAAAATGTTTGATTGGTATCTTGAAGTTTGAGATAGAGTCATCAAAAATTATATTGTCGACTTTGTTGATGAACAAAAGTTGAACCTGGCATAAGATTGTAATGTATCATTGACTAGACGGAGTATACATGAATTAACAACATTTATCTTGTTTCTCACTGTACTTCATTATAATCATTATACAGAACTTATGCATGTTTGCTATGTTTGATCTTATTATTAGCACAAATTGTGCTACAAATTGTACAATTTTGTATAACACACTCTAATTTGACAGCTTTTTTGCATAAACTTTCATCCAGAAACAGATTGAAGCGTCGACGGTTGTTATCCTCGCGTCTATGATCGACGCTCCACTATGTTTCCCGTCTTACTTAATTGAAACAAGAACACTCGAAGGAATTTTACGACTTTTCGGAGTATCGCAATAAAAAATCATTACTTTGTCCACACACTGTTGCTCTGTTGCGGTTGTGTCGCAACGCGGAAAGAAATAAAAGCCGGCGCGTAGGAGTATAGGGGTGGCGGCGAGCGGGACGGGCCGTGATCCCGCCGCCGCGCCGCGGAAGCGAGTAGGAAATGAAGCAGAGGCGTGCGTCCGGGCGGCCGGCATCGGATACTAAGTCGAAATTGGCAATAAATGAAGGCATTGGCGAACCGGATACTGGACCATAAAACGTCAGTTAAACGAAAACGCCCCGGGGCCTCTCAATTACCGACCCCTACGCGTCCATCTAAACTCACTAAACGACCTACCATAGCGACATTCATAATTTCGCACGTCGACTGCGGCGAAACGGCCGAATGGATTAAGGGGGACGAATTGAGATTAGAAATTTGTTTAGTAATTAGCTAATTGATTAGGTAATTAGGATTAGAAATTAATTCTGTTGTAGATACATAGGATGTAAAAAGGTTTAAGGATGTAAAAAAAGGACCTGAGGGTTTGGTTTTTAGATGAAACAATGTAAAAACTAATATTTATTAGCAATAAAAGCACGTGCATGTTAAAAGTAATTTTTTTTTATTTTTGGGATTCAAAGCAATAGTACTATTATAAATCGGATCAAAAAGGAGAATGTTGAGAAGAGATGAGGCATTAGAACAGAGTATGTAATAATATTGAAAACCTGACAAACGTCTCCCCAAAACTATTAAAAATATTTTAAACTTCAAACCACCAAAACAATGTTTTGCTTGGCATGTTATTTTTTTCGTGTTCACAGATAGAAAACATTTCTTGTTTTATGAAATGTATTTGTTTGAATTTATTCTTTTGGGGGAAAACATATTTCTTTGACGCCAACAATATTTACTTCATTGAATACTCTAGTTTTTTTGCTTACAGAGATTAATTTATTTGAAATCTTGAAAATAGTTTCCTTTAAAGTAACATTTTTGTTTTGATTTATAAAAACGGTTCTTTACACCGATGAAATATAATTTTGATTCAAACATATAGATTTGTATATAACGAGAGATTTATTTCGTTTAAAGTAATATTTTGTCTCTGGCCTTAAAATAGGTTTACTTCCACCAAAGAAATCTTATTTTGATTTAAATAAATATATTTTTGGTGTCATCCAACTATATTGTTAGATGGCGCTGTAAACTCTCTCCTCGCACTTCGTACATATCGAGAGTATAAAGGCCGCGTGATCGACAGTATAGACTATAGACTTATAGAGTACAGTGCCTGCAGGTTCAAGTTGCGATTCCAGATCAACGTACACCTTACTAACTTATCTTTGACTGTGTGTAGGGCTGGGAAGACCAACCACTGGTCGAGGATGTGCGACATCCCAAAAAGGGAGGTGACACGTTAATAATTTCTTTAATCAAAGAACCATTTATTGCAACCTTAAAATACCGCATTTTAACTCAACCAACAATTTCGTTAATTTAAAAAGATATAATTCTTTCACTCCACACAATCATAATTGTTTGAAGTAAATAAATCTCGTTTTTTATAATATACAAACTGTAACTGGAAACAACCGAAACCAACGGATTTCTTTGAGTCAATGCATATTTATTTGAATTAAAACAAAATTTCTATCTGGGTATAAACAGTGTGTCTCAGAATTCGACATTAAAGAAGGTTTTCCGAAATGAATTGTATGAGATCGTATGTAAATACTAGAGCTCACGATAAGAGATATTTTTGGCGAAAAAACATTTTCTTTACAAAACAGTTTATAATGTCACATGATGCGACGAAGTTTATTAACTACTATCGGTTGCAAAAGAATTGAGCCCTGTGTTTGAAGAACCGTAACTCTGAAATGTCTGAACAAAAAAAAATAAATAAAGTGCCGTATACTCCTGAATCATTTCTACATAACAAGAGCAACGAGCACGTAAACAATCCTTATTTATTGTAATACTCATCCATCCATTGATGTATAATAACATTAAAGTTATTTGGCAATTTTTAAGAGTGTAATTGGTTCTGTGGTTTTTAAGAATGTAATTGGTTCTGTGCGTAGCGTGGTTCCCCGCGGGGAAAGGGGATTACGGGCGGGAAGCGATGGAAGGCTTCGCACGACGATTTCAAACTTTATTTGTGAAATTGTATTCATATTCTGTTTTGTGATTTATTATTGCAATATTATTTCTGCCAAAAATCAGTTGTTGATGATATTATGCAACACAATCTAACCATATCTCTTTTGATACAGTGCTTCGTTGCATAAATTGAACGTATCTTTAACTTTAAATGTTTTGTGGCTTTTTGCATCTTTTTTTTTTACGTAGGCCCAGATTAATTCAATTGCATTAAACTCACAATGGGCTACAGGTGACAACAATAGTTTTACTTCATTGCATCTGATTTTTTGCTATAAAATCTAGTACATCTAATAGATCTCTTAATGGTGATTCTTTACACATACAACAGCTGCGCTATAGTTAATTGAGAAAGAAATTTCTGCCATTGATAACTAATTGTTTTACTTCCTTGGAATAATAGTTTAGCATTTTTGCTGAAGACGTACGCACGCAACGCAGTTATTCAAGAATTTTATTCAAAAAATTGTTTTATGCTTGTTTTATTCCTAAATTTTCTTGAAAATGCATGTCCTTTCCCTTGACATGTTTTCTATCTCGTATATGACCTGGGAACATACAAAGTGACAGTGTTTACGTCCATTAAATAAATTATATAACAAAAAAATAAAATAATGGGTCTCTGATTAACATAATAAGCTAATATGTTATATTTTTAGATTTTTAATAACGAATTCTTTGTTTGATTTTATTACTTCCTACCCAGTAAACCATGTCTATGCCGTGGCCAATACTACACTTGTTTTGTTTTCAGAGTAAAAAAAAGAAAATTGATAAAACAATAAAATGGCTTGCCTTCTTGCAGACATACTCCTAGTATGATGAGCCAAAATGATAACTTGTTGAAATAGGCTAGTAGTGATTTAATTTATAAAAATCATAAAAATGCTCTTATCGTACAAACTCCCAAACATTATATATTTTCTGATACACAATCTACCCAAAAAGAATATTTTATTTTTTCTGTTACGTATTTCAATATGTATTTTCAATTCATCATACGTCATAAGTTGGGAAGGTGCTGCAGAGCAATGGAGTTGGAAGATGGTGCAACTTTTCGAACGTCATATTGAAACTTTTTTATTTGTCTTTGAAAAGTCTTTAATAAGTGTTGAAGAGGTCCGTAATTTGGTGATAATGGTTGAAAGCAGGTTCTCCCTTAATTCTCTTCAGCGATCTTAAATAGAAACAACTTTTAGGTGGTTTTCAAGGAACTAACTGTATTATGACACCATCTACTATACTAAAGTTTGTACCAACTGTCTTTATCGCTCTGCCGGTTACAAACGTTACATTTCCGGAATTTGTTTTCTTAAAAAAAGTTGGTCGATTATGAACTACACTATTTCTGTATTCGTTGTACACCACGTGATATTTTCGACTTGTGATGCTTGAATATTGAATTCAAATTTATCCAGGATTTTTCGTTTAGAATTTTTCTTCCTGGCAATAGTAGCTTTCTATTCGTCGCTAACTTTTTTAGTCAGATTTTTACATAATATCAAATTCAAAAGTCTAGTTTCCATTATTTATTTGGACAGGAACCTCGAAAAATCTGTCTGGAGTATCGTTATTATCAGGAAAGCTTATATCAAAAGCTTGTAATGGAAAATATCATTTCTTTTTTATGATGTATCAATTCTTTTACTATTTTCCCCTTTCATATTAAAATTAATTAAACTGTGATTTAATTTTGGTTGAGATGTTAATTTTTGTAATAAAATGTTGGTGTTTTGGTTAGTTTATAAGACGTCGTCGCTAGGGGGTTTTGTAATTAACTTGGGGATATAATTTTTTTTAAATAAGTTATTTTTTTCTAATACCATTTAACTTGTGAGAATGTTCAGTTTTCTATAACAGGAAGTCGATCTTCCAGGGGCTGTCCTATACAAACTTAAACTAACTGTACTTTAAACTGAACCATGGCTCACAACACAATTTGAGTATGCCGATATGGATTCCTAGAAACCGGCTTCTCTACCCTGCGCACCATTATAACCAGCCGAGCCCCAGGCAAAAAAGAAACCTAGTTTTGGCCATTTCGCTTTGGGGTGCATGCCTGCGCAAGGTAGTGTCTTGCAGAAGGGTCCCTTTCTTTGCCGCTCTTTTGTGTCCTCCGCGTT
This sequence comes from Melinopterus prodromus, assembly GCA_964023965.1. Taxonomy (NCBI): domain Eukaryota; kingdom Metazoa; phylum Arthropoda; class Insecta; order Coleoptera; family Scarabaeidae; genus Melinopterus; species Melinopterus prodromus. The sequence continues at coordinate 14,678,520 of OZ030390.1, read as the reverse complement.
CGCAACCATTTTCTAGTCGTGATCCTACTGAATACGTTGTGTAGTTTTCTGCGCGTTTGGTGTTGTTTTCGGTGATTTCGAGCCTCGGATTCGCACCAAGATGGGCGAGGAAAAAGTCGGAGAGTCGCATTATGACGCCCAAAAGGTTATAGACCTCATGTGGTATCATACCGATCGTCAGATTTGTATCGAAGTCGTCAGCGAACTACCAAAGGATAAACGGAGGTAAGAAACTTAACTTTCAGTCGTACCACTTTCGCTCGTTTGTTTTGATCAAAACCGGGTATCTTTGTGTGTTACTCTGACTCTCTATGTAGTGGATAAGTGCAGTAATGCTAACTGTTTGTGTTGTTTGCTCTCTTCCTCAATAAAAAAGTAATGAACGGTGGCACAAACAAACAAAGGCCATTAGCGATCGCCATGTTGGAATATTAAGTCGTCGGATGCGCAAGCGCTTTGCTCCCATCTTTTGGCCGTTTCTGCAACTATTCTTGTAATTTTAGCACGAATTGGCCCTAGACCGTGTGTCCAGAAAATACGGAGATGGGTGATATCTATAATATAACATTCATATTTGGATTTTAACCCAATAAACAGAAAAGTCTTTGCATTTTATGAATTTTTAATTGTTTTTTGTTTTCAGTTACGGACATGACATTTATTTACTGTCTTTTTCTGACATTGGTCCTATTCGTTTCAAATCCAAATAAAAAATCTTGTTTCCTTCTTCTTTCTTTCTATTTTCAAGCCTCCATTAAATAGGTTGACTGTCAATGCTGTCAATAAGGTTTATTTGGCCGTTGATTTTGCGTCGGTTGGAGCAGTACAGACAAAATCTGAGCTTAAAAGTTGTGTATCTTCTAGCTTGCAAGTTGTGTATCTCAAAAGCATACGGGTCTTGTAATTACTGTTCATTGTTGTTTGACCCTATTGAAACTGAAATGAATACAATTTATCACCGTATTTTGCAGCTGAAGAATCTTTAGGATTAGCGGTGGGAGGGAAGAACTTCAATTTGTGATGTTGTCGTTGGTCGTTTTTTATTGTATGTATTATTATTTAATTAGAGTGCTCGTAAATTTGTCAAATATTCTATTTTATTCAAGGGCCACCCAAAATGTCGCCTGAAAAACAACTCCGGTATTTATTCTAATTTTAAAAAGTTAGGTTCAACAACAACAACCGGCGGTGAAAGTTAAGAAAAATAAATAAAATTTGAGTTTTTAGAAAAAATATTGTATCGTCAAAATGTTGTTGTCAAATTGATTATTACCATAATTTGCATACCACAATTATCCTAATACCAAAAAATAATTAAGTTAAAAAATAAACTTTTGAGTTTAGATACCCATATCTTTTTTTTTCGTAGAATCTTAAGGCAGAAACTGAAAATGTTTAACGACATATTGTCAAAGTAATATTATGTTTGTATGTCCTCCTATTATTAACCTTTTTGTATTTTGGTAGTGATTTTTTCAAACAGTAGACTCAATTCACAGCTTTCAGGCCAAGGTTCTACAAAAATAAAAGCACAGAATACAGAAAACATCAGAATCAGTTTGTCACATGATCGATTTCTTCAGTTGTCTGCCAGGATTATCATTTAGTTTTAATTATGTTTTTTTCCCAAATTAAGTACATACATGGAAATCGATGAAATACATACTTCTAAAATCTACGCACAAAAGTTTGTGGATTATTTTTTATTAAGCTAATAATTGTGTTATTTTTTTGTTATCTTTGACAGCCAGCAGCAAACCCTAAATATTTTTTGAACACTAAGAAAAGATATTGTACCTACCTAATAATAGTTTTACAGGATATTGATAATTCGGTACATCACCCTACATCCCCTTTAGTTGCTTGGTGTTATAGGACATTTTCTAATAAGAACCTCTGGATTTTGCAGAATGTCAATAATATTAATCATTAAATTGTTCCACTGTTTTCGTTTATTAAATGTTTTTTTTTCTTATAGGTATATAGGTACCTGTTAAAATCTACCTATAGCATTTTATATTTTAATTAAACATAAAATGTAGATATTTGTAGTATAAAGTAAATTAATGATGTGTAGATGGGTGATTCTGCAATATGAGTCTTTTTTGTGTCAAGCCCAAACGGCAAAAACAGTTTGTCACATGATACGATACAGAACTTTGTTTAGTATAGAGTCTCTAATGTTTTAAATTGATCTATTTGTTTGGTATGTTTGTTTGGTAAAATAAAGCAAAAATGCTACAGCTTCTAGAAACACGATATCATTGTTCAACAGGGTTTGTGAAGCTACACTAATCCTACAATGTTAAAGATTGGTGATTGACGTTTGGACCTGTCTTTCCAGATTTGAAAACAAAGAAGTACTTTCTGCATAAAAAACGCTGATTTTTAACTTTTTGCTGCTCTAATCTACAACTTCTAGTATACAACGCAATGTAGTATGATTTTTCAACGTTTTATGACGTTTTATATATCAAATAATAATTATCTTGAGTTTATCACTCTGTAGATGAATAGCATGTAGAGTCTTTGTAGAAAGTCTACAGTAGAATCTCTACAGTAGAATGACAAAAAATGTAGATATTAACCTATAATTTCTATAACTCCAAAAATCGCAAACTCGACCGTACATCCACAGGTACCTACATAAATTTTTCGCACCGGCCGGCCACCATTTTGTCGTTCCACCATTCGTACGCGCCTCTACTCGCCCGCGCGTACGTTATATGCCGTAAATGCGTCTCGCAAAATCGTTACTTTCCTCTCGGCTTACCGCTCGCCCTCTTCTCCACCCGCCCGCCGCCCCCACCTCAACTCCAGTTAGTCTCTTGGTCAACAATTTTTCAATTGCGTGTGTGTGTGCGCCGCCCGGCCCGGTCCACCCGCGGCGGCGGTGGCGCCTCGCGACGCACTTGGGGGTGCCCGCCGCGTGACGCACGTCGTTCTTTCCCCTTGACACCGCGAGCCGCCGCTGCGGGCGGCCATCTTAACGAATCGCGGCGCTGGGCGTGATCGAGGCGCTCCAATCGCGACCGGCCGACCGCGGCGAGCGCAGCCGAAAGCGGCCGAGTAGCGAGGTGGGGATCGCGCCGCGAGGATTCTCTGATCGCAGCCGGCCATTTGGGGGGACACGGGGAAGTGTGCACGCCACTGGACGGTCGCCCGTTCGACAAAATGGACTCCGGTGGCGATAATTTCTGAAGAATCGTTTCTCAGTGTATTATCTACTGTAGAAGAGTGGAATGTAGAGTTTTTGTAGAATGTCTACTGTAGAATTCCTGAAAGATGTACATTTTCCATAATGGTATGAGTAATTGAAACGATCGCCGCGCTCGCAGCGGGGAGTCAGAGAAAATGCCGCCCAAGTTGGCGCTGGTATCCGTTTGTTGTTTGATCTGTCAAAACCATATTAAATTCAGTTTTACAAGCACGTTAAAATTGGCCACAGCAAGTGTTGAGTGGAAACCTGCAACCTGCATCTTATATCCATGTCAAATAATAATTATGTTGATTATTCTACTGTAGGAGAGTAGAATGTAGAGTTTTTGTAGAATGTCTACTGTAGAATGACTGAAAGATGTAGAAAATGCCGCCCAACAAGCTGGCACAGTCATCGGTTTGTTGATCGATCTGTCAAAACCATATTGAATATTCCACCTACAACAAGTGTTGTGTGGAGAACTGCAACTAGCTTTATACACTTGTGAAATAACAATTATATTGAGTTTATTATTCTACTGTAGAAGAGTAGAAGAGAGAGTTTCTGTAGAATGATTTGTAGAATGACTGAAAGATGTAAATTTGTAGATTTAAAGAATACCGCCCAACCAGTTGGCGCTGTGATCGATTTGTTGATCGATCTGTCAAAAACATATTGAATATTCCACTAACAACAAGTGTTGTATGGAGAACTTCAACTAGCGTTTAATACACTTGTCAAATAACAATTATATTGAGTTTATTATTATACTGTAGAAGAGTAGAATATAGCGTTTGTAGAATGAATTGTAGAATGACTGAAAGATGTAAATTCGTAGATTCAGAAAATGCCGCCCAACAAGTTGGCGCTGTGATCGATTTGTTGATCGATCTGTCAAAACCATATTGAATATACCACCAACAAGAAGTGTTGTATGGATAACTTCAACTAGCGTTTTATACACTTGTCAAATAACAATTATATTGAGTTTATTATTCTACTGTAGAAGAGAGAGTTTTTGTAGAGGGATTTGTAGAATGACTGAAAGATGTAGATTTGTGGATGTAGAAAATACTGCCTAATAAGTTGGCGCTGTGAGTGTTGTTGTTTGATCTGTCAAACCTATATTAAATTCGGCTTTACAACACTTTAAAATGGGCCCCACAATAAGTATTGTGAGGAAAAAATGCAACTGGCGTTTTATACCTTTCTCAAATAATAATTGTATTGAATTTTTTATTCTACTGTGGAAGAGTAGAATGTAGAGCTTTTGTAGAATGTCTACTGTAGAATGACTGAAAGATGTAGATTTGTAGATGTAGAAAATACCGCCCAACAAGTTGGCGCTGTGATGGGTTTGTTGTCCGATCTGTCAAAACCGTATTGAATTCAGTATTACAAACGCGTTGAAATGGACCACAACAAGTGTTGTGTGGGGAACTGCAACTGGCGTTTATTATTCTATACTGTAGAAGAGTAGAATGTAGAGTTTTTGTAGAATGTCTACTGTAGAATGACTTAGAACTAAAAGAAATAGTTATATAAAGAAGGTAAAAGCAATTTGACAAACATAATTTCATAATATGTATATATCATAACCTTCATACATAAATTACAGATAACTGTAACTTCCAGTTGTTTCCAAAGAAAACGCAAAACTGCCTAAATCCATGTAATTAGTAATTACTCTGATGTCTAATCTGATTGCACCAGACGACTGTCACCGATGACCTGAAAGCAAAGATCCAATTAACGTACTGCTGAAACCGTTCTTCCACAGTGCAATCGTTTATAAATGTTAATAAAAAAATCAATTGCCATAGTGACAAGTGCCAAATTTTTTCCTGCTTTTCCACGTGCCAAGCAATGTCTCTCTATTGATATGCGTAATATAAAGTGAAGTAAACGCTGTCAGGTTGAAAATTTATTGTCCCTTCAGTTCGACAAAATTCCTGGGTGTGTGTAGCCTATCCCTGCGCCTGAGCTGAAAAAATAGACCGACGTAAAATAAACAAGTTAAGGTTGAAAATTGATGACTACCTTTGGTCGAAATACAGTTGGATATTAAAAATCAGAATACACCGCACAATAAAATGTTGCCAATATTTCTTTTTGTCGGTTTATTATCCGAAATTATCTTATTGAGTTATGTGGAGGGATATGAATCAAACGGTAATTAATAACTGTTGCCAACATTTTGGTTAGGTTGTGTAATTGTGAGTAAAAAGTTTCATATAAATTGATCCTGATCAGTCAAGAAGTAATCATCCTATCTGTTACTAAGGGCTGATTAATCTTTTCCCTATGTTCAACGGCATGTTATTCCAAACAGTAAAATACACAATAAACTTTTTATTTAACTATTTTCACACATTATAATACTATGAATTAATTATAACACTTTCAGATTTTTGTCTGTTTCTATGGTGGGACAAGGCAAACTGTCTTGTACCACTAGAGATATTAGGCTTAGGCATTACATATCGCGGAAATAAAACATGTTTAAATTTAAATAGCTTGTTATCAACAAGGGAAGGATTAAGAGGGCTATTTTATTACAAGCCCTTTGCATACATTGTTATCACCCAAACGTATTAAATAAACAAATTAAGTCCCCCTTGATATCGGAAAATCATCTTTAAAACGGTTTTTTAGAGACTATAGTAAGTAAACTTTAAGATAGATATCTTTAAAATAGAAAATAAGTATAAACTGAATGTTATTTATGTGTTATTTATTTAACAGCTTAAATATTCAATAATGGCCGTCAATTCTGGACTGAAAAAAAAATGCTTTTACTCTCCCAGAATATGTAGAGATTTATTAAACAAATTTGAAATTTCTATTTGAGATGGATTTGCCCATATTAACAGAACTAAGCAAAAACACGAATAATACGAAACGAAAGAGAACAACGCAAACAATACTCATTACTATAGTAAAAAGTAAATAACTGAATAAAGAAATACCTTAATCCGTATGATTCTTTTTACTAATGTTCAGTGAATATCAATATAATTTTTAAATTCTGTATTTTTATTGAGACTACACCTGTGGAAATTATGATTAATAATTCAAATAAACCGTTGTTTGAATAGTGACCAAAATATACAAACATTGGTATTTATTTGCTACGAAACAGCGGTTTATATATTTATTTCCCCCAAACATAACATGTATTTCACGAAAATAAATATACTTTTCATCTTTTTACATACAACGTATTATTTGAGTAAAAAAAATTACAGAAAAGAATAAATATAATAGCCTGGGCGTAAAATCCCCCCAAAACAAATCACGTGTGCAGTCATGCAGTCCCCTCCATCTCGTCAAGACGCAAAAATAACCTCTCCCCGGCTAATCCCGACGCGCGGGGGCGGCGTCTCCGACTTCCGGCCGGCGCCACCACGTGCGATGTCGCGTCTCCCCTTTCACACCAAAAAATCGTACTTCCCGCCCGTACCTGAACCGAAACTCGACGAAACGCGCAAGCGCGACTCGCTGGCCGCCGACTCGCACCGTTTCCCGCCAATTCAGTCGCTGCCGCACACGTGTTTGCACGTGGTCTCTCTCGCCTTCTCCCGATCGCGAACGATATCGTCCAGTTTGATGATTCTGTGATTGCGGATTATCGACAACCAACCCTAACGAGCGTATTTTGTTCTTACAGCCAGACGGTATGGAGGATCTTGGTCGATCTATTCAAGAGTGCCCAGCCCGACATCATGACCACATATCTCCACCTGATTATGACTGTAGTCGTCAAGTTGGCTGATGAAGGAGGTTAGTATGATTTATTTTCTATCGATATTTATTGGAATGTGTGCGCCGTTTGGTCGTTCTTGTGGTTTGAGAGGTGGTTTGGAGTAATTTTATAGGTTATGTCGCGTTGAATTGTATAGCCAAAGTTCGCAGTACGAGAAGATGACGAAGGGATTTTTATTACCAACCAAACACCCCGAACTAGTAAAGATCAGCGCGACGTTGCTCTATTATCGCTGAAGCGAATTGAGCCGAAATTACACGGTTTTGATTTTCTTGTTATAACCTCACATTTCCGCAAAATACATCTGTCGGAAGTTAGTTATTAGTCGTGAATCTTAGTAAAAATTGTTAGTTCTAAGATGGAAAATACCAGCAGTGTCAGTCGCGGAGTCAGAAAAAGAACGGCCGCTTGTATTTCCATTGAGAACTGGGGGCCCAGGTAGATTGGAATTCAAGACATCCTTTTTAGATATCTTTTCTCTCCTTTTCGAGCCCTGATTTTACCTACCAATTTACACAATGGACCAGTTCGTTTCAGATTGTAAGCTTTATGTTTTGAACTATTCTACAGGGTGATTCACTTTAGAATAATCTACTGAAGTTTCACGGAATCAAACCGCATCACCCTGTATCGACTATTGATCGAAATACGTGTTTGATTTGTATAATCTAAGTTTGCCATAAAATTCCGTTAAGTGATCAAATAATATGGAAGATTGTGGTATAGACGCTCGTAGAGATAACAGAATTTTCTCGCGCTTGCTTCTAAAATTTTCGTAAAATTCAGTCGAAGTTTTGATCGACAGTATTAGTTGTAATTTCATGTCTATACAAATACAGGGTTTTCCAGTAAAAACCGCGACACTGGCGCCATCTATAGCAAAACTAGCACGAAACGTTTTACTCAAATGACGTTAAAGAAACGACAAGCTGACCAAGTTTCCCTTCTTATAATTTCTACATATCAAAATTGTATGCCTTATCGTCTACAGAAGATAATGTTAATTCAGTTTTGTTTTCTTGTCGCCAAAATTCCGATTCCTCGATAAGCTCGCTGATAAAACTCGTATTATAAGGTGAGCGTCGACATATTTCGAATTCATTTCCTAATGAGTAACAACCGATAAGCCGCCACCTGTCGCCGGACCGCAAACTAAGAGAAATTTTCCGTTCCTGTTAAAGTACGAGTAATACTCTTATCTGCTTCCTCTTGTACGTCACCAACCAAAGGAAGTGTGATGTAATCACCACGACCTTGATTGACAAAATTTGGCGGTATCGCATTTATTTTTGCTTACATATTATAGTTTGCTTTTTAAGGGGATAATTTTGACACCTTCGAGCAGCTGCAGAATTCGAAGGGGGTATCGTCCTCCTCTTGTTATTCCGGCCAGAAGAAGCACGTGTATTCTCGTGTGCACCTTTTGAACGTAGATGGGTTTTTAACAAGGAATGGTGTTCTATTTCTGGTTGATGTATTTCCGGCAATACGTAAGATGCGAACGACCGTCTTCCGGCTCTAGTATCATCATTCTCCAATAGACCAAATGGTGCTTCTTTTTTTCCCCCTAGCTTTGAAGGGAATGCTCACGTGCATAATACCACCGATGCCGCGAAGAAATTGAATAACGCTTATTATATTATGTGATGGCAAAATATGTTGAAATTATGACTAAAATGTCTTAGGATTCTGGTTATTTATTTAAAATATTGATTGTGTTTGTAATCTGTAGATTCACCAGTCTGGGCAAAGTACTCTAATGACTAAGTTGGCTAATGAATTTATTTTGCCTAATTGTTTAACCTCTGTCGTTGTAATCAGCTCTTCTTCTAACAAAAACATGTATACAAGCGGTTTTGTTATTTGTTGATTTCGGCGTGTTTTGGTTTCGTAATTTTTGACGATATGGATGGACCTTATCTTGAAGACTGTTGTCCACTGTTATTTTACCGCCTATTGTAACTTGTTAGAAATTGATTTCGTATAGGAACTTGATACGAACCTTATCATCGACTACTGATGTAACATCACAAATATATTATATTTATAAATATAGGCGGTTCAGTGTTTGCAGGTTTATCGCAACGTTTGCTTTTTATTTCCATTTATATGCTCGTGGGAACTTATTGCCAAGGAACGTTTCTGCTGGAAAATTATAAATATGTTTCCCAAACAAATTATTTCGTGAGTAATTTAACATTTTGATTTAAATTTAAACTTGTTTTGGAGCAAATGTCGGTATATCCGAGATTTTTTCGATTCCATGTTTATATTATTGTATTGTGACTATGTTATTGTTACTGAAGTGACGACAATTATAATTTTAATCAAACTTATTGCTGTATACAGATCGAATTGTTTGTGTCTGTTGAATTATTTGTGGGCTATTTTCAATCTTGTCGGTTTCAGGACTGAACTTTTTTGTTTAATAACAACCTACGTTATTGCTATGCATTGATGAAAATAGTTGAAAAATTGTCAAATAAACACTTACTAAATCGATCTTGACCGATATTGTATTTATTACTGCTGCCCTCTCGCAAGATTTAATATTTTTTCCCAATGAATCATTTTCTACGTATACTGCAAGGGTACATCCTGATTATTCGATAGAAAACATTTCCGATTAGAATGAAATCTCAAATACTTGATATTTTTTGGAAAATCGTAGAGTGTAAATGTCGTTTAAAGCAGGAAAATAGATGGGGGTAATGATCAAAGTCAGCGTAGTGAACTATGAATGAATATTAACATTTGAACTTGATAGTTCTGTGTATTGCGCGTCATAGTCTTGATGACACATAGTGTTGTATTGAGGAAAGGCATTTTCAATCGCACTGTAAACCACAAATTAAATAAGAATGAAAAATCGTGTGGCCAGGCACAGTCTTTATCATACAATATATAAAGTTAATAGTTTAGCTGCATGAGATTCTATTTGATCGAGATCGATCGTGTCTGCATTAAAATAAAACAAGTAGCCAGGATTTGACAGATATTTTGATTGACAATATTGACAGTAGGTATTGTCAAAAAACAGCGTTTGACACTATTTACTGTCACAATGAAAATAATTGTCGAAATCCTGGCTAACTAAATTTTAATGCAGGCACGATCTCAATCAAAAAAGAATTTGCTCATACAGCTAAACTATTATTTTTTCCAAAAAATGTCAGAAATAAGTTATACAGAATTTCATCTACTTCAATTTATTATTTAACTACTTTCAGGAAATTACAGAAATGGCAGCTCATTTGAAAAATCCTTGATAAAATTCTTAGAGGAGGAAACTTCCAGTTCCTTTTGACCCTTTTGAACCAAAAGCTTTTCAACTCTAAGTTTGGTCACAAAACTTCAAAAAAGTTATTCTTTCATTGCATTGGCGATAAAAAATGATGATCGATGTTTTTGTGTTTTGAACTAACCACGAGAGTATAAGAAAATCATTTATTATTTATGAGCACTTCTCAAAATCGTATTCATCCAGAGTCATAAATGAAAAGTATTAACTGTAGAGAATTATAGAGATACTGTTTCATTTTATGCCAACAAATTTGAAGATGTCAAGACAGCTATTTTGCACCAAAACTTTTTGAAAAACCAGTTAACATTACCAGTAAAACACATAGATAATTCAAAATTTGTATTTGACAGGCGAAATGACAAAACCAATGTTCAAACTCTACAAAAAATATCCCGCATGAGATCGGCTATTTGAAAATAAAAAATGGTGAGACATGAAATTAGCAAAGAAACGCTAAACGTGCTGGTGTAATGCAAAAGTGGTACTTAATTTTATGCTCTACAACTTTGTATAGAGGCGTTTTTGATCTAAAATCAATTCTAATTACATATTTGAATTCATTGTGACCACCTTTTTTGTAGGCATTTTCATTAATAGTTGAATAGAGAGGTTGCGAATGTAGCTTTTAAGACCTTAAAATCACTCGAATAGCTTCTGTCCTACTTCTTGAAATAGTTCTTGACAATATATGATTATAGATTAATATCACAGTTTTTTCTCTTGCCCAAATAATACACTGTTTGGAACAGTTGTCCTAAATAATGGTTGTGTACTTGTGCGGTGTACGTTAGGAATACCGATGCCGCAATTGGTGAACAAACAGGAGAGGGATTTGAATTCGTGAGATAAGGAGGCGATATCCCGTGGTAACAAACACCTTGTGAAATAACGGCCCGTGACGGCGACGCCCAATAGTAGGTACGTTGACATTTCGGGTCGCATCTCGTGGAAGAAGATTAAAGAGCGGTCCCGCGTCGGTCCTCCAGCGGAAGGAACAGCTTTTTTCCTCTCTTATGCCCGTCGGGTCGGTCTATTTTCTCCTCCTCTACCAGTCGCCTATATAAATACCATGGTCGCAGGGGGCATCTCAAACATGTGCCAACTTCCTGTCTCGCCGGAAACCCTCAACTATACTCAGAAATAGAACACCACCACCACCTCGTTCAGCCTACCGCTGCGTGCTCTTCTCTGCTCCTCTTTCTCCTTATTCGAGGACGAAACGTTAACAGATGCTCACGTGAAAGTTAAACATAACATCGGCAGCCCCTTGTCTCATTTAAGCCATCTTCTTTCTTACTTTTTTTTCCTTCGCTCGTCTCGTGCTGAACTGACACACTATTTTAGTTCGTTTGGGGTAAAATTCCTGGAGGTGTAATGTGTGGTCTTTCCGAATTCTGGGTGGTTAAAAATAAAAAGGCGCTCACCGTCTTCATAACGCACCTGGTTGGAGGAAGGAAACTTATCCCCCTTTGGGTATTATTTCGGTGACAGTTTATCTCCAGGTCGTTGTACCTTTTGTCACGAAGACGGCAGATGGATGTTTTTGATGATTGGAGATAGGTGTGTCGACGCGCGAAGCTGCGAAATGTCTTCTCACCTAATAATAAATAAATCAGAAACGCCCTTGTTGCCGAGCATTTGAAGACTAAATAATGGTCTGGATGTATTTAGACTGGCGAATATGAATAACTGGACTAAATTGTGTACCCGTTCGGTAAATCAATATCGTTGTGTGACATATTAGAGCAAAAATAGTCGGATTATTCATTCTGCCTTATTAATGAATCACTGCCGCGGTTATTTCCGACAATGTCAGCAGGATATGATTCTACGTCCTACTAGTATAGTAGATCACTCTGAAGCTGACTAAACTAATTGACTAAAATAATAATTGACAATCTTATAGTATTTCCACAATTCCCAGAGGTTAGTCATGCGATGATGATGACTACTATATAGTTGTGAATGTCAATCCAAAAATTATATTACATATATGGTACTATTTGGTCAAAAAGTGAAGACAAAAGCCATCATCTCTTCTACAAAATGTCTCGAAAAGATTACAAACGTGGTTTCTATGGTTTACCTCACTCCTCGGTGCTGTCTCTATAATATTGTATTAATTTCTACAATAAGAAAAGTAATAGCAGTTAATATTTGCCTGTTTGTGGAAATGCAACATAATCTAGTAAAGGATACTATCAAAATCCCATGCAAAAACACACCCCCCATGTTTTTATATCTATATAAACCCCTTTTTCTTCTGAAAAACATACATGTATAAAGTTGGACACTAATGGGAAGAATTTGATATTGGAATGTAAGTATTTGCTTGCAGGTACAGGATGTTACAAAAACTGAACACTATTATGTTCAAAGCTATGCAAAAATTTTATTAGAGTAAAGTAATTGGAAATACTAGAGGTATTTAAATACGAGCAGAGTCGCAGTGGCGTGTTGCTTAAAAGAAGAAAATGACATAAGAGTAAAATACCTTTACTTTCAAAGCTATCCAAAAATATCATTTGAAAAAGTAGTTCAAAGTAAGAGAAGGCTTTAAATATGAAATCATAGTCACCTTCGACGTCCCATATACCAGGTATTCGTGTAACGACAAAGGGGATTATAATTTGGTATTTTATTCCCTATAATATTTCGAAAGACTTTTTCAAATAACATTTTTGCGTAGCTTTTGAAACAAAGGTCGATCTTTACCCTTGAGAGTTTTTCTAAGTTTTGTTACCGAAACTTGGCAGTTGCAGCAGAAACTTTTAGAAAGAATAAAATTTTCTGAAAACTTGGGAATAATATTTTTTCAATTAGAGTCTAACTTTCTGCCCGCCACAGTATAGGGGTCGTCCATTAATCACGTGAGGTTTTTAAGCCCCCTTTTTACACCCCCCCTCCCCCCTGGTGATATTTGGTGAGGTTCTAAGGTACCCCCCCTCCCCCTATCTAACATCACGTGTATTTTTTTGTTGAAAAAACTAAAATATTTTCCGAATACTTTTTATTGAAAAATATAATATTTATATACACGCGATATGTCACAACAACCCCCCCTCCCCCATTGTGATCAATAGTGATGTAATGCAAAGCCCCCCCTCCCCTATTTGGACCTCACGTGATTAATGGACGACCCCATATCGAAAACGGCCAACTTTTCACTATATTTCAAACTGTCAATATTTTTTGTTTGCGCTTTAAAAATAAAATAAAAACTAACCTTTGAAATTTACTTTTGCCCGTAAAGAGTTTTCAATAATCACCTTTGTTTATTATTATTATCATATTATTATTATCCGTATATATGTGCTCGTCAAATAATTTACTATTATTGGATTTTTTATCATAAAATATGATGCTCTTTTAAATCTCCCTGTATTCGGGGATCGGAAGATTACACCCGGTATACAATGTGTGCTGTGCTCCTGAAAAAAATCTGATGTGGCCGACACATGCCTTTATGATACAATATATAAAATTAATAGTTTAGCTGCATTCTATTCTATTTGATCGAGATCGATAGTGTTTGCATTCAAATAAAACGAATTAGCCAGGATTTGATAGATTTTGAAGATTTGAAGATATTGTCAAAAAATCAGCATTTGACAATACCTACTGTCATTAGAATAAAAATATCTGGCAAATCCTGGCTAACTTTATTTTAATGCAGACACGATCTCGATCAAATAGAATTTGCTCCTACAGCTTAAAAATTTCCTCTACGTATTTTAATTTATTATTTAACTATTTTGACGAGATTACAGAAATGGCGGCTCATTTGCAAAATCCTTGACAAATTCATAACAACAATGTGTATTTCGAGTGCTATCCGCACTCGAAATACACATTGACTTTGTAAACACCAAGATGCTTCAATATTGTTTCACATAGCGTACGTGCGCGCGTGTTTCTCCTCCTCATCGCATTCTCCATGCATTTGCGTGTTGAATTGACGTTTCGCAACCGCTGACGTTGTGAATACTGTCACACACAGACATTTTTTTGCACCTTGGTCAAACATGTTCAGGGGACCCAAAAAGACCTATTTCCGCTAAAATCCCATTTTTTTCGGCACGATTACAATACTCTACCATACTGCTGCGTATGATAAAGTAAAAATACATTTATTGTAGATGATTAACAGATGTCGCATTTTTATTTCAACGTTCACTCTTGCCAGACCATAGGAAGGAAGCTATTGATAAAAAAAAGCACGTTGAAAGATTGGCAAAATCGTGTATGTGACATTATCTCGCTTCCTATTGGTCTGACGACAAGGTTAGATTGTGATTGATAAATCTTTTAATTTTCTAACGTAAAAATTCGATTCATCTTTTTCATACGAGTTTTTACGTTATACCTTTCCCAGAAGATCGTCAACAAGTGGCAACGAACACAATAAACATCAAAACCTCAAAAATTGGCGTTTTCGATGTAATATGTTGTTCAGAAGAAAACAGTTTTCTATATAAATACCTCTTTTTTTAGATCATTCTTTTTAGTTTTAAAGAACGTAATTACTCGCGTTTTTTTTTTTACTGGCAGTATTAGATTTTAATTCGTGTTTTATCCTCTTCTTTTTGGCTCCATCATAAAATGCGTCGAAATGATAGATTAGGCATCCGCAACGTGACCACAGCACCGGATAACAAAATGTCTTAACAATGTCGATAACTCTCTTGCGTCAGTCGGTTTGTTTTGTGACCGTCACTCCGTGCTTTACATGAATGAACCGCGGCGAGTTCATTGATAGTGATAAATGGACCGGACGCCCCTGATGATAACACGTTCGAAATCTTAACCATGACCCGAGCAACGGTAAACACTCGGTTTATCGGTGTGCGTGATTTTCCTTCGCGCTTCCTTCGTTTCTTTCGCGGAAATCGCACTTGCAGTAGTGTACGCACTACTATGTTGACTATGTGTTACGTACTCCGTTGTGTTTTGTACTCCGCATCCGGCGATGCTCAGCAGCGACCCTGTGATTTCTGCCCACGTTTTCGTCCGTTCTTTTATCGATCTACCCGAGAGCCTGTATTATCTCTTCTTTGCTCCCGTAGCGATGCCCCTTCTCGTTGAACTTGACACAGTCATCATGGTCTGTTTTTGCGACACATTCTAAATTCGACACCTGCGTCTCGCCGGTTCATTCGCGACTTAGCGACATTGAACGTCATTCCTCAGTACTACATTATATTTTAGTTTTACATATCTCGAATTGATCACAGACGAATGGTCACTTTCTCTTACACATGTCACTAGAGAAAAAGTAACTACACACAGAAAAGAGATCTATCTGAACGCAGAATCATTTGAATTAAATAGTTTGTTTCTAGAAATTTGATTTCGTGGAATAATTACTAAATTAAAGTGAAGTAAGTAAATAGTCTCCAATAAAGTATATATTTGTAATTGCGGCAAATTTTTTTAGCATCTTGTTTAGAGGAGCTTACTTTTTGTTTATTAATGTTTTCTAGTAAAACTGGGGTGCTAAAAACATATGGTCGTCATCCTAAACTGGTATCAATCGATAGCTTATGGTTCCTGTAGTAACATATTAATATGTTTAGAATCATAGTTAATAGAAAAATTTATTATTAATGAAAAACCATCGAACAATTGTTCCTGTCAATTGTTAATCCATCATTCCTCGGTTCTCACCTAATCGCAAAAATAAAAATATCAGTACACAAAATTTAACATCAAAAGTAGTCGAGCACCTAAGCGACAAAATGAACGAATAATTTAGTATATTTCGATTCAAATAATTCTTGGTGATTCCACGTCAACTGATCGTTTGACATTCGAACGGACATTTCTAATGTTCACCAACAATAATCAAACAATCGCCTTTTGCATGTCAACCGATCGGTTGATGTGAAATTGTCAACTATTACTTGAATCAATTAAACTTTCTCTTTTAGGCTTCCGAATTATTTTGATGGAAAATTTTGTCCGCTACGGTATATTTTTTTCGATTAAGGGGGGGCCTCTTGGCTCGAAAAATAAATTTTTTTTTTCAAAGCGAAATTCCGAACGGTTCCTTAGATATAGGTACTTTCGCTACGGTCCTTCGGTCCAGGCATGGCTAAATAGCTTAAACATTGAAAATTTAATGTAAAGTAAAAATACGATTTTTCGTCTACCGCGAACTTCAATCGCATTTTGCTTGGAAACAGTTTTTTTACATTTCCGAGTTGGCGCGTGAAATTATTCAACTAGTTTTCAAAGTACATATATGAACAAAAAAATACATTTTGAAAGGTCATTTAATCAGCTAGTCGACATACCTAATTGGATTTTGCAACAAAAAATTATTTAACCACATTTTTACAATAATAATAAAAAAAATTCATTTCTTTTTTTTTAAAGCTCGTTATTTTGTTACCAATTTTTTTTATGCTTTCAATTTAGGTAAGTGGACGAGATATTGGTATGATAACAACAACAAAAATCACGTTAGTATGTTTCAGCAGGATACAGCAGACACAAAATCACGCGCCGAAAATAATTCATCAACGTTATTATTTTTTACGACGCCCTTAAGTAAAATTTTGCAATAAAAAATACTTAATGGTATGTTCAAAATACTCAAGAATGTACAGTACAAATTTTAAATAAAAATATTGAAGAGACGCCTGATGAATTAATTTTCGTATTAACTATGATTCTAAAACACTTTAATATGTGTTACTACAGGAACCATAAACTCTCGATTGATATCATTTTCATCGACTGCTTTTGACGTTCATATACACTGTAAATCAAAAATCTAAAATGCCTGGACAAATAGTCTAAATATTTCTGATATATTTACTGTTCCGGGATGACCATTGTAGAATTTTGTTCAACAAGTGCGTTAAAGATCGTGAGATTTTGACATTGGCGTTGTTTGCATTTTAATTCGTGAGCTATCTCTACTTCGCTTGTAATATTTTCGGAATATCTTGTAAATTGCTTTTCTGCAGCAACTGTTTTTTTTTTATTAATATCTGGCGATGGGTGGACAAAACAGAAAAATATTGCGGTGCTCTCCAGGCTCCGTTTTATCGTGGTATGTTTTCATTTACTTTCCAACTTTTGAACCCAATCCTCACAGTTTGTAGATTTTTTCTCATACTGAGTAATTTTCCGACGTAAGTTGTACCTTCAACATTTTCTTGGTAATTCTGTATGTCTCTACTTATGCGATTTATCAGTTTTCGTATATCTGTTAGTTAATCAAGCTGTTTTGTTCATTTTTCGTTTTTATAGGTATCTCTTGCAGACGTCTACATTAGCTTACAGTGTTGTGTTGTTATATTTATCCGTTAAAGTGAAAATTGAGGACTTCTTCGGTAATCTGTAGTATTTAGCTTTTCTTGCTATTTGTTTAATCGGAATGTTGCCATCCTATGGCTAGACATAAAATACAGTTGGTGGATAACTTCAACATTTGAATTGTATGTAGTGTTTAAAACGAAAATAAAATCACTTTTGTTTGGTATCCCCTCGAAGAGTGCGAAAGTCATTTCCACATACATATCGATTTGGAGAAAAACATATTCAAGATTTTTAATGGTTGTTAAAAACAAATATCAACAGCAGTTCCTCACGTTCATTTCTTTGGTCGTAGTTCGATAGACCAGATACCTACCCATTTTAAAATATTGGCTCTTGAAAATAAAGAGAGCTTTGAAATTGGCGGTATTTTGGTGGGTTTGTTTGGGTGTTAAAATATCACTATCGATAATGTAGATCACTGTGAACTAGATATCGGTCGGTTTGTGATAATTTGGGTGTTAGCGGAGGATAACGTTCGTTGGAAATATGTGTATAGTCGGTTGGTATTGGGAGCGCAACGGTAAATCGAAAACGACGCGCCAGACTTGGGGCGGTGCCGCGCAAAACTCAATGAATACTCGTAGTACACGATCGCGGACAACGATCCCTAGTTGGGGCCGCGTCAGGCAAGCGAGAAGGAGCGCGCTCGGGCAACGAACGTTCCCCGTCCTCGTCTAGCGTACACGTGAAGAGCGCTGTGCGAGCGCGAGCGCTCTCTGGTGAGCATCGCACGCACCCGAAGACGGCATGTACGGTGTAGCGAGGCGAGCGAGTGTTGTTTGTGCTCCGCGCGTTTTCCGGCGAAAATGCCGCGAAAAGTGGCCCCCGCGCTCGAAACTCGCCGCAAAACGGTGCATTTACCGCCGAGGGACGTTTTCCCGGCCGGGGTTCCGCCGGACGGACCGTACGTGCGCCGAAAATCGCTTTTACGTTCCGGTGGATAACCTGCAAGTGTCCATATTTGGTTTCAAATCAAGATGGTGGTGAACCGCGTGCTTGTATATCGCGACCATTTTTTTTTTCTCCGTTTGCTTTCGCGCTGCGATGCCGGCTCGGAATGCGATTATAAAGGTACGGTTTCGTGATGGTTGTCTCGATTTCGGGTATGCATCTCCCGCCATTTGCACACGATGATGCTGTTGGCACCTCGTGGGACCGCGTTCTACGGACTCATTCAGTACGCAGTGGTAATGGCGGTGGTACCGCTAGATTTGGCTTGTTTTAGGTTAGTTTTCGATTTTTCTATCACAAATTTTTCGTGGATGTTCCTGATTGATAAATTACCGGCTAATATTTTAATATTCTTGTTTCTTTTCAGAAAAAGCTGTCCGTCAGGAGCTGCTCGAACAGGTACCCCATCTAGCGCAGGTATCGAGAGAATGCAGTGCGAGGATACCGGCCTTGAGCGGGGTGCTTTTGGAGTACTTACTTCCGATGGTGCTTAGAAACTTAGGAACGGAGGAAAACTTGGTCCGAAGAACAGCGCAGACTTCGTTGTTTGCACTCATCGATAAGGACTTCCTCACGAAAGAGGACATCGAGGTCCACGTTTGCCCGGTTGTACTCGAACTATCGAATAACTCGGCGAACGACTATCACATCGGTGCTATAACGGTAAGTAATCACGCTATATTACTCCGTTATAAAATTGTTTATTTTCCCACCATCGGTAATGATTTGTAACGTGGACTTGTGTTTGGCGGTTTCTATATGAAAGACATGGGTAGTGAGATGTTTCGGTGCCCCTCCTTGTCTCACTACCTTGTCTTTCATGTAGCGACGGTCGATATCAACTTTACGTGCACCCAGACCTTATGTAGAGATATTGCAGACGGTAGGCCTGCCTTTTCTCATCAAATGCTGGTTGTTTTAGTTTGTTTTTGCCTATCACAGCCAGCTTTGATGAGCAAAGTTTGGCCGTCGACCAGCGGTGCCGAAACTACGGACCAGGATGACGGAGTGGCCGTTTCGTCAACTTGGCTGTGAATTCTTTTTATTTGCAAGATATCACAGCCACTTTGATGAGCTCGGACTCTCCGAATATCAACGAGGGATCTACCGCATCTATCTATCTACACTTTTTGCCGATTCCTCGGTCGTCAATTTGGTTGTGAAATCGTTACGTTCCGTTGATATCACAGCCATTTTGACGAGTTGAGAGGTTGGGCCGAACATCGTTGGAACTAGGGGACGCTTATGGTGTTTTTCCGCTCGTCAAAGGGCTGTGAAATGATTATTGACCATATCACAGCCAGCTTTGATGAGCGGAACAGTACCGCAGTCACCGAATGGACCTTGTGAGTTTTTAGGGTTTTCCCGTGTGTTTGTAAAATCTGTACTTTGATGCTCGTCAAGTGGTTGTGATCTGAATATTTGTAACCATATCACAGCCAGCTTTGATGAGCGTTAAGGTATATCCTCATCTTCAATAATTTGCGTGATGATTGATATGATTTTTTATATTGTTTTGCCGCCCAGACTTGAGGTGTATAGGCAACCAAACTTGCAGTGCTGAAGACACAAATAAGTCTAACCTATTATTTGCAGTTGTCTATACATCTTAGCCTGGATTGTTTTCCTCATTTGTAATGTTTATTTTTTTATGATAATTGTGCTTCAAGTTTTCTTGTTTTCTTTTTAACAAATCAATTTTTTTTTCTAATTCTTTCTCATTGTTATAGTTGATGAGTAAATTGGCCCCAAAACTGGGAAGGGAGGTGACAGAACGTGTCTTTTTGGAACGTTTTACCGACCTGTGCATGAACCAGACGTTTTACGTACGGAAAGTGTGCGCTGCAAACCTCGGCGAATTTTGCTCTGTTGTCGGAAGAGATGCCTACGAAAGACAGTTGGTGAGTTCTCTATTCATCTAAATCATCACTTATCTTGTTTTTATTTTAATTTCCTCAATCTAAAACTTCAGAGCAAAAAGAAATACGCATGATGAGTTTTGACACGACGGTCTTCTGAAAACCTAAATAACAATGAAGTTATCTGTTGTCAACTGACTTATTTCTTTATAATTTTTCCTCTCTGTGTAAAGTTAATTTAAAAATTATAATAATTATAAAAAATTTATACAAATTTATATTTTTTTCAGTTGCCAAGCTATATGCGTCTGTGCGGTGACGAGATATGGGGCGTGCGGAAGGCTTGCGCGGATGTCGCGATGTCTGTGTCGTGTGCTTGCCCTCCTTTACAGCGGAGAGCGATTCTGGCACCAGCGTTTATCAGACTGCTGCAGGACGCTAGTCGGTGGGTCCGGATGTCAGCCTTCCAGACCCTCGGACCATTCATCTCGACTTTCGCAGACCCTGCCATCTCGAGCCTATTCTACAACAACGTCGGGGAGCTGATGTCTGTCAATTCTGACGGTCGCGAATTCAGGTTTGTGTTGTATTATTTATTTATTCAATTCGCTATTTTGGCTATTATGTTGCATGTATGTTGAGGATTACCTTCTGCAATTGTGACAACAAAATTTTCCCGGAAAAAGCATGTTGGACCAAATTCAACATCAAGATGCTGGGAATATATATCAATTCTGCCCTTTCCAATTTAATTGCAAAATTTTCTATTATTTTGTCTTTAACAAAAATGGCATTAAGGACACTAATATAAAAAAAATCGTTACAACTGTTTCTGATATTGTTTTTCTGACATCGTTGTATCCATATTTCAAGACAAATAATGAAAAACACCTTTCTTTGGTAATTTTTGTAATGGGCAAGCTTGTTTTTTACTATAATGGTTATTGCTATGTCGATATTTTTCTGTATGCTTAATCTTTTGGCACCATGTTTTTCTAAAAAATATTAAGAAAGTCATTTACGCTGAGCATTCTGCTATAATAGCCTTTTGGAATTGTGACAACAAAACCACCCGGAAAAAATACTTTTTGGACCAAATTCAACATCAAATACATCAATTTTTCTTTTCCAATTTGAGGTCAAACTTTCTATTAATTTTTTTTCCATCAACTGTATCAAAAAAATAACTGCCAAAATAATGTCTTGGACACTTGGAAGTGTTTTATCTAAATAGATGTTAAAAATTCTAGTATAGCGTGACAACAACTTAAGGGACGTTCTCATGCAGAGAGCTAAAAAGTAGCTCATCTGTGGGACAGTTTTTCAAATATTTAAATAAAAATTTCACTCATTAAGGGTTCAGACTCCAATAAAAAGTATTATCTCTTAGGGAAAAAATTAATAGCTCGATCTGTTTAATGATTCAAAAATAATTGCGGATGCCAGTTTGAAAGATCGTATTTCTAGAAAAACGCTTTGGTATGTCGGTGTAATAAACTCTACAAGAGAACGTAGAAACATTGTACTTTTTAAAACTCCTTTTCTATATGAATTCATTGAAATATAATAATTTACTTAACGTAACCACCAGATCACCCTGGTAATATTACCGTGCTTCATCACTAGGCACACTTGTTCTTTCTAGCTGTTCTCTTATGAACTCTCTTTATAACATTTTTTCTGAACAATATAAAGGCGAATTTTATTGTTACTTTTTTTGTGGACCAACAATGAAAGTTTTTCTGTTTACAAAGGTGGTGTTGCTTTTACATCTATAGTTCTTGTCAGTTTAATGTAATATTCTTAAAGGAAGGTATAATATAACAAACATAACCACTCCTCATTTTGAATTCAATTTTGTTATTTCGTGTTTGATTGGACAATGAATAAAACTCGTATATAAAAAAAAAATTCTACGCTAAAACTTAAACCTATTAAGATTCACTTTGATTCTCCACACCTACCACTAAAAAACCACCTTGCATGATGAGATTACACGACGGTCTTCTGATCAATTTGATGACACCCCGTGTTTCTGACTTCAATTTTTCAACCCAACCCCTTCCAACTTAATAAAATTAAAACAACAGAAACTAACCATGAAATTTACTCCCTTCCAGGGTGAACTCAACTCCGCAACGCTACCAACTGGAGAACTTCAGTAGCCCGTCGATCGAGGACAGCTTCATGGATTTATTCTTCACCAGCAAAGAACGTATCGAGTGGACTGGCGACAGCCAATCGCAAGAAACGCCACCTCCTCCGCCCTCCGAAGACGAGATCAATACGGACGTCACCATTGACATCCCTATCGTCGAGGAAGATGAGGACATCGAAGCCGTCGAAGTTCCGAACGCGTTTGACATCGTCAAAGATGTCGAAGAGACAACGCCGGACGATCTCAGCCTCCCCAAGGAAGAACAAGAGGACATCAAGGAGATTGTCGAGACGGTAAAAAACGCCGTGCTCAGCTTTAGGACGCCCCAAGATCGGAATTGTGATATTGAACGTGATATGTCCGAGGGGAGTTGCCGGAACATCGCCGAGAGTATGAATCTGCTGGAGATCTGCAGGGGGAATAAAGGCACGAAAGGCGGAGGGGGCGACGGCACGGAGATCATCGAGAAGCTGAACGAGGAGAAGGTTGCGTGTAAGAGTAAGGAGGGCGAGGACGGTGGTCTGGATCAGTTTAATTCGTACAATTATTGGTATATAAGTCCGGAGATGCCGGTGGATCTCGGCGCTATTGAGGAGGCTTCCAAGGTTGAGGAGACAACGACTACTACACCTCAAAGGGTAAGTTTTTCTTTTTCTGCTCTTCTGTAGATCCATTTTTTTTTTATTTATAAAGTGATGAAGCTTTTACGACGGTCTTCTGATAAATTTATGAACGATGAACCGTAAAACTGATTTGGTTACCTATGCTAGATTTATAATTTTTGGTGTTGATTTATGGAATTGTGTTATAACTTGGATTTTCTTCTGTTTTTGATAGGATCGAATAAATGACCTGTTTTCGAATATTGGTTTGGACGATTCGTGCAGTGAAGAAACTTCACAGCTTCCGAGGTTGCAGGAATACTACTATGATGATGGTAAGACCGCTAATTTTACGCAAATTAAATTAACTTGACTTTTTCCAAAAAAACTTGTGTTCATTGATTTTTCTATTATAAATAATGGTATAATATTCACCTATAAGGTAAAAAAGCTAACTATTGATCAAAATCACTAAGGAATATTCTGAAAAACTTAATAAACAAATAACAACTAAAAATATAAAAAAACTTAAATAATGTAAGATTGGAAAATTGTCTACATGATGTCATTTTGTCACTTTAATCACGTGTACACAGGGTTTTCCATAAGGTAGTACCAATCAATCCAAACTTATGTTTTTTTAAAATGGAACAACCTATATTTCAGCACAATTGTCAATTCCTCGCAAAATTTTTCGACAATGAAAAATGATGTTTCCTACACTATACTTTATACTTTTTGATTTATTGGCATTTTTTATGGAAGGCTAAGAATGTTGTATATCTCAATACCGGTTATTAATTTTATTGCGCCCTTCTTAGCTTATGTCCAAATTGTGTACAGATTGGTCATAATCTGCAACAAAATATAGCAAAACAGTTTTTCCTAAGATATTAAATTTTTTAAATCGAAAAAAGTAACTGCACACATTAGTGCTAAAATAAACCGAAAATTTACATAAATTTACCGTTATAAATTTCTATTTCTTTCAACACAATATTAAGTATTAGACAGATACCTTAATAACTTGTTTAGCACAGTTTTTCAGAGCCTACATGGTATAAGTAAAATTTTTATTATGTTGCAGATATGATAAAATGTTTTTTTTTTTATAAAAAAAAGATGAAATGCGAGAAAACAGGTAAATTTTAATTAGGTAAATGCTTAGCTGGTTTAATTGGTTAATATAGGTATAGAGCACTTATAGCAAAATCAATTTTTTATGAAGAAGACTATTTATCTCTGCAATTGTTTATTTTAGCACTGGTGTGCTTTTTTGAACAGAACAGTGCGTAGAATTAAAAAAGAAATCATTATGGAGTGTTCTTTAAAAAAAATTACTTTCTTAGGAAAAACATACGCAACATGTTGTATTTTACAATTCTGAGGTATATTTCCATTGTATTTTGACTATAAGATCATTGTAATTGAAATAAAGCAGCAATATCGCTGTAATAGTACACAGTCTTTTAAAAATAATTGGAATTACATGCAATTTTTATACTTGCCACATTTCTATTGTAATTTTCGGAATTATTTTGTGTTTTTACAGCCATTTTTTTGGTGTAGTCTTTGAAAAATAGTTTGTAAATTTATTCACCTTGATATGTCTTAAAACTTCAAAGGTGTAAACGAAAAGCTCAAACTTTTCTCTTTTAGAATTTGGTGGATTTAATAGTCTTCATTTAACTCGATGAAAAGAAAACAAAGAAAAACAAACCCCTGACCTCATAATTTATGTTTTCAAGTACTAATATTTAACCTTATTTAAAGCAATTATCAAATAAGGCAACACAAAACATTTCTTTATTACTCAAAATATTTTTAGCAGCCCTTATTTTCTTTAAATTTAAATTGAGATTTTTTTTAATAAATATCGTTTCAATACAATCCCATCCCATTTGTATTTAAAATGATTAGAACTATGTCACGATTTCCCATGAAGAAATTCACATAAGGCAGACGATGACCTCTCCTTGCCGGACATCAATTTATTTTTGATCACGTCGACACAATCTAAACTCGAAATCTGTTACATTTTACAGTTCCGAGGGCGCACAGAAAAATGCTAGTTGGAGACACACCCCAGGGCGTACCGCAGAATTTGATAGAGCATTTCATATCGATGACTGACCCGTTGTTGGCGCAGAATACCGACGATGAGATGGCGTTCCATTGCGCCTACTCGCTGCCGGCGGTCGCGTTGACGCTAGGCAGCAGAAACTGGCACATGCTGAAGGATACAGTCGAGGTGTTAGCTTCCGATATGCAATACAAGGTGAGACGGACGGTTGCAAGCAGCCTCCACGAGCTGGCGCTCATACTGGGGACGGATATTGCGACGAATTATCTGACACCCATCTTCGATGGCTTCATCAAGGACCTCGACGAAGTGCGGATAGGTGTTTTGAAACATTTAGCTCATTTTCTTAAGGTAGGTTGAATATTTTTCCTACCAAGTTTTTTTTTTGTCGTGGCGACAACTAGTTTTTTTTACTTGTTAACTACAAAAAAAAGGCATGAATTTTCTCTAATTGATGTAAAACAATCATGCAATTTGCTTTGCAAAATGTGCATTTCTGCAATTAGTCAGTCTCTAATTTAAATATTGTTTTAACTTGACATTAGTGATGGGCGCATTCGGATTACATAATCGATTAAAATCGATTTTGGAAATAATCGTCATGTCTCGATTACTATTTTTAAAAATCGATTTTTAAAAATCGATTATTAAAATCGATTTTTAATAATCGATTTTTCATAATCGATTTTCATAATCGATTTTTCATAATCGATTTTTCATAATTGTTTTTTACAAAATCGATTTTTCATAATCGATTTTTCATAATCGATTTTTCATAATCGATTTTTCATAATCGATTTTTCAAAATCGATTATTCGAATCGATTTTTCATAATCGATTATTCTCAATTTAAAGTCGAGTCGAATGAATTCTGCATTTGAAAAATTATTTGCTGCTCTGCTGGTGTACTCACTAACCATGTGTGCACGCTCTATCGATAGCACCACAGGCGACAATATATTAATAAAACCGGTCAATTAATTCGATTTGTTAGAATAAAAAGAAAGGTGACAAACGTAAAATTTGGCGAAGCCTGCTTCAATGCTAAATTCTAATAGTTCAATTACAACAGACAATATCAATTATATCATTAATTTTCGAATTATTTCGCGACTTTTTAATAATCGATAATATAATTCGAATGAACCAAAATCGTTTATTAAAAGACAATTATTAAAAATTCATTATTAATAATCGGTTTTAATAATCGATTTTTAATAATCGATTTGTGACAAACTATGCAAGAATAATTGTTGCCAAGGGATATAGTTTACTTCAAGAAATAGAATATAGAAAAAAGTTTTGTGGTTCTTTTGTTTGATTAGTTATCTGATGCAACATTTCAACCATCTCCTTTTCATTTTGAAGATATCAAAAAAATAGCGGAATCTTGGAAATTTTAATGTTTTTGTCAGTTTATGAATTTCCTGATTTAACAATTGAATTCATTGTTGTAAAAAAAGTGTTATTATTATGTATTTACTTACAAACTAGAAAAATTTTTTTTTTAATTTTTAAGAGATAGTTTGATTTCAATACTAAAGAAAAACATTTGTCAATAAGAAATATCTGGCAGAAATGGTGTTGTTAATGTTACTAGCAATTTTGTCTATGTTAACCAATATAAACCCACATAAATTAATAAAACTATTTTTTTGTTGGTTTTTTTAAACTGAAAATATTGATGAAAAAAAATCATACCCATGCTCATATTAGTCCTTACTACATAGAAAAAATACAATTTTTAAATTTCTTTCTGCAGGACCCCCTCGATTTCTTTACATCCATACTTAATTCCTGTTCACTTTTTTTTTATTTCGTTGAATAAATATTAACATGCGCCACGGGGCTCAAACTGAGAATAAGTCCTAATAGAAAGAAAACTACTTAATTTGTCAAAAATACAAACATCTCAGCTAAGTGACTATTGTTATCAACAGTGTACAAAATCGAACAAATTGAAAGGGCTCTGCAGAAGATAATTGATCGTTGAAATATAAGGATGCTAATGCCCGTTCATTAAAATCGTTCTTTTAAACACCGCTATTCAACTAATAAAGTTACTAAAATGAACAAAAATAAGAAAGGAAATCACAAACTTTCAAATACTCTACAAACATCAGATGCATTAAAATCACAAACATTAACTACAATTTCAGAAATTTACAAATCTTTATATTCTATAAAGAATAAGAATGGATTTTAATTCTTTGATGTCTAGTTTGCGAGTCCTAGCTTCTGACATTTGAATAATTGCAATTTCAGTAATTATAAAAAAATCTCTAGTCTCAACAAATACTTTGTTTTAAATCTATTCTCAAGGAACATAAACCAGACTTAAAATTCTATTATAACTTTTATTAACATGATTAGAACTATGTCACGATTTCCCATGAAGAAATTCACATAAGGCAGACGATGAGTCGAACCAAAATCAAAACCTAAATAAAGCCAACAAAATCCAATTATTAAACAACCACATTTTCTCGTCTCCCTTGCAGTTAATTAGTCCAATGAAACGTGCCATGTATTTGCCACGGCTAGCCGATTTCCTCCAAGCGGACAACGAACTGAACTGGCGTTTCCGCCAAGAGCTCGCGGAGCAACTCCGCATGTCGGTGCCGCTCTTCCGTCCGGCCGACGCCGCCAAGCACCTCTTTTACATCGGGTCTTCTTTACTCACCGATAAAGTGGCAGCCGTAAGAGAGACGTCGTTCGCGTTGGTCTGCGATCTGCTGAGGTACGTCTCGGCGGAGAATGACCTCACGCACAGGCTGCTGATCATGCTGGCGGAGCGTTTTGCGCACTCGAAGATGTGGAAGAGGCGGCAGACGTTCGTGTTGCTGTGCGCCGAGCTTCTCACTGCCGACTCCATTCCTTTGGACGTGTTTGCGAGCGACGTGATGCCCCACCTGCTGGATCTGAGCTGGGACCCCGTCGCCAACGTGCGATTGGTTGTCGCGCGGACCATCACCAAACATATGGTTACACATTGTAAGTTTTGTTTTCTTTTTTTGTACTTTTATTGTTTTTGTCGTTAACTTTTGGTGCTGGAATTTACTGGATTACTGGAGATACAACAAAGAAAAAAAAAGAGTTTAAAAAATACTGTAAAAATCGCAATTACATATCTCTTTACGTAATAATTTTTTGAAATTTTTGTTCATAAGTTGATATTTGAGGATACGGATTTATAATTTAATGAAGCGAAAAACGGATGGTTTGATCTCAGATCAATTTAATAATTTATTGTTCTTGGGCAACCGTAACACCAATAAAGATTGTTCTTCAAAAGTACAAAATTATAGATCCATACATGAACGCACTATAAATATAAAACACAAAATATTAAGAATTGTCACAGTTAGTTAATAAAAACCAATCAATTAACTTTTGATTTAAAATTTAAAAGTGATCACTGTTTCTGGTTTACCTTTTTTCTGTAGAATCTGCATCAGAAAGCAGAAATTTTTACTTGAGTCTTAGTTTTTAAGAACATCAGTGCTCGGTTAGATTATTGGGTTTTGAACAAATTGCATGCAGTTTCATCTGCATTGTAGATAAAATCTTTATCAAATTGTTGTAAATTTTGTAACTAACGTATTGCGGCATGCTTGTCGGAAAGACATTTTTCGCCGTGAATTCCAAACTCGCAAAATCCGTACCTTTCTTTAAAATTTCTAAGCCAACCTTATCTTGCCTGGAATTGCGAGTCCCCTCCTATTTTTAGTAAACAATAATGCCTTTTCTGAAAATACAGGTCTAGATATCAGCTGGCCTTGAGAACGTTTTTGTTAGTGATGGGCGTATTCTGATTACATAATTGATTATAATCGATTCTTGAAATAATTGAGATATCTCAATTATTATTTTTATTATCAATTCTTAATAATCGATTTTGAATAATCGAATTTTAATAATCGATTTTTAATAGTCTGTGTTACATACATTTACGTCAATTTCATACCCCTCCCCCTGTCACCAACTTTGTTGCTCAACCCAACCCAAAATATGCTTTTACATCGTTGACTCTCCCTATTCTGAATTGATTAAGAATAATCGATTATTAAAAATCGATTATTAAAATCAATTATTAAGAATCGACTATTAAAAATTGATTATTAACAATTGATTATTAATAGAGAACAACTCGAATACTGAAAATCGATTCTTAAAATAATACAATTCTGCCCATCGCTAGTTTTCGTACAAACCAAGTAAGTGTAAACCGTATGCTCAACTTTATCATTTACAGGCCCATTTATAGATTTTCTACATGAACTTCCGTCTTCATTTTTAATTTTGAAATACATTTTTTAATGAACGAGCATTTCCTTTTCTGTTTGATATCGTTGAAGTTTTGATATCATACTCATCGGCAAACTTACAATTTTCAAAAACCATCACACCTATCAACAATTCACCAATAGACGGAAAATTGTACATTCTTTATCTGTATGTTGGTGCATTGCTTTTTAAATTCTGTGAATAACTACGAGAAAGCCTGTTGGAACTTTCAGTATTTTACACCTGATTTGTCGTGCTTGTTACACCATTGGAAGTTGAACCCTTAACTTGAATTGAATCAATCCTTTCACTCTCTTTCTTTCTTTTTTTAATAGTCTCATACAGTTACGAGAATAAGAAATATTCAAAAACCAGTATTCCAGTACCATCATCGAAGTTTCTCACATGATGTTATTACCGTGTTTCAACTGAAACCTAATGATTTAACTTTCAAATCTGATTTATTCTTTCTTTTTGGTGTTACCTTTGAGATTATTATTGAATCGTATACTTATGTGTTTCTTTTTTTGTTTACAGCGTACTTTGCTGATCCTGCCAATCAACACTACGAAGGCTTAGAGACGGTGATCAGAAGACTGCAAGCAGATAAGGACCGCGATGTAAGACACTCCGCAATTATTGACAGTTTTACGAGTACGGCTCCCGTCCACTAAACAACAAAACTTAACAACAAAAAATAATACGTACAATAAAAAAAATCGAAGACCACACACACTTTTACCTAATTGTTTTGTGTTCCGTACTGTTAGGGCAGCATATATATAAACCATATATATTATTATTACTATTATATAATTATGAACGTACCAATTTTTGTAACCGCTATTTTAATTTTTCCTTTGTTTCCCGATTGCTTTCCAGGTCTCTTATTTCTATCCGCCTTGTTCTTCCTTTAACTGAACAACCGGTATGTATAAAAACGATCTTTTATAAGAAGAAATTTGCACATTTATTATCGATTGTCGGATGTAAATTTTGTACATTTAGTTTTTATCTGTCTGAAGTTGTGTGTAATTGCGAGGAGTCCGCTGTAAATACGGTTTTTTGGGGCAACCTGCTGTGTCCGAAAACGATGTGAGAACGCGTGTAGGCGGCGGGTTCTCTCTCATCCCGTACCGTCCGGGGTGTCGTTGTTATTAATTGCGAACTGCCGAGATACCATCTACCAATTTGTAACTAATTTTAAATTTGTATTATATGTATTTACAGCTGATTGAATAATTAATAAAAAATGATTATTTAATAACTGTTGTTTTTTATTGTCTTTGATTGTCCTTTCCTTATTTAAACTTAGTAAAGAAGGTAAGTGCGCAGTAGAGTTGCGTCATCCTTTTAATGGGTGATGCAGGCTAGTCTGAATACCACTAAAATCTTGTTTAATTCCTCTTATGGAAGGCATCCAGTTAAAGAAAATTGCTAGTAGTCGTGTTACGATCAAATTTGTTACTGAAAAATTTGACCAATTATGGGAATAGTCCAAGGGGTTCACTGTATTGACTTCACCAACAATTAGTGAAGTTTTAGTATCACGTTGAGTATAGCAAAGATTAGTCGAGCACTGGATATTTTTGTCTTTTCAATTGGTCATTTTTAAGCCTAAAACTCATCAATAACATGTATTGAATCTTGTATTATATTTTTGTGTCACGCTGTTTTACCAGATGCTGATGGGGATGATCATATTGCCAGTTTTTATCCTATATCCGCCAAGAACAGAAGCAATTTTGGTCAAATAACATAGCCTATTTCAAAGTTTTAAGTACCAACAATATTGTATTGAAGAAATCGTCTAATGCCTGCCCTGCTGCATAGCCGATCGCAAACATACGTACGAACATTTATCAATTGAAACTTAGAGAAATTAGTACATACCTAGCCCAGACATGTGATGCTGATTTACAGACAGCGATTTCCGTCGAACAAAACAAACCGACTTAACACAGCAATTGCGGTTCCGGCCGATCATAGTTATGTCCCATTCTAGCCATACAATAGTCATCCATCCCTGTCTGGTACTACGCAAATAACTACACAAACACACCCCATTATGATCCCACAATCCAAAAGTTTCTTATTGTTGATAAACCAACAAACAGCTGACCACTATTATACGTACATACGTACAAACCTGGCGAATGTAGATCATTGTCGCCGTCGCGAGAAAGACTGGAATGGAGGGACGTCGATATGTTGCCGGCAGCGTTGATTTGTCACCAGTTGCAACACAACGGTGGTAGAGTGTTGTTGATTTTCTTGCGCTGAACAGGCACGGACTCCGTCTTTCTTTAGTAATTTCCTCAAGAATGCGTTAACTTAGACCATACGTTATTTGACAAAACATGCTTATTACATCCTTGGGCATATGCTCGTTCAAAGTTGACTCATGACTCGCTGTTTTACCGGCAGCAAAAACAATCTTAGTTACTTAATTAATCTTAGTTAGAATATAAACATAGGATTGAATTTGAAGAACATTTATTTCAATTAAACATCAATAACAAATATTTCCCTAAATATAGACAACAAATCCTTAAGGTTTATTAAAAGAGAACGACTTAAAAATAAGAGTCGTCCCAATAGAATAATGCAATTGTATAATATTGTATAATCTAATTTAGAAGACAAACAGTCTTAAATAAATGAGCACCATTCAATTATTTCTTCCATCTACCCTACAATCAGTTGGATGGTTCCAGGATCATGTTCCGAGGTCGGAACGTGTCAAAGGGCAAACTGTCCTTTTTGTGCACCCTTCTCGCATGCGATCTCAAATTGTCCCTTCTTGCTGACCGGTATGAGCAGAATGGACAAAGATGAGGTTTTTCACCTGTATGCATGCGCCTATGTTGAATCAACTATAAATGAGAGACAAAGATAAAGATTGAAGAACTAACCAGAAGAGTATCATCCATACCTTTTTTAGTTGCAACGTCTTAAACTTGCAAATATCACAGCAAAAGTGTTTGTTGTCCCTGTGCTTCTTCATGTGGATGGACATCAGTTGCTCCCCCTTCCGGTCCTTGCCGCAGATGGGGCATGAGAATTCAAGTTCTCCGTTTGGAGCCTTGTCTATGGAGGAGTGGTTTTTCAAATGGTGTATGTAGGCTTTCTCTGTGGTGCAGGTGTAAGGGCACGTTGGGCATCTATACTCTTCCCGTGAATACCTATAATAGACGAGTAGATGATTAGATAAGTAGTTGACTTTTAGACAATTCTGAAAAATTGTTGCCTTTTCCATAGACTACAGACAGCATATGCTACATACTGCCTGTTGTTCCTTTGGTTAAACCCCGGCTTATAATCAGTCACCTTCAGCAACAATAGGTAAGCAGAGACAGATGTAATAGAACGTAAAATCCCATCTACAGTTGTGCGGTGCCGCAAATTTATTTTGTGGCGTGGAGAGTTAATAATATAAATAATAATATCTAATTATCTGACCAAATACTGACTAGTCAAGCTACCATAATATTGTTAACCATCAAGCTACCATAATTGCTGACGTTTTGCGAACCATTTTGCTCGCTTCTTCAAAGCTAATTGAATTCTGAAGACCTACCAAGAAAATCTCCCTTATATACCTAAATTTACACCTCACTGCGCACATCTGGAGCTACCGCTCCCAGGTGCTTTTCCCCCTGTTTCGTCCTCGCGATTGATGTCAGGATGTTTGTAAATTTGGATGGCTTACGTCATCGAAATTCATTGTGTGTCCCGACTCGTGGCAGTGTTGAGCAACAGCGGACTGTTGAATCTTGCGTAGCCGGGAGTCTCTACTGTCTTCCTTGACTCGACATTCGATACTTCGTCCTGTTTGTCCTACATAGCATGTTTCACACTCACATGTTATCGGGTATAACCCTTCGTTCTTCAAGAGTGGTGTGATATCCTTTGGGTTAGGCAAAAGATCCTTTACCTTTGATGGGGGTCTGTACCTTACCGTGATACCGGATTTCTTCGGTATTCTACCGATTCTTTCCGATACCCCACTTACGTATGGTAATAAGCAAGCAAACCCCTTTGACTCTTGCCGCTCCTCTGAGACTTGCGGTTTTCTTTGTGTGGCACCCAGTATGTCGTTCTGTATAGTGTGACGTTCTGTATAGTATACCAGCACATCCAAGAATGGCAGCTGATTATCTTCTTCGATTTCCATTGTGAATTTGATAGGACTAACATTGTTCAGGTGGCTAAGGAATTCAGTAAGTGTATCTCTACCGTGTGGCCAAACCACAAAGGTATCATCAACATATCTGACCCAATGCTTGGGTTTGTAAGGACTTGACGTAATGGCTTTTTCTTCAAACAATTCCAAGGGGAAATTGGCGATCACCGGTGAGAGAGGAGATCCCATGGCAGCACCCTCTACTGGCTCATAAATCGCTCCCGCCCACTTGAAATATGTGGTGGAGAGACAATACTCTACAAGATCCGGTACATCGGTTGGTAGACCTAGGGGCACAAGTGTTGTTCGAAGGCCTTCGACTGCCTCCTTAACCGGAACACACGTAAAGAGTGATGTTATGTCGAAACTTACGAGTATATCCTGCGGGTCAATAACAACTTCCTTTAGAATCTGAATAAAATGTTCAGAGTTCTTGACAAAAGATGTAGTTTGTCCTATAAACGGTTGGATGGTTTTCGACAAGTATTTTGCCAACAAATATGTTCGGGAGACTATTGCGCTGACGATTGGTCTCAAAGGTACCGTTATCCTTGTGGATCTTTGGCAAACCGTAGATCCTCGGTGCCCTAGGGGCTTGAACAAAAAGGATTCTTTGTTAGTGTTCGGGAATCGATGATAATTTAACCAATGTCTTCACTCGCCTTCCTATCTTATCTGTTGGGTCCTTCGCAATTTAACGGTACGTATTTGGGTGCAATAGATCGTTTATCTGCCAGTTGTAGTCATCCTTGTTCAGTATCACCGTTGCATTCCCTTTGTCCGCTGGTAGTACTGTGATATCCTTGTTGTCCTTGATGGTCTTTAGAGAGTTCACATTATGTTCCGCGTCCCGCAAAGATTTAAAATAGTTAGGAAATTATTTTTAGATTACTAAGAAATAATAAACTGTATGTGGGAGGGTTGTTGTCATTTGCTTAGAACTTAGAACATTCTTTTTCAAATCGTTAAACAATAAAAAGCCTTTTAAAACAACAGGTTTATTTTTAAAACAAGTTTTTATGGTCGTTAGTTTCTTTAAAAATTACAGATTTTTTTACAAAGATAAATATGCACGTTTCAAGGGGGCGCCCGCCCCGGGCGCCAAGTTTCAGGGGCGCCAAAATCCTACCCAGAAGGGAGGAAGGATATTTATAAAACGTGTTTTAAAAAATACATAATGAAGGAATTATTAAAACGAATTTATAAATTAAAAATAAAATAAAATTCAAGTAGTTATTTTTATTTGTTGCACATATGTGGAATTATTTATTACTGAACCTACAAAAATAGTACTAAACATGGGTACAGTATTAAAGTGGGGTACCGATTTAAACGAATCAGAAAAATTTCGTTTAATATATATTTATCGAGCCTGTTGACACAATAATGGAGCAACTTACAAGGAGATTTGAAAAACTTCGACAGATTTCACAAGATTTTGCTTTCCTTAGTGGTTCGCACATTATTTCACTTGATGAAGAAACTATTAAAAAACATACTCTGAACCTTACAAGGAAATATGGAAGTGATTCAAACGGTCAACATTTTGTGTGTGAAATTTAAAGTGCAAAAAATATTTCGGTCTCTAAATGATAAGCGATAACACTTAGAAATCCTCCAATTAATTCATCAATTTGAGTTAACTGCCAATTATAAGAAGATGGTAACTGCATATCGAATATTTCTTAGTACACCGGTAACTGCTGCATAAGCTGAAAGGCCTTTCAGTAAACTTAAATTGGTAAAAAATTATTTAAGAGCTACAATGTGTCAGGACAGGCTTGCCAATTTAAGTCTCCTTTCAATCGAATGTAGTGTTGCTCGATTATTAGATATGGAAAAAATAATTGATGATTTTGCTCTGGGGGGGTCGATGGCGTATAGGATAGAGCGGCTGCTATCTACACTGGAGGCCCGGGATCGAATCCCGGCTCGGGCTAAAATCGACTGTCCTGGTATTTTAGGCAGGGAACAAATACCCTTGCATGCCGCCTTCCATCGGATGAGGAAGTAAAGCCGGTGGCCCCGTGTGCTGTCATTATGCGACGTGCACGTTAAAGAACTCTTACTGGAGGTTGGAATTCCTTCAGTAGGACAAAATTCCTGGGTGTGTGTAGCCTGCCCTCAGCGTCGGTGATTGGCCTAAGTTGCGGAACTAGACCGACGTAAAATAAACAAGTCAAAAAAAAAAAAATGATTTTGCTGCTTTGAAGGCTAGGAAAATAAAGTTGCATTAGCTACAGTCATGGATACATATTTATCCTTATTTTATATTAATACAGGTACATTCTGCTTTTGCATTTTCAAAAAAGATTTTGATTGCGAGAATATACCGGTTTCATCAATAATTAAATGTTTTATCCAACTTATTTGGAAAAAAAAAATGTTTTTTTTTTATTTTTTATATCTTTTTTTTTCTAAAAGGCCCTATCACTTCCACAACTATTAATATGTTTAATAATCCTAGGTTGCGCGATAGCAAGTCAATGTGCGAATACAATGCCGCAAGAATTTTTTAAATCGGCCCGTCAGTTTTCGCGAAATTGTATCAACCGCCCGACAAAACAAGGTTTCGTGAGAACTGTGCTTAATTGTAGACACATTGTAGACGTGTAGTGACATTCCCAAACATTTAATCTTGTCCACTCATATTTTTATCGATATCTCCAAAACTATTAAGCTTATCACAATAGATGATACGTCATTTTAAAGAGGAGAAATGTGGATATACTACCGGAAAGAATTTCTGAAAAATATTGAAATCTGTGCGTATTAGAGGTGGTTAAAAAAGCTTCCGATAATCGAGATATAATCGGTCTCGGCGAGCCGCTCGACTTTCGGCGATGGAATCGTTTTGGCGATGAAATCGTTAATTCGTTAATTGTTTCGAATTAAATTCTGAAATTTTTACAGTGTATGCTTTAAATGTTGTGCAGTCAAAATATGCAACAAGAACATTCATTTTTGACCTGTTACACTAGAATATACCCAATACGTTCTTTTCATTAAGTAACATGTTCTTTTTGTTCATTAATGTTATCTTATTATGTGTAGAAAGATGTTTTATTTTCTTCGGTGGGATGCGTATGTAAGCTTATGTAGCTTATGCTATTTCAATATATTATTTATTCTTTATTCGGACTTTTATTTTTTATTGTATTACATTTACAGCAATTTTTTAATTAGCAATTTAAGTAATTTTGGCAAAAATGGGGGGGGGGGGGCGTTTTGCTCTGTTTTCGCCCCGGGCGCAGTTTTGTGTTAACACGGCCCTGGTGATTTGTAACTCATAAGTCAACAATATCTAATAAGCACACAGACGAAATAGGAGTCCTGAAAGTGCCATTGAGTACCGATACAGAGAAAACAACGTTTGTATTAAAAGTCGATACAAAAAAGAATAAGAAATAAAGAAAGTGATCAAAAAGGATAGCTGTTGTCCAAATAACTTTAATTTGGTAGCAATGGACAAATTTGTGTATACACAAGGAAATCGAATACAAATTGTTTTTTTAATAGTGTTAATAGGTACTGTATGGTGCGGAAACCATAATGAGAAAAATTAGGAACGGAACAAAAAAGATTTCCATCAGCTCAAGTAGTTTTCCTATTTTGCGTTATTGTTGAAGTACAAACAGATATACAAATCATTAACTGCCGAAGCGGTGGACAGAAGACAGAGGACGGAATAATAATAAGAAAAATAAACATACCTATTCCTGTGTATTTTCCTTTTTCTTTGAGGTCCTTCGATATTTCCATATGTCTCTTCCTCCAGCTCGCACTCAGGACTACAGGATTCTTCCTCTCCTTCGCCTTCGTCGTCGTCCACATCCTCTTGTTCCGCCGGTTCGGCCGGGTCGCTCTGCGAACTTTCCGAGACGTCTGAGTCTGGAGAGGATAGCGGGCTCGACTCATTACCATAGGTCAACACATGGACATCGGACGTACCCTGGACGAAGTAAGCGGTCGGTATGGAACAAACGCCGGTCGCCAATAAGGTATTCCACAGTTTGAGGACGTCCATCGGTCGAAAGTTGTACTTCGGCGACGACCTGAACGATCGGGCGTAATTAAGTTTTACCCGTTATCGTCTGAATATTGGACGTGCATAGTTGTTTTGGTCGTTTTTGTAAACAGGCGCCGACTGTCGGATGGCATCGGAAAAGACTGTTTCACATTGGAAAAATTCCGCGTCGCGCTCGTTCTATGCGCTTCAACGTCGGCGTCGTATTGTATTGTAAACAGCACAACACGTCGGGATGCACCAGCTATCCGATTATCATAACCTCAATCTTCGGAGGGATGCATTTAGTGGAGTTGACCTTGATTTTTGATGTCATAGCCCAAATTGAATTTTTACGGAAACAAAAACCTGCTTAATATATCGAAGAACAAAACATGATGATGGGTCTTGTTTAGTGAACAATTTAGACTTCAATTTCGGAAAGGATGATGACAAAATGACATCCATAACAATATTTTTAAATATGGCAAAAAACAGTTTTGTTGCTACTTCTAGCGCTGTACTTGAAATAGTGCCTGAAAAAGCACTTTCTCATTGCCACTTAGTACTCTGTCAAACATCAATGAAAAAAAGAAAAGTTATCATTTTAATAGATTTTAGTAAATTTTGGTACATACTACTTTATTTTTCCTGATTACAGTAATCTGCCGTTTTGAAAATAAATTGTAAGACAAATGTCAAACGGCAATAATTTTGTAGTTAAAAAAAACAAAATTAGGTGACTGTGGAAATCTTACGCATTATTCCGGTACCTTGTTTGAGTATTTATTATAATAAAACTGTTTCTTATTTTAGCTGAAGTCAATTACATTTAGTTTACTGAATAGAATAACTATTTCCAATAAATATTTCTCGACGCTCAAATATGAATCAATTATTATACGTAAGTACGTTGGCTTTCACGGCTAGAATAATTTATAAAAAAAATTGCCTCCGGGTTATGCTGTGTGTCAAGATTCAAAAATATTGCGCGCTTCTTCAAAGGTAAGTGTATACTGAATAATAAATAAATAACTGAATACTCAGTTAGCTCTGAAGAACCAGCATTTACGAATCTTGACACGACACACGGCATAACCCGGAAGCAATTTATTTTCCATTATATCACATTCGCACACAAACGGGAGTTAGAATGTTCTGTGGTATAAAAGTTCCGTATAACAGTATATTATAATACAAGTTTTATAATAGACGAAAATTTGCGCTCGAGTTGTTTTGGACACGACGAGCGTAACGGGGAGTGCCCAAAACGACTCGAACGCAAATTTTCGTCTTATAAAACGAGTGTTATATACTAATTTTTCTACTTTGCGACATTAACTTTACATAAATTTCCAAAATTGCGGTTGTCATCTTACAATCTAGAGTTTAAGGTTTAACAGTTAGTAATCAGAAATACGATTGAGGCGAGCCTATAGCGATTGAGATGTCAGCCTTATTTGACACTTGACATCAATATCATCAATCTTGGAAAACTAAAAGTTACTATAAGTTTGTGATCTACTATGTTCATAACGACACCAAAAGCGGTTTCGTTATGAGTTTATAACGAACGCAAAGCAGAAAAAATAGTATATTATAATACAAGTTTTATAAGACAAAAATTGGCGCACGAGTAGTTTTGGGCACGACGAGCGTAGCGAGGAGTGCCCAAATGGAACGAGTGCGCCAATACGTCTTATAAAACGAGTGTTATATACTATTTTTTCTACTTTGCGACATTAATTTTACATAAATGTCAAAAATTGCGGTTGTCATCTTACAATCTAGTGTAATTTTTTTCTTCAACAGTTGGTACTTGTAGTAAAATTCACAAATACGATTGAGGCGAGCCAATAACAATTCAGATGTCAGCCTTACTTGACACTGAACGTCAATTTCATCAATCTTGGAAAACTAAAAGTCACTAAAAGTTTGTGATCTAGTGTTTTCATAACGACACCGAAAGCGGTTTCGTTATGAGCTTATAACGAACGCAAAGTAGAAAAACTTTTTTTATGATATTGACGTCAAGTGTCAATCGTATTTGTGAATTTTACCACAACTACGAACCGTTGTATATAAAACTATTCTAGATTGTAAGATGACAACCGCAATTTTCGAAATTTATGTAAAATAAATTTCACAAAGTAGAAAAAATAGTATATAACACTCAATTTATAAGGAGTATTGGCGCGCTCGTTCCATTTTTTTCCAGACAACTCGTGCGCCAACTTTTGTCTCAAAAAATTTGTATTAAAATACCCACATTTTTTTTATCAACCAATTTTAATACGTGATACGTTTCTGGAAAGTAAGCAATGTGCTGAAACTATAGTAGTGTTTACGGAGGGAATAAATCATAATTACTACCTAGAAAATTAAAAGAACGTTTGCTGTAATTGGCATTTTTTATCTAATATTTCCATTAATACGAACAACAACGTTTCTTACAACAATAAACACTACAAATATACTTAATGTACCATAGATTCATACCTAGTGCAGCCCGAAATTATGCTAATAAGAGACACCGCACACAGCAGACTTTTTATCGGCCGATAGTTTGGTCGGATTGTATCTCAACTGTATAAATTCAAATCGTTTGAGTGTGCGCACTTACATATGTCCTAACGGAATTAAAAGACAGTGTGCGGTAACGCGGTGTCTCTGAGTGTGCGCACTTACATATGCCTTATGGCATATTATATACATTATTGTTAATTAAAAGACCGACCAAACTATCGGCCGATCTAAAAGTCTGCGGTGTGCAGGTGTCTTTTAGGGGTCTATATTACTGAAATTGTTTACACAATCTAAATACACCGCAGTAAGAGAACTGATAGTTTTTACTAATGCATAACATGCAAACTCACCACAAACCAAACGTCTTAACATACTGTTGTTATGACAACAGTAGGTTAAAACATTCTATTCCCTTTCAAACCTGGTGGTCCAAGAACCACTTCACGAAAAGTTCGCCGAAAATTTGACTTATATATACCGTCCCATTAGGGGAGGTGCGCTTCTTGTTTCATTTGGTGTACATTTTCTTACAATCGGATGACATAATAATAATAATGATAATAAATGATTTTATTGACCCAACTGGAAAACAATAGTAACAGGTAAGAAGGCTAGATGCAAAATGGGCCAAAGGTGCAGATATAGGCGTAAAATTTGATACCCACTCCAAACCGGCAAACATTGTTGTACGGGGATGTTCTCGTACTTAATTTGGGATTCTTCAGTAGCGGATGGTTTGAAGATAAAAACTCACAAAACCTTTTAACACGTTTTATTCAGTCGTTAGATGTTACAGTTGTTATGGTTGAACTAATACTAAAGTGTATCTGCAATTCAGGTAGTTAGCAGACACGTCGTGGAAGATTCGCCTGAGGCTTCTTAGCCAATCGCGGTTGACATGTCCTTATATGGACATGGCGTGATTTATGCACACACAAAAGAAGTGTGCATTCAGCAAAAATATAGACTAGTGGAATCTTCCATGCTGTGTTACTGAGTATGTCGTACCTACAAAGGAATGTGAATTATTTCATAACACCTCCCCCCTTAGTTTTGAAACTTGTAGCTAGGGTTGCTACAATTTTCATTTGAGCTTTTTGTAATATCTACCCCTTCAGATTCTGTTGTATGTACGACTTGTGTTTCAATTTCTAATGGCTTAGGTAATAATGATTGTAAAAATTTTTGAAGGTGCAGAATTTTTTTAACTTTTACAAAATATACGGTTACAATAGTAATCACGAAAATTAGAACAATTATGATAATGTAAATTGAGATATAATGGTGTTTATTATGCGGAGATAACACAACAGTGTGCTCTATTTCTTTTAAATCTTCTAACTCCTTACTATACTTATCTAAAGTAACAAGATCTGGTGTGGGAGGAGTAAAATTAAATGTTGGTAATTTATCAAAGTTTAATTTAGGGTAATTTAAAATTATATCTTTAAAATCTATAATATTTGGGATGAATGAGCTGTTCAGTTTTGTTGAAAATTTTGATTCTCTAAACGATTTTAGAATGATACTGTTCGTAAAAGCTTTACAAGTTGGACTTAATTCTAAAATGAAAGTATTATTTAAAATTATTGAAAACTTATTATTTTCTTCGCAAGTTATCTGAAGATTGGTAGCATTAGGTACTGAAATTATCCATGAGTTAGAATACTCTAAAGTTATAACTGAAATTGAAGAAAGTTTTATGATGCGTTTGTCGCAATTTTCAGATAACGTTCCGGTTGTGAAAAGCGTTACTTCACAATTGTTTTCAGATCTGACAAAATGGAAGGGTATTGACTCCTTACAAATCATCATCTCTTTAGCAGTTTGGCAATGAGTAAAATAATCCTTATTAGCTAAAAAGTAAAGTTGCTTATTAGTATCGAATACAATATATGGTTTTTCAGGTTTAATATAAGCGAATATGTCGTCCTGTACGCGCACTGGTGCACTCGTCACTTTTACCACTTGGTAGAAGTCTTTATTAACTAGCGGCACTTTTAATACAAACATTAAATTGTCATCATGGAGATACAAGTTCAGTGAAACCAATTTATACAAATCATGAGAGTAATCATTAATAAGTGGTACGGGAAAAGTTACTTCTCTGGGAATTAAATGCTGTATTTCTTGTAATTCTTTTATAAGTATAGATGGTCCTATTAAATAAGGATGGATGGTACCTTCATTGGCAGAAATTAAAATACTGATCAAATGTTCTTGACAAGTGTAAAGTTGATTCACTAATAACTCGTAAATCGAAAATCCTGCTTCAAATCTCTCTACGAATTGAACTCGGGTCTTCATATCATTTACAACATGTGTTATGTTATTTGTATAAAGTGTAAGATTTCTCATATGACTTTCTAATTGTTCAAATAAATTATTTCCAGACTTTAAGGTTTCATTCATTACATTCATAGCTGCTTCGAACGTAGATATTTGATGATGTGACAATTCTAACATTTTATTTTGGTTTGATTCTAAATTTTTTATTTTATCCGTGAAAATTATACGATCGTCTTCGTCTAACGTTCCAAATAAGAGTTTGGACACATGTCCCACGAAATTGAAAGCTGATCGTTTTGTTATATAGGCTTTGTCAGATCCTAGTAAACTTAGCAACAACGTATTTTGACGTTCCAAGTTTTGAGTTGTTTTGTTAATAAGATATGAATATGTTCCACATGTCAAAACCTCTACAGTCTTTGCTTGGTTACAAATTGCAGTAATTTCCTTAGTACTTACTAGAACGGTTTGATACAGACTCTGATAACTCCGCAAATTCATTTCGGAATATAGTTTCCACACTCTATGATATAATGCTAAAGCGTTGGTATTTTCGTAATATAGTCCAGGTTGATGATCAATAGGAGTGACGTTGTACAATTCATGCGCTCGGGAATACTTGGCGACAAGGAGGATTGTTAGGGCTAAGGTCCACATCTGTAAGAGAAATAGTACCTTATAATTCCGTTTATTGAAATATTTTTAATCGGTTATTGTGCACTTTGACCCTTTTATTACCTATGAGGATCGTAGTGTTTACGTCCGAATTGATTTCTACTACAGTATATGGTCCTTTATAGACAGGGTGCAATTTATTCTTTTTGTTGTTGTTAATTAACATAACTTTTGATCCGATTTTTAGTGTAATAGAGTTTGTTGTTCTATCGTAATAATTTTTAGATTTTTCTTTGTTGCTCAAAAGGTTTTCACGAGCTACTTGGAAAGAGTGTTGTAGTCTCGCTTTCAGTTCATTCTGATATAAGTCGTAATTATAACAAATATCTGGAGGACGTTTTAAAGCCGTAGGTAGGTTTGCCTCCCTACCAAATAGTAATTCGAATGGAGTATAATTTGTAGAAGTGTGAACGGTAGTATTGTAAGTAAAAATTGCATAAGGCAACCAGGTATCCCAATTATCTTTGTCTTTATTGGTATAACTTCTCAAATACTCTACTAGATTACGGTGAGATCTTTCTAAACTTCCATTTGATTGAGGATGGAAAGCGGTTGTTTGTATTTTTGTAATTTTTAGAAGTTTACAAGTATCCTTGAAAATTGAACTCAAGAAATTTGCACCTTGGTCTGTGAG
The DNA here is from genome assembly GCA_964023965.1 of Melinopterus prodromus. NCBI lineage: Eukaryota > Metazoa > Arthropoda > Insecta > Coleoptera > Scarabaeidae > Melinopterus > Melinopterus prodromus. The sequence continues at coordinate 14,634,666 of OZ030390.1, read as the reverse complement.
TACACAGTCGGGTGTTCCGAATTTGCAAATTATTTTAGTGACAAAATGTTCAGCAATAGTGTTACTTTCCTGATTAGGAATGGGAATGGCTTCGCAGAATTTTGTTAGGTCATCTGAGAATGTTAGTATGTATTTGTTCCCTAATTCGGTTTCTGGTAGCGGTCCCACGATATCAAGATTTACCTTTTCAAACGGTTTTGTGGCTGTGGTAGTGATTACCATTGGCATTTTCGTTGCTCGATTAGATTTATTTTTCCGACAATCTTCACAAGTACTTATAAAGGATTTTAGGTCTTTCATCATATTTGGCCACTTATAGTGTTTACGAATTTTTTTGTAGGTTTTGCTGATACCTTTGTGTCCACCTAAAGGATTTGTATGAAATTCTTTGAATATTGTTTGTTTCTCTTCTATTGAGGTTACATCGGATATGTTATTATGAAAGATAGTTACCGTTATACTCGAACTTTTAAAAACATATCTTAACATGGATCGAACAATGTCCATTTTGAAATGGCGGTAAGGAGAATATTGATTAAAATTTACTAATGCTATGTTTTCCGTTTGTATTTCGTTTAGAAATTTATAAAGAGTTATTAATGACGAAAATAAATCTGCATCAGTAGGGACTTCGTTGGTCGGTATACAGACGTACTGTATGCCGGTGACCGTGAAGTGTAATGGTTTAGTTATCGCAGTGGTTTCGGATTTCAGCTTATCTTTAACAGCTGATTCTATACAGGATGATTTAGAGGCTTGTTCACTTGTTGTGATAAAATATACTCGTGTTAACTGCGAGTCGGCATCTTTTATACTTTTATGACTATCGGTTATATTGTTGTTTATAATAATTTTTGAATGTAGTTCATTAAGGAATTCATTATACTTAGAGTCATTTTTTGCTTGATTTCTCGTAATAGCATTAACCCAATTTACATCATTATCCTGAATTCGACTCAATGCGTCAGCGTTAGTGTTGAATTTTCCTGCTTTGTGTACAATTTGATATTCATATTCTTCAAGTTTTAATCGGAATTTCATTAATCTACTGCCTGGGTCGTTTATTTTAAACAACCAAATTAAGGGTTTGTGGTCTGTTACAATAGTGAACCTTTTGCCATATAGATAAGGGCGGTAATGCCTTGTTGACCAACAAATCGATAATAACTCTCGTTCTATAGTACTATAAGCCCTTTCGGCCTTGTTTAATGTGCGTGACGCAAAAGCTATAGGAAGATCTTGTCCAATTTCACCTTGGGAAAGGACGGCACCGATGGCAAAGCCACTGGCATCCGTGGTAAGAATAAACTCTTTTGAAAAATCAGGGTACTGAAGGACAGGAGTAGTACAAAGTTTTTCCTTAAGGGTCTCGAAAGACTCCACGCATTCGGGTGTCCAATTAAAAATTACATCCTTTTTTAATAGATTATTAAGTGGTTGGGCAATGTTAGCGAAATTCCTTATATATCGACGATAGTAGCCAGCTAAACCTAGGAAGGATTTAATGTGTGTGGCTTCCTTAGGAATAGGGAAATTCTTTATACAACTTATTTTAGAAGGATCGGGGGTTGTCCCTTTTTCTGTTATGATGTGACCTAAGTATTGCAACTCAGGTCGAAGGAATTCACATTTTTCAGGCTTCAGTCTCAAGTTATGGGTTTGAATTCTACTAAAAATTTCCTTTAATTTTGCATTATGTTCATCTAGAGTTTTTCCATACACAATAATGTCATCAAGGTAAACAAAACAATGAATGCCTTGTAATCCGATCAAAACATTGTTCATTAACTTCTGAAATGTGGCTGGAGCTCCCTTTAACCCAAAGGGCATACGGTTAAACTCATAATGTCCATAAGCAGTGGAAAAAGCTGTTTTTTGTTTATCTTTTGATGATGTTAATACCTGGTGGTATCCCGAAGCCATGTCAAGAGAACTGAAGAATTTTGAACTACCTAACTGATCCAGAATTTCTACAATATTCGGTAAAGGATGAGCTGAAGAAATGGTTTTGTCGTTCAATTTTCGAAAATCTACGACTACTCTCCATTTCTTGTTACCTTCAGCATCCGACTTTTTGGGAACTACTAGCAAAGGAGAATTATATGGAGATTGAGATTCCCTAATTATGTCGTTATCTAACATAGATTCAATTTGTTTTTTGATTTCATTTTGTTGGTGAAATGGTAGTCGATACGGTTTCACGTTAATAGGAATTTCGTCTTGCGTAAGAATATTGTGAGTAATGGTATTTGTATAAGGGAGACTATCACCATCTAAGAGAAATATTTCATGAAAGGATTTACATAAGTTAAGAATGCTATCACGCTGGTGATTCTCCATATGATTTAATCTTAAAGAGTCTTGTAGTTTATTTAGTCTTTCTAACGTACAAGATTTATTAGATGAAAAGCGCGAAACATTAAAGAGGCTAAGATCCTCAAACTTGAGTTTGGGATTTTTAAGATTAACTTCGACTTCTGTCGAGTTTATAAAAGGAACACTGATATAGCCTTTATCAGGTTTTACAAGGCAGTTACCTACATAGATGCCGGGCTCAACTTCATTGGCAAAACACAACGACTCCTCTCGGAGGTTTGCTTTAATTTTGGCAACAAATTTTGACCGTGCTGGAATTTTGATAAAATTATCTTCCTCTATGTGGTGCATGCTTAAAGAAACGCGTTTATTACGTATTTGAAGATTGATAGATTGTGTAGCGTAATTAATTTCGGCTTTGTACTTTGTAAAGAAATCTTTGCCTAAAATGCCATCACAATTTATCGGAAATTGATTAGAAACAAGATGGATATCATGCGGCACACTAACGTCGTCTATAGCAAAATTAGCGTGACAGATTCCATATGATTGGTGAGTTGATTCACCGATACCTCTTAATTCGGCTTTATGATCCGTGTAGCAGAGTGTATCACCAAGGACGCATTGACGTTTTACAAGAGTTATTTGGCTACCACTGTCTACAAGGAATTTCGTAAAAGGAGTATTACAAATGTCAACATTCAAACTTACTTCATCAAGCAAGTCGGAACAAAAATTGACAATAAAAGATTTGGTAATTGGAGAAGATCCCTCTAGGGCATTGCGTTTACGCGACTCGAATTGCCCGCTTCGGTCGTAGGCTGCAAGTTTCCCGACATCGGTCCAGCTGTTTGTTGCGTAACCGTATTTACTTGCGCTTGCTTCTGGGAATCCGCTCGCTTCCTTTTGAAACACTCGCGTATATGATGACCTGGTTTTTTGCAGTATGCACAAGTTATATTAAGCGTGTTTGATTCTACTTTAATTTCCCGCTTAGCGAAAGACGGAAAAGAATTATTATTATTTGAATTTGCTCTTTTGGCGTAACAATTATTCTCCAAATGACCTATCTTCGAACAATGGTTACATTTAATTTTAGGTTTCTGCGTATTGACTGTTTGGTTACCAGAGACTTTATTAATCCGTTCTTCTTCGACAGCGGCACTGATCGCTGCACTTAATGATTCATACCGTGATGCTTTTATTAAAATTTTATATTGGTGATTTAATCCTTGGACAAAAGCCTGATATGCGGATTTTTGATTAATAGCTTTAATTAACTCTGCGGAATTCTGACCTTGACTGGCTATGCAAGCATCGTCTAGGTCATGTAGAAGTTGCTCAATCTTATTTGAAAAGTCTCTAACGCCCTCGTTGGCGCCCTGTTTACAATTTAAAAGTTCTAACTGCAACTGAGCAATCGACCGTGTTTCTAGAAACTGTTCTTGCAGAGCTGTCTTTAGGTCTTTCCACGTTTTAAAATCTTTGTGTTTTACTACGTGATACGCGGCTCCTACTAACTTGGTTGTGATTATATCTACCAATACTTGTTGATCGTTAGGTTCAGTTGCCGTAGCACTGACAATTTCACAGCAACGGATAAATTTATGTAAATTTGAACGATTACCATCAAAGTCTGGGATTATTCTTAATGCTATATTTATTTCGAAAGTAGACATTTTCTCAATTTTCACTGAGACTAATGAAGAAGAATTTTCAGAATCTTTTGTTTTACTACGGGTTTGCATAAAAATTTGTACCACAAAATATAACTCTCAAAATTTATATAAACTGACTTACTTTGAGTATAGTCCTGTGACGATGTTATACGCAAGATGGCGGCGACTGGGTGCGGCTTTGCTGACGTGACGTACGCTGATCGTAGCTCCAACAGGATACTGGCAGTTCTAAACTACCCCTTTGGACTGCTTCAGTGGTTGTACGGTGTCGATAGCCCCGTGTTGTTGGGTCCACAACGTTCGTCGGAAGTTGGTACCTGGGTGTGGCTGTCGTGCGGCCCCCTGGTTGGACTTCTCGATTGCAGAATGTGTTTGATCCCTCGGTTGTTGGCGGTTCCTTCTATCTCGCTACTGGCAGCAATCGCCAATTGTTGAAAAGGCGCTACTGCTTAACCCTGACACCTGACACCAATTTGTTGTACGGGGATGTTCTCGTACTTAATTTGGGATTCTTCAGTAGCGGATGGTTTGAAGATAAAAACTCACAAAACCTTTTAACACGTTTTATTCAGTCGTTAGATGTTACAGTTGTTATGGTTGAACTAATACTAAAGTGTATCTGCAATTCAGGTAGTTAGCAGACACGTCGTGGAAGATTCGCCTGAGGCTTCTTAGCCAATCGCGGTTGACATGTCCTTATATGGACATGGCGTGATTTATGCACACACAAAAGAAGTGTGCATTCAGCAAAAATATAGACTAGTGGAATCTTCCATGCTGTGTTACTGAGTATGTCGTACCTACAAAGGAATGTGAATTATTTCATAACAACATAACACAAAAACACAATCACTAATTCTAAATGCTAAGCACAGCGAATAACAAACTAAAATAATTACACTTTTATGCACAAACTGGCAAGGATCGGTATCTTTATTGATTTGCCTGCTGACTCAATAAAGTGTTTCTTCAATACCTCCAGAATGTTGGGACACTAAGCTTCTTCGAACTGTCTGGTATGCTGTTATAAACCTTTACCTTTACTTTATAAACCTTTATTAGCACACAGTTCATTAAAACACAAAAAAAAACTTTTTCAAAACTTTAACTCACCTTGAATACCTTGTGATGCAAAGCGGTCCAGAAATCGTCATGATTTTATTTTTGATGATAAAACCCTAAAACACTGATGACTGAATTTTATATTTCCTCTTTTTTAAAGTTGTCCATGTATTTGAACGTTCATCCCTACATTTCAATGAATAGACCATTGAAAAGAGCATCATTCTTAGTATTAATCACAAAAATAGTATAGCAAAATTTGATATATTTTTGGTAATTGGGACAAATGGTTAGTTTTTTTTACCAACAAAGTTTCAGCTGAAACTATTTTTTAACAATAGATTTTGTTAACTGTCATCAGTGTTCAAACAAAAAACTTGAAACAAACTGATTTGGTTCAATGCTATCCAATGATACCTCACACGACAATATTATTGCAAATGGTCCACCCGAAAGGTCCATCGTCCGGCACCTCCACCAAAATGTTTCGAAGCACTTAACTGAAATTTTAAACAAAAATGAAGACAGGCATAGGAAAAAACAATAAACTTTTAAGATTTTTTATTGAATCAAAAATGTATATATAAGTCGTATATAATTTCAACTCCGAGAACACAGTTTTCGAAACAAATACAACTTATATGTGACATTAAAAATACATGGGGGCGGGGTCGGTTAGAATTTATAATAATAAAGTTTTGTCGAATGTAAAAATACCATTTCGGACAAGATATAGATTGAGAGCCGGCCTACTTGACCGTCCGGCTTGTGCTGCAGCGACCGCAGCGCCGGACAAGCGAAACAAACGACGAGCGTTCAACACGTCCCTGACTTAAAAAATATTCAAAATATCTCCTACTACGTTAAGTCAAGAAACCTTGATATGACAAAATCTACCTAATATAATAATTTGTAATTATTTATCATTAAGTTAATAATTGAAATTTGGTGCTGCAAACTATCATTCGTTAAGTTTTTTCGACGGGAAAATAATTACAATAATATCATTTAAATAGTTTGAGTATCGTTTACGTACGCAATTTGTACACAAACAGTGCAAAATTATTTATTTATAATTATTTAATATCTTACAGTGGTCGTGTGACTATTTTCATGTTTCTGTTGTTTAAATTTGGCGCGCACTACGCGTCAGCGGTTTTACGCGGTCGCTGCCATCTACCGGCGGGCGAACGACTTACGCGTGTAAACTGACGTTAGCAGCGAGCCGCACGACCGATTTTTAGTTCATCAAATGCAGTTTTTGAAAAGACTGAACACATTTCGATTTCATATTTTTGTTTAACTTTCTGCATCTTGAATTCGCGTGATTTATAATTACTAACAATATAAGATAAAACTGTACAAACAAATTGAAAAATTTGCACCTATCGTTAAAGCGGTACTCACTATGTTTTTTTTCATCTCTCATTAAATTCATTTAAATTTTATAATATAGATAGAATTAACGATTCTTTGTTTTTTTTTTAATATTAATTTGTTGTGTCAGCGGTGGACAAACCTGGCGTTTGGACTCAGTGAATGTATCGAACACTGATTTTATCATAATATATTCGCTATTCAAAAGGAACTCGTTCTACTGAAGGACAAGGGCTGGCGCGGGTGACTGACTATACTTTATCATATTTTATTTTGCGAAAAACTTGTGTACTTGTGATTGTGCCTTCACATGCATTTCGAACGTTTTAGAAATGGCTTGAGAGCGATCGAACGCGTTTATGAGTTTTTTTATTGGTGAGAAATGGTGATCTTTTATGCGAATTGGTCGTATGTTCACTTTCTCTAATAAGTTTTCTTTTTTTTTGCTTATTTGTCAGTGTCTATGTGGAGTTAAGGAGAACTAAACTTGTCTATACGATTTTAATATCACTTTTGTCGAGTTTTATTCCCAGCGTCAAAGGAAATTTCCGAAATTATAACGTTATTGTTTGCGTGATAGTAACTTTGTGAACCGTTCACAACCGATTTTTGTTGGTAATTACGATTAAACTTAATAATTGGTTTGAGAGCCAGAGGATTCAGTTGGACACTATTGCACCAAGGCAATTTGAGCAATTGTGGACATTTTTGGAATAAAGCCATTGAGCAAGTTGGCATTGTTTGAGATGTATCTTTAGCGATGCATGACTAGAATATCTCATTGGAGCTATAGTAGCAGAATACGAAAGATGATTGAGGAATACCTGACGGTAGGTTGCCAGTTTTATGTTGTTTTTAGTTATTTTATGGAAATAATTTTTATCTGAACATCTGTCATAAAGGAAGAACCTTTTGCTGTGAGAATTTTAGCATATCATGCTAGCATTCCATGTTAGAAATAACAACAGTAATAGTCAATAGAGGCATTATCCAAGGGAATGTAACCTTCCCAAAAATTTGAGTAAAGAAAAAACAGATTTTTGAAACTAATGATACTTATGTAAAGATTTTTCAAATGTTTCTCTGCACTCATTTCTGTGCATCCTGCATTATGAAAACCAATATCCAGACAGTTATTCCTCATTCTAGTTTCTGCCACTAATGTTTTATTTTTAATTGAAAACAAGAGATATATTGTTAGTGCTACTAGGAAATTACTAATTACGCGTGTTATGGTTTTGGATACACTTTCGTTACTATCACAGCAAACAGTTTATTATTTAAATCCTTTTTGTTACTGACAGACTACCCTAAGCCAACATTCAACATCCATTGCCTAAGATTCCATTGTGTACGGTTGTATTACTTATAGAAATATATTCTGAATTATATTATGTTTGTCGATGTGGTAATTATAGTTAAGAAAACGGGTGAGATTATGGTGCATGTGAGGGAGGAATGAATGTTGGATGTTGCGTCCGCGAGATGGGGCAGTTCCATGATTCAGACTTTTTCTTTCTGGTAAAAAATGATCGTCATCGTTGATGTTGTTTAGCCCAGTAAACAAAGCTATACTTTTAACAAATGCATGAAATCATTTTCTAAGCCTTCATGGCTTAAACCCTTCATGGGTTTAAGATTTTTATTTGTGGTTACATACTATTGAATGCTGGAAAATTCAAGACCAAGAAAAGCCGTCAGGTTAAAACTTGTGGGTACTAATTTTTTAAGTAAGTTCCCGTCGCACAGTATGGTCTTATGGACGGTGTTTGATAAGGATCAAACATCCAGACGTAAGTAATACAGTGTACGCCTCTTATTGTAACCACGGTTAATGTTATCAATCGGTTATTATTATCACTTTTGCCAAAAACGAGCCGGCCGTATATTACCACATAAGAAAAACACCGCGCATTGGAATAATCACAACGGATTTTGTTATCACTTTTTCTTACGTCGCGTCGGTTCTCGCGTTGAGCAACGAATAACAACAATAATAAACGCGCGGCATATGCATCGTAACTACCGCGGAGCGTCCTACAGAAGATGAAACTTGTTAATCTGTATGTTTTCAATCACCCAAACCGAATGTGAACAACAGGAAGTAGCCGAAGATGCTATAGAAATATTGCCAGCTCCAACAAAGAAATGCGGAATGCTTTAGAAGTTTCACGTCGTGGTGTCCAGTATAGATCGTCAAATTTTCAGCCGCTTTACGGGTATGAACTCTACATAAACGCACTTCGCAACCACTTGAGAAAACAACTATTGAGGATTATCTGTAATTTTGTTTGTGTACCTACATCAGCATCAATATTTATTTTATTTTATGAATAATATGTAATGTTTTTCTTCGGCTATTATTATCAATCGGTTCAATAACCGATTGATAATAATGAAGTACTCGGAGTTTTTGATAACAATTTATCAAAAACTCCGAGTTTCAATGTGATCACACTAAGCGGCGTGCACTGTGACAATACAATAATATACTGCTACAAAATTGCTAGATTTGATTCTGATTATAATTCTTATATTCGTTATATTCTAACATAAGAAGTGGGATTCTCCTGCGTTTGCTGTAAAGAGTAAAATGCCAGAAAATGATTAAGGTGTCGATCTGCGACTATGCAATCGTCAATCTTGACCACGACCATATTGTGGGTTGATTTTACGAAATTGTCCCACATATTGAATAATTGTCCGGGAAAGTACTTCACGTTTTGTTTCTGTTGTTGTATTTTTTACTTATGTTTAAATATTGTTGCGGTGATCTCGAAACCGTTAGTCCAAAAACGTAGGGATAATTCACAATTTTGGATTACAAGGTCGATTGGATGTTATAGGAATCACACCAGAAAAGAGTTACGATGGGTGTTCCCTTTTTCCAAGATGGCGGCAATTATTGACCTTGAATTTTCCAGGACGGTTTACATGTGCTTCAAGTAAGTCCAAATAAACATCCTCCTAAAAACTTCCGAATTCGTTCTTGCGTTTTTGCTTCATTTTCTGGGCTAACTGTGACCGTTCCATTTTGATTAACCGAACACACCCAATCGAAGCCTAATTGATACGAGAACGGGCCGAAAACTATGTAATGATGATTCGAGAATAAGAAGTAAAGGTTATTATCACTTTTGCCTTACAATTAACAATATCGGTAAGAATAGTATCATCATTATTAATAGTAGTATCAGTATTAGTAGTAGTAATAGTAGCGGTGAACTTTGTAGTAGTATTTGTTGTAATAGTAGTAGAAGGCGATAGGTACGAGCGTTTGCCCCGTCTTAGTCCGGGGCGTGTCCAAAAAAAGCAACTCAGCAGAACGTCGTGGTACGCCCACGAGATGGCGACGGCGATCGCGCACAGGAGAAGATGTGAGGTGAAGGTCCTCCTCCTTCTCCAAAACGGGGAGGAGGAAGCCCTGGATCAGTCGATCTCGCTGCTGTCCATGAAGTGGTTCCGGACTTCTAGGTGGGCGGCCAGGTCGAGGACGAGGTGCTGGAGGGACGGGTGTTCCAGAAGCTCCGCTTCCGGCAACGGCGGTTGACATCGCGGCCTGTACTGCCGACCTCTGAAGCCGCGGTGCAGGTGCAGCACCACGTCGCAGAAGACGTACCGCAGCAGTAGCAGCCGCAGGAAGTCGTCGCCGAAGAATTGAAGGTACGATGAATCTACAAGAGGTAGATTGGATGGTCTTAGGTTTGGACTTATATGCTGCATTAGCTGCGTTCGGATATTCTACACCGTTGACACCGGGTACACCGACAAAAACTGTAAACGGTGTACAATATCCGAACGCAGCTATTGTATCGCTAAACTAAGTTATGCACAATAGGAACGTGGGATTTTAATTTTGCGCTGTGTTTGACTTGTTGAAGTAAGAACAAACTTAAGAAGCTCAAGAAGCTCTGTTTGTTACACGACCGTATGACTTTTTATTATTTGTTTCGCCAACTAGGTGGCCCATATTTGCAAATACTGACGCTGAGTGCAGGGTTCACACACCCAGGAACCTTGCCGAGGTTACGGACCAACCTGAAGATGCCGCTAGTCGAATGTATGGCATATAATGATTTTTGAGTTTTGAAATTCTTTGCGAAATGTTATTCTTAACATGATGCTAGACCAATAAAATAAAACAAACTCCAAAGCTATATAAAGATATCTGACTAGGTACTTTACACACTAACATTGTACACTGCTAAGAAAAGTTAGGGGAACAGGTTTTTCGAATCCTGTAATTTTTTAAATAATAGTTCTTGACAAATCAAATTTGGTATATTTTAAGGGCATATATTTAACTCAAGAAAATTAGAAAACAATTTTACAACTCTTAGGTACTTCTAAGTTACACTTAAAAATGTAAATTAACTCAAAACAAGATGGAAAAATGTCAATTATGCTTTGAATTCACTTATGAAAGCCTACTAATGAAGTCTACTAATAAAGACAAATGAATTTAGTTGTCAATTTTCGTTGATTAGAAGCGTCATTAGAAGTAACAGTTGCTCGTGCTGTCGCCCTTATTCAGCATGGCATCTCTATTCGACATGTTAGCAGGGACCTTCGAGTTTCCCCTTCAGTTTTCAGCGTTTATAGAATCGGGGGAGACTGGCCAATATATTACAAGAGCTGGACAAGGTCGAAAGAAACTCAAAATCCACTAAATCAAGACCGATATCTTGTCCTCTCCTTTCTACGTTAGCGTACTGCCACAGCGTGAGACCTCCTAAGCGACCTAAGACGATCACATGGAATAGAAATTTCTGATCAAACAGTTACAGACGAGTCCAGATTTCGTTTAACTCGTTGCGACGATCGAGTACGTGTATAATGTATATCAGGGATGCACAGACCGCGGCCCGCGAGCCGCGTGCGGCCCTTCTTTGGTATACGGGGCCGCACTCACAGCAGCTGACTGCCAAACTTATTGTGGCTTTATTCGCCACTAGTGTTCGGCAATGTTTGCAATGCGATACCACAGTATAAAGATATATTATAATGTGTCCATATAGTCTCGATGTAAACTCAGCTAAAAGCAAGAAATTACGTTCATTTTCCCAATTACAATAAAATTGCTGAAAAGGTTAATGTCAACTTAAACACCTCGTATGTCCACACGATAGAAGATTTGATATAAGCCTTCAAGAGCCGTTTTCATGATTTTCAAAAGATAAAACCTTTACTAGATTTATTTAGTAACCCTTTTGTTATTATCCCGGAAAATGCACCCGAATCAATGCAGCTGGAACTTATCGACCTGCAAAGCGACGAGACTTACGACACAAATTTAATTAAGGCAATTTATTAAACTTCTATCGCTGCTTCGATAAAAATAATTATAAATCGTTGTTAGACAATGCACTAAAATGCGCAAGCCTTTTTGGATCCATTATATCTGCGAGCAAACTTTTTCACTCATGAATATTAATAAATCAAAAATTAGAAACCGCTTGACCAATGACAATTTAGAACCAATTTTGCACATAGCTACTACCAAAATTGAACCAAATATAACAAAGATGGTTAAGACAATGCAATGTCACGCTTCAAATTAACATCTTGTTTTTTGTCAATTACTAATCTGGATACCTATCTACCTATTTTTGTGCAATACTCGATAAATATGAAAATACCAAAATATATATACAACTTATAAAAATGAACAATATGATTTTTCTTTGCGGCCCTTCCATAAGCGTAAATTAATCGATATGGCCATTGGTCCCAACAAGTCTGTGCATCCCTGATGTATATAGACGTCCTGGTAAACTCTACGCAGCCGCTACTAAACAGGAAGTGGATAGATTTGGTCGTCGATCTGTGATGGTTTGGGCTGGAATCAGTATAGACAACAGAACTGATCTTGTTCTGGTAGACTAAATGCCATGAATTACATCGAAAACATCATGGAGGACTGTGTGGTACCTGCTGCATATGGCGTCGGTCAAAATTTCATCCTAATGCAGGACAATACAAAGCCACATACCGCCGGCATCACCAGAAACTTTTTACAAGAACGTGGAATTTAGGTCATGGAATGGCCGGCATTAAGTCCTGACCTGAATCCTAGTGAACAGGTGTGGGATCGGCGTATTTGCAAGCGCCCTAATCGACCACTAACCATAAAGGAACTGACACAAGCCCTGATTGAGGAAAGGGAAAGCATACTCTAAGAATCTCTTCGCAGACTAGTACGAAGCATGCCGCGCAGGTGTGAGGAAGTGATTTGTGCTCGTGTAAGGCATATATTGTACTAAACCTCAGCAATCCACAGAAAACCTGACTGTCATCGATACTATGACAGTAATTTCCATTTTGTTTTGCGTTATTTAGTTACATTTTTAAGTCTAACTTAGAAGTAACTAAGAGTTATAACATTGTTTTTGTAATTTTATTTAGTTACATTTAGTATACCTACCAAATTTGATTTTCTTAGAACTATTATATAAAAATCTGATGTGGCCAGGCACATGACTTTATCATACAAAATATAAAATTAATAGTTTAGCTGCATGACAATCTATTCTATAGAGATAAATCGTAGGTATTGTCAAAGCATCAGCATTTGACACTACCTACACTACGTCATTAGGATAATAGTTATTTATGTCACAAATGCAGAAAGTACGGAATAGCGCGACGAGCGGTGATACGGCGCGTCACCTAAGGCGGAGTGTCGCCGTCGCATATGAGCGAGTCGCGCTATCTAGTTTTTGGCAGGAGCGACATCAACGTTTATTGTGTTGCTTTTTAAGAAATACGTATTTAAAAAAAAAATAAATGATTTCTGTATAGTAAATGCTAGGTTAGTACCACTTTGACGAAAGGTGCGTTCCGATTCGTAGGTAATGGTAGCTAATGGCGGTGGTAGAATACGAAATTATAGTATTTCTTACATATCGTGATAATGACACATATTAGTTTGCATGTACATAAACATGAGTCACTAGCAATTTTCTATTGGAAATACTATAACGGCGTCTGCTACCACTGCCATTATCACTAATGAAAACGCACCTTAAAGAGGTAATTCAAATGCTGACAGATTTATATTTGTTCATGACACATCCCTACCAACATACTAAAATAAAACTACACTCATCGCTATACTTTATTTATAATTTTCTCAATGTATCATTTTTAGAATTAGATATAAAGACGGGTTGTTATTTCTTATCAACAAACAATCAAATTGGTGATCTTATTTTATTTGAAATTTGTGATTTATAATTTTGCGCACTACAGCGGCACGTTCCATAGTGGTTCTCCAACCTCTGATGAGATCAGATGTTTTCGAATGTGACAACACAAAAAAATATTTGTCAAAATCCTGGCTACTATGTAATTTCATATCAATGCAGATGCGACCGATCTCGATCAAATAGAATTTGCTCTTGAAGGTAAACTATTAATTTTACCAAAAAATGTTATAGGCATAAATTATTCAAAATTTCCTCTACTTTAATTTATTAATTAACTATTTTGTCGAAATTACAGAAATGGCGGCTCATTTCCAAAATCCTTGAAAAAGGCTTAGAATAAACTAAAAAGCTAAACTATTAATTTTACCAAAAAATGTCATAGGCATAAATTATTCAAAATATGTTCTGCTTTAATTTATTATTTAACTATTTTGACGAAATTACAGAAATGGCGGCTGATTTCTAAAATCCTTGAAAAAGGCTTAGAGTAAACACCCAGTTCCTTTGGACCCTTTTGAACCAAAAGCTTTTCAACTCTAAGTTTGGTCATGAAACTTCTAAATATGAAGTTCCGTGCCGATACCTTTAGTAGTTTCTCCGGAAATGAATTAACAAAAATTGGGTACACACACACACACACACACACATACACACACACACACACACAGACATTTTTTTGTACCTTGGTCAAAAATGTTCAGGGGACCCATAAAGACCTATTTCCGCTAAAATCCCAATTTTTTTTTTCGGCACGATTACAATACTTTACATACTGCGTATGATAAAGTAAAAGATACAGGTTTCGAAAAAAAACTTCCCCTAATTTTTTAGAGCAGTAAAGAATTTTTCAAATTCTTAAAAATCCTAATAAAAGCCGGTCGAAAAGTTATGAATCGACTTGCTTAGAATCAGTGTAGTTAGAATGTTGATGTAGGTAATATCCAGGCATGGATATCCAGGTGATAATTCGGCCTCACTCGGCGGCGCAATGTAGGAAGCCAAACAACGTAAGATGTGCTGCAGACGCAAGAGATAATAATAACAACTTGGGTCTGCCGATTATAAAATAAACAAAACATTTTTGCTCAAGAGTAATCTATTAAATGTTTTCAAAGTAAAATTTCATGTGCTATCTACATAGCTGTTTAAAAGTTTTAAAACGTTTAGCTCAGATATAAAATTGGAAAGTAAATGTCATTCTTAGCCAAACTTTTCATATAAACAGAATTGTTTTTGCCAATCCTTAAAAGGTTACAGTCGTCGAAAAATTAATAAAATAAAGAAAGCTAAAATATAATATAAAAATCAAACAATGCGAAAACAAGGGGAACGTAATCAATACTCATAACAACAATATGTATAGGTAAATAAGTATGAATAAAAATATTCAAAATAATAACAATAAATTGAATAAACAAATGAAGAAACAACCAAAATGAAACTTTCTAGACAATTCATAAAGTAGTTAATGCTGTTTAAAACACAGTTATGCTAATATTTTAAATGACTGTAACTAAATGATATGAAAAAAGTTTCTTATCACTAAGAGTTGAAATGAAAGTTTTTAATCACTCAAAAAAAAGAGACGAAGGAAGAAGAGAAGAAGACCGGTGTAGAAGTAAAAGTATTATTTATCTTTCCAAAAAAATATTTTTGGTCTAGCCCAATTCCCCAATTATCTAAGAACTTAGATGGAAAATTACATCAATTTTGAACCATAATTACTGCCTTTAATAGACAACGCGTTTTAGGAGAGGTAGAACTGGGTCTTAAAACAGCCTTTTTTAAAATTCAGATGGGAGACGGCAAGTGGTCAACATAGTTTTTTTTAAATGGAATAAAAAATAGAAAGTTTATTAATTACATTTAGAGAACGATACATACACAGTACATATTTTGTCAACATTTTTACGGTTGGTTTTCATTCACGAAAAGCAGTTGTTTAGCAGTTCTTTAGAAGTAACAGCAAACAATGAATTATAAAAAAAAGTTAACTACTCACGAAAAAAGTATATGTTCCGAAAAAAACTAATTTTAGTACTGTGTCGTATTCGAGTAAATTATTTAGAAATTAAACCTTAAGAATTTTAATAATATAGTTTGTAGTATTTCCTTTCTCATTCATGATACGTAAATGTCATATCTCTATCATTTTGATTTCAAGATAAGTAGCATAACAAACTCACCCTGAAAAATAATAAAATAAAACGAAATCTAGAAAGCGCAGTTGTTGTTGATATCCATGACAACAAGAATCAGCTAACAGTAGAAATACCACATTATCAGAAACAGTAAACAGTTTTTCGGTAATAATAATGTTACAACAACCGATTAGATAAACAATTAAAATTGCCACACAACATTAAAATTTTGATATCTGAGCAATGAATTAGGTATATTTAAAGCAATTTATTGCTTCTACTCCATGACAGTTGCAATTACCTGTAAAAAAAGTTGTGACTGATAACTGTTATCATTTACTAAGTTTTATAAAGAAAGCAAAATCAGGGTAGACTGCTTGACATGTGACGTACTACAATTTCGCTGGCGGTTGAACGTGAACATTAGTCTGAGAAAGGTTCGAAAACTATTTCATTTTGAAGATTATTTTGTAGATATCCAAAGTTCCAATCTTACTATGTTATACTATTACTACTTTCTTAAATTAATTTCATTGTATCATTTCAAAAAAATAATTTTACAGAAACTACAAACTCTAAATTATTTACAACTCTAACATTTCCCTATTCTAATCTTCTAAAACTATTCTTCTGTCGTCGAATAACTGTATAACCAATTGAGAAATTCTACCAAAGTCAGATTGCTTTAGTTGCGTACCTGTGCAGATCATCAATCCACATCATCATCACAATACAGAGAAGGAGATATTGGTGGTTCGGGATAAAAAAGCTAAATCCTACATACCTTCGCTATACTCACCAACTCGAGATCTGGTGAAAAGGCGAGAAGCTTCTGTGACGAACCTATCGACGAAACTCTGACACCTCTCCCAGAGGTGAATAGGCATACTCTGCAAGTTGCAACAATAACAGAACGCCGTCAAAGGCGAGTGAAGGAATAACGTAAACAGTGACCCATTTTGCTGGTGATCTAAAATAAAATAGATTATAGAAAGTGTAATAACATCGGAAGTGGGATAGGCTATGGAATTCGTTTGGCGTACCTTGGAAAGCTGGTGGAATATCTTGCGGCGACATGAGCGTGACTAGTGGTTGTCCGAAATATCTGGGAATGTGCTGGAATACGAAACTATTATCCGAATCGACTATGACGAAGAGCGGTCTCCTGGTGAAGGGGTATAAATCTCCCGGGTATAAACAGTGGGCTTCTTTCTGTTTCTTGTGTTCTCCGTCCCTCTTCTGGCTTGTCAGGACGCCTCCCAGGTCATATCCCACTGAAGAAAGAAGATTAGTTGAATGAAAAACATGTTTTGGTCACCCAATTGGGTCAATACTACGATACAGTCAATTCAACAGGTACAATTCAATTAGCTTGTGTTGTCACTATGTGCTATATTAGTTTAACTCAAACTATGGTTTTGCTATAGTTGCTATGCAACATCATGTAAGTCTTCATCATTTGGTTCAATGAGTGATCATTATATTAAACTATATTATTGATACTTTATATCCTAAATCTTATTTATTCACAGAAACAACGGTTGTTAGGCATATCAAAACTAAAAACAATAACAGGAAACTGATACGGCACAGTTTCTTCCTTTTACTGTGGTTATAAAAGAAAACATTGAAAATTATAGAAGCAGTTACAGATCGAATATTCTAAAGCATTGTCTCAGAAGTATCTTCGTCATTTCGCTCTGTATTTTAATAAAAGACGTTGGTCTTCAGATGTCTTTGGTGTAATTAGTTGCTAGTATGGTTTCTTTCTCATGCCTATAAACCTATAAATCTATAAGAATTGCTATGTATTAATTTTATTTCTGTTTGCAGATTGCTGGAAACGTTACTGAAGAGACAAGAAGCACATACAAATAACAAAACTGTTCAACCTAGGATTGTAAAGCCAAAGTTTACGAAGTCAAAGTCATCCTACAACTTTTGCAGATATTTCTTTCAAATGCCAATTCATATTAATATCTCATAAACCTACTGTCAAAGAGGAGATATGATTAAGGCAATATCACTAGTTCTATTCAAGTATATAATAATAGTTTACATCAAGCAAATGTGGGTATATTATTTTTATGTTTATCTAGTTAAAAAAATCGATTTTACCTTTTTTAAAGAAGCATTTATTTAGCTGAAAAAGCTATATAATATTAACAAATGAATTGTTTATTGTAGCAAATGAATTGGATCTAGCTACAATTAAAAATATATTTAATTCAACTTCATTTCATAATTCTGTGCAACTAACTTCGCTAGTAGTGATTTTGAAGTGTAAGTTAAAATCTTAAATGTATGTGGTTCTTCTCACTATTTTTGATGAAAGACCATAATATATTATTGACACATATCAAGATTTTACGGAAGGATACATTTCCAGCAAAAATGTTTAAATCCCAGTTTATTTTCATCGAGAATTTTCAAGCCTAGGGGCCCCGGTGACGGAATCTTTACTAACGTCAAAACCCTAGCTTGCCTTATCAAAAAACTTATTCAAAAATAATATTATAATAAATATTTTTACTACATCACTTACTGTAATGTAGATAGTCAGAAATAATGAAGTCAATTGACTAAGGTGGCGTCATTCGTTCTTTTGCACAACAGAAAGTTTGTCGTATGATTCTATAAAATGTATAGAATAACGTAACTATTGGCCCTCTGCACAGTACGGAGGGGGGGGGGGGGGCTGAGAAACGATGTGGATGCCCGTGGCGGAATATGAATCCGCGAGAAGTTTTCTGCGTTACCGCTGCACGAAAAACGCGATGTGATCGACTCTGTTATTTCTTATTAAAATTCTTCAGAACAACGAAAGAAAACGCGGTTTAATTTGACTACAAACCACAACAAACACACTACTTGCTTCTACCAATTCCCGTACAATAACAACTTAAGTCGACACATTACAGGGAACTACCACGTGGGTGATTACTAAGGAGGAAACAGCATAAAACAGCACCACTTCGTGTTGATATTAGACATGTCCCGTGGTAAGACAGATGGGCTTGTTGTGCGCAGCCGACCAATAGTACCATAGATGTACTATTGTATTATACTGACGTTTATTAAAAGTCATTAAAGTCGATTACAAATTATGTTCTG
This sequence comes from Melinopterus prodromus, assembly GCA_964023965.1. NCBI lineage: Eukaryota > Metazoa > Arthropoda > Insecta > Coleoptera > Scarabaeidae > Melinopterus > Melinopterus prodromus. Next base: position 14,615,769 of record OZ030390.1, on the reverse strand, counting down.
TAATAGTTTAATTTAATTAGTTTAGTGTAATTCTACATTTTGCATGACACAAACATGTTTGAAATCTCATACATTGGTTACTCAAGGGTATACCTACCCATTTTTGTAAAAATTCTGAATTGAGTTTGAGGACAGTTCGTCGTCTAACGCATTATTGATGTCTCCTCATTAGCAGTGCTATTTTCTCATATTTATAGTAATGATCAGTGATGACTATTTAAGAAATTCTAAGACGACTGAGCCCTATTTGAGCAATTTATGGAATATTACTTGGTTACTGAGCTGGTTACAGAACATAATTTTAATGCTGTCAAAGTTTTCAAAAACAGTTCTTTTTTTATTGATTCTGATTTCTGTTCTTCTAATTTTTAGTTGAGATTCTAAGATGATTCAATAATTGTAATGAATTCTAATTATTTTTGGTTATGTTCCATTGATAAACAATCCATCTAGCTCAATATGCTCCACTTTACGCGTTTTGACATAAAGGAAGTTCTCCAGTCAAATTGAGACATTTAGTTCTAAAACGAAACATGTCAAACTTCTTAAAATACCCCAACGACTAAATACAAAATAATTTATAGGGGGTGAACGGGGCAAAAATTCAGCAACATTCAGTAACCTTCTATTATAGCTATTCGGGAAAATTGCAACTATATCATCCACACCTATGTCAGCTACCACAATTAAATTTATTAAATTTATTATCCTGATTATGCGGCGAATAGTAATAGCAAAAAGGATTAAGAAGGAATAAAGATTTTTGCAAATTCGAAAATCCTACAGTTTTGGTTTCCAAGTGTGATCTGCTATTTTTCATGGCATGGGAAATTGGATATTAGATTTGGAATCAAAAACCTTCCAATATCACGGAATGATATTTCACGTAAACTTGGCCTTTTTTACTTTCTTTGTCGCCATAGTAAATTTTGAAACTTTGAGTTCATTAGATTCGAAATCGGAGGGACCGAACGATGATTACAGATTTTATTTCAAGATCATAAGCAGGTTATTCTGCATACAGAAAAGTGATCTGTTCAACGAAGATAATTATTAGATTACTTCTAATTACTTCATTAATGAAACTACATTTTCTGGCTTCAAGTAATCACCTTTCTGACTGTGTGTAATGAAGAAATTTCTGCAAAACTATGAAATTTTGATTCTTGGAATGTTCTGCGGCAACATTTTAGTGTAACTATATGGCTACAATAATTAAGCAGCATTGCCTACCGAGAAAGCCAGTCGTAGGTGATGAAGAAACCAAGCGACCAAACAATCAATTTTAATTACTTCTATACAGTCAAATTAGTTTTATGAGATCTGATTTGGACTGGACTTCATTCTTTTACAATATAAAGTCCTTTTCATGAAGAAAACTTACTATCTTCTGGATGTTTAACAGTGGAAAAGCACCCATCGGCTGACAGGTATAACAACAGGGCACCATTGGCTGGTAGTTCCTTAAAACCGCTAGCTAAGAACACCAGCACTTGACTCAAGGTCGGCTTGTACAGGAGGTACTTGTGCGGGTTTTCCCGCCTCGCTGGTCTCTCTCCGTTCTCCATGAAGCCCTTGGTGCCGGGTACGCCGTACGGGACGCGGCCTGGCGCTGGCGACGCGTCGTAGATGTGGTTGTACTCGTCCTGAGGCTCCCTCTCCAGCGTCTGAATCATCCTAAACATGTCCATTGTCAGTTCGGAAAATTTCACTTGTTCTGAGGAGCCTCCAACAATCAAAATTTCCTGAAGTGTCAACGTCATGTATGGCGATTTCTCCACGGGTGGCGTTGTTAACGGACTCAATCTGAAAACATTGGGATTCAACAAACATAATATAACGGGTTATCTAAAATAACAGTTTGAATTTCCCGCCACAGTTTTGATCGTATTTTTAGTGTTACTAAGATGGTATGTGTGCCGGATACAGGTTATGATCGCTGTCAGACACCATAGCGGACTCGTCAGTAAGGGTTACGTTCGTCAGCAACAATATTTTATCTCTTCGAGATTTAATTTGTTATAAATACTAGATTTATTTATTTTGATTTAAGATAAGAGAGATGAGGATTTTACTATTTGTTAAATTGTTTTTTATTATATCTGCAAATTTATTTTTGTTCTAAAATATGCTGTCTTGTTAACGTTTTATTTATGTCCAATGTCTTTACCAAGACTAACTAAATTTCCAAAACCTTAATTGTTTCAATTTAATACACCTACTTATAAATAATCAGATAATGAACAAAAATAACATCTGTCATTATCAACCATTACCAACATCACAATTATTCAATGTGGCGGGAAATTCAACCTGTCATTCGTCATTTTAGATCACTCTATATATTATATACCTATAATTAGGCTTACCATAATTATGAAATTTCAAACCGGGACAAAAATTACCTACTTTTGAAAATAAGTCAACACCCCATCCGCGCCCTGTGGTGGCTTTTTATAGTCTTTAATTTCTTTGTGTCCTTTCTTTCTGCTTCTCAAGTGTTTTCTTATGTATTTCGTCTTTTATAAAACCCGAACATCAGATATGCCAAAATTATCGGGACGTTCCCACAAAAGTAAATTTGAATACCAAATAATACATATATTTCAACACAAAACAGCAAGAATTACTGTGCACAGATAAGACGTGATGGTGACACTGATTTTGTCACAAGAGATATAAGGTATCGTTTCAGCTTTATTTCATAGATTCCAAACCAAGAAGTCTGCGTAACGCAAATCAATGACATGATGGAGACGTTCCCGGTTCGTCATCTACAAACAAAAAGTGCTTTGAAATGTCCATATAAAATCTTGTGACAAAGACAAACTGGAATAAGTGTAATTATTCACTGAAACTCTCGTATTTTCGCTGAATGTACATTTAATATAATAAAAAAAATTTTAATAAAAGAAAAAAACAAATGAAGCATTCCACATTTTTTTGCAGAACAATATTGCTGTTACTATTGGTGTTAAATAAGACAGAAATAGTGCGTCATCTCGGAAGCCGTTTGAAATACTCAAATTTGATAAATTATTTTTTGAAAACGTTGCAAATTTAAAGCACTGGAACCTTTACACCAAACATTGACCTTTTTTTAAACAAATATTTACATTTGTTAGATTATTAAATTGTGTATGGGAACAATCATAGCATGTAATTACAAAATGATCCGAAATCGACTACCAAAGGATCGACCCCCATTGATCTTAGAAATCTTAGAAAATTATAGAACAACATTTAGAAAAGTTATAACATTTTGCTAAAGCAGAACAAAGTAATGTTCAGCTGAAGCCACACAACGTAAGTACAATATCGTTATTTAGGGGTTCCTTGCCTCACAGCAAAACATTTTGCATTCATGAATAGGACTACCGCATCTAATCACCCTTAATTTAGTATATTTATATATTTAGTATATTATCACTGCCAACCAAAATATCAACTCCCTCCACTTGGTGTCATATATAATATCGTAATGTATAATATCAATAAGTATAATCCCAATCAATTACCTACAATTTGGCCTAAGAGAAAACGATTTAAATAGTTTTTGTAAGATTTTTCTGTTGTAAAGATATGTAATTAGCACCGCAATACTCAAATAAGTAGTAGACAAAATTAATGTAATTTAGGTGTAGTATGTCACAAAGAAAATTTCTCAGTGTAAATGAGTAAATACAACGATTAATTACCTACGAATTTGTCATATGAAGCAAACATATGTAACAGTTCTTTTTCCATTTCCTATACATTTAATTTTTGTAAAAGTTATAACAATTTTTCTGGAGCGTTTTTCGTAGTATATCTGAAAGCTTGCATAGAAAGAATATGCAAATTATTGTGATTGAAAGGTTGTTTGCTACAGAACGGGAAATAGTAACTAACCAATTGAGATAGGTAGTCTACATTTTGACGTATAGAATATCGTCGTTCAGTAATGTTTACACCGTTATAAACAATTTTCAGCAATTTTCATCAATTTTGTGTTTCTTTGGCTGTTTATACTTAATACTGTTACAATACTAATCGGCTAGTCGCTCTGTTGCCTGTTAGCAATTATCTCTCAATAAGTATCGAAAAGTAGTAAAATGAAAACATTTTTCTTGGCAAAGAACATATGACTTGAGGCCTTTTTAGATTTCCAAAATTCTCCCATTTGCTAGAAGTGTTCTACCGATCAAAAATAATACCTGATTCACTAGTTGGACAACATTCAATCAATCTTTTGATCTGAGTGATTTGTTACTTTTATAAATTCCAGTAAAGAATTTTAGCCGGGACATAATACCAAACCGCCCGGGAAGCCGGGACCGATGTCCCAAACCGGGACTGTCCCGGTCAAACCGGGATGTATGGTAAGCCTACCTATAATGTGTGAAAAGTATCAAAAAAGAAAGGGGTAAATTTGGTAAAAGTTATGGGAGATATGATCAATCTTTGTTTAGTTTTGAAGACAGCATACAAGACAGCATACAATCAACATAATATTGAAATACTGAATTTTTAATACCTATTTTGTCAGTTTGAGCGTTCTCTAAATCAGATAACGAATCATTTCCTTATAGACACGTGTCTAAGGAATGTTTGGTTTACAAATGTGATAAATCCCATGTATTGAATTCAGGACAAACAAAAACTTCTTTGGGATCAAAATGTATAGTTGTTAGGTTTGTATGTTGAAAAGTAGTGTATCGTCGAAATATCAAAGAAAAATCATATGAGGTGCAATTTAAAGTTTTTACTACTAGCACTACATCCATATGATCCATATGACATATTTTAACAGCATATAATTGCCAAAAATAGTCACACCAGTTCTATCAACCTTAAATTTATCTCAGTTTTGTGTGTTTCTAACGATCGACTAATGTTAGTTAACGAACTGCATTATAAAATGCCAATGGGTGATAAAATATCTGCAAAACAACAAAACTGTTTGTAAACTGGTTCTCGTGCCTGCTGGAAGAAACTAATTGTGTTTTCCATTATATTGTTAATAATTTTTTTACTTTATCATACGCAGTATGTAAAGTATTGTAATCGTGCCGAAAAAAAAATTTGAGATTTTAGCGGAAATAGGTCTTTATGGGTCCCCTGAACATTTTTGACCAAGGTACAAAAAAATGTCTGTGTGTGTGTGTGTATGTGTGTGTGTGTGTGTGTGTGTGTGTGTGTGTGTGTGTGTGTGTGTGTGTGTGTGTACCCAATTTTTGTTAATTCATTTCCGGAGAAACTACTAAAGGTATCGGCACGGAACTTCATATTTAGAAGTTTCATGACCAAACTTAGAGTTGAAAAGCTTTTGGTTGAAAAGGGTCCAAAGGAACTGGGTGTTTACTCCAAGCCTTTTTCAAGGATTTTAGAAATCAGCCGCCATTTCTGTAATTTCGTCAAAGTAGTTAAATAATAAATTAAAGCAGAGGAAATTTTGAATAATTTATGCCTATGACATTTTTTGGTAAAATTAATAGTTTAGCTCTTTAGTTTATTCTAAGCCTTTTTCAAGGATTTTGGAAATGAGCCGCCATTTCTGTAATTTCGACAAAATAGTTAATTAATAAATTAAAGTAGAGGAAATTTTAAATAATTTATGCCTATAACATTTTTTGGTAAAATTAATAGTTTACCTTCAAGAGCAAATTCTATTTGATCGAGATCGGTCGCATCTGCATTGATATGAAATTACATAGTAGCCAGGATTTTGACAAATATTTTTTTGTGTTGTCACACTCGAAAACAGCTGATTTCATCAGAGGTTGGAGAACCACTATGGAATGTGCCGCTGTAGTGCGCAAAATTATAAAATACAAATTTCAAATAAAATAAGATCACCAATTTGATTGTTTGTTGACAAGAAATATCACCCAGTCTTTATATCTAATTCTAAAAATGATACATTGAGAAAATTATAAATAAAGTATAGCGATGAGTGTAGTTTTATTTTAGTATGTTGGTAGGGATGTGTCATGAACAAATATAAATCTGTCAGAATTTGAATTACCTTTTTAAGGTGCGTTTTCATTAGTGATAATGGCAGTTGTAGCAGACGCCGTTATAGTATTTCCAATAGAAAATTGCTAGTGACTCATGTTTATGTACATGCAAACTAATATGTGTCATTATCACGATATGTAAGAAATACTATAATTTCGTATTCTACCACCGCCATTAGCTACCATTACCTACCAATCGGAACGCACCTTTCGTCAAAGTGGTGCCAACCTAGCATTTACTATACAGAAATCATTTATTTATTTTTTTTAAATACGTATTTCTTAAAAAGCAACACAATAAACGTTGATGTCGCTCCTGCCAAAAACTAGATAGCGCAACTCGCTCACATGCAACGGCGACAGTCCGCCTTCGGTGACGCGCCGCATCACCGCTAGTCGCGCTATTCCGTACTTTCGGAATTTGTGACATAAATAACTATCATTCTAATGACGTAGTGTAGGTAGTGTCAAATGCTGATGCTTTGACAATACCTACGATTTATCTCAATAGAATAGATTCTCATGCAGCTAAACTATTAATTTTATATATTGTATGATAAAGTCATGTGCCTGGCCACATCAGATTTTTTTAGTTAGTACCTATTCGTAGGCTCAAGATAATAGGCAAACTACTTAATATCAAATAAAACATTCATAATTCTGTGGAAAATTAGAAATGAATCATTTTGTTTTTACACAACTAACAGTGATCTAAAAATCTGCCTATTAGTAAAAGCTTTTGATAATTGATTTCCGGGTGGAAATCTGTAAGTTGAAGCTTTTGAAATCTGTAAGAAAAATGTGAAAAAATGAAAGAAAGATGTAGAAATAAAATAATTTTTCTCATGCTAAAAAAGTTTCAGTAATTTTTAATAATAAATTTGCCATTATTTGAAAACGCGCTTTGAGGGATTTTAAAGTAAATGACAAAACTTTTTAAATCGTCACTGTTCTGGCCGGAAAGCTCTATCTGTCTTTATTTTTGACTTTACTACTTTTATCTTATACATATACAATATATTGTGTATGTATATTGTTATAAGATAAAAGGAGTAAAGTAAAAAAGTTGATTTTTTGAGTAAGATGAATAGTTCGGCCCTTTACTTGACGAGATGGTGGTCATTGGCAGTTATCTTCGTTATGAAAGAAACGATGGTTTTATGTAAGGGCACTACTTTGGTTTGTAATAACTTTTGTATAAAGCATTTTTCGATACACAAAAATGCGTTGGAAGACTATTTTTTTGTTTAAGTTCTCAAATGTTGTATTCTAATGGCAAAAAATGACAACAAAAAGTGGCTGTTTTGTGATTAAGGTATGAACCCACCCACCTGTGCGAGAGGACGATCGGATTATTGTCCGCATGCATCACCGAAACCAAAGAGTCGGCGTCGATGAACGCTTTGATCTCGCCAAGGACGAGGGTCCATTCTATTTGGTCGTCCGGTTCATATGTGCTCGTGTAATCGGTTATGTGCCGGTCTAGCTCTATGATCAGTTCACGGACCAGTTTCATCCGGCGAAGGAGCAAACAGACGACGATAAATCGCGCGTAGTACCGCAACTTTTTCACCATCAGCTCCGACCTGAAATACAATGGAAACTTACGTCAAAAGCAGTTTTATAAAATTACCTGTAACGCTAATGCTACCATATAAAACTATTTAAGTCAATGAGCAATAATTAATAAGGTAATTAAGGTACATTATTTACGTTGAGCAACAGTGGTTTTTGCTCAAAAGGAATGACACATAATTTCGATAGTTTTTACGAGTAGATTACAAATCTGGTAAGCAAAAGTCTCCAGCAACGTCACAATAAAAGAAAATAGACCCAAAGTGCAAAAAATCAGAATTATCAGCTTGAAAGCTTTTGCTATTATTAAAAAACCGCAAACATTCACTAGTATGCTGAAGTGAAAGCTTGAAATTTAAACTTCACTTCTTCGTTTCTTATTCATTTTCACCTATTTTAGTACTGTCAAATTCCAGGCACGCGGCCGATGTTAAAGCTGGTCCTACACAAATTCACAGAGCAGCAGTTGAATTTTGTCTTCATGTCTTTAAGTACAACACTAGTACAAGCTTAAATCGAACTTTCATGTTAGCCTACCGACAGAATTTTGCCTTAATGCAAACTTCTAAAAACATGATTTTTTGCAATATCTGCATTTTCTTTTTTAAATTTGATCTGTAAGACCTTTGGCTACCAGATTTCTATAAGAAATCATATGGGAAACTCTATCGAAAACTAGTACAATTGGGAATTAATCAATATATACAGTGTGGAGCTAAAATTTAATTCCTCCAGAAAAGGTTATTGTTTAAAATGAGTTTTAGGTGTTCTTAAAGTACAGGGGAAAACCAGAACTTTAATTCAACCAATCATTTTTTCACATTTAAATTAAATATGTCTAAGGCAGTGGTTTTATGCTCAAATTTCAAATTGGAATCAGTATCTCAATCTCAGATATCGGATGTCAGCAATTAGAATCAAAGTACTTCAAGACAATGTTCTAATACTATTCTTTTATTCTCATTTTGCATATGACGTCGAGAGCTTTTGATAAAATTGATATTTTAAAGCAGAACAATTAGATAATACTGAAATTATATCGGAATAATATCGTTATTTCGCAAAAAGTATCTTAATGTTGATTTTTTGCATGAAAAGTACTTATAGTGTAAAAAATCAGAAAATTTTAATGTGATGATATCTTTGTCGGATTTAGAACAAATAGTAAAGGAATTTGATATAATAACTTGCCGATTATATTTTTTTTTATTAAAGCACAAATAGCGCCCGAGTTAAGGGGTAATGCCACTCTAGCGCGAGAAATATAGTCGCTTTTGTAGGTTTATTTTTTACAATATAGTAAATGAATTACAAAAACTCTTTAAATGCCTTTATTGTTCATATTTTGGGGAATATTCACAATAAAAAACAAAAATAAATAAAACTGTTTGTTAGAGGACATCAAAGAAAACCTCTTCCGGAGGACAGGGTTGCAAGAGAATTTCTATAACAAAAAAAGTTATGAACTTATCGTAAAATCCGTACGTCCTTCTCTAGATAATGTTATTTTGAAGCTGCATATAAAATTTCAAGTGAAGTGACGGAGGTCGAAAATATCTTTCCGGCCAGTTTGAAAAATGTGGTTTTGAGAAACACGGTTTGAAGTATTAGGTAACTTTGATGTATAGAATTGTTATATTTTACTATAGTCGGCGATGCCTGGACCATATAATTATCTTTTGCAATTAATATTTTCCTCCTCTTGTTTCTATCTGTTTGATTTTGACGACAGGCGGGCCTATTTTGCAGCATCAGTTAGTGATGGCTCTGAAAACATGATGCGCCGTGCGTCAGCCTTCGCGCAGAAATTATTGCAGTTTGGCCCGATGCTCATACATAATACCACCATAATCTTAATAAGGCTGGATAATGCATCACTGACAACACATATGGCTATACTTGCTGCAATATGCACAATTACTTTGCCACTTGAAAGTGAAAATGAAAATGAAATCACCAGGTGTACCATTCTCGTGCTGCGAACTTTCAACGGTCAGAATGTATTGAGCAGTGTCGCCCAGATATATTTTCTTCACACACTACAATTTGAGAAATAGCAGAAAATATAGCAACAAAGTTCAAATGATGATAATTAAACGTCATCCACTTCAACGATGTAAAAATCTTCAACCGACATTACTTTTTTGCCCGTGTGGACTGTGGATACAATCATGCAGAGGCGACTCTAGTTCCAAACGATTCAATGCTTGTCATATTAATTCTATTTGAAAATCTGCTACTTCCTTTCGACTCCTTTCGATCACGATATACTCCGGGAATTTCACTAATTATTTCTGCTATTTTATTCTTTGTGTTTTATGATATTTTATGTTATATTTCACAGCATGGATGTAATTCCTCCAAATATGATAAGAGCGTATAGGTCTCCAGGCTGTAAAGTCTCAGGCTAAAGTTTTTGCATGTACGCTTAGCTAGAGACACTTGGCCTCATGTTCATTAAATAAGCATTTAATTTTTTTTTTCAAAGTTGAAACGTATTGTACCTTATTTCTAAGATCTCAAGACATCATTTAAGCAACAAAAAAAAACGTTTACGGTTTTTCAAAAAATCTAGAGTGGCATTACCCCTTAACACTAGCAATAGTACATTATCAAACACAGATGCTGTAATTTGTTATTAAAACTAATGGTGACTAAAGATCGAACGATAAAATAAGAAGCAAACGATAAGAACAAAAGATAAAACATTAAAATTGATATAAAATATAATAATTTGATATCTGAGCATTAACTTAAGTCTAAAACTAAAACCTTACTCTATGACATTTTACATTTAGTCGTGAAATTTTTTTATACTTTATTTGCAAATTCAACAATTTCTTGTTAACAAGTCTGTATGTTTAATAAATATTTTGATCGTGGCAGTGGCGTATCTAGGACATAGAATACACTTTATTGGATTACTTTGCTGGAAAATGTTGGTCTACTATATGTATATGTAGTTAGTTTCATCTGGGGATCTATTGTATTTTATTGAACATAAACCAGAAAAATGCAAGAATAAAGGTAATTCTTAACAAAAAATTGAAAATGTATCATTAATCTGTGCAATTTATTATTAACGTTTTTTGAAATTGCAGATTAAAAAAACTGCGTACCACACAAGAATTTGAAAACACCTATGAAACACTCAATCAATTTGGCGCAAAGTTAAATATGGTCGTTAATGAATATGACAAGAAGGTGACAAAATCCGATTTATGATTGCCAAACTTAACTGCTGTCTCTAAAAAGTCTCTAAAAATTAACCATATTTTTCCTCACATAGGTTCTCAAGATTTTAATTGAATAACAAGACCAAATAAATGAGAAAAAATTGTATTTTCCTACACCATACACCATACATTTTTACCATTATTTCGTTTACAACACCTAACCAACTGAGTAAATTTTGTTAAATAAATACCTGTCTTCTTTTGCTGCCCTGGAATAGTAAGCTCGTCCACGGATGGCGGCATAAAACGAGTACGCTTCATTTAAGTAGTTCGTTTCGCTGGTTCTCAGGCTAGAACAAGAAAAAATGATTAGCCGCCGTTTTCCGGAAAGCGGGACTGGAAACTCGCGTGGGATGGTGTGAGAAAAACTTTGAAATGTAAGTTAGAGAGTGCTCGGCCGGCACTGCGGTAGTAATCCGATAGATTTATACAAAAGTTTCAGTGTCCTAGGTTTTATTTTGCGGAATCATCGCAGAGCGATGCAGTTGAAAAATCGCCAAAACGCGTTTGGAACGCTCCGTGCCCTAAACAATCGCACAGCCAACTGAGCAGATGCGATAGCAATTTATTTCGCTCTTTATTGTATTATTTTAGAAATCTAGGTATCAGGCCAATAAGACAATATACCTTTATTGTAAGAACTCCAGAAAGCTTAGTTAAGAGTTTTGCTCGAAAAGAAAGAACATAATCCAATATTTAAACAATTTTAGTATGGTAGTTTTAAAATTAAAATCAAAATTAGAAGCAGGATAACGTTTTCGCGTTTAAATGCTTGGATTCACTCAGCCAACTAAGTAAAGCGACTTAATAACTCCTGCAGGTATTTTTTTTTCAGAAGCTGTGGACCCATAAACAAAAACATTAAATCCTCGTAACCTAAAATGTATAGAAAAGTTGCATACCATCAATTAAATTTATAAGGGAACTTTGTTTTGGGTTTACTACACCAAAACTATTCTAATACGACCAACACGAGAAACACAATACAAGAAGAACCCAAGATTATTTTCTTTGAACAATTTTACACGAAGAGATTGTTACGTAGCAGTGAACCTTTTTTGTATTATTTTTTTCGATGGATTTTATTCCATACAATTTACTTTAATTTCACAGTGTTACCGTTACTTTTACGGCATTTTTGTTGTAGTTTATTACATTCATTTTCTGTGACATTATTACATTAATTTTCTGACATTTCCTCATGTATCAAATCCGTTGTTTCTTCAATTTCTTCGATAGTAATATCAATACCAACAAAAGGAACGAAAAATACAATACATAACAGACAATGCAAAAACGAAGAATACCAACAGTAACCTTAACGAGCTAAAAAATATATACCTACGTATGGCTTTAAGATATAAAAAAAAGTTAGAACCGTTTAAGATACGGTTTTGTTAATATTTCAAATAAATCCATATTTAACATTTTACTTAGAATAACAATTAAGTTCTGATAAAAAATTGGGGAAAAATACCTTTGTAGGTACATGATTAAAAATGTATTTCTTTATTTACACCCTAATTTCAACAGATCATTTTTGTATTATCTCTTAAAGTTTGTTTAATAAGAATAAGTTCTGTCAAAAAATAATTAGTTTCCGGGTTATATCATGCGTTTTGTACAACTTGTAGAAAATAAACACACGGTTAGCAATACATACTTCAGAAATGATCAACTTTGACTGACAGCATAACTCGGATACTATAGGTATTTAATTATTCCTAAATAAACAAAGATTTTTTTTTGATAAATTCTGTTTGTTTACGTATTTAAATTATTTTTAATCCTAGGCTATACAAAAATGTAATTTTCGCGTCTTTAGGGAGACACGAATGATGTTATTTTTGTCCGACTAGCGTTTAAACACTTTTCGCAGCTAGACGTGAAACTAACTGTACAAAATGTACCCACCAGATGGTGACAGAAATGGTTTGTCCAATCAAAACACGGCTTTCGTTCGGTTGGACGTTTGCGATTAAAACGTCAACGTTGTTTATTTGTCAAAAACCCTTCCTCTATGCCAAAAACCGATGTCTGTAATTAGTCTTTAGAAACGGGTAAATTTATTACTATATTGTTGTGTAGGATAAACAATTATGTGTGCACCACGACCAGAAAGTGGTTTTCCGGGTCTCTTCTCTCTGCCCGGAAATGAATCACTTTCTCGTGTCACTCTTGTGTACCAAACAATATACTATTTTTTTATCAAACGTGGTTAAAGAATTTTTCATTTTACTTCAAGCTTTTCTGCCCTGGTTTTCGGGCGCAACCCGTTTTTTATTAGAATTTTATTGTCATTCGTAGTATTAATTTAGAAATCAAATAACTCTGAAGGTCTAAAATTGTTTTGAAAAAAATGAAAACCAACTAATTTGTATGTGCTGCCGTTTCTGTTTTGCAACAGATAAATAAAGAAAAATTATTCATTTATTTACAAGAAATAACATTTAACAAATGTAATCTGGCCAATACTTTCATGTTACATAATGTATAATAGATAATTTAAATGTTTTTTTCATAATATACGAGGCTTCGGGTTTGGCGACCATTCTCCGGGCTACGGGTTTTCAGTTAAATTCTCCGGGATAACTAAAAGCAATTATCGATCTTTTGAGAAACTGTAGCGATCCCTAAATATTTTTTAAAAGTTATGATAATACAGTAATTGTCATTCTAATAATACAGTTTGCAGCGATTTCCCTTAAAAATGAATTTTTCTCAAAATAGGAAGCACTCTATTACTCAATCTTCACAACAATTTAATTTAACTTTTTGAGAGCATGACAGAAACTTTAAAAGTAGCAATTGTAGCATTTTTAGATTTTGTCACTTGTCTAGTGAATACAGTAGGAATTCTGTAGCGGTACGCCGAACGCAGAAGATTGTATCCTGCCTCGATGATCATAGACTGAAACAAATCTAATATCAAAAATGGCTTCCACAAAGACGGGTATTATTTAAAGGTAGGAATTTTGCTTGATACATTAATTAACAACATATGTTTTGAACTTTCGTTGACTATTTTAATATGTTCAGATGATAAGAAATGTCCCATCGCTATGTTTGAGTTTGTCCAAGGCAGTGCACAGAATAGTATCATACTGGTCTGCCATAAAACAGCATTTTTAAAATTATTGACATGACGACAGCGATACCTTTATTTGAAAATTTTATTATTAGTTGGACTATATATTTACAGAGACTGAGGGATATAGTTATCATTTTTGACTAGAGACACATTTATTATGGGGGTTTGTACAAAACGCCAAAATTGTCGGAATAAAATGACAATTTAAAATTAGTTAGGAACGTGTAGATAATTACTTATAACAAAAATACATGATCCATTAAAAAAACGCTCTCAGTACATCAATATTATGGTTGGTTTAGGTGGTATTGTTGGCATTTTGTCTCATGTTGGTTGTGTCGGAAAAAATCGACAATAAGAGGTAGAAACGAAAACGAGGGTAATCTAGTAGACATTAATTGAAATAAATTAATTAACTTAGTAATTAGCATCTAGATCTCATAGTTTTCTATACTACCTATATCCAAATTTCCCACCAAAGCGTTACTAAAGAGTATGTGTCGAAGCCGCACATTTTTGTGGCGGCTGTTATTAATTTAAACTTATGTTCCATAATATAATTAGTTTTCTCCGGGTCAGTATAGGCACAATGTTGGCAACCCTGTACGTATATGATAAGATAACAAAACTTCCGCTATACGGTATTAAAACAAAATAATTTAAGTGCCAAATGCGAGAGGGGTAGAATACGAAAGTGTTGCTGCACTAGTATTCGCTTTTTTTACGCTATTACCAGTTCAATGTTCAGGATTTCATTTATATCAAAGAATCTATTACATATCGTTATACATTTATTTGTCATACAAACTTTACACTTGTCCACATATATTACACAGTTCATATAAGCATGATGCATGTATGATACTCATAAATTATAAATCACAGTTGCATACATAAAATGAATGTTTACAGTTAATATCCACCCAACAACAATAATTCCTACAGCTTCTAATAATGGTATCGGCAGAGTATTAGCTCTCGATTTGATGGCAAAAATTTCCTGGAGAAGCTTTTCAGAACGGTTGACCTTCATTATCAGCAGTGCGTTTTGACAATCATCATCTTCTCTCATTACGATACCTACTTGTCTGCCATTCGACATTACAGGACTACCTTCATCTGCCAAACACATATCACCAGGAGTGATCGTACAATAGTGCTTCCTGCTGTTGAACGGCAGGCTTGGCTTTGTTTTGATGTTTTTGCCTTTTTTGATTGCTGTGCTTGTTGTGCTTTGTTCGCTTGGTTGGCTTGATACGTTGTTGAACCAAGTTTTGCAAGCATTCAGAGACGCGCTTTTAACATCAGCGCATTGGAGACTTCTATTTGGGTCGTAGTCTTCCAGAGTCGACAGACCAAATCCCAGTAAATGTAGTGGTATCACCTTCTCTTCTGTATCGTTCGCAGTCGTCAGATCTAATTTGACAGGTTCTATATATACACCGAATTCGAACTTTCCGGGGATTTTCATGAGGCAGGGTCTGCTGCGCTTATTAGTAATGAATTCTGTTGCAGTTTGGCATAGTCGTGTTGACTGACCGACAGATGATGAACCTATTGGACAGACTGTCGCATTTGTAACTTGACAACAGCATCTGTACGAGGTTAGCACGTGCGAATTTGAGATGATTGATCCACCACAAAAAAACTGCCCTCTCGTCTCCGTAGATGCGTGTATGACAGCGTAGTACTTATGGTCTCTATTACTGCAGGTGCCATAATCGGACGTTCTGCTGCCCCTATTCCCTTGGCTGAAGGTATATGGCGTGCATATTATGATTAAAATTAACAATACTAGAATGGTTTTCATAATTTCACAAAGGATTTACGGAAAAGTGGCCAAAGGCAGAGATTATGAGTGGAACATATCAATTTTGACAGCGAATACTAAGTGTTGTCGAGGCAACAGAGTGTCACATGCAATCATATACGTATTAGGGATTATACGGAGCTAGTCCTATAGGTTATAGGCTATAGCGCCAATGTGTAATCTCGGTTCCAACAATGTGAGACGGAGATATATATTTTGTCTATCGATGTGGTGCCCGGGATCAAACTGCGCCTGCGTGGCCAATAGTTATTAGGACCGTCAACAGATGGCGCTATTGTAGCTTAAAGTGCGCGGTCGGTATTACCGCGGCCGTTAGCCGGTAATATTCGGCATCACTAACACCAAACCAGTGACAGCCCATAGATAACCTTATACGTGTGAAAGCTTACAAACGGCCAGTGAACTGTATATACTGTATATTGTATGTTTACTATGGTATAACTGGTTGCAGACGCAAGCAAAAGAGACAGAGCGGTACCGTGGGCAATGTGTCACTGTCTGACTACCGTAGGTAGATAGCGGAAGGCAGTAGTGTTTCTCTTTTTTATTTTATTCCAGCTGAACCTATTGTCCTACACAGCTCAAAATGGTCTCATAGTACACACAAAAATTTTTGACGCATTTACAGCGATTCTTTACGTGAAAACGCAGAAAACGCAATAACCTGACAAGATATGCAGCTTTTGAAAACGCCTATTCGCTTACCACAAACAAAAAAATGTTATCAATATAACACAAAGTTTCAACTGTCTTTTCGCGATTTTTTATATCTTTTACTTTACAATTACCTTTACAATTAACAGACATATCAATACCAGTACAAAAAATCTGATGTGGCCAGGCACATGACTTTATCATACAATATATAAAATTAATAGTTTAGCTGCATGAGAATCCATTTTATTGAGATAAATCGTAGGTATTGTCAAAGCATCAGCATTTAACACTACCTACACTACGTCATTAGAATAATAATTTATGTCACAAGTGCCGAAAGTACGGAATAGCGCGACGAGCGGTGATGCGGCGCGTCAACGAAGGCTGAGTGTCGCCGTCGCATATGAGCGAGTCGCGCTATCTAGTTTTTGGCAGGAGTGACATCAACGTTTATTGTGCTGCTTTTTGAGAAATGTGTATTAAAAAAATAAATAAAAAATGGTAATATTTCTGTAATTTCTGTAATGTTAGGTTGGTACCACTTTGACGAAACGTCAAGTTTAAAAAGCTAAGTCAGATTCTGGCAGATTTATATTTGTTCATGACACTGTAGATGTCACATCCGTACTAACATACTACAATAAATCTACAGTCATCGCTATACTTTATGTACAATTTTCTCAATTTATCGTTTTTAGAATTAGATATAAAGACGGGTTGATATTTCTTATCAACAAGCAATCAAATTGGTGATCTTATTTTATTTGAAATTTGTATTTTGTAATTTGCCGCACTAGAGCGGCAACTTTCCATAGCGGTTCTCCAACCTCTGATGAAATCAGCTGTTTTCGAGTGTGACAGCACAAAAACATATTTGTCAAAATCCTGGCTACTATGTAGTTTCATATCAATGCAGATGCGACCGATCTCGATCAAATAGAATTTGCTCCTGCAGCTAAACTATTAATTTTACCAAAAAATGTTATAGACATAAATTATACAAAATTTCCTCTACTTTAATTTATTATTTATTTATTTTGATGAAATTACAGAAATGGCGGCTCATTTGCAAAATCGTTGAAAAATGCTAAGAGTAAATAGCCAGTTCCTTTGGACCATTTTGAACCAAAAGCTTTTCAGCTCTAAGTTTGGTCATAAAACTTCTAAATATGAACTTTCGTCCCGATACCTTTAGTAGTTTTTCCGGAATCGTCGCCACAAAAATCGTTTACACACACACAGACATACATACACACACACACACAGACATTTTTTTGTACCTTGGTCAAAAATGTTCAGGGGACCCAAAAAGACCTATTTCCGCTAAAATCTCAATTTTTTTTTTCGGCATGATTACAATACTTTACCATACTGCGTATGATAAAGTAAAAATATGGGGTTGCCATGTAGTAAGTGTCGATGGCGTCAAAAGACGAAAACAATTGAAAGTCGAAAATTAAATTTGTTGTAAGTATGTATATTTTGATACTTAAAATCGACGAATTTTTTCAAACAACAAACCATTTCAAACCTTGTGTCATGTTTCCTTACTTTACGCTCGCATGATTACACGCTCGCCTACGGCTTCTGTGTAAACTTCATGCTCGCGATTAATATCCTTAATTATGTGCTCGTCAAATATACTATTATCTACGACTAACATATAATAAGTTCATTGCATACGTATCTATGACTAATATCATCCCTACCATGAAACACACCAATGATTATGGTTGGTTTGTATAATAATGACACTTCAATATTCAAAGCAAATGTCATCATCATACGAAAATACTTTTAAGTCTGTCAAGACCTACGGTTTTGTGGTTGACAGTTATTTGACAGATCGCCTCGCCATCATTTAAAAGAACATTTGGAATTTTTTTACCTGAAATGGAATTTATGAGTCCTAGATAAAACGTCGTATTTGAGTGGCACATAGCGGATATAAATCCCTCATTAGAATTACATGATGTAAAAGTTAGCTGTACAACTTTTTTTGACGCGCGAACTACATCAGGTGCGATTTAAATAGAAAATGCAACCATAATTATCAAACATAGGTACTACGACTTTATCATATCATATATAAAATTAATAGTTTAGCTGCATGAGGTTCTATTTGATCGAAAACTGCATTAAAACTTAGTTAGCCAGGATTTGACAATTATTTTCATTCTGACAGTAGGTAGTGATAAACGCTGGTTTTTTGACAATACCTACTGTTAATATTATCAAAATATCTATCAAATCCTGGCTCACTTGTTTTATTTTAATGCAGACATGATCGATCTCGATCAAATAGAATCTCATGCAGCTAAAGTACTAATTTTATATATTGTATGATAAAGTCATGTTCCTATCAACCTTAAATTAGCGAAAACTCCCAATAAATCGCAATGGTAGCGGCCTAAAAATACTACTTCAATTCCAATATTTAGAAAGCTAAAGAATATGTTCTTTATATTATGGCAATATTGAATTTGATCTTAATCTATTTGAGTCACCTACGTACACATTTTAAACATGACTCACGCAAGCAACAACACCGCTTATCTTATAAGGTATAACATATGGCTTAATACTGACTAGTAGTGGTAATACAGTTGTCCGATCTTTGAAGCAATCTCCCCGATCTGCCACCGTTTCAGACTGTACTTCGTGTCCAGAATCTGCCTGTGCTGTTGCTGAAACTTCCACAGTTTCGTGTAGATATCAAAAGTCCTACCGAAGTACGCCTGCCACTGTTTGTGACCGTACTGTGGCAGATCCCTACAATATTAAACATTATTAGACCGCTAGAGTCTACAGTAGAAGACGGGTAATAAATTATTTACCTCAATCCGTTAAAGAGTTGTTTAGACTTTTCCAGCAGGTGACAGAATTCCATCACAACTTTTCTCTCGTGGTCGTCAATGCCCGCCATTCCTACCATGGTTTTCCTAGGCTGGACTCTTTCGCTATCGGCACCCAACATTCGTCATCCTCTCTATTTCGGTTTCGCACAACTTTCGGCGGGGTTTTCGGCGACGCTACGAGCACGAGACTACGCGAGAGACAGCCTGTGATCGGACGGCAGACATCATGGACGACGACAGCGCCGCGACGTCGTTACGTCATTTCGCAACAAATACTCTGTTTACCCACTGTTCTCTGGGTGTTTCGCCGCAAGCTATTTCTAGATGAAGAGGCGGAATTTGAGCATCCCGTACGACTTTTATGTTTGTTAGATGTGTAAATAAGGTGTTCTCTGGGGGGGCGGTTTGCGTGGGAAGAAGGGATATTTTGTTTCTGTTTGATACGTGGGTGGATATAATGTTTCATGGTCGAGTTGTGTGTGTTGGCTGCGAAAATCAATAGTCGCGCGGGCGTTAGTGGCGACGCCTTGCGTGCGATGGGGGAGTTAGAGTGTGGGATATAGGGGTTGGTGTGTTGCAGAGTAGGGGTTAGTTTAGGGTAGATTGTAGTTTGGAAATTGTTTGATAGAGGGCACCAGCGTATGCGTGCATACTCTGGTTACTCATGGTGGCATACAAACTTTATGGCTGTACTTATACAATTTCCGAGAAAAATACGAGAACTTCCAAATTAGAGCAATATTGATACATTTAATTTGTGAATGAAAAGCGAATATACATCAATTAGGGCTTACAAGTTATGTAGAATATCACGTCAGGTTTTTGTTGTCACTTTTAATGGAAGCCCGTACGGTACTTAAAGAATCAATGCCTAAATTTAATTGGTTCAAACTTTCAGGACTTCAGGTAATGAAGTACAAAGATTTGGATTTACTATGAGACTCTTTTGAGATATCTAGGACCAAGTGCAGCTTTTATAAATTTGCAGCAATAGTTAGAAGATAAAACAAGATATACAATTTCCACATTGGTTTTTAGATTTAGTTTAGTTGTTGACGATTTAAACTTCACAGACTGCACGTTGCTCTGGTTTGGTCACATATTACTCAATATGAGACTGTGCTCTGTTTTTGTCACATCACCTCACGAACTCAAAAGGTTTAGTTTCTTCGTACTATGTGACTGTTGTCAAGGCGCTGCACTGTGGGACGAAATCCCGAAAAGCTGGCCAAAATCTCAAACCATGAAAATTTGATTCGGAGAATTTGGACTGTTGGGTTGCATAGAGAAATGATTACTGCATTCAGCCCTGGAAGGGGAAAGTATAACCTCGGTAGATGAGTTCAAAGCTGGTCTTTCATGAAAGTGTTAGGGCTAGGCGAGAACATATACTAAAAACGGCGAACTTTAAAATTGCAAATCTCGGAAATTAATAGTAATAATTAATTTTGACGAGATGGATTCGACTGATTGAAGTATGTAAAATTATTTGTTTTCATTTACTTAAAAAGTAATGTTTCTCGGCTTGAAATACGGCTTGAAATACTCGATTAATTTGGATTCAGATTGTCAATCATAAATGTTATTATACTTATGTTCATCAATTCCTGAGAACCGGCATAATGTATTATCATTGTCTTATTATTTGTAAATTATATGAATAAATATTACGTGCAGAAGTTTTTATCTGTAAACTCAGCCAGAAGTAGTTGCAGTCGTATTTCACGACACAAACTTAGGGGATTGATCAAATAAACAATACCACATTTTATTTCATTCTTACGTTTCGATTTTTGTTGACAATCTTCCTCAGACAACAAGTACAAAATTAATTAAAAATAACTGAATATTAGAAAACAAATAAATACAACAATAACGGTATTAGAACCCAGTTTATCAAATTATTTAGATGTTACTGTATTTATTTTAGTAGACGTTGTATATTTTAAGGTTTTATATGAAAAACAGTTTTAATTCCCTGTGCCTTTGTCACAGTGTCTAGTAGGTACCGCGGTAATAGCTACCGTCCCTAGCTAAGAGGGTTTACCTCAGTCTCGGTACTCCTATACCGTATGACTCCCTATGGTGTGTGGATTCATACCCCGCGGTGGTGAGGAGAGCTCACGGGTGAAAATATCATTCAGAGTAAAAAGTTTCATGCTGTTTTGTTGTTTTCCTGTTAAAATATAGTTTTTTTTTTAATGTATGAAAGTTGTTACGGAATGAAGAGAACTAAAGAATTCTATATGAAATATTTACGTACAATGACATTTTTTATCTGGGAAAAAAGCTGGGAAAACTTGGGATAGCCTGGAATACGCTAAATGAGTAATCAACGTGCACGAAAACCCCCCTATATTCCATGTCTTTGAAATCTGACATTATTCTGTCACATTTGTCCGCTATATTGGGTCCGCCATTTAGTTCATAATAATTTTGCTTATGGATTCGTAATCAGCGACTTCATCAATCACTGTAAACCAATTTTTGTCTAAATCGAAGCTTATTTGATGTTTTGGCCAGCATTTCGGGATTTCATTCCACTGTTGGCTGGAGTGGCTCGACATTCGTGTGATATTACGTTGTAAACTTTGTAATTTCGTTGATTACTAACTCTATTTCAAGATATGTACATGTGGCCACTGGCCATTACTAATGGAACAGGATGCACCCACAATTGACTTAGTGCAGCCCCACAGCTAAATACCATAGTTTGAGTATCTGTTTGTAAAGTCGGCAAATCCAACAAATATTTTACAATTAAGGCAGTTCAAGTTGCAAAAACACTTGCTTCTTTATGTTACCAAATTAAGCATTTCTTAAAATGCACTTAAATCTTTATGTGTTACCCTCTAAAGTACTCTAAACCATATTGCTGTGACGGTTTCTTCATTATTTACTAGTATTGCGGCGTCTGATTATTCTGATCTAATTTTTACGTGAAATGGGTAAAACCAACCCGGACCAGTTGGCGTATATATTCGTCAAGAGCAGTAAAAGGTTTAAGTTAATATTGTCGCGCACAATTATACCTTAAATGCTTTCTCTTGTAGGTTTTTCATGTTTTTTATCATTGTTTTATTGTTCTTTATTTTATATGGTCCCTTCTCCATTATATTCTCTTTATCCTATTCTTTCCTATAATCTGGCGTGTTTCCTATTGTAGGTATCCAAGTGGTGTTCTTATGGTAGGTATCCAGCACGTGGTTCCTCTTATCCATGGCTCCCGTTATCTCTTCTCCAATTTTATGGTTAATAAATTTCCTGACCTTTCTTTCCTCCGTTCTTACAGGTCCAAATATTCTCCGCATTAGTGATTACTAGATTACTACACACAGAAAAGTAATCTCTCGAACGAAGAGAGAATTACTTGGATGAAAAGTTGGAAAGGTTCGTGTATTATTTTCTTGTAAATACCTAATTTTCTACGTCCAAGTGATTATGCATTTGAATCCAGTAAGCAAGTTGAAGAAAATTACGTTTTTTTGTTTCGAGTAATCACTTTTCTGCGTATACGAGACGAAATTGTTAATCTCTACAGGTCGTTACTAGGTCTACTAGGTCTACTAGTCTACTAGTCTTTAGTCTAGTAGTTTACTAGTCTCTACTAGGTCTCTACAGCTGAAGCATACAAATCATATGGCTCCACTTAGAGAAGGTCAATCTTTGTCTGTCAAAGTTGTTAGTTATTTCCAAACGTTATTATAACACCCAAGTATTAATAATATTTTAAAAATTATAATTTTGATGGTTATATCTTTCATGTATATGTTCTATCATCCTTCTCCAAGAACTTTAATTTTCATTGACGTTTTCAGGCAGATCATTTGCTTGCAGGAAACTTTATAATAAAATTATGGAATATGAATTTCCCCTGAAAGTCTGAATCACCTCCAATAACTGTCATCGTACATACTACGACGATACGATCGAAAAATTAACGATTCACGTCTCGTCCCGAAAAGTACATCGCAACGTAGCGGGTACCGGCTATAGATTCGTAGTTGGCCGTTCAGACAGGCGAGCCTAAACGTCGACTTGATGTATGGCCGCGATGCGTGCCCAGCTTCAATCAAGCCACGGACGACTCGACCTCACCGCCGACCGCCGAAGCCGCCGCCGCCGCCTCCGCCCCAAATGTTCCTCGCTCCGTTCGAATAAAATAAAGTGATCGCGTCCAGTAATAGTAGGCCGTAAATCATGGGCCGGCAGTTAACGGGCTAAACGCCACATCTGGCGCTGACCTCGGCCGACGATGGTCTTTTTTTGTACGTGCTTCGGTGCATTGAGCGCCGTTGCACCTGGTTTGCTAATTGATTGGTGGGTTTCGTGGGGTTAGTGTTAATTGTTTGTGAGATTGATTGATGCGTGTGTTGGTGCATTGTCTAATAAAAGTTTTCATTTACGTTAACAAGTTATAGGTCTATTAGATCAAAGATTTGCGACAAAATTGTAAAAAAGAATGTATTTTCTCATCTAAGAATACCAATATCTTTACTTTATCTCTATTATGAGATTGTACGGTATAGGAAGTATTTCAAGTAGATATTTGCAAATATTCAAGTCAGTTATATTTTAAAATGATAATCTACAAGGTTTCAGATTTTACCAGATTTCACTCGTAAATGCTTTATATAATAATGGCGTTGTTGTACTGTGTATTCAGTTCCAGAAATTATACAGTGATAAAATGTGCCTTAATTATTTCAACACATTATTAACATTACTTAAGTTATTAAGAACATATTACGAAACACATATTTGTTATTGAAACAAAATATCATACAGACAAATTCATTCAAAACAACCGCTGCAGCGGTTGAATTTTTCTATGATTTTTTTAGGAGATTTTACATTTTGATTGTATGTTTCCTAAGTTTCAACACTTCCCTAATAATTTTCTTTATAAGGTAGGTTGAGTTCTAAAGCTCACCAATGATTTATGAACAACATAAAACGATACGACTGTATGTACAAACTAACAACTAACATATGGATTTTTAATTATTTAAATACACAACTCTTGGGAACATGGATTTTGCGAATGGAATATAAAAGTGCGTTTTGGTATTTGTTTGCAAACTTCAAGAGGATCTCTAAAAACTTTTAAAATCTTTGTACTAAAATCCTGAAGATTTGATCAAAAATGTATTTGAAGAACTTGCAGCGATTTCATAAAATACACAATCAAAACAATTCAGTGCAAAAAATCAACCGAAACCACCAACTGAATTTCGTCATAAAAATTAATGTAATTTTCTGCTTTTCAAATAGAATTTAATAATTTAATTAAATTTTAAGGTACTTGAAAGATATCTGTCAAAATGGATACGAGAAACATGTGCTATTTAAAAAAGATGACATTAAATCAAAAACAAATGCTTTGGAATTAAATTTGATATAAATATGTATATTTTGAAAAAAAAAATTACGTGAAATAGTTCTATACTTGCGCGCTGACTGTATTGTATATCAACCAGAGTGGGGCACTACTGGGGTAGATTTAATAAATTTAAGTATTGAGTACGTGAGTACTGAGTAAAAGTAATCCTCTGGAGTACTCTACTCAAATCAATTTGAGTATTTTACTCAGAGTACTACATCTACTCAAAACGATTCGAGTAGACTTAGTCAGCTTACCTATCTACTCAAAACGGTTTGACTTATTTTACTCAGAGTACTACATCTACTCAAAACGATTTTAGTACTGCATATTCTGAGTACCTACTGTGTTTCGGCTTACTTCGTGAATGTAAACTTAGCACATACTTTTCTTACTTAGAACCCGTTTAAAAGAATTTTTCGTATATTTATCGTTCACAAACCATGCAAAACTAACCTATTTACTTTTCATTCGTTTTCATTCGTGCGTTGCAACACAAAGTAAATATATTTGTCGTAAAAATACGTATTTTAACCCAAGATTTTTAATTATTTAAGAAGCTTTATAATCTAATATCAATTATAAGTTTCTACATTATTTAGGTACAACAAACATAACATTCTTTAATTTATTTAAACCCTTAATATTTAATATCAAAATGTATGTCCGGTCTCCTTCGCAGGTAGATTTGTCCGGTAATACCCAATATTGGTGCAGCCTGTTGTCGCTGAGCATTGAGTGTCTACTTAATACCAAAATTATTTAAACTTAAGTACAGAGTAGATACTCAATGCTATTTTTTTCCTCATTAAAAAATGAGTATGAAGTATTCAATAGTTACCGAAAAAAAAATTATTATTGAGTATCTATCTACAATGTACTCAAAATTAAAAGAAAAATGTGTGTTGAGTAATCTACTCAACCATTTGCGATGGATGGTTTAATCTTACCAGTTAATCAGTTCCACCTTTAAATTTATTCTTTTACAACTACATATAAACCAAAATGACGTTCCTCAAAACACAAAGAATTTCATAATTATTTTTAATTCTTGACAAGAATGTCACGTAGTTTGTGTGCATTAAATCACTAAACCCGCCAAAACTGTATATCGAAAATTAGCGTTATTTCCAACCGACATCAAAGCCTCTTATCGCCTCAACCTTCTTATCGTAGCAACCCTGCTATTTCGCAATAAATAACCATTTCAGCGCTGGCCGCCGCTAATCAGCAGCCGATCTCCGTTCATTTGTTATGACACCAAGCCGTTCAAGTCGGCGCACGCCCCCAGCCTCCCACACCATAACCCCCAACCCTTTTCACGCAAAATATGTGCATACGTAACGCTCAGCGCCGCGTATATCTCTGAATATATATACAGGGGGTACTATATTCATGTACGCCCATAAAGATCCATCGCGCCGATATCCAACTGCATGAATTATTAATATGGCGGGAGCAGTTTGGATGCGGAACGTTAGTTAGTTGGTGGGCCACCCCCGACCCTTCCACCCGCCATGAATTAATTATACGGGGTGGCCGATTGCCCGATGTTTGCATGTCCGACACGTCCTTTTTTGTATACGCGCCGCGGCCGGTGTTTAGCGTAAAAAGGACGGCGGAAAACGTGACAGATTCGGGGAATTTCAAACGCGACCGTTTCCTTATGGTTTCGGTTGCGGTTTGTTAAGGCCGCGCCGGTAACATCGGGCGTAACGCTTCCTCTGGGTGGGATTCCGAGCGATTTCGCGACCTAACTGTCCCGCGACATGCTACTGATGTTTGAAGGTGTCTCTAACGGTAATCATTTTTGATTTCCATGGTATGACGAAATATATTGTGCAACTTACGAGAATATAAAGTTTAAGGGAATTACTCTAAAGGGTATTTTAGACTACACTACTTTCGTCTCTTTGTATACTTCTTTTAAGTAACTAGAAAAAAGTTATAAAAAAGTTTTAGAAAATACAGCTACAACAGTAGCTGCATGTTCGGACAACACATGTGTTCAGCATTGTCAACTAAATAGTCCAAAGTAAAAGAAATAAATACAGTGATAAATTAGGATAAATAACTGAAAAATACATGCATGTTTGGACAACACGGGTGTTAAAATTACATAACCTTAGGATTTTGATGGTAGTACTGTTATCTGTAGGGAACTATTTTGAAAAATTTTAAATGAACTTTACTTCGATTTGTATCTATTATTTCATTAGGAAATTAGCTGGTGATTTGGTTTAATGTTATTCTACATATTTACACAGGGTGTAGCAATTTTTTCCTGCAAGAATTATTTTTTGATAGTATCCTAGGTTAAATCATTTAAAATACAGTTTTGCAATTATTTTACAATTATTTCAATCGGTTGTAATTTTGGAAGGAATAAAGAAAACAAATAGGTCTATATCAAATTTTTTACTCAGTGTGGCATTTACAATCGGGAAAAAAGTTTTGTGGGACAAAATGGGACACTCTGTAAATGTGTACTCTTCATTACAAATAATGAAAAATATTTGAGTTGTATAAGAACATTCACTACATTTAGTTGGATTCATAACAAAATAAGAAATTGATTAACAACAAGAAAGCCGCTAAGTTGACATACTTAAATCATACTTATAATGATAAGTTTCTGTTAAATCTTCTTCGATAACAGAATCAGAAAATATGGACACGATTGAATGGACGACGATGACAAGAAAATGTCCCCGTTGAAATATCGTCAGATGAGACTGATATTGTTGTTCTTTGTTTAAAAAATGTTTTTTTTTTATAAAAGTATCCTTTATTTTGTGATAAGAGAATACCTTTTGATTTTACTATAAAAGAAAAACTTTTATTTAGTAATTAAATATTTATTTTTGCTGGTATTTTTATTTATTATTTATATTTAATATTATTTTTATGAATATCCCTATAAATTCCCACTTTGGGTAAATACCCGGGTATTTTTCCGGGGTATTTACCCTTCATAATAAATACCCGGGTATTTAACATCACTAGTTATGCGACAGTTTGCGTTCTTAATTTGGACGACTGGCTTCCAGCCCCCCCCCCCCCCCCCCTCGAGTACCCTGAGAGATATCGCAATGAACCTAACACTGTACGAACGAGCATTCTTCGGTCAATCTAAAAGTGGAAAAGTCCGATCCGAAATATGTAAATTAGTATCCGTAATTAATTAGTAACTGATTAGGTGACTACGTAAATAAAATTAATATCGGACCACCTCCGACGCATCCTGGCTCGCCGAAACATATTGCATAAAAATATTCAAATCGCAATTGTGCAAAAACTAATAATCATCGGACAACGCCTGGGTTGTCCACACTCAAAGTACCCATCAGCCGCTACTTTCACGCGAAAAGCCTCCGCTACAGCTTCGAAAATGGCGGAGATTGAAAAAACGCACATTTTTCCAGTTTTTCCGAATTTCCTCCGTTAATATTAACTCAATCGAGTCCATGCAGGGTTCATATTTTCGTCTTTTCATTCTCTACAATTCGTCTGTTGAAAGTTTCAAGATCACTCTATCAGTTCAGTTTTTACAAGCGAAAAACGAAGAAAAACACGATTTTTTACGTTTTTTGTTTATAACAAATTAAAAAATTATGTTTGCGAGTAGGAAACACATCACAATACATCTATGGACTGTTCCACGTGACCTGGCTCTGTCGGCTTCCTGCTAGTATTTTTGTCACAACCTCAGCCATTTTCTGCTCTATTGCCTGGTCTATCAACTTATATCAAAATGTGGAAACTTTAAAATCACAGACAAGACACATTAAATTTAGTTGACATAACTAACCAATATTCCTGTCAAGAATCCTATCA
The DNA here is from genome assembly GCA_964023965.1 of Melinopterus prodromus. NCBI lineage: Eukaryota > Metazoa > Arthropoda > Insecta > Coleoptera > Scarabaeidae > Melinopterus > Melinopterus prodromus. The sequence goes on along the minus strand of OZ030390.1, from coordinate 14,587,302 downwards.
AGATAATTCGAGAATTTCTATTATCGCAGCTGGATGTCCACTATCACATTAATATTTTGGACATTGACCATACACTGTGGGCCAAAGGAAACTATACCATAATTGCAATAACAAAACGCTTCAATGCAATGTTATGTTACTTTATGAATGGCTATGCAGCATTTTCTATAATGTTGGGTCAATTTAATGTGAAATAAAAGGTGTACCTATTAAAATGCAGTAGGTAATAACATTTGATTGGTTTTGGTCAAAAAGAGTAATAGAGATTTTATAGGATCGTATACGGGTTTTTTAATTGGTTTTGCTAACAAATCTGTGGTGTTCGGCATCTTTTGGTTTTAGCTCCAAAACACAAAAAGGACAACCTTTCTTAAAAATCAACAGCGTCAGTCAGAAGCAAGAAAAATCCATAAAAAATATCAAAGTGTTTAAATGTCTAAAATGGCACCCATGAGAAAGCCAAAAGTTGGTCACTCTTTCTCCACCATCTTTAAAGATAATACTCAAGTAGGTACATAATGGGATAATTTTTTGAGTAAAAAACAATGTTTCAAAATTTCACCCTGTTAAAGTTTTTCATTAAAAATTGAATCAATTACTGCTTATGGGTAGCACATTTCTCCCAAGTTCTATAAAAAAAGTCACACACGTTCTTGGTTTTTTTTATGTCACCCAGTAGACCCAGTAGGAAATTTCTTTCGGAAAGTTCCTTTCGCCAGAGAAAAAAATAAAGTAAAATTCCGTGTAACATCTTTTAATTTAACATCATCGAATCAACTTATTCATGCATCCCACTACACCGTCCACACTTGACCATTCCATCCAGGCAAGCGTTGGTTGCCCGAGCTTTGATGCATCGCTTCCCCAAGGTTTGGCGGAGGCGCCGGACGCGACCGGACAGGCACCGGACGTACCGTCCACGGTTCCTCGTTGTCCGCACTCGAACGCAAGGAAATTACCGCGCGCGACTTATGCGTCCACTCGAAACCGTCACTAAATCTCCCGACCCCACAGACGTCTGGTCTTTCTGCGTACCGACCGACGTTCGATGCATGTATTTATGCGAGAGCGAGACGTCGACGGGCTGCGGCGGAGGAAATATCTTCGCGTTACGCCAGTGGAGCGTGTCGCCTCTCGCCATTCGTGCCGATGCAGTTTGTCTTAGCGGGATGACAATGGAGACGGCACGGAATGGGTTACGCATAGACAACGGGGTTATGTATGGCGGCGCGTCCCTTCAAACGGTAAATAATGGGGGTTAGGTTGGTATTGTTGTTTATTGTGTGTGTGTGTGGTGTGGTATGGAACTGAAGGTAGGGGATTTGTGGGATCTGAAGGCACAATTTATTATTGTTGGGTAGCGGAATTGTAAGCATTTAAGAAAAAGCAAGAAAAGAATGCAAATCAACAGCAGCTGCAAATTATTATTTTCTACTCACAAGATATAGTTTTCGTCTTCCTCTGGAAATGGCTACTGGGCTTGTCGTATTCAACATGGTGTTTTGAATACTGGTAGAGCTTAAAAGTGAAGAACGAGTAATTTGATTCTAATCAGGAATGCCCAGATTAATTGTAAGCCATTGTTGATCAAGATCGAACATTATATTTTCATTTTTCTTTCCGCTCAAATGTATGGCTGGGTGAGCTTATTTATCTATCAATAATTTTAATCTGCTGCTTATTCTGAAATTTGCTTGTTTGGGAAGATGATGAGCTTTGTCGGTTGAAACCTGACGTTCAAGATGAGATTTACTAACCAATACTAACTAATAGATAAATCTTCTCCTTTCAGTTGTCAGTTTAATATACCTACGTATTTATATATATTTTATTATTTACTTCCATCAAGGCTATTGTTGCTTGTTATTTGATCGATCTTTAAATGTAAGCTATGAAATGATCAATAAATATGTGAAACAATTTTTCAGATAATTTAACAATAATCGACGTGTTTTTCACAAACTTTACATGCAGTTTGAATCTAGTTTTAATATAGTTTTAATTAGTGTTACTTTTATCTTTGTTTTAGTTTTAAGTTACCCAAATTTAACTTCTCAAGAAATAGTAATTCTTTATAAAGATGCTCTAGATTCAGTGTTTCCCAACGTGGGGCCCACGCCCCACAGGGGGGCAATTTGATTGTTAAGGGGGGCCATTGGAAAATGGACTCGACACTAGTTTAACCCTTTTGCTCCGGGCCATTTAAAAGTAAAGCTAGATTCGGTGCCAAAATTGAAAGAAAAATGCAAATTCTTAGATAATTGCAGCCAATAAATATTATAAATTCGTTTGCCGAGACCGAAATATCAACTGGGCTTTTAGCGTCGTGAAGTTAACTTCCCTGCGGCAGACGGCAGGCTCCGCGGGGACCCCCGAATTCTTTAAAATCTCGCTAAACAACACCGTAGTTCGCATGTGATTAGTCCTTCGCAACTTCTGTAGTGTTTCGCAGCGTTCAGTTGGTGTTAATTTGAAACAAGCGTTTGTTGATTTAAAAGTATATACATTATATAGATATAAATGGTAAGTATTTGATTTTATTTTAATTTTAGAAGCATACATTTCCAGATAAATTTGTCAAATAGAAAAGATATGTTATTTTGTGGTGGATGTGTGGTAAATGTGTTATATACATTTAATTAAATATGCTTTTTTAGTATACGTTTACTCTATGTCACATTAACGTAATTTTAACACATACTTTAGTTTAATTTTTAATTGATCTTATATTTTTTTCTTTCCGCCCATAGTAAAATGAGTGGTGCAAGCAAGAAAAAAGTTCGTCAATATTCGGAGGAATATTTAAAATTTGGGTTCATACCCGCTGTCCACGATGAGCGGTTTCCTTTTTGTCTTTTATGCCAGCAGTGCTTGACCAACGAATCAATGAAACGAGGTCGTCTTGAGGCGCATTTGAAAGCGAAACATAGTGCTCATATTAATTCAGATTTGAATTACCTTCAACATTAAAAAAAAAAAAATTTGAAAGGAGAATAACAGTAAAGTCTCTCTTTACCACTCATACTTCAAATCATAATCGTGTTCTTGAAGCTAGTTATCAAATTTCTTTATTCATTGCTAAATCTGGAAAAATCATACTATAGGAGAGAATTTAATAAAACCGTCAATATCAGCATTTCTTAAAACGGTTCTTGAAAAAGACGACAAAGATGTAAAAGCTATGCCACTCAGTAATAATACTGTTAGCAGAAGAATAGACGAAATGAGTGAAGATATTGAAAAACAACTTGTTGAAAAGCTAAAAACAAGTAAATTCTCAGTGCAAATGGATGAAACAACTTTGAGAGACAGTGAGGCAGTATTGATAACTTACGTACGATATATTGATAAAGGGCATTTTGCTGAAGAAATGTTGTTCTGTAAAACATTAGAAAGCACCACTACCTCCAAAGATATATATAATAAGCTAAAGAACTATTTAAATGTCAATAACATACCAATAAAAAATATAACTTCTTGTGCTGCAGATGGTGCTCCTAATATGATGGGCAAGAAAAATGGCTGCTTAAAATTGATGAAAGATGAGAATCCAGAAATGATTCTTGTGCATTGTGTTATTCATAGGGAAAACTTGGTAGCTAAAAACATATCGCCTGTTCTAAATGAAGTACTTTATGCAGTAATAAAGTGTATCAATGCTATTAAAGCTAATGCTAAATCTGAGCGTCTCTTCAAGCTATTTTGTGAAGAACAAAATGCAGACCATGTGAGAGTTTTACTTCACACTGAAGTAAGATGGCTCTCTAAAGGGAACTGCTTGAAAAGATTTATGGAACTGTTTGATACTCTTAGTGAATTTTTAAGCAACAAACCTGAAATGAAGTATCTGTTAACAGTCGATGGTAAAGCATTTGTGAGTTATTTAGCCGATATTTTTGAAAAACTAAATATATTAAATAAGCAACTTCAAGGAACAAATAAAACTCTTGTCGATGCAAAAGCGAAGATATTTGGTTTCATTACCCTTATTGAGTTATGTCAGAAATATATTAACAACAAAAACTTTGAACAGTTTCATTGGCTCCAAAAATCTGAAGTAAGTGATACCGCTATACTTGTTATTGTCGATCATCTGAAAATTCTATCGGCTGATTTAAACGAACGATTTTCTGATTTAAAACAAATTGATTTTCCAACATGGATGATGCAGCCACTGTTAGTAGACTTGTCTGATATATCAAATATGCAATATCAAGAAGAACTCGCAGAAATGCAAAATGATGAGTCAGTTAAAACTTTATTTAATATAAAAGGAGCAATGGCATGGCTTTGTGAGGAAACGGAAGTCAAATACCCAAATACAACCAAATATGCAAGAAAACTATTGTTGCCGTTTCCATCTTCAGTTTTAGCTGAATTTGGATTTAGTGCGGTAAATGATTTACTGGTAAAAAAAGAAATCGTCTGGACATAACACAACGGGGAGACTTGAGACTGAAGCTAACCAAATTGGAACCTAACATAAAGTCTCTGTGCAGCAAGCATCAAGCGCAAGGATCTCACTAAATTAAAATAATAAATTATCACAGAAAAATCTTTATTAAAATTATTTTGAATTTGAATTTCAGTTTTTCATTATACGTTTTGAAAAGTTGGTTAATGTGTTTCATTAACAATTTCCTAGTGATTTCTTCCTAAAACCAATCATTTAAGTTTCTTAAGAGAACACTTTAATTTTGTAATATTAAAAATTATGTATATGTTACATAGGGGGGGGGGGGGGGGCATAAGAATTTTTGAAAGGCTTAGGTGGGGCATGGCACAAAAAAGGTTGGGAAACACTGCGTCTAGATGCTCTAAAAAGTTCATAAAAATACACAAATACACGAAAATAAGAAATTGGTAAATTTCCACAAATGTAAACTATTATTTTTTAACATTTACATTTAAAATGTATTAGGGAATAGGTGTTTAAATGTAACTTTATGCTCAAATATCAAATTTGAATCTAGTACATCAATAATTAAAGATAATATTGCTCTTGAATTGGAAATAGGAATTAGAATCAAACTACTTTATATCTATGTCCGAAAAGTTATTTTTTTATTCACGTTTTAAATGACATGTTGAATTTTAAAAACCGAATTCAAAAAATTAGAATAAATTGCAAAGAACTTATTTTATAACAAAATAACCCGAGGTTTAGTCGGGTAATATTTACAGAATGCTAAAATCAATACACCAAATTAATTACTTTTTTAATTACAATTTTCATTCATATAGTAGATATTTTATGTGTTTGAAAGTTAAGCACAGGTAGCTGACAGTGATGCTGGTTTTAAGTTTTTTTTTAATATCAACTGCTATTTTAAGTTGTTGATAATAATATTGACTGTTGACAGTAATCGCTAAAATAAAAACAAAAGATGTGATAATAAAATTTATAAAAAATATTTAAATTTGACAGTTGAGCATTAAATCAATTAATTTTGTATGACATTTCAGCTTGAATTGTGAAGAACGGATACTTGGGTTACAATCTTTAATTTAGGACTTTAGGAAAATATCAGTAACATTTGGTTTATAAGGGTTTTAGATATTCATATTCTAATACGGCATTTAAAAAATCTGATGTGGCCATGCCCATGACTTTATCATACAAAATATAAAATTAACAGTTTAGCTGCACGAGAATCTATTTGACTGAGATAAATCGTGTCTGCATTAAAATTAAACTAGTTAGCCAGGATTTGACAGATATTTTGATAGTCAATAGTATCAATAGAAGGTATTGTCAAAGCATCAGCATTTGACACTACCTACTGTCATCAGAATAATAGTTGTTTATCTCACAGGTGCCGAAAGTACGGAATAGCGCGACGAGCGGTGATGCGGCGCGTCACCGATGGCGGAGCGTCGACGTCGCATGTGAGCGGGTCATGTAGTTTTCGGCAGGAGTGACATCAACGTTTTTTGTGTTGCTTATTGAGAAATAGGTATTTAAAAAAATCAAAAATGGTTATTTTTCTGAATAGGAAATGTTAGGTTTATACCATTTCTACGAAACGTCAAGTTTAAAAAGTTAATTCAAATTCTGACAGATTTATATTCATTCATGACACTGTAGATGTCATATCCGTACCAACATACTAAAATATAACTACACTCATCGCTATACATTATTTACTTTCTCAATTTATCGCTTTTACAATTAGATATAACAACGGGTTGATATATCTTATCAACAAACAATCAAATTGGTGATCTTATTTTATTTAAATTTTGTATTTTGTGCTTTGCCGCACTAGAGCGGCAACGTTCCATAGCGGTTCTCCAACCTCTGATGAAATCAGCTGTTTTCGAGTGACAGCCATAGACATTTCTGTGGTGACAGCACAAAAAAATATTTGTCAAAATTCTGGCTACTATGTATTTTCATATCAGTGCAGATGCGACCTATCTCGATCGAATAGAATTTGCTCTTGCAGCTAAACTATTAATTTTACCAAGAAATGTCATAGGCATAAATTATTCAAAATTTCCTCTACTTTAATTTATTATTTAACTATTTTGACGAAATTACAGAAATGGCGGCTCATTTGCAAAATCCTTGAAAAAGGCTTAGAATAAACTACCAGTTCCTTTGGACCCTTTTGAACCAAAAGCTTTTCAGCTCTAAGTTAGGTCATGAAACTTCTAAATATGACCTTTCGTCCCGATACCTTTAGTAGTTTCTCCGGAATCGTCGTCACAAAAATCGTTTACACACACACACACACACACACGCACACACACACAGACACACACACACACACACAGACATTTTTTTGTACCTTGGTCAAAAATGTTCAGGGGACCCAAAAAGACCTATTTCCGCTAAAAACTCAATTTTTTTTTTGGCATGATTACAATACTTTATTATACTGCGTATGATAAAGTAAAAAGTGAAAATATCCATATAACGAAATCGAAATTGCAATACAACATCAGTAACCAATTTCTCCCATGTTATTAGTGGGAAAAATGATAGCTTAAAATTCTTTTTAGATAATTGTTCAACAGAAAAATATGAAACTGCCAAATTTAAACATAGTCTCTATCTCCACTAATATCCGAGATCCCCATGGTGAGCCTCGAAATTGAATCACCCGGTATATTGTGATAATTTAATTTAAATTTTAAATCTATTCTCATTCACATTTTTTTATTTAAATTTCCCCATTTTTTGACGTTTTTTACTTTATCATACGCAGTATAATAAAGTATTGTAATCATGCCAAAAAAAAAAATTGAGTTTGTAGCGTAAATAGGTCTTTTTGGGTCCCCTGAACATTTTTGACCAAGGTACAAAAAAATGTCTGTGTGTGTATGTGTGTGTCTGTGTGTGTGTGCGTGTGTGCGTGTGTGTGTGTGTAAACGATTTTTGTGACGACGATTCCGGAGAAACTACTAAAGGCATCGGGACGAAAGTTCATATTTAGAAGTTTCATGACCTAACTTAGAGCTGAAAGGCTTTTGGTTCAAAAGGGTCCAAAGGAACTGGTAGTTTATTCTAAGCCCTTTTCAAGGATTTTGCAAATGAGCCACCATTTCTGTAATTTCGTCAAAATAGTTAAATAATAAATTAAAGTAGAGGATATTTTGAATAATTTATGCCTATGACATTTTTTGGTAAAATTAATAGTTTAGCTGCAAGAGCAAATTCTATTCGATCGAGATAGGTCGCATCTGCACTGATATGAAAATACATAGTAGCCAGAATTTTGACAAATATTTTTTTGTGCTGTCACCACACAAATGTCTATGGCTGTCACACTCGAAAACAGCTGATTTCATCAGAGGTTGGAGAACCGCTATGGAACGTTGCCGTTCTAGTGCGGCAAAGCACAAAATACAAAATTCAAATAAAATAAGATCACCAATTTGATTGTTTGTTGATAAGATATATCAACCCGTTGTTATATCTAATTGTAAAAGCGATAAATTGAGAAAGTAAATAATGTATAGCGATGAGTGTAGTTATATTTTAGTATGTTGGTACGGATGTGACATCTACAGTGTCATGAATTAATATAAATCTGTCAGAATTTGAATTAACTTTTTAAACTTGACGTTTCGTAGAAGTGGTATAAACCTAACATTTCCTATTCAGAAAAATAACCATTTTTGTGACTGCGTCACTGACGCTCCGCCATCAGTGACGCACCGCATCACCGCTCGTCGCGCAATTCCGTACTTTCGGTACTTGTGAGATAAACAACTATTATTCTGATGACAGTAGGTAGTGTCAAATGCTGATGCTTTGACAATACGTTCTATTGATACTATTGACTATCAAAATATCTGTCAAATCCTGGCTAACTAGTTTAGTTTTAATGCAGACACGATTTATCTCAGCCAAATAGATTCTCGTGCAGCTAAACTGTTAATTTTATATTTTGTATGATAAAGTCATGTGCCTGGCCACATCAGATTTTTTTAACCTAAAAAGCATCTTGCAATATAGAGAAATCAAATATAGTTAACAAGTAGTTTGCAATGTTGATGAAAGATGGAGTTCAAATGATGAGGACTGTTTAGAAGTTGGTTCAGTTTATTGGAAATATTGCTGCTGTCGTTCACTGATCAGTAGTTAAGTTTCATAGTTATCTGATTTTGCACCAGCATGTGTTGCCGTTTTGATTTTGATGCAGTATTATCCCAATATTTGAATATTTTTGGATGGAGTTAATTACACTGGTTTCGCTTGGAATTAATTATGCTAAATCTAACATGCATTCATAAAACTAAGAACACCGCAACCCACACAATTCCATTAACATGATCAAATCTCCTAAATCATCACTACAATAACATTCTCCCATCCGCGTTCTGCTTAACCACCCCACATCTCTCCTACGCACGTATCAGTTCCAAAAGGAAACAAATCGTCGCCGTAACCCTCGTTCTCTCCTTCTTCGAATGCAGTCTACCGTTTCGTCGTTTGGGGCTCATCGGGGCGCTCGCTCGCGACCATTCTCTGCGATTTCGAGCCCCCAGGCTGCTGGCTGCTACTGCGCTGCACGGAGTTCGTTTCCGGCGTCGGGTGCACAATGCCACTTCCGGCGTCGTGACAATTGACTGACGCGGTACGCACCACGCGAACGCCGACGCTACTATACAGCCCCTGGTGCACAATGGACCGCCACCACCCCTGTATATGTATACCATGCGACATAAACTATCCGCTCCCAGCATGTCGGCAGCTCTATCTACTTGATATTTAGGGATACGCATGGTGAATGTAATGGATACCGGTGAATATTGTAGGGGTGGTTATTTTACTCTATTTTTATTTTATTTGAATAGGTTGCTGCGTTACTCAGTACGAGAATCTTTAAAATTTTTTTTTTGTTTTTGGCTAAAATGACTTAATAAAGCTTTTGATGCAATGGACTTCACTTCGTAATTGGCGTAGGTGATCTTTTATGTATGCTTCCAATAACATGGTTAGGAGGACAATTGAAAAAAATTCAGTAGGATAAATATTAAGACTAAAAACTCCTTCCTTCTTGGCTGATGCATCTGTTGGCCATAATGAGGCAATGTTTGGTTTAATCACTGTTTTATTAATCAGAATTAAATTCGAAGTAAACAATAAATATTTTATTAAATTTTTGCTTTATACAAATAAGAAGACCAGTGGCGTTGCTACCGGGGAGAAATAACAGGAAACTGCTCCAGGCGCACGAGCCAAAGGGGGCGCAAACTTGGATTGGCAAAAAATGAAAAAAAGGTGTAGAAAAATCGATTTTGCCTGATTTTCTAAATAAAAGTATAAGAACCTAAATATTTGTGTACTTAATTATCATATGTATTTATGTGTATTTATTCATAGAAGTCTATATGTATACATTTAACATCTATTACATTTTATACACATAAGCTATATGTTTGTTTTTTAATCAAAAATGATTCATATTTCTTTTAGTTATTTATTGAGTGTACTGTTGTTGTATATTGTTCAGTTTCAATGACTGTATTAAATGGCTATTATTTTACTACTTTAGATCATTACGATAATAAAGCGTAATTGCCAGAAATGTACTTATTTGCCTATATTACTGCTGCCCGGTGTAGACAGCAGATGTCAGGAGCTCTAAACACCGTCTATAACTGGTGACTACCGATTAACTTATAATTTTAAAAATATATGAATGGTTTTCAATATTTTAAATATGAAAACGGTTAATATGTAACACATAATGTTCTACTTATTTCAAAACAATGCAATTGCCAACCGCAAAGTATGGAAGTTAGTTAGTTAGTGGTAGGTAAACGTTTGAATTGCATAACATGCTTACTTCCAATTTGGTTTGATAAAAATTAAAATCGATGTTTCTCTTCAAGAAACTTAAAAAAAACGGAAGTCATTTGAACGGGGTTTTAAGACTAGAATAGCGTACTGTGATACCTGAATTGGTAAACTTTACTTTAATTGGAATTTTATTTTCATGTGGTTGCATATTGCGGTTGTAACTGTGTGCATGCTAGAATTAAAAAAAAAATATTCCGATTACAAAAAAAAAGAATTGCGTTAAAAATATCCCTAGAATGGTTTCATTGTTTTTTTTTTCAATTGGTAGACCAGTCTGTGTTCTATTTGTTAAAGGAAAAAACAGATTAAAAGTAAGAAAGTACAGGATAATTCAATACTCGAGGTGGAAATTCCCAGACAATAATATATTGAATTATAATAAATATTGAAATAAATAACAAAGTAGTGAAACATGGAAAAAGAACAATAAAATATACAATAAAATTTGATTACAGAACACTCAAGCTAGGTCTAAATGCAGCTTTACAACACAAAAACGGGAATTGTAGACAAATTCAAACACAGCTGGAGGTTCGAATGTGCCTTTGATTAGGCATTACAAATAACGTGCGAAAAGACGCAATCGATATCATGTCTGGGTTGCGAGTTATTCACGGTCAAAGATGACCGAATTGGATTTTTTAGCAATGTCTTGCGTTCTATTGATCGGACGAGAATGGATGTTTTTACGAAACTTCTAGATCTTTTAATTACCTACATAAAATGTCTACACATCATAGTATGAGTTGACGTTTTCAAGTTATGCGTCTGAAAATATATCAAAAGCACTTAAGAGTAACAAAATATTTATATGCTGTGTGATACAAGCAAGTATTTGAAAACGTGATTGAGCATCATATTTCCAATTAGAAAAACAATAGAATGCAATTAAAACCTTGACAATTTACGAGATATGTCCTTCAGAAAGTTAAGAATCGACTTATGTATGTAATACGAACCTTGTTGCTTTTTTGTGAGGACACCAAAACTAGTGTAACTATGTTCTTAGCCCCGTAGCTAAAAGAATTTTCTTCTTGTCATAAAACCATAAACTGAGTTTCTTAAGGTTTTTGTATATCTATACTCTGGTTCTGGTTTAATCCGGAATTGAAAAACTTGAATTGAAAGTAATATGTAAGAAAAAATAAACTAAATGTAGCAACGCCACTGAAGAAAACACGCAGTACCAGGGTATTAAATAAATTCTCAATATTTTATAAAATCACATTAAGATGTTACTCCAAGATTCCTTAATGTCCACGCAGCCAGAGAATCTTTTTCTCCCCTAACACTTAATTACGCCCAGAACAATCAAGAGGGTGTTAATGAGGTCTGTTAATTAAAAAAGTCCAACGCAGCCGGTATAATTAACTTGAGCAACGACTACACTAAATGCCAACGCATTAAAAACCCTAAAAGCACTTTCATTACGTTTACGGCAATCCCAGAAAGTCATTATAAATCACAAGAAATTAGAATAGAATAGACTTTAGTTATAGTAAAAGGCGCCGGCGACAGGTGGGCACCCATCAAAGTCGGTTTAAATTAACTTAAACGGTATTATTAAAGGGAGTAAATCACATCAGACGGGGGAAGGGAGTTGTTAGGGTGGGTGACTGCGGTTGTACAACACCTGCCCTTTTTTAAACAAGCTATGCACGACGCAAACCCTTATATTATAGGATTAACACGTGTAACGGTTTGTAATGTAATTAAAATGGATGGTAAAAGGATTGACATGAATTCGTGTTAAGTGGTTTGTTATGTGGCTGGAAAAGTATAAGCAGATGCATATAATTAGGTATTGGATGAGTTTTATTATAATACAATAGTTACTCTGATGATCATCATATTTTAGTTTCATTATTACCGACAGATGTATCGTGATAATTCATGTCGCTTATTAATCATCAGCTTGATAAAATCGTTCTTCTTTCAGTAATGTGTTAATGTAACTGTTGTTTCTTAGAACTGTGTATAATAGTCAAAGTTTGTCAATGAGCCTATGAGCGAGTTAACATTGCCCGGGTTATATTTTAGTGTGACCAGACTTTCTGAAAATTGGTTGTAACTTTGTCTGAAAAAACCTTGTCTGAAATCGGGGAAGCCCATGGGTTGTGCTCGTAAATTCATTAAACATTTAGGGGTTTCGAAGCCGAATTTGACATTCAAACAGCCGTCGCAAAAATAAGATAATAATTAAAGAAAAATTCAGCATTTAAAATAGTACAAATTTCAAAATAATGAAAAAACTAACATTGAAATAAAAGATAATTAATGAACTCCTATTTGATTAGTGGAGTTCTTAGTTTATTAGTGGTTTTCCACAATTAAATTAAAAATGATTTAGGAGAAGTTGTTTTATTCTCAAATATCAAACTGGAATCTGGCTTTTCAAACTTGAGATATCGACCGAGTCCATGGCTCATTCATACTCAGAAATTAAATGGTAAAGATCTGACATTTTGGAATCAGAAATTAGAATCAAATATAACAATACTATGTTTTTAATGACAGGGAACATCACAATCAGTGAACTTGATTTTCCTTAATCATACGCAGTATGGTAAACTATTTTAATTGTGTCGAAATAAAATTGAGATTTTAGCGGAAATGGGTCTGTTTGGGTCCCCTGATCATTTTTTACCATGGTACAAAAAATGTCTGTGTGTATGTGTGTACCCGATTTTTGTGACGACAACTCCGGAGAAACTACTAAAGGTATCCGGACGAAAGTTCACATTTAGAAGTTCTATGACCAAACTTAGAGCTGAAAAGCTGTTGGTTCAAAAGGGTCCAAAGGAACCGGATGTTTCCTGAAAAAATTTCTCAAAGATTTTGCAAATGAGCTGTCATTACTGTAATTTCGTCAAAATAGTTAAATAATAAATTAAAGTAGAGGAAATTTTGTGTAATTTATGCCTATGACATTTTTTGGTAAAATCGATCTCGATCTCAAGATCAATCTCGATCAAATAGAATCTCCTGCAGCTAAACTATTAATTTTATATATTGTATGATAAAGTCATGTGCCTGGCAACATCAGATTTTTTCAATAATTGCTAGTTATTGATATAAAGGCTTTCAATTTTGGGAATGAACTTTTATTGCAAACAAATATTTTGTCGTCAACATTTTGACAAAATATGTAGTCTACTATATTTTAGTTGTTTGTTATGGGAAAACTTCTTTCATACACTGAAATAATGATAGTAGTAACATGATAATATTTTAAGAAGGTAAATGATCAATTTAAAAAATAATTCAAAATAAACTAAACATACACTTTTCCAGCATTTTGTAAGAAGATAAATGCCAACTGCCTAGAACGTTCTATATGGACGTATTTGTTTCGTCACTTCATTTGATTCATTTCAATTGTGTATGAATAAGTCAAATAAACATTAAAATAATGTGAAAGAAGAAGAAATCAAGGGTGCAATTTTGAGGAAATGAAATATATACAATTTTCGCCCGTATTTTCTGTAAAAAAATGTCGATATCAGTAAATAGTTTTGTTATATCGTCGGACAAACTGCAAAACATCGTATCTGCATTTGAAAGAAACATAAAATTTGTTAATAAGTAGTACCGTATGTAATTTTCTTTAGAAAAAACGTCGTTTGTGTCAAAAAATAATAATTGCTACATTGTGAACTACTTTTGTATGCCGTTGTCCAAAACGTACGTATATCGTCTATTCTGTTTACGTTTATTAAAAGTTAACATAAATGTCAAAAATCCACCATGAGAGCGAAAATTATACATTGTATAAATGTATAATTCTAAAAAATCGCTAAAATAAAAAAAATAAGAAAATAATATTTTCTGTGCACTAAGTTTGCATGCTTTCAGGACACTGATTATGCAGCTACGCCACTGACTTTTACTATGTTGTTGATACACTAAAGAGGCTACAGAGAATACACCGTCCCTATATGCAATTGACATGACGCTCTCTTCAAGTATATTAAGATTAGATTCCAATAGTGACATACCTATATTGTACACAGAACGTTCATAACCCTACTTTACCACATTATACATTGTGTAACAGAGAATTTCTAATATCCACCAATTTGCAGATATATAATTTTTCGGATTTTGATCAAATATTGTCTAAAAGGCCTGGTCTAGTAGATCACCGTGTTTTAAGCTGTTTACATATTCAAGCACAACAAATTCTCATATAACAACACAGAACAATTTAAAAAGCAAGCAGTGCGTGTTGGCCACTTAGCAGCTCAGACGCAACAACAAGCCGACTATGCTAGATGTGTAATCTCTCACGAAAAGCTCAACCACAGCCAACTTGGCAACCAGTACTTCGGACACCTGTTGTGCGCAATTAGCGTGTCGCCACAATTGCTAAACGCGCAACGTGCGTGAGTAACACTTAACTACGTTTTTCCACCGGCCACGGTATCATAATCGAGCCGGATTAGTATGCCACTTCATAAATAATAAACAACGCGAAAAATCCGTTACGGCTGCTTTCCGTGATTAAAACGCGATCAAGATCGACGGCTAACGAGGGTCGGTCCATTTTGAATGTGGGTCTCTTCATCAGTCATTGTGTCAGTTGCGCCGGGAGGAAAAAATAACAATTACGCCGGACGCTAGGCGTCTCTGGCACCGTGTGGTCGTCCGAGTACCGTCGATGACCGAATCGCGTGTGGGTGGTGGAAAAGCTGGAAAGGAATTCGCTTCTCACATCCGGTAGCTGAAATTGTTTGTTTTTCGGAGGCAGTGCTGATGTAGGACGGCCACTTTAGCACAGAAGTGCAAACTTGTAATCTTTGCTAGTACGAGAATGGTGGAGGCGCCAGGAGTGTACACAAGAAAACCCTTTACAATAAAATGTGATACAGTTTGAGTAATGTTTTGTTTATATATGAATATGATCCATATAATGAATGTAATTCATCGTAATTTTGTATTAAGATAATGAATATTTTCATTATTTAAGTTTTATTATTACCCATATGAATTTATCTCTGTATTATAAAGTGATAAACTAACGCAAACGCATAAATAATAGTTGCATACTTATTGATTAATATATAATGCACGTTATATTCAGAATCACGGATTTTAGCTATTATAGTCACATTAATAAATTATAGTCATATACGGTCGTGACCCTGTACGCTCGACATTCTCTCTCGACAATTGAGTGAATTTTAACTAATTTTGTCGACTTTTTATCGTTTGTTAATGCGCTAGTTATCAAATATTAAAATAATTATAACTTTTCAAAAATTTACAGGCACTGCCAGGGTCAGTGAAACTACAAATTTCGCCTTTTGTCCTAATGAATTCCTAATATTATTATTATTATTATGGAAGGTCCAATAAACATGATTATAGTCATTTAAATGTTGTCCATAAATTTCTCAATTTTCGTTTTTCAACCTTCTTTCTTGAAGTCGAGTGAATTCCAACATTAGAAAGACGACAATTTTCGTTGTCAATAAAATAGGATAAAACGGTAGGTACTACATTTTAAAACGTTTTTCACGATTATAAATTATTTAGAGAGAATATTTAAAACTGAAAATATAAGCAATAAATGACCATAAATGATATTAATTTACAATTTACCAAACAATCGAGAAATAATAATCATAAAAATAAAACTTACCGAAACGTTAACAAATTAAAAAATCTGATGTGGCCAGGCACATGACTTTATCATACAATATATAAAATTAATAGTTTAGCTGCATGAGAATCTATTCTATTAAGATAAATCGTAGGTATTGTCAAAGCATCAGCATTTGACACTACCTACACTACATCATTAGAATAATAGTTATTTATGTCACAAATGCCGAAAGTACGGAATAGCGCGACGAGCGGTGATGCGGCGCGTCACCGAAGGCGGAGTGTCGCCGTCGCATGTGAGCGAGTCGCGCTATCTAGTTTTTGGCAGGAGCGACATCAACGTTTATTGTGTTGCTTTTTAAGAAATACGTATTTAAAAAAAAATAAATAAATGATTTCTGTATAGTAAATGCTAGGCTGGTACCACTTTGACGAACCGTCAAGTTTAAAGGTGCGTTCCGATTGGTAGGTAATGGTAGCTAATGGCGGTGGTAGAATACGAAATTATAGTATTTCTTACATATCGTGATAATGACACATATTAGTTTGCATGTACATAAACATGAGTCACTAGCAATTTTCTATTGGAAATACTATAACGGCGTCTGCTACCACTGCCATTATCACTAATGAAAACGCACCTTAAAAAGGTAATTCAAATTCTGACAGATTTATATTTGTTCATGACACATCCCTACCAACATACTAAAATAAAACTACACTCATCGCTATACTTTATTTATAATTTTCGCAATTTATCGTTTTTAGAATTAGATATAAAGACGGGTTGATATTTCTTATCAACAAACAATCAAATTGGTGATCTTATTTTATTTGAAATTTGTATTTTATAATTTGCCGCACTACAGCGACAACGTTCCATAGTGGTTCTCCAACCTCTGATGAGATCAGCTGTTTTCGAATATGACAACACAAAAAAAATATTTGTCAAAATCCTGGCTACTATGTAATTTCATATCAATGCAGATGCGACCGATCTCGATCAAATAGAATTTGCTCTTGAAGCTAAACTATTAATTATACCAAAAAATGTCATAGGCATAAATTATACAAAATTTCTTCTACTTTAATTTATTAATTAACTATTTTGTCAAAATTACAGAAATGGCGGCTCATTTGAAAAATCTTTCAAAAAGGCTTAGAATAAACTACCAGTTCCTTTGGACCCCTTTCAACCAAAAGCTTTTCAGCTCTAAGTTTGGTAACAAAACTTCTAAATATGAACTTTCGTTCCGATACCTTTAGTAGTTTCTCCGGAATCGTCGTCACAAAAATCGTTTACACACAGACATACACACACACACACACACACACACACAGACATTTTTTTGTACCTTGGTCAAAAATGTTCAGGGGACCCAAAAAGACCTATTTCCGCTAAAATCTCAATGGCATGATTACAATACTTTATCTTACTGCGTATGATAAAGTAAAAATTTAAAAAATTCTATGTAGGTGCTAGATTAATATTGGTTGAAAATGACTTGAAATGGACTGCTTGTACTGAAATCAGGTTAAAATATTTTATTCTTCTGTAATATCTTTAGTGACGTTACAAAATGATATAAAAAGTTTCGTATAAAAATTATTTGGTTTTATATGAGTTATTCTAAAGTTAATAGCGTATTCCAGCCTGCAACTTCTAACCTTTGCGTTTCCGGACTTCTTCAATGCTATTTTTAACACCCTGTATATTTCAGATAAGAGGAATAATTTATAGGCGAAGTAATGAACCTTTCTAAGTAGGATGAAATGAAAGCTCAATTATTTTGCGTTTGGGATATTTACCAAAAATCAGAGCAATATTTGATTTTATGTGGCAGATACAACGTTCCAAGTAAAACTGTACATTTATGCGGTGAAGTTTTCAAGTTTAACTTCGTAATAGTCTTTTTAGACGCAAAATCAATGAACATCGTACATAATGAAAATAATGTCAATAGATTCAGAAAAATGTCCTCAACATCATATCAAAATGTTTACTTAATCTTTGATGCTTTTATATTGAAATTCATTACAAATTATCAATTAATAAAAACACCTTCGTCTTTACTGTGGCGAAAAAATTCGTTTCGCTAAGCTTAATACTCTCGGAGACATTGTTGCAAAGGTGGACAACATTTCATGACAATTTTTTTATTCATTGAAGTTTCTTATTAATTTCGAGTCTATTTTTCTGAATATACATATTGGTATTATTTTCATAAGCGGGCAATTTACGTACCCCAATTTTCGAATATAGGCTCTGTAACCCGGACGCAATTTATTTTCTAAAGTAGCTCTGTATATCCTAAAAAAATCAGAAACAAAAACCAAATATAACATATTAATATAAAAAAAAAATGATTTGTATAGAAGCAGATAGAGGCTAGAGGTTGCTATAGCGTGATTTTTCATCTTTCAATTGATAAGATAGAAGCAGAATCACTATTAGTAGAGGGCTGACAAAGTTAGATTACATAGTGTATCTCTATACCTATAACTGATAGAGATATACTATATTCTGATCGGTCTACTATTAGTAACTCATCAATACTATAACGATAGAAATGTGCATTACAAAAACGCTATTTTGGCAGAAGTTTGGCCATTTACGTATACGGCTAATGTTATAATATTAATCAAACTACTTTGCAAGAAAATAAAAAATATTTTCTTGATCTAGCACGATCGGTGATTCTTAAAATCTGGCAACTCTCCATGGATATACGTACATAAAAACTATTATTTATGACTTGTAGATAAATTAGTTATGTATTTTTTTTGGTATATCGTCACAAAAAAAGCACCAGGAATGATCCATAATATCCTCCTTGCTAAACTTCAACCCGTTCAACACAGCCAGCGATGATAATTATCCTTTTTCTTTTTCATCGGACTCAATCGTTCGTAAATCCCCGAGAGTACGATAATCGCGATACTTTGCAAAATAGCTCGCGAGCAAAGTTCGAGCAATTAAAGCCGCCCTTGGTGCCGGCGATTACCGAGGGGCGGTATCGTGTATCCTCTTCCTGCGGCAGACGTCATCAGCGTGAGGAGGGAGGGCGGGCGACCGCCTTCCGCTAAATTTAACAAACAAGCCCCACCACCCGTCATTAGTGACGACGACGACGACGTCGACGATCGTTCTCAACGCCGAAAGGAGTCCGTCTACCGTGAATCAATTCGAAACGATTTGAAACGAGAATGAGAATGTCGCTCTCTCGATGGGATTAATTGCATGTAGGCAGGAAGAAGAGGAGTGTGGTGTGGCGTACGAAGGCGAAGATGATATCGGGGACAGATGTCGCATCAAAGCTGAGAGAGGTCGTTACGTCGCTCTTGGAATATGCCACATCCGATCATCTCGTGCTGCGGTGGTGTCATTCGAATAAGAGATACGGAATAACGATGTGATGTGTGAAGGAAGTGGGAGAGAACACGTGCGATTGCGAAAGTATTGATTCTTCAGTTAAGACGGACTCTTATGTTCATAGGGCACCCTTTGGTGTCCTTCAAAACAATAAAGTAACGGGACAGTAGTTCTCTAACTACTTGACAGGTTCTTTTTCTGGCGATGAGACATGACAAGGACTTTTGATTCATAGCTTTATATTCAAACGAAAGGTTCCATTTTGACATGTAATTAATAATAATAATAATAATAATAATAACAATGTATATAAAAGAAATTTATAAAGGCCAACAAGGCGGATAAAGTTATTAAACAATTAATCAGGGATACTTCTGGTAAGTCAATAATTAGTAAAATAAACTAATTTTAGAAAAATTTCAGGTAGAAGAACTAGAAAATTACGGAAATAAAACTTCGGCGGACAGTTTAAAGCGGGAGATTAAGTTAAGGATGAATCGGAAAATGAGAGAGGATTATGTTAGTAAGCCAATGCATGGTAAATTTTTAAGAATTGTGGAGGGTGATGGTATTTCAAAGTCTGGATCTTTATCTTGGCTTTGTCATGAGAACATTAAGGCTGAAACGGAATCCTCTATTGTTGCGGCGCAAGATCAGGCATACGTACCAGATATTATGAACAGAAGATTATGAAAGTTGCTCATGATGGGAGTTGTAGACTGTGTCATCAGGCTCCGGAACATGTCTACCACTTATTGGCGGCTTGTCCAGTCTTAGCTGAGTCGCATTACATTGCTAGGCATGATAGGGTGGGAACATATATACATTATAATTTATGTTCCCAACTAGGGTTTAGCAATGGATGTGTCTCGGTGGTATGACCACATCCCATCTCCTGTTGTGAGTAATGATCATATTACCATATTATGGAACATGCCTGTTGTCACTGATAGAATGCTTGATGCTAATAAGCCAGATATCGTGGTAAAGGATTTCCAGAGGAAGGTGTGCACGTTCATAGAAATCTCGGTACCTGCTGATGCGAATGTTGTAAGGAAGGAGCTTGAAAAACAACTTAAATATAAGGATCTCGCAATAGAAGTTGGACGTATGTGGGGAATGAAAGTGAACATTGTTCCGGTGATGGTAGGTTCATTGGGAGCAGTTAGTCTAAATTACAGTAAACATGTTAAGGAGTTGCCGTGCAAAATTTCGCCCTGGGAAATTCAAGAAATTGCGGTTTTGGGATGCGCGAATATTTTGAGGAGAGTTTTATCATAAAGAACCCTAAATTTGCTGCTTAATATTTCATCTTCACCTTCTTTTAATGTATATTGTCTATTAATAAATGTGTGTGTGTGTGTGTTTAATGACCTCTGCACAAGGCTGCACGTTTCCTTTGCTTTGCAAAGAAAAATGAAATTTTTCTTTGCAAAGCACAAACGGCCTTGTGTTTTTCTAAATTGGGTAGAGCTGCAGTGATACCCGCAAAGGGAGTACCCTAGGCTTCAGCGAAGCTCGGTACTACCAATTTGCCCTGATCCTCTTTATTACTTTTCAAAATTATTAGTGTAATTTTAGTATTTATATGTTGTATCTAGGTTTCCAATATTTAATGAGATGTATCAGAGATTTTCAATAAATAATAATAATAATAATAATAATAATCTTTATTGGTGCTAGTTACAATAAATGCTTACACAGGTCCAAAAAATAAATATAGTGAGAGATAAATTAATAATCCAAATGACAAATCATAAATCCTGAAAACTGCAATGCAGAAACTCATCAAAGTTATCGACACATTTATTTAGGAGATATTTTTTTCATGGTTGATTTAAACTTTAGAGAAGAATAAGCCCTAACTGCAGTTGGCAGAACGTTGAAAATCGGCAGAACGTTTATGGCCCAATAGTTTGAACCATTCCGAGATCTCTGTAGTCTTAGAAATAGCTGACGGTATTGGTGATGTTCGCGAGTGTTATAAGCGTGAATCGAATTAGATGTTATGAAACTGTCTGCATTCATCTTCGCATACATTAAACACTCTAGTATGTAGACCGACGGCAGTGTTGGTATATCAAGGCAACGGAAATGGTCCCGGCAATCATCCCCATACCCAATGCCGCACATCACTCTGAAACATCGACGTTGAAGTGCAAAGATTTTCTCACTGTAGCATGATGAATGGCCTCAATTAAACAATCCATATGACATTATCGCGTGAAAAAATGCGAAGTGTGCAAGCCTAAGATATTTCAGCGACAATAATTCTCTTAGCACTCTCAAAAAATAAACTACAGTACAAACTAAAGTAAACCCAGTTCAGCTTACTGTCAAGAATGACACCCAAAAACTTTACAGATTGAACCTCCGCATTATTGAAAAACGGATCTTGTCGTAGTGTAAATAGTAATGATGTGCATTGTTCTGGGTTAACACGTAACTTGTTTGATGAAAACCATTCTTTGATTTTTGTGTCGCACAGATCAACTGTAACTCATCATAGTTTTCACCCCCTTTAATTATAGTGGTGTCGTCTGCGAAAAGAATGATTTTGGACGAGACAGTTGCATTGCCAATATCATTAATAAATATTAGAAATAGTATCGGACCTAAGACTGAGCCCTGGGGGACACCATATTTACACAAAGTTTTGTTGTTGAACTTAACATGTTGGTATCGATCACTTAAATACGACCGCAACAGCTGGATACTGGATTCCGAAAATTTATATTTAGTTAGGTTTTCTAACAAAATTTCATGTGAGACGCAATCTAAGGCCTTTGAGAGATCATCATAAAATGAGGCAACCGAGTGATGACCACGATCAAAGTTTCTTAATATTTCGTTTATAAGTGCATCAATAGCCATACTAGTCGACTTACCAAGTCTGAAACCGTACTGTGATTCGGTAAACATGCAATTATTCTCAAAGTGTAAATATATTTGCTTCTTCAGAATTTTGATTCTATCACATGATAATTTTGAAAATAAAATGACACAGCGCGACCTGAGAGAATTACCTAAGTAGGGTGAAATGCAATATAATATAAAGACAAAATCTAGTTACAAATCTGTAAACTGGTGAACTTATTACAGGAAAATATAGGATCAGCACTGCCATTTCGCCATTTCAAGCAAAAACTGTGAAATTGTTCGCTAAGTTCAGTAAGTTTCTTTCTAAATAAATATAAAAGTAATATCAGTAATAGTGATATCGTACCTTTGATGGACACGTAGATAGGCTTCGTCAGGCTGAGTATGCCAAATTGAAGCTATTACAACAATTTAAATCGGTTTCACCGACTCATACTGAGCTTATCGTTTCAGATTTGTTGGTGCTTTCTGCTGTAGGTTATGGTGACATCGTTTATGGTCCGTTCCTCTCCCAGCCAAACAAGAGACGTCTTCAAGGAATACAATATAATTGCATTTCCTATGCAACTGGGTGTCCCCGTCGACAACACATGGGTCGTCATGTTTTTCGGGAGCACCGACAGCTTCGGTTGACTGATAGGCGATTCACCCACTACGCAGAGATGGTTCGTTCAGCGGTGTATGACGGTCAACCCTCCTATCTGGCGGCCAAGATCGAGAAGACTTCGCTATGTCGCCTCCATGCGACAGTTCCAGTGCACAGGACAGCATCCTTCAGAAAGAGTTTTTCGTACCTCGCATCAAGAATCTGAAATAAGACTCTCATTGAATTCGGTCCTCATAGCAAAAGTAAAATTAAAGCTATTTTAAATAGCGAGATTCTTGAGGGAGGCTTAGCGGTTGAAAATGATATATAATAATTTCAGATTTTAATATTAATAATAAAATAATAAATTACAAATTTATTTTTGAATGGTGCCGTTTTAAATCACCTTGGTGTTATAGGTACCTTTTGTTTATATACAATAAAGCATTTTATTATTAGTATTATTATTATATACTTTCCAGTTTTTGTTTGTTTTATTATTGTTGTTGTACTGTAAAGTTGAGTTAAGTACTGACTACATCTGGAGCTACCGCTCCCATGTATTTTTCCATCTGATCGCGTTAGGATTGATTTCCCTACTAATATCAGACAGTTTGATAGGATGTTTGTAAATTTCGGTGGCTTCTCTAATAAGCCTTCGATGATAATTAGTCACCTGTCTCACTGTGCTCCTTGACTCGACATTCGATACTTCGTCCAGTCTTTCCTACATAGCATGTTCCACACTCACATCAGGACTAAGTAACAAACCAAGTGCTAAGATCATCTTCTTAGTACTTGGTTCGTTACTTTGTCTTAAAGATGCCTCTTGCAACAGAGCGCAAAACGTCGACTACTTCAAACGCCTCAACGCGGTTTCCACCCGAAAATCAATATGTATATCAATAAGCAAAGCTGGGCACAAAAGCGTTAATCCGTTAATCGTTAATTAACGAAGTTAAATTTATCGTTAACGAATTAACTTTTAAGTTAACTTTCAAAACAGCTACATTCGTCATCCGTTAATTCAAGTCCGTTAAATCCAAAATATCATAATTAAACATTTCAAATTGCAATAGGTATTTGTGCAAGTTTGGATTTGGTTTTGTTTACATTTGTGACGTACTATTTTATGTGACGCGCCGTCCGTATATAAAGTGGGCTAAATTTTATCGTCAATCGTATTCTTCTGGTGCTGCGGTGTGAACAACATACATCATACATATTTTTTCATCAATGTGATTTGAGGTTATATGACAATTTATATAATTTGTCACTGACAGTTCTGGACGACGAAATGTTTTGCTTAAATGGATTCATTTCACGTAACATGTAAGTTTCAAGAATATTAGATTTTTATGTTAGATTGGCTATAATGAAGTCGTTTGATTGGCTATAAAGAATCGTGCATTTATTTAGAGAGCTATTTAATATAGTATATTAATGGTATATTATAATACAAGTTTTATAAGACAAAAATTGGCGCACGAGTTGTTTTGGAACGAGTGCGCCAATACGTCTTATAAAGCGAATGTTATATACTATTTTTTCTACTTTGCGACATGAATTTTACATAAATTTCAAAAATTTTTGTTGTCATCTTACGGCTTACAATCTAGAGTAGTTTTACTTTCAACAGTTGGTATATGGTAAAGTTCAAAAATACGATTGAGGCGAGCCAATAGCGGTTGAGATGTCAGCTTTATTTGACAATTGATGTCATTCGTCAATATCATCAATCTTGGAAAACAAAAAGGTACTAAAAGTTTGTGATCTAGTGTTTTCATAACGACACCGAAAGCAGTTTCGTTATGAGGTTATAACGAACGCAAAGTAGGAAATACAATTTTCTATTCACTAAACAGACTCAACGATCGACGGAAATAATTATTTTACTTATTTATATTGTTACTTTTTCTTCTATATCTATTGTTTCAAAATATATACCTAAACTAAAACAAAAAACAATCTTGAACGCTTCTTTTCTAACTCCAAAAACCTTAGTTGATCTTTTCAATGTTTTTTTTTATAAATCTTGCATCTCGCAATGTAGTTATTCAAGCTACCAATTTGAAAAACTCGAATTTGAAAACCGAAAGGTCCGCTGTTAGCTACTTTTTTATAAATAGTTAACGACTAACGGTTAACGGTAACTTCCGTTACATTTATAAGAAATTAACGGACTATTGGTTAACGAAGTTAACTTTTTAATTAACGGATTACCGATTCACGAAGTTAACTTTCTGATTAATTTTGCCCAGCTATGTCAATAAGTACTTAAATTATGAAATGCAGTGATATATGAAAAATCTAAAGAAATACTGATATCTGAACTCAAACGTTAAATGATAACTTTTTAATACGTTAGCCAAGTTTTAACGTTGTAAAACAAAATAAAGAGGGGTTTGTATATTATTTCTCTTATTAATTAGAGTATTTATTTTTAAATTGCACTTATTTATGATATTTACGAGTTAATTTGTATTGATCGATCTCAAATTTTACAAGAACTAAGTACATATGAATATAAAAGAATAAATTCAGAGGGTCCTGCAGAAAAATAAATAAAACTTGAAAAATAAAGACCACTCTACTCTATCTCAACAAAAAGAAAAGCTAGACAAAATCGAAACAAAACCAACCAACGAATTAAATTACCAATCGGCTCCCATAACATCACCATTTACACCATCAAAAGACCTCCTTCACGGTTTGCAATAATTCCTAAATCGCATTAAGTGAACAGCGCCAACACTCTGGGATCTTTTCCAAAGAGCACAATTAGATCGAGAGCGCGTGTCGCCTCATTGTCCCATCAACACGTAGCAGAGAGAAGAGCCACTTCAACGTGGTGGTCGACACGAGCCCACGACGAGCGGGGTGTGGCACAGATTCGACACGTTGAATTTTCAGAATGGTGCGTGACGGATCGAAACGCGTGGACCACTTCATCGTCAATATATAGAAGAGAATCGTTAATGGTATGGATGGGGCATGCCGTTCGTTTGGTATTATATTGTTCGGTAGCGCTTTTTTTTGCTGAGTGGATGACCGAGAGTGGATGTTTGTGTGTTTATGCGAATCGGTACGTTCTCACAGTGGTGTTTGCGATGGGGTAATTGGGCACGGTCTGTAATGATTGGGGAGGAATTCTTGTATTGTTGCACACTGTAATGTATTATTGGGAAAAATGGTATGCTGTGATGTTAAGAGTTAAGATCGTTAGTGTGTTTTATTAGTTAGTATTGAGTATTTAGGGGTGCGAAATTTTGATTAGGTGCATTTGAGAACTGCCATGAGTTAAAATATTATTTAATTTTCATAACATATCCACACAATGAATTACTAATGTAGAAATAGTCAAGGAAGGTTCATGAAAAGTTTAGAGATGTCAGGAAAAAATATATGTTAGGAGTACAAACGCGTTTCTTTCCTAATTTACTTGAATCAGTTACTCGATTTCTTTTTGTTTTTGGCCGGGGTAGTCCTTTAGCTTTCATTATGATGTTTAGTATTATTGATAAAGTAAATAATTGGAAATCTATGGCATAATCTAAGAATTCCTGTGTTCCAAACGCAAACATGTGGTAGATACAGATTTCATAAAACTGAAACACTAAAGTTTTCGTATCGAAAGGCGTTAGGTGTGAAAATATGTATATTAGTAAATAGTATCACTAAGAAACGTTAAAAATTGGTATTTAGGTACCAACCTAGGATAATGACCGACTAGACCGACTGCTGTTTCTAAATTCCCTATGCCGCTAGGAAAACGACAAAGCTTTTATAAAACGGAATACTGGTTCACCTGTGCTTTAAGTGACATTCGCCCATGTTAGTTAAAATGTTCTCCTGGTATTAATCTGGAGTTGTAAAACATCTAAAACTAATAAAAAAAGATAATACCAGTCTCGAGTTGTTTACCTTTCAATTGGGACACACTATATCTTTCCCAAAATGTGTGTTGTGTAAGGTATATTGGAACGGAAGAAATTTATCATTGTCCTCCAAAATATCGTTTTTGCTAGCAGTGGTGTAAAGAAGAAAAGAACATTTAGAATGGTGTTGGTGTATAGATTACTCTGTTTCTGGAAAGAATCAGAAAATTACAAAGAGAAACAAGTTTCACAGTTTTCGAAGTCCTTTCAGTTTTAACAAAAACAATTTTATCACTTATATTAATTTTTTTCTGTGTACGTTTTTTCTATAGGTTTTGTTTACGGTGCAAACGTTCTTATCCGACTTCAAAATTAGAACATTTCTTACTAGTGTTCATATGCACATTTTAGCAGCAATCAAAAGAATAATTATCATAATAACAGTAACGATATGACGTCCAACGGTAACGATATGACGTCCAACTCGCTACCGTTATGCAGATATGAACTTGGATGCTTACGATAACTGTACTACCCTGTTACATATTTATTTATGCTGAAATCTAATATTTAATATTAATACACGGAAAATGGTGATATAATAATATAATAAACAAATAAGAATATAAAACATTGAATGACCGATAAAGAACCAAATAGTATCAGAAATTTCCTACCCTTAGACTCATCTGCTAAAACTAAACAAATTTACAAACAAAAAATTATTGTTAAATAGCACAGCTTCATTCATTTACACTGATAGGGTCATTTTCTAAACAAGAAATACCTATTTTATTTGAAGAACCGTATTCGGATACGTGGAACAGGGTCTTAAAGGAGGTATCGATAAAAAGTTGGCTTTTGAACCAGAATAAGATAAAAAAATACCATTTTCATTTCTACTTCGTATTTGCTTTGTATTCCATATCACAGGGTTTGTACTTGGAATATTCAAAAGTTGGGCAAATATATATTTATCAAATCAAAATCTTAGAATAAAATAAGAAATTATAGAATAAGGCTAATTCTATCTTACGATGCACGGTTGGTGTCCTTGATTTTCCATAATTAAGGGGACCGGGTAGTTACATTAAAATACCAAATTAACCTCCTTTGTAATTTTTTGTTTTTATAATGTTTTGCCGTTTACCTAACCCCTTACCAAATATCAAGGCGATATTTTGAAAAATAACGTCGCTACAAAAATACTTTCATGTTCTTGAAATTCTAAAATGTATGCGGATTAATTTAAAGCATTTTATATGTCAGATTTAAAATAGCGTTTCAGTTTCTTTTTTATTTTAGAGAGATTTTGTTAACAGCTGCCTTGGGTGGCAATTAATAATATTTCTTTCATTTGAAAAGTGTTATGTATACACAGGTTTTTTTTCTTTTATGAGGACATTCATATATAAGAAAAAGCCTTTTATTTTTAAATTGTTTCTCAAATTACCCCAATAGAAAAAATTCCGTAAAGCCAAATTTCATCATCACCGTTTTTACACCCGTCCACAACATTTCAATACAAAATCCGATTCACCACCGTTCTATCCTTCCTGCCATCACCGCTCTCCATCGTGCATTACCAACCAATCCACCTTAAAAAAAAACAACATCTCATCTCAACCTTTCTCCGCAACATCCTAAAACCAAAACCCCCTAAATCTCTCACTACCATCCACCAACAACCCCCGCGTGCACCGCCATGATTATACACCGCCGCATCCTCGCCGCCGCGCGTCCTCCCGAATCAATTGCACGCACGTCCTCCACCACCTGCCTCCGCCGGAGGTCCGGGAATTTTCGAGTGTCGGGATTCGACGCAACCGCCGCCACCCCGTCCCACCCGCCTATCTCCGCCGCGCCGTCCCCGGGGTTGTCGAGGGCGCGGAAGGGCGGAGCGAGGGGTCTCCTCCAGCGTTCGGTCCGTCGGTACCGCCCCACTAGAGGAACCGCCACTTGCGATATTGCTTCCTGCCATTCCTGCTGGCGCTTCTCGTTCCGCAGGACCTCTCTCGTCCTTATATAGTATATACACTTCCTGACCGGCGCTGTCTTCCTGATACCGACGCTCGAATCCTGCCACGTATTGGACGGCCGCCGTTCGTGTCACTCGTTATCCTGGCTGCCCACACTGAATAGACGGACTGAATATAGTCTGAATATAGTCCTGACTGTACTGTGACGCGACACGACACACGACGTAGAGAGCGGAGAGATCGTGGTTTCTTTTTCTTTTCTGTTGGTCGTCTTCAGGGAGTTGGGGAGTGGGTGTTGCGTTTCGCGCGTTTATTGCGCGGTTTATTGGGTTGTATAAAACGGGGTTTGTAACGATTATTGTTGTGTGCCGGTGATGGTTTATTTCGTGGCTGCTATGAATGTTGACTGATTTTGGCGTACGTTCGAACTTGTGGTGAAGATTGTGAGGTGTTGTGAGGAGGAGTGGGAGGTAGACGTAGATCGCAGGTATGTCCGCTTAAGTTGTTCTTTTGATTGTGATAACCGTATAATGATACACCAGGACTATTTATGTATAACAGACGAATAAATTAAACAAACTTATTAATGATCCATAAGTAGAATTGTGATTATAATATTGTTTGTACCAATTGTATCTACAATTGCTGTATTTGACGTATATATTTATATATTTATCTATATAATTACGACTTTACGCATAACATTGTATTATATTCCGACGGATCATAATAATATGATGAATTCTACAAGATGTTATTTCAAACCTTAAACAGGTATTAAAACTAATGAAAATTATTAAAAAAGTAATGATTTTAATGGTACGGAACCAGAATTAATTACTACTTACATGCCATAAAAGTAAGGCAATAACTAAATCATGTATGGCATTAGCCGTGTGGTATTTATTTGCCTTCTAATTTCAGATTTATAAAATTCTCATGATCCATTATGAAATAACCTGTGGTTCTGCTTGCAGATTCACTCTGTAGATTATACAATGTTCTATAGTTTAAATTCACAACTTATAATAAATATTTATGATAAAGAAGACAGTTAAATAAAGCAACCATCCTACATTCTTTGTAGCTCAAACATTTTCATATAGTCCAACAAACTTTGATAGGACTTTCACTCAGAAGTTCTTTCCCTATTAAAAAAACAGACCAAAATTTATTGGATAGTTTTTGAGTTATATCGGCAAAAGAAAAAGTAATGGATGCATAATTTGTTTCATGATTAACAGTCATGAAACAAACTCAAACTCAAACATACTCTTGTAACAAAAACATTTTCTCAGTTATTACACCATTTCATGTCGCCATTTCATTTCCATACTCAAGAAAGAATGTTTAAGTGTCGTAAAAATGGTGGATGGTGATGACAGTTTATTTTCCTTGCAATTGTTTCTTGAAACGCCTACGCCGTTTGGCTTTTGCTGAGTAGGTACCCACTTTTGATCTAAAATTAAATAAATAACAACAATGCTAACTAACACCATTATGAACTGGACCTGGACTATTTTTAATAGCTAATTTTGCAGTTGTAATTGAAATAATTTAATTAATAATTAAATAAATAATAAAATATAATAGTATAAAGTAATATAAGGGATAATTGCTATAACTGCTTTGGCATTTTAGCGTATGATATTTTCTTTCTCTGAAATTTAGTAAAAGATCTTTTACTGATTTCAACAATGTTAAAATTTTATTGCATAGTACAATAGTATAATATTGACGAATTTTGAGTTTTTAAAATGGTTCCAGCCGCAAAAGCATATTACGTACTTTTTCCTATAACACTTTTTCGATAATGGTAGTTATTCCGTGTACCTGGTGAATAGTCTATATAGTGCTTGTTCCGAAATCAGAATTGATGGTCCAGATCAAGTCTTTTGCTCTCAATTATTGGCTTGAATCTATTGAGTTATAAATTAACATAGATTTTTGACATGATGGCCAGCAAGAAGGTAGATTATAAAGTCGTTTCGTGTGGAAGTTACCCAGAGTTCAATTATTATAATCAACCTCTGCCACCTTCCACAGTTTGGGCATATACCTTAGTCTGAAGACAGTGTTGGTAATATTTGTAAGCTTTACTACCTTCATTAGAAGCTGCTTAAGTCTTTAGTTATCAAGTCATAACCTGAGGCTTTTTTGGGGTTAATGACGTTTTTATTAAGTTCCGAACTTGGACGAATGTGATTATAATTTTGTAAAAATCTTGAAGAAGTCCATTTATTTGATCACAATATATATTAAATATAATATTCAAACTTAACGCCTTGAAATCTCTATTTTTATTATCTTACGAAAGGAATAATAATTTATTGATGATCGGATATCAAAGTTGATAAATTATGATGTTTATTTCAATAAAAAAATGTAAATCACGTTAAAATCAGTATACCTTATATAACTTTTGGGAGACTTGTCATATCTGTCTCATATTCAAAACAAAATAATCCAGTATGAAAAGAATAGAGAATACTTGAAAACGTTTTTGATTATAAATCACACCAACGAAATTACGCCCATTGTCAATTTCATAAATTTATTCAGCATGTTGTTTTTATTAAACAATCCTTTGTCATCTAATGCAATTTAACAAAATCTACGATTCTCGATACTCGATACATCTCCAAACAAACAAAACATACACCATCACAAAAACCAATCTTAAACCAGAAAAAAAAACCCATCCCCAGTCCAGCGCACCATACGATATACGATACGGCGACATTTTTCAGCGAGCCGCACCAGCGCCGGAAGCCGAAAAAGGAGCATCGCGTCATCGCCGGTCGCCGTCCGCGACTTTATTATTGTATGCGGGCAGGGGGAGGGATGCGGAGGTGGCAGCCGCGACGGCGATAAACCGTGGCGAGAGAAGACCAGCAGCGCCACCAGCACACACATACGTACAGTACATACGTGAATATGCGATCGCACCAGAGTGTGGACCAGTGGTTCTTAACCGGTGGTCCGCGGACCACTGGTGGTCCCTGAAAGCACCCGAAGTGGTCCGCGAAGCCAACATGCACTTATTAAATAAATTAATGACAAAAACGACGAATTGACGACGCGAAGACTACGAATATTTATGAAATAGTTAGTTATTTTATTACGTGTGTAAAAAAAAACTTGTTTTGTTTGTTATGTTACATGTAACTAAGTAAGTATGCTAAGTAGGTAGGTACTGTAATATCCTGAAGTTACAATACCAGGCCACAAATTGTTTTAATTTAATGATTTTATTACCAAATCAACTACTTAGGTATTTTTATTTAATTGTGGTTTATTTTATAACTTGGTCCCGCTGCTTGTGAATTGTCATCGATTTTATTTAATTTTATTCAATTCATTGCCAGTTTCACAGCTGCTGCGAATCCTGTTGGGTATAAAGTTGGGATTTGAAATATCAAAAAGTGACCGTTTGTATACATTTAGGCTGGGTACAGTGTACTTAGGTGGAATCTGCGAATAGTTAAGTATAATGAACTTAATTTGGTTTTAGGAAAAAAATGCACGTATGACCTGACTACACAGATAGAAAAGATTTCTTGTTTCAAAGAAATGTATTTGTTTGAATTTATTCTTTTGGGTCAAAGCATATTTCTTTGACGCCAACAATATTTACTTCATTGAATACTCTAGGTTATTTGCTTGCAGAGATTTATTTAAGTGGAATAAATATATATGGATACCAAAAAAATTACTTTCCTTTAAAGTAATATTTTAGTTTTGATTTAAAAAAAAAACGTTTCTTTACACCAATGAAATATAATTTTGATTCTAACGTATAAATTTGTATATAACGAGAGATTTATTTCGCTTAAAGTAATATTTTGTCTTTGGCTTAAAAATAGGTTTACTTCCGCCAAAGAAATCATATTTTGATTAAAATAAATATATTTGTACACAAGAAGAGATTTATTTCCTTTAAATTAATATTTTTGTTTTGGCTTTAAAATAGGTTTACTTCCACCAAAGAAATCATATTTTGATTCAAATAAATATATTTTTAATGTCATCCCACTGTATTGTTAGATGGCGCTGTAAACTCTCTCCTCGCACTTCGTACATATCGAGAGTATAAAGCCGCGTGATCGACAGTATAGAACTTACAGTACAGTGCC
The DNA here is from genome assembly GCA_964023965.1 of Melinopterus prodromus. NCBI lineage: Eukaryota > Metazoa > Arthropoda > Insecta > Coleoptera > Scarabaeidae > Melinopterus > Melinopterus prodromus. Next base: position 14,554,545 of record OZ030390.1, on the reverse strand, counting down.
TGCAGGTTCAAGTTGCGATTCTAAATCAGAGTACAGTTTACTAACTTAACCTTGACTATATGTTGGGTTGGCCAGACCAAGCACTAGTTGAGGATGTGCGACATCCCAAAAAGTAGGTGACACATGGCGAGTCTTCCGAAAAATTCTTGTCTATTAATTCCTTCAACAAATTAATAATTTTAAGCATTTTAACTCGACCAACAATTTTGTTAATTTAAAAAAATGTAATTCTTTCACTCAACACAATCATAATTATTTGAAGTAAATAAATTTCATTTCTTATAATACACAAATTGCAAACTTTTTAACTGGAAACTTAAGTTGTTTGACACAAATCAACGTTCTTTCTACCAAACAAATATTTCAAATAAATGCGTTTTTATCCGCAAATAAATATTTCTTTGCCTCTATTGAAACAACAAATTTCTTTGAGTCAATGCATATTTATTTAAATCAAACAAAAATTTCTCTCTGTGTACGTATGACCACGATTATATTAAATTCGGTTTTACCTCAATAGAAATAAATGGGAAGATTAGACCTCAATACGTAATATGCGCGACTATTCTTACCTGTGATGCTTGAAATCCGGCAAAACTGGAACGTCACTTAAAAACCATACATCGTAATTATTGTCGCCGTCCTCCATTGGGGTATTTGACCCAAAAAGCTGGCCATAAATCAAATTTCTCAATTTTTAAATTCCTAAAAGTAAACCAGTTTCTGGGATAGGTAGTTTAGTGTTTAGCTTAATTAAGCTCTTGAAAGTGGTTTAAATTATAGTATACATATTTGACATTACAACTACTGGACAATCTGCTGCGGATGCGGTTTTTGTGATTTTATTTGTATCACATTGTAAAGGAAAATCCAAAAATTGATGTACCGGCTTATATTTAATTTGATACAATTTCTTGAAACCGTGATAGTAGAGGTAATTTAGAACATATTTAACCATATTTAGCGATACACAAATGATTACGGTTGTCGAGATAGTGACAAATTTATGTTCAATTCATCTTGTATGTTGTAAATGCCATTCTGTACGTATATTTTTCCGTTTTGGATCATGTATAGGAAACCACCCCGATGACCTAGACTCTTAAAAATCATCCGAAAAAAACCTTAACCTTTGTACTTGTATATGAATTTCTTGGAATTTCTTGGTTGAAGCCAATCGGATTCATATTCAAGGCAAGAAAATACATCGAAAGCACCTACTCGCATACACAGTTCACTGCTTTAAAATGAATTCTTGTTGAGGAGAGACAATAGTAAGTTTGTGAATAGAAAATGGTTAGGCGTTTTCGATAAAAGTGTTTATGCGAAATTGGAATCCGGGTTCTAAACATGCATATTAGGGTCATACCACTAAAAAACAACCGTTTCAGCTTGAAGGATGATCAAATTTCGAAAGTTTTCATGAAAACAATAAGAATAAGTACATATTAGACCATTTTGAAAGAATACTACCCAAAAATATTATCTCATATAACTCAGAAACGACATGTATTGTTCCATATTAAATCCGTCCATGCTACGTATTTATACAGGACATCCCAAATATATTTTTGTTAATTTCACACAGCAATAGAAATACAATACAAAGATAGAAATAAACTGACAAAAAAAATATTGATGATAAGTCTTGTGTGTAGGACAATTTTTAATCCAGTTTGCTTTTTTCTCTATTTTGTACTGTTTTATTGTATTTATTAAGTTATTAACCTTCAAATACTTAGTATGAATGTTAAAATGATATACATAAATAAAGCAATACATCTAGAGCCCTTATAAGCGAAAAAATAATTTTGGCCGGGTTTTCGGGTCAAATACCCCACTGTGGCGTCCTCGAGAATTCTTCGAGCGCAAACTTTGATTAAAAAAAAAAAATAATAAACTTGGACCCAGTGGATCACGATATGCAATATCTGAAAAGCCATTGGCTGTTACGTTTGAATCTTCAGTTGCAAGGGTCACGAAATATGAAGTTGTGACGCATGACCAACATATGGGGTCAACAAATAGAAGATATTTTTTCTGCCGTTGATACTCTAAATTTAATTTTTGACGGACTGTGTACTGAGATAAAAGACGAATATTAAACAGAACATTACAAAAATTAAAGAATTGTTAAAATAAATATACACGTTCTTTGAGTGACCTGACTGCGAGGAGTAAGCTATTCAGAAATTGAATCGCAATGCTTCATTGTTAACATTACTGAAGCACCTGATGAAATTCAAGAAGAGTTATTTAAAATGCAACCCGATAGTAACTGCAAGGACACTTTCGAGACAAGAATTGTACTTTACAATTTTAGAACAAAAAAGCGAGACCTTTCTCTAAAATTCGAGAAATTGCTTTACGTTACATAACATTGTTATCTACCAATGTGAGCAGGGATTCTCAGCCTTTTTGGTTATTGAAAATAAAACCGAAATTGTTTGCCTGCCAGTGCTATGTGTTTGAAAGAATCACAAGAATCACAAGAATCCCACTAAAACTGCAACTTCTTCAACTTTAGCAAATAACATACACTTGATTTAAATAATTGCAAACGTCTTTTATTTATTATTAACAACCTTATAATAGTTTATTTTGCCGCTAAACATTTAGTGGTCCATGACAACACAAAAAATTAGTCAAATGGTCCCTCATCAGTAAAAGGTTAAGAACCACTGGTGTAGACTGTAGAGTATGTGGAGTAGTATAGTATGCGCTTATTGTGAGCGAAAAGGTGGCCCGGTCTGGCCGGTATATCACGGGGACAAGGGCCTTTGTACTATCCGGAACTGATAAAGAGGTGAAATATTGTGTGTACGGAGGACGACGGCGGTGGCGGTGGCGGCGGACCTACGTGGCGATGCTCGATAATACGGTCGGAGCTACGGGATAACGTTCTCTCTCCTAACTCCTAAGGGTTTTTTTGTAGATTGCTCGGTGCGAGGTATTCTGTGGAGATTTTGTTTTTAACTTATTGTGGATGTGGAAGCTGTTCGTTGGTGACGTGAAATAATATTGTTGGGTATTGTTGAGAGGTAAAGCAGTATGGCAACTATAACGGACTAGGTAGCGTCCAAGTGAAACTGAAATAAGGAAGAACATGTTGTTCTTTCCCAGGCACTCCTTAAAATTGTGGAGAATCGTTGTGTATCCTTAAAAATAATTTCTTTTCAAATGATTAATTTCGGTATGTGGTCGGATAATAAGTTATCAATATTGTATTGTATCTATGAATTTTAACTATGAATTAACTGAATTACATTTGATATCAGTGGTGTACAGCCGCATTGAAATTATTTTGTGACTTGCAAAATAATACCCTAACTATACAAATTTATTAAACGTCTATCTAGTAAATTTTCTCAATTATGTTCTGGGATGCAATTTCCAACATTTTGAACACCGTAGGATTAAGATTTTGCCTCCACACAGTGGCCAGTTTGTAGTGGTCCTTTTAGGGAGGCAATATGCAAATATAGTGAATACAATAGCTTATTAGGTGGTTGAAAATTAAGCTTTGCTTTAGGATTCTAGATCCATGTGAGCATGATTACCTACAAATACAAGAAAATCGTAAAAAGAATAAATCGAGTGATCTGTCAGATTTTTTTCAGATTACTGTTGACAAATAAATTTGGTTTTAAGATTTGTGTAGAACCACGCGAAATAAACAACTGTTGTTCTAAAATAATTTTCACATCTCAGTCATCAGATACGCTAAATTCTTAGCTAACGATATAATATCACTTTTCTGATCTACAAAAAGATTAACAGAAGTTTCTTTTTTATTTTTTTTTATATAAAAAAGAAAATTACACAAAATTAGGTGTAGCTACCGGCCCAAACGTCAACAAAAAAAATTTACTTGAAATCAACAAAAAACCATCATTTTACTTTTTATAACTACAGTAAATTTGTTTTCCACAATTATTAGCTTAATAAAAAATCCATAGACCATTGAGGGTAATTATCAGTCCTTTTTACTAATTTATATTTTCTATTTATCACAAATACAATTATTGAAACTAAATGATGGCCGCCAAACAAAAAAATCTAACTAGTGATAACCCATTTTCGTTTGCTACTTTTTGTTGAAGCTGGTCTGAGAAAATAAATTGTGAATTAAACGTAGTTTTTAAGAAACTACGTGCCAAAGGAAACATAAAAAAGCATTAAAACATGATTTCTTAAATTGTAGGTACAACTCAAAATGTCTACTCTAACATTCAGATTCTCCGAAAAAAGGCACACGCATCCGCTTTTCTTCAAAGAATCTTGGTCTGAAAAGAGAAATTGTGAATTCAGAGTAGTATTTGAAAAATTCGTGCTTTTTCCTAAAAAATAGAGACAACTCACAGCGTTGCCTTCAGATTCAAATTCTACGGAAATAAACCATACAAAAACCAGTTTCGATTTTTTTTTATTGTTGACAAGAGTCATTTAGTTTTGATTATTGTTTTTTTTTTTTTGACAAACTAAGTAATTCAAAATCTGTGAAAGCTTTTTGTTTAAAAGGGTCAAAAGCAACTAACTGAATGTTTACTCTTAGCGTTTTCAACGATTTTGCAATTTCGTCAAAATAGTTAATTAATAAATTAAAATATAGGAAATTTAGTATGATTTGTCTATGAATTTGTTTGGTAAAGTTAAAAGTGTAGCTGCAAGAACAAATTCTATTTGATCGAGCTTGGTCGTGTCTGCATTACTATAAAACTAGTTAGCTAGTTAGCTAGTACGCTGATTATATTGATAATACCTACTGTCAATAGAATCAAAAAATCGGTCAAATCCTGGCTAACTTGTTTTATTTTAATGCAGACAAGACCGAATTTGATCAAATAGAATCTCATGCAGCTAAACTATTAATTTGTTATATAGTATGATAAAGTCATGTGCCTGGCCACATCAGATTTTTCTTAATATCTAGATATGTCAAAATGTGGGTAGAACAACTCACACATTTTCAAAGCAATTAGCAAAGTCTCATCATTTCCACATTTTCGTGTCAATTTAACAATAATAGTATCTTACATCAGAAAGTATTTTTAAAGATTTCTTCTAAAAGAACTAATGTGGGAATGTTATAAGTTACGTATGTGAAGGACATAAACTAACATAGACTTATGTGTTTTCCATACCGAAAAAAAAACCATTATCCCAGAAATAAATAAATCGTTAGCTAGTCTTAAATCAACTATAATATTGTACCGAAAAAGATCGTAAAATCCATTTGCCCTTCTTTTTGGCTCTTCCCCATCTCGATAACGGTATCAGGGGGCATCCTTCAACCGATGGCGCGTAAAGGACAGGTCGTTTGATCCCCGTTTCAGGGGCCATAAAGAACGCGACCCCCCGAAATTTCCCCCTCTCCGCTGCCGCCCTGTTACGTTCTACCGCCGCCGCCGTTAAAGTTCATCGCTGCCGCCGCCGCGCCACCTAATATTTATGAACTGCCATCTCCTGGCGCTCTTCCAAATGTCCGACCACAAAAGAGTGCGCGCATAACAGCGGACAGAGGCGGCAACAGAAATGTTCCCAGTTGTTAAATTATCATTACGTGAATATTACTTTAGGAAAAAGATAATGTAGTGGCGATGTTATTTATTGTGTACTGGGGGGAGTGTACCCGAAGCTCCATCGTTGGTTGCCAACTACACTGTTTTGTTTGGTGGTGTTGTTGCCAACTATTTGGAAGAAATGTGAGAATCTATTTGGACCTTGAAAAATTATTATTATTTTTAACAAATATAGGTACATATTCAGGTAATAAGGCACTTCCTTTGCAAATCTCTTTGTATAATTCATGTCTGTAATTGCGAACGGTTTTGTATATCGGGGGATCACACGTGGGATATAATGCCAGTCTAATTCGGGATGTCATTCGAATGATGACAATTATTATATAATTTTTATATGATTAATTATTATACAATGAAGAACCACGCCATATTTTACCACAATCGAACGAGATTACCAAATATATGAATAAAAATGTTATGCAAGAAAAGTTATAACTTTTCACTAATTTGCAGAATACATAAATTATTAATCATGCTCCAAACAATAGATGTTTTCAGCGGTTTTGTGAAATATAAAATGCTCCCAACATGTGCTTGAATTTGACATGAAGCTGTGTGTAATTTTAAATTTAGTACAGTAACCAAACAAAATTTGATCAAAATCACCATCAATCATCATACATTTTTATTCGTCTGAAACTAATAGCTTTTCAAGAATCATTTGAGCTACTTTACTCATAAACAATTTGTAGTTATAATATCGAGGTTATTCCTTGTGTATTGGAGTTTTTTCGCGCAACTTCAAAGCTGGATGCCGTATAACCAAATCGTTTTAGTTGCAGTTTGTTCTGTATTGACAACTGAGAGTTTCTTCTCAGAACCGAGTACAGTTCACTGTATTTGAGGCCGAGCTCTACTTTTTTTCCTTAACGTGTTCTCTCCACCTTAATTTTGTATCTAGAGTCATACCCAAATACTTTGCAGTGTTCGCATATGGAAGAAGGCAGACGTTATCATGATACCAAAATCAGGCAAACACCGAATGAGGCCAAATCATATCGCCAAATATTACAGTTACCAATGAAATCAAGGCTCTTTGAAAAGCTGCTTCTAAACAGAATGAAACCTACCTTTGAGAGAAAAGAACTAATTCCTAACCACTAATTTGGTTTTAGAGAAAAGCATTCTACTATAGATCAAGTCCATAGAATAACAGATGTCATATAGAAAGCATTGGAAGAAAGGCTGATTTGCTCAACAAAATTTCTTGATGTGACACAAGCTTTCAATAAGGTTTGGCACGAAGGATTGATACACAAACCAAAGACTATGGTATCTTTACAATACGTCGAGCTGCTTACATCCTATATATGTATCTCATAGACTATTCAGAATAAAACAGACTGATGAATACTCCGAACTAAAAGAAATAAAAGCTGGGGTACCACAGCTGGAAAATGTAATACTCGCTACATTCGCAGATGACACGGCTCTAATCGCAGTGGGATCAACTATTGGAGAATCTACTACGAATCTTCAACAAGCTAGTAATAAAATATATGAATCGACCAAAAAATGGAAGACCAAGCTCAACGAACTGAAATTTGTCCACATTAACTTTACAAACAAAAGAATCGAGGACATACCTCATGTCAGGATATAGATCTATAGATATAGATAATCAACAAATTATAATCAGAGTCATCATAATACCAACACATTTTTCTAGCATGCGCATGTTTTTGTAGGTTTTTGGGCCATAGAACAAAATATGTATACACCTAACCTACACAGCTCACTTTTAAATACAGGTACCTGTAATTGTTATTAGTGCACCATTCTGTGACGACTTTTATTATATTTTCCAGTTTGGCTTGAAGACGAGACTTTGATCTTGAAACATATAGCCGTAAATACATACATATTTTGTTATATCGTCAACGTTTCTGAACTATGGAGACATTTATCTCAATGCTACCATTCAAATAAACCCTGTTCCAAAATTATCATTATTTTACCATTTTCAATTTTCGTTTTCTCGAAAGTTATCGGCTAAGGGTCCATAAAATATTTTTGCTATTATTAAGACAATTAACAGACCTACCAAAATCAGTAAGAAAAATACTGGATTGCCATTTAATAAAAATGATGGTGATGTCATAAAGCAGTAACAATAATAAAATTGATGGTTGGGAATTGCTTAATTTTGTTTAATAACTAGAAATCGACGTATTCGAGATATATTTTTCAAATAAAAACGTACGTCACTAACAAATGAAAGTAATTATAAAGCGGCATCTTCCAGGATTATATGCGCTCACTGTATGTATAAACTTGAGTTCTGACAAACTCACAAATTTCCTGTTTAGATATGTTAACCAATATGAAATATTTACATTCATGACTACACACAGAACAAAAACTGTTAGTATTAGACTTTATACGAGTCAAAGAAATATAACTAATGAATTATTGAACTATTGAAGCGAAGTACCAATCTGCTTTTAGAACAACCTATTTATTTGTTAAATATATTTTCTTTCTTCTCTCATAAGGTTCTTAAATTTTTCTTTAGTTGTGCTATGTGAATTGTGATATTCTTGAATAGAATTATTTAATTAGTATATATTTTATTAGTATATAATATAAATAAAATATTGTTTCAAATTAATTCACTGAACTAGTGGGTTCATTAGTATGTACATTGTACAGGCATCAGAATGAAAAATATACAAAATAAATATTGATAAAGTTATCAATATTATCAAATGTTATCAAATGAAGTTATTTGACACTATTTAAGAACAATGGTAGCAAAAACACGTTACAATTTACACAATCTAGCAATAATACAAAAAGTAGCAGACACGAACAATATTTATAAACACTCTGACCAAAAATCTTCTGTTAAAATTTACGAGATACTCAAAATAAGAACAAGGTTTCTAAAAGAATCACAGCGAAACGATCAACATTTATAACAAATGTACGTTCTAGCTATTACATAATAAAACATAAACAAAACACAAATAAACTCGCATTGGCATTCTTTCACATAAAGTCAGAAAAAAACAAGCATTTAGCGGATGCACTCCTTTGCACTTCCCAGCATACATACTTATGACTGATTGGCTAGTTGACTATTTGTTTAGTGTGGTGAGAACACCATGAACTACCTTATTGCAGATTTGTCAAGAAAAGAGCGACAAAAAGTAGATTTTATTATGATTTTTTGGGGATAAAAAATTACAAAAATTGTTAGTTTCACAAAATCACTGAAGAACATCCAAAAAATGCTGGGTACCATATTATAGAATGACCTTAAATTGTCTTATTTTCCAAGCAATACTTATGCCCTAAACCACAATTATTTTACAATAACATCTCTAATACAAAAACAAGCAAAACCACGCGAATAAGCGAAAAACAGCTCGCACTTTTACGTGACGGAACCAATTCGGCGCGCTCTAAAAATAAAATTTGTAAAACAGTGCATAATGAGATGAGGGATCTCTTCCTGTTGGCTAATTGAAACGGAAACTGACAATTGGTGGTTGCGGGCTCGCGTGGCCACCAGCACACATAGCCCGCGAGTACGTACAGGCAAACGCTACACGATATCGCGACAAAAAACGCGCACCTATACGACCAATATTATCTCCAGCAAAAAATCCAATCTTACGACGGGTCTTCACGATAAAAAAAAAGCTTCGCGTAAGAAACAACACGTTGATTTCCGGTATTCTGCCGCCTGTGCCTGCGCCGGATGCCGACCATGATGATAATAATGACGGACGTACCGAATGACGCCAGTCGAAGAACTACGGCCGCGTATTCAGATTAGTCAAAATTGAGGAAGTTCGCATTGTGTGTGCGCGGTGCAACTCACTTCCCGGTTTATATGAATTAAAATAGTTCTTTCGTGTCTGGTGTTGTTTGTTGTTGTTGTTTTGTGGTTGTTTTCGTGCGGTTTAGTAAATGATAGAGGGTATTATCGCAAATATGAGGTAATTTGATGAATGAATGAATAAATTGAATTATAGATTTTGATGTGGTACAGTTTGAACGCAATTGTATTATTTAATCTAAGTGATTATAATCAAAACGGATTTGTTAATCTAAAACACGCCGTTCATTTGAATACCGCAAGGAAAAATGATTAATTAATTCATACTGCACTCTTATATTATTTAAAAATAATATGAAGAATGTAGATAATTTCACATTTTGCTATTATTCTATGTAATTACTTTCAAAAGGTATTGTCAGTCACTGATTTAACTGCTTGTGTTTTTGCTTTTTAAATGTGTTAATTTAATACTACCTTTAATAATTTAAATAAATATTAATTATCTAATAAATGTCTAAATACATACCAGGTTTAACTACAATAGTCTACAGACTTTCCTGAGAAAGAATACTAAAAATGTAATACCTATTGGTAAAATTCTCATGTAGCCGTAAATGTGGTTAAGTAAGAAGAATTTCCATAGTCATATAACTGCTTATAAATAAGGACGAAGGTTTTCATGGCCAGAATAATTTACAAAATAAACAGCTTCCGGCTTATGCCGTGCGAAATTGTGGATAATTTCTGACCTTTCGCTAATGTTCTTAGCTTCTTCAGGCATTACTGAATAGTGATGAGAATGGTGATGACAAAACAGAATAATTCACCTAATAATTCTTACAATCTCAAGAGTTTTTATTTCCTGTGGTTACACCCCTATTTTCCAAGGTTTTTAACTTCAAATAGACGGCCTTCAGGCTGTCTATTTGATGTAAATAAATTCTCTGGACGGAGAAAATATTGTCATTTTTTTCTTCTTCATGAATTAAGTTTTTGTCAATGATACATAAAAATGGTAGATTGACTAAATATTTATTAAATAGTGGCTATGTTTTTAACAATAATCTAACATGTTGTTCTGAAATATGTTATTGACGTAATATCATGTTGTCTTTCAAAGTATCCTACCACATTAGGAAAAAGACTGTCCCAATTTTTTGTTATTTTTTAAGAGTCACGAAATATTTGGATTTTGACACGTAAGGAATCTTGAGGTTTGAACGACAAACTTCAAACCAAAGCTTTGTTTTTGTAGGACCAACGGCCACTTATTGGTCATTGTGAAACTAATTTCTGGGCTAATCATGCAATAGTATATTGTGTACCTACCAAGCCAAGAAAGTGAGTCTTCTCCGGGAGAGACGGTCTTAGGCGAGGCTGGATACTTTTAGCAAATAACATTTCAATAATCACTAATTATAATAATAATTATATAGGTAATAACTATAATAATAAACTACAGTGCGTCAGTATTACTTAGAATTCACTCAAATATCGAGGATATCGTATTGACAGTAAAACATACCTTAATTAAAAGGAGCCAACTCATTCTTCACGACTGAAAATATGGGAATCAGGTTTCTAATTTAATTTAAATTTAATATGAGAAAATTAAAATAGAATTCACATATTCTGGGACCCTGGAAGAGAATATTAGCTTCAAGAAGAATAGTTAATCAAAACATAATTACTGTACAGTTGACATAATTTGGAAAAGTAAATGCAAATAATAAATAATAAAAGACTACTGAGAAACATCAATAAATTCGTTTTCTTTCAAAATTTTATTATTTATTACGTATTTATATTAGTAAAGTATTTGCCAAACTAATTCATCGTCTAAACACTAAATAAGTAAATTTAAAAAAATAATCCCGGCATATTTCTTCCAGGAAAAAGTGCCAACTTAGACGTAAGATGTACGAGAGCAGCTGCTCCTACCAGGGAGCCTTGGAGCTAAAGCGAAGTCCGAGCTCCAGCTGCCCTCTAGGCATAAAAACCGAAGAATTTACCGCAGCAGCCGCCGACTGGCCAGCATACCGCTTCTGCAACCCCAGCACCTTCGAACAACTCAAACAGAGCGTGGAAAAAGCGAAAGCAGCACTACAGGTAAACAAAACGCATCATTATCCCAAATAACTACCAAATAAAACGGTTTATTTTCGTTATAGGACCGCAGTGGGTTCCTTGGCGCCGGCAGCGCTTTCAGCGACCTCTATACCGGCGTGTCAACTACGGGAAGGACACAGGAATCCTTGCAGGATTCGAACAGGATACGGGACACCGAAACAGAAATCAAAAGATGTATTCAAGGTATGTCGAGCAACTAGGAATATAAATATTAATTATACGAATTACACACAGAGAAAGGGTTGATAATATTAAGAAAATGACATTCTCAACAGAATTGGTTTGTTTTGAGACAACACATACTTGTAATAAGAATATTTATTTCAACTAAAACAACCTAAATATTTGATTTAAGAAAACGATTGTTTTGATTTAAGTAAGTCGTTGTTTTGAAAATAATATGATAAACGGAGCTTTAATTTCTCGTCGTAAGAGAGATCTCCTAGAGGATATAAAACCGCATACATGTCTATGCAGTATAAGTGATTGTCAATGATTGTCAGTGTGTCAGTGATTGTGTACCTGACGTAGATATGTCCCCTCTTTTATTGCTTTCATAATAATATGTTAATATTTAAAAGAAGTAGGTGAATATTTAATCCAAGAATCCTTTTGATTTAAAAGAACAAATTCTTAAGTCAAATAAGCATAGTATCCATTTAACACTTTACGTACAATCTTAAAGTAAAACAACGGTTGCTTTGAATTGAGACCGTATAATGGCCGTAATTTTTAATTTCTCGAGAAAAACCTTTTCTTTATAAAGAGTTTTTAATATCCTAGAAAGTCGCAAACCAATGTTAATATTTTGATTTAACATACAGGTTGGTTAGAAAACACGATAAGGTTAAATTGGTCGAAGAGTTAACTATCGGTTTTTCGGAATTAGAATAAAAATTTTATCGGCAAAAGTTGTTTTATATTTAAATTTATGCCCAGATATCAAATTTCAATGTTGTATTCTAAGCTTTATATTTTATTTATTTTTAACAGAGTAATTTAACAAAACATTACTCCACATGATCCACTCCTACAGCTACACATTTTTGCAATGTTCTTCTACATATACTCCCGATATACCAAATCGATTGATTCTTCATTTATTTCGTCTACTGCTTCCGAAACTTTTAATTTTAGAATGTAATTTTATCATGAAAATAATTCGCATACACTTTCTGTTTCAAATAACCCCACAGAAAAATCCATATAAGAAGATGTAAAAATTGAAATAGAACATTCAAGTTTGATATTTGAGCATAAAATTAATTCAAACTAACCATTACCTATAACTTTTGATCTACCTAATTCCGGAACACCTTCGTCATACTTACGGTTCTTACGGCATATTTAACATTTACATGTTTTCTAAACATCCTGCATGTTTTTTTTTTCTTTCGAGTTCCATTAAAGGTATAGTTAGGTACATCGGGGGCCACACTGTATACGGTTGAAGTTGTTTTACTTTCACGAAATCTAACTCTTAAGTTTCTATTTGCTGTTAAAAGTACGAAACTCAGCCTCGTTTTTGTTGTGTAAATTTGTATGGTTTATTTTACTATTTTACGTATTTGAAATGCGAAAAGGGAAAAGGAACTTGCGAAATTAGAAATGGCGCGATGGCGTCCCGATTATGAAATTTGGGGCATATTTGAGGGGTTCCGGCTCCTCCGGCAGATAAAACTATTGAAACGGGCGCGGCCAATGGGGGTTGCAGACGGGGGTTGCCATGGATACTCAGCTTCTACCCCACAGCCAGCTACCATCTTAGCGGCCTCCGCTTCTCCGAGATCGGGTGGATTCCTGTTTTAGCGCCTTCGCGGTCAATAAACGATATGAATTTTAGATTCCTCTCACTTTTTGTGGCTTAAATTGTATAGAAGTTTGAAGTTTATTTAATCAATAGCTTTCTTAAATATAAATGAATTTCAAAGATTTACAAGCTATCAATAAACTTATTCATAAAACGATGGATGATAATATTACTTCAATTTTGGTCAATCGATCAGTAATTGTCCAATTAGTTATCTCCTTACAGAAAAAATAATAATTTGCTTCTTTTATGGTGGAGTATGCAGCAAAAAAATAAGGGTGGGAAAACAATGGTGGACGACGGCGAAAAGAAACGTTGTTCGCTGTCTTTGTGACAATGGAGGAATGGAAACGCAAAATTCTGGAGATGATTGTCGACGCGAACAAAAGAAAAGCTTTCAGAAAAGAAAAAATAGGGACGAGAAATTCGGGAATGATAAAAGTACTCTTTATAAAGTTGAAAAAGTAAGGGTGAGTTATTGTTATTGGATATTTCCGCTCAAATTAATGAGTTGAGGACATATACCTACACTGTGGGCCAAAAAAAGACGGTACAAATTTTCAATTGCTCATGTTTCCAAAGATATTAAATAAATTAAAGCATTTCTTTGATAAACTAATTGCTTATAGTGTGAAGATTGAAAGAACACCATATTTGCAATAATTAAACGTTTTAGTCCAATGTAATGTTGCTTTATGTGTGGCTATGCAACATTTCTGATAATATCGGGTCAATTTAATGTGAAATGAAAGGTGTAATGAAATTAGTAGGTAGTGACATTTGTTTTCTTTTGGTCCAAAGGAACAGTACAGATTTAATATATTCGTATACAGGGTGATTTTTTAGTATATACGGTGTTAATTTTTTTTACTGTGTTGCATTGGATTCCATTACATAGGCACTAAAAGTCCAATTGCGAACTTGACTCTTTAAAAATGGAGAAACTATGGCCAACGTTTAATTTTCATATGGGCACCATGTTTGATTTTTAAGTTTTCTTACTTGTTTACTACCATTATTAAGATATACACGTTTTGTAATTTTTTTTGCTTTTGCGACAATAACATAAAATTTTGCTTTTGCATTGATTTGGAACTAAAATCAATATCGTTTTTTATTGAACTTGCTTTCACTTGTCTGGGGGTCAGTCATTGTTGTTCATTTTTCACGTAAAAATCCCATCTTCAAATGAAAAATATCTAAAAAAAATGTATTCGGGCTGGCTTCAGGCAGATGTTGGAAGTGCCCTTTATTTAAACAAGACAAAAATTAAAAAGAAGACCTGTTTTGAAGTGATGTGACATACTCAAAAAACGTTGATTCCAGCTCCGATTGAATCTGAGCAAAAACAAACAAAACAACAAGAACGAGTAACATATGTCTAACATTTACAGTTAAACAAGTGTGATATATCATAATTGATATATTATTAATTTGCACATAGAGAGATAAATCTTCTAGAATAAAAATAAGTTGCATGTAGTTTCGGGCAAAAATTTGTAATACTCCAATAACATTTATTCCCTTTACATCGACAACGTAACAAACTAAGATGGCAAGACTTTTTAAATAGCGGCTGTTAAACAAATTACGGTAAAAGCTAGGTTTCTTCTCTTTGTTCTGCTGTTATTTTGAGGTTTTCTTTAATATTTTTTAAAAAATAGAATAGAAAAGATTAATCGAATGTACCGTACCTAATGACTAATTGAAAGAAGTGTAAAGACCATAACGTAACATAGGCATAGTTAGTTGTGCAGTGTGCAAGATACAGAAAGGTGCCTGGTTCAAATCAACTTTGTGGCTGTAATTTTTAATTCAATTATATTTACATCTTGCCTGTGAATCAGTTCAAATAAAGTTTGATGTGTGAAAACTATGATTCTGGCATAGATAATGATGAGCAAATGTACCTGGAAAATCTCCTCTCCTAATTGTTTCACCTCCATAACATTATTATCAATTTTCAAGAATTTGTTGCGCAGAAATATTATATAGGTAGTTCCTATTTTTAAACTTTCAATTTTTCTTTCCGTTGGATTCTCTCAATTTGTATTTTTATAACATACTTAGTTCTTGAGAAATTTGAACGCGTTCAAAACACGTGCCCCAAGTTGGAGCTCAAAATCGAGAATAAGTGTATATAATAATAATAATAATTTGTCAACTTAACAGAAAAAATAATCATTAATTAACTTTTGAATATTGATATCAGAGAATTTCACGTATTTTCAAGTTTTAAATTAATTTTAAAAAATTCCGTAATGAACGCTTCTTGATTATCCTGGCCAAAATGAACAAAATCAAGAGATAACTGTTTCTGGTATGCTGGTATATCTCCGTAGAATCTGGGCAGAAATTTCGACTTAAGCCTAGTTTTTGAAAAAACAGTGCTAACAAACTGCAAAAACCCATAAATATATCTTTTTGTACAATTTTTACACAATGTGAAATTTCTGCCTTCCGATTCAGATTGTACAGAAAAAGCATACCAGAAACAGTTTTCACTTGTCCGATTATGTTTTTTTGTTGGCCAAGATACTCACCTCGTTAAATTATTTTGTTAATTGAGGGTCCTGCAAAAACAAAATTAAAAACAATATGTTTTCTATATAAATAAAGACCACCGTTATATACTTGTTAGATGCAATATTTATTGTATTTGATTGCATTCGTCGATAGAAATCTACACAAGAACAAATGTTCACATTCCTTTCTCCATTGATTTCAAATATTTTATTCCAATAAGTTCTGTTTCTTACATTGTCCATGAATTTATGTTTCTTTACTATTTATCCATATTGTAAGCTGTTAACGCTAACTTAAGAAGCATTATAATTTTTATAGTATACGTTTCTATGGTTAGTTTGAAGGCTGGTGTCGTGGAAATTCTGGATATTCTTTTTGAATGTAGATATCTAGAACATTTCACATATTTCCGATTAAAACGACATTGTTGGCCAATAATGAAAAATGTCGAATAACTGATTCTGTGTGTAAATGACTAAATAAAACGGTATTGCATGAAGAAAATTAAATTCTGCTTCGTTCTTAATTAAAAAATAAAGACACCCTAGTATAGGAACATATATTTATAAAAATGTCGTTGGTTTCATTCAATATTTTACCCTTCTCATTTAATTTGAAGTATTTGATATACTTCGTTGTTCGAACCCGGAATATATCGGTTAAACTTCCGGGTAGTGTAACACATCCGTGTCTAAAATGCATAGAGATACAAACTGGCAGATGCGCCAACATGACTATAATATGTGTTCAAATACCTTAAAAATTTATGGACAGATTTCATAGAAAATTATGCCCCCTTAATCCATAATAAAAAAGACGCACCAAGACGAATAAATCGTTCTGGAAAATCTCGAACACATTAAGGCAAGCTTGGAACCGCTACAACGAGTCATCGCTACAACGATCAATTAACACTTGCTATGACCACCACAACTCATCTCACCCTCCGCTCGCGCAACCAACTACGTATCATACATTCACAAAAAGGTGACTTCGCTAATTCGCGCCCGAAATGTACACGCGTACATTCGTATCACGCAAACACATCAGTTCACGCCCGGCAAAGGCAAACATAGGGTCGACTGCTCACTTTTTTCTACGGGTTTTCCGACGGCGTAGTGGCGGCGGCACGCACAAATTAACCCCAGGCTGAAAGAGGGCGCTCGGTGTCGAACAGACAACGGGGGCAATTGCCAGTCATTATCGCGGCCCTGGGGCGTTTTAATAGACGCCCGGCGGCGCAATTTTTCATCGCCGACAACAAAAAAAGACGATTTTTTGTTGTGGGTTTGGTGTTCTCTCCTCGACTCTGTGACACTTTTATGGAGGCGTCGGTTTGGCAATTAAAATTGCAGATTTTTATGAGGGTTGGTGAATGCAAGATACACTCGAGGCACCGAAATAGACGATCTGTCTCGTAATTTATTTTCGCGTATTTCGACATCCCTAGAATCTCTTGAATTGGGTTTCTGTGCATGGAATAGTTTTTAAGATTTAAGAGGTTTTGCATTTAGAGCGTATGGTTCTATAGCAAGAAGTATCTACTTGATCATGACCTAATTTGTTTTTCATTTTTGTATACCTATTTAGAAAAATAACAAAATAAAATCGAGAAGAACCTAAAAAATATATAACGCTGTTACACTACTAATGTAGAACACACGTTATGTAGAAAAATTTTACGTCGAGAATCATATGAAAAATATATTATAATATATTTATTAGGGTGGCCCTTATTTTGCAACTTTCTAAAAGTTTAGCTCCCACCCCCTATCTCGTTTCAATAAACAAAAAAACGATATATGCAAAATTTTAGCTTAATCGGACAACTGCAAGACGACCCTCATCGACCATGAAGTTTTGGAATTTTCGCCCAGTTCAGATAAGCAGATTGGGTACTTATTTTTTGTACTTAAAGCATATATAACTAGATGGTGTGCGGCCTATCCCATGGCATAGGTTTTCCTTGGCCTAACATACCTTCGTAAATAAGGTATTACCATTCGTAATAATTTGTACCCAACAAATTAACTTGAAATTCTAACCGTAAAGGCAGACAGCTAAGAAGGTTGTAACAATAATTACATGTAGTCCAATATATCCTTTCTAAATTAAATTTATAAACCTCTACTTTAAAGCTTAGGTCATAAATTTTTACTTTATCATACGCAGTATGCTAAAGTATTGTAATCATGCCGAAAAAAAAAATTGAGATTTTAGCGGAAATAGGTCTTTATGGGTCCCCTGAACATTTTTGACCAAGGTACAAAAAAATGTCTGTGTGTGTGTGTGTGTGTGTGTATGTGTGTAAACGATTTTTGTGGCGACGATTCCGGAGAAACTACTAAAGGTATCGGGACGAAAGTTCATATTTAGAAGTTTCATGACCTAACTTAGAGCTGAAAAGCTTTTGGTGGAAAAGGGTCCAAAGGAACTGGTAGTTTATTCTAAGCCTTTTTGAAGGATTTTGCAAATGAGCCGCCATTTCTGTAATTTCGACAAAATAATTAATTAATAAATTAAAGTAGAGGAAATTTTGAATAATTTATGCCTATGACATTTTTTGGTAAAATTAATAGTTTAGCTTCAAGAGCAAATTCAATTTGATCGAGATCGGTCGCATCTGCATTGATATGAAATTACATAGTAGCCAGGATTTTGACAAATATTTTTTTGTGTTGTCACATTCGAAAACAGCTGATCTCATCAGAGGTTGGAGAACCACTATGGAACGTTGCCGCTGTAGTGCGGCAAATTATAAAATACAAATTTCAACTAATATAAGATCACCAATTTGATTGTTTGTTGATAGGAAATATCAACCCGTCTTTATATCTAATTCTAAAAACGATAAATTGAGAAAATTATAAATAAAGTATAGCGATGAGTGTAGTTTTATTTTAGTATGTTGGTAGGGATGTGTCATGAACAAATATAAATCTGTCAGAATTTGAATTACCTTTTTAAGGTGCGTTTTCATTAGTGACAATGGCAGTGGTAGCAGACGCCGTTATAGTATTTCCAATAGAAAATTGCTAGTGACTCATGCTTATGTACATGCAAACTAATATGTGTCAATATGTAGGAAGTACTATAATTTCGTATTCTACCACCGTCATTACCTGCCATTACCTACCAATCGGAACGCACGTTTAAACTTGACGTTTCGTCAAAGTGGTACCAACCTAGCATTTACTATACAGAAATCATTTATTTATTTTTAACGTATTTCTTAAAAAGCAAACGTTGATGTCGCTCCTGCCAAAACCTAGATAGCGCGACTCGCTCACATGCGACGGCGATACTCCGCTTTCGGTGACGCGCCGCATCACCGCTCGTCGCGCTATTCCGTACTTTCGGCATTTGTGACATAAATAACGATTATTCTAATAACGTAGTGTAGGTAGTGTCAAATGCTGATGCTTTGACAATACCTACGATTTATCTCAATAGAATAGATTCTCATGCAGCTAAACTATTAATTTTATATATTGTATGATAAAGTCATGTGCCTGGCCACATCAGATTTTTTAATATTAAATTAATAGTGTTTAGTTAATTGTCATTTAGGCAAGTTTTGCGCCTTTTTTCTACAATCTAAGAGTTGTAAATATGACAAAGGGAAAAAGTGCAATATTGGCGATTGAGGAAGTTTCTATTTATTGGCAAAAAGAACGAGTTCCTACTAGAAGAACTGACCACTGCATTGATAAGCTAGTCAAACTCTATAATGAATGGAAACATTGACAGAAAAAATTGTCTAGAACATCTGGCAAAGAAAAAGACACATTTTTGTGGAAACTATGGACGATCTCTCTGACATAGGTCATGCAAATGCTTTGGCACTGATGAAAAATAAAGAAAATAAGAAAATAAGCTCCATGGTTGGGATATCATTTCGTATACCAGGAGCTGTATGTCACGCTAGGTGGATGGCAAAGGCAATTTATGCACTGAAGATTTACCTATTTCAAAATCAACTTCAGTTATCTGATAAGGAGAAGAATTCTTTAAAAAGAATATGACATTTTCTTGCTTGCGTGTACGTTCAAGCCTGGTTTCTGTCACCAGAAGCAATAAAAGTACCTTACCATGATTTCCTATTCTTGCGTCAACAGATAAATTATCAGGTTATTGATCCAGAACTCGTTAGGTAGCTGTTAAAAAATTTTCAAACTCTCTGGTACTTAGCTCCCGAAACACTATGCTTATTTGATGATCAAGTTCCAACCACGGTTAAGACAAATATTGCTCAAGTTATGCGGGAAGAAGACAAAGCTGAAGATCAGGAAGAAGAAAAAATCAACCAAAGAGGTACATTCTGCACCAAAATGATTTTTCTTCCTTTACAAACGACGACTTTTGGTCTTTTGTAACTTAAAAACATTCTTCACGAGATTTTCGATTAGCACCGATTTTGTCGACAAAGACCCTTCAACGTGGCAGGATGATCCTGGTGGCAAAAGAGCAATAGAAAATCTTGATAAAATAGTTGTTGTGCATGATGCTGCAGAAAGAGGTGTCAAACTAATCCAGGAAAATAATAACAGTCTCACAAAAGATGAGAAACAATTTATTCTAGGGATCGATCGTTGTGGAAGACCGAAAAAGATACCCAACTGCTACGAAATCCTCTCATAGGAAAAAATCTGATGTGGCCAGGCACATGACTTTATCATACAATATATAAAATTAATAGTTTTGCTGCATGAGAATCTATTTGATTGATATCAGTCGTGTCTGCATTAAAATAAAACGAGTTAGCCAGGATTTGACTGATAAATAATTAAATAAATAAATAATTCCTTTATTAACAAAACAATATTAAATGCAACAACATAATATTTATATTTAGCGCGATCAGCACACTTGTTTCCAAATTGCCTTGCTCTTCCACTCAACCCCTTACGCAAACTAGAACTAAATAGTTGTATCAATAATATAACAATTATTTCGAGAACTTATCAAAACAAAAATTACTCTAGAGTCTAATTACGCGTAATTGCAGTAAATCCAACTCAACAAAACATCGCACACGCCCATAAAAAATAAAAAGTAAAACAGCCTGCGATGTGCGCTCAATGCCTAAAGTCCCCCCTGTTGAGCAAACAGATAACTCTTCACCTTTCCCCCAAAACTGGTTAACGATAAGTTTTTCATATCTTTCCTGAGACTCAGTGTATATGTGACTGACCTGCTAAGAGAATGGCCGTTTATACAGCTCAGCGCGATGGGCAGGTGGAGCAAACAAACCACTGAATCTTAAATTAAGGTTATGGACATCCGTTCTAGAGCGTATCTTCCGCATGAGGTATTGTGGTATTCTCTTGGATAGCAACTTTTGAGATAATATTGCTGCACGAAACACCCTAGTGTTATCCATGTTTAACCACCCCAAGTCGCCCAGCCCATTCGATACATGATCATACTTCCTCAAACCAAAAACAAACAGAACACATGCAGTTTGGACACGCTGAACACTGAACACTGAACACACGCTGCCTATCCGACGCCGTCAGGCAAGGGCCGTACACTGTATCACAATATGAAATCTTTTTACTATTGACAGTAGATGTAGTAAGATATTGTCAAAACATCAGCATTTGACACTAGCTGTACTGTCATTACACATGCATTAGACCGAAAATTTGAAAAATCCTGGCTACTATGTAATTTCATGTCAATGCAGATGCGACCGATCTCGATCAAATAGAATTTACTCTTGAAGCTAAACTATTCATTTTACCAAAAAATTTCATAGGCATAAATTATTCAAAATTTCCTCTTCTTTAATTTATTATTTAACTATTTTGACGAAATTACAGAAATAGCGGCTCATTTGCAAAATCCTTGAAAAAGGCTTAGAATAAACTACCAGTTCCTTTGGACCCTTTTGAACCAAAAGCTTTTCAGCTCTAAGTTTGGTCATAAAACTTCTAAATATGAACTTTGGTCCCGATACATTTAGTAGTTTCTCCGGAATCGTCGTCACAAAAATCGAGTACACACATACGCACACACACACACACACACATACACACACACACACACACACAGACATTTTTTTGTACCTTGGTCAAAAATGTTCAGGGGACCCATAAAGACCTATTTCCGCTAAAATCTCAATTTTTTTTTCGGCACGATTACAATACTTCATCATACTGCGTATGATAAAGTAAAAATAATATTCAATGTTCGTTCGTTTACATTATGTATATGTATTGTATTGATAGAAATTAATCGTCTAAACAAAAGTATATTTTTTCTACTCCTATTGAGGAATTCATTCATTATAGTGGCAATTTATGATAAGTAATACTAACCATTCCCCATACACATGGCAAATATTTCATTCCTGGCTCCTCATACCCGGCGAGTAGTGAGAAATATTTTATTCCTCACGGCTTTAGAACCAATCACAGCTCTGGTAGCTCTGTAGCTCTGCTTAGCTACAGGTGACAAGCGCACCAAACAATTTCAATCTGTCAAAATCCTGTAAACCGTCATAGTGACATACAGCCGTCCCTGTATACACAAAAATTAATTTATAAAATTTCATTGCATGGTCGTAGAAAAAGTATAGTATTCCATTCGCAAGTAATGGCAATTTCTCACTCGAACGTTTTGCAGCACTCGCGTACGGCTCGTACTGCAAACTTAGTTTTCGTGAGAAATTGCTTGCATTACTTGCTCATAGAATAATATACTATTCCCTTATAGAAATTCCTGAGTTATTAAAAAAGAAACATATGTTTAAATTGTTCATTGTATTTAAGGATTGTTTCAACTTCAAAGCGTTTGAGGGTCGCCAAGTACTTGTCCGATTCAAGTAAAATTTTGTAATTAGAATAAGATTAGGGGGTGGGAGCAGCAAAATTTTAACTTTCGGAAAATACCCTATAGCTAAGGGCCACTCTAATATTTATTATTGGTTTGTGCAATTAAGAATATCAACACTTATAATATCAAAAACCGCTTATAAATTTTGACAAACGACGTAGCCCGGAAACTATTTCTTATTAGTATTTTATTATTTATAGATCTTAAAAATTTATTGTTATTATTTATTTATGTAATTTTAAAAAGAACGAAAGAATTTTTTTTTACATTAACTTCAACTGCACTTTTTCAAAAAAAAAATTTTCGCAAAACCATAACATTCTTATGCTGTATGTTTAATGTTTTTTTTAACTTGATTGTAGACAAATGTTTATAAATGTATATCATATACAGCATGTCTCACGGAATTTTTTAGCTATTCAAAGAAAACACTTGAGCTGCAAATTTTTGCAAAAATAATGTATGTTAACTTACAGTCGAAATCAAGTGCAAGGGGCACAAGGCATCAGATATCAGGCAACAGAATGATACGTCAGTGATTTCTTATGTTTTAATTTTGAGTTGTTTCTTATGTTTATTTGTGTTTTTCTAAATTTGGGCTAATGATGATTTGTTGATCGAGGCTAGTACCAAAGTAAACATTCTTGCAAAATTAAGAGGGTGTTATTCAATATATCCTTTATTAAATATATTTTATTAATTATATGATAACTCAATGCTGCTTTCCGCATTTTAAAAACATTTATGATATTTAATTTATTTATGATATAACACCCTGTATGAGATATCATGATGTACTAAAAATTGTTCGGCTTGATCATGTTTATGGTCAAATGTCAGTCAAAGTCTTATGTTCTCACCAAACATGAATTTGATACCTTCAGGAATAACCAAGATATTCAGTTTGAAACTACACCGAAAAAAAACAACAAATAATAACAAATATGGATAATCAAATTAACTCAAAATGTGTAGCATTTAGCTATAGGGAAACCTAATTTTTCATACGTGGAAACGAAACAAAATTGATAAAGTATATGTTTCCATTGAAAACGCTAAAGTTGAGAAATCATTTTCCGGCAGACCGAAAGTGGCAGTCATCTATTTCTATAGAGTATTTTAATTCACAATTTCGGATCGAGTACATCCTGATTTCGATCAAATATCAAAAACTTCTAATAGTACAGTTTTGTGTGAAACCCTGTATAGATTAAGCTTTCTCTAAAATCCATTAAATTTCTGAAAATAACAATGTATTTATTACTATTCCTTCTGGTCCAATCTGGTTTTCTTATTAATTTGGCATTCTAGCTAGTGACTTTTACCATTAACCCGACGATATGGAGTTACCATTAAACCGAAAAATGTTGAAGACGTTATAAGTTAAAAACAATTTAAAGTCAAAAACAATAGTCATCACTCATCCACATTATATTAAAACAATCTGATGTGGCCAGGCTCATGACTTTATCACACTATACCGGGTGGTCGTTTTAACTTGAGACTCCTAAATATCTCGTGAAATATGCATGGTACGACAAAAGTGTCTTAAATAAACTTGTAGGACTCAAAGGGGGAAATGCGATGACGATATCAGTTTCATTGCAGATGGCGCTGCAATCGGTGAAAATGAAGCTAACTTCATTTTTTTAAATGGGAATACCTAATTTTTTTACCAAATTATGATTTTACGCTAAATAAGAAGAATATTTTGTCTGAAACATTTTTTCGTACGATACATTTTTTTCGCGCGTAAACAAACCCTATGCGCATGGCGGCGCAACGCGCGAGATACCAAAACGTGTCCCAGTTACGCAGATACCTTCCTACGTTGTACCATGAGTGTCTACTCAATCGTCGCTTTGACTGCCAGACGGCGAGCGCATCCCATGCAGTGGCTGCGGTCGTAACTACCGCAGCCGCCACAAACTTCAATCGTCAATAACTTTTAATAGAAGCATCGTACGAAAAAAATGTTTAGACAAAAGATTGTTCTTATTTAGCGTAAAATCATAATAAGATAAAAAATTTTGGTATTCCCATTTAAAAAAATGAAGCTAGCCTCATTTTCATCGATTGCAGCGCCATCTGCAATGGAAACTGATATTGTCATCTCATTTCCCCCTTTAAGTCCTACAAGTTTATTAAAGACACTTTTGTCGTACCATGCATATTTCACGAGATATTTAGGAGTCTCAAGTTAAAACGACCACCCGGTATATAAAATTAATAGTTTAGCAGCATGAGATGATATTCGATCGAAATCAGTCGTGTCTGCATTAAATTAAAACTAGTTAGCCAGGATTTGACAGATATTTTGATACAATTGACAGTAGGTATTGTCAAAACATCAGTGCTTGACACTACCTACTGACAGAATGAAAATATCTGTCAAATCCTGGCTAACTAGTTTTATATTAATGCAGACACGACCAATCTCGGTCAAATAGAATTTGCCATGCAGGTAAACTATTAATTTTACCAAAACATGTCATAGACATAAATTATGAAGAATTTCGTTCACTTTAATTTATTATTCAACTATTTTGATGAAATTACAGAAATGGTGGCTCATTTGCAAAATGTTTGAAAAATACTAAGAGTAATGCTCCTTTCCCTTTGGAGCCTTTTGAACCAAATGCTTTTCAGTTTGGTCATCAAACTCCTAAATATGAAGATTCGTCCCGATACCTTTAAAAATTTCTCCGGAATCGTCGCCACAAAAAAATCGGGTACACACATACACACATCATACTAAGTATGATAAAGTAAAAACGAAATCAAAAAGGCTGGTCATCTGCACATTTTTGTACCCTACATAAAAAAATAAGGACGTGAAAGAATTCTTTATCTAGGCCGAAAGGAAACGTTGAACCTTAAACTTTTAAGCCGTGAAGCAAGAAAGCGAGCTAGTCTATTACATTCTCTATATATTCAAGAATTTTAATTCACAAACTTGCTAATCATCGCGTTACCAAATAATTTCTTTCCTTTTTACGTTATCATATTAATGTGCGATAAAATATCTTTAAATACTAATATTTCCTTTTTATATTGCGTTCAGTAAAACATTTCACAAAAAAAAAACCACAGCCCGCCGCTATTTTTGTCTACAGCGCACACCACCACCCACCCGTTAACCCCATCTCCCTTCGAATCGGTATCCGCGTACTATCTGTCATTTCCGTCGCACCAAACCCATCCGACACCAGCCAGCGCCATATCACGGTAACGCCCGTCAATAATAATTGATTCTGACGCGCCGCCGTCAGATAATTCAGCGCCGATAGACCAACAGAGAGAGGACGAGCACGCGAAAGAGAGAGAAACTGCAACACCGATGAGGGGCGATCATCATCATCAGCAGCATCAAGCGCTCCGCTTTCGGGGGGTGGAATCATCGACGTTGTATCCGCCACGCCCTGCTGGTTAGTGGGTGCTGTTAATTGATATATTGGATCGTGGTGTGCCGTGAGAAAAGCTAAATTCCCGACGTATACGCAAGCGGGGAGTTGCTGGTGGTAATGCTGTGGGGGTTGATGGTTGGAAGGTGGAACCCGATACGTTCGATACATCATCAGCGGATCCATTGTCGCAGACAGATCGTTTTGTGTACCTTCCCCTTGTGTCGCTAATACAACATTACGCGTTATAATACAAGTTTGGATGCCGACGTGAAAAGGGTTTATTTGATGAGTAAACACGTCTTGGAATTCGAGCTATAGAAACGCATGTTGGACCAAATAATGCTAGAGCGATTTAGTCGCCGGTTTAGTTATGGAAATGTCAAATGTCAAATTTAGTAATCGTGCAATTTACTAAAATTCGTTAAATTTATTAATTCTATGTATGCATTCTAATATACAGGTTAAATCATTTTGTTATAAACACTGAACCAAACGGTTTTTACTTTATCATACGCAGTATGATGAAGTATTGTAATCGTGATGAAGAAAAAATTTGAGATTTTAGCGGAAATAGGTCTGTATGGGTCCCCTGAACATTTTTGACCAAGGT
Organism: Melinopterus prodromus; assembly: GCA_964023965.1. Lineage (NCBI taxonomy): Eukaryota > Metazoa > Arthropoda > Insecta > Coleoptera > Scarabaeidae > Melinopterus > Melinopterus prodromus. The sequence continues at coordinate 14,527,847 of OZ030390.1, read as the reverse complement.
ACAAAAAAATGTCTGTGTGTGTGTGTGTTTGTGTGTGTGTGTGTGTAAGTGTGTGTGTGCGTATGTGTGTACTCGATTTTTGTGGCGACGATTCCGGAAAAACTACTTAAGGTATCGAGACGAAAGTTCATATTTAGAAGTTTTATGACAAAACTTAGAGCTGAAAAGCTTTTGGTTCAAAAGGGTCCAAAGGAACTGGCTGTTTCCTCTAACCTTTTTTCAAGGATTTTGCAAATGAGGTGCTATTTCTGTAATTTCGTCAAAATAGTTAAATAATAAATTAAAGTAGAGGAAATTTTGAATAATTTATGCCTATGATATTTTTTGGTAAAATTAATAGTTTAGCGTTAAGAGCAAATTCTATTTGATCGAGATCGGTCGCATCTGCATTGATATGCAACTTCAAAGTAGCCTGGATTTGACAAATATTTTTTTGTGCTGTCACCACAGAAATGTATATGGCTGTCAGACTCGAAAACAGCTGATTTCATCAGACGTTGGAGAACCGCTATGGAACGTTGCCGCTCTAGTGCGGCAAAGTAGAAAATACAAAATTCAAATAAAATAAGATCTCCAATTTGATTGTTTGTTGATAAGAAATATCAACCCGTTGTTATCTAATTGTAAAAACGATAAATTGAGAAAATTGTAAATAAAGTATGGCGATGAGTATACTTACGTTTTAGTATGTTGGTACGGGTGTGACATCTACAGTGTCATGAACGAATATAAATCTGTCAGAATTTGAATTAGCTTTTTAAACTTGACGTTTCGTAGAAGTGGTATCAACCTAACACTACCTATCCAGCAATATCACCACTTTTAATTTATTTTAAGTACGTACTTCTCAAAAAGCAACACAAAAAAAGTTGATGTCACTCCTGCCGAAAACTACATAGCGCGACTCGCTCACATGCGACGACGACGCTCCGCCATCGGTGACGCGCCGCATCACCGCTCGTCGCGCTATTCCGTACTTTCGGCACTTGTGAGATAAATAACTATTATTCTGATGACAGTGGGTAGTGTCAAATGTTGATGCTTTGACAATACCTACGATTGATACTATTGACTATCAAAATATCTGTCAAATCCTGCGAACTAATTTAATTGTAATGCAGACACGATTTATCTGAATCAAATAGATTCTCATGCAGCTAAACTATTAATTTTATATTTTGTATGATAAAGTCATGTGCCTGGCCACATCAGATTTTTTCAATTTAAAAGAAAGGTCTTATTGAAAGGTTAGTGTTTTTAATAAATCATAGATATTTTCAGCAGATAAATATATTTGTTTGTTATTTGAAAAAATCCTCGAATAAAGTCGATTGTTAATTATCAAAATATACATATTTCCATAAAATTTAATTTCTGAACTTCAAGTGTTTTCAACATTAATTTTTAAACGCCATCTTTCTTGTAGTGATATTGATAGATCTGTTAATTTTCTAAACGTAATTCACAAAATTCAGCGCCCTACATCAGACATTTTTCGAGGAAAAAGATAATTGGGGCTATAATGAAACACAAAATTTTTATGGAAGGCGAGAAGGCGTTTTCTTATTCGCGCTGAATGCGAATCTGAATCCAAAAGTTTCGTTTCTTTTTTTAAGTGCAATGGGGAGACTGAGATTTCTAGGACAATCTGTTCATCTGGTATAAATTTGTAAAAGATATAAAAATTTCGTTTCTTACTCTTTTAGCTCATAGTTTTTGAAAACCTTGAAAATTTTGGACCCAGATTCGTTTTCAGATCATTAATTTTACCCAAAGCGCAATTTCACAGTCAATTTACGAAAGCTATTTCTCCTAAAGTAATCAATGTTTTACAATTTTCAATTGCATTTTTCTCGAAAGGTTTCGTACGTAAGGCCATAAAATATTTGCGATACCATTTAGACAATTAAGTGATCGACCAAAGTTAGTAGGAAAAAAATGGCATTGCCGTTTAAAAAAAGTGTCTATGACGTCATATGTCAGTACCAAACAATTACCGGAAATTGAAAATAACACAAAAATTTGTATTTTAATTATTAAAAATAGACGTGTTCGACGATTTTTTAAAAGAACAAGCTGTCTTGAGATGTTCTCATGTTTCCCTACCTTACGCGCTGACTGTATGTGAATCATAGATAAAATATTGTCAATGTGTTTGTCATTGGCGACAATGCACACCCAATGCGCACTATAAACCGGGTGGCAACCACGTAACAGTTGTGTTGAATAATGAAGTTGAACTTAAAGGTTCTTAAATTTTTAAAGAATATTTCAGGTTATGACCTGAATTTTTATATAAAACGCATTTCGCATTTCTAGAAAAAAATCGCACAAAATTTTTAAATTTGATTAAGAACGCATAATTTGACCTGTGACTAAGAAATATTACTACGGAGTTGCACATAACACCAAATTGACCACATGACGTCCCCTTTTATTTTTCGACACAGCAACAGACGCACGGCCTGACGACGAAACTATTCTACCTCGAAACATGTAGCCACAAGAACAAGTAAAGAAATGGAAATATTCATGCCTTTAAATATCAAACGATGCAAAAACGAAAAAAAAGGAAAAATATTTAAAATAATTTGAATCAATAAGTGAATACAATAAAATCCATATGAACATTTTAACCGATTTTTTTTTCTAGAAAGCCGTTGCGCGAAAAGTTGCATGTGGACTTATTGTTTTTCTCAATTTCTCAATTCCAAGTTGCGTTTAAAGAATTACATTTACAATTACATTTACTATCTGAAAGGAAGTTTTTCGGGGAAAAAAGTAGGTCACTCTCTATAATACATAATACATATGATGAGTCGTTGATAAATGTCAGAGTCAATAAATATCATCATTTTAAAAGTTTTGATGAAAGAGCTTTAATTTACATACAATTGTTAATGTCAAAAACTAAATCCATTAATCTCGTTTTTTTTTTGTGCTCCACCGATATACTTTGAAATCTTGAATGATGCCAATCTTGTACAATAGGTTCAAACATATTTTTCGACAGATATTATTTATAAGAAAATGTAAAAAGATGAATTATTACAAATATCTGGAATAAACAAGAAATATAGAAACATAACAAGTCATCAAATACAAAATAACATACGTGAGTCCTCAATACCTATTTTGACACTTTTTTAATACACTTTTGCCTATAACAAATAAATACTCGTCAAATAAGACCTAGGAATAACTTAATTAGTAAAAATCCGGCAATTTGCGCGCCAAGGGTTTCTGAACATCAAATTGCATAATTGAACATTTTGCTCTTTAAATAAATTCAGAAGGTGTTGTAGTACTTTGTAAAAAATCATATTTCACGATCTTAGGTGCACAAAACAGATTTTAATAGTAAAAAAATAAAATATGTTTGTAAAACTGGTCCATTTTCATATCCGGGAACATTCATATTAAACACCTCCAATAGAATGAATATTTTTGATACGATACAGCTTTTGCACAGAATATAACGGTAAATACGATAATAGTATCGCATATAGTATGACTGCCAAGGGTTGCAAAACCAGCTAAATATGTAATTTGTCGATTATAAAAAGTATATTGCCTTCAAAGCGCAACACAAGCCAGAGATTAGTGAGCTCGGTGGAGTGGTCGGATGTGGGGCCAGACTCCAAACTAGTAATTACTGATATTTACAGATCCTACAGCATGTAATAAATAATTTAGTTTGATGTTGATTGCGTTTACTATTCTACAATTTATTTTGTTTGTTATTCTCTTATTTTGTTATTATTTCATTGTTTATCCATCAAGGTTAAGTAGAGCAGTTGCTCTGCTGTGCAGTGCAAACTGAACTTCGCGTTTGCCATTCAAAATTTTACTTTTACTATAAATACAATGTTTATTTTTTTATATGGGCAATAAAGCGATTTATTAATATTATTATTATTAAAATAGTACAACACTATTAACCCGCAACGAATACTGTGTTAAAACCTAAAAATTATACTAGTCAGAATAGAAGTGTTTGGCGGTGACTGATTAGTTACTGCAAAGAACAAGAAGTTATTAAAGAATTGGAGTAACGCTTAACGTTTAATAGCGGTGTCTACCTAATTCCGCTAGGTAGCCGTTGAGGCTTATACGTTTACTTTACATGCACTTTACATAATTGAAACCAAAATCTAATTTCGGTGAAGTAGCGTATTAGAATAAATTATACTTAGTAAACTTAGACGCGATGGAGGTACCACACATAGTTGCACACAACTAGAAATAAGAGAAAGTTGGAAGCGACGTACAAAAAAAGAATACTGTAATGGCACAACCAGAATTCTGTCCAAAATGTTACCGAAAACATATACGTTACATAAATTAGGAAATCCTCAACACTTCCGATGTACTATAGCTGCCTACCTGCATGATATTCCTACGATGATATTCAATAAACTTCTTATTGGGCATATACAATCCCGCGGCAGTATTTGAACCCGATCATATCTACGATGTAGGTTTGATCTTCGTATCCTTATTCGTTCCTTATTCAGGTAAATGTGGTCCTTGTATTGTATCTGAAAGGGGGAATTGATATTTAGTTGACGAGAATGATGCACGATCAATTATCATATTTAAATATGTATAGAATATAGATATTTCCCAGTTTATACGATTGCAAGCGGTTCTAAGAAGGCAGTTTGTGGTTATGTCATAGAGAAATGTTACTAAAAACGGTGTTACAATTTGAAAATTATAACACCGAAAACAAAGTAGAAAAACATTTATTCATCTAACTTTCCATAACAGTTCAACCATTCCCAAAACAACACTCAAATCTTTTATCACCCAAACGATTTGATCTCTCGGCGACCGCACATTATCTCCTCACTCTACTATCAATATCGATGTATCGGCTCTAACCGGCTCCGCCGCCAAAATACATATCTCGGTCGGTATACGTGTAGTACGTTGCGGGAGGGCCGAACGCAGGGGGCGCTGTTCAAATTGATAGTGACGCGCTTCCGGAGGCTAATTGACGTGTGCGCCGTGATTGATGTCGAACGTCCGGCCGCCATGTTGGATCCGAGAGCTTAATTGCCCTCTCTCTCGCTCCCGTACGGATCGGAGGCGCTGCGGCCGCCATAGATCGCCGTGATTGTTTTCGGCGATATAGCGGCGGCTATACGACCGTTGATGATTTGTGGCGACGCGATGGACGCTTTGATTTCGACGGCCGATGCGATGATACGTCCTGTCCTCTGCCGGTGCGCGCGAATACTATGGCGTGATCGATTGCGCGGATTATTGGTTATTTGCTTCGGCCGGTTCGATGGTTATGTGTTACGGGCGAAATGTTGCCTCCTTTGTTTATTGCGTTGTAGGAGTTATGTGGTCGGGGGAAGGTGTTATAATTTAGCTTGTTGAGATCATATTTTGACTGTTGGGACCGATTTATGCCAAACAACACTGCTCAAAAGAATTAGAAGAGTTTACGTAAAATTACCCACAATTTCAAAGTAAATTTTCTTTCAAAAAGCTTGACCGATTTTGATGATTCCTTTGTTTCATTGGTGGTTGATTTCTCAGCTAGAATACGGTGGTTTAAAATTTTTAATGGAGGTGTAGTTGTGAGCATAACTAAGTTGTAAGTACAGGGTGGTCGTTATTTTTGAACTTTGAAGTTCATCACACGTAACCCGTGCCCCAAGGGACTTAAAATCGAAGAAGTTTTATTTAACTATATAAAAAACGTTTATAAATTTATTACTACAATAAATTTACATGCCGCAGTTATAAACTTAATCAAAAACAATAATCAATTAACTTTTGAGTCTAAATATCAGAGAGTTTCACATATTTCCTTAATTACCTAAGTAATATAATTTCAAAAACACAATAATCCCCCTACTGACTATTCTGGCCAATAATGAATAAAATCGAACAAGTGAGTTGAGTTGGGTAGATTTTCTGCTTTCAGACTGAGATTCACAGACACAAATTGTTCGATTTTGTTCATTGATTTGCCTCGTTATTTCTATTACCAAGGGACCAAAGTTAACTTTACTGGTTGTGAAATCGCATCATTTCATGCAGGTTTGGTAATGCTTTCGGGAGGAGTTGCCGATGTGTGAGGCAAATTTATTTTTCAGTGCATACTCGAATTAAAGCGGGGTTGTATGTACATTGTTTGTCATTTTTTAGCCAAGCCATTAAATGGAACGATTTCACTGTGAATAAAAATGATGGAACATCAATGTAACACACCAATGAGAACATCGATCATTAAATATCGATGTTGACGCAAGGAAGTTCAAGAACAATAATAATAACAAATACAAGAAATCGTATTTTTGCTGTCCTTGAAATGTATCGTTTGAACGTTTTTGATACTGCAAGTATTTTAAATTAATGTGTACAATCAGAAAGTGAAAAGTACGAAAATATGACAAAATATCTGAAATGGTTGGATATTATAAAAAAATCTGATGTGGCCAGGCACATGACTTTATCATACAATATATAAAATTAATAGTTTAGCTGCATGAGATTCTATTTGATCGAGATCGATAGTGTCTGCATTAAAACTTAGTTAGCAAGGATTTGACAGATATTTTGATAATATTGACAGTACCTAGTTATTGTCAAAAAACGGCCTTTGACACTGTCAGAATGAAAATAATTGTCCAATTCTGGCTAACTAAGTTTAATGCAGACACGATCTCGATCAAAAGGAATTTGCTCATACAGCTAAAGTATTAATTTTACCAAAAAATGTCATAGATATAAATTATACAAAATTTCCTCTACTTTAATTTATTATGTAACTATTTTGTCGAAATTACAGAAATGGCAGCTCATTTGCAAAATCCTTGAAAAACACTAGGAGGAAACATCCAGTTCCTTAAAAGACCTATTTCCGCTAAAATGTCAATTTTTTCGGCACGATTACAATACTTTATCGTAATGCGTATGATAAAGTAAAATAGTTCGTAGATTGTAAATTTTAAACATAACACTTATTTATAATAATCTTTCCGATCTGATTTTGATTATTATGGCCTTACATAAGAAAACTTTCGAAGATGAGACTGTTGAAATCCTGGCTTGAACGTAGGAATATTACGTTATATTATTCCATTTGTATTGTTTCTTCTATGGAAGGACCCACAGACTACTAGAATTCGTTCTTCAAAGCTATTTGTGAATAAACTTTCAGGATTTCTGGTTAAAAATACAAAACTGAGTTCACTATGAGACCATTTTGAGGTTTCTTGGACCGTAGGTTCATCTAGTATAAATCTGCAAAAATTACCAAAATCGAGTTGTTTTTATAAATCGACGGTTGAAATTTTTTTCCGAAAACAAAAATTTTCTAAAATTTGGAGTCATGATTTGTTTTAAGATCAAATAATTTGATCCAAAACGCATTTTTATACTCAATTCACTACATACTCACAACATACTCAATTCATCTTTCTCAGAGCTATCAATATTTTACAATTTTTAAATTCTTCACTTTACCTAAATTTTTTCATGTATGGCCATAAAATGATTCTATTACAATTTATACAATTAAAACATCCGTCAAGATCAATAAATAAATAATAGGTTACTATTGTTATCGCTCACTGTATGAGCTAACACTTAATATAACAACAATTGAAAAGAGATTTTTGTATTTACAATAATAGAACGCTGAATATTTTTTTAATTAATTATTTAATTTAATTATGTTCCCGATCTTAAACTACTACTAATTTTTATGAATTTGATTACACTTTACTGGAAAAATGTTACAAAAGTAATTGAACTAATCTAAAATTGCGAAGTTTTACATGTAACTGAGTCTTTCAAATATTCAGATTATATTTATTAATTATGTTAATTTCATCAAAACTATTCATTCCATGCTATCCAACAAAATACCCATAATTTAGAATTTATCACTTCTACAAGTTTACAAATGTTTTTTTAAATAATTTAACGAAATCAAGTGATCATCATTCTCAACCCCATTGAAACAAAACTCTATCTACATGCGAAAGTTCATCATTACCGTCATCCCAACCCAGAAATCATACAGAAACGACACTAATCGAACAGACACATCAACAATAACTCCCTTGATTGCGATACCAATTGTTACGAAATAGAGTTATCGTTACAGTAAGCGGTCATCTAGCGTGGGAAAAGCCACCCTCCACCCTACCGAAGATGCGTACCACTTTTGTAATGTGAATCCTCACTCTGCCATATATCGCGAGCGGGCAGTGGTGGTGTATCATGGTGCCCTAATTCGTTAAATGGCTCGGAACATATGCCCGGCCGACCCTAGGAGGGCGCAACGTCAACATCTATTTATTATTTCGTAATCTGAACACGGCAATCTACTGGGGCATCATCACGCTACCCTATGGTATAGTGGCCGGTCGAGGGGGTATTATTTTCGATATCTATAATTGAATTATTTCTCGAGGTCGATGATATCGTGACGCACCACGATTTTTTTTAAATATTGTTTCTGGTGGTTTCGCAAGCGTGTTTCGATTTGTGTGCAACATGAAGAAATTTAGATTGAGCGGATAGTGCGGTTGGATTTACTGGCGTTTTAGATTGCTTGATTGTGATGTCATTTTTTGGTAATCTTCATCTATTTTTTTCGATATCTCTTTTTGAGTTCTTCTGAAAGATATTTTGCATTTGTTACTTGAATGATGCGCTGATAAATTAACGACACAAACACAATGGTTTTGTTTGTTCCCTACTATGAAACTTACTAAAAAATTTAAAAATTCTACGTGTCGCTAATATTTATACTCAAATTTTGTCGGATACTATAGTTTATTGCGACATTTATCATCATTCATTTATAATATTTTGCGTTAAAATGGACTTTGTACTCTCTCTGAAATAGACAACATATTCATTCTTCAAAAGATAGTAAACATAGAACTAAATTTCATCGAACTGGCTTAATAACAAAATAACTCTATGAGTTTTTTATTTAAACCAGTACCTCTAAATATTATTATACCTTACATATCTAAAATAATGAATCGAATTAAATAACTTTTTTAAATAATATTTTTTTCGGTAATATTGTAAATATAGGAATTAATACCAATCAGCTTGTCACCCTGGAAAATTTAGATAACGTACATTATAACGGGCTATAATGCGGAAATTTTTACTTTCCATATCAATTCTCTATTGTTGTGTTGAAAAATTTGTTACCAGGTGATTGTGAATGCTGTTGGTGTAAACTTTAATATAGACGGATTTAGTGCAGGCAAATTAATTGAAGACATTTCATTAATTGCATTAATTGTAGACAGGGCTTTTATGATTGTCATAGTAAACGTAAAAAATCTGATGTGGCCAGCACATGACTCTTTATCATACATGAATCTATTTGATTGAGATCAGTCGTGTCTGCAATAAAATAAAGCTAGTTAACCAGGATTTGACAGATAAATAAATAATTAAATAAATAAATAATTCCTTTATTAACATAAAACAATATTAAATGCAACAAAATAATATTTATATTTCGGGCGGAGATCAGCACACTTGTTTGCAAATTGCCTTGCTCTTCCAATCAAGCCCGTACGCAAACTAGAACTAAGACATAATTGTACCAATAATATAATAATAATTCCGAAAACTTATAAAAACAAAAACAAACAAAAAATTACTCTAATTACACGTAATTGCAGCAAATCCAACTCAACAAAACATCGCTCATGCCCATAAAAAATAAAAATTGATAACAGCCTCCGATGTGCGCTCAATGCCTACAGTCCCCCCAGTTGAGCAAACTGACAACACTTCACCTTTCTCCCAAAACTCTTTAACGATAATTCTTTCATATCTTCCCTGAGACCATTGTATATGTGACGTGGTAAGAGAATGACCGTTTATACAGCTTAGCGCGATGGGCAGGTGGAGCAAACAAACCCCTGAATCTTAAATTAAGGTTATGGACATCCGTTCTACAGCGTATCTTCCGCATGAGGTATTGTGGGATCCTCTTGGATAACAACTCATGATATAATATTGCTGCATGCAACACCCTAGTGTTATCCATGTTCAACCACCCCAAGTCGCCCAGCCCATTCGATACATGATCATACTTCCTCAAACCAAAAACAAACAGAACACATGCATTTTGGACACGCTCAACACGTGAACACGCAATTTTATATTTTCTTCAGATCATTGTCACCATCATGTCACACAAATAAATCAAATGTTAGATTTGTCGTCAGTGTGCATTGATTATGAACGTAAGCTAAATTTGATGCAATTACTAAATTTTATGCCATTTTATGCAATTTAGTTACGTTAAAATAATATATTTTTTAAACTTTTATTTCACAGCCTACCTATTGTTAACATTCAACTTGGAATGAATATTTTAAAAAATCTAATTTTGTGCCACAAGTCATAAATTTCATTCCACTCTCCCGCAAATGGAAATTATTATTTTTTTATTAAGTCAATCATTTTGGTGGTGTATGTATATGGGTCCATATAGAAACAAAACTTTATATTATTAAATCTTTCTTTGAGTCACCCACTGTATATGCGATCTACCCAATAGGCGGTCTACAGGTCCACTAGTGTGTTTACTAAATAACATAAAAATACAGTTTACAACAGTAAATTATTATGCCGTCCCGACAATACCACCACAAAATATGGCAACCCTATACATAAGTTATCATACAGTTTTCAAGGAATCAAATAAATAAAAATAAAATTTTCTAATAAACCAATAATAAAAAAAGTTTGGCAATTATTGTAAACTTTCTGTGACAGGATGCAGAAGCAACAAATCAGATAATGTCTTAGATCTATTTTTAACAACAAAAGGGTATATTTTACTATCCCTTATCATTATCCAACCCCCTACCACGTTCCCATTTACTACTTCCCATGTATCATCGCAATTCATACCACCATAGGGGTAGATACATCTGTAAATACAATCGAGATAATCTCTCGGTTTTTACATAGGCGATTACATATGTAGAGTTGTGATTAGGGCCGGTCTGGCTGTCGTGTACTATTTGTTTTATTCATTAAGATCAAGGGGGATGTTGGTTGGGCGGTGGCGGTCCCAGCTTGGGGTAAAAAAAGATTGACCGTCTGAACGGTGGATGCCGTGCCGTCGTATTTATGGATATGTATTCATGTATTCATAACGCGGAACGAAGTCCTGATCCTTGGAGCGATTCCGAAAATGTATTCCGCGCATTTTGTTCGCGGAGGATATTGAATTTGTGTCGTGGGGTGTTTCTGGTTCATGTACTACATAAATAGTAACGACGTGAACGTTTACTTTCGGTGTGCTGAGTGTTTGTTTACGTCGAGAAAACGTCATGTTTTCTGATGTGGGTTTTAAGATTGTAAATTATATTTAGACTGGACTCATTAAACAACCTAACCGTTGATAATATCTGCTGTATCGTGAAACATGAAATTGTTAAGTTTGCTTGTGAGCAGCCGCGCGTTATGCGATCACGGCCCCATATACAATGTTGAATTAAAAAGAATTACTTTTTTATACAACAATATTATATACTAATAATACTAATATAACATTTCAGAACAATTAACAGAAATCAAAATAACTAATCAATAGCATAACAATTTGAAAATCAATATTCGTAGCAAGTAAAATATGTTATGTTAATAATTAAAGGGTATACTTAACAAATAAATATATTTTTAATTTTTTAAATATTTCAAAAACTGCGGTAATTTATTCTTAAATACGCTATCATCAACATATACATAGGTCCTCTGAATATGTACTATTGTACTTTTTTTTGTCGTTACTTTTAATAAAATGTAATTTTCAATTTCGAAAAAAATACAATTATTCCGAATGCCTTCTGCTCTTTCAGTTTTAACAAGAAGAAACGTAATGTGTCAATATCTGGTCCTCAACGTTTAAAAGAAAGTAACCAAATAAAAGGTTTAGGAAAAGACTTAAGCTAGAAACTTGACTTTTGAATATACAGGGTTATGTATTTATTTTATTTGTAAGAAGCAGACCAAATTCCAATTTTTTAATGTAGCATCCTGTACATTTTTCCTCTTTTATACCCCTTTGAATTAAAAATTGACCAGTAAAAACTGCATGTCCCCGAGGTCAGTACTGTAAATGTAACAAGACGATTAAACGTTAAAAGAAAGCAATTAAACAATATTAGAAGGATTTCTACCGTGTCACTAGGTCGTCGTTTTTGAAAATGTCTTAAGTTATAAATACGAAATAGTTTTAAATATAAAGGATGTTTCAGTTCTACGCATTTCAAATTTGTAGATTAAGCAGTTTCCTAAAGCTTTTATTGGAATCTTTTCCTTGTCAACTTTTTGAAAGAAATATATTTGAGGGATTTGAAGGGTTTACAGCATTTTGCAGATCCGATTTTTTATTTCACAGACTCTTTTGGAGCATTCATGAATACTACAAATGCATCTGTACAGAAGAGAATTCCAGAACAAAAGGGAAATTGTCGACTAAAACTCTTCGAAGAATTCAGACAGTTTTTCTCTTCTATCTTAGTCAAGCGTTTCTCATTAGTCTCGTACAGTATTAGATAAGATTCTTTTATAGCAAAAAACTGCTAAAACTCTCTCCACTCTCTTGATATTCTAACTACGGTAATTTATTAATTAGCTAATTAATTTATAGTTTATAAAAGATTTTGATTTTGGATTATGGCGCCAAGCGATAATAATTTATCCCTTGTTGCTGAAATCTGAGCCGTAACGACAAAAAGTATCAACGACAAAAACAAAATATGTATGCTTACAACGAAAACAAGGAAATAACTATAAAATGTGTTTTAATACCAAAAGAAGCAAATATATGTAGTTTGCTTGCTTATATGCTATTTTCATAATGTTAAAGACGTTAAAGAGAAAATAATGTTTATTCTATATTTAAATGATATACAAAACGATGGTATGTTGCAAAAAAGTAGAATGGACTTAATAATTGCCAAAGTTATTTTTAAGACGCGATGGAGGAATCTTGTCCTCTTGTTTAAACTCTCTTCTATAGATTGGCGTTTTTGTTTTCTTGAGTTTTTATGTAATAAAGGTTGCGAACAAGATTTTGATGGATGCTGAGATCACAGTAACGAATATTAGCAGGTCAACGCAGTTAGCATGCAAATAATCCTTATTTACTGCGATACACATCCCTTGAATTTGATAGCATTCCGACTATTTGTTAATTGTTAAGACCGACATAAACATAACAATATTTTGCGTAGCTTAACTTTCCTCGTTTGCACATTTGCATTACATTTACATTACAATTGTACATATAAATTCATTATCTATGTTTAACTCGCACTACTATTCTAAATTCTGCAATTAAATTTATTCTGATCGTATCGTACTAATAGTAAATAATATTCCACTGTCCCAGCTACGTTTCCATTTACCGTTACGATTGATGTTTTGCGCGCGGCACGCAATTTATAACATTCATATTTTTAAAAATTACTTAAAAATTATGATGCAATTGTTTGCCTACAGTCGCATTATATAAAAAATGCCGATTGTTTACGTGCATATTCCGTTATCGTGTTAATAATATTCGTTACTGAGATATCCTCTTCCATGAAAATCTTGTTCCCAACCTATTTATTACACAAAAACTGAAGAAAACTAAAACGCCCATCAATAGAAGAGGCTCTAAATGCAAACTGAACAAAAATTAAAATTTTTGTGTCATCGGTATACGAGGAAAAGAAATCGAAAGACGAGCATTAATTTAAAAATGCGAAAATCTAGTACCTTTTCTCATTTCCCTCGCACTCATGTCACACCGAGAGGCAAAAAATGTTGACAGTTATACAACTTGTGTAGAAATGATACAGGAGTATGACACACGTTATGACAAATTTTTCTGTTTAGTAGTTTTAGGGTTATGTGCCTTCAAACACAGGAGCCAATATTATCGAAACGAGAGATGCTAGTTAGGGCGATTAAATATTTCTAAAGACACTTATTTCAAATATAAAAAACTTCGTAATAATTCAAAAATATGGGTATGACTTGTATTATTAGTTAAAAAATCTGATGTGGCCAGGCACATGACTTTATCATACAAAATATAAAATTAATAGTTTAGCTGCATGAGAATCTTTTTGGTTGAGATAAATCGTGTCTGCATTAAATTTAAACTAGTTAGCCAGGATTTGACAGATATTTTGATAGTCAATAGTATCAATAGTAGGTATTGTCAAAGCATCAGCATTTGACACTACCTACTGTCATCAGAATAACAGTTATTTATCTCACAAGTGCCGAAAGTACGGAATAGCGCGACGAGCGGTGATGCGGCGCGTCACCGATGGCGTCACCGTGAGCGAGTCGCGCTATGTAGTTTTCGGCAGGAGTGACATCAACGTTTTTTGTGTTGCTTTTTGACAAATACGTATTTAAAAAAAATCAAAACTGGTTATATTTCTGTATAGGAAATGTTAGGTTGATACCACTTCTACGAAACGTCAAGTTTAAAAAGCTAATTCAAATTCTAACAGATTTATATAAAAAAAAGATTTATATTCGTTCATGACACTGTAGATGTCACATCCGTACCAACATACTAAAATATGTATAACTACACTCAACGCTATACTTTAATTACTATTTTCTCAATTTATCGTTTTTACAAATAGATATAAGAACGGGTTGGTATTTCTTATCAACAAACAATCAAATTGGTGATCTTATTTTATTTGAATTTTGTATTTTGTACGTTGCCGCACTAGAGCGGCAACGTTCCATAGCGGTTCTCCAACCTCTGATGAAATCAGCTGTTTTCGAGTGTGACAGCACAAAAAAAAATATCGAAAACAGCTGATTTCATCAGAGGTTGGCTGATAAAATCAGCTGTTTTCGAGTGCGACAGCCATAGACATTTCTGTGGTGACAGCACAAAAAAATATTTGTCAAGTCCAGGCTACTATGTACTTTCATATCAATGCAGATGCGACCGATCTCGATCAAATAGAATTTGCTCTTGAAGCTAAACTATTAATTTTACCAAAAAAATATCATAGGCATAAATTACTCAAAATTGCTTCTACTTTAATTTATTATTTAACCTTTTTGTCGAAATTACAGAAATGGCAGCTCATTTGCAAAATCCTTGAAAAAGGCTTAGAATAAACTACCATTTCCTTTGGACCCTTTTGAACCCAAAGCTTTTCAGCTCTAAGTTTGGTCATAAAACTTCTAAATATGAACTTTCGTCCCAATACCTTTAGTAGTTTCTCCGGAATCGTCGTCACAAAAATCGGGTACACACACACATACATACACACACACACACACACACACACACACACACACACACACACACACACACACACACACACACACACACAGACATTTTTTGTACCTTGGTCAAAAATGTTCAGAGGACCCAAAAAGAGCTATTTTCGCTAAAATCCCAATTTTTTTTTTCGGCACGATTACAATACTTTACATACTGCGTATGATAAAGTAAAAAATTGAAAGACGAGCGTTAATTTAAAAATGCGAAAATCTAGTACCTTTTCTCATTTCCCTCACACTCATGTCACACCGAGAGGCAAAAAATGTTGACAGTTATACAACTTATGTAGAAATAATACAATAGTATAACACACGTTATTACAAATTTTTTCTGTTCAGTAGTTTTAGGGTTATGTGCCTTCAAACACAGGAGCCAATATTATCGAAACGAGAGATGCTAGTTAGGGCGATTAAATATTTCTAAAAACGCTTATTTCAAATATAAAAGACTAAATAAAAAAATATATACTTAAAAAATTACAAATGAAACCATGTGCTAGGATTAAACCCAAATAAACACGGGTAGGGGTGTTCACATGAATCTTCAAATTGATAAAAATATGTATTTATTACTATCACTTTGGTTGGTGTATATTTAAGGGCGGGAGACTTCAAAATGCCAGAATGTCTCAACACACAATGATGTTATTGATATTATTCGTATTTTATTTGTACTATGCTTCTTTTATCTAATTGGCGATCAGTATGTATGACTCCATCAAAAATTGGTTATGTGGTAAATACATTGTTCGGCAGTATTTATAATGTAATGTGCGAACTACTTCCTCTAATTTTTTTAATAGCTATTATTTACTTTGGAACCCCTTTGAGGATGGTTTTAACTTGATTGGGCATTCCTTTGAGGACAGAATGAAGTTTGTTGATCAATACAATAGAATAGAATTGTAAAACCAAATACATATGTACCTACTAAATTATCGGAAATGCGTAAATATTATTATGTTGTCCATTTCTAAAATAAATAATGAACATAAATAACTAAAAAAAAACATTTGTACACCCCACCCCTAATCACAACTTTACAAATTGTAATCGCCCATGTAAAGACTAAGAGATTATCTAGATCGTATTTACAGATCAATCTACCATAATACCAGAATAAATTGGGATGAGACATGGGAATTAAGTTTGTAGGGGTTGGAGCAGGACGAATACTACCAGTTAAATCTACCCCCGCTTTTGTCCATCGATTAATAGACTACGTTGAAGTCTATTTGACAGTGAAGGGAAAGGCTACGAAACCTGGGGGGTTGGATATCGGATAACTGGTGTAGGAGTTGATGGGGTAGGGGTGGTGATAAGTTGCTACTTATTTTGCTTGTATTCAATTAGGGTTGACGTTGCTTATCTTTCGGGTGATTTGTGATTTTCTTACTGCCGCCGGGAAGGGATGGGAGAAATAAAAAAGGAAGCGGTAGGAATTATTTTTTCTGGTTGTTTTAGGTATCGATAGGAATGACAAATCGAGTCATAACCATCTCAGCACAACGTCCAAGTCTTACAATAGCATCTCGGAGAGTTTGAGTAGAACGAAGTATGGTAAGTGAGATTTAATTCAATTTGTATCTTAATTTTTGGGTTAGTATGTCTGGTGTCGAGTGTAAAATTATTGCAGGAGCTAATTGTTGATACAAAACACTATTTTATAATATACAATAGCTATTTTTTAGTATTGTTATTTTTGTAACTTTATCAGTTAATGTTAATGATAACAACCGTTACGTTTTCAGTTAAATTTCTAATTGATTGCAATTCAATAACCAATAAATGACGACAGACAAAATAAATATGCAGTTTTTGTACATCACAAAAAATTCATTTTGGTTCAGGTTACAAAAGTATCTTTTATAAATTGGCGTTTTTCTGTCTTAAATTCTTATATAATAAAGGTTGTAAGCTAGATTTTGATGGAAACGGATATCACAGTAACGAATATTAGCACGATAACGGGATATGTAAGTAAACAATCGTCATATTTTATTTAATTTTACAGTCGCAGAAAAGGAAATACTATCAAAACGAGAGATGCCGTGATCGTGCGGGGTCACATATGGTTTATTTAAATTTTTATAATTATTTTTACCTTAGGTAAATATCTACAATTTTTATTATTAAACTTATTGTGGTGAACTAGTGAACACATTCTTTCGCTTCGTAATCTTGAAGTTCAAGATTCCAGCTAATATTTGACCCTACTAGCGAATTCTGGCAGATCCTCTAATTATTCTTTTAGAATATAGTAGGTATTTAAAGGTGATTTTTTTGCCACGTTGTACTTTTTTAAAGTGATTTCTTTACTGTCGTGTTGAACAAAAAAAACGGCTGTGTCCCAGAGCCGGTTAAAAATCAGTTTCTCTTTACAGAGTTGTCACATAGTTTAAAGAGTTCAGCAGGTTCAAAGGTTGAAACTTCATTTCAGCTTACTTAAAGAATTGTTTCAAATCGTATTAATTCTTTAAGTAAATCCAAAAGTACAAAACCGTGTTTTGTTTCTTTTTGGTTTTTCGTTTTATCGTAAATGTGACATGAATTTTGATTATCTACGAAGAAAAACGTATCGAAAGGGGATGTCTATTACGTTTGGTCCAAAATTAATGTAATATCGTGAACATAAAGAAACGGGTACAGCAGAAATCAGGCACTCTTGACAAGAGTCACACTAGTAAAAAAAATAAAAATAAATAAAACAAGAGTCACTCTTGTCACTCTTGTCACTCTTGTCACTCTTGTCACTCTTGTCACTGTTGTCACTCTTGTCACTCTTGTCACTCTTGTCACTCTTGTCAATCTGGTCACTCTTGTAAAAAAAACAATTTGGAATATTCAATTTGGTATACAAGCTTATCTCTTAAAATATAAGGACAAGTTCGTGAATTGGCAAAATAGGCTCTTTTTTAAAATTTTAATGGGGTATTTTAACTTAGTACGACTGTAGGTAATTTTCTTACTAGTTGCTATACAAATGAACATAACCGACAGCAAGGACGGAAGAAAGACCCCCATTAATTTATGACGCTAAGGACTTCTTTACCCGTACTGAATGTATTTTAGCGTAGTGAAACGTAACCGATCGATTTCTACACAAAATGCTATTTGCCTAACAACGGCCTGGGCTAATACATTTGCCTAGGCAAATAGCTTTACACGTATAAATGGAGACTCAATATCTATTTGCTATGGCAACTAGCTTTTGCCTAGCCAAAAGCCTTTTGCCACAAATAACCATTTGCTTACGACATATATATTAGTTTAGACGTCTCATTATTCATTATCAATATTCATCTCATTATATGTCAGCTAGTTATATTGAAACTGTTTAATTCACATAACAGGATTATAATAATATTAAATTAGTATATCTAGTCGTAATTAATGAGATACATTCAATATATACTTTTGCAGCTGAGAATAATTCCTAATAATTTAGAAATATATCAATTGAATAATGAATGCCTCACCCCTATTTCGAACATTTACATCTCAAAACGCATCTTTCTTCGGCTACCCTTGACGCGGGAATAAACAAACATAATCGGGTGAATCTCTAATCGTCGGGGTCGGTCCCCGTTAATCCGGGACGACCCCGTCCGGAGCGACACCGGAAACGGCAGGGGACGTGCGGCTCCGCCATTCCAATCCGGAAATACAGGGTATTAGTTATAGTTAGGGAGAATCTATTGCCTGAGTCGGTACAGCGCGGGGAGCAGCGCGCAAGATGCTGCCACCGTGCTATAGCTTATACTCTCGCGAGCGCCATCTAGACGATATTTTAGTAAGGCCTTTGTTCGGCATTGCCGGGGGTGGGTCGAGGTCGTTATGCAAAAGAATGGACCCGCGAAGGAGAAAAGAAACGGCCGGAAAAAAGATGTGAGCGGCGGAGGATGGATGGAGAGGGGTGCGGGGGAAAATGGCCGTCACATAAACTGGTAATAGAGGATACGGGGGCGCGCTAATTGCGCCCCCTTTTTATTATTAAGAAAAATGGGGGCGATTCTAAAGGAAAAGATATGGGGGAGGCGTATAGTCGATCTTGAGAAGAATATAACATGTTACCGGCACGTGTTTTGGATAATTGGGTATTGATGCCTTTGTAGTATTTAAAAAGTGGCAAAATGTCATCATAAGAATAATGATGGCTTTGTTATTTGAACTTTAATTGCATGAAGAGAGGTAAATTGCGCCTCCGCCATTCTTGAAATTTGCCTAAGCAGTCACTTTTATGTTATAATTCATTTATCTAATTCTTTTTCTTCCAGAAATTTCTTGTTAAAACTATAAAAGCTTTAGTTAAAGTAATATTTATCCAACAAAATATACTATCGTTTAATACGAATTATTTATTTCTGGAAATGACGATGAAAAGCATAATGTTAACTCGCGCCTCCGCCATTTTAAAATTTTGCGGGAGCGCCACTTTTCCGCTGAAATTAGTTCAATTAAAACTTGACCTAAATGCCTTTTTAATTCTTGACTCCAAAATAATTGATAAAATATAGATTTGTTGAACATTAACAGCAATTAATAGAATTGGGGAAAATTTTTGTGTGTGGGATGCGACTACCTATGGTTTTTTGTCCTGAATAGACATCCGGAAGTTGGCCATCATATCAGTTTAAAACAAAATATTAGATTCTTGGAAAAAAGCTAAGCTTGAACTTAAAAAGCGTTTCAGCACTTCAGGTAAAAGGACCAAATTGATCATTGTAAAAAGCCAAAATTTTGACATTTTGAGCAATTTGTAACACACATTTCATTTATTTTAAGAGGATGAGGTTTGAATTTTTGTATAGATGTAGAAGTTTATGAGCTGCATTTCTTAGAGTACGTAAGTTAAATGTCAGTTGTAAACCCAGCCTACTGCGACTTTGCGAAGTGGGTCAATTCGCAATATTTTACGAAGTATTGTGTGGTTCAAAAAGTTGTTCGGATTCTAATTTTTAACCCCATATACCAGATTTGGACGCAATATTTATGCTTTGAAGTTCCTTATAAAGAAAAGTACGAATTTTTCATTAGACAGACCTGGAAACAATGAAAATTAATAATATAAAATAAAAAGAAGCGATAAATTTTCGGAAAATCTCAGTTTAATACATTTGATATTTAAAAATATTAACAAATGTAGCATTCTTGTATTACCTTACGCGCAAGTCTACTGCAGTCCTCAAATCCCTATTTTTTGGAAGTCTCCTACCTTCTTCTCTCACAAATTTAACAACAAATACCGCAATAGAATTGAGGAAAACGTAAAAATGCAAACAATTAGAAACTCTGAATACATATTTCCTTGAAACTCATTACGTCAGGTTAGAATTCGATTCTGAACAAGTCTTTGTAACAACTTTTGATACCTCTATTATCTATCGAAACTACATTTAAAACTGAATTAAAATTTAACTCTCTACCAAAAATGAACTAAATTGTTTTCAAAAGCTTTTTTATGCTGTAATTAAGCCCAGTTCTACCTTTCCTAAAACGCATTTTCAAATAAAAACGTTATTTATTGTTCAAAGTTTATAAAATTTTCAGTGTTTTTTAGCGTTTTTCAAATATAAAACATCTACCCGAACTCATGATACAAAAGTAGATTTTTTACTTAAGTACAATTTTAACCCAAACATTATAATTTCGTCAAAATGAAATATTTCGTGTAGGAGTTGCTATACTTCTACGACGGAGCCTTAATACAATTTTATGCATGATCTGTCAAAACGAATACGAAAAATAGGTTGACATACAAAACTGACATAGGTCAAAATCAGTTATAAAAATAGTTTCAATTATAATAAACTTATAAGTTTAAAGCCAAAGGCATGCAACAACGCGATTTTTTTTTCTCTGAGCCAGCATTCCCAAGATTATTTGGCCAACTTTTCAGCTTAAACATCTTAAAGTAATCTTAAACTTATAGAATAGACTTTACAAAAGTTATACTATTGTATAACAATGAACTTAAATTAATAATATTGAGATTAGGATTATTATAAAGACACGTTCAAGTTAATAATTACTCAGTAAATACAAGAATCCTTACAACGAAGAATGTAGCAGGATACAAGACAAGACTTTATCAGAACGCGTTTTGTCGTTTACGATAGTATAAAAAATCTCATTTTAGACGAGTATTTATTATAACATACAAATTATTCAGAAAGGAAAAGTGATTCAAGCTAAGAATTAGTGCAGAAATTAATTTTAGAAGATGGCGAAGGCATAAAGTATGTATTTCTTCTAGAAACCATTATGGCATATCGATTGAGTTACCTGAACAAAAAGTTACTGACAAAAATAGTAATATTAAAAAAGATTATTAATTAAAGAAATCAGTTCCAATAATTCTACAAAATCCACGAAGAGAATAAGAGTGAAACCGAGTAACTCCAAATAGGTGCCATAAAACTCTTCCACGTTCACTTAGATTTCTACATCGGCGACAGCTCGGAAAGTTTTCTGTTTCGATCGTTACGAATTCCTGCTGCGCTCGTCGTTACTCAGCAGGATTCTGCTGGAACGAACGGATCCTGCAGGTCAATCGGCGTGCCCGGTTTATTGTTCGTTGTTCCGCCGGCGCATCCTAGAGGGCGCCCTAAATACTTCCTCCGTCCGTGCTAGATGTCGCTCGCAACTCCTTTACTTCGACTACTAATTCATAAATAAATAATAAATAGATTTTTGATATTTTGTATGCGTAGGTATGTATATAACATAAATTATAATAGTTATTTTATTTAATAACTGTTTTCTTTTTTATAAGTGCAAGTAGGTAATATTAAATTTATTTATAGAGGTGAGCAAAATAATTGTTTTATGGTAAAGGATTTTGGGATTGAGATAAATTTATTGAATTAAGCATTAAGTGCTAATAAATATAACCGTTGATTAAGAGATTGACAAAGATAAATCATTCTTCATTTATTTTGTGTTACTTCATTGGCAATTAATTATTCTCTGCTAAAGATATAAATATTTGTATTGTAGTTATTTAAAGAACAAAATGCGCCTCAAACTATAACGTAGTTTTTAGATCTAAAATCATTACAGTAATAACTTATATGATACTAAAGATTCATTTACTTCTTCTAAAAAATATTCAAATTTTCGTTTACCTGAACGACAGATTATGTTATCTTTGAACGTTGTTTATTTTAATTTAATTTTTAATAATGATTATTTTTCTTTTGGTAGAGTTTTTTTTTTCAGAAGTTGGTGGAACTTTCATACTTTCTGCGATTTCTTCCATTTCACCTAAAATTATTATGAATAGGCTCTGCTTATTTGTGCCTTGCCTGCGGCTTAAAGTCTTAATGCATTAGTGTGTTTTAACAGTTATTATCAAAATCTTCGATGTTTTCCTCATGAAAAAGAAAAATTTTTGAATTTCAAAATAGAATAGAAAAAAATTACAATGCCAGAAATATAGGAAATATGTTCTTTAAATTCTTGACTCTAAAAATTTAAAGAAAATATTTCCTATATTTTTGAATAATGGTTTTATAATAAGTTTGCTTAATTAAGTTGGTGCTCGTTCAAGGCAAAACACACTACAACCACTGTCGTCTAATTTGATTAAAATTTGAAAACGCAGTAATATTAGATTTACCAAATATATATTTTTTTAAGTAAAATTTGTACTAACTGTTCATTTCTTTAGGTGTTTTTTAACAACGTATTCGAAACTTACATGATCAAAAAACAATATGTTGAAGTTTAAGTACCAATTATTTATAAAAACATATTTTTGTTAATAATTACTTGTCCGTTGTTTACATTATCGTGGAGTCTACATTGTCAAAAGTATTTAAAAGTTGCAAAAGGTTATAGTTAGTAGTAAGTGTTTATCGTTTATAATTTAAAATATCTGCGATTTTTAAGTGCGAATTTATAGTTATCGTCATATTAGTTCAAGAAAAATGTAAATTTTCAGATGGTTCCGAACATTTGGGCTATATCTCTTTATTGTTGTTGCCGATGAACTAATATTTAATTTTTATTTGTTAAATTCAGTGATTTACTGTAAAAAATTAATCTATAAGGCTTACATAAGCGGTCAACATTCAAACAATGAATGAATTATTAAAATTAAACACTTTGCTGTTTAAGAAAAATATTGTACACTCGATTTTTAATTACAGTAGACCTTCGATAATCCGAACCTCGGTAAACCGAACGTTCGCTAATCCGAACGCCCAAAAGGAAACAATACTGAAATAGATCACTGGGTAACCGATGGAAAATCCATTTTTGTCGATTCTTGTTTACAGAAAATATTGCTTTTGTATCTATCTTGTCTCCAATAGTCGCATTTTCTAATATTTAGCTGCAATATTTGATAATCGGAACAATTTGATAATCCGAACCACCTTTGGTCCCAATTGGTTCGGATTATCGACGCTCTGCTGTATCAAAATACCCATTTTTAATCAAATATAATTTCCGATCGATCTTAAATTGTTGCCGACTATGACCTGCACGACTTATTTAAATAAGAACCCACTAATTTTCTTATTGATATTGATCTAAATAATAATAATACATTCCTTTTTTAATTTTGTTAACATTTTCGGTAACAAGACGTTTTCAGGAAAATTGTTATCAACAGTTGCTGTCACTGCGAATATTCAGGATTTCAGCTACCATATTAGGAACATTAGCTGGCAGAAACTTGTTTGCTGCTTGCGAACAAGAAAACAAAAGCAGTTTTTCGAACAAACTTTACAAGAATTTAGGTAAAATTACTAATCAGGAATGACTAATAAACGAATATATCCAACACAATCACAAAACTCTCAATTACTTTCCATTTATTTGCATAACAATCGCCGAACGGCACGCAAAAACCCTTCTAAACCCCTTCAGAAAGAAATTTAAATAATCAGCGAGTCCTCGAGCTCTCTCTTAAAACAAACAAAAACGAACGCGTCCGATTACACGTAAAAATTGTAGACCATAGCCAATGATTTTCGGCACGTTCGGCAAGTTCATGTCTAGGTTAAGAAGTAGCTTGTGTGGGGTAGGTGGTCACGTGCCGTAGTCCGGGTGTTCCCGTGCTCGGGCACGTGGCCAGCGAACGGGGGACATTCATCATCGCATTAAATAAGCGAAACTGCAGCACAGTGGCGTACGTTATAATATTGTATCGAACGGTTATTTCACTCGGTCGCCCATAAATGGGAGCAGCGCGAATAAAGCGCTCGAGAGCTTTTATAATGTTGCCCTCTATACCCTAGTGCGGCGATCGGTGAATGGCCGAATGGTGCGAGATTTATGGGTTTTCGGTGTGTTTTGACTTTTTGGCGGGGTATGCGTAAATTGGTGGACTCGTGGGATAATTTGCTGGATGCGATGGGATGTTTTGTTGGTCGGGTTGGTGAAATTGAATAAACGTGATTGATAAATACGGCGGGGTAATGTATTTGACAAAATGTGGGTTAAAGGTTTATTTTTAAACGTGAATGCAAACACAAATGCACAATTTTGGATGCGTGAATTCACCGATAGATTACGATTATGAATTTCCTGAATTATAAGTCATTTACTGCCTGTTAATGACTGAAAGTTACAGTAATACATAGTTTGACTCTTACAAATACACTACACACATGATGTTTACTTCCTATTATGAGGATGTGGATGTGATTTGATCTTTGGTTGATATTGGATGAACTGAGAAAACTGACTAACCTGAAGAAATTCTCAAATATGATAACATATTTAAATGTATTTAAATGTGTCAACTATTCAAGTTTAACCCACACAAATACAAAATAAAAACGATAACGATATAAGGTACGCCTAATATTCTGCTAAGCTTTAACTTTAATAGCTTCTTAGGCGATGAATTTAACAATGCAGTAATTAGTAATTACCGTTGGACTTAGATGAATTTTTTAACATATTGTAAACAAATTTATCAAGACTATCACCACCGGGAGAATGAAAAAGATGTTCTGGTGGTCCAACTTTGGACACTCTATGGAGAAAATTTTGTGAAGTTATCAACACTGCAAGCCCAGACAAACAGTTTTTCTTATTTATCCCAATAACCAATATACAATAAAGAAAATTTACAATTTGCAAATTTACTTTTCCTTTTAAATTATAAAAATTTGTAGCTTACTCCTAAAAAAATTTACTTTGCGAGTAAATAAAACCAGATTTTGTAAAGCAGATGTTGACAAAAGCATACGGTATGCCTTATAACTATAACATATATATTTTTGTTTATGCGTTTAACTGTGCATCTTCACAAACATCCAGATCAATAAAAAAAGCAAAATGTTAACATAATGTTTAACTTGTAGAGTTGTATCTGTTGGAAACGAATCCAAAAGATAAATGTAAATTTTTAAACTACATGCTATCGAAAAGTATCATGTCACCATATTAGAAAATTGCAAGAAATATAAAAGTTGAAAATTATTGCGGATTTGTAGCAGACTACTTGGGAACCTAACAAAGTGCTTAACTATAACAAAGAACTCTTGAACCGTTCGTGGTTCCCTGGACCACGCAAAAGATGACGTTGCTTTTCCCGATATAGCAATTCTAGGAACTTACGTTTTAGTCATAAATTAAAAAGAATTATAAAATTAGGTAAACATTAAAAATTTAATAATCAATGTATAAAGGTGATATACAGGCGGGATGTAAACTTTAAATAAATTAAAATATACAGCCAAAATTATAGCTCAGTTGGATAGAACATTGTGCTAGCGACACAAAGGTTCAAATCCAGGTTGTGGCTGTAATTGGTAATTTATTTAATTTATTTATATTATTTCATGTGCAGTAATTTACGTTAAATTACTTTTCTGGTGTGAACTCTACGTCACGTAGATGACATATGATGTCATATGTCATATGTCATATGGTGTCACGATAGGTTAGGCTTTGGTAGTGTTGTCTATTTCCTTTCCTTGATATGACAATGTTCTCTAACAGATGTCATAGGCGTCAATAGCTGAGATAAGTAGTCGTTTTTAACTTTGTATATACATAGTCTTTTATCCAATTTTAATAAAAATAAAGATTTACGATTAAAAAAATAGCTCAGTTGGATAGAGTATTGTACTAGCGACACAAAGGTCCCTGATTCAAATCCAGGTAGAGGCTGAAAATTAATTTTTTTTTTTAATTTACGTCCCGCCTGTTTATCACCTTTATACATTGTTTATTCTCATCGTTACTGTAAGTCCGTATGATATGGTATGTCCGTATATCCATTTCTAGTTATAAAAGTTATTTAATTCATTACTGAGGCGCCAATTGTTTGTAGATTCGGGTTTTGTGGCACATAATAATAATAAATTTAAAATTAATGAATTCGAAAACGCATTTTCTTTTTCTTTTTGTTTCATGGGCCGCAATAAAAATACAATGTGCAATAATAATTACTTTTCAATCAACTTCTAAGTATATATCATTCTGAGTAAAATATTTCTTGTTGACTCATTGGGTTCTTCAATTCTTACAGAAGTTAGAGCCGTTTCAAATACAGATTTGTTAATATTTCAAATGATATACTGGTAACAGACGCGATTATAGTACTACACATATTAGTTTGCATATAGATACATCATTATAAATCACTAGCACTTTTTATGAGAAATACTATCATGGCGTCTGTTACCACGACCAATACCACAAATGACACCACAACGGCCCTTATGTCCATATAAAACTTTTTACTTTTTACAGTACATTAACTATAAAAGTGGGACATCCTGTATATATTTAAGAATATTAATTCTGATGTGAATGTTTGTCATTTACTTGTTTTAAACATTGTTTTTCTGTGATGGTTTTCATTCTGGTGGTGTTTTTCACTACCCCATAAATCAAAATCGCAATCTAACCATAAACTCGGCAGTTAATGAACACAAAAAGTGGAAAAAGCAACTTTGTTGGACAAAACTTAATAAAAAGTTTAGTAGAAACCAAAATAACTCAACGAATTAAATTAACATGGGTTCTAAAATAAACCGCTTCTGAGATATGGTCGAAGATATAGAAACGTGAAAACTGAAATTCTGATTATGACGTAAATACACCTTTATTGGACATCAACTGACAAACTAGAAATTATATTCGCAACAAAAAATGCATTTTAGTGCCAAAATTGTTTAAAAGTCTTTCAAGGCATTTCTCACTATTATTTTGTCGTCCTCATTTATATAGTCAGATAAATATTCAAGAAACTACTACAGGAGCATATTAACAATAAACCAGCAATACCCACATCGCTGCACAACCCTTCGCACATCAACAACCGTCAACAATCGAATCCTAAATACGGTGCGAGCAATTTTCCGCGCGCACGCTGAACAAAAGAGCTCTTTGGAGACGCCGTTCACGTACTCCGTCCCAACGCCGCCTTCGATACGTGCAATTTGCGTCCTCGACCGTACCAGTAGGGCCACTCAGGGCGCGTTTTTTCTCCACCCGTTCATCCATTCTCACGAGCGCGAAAGGACCGAAAAAGTGCCTACCTTCCCCACCCACGCAGATAGAGAAAATACGCAGATTGCCGTGAATTACTGTCATTATCCTCGGCTGATGGTGGAGGCGCTGCGGGAAAATAACAGTTCGACGATCGTCCGCCAGATGGCGAGACCAATCAAAGTCTAGCCGTTCATTAGTCACTTGTCTGGTACGTGTGTGGGACTATCCCCACGGTGCCAACTCGAGTGCGAATGGGCTCGCCTACTAGATAACGGAGTCCCTGGTCGCAACTTAAGACTTTTTCTTCTTCAGGAGAATGAGGTTTTTTGCTTGCTTTCGAAGTGGCGAAATGAGACGTGAGGGGCAATTTGTGGGTATTTGGTTTAAAGTGGATGTTTCTCGAGGGTTTAGCGAGACAATGGATGTATAGTTGATGTGTTGGCACTTCCGGTGAATACAGGGTGTTATCATACTTACAATGCCAACCTTTACGTACAAGCTTTATGTATCACACTAATAATAATCATAACTTATGGAGAATAGAAAACGAATCCAAAATATGTCCATGCTTTGTATACCTCAACCTACTCAACAACTATTTTAAACAAATTTATCTTAGCATACGTACTTGGTTAATTCCTTTTTAAAGTGTTTAAATATCGCTTTTATGATACTTTTTGTTACTGTAAGCTGCTGTTCAGGAAGTATGGTATCATGACGTTGGCCTGTGAATACATATACACCACTAACTCAAGAGCATTTGACGAACTACCCCAACCTCGAAGAAGATCTGAGTCCACATCGCTAACGTTAAGGAATGCCTACAAACTTACCATTCCGTACCATCGCACAACTACAACATCAGCCCAACATCGTCACCTTCATCAGCTCAACACCCTTCCAGAGAGATGGTTACTGAAGAACAAGCAACACTTTCAAAGAGATTTAAAGAAAGTGTTAAAATCACAGAATTAGAAAATCACATGCGCCTGAAGGAAGAGTAACCGAATACCACCGATTGCCACTACTGCTGAAAACCAGTATCTTTACCAAGAATTATTGTATTGTAACCCCCCCCCCCCTCCCCTTGACCAAACACAGTACTTTGATTTAATTAATTTGATTTCTTGTATACAGAGCTGGGCAGAAAAGCGTTAATCCGTTAATCGTTAATTAACGAAGTTAAATTTTTCGTTAACGAATTAACTTTTAAGTTAACTCTCAAATCCATTAACGGACTCATTAACTTCCGCTACATTTGTCATCCGTTAATTCAAGTCCGTTAAATCGAAAATATCATAATTAAACATTTCAAACTGTTGACATTCTGTGCATGTTCGGACTTGGTTTTGTATGACGTACTACTTTGTGCGTCACGGCGTCCGTACATAAAGCATGTACGTGAATTGTTTCGTTGTTAGTTAGTTTTTGTATGTACAGTCGCGGAAAAAAATATGTTCACATCCTAAATTTCTTGTTTCCATGTAACTCAGTAACTACCAAACGAAATTTGATCCGACTTTCATCCAGACATTTTATGACGTATACTGTATACGTACTATTTTCCGCGAGTATACCTATTTGTTATGTAATAGTAAAGATTTAACTATTTTTTAATATTGTTACTTTTTAATAAATGCCAATTGTTGCAAAATATAAACCTAAATTTAAAAAGACACCTTCCGAAAATGCTTTTCTTCTAACTGCAACCACCTTACTAGGGCTTTTCAATATCTTCTATAAATATTACATCTCGCAATGTAGTTACTTTAGGTACCACTGTGGGAGTTTGAAAAATTCCTAAAGCAATTTTAACTTATGCAACCGAAAGATCTGTCGTTATTAGGTTATGCTGAACATAACCTATTTTTTTATAAAAAGTTAACGACTAACGGTTAACGTTAACTTCCGTTACATTTATAGCTAATTAACGGACTATCGGTTAACGAAGTTAACTTTTTCGTTAACACATTATCGATTAACGAAGTTAAATTTCTGATTAACTTTGCCTGACTTTGCTTGTATATTATTCAACGTATTTTGTGAAGGAATAAAGTATTAAATTAAATATACACTGATCGGCAGTAGTATGGATACTCAACTTGTTCCTTACCTATATAAATACTAAATTCCCTTGAAGGAGGGGTTTAATTTAAAAGGCATTTTTATTTTATTTTACTCCAGTAAATTTACGTACCACAATTATTAACTTTAAGACCCAGTTCTACCTCTCTTAAAACGCGTTTTTCAAATAAAACCATTATTTATTGGTAAAAGACGTCAGGAGCTCTAAACACCGCCTATAACTGGTGACTACCGATTGACGTTGGTGGGGGACAGGCTAACCACTCCAAGCAAAAAAAAAAACGTCGAAACGAAATATTTCGTGTCGGAGTTGTGATGTTTTTAGGACGCAGCCTTAATAAAAACATTAATCAGTTGGATTTGGTCTGAAAAACGCATAATGCAGAATTTCTGATTTCAGATTCAGATTCTACCAAAAAAATTGTACCAGGAACATGTGGAATGCTCGGATATCTAGACTCAAACATAAAATGATTACTTTATTTAATTACGGTACTGTGGTAGGTAAATTTATTGTAGACAAATAAAATAAGAATCTTTTTTTAGTACGAAATTAAATTTAATGTTGATTTTGAGCACATTGGGGCACAAACTAATCCTCAACTAGTGCCATTTAGTATAATAATAATATAAATATTTAACAAATTATTTAATTTAATAATATAAACCTACTAGTAACAATTTTACCAGTAAGTATATAGGTAATCGTGTTTTCTAATTTTTATATCTAATTGTTTGTTTTGTTTGTCAATAAGTAAGCTATAAAAAATAAATAAACTGCATAAAAGTTATTAAAAGAGATATACTGGTGTTATAATGTTTAAAAAAATCACTGCATATTGTTTGGAAATCAAAAACACTTTTATTTTTTATTTAAATGAAATTGAATTATCCTGTCCAGCACGCAACAACCGCGTAATGTATAACGCTTTTTGACTGGCGGGTTATGAATGCATACGACTCATGTCACTATCAGTAAGGTAAATGTATGGTATTATAAAGATCAAAGCCAAAGTCATTGTATGGTTTACAGGATTTTGATTCAAGTTAATTTTGAAAATTGGACAGTCAGCTGTGAATGAAAATTTGTTAAAATAAGGCTCATTAAAAATTCAGCCTTATTGTTAAGATATTATTTCAGATAACTGAATTTTAACAACCGGATTTACACATACCTCCAAACTGCACAGTGTGACTGATATAAAATAAATTGAGGCAAAAATTGACGGTCTACATAAGCAACAAATTCTAAAGAAAAAAATACATAAAAATATAAACTCATTTTCTATCCTTTCCTATTTTTTGTTCTTTCCCGCTTTTAAATGAATAAAGAAAACAGTTATTAACAATAACAATTATTGCATATTTATATTCCAGCAAATGTTCAAAAATCTCCCAAGACTAACATAAATATGTCTACGCATAATAATTAAAAGTAGCAATAAAATTAATAATTAATCAAACATTTTTAAATTATATTTCTGCACAAAATCCAAGATATATATTTTTGTTATTATTGATATAATTTTCATTATTTTGAGTTGTGAAGCATGTACCCCTTATTAAAGATATTTGAAACATTAATTGCTGTGAATGATAGGATTCATACAAAATACATACCCATATGTATTTATTAATTACATTGTTATAATTACATTACATACAGTCATGAGTGTTTTGGCTTTAAGGAAGATTTGACTGTTAGTTTCTGGTGTCTACAGAACATATTTTATTTGCGTATTTTGTAAGAATTATTGAATAACTAATAAGGATTCGCTTTTTGTTTCCGAGATAGTTTACCTCAAAGTTCTTGATGCTAAATTTAATAATAATATTATGACAAACGTAATTAACTACAAGGACTTACAATTACATTAAAAAAATCATTCGATCCTGTCACTAATTGGATCACCTTGAAGTTTGGCACACATGCATTTGTCTGATGACAATACAATAATACATATATATGACCATTCCTAAGATTTTGCATGTGGGGATGGATTCTATAAAAGAAAACAATAAAATGCATAATTGCAAAAACAAAATTTTATGAAAATTAGAACAACAAAACATCTTGTTGCTGACTACTAGACTATACTTTAACACTAACTTATTTGGAGTTTGAAATTACTTAGACGATGGTAGACACAGGTACGATAGAGAGTTCGCTTCTGTAACGAGAAAGAAAAGCAAGCAAGCGGGTGCGCATTGTGGCGAGCGACAAAGCCGCGTACTTGCTACCATTGAGACGGCAACAAAGCCAGGATTTCTAATTAAGGATTCTCGTCTGCACAACCGTAAGGATTGGCTTTAGCGTTCCGACTTTCCGATTCCGCTCATTGTCTGCCATCTGCTCGCGCTCCGTTTCCGCCCGCCGCCATCCACCCACCCGCACCGCACCAACTCCTTCGATATTAAACCCAGCAGCTGAGAGCGCTAAGGACATATAAATACCGAATCTCGGTAGTGCCAACTTAATCAGGATAACTTGTCTGTCGAGAAGTGTCTGCTAGAGAGAGAGAGAGAGCCAGAAGAGCAGTGGTTCTTAACCGGTGCTCCGCGGAACACCGGTGTTCCGCGGAACACTGGTGTTCCGCGAGCTTGTTGCAAGTGCTCCGCAAACTTATGAAAGACAAAATTTGAAATAAAAATTTAATGTTGACTCAGTGAAAAGCATTCTAACTTTGGCAAAACTAACAATTAAAATAGTAATAATTTTCAAACTGTAATAAATGTGAATAAAATAAATAAAGACAATACAATTAAAACAAAAATGTGTACAGCTATGCTACACATGTCACATACAAAAAAAAATCGGATAATATGCAAGAATTTTCAAAAATATTTCCTAAAATAAACATAATAATTATGATACGTTGATAATATATATTTTGGCATCTAAATCTAAATCCTGTAAATGATAAATCTAATTTTTTGTTAATTGGTGAAATGTGGCCCGACGTACGTTATATCAATTGAGCAGCTATTTTTTGAGTATGAACATCAGTCTATAACAGCACCATTTCTGATTAAATTAAGTAACAACCATAATATGTTCGTTTACACCAACATGTTGCTATAATAGGAAGAACAGATTTAGCAAGAACTATATATATATATATATATGGCAATATGGAGAGCAATCAGTCTTAACCATAAACTCTTAAACATAAAGAAAACATAAACGTAAAAATAAAAATAAAAAAATTTATGGCGTATTTCGTTAAATGGATGTACTACGGGAAATAAAATTTTATAAAATTAGTGAATAGGTAATAAAATACAGCGAAAAGCTTCTTCCAGTTTAAGTCCTTTACCATAAACTAAAAATGAAATATTTTGGTACAAAGCATCTCGAGTTTGTGACGAGCTGTGATAGCGGTAAAGGTGCATACAGACCTCCGCGCCGCGCCCGCGACGCGCCCGCGCCGCGCCTACTGCGCGCCGGTCGCAGTGGGCGCGCGCGCCACCCGCGCGCCGGTCGCAGTGGGCGCGCGCGCCACCCGCGCGCCGGGCGTAGTGGGCGCGCGCGCTTGTCACGGTTGGCGCGCGCGCCAGTTTCGGTTGGCGCGCGGGTAGATCACGGCTCTCGAGCATGCGCATTATTCTCTCTCTACGAGGGAAGGAAGTACGACGATTATTGCGGTTTGTAGTTGTATTTTGTCTGGCGTTTCAACATCGTCATCCACCTAGTGGTTTTGGTGATTGTGTGATAAAGTTGTAAGATACTACTTTAAAAAAAATGTTTTTTACGAAATTTTAAGATAGGCTTGCAGTTGCATTTTTTAACACACAAGTGAATACCTCTGATACATTTTGAAATACAAATTCCTTAGTATTAATACATAATAATATATAAAAGACATTCCATAAAAAAAAGTATAGTTTCTTCATGCACCTACATGTACTGTACAACTAAAAATAATTTTGCGTACATTTCTTTATAGATAATTGATCAACATTAACGCATAGTTTTCGAATCGTTTTTTGAGACCGAGATCCCCTTGAATTTGCACAAAATACGGATATTCTGTTTTAACGGTTCATTCACGTAACCATGTTGACATTTACATTTGCTTTAAACATCCTGAATAGCCAAATAAACATACATCCACAAATAAATGTAGATACATACTATGTCCTTGGTAGCAAGTGCCAGTAATAAAAATTGATTTAACCAACCATTAATTGATTGTTTTAGACGAAGCTTAGCTTTTCCTGTCCCTACACATTTTTATGTTCGCTCGCTCTCCCTGTAGGTTGACAATAAACTATCAATTTTTTTACGTGGATCTCCTGTGCAATTATTCTTAATTTTATTTGCAATATCCTAGCAAGCATTTTTTTAATGTCACTTTTAGAATAATTTTTGTGGGTAGGATCCCATAATATTTTAAATTCTCTGTACATAACTATAAAATTTAAGCTGGCCACTGTCCACTCATCTGTCCACCCTGCAGACGACATGGCTCTCCGTTGACGTCCCAAGTTGTACTGCGTACTGCGACTTGCGAGACTATTTGCGCTCGAACAACAAAATATGATATGGGACTGGCGCCTGGTCTCGGCGAATGCTGCCCGAGCGCGCGATCGTCGCGTCGCAGGCGCGCACGCTTCGCGTTGCAGGCGCGCCGTGTCGCTCAACCGGCCCGCAGGGGGCTCGGCAGAGGCGCGCGCGCCTATACTTTTCGACGCGCCAGGCGCGCGCGCCGCGCGGCGCGTGAGCGTCGCGGGCGCGGCGCGGCAGGTTTGTATGCACCTTAATATGGCCATTTCTGAAATTTCCTTCATCGCACAATTATCGCTTTTTTTAGTGGAAATTTTTTAACAAAATGTGCACTTAGATAAAATAGAATCTATAATATTGGTTTGGCTATTTCAACTGTATTTGAGAAAACCGAAGGACGTACAATGAATATTAAGTTTTTTCATGACAAGAAATTGAATATTTAATATTCTAAGAAGTTGCACTGAATATTTCATCAATTTTTAACAATAACTAACACATTCACTAGAACAGCATCCTTGACGTATAAATATATTCAATTTTATCTTAAAGAAGAAAACAAAAATTTGTCAAAATGATTTATTGGCATCAGTATGAAAAATTTAAAATTTGGCTCGATCAACCAATTTGTTTTGCCGTGACTATGACTTTACAAAAATGCATAATTTTTGAGAAAATTTAAGATGTAAGAACAAGTTATTATGTAATAGAGTATAAATATTGGTTATTATTGATGTCAATATGCACACTTTGACACCTTTTACCTTTTAAACGGTCAATTTTGGTTTTCTTCTTGCACGGCAAAATTTGAAAACGTTGATCAAGTTTCTGCGTAAAAGATATTATCCAATAAACTATATTTTAGGCGTTTCTTACTGACTGGATTTGGTAACTTATGTCATCCCAAGCGTTTTGATTCGGCAATGTTCGATTTTTTTCATGAATGCCGGGATCAATCCGGGGATCCCGGGATTACAAAAACTTTAATTCCGAAATCCCAGGATCAGTATATTGTCCAGGATTGGAAGCCCTAGTCTAGGTACATAACTGCGAATATAAGGAATCCAGCCAAATTAGGTAAATATTGGACTTTGGAAAATTTGAACATTTTATTTAAGTTATATTACATTTATATTACATCGAACAACTATAATGTCAGATGGTTGGACGAGTTATCACAATATACCAATTAGGTGCTGTCATTTATAATCATCAGTGGAAAATATGTGGCTGAGAACATGGAGAAAATTTCAGAAGTAATTTGGTACATCGAGAGCGCTGTTTGCCTCAAACATATTTACAAGACTTGGAAGATTAGAGAAATAAATTTCAAAATTCCCGTATATTTTCGGAATTTATACACAGATAAAGGTTTTCTGTTCGTGCTTTTTCGTTTTTGTACCACATTAATGAGTTTCACCGCAAATAAATTTGCGGATTAATTTATTTAATACGTTAAAAAGTTGTTTACACAGTTGTTTAAAATATCAACAAATCAGTATATTAAACGGCTCCAACTTCTTAAGGAATTAAAAAACCAAATCCATATGAAACTTTTTATTTGAACGGCACCTACTTTCTAGAAAAAAAAATCGGTAAAAAGTTTCATATGGAATTTATCGTTCATTTATTTATTCAATTTTCAAAAATTAATTTTGCGTGAAAATATTGGGCACCCTGTATATTTATATATATTTTTATATAATGTTATTTTAACTGTTGTGTAATAATCAGTGCAATTTTTAATAAAATTGTCTTTACGTTCGTTATCTTTTTGATTTTGGTGCTCCGCGAATTTCCAGTGTTCCCTGGCTTCAAAAAGGTTAAGAATCACTGCTTTAGAACTTTAGGGAATGGGAGGCGGGGGTGGCGGCGGCTACCGCCCCTCGGCAAGCTGCCTGTCCCGCTCGCACGCCACTGTCTCTTTTGCACCCGCGCGCAGCTCATTTCCGGCACTTGCCGCTCGCGCTATATTAATTTTAAATTAAACCCGGATAACGCCGCGCCGCCGCCTCCGCCGCCGCCCCCCTGCTCCTGCCTCAATCCCTCCGCCGGCGGATTATCTAATGTGCTATCTTTGGGGCACCGGGGCCCGGTTTTCGCGACTGCGGTGGCGGTAACGGAGGTCGGCGGCGGCGGCCGGGGGCGGAGGTGAACGGGGACGGCTTCCAGGGTCTCCGGCGCGCAGGAAATAACTCGGGCTCGAGGTAGATTGCCATTAATATTGCCATTACTGGCTGGGAAATCTATTTTGTGTTTCTGGATTTAATTTTCGGGAAGGGCTGGTGGCGGGTGGTGTTTTGCTGTTTTACCGCCACCGGGGACGTCGCCTGGAAGCGTAAATTTTGAAGATGTTCGTCGTTTTTAGGAAGTATACTAATCCTGTCATAAAAATTATTATATTTGAGCTAATTATAATTCTAAATGCATTTTCTTCATATCACATGACGAGACATATTTGCAATAGGCGATTTTTCGTAGACAATGATGCAATAAATCAAAAATGTTTTGCAGTAAAGTCAAAAAGTAAAAGATAAATATAATAAAGGATGATTAGTCGATGAGTTTCCAATAACATCCTGCCACTTTAATTAGAAATTGGAGCTATTTACAAATTCTTAGTAGGAATGTTTTGACGTTTTTTTTTTTTTGAAGCCTGAACAGTTTGAATGCTAATTAGCACTGATATATTTCATTTGAAAATGTCATTCTTATGAGTAAAACGAACAGCGGAGATCTGATCCGACAAACCAATTGAAAGCAATCTGCCATACATTTAGTACCAAAAAAATCTGATGTGGCCAGGCACATGACTTTATCATACAATATATAAAATTAATAGTTTAGCTGCATGAGAATCTATTTGACTGAGATAAATCGTGTCTGCATTAAAATTAAACTAGTTAGCCAGGATTTGACAGATATTTTGATAGTCAATAGTATCAATCGAAGGTATTTTCAAAGCATCAGCATTTGACACTACCTACTGTCATCAGAATAATAGTTGTTTATCTCACAAGTGGCGAAAGTACGGAATAGCACAACGAGCGGTGATGCGGCACGTCACCGATAGCGGGGCGTCGTCGTCGCATGTGAGCGAGTCGCGCTATGTAATTTTCGGCAGGAGTGATATCAACGTTTTTTGTATTGCTTTTTGAGAAATACGTATTTTAAAAAAATTCAAAAATGGTTATATTTCGGTATAGAAAATGTTAGGTTGATACCACTTCTATGAAATGTCAAGTTTAAAAAGCTAATTCAAATTCTGACAGATTTATATTCGTTCATGACACTGTAGATGACGTTCCATAGCGGTTCTCCGAGTGTGACAGCGTGGTGACAACCATAGACATTTCTGTGGTGACAGCACAAAAAAATATTTGTCAAAATCCTGGCTACTATGTAGTTTCATATCAATGCAGATTGCAGGTGCGACCGATCTCGATCAAATAGAATTTGCTCTTGCAGCTAAACTATTAATTTTACCAAAAAATGTCATAGGCATAAATTATTCAAAATTGCCTCTGCTTTAATTTATTATTTAACTATTTTGACTAAATTACAGAAATGGCGGCTCATCTGCAAAATCCTTGAAAAAGGCTTAGAATAAACTACCAGTTCCTTTGGACCCTTGTGAACCAAAAGCTTTTCAGCTCTAAGTTTGGTAACAAAACTTCTAAATATGAACTTTCGTTCCGATACCTTTAGTAGTTTCTCCGGAATCGTCGCCACAAAAATCGAGTACACACATACGCACACACACACACACACACATACACACACACAGACATTTTTTTGTACCTTGGTCAAAAATGTTCAGGGGACCCAAAAAGACCTATTTCCGCTAAAATCTCAATTTTTTTTTTCGGCATGATTACAATACTTTACCATACTGCGTATGATAAAGTAAAAAATCTAGAATTTGTCTTACAAATAAATTATTAACTCTGAGGTTCTCGCCGATTTAGAATGCTGGAATCTTATAGTCTAACATGCAATTTATCCAAGATCAATCGGGCAACATTTGAGGAAGGTGTTGAACGAAATTACTTTTGTATGGGAGGAATTAGAAAGCCAACGTCTTACTCGGAAAATCAATTAAATTGAATTAGATAATATTTTGTTAACAACATTCAATGTGCTTTTGATACCCACCTACTTCTTAATGCTTCTTAATCATTCAACTTTCGAAATAAAATACCATAACATTGCTGTGAAAAAAGTACTGTTTTTAGCCGTTTGTAGGAAGACCTACTACTAAATTATTGATTTATGGTTTCAGTATACTGAAATGTTATAATTTTTTTTTTAGTACATAAACAGTCACGAAACGCATACAATTAAACATATTCAAACATAACTTCTCATAACAGAAATAACTATACAGAAAACAGTAAACAAAGTGTTTTATACCTAGTCCTGAATCATTTCTATATAATACATACTATTATCATTGTCATTGGCTTAGACTTGATCGCGAGAGAAACGGAAAACTTGATTAAATTTTAAATTTTTGTGGAAAGGCAAACAATAGTCGGAAAGACAAGCAGCATAACTTAAAACACTGCCGCGAACGTTTTTACAGTCCCTTCGTTTAAACCTATGCAAACTTTTGATAACGTTACACTGAATATAGAACTAATTGAGGAGCAAACACACTTTATTTCATAGGCTATTATTAATTAGTTTAACAACTATAATCCGTCAAACACAGGGCTCAATACTTTTATAGAACGCCTGCAGCATTGTGTACTGTGAACGAGTGTTTCTCGAACCCTTATTTTACCAGGAAGACGCTTTTCTTTCGAGTGGATCACATTTGCAAAACATTTAATTTCACTTCACATACTCATCCAAGATGTTAACAAACTGATAATAAATGATAAATAAACTTTACATTAACTGAAATATATATTTATGTGCTATATACGATTGCAGTATATTGTTAGTTTACTTCCTAATTCTAAAGAGTATTTAACATCAAAAAGATGTTGCAATTTTATACTACATAGGCAATGTGTCTGTAAATCCCGAAAATAGAAACGTTCAACTCTTAATAGCGTCTATAGTTTCGTGAATACATACAAGACAATTTCAACAATTATTTTTCTAATGAATATGTGATTATTAAGTATAATATGTATACCTATGATCATACTAAAAATATACAAATATATGTATTGTAGCGGGTTTACAAAATGAATGACGATAATTCGATTAAAAGTAAACTCACCGGTATAGCCATATCTTCACTCATCACTCTCATCAGTCATCACTCATCACATCACTGTCTCATTAAGCTAAATTGGCACTGCGAATACAATAACATAGTCACGTCAATCCGAACGAAAACAAACTAACATTATTAGTTTCAAAGGAGCGAGGAAAGGCCAGCTGCTATGCACCGCGCTGCAATTGTTTTTCTCGACTAGCCAATAGCAGGTATACTCTAGACTACGCAACACATTGACATAACTAAGGAAAACCAGTTTTTTCGGGTTGGCGAGGAAACCTTTGGAATGCGATTTACATATTATGTATGCATTTGCAGGGTTTGAATCTGAAAATGGTTAATATCGAATTACGACTATGAATGCGATATTATAATAGTTTTGTCGATTGATTACCCTTAGTACTGAGTTTGGTATAAGCAATTTAGGTTGCTCTATTATACAAAATTGACAGAGTAGATATTTAGATCAGATTATTCAAATATTTGATATTAAGTTGTGCCACTATCAAAGTAAAGAGGGTTGAATATTCGCGGTAATGTTAGAAGTATCTAATAATGAAATCATTAATAAAACTATTTTGTATAGTATGTTACGTACTGAAATATTCAGCTAGGAAAACGGTGTAAAATTCTTAACAGTAACAGTAACAAATTAGGCAGTTTAAAAGACCGATCGGTATTTGACGCTATCTATTAACAATATATTATTATCAAACAGGTGAATCAGACATTATTTTTTAAAATATAGCCTGTTGGTTGGTAAAACACAGATTACTATATTTTAAAACCAGTTATTGGAATATGTAATATGTAAAATGGATCATATTTTTTTTTCATGAAAAATTCCCTCATGAAATATCACTTTTCTTTGAGAGCGATACAAATTGAGGAATAAACAAATTATTATGATTTTGGGCAAACAACTCTGTTGCTAACAGGCAAAATGGTTTAAAATGGTGACTAACATGGTAACCGATTAATTATTGCAACAATATTGAGGAAACGCTCCGTGAAATTGTTACTTTTATAAAAATTTACCTTTTTCTCTTATACTTAATTGTAGGGAGTTAATTTGGAATTTTGCTTTGCTGCTGTTGCTGCTGCTGCTGGTGCTGCTCGGTGATGAATAACCTCGACATAACGATATTATGTAGGGTGCCGAGTTTAAATTATTCCATCAAACACAAAATTGTAAGTAATTATTATAATATTATAAAAAATATTAGGAAATATTTTAATTCATAAATGCAAAAAAGCGTTTCTTCTAGCAAACTACCCCTACATAACAATTTTGTACTTATAGTATGTGGCTTCAATTGAACATCACACGTTGTTCTGCTCTAGTAAAATGTTTATAACTTTTCCAAAAACTTGGTACAGTATGCTCCAAATTTTCTGTACTAAAAAGGTAACGCTAGTGAAAAATGCGAGTGGTTCAATACGTTTTTTTGTTTGTTTTTAATTGTTTTTTCTGCTTTTCTGTCACAAAAAGTTGATATAACTTTGTTTGTTTTATTTACAGATCACGAAACTGTCACGTATCTATCATGTCTCAGATGTGAGTGGCGTAGACTTCTGCTTTGGCATCAATAAAAACAATATTGAAATGATATGTCACCTCATGGTCACACAATCTATGTCACATCTGTTGTGACAAAATCAGTGTTATTTAGTGTTATTTTTGCAATGTTTGTTGTTTGGTGTTGAAATTATGTATTAGTTGGTGTTCTAAAGGCCCAACTGCACCACTGACACTTAATGTGACACTTAACTAACCTCGGTTTAGGCTAAGGGCAAGATAAAGATTTCGTATCTGCTGCACCGTTCAATGTTCAATCATATTTCCAAAGATATTAAGTAAATTCAAGCATTTCTTTGAAGAATAAATTGCTTATGTTATGAAGATTGAAAACAATCCATATTTGTAATAAAATAATTGAACGTTTTAATCCAATGTAATGTAGCTTTATGTATGGCTTAGCAACATTTCTGATAATATCGGGTCAATTTAAACTGAAATGAAAGGTAATGAAATTAGTAGGTAATGACATCTATTTTATTTGGTGTAATGGAACAGTAGAGATTAATTAGCACCGTATACAGGGTAATTTTTATGAAACATCGTTTTTTGCTGGTTTTATTCAAAAAAGCAGTTGAATTGCAGTTCCTTTGCATAGGCCTTTGCATACCAAACAACAAGTGTGATACACCCTGTATACGATGATATATAATCTCTAGTGCCCTTTTTTTTACTTTATCATACGCAGTATGTAAAGTATTGTAATCATGCCGAAAAAAAAAATTGAGATTTTAGCGGAAATAGGTCTTTATGGGTCCCCTGAACATTTTTGACCAAGGTACAAAAAAATGTCTGTGTGTGTGTGTGTGTGTGTGTGCGTGTGTAAACGATTTTTGTGGCAACGATTCCGGAGAAACTACTAAAGGTATCGGGACGAAAGTTTATATTTAGACGTTTTATGACCAAACTTAGAGCTGAAAAGCTTTTGGTTCAAAAGGGTCGAAAGGAACTGGTAGTTTATTCTAAGCCTTTTTCAATGATTTTGCAAGTGAGCCGCCATTTCTGTAATTTCGACAAAATAGTTAAATAATAAATTAAAGTAGAGGACATTTTCAATAATTTATGCCCATGACTTTTTTTGGTAAAATTAATAGTTTAGCGTCAAGAGCAAATTCTATTTGATCGAGATGGATCGCATTTGCATTGATACGAAATTACATTCCGGAGAAACTACTAAAGGTATCGGGCCGAAAGTTCATATTTAGAAGTTTCATGACTGAACTTAGAGCTGAAAAGCTTTTGGTTCAAAAGGGTCCAAAGGAAGTGGGTATTTACTCTTAGCATTTTGCAACGATTTTGCAAATTAGCTGCCATTTCTATAATTTCGTCAAAATAGTTAAATAATAAATTAAAGTAGAGGAAATTTTGATTAATTTATGCCTGATATTTTTGGGTAAAATTAATAGTTTAGCTTCAAGAACAAATTC
Organism: Melinopterus prodromus; assembly: GCA_964023965.1. Taxonomy (NCBI): domain Eukaryota; kingdom Metazoa; phylum Arthropoda; class Insecta; order Coleoptera; family Scarabaeidae; genus Melinopterus; species Melinopterus prodromus. Next base: position 14,485,218 of record OZ030390.1, on the reverse strand, counting down.
TATTTGATCGAGATCGGTCGCATCTGCATTGATATGAAACTACATAGTAGCCTGGATTAGACAAATATTTTTTTGTGCTGTCACCACTGAAATGTCTATGGCTGTCACACTCGAAAACAGCTGATTTCATCATAGCGGCAAAGTACAAAATACAAAACTCAAATAAAATAAGATCACCAATTTGATTGTTTGTTGATAAGAAATATGAACCTGGTGTTATATCTAATTGTAAAAACGATAAATAGAGAAAATTGTAAATAAAGTATAGCGATGAGTGTAGTTATATTTTAGTATGGTGGTACGGTAGTATGTGACATCTACAGTGTCATGAACAAATATAAATCTGTCAGAATCAGTCAGAATTTGAATTAGCTTTTCAAACTTGACGTTTCGTAGAAGTGGTAGGTATCAACCCATTATCAACCTAACATTTCCTATACAGAAATATAACCATATTTTTTTAAATACTTATTTCTCAAAACGCAACACAAAAAACGTTGATGTCACTCCTGCCGAAAACTACATAGCGCGACTCGCTCACATGCGACGGCGACGCGCCGCATCGGCGCTCGTCGCGCTATTCCGTACTTTCGGCACTTGTGAGATAATTAACTATTATTCTGATGACAGTAGGTAGTGTCAAATGCTGATGCTTTGACAATACCTACTATTGATACTATTGACTATCAAAATATCTGTCAAATCCTTGCTAACTAGTTTAATTTTAATGCAGACACGATTTATCTCAATCAAATAGATTCTCATGCAGCTAAACTATTTTATATTTTGTATGATAAAGTCATGTGCCTGGCCACATCAGATTTTTTTACCAAAACAAGACAAATGTAATTACCCATTTATTTTATTACATTTTCATTAATTGATCATTACATTGACCAGATATAATCAGACATGTTGCATAGCCAAACATAAAGCGAGATAACTTTGGATTGAAACGTTCTATTATTGCGAATATGGTATGGTTTTAATCTTCACACTGCAAGCAAATCGTTTTTCAAATCAATATTTGATTTGACTAAATATTATTGGAAATACAAGTGATTAAAAATTTGTACCGTTCTTTTTAACCCACAGTGTATAAAGGTGAAAAATATATGAAAAACACCTGGGAAGCAAGAAAAACCGCCACAGGGTGCCGGTGTTGCTCTTTGTACCTATGTTTTACTTTTATTTTTAAAAGTAATTCCTGCCCCTATTTTAAAACATATTTTGCAACAATTTTAATCATTTTTTTTGTGGCAATTGCACAAATTTAAGTAAATCACCACATAACTGAAAATATACATTAACCTAATCAAACAATTTCGGAATCCTAGTTCCCTTGGCTTTTCACACCCCCAGCGGCGGCCAAACAATCGCGCAATTGACTCTTTGACAGCTAAAATATGTTAGGTAACGGCGTGTGACCTCCCATCCAAACATACAAACCCCCCACCCCTTCCCTCACCCTCCGGCCTGCACATCCGAACCGTGTACACAATTTAAATACAATACAAGTGTATATTGATCCCGTGGGATTTAGCGGGCTTAATGTTAATGATGTTCCGCATAAGTGGCGCCTATTCACCCCCACGCACCCCTGGGTCATATCGGGGTACATAGTAATGAGCCCGGCCGGCGCGGCGCGGCGCGGCGTCGGATTTAAAATCGACACCATCCACTTATTCGACGATCATCCTCACGGCACCCTATGATATCGGGTTGGTAAATCTTTCTCGTTCGAGCGCTCTCTCCTCACTTTTATCGATGGTGATAATTATTATGACTATCCGCATTATCGTTTGCAGGGAGTTCACACCGGCTGGGGGTCTCGGCGTAAGTGATTGATGATTCGTTACGCTGTTGTCGTTGGAGCGCTACTGATTTGAATTTAAGTGATGATGAATTATCGTAATTACATAAGCACTCGAAATGATGGGATAAATGTGTTGTTTTAGTTATATTTTAATATTGTTTCTAGAAAACTGTTGAATAGCTTTTCAAAGGGGGGTAGTTTTGGTAATGTGTTATTTTGGATCATTATAGTAGAAACGAAAATAATTTCTAGTACTTCTAGAACTTTCTATTGCTGATAAAAACGCAAGTTTAAAAGTAACGTTCTAGACAGAAAGGAATCGCTGCTTTTTGGGCCAACAGGACACAAAGTTATTCCTAAAAATGGTTTTATTTGTTAGAAAAGCTATGCCAAAAATGAGTCAAAATAAATCAAAGCCTTAAATAAATATGTTTTCATATTACCAATGTTTAATCCGTTGTCAATCTTTCTGCATTTTCGTTGATTAGTGAACTTCCTTGTGCTTTGGTTTTGAATAAGGTCATGTTTTAATAGGTATTTACATTTCCACTTTTCTTTGTTGCTTATGTGTTTTACAAAGTACCTACGATCTGGAACAGGCAATTAATCAACTACAACAAGCAGTAAATATCAGACAAAGATGCTTACAAAAATGGCTGGTACATCTAAACGCAACCAACTGCGAGGCCAAAATATAAACCATAAAACGAATCTAAAATACAGCAGTTCTGACAATAAACAACCAGCCGATACGCAGGAATCCATCTGATGGAACTGTCAATTACCTTGGGTGCTCTTCGGTCAACGACTAGCTTGGCCAAAGCACTTCAGTCATAAATTACATCAAGCATACAGTAGCCTTCGCAAGCTTTACCCACTAATCAACCGTAAAACAGTATTAAAGTCCAAATGTGTAATAATCTTAATACAAAAGCGTTAATATGCTCCTTAATAACATAAGCCTGTCCGGTGTAGAGCAATGCTTTCAAAAACAACCTGAAAATACTAGATGCTCTACAAAACAATACGTTCAGAATTGCAGTGGATACGCCTTTGTTCGTCAGCAAGCAACAAATTCGAAATTAACCAAATATGGTCATAAATCGTCTTAAAAAAATTCTACTCAAATATAAAACTACGGAGTAGCGCATCTGAACACCATCAACTTGCATACAAGATCGACTTGGCTTGCATACAAGATTAAGGAGACGGGTTCATCAGGACATCCACATGACCGATAAAGATTACTACCCTTTTTCGAAGAGACACTCACCTTCTCATAATATATTTTTAGACATGTAAATATTTATCAGCACAACTTGTAAATCATATTGTAAATGTTGAGCTGGTTTACTAATACTAACAAAAGCAGTTGTCAATCGTACTGCATTATCGTTGATCAGTGAACTTCGTTTTGCTTTGGTTTAAAATAAGGTCATGTTTTAATAGTTATTTACGTTTCCACTTTTTTCTTGCTTATGTGTTTTATTATAAAGCACTAGGTACCTAGGAATAATTTTTATATGGTCCACAAGTGAGAAAAAACCGTTCAATAAATAAGAGAATGCAATGCGAATGCATATTTTCTCATGAACTGTAACATTTTCATATGAACTATGAACCATTTGTCTTGATTATACTTATATTGTTTTTTCTGATTCTTTGCAACTGCCTTCTGGAACTTCCTCAGAAATTAGATTTCTACTATACTGAGACTAGACGTTCGTTCTTTTTTCCAAAGACTTATACTCTAATGTTTAAGGAGCGACTAATCTATTAGATAGGACTTTGACTATAGAAATATAATAAAAAAGGGTTATTGGAAAAAAGTGGAGTTGCTATGTTCATATAAAACTACTATCTGGTTTACCTATTTTATTGTCAAAATGTTAAAAAAATAAATATTGTAAGAACTATATCCTATAAATTATTTAGAAACTATTTCCATATGTTTTCCATATGTTAACATTTTTCGAATGTATATTATATTGCACCTAATACTTTGCTAAACTTGTTAAATAACAAGCCAACTAGCAGCTTTTTTCTTTAACTGTGCCTATTACAAACATCCAGATATCGGGACCAATACACAAAAATATTGGTTTTGCAACAGATACTTCAGAACTTGACCAAGTACCTGAATTTCTCTACAGGGTGTCTCAAACTCAGACCACTAGACCATCATTTTGTTTCTCCCAGTGTAATAATAAAATATAATACTATAAGTTCATAAGTGGTTAAACTTTAAAGCTAAAATTGCAAAGTTATACTTGTAAATCGATGTTTCTCAAACATACACTTTTGGAACAAATCAAAAGAAAAAAGTTAGAAACTGAAAACGACCTTGTAAGATACCAAGTTGCTTAATTTCTACGCAGGGATTCTTGACCTTAAGAGTTTACACCAAAAAATGTCTATTAGTATTTTGATTCCAATTCCTTACTCCAAAAATCAGATTTTGAATAAAGTCTGTATAACTGTTGTAGAACTCCACGTGTTGTATTTGAATTTGTCGATTATGTATTTTCAATATTAGGATTAAAATAAACGGAATTACCTACTGATATATCATATCAATGTAAATCTGTAAAAATTGTGTTATTTTTTAACTCAATTTGCCCAAAACTTACTTAAGGTGATTCAGTAATAACCTATTCAAGTGTACAACACACTCGACGATTAAACGGCAACGGCATCTCCCGGAACAATCACAAACCAACAACATTAAATAACCCCGAGTTCCCGTTTTTGGGCGAGCGGTGGACGCCATCGCCGTCGTCGTACACCGACGTAATTCTCCGTGGCGTGTAGTATGTCGGCCGGGCGTCATCAGTAGCAGCGGCATGCGGGCGACTAGTAGCGAATTCCGGGCGGCGCGGCAGCGGTACGGCGAGTCCGGAGCGCGCGGATCCGGTGTGTGCGGAAGGCGCTCGCTCCGGGTGAAATTGGCCGCCCCGGGGAGGAAGTGTCCCGGAGACAGCGGTATCCGCCGGCGGGCCCGCTTCCGACTACACCAGTGGCCCCAGACCACTTCACACTGAATTTATTTTATTCCTGGCCTGCCAGACTCTATCCTGCTGGCTGCCGCTACACGGATGTCGCCTACGACTCAGCCGCCCACTACTATATGCGATCCTTTCGGGGGGAATTGGCCGAGAGAGCTCCCCGGCGCGTATATAGGATATATTCATTTCCATCCCCTATTCTATTCGGTGATGTGCGGGGCTACTTTTCCACTAGAGGGCTAAACGGTTTTCCTTGACGGTGTTAGGTATTCGACCGGGACTTATTTGTTGGTGCCAGGATGCGGTGACCAACTCAATAAGAATATTTACCTCTTTTTTCTTCTCGACTACTATACAGGATAGCGCAAACGGGAATGAAAAGGAGTTTGTAAAGAGTTTGTAGACAATTTTTGTAAAATCGCTCTATCGCGAACCACTACATAGTGAAGGATGTTTAATATCTTATTTATGAAGGTGATTCTTGACCGATTCTTGAAAGAGGTTTATCTTACGCACCAGAAAGAAAGAGATTCATGATGAAATTCGACCTAGTACGACGAAAAATAAGAGACATTTTCTTTGTCAACAACCACATGTCTTTTTAAATTATATCATTTATTTCTATACTTATTCTTATAAGTCATTTTGAGTTACATTGCACTTTTTTAGTTGTTATGCGACATTGAGACTTTCCATCTGCACATTTTCTCATGAACTACATCATTTTCGTATGAACTGTGAACCGGAATTAGAATCAAAACACTAATCACTACATATCGTCGCGAAAATAGGTAAATGACTTAACTAAAAAAAATTACGGTAGAGAAGGAAAACGGCCTCGATTTGTATAAATTATACAAATTATACAAAATGTACAGCAGATGTTTGTTCGTTCTTGTCCAAATATTTATTTATAGAGTGATTTTGAATCTTTTACTCTATGAGATAAAACTTTGACTACCGAAATATAACAAGAAAAACCTTTTTGACAAGAAGTGGAATTGCCATATTCATATGAAACTATGTACTTTATCTACTTTAAGTAATTTATCGTCAACCACGATTATAGTGACAGCTTGTGGCGTCACCGGCAAATTAAGAACACAAATATATGTACACTCCGGAGGACAAAAAACGGGTATTAATGGTGGATATCAGGATATTTTGAACAAATTTATCAAAATTATTAATCAAATATTATACATATCGCTTTTGCAAGTTGTAGTCTGTTAAAAATCCGTACCACATCCCAATACTTTGGTTTATTTCTAAATTTACAAGTAAACTCAAGCAGAGATGGCGTTGTCGCATTATCCGTGTTCACAAGAATTGTTATAAGCATTTCTTGTTAAAATTTTCATCAATTCTTAATACGAATTAAATACATTTCCTAAAAATTTCGTTGAAATATGTCAAATATGTGTTCATTTATTTTTGGAGACAAGTATATTTATATAGTATATTTATTTCCAACAAAGCGATTTACGTAAGAATTACAATATTTCCTGGGTGGGCAAATACTTATCAGCAGTAGACTATGTCCAAAATGTATTACAAAATAATAAGCAATTATAAATAATTTTTAGTTAACCAGCAAAAGTGTACTGAACATACTTTCACTTTTCCACATCAAATACCGGTAATGCAACAACGCATGTATGTAGGTGTTGACGAGCGAGTAGTAGGCGATGAGAATGACATGAGAAATTACCCATAATAAATGTTGACATCCTTTTGAATTAAATTTATAAGTACTTCCGCCCATTTGACTGAATAACGCAGCTTAGCATAATTTACCGTTAACCATTGCGTAAAGTATTTAAGCATGTCGGGTGTACCATAATAACATGGCGAACTTTAAATCGTAAATAAAATATTTAAATAATATAATAAAATCGTATTCAAAAATTTCAAATTACTTAATGTTTGACATTATGTTTAACGTGGTAGGTCTAAATGTTTAAACTTCTCTGTTATATGTAAAATAAGGTAGAAATAAAAACTTACAGTTTATCGAAAGCAGTAGGTATTTGGAGAATGTTTGGCTCTCTTTGGGTTCTTGATCTGTAAATGGAAATATAACATTTGATAAAAATTTTGTTAACTCCTGTATACATCATTTTTATTTTGTTAAAAATAATAGGTATTTTTCAAAGGCGAACCACTAAAATGTGGTAAGGGAAACATAATTAACTTTAAAAACAAACAATAGAACAACTATAATAAATTTCCTTACAATTATTAAATTAATCAAAAATGTTTGAGAGTGTAGACCAGAACATAGAATGTGGAAATGAAAACAGAAATTGTGAAATTGGGTCTAGTTTTCGAGAAAATCACCGGAAACAAATTTAAAAATACGCTTTTTTTCGCAAAAAATAAACACAATCAAAAAATTAATTGATTGCAACTTGTTCGTTTTCTTTTTGCTGTTGGCCAGGTTAGCCAGGGTAGTCCGTGAAATGCTCTGTAAACTCAAAAGTTTATCGTTTATTTTTTCCTAAAGATAATAATCGAGGCATACAAACAAACTGTACTCTAAACAAACAAAAACTGCTCTATTTATTTTTCTATTTTGGTGTTCATTGTCACACTATTTGCAGTATCACAATAAGAACGCTTAATAGAAACATAGTTGCGGCTATATATTCTAACAGAAATTTCGAAATTTATATAAAAATCAAAGATGCAAAGTAAAACACAATATTATTTGAAAATCAAGAGTTAAAATAATGACCAATGCTTTATTGTGTAAAGCTTTATTGTGCATTCTAACAACGACAGAGCAAGAAAATGATAAGAAATCAAGTGATAAACAATTCGAATATACATAATGCAGATTTAATTTTAAATTTCAACCAGTACTGTATCTGCAGTGTACAGATAGACAAACTTGTCGTATACATTCTACGTCAAAAACTTTTTAGCTTTTACTTCATGCGTTTAAAAAATAGCTTGAAATGTACACCTTGAAAAATTAGTTGCAGGTACTCGTTTTTATTGCATCATTTTTAGTTTTAGATTAACAAAACATAACTATTAACCGTCTGCTAATTTATAGTCTTTTAATGTTCACCCACTACTAAATGAGAATCGGTCGCAACATCTAGAAAAGAACGCAGTCAACGCATAAACCAATTGTTCCATTCTAGCCGTGTCGCTATCAACTAGTAATTACACCAGCAAATCGCATCCGTATCTCCCATTGTTTCCTCCAACCGAAATAGGACTGCAACATAGTACAACGTCAACAGGAACGCGCACTCGAAACTACAAAAAAGTAAATCGCCGCCGTCGCTCTGCAGCAGAAAAGTTACCCGGTCAATTAAGCGGTAGCAGACGATGCCATCCGCCCCGGTAATAAACTCCCAAACGCTTCCCAGCGAAACACGAAAGCCAGAAAGAGATAGAGAATACATAGATAGAGAATACATAGATAGAGTGAGAGAGCGTTCACATACGTCGGGTGTTGTTGTAGAGGTATCGACCACATACGGGTGGCCGACGTTGTCATTGTCAGGGGACGATTGCGTGGCGTATGTCAATTGTCATCCGAAAACGAGGCTTATTGTCGTCCGACAAAAGAAGTGAGCATCGGCCGCGTGTCCGACGACACGGCCTACGCAGATCTGTCGGAGTCCGGGCTTTGTCTGTTGGGAATTTCGAGTGCTCAACTTGGCCAGGCGTAATGTTTTGTTTGGGTGGTCGCGGTTGCTTTTTTTGGGTTGATTTAATTACGAGGGTTAGAAATTAGATAGTTACTGATATTGTAACTAAATTTTGAAAAGAAGTAGTTTTTTGTTGAAGTTCTGAAATTACTAAGGCTCTATTTAATTATTTTGATTCCGAAATCACTGGAAGGCAGGACGTTAATTGCCAGGAAAGGCAGGAGTTCAGTAATTGCCAAATGTTTTCAATGAATTTAAATATTTGGAAACAGATATTCATGATTTGAATTTGAACCCCCAAAAGTAGTTTATAGTAATATATTTTTAGATTTACAGTTAAAAGGGTAATCTTTAAGGTTTACTTTGAGACCACACTAATTTTTATCGCAAAAATATACCATTAACATTCGAAATAACAGAACTGGATGCGGAAAGTGACTGGAAGTTATAAGCAAAACAAGAAGTTTCAAAAAATTTGCAGCCAAACATACTTCTATATAAACAATTTTGTGGTAAAATAACAATTAGAAGAATTTCTACAGTTATCATTGTATTTACACCCTGTATATGGAATGATCTATGGCATCTGTCAGACTACAACCATCAATAGGAGCTATCAGTGGTTTATGAAAAGTGTTTTTGCTAATATTGTTCTGCAAATTTTGGAATCCTTTTTTCGCTTATAACTTCGGGTTTTTGCCATAGCAAAGTAGAGGTTTTCCTTTTTTCTAATTCAACCACATTTAACGTATATGGCGTTAAGTATGGAAATATTTTGATTAAAGGCTGAACCATATGCATTACAAATCTCAAAGTAGTCTCAAAGTAAACCTTATATATTGCACTTTTCCCTGAAACCACGAAAGTTTGTTCACAAGTATCTTTATACAACTTAGATGTTGAATGGTATAAAGCCTCTTAATCCTTGCCTTATTGAAAGTTATCTTTATATAGGAGACATGTTTCGGACCTCAGTCCATCCTCAGCCCTAAATATACAAGTAAATACATCAAATTGTATCAATAGAACATTACCTAAGATTATCAAAATTTTAAAAACTATTTTACACTTACATTTAGTTATATTTTTGGAGAATAACTTTAACGTGCCGTGTTGTATTGTAAGGTGACAGGTACGGGTACCAATGTGAGGGGAAAAGGAATATAGGGAAGAATTTAACTTGTCATGCTGTGACGGTATGCAACCCCATTTGCATTTGTTCCTATTTATAAAGTTGAAGTATAATAATTAGAGAAAGTGAAATTGGAAAAGTTAATTTATGATTGAGTTGCAATAAAATTGGACTTGTGATATATCTTTAAGTTTCCAAACAAACCAAAATATTTAAAATTGCTATAGCTGAATAACAAATGCCAATCGGACAAATGTTAATATAAACTTTCTTACTCAAACGACGTCTCTTATAACTGGTTGTCGTTTAGTACACATGTCACAGATGACCCTGTATATTTGAAACGGTTAGCTGTAAACGTAAACGGTATCAACAGTATCCGTCGGATAGCAATTTTGTCCGGCTAAACTCAACTTTTTGAAAATATGTTTCTAAGATCAACAAAATTAAATTCGTACCCATTTTTGAAAAAAAAATAAATGTAAGATCCATGACATTACTTAGAACTAACAACAGTAGTAATAATGAAAACAAATATACAAATCAACATAAACAATTATTCTTATATAACAATAACATACATATTCGTTATAACAGCAATTATAGAAATTTCATCCAAATCCAATATGGGATGTCAAAATGTGCTAAAACTGTATTGAATTAACATGCCATTATTTAAATTCATCTAATTCAATCAATCAAAGCCTAACGATAGTTCGATACTTCTCATTAGGAAACCAAAAACAGTGTTATAATGTGTTCATTTTCGAAACCAAAGTAAAAAAAAGTTTATAACAAATCCCATCGTGTCATTCACTTTCGAATTGAAGAAATACATCTCCATATTTAATTAAAAAGTTTTGCGTCGCAATAAAAACTAACGCCCGGCGGAATAAACTCCATTTTAAAATCATAATTAATCCGGTAATTCATATTTGCGTTATTCGTTTTCCCCTCGGGCGTTGGGAAAAAACTTTCCGTCGTCGTTGGCGCGAAAATGAGGAAATTCAGTCCGGCTTTTCAATTAACGCCGGCGCCTCCGCCCAGCGCAAATTTCCCAAACAACGACTCGGATAATTTTTATTTAGAGCCGCGAAACTGCCCAGATTATCTCCCACTCGTTCTATCTTTCTCTTTCTATCTCTTTCGTTCTTTGGCTCGCTGGATTTAGAACAGCCGCCGCCATCCTCAGCGTCACTTAATTAAAACAACGGCTGCCTGCTTCATTCCCAAAGTTATTACCAACGGTTCTTGATTATTTCCCTAGTTTCTTTCGGCATTTTTCTTTGTCTCTAACTTAAATAACGGTTATAATCCCTATTATGGAAATTCATAGTTTTAGTTTTCGTTTTTTAAACTCCTTAATTCTGCTAAATATTACAACCGGTGGTGTAAAAGTTGCTGTAGCAAGAAAGTTAACAGTAGAAACGAAACAGTACGAATAGTAGCTTGCATACATGCATTTGCTTTATTTTATTTTATTCAAATACACAGACAAAATTAAAGGAACCTTACACGTAAACTTTGATATTTAATAGCATTTTCGGAACATGGTGAAGAAATTTACCTCATACCATTGTGATATACCAAAATGATATTTTTGTTCAACTTTAATGACACGTTGTGAAATAACTTAAAAATTAGGGAGGGCTCTGAAGAACTCTTCGCCATACTTTCAATAAACTATCAAAATAAAAATTCTCAAAATATTCCATTTTGGTTCGTTCTAATATCTGAATTTTGGTTGAAGTTAAATAATTTGCGATAAACTTAACCCAACATTTTACTTAATATTTTGTTCCAATATATAAATTTTAATGGAAGTTACACAATTTAATGCTAGCCATTGCAATTTCAAATGCAGTTAAACACTGCTGCAAATCTTACTTGGTTAAGAGTATTAGACTATTGTCTTAATGTCCACAAAGATATTAAATATTTCACTAAATAAATAAAAGAAAATGTAAAATAAAAAGGAATAAGGATAACAGGATGATCGTCAAAAGGAGATGGAAGATTAGCTTATAATATTTTTGCCAAAAATGAAAAGATCGTGCTAAAACCCCGCGTGAATTCCGACGCTCTACGGTCTTTGGTGTAGTGCGGCGAAGGGTGTCGTTAGCGGTGCTGTCGATAGTGAGAAAATCGCGGACAGCTGGTTATCAATACACAAAAGGAACGATACCTTGTCAAGGTAGTAATTTTAACTAACAGAAGTAAATTCTTAATTTTTGCAGAATTTTATTATAATATATGACCTGGTACGAGAGAAATGCCCTTACTACTATCTCTCGTTTCGATATTATTAACTCATGTGTTTGAGGTCTCGTAACTCTAAAACTACTGAACAGAAAAAATTGAAATAAATTGTGTCATACTCGTCAATCATTTCTACATAAGTTGTATGAAATCATTTTTTTGCCTCTAGGTGTAAATATGAGCGAGAGAGAAGTGAAGAAATTTACCCAATTTTTGCATTTCTAAATTTACGGTCGTCTTTCCGATTTGTTTTCTACTAAACCGCTTACCACATAAAATTTCAATATTTATTCAGGTTTCATTCAGTGTCTCTTCTATCGATTAGCGTTTTTGTTTTTTCAGTTTTTATCCAGTAAGGTTGTAAACAATATTTTGATGGAAGCGAATAGATCAGTAACGAATGCTAACAGAACAACGCAGTTAGCATGCATACATAATGCTTACTATTTATCAATTTATTAAGACCGAAATAAACATAAACACTATTTTGCGCAGTGCGGTCAGTGACTCCGTCGGAGTCCGTTTTTGTGGACTTGAAGAATATGGAGTTAGCAGATTTTCTGATTAGTTGTGAATACTAATCAGGAGCAGGAGCATATACTAATATTTAAAAAGTATGCCCGATTTTGTTATATAAATATTCAAACGATTATAACAATTTCAACAGTTTATTTATTAGTAATATTTAAATACAGGCACAAATAATATAATCGTCGTGTCGTTATATTGTGTACGTAAACACTGTTCTTCTAGTAATGAATACATCGTGCGATACCCCACTACCGGCAGCGTCGCTGTAGATCCCTTCCCTCACACCACACCAAAGACCGAAGAGCGCCGCACGAATTACGGCGACCATCAGATGTTTCAACACGATCTTTAGTAGGGAAAACGCAAGATAACCAATGATTCTATAATATACTTTAAACATATGATTTATTAGGTAGCCTATGATCAATACTTCATCATCATAGCTGTTCTTATAACGGAATTGCTGGCATTGCATAATATAGCTTTTTGTGGGTCAACCACTAATCCAAACATTTTACAAAAGTCCACATTAAAAGCTACCATGATTTTACTTTTTAATTCGATGAAATCTATGGATTATTTCCGGAGTAAGTAATTGCTAAAGTTAAACGAATGAAGCTTACGGGGCAAAACTTCTTAATTTGGAAAAATCGGGTAAACGCCAACATATACAGCTTTCTAATTTTTATGAGTTTTTCAAAAAAATTTCGCCCCTAGTTTTGCAAGAAAATCCACGTCAAAAGAGGGGACATAATATATGGCCACGATAGTACATGTAGAGTACCTATATATGTTACTGTTAAAGTGATAAATGTGGTTTGTATTAATAATTACCGGCTATTATTAATAATAGCCGCATCATTTGGTCAATGTGATTAAAAACACTCAAATAATCACTTGGACCGGCTATTATTAATAATTTCCTAACGGGCACGGTAAAAGTGATAAAAACGTTCCTTTTTACAAAAAATCATTTGTATACAGTCTTCAAAGAAGTTAGCTAAGTTATTTCGATTACTATGTAAGCTATCATATTTATTTACTCGACGCAAATCATCAGTACGGCTAGCCCACTGACCAAAATTACGAATAATACAAACCATTTATAATGCAGAATGTTTTTCTTTGTCTCCCTCGTACTTTAGAAACTACTGGATATAATTAGTAATGATATTTAGTATACACCCAGGGATGGCTCAATAACGAAAAAACCATAAAAAGGAACATTCTATACAAAGTGTCTATACACCCATTTTCATATGAGTACTTTTTTGTAAATGTACAATTACAATTTATTAAGTAAATTCTCAAATCCCAGTTATCTTGACATTTTGCACATTTAATTATATTTTTTTCAATATTGTACTTTCATGCAAATACATAGGCGAGACTAGTTTAGTTATTTAGTTACATAGATGTTTTTACAAAAATTGTACCGCACAAATGATTGCTAACATTTTTGTATGCTTTGGTTCCCAACACGCTATTTTTACTTTTGGTGTTTGACAATTAAGTCCTATTTTATAAATAAAAGAGTAAACATTGTAACAAGTTGCCCCAATCTTCCCTACATTAGGTTGTCCATTACCTATACTAGAATTGCGCAAATAAGCATGACCCAAAGAGTTACACAGTCGTTCATGCAATTAGTATGGATTGGCATTTTTACTTTATCATATATGCAGTATGATAAAGTATTGTAATCGTGCCGAAAAAATTAGATTTTAGCGGAAATATGTCCTTTTGGGTCCCCTGAATAATATTTGACCAAGGTACAAAATAATGTCTGTGTGTGTACCAGATTTTTAAGGCGACGATTCCGGAAAAACTACCAAAGGTGGACGAAAGTTCATATTTAGAAATTTCAGCTACACACGCTGCATGAGCCAATTCTATTTCATCGAGATCGGGCGTAATGCATTCAAACTAGTAGCAGGGATATGTCAGACATTTTGATTCTAATGACAGTAGGTAGTGTTTGACAATAATATTTCGACAATTTAAGTTAAAAAAATCTTTAAAAAAAATCTGTTCTGCAGTCTCATATATATGTTTGTTTGTGACCTTTGTATGTTGTTTTATGTTCTCCACGGGCCACGCCAGACAAAATGTAAGTTTTACAATTGAGTTATTTGGAGTTTGATTTGATTGTAAATTGTAAATAGTGTAATTTATCTCTCATTTCCTATAGCGCCTGAAAAACTGCCCAGTAGGACACGAAACATGTAGTGATTGCTAAACTCAATCAAAAATAAGTAATCTGACTACTTTTTATTGTAATAAAATATCTGTGTAATCCTGGCTAATTAGTTTTATTTTAATGCAGATACGACCGATCTCGATCAAATAGAATCTCATTTACTATTAATCAAGTAGCAAAAATAATAAGACGACTTCCAGCAAATCGGTAAATAACAAGATTTGGGGGGTAAGGCGCACGCGGGCAAGGGGATTGGGTGTAGGGCGTCGCTATTAATTTTATATATATGTAGTATGATAAAAGGTATTGAAGTATCGTAATCATGCCAGAAAAAAAATTGAGATTTTACCGGAAATATGTCTTTTTGGGTCCCCTGAACCTTTTGGACCATGGTACAAAAAATGTCTGTGTGTGTGTACACGTTTTTTGTGGCGACGATTCCTGAGAAGCTACTAAAGGTATCGAGACGAAACTTCATATTTAGAAGTTTTATGACCAAACTTAGAGCTGAAACGCTTCCTGTTGAAAAGGGTCCAAAGGAACTGTAGGTATACCATTTTTGAAATAAAAAAATCTGATGTGGCCAGGCACATGACTTTATCATACAATATATAAAATTAATAGTTTAGCTGCATGAGAATCTATTCTATTGAGATAAATCGTACGTATTGTCAAATCATCAGCATTTGACACTACCTACACTACGTCATTAGAATAATAGTTATTTATGTCACAAATGCCGAAAGTACGGAATAGCGCGACGAGCGGTGATGCGGCGCGTCACCGAAGGCGGAGTGTCGCCGTCGCATATGAGCGAGTCGGCTATCTAGTTTTTGGCAGGAGCGACATCAACGTTTATTGTGTTGCTTTTTAAGAAATACGTATTTAAAAAAATAAATAAATGATTTCTGTATAGTAAATGCTAGGTTGGTACCACTTTGACGAAACGTCAAGTTTAAAGGTGCGTTCCGATTAGTAGGTAATGGTAGCTAATGGCGGTGGTAGAATACGAAATTATAGTGTTTCTTACATATCGTGATAATGACACATGTTAGTTTGCATGTGCATAAACATGAGTCACTATCAATTTTCTATTGGAAATACTATAACGGCGTCTGCTACCACTGCCATTATCACTAATGAAAACGCACCTTAAAAAGGTAATTCAAATTCTGACAGATTTATATTTGTTCATGACACATCCCTACCAACATACTAAAATAAAACTACACTTATCGCTATACTTTATTTATAATTTTCTCAATGTATCGTTTTTGGAATTAGATATAAAGACGGGTTGATATTTCTTATCAACAAACAATCAAATTGGTGATCTTACTGTATTTGAAATTTGTATTTTAAAATTTGCCGCACTACAGCGGCAACGTTCCATAGTGGTTCTCCAACCTCCGATGAGATCAGCTGCTTTCCAATGTGACAACACAAAAAAATATTTGTCAAAATCCTGGCTACTATGTAATTTCATATCAATGCAGATGCGACCGATCTCGATCAAATAGAATTTGTTCTTGAAGCTAAACTATTAATTCTACCAAAAAATTTCATAGGCATAAATTATTCAAAATTTCCTCTACTTTAATTTATTAATGAACTATTTTGTCGAAATTACAGAAATGTCGGCTCATTTCCAAAATCCTTCAAAAAGGCTTAGAATAACCTAAAAAGCTAAACTATTAATTTTAACAAAAAATTTCATAGGCATAAATTATTCAGAATTTCCTCTACTTTAATTTATTATTTAACTATTTTGACGAAATTAGAGAAATAGCGGCTCATTTGCAAAATCCATGAAAAAAGCTTAGAATAAACTACCAGTTTCTTTGGACCCTTTTTAACCAAAAGCTTTTCAGCTCTAAGTTAGGTCATGAAACTTCTAATTATGAACTTTCGTCCCGATACCTTTAGTAGTTTTTCCGGAATCATCGCCACAAAAATCGTTTACACACGCACGCACGCACACACACACACACACACACACACACACACACAGACATTTTTTTGTACCTTGGTCAAAAATGTTCAGAGGACCCAAAAAGACCTATTTCCGCTAAAATCTCAATTTTTTTTTTCGGCATGATTACAATACTTTAGCATACTGCGTATGATAAAGTAAAAATTAAAGATTTTGCAAATAAACCGCCATTTCTGGAATTTCGTCGAAATAGTTAAATAATAAATTAACTTAGAGGAAATTCTGAATAATTTATGACTACGAAATTGTTTGGTACAATCAATAGTTTAGCTGCATGAGCAAATTCTATTTCATCGAGATCGGTCGTACTGCATTAAAACTAGTAGCCAGGATGTGTCAGATATTTTGATTCTAATGACAGTAGGTAGTGTCAAACGCTAATATTTTGACAATACCTACTGTCAATATAATTAAAATATCTGTCAAATCCTGGCTAACTCGTTTTATTTTAACGCAGACACGGTCGATCTCGATCAAAAAGAATCTCATGCAGCTAAACTATTAATTTTATATATAGTATAATAAAGTCATGTGCCTGGTCACATCAGATCTTTTGTCTCGTTTTGATAATCTTCCTCATTTTATTCTTGAGTAGTAACTAAATAAGTTAGTCAGGACTAAAGTCACTAAAGGCCAAACACTAAAAACCCAGTAAATAGATTCGTTGTCTAGCGATTATGTAGATACTAACAGAACTCCAAATCTGAGGATCTATAATAAAGTAGCATCACCTTAATGCAATATCGAATTGAAATATATCACATTGACCACAGCATGCTGGAAATTATTAATAATAGCCGGTTCATGTGATAAATTCTTCACTTTAACCTCGCCACTTGGCTATTATTAATAATAACCGGTAATTATTAATAATAGCCTATTTATCACTATGACCGTAACATATACATATACAATAAATGCGGGCGCTTCTGTGGTGTCCACAGAAGTTTAGTTTTTAATATTGCCAAATTGAAATTTACTATACATCATTTGTTAGTACTAAATATAATTTTATCCTAAAAGATCCCACTAATCTAAGTACAATCATGGATATAAGTATATTTAACTAGTAATTAAAACGATTGCAGGCTTTTCTCGAACGCATTTTCACTAAAATAGTTTTTTACTTTATCATACGCAGTATGGTAAAGTATTGTAATCGTGCCGAAAAAAAAAACTGGGATTTTAGCGGAAATAGGTCTTTTTGGGTCCCCTGAACATTTTTGACCAAGGTCCAAAAAATGTCTGTGTGTGTGTGTGTGTGTGTGTGTGTGTGTATGTGTGTATGTGTGTACCAGATTTTTGTGACGATGATTCCGGAGAAACTACTAAAGGTATCGGGACGAAAGTTCAGATTTAGAAGTTTCATGACCAAACTGAGAGCTGAAAAGCTTTTGGTTCAAAACGGTTCAAAGGAACTTGCTATTTACTCTTAGCATTTTTCAACGATTTTGCAAATAAACCGTCATTTCTGTAATTTCGTCAAAATAGATAAATAATAAATTAAAGTAGAGGAAATTTGGTATAATTTATGTCTATAACATTTTTTGGTAAAATTAATAGTTTAGCTGCAGGAGCAAATTCTATTTGATCGAGATCGGTCGCATCTGCATTGTATGAACGTAAATAGTAGCCTGGATTTGACAAATATTTTTTGTGCTGTCACCACAGCAATGTCTATGGCTGAGACACTCGAAAACAGCTGATTTCATCAGAGGTTGGAGAACCGCTATGGAACCTTGTCTATCTAGTGCGGCAAAGTAAAAATACAAAATTCAAATAAAATAAGATCACCAATTTGATTGTTTGTTGATAAGAAATATCAACCCGTTGTTATATCTAATAGTAAAAACAATAAATTGAGAAAATTTGTAAATAAAGTATAGCGATGAGTGTAGTTATATTTTAGTATGTTGGTACGGATGTGACATCTACAGTATCATGAACGAATATAAATCTGCCAGAATTTGCAGTAGCTTTTTAAACTTGACGTTTCGTAGAAGTGGTGTCAACCTAACATTTCCTATACAGAAATATAACCATTTTTGAATTTTTTTTAAACACGTGTTTCTCAAAAAACAACACAAAAAACGTTGACGTCACTCCTGCCGAAAACTACATAGCGCGACTCGCTCACATGCGACGGCAACGCTCCGCCATCGGTGACGCGCCGCATCACCGCTCGTCGCGCTATTCCGTACTTTCGGCACTTGTGAGATAAATAACTATTATTCTGATGACAGTAGGTAGTGTCAAATGCTGATGCTTTGACAATACCTACTATTAAAGGTGCGTTCGCATTAGTGCTAATGGCAGTGGTAGCAGACGCCATTATAGTATTGTTGCTAGTGACTCATGTTTATGCACATGCAAACTAATATGTGTCACTATCACGATATGTGAGAAATACTATAATTTCGTATGCTACCACCGCCATTACCACAATCGGAACACACCTTGATACTATTGACCATCAAAAAATCTGGCTAACTAGTTTAATCTTAATGCAGACACGATTTATCTCAATCAAATAGATTCTCATGCAACTAAACTATTAATTTTATATTTTGTATGATAAAGTCATGTGACTGGCCACATCAGATTTTTTTTTTGTAACATGAAAGTCATTGCATACACTACAAAAAAATGCTCTTTTACTTATGATTAACAAAATTATAAACTTATAACGAACAGAAAAAAATGGGTTGAGAATAATCAATTACATGACATGACATTTCCATCATAGTATGATAATTATGATTACGCACCGTAGTTTTCCCTCATCATATACGAAACAATATTTGTATGCCATGAAAACCCTCCAATTCTTGCAATGTTTCCACTGACTTATTGCAGCATTATTTCTCCCAGACACAAACAAAATACGCGAATTAGGGTCTTATTATTTTTTCCAAATTGCGGTTTCTTTGTTTCTCGCATCGGACAATTTCGCGAGACACAATCGCTCGTCCGTCGGCTAAAGAACAAAGATCCGAAGGTGGCAGGAGACGGCGGCGGCGTTGGCGGAGGATCGCAGAACGCGGTGTCGAGCGAACGCCCGCCGGTTGCTTCAATCGATGTGGCTGCCGAGTGGGTTGCTATGGCTACGTTTCCGGTCTGCAGCGCCCTCCGCGGCGCTCCCGCTAACCACAAGACACCCGCGACTTGATTTTCACGGAACAGCCAAACGGCGAGATTGGATTTTCGCATAACCGAAGTTAATGTAGACGATATTGATATTTTG
This sequence comes from Melinopterus prodromus, assembly GCA_964023965.1. Lineage (NCBI taxonomy): Eukaryota > Metazoa > Arthropoda > Insecta > Coleoptera > Scarabaeidae > Melinopterus > Melinopterus prodromus. Next base: position 14,465,370 of record OZ030390.1, on the reverse strand, counting down.
ATGTGTTCTGGGAATATTAGTTTGCTTTGATCCAACTGCATTTAGATTTATAGTTTAAGTTCTACGTTTTACCTATAGAACTCATATATTATAATACCTACTTAAATCAGAGTTTATCTGTTTTATGTCAGTTACCATCAAAACTAATAAATGATGAAGGATAGATGATGAGACGTTTCACAATTGTACAAAAAATATATTTTTAATGTATAAATATAATAGGTAACCAAATTCTAAACCTTACAAAAAGAAAAATCAGTTTTGATTGAATATTTGTGAAAGGAAATCGAAAAAATATAAATATTAGCTTCTCTTTTGAAAATGTGTGATCCCTCACGCCAATAGATTAATATTAACGGTTGCTTGTTTTGAATCCAGGCACTGTTGTTCAAGGAAATTGCCATAACTGCTGCAACGAATAATACATTTAGGTCAAAGTAAACCGATGTGCCAAATTGGATGTTTAAATTAGGGTTAAGGGTTAAATGAAGTTTTTATTAACAGAAAGAAAGTCAAGTATGAACAGCGATAGGTAAGATTCAAGAATTTCCTCTGTTTAAAAAATGTCTTGCAGAGGTAGCGTATAGATGGCGCTGATTTTTCCTCCTCCTACATAGTCATCGTGAGTGGATATCTATACTGTGTGGTAACATTCTAAGATATACACCTCAATAACTCTTTTATTTAAAAAGCAATCCATCTGATTATTTTTACTAAACAGTGATTAAAATAAAAACTGGTGTTTTAAACAAAGTCATGTCAGGGAATAATATAGAATAACAAGGAATTAATCAAAGTTGGTGCAATTCGCAAAGAAAAGCTTAAATACGAAGTTCCGCTAAAATATATAATTTTAACACTTTACAAAAACTAATAAAAATAAGAAAAAAATCGTATCTTTTATTTTATTTCCCTGATATGTCTTTATTTGACATCACACTTTTTTATTTTAGTCATTATTGACTAAATTTTAATTTATATAGTTTCAGTGGCGTATCTTGGGGGGGGGGGGGCGGTGAGGGTTAATTTATTTAAAAATATAAATACTATAATAATGTTGTTATCATCAGAATCCATGATTATAAACAACTCGGCTGCTAATAATTTCTTTACCGACTTTGTTGTTATTGCAAACAGCGACTCGGACTGTCGGACGTTGCAATAAAAGAAAATTCTGCATGTGGATAAGCAGCTTCTGCTACAGTAAGTTCCACAACATTTTTTGCGACTATCAAACACTTGTTTTCGGTTTTTCGTCTTCCTCTCATTGATGAGATATTTTACTTTCGTCGAGTTAGAGTGGTGAACATTCGCGTGACGTATATATTTTAGAACAGGAGATAAAACGGGAAATGCTTTCGACACTAGATAGAGTTCTCCAAGAAATAGCAGTTCTTTTGAGCAACTATATGTCCTTGCATAAAAGTATTCTTTCCTAATACCATGTAATCTTGTAAACACAAATTTTGAATATCACGTGAATAACTTTCTTGTCATTGATGACGAGCAGTTGGAAAAGCGGACAAAGGCTTCTTAAACTTTCAATATTCATTCAAAAATACAAGCTGGGCAACTCTGTTCCAAACATAGTATTATTGCTAAGAATTTTTTGAACATTAGCCGTAAGTGTCGTCAGTAGTGAAAGCAGCTTTTCCAAACTGAAATTGATAAAAAAGACTATCTTTGTTCAACAATGAGCGATTGAAGATGGCGAAATCTAGCGATACTTTCTATAGAGAAAAAGCTAACAGATAATACTAATAAGTATTGATTATGTTCTTCAAGAATTTTCTAATAAAGGAGCAAGAAATATAAATTTATAAACACGCATACGTGTTATATGCATTATTATATGTATATTGTAATTGTACAATCCATTGGTACAATCTGGTTAAGCAATATAAATAAAATTTGTGTTGATGTCCAGTAATGTTAATAACCACCATCACGTAATTTTTATTGACTTACTTTTACTTGTCTATCTTACGGCGGTCTATTTCCGCAACGCTGAGAGCAGGCTACACACAGCCTGGAATTTTGTCGAACGGAAGAAGTTCCAACCTCTGTCAGTAAGAGTTTTTTAACGTGCACGTCGCATCATGACAGCACACGGGGCCACCGGCATTACTTCCTCGTCCGAAGGAAGGCGGTGGCCCCGCGGTGGCCCCGGCATGCAAAGGTATTTGTTGCCTGCCTAAAATACCAGGACGGTAGATTTTAGCCCGAGCCGAGACTCGAACCCGGGCCTTCAGCGTCGATAGCAGCCGCTCTATCCTATACGCCATCGACCCCCATCCCAATATTTAATATTGCAATTATGAACATTTTCAAACATTATTTAGTGTACTATGACTTAATTTTGATTGACTTAGAAAAGTTGGCAAATTGGTGGCCGCCCCAGGCGGCAAAAGCTACCATTACAATGGCCTTCATAATAAGATATGGTTTAATAATTCAATTGATTGCATATTAATAAATATTAGCATGTTATTAAGGAACAGCCTAGTATAAGTGACCGGGGAAAATACTAAGAGCACACATGTTTATTACCAAACTCCAAAATAAAGTTATGCGTACATATAAACTTTTTTTTTCATTTAGAATAGATTGGTTGGATATTTTATACAAAAGGTACACCAAAAGGGTTGCCCCGGGGCTATGCCCATTCAGCCCTATGGTTAGAGTGGCCCTGAACACGTGCCGAATTAATAACCTCGTTCTTTTTTAAAATCGGTTAAAAGCAGCTTGGTCTGGACTTGGCTGCTGAGACATTTTCGTATAAATGTCTTTACTCGTTGAACTTCTAATCAAATTCAATCATTCTTTTTTAATACTGCTACTATTCAAATTAAAATCCCAATAAAATAATAAATTTCCTAGTATTTGTACTTAATAAACCGCATTTTCTATGTTTATACCATCTCAGAATCAAATAATCTTCTAAGCCTAGACCATCCATAATATTATAACAAGGATTCCGTGCACATATTCAACCAAACCCACTAACGCTCAGCAGTTAATCTACCCCCTTACCGGCGACAAAACCCTTCCGAAAGGCCCTTCCTGCGAAATTTCCTCATCAATTACCGTTACCACCGAGAAAACCACCCCGCAACCCGCCCACACCCCAACTACAACCAAAGACCAGCAATAACAACAACAACAGCAAAAAAAAACATCCCACTTTCCCCGAAACGAAATCAAGCAGGCCGCGCATAAACAACCGCCACCGCCGGACAAAAACGGGGAAAAACAATCGACGGCCCGCGCGCCGGGGCGTGGGGTTAAAAAGCGACGCTATCTAGATGTACGCCGGCACCCGATACCGCTGTCGCTTCCTCCTTGCGCTGAAAATCTGAAAAGCGTATGCAAACGCGACAGACAAAAACTGACAGCGACCGGCACAGATACGGAACCAACCCCCGGTATACGGAGGCGTCCCGACGCCGCACTTTCGACGTTCCGATTGGCCGACGACGTGGCCACGCCCATCTCATCGCACTCGTCGGGGTTGATGTGTGTATACGTGAAAAACGAAGCTCGGCTCTGAGGCTGGTCTCGTCATAAATGTGGCATACGTCGTACCGGGTTGATAGATTGTGCCTGTAAGCCGCTAGAGTGTGTTGTAGTCCTGCTGCTCTGCGACGACGCTGCGATTTTGTTTCTAAGCTCCGCGCGTGCATCTCAGATTGTGGTTTCGGTGATTTTGTGGCTCTGTGTTGATTGGTTACGTAATTATATTAATAGAAGAGGTATATTATGTAAATTACGAATTGCAAAAATCGTTTTGGACTTTTGTGCTTCATTCGAGACGTTCGCAGAATAATCCTGATGATGTTGGACATCAAACCGTCGCCTGACTACCTCAGCAGGAGCTCTACTTTTAGTAACTTCTCTATGCTCTTTGCTGGTATGCTTAATGTTAATGTTTAGATTTCGTAAAAATAATTTTGGGTTGATTTAATATATCTTTAAAACTTTTGTTATCGTTTCAATGAAGCTTATGGCGGTGTTGTTTCTTTGCAGACCCGTCATACAAGGGGTCATGGAGTTCACACGCGACATCACAAGCACAGGGTAAGTTTTTTCTTTTATTATTTAATATATTCCGATGGCCAAGAATTTCTTTTCAAATTCCTGTGTTCGAAGAGTAAGCACGTATGTGTGTGTCATTAGGTGCCGTTGCTTTGTTTTATTAATCGTAATATTAATTTACACCGACACCAGTTTTGCATATCAAGTGAATGGAGTGTTTTTAATAATTTTTAAAACGCGAATTCTAATTATTAAAAGAGATCTAGAATCGTTGGTGCAATTATGGTATGTCACATACAATAAATAGTATTTAGGTACTGGATATACATAGAGTGCAAGAACGAAACCTTATGTTATTAATATACAGTGAACGGCAAAAGTACGGATCAAATTCATTAAAATTGGCTGTTTATTATTTTATAAACCCTTGTACACAATGATATTTGATTATAAAAATACACATTTTTATAATAAATTCAATATCTGACAATATTTATCGGATTTTAACATCATAAACTTTTTTAAAGCGACAACCCCTTACTTTTCTTACAAATTCAGTGAAATGACAATTCAAACATTTCTGTTACTTACTATTTTTTTGAATTAAGGTGAATTGTAAAATTACCTTCCCTATAAAATTGCAGACAGTTTCTGTAATATTACTGGAATATTGCTGTAGATATACAGGAAAATCATAATACTACGGAGATCAATTGGGCGGGTAACAATAAACGAGCGATGTTGCTGCAAAAGAATCTCAATTGCATTGTAAATATGTCAAACATCTGCAATGTAAACTTACAGGTAAAAATATCTAAAAATACCTTGTACAGCATATCTGCCGTAACTTATGACAAACAACTTATTTTTATTTTGTAGTATTACCGCTTCACAGTACTTTTCTTGTAGATTATTTATTTTACAGGAAATTTTCTGTGTGAAAATTTGCTATATAAAATTGTAAAAATTGTAAATATATATCAACAGAACACATTATCCAAGTAATCTCAAAAAGACTTTACAAAGAAATCCCGCCAAAAAACTGCTGAAAAACTTCCTTTATCGAATATTTGATTCTTTACTCATTTTTTTGAGTCATGTAAATTTTTATTTTACCATAAGATAAATAAATGACCCATCGCAATCAGTAACGAAAATAGGGGTTGCAAATTAAAAAAATCTTGATGGCGTCATAAGCCAAAAAGAAGTGAACGTCGGACGTAGGTAGAATTTATATAGATGTTAAAATATGCCAAAAATCGACTTCTCCAAACATTTTAGCAATAAATACACTAAATTTGAAGAATTTATTCCATCCATTGAAAACAAACAATTATTTACAGAAATGAAATGCATTTCCATAGTTAGTGTCTGATTCCAGTTGTAGGTTCTTGTTGTATCTACTACGTTCACATTGCTGCACCTATTACGTTCAACCTGCAAATATTAGTACCTACTTCAAAACTGTCAGGAAGATTATTTATACTCAAGATGCCATATAATATGTAACCCCAGTAATGATAAATCGCTTTTGATCTGATGTAATTGCTGGCCCTTATCAAATGGTCAAGTTAGATGTTATCGTCATAAAAAAAAACTTCCTCCTGTTTTATTTAGCAATAAATATAGACAATTGGTTAAATAATGTTTACGATATGATGTCTTCTATCCCTGTATATTTATTTCAATAGGAATATTGCACCACTTTGAGATAAGTAAAAGCATAAAATCGTCTTTCTTCAAATATCGCCAATTTTCAAAAATGGTTGTAGTAAGTTTGTTGTGATAGACCGACCCAAAATTACAGAAAAAAATGGTGATATTTCTAGTGTGGCATGCAAATTTGACTACTTAGTGATTCTTTTCATCAATCATTCCCACCAGTTCTCCGTATCCAATCAACTGTTGACCAGTTTCAATGCACAATTTGATTCAAAATTGATTCAAATGCACAATTCTCAAGGCAGATGTTCTTTTGTGATGTTCTGGATTCAATATTTTCTCGAAATCCACTCTGGCATAAGGTTGTAAAATTACCATCATGAATAGTAAAATCTAATCAAAGGTTTGGTGAAGGAAACTAGTCAATCAGATTGGAGATACATATCAGAAATCCTGTCGTAAAAAGCAAAAAGAAAGTGGGGAATAATCAAGATTTGAAAACCAACGGTATCAGAATACACTCCTGAGGAACGCTTGAGGAATAGATGCGAATTCTTGAAGATAGGTTATGAATATTACATGTGAAGTTAAGATTTTTTCCCAAATCGAATTACCCATATCGAACGAATATTAAATTCTAGTCAAAGTTGTAAGCATTAGATCAGATGCTACATCTATATCACCATTTCTCGTCTCATAATAAAACTTCCTTCGCGCATTTCCATAAAAGTATCGAGCAATTTCAATGCCATTTCCCTGTACGCCGCCCGTCAGTTGCTAAATAACTTTTTATCGACCAATCTCCGCTCATCTAATTATCAGCACGAAGAGCGACCGACGACGACGAGCCGGTTGAAGCTTGCTAGCCGACGGGAGCGACATTCAATCAATATAATTTCTGACTGTCGACCCATCGACTTCCCCGGACCGGTTGTTGAAATTTCCTGCGGCGGCGTGCCGGAATCCCGGATCCGCTCCGGACCCATTCCAGAAACTCCGAGGCGGCCTCTTCCACGAGGAAATTTCCATTAGCCGATTTGTCGAGTTTGCTTATCGCCTACTACTCCCGCCACCTCGTCTCCACCTCCTTCTCGTCCTCTCACGTCACGTCTAGCGTCAACAGAGCTTTCTGTTTTCTTCTTGTATTTTGAGAAGGAATCGTTTGGGGTGTTTGGCTTTAATTTGTATTCCCTCGGAATGGTTTTTGTTTGTTTTATGGATATGTATGATGGTTTTATTGCTGATTCATGAATGTATAAAAATCGTTTTGGAAACATTTTAAGTTAACATAATGTTTCAATAAACCATTAAAAAAAATCCAATAAATACGAACCCAGCCCCAAAATTGGCACAAAGATTAGAACAAAGTTTTTACTTTATCATACGCAGTATAATAAAGTATTGTAACCATGCCGAAAAAAAATGAGATTTTAGCGGAAATATGCCTTTTTGGGTCCCCTGAACATTTTTGACCAAGGTACAAAAAATGTCTGTGTGTGTGTGTAAATGATTTTTGTGGCGACGATTCCGGAGATACTACTAAAGGTATCGGGATGAAAGTTCATATTTAGAAGTTTCATGACCTAACTTAGAGCTGAAAAGCTTTTGGTTCAAAAAGGTCAAAGGAACTGGTAGTTTATTCTAAGCCTTTTTCAAGGATTTTGCAAATGAGCCGCTATTTCTGTAATTTCGTCAAAATAGTTAAATAATAAATTAAAGTAGAGGAAATTTTGAATAATTTATGCCCATGACATTTTTTGGTTTGATTTGATCGAGATCGGTCGCATCTGCATTGATATGAAACTACATAGTAGCCAGGATTTTGACAAATATTTTTTTGTGCTGTCATACTCGAAAACAGCTGATTTCATCAGTGGTTGGAGAACCGCTATGGAACGTTGCCGCTCTAATGCGGCAAATTACAAAATACAAATTTCAAATAAAATAAGATGACCAATTTGATTGTTTGTTGATAAGAAATATCAAGCCGTCTTTATATCTAATTCTAGAAACGATAAATTGAGAAAATTGTAAATAAAGTATAGCGATGAGTGTAGTTTTATTTTAGTATGTTGGTACGGATGTGACATCTACAGTGTCATGAACAAATATTAAAGTGTCAGAATTTGAATTAGCTTTTTAAACTTGACGTTTCGTCAAAGTGGTACCAACCTAACATTTCCAATACAGAAATATAACCATTTTTTATTTATTTTTTTAAACACATATTTCTCAAAAAGCAACAAAATAAACGTTGATGTCACTCCTGCCAAAAACTAGATAGCGCGACTCGCTCACATGCGACGGCGACGCTCCGCCTTCGGTGACGCGCCGCATCACCGCTCGTCGCGCTATTCCGTACTTTCGGCATTTGTGACATAAATAACTTATTCTAATGAAGTAGTGTAGGTAGTGTCAAATGCTGCTGCTTTGACAATACCTACGATTTATCTCAATAAAATAGATTCTCATGCAGCTAAACTATTAATTTTATATATTGTATGATAAAGTCATGTGCCTGGCCACATCTGATTTTTTTGTCAAACATCGCAGATGTATTGTAAAAATTACTTATACTCCAATTGAAAAAAAAAACAGTCTCCCGCCAGAGGCCTAAAGTTAACCATTTTCCTCAAAATTATTTCTTTGCAACAAACCTGGGAGAACCTGGGAGAATTTTTCTTTTTAAGTTAAAATTTTTTAATAATATGATGGTAAATAGTATACATTATTATTACTATAATTGAGTAAGTTTAACTAATTTTGCTTTATATATGAAAGATGGAAAAAAGGAAAACCGATCTAATTTTTTAAGGAAATCGCTTTAGTAAAAACTTTACACGGACCCGCCCAGCTTTTGCCAGGCATATTTATTTTATTTTTTGTTTTTTTGAAAGAAATTTTTTTTCTCAATAGTTTTGTGAAAGATTTTTCTACTGAACTGAACTATGTTAAAAATGTATGGACCCTAACATAGTCAACAAGTTTAGAGAAGAAATTTCTGAATGCTGAGTACGAATCCGGGCTCAAAAGTTGTAATCAATACGCTAAACAAACTTTCAGGATATCAGTGCGAGTTAGTCTTTTGAGGTTTCTACGGTAATAAATTCACAAAATTGCCAAAATCATAATTTTCTACTAGATTTTGAGCCCGGATTTGTATTCAGCACAAAGAAATCAATCATAAAGCATATGCACTTTCCATTAACAAAGTCAACGTTCCTGAAAGTTATCAACATTTTCTTATGGTTACCCCACATTTACTGTGGTGAGGGGTATATTGAGTTTGGCACAAATGTCCGTCTGTCTGTCCGTCTGTGTACACGAAACCGCAGTTTGCAGTTATTGATCTGAAATTTGGTACACAAGCTTATCAATACTTTAGCTGTGTGAGCAAATTCTATTTGATCGAGATCGCGTCTGCATTCAAACCACATAGTTAGCCAGGATTTGTCAAACGCTGATTTCTTTACCATACCTACTGTCAATATTGTCAAAATATCTGTCAAATCCTTACTAACGTGTGTTATTTTACTGCAGACACGATCGTTCTCGATCAAATAGAATCGCATGCAGCTAAACTATTAATTTTATATATTGTATGATAAAGTAATGTGCCTGGCCACATCAGATTTTTTTTTCTGCTGGTTCTCCCAATTTGTTCCTTTACCTATTATTATTTTTCTTTACAGTACTAAATTGTTCTTGTTGTTCTTGGTTTTGTGACCCTTGCGACACGGGTTAGGATATTTTGATCGATCTCAAATTTTACTGAAATTAAGTATGAATATGAAAAAACAAATTGAGAAGGTCCTGCAGAAAACTTATGTACAGAAAACGCACTTATGTAAGTACATGATGAAGTAAGTTACTGTGTTACTTGCTCCCGGGCTATTAATTTGTTGACAATATAAATTAGAAACTGCTTAATTTATCTTTTTTTATTATTTCTATTGGTACGAATAAATGCCAACAATAAACTCTAAAATTTGCTTTTTATTAATCAGATCTGTCTGAATTAATTCGCAATAACGAACTACTTTGTTCTTTTCAACTTATAAGTTTAACTTGATTGTCACGTGCGTTTTAGTAATTTTTATTTCGTTGTTTTTCATCAAACAAACATTTTGGAACAAAATAAATACCGAGGCACAGCAATGCAGGAGGAAGTAAATGTCAATGCAAAAATATATAACCCATTTTTGTAAATACCCAATACTGATCATCAAGATTCCTGCATTACCATTTTTAAAATTTTTCTCGGTTTGGAAATACTTTTTTCTCTACACCATAAAAAAAATCATTTCTTTTGTTTATTGAGAATGCATACTTGAACGGGATAACAATTCTTCTGGATAAAAATTACTTTATACATCCTGAACCTTTTAACGTTTAATTCGCGACTCATATTTACATAATCGGCCCTCTATCGTCCCGCACGGTCCACTACGCAATTTCGGCTTTATTAAAGCGCTCCACCCCCAGAGTATTCTTCGCGCTCATTGTCACCCTACGCGCGCCGCCCGCCGCTCGCCGCTGCTTAAAATCTCTCTCGCAATATGCCACGTGTCGGAATTATCTCGATTTGCCGCTTTGATTGACAGGTCCATCGGTGGTGGCACCCCGGTCGCGATTCGCGCGCCACCTAATGGAATTCCAGTGTTATCGCGGGGCCGGTCGCGTATCGACCCGCCGCCGCCGCCCGCCGCCGCCGTCGACTCTTCGGCACCCATTATCGCCAATTCTTTTCGGCGAGTTGATTGGGCACCCGGAACAGGAAAGAGTCCTTCCTTCCCGGACTCCCGGAGCGAATGCCCCCTTTCCGATCCGGGAACTCCTTCGGCGTCCGATTTTGCTGACTGTTTTATTTATTTTTCGGGGGGTATTACGGTGGTGGAAAATGTATTGCATTGCAAGTTGATTTGGTAGATTCTGTAGCTTTTTTTCTTCTTCGGTGAATTCGGGGCATTATTTTATTTAATAATTATGCGAAAAAAAAACATAAATGATAAATGGAAACCCGAAACTTGGTATACATAGTTAAAGAGCATAATCAGAAGCCATTTTTTGTACCAAAAAATGTATTTGTTCATCAGTTTTAGATGGGTAACACTAAATTTTTTCATTTCTTATGGGCGTTATATGAAATTTTTACACATTTAAATAAAATATTGAAATTGCTTTACATAACTGGCATAGATTACTAATAATCTAAAAGTAATAAAAAAAATTGATTTGTATTCATACAGTAACTTAATGATTTTTTTCGTTACAAATATGGAGCGTAAATATGCTATAAATATGTTGGCAACTTTTCCCACTCCTCGAACCCCCCAGAATTTTTCCCTCTTTTAAAATTTCCGAAAAATGTCCAGTATTATCAAGGCAACGAATCAGTTACTTAGAGTGTCCTTTGTCATACAGTTGTAATTTGTTTATGCATGACCCTTATGTGCCCCAAAAACTAGAGTAGCATTCATTAATGCATTGATTAACTTTCGAGTCTGTATATCGGAGCATTTCACACATTTTCAAGTTGGTACCTACTTAACTTGTTAAAAATAAAATAATCTAAGCTAGGCGACAATGCACAGAACTAAACAAATGAAAACTGTATTTGATATGATTTTTTGTAGAATTTGAATCTGCACGCAAATAGTCTGATTTGAGTCAGAACAATCAGTGATACAAACTGCCAAAAAAATCAGAATTTCTAACTTCAGATTCTGAATGAACGAAGAAAAGCAAACTAGAAATTGTTTTCGCTTGTTGGACTTTGTTCATTGCTAGTCAGAATAGTTCCCTTAGCTTAGCTTTCAATTTTCGAACACAACGTGCTTTGATAATTCTAGTTTATGAATATTTAAATAAAACCATAAAAAATCATGAATTTAGTAATAAAGAAGAACAAATATTTTAAACTGATTAACATAACACCTTCTAAAATAAACCTTGCCATTAATATTTGTTTTTGGCAGTTTTCTTTCGGCTAAAGAAGTTGCAATGAAATAAACATATTCTGTTTGTTAACCTACAACAACGACGATACAAGTATTAGGAATTGAAAAAAAAAAACGGTTTAAAAGTGAAACAGGTGAATGAATAGAAGAAGCTTGTGTGAAGAAGGTATATACAATATCTTTTCTTTTCTTTCAACTGGTTCACGTTGTGGTGTCTGTGTCAGAATCATAGCGTCACATGTACTTCAAATGTGTTTCATCCTCCCACCCGAGACAGAATTAAAACAAATTGTAGAAATTTAATGTCACTTTATTTTCTTATATCGCTAAACAAGTTTTGATGAAGTTTTGACCTCTTTTTGTGCTATGTTGAGAAAATGGAATTCAAATTAAGACGGTTAAAAAAATTGCTCAAATCTGAGCGTCCCGCCTTCGAGAATTAAAGTTTTGCACCCTAATATAGTCCTATATTGCCAACATTTAATATGGTTTCTACATATAAGACATAAAAAACGCTAATAGCACCCAGCAAGTATAAATTAATAAATTTGAAAGTCAATAAAAGCCTAGATAACTAAAAAAAAATTAACTACTAAGAAAATTATCTTCAACCGAGCAGAAATTAAAATACGCCCCCCCGTAAAATACTTTAGGTATGGAATTAAACAAAAATTGTTAGCCGATTTTGCCTATTAACGAACTTGTTTAATGAACTTCTTTAAGAGATAAGCTTGTATACCAAATTTCAGATCACTTGCTCTTAAATTACGGCAGTTATCGTGCACTTTGAAAAAGAATTGAGATACCTGATTTTGCCCATTCACGAATTTGCCATTACTTTTTAAGAGATAAGCTTGTATACCAAATTTCAGATCAATTACTTCAAAATTACGGCAGTTAATGTGTACACACACAGACGGACAGACATGTGGACATACTAAATCGATTTAGTTTTCAATGATTAAATATATAAACTAAGTAAAATATATGTGGAAGTATATACCTGCCACGTTTCCTTAACGGTGTGACAAACGTTGCGACACAGTGAATATACCCTGTCACAGTAAATGTGGGGGTATAAAAAAAGAAAATGATCTTTCAAGTTAAGTTAATATTATACAATTTCTAAAAGTCTTCGGACTAAATTAACACATTGTTACCATTCATTGAAATAGTTGTTTAACCAACAAGTATATTAACAAGAGAAATTATTAATCGCCGTTTAATATTCGAGTTGACATTTTTTCGTCGATCGCATTGTTCTGGCGGCATCTGCAGTATATACAAAGATTTTCTCTGTCGATGTCATTTGAGGTTATATGACAATGCATGTAATTTGACACGACAGTTTTCGATAACGGAACGTTTTGATTAGATAGTTTCATTTTACGTATGTTGGATTGGCTATAGTGAAGTTGTTTTATTAGCTATACCAAATCGTGCATTAAGAGAAATTGTGAATTTATAGCGCTGTTTAATAAATGACTTTTTATTCACAAAACAAATAGCCAAATGTTCTAATTCCAAAATTCATTAATTCTCTGGAAGAAGTGATTTTATTTATGATATATCTTTATAACGTCATACAACATCTTTCAACTGCAGTTACTTCTCATAGCGTTTTCGATTTACTGCACTCGGCTGCACTAGCACCGTGATGGTGCGTGTTTGTATGTTCGGCTTTTCCACTCGCTTCGTGCCATATGTCCGGCTTATGCACTGCACACGCTCAGAGCACTCTTCTTAACAGGCTTAATCGATGAATATGTCATTACTTTTTTTGTTGAGATGATAAATATAGATAAAATATATAAGAATAACACCCGGGAAGCTAAATATAATCATAAATAGTTTAGTAAGAGCATTTGAAAGTCACGTATTTTAGATTATGAACTAGTTCACCGTGAAGTTGGTTTTAAAGAACTGCACCAAAACAATGCGGTTTACGCATATTCACGGTGCAGTTCGCACCGAGTGAGTGCATAAAATTGTATAAATCGAGAACGCTATTAGTTTTTTGACAAAACCAAATAACCCATTAGCCATAAAAAAACTATGAACTTAATAAATACAAAACTAACCGGAAAAAATCTGATGTGGCCAGGCACATGACTTTATCATACAATATATAAAATTAATAGTTTAGCTGCGTGAGAATCTATTCTATTGAGATAAATCGTAGGTATTGTCAAAGCATCAGCATTTGACACTACCTACACTACGTCATTAGAATAATAGTTATTTATGTCACAAATGCCGAAAGTACGGAATAGCGCGACGAGCGGTGATGCGGCGCGTCACCGAAGGCAGAGTGTCGCCGTCGCATGTGAGCGAGTCGCGCTATCTAGTTTTTGGCAGGAGCGACATCAACGTTTACTGTGTTGCTTTTTAAGAAATACGAAAAATTTCTGTTAGTAAATGCTAGGTTGGTACCACTTTGACGAAACGTCAAGTTTAAAGGTGCGTTCCGATTGGTAGGTAATGGTAGCTAATGGCGGTGGTAGAATACGAAATTATAGTATTTCTTACATGCCGTGATAATGACACATATTAGTTTGCATGTACATAAACATGAGTCACTAGCAATTTTCTATTGGAAATACTATAATGGCGTCTGCTACCACTGCCATTATCACTAAAGAAAACGCATCTTAAAAAGGTAATTCAAATTCTGACAGATTTATATTTGTTCATGACACATCCCTACCAACATACTAAAATAAAACTACACTCATCGCTATAATATTCTTATAATATTCTCAATTTATCGTTTTTAGAATTAGATATAAAGACGGGTTGATATTTCTTATCAACAAACAATCAAATTGGAGATCTTATTTTGTTTGAAATTTGTATTTGATAATTTGCCGCACTAGAGCGGCAACGTTCCATAGTGGTTCTCCAATCTCTGATGAGATCAACTGTTTTCGAATATAACAACACAAAAAAATATTTGTCAAAATCCTGGCTACTATGTAGTTTCATATTAATGCAGATGCGACCGATCTCGATCAAATAGAATTTGCTCTTGCAGCTAAACTATGAATTTTACCAAAAAATGTCATAAACATAAATTATTCAAAATTTCCTCTACTTTAATTTATTATTTAACTATTTTGATAAAATTACAGAAATGGCGGCTCATTTGCAAAATTCTTGAAAAAGGCTTAGAATAAACTACCAGTTCCTTTGGATCCTTGTGAACCAAAAGCTTTTCAGCTCTAAGTTAGGTCATGAAACTTCTAAATATGAACTTTCGTTCCGATACCTTCAGTAGTTTCTCCGGAATCGTCTCCACAAAAATCGTTTACACACACACACACACACACACACACACACATACACACCCAGACACACACACAGACATTTTTTTGTACCTTGGTCAAAAATGTTCAGGGGACCCAAAAAGACCTATTTCCGCTAAAAACTCAAAAAAAATTTCGGCACGATTACAATACTTTACATACTGCGTATGATAAAGTAAAAAAACTGCTGTATCATCCTCAAAAATGCAATTTATTGTCTATTAACTTTCTTCACTCGGCTAACATATAGTAAAATAATCAAGAGCATTGAACTTGGCGTGGATCACCCGGTATATTAATATGTCGTCACTGTCAAAAAGCTACCAACAAGCACTCTTATAAACTAACAATCTTTAGTTCCATTCCACAACAAATAATTACCCATTCAAACTGACTAAAAAACAACACCTAATCAAACGAGACCAAAGACATTTCTGCCACCGACAGGGTAGCTCGTTCGCTATGCAAGTTACTGGCGCCTCCGGCAGAAGAGGCGCTCGCGCCGCTTCGCCGTTTGCGTGAAATAAATACCCAATTCGGAGCGAGTTTGAAGTGCCGGCGGGCACCCGGGTCGCCTCTGAAGCCGTGTAGCGGCGCGTGAAGGCGTCGCAATCAGCGCGCCGCGACGCTTTGACTGCCATTATTAAGTTTGGATAGTAAACTAAACGCCTCGGGCATTTCGCATTGTGCCGTTGTGACGCGTCGCCTAACACAGATACGCTATTTTGCGCCGCACTAAACATGCTGCCATGCTCTATTGCCGCTACTGCTGCTGCTGCATTTGACAGCCGTTGTTACGAATATAGGAACCTATTTGAGTATAAGGAGAATCAAAGCTCTTCTTGAAGTTGAATGGGTGCATAATTATAATATTGGTGTTGACATTTTCTATAAGTATAACATTTAGTTGACTTTTGAATGCTATTATATTAATTTTTGTAAGCTGCAGATGATTAATTTTGCAAACTAAAATTGAGAATATTCAAAAGTTTTGATGACTACAATGTTTGTGAATTATGCCCAGAACGATTGACGGTAAAATTTGGAAAAAGTTTAAGCAGGTATCTGGAATTCCGGAGTTGTTATATAAATTTGTTTAATACTATTTAGTAAATGTATTGAGTGATAAATACAGAATGTTGCTCGATTTAATTTCGTAATCTACTTTTATTTAAAAAAATCTGATGTGACCAGGCACATGACTTTATCATACAATATATAAAATTAATAGTTTAGCTGCATGAGAATCTATTCTATAGAGATAAATCGTAGGTATTGTCAAAGCATCACCATTTGACACTACCTACACTATGTTATTAGAATAATAGTTATTTATGTCACAAATGCCGAAAGTACGGAATAGCGCGACGAGCGGTGATACGGCGCGTCACCGAAGGCGGAGTGTCGCCGTCGCATATGAGCGAGTCGCGCTATCTAGTTTTTGGCAGGAGCGACATCAACGTTTATTGTGTTGCTTTTTAAGAAATACGTATTTAAAAAAAAAATAAATGATTTCTGTATAGTAAATGCTAGGTTGGTACCACTTTGATGAAAGGTGCATTCCGATTGGTAGGTAATGGTAGCTAATGGCGGTGGTAGAATACGAAATTATACTATTTCTTACATATCGTGATAATGACACATTAGTTTGCATGTACATAAACATGAGTCACTAGCAATTTTCTATTAGAAATACTATAACGGCGGCTGCTACCACTGTCATTATCACTAATGAAAACGCACCTTAAAAAGGTAATTCAAATTCTGACAGATTTATATTTGTTCATGACACATCCCTACCAACATACTAAAATAAAACTACACTCATCGCTATACTTTATTTATAATTTTCTCAATGTATCATTTTTAGAATTAGATATAAAGACGGGTTGATATTTCTTATCAACAAACAATCAAATTGGTGATCTTATTTTATTTGTAATTTGTATTTTATAATTTTGCGCACTACAGCGGCACGTTCCATAGTGGTTCTCCAACCTCTGATAAGATCAGCTGTTTTTGAATGTGACAACACAAAAAAATATTTGTCAAAATCCTGGCTACTATGTAATTTCATATCAATGCAGATGCGACTGATCTCGATCAAATAGAATTTGCTCTTGAAGGTAAACTATTAATTTTACCAAAAAATGTTATAGGTATAAATTATTCAAAATTTCCTCTACTTTAATTTATTAATTAACTATTTTGTCGAAATTACAGAAATGGCGGCTCATTTCCAAAATCCTTGAAAAAGGCTTAGAATAAACTAAAAAGCTAAACTATTAATTTTACCAAAAAATGTCATAGGCATAAATTATTCAAAATTTCCTCTGCTTTAGTTTATTATTTAACTATTTTGACGAAATTACAGAAATGGCGGCTGATTTCTAAAATCCTTGAAAAAGGCTTGGAGTAAACACCCAGTTCCTTTGGACCCTTTTGAACCAAAAGCTTTTCAACTCTAAGTTTGGTCATGAAACTTCTAAATATGAAGTTCCGTGCCGATACCTTTAGTAGTTTCTCCGGAATCGGATTCACAAAAATTGAGTACACACACACACACACACACACATACACACACACAGACATTTTTTTGTACCTTGGTCAAAAATGTTCAGGGGACCCAAAAAGACCTATTTCCGCTAAAATCCCAATTTTTTTTTTTCGGCACGATTACAATACTTTACATACTGCGTATGATAAAGTAAAAATGTAGCATGAGATCATCACTAAATCATCAAACTAAATAGTTATTAAAAATAGTTGTTATTGTTTAGAATTGTCTAAAATACTTCATTCATTTAAGTTTATTTATTTCTTAGTCGTTTAAATAAAATGTTTTCACAGGATACGAAGATTCTATGCAAAAAATGGATGTAGGTTCCTACATTATTTTTGTCAGAGAAGTATGGATTAGGGCTTCCAGTCACGGGATTTCGAGATCCCGGGGTCCCTGTAAATAATGAGCCTTTTCGGGATCTCAGGATTAACAATCTAAATCCCGGGATCCCGAAAAAGTTAAATCTAAATTATTTTCTTATTTTTTGATAACTGGCGAAATGTGGGTACTGATCAACAGTAAATCAATTGAGCTGCTATTTTAGAAGTATGAACCTTAATCTGTAACAGCACCCTGTCTGATTAAATTAAGTATCAAACATAAAATGTTCGTTTAAACCATCATGTTGCTATAAACGGAAGAACATAGTTTTCAATAAGTTGCTAATAATCCAATATGGAAGCAAACATGAACCTTTTTAGCTTGCTTAAGTCTTTTTAGTAAATACAGGCATTTAAAACAGAAGAAAAAACAAACGTATTAATTTTTTCATGACAAGAACTTGAATATTTAATATTCTAACATGTTGCATCAATTTTGAACAATAAATTGTAAAGAATAGTAACCAAAAATTATTCCCGGGATTACAAAATCTTTAATCCCGAAATCCCGAGAGCAGTATATTGCCCGGGATTGGAAGCTCTAGTATGGATAGGTCCATGAAAAATCTCTGCGAAGATTTTTAACTATCAAAATATACATTTTTATGAAAAATTCAATTTCCAGCCTTTAATTATTGTTACTGGTCATCGACGTCATTTTTTAATTGGCAACTCCTATTATTTGTGATTTTAGTTTTGCAACTTTTCTCTTAATGGTAGCGCAAACATTTTACGGCCTTACATGCGGAAATTTTCGAGAAAACCACAGTAGACAATTGCATAATTTTTCTTACTGATTTGAGAAGAATATTTAATTATCGAAATACAATATGAAAATGCTTTTTGGATAGAATTACTTGCCCTGAATACGAATCCGGACTGAAAATTTCCTCGCAATTTTAGAACTTTTCCAAATTTTACAAACGATTACTATATATACTCAACCAATTTATTAATAAAATCAGTATTCATCGAATGCTCGTTTCCTTCCTTCCTTTTAGGTCTTCTCTCCCCTTTCCCTCCCTTATCAAACGTCTGGCATGTCCGGAGTTTGTGCAATAAGAAAATATATAAATTTTAGAAATTTATGCCAGCTGACCTCCATGGACATAGAAAGCTCACAAGAGTCTCATAGTAACTTTTCTTGAACTCCTATTACAGTATACTGTGAGTGTGCAATGAAAGTATGGTATCACGATAAAACTTCTGAAATGGATTGTTATTTAAAAAAAAAACCTCGTACACGTCGATCAAAATAGACATATTAATAATAAACTAAACTGCTGACCTTCAACCTGTAAATGTGGTGTCAGGTTTGTAAGTTACTGTGTTACATCTGCCTGTTCTAAATATTGAAAAGTAGACAATTTATTTTTCTTTTAATTTTAAGGAAACTTTTTATTTAAGGGTTTTAGACAATTCTGAACAACTATTGCTATTTTTGTTGTTACTATTACGAAAGTAAAAAGTTTATTAAATAAACCTGAAGAGTTCGTTTCGATTTGTTTTTATTTATTTTGAAATGTTATTCACATATCACCCGCTACGGGTGAATGTTTTTTGCCAATAACTATATTAGAATAGAAGCAATTGAAATCGGACAAAAACAAAAAAGAAAATTTAAGAGATTTACACATACAGTATCGCCTTTTCTAGTATATAATTTAATGATTGACTACTTATGTAGTTAAAAAAATACACGGTCTTTCTAACCAAGAAAACAATTTGTAATCTGTAAACTAATAAAAGTAACCATTCAAAATCAAAAAGGTCACAATAAACATCACCGCCTTCAGACATAACAGCGCCGTTTAAACGGTTATATACACCAGTTTCAACACAGGAAACGCATATTAATTCGGCCGACACTTATCGTTACGTTTACGCTCATGCAATATAAAAGTGAATCACGGCCGGCCATGAATAACACGCCCGTGAGCTGTCCGCGTTTGTCCGACTTTTGACCCGAAGCCGACCCGCGATCGCTGCGCTCGAATCTAGAGCTCGCCCCGCGTTACGTATTCTGGACGCGGTACGGGCGGCGAACGCGCGCGGCTCCCTCTGTCTGTTCGCACGCAATCCAATTGTTATGCACGACAACCGAAATTTAGTGAGCCGTGATTGTTAACACCGGCAGATCAAAGACGGGCAGGCGCCTCGGGCGGCCCCGCGCCCCCCTTGATTTGTCGCCTTTGTGTGTTTGATGTTCCGCGTTGTCTGTCGATTGTGGAGTAAAGGTAAAGGTTGGGGGTGTAATCTTTAATCCGCTTTTCCACCACCGCCGCTACCTACCGAATAGGAAATTGCAGAATAACTTATGTGTTGTTGTTGCTATTGTGAATGTTGAAAGGGGAAAGAAGAAGCCGAACTAAATGATATTTTAGTTTTTTGTTTGTTTTTGTATTGATTAGTTTATAAATCCATATAATTTAGTTTAGGTCACCCACTTTGGAAACTTTTATTGAATACTTAGGTATTGTATAAATAAGTATAGCTTTCGGTCATTTATATTTTGGGATGATTTCCATTGTTTAAGTAATAAAATATTATTCGTTTTCATCATCATTTATTCGAAAAAATTGAATTGATTTGAATTTAGTTTAAGAATATTAAAGTGCCTATAGTCAACCAATTTTATTAATCATATTTCTCTCTCCATGTTATTCATTGTTATTCTGATTTCCTGCCACTATGTGTCGTAAGATAATGTTGATTTGTTGCTGTCTGGAAACTGTTCCCTGTACTCTTTGATGCACTATTGAAAATGAATAATATTTTATTAATTAAACAATGGAGATTAGCCCTAAATATAAATGATATCACTTGAGAATAACAGTTGGCCAGACCGATCTAAAAAAATTAACTTAATTGAATTGCAAAAAAAATTTAAACAATTTGGCATTTGTTTAAACAAATATGGGTTTATTAGCTAATAACATAGGCAAGATACCTCGAACATAAAATTTATAAGTTAATTTCACAAAAAAGCTTCTACTATAATTAGAACAACAGTTGAAAATTACCTGATAAATCATTGATTGTTTAAACAATCGGCAGAATATGTTTAATGAATAATGTCACTCTAAGATAACTGCCATTTCGAGCTCAGAAAACAGATGTCCGACGGAGTTTCGAGAAAAGCGAAATATTTAAACAAATGGAAATTGTTTAAACAAATGATAATTACCTGACAAATGTTTATAAACATTCAACTAAATTTATAGTAATGATTTCTATGAGAAAAAAGAGAATGAAGTGATTAGGGGGTAAATTTTCTGAAGAATTTACATTTTTCATTTAAGGGTAGTTTTCAGGGAATTGTGGGGGTGGTTTGGGGGCGTCAAAGCCATATGTATAATAGCTCAAATTCTTCATTGAGAACTTCTCCACAAGTCCTATAACTTTAATCTTAAGTTTTCCAAAACCCTGAACAATTATTCAAAAAATACCAAAAAATGTCTTTTTCCCATGGATTTCTTATGTAAATTTGATGCATCGATAAGCACCATTAAACTAAAGATTTCGAAGAAAGAAAAATACGTGTCCACTTTTTGGTTTTGGAAACGATTTGGGGGGATCGTTGCTTTCTATCATCACAAATATTTTTGCAATGCATTTTTGAACCACCCTAACCTGCACCCATTGTCCTAGAAATTTCAAAATAATGTCATAACAATAATACTAAAGTGTTCCTAAGAGGACATTTTATTGTTTTTGAACAACTAATAAATATAGTGATATGGAAAAATTATTGATTTTAGAGAACTTAACACTTACTGGTCTTATCTTCATATAAGATACGCATTATAAACATTTCACTACAATTACCTCGTTTTTTCAACACTATATAACTAACTCTTCGGTACGACTTTTTACCTTCAACCCGGCGATATATTTACTGCTTATAGTGATTTAGCTCAAAAAAGATAATACGGGTTTTAACCATTTTCTCTTTTATTTGAACTCCAAAACCCGGTTTTGTCCAACCATAAGCCTCCAGCCAAATCTGTACCGGTTTTGCTAGAATTTTGTATACAGTATCCAGCAGAGCCTCTGTACCAAAGCCTCCAACCATTCCTCTGTAATTTTCGGCAAAGCCTCTGTAATTTTCGCAATTTTCGCAATTTTCTCTACTTCGTCTTTTTATGGATCGATACCAGTAGATACTGCATACTACTTTCCATTCCTTAGGCATGCTTTCCTGTCTCCATATCTGCCAATTTAGATCGTAGATTTCGTCACCTAGTTGTCCACCTGCATTTGTGTTAATTCTGGTCTTAAAACATTTTTTCATCGGCTCTTTCTATTTTATATTATTTTTTTGTTCTTCTACCATCTGTAAACTTCGTGGTGGACCAGTTTCTTTTTATATTCATGCAACTCTGGTTCCGATGAACACTGCCCGGAGCTGGTACTCTGTAATTGTTTCTACAACTTCTTTCTTTTTTTGATCTGTTTATTGTCTCGACCCATCTTCTCTGCTCTTCGTATTTTCCTATCGTTTGCTTAGCCAGAGATTATCATTTTCACTATTGACAAATTCAACATGAATTTCTCGATAAATGTTTGCCACGTCTTGTATTGGAGACCTCGATAGGAAACGTAGGTCATATGAAAGATAGTAGAATGGGACAAAGAAAATTGGTTTCATATCAAACATTAACTTAACGTAACTAAATGGAGCTAAAGGAAACTTGTTTGTTCTCAAACTGACAATACATGAGACTTCATTCAGCCAATTTACTTTCTTTATATTGTTTCTAAAGCTCGGGCCAATTTCACCATATTTCAGCTGAAACTTGAAGTAGGTAATAACACTATTCCTATTCCCCTCGAGATACCTACTCTTTGGGTTGTTGATCATTGATTAAAAGTTTGCGTCACATCCACAAACATTACAATTTTTCTTAGTGTGGTTAATCCACGATAACAGTGCAGTTTTGTCACCATTTCGTTCATTCTTTCTATTACACATGCTTAAAAGTACGTCCGTATGTCAAGAAACAGCAATAGTTGATGTGGCTTATCTGCACTGTTTTCGCGGTTCAATAGTGTTCATTTTTGTATAAAGCAAAATAAAGAAACTTGCTTCCATAAAATACTTTTGCTACTGTTATTTATCTATCCAACACAATACAATGTATGTGATAACATCACAGTTACGAACCACACAAAAAAAGCTCCGAATAAAAATAAGTGCCAAATCCAGAACCGAAGGACAATTCTGTTCGAACCGTAGAGTGGCCGCCTACGATTGGGTTCGATCAACACTGCGGAAAGGATTCTCTTGTCGGTTTCCACGCCGGTGCCCGCAAAACACGGTTGAAGTGAGCCGTGGAAACAAAAGCTAGTGGAGCGCGAGCACCGGGGAGCATCGGCGATCATCTGCACACCCTACCGTGCGGGGCGATGCGCGGAACCGACGAGGGGATGGAAGTGAACAACGGACCGAACGATAGCTTCCCCGCGACTTGGGCATTCACTGCTCCGACCGAACTAACTTCTTGCTCTTGTTTGCAGGATACGGGACGAACACGCTGTCCGGCATGACAAAGGCCTCCCTGGATCCGCACGGCCACCTCAGACAACCAGGTATGCTATGTTCTCTGCTCTCCATGTTTTGCTTTCTTTGGGGTAAAATATAAAATGCCCCGATACGTGAATATGAAGAAGACAGAGTATTTTGAAGACAACAGAAAAGATTTTTGCATTTTGACTTTAGAATATAAGCTGTGGATAAAATTTAAATAGATACATCTGATATTATTGGTGTTATTTATTGATTGTAGAAAGTATTTAATGCTGTGATAACCCAGAGTTGATACTTTTTGATGAACATACAATTTTTGTATGTGCAACATATTGCCAATTGGTTCATTTTATTCGTTAAATTGTGATATAAACTAAAATATAAGAGACAACATTTTAAAAATTTTATAATAATACCGATAATTGTTTCTTGTTTTATTTTCAAATATTTTCCGACATAACAATAATTCATCAACCCTATAGTACGCACCACCGTTCTATATTATTTCCCTGTTTGCGAGGCACGTTATCCGATGTCACAGTACAATACGTTATCTAAAAGCAGAAGGTTAGACTGGTTCACGGGACCACCGACAGCGTTACGTGCCATCCGAAGCACGGCGGCTGAATTCAAACCCACGACCCTTCTATTGGAAGGCAAGCTATAAGTATTAAGAACACACTTTTATTATCCAAAATGTATAACGCGAATTAACATAATTATAAATAACATTGGCCTCGGTGCCTTATCCAAAATTGGTCGATAAAACATAGAAATTGGAAACGGTATACACGACAATGAGTTGGCGGATAAATTATAAAAGCAAACGATATAATGATTAAAAAGCGATATCAGAATTCTCATATCTAATTGAAGAATAAAAAATGTTTGTTATGTCTACTGTGTAGGTAACTACCCATGCTATTTTTAAAAATTATTTAAAAATTTT
Organism: Melinopterus prodromus; assembly: GCA_964023965.1. Lineage (NCBI taxonomy): Eukaryota > Metazoa > Arthropoda > Insecta > Coleoptera > Scarabaeidae > Melinopterus > Melinopterus prodromus. The sequence continues at coordinate 14,440,986 of OZ030390.1, read as the reverse complement.
CTGTGGCTCTCTTTTGTTGAAATATATAAAAGAAAGAACAAGGTAGTTTTTATCGTCGTAATACTGTACTGTCTCCCATGTGTTTATTTATTAGTTTTAGTTATGGGCAAAGCGAAACTAGCCCAACGTAACTAACACTTCATTAAAATAGAAAAAGAAATAGTCAGATAGTTACATAAATTAAACCAATCCATATATGGAAATTCAATAGTTTTGACTGAACTTTTGAGTAACTATGGTATTTTTTCTAATAGGGTATTTGCCAATATTAAAAATATGGTTGGTATTATACTAAACCTAATAGGTTACAGTTTAAAGAAACTAATTGTACTTACTTTTCCAAAACATGCATTATATGCATTATATCAATAAAAACTCAAATTAAAATTGAATTTTATTCACGTTCTATCACGTGATTCAAAACCCTGTGTAATTGGCTCAGTCTCCGTCACATCGTATTAAGCTTGTGATTCTGCCGCTTGACTTTACTACGTTAATTTACAAACAATGGAAAACAACTTTGTTAAAGCAGATTGTGGTTATCTACCGAAGATTACCGCTTTGATGGTGGGAATCTTCTTTAAAAATAATCCTTATTTTTACGCTCCAGAACTAAGTAACGTATAAAAACTGCAATCTAAGCATAACTTTCTAGGTTAGGTTAGTCCTAACTTCAAACTGTCAGATTATACCTGGATCGAAAACAAAGACGATAAATAACTTATTCTAATCTTCACAACAAGAAACACTTGTATTGGCCGCTATTTATTTCATTTGGTTGTCTACGAGCCAGTCTTAGCCACTTTCTTCGCAGTTGCGAACAGTTACAAATAGTTTACCCGGAGTTTTTATTGTTGTATTTGTGCATTGTAGAACTATACCCCATTTATAACCTATTTGTATCTATAAATTATCAAAACAAGACATCATACAACACCATTGCCAATCAGCGACGACGCCGGTGATTACAGACCATATGGGCGATTGGATATCTAGTATAATGTGATCAATCACGTGATCAACGTACAACAGAAAGTACAGTTTTGGCGGGACTTTTAGTGATTTAATTTTTAACGCTAAATTTATTAAACATTCAGGATATAATGACGAAAAAATACATTTACAAAGTAGAGTGAAGGAATAAACACACCAAGATGGTTTTCCAAAAATAGTCAAACACCCTATTCTTTGGTCAGTGGTTATTTCTAAAATAAGCTATTTTAATTTAATTTATTTATCATTGTATATCAGTGAATCACACCAATTATTAAGAAAAAACAATAAAACAAAAAAACAAGGAATATAAATAAATGGTAAATATGTCATTTAAAGAGCACATCGATATTTTTGCGAGTAATAGTGGTTCAGAATTCCTCAACACTTTAAATTTTATGAAAATTAAAATTGTTAAATTCCATTAAAAAACGGTTTTTGAGATAATCACAGCAACCATGTAGTATGGAAGTGTGTGACATAAAAATCTACTGTGAATGTGTTGTAAAATTTTTAAGTTATTTTATTATATTATTTTATTTCAACTCTGTATTTAAGAATTTTCGACAATTCTGAACTATTATCATCATTATGATTTCTTTTTGAAAAAAAAACACAAAATTGTCACAGATCAAAACTAGAAAAAAATATAAAGGAGTCATTGTTAAATGGGACACACTGTAGATACCGATATAACTAACAGCGTACAATTTTCGAATAAAATCTATATTCTTACTCAATCGGAAATCATGACCGATCAAAAAAAGTACCTAATAGTTCCATCTAAATACTAAGCAGTACAGGGGTGCACAGATTGCTCATGAAAAGACTAACAAATGAATGCTTGATTGCACTGGGGGTCGTGGAGGCCGACGCAAGTCCACCACCGACCGTTCACCATTCCTAATGCTGCAATTATCGACCGGCAACTGTCAAAACGTCGGCAGGGGTGATCTCCGGGGGCAATCAGGTAATTATCGACGGGGGACGCGGGAGTCCGGCCAGTTATTAGACGCTGGGGAGTTTTCCCGGATCGCACCGGTCCCCTGCGCTACAAAGGCTCCCGAAATCAGTTTAGCTGATTTTATTATGATGCCCGATGATCGAAGAATTGACGAGACAAATCCAATATGCGTTACGACGTTGTGTCACGTATTTGCGCTTTGTTGTTTGGTTTCGTGGAAATGAATCTTGATTTGTAATCTGGAAGTTACGCAGTTGATTCAGTATCATGTTTGCTATTTTAGTAACGTTTTGTTTTATTGCAATGTAATTGTTTAACTAAGTAAGTCGTGCAATCGATTCTATTGGCAAAAGACTATTGAAAATCCGAATAACATTGATATAGTCATGACAATGAAACAGCTGATACTCCAGGATGTACCTTAGACTAGTGAGACTAGGAAGCTCTTTAAAAATACGTAACTGACTTCCAGGTAAAGCACCAAGAGGCCCTTCTTTGTTGCTCTATAAAGGTGTGCCCACATCAGTAATCATAATATGAGTTTTGACGTTTCCACATTTCCTACCATATCTCAGAAAAGGTTCTTTTTTTAACTCTGTTGATACGACTTTTTGAATTATTTACCATACCTACGCTTAACAGTTTATTAGGTTCTGTCCTAAAAAATCAAATTACTAAACTCGGATAAAGGATATGTGTCGAATTGATAACCACCTCATTGTTCGAAGTCGGTTAAAAGAATTGTTTATCTTTGCGTTAGTTCTAATATCATACTCTAGAAATTAAGAACAAAATTAACGTTGTTGTAATTTATACTGGAACTACAGTGAACTACAGTAAAATTTTAAAGCCCGAATAAAAAAAATCAAGTGTCACGTATTTGTAATGTCGTCGCGTGAAGTCTATAGTAAACTATCACAACAGTTCGTATTGTTACAAATGTCAATATTTGCTTGTGGAAAACTGTAAAACTGAAAATTGAAAATAATTTAGTGAAACTTGGTATATGTATACAGTATCCCGTACTAACTTGGACACAAATGAGAAAAAAATGTCTATCAACTTTTCAGAAAAATCTATTTTGGTATTCTTTTAAACCTAAAGCTATGCAAAAATTTATTTGAAAAAAGTATTTGAAAATTTTAGAGGACCTGAAATACGAAATTGTAATCACCTTCTCCATTGTATATACCAGTTGTTTTTATTAACAATTTATCAGAAAATTTGATCTTCATAAAAGTTTTTGGATTGTCTGAAACCTAAAATGCAAATATGATAACGTAATTATTTGCTTGCATATACCGGGTATTACCTAAACATGAAAAATACTGAAGAGTTATTAGAAACAAAGTATTTGGAATATCTAGATTGTAGACTTCCGCGGTCTGAGTCAAGGATATATTGATTTCCGGGTGGAAACCGCGTTGAGGACTTTGAAGCAGTCGACGTTTCGCGTTATGTTGCAAGAGGCATCTTCAGGACTACGTTGTCAAACCAAGTGCTAAGAAGATCTTCAGGACTCCGTTATCAAACCAAGTGCTAAGAAAATCTTCTTAGCACTTGGTTTGTTAAATCAGTCCTGAAGATGCCTCTTGCAACAGAGCGCGAAACGTCGACTGCTTGAAAGTCCGCAACGCGGTTTCCACCCGGAAATCGATATATCAACGTATTGGGAATATTAGAGGTCTTTAAATGCAAAATAATTATCACCTTCTCCGTTGTGTGTTGCCAAAAACATGAAAATGACATAAAAGTAAATTAGGAGGCATTAAATATGAAATTATAGTCACCTTCGAAGTTCCATATGCTGGGTGCTCATGCAACATCGAAGGAGATTATAATTTCGTATACAAGCCCTCTAATATTTCTAGACAATTTTTTACTTTATCATACGCAGTATGGTAAAGTATTGTAATCGTGCCGAAAAAAAAAATTGGGATTTTAGCGGAAATAGGTGTTTTTGGGTCCCCTGAACATTTTTGACCAAGGTCCAAAAAAATGTCTGTGTGTGTGTGTGTGTGTGTGTGTGTGTGTGTGTATGTGTGTATGTGTGTACCAGATTTTTGTGACGATGATTCCGGAGAAACTACTAAACGTATCGGGATGAAAGTTCAGATTTAGAAGTTTCATGACCAAACTGAGAGCTGAAAAGCTTTTGGTTCAAAACGGTCCAAAGGAACTAGCTATTTACTCTTAGCATTTTTCAACGATTTTGCAAATGAACCGTCATTTCTGTAATTTCGTCAAAATAGATAAATAATAAATTAAAGTAGAGGAAATTTTGTATAATTTATGTCTATAACATTTTTTGGTAAAATTAATAGTTTAGCTGCAGGAGCAAATTCTATTTGATCGAAATCGTGTCTGCATTAATAGTAGGTAGCCTGGATATTTTGCGACTTTTGACAGTATTCAGAACGTCATCGGTTGCGAAACGTCAATTCAACACGCAAATGCATGGAGAAATGCGTGGAGAAACACGCGCGCAAGTACGCTATGTGAAACAATATTGAAACATCTTGGTGTCATACACAAAGTCTGTGTATTTCGAGTGCGGATAGCAATGTTGTTTTGAATTTTTTAAGGATTTTGCAAATGAGCCGCCATTTCTGTAATTTCGTCAAAATAGTTAAATAATAAATTAAAATAGACGAAATTTAGTATAATTTATGTCTATGACATTTTTTGGTAAAACTAATAGTTTAGCTGTAGAAGCAAATTCTATTTGATCGAGATCGTGTCTGCATTAATAGAATTTGATCATCATTAGCCAGGATTTGCCAGATATTTTTATTCCAATAGCAGTAGGTAGTGTCAAAGGCTGATTTTTTTGACTATACGTACTGTCAATATCTGTCAAATCCTGGCTAATTCGTTTTATTTTAATGCAAACACGATCGTTCTCGATCAAACAGAATCTCATGCAACTAAACTTATAATTTTATATATTGTATGATAAAGTCATGTGCCTGGCCACATCAGATTTTTTAAATAAGATTTGTGCATAGCTTTTAGGTAAAGGCACTTTACTGTTGAGAGGTTTTCATAGGTTTTGTAACACCCGCTACATGCAAGCAGATTATTGATTACATTCTAATATTTGTATTTTAGATTTAAGACAATCCTGAAACGTTTATGACGTATAAAATTTTCGGAAAAATTGATAACAAAACTGTTTCCCATTTGTGTTCAAGTTATATAACAAGTTATATAACTTTTGTTGTATCTCCATACCTAAGTATACTATTAAAATAAAATTTTATATTTGAATAAAACTTAAAGAACAATTCGGGTAATTCTGAATTACATTCGTAAGTAACTTTTTACCATATCCTTCATACCGAAGCAAATGACAAAAAATTAACGCTTTTGTTACTCTTGCGATTAATTATTAAAAAAAAATGGATACCTCCCGAAACTTAGAAGAAGATAATGAAAAATAATTACAGTATCGAGGTGAGTTCACATTATGTGGGACATAAACAACTCTCTCGTATGTCTAAACGAATGTTAATAATAAATCAATTATAAATTGGTTACTTATCAAAAATTAGTGAGATTTAAATCTTTCTATGTTAAAAACAACTTTTTTCAGGCAGGCACGTTTTTCCTTAAAAGTTACAGCCGTTTGAAATATTAGCAAACAAACGAAAATAATATTTCATTTTTTATTCTGAACAACTATTTATTATTCTGGTAACTTTCGAATACATATCAAATAATTCAAAAACGTACAAATACCGCAATCATTATAGCAAAAAAAAATAAAAAAAAAAGTAAATAAGGTTAACTAACAATTAAAGATAAAAATAATAGATTAAATAAAGAAATAAAAAACTAATAAATTAATATAATTCTGCTTACAGATTTTTTCTAAAAAAGTAATGTCATTCTGAGGAAAACTTTCATATGCACTTTTGTTTTTCTTTTACTTATTGTAGGCCCACGAGTTCAGGATTACCTTGCCTACAAAATCTTTACAAATTATAGCAATTTCATGTCAACATGTTGTTATAAGTGTTATTTTTTGTTATTCATATATTCATGGAATTGCGGGTGTTTCCTTTGATCACATTTTGTATTTCTTTGTAAAGACTCAAAAAAATACCCAATAACCTAGTGACAGTATCTATTATGAAAACGCTTCCCCTGCAAAATCGATTACCAAATATTCTGTTGACACAGCCAATACCGGTGCATTAGGACAAGTAGGCTACTGCAAACATGGGCGCGGAAAATCAGCACCGCCAAACCTCCAGATTCCAAGGGGGGTGACATAACCTTATATCATAACCCACTATTCACTCCCCCGATCGATAACACAATTTTCCAAACCTAGCAACTTTTCCACGTCGCAATAATACACACGATATAAGAATATTATAGTATAAAAACGAAAAGTGGAAAAGTTAATATTATATTCTCTCTCCATTAAATGTATAGTTACGGGGATGACGTATACATGCCGTGCGGCAGAACGTGGGTCTCGAAATGGGGTAGTAATTGGTTGCGAACTAGAAAAAAAACGTCACGTGATTCGTGTACGCTCGATCCTGTCGAGTTTTATTGTTATTATTTTTATTAGGTAGGAGGTTTAGAGAGTTTCGACTAAAATACGGGGACTTAATGGCTTCATAGATTGCTACGATTAACGTTTTATTAGATTTTATTGCGAGTACTTGACGTTTTGGGAACATAAAAACTCGTTTCGTTGCATCGTAGTTAGTAGAATTTGAATAATTATGTATAACTCACGGAAAATGTAAAGGGTTGCTTTTCCAAGACATTGGTTATGTTTTCTACTGTTTTATAATCTAATGTTTTATGTACCCTATACGGTTTGTATAATAATGAAATATAAGTTAATTATATACTCAAACAAGTTTTTTTCGTAACTGCATTTTGAGCCGACAAACCTTCAATCAGAATTTGTACATAAATATCTTTTTTATCCTACACGTTCCGTAAATGTTATTTTCGCGTCTCTATGGAGACACGAAAGATGCTATTTGCCCGCCAGCCCCAGCAAGGCCTGTAATGAACACTTTTCAGCGCTATCCACGAAAATATTTGTACACAATATAACCTATAGGCGGCGACCGAATGGTCTGTTCAATCAAAACACAGTTTCCGATTAGTTTGACGTTTGCGACTAAAACGTCAACGGATTTTATTTGTCAAAGGCCAATATGTCAGTGATTAGTCTTTAGAAACTGGTGATTTTATTACGATATTGTTGTGTAGGATAAAACATTATGTGTGCACCACGCTTAGAAAGTGGTTTTCCGGGCCTCAAGAAGTGCTCAGGCTCGCTACGCTCGCCTGTGCAACTCTTCTCTCGGCCTGGAAAAGATCAGCTTGGTACACAATATACTATTGCTCAGTGTAGTCTGCCATGTCTGCACCTACGAACAGATAATCTAAAACTACACTCTGTTTTATGAACTATTAAGTTGCTCATGTACACGAAAAAAAAGTCCATGAAATTCAAGACATGTCAAATCAGGTTCGGCCTAGTGAACCTAGTGAAAATTATTTAAAGGTTTATCACTAGTAACTATACCATTGGGCAATTTATTAAAGATAAAAAATTAATGTAAATGGGCAGGAAAATGTGAAGAATCTTTTTATACTTAAAAAAGGTATTTAAGGAAAAAAACTATTTAGCAAGATCCATTTTTGTAAAAACTATAGTTCTCAAATGTTATTTGCCTGTACTTTTATTATGTATTATGTATTCATGACAACTTACCAATTGCGTATTACTCGTCAACATCAATTTCTGCATTAATAAATTACTGAATGAACTTTTAGCAGTTGTAAATTTTTGGATTCATTTTAGACGGTAAAAAATTCAAAATAGTATAGGATCCGGAGTAGCTACAGTCTCGGAAGAACTCGTAATGTTTACAAATGTCAGTCCAACACCCAGGATATTTCTGGAAAGCAAAAAGGAAAACAAAAGTAGGTCCAAACACTTTCTTTTAATCTGGAAATTGAGCAATTTAAATCTAATAGTTATTTAATCATACGTAGTATACAAAGTATTGTAATCGTGCCGAAAAAACGTTTTGAGATTTCAGCGGAAATATGTCCTTTTGGTTCCCCTGAACATTGACCGAGGTACAAAAAAAATGATTGTGTGTGTGTGTGTGTGTGTGTGTGTGTGTGTGTGTGTGTGTGTGTGTGTGTGTGTGTGTGTGTGTGTGTGTGTGTGTGTGTGTGTGTGTTTGTGTGTATATGTGTGTATGTGTGTGCGTAACCGCTTTTTGCGGCGACGAAAACGGAAAAACTACTAAAGGTATCGGGACGATCCTTCATATTAGTTTTCTGAAAGAAGTTTGTTCACAAGGGTCCAAGGGAACTGTCGGTTATTGCATTTTTCAAAGATTTTGCAAATGGGACACCATTTCTATAATTTCCTCAAAAGAGTTAAATAATAAGTTAAAGTAGAGGAAATTTTGTATAATTTATGTCAATGCCATTTTAGCTGCATAAGCAAATTCTATTTGATCGAGATCGCTCGTACTGCATTACAACTAGTTAGCCAGGTGTGTTACAATGACAGTATTGTCACATCACAACATCAGTGTTTGCGTTGGGAAACACTGCTAAATAGTATGATAAAGTTATGTGCCTCGCCACATCAGATTTTTTTAAGGAGGTTGTCACAATTTGATTATACATTTTATTCATTATTTTTGGTTAGATCGGCCTCTTCTATACAACATCACGGGTTCATCTGTTTTTGTGCATTATTTTGTATTGTATAACTCGAAAACAACAAACTAATTATGTTTTTCATGTACACAATCTTTTCACGGATATATACAGTATGTCCCTCTTATGAAGTGTCATCAAGACGACACTCTTGTTATCTCTTATAATATATAATTTTGTTTTCAAACATTTGGTTGTTTTACAACTCCACAAGGCATACTATTTTGTGTGTTCGAATTAATTTTAGATAAATACACCGGCCTCCGAGGTTGTAAATATTGATGTTTAGTTTTATCATAAAAAAATTCGAGGTTTGGTGGAAATAATACCATTTTTTTTTGTTTTTCTCTTTTATAATATTCTTCAAAACATATAGCATCTTTTCTAAGTAACTTTTTACCTTATTTCAACAAACCGAAAATATCTAGTTTTCGATGAAAAAACTAAACATAATATAGATATTTCAATGTCGTTCGGTATTTTTTCAATTCTGTACAACTTTCTTAGTAACTTTTTACCATATCTTTATTCCGAAGCAAATTACCAAAAACTTGCGTTTTTACGTGAAAAGTGTGCAACAAACACAGAATAGTGTCTTTGGTAATTAACACTTTTAAGTCAATACCATAAAAGATAAAGTTGATCTAATATTATCCATTTATATTATATTTATTTACATATACAGGTGATTTTAAATGATTGTAGTCGAAGTACGCCATGCCCATGATAATAAATATTTGCAGCTATACACAAACAACTGTCAAACTTGAAATAGGTTAAGCAACCAATTTAACTTTTGCGTGTATAACAGTGGTATTCCATTCAACTAGAGCGGCAAACAGAACTCTTTACATGTGATAGCATGGCATACGTCGACTACAATCATTTATAATGACGCTTAATAAATTATATGCAATGAATACATAATTCATTTTTCAGAATTGGTGGAGGCGCGAACCCAATCTACCAAACTATCACTCGTTTAATTCTTTGCAAAACGTGTTTCTCCTTCACAATAATAACATAAAACCTAAAGCCATTGAATAAAAGTGTAAGTTTAAGCATATCTGGATCGAAGATCTCCCGTTGACTTGCCTCGAATGGCGCAGACAATGGAGAGCGCTGATTGAGTGCGTATGATCTGCACGAGTGGCCACGAGGCGCCACTGCGTGTCAGTGGCTCCCCCGCGTCGTCGGTCGGGGGCGCAAGAAACTCACCCGCACGGAGCGCCAACATATTGCCGAACAAGAGCTAGCGGTCGCTTGTAGTCCGTAGCTGCTACCGTGACGCATATTGATAGAGAATGGAGAGAGTAGCTTTCCGATTATATGTGTGTTCGCAGCACACCCCAATATTTTCTATGGTACACGATACGCGACGATAAATATGAATTTGGGCGAGAGAGGCGTAACGCGAGACGATATCTTGTGGGTGAATAAGCTTCTGTTAAGATGGTGATTATTATGGGTAATAAAGTGATTTCGGTACATTTAGCGATTAAACTAATGTTGTTAGGTTAGTTTAAGTATGTAGTATGTAACTATCTCAAAACATGTGTTCTTTGCTTGTTATCTATTATTATTAGTTTTATTGTGAGCAAGTTGGCAAAAAATCACAATGCCAACATATCTTGAGAAAACAAAAATAGCAGCTCAGACATTTTTTATTTCACAGTTAACAATGAAATTACACCGAGACTCCGTTTTACGGTGTTTTGTTTTGCGTCGTTTTCAAAGCGAATTCAGGTAAACTAACGTAAAATTAACTTAAATAAACGTAAAATTTTGCATTTTCGGCATTCCACGAAAAAGTGTTTATATTTTTTAAATACATCAATATTTTCGGTTAGCGACGTCTTTTAAAGATGGTATTAATGTTGAAAAAGAATGAATCTACGACAAAAATCTTATGACACTTGATACAACCAACATGTCCTATACTGTTTTTACAGTAAAACTTCAGGACCAAAGCAAACTTGGCAATATTGCTGTCGATTTTATACCTCAAAGCTATTGTATTGAATATTTTGACTGTAATCATTTGAATAGTCAATGAAAGTTATTTGATTCTTCCCCTTTGATGGTAGTTATGTAAAGGTCAAGTTTGTAATGGTAATGTTTTCTTTTATTTATTTTATGTTATGACAAAAAACTATTAAACTTCAATTTAAAAAAAAAATGCTTTTACGTGTTTTTAAATCCGGTTTTAATTTCGATTTACTGTGACATTCGAAAACAGGTTTCTAAATCTTAAACCCCGTTTTTAGATGCTAGAACAATGTACGAATAATAAGTTATTTAATTGAAAACATATATATTTTAGCAAGAAGTAGAATTGCTACAAATTTACATTTTGAGTCATAATTTCCTAGAAGTTAGAGGTAAGTCTAAAATAGTACACAAACTCAATTTCTTGTATGAAAACCTATTGCAATAATTATATGCCATACATGTGCTGATTTGATGTGAACTCCAAACCAATGTTATTTTTTTTTTCAAACGTGAATTTGTGGCAGATTTTTTGTTCAATGAGTAATGGACAATTTTCGTTATCTGGTATTTTAAGGAGTGGCAATTTTTATCGTTTTCGACTTTCCCTTTTACCTTTATTTCCCAAACCAGAGATATTATAGATAAAGAGCTATAGATATATAGCTAATTGAAAAATTAAAAGTAATAGAAAAATCAGTTCATAGGCTATTTCAAAACTTAAAATTTCAGTATTTAAAACCGATAAAACCAATAAAAACCAAATAACGATTATTAAATGACTTTTTGTCTATATATCTTTCATTTTGTATTAATTTACAGAATATTTTATGCGTTTATAAATTATATTTCTAAATTTTAGTTCTTTTAATTAAGTTGTTTGTTTTTATGGAGTAGGTTTTATCATATTTACTTTAATTTTCCGTAAACATTTAACTTTTCCTTTATCATACGCAGTATGATAAAGTATTGTAATCGCGCCGAAAAAAAAAATTTGAGGTTGGAGCGGAAATATGTCCTTTTGGGTCCCCTGAACATATTTGACCAAGGTACAAGGTGCCTGTGTGTGTCTATGTGTGTGTGTATGTGTACCCGTTTTTATGGCGACGATTCCGGAGAAACTACTAAAGGTCGAAACTTCATGTTTAGAAATTTCATGACCAAACTTAGAGCTGAAAAGTTTTTTGTTCAAAAGAGTCCAAAGGAACTGGATGTTTGTTTACTGTAGGCATTTTCAAAGATTTAGCAAACGAGCCGTCATTAATGTAATTTCGTCAAAATAGTTAAATAACAAATTAAAGTAGAGTAAATTTTCTATCATTTATGTCTATGATATTTTTTGGCAAAATTGATAGTTTAGCTGCATGAGCTAATTGTATTTGATTTAGATCGGTCGTGTCCGCATTAATATAAAACTAGTTAGCCAGGGTTTGACAGATAATTCCATTTGAATGACAGTAGGTAGTGTCAAATGCTGATGATTTGACAACACTTACTGTCAATAGTATCAAAATATCTGTCAAATACTGTCTATAGTATCAAAATATCTGTCAAATCCTGGCTAACTAGTTTTATTTTAATCGAGACACAACCGATATCGATCGAATAGAATCTCATGCAGCTAAACTATTAATTTTATAAAAAGTATGATAAAGTCACTTCACATTTTGTTAATTTTTTTTTTATTTTTCTGCCCTTTTTTTAAATTGAACAATTTGTGTAAAACTTGCTCAACACCAAAGTTTTAACCAAATTATAGTTTAGGAAAGAATATCTATTCCGTCGTTTTAAAGAATATTATTTGAAACAAAAATCCACGATCAATTATTATTTATTACATTCTATCTAAATGTTTGCTGTTTTTAGAACGATTTGAATAAACCGTTCTCAGAACCATCCCAAAATCAATTCACATTCACCCAGATCGCTTTATGCGAATTGTTTGTATAATTCCGTATTCTTCTAGATTCTAGACTCTTAACGATAATGACGATAATAAGAGACTTGTGGGGGTGACTTTGCGAAAGGTTGGCAGTGGAGGGGGGAAGGGGGAGAGTGACGGCGGCGGCGACCGTCGTTCCGCGACGGATAAAGCGTCGGCGGTCACGCAAGGGTCACACTCCTCCGGGCCGGCCAGGAGCAAGGAGAGGGCCGGAGGGCCAAGAAGTCGCCGTCAGACAGTCCGGTCTCACGCGAGATCCACCCCCGGATAGCGTCCCGCGAGAAATAATGGCCGTTCCCAGAAATAGAACGCGCACCACTTAAAAAGTATTTCTGTTTCTGAATGTGTTGTCCCCCTTTATACCTACCTATAACGGTCAAGAGTATTACGTCTTACGAATCGTGGAAATGTATACGAACACATTTGAATATTGTTTTTCCGTATGGTTGTAAAAATTCTCACTGCTTGTCGATTATAAATCACAAACTACGAAAAATACGTAGTAGTTGTGAATATTACAGGGTTGTTTTTTTGACATTCCTCTCAGAGTTTTATTTTCCGACTTAAAACAATTGAAGGAATATATAATAAATTATTAAGTTAACTATCAAGTTGCATTTAGTATTCCAGGGATCGGTTTTGGTTTATATTTTAACCAGCTTTCTTTTATATTTTTGATTGAAATGGTATATAAAAGCTAAACATGGAATATATAATTACAGATATATAACCAACATAACCCTTGGTATAATACAATCTTTTGGAAGCGAATGGACAAACGTAGCCCCCGAATCCCAGCTTTAAGGGTCCAGGGTTTGGCGGTTTTTTATAATCATATTTTTTGTGATATTCGAAAAAAAGTTTTTAATTTTAAGTAAACTCCCTTAATACTTTTAATGTCTCCCAGCGTGATAGTTGCAGGCCTCTTTTTAATAGATTAAATGTTATGTGTTTATATACGGTTTATGTTTTTGAGGTCTGTATATATATCTTTAAAGCTCGTACGTTTGGCTCTCATGTGTCCATGAGGGATACTAGATCTCTGGGTGATTTAAAACTGCCGATACCAAATTCAAATTCAAGTACAATGCTTCAATTATGTTTAAAGCACTGCAGATTTTTAACCATTTGCCTAAGCCACCTCAAGACTCTCACTTCTGCATGTGTATTTAAAAGACGGCTTCGAGATGCACTGAAGGGGAAGGTCTACTATAGTTTGAATGAGTACTTTGCAGACACTTTTTAGGTGTTTTAAGTATGTTATGTGCCTATTTTGATGTTATGTATTATTTTGATTGTGTTGTGCTTATATAGTGCCTATACCGTATTTGCACCTATGTTTAGTTGAATTTGTTGTGTATTTATGTATACAGGTGTTTCAGAAATAACGGCTAACCTTGAAGGAGCATATTCACCACGGACAGAGAAGCAATTTTGGTCAAATAACCTATAGTCTATTGCAAAGTTTTCAGTACTAACAACATTGTATTGAAGAATTCGTCTAAGGCCGGCCCTGGTAAATAGCCGAACGCGCATGACCCGTCTACGGTTACAAAAGTCCGTACAAACAATTAAAAATAGAGAGATTAGTACGTACCTAATCCAGAAATGTGATGCGGATTTACAAACATTGTGATTATTAAGCGTTATCGTCGAACAAAACAAACCGATTTAACACAGTAACTACGCGGCTCGACCGATCAATGGTATGTCGCATTCTAGCCATAGAATTGCTATTCATCCGTCTCTGGTACTACACAATCACTACACAAATACACCGACATTAAGATTCCACAATCCAAATGATTTTTATTGTTGATAAACCAATAAACAGCTGACCGACCGTGACCACGCTTGTGTACATTCATATATCAACATGACGAATGTAGGTCATTGTCACGCTCAGCGAGAAAGGCCGCGGTGGTAGGAGCCGATATGTTTTCGGCGACGTTGATTTGTCACCAGTTGCAACACAACTGTAGTGGAGTGCTGTCGATTGTCTTCCGCTGGTCAGGGACGGACTCCGTCTTTCTTCATTAATTTTCTCAATAATGCGTTAAGTTAGACCATACGTTATTTGACAAAATATGGTTATTACGTCCTTGGGTATATGCTCCTTCAAGGTTAGCCGTTATTTCTGAAACACCCTGTATAGTGATACTAATATCTTTGTATCTTTATATTCAACACTGTAATGGTTAGCGAATAAATATCTATTTATCTATCTAGGACAATACTGTCAATAGAATCAAAATAACTGACAAATCCTGGCTAACTAGTTTTACTGCACAGACGACCGATCTCGATTTGAATCTGCTAATGCAGCCAAACTATTAATTTTACAAAAAAAGTCATAGATATAAATGACACAAAATTTCCTCTACTTTCATTTATTATTGAACTATTTTGATGAAATTATTTGCAAATTCGTTGAAAAATCAACGTTTTTTGTGTTAATATATGTATTCATCGATGTCAAATTTCATAGGAACTAAGTATGGATACAAAATAACAAATTAAGGAGACGAACAGAAAAGAAATAATATTGAGCATTAGCACGACTCATGTGTTCAAAGCTTCTTGGATACCAGTGCTAGCAAAACTTTGCCGATTGGTCGGTAAAAAGGTCAAGAAAATCATGTAAAATAATATTGTTGTTATAGGGTGTCGAGCGAAAATTTTGAATTTCAGCTATATTAACAATTTATGACATTTTGAAGTTCAAAACAAAACCATGTATTTTATAAAAAATGCATTAATCAAAGTATCCAAAACCTCTACACAGTTGTTACGCTGTTCTTCTTTTTGTTTTTTTAATGAAACAGCATATTTTTGTCAATATGTTGCATACTAATAAAGATCAGATATAATTATAAACATGAACGAAATAGCCATCGTTCGCAAAGACACCGACATACCTGGTATTCATTTTACACCAAAAGCCAATGAACTGCATTAAGAAATATTATTGAAACTGCATTACTTTTAAATGAACCCATTCCGCCAATTTATGCTCCACGTCATATATTCGGAAGTGTTGCCTCAATACAGCATCCAAGTATGTAATTTTGGACGTGTTTGCGCTACTGCAACATAAATTAAGTTCAGTAATTCGGCACGGTTTATTGTAGCCCTGGGGCAGCCAATAACAAAGAGTTCCAAATTGTACGTAAGTTTCATTAGGTCTGTCTGTCTATAGACAACCAACCCCTTCACTGTCCGTGGAACACGTACGCGTCAAGGGTGCTCCGAACCCTTGCCGCCCGGGGCGTCTTTGATTGACCCAAAGAGCCATTTAGCCCACCTAATAATGCGTCCCACTCCTACCATTTACCGAACATTTCAGGGCAATTAGGAGACTTTTCCAAACAAAGAAACACGTAGATGCATTTACGGAGTTTGTGGTTTTTTTGTGTTTTTTATTCTTATGGTGGTGCAGTTTTGAGGCCGCTTTTTGGTAGATTTTTGTTGTAGATTTTTGCCCAATCTGTAAAAATTTAGGCTAATTTTTAGTATTGCAAAGGAGTCTCGTACTTTTCAATTGTTTAAAATTAAGTAATGTTTAATGAGAAGTTTTTTAAAATATCTGTGATGGGTGTGACCTACACAACATTATCTCATGGTTCAAATTCTTGGTAAGGTCAAGCTAAAAACATATTGTAGTTAACAGCTGAATATATTTTTTTTGATTTTCTCTCAAATGTTGTTAAATTATTGCTAAATCTTTAAATAAATATTTAAATAATTAAATTAATACACAAAATTCTTCTTTTTTCAGAAGCCACCCTTCATAATGTTATATATTTGATCAGAACAACAGAATATTTTCTTTTTGTAGTTTTAAAAATATATAGGGGTGGATACCGTCTGCCAAAGTTTAGAAAATGAACTAAAGTGTTATTTTAGATCATTTTTATACAGTAAGCCTAGTAAAGTTTGGAAAAATGACAAAACCTCTGAAGCGGTTTGTTATTTGAAAATTAGGGTAATTTTGATAATTTTGAATGAGAATCCAAGATCATAAGTTGCAAATCAGGTCAGGTTATTGCGTTTTTTTTGTTTCTTTTATGTAGCCGTCCGCACCCCACTTAAAGAATCGCTGAAAATGTTTCCAAAACATTTGGGCACAAACTTTTGGATTTCAAGCAAAACCGCAACGATTAAGGTTTACTATGAACCCACGTTTTTCGAAAACTTTTCTCGGTACAAAATTTTGGAGACTAGAATGGTTTTCAGGGCAATTAACTCTACCCAAAACGCAATTTCATATTCAATTCACAAAAGCTATTTTCCATAATATTGTCAATATTTTACAAGTTTCAATTATCTCTTTTTCCATAATGTTCTTATGTAAGGCCATAAAATATTTCCTATCCCATTTAGACAATTAAAAGATCTACCAAACTCAGTAAAAAAATGGGGTTGCCCTTTAAAAAATTCTCGATGACGTCATAACTTAGTAACAAGTGATGGTCGGAAATTGAACTTTTCACAGAAATGTGTTGATAATTAAGTCTACGAGATTTTGCCATGTTTCCAGACTTTACGCGCTCACTGTATAATAATTTACGTAACTAGGTACAATAAAATTGCATACCATAATAATCATTATCTTAATATAAAGAATAATCAATGAACTTTTGAGACTAGATATCATTTCAATCAAAACTAAGAAACTTGATCTGATTGACAACCGATTGTGAGATCTGAAAGAACCTAAAAGTTTAAATTTTGAATTGTGTCTAGTAGTCGAGTTTTTAGGAAAGAGAAACGCATTTTTTGGCACAAACCTTTTCAAACCCTAAACCCAATTCTCAATTTCTGTTTACAGGTCAAGATTCTATGAAAAAAAGAACACCAGAACCGGTTTGAGTGCTTTTTTGTTGTTTTTTCTTTCTTTGTGGACAGGGTATTTTCTTAAATATTAAGTATGTACTTCACTGGAAGATTTTGTTTAATACAAAATTAATTAATATTTTAACGGTAGCCAGTAGCATCCCCTAAATATTTTTCTAAAATATATAAGAAATACGGTTGTAAAAAAAATTCTGTTCATATAACTAGAGCTGTGAATTATATGCACTAAAGAACAGTGATATATGCGCATATATATGCATATATTTTGTAAATTATATGCACTTAATCTCACTAAATATGCAGACATCTGCTGAAAGGTAAGGTAAAATATAGGTACAAATGATAATATATTTGACAAAAAAAGGTACATACAACTGGTACAAACAAATTAACTAATTAATGCATTGCATAAGTCAAAACGAAACAAATCTTCGCCTTCATTTTTTGACGTTGAAGCAAACGATTGTAGTAATGTAAGCTGTAGTAAAGATTTGAATTGCGTAGATTTCTATTTATGCAAATTAGTGCCAACATGCATTTGAAATTTTTTATCGCATGGTATCGAAAATACATAAGAATTTATCATGAAAATGATAAAAAAACATGCAAAATTAACTTACTGTTTTACTACAGTATTTACAGAACATTACTGCCATTATTTAGAATGAGTTCGGGATAATCTGTGATCCATATTGGCACTAAAGAATGTTCGGCATGGTGTTAACCTCAAATTAATACGAAATGTACGAAGATCCAATGCTTTACTGCTTTAGAAAACGTTGGTAGAAAAATTATTTTAAACTATACATGGAGAGGCACTCCTTCACTATTGTGTAGCGGAATGATTTTGACCTTGTAAACAATGTAAACGAAGCATAAGAAAGCAAAAAAATTACAAAAATATGACCAAATATGCAATATTCTCTATAATATGCTTGAAAACCAGTAAATATGCAAATTGAAAATAGGCTCAGATGCTTTATTTTTACGTAATTCTTGTAGATACACAAAATAACTTGCTCGCATATCAATATTAAAAAATATGCATTTTGCATATAATCACAGCTTTACATATAACAGTTTGAGGAGGTGTACCTTGAATAAAGCCATCTACAAAATGGCAAGCATCCTAATATCTATAATGCTAATCTTTCGATAATTTTGACAAAAATTATCGAATTCTGTACATCTGCTCCCTTAACACATCTCTATAGGGTAATACATATTCGTCATATTCCTTAAGCGTTTCAATAGATTTATTCTGATCTATGATGACTAACGATATTTCACTTTGTTCCAGATCCATACCAGATGTTCGGCCCAACGAGTAGCAGACTGGCAAGTTCAGGTAAGCGGTCCGAAATCAAAGAATAATGAATACTAATGACCAACAATACACCCACACCCACCATAACAACCAGCAATCAGCTAACCAAGCACCGACGCGCGAATGGAAAAATTAACCCCGATAGTGCACAGCACCTGGCTTCTAAATGCAATTTCCTAGCGAGATATGTGAACGCGGCGTACCTTAAATCACTACCACCACCTTCAGCCACCCAAGCCAACCCCCACCGCGCAACATGCGTCCGTTTCCTTCCGGCCCCGTGGCATTTACAAGTTAAATGACACATTTGAATTTATAATTTTGCTCGCTCGCGTCTACTGACAGCGAACACGACCCCCCTGGCTCTCAGGTATCCAGTTAATCGTAGTCGGCGCGCGCGTGGATCAAGCGTACCAACCGAACGGAGACGGCGAACGTTTTACGTCACCGGTGTTGGGGGCTGGTGTTTGTTTTTATGGGGTTTTAATTGGTTATGGCGTGGGAAATTGTGTTGATATTAGCTTGGTGATGTGTCATGGAGGGATTGAGGCAATCTGGGTATGATTCGTTTGACTCTCGTTGAGACTGAGATGTTATATTGTGAAAGTAAAAAGAGAAGAAAGGTACTGAAAATTTCAGGAAATAGAAAAACTGAACATAACTTAACAACATCCTGTGTTTCCAAAATATTTTATTTGTTTTGGATTTTGTTATCGAAAAGTCAAAAGATAAAACACTAATGATAAAACTTGTCGGCTGTTTTGATATCAGGGTGGATCTGACCCTAGAATACTTTTAAATCTGGAAGTATTGCTCAATGGCCGTTTTAAGCTTTGACAATGACAGTTTAATGGTTTAAGTAATCATTGCTGGGTTACCACAATACAAACAATTCAAGTGTCAAATGCTAAATGCAGTGGCGTGCGGTAGTAGATACTTGTAAATGTTTAATAAAAGATAGAAGTTGCCTAAAAATGTCTAAAAATGGTAAGCTTACAGTCAAAATCAAGTGCAAGAGGCACAGGGTATCAGATATCAGGCAACAGAATGATGCATCAGTGTTTTTTATGTTACAATTTTGCGTTGTTTCTTGTGACTGATTTGTGTTTTTCTAGTTTTTGGCTAATGATGATATGTTGATCAAAACTTATACATAAGTACCCAATCTTGCAAAGTTGAGGGTGTTATTTAACTCCTATCCTTTATTAAAGATATTTACTTATATGCTATTGATAACTCAATGCTCCTTTACGCATTTTAAAAACATTTATGATATTTGCATAAATATCCGTCCTAGATTATTATTAATATTGATTTAAACCAGAAATAAAACTGTAGTGTGGCTGTAGTGTAGGTAAAACTGAAATACTGAAAATTAATTTAATACGACAAAACTATCATCAATAGGCACAACATGCATCACGTTCATCAGCATTATTGAGTTATTAAATAAAAATCATAAAAACATGGACACAAATAATTCCAACTTCAAAATCAAGAAACACTTCCAACACAAGTTTCCAAACGCCAAACGTCAACTGTGCATCGGAGCTGCTGCACGCTGGAAATACGTTTGCCCAAAGGCGAATTTAAATTAACAAATATAAGCGAAATACATAAAAAAATCTGATCAGGGTCTCTCCGGATTATTTATTGGAGTTTAAAGAATGCATAGGTAAAAGTCCGATCAAAATTAGTTGGGTAGTTTTTGAATTACACCATTAGTAATTGTTTGCCGTTCGTCGGTGCGCCCCTAGCCGCTGCACGCTGGAGCGATATAGTTGCGTGTATACCTACTATATGCACTGTGTGCTTATCGGTTGGTAGTAAAGTTCGGACAGCGGACAAATAAATTGGTGTGTTCTGTATTCAATCTCTAGAATATACTTTAAATTTGTCGTTGGTATGAGTTTGCGAAGGCTCATACATTATTTACATACGTATAAAGCAGCTATGATTCTTGAATTCGCCGATTTTTTAACCCAAGTTAAAGCGGTACACAGTCTGGTGCACCGCTTGTGGGTGCACGACATGGCAGTAGTCGCAAAGGCGGTTGTCGGTCGGGACGGGAGCGCTCGGCTCTAATAAGTAGCAATGATATGGTGTGATTGGTCCGGACAAATGCAGTAGAGTTTTAACACCATGTGGTGTAAATTACTTAAATTATTATTACGAAGAAATATTACTAAATATGTCGGTATTAGCATAACTACATAATATATCATTTTTTGGCAGGACTATTTTTAATATTCTTCCTTCTTTTTTCCCTAAATCTTAGGGTGTGCACGCTCTGCACGTATGGACCGCACGCCACTGGCTAAATGCGTTTTGCGACATCTGCTTTTGACGTTTCAAGCAAACAATCACAGTTCAAACAGAAAGCAGATCTAATAATGTATAATAATAATGTATAATGTATGATAATGTATTGACCAAAAATGGCAGAAATTTTAAACTTACTAGTACAACAAATGAAAGCAGGCATATTTGAACGGTCCCCTTCATATAAAATAAACACTCGCTTTTGACACTTATGTCACAAATCCTTTTGGTTTATAACATACATTTAAAAACATCTTATCGCAATAAAAACTAAAACAAAAAAATGAAAATCATTTTATAAAAAAACCACAAATAACTAAATAGTAATATCTTTTATTTGTGAATGGAAAGCAAATACGTCTTCGACTGATGTCTTTGCGCTGAATACAGGCTTGACAGGTGCATATCTCGTCAGGCGTTTGCGTTTTTTATTGCCTATTTTATGACACACAACATAAATTTGTGAACAATGAAGATTAAGTTAAAAGTATAAAGTTAAAAGGTTTACCATGAGAAACTTTCGAGGTTTATAGACACCAGCATCAATTGGTACAAATTTGTCACACAACTTGAAGTTTTTATATTAAGTATATTTTTCAAACAATTATTGACAAACCATATAACCGTGAATTGGAAGTACATACGATCAATACATAATAAAACTATGAAAGTAGAGTTTGGACTGGTATTTTCACCTACTTACAAAGCCTTCAATACTTATGTGACAGATCTGTCAGATTTGTTGCGCTATTTTAGCCCATTAAATGACAAGATCTGTCAGAGGTGGAGGGTGGGTTGTGTCTCGTAATCCTTATCTACGAATTTAACATGCTAAAATAGCCTAAGAAGTCTGACAGATGTCAAATAACTATTAAGGACTTTGTAGGTAGGTGAAAATACCATGTGCTGCACCATAAAGTTGATCCATTGGTTTTCTTTTCTATTGAAGTTGAAGATGTAAGCTTTTATTTCAGGCTACTTAGAAAAATCGATCACGCTGAGTTTGGAGGTTATCAACTCTTTTGGATGTTATCAACAAACTACTTAGTATCAGTTTTTAACATTTTCAGCCCAACTTATTAACACATGTGACGTAATGAAGACTTTACCTTTCCACTTTTGTAATCTACACAAGAAAGCATATAGATTTCTACACAACAGTATGTGCAAACATTTATTTTCTCCAATAATTGCTGTTTAAAGAATCCTTCAAAAAGTAATGAATGCAAATATTTAGGGAAATATAGGGAATTAATGTTAATGTTAGGGAATTAATTAAATTATGTGTTAGTTACAATCTTATGAAACACTCTGCACATTGGAAAATAGTTTTAAAATGTGAAACCAGTTTTGAAATATCTTCATCACAGACATTATTGCTAGACCACTCTATTGGTCACCTGTATGGTTTGTATGTAAGTTGTAAATTTAAAGGAGACTAATTCTTATTGATCCTAGTATGTGCCAAATGTCGCAATGTTTTGTTTTAGCTTCAATCTATTCTTATCCGTATTCTATATTTGCAAATGTTGGTCTACTTTCAAATTTTAAATTTACATTTACAAATCTATTCAGACATTGATAAGCATATTATCGAAAAAAATCTGGTATAATGAGAAACCAATAACTATAAATCTGTTTAGAAACCACACTTTACCTGAAAGACTTGTTGACATTCATATCATGATAAAGAACATCGAAGAAAGCTTGCGAAGGACAAGAACGAACCAAATGTAGGAAGTAACCTTTATTCCTCGACAAATCAAATGTTATTAATATATAGGAGAGATTCAACCTAGTCTTACAGAACCACAAATGTACAAACATCCGACCGCTGTCAAACATCGATGCGCGCTGATCGCTTTCGATGCTGACCTCAGTATAGTATATCCTTATTGATCGACTCATACAAATCTTCAATTTGTCTCCGCATTCCGCTCGGATGATACACGCCACGCCTCGCGTCCAAAGCAAAATCAGCACTCCTCCTCAACGGTATCATCTTGGAGCCTCGAACCTGCACACCTTTCGTCCTGGTCTTCGCTGTGTCGAACGCATCTTGCTTGCGCTGCCTTATACACTCCTTCCTAGCTCTAATGGTAGTTCTTTCACGATCGTCTTCGGTCATCTCGAAGAACGCAGAATCATACGATTCCATCCGTTTCAACATGAGTCTGTGGCTATCAATTCTCGTGTCGTTTCCCGATGTAGACGTGCAAGCAACCACGTTGCTCTCCGCTACAAAGTCTACAGTTGCTGGTATTTGCAAGATGATGCCAGTGGGTGATGTACCGACAATCCGCCCTCTCAGGAATTCAGCATCCTGTTGAAGGATAATCCTATGAAATCTTGTCCTGCCAGTACCCGAAAGGTTATCCTGCTTCCATTGCACAACCGGTTCGTAAGGAACTCCGTAGAATGAGACGCCTTGCCTTTCGATGTCTTGAGAACTCGGTGGTCTTCTTATTGGAGGAGGTGCTCTTGTTGGTGTTGTGGCTCCTATACCGCCCATTGCTGGCAGGCAACGGGAGACGTTGTCCATGTCGTGTATTATCTGCGGGATTACCTTGCGAAGGTTTACGTTTGGCGACGGTGACGATAATTCGTTCTCTATGAAGAATCTCTGCTCTCTGATCATTCGTCCATGCGACATCGGTTGTATCATCGATGGTACGTTAAAATTAATCGTAACTTTTGATTGCCTTTTACAATCTGTAAGATAAATATAAAGATGAATTGAACTGATACTGCTGAGTAACCGAAAGAAAATAATTTTGATAAGCAGATCATGGCTGCGTTAATTAATGTTCCTTAATTGTTTGAAATCAGCTGACGGATTAAAGTATTCATTTGTTTAAACATTTTTTTGAATGACTTTGTTTTGATTATACTTAATTATTAATATATTGCTCAAAAAATTAGGGGAACACGTTTTTCGAAACCTGTAACTTTTTAAATTATAGTTGTAGGCAAATCAAATTTGGTATACTTCAACGGCATATATAAATATCTATGATGCCTGGGTAAACGAGTATAAGTCACTATTAGATAGGTACTCTTTTATAGATAGATTTTTAACTAAATAAAATTACAAAAACACTGTTATAACTCGGTACTTCTAAGTTGGACCACAAAATGTAAATTAATAACGCTAAAGAAAATGGAAATGGCTGTCATCTTGATGGCAGTCGGGTTTTCTGTGGATTGGTAAGGTTTAATACAGTGTATTAAACCCTCCACCAGCACGAATCACTTCCTCACACCTACTTGGCATGCTTCGCACTAGTCTGCGAAGAGATTTTTTCCTTAATCAGGCAGTTCCTCTATGGATAGTGGTGGACTAGGGCGCTTGCAAAGACATCGGTCAAGCTGATCCCACACATGTTGAATAGGATTCAGGTCAGGACATAACGCCGGCCATTCCATGACTGAACTCCAGGTTCTTATAAAAAGTATCTGGTGATTCCGGCGGTATATTGCTTTGCATTGTCCTGCATTAGGATCAAATTTTTACCGACGCCATATGCAGCAGGCACCACATGGTTCACCAAGATGTTTTCTTCATTTTACTTGACAACTGAATTCATTTGTCATCTTTAGTAGGCTTGCATACGTGAATTGAAACCATACTTGACATTTTGTTTTGCGTTATTAATTTACATTTTTACTAACTTAGAAGTACCTAACAGTTGTAGTATTGTTTTTGTAATTTCCTAGTGATTTGCCTAGAAGTATTATTTAAAAAGTTACAGGTTTGAAAAAAATATTCCCCTAATTTTTTTGGGCAGTGTATGATATATAATTAAACAAAGTTTCTATTTAATTTGTCTGCAAAAAATGTCTATACAAAGTTAAGTACCTACAACGTTTTCAAGTTTTACTTCTGACAAAAAAAAACTTTATAAGCAAGAGAAATTTAGCAAGAGTACTTATGTGCTGAGTGATAGATAGAAAAACTAAATTATTTTTTAAAATACATATTTTAAACGACTATAACTTTGGAATTGAAAAGCAAATCCATATGAAACGTTTTACTCAAAATGGCATTGACTTCCTAAACAGTTTCATTGGGATTTATTTGTTTGGTCAATTTATTTTTATTATTTTCTAAATTGTTGGAATTGTTGTTTTTTAGTCTCATGTAACATATGGTTACTAGTAGTCTAATATTATTGGCAAAATAAAATCTGGCAACCCTATTGTGAAACTAAACGAATTAATCGGGGTAGCCACTCTCAAAATCTGTTTTCTGTGACCAACAACCGTAAATGACGATATCGTCGCCATCTTTAAAATTTAAAATTGTGTTCTATTTAACCACTTTCGCATATCTTCAAATAAATGCTACCCCAAAACATTCCTAGGAAAAAACACATGTTGGTTAAGTATTTAAGACTTTTGGTCTGTTTAATATGTTCCCTATATATTGTATTTCTTTTATAATACCCTGTATAAATAATGTTAAAATGAAGAAAAACGTTAATTTTATATTCCTCAAAATCGGTTCTCGACTAAAACCTCGTTCGAACATTTTCTTTAAACTTAAATAAACATTGAAAGCACATTGAACAAGGAGCTGAAACGGTCAAGCCAAAGAACCGTTGTGGTTCCAAAATCAATGAACTCTTATTTGGTGTATAATACTGGGAATTAACTCACCAGTTATCCAACGAGGTTCGCCGTCCACCAACCCCTTTTCCGCGAACGAATACTCGCTGGGAAAATTGAGCGTAGATGCTGAATGTGACCTCAGGCTATTTGCACATCTGGTGAAACTATCAACGATCGCGTTCATAGATGTAGTTTTGAGCGAGAGACTGCTTTCAAGTACAGAGTGCCGCGGTGTATGCAGCGAGCTTATGGTCATGTTGGAAAGCTGAGTAGAGCGGACGTCAAGCTGTTGCGACGAAATAGGCGATGGTACACGAAACATACTGGAATCCGCCGCTCCGATATTCTTGGACATCCTGGTCATGTACGGCAAGCTTACGGATTGCGTGAAATTGTTAATCTCTTCATCAGTGGTCAGAATCAGAGGCTCAAGATTTAACGCACTGCATCCCCTCGAGATTAAAATTGTTTTATTGGTACTGGTATCGTCCTCGCCACAGTCGTCTTCTGTGGATTCTTCTAAGATTTTTTGGATTTTTTGGATTTTTTCTTTCTTTGCGTGTCTCGTCCGCACGCGGACGTGTGGCCTGCTAATATTTGATGACGTCGATGTTGTTGGCGAAAGCGGTTGACTGCCAACCCTTTTTGAATTCCATGGTTTTTCGTCAGTATCAGTATCATCACCACCGTCCTCTTCCTCTATCTTCAGGCATCGTTTTTGGTAAAAATTGATGTACGACGGTGTACTCTCTCCTGTTGAGATTTTATCTGCATACCTCACAGTATGTTCGACGCGCTTCTTCTTGCCAACGATAGGTGTTATCTTGTTCGCTTGCACTGAACTCGAGACGAACGCTGGTATGCGAGATTGCAGCCTCAATGGCAGAAATACGGAGCTTGGCGTTTGCGTGGAAGTTCGACCTTTCTGACTGGTAGACGGACGGTCGTCACACATCGCTGGGTGCCAATTGTGTTGTTGAATTTCGTTGTTCGCATCGGTCTTGATTCGGTCTTGATTTGGTTTCGTTTGTAGGCAGTGGTTAAGTCATGCTTCGGTCTTGTGTGGTGGCACGGTAATCTCTCCGTTGGTTTTACTCTGACAATTTCGGATGTCAAGTGGTGTGCATTAACCTTTCATTTGGGAAATGTGTCGAAATTTGTCAGATTGGTCCGGTTGCCCTGGGTATCTGGACAAGTGTCCAAATTATTGACTCGCTGTTGAAAGGAGATGAGAGATGGTGAGAAGGATCCACAGATGACGAAACATCTTCACCAATCTTTTGAGGGGAAGAAACCGGCTAAGACTGATGATAAAAACACTACATGATGAAACGCTAAGGAATAAGAAGTAGAATAATAAAAATTTCTATGAGCAAGCAATAAAAACGGAATCGAATGTTTCATCGTAATTTGTCGTAAAACCTCTGAAATAAAGTGGAACTAGTTGAACCTCTATGGGAATTGTTCGTTTTAGAACAATCATCGTGGTGTGTTTCCTTAGGAAGTTGGTAATAACGTAGAGCAACAACATCTAATTTACTACACATAGAAGCCTAATAATAAAATAATAATAAAATTCAAACATGTCATCTAAAAATTTACTTTATATGGACGTATTGGATTTTTATTTAGTTTTTTAAGATCTTTTAATAACCATGAAATTATAACTATTCTCTCTGTTGCCTGTAGGTATAAAATAACACAATATTTATACCTCCATTAGATTCATGTCAGAAGGCAATAAGTTGTCAAATGTTTCTCCTGTGAAACTTAGTTTTTGAATATGTACCACGATTATAGCAAACGCGATATGATAGATAAAACACTATAACTATAAGAAGAAATGCTTAGGGAAAAATCAAAAGTAATTGATAAATTAATTCATATAGTATTTAAAGAGCAGAGATATAATAATAGAAGTTTTTTCTATTTATTATATTATATACATATTTAATTTTATAGGTATCTAGAATGTGAAAAATATTAATTCGTTCATAATCATTGTCATTTACAGGAAAATGTATGATTTTTTATTTCCAAATTTTAATACTTTTATTGGTTTGTTTTTTATTTGGAAATTGGAAATTTTAAAACCGGTTTTTTGAAATGATAGTTTTTTATAAACCCTATTTTAGACCCTTTTTAAGTTCTTTTTGAAGGTTTAGCCGCGACAAATTCACAATAGCATTTTTTTACGTTTTTGCCCGAACTTTTCCATAAACTGTTTATTGATATTTACTTTGTACGATTCTTTATCTTGGAGTATTCTGCCTTATACCATTGACTAGCGGAAAAAAATGTATTTGGTTGCCATGTTGCTATACAGGATTAGTGACAAGTACCTCAATACCTACCTAAATAATCGCAAAATTTTGTTTTTGGTTTTGGTTTAAACAAGCCATCGTTTAAATATATTTCAAATATACAGGATGTTCATTTTATACTAGAAATTTGTTAACCTGCCGTTTTTCACCGTGCCTGTATACATTTTTAGATTAAGATTAATTGTAAGAATTTTTTATAGGAGTATTTTTTTATAAAATGGGATGATTTTTGAGTTATCAGCAATGTATTTTGGTTTTAAACAAGGGATCGTCTGATAATAATTTAAAATACATACAAAAAATTCATAGATTTAATCTTCGAAATAAAAAATGGCAAAATATACAGGTATTCTATATGACAAAAGGAAAGGTTACCAAATTTCCATAATAAATTGAACATCCTGTATATTAGAAATATATTTAAACGATAGCTTGTTTAAAACAAAAAACTTTATCATACAATATATAAAATTAATAGTTTAGCTGTATGAAATTCAATTTGATCGAGATCGATCCTGTCTGCGTTAAAATAAAACAAATACCCAGCATTTGACAGATATTTTGATTAATAATATTGACAGTTTGACACTACCTACTGTCAGAATGAAAATAATTGTCGAAATCCTGGCTAACTAAGTTTCAATGCAGACACGATCTCGACCAAAAAGAATTTGCTCATACAGCTAAACTATTAATTTTACCAAAAATTTTGTAGACATGAATTATACAGAATGTCCTCTACTTTAATTTATTATTTAACTATTTTGACGAAATTACAGAAATGGCAGCTCATTTGCAAAATGCTTGAAAAATTCTTAGAGGAAACATCCAGTTCCTTTGGACCCTTTTGAACCAAAGCTTTTCAGCTCTAAGTTTGGGCATAAAACTTACACACATACACACAGACCCAAATAGACCTATTTCCGCTAAAATCTCAATTTTTTTTCGGCACGATTATAATATTTTATCATACTTCATATAATAATATCTTTTATAAGACAAGTTTTTCTTAAATAAATAAATATTAAAAATTATTAAATAAATTATTAAAAATATTGAATTTGGGCATTTGATATCTCATATCATACGCTGTTTTTTGCAAAATCTGTCAAATTAAAACTTAAATTAAATTAAAAATGTTCAAAAAACCCTTTAAAGAGTTTTGCGTCCCTGAAATGTTCCCTAAGCAAGTACAATCGAAGGATTTTTTCTTGTAAAATGATGATTTAAAACTGTCGACCATTTGGTTCTTCAAACTGAGGAAGTCAAACTTACGCGATGCGCGAAATCCGCCAACTCGATTACACGACACCGATCTGCCGATTTCGCCCGCAATCAAAGCCGGCTATATATAGGGGCGGCAGTAAAACCGCGCGAGTAAAAGCGCGCCCGCGCCAGTCGATATCGCATTACGTACGCGGCGGCTACAAATCAAGTCGTCCGGGCGAGCGCGGCGCGGCTCCGTAACGGTAATTTATAAAACAATCGCATGCAGAAACGGAATCAAATCAAACAGCGGCGACTACCCGTAATTACGGGCCGGGTCTGACCCGACGCATGACGTAAGGGATCACGTGGCTCGCAGACGACAGCTCGTGCGAAACAAAAAGCCGACGAGGTCTCATTAAACGTACATTAGACCAGTGCACCTCAAACAAGGGGTATAAACTACAAGGCTTCGAAAAAACATGGAAAAAACAAAACAAAAAACTAGTTAATTTTGGTAAATTTTGCACATTTATAACTGCTAAACGCATCATCAAAACAGTCTCATAGTAAAGATTAATCCTTCTACTTTCAGCTGAAATCCCGAAAGTTTGTCCACAAATAGTTTTAGAACATTTACTACAATTCCTTTCCCTGTGTCGACATTAAAGAAACCTCAAAAGCGCGCAAACTTGACGTGATATGAAACTTTCGAGCACGGATTCATATTCAACGCACAAAGATCTATAGAAAACGCCTATTCGCTTTCCATTAACAAATAGAAGATATCAATATTAGCCTAATTTTCAACTGTCTTTTCCTTGAGAATTTTTTTATTTAAGGCCATAAAATTTGTTCAACGCGAACATTAGTTATGCAGGTTGTCTATTAGCTTGCTACGAAACAATTTTTATAAATATTTAGTATTATACATAGTAGGTATTATAGAATAATTACTAATTGGATTCTACTACCGCTTTAACAAACTGATAAGCATATATACCAGACAAAAACATTTTGCAGATGATTGCTTATCTATAAACAGTAGCACTGCTGTGACACTAAATTTTTTAGGCATGGTTTTATAATTTTTAACCATTAAATAAATTTATAAAACTTTTAACTTTACTCAATAGGCTAACTTATTTACTCTCCCGGTAGGTAAATATGTGGTAAGTCTATATACCCAAATTTTATTTTGTATATAGTGTCTCACGGGACGTTGTATTGTATGGATACTTTTGTTATTATTAAAGATAGCAGTCGATTAAATGGGTAAAGTAGTGCATATTTATGTGCTCTTTCATAATCCGTTCAGAAAGCAGTTGAATTCCAAATGGTTCTCAAGCTATTTTGAAAAAACCAAAAAAGGTAATTTTTTAATTATGGTCGTAACTTCTTTATTTGTTATCCAATCAAAAAAAAGCGTTTTGACATTATAAAGGCACTTTTTGTCTATAATCTAATTATGTCAATAGAATTTACTGAATATTGCACACTTAGAGAATTGCTGAAAATCGCTTGGTGCCATGGAAGACATTTTGTGAGACAAAGTGACCTATTTATCTGTACCCATCTGTTGAACAAAATTGGTGAAAAACCAGAATTTTATTAAACAAAAGTGCGGTATTTTTAACTGAAAGAAGACGCACTACTGGGTACTGGGCCCGCGAAACTCAGCACCTTTTTGTACCGCACCGTAATCAGTTGGGGTTTGGTTTTAATGTATGGTACAGTAAAGTGGCCAACCGCATAATCGGACCAATTTTGTATAACCAAAATTAAACTTATGGGAGGTATCGGCATTCGGCAATATTGCTCTCTGAGGACGTGGAAGAAAGAGTGGACGATATACCGTTGGCCTTACGCTAAGGTACTAATGAACTATTTAGATATGACAAAAATGGAGAGTAATTGCTACCTATTCAAAAATATTAATATATAGTATTAATATTATTATCTCTGGAGTAACTTAAAAACTAAGGTGTATGGTGTTTATAATTTTGGAAACGTTGGGAACTTACGTGACACCGTCATCGCCGCTTTCAATTCGATTGCCAGAAGAACCCTCCGTAAGGTCACTGTATTACGAAATGCTGTTAAAAATGCCTCCACGAAAATGGCGAGATTTTTGTAAACATTATTTAGTTTGTTAAAATGTTAAAATGTAACTTTTTTATGTTGTGTAGTTCGTACAAATAAATACATTCCAAAATGTGCTTTGCATGGCACCATGCGATTCAGATATTAAAAAAAAACTTTTGTCGGCTTATTGTGTTCTAAATATGTCATACCAAAATACTCAGCAAGAAAATGACGAATGCAAACATGTATAACACCAATATGGCGTCAATAAGAAAAACAAAAGTTCGGTTGTTTCTGACGAATTCATTGACGAAAAAAAATTTAATTTGACTTAATCAGATTGTAGACAAAAAAGTGCCTTTCTAATGTCCAAATGCTTTTTTGATTGGTTAACAAATAAAGAAGTTATGAGCATAATTAACAAACGTCATTTTTTGCATTTTTCAAAATAGTTTGACAACCATTTGGAATTCAGCTGCTTTCTGAAACGATTATGAAAGAGCAGATAAATATGCGCTACTTTGTCCATTTAACCGACTTTCTATCTCTAATAATAATAAAAGTACCCATACAATCCAACCTCCCGTGAGACACACTGTATATTTAATGGAAAAAATTTCTTGATCATTAATTGCTCTTATTAATATTGTTTTGATTACTATTGTTACTTATGTAACTATTTATTTGTGCTTGTTTTTGTTTACTAAGGACCGACTTCATCAACAATATATGATTTGATATCGGTAATAATAATTTGTAATAAAACAAATTAAAATCTTTTCGTGAAGACCACTCTAGATGTGAAATATGTAAATTTCCATTTATTCAAAACTGAAATTTCAACAAAACAAACATTTTGGATTCGTGCGCAAGCATCTAATCAAAATTAGTAATATTTGTGGTGTTAATGCCTTTTGTAGAAGAGTTGCCGACGAAGAAAGTTTGAGAAGCCCTGCATTAGACGGTGGCCGACGGAGAAGCCAATTTTCCCCGCTAGAGGTCGCGCCACGGAAAATCTGAGCGCGCTATTACGTGGCCGCGCCCATTCGCGCCGTGCCGGCCCGTCATTCAAATTCGGTCAATTTTATTTGCATTAGGGGGCGCTGATTGCAGGTGGCAGTTAATTTTCAGGGCTTTTTTCGTTACTTAACCCCGCGTATGCACTTTGTGTGTGTGTTCTGGTCATTGGCGGTTAAAATGCGAGCTGAGGGTGGGTTTTTATTTGTTCGGAAATTACCACCTCTGGTAATTGATTTATTAGGGTCTTTGTGGGCGTATTTGACATTAGTGACACAAAATAAACTAATGATCTTTGACCCAAAGGGATTTTTATTTGTGACAAAATCATAATTTTAACGATTTTGATGAGATAATTTGGTTCCATTCGTCAGATTGTGAATAAATCAGTTTTAACAGTTTTATAGTTTATTAATACCTACTTAACATGCGATCTAAATAAAACCATTTTTCCACTGATAAGTGTATTTTTAACGCTTATTACTTTATCATTTACAAACCAAAATAACTTAACAAAACAAACAAATAAAATGAAGAGTACACAAGAACAAACAATTCAAAAGAATTTACACGAAATTTAAACGAAAACATCTACATACATGCATTACTTATTAACCTTAAATGTTAACTTGCTGTTGATCCAGAATTGATGGGATGCCAACAACAGTGTAAGGACGTAGATACCAGCTGCTATCCAGCAGTTGTACGCATTCTGGGTGTAGGTGTCACTTGCGGCAGTGTAGAAATCGTCCAGATTGTCATAATGTTCTTCCGGTAGACTTACTTCTTCGGACAGTGCGACCGAGTGCACGTAGAAGAAGATACCCATCAACGTCAGCTGAATAATGCCCCAGATGCTCAGGATCAAACCACACAGCGATAATTTTGGCCCGCAGATGTGCATTGTTACGTGAATTTAATACTTGTCAATATTTGACCATTATTTGACGTAATAATCAATGTTGACTGGAAAATGTGTACTGACTTATCGGCGGCGTAGCGAAGATTGCTGTTATTACAGACAATCTCATAATTTAAAAGTCAAATAGGTACCTACCTACCGTAGATGATAAATATGACGTTTTTATTGTTTGAGTTTTATAAAGCAAGCAACATTTCTGAAATTTAACATTTTAAGGTTATATTTAGGCGATATTATGGCAGCCTAATTATAAAACGCAATTACTTTGTCTGAAGATGTATTAGTTACTTGGTTACTACGAGTATTTGTAATAAAAAAAGTCAAAAAATGGCTAATCTTAAAAATAAAATACAAGCTCGATCATCCTGTGTAGCTTTGCTTGTTTAGATTTTTTGATCAACTGTTACCACTGTTGCAAAAATTTATATCAATAGCAGAACAAATGTTACGAGCTATAGTTACCACAATAATAATTTTTTCACAAAAAACTGACATTTTCACTGATAATCTATGAAGTTTTCCATCTTTTTCAACGTGTAAGTTCTTTGTTGTTGTGGTGGTGATATTGATGGGGACTTTTGAGATATTACTTAAAACCCAACCATAAAACATTACATATGGCTCACGCACAGAACTGGTTGTCTAATGTTAAGAATATGACATTCTTGACATAATTTGTTTGGTTTAAAGACAACAATACTTAAAAAAATAATATTTCTTGAATATAAAACAACCTAAATATTCTTGACTGTTCATATTTAAAAGAAGTAGGTGAATGTTTATTCTGATAGTATCAGCTGATTAATCTAGTACGAAACCTTTTGATTTAAAAGATCAAATTCTAAAGTCAAATAACTATAGTATCTTTTAAAAACTGTACAATCTTAAAATAAGGCAACTGGTCAAAACAACATTTTTCTTCAATGAACGATACATATTTTTGTGTACTGAGTAATTAACTTTATAACTGTTTTCGAGAAACTGATAGTGTTAGTATGAACATTATGACAATATAAACAGAAACTGCTTGAAACGTAGGTAAACTACCAAAAAGTAAGAATCTATTTTGAAAACAAAATAATGAAAATAGTGTCTAGGCAACTTCGAAATTCTTATAGTTCTCATAGATTTTCGATTAGAGGTGAATCAAGCAATCTTCGCAGACATACTAATACGTTGGCTATAAAAGCACACGCAATAACGTTCACACTTCACACACACAAAATTCTAAAAGAAAAATCAAAAAATTAGCGTTAGTAACAGGTTTTGTTTTGTTAATTTTTCAGGTTCAGGACAGATACAATTATGGCAGTTCCTACTAGAACTACTAAGCGACTCTTCCAACGCCGCCTGCATCACATGGGAAGGCACAAATGGCGAATTCAAACTGACAGATCCAGACGAAGTTGCCAGGAGATGGGGAGAACGAAAATCAAAGCCAAATATGAATTACGACAAATTATCTAGAGCATTAAGGTAATTTTATCATTATTTTCGCTTTTTCATTGATTTCAAACAATATCTTCGAATAAATCTTAATCGAAAACAAATCTTATTTACTAGCCGTTCCAAATCGATCAAAGAAACAGTTGCAAACGAGATTACCGAAACCCATTATTTTTCCAATTTGAAATTCCCGCCTACGCGATAGTGGCGCCCTCTACCCGCCCCGAAATTAGTCGATTTGGAGCCCGGCGGGCGACCCCTTTGTGCGTCTCGCTCACTTCGCGGTCGAAAATTGGGAGAAAAATTGCCCGGTA
The DNA here is from genome assembly GCA_964023965.1 of Melinopterus prodromus. NCBI lineage: Eukaryota > Metazoa > Arthropoda > Insecta > Coleoptera > Scarabaeidae > Melinopterus > Melinopterus prodromus. The sequence continues at coordinate 14,405,947 of OZ030390.1, read as the reverse complement.
ACTGCGTTAGGTCGGCCGATATCGGCCTTTTAATTGCTACAAATGAACACGGCAACGCGATTACGGCGCACCCTCGCGTACCGACGTCGCACTAACAAATCTAAAATAGAGCGCCCTCTGTCTGCCCCAGCAGACCAATTGAATTTTTCCGATGCGATGTTGAGGCGTCGAGTGCAGTATTTTGATGGGTCGCTGCGATTTGATGAGCGTCGTTTGCCCCCGTCGAACTTGCGTTTCAACGTGCGGTCAAATGTCAAAGTCGCCCCTGCACTTGTGGACATAAATTGCTTTTTTCCAGATTTATACGTCTGGCTTTGTGTTGGGTCTTTATAAAATCGTTTCGCGTAGACTATGAGCGAATTTCAGCAACGAAATATTAGTTATTAAGAATTATTTATGGCATTTTTTTATTCATAATAGCTTTGTTATTGTTATAACATCCCACAATGTGAGTGAGTTTGACACATAATGGCACAGATATTTCTTCATTGTAACATTATTCATACAGTGTTATGAAGACAAATGTAAAATATTTAGCGAACATGTAAAACAGACCACAACAACTGGAAAATTCTTAATCAACAAAGGCCCAAACATGGATCGTTTAGACAAGGTGTTATTCGTTGGGATTGCGACTATTTGAATGCTGCTGATTGATTTTGGACGCAAACAGTAAGGAGAACCTCCTTGAAAGAGTTGTCTCATAGTATTTCTCGTCGTAGCTTTAAAAATCAATGCTTTAATTTGTGTTTGCTTAAAGAATGTCGTCACATTTACAAAAACTACCACAAAATGCAAAGCTGCTTTAATATAAAGTTTTTAATATCCTAATCATATGAAAAACTGCTACTAACAAGCCTATCCTACTCAACTTCACACAGTTGTCACATGGAGAAAACTACACTAATAATTTTAACCAGTGAATCAAAAATAACGCTCATTAAATGACACGTTTTAGCTCTTTCAACTGGTAAGTCTGAAGATAGGTAGTGCTATTGGAAAATCACTCATCAAAATCGTGACTTCACATGATATAATAAGTTAGTTAAGTAAAAAATTGATGCAGTAATGCTTGCTAAGTGTAGTGAGTTGGAATCGTTAGTAAATAATGAGCCTTCGGGTTAAGTGGCTGATTTATTTTGTAATATTTTTGGCAAATACATCGCAATAACAGGTTAAGGCGATCAATATTTTGTCATATTAACAACCTCATATAAAACATCTGAGACGCGAGATACGAATAAATGGGTAAAGGCTTATATAATAAATATTATTTGGTTCTATCGGGTGCATAAAAAAATAAATTTCTATGTAGGTATATCAATATTTTTACATACATTATTATCATATTTGTACATTAAAATGTCAAGTCGTAATAACCAGTGGCGTAAATAGCAGGTGTGCGAGGTGTGCGGCGCACACGGGCCCACGAGCCAAGGGGACCCATCGGAGCCGGCCGGCTATTTAGGAGGTCTAGCTAAAAAAATAATATCGTCGACTTAAAGGTAAAAGTCACTAATTAAAATCTAATAATTACGAAAACCTGACTTTAAGAAGGAACGCCAATAAATATGATGGCTATTTTCTAGACATTTTATGGATTTTAGACATATTAGAACACTTATTGATCGCCTCTTCGTATAAGATTCGCATTTATAAGCATTTGGTTACGATTAATTCCTGTTTCAATAAAATGTAACAAAATATTAGTTAGCGACTTTTACTTTTCAGCCGACGATATGTTGGTATTTCTCATAATTGTAGTTTCTGGGGCCCTTGGCTACAATAAGATGCAAGCATATCGTCAATAAATGAAGTCGATCATTTTAAAAAGTAGTTTCTTACTCAGGCCTCCACGGATACCATTCTCTCAATACCATATATTTATTGCTACATAGAGACATAGCTGTGTTACATAGATGTCCTTATTTCTGAAAACGTAGTACACAAGACAGAATATTGAATTAATAACAATTGGGCTGTGTTTATGTTTTTTATACCCCCCACATTTAATGTGGTGAGTGGTGAGGGTATATTGAGTTTGATACAACATTTGTAACAGTCTTAGGAGGCGTGGCAGATTTAAGACATAACATATATGGATTTGATCAGAATTGAAAACTGAATCGATTTAGCTAGGTCCGTCTGTCCGTGCGGCCGTCTGTCCATCATCCGTCTCTGTACACGATATTTGCTCTAATTTTGAAGCAATTGATCTGAAATTTGGTATACAAACGTATCTCTTAAAAAGTAAGGACAAGTTCATGAATGGGCAAAATCGGTTCACTTGTTTTTCTTCTTATACGGTGGTGGGTATTTTAACTTCAACACGGCTGAAGATAATTTTCGTTTTTATTTCGGTTTTGAACGCATTCCTAAATACAAAACCAGTGCAGAACTTTTTTGCCCGTTGATTTGATACGTACTGTTAATTAAATCTTGGGTTAGCGAGGGCTCAATTAAAGATGTTGTTTTTCGACTTTTTCTAAATGTTAGTAACTGTGAATGGAAATTTGCAGATAAATCGTCTGAATACGTCCCTATTAACTTCTGGCCTAAGTTTCCGGAAAAATTTATTTAAATAAGTTAGTAACCTTTTCTGAGTTGTTGAATCTATCTATCTTTTAATTTTGTAATTATAATATCTAATGTTGAATTAAATATATTAATTCGGAAGTTATCCTCACCATTATTTAACCTTTGATCATCACATAATTCATCAAACTGACGTTTTACTTTCCGTTCCGTTTTATTTTAAAATTTAATCTCTATATTCCACAATTTTGCTAAATTTGCTGCTGTCGTTAACGCCGATTGAAAAGCGTTTCTCAACTTGACCACATTTTCATACGCTGTATATAACAACGGCCTGTAATAATTTAGAAACCGCGTTTAATGATGACAAAATGTCTGTTTGAATAATCATATGACATACCGTCTCGAAGCATTCCATTTCCTTTTTAATACATATTGCATCGTTTCACTCAAACATATAATAGCATATTATTTGCCGAGCACATAATTAAGGATATAAATCGCGAGCATGAAGTTTAACGCGAGCCGTAGGCGAGCGTGTAATCATGCGAGCGATTTATATCCGTTATGTGCGAGTTAAATACGACGTTTTATCTACGACTCATAAATTCCATTTTATGCAAAATATTTTAAATGTATTTGTCAATGATGGCGAGGCGAACTGTCAAATAACTGTCATCCACGTAGGTTTTGGCAGACTTTGACACTAGCGTTGTATAATGATGACAGTTCGTTCAAATAATGGGGTCATTATTTGAAAGAACCGTCATTATTATACAACGCTAGTGTCATTATAATCATTGGCGCGTATAATGATGGGGATTATATAGTCATAGATACGTATGCAATGGACTTATTATATGTGAGTCGTAGATAAAAAGTTTATGTCTTGTTAGTACGCATAAACAAAATGAAAAAAACAAAATTCAGTTTAGGAAAAAATGCCTTCCAGTGTATTTTAATTTAAAATTTTTTTGAATTTTAATTTCAAAATTGAAAAAATCTAAACTAAATGTAGCATGTGAGTGGGGGGCCCATTGCCTCTGTTCGCACACGGGCCCACGCACTCATAGTTACGCCACTGGTAATAACCTAATTTATTTTTACTGAAAATTAAGAATAATTTTAGGCGATTATGTGTTCAATTTGCAATTTTTATGGCCATTAAATATCATCAACACAAACAAAAATAATATTTTAATTTTCTATATAACCAATGACTTCCTATAGCGAGAATGTTATTGATTTAAAATGTGATATAATAAACATAACAAAATATAACATAATGAAAAATCACCAAAATCGGAGGTGTAACAGTGGTTTCCAAATAAAAAATCTTGAGTCCACTATAGTTATTTGGAAAAAATCGTTAAATAAGAATGAATTTATCTCACATATATACTTTTCTTCAATTTAAGTCAATGATTGTTATATACTTAATTGCTTTATCAAAAAAACCCAATATTTCAGCAGTTTGTGTTTGTACTTGATACTTTATTTTTTGCTGAAAGAATTTCTTTATTAATTGAACATTTGTGAAACGTATAAAAGCTGTTTTTTAGAAGTAGTTTAGAAGCATTTTCAGGAGTTTTTCTAGTTGTGTGGGTTATTTTGAATCGTCGAAACTTTTGTAGGAACAGATTTATTATGATATCGCTTAATTTTTTTATTGTTCTCGCGTATTTGCTAATCTCCCTGTTTAAATATGTACGTAATAATATCATATTAAACAGAGTTTGGAATTTGGGTACCATTTTAGTATAAAAAAAGTCACTACGACACAGTTTAGGAAATACACACAAAATTGTCAATTAGAATTTTAAAATACCTTTTTGTATTTTTATTACTTATAAAACCGTGTTTAGTGGAAATTTTGGCCTAGTGAATTCTCGAAATTGACTTGCCAAAAATCCCATAGAATTTAAAACGGGAAATCATTTAGATCGCAACCACAACAGTTTGTGAGGAGCATAAGGCTCTAAGGGGCCATAATACGGCCAGACGGGCGGCTAGAGCCAGAACATATTAGGTTGTCCGGAGTAGTCCGGCAAGTTCCGGATCCGGAGGACTCCGGACGCCGCCACATCCTCCGGAATCCGACGTCTCCGTCGCCCATAGATTCCACAATTATATCAGACTCGAGATACGGAAATTGTGTTGCATTGCGATCCAACACCATGTAACTCATCCGAGAACATATGCAACGTCAAGAAAAGTGTTTACTGTTTATGGTTTAAGTTCAAGAAATAAATTAAGAAGAATTAAACATGAATCATTATCGTAACTGTGTATACGCTGTGTAACTACGATAATAAAGGATTATAAACAGTGAAGAACGTTTCTTTTACTACTCATGAATAATTATATCTACGTTTTTGTGCATAATTTAAATAGTGTATACTATTGTAATACTAACAATAACTTTGACAAAGACTTATTTGCTAACCAGTCTAAACACTTTAAATATAAACATAAATCATTACAACCTAAGCTTAGAAGATATTGTCAAACAAAACTATTGGTGTTTCTTACTAAATTTCGTCCAAATTTAACAATAACACAAATTTATCCTACCAACAAAATATTTCAGCAGGTCATAAAATACAATGACCTTACACTTCTTGACAAATGCAATAAAACCTACAAATTATATTTATTAGAACAACTCCAGATAGAAAAAGAAATGAAATCACAATATAACGTTACTAAATAATCAATTATATGATATTTTAAATAATGAAATCGGTATCTAAGAAATTAAAGAAAACTTAACAAAAGATCTCTCTTTTATTCATTAGCTTTACTTAATAGTAACTTTATAGACCAGTGCTGAAGCCTTTGAAAACTTTAAAAAGTGCAAAAAAATAATAGTAGAATGAAACCCATTGGAAAAAGAAGAGAATATAACAAAAATGAAAGGAAAAATAATTTGCGGGCGATCTGGGGTCGGGAAGTGGAAGAGGGTGAGCTTTTAATAGTATAAAATGGTTTATCTCGATTTCCGGCAAAAGTCCTATGGAAAAAAGTTAAATAGCAAAGCTGTAGGTAATAAAAACATCTACAACTTTTGTATTTGCACTTTTTTCACATAACCTCAAAACTTATGTGAAAAATTCAAATAACAAAGCTTTTGGTTTTTTATTTTAATCTTTTACAAAAAAGAATTCGTTCACGAAATTTTGTGAAAGCTTGCCTGTTTATGTCCCAAACACACTACAAATATTTATTTTTTCGTCTTATTTTGACTTAATATCGAAAAAGCAACCTAATTTTCAATAGAAAATTCTCACGTCAAAATATCTCCTTTTTTGAAAAAGTCGGTCTGCTTTTTGTTCGTTGAAATTTCTGCTTTCTGTTAGTGTAAAAAATATACATTACTATGGTAAATGTTCTCAAAAAATGCAAAGAAATGGAAAAAATTCGAATCCGAATTTTTTTTAATCGTTGTGTATAATTTTGAGCTATTTATTAAAATTTATACTTTAATTACTCGAAAAAAACGTAAGATTCCATGTTACATTGATAAACCAAAAATTGCAAGTCGAAATATACTACTATAATTAACAACCAAATAAGTGAAATTCAATGTAGACGCTTTGCGTATGGACCTAGTCAATCGAATAGTTGCTATAGTTTCACAATTTCAACAATAATTATTGTGTGGTGCATCGGCGCGTTTTCGAGGTATACGGGAGCCTTAAAAGAAGTGAGACTTTGACATCAGCTGTCAAATTCATCGAACTTTTCAAAGTCAATATAATGATGAGACTGCAATAGCTACATTCTGGAGTTCAAGACATAGAAAATCAAACGAAGGAGAAGATTTGTAATTTTTCTGTTTATCAATTGGAATCACAACATGGAATCTTACGTTTTTCGAATAATTAAAGTATAAATTTTAATAAATACCTCAAAATTATACACGATTTAAAAAAATCGGATTCGAATTTTTTCCATTTCTTTGCATTTTTTGAGAACATTTACCAATGTAATATATATTTTACACCATCAGAAAGTAGAGATTTCAACGAACAATAAGCCCACCGACTTTTCCAAAAAAGGAGATATTTTGACGGGAGAATTTTCGGTTGAATATTAGGCTGCCTTTTCGATATTAAGTCAAAATAAGATGAAAAAATAAATATTTGAAATCAAAAAATTACCTACAGTGTGTTTGGGACATAAAAAAGCAAGTTTTCACCAAATTTCGTGAAGGAAATTTTTTTTTGTAAAAGGTAAAAATGAAAAACCAAAAACTTGGTTATTTGAATTTTTCACATAAATTTTGAGGTTATGTAAAAAAAGTGTAAATACAAAAGTTGTAGATCTTATTACCTATAACTTCGCCATTTAACTTTTTTCCATAGGACTTGTAGTTTTGCCGGAAATCCAGATAAACCGTTTTTACCCTTAAAAACTCACCCTCTTCCACTTCCCGACCTCAGATCGCCCGTAAATTGTTTTTCCTTTCATTTTTGTTATATTCTCTTCCTTCTCCAATGGGTTTCATTCTACTTTTATTATTTTTTTTTCAAGTATTATCAACCCTGGGCTATTAGTAATTAAGTACTCGATGCACAAATCCAATCGTCTTTATTTATGTTTTTACATTTTAGCTTGATCAACCATTTTAGTAAATACCGACTGTACTTTATTCGGCCTCCACTTGACAAATCTCTTGTTTCAGGTATTATTACGACAAAAATATAATGACAAAGGTCCACGGCAAGAGGTACGCGTACAAGTTCGACTTCCAAGGGCTCGCGGCCGCCACTCAGCCGGCTACCAGCGACCCCAGCAGCTACAAGTACCAGAGCGAGCTCTTCATGAGCTCGTACCACCACAGCGCGAAATTGGGGTCCTTCATGAGCCCCCATGCAACGATTCCGAGCTCCGCAGGTCAGTTACCCTTCTTCACTCTTCACTAACGTCCAGATTTGAGAGAGAGTTCTTATTCCAGTTATTCTATTTTTATTTCTTTCTTTTCCGATATACAGTGTGTCCAGGAAATAATAATAATAATAATCCACGCCTTAACATCCCCCAACAGCGTTCGCCACTACGGGGGCATCGGCAGGCCCGAATTATCATTATTATGGCCAGCGGCGCGTTATGCCATCATAGGGCCCTGGGCAATTTTGAATTTTGGGGCCCGAATATACAATGTTGAATTAAGAAGAATTACTTTTATTAGTCCTTCGCGTACCACCAGTGGTACGCGTACCACCGGTTGAGAACCCCTGGGTTAAGTCACTCAGTATGTGAACAAATATTGTTTGTTTTTTAAATTCTCATGATCAATGTAGTGTATATTCGCCAAACAAAATCTAAAAACAGTATCAAAATTGGTACTGGCATGACATATACACAAAAATAAGGACCAAATTATGTTAGAATAACAGAAAAACTAAACTACACAGACACAAACACCCTGGACTGTGTTGTCCGTCTAAAACCCGAAATTAACCCGTAGAAACTATAAAACTATAAAAACAGACAATAAAACACAAAATACATCAAAATTTCAAATACTAACACTTACAATACCACCAAGACATCATAATTTATGACAATATTTTGGAGACTGTGGCGAACCACAACAAGTATTTTAGAAACCTAAATACGTATTTCAGCAACTATGTTGCCATCTTCAGTAGAACCTAAAAAAATCTGATGTGGCCAGGCACATAACTTTATCATACAATATATAAAATTAATAGTTTAGCTGCATCTGAATCTATGTTATTGAGATAAATCGTAGGTATTGCCAAAGCATCAGCATTTTTTTATATGTCTGTATAGGAAATGTTAGGTTGGTACCACTTTGACGAAACGTCAAGTTTAAAAAGCTAATTCAAATTCTGACAGATTTATATTTGTTCATGGCACTGTAGATGTCACATCCGTACCAACATACTAAAATAAAACTACACTCATCCCTATACTTTATTTACAATTTTCTCAATTGATCGTTTTTAGAATTAGATATAAAGACGGGTTGATATTTCTTATCAACAAACAATCAAATTGGTGATCTCATTTTATTTGAAATTTGTATTTTGTACTTTGCCGCGCTAGAGCGGCAACGTTCCATAACGGTACTCCAACCTCTGATGAAATCAGCTGTTTTCGAGTGACAGCACAAAAACCTATTTGTCAACATTCTGGCTACTATGTACTTAGTTTCATATCAATGCAGATGCGACCGATATCGATCAAACAGAATTTGCTCTTACAGCTAAACTATTAATTTTACCAAAAAATGTCGTAGACATAAATTATTCAAAATTTCCTCTACTTTAATTTATTATTTAACTATTTTGACGAAATTACAGAAATGGCGGCTCATTTGCAAAATCCTTGAAAAAGGCTTAGAATAAACTACCAGTTCCTTTGGACCCTTTTGAACCAAAAGCTTTTCAGCTCTAAGTTAGGTCACGAAACTTCTAATTATGAACTTTCGTCCCGATACCTTTAGTAGTTTTTCCGGAATCGTCGCCACAAAAATCGTTTACACACGCACACACACACACACACACAGACATTTTTTTGTACCTTGGTCAAAAATGTTCAGGGGACCCAAAAAGACCTATTTCCGCTAAAATCTGAATTTTTTTTTTCGGCATGATTACAATACTTTAGCATACTGCGTATGATAAAGTAAAAAGGAAAAGAGAGATTAGCACTTCATATTATCTTTACTGGATATTGTCCAAGGAAATCACTAGTGGAAGTGACGTCCATGTTAAAGATTACCCTATATATACCCATTTGTTGTTCACGCCTCAGTGAATTTTGATCATTGAAGCGTAAAAAACAAGTTTTAATTGAAGCAGGGCAAACAATGGCGAACTAGGTATAGGACCCCTGTCTGAATTTATTAATTTATCTCTATTCAAGTGAATAAAGATACTTTCCAAGCTGTTTAGTTCCCTATTATTTGACACAGCTTTTACAAGTTTTAAGTCATCTACAACTACTTCATGACCTGTGTCTAAAATATGTTGAGCCACACTAGATTTATATAGCAAAAATTTGCTTTAGCAAAAATATAATAGAAATTGAAGTGTATCGGAAAGATACTAACACAATCAGGTTTATCCCTAATGATTAGCAGCATCCTTTTCAACAAAAATTGTCTTTTATTAGTTGTTTAGTAAATAGGTTATTGAAATTTCCATTGTCCGCAGATAGATATCAGCAAGAATTATTGTTTATTAAGAATGTTGTCATACATAATGGGTACCCTGAGAAAATAGTTGATAGAATGATTAAGAAGCAGAATCAAAAAACGTATGTAAATCAAATATCTACTTTAAATACTTTGTCTGTAGAAAAGAAGAAATATGTTAAAATACCGTTCGATTGTGCATATACAAGGGGTTTGAGAAGTACTTTACAATCACAAAATCTCTGTACAGCATATTCGACTCATAATAGCATAAAAAACCTTCTTGGAAACCCAAAGGATAAGGTAGATGTACTTGATAAATCTGGTATATATTGTATCAAATGTCATGACTGTGAAAAAGAATACGTAGGCCAGACTAGAAGCACAATTTTAACTAGGTTCAAAGAACATGTAGCTCATTTTAAATATAATCGTTTTGAAAAATCTAGTGTGGCTCAACATATTTTAGACACAGGTCATAAAGTAGTTGTAGATGACTTAAAACTTGTAAAAGCTGTGTCAAATAATAGGGAACTAAACAGCTTGGAAAGTATCTTTATTCACTTGAATAGAGATAAATTAATAAATTCAGACAGGGGTCCTATACCTAGTTCGCCATTGTTTGACCTGCTTTAATTAAAACTTGTTTTTTACGCTTCAATGATCAAAATTCACTGAGGCGTGAACAACAAATGGGTATATATAGGGTAATTTTTAACATGGACGTCACTTCCACTAGTGATTTGCTTGGACAATATCCAGTAAAGATACTATGAAGTGCTAATCTCTCCTTCCTTTTTTTTAGGTTCTACTGAAGATGGCAACATAGTTGCTGAAATACGTATTTAGGTTTCTAAAATACTTGTTGTGGTTAGGGGTTTGTAATTTAATCATAATTTTTTCAAACCGAAGTGGGCAACAGGTAACCAGAAATATCCAACACAGCCCGCGTGACATTTTCGTTTATCCGCTCAAAAAGACACTAAACTGTTCGTAAAATTAAACTTACCGCGTAGCAAAATAATAACAGATTCCTCATCCATATTTCTTCTCAAAATCCTTTGTAGGCACTCAAAAGTAGACACATGTAACAACAATCAGTCAAACACGGGCGAAATTGCACCAACATTTTCAAAAAACCGACGCGAATACGCAGAAACGTCAGCTGTTCTGTTGTACGACCCAGACGCTTAGTGTGTATCGGCAACAGCCAGCCAATCACGTCGCGGCATCTTACGAATGATAACCGCGTTAGTCAAGTAGGCAACTGTGTGAGGAAAACTAATAAAAAATGAATACATACATAAGAATATAATAATCTGGTGAAGTTAAGGTCGAATCTTAGTTATGTCGTTGTTTAGTTTGTTAGTTGTGAGTGTTTGTATTATACAATGACGTTTGCCTAACTGAATATGCAGTAATTGAATAGTATCGCTATTGACAACAGCGTTTGTGCCCCTTCCAAATAATTACAACATATTTCTGTGGTCCATTTTATATCCAGGAGGAATAAAACCAAACACAAAGTTCACACTAAGAAAAAAATCGCCAGAAATGTCACCGGTTATTTTAGCGATTATATTTAAATTATTTTTAGGTTAAATTTATTTAATATCTCCAATATATTTCTTATAGGTAAGGTATTGACCTTTTTGCAACAATATTTAATATAAGTAGCTACATAATTATTTAAAGTAACAAGAGATTATTCGTAAGAATTACAAAATAACTAATAAATAGCTTAATAATTTTAAAGACAAATGCGTAGCAAGTAAAATATATTATCTTAATAAATAAAGGGTATTCTTAACAAATAAATATGTTTTTAATATTTTAAGTATTTCAAAAACACCGTCATCAATATATGTCCTCTGGATATGTACTTATTAAATTTGTGGTGCAGTTTTCATAGTTTCATAGAGATGTTACTTTTAAAAAATGTAAATTCCGATTTCTTTTTCTAATATTACCTAAGATTCCGATTCCATGTCATCAAAAAATACAATTATTTCGAATGCCATCTGCTCTATCAGCTTTAATAAGAAGACACGTAACGGGTCAATATCAAATAAAAGGTTTAGGAAACTTGAATGACTTTTGAATATACAGGGTTATATATTTGTAAGAAGCAGACCAAATTCCTTTTTTAATCTAGTATCCTGTTTATTTTTCCTGTTTTGTTTATTACTCTTTTAATTACAAATTGAACTGTGAAAACCGCAAAGTGTGTTTCGTTTCTAAGGAATTCAAAATTGTAGCTTAAGAACATTCCTAAAACTTTTGTTGGAATCTTTTTCTTGTCAATTTTTTAGGAAGAAATATATTGAGTGGTTACTTTTCTTTTTGTAAACACTGTGTGTAATAATAAGGACTTTGAAATATTTACAACATTTTGCAGATAAGAATTTTTATTTTACAGACTCATTTGGAGCATTCATTTTACAGAATAGAATTCCAGAACAAAATGAAAAGTGTCAGCTGATAATCTTCGAAGAATTCATACAGTTTTTCCCTTCTAACTTAGTCAAAGGTTTCTCATTAGTCTCGTACAGTATCAGGTATAGTTTGTTTTATTGCAAAAAGAACATGAGTTTAACTGCTAAAATTGCCTCCACTCTCTTTGGGGCCCTATAGGTAAGACTACTCTAAAGTTCAATTTAATATTCTTACTATACTACAGTAATTTGGTAATTATCTAATTAATTTATAGTTTATAAAAGATTGATTTTTGTCTCCAACCGGCAGGAGCGCCAATATAAAATTCACTATTCTTGAGACGGTAATAAATTAATTAAAGTTTAGTTGGTGCCTCGCTGAGAGGAGCCTAAATCAGCTCAGCACAAATTCATATATTCTGAATCGCTTGGTATATGGTACCGCAATTTACATATTTGACTGTTGTCGTATTGGTTTCATATAAGCCGCCAACTTTTATAAAGAATAAAATTTTCTGAGAAATGGGTAATAAAAAAAATTCCATATGATGCGGACTTTCCTGGACCATTCCTGGACACACTGTTTATGTTACTGTAAAAGCCCGAAATACAGTCAAACCTAGGATTAACGCGTTAATCCTAGGTTTGACCAATATGAATTGGTAAATGTCCGAAAAATAGTATTTATCAATATAATTTCCGTCTTTTACCAAGACATTGCGGTTAATCCTAGGATTTACCTCAAAGTAATGGTGTAAGCTAGTTCTAGTAATTCACCAAACCAAAAGTTACCGCAATTGTTTTATTAGCTCTGTGTCCGGAAATAGTTTTGTTATGATTTTCTGTACTATAATGAGTAGGTAAATTACATTATCACTGTGGAGTGAGTACGAGTGGGTACCGCAAGAAAATATAAGTAGGTACTTTTATTTTATTAAGTACCACATAACAAACACACACGTGTATTTATCGAAAATTAACACTAAAACGACTTGAACACACCAGCATTTAAACAAAAGCGACAGCGATTACGCAATAGAATAACATCTTACCTTATACCGGCAATTTGTCTCTTCACAATCGACGAAGAAGGAATTTGTCAAGCTGACGGGAACAGCTGTTTTTTGCTTTTTTCGTTTTTGGATGACCTTGAAACTTTCAAAAACATGTTTTTTTACTGACCCTCGCGTGGAAAAAAAAACCGACAACCAACAACCAACAAACCAACCGACCCACCAACCAACCGAACATAACCTATTTTACGTAAGTTTCAACGGCTCTTACGAAGCTATTTACATTTAGAATTATATTCCCAGGTGTTTTTCTTACATATTTCGCCCCTGTACATCATCTAAACCAACAAACCAACCAACCGCAAAATCAGTGTTAACATAACCTATTTTACGTAAGTTTCAACGGCTCTTACGAAGCTATTTACATTTAGAATTATGTTCCCAGGTGTTTTTCTTACATATTTCGTCCCTGTACATCATCTAAACACAATAAGTAACAACAATGTCATTGATTAAGTTGTTCCCGTCAGCTTGACTTTACCCACATATTATTTTGAATTTTAATAATTTGAGATTTAATTCGGATTCAAATATTGCACAACATTAACCAAACATAACTCTTTTCTATTTGGCAGTCGATAATATTTCACATATAATATAAGTATTTTTTAAGGAATTTCTTCGGTATGGCTCACACAACAGCAGATATACCTCAATCGGTACAATTGATTTTTTTTTTATTTACGGTTAGCTTCCTTAAAAGTTCTTGTTCACATCTGTGGCCCGTAGCTAGATGTATGTCATGTAGGGATATACTGATTTTTTATTACAGTAATTTACAGCTTAAATTGCCAAACGCAATTTAAAGTTAATATGTATTTCTGATGTTCATAATAATAAAAAAAACCTGAACAATAATTAACAATTAAACAAGTATTTTGTGCCTGGTTTGACAAACAATAATCATTTTTTATCCGGATATTATTTTAACACCGGGATATTTGTTTACTGCGTTTTTGTTATAAAAGCTTCTTTGCACTCCTCAATTCACCTGTCAAATGATATTATTTAAGAAAGCATAGGTAATATTTTTATATTGGATGCAAATGAGATTGAAATGAGCTTTGGCCATGGACATCGATTCAGCAAACCCAATAACACACATTTTAAATCAGAGCACATTTACCTACAGTTGTATTTACAAGTTAAAAAGATGTTCATTGTTTGGTGTTGTTTTGTGACACGGTAAAGAATTCAACTATTTTTTTTTAAATTTTATACTATAATTAAAATGTTTGACTGTCCCCTTTTTAAATTGCAGCTATAAATGGGACTTTTAGTACCTATAGTCCTTGGTCTGATTTTTATAATGAATTACTACTATCAAATTAGAAAAAGCACCAGAGATTGGTAGATATCTACAAAATACGTGGCTAATTACGTGGTAAATTAATATTGGAAATTAATAATTTTACGTACTCCGGCAATTTACCGAAAAATATAATTACTTACCGAAATTTAGCATTCTCGGGTTATCCTTATTAACCTGGTAAAAGCGGTGCGATAACTTTTTCCTCACCACCAATACCTAGTGACCTAGTCACAACATCAAGTCGAGTTAGACTACTCTAATGTACAGCTTTTTTGCACTTGGGGCTGTTATTTTTAAATATCTATCAGATTTGTTGCACTATTTTAGCTTGTTAAATGAGAAGACGTACCGGCGGCGTTGACACAGAGTGAACTCAAGGGACACGATACGCGACCCATTCACCGCCTCCGACATATCTTCTCATTGAACAGGCTAAAATGACGCAACAAATCCGACAGATCTGTCTCATAAACATTGATGACTTTGCAGGTAGCCCTTAGACTCTTGAATCAGCTGTTGATAGCGTTTTTAAAGTTCCATTTACTCCTGGGCTACAGTCGGCAACATACAGCGTGCGACATGTTATTTTTTTATAGATTCTTTATGATCAATGGTATTTTTATTTGAATTGTCAACAACAGCAATATAATTGGTCCAATTGGATCCAATGTTGTTGCCTGTTGCTGTCGCCATCTGTTGCTCTGGTCTAAACTAAGTACAGGCAACTGTCTGCGGAAATAAATACATCTGAGGTTCAACAGGGCCAACACGAACCAATAAATCCTAGATTTTACCATTATGTATTGGTCAATTCTAGGATTAACCGGTATGTCTAGTAAAAGCCCGAAATTATCTTGATAAATACCATTTTTCGGTCATTTACCAATTCATATTGGTCAAACCTAGGATTAACGCGTTAATCCTAGGATTGACCATATTTCGGCCTTTGACAGTAACATATACAAAAAAAGATTACCTCTTCTTTCTTATATTATGATCTGTAGTTAATTGCTGAATGAAATTAACATGTAAACAATTTGAACCTTAAAGTGTATGACAGTTGCTCATAATAATAATAATGACATGTGATTTGAAATACGGTATTCTTAAATGTTACCACTGTTCGAACTGCAAAAAAAGTTTTTACCGGGCCCCAGCGATGCTAATAGAAAGAAAACTTCGGGAGAACGAGATTCAATATCGTTCCGATTCGTGAGTGTTTAGCAAACACCGGCGCGTAGCGGTGTTCGTGTCACTTGTCATGCACGAGGGGACGCTTATTCAGGCATCCCCGCCGGGGGGGTAAAGTAACCCCTTGGTTATGTTGCTTGGGCAAAAATATGTCACTTTAGATGCGTCAATATGTACCGATGTGTCGAGGTGGTGCGTCTTTAGACCGCCAATTATATTATTACATTTCATTTCAAATTAAGATTGTAATCTAAAAAAATAATAGCCCTTTTTTGTAGGTAGTTCAAACAATTTTAACACGATTTAATGCAAAGTCTTCACGATTTAGGATTTATAAAGTATCATTATGTTTGTTGTTATACTTTTGCTGCTCAACGTGTATACCCCAGGTTTTGAAAAGAAAGAAGCATATTTGAATCCCTTTTATATTCGAGGATGAAGGTTTGCGTTAAACTAAATAACTTTGTTTTGGAAAACTGAGCTAAGACCCATTGTATTTACCACGTTTTAAGCTATCTAATAAGTACATAGTACATGGTTAACAAAATATTTTCTATTTTAGAAAATACCTTTCAATTTACTTACGATAGTCTCTTAGAACCGTTTTTGAAGTTTTTTTCGATATAAAGGCTTACTTCATTTGTTCATTCTATATTGTTATTTATAATACTTATGCAAGAAGGTTGTAAACAGAATTCGTCATCTTACTTCTTGCGCTTTTTAATAACAACCTTTTGCAATTTGCAAACTTTGCATTTTCACGACATTTAATGCCTACCTAATATCTCCGGTGAGACCAGAAATAAAAATCTTAAACTGTCGCAATTAATTCATGTTATTATATTGTTTAAAAATATATAAATACATGCTTTTGTATTTTTCTGTGTTTGGAATAACATGTTCTTGAACAAAGTACTCATTAAACATTAATCCACATTAAACATTAATAAAAAAAAGTATTCTGCCTGAAGTTGGAACAGTAGCCATAATTCTTTATACTAATTACATTTTACTATAATATTAAGTTTATTCAGCTTAAAATAATTAATGAACGGAATTATTATTGTACAGGCTGTCCCAGGCTAGGAACAAAGTACTCATTGACTCTACAGCCAGAAAAAATTTTCATGCTTACAGGTGTCCCACAACAACGTACTAACATAAACTTATGTTTGTTTAAATGGAACACTAGGTATATTATTGCAGTTTTCGATGAAGATTTTTATGGTAATCATTTTAACATCAACTTATATTAGGCTAGTGTCAACTGCTTCCGAGATATGGTGAAATCAATGTGAAAAACGTGCAAGTTAAAAAATCATTCTGAGGTAACTAATTCAGATGAAGAAACGAGAAAACTCATTCTAAACAGTAAAAATATCACTCTTTTTGAGAGATATGGTATATTTCAGATTATAATTATGAATTATATAAAATAAATAATGTTCTGTTAAATGTCAAATAACTTAAGATTTTTAAATGCAACCCACCATTATAGAGTTCGATAGCCAAGCTTTCTAAAAATGCTAAATTTATTATATCAACAGATAAAAAGGTATCAACCCACAAAATTTATTAAATTCTAATAATTAATCAAACAGTTAACAACAAATAAATGCAACACTATTATAAACTAAAGAAAATAAACAAAAACAACAAAGAAGGTGAAGAGGCAGGTAAGTATTCCAGTTCAAATGTTCAAATATCTGGCCTCTTTTTGAATGCATTTTTGAAGTCTTGTTTCAAAATCCCTCTGAAAATTTTCTAGTGTTTCCACTGAAATGTTGTGAAAACTTCGCCTTATCCTGGTCTTCATGTCTTCTTTAGTGGTGGGAATATCCCTATAAACTTGTTCCTTAACATGCCCCCAATGAAAGAAATCACACGGCGTTGTCAGGTGATCTGGCTGGCCAAGGTGTTGGGTCACCACGACCAATCCAACGACGTTCAAACATACTATTTAAATACTTTTGGACTAGACGGTGGACTTTTAGACGGTGGAGCCTCGTCTAACTGTAGTATCATTTCTTGTCTTGTCCTTAAATCAACTTCTTCCAACAATATCGACAAATTATGTTCCAAAAATGTTTTGAAATGTTGTCCGTTAAGAATGCCCGCGGTGGCATTAAGCGTTGCCATATGTCAGATACATGAAGGTATTTGAAATACAAATTGTAAATTTGAAATCGTCAGTGTCTATTATTGACATTCATATTATTCGCTCTTGAGTAACAAACCCATAGTGGCACATAATATTTTCAATACTAAAAGATTCTTTATCCTAATAAACGATAATCAAACAATTGTTTTTAAAATCCACTTTTGAAAACTAAGGTTATCCTGTTTGACAATTAATTGTTTGTATTGTCACTCGAGTCTGTATTGTTTGTGTTGCTACTCAACTCCGTAGATACGGAAGTGACTTGATTAAATTAAAATATTTATTAATATTATTCAAACTGGAGAAACAAAACCAAGGTAGGAAAGAAATCTGTACTACGGGCATTATTTGATGTTTATGCCCAAGGGTGGCCGTTTAAAAAGTTCGAGGGCCGATAGGTCCGAAAGTTTTTGAAGTCGTCCGAGGGTATTACCCTCGGTACATAAATAACTAATTAATGCCCTTGGTACATACATATCTATTATCATATTCGTATTATACTGAAAAAATAATTGTAACACTGCATTTATTATCCTTAAAACAAATGGAGAAATCGTATTTTCAAGAATTCAGACTTGAGACCACTAATTTTCAAGAGGAAGGTTGAAAGGTTACTAAAACACAATGTTTATCAAATTATGCAACGCTTTCATAAATCCCCATCACATAACTTAATTAGGTGACTTTACTAATGACAAACTAGTGCGATATAAACCGACTCTACCAAACCTGATTAAGGAGATGTTTGATAATTCACTTTTATGAGCTACTAGGTCGTATAGTAGGAGTTCTTGGGAAGATATAAGTTATGCCTCCCATAAACCTTATGTACAATAACAATGAGTAAATCAGACCACCGAGTAAACATTTGCTGCTAATAGACAACAGAAAATCAGTTAGAGCAATAAATCCCCATTATCGGCAATAAAAGTGACATCCCACCCTGACACATTGCGGTAGTCTGTTGCTGCCTTAACAAGGCAATAGCCCAATAAATGCGAGCGCTGGGGAGAGGGGGTGTGCATCATAATGAATCGCCCTGCGACGACGACTCGGTACAAAATATCCATTAACATCGCGACGCTGTAATTTCCCCGTCACTACTCGCATCACTGCCACACTTTGTTAGCAACAATGGGGCAAGTATCTAGGAGTCGTAGGGTAGCTTTAAATGGCGATGTGGTGATTCCGAAACCCCTCGGCTAAGTCGAAGGACGGAGGGTTGAAAATCGGAAACAATACGAGCAATCAACGCGTTACGTCACCCATGCTGACGGCTCTCCAGTGTCGCGGAGATTTTTTTGTGTGTGGAGGGCTTTCCTTCGCGGTTTTAACAATGGGGTGGTAGAAAAGGGTTTAGTTTTAGTACATGAACTTTGTTAGTGTCTCGAAAACCTCACTATATTTTAGCAGAGAAGACATTTTTTATGTAATCTGAATACATTGTTAAATAAGGCAGGCAGTTTCCAAAGTTTCAAATTAACAAATGTTAGACTTGAAACACGTATCGGGAAGAAACTTTTCAAAGTTTATATTCCTAATATGAATAAAATAAATAGGTAGTAAAGTAGTGTACTAAATATAAACTTGTTTTATTTTGTTTTTATTTCTTATCAACAAACAATCAAATTGGAGATCTTATTTTATTTGCAAAATTTGTATTTTATAACTTGCCGCACTTGAGCGGCAACGTTCCATAGTGGTTCTCCAACCTCTGATTGCCTCTGATGAGATCAGCTGTTTTCGAATGTGACAACACAAACAAATATTTGTCAAAATCCTGGCTACTATGTAGTTTCATATTAATGCAGATGCGACCGATCTCGATCAAATAGAATTTGCTCTTGCAGCTAAACTATGAATTTTACCAAAAAATGTCATAAACATAAATTATTCAAAATTTCCTCTACTTTAATTTATTATTTAATTATTTTGACGAAATTACAGAAATGGCGGCTCATTTCCAAAATCCTTGAAAAAGGCTTAGAATAAACTACCATTTCCTTTGGACCCTTGTGAACCAAAAGCTTTTCAGCTCTAAGTTAGGTCATGAAACTTCTAAATATGAACTTTCATTCCGATACCTTCAGTAGCTTCTACAGAATCGTCTCCACAAAAATCGTTTACACACACACACAGACATTTTTTGTACCTTGGTCAAAAATGTTCAGGGGACCCAAAAAGACCTATTTCCGCTAAAATCTCAATTTTTTTTTTCGGCACGATTACAATACTTTACATACTGCGTATGATAAAGTAAAAAGTTACAGAAAAAATATTTTATAAGGTCTACTGTATGATACCTCAGATGGCATAATTATTCTTTGCTGTTCTTTAGAAATTTACTTCAAATTTATTCTAGGTTCAAGTTCTCCTTAATTCTCTTCTCTCAGACTTTTTAAAGGCTACTGTGAGGTACCGCATCTTCGCTGAATCTAAAAATAAACGTATAGCTCAGTTTTACTTCAAATTCATTCGAAGTTTAAATTCTCTTAATTCTTTTGAATGAACAACCTTGAATTCAAAAAATGTTTTAAGACATCTACTGCATGAAACCTCAGACAACCTCATTTCTCTTTGCTGCTTCTAAAGATGAAATTTTACTTCTTTACATTTTACTGAAAAAAAAAAATATTTTAAAATGTGTGCTATTTGATACCTCAGACCACCTCATTTCTCTTTGCTTCTTCTAAAGATGAACTTTTAGTCCAACTCTTAGTTTTACTTTAAGTTCAGTTCAAATTCTCCTTTCTTTAATTATCTTCATTGCACTCAAATTAAAACAAAAGTTTCAGAAAATATGCTAGAAGACTTACTGTATGATACCTCAGATGATCTAATTTTTCTTTTCTGCTTCTAAAGATAAACTTTTACTTCTTAAGTTTTACTTCAAATTTATTATAGGTTCCAAATCTCATTAATTTTCTTAATTAAACTCAAGTTAAGAAAAAATTCTACTTATAATACCTCAAACGACCTCATTTATTGCTGCTTCTAAAGATGAACTTTTAGTTCTTAAGTTTACTACAAATTCATTCTAGCTCCAAAATCTCTTTAATTCTCCTAATTGCACAGAAATTGAAGCAAAACTCAGAAAAAAATATTTTAGTGGTCTAGTGTATGGTACCTCATTTTTCTTTGCTGCATCTAGAGATGAACTTTTAGTTCTTAAGCTTTACTTCAAATTCATTGTAGGTTAATAATAGCTTTAAATCTCCTGATTGAAAATATTTTTAAGGGTCTACTGTATGATACCTCAGACGATCACATTTATCTTTGCTGCCTCTAAAAATTAAGTTTTAATTTTTAAGTTTTTCTTCTAATTTATTCTAGGTTTAAATTCTTTTTAATTTTCTTAATTGAACTCAAATTGACAAAAAATTTTCAGAAAAAAATATGCTACTGGCTGATACCTGTCATTGCTGCTTCTAAAATATGAACTTTTAGTTTTTGTGTTTTACATCATATTCACTTTAGGTTCATATTCTCTTTAATTCTCCTAACTGAACGCAAATGAAAAAAATAAGAAAAAAAATTGAATTTTGAATATTTTTACCAATAAAGATTTTTTCCAATTTCAGGTTCCATATTTCCATCTCCAGGATCTTACTGGAGCAACCCTAGCGCAAACCTCTACTCGAACATAGCCGCGAGTACGCATTCCATAAGCCACCACGCTGGTCCCCATTTGGGAGCTCCCCCCCTGAGTTCGTACCCCCACTACGCATGACCGACTTCAGCAAACACGACAACATCACCGACCGACTGGACCCGGAGGATTCACCTCTAAAAACACACATTTTGCCGATCCAAAAACAAAAACAAAACATCAGCATCGACTCGTTTAAAACAAATTGTGAACAAGCCATTCCGAACTGTAAAAGAAGTGAGAAAAATGACAAACAATGACTGTCTTGTAATTTTGTAAGTGATGTTATGTGTCGGTAGTCGGTACGTTTTTTTACGTTTGTAGTGAGTTACGTTTTCAGTCTAGTCAATACCAAAAAGATTAAGGCCGGTTTCTAGTGAAATTTGGAAAATCCGTAACGTAAGACGTTGATTTACTGTTTACAGAATTATGTTACGGCGACGTTACGGTACGTACAATGCGGATTGCACTATAAACAGGCCTTTATTATTATTCAACCAAGCCATCTCGAACTATCTAAGTCTTTTAGCGAACGTTTGGTCGTTTGCCATTTATTTCGCGACGATTTCGTGCAATTGTCTGTAACCAAAAAAGTATATAAATATATTATATATAAAATAAATAATTAGACTAGCACATATACCGCGTATGCGGCGTCTGTGATATATACTTTATACATATGTATTATTTTTCATTTCCTACTGTTATTATTTATTTTTGACGAAAAACATTCCTTACCCCCATTATACCAAAAAGAAACTAATTTATTCTGTATATTTTTTTAAATTAGTCATATCGTCTAAGTCATACCATTATAGTCGTTATTTTCCGTAGGATACATTTATTATTTATTGTGTAATAATGTTAAGCGTTGAGATAAGTGAAACATTGTGTATACATTAGTGTAAAAAAGTAAGTTATTGTTGTATGCTTATATATAAAAGCTAGATGGGCGAAAAATGCCCAGATTTAGTGATATAGCGTATCTATAACGTTGGTAAATATCATAGATACTAGTCATGGATGTCATAAGAAGAAAAAAATAATAAAGAAATGTATAACAATTATGTATAATAAATAGCGGTGCCATTTTGTTGTATTATATGGAACGAGCCGGTTACAAAATGGCCGTCGTATGTTTGACAACAGGAACAAAACAAAATATAAATGTTATGTATTTATTATATCATTGAAATTTTATTTATCCCCTCCCGTTTAATATTAGACTACCAACAGATGAATCAAAAGCTGTTGTTGTCCCACAGAGGTAAGTAAGACAAAAAATGTTTCGATATTTATTCAAAAAGTCAGTAGGAGTTTTTGTTCTACAATGGTTAAAAAATCAAATGTTAAAGCCATACAAAATTTTATTTATTTTTTATTGTCAAGTTCATAAAAACATTATATCGACCCATACAACAAAGACTATCGTAACTCAAGTGCAATCCCTATGTACTATAGTTTTCGTTGCATGGGTCGATATATTCTAAAATTATATATAACCTCTTGAGATTTTAGTTAAATCGTACGCAATTTAGAAACAGCATGGCTAAAATACACCGTACGTCGTATCATAGGATAGCTCTTTATTAACGTCACTAAAATTTGAGTTGATTTTGGCACCGTTAAATAAAAAAAAACGACAAAACTATTTTTCCTTGGAAAGAACAATCGTAATATACCTCACATGTTAGAATCGCATCGGGTTTTTTTGTTATTTTGTATTTGTGTGATCAAAAGTGGTCAAATCTAGACATGATGCTTATTTACGGAGAATGTTGGCAGAATGCTGCGTTCGGTTGAAGACTTTTTGAGCAGCGATTTTGTAACAGACGTGTCTCTAATAATCGAATTTTTCCTTCCGTGGTCCAGAGCTTAAGGGATAGTCCTGCTCTGGTATTTTTTTACTTTTGGAGTGATATTAGAAATGGCTTTCCAAATGTGTGACGATATAAACCGATATCTTGAATCTGCTGCTCATTATGGTACTTTAGGAGAAGAACAGAGTTGTAGGTGGATTTCAATATGATCTTACATTCCAGATAAAATAATTAACCTATCAATCACTAGACAAGTTTTAAGCTTCTATGACGAAAATTATACAGAGTGATTTGCAATTCTAGACGAAAATTTATGCAGACAGGAAACTAAAGTGTAATTTCAAATATCGTGACTGCACTTAATTAAACTAAGATTATTAAATTAAATTGAAGTAAGTGCTAATTTTGACAATGAAACAAATCTACAAGTTGTTCACATATTTTAGTTTATAATTTGGCAAGTTTCTGTATTTAATTTTCACCTCGAGTTAACAATTACCTTGTTTCAGTTCAGGTTTCGACATTGTGTATCTATGAGCAAGCCTTTTCTTTTTTAACAAACTTTAAGAGAAAATACAGAACTCATCCGTTATAGATCAAATTAGCATGTACAAATATCTTCTAGGTGGGCGTTTGTTCCCACATTTCGTTTCTCAGAACGTAATTAATGTTAAAAAATAACAAAATATGAATAAAACAATGTTTTAAATGGCTCTAACTTCTTAAGATATATTAAGTTGTTATCAATAGGTCCATATGGAACATTTTCTCAGAATAAATGCTTCTTTATTTGTGTATTTCGACCAATGATTTTTTAAAATCTGTTAATGAATATATTTATTTAATTGTTTTTAAAAGGTACTTCTTGCATCCTTCGTTTTCGCTTTGTTTGATTTGTGTTTACTTTTTCCATCCTTTGGTAATACTTGAAGGAATTAACAATAACAAATAAGTTTATACTTAGAGAGAAATATCTGCAATGTTACAGAAAATGAATGTAATAAACCAAAAAGTCTGTAAAAGAAGAATTAACTGTAACATCGCTGGTTATTGAATACCAGCTATATTTCTGGTATTATTTTTACAGAATTCCAATATTCCACATACATTTTCCTGTGAATTTACAACAGTACCACCGTAATTTTACAGGCCATTTTTTGCAGGAAAAGTACTTCAAGCTGCATTGCACGTTTTGCTCTTCGCAAAAAAAACTACCTGAAATGCCTTGGAAAGGACATGAATATTTTTTGTTGGGGTTCCGCCAGGTACCAACCCAATTTAAATGGTACCGCAAATGTAAAAAGGTTGGCAAACGCTGCTCTACTCTGTATACGCAACCGTTCAACTCAATGGAACACAATATTTTGTATATAAATTCAACTTTACTTATATTTTGTAGCAATCGTAACAAGCAAATTCCTACTTCTGGACTCAGGTCAGACCAAACCTTCACAAAAAACAAAGAAAACATCGTCACACTATGCATCGATCGTCGTTTTTTTGCTAAGTACATCTTCTTGAGTAATTCCCACGGAGCACGCACGTCCATCGATTACCGCACTAAATTCAAATTAATATCCACCCCTGCGTCGGAAACGGCGTAAAAATTCGAACAAAACTTTCCACCGTTACGACACGAATCTAGCCTCGCGGACATCGATCGTTCCTTCGTAAAAATCGGGCATATTAATCGCGGACGTCGAAGATCGTCCGGCCCGTAGTTGCGATTGCATTTCCGGCCATTCCGGCGGCAGTTCCGGTGCCGGATTGGCGAAACCGGTCATCGATCTCGAGCGATGAGCCAATGGAGGCCCCGTCCAGGTATCCTGGCAACCCCGATCCGACGATCGTACCTCACAATTAGCCAGCGCGATGTCACGACGGCCGACACCGACGCGCCTTTCGATTCAATCGCGACTAATAACACCTCCACCGGGCAAAAGCGGAATGGTGTCGATTGACATCGGAGCGTAGTTAAAATGCACTTTAAATCTTTGTTGTTTTTACTTGGAACTCCTATTTAGTAATTAAAAGCCACTTAGTAGTGATTGTAATGTATGCGTTTCAATAAATGTATGTCAAAATAGGTATAATGTTAATGAATAATTATTATTATTTATTAATTTCACGGCACCTCCGCCATTTGTTGTAATTCTGTTTTGCTTACAAATACATCGTTATTTTCACAAATTTTCAAACACCCGTCTTTCATAATTATTAATTAAACTGAAGCATTTCTATAAATACCGAATTGCTTATATTGTGACGATTGAAAATCATATTCGCAATTTTTCTTTCGGGCGATGTTGTTAACTTGTGAGCTGTGCCCTGTGGGGTCGGGCGTTTATGACAAACACATTGCACATACACGAGAACATGTCTGTTTTTATTTCGTATTTATTATATTTGACGTATGGTATAACCTAAAGAAATTAATGTTTTGCTTTCTATTTGTACAAATATTCAAACTGCCCTGATATAGTACGATGATATAGTACTTTCACAATTAATTGTCGCTATTGCAAACATGGTTGTCAACTTATTACAATTACGCACTTCTTCGATACTCCAGAGTGTAAGTCTAGAGAAGTTCAGAAGAAAATAACGTGTGCTGTTATAGTTAAATTTAATTATATTTTATAATGTATGACTTCACAGACAATAATCAGACGCAACTGCCATCGGAAAGCATTTCTATATTTGTAGTCCACACCAAAATTTGCATAAATAATTTTCATAAATGTTGAAATTCATTTCCGATGGCAGTTGCAAAAGGACCTTCAGAATCGAATGATAGCGAGCATTTCGCGATTGGCGCAATTCTCAGGAGCGTCATGTTTGATTTTGACATTGTTTACTCACGTTCTATTTTTGTTTTTGCAAAGTGTTTTGGGGGTAAAATCAACTGTCACAGTACTGGGTTCAATTTTTGTTTTTCTTGACCAAAAATTACATGTTCGTATGGAAAAATAGGAGTACTGCTTTTGATTAAAAGATTCCAGTTGCACTTGAAAAATAAAAGGATTGGGTTGTTGTGATGTGAAGTTTGATTCCAGTTGAGATTGAATCTTTGCAACACAAACAAAAAAATAGTAGCAGTCATCAAAAATTTCCAGTAACAAGTGTAATCATCTTAAATAAGCCAAAAAAAGGACCATCCACAATTTTCAAATCCCGCCCATAACAAAATCAAAAGAAGGCAATTTTTCTCCACAATATATTCAAGTACGCGCCTTTCTAGTACCCGTGCAATCTTTTTGATACAAACATTCATCTCTACTGCTTCTTAAATAAAAATAATGTTTGAGAATTTCACTATGTATACAAAAAATCTGATGTGGCCAGGCACATGACTTTATCATACAATATATAAAATTAATAGTTTAGCTGCATGAGAATCTATTCTATTGAGATAAATCGTACGTATTGTCAAATCATCAGCATTTGACACTACCTACACTACGTCATTAGAATAATAGTTATTTATGTCACAAATGCCGAAAGTACGGAATAGCGCGACGAGCGGTGATGCGGCGCGTCACCGAAGGCGGAGTGTCGCCGTCGCATATGAGCGAGTCGGCTATCTAGTTTTTGGCAGGAGCGACATCAACGTTTATTGTGTTGCTTTTTAAGAAATACGTATTAAAAAAAATAAATGATTTCTGTATAGTAAATGCTAGGTTGGTACCACTTTGACGAAACGTCAAGTTTAAAGGTGCGTTCCGATTAGTAGGTAATGGTAGCTAATGGCGGTGGTAGAATACGAAATTATAGTGTTTCTTACATATCGTGATAATGACACATATTAGTTTGCATGTGCATAAACATGAGTCACTATCAATTTTCTATTGGAAATACTATAACGGCGTCTGCTACCACTGCCATTATCACTAATGAAAACGCACCTTAGAAAGGTAATTAAAATTCTGACAGATTTATATGTGTTCATGACACATCCCTACCAAAATACTAAAATAAAACTACACTCATCGCTATACTTTATTTATAATTTTCTCAATGTATCGTTTTTGGAATTAGATATAAAGACGGGTTCTTATCAACAAATAATCAAATTGGTGATCTTACTTTATTTGAAATTTGTATTTTAAAATTTGCCGCACTACAGCGGCAACGTTCCATAGTGGTTCTCCAACCTCTGATGAGATCAGCTGTTTTCGAATGTGACAACACAAAAAATATTTGTCAAAATCCTGGCTACTATGTAATTTCATATCAATGCAGATGCGACCGATCTCGATCAAATAGAATTTGCTCTTGAAGCTAAACTATTAATTTTACCAAAAAATTTCATAGGCATAAATTATTCGAAATTTCCTCTACTTTAATTTATTAATGAACTATTTTGTCGAAATTACAGAAATGGCGGCTCATTTCCAAAATCCTTCAAAAAGGCTTAGAATAACCTAAAAAGCTAAACTATTAATTTTACCAAAATATTACATAGGCATAAATTATTCAGAATTTCCTCTACTTTAATTTATTATTTAACTATTTTGACGAAATTAGAGAAATAGCGGCTCATTTGCAAAATCCTTGAAAAAGGCTTAGAATAAACCAGCAGTTCCTTTGGACCCTTTTTAACCAAAAGCTTTTCAGCTCTAAGTTAGGTCATGAAACTTCTAATTATGAACTTTCGTCCCGATACCTTTAGTAGTTTTCCGGAATCATCGCCACAAAAATCGTTTACACACACACGCACGCACGCACACACACACACACACACACAGAAATTTTTTTGTACCTTGGTCAAAAATGTTCAGGGGACCCAAAAAGACCTATTTCCGCTAAAATCTCAATTTTTTTTTTCGGCATGATTACAACACTTTAGCATACTGCGTATGATAAAGTAAAAAGTCATCTGTATACAATGCTGTAAAAATTTGTACAGTTGTTTTACAAAAGCGAAACAAATTAGTCATTACCTACTTACTTTAATACACCTTTTATTTCACATAAAATTGACCGGATATTATCTGAAATGCTGCATAGCCATACATAAAGTAACACAACATTGGATTGAAATCCGTTATTGAGGATATGGCATGTTTTCTATCTTCCCATATGAGCAATTCGTTTTTTAAACAAATATCTGAATTGACTAATTATTATTCGAAATACAAGTAATTAAAAAGTTGTACCGTTTTTTCCAATCATTGCTTTTAATGGCTTACCAACAATTTTCAAATTAGTAAAGAAAGATTTTCAAATAAAATTTGTTAAAATCGTGAATGTTAGTTATACAAATAGAAAATGTTGTTTAACGCAAATAAGTATGCAGTGACTGAAGTACGTTGTTTCAGTAGAGACAAAACAACATTTCTTGCGGATATAAATGATACTATATACTGAGAATCAGGCAGATCTGTGATTAGACAGATTACAGCGCCATCTAATAATACAGTTGGATGAGGTTTTCACACTGACACTGCAATTAATTCAATCAAAATTTGATTCTCTTGACCGAAGTACACGTATTTTTAAATCAATGCAAAAATATTATGTACTTTAAAAGAATGCAATTGCTTCTTATATAAATTAATTTGTTTGAAGCAAAACTGGATTTCTTTTGCGAAAGGAGATGTATTAAATCAACACGTAATAATTACTTTAAAGAAAAGTAATTTTTGTTTGTAATCAAAATATATTTATTTTATTTAAATAAATATTCAAGTTAAATTAATCTCTACAAGCAAATGAACTCAAAGCCTTCAAGGAAGTAAATATTTTTTGTACCAAAGAATTTGTTTTGATCCAAAAGAATAAACTCAAATAAGTATGTTTCTTAAAAAAAATCTTTTATGTAAACTTTTAACCAATTCCTGCATTACAAAATGACGAAACCAATTGAAACGTCAGCGTCTTTTAGTTTTATCATGTTTCATACTGTTTCCCTAACAGAATCTTTTAATACACTTGTCAAGAAAAGGAAAAAGTTCCAATCGCCAATAATATAATATTGAAGGTGTAAGCGGATGAAGGGGGAAGTGGATAAATGGGTTATGTAACATATTTATTATAATTTGAATTATCATGATAATGTTAATTTGCAATTTAATCGATTATGTACATTATAGAATAGATAGAATCGCCTAAATTATGTCTGGGGAGCGAAAAGCGCTGTCCGTATAATGTAAGGGAGCAAAATCACGTATATCATTACGTTCTTACGTCATTAGGAGGCGCGTGGCTGACGACCGTCATATGTTTCACGCACGATTTGCTCCAAATCGCTACTCCCCGAGCGCCACTTTCCCTGCGAAAACTACCCCCATTGTCGATTACTGCTGTTGTGAACATCGGAGGGATGACTTTTCGATGCCGAATACCATTTTACGTCATGAATAATAACACTTTATACGTCAACAAACGACTGTCTGCAGACATCTCACATCTGTAAACAGGGAACTCTGTAGTCTTAGGAAATATACTTTTGATATCAGGAATAAAAAAGCATAATAAATAACTAGAAAATGGTAGCGGTTATTAATTTTCGTTATCTACAGACAATATTTTTATTTAAAGTTTAGAATATTGAATCTAGAATTTAAGGGAGCTGGTCGGCAATAATTTCTTAACTAGAAGTTATAATATGTATTCGATTGATGAAACTTCCCACCTGATCCATATTTAATGTGAAGTTAAATAATAAAAAAGTTAAATATGGAATGTAGTTTTTTATTCAAACTGATTAAATCAAACTGATGTTCGATTTCAAAACACCTGGTCTCGAAGATGAGACCAGGAAACAGTAGATTAAATAGTTATTTATCCAAGAAGTATAGGTATTAATAAGCGAAAAGTAATAACTATATGTTAATAATAAGGTGACATACAGGCAAGATGTAAATTATAAATAAATCAAAAATTACAGCCACAACCTGGATTTGAACCAGGGACCTTTGCTGTCACCATGGTCTCCCATCTGAGCTATTACAGATTGTGGCTGTAATTTTTGATTTATGTAAAATTTACATCCCGCCTGTATGTCACCATATTATTAACCTAAATGTATTAACATTCGTTTAATATTTAAGTTAATTACAACATTTTTTAGTCGATCGTATTCCTCTGGCGGCGTCAACATAGATTTTTTGTTGATGTGTTTTGACGTTAGATGATAATTTATGTAATTTGACAGTGCCAGTTCTGGATGACGAAAAGTTTTGATTAGGTGGTTTTATTTCATGTATGTTCGATTTGCTATAGTGAAGTTATTTAATTGGCTATAACAAATCATGTATTAATAGAAATCGTGCATTTAGACAGCTGTTTATTAAACGATTATCTATTCAGTCATGTTTATCGTTTGTGCTTTTGTCAACATTGTTATTAATAACAAACATTAAAACCGAATTTGATAATATCCTATTGCTAATGTCAACCTATGTTTTCAGGGGAAAAAAGTTAAAATCAGTGAATAAGTTTTAAAAACCTTACACAGGTATGAAAATTTTACCATATCACGGTGTTGTTCATTATACATTGTTAATTTAGTCGTTTGCCTTTACGATTCTGTAAATAACTGTGAAAACACCTCGGAACTTTTACGTGTTTTGAGACTGATGATGCTCAAATATTATTGAAGATTGTTTAATGAAAGTAGTATTTTTCATGCAAAAAGAACTTTGGAGTGATTTTTTGGCAAAATAAGTGAGCACGAGTTTTAAATGTTATGTAGAAAAAAAATTTCTGTTTTACAATATATCTTGACAGCATCTAAGGTTACATGCAAAATGTGAGTTAAAAAAACATTCCTAGTCTTAAGATTGTAAAATGCTGTTTCCAACATTTAGACCACTATAAATCATGCCAATTTTTAATGTTTTCATTTATAACAACTATTTCCTAAGGCATTTCTAAATGAAAAGGAAAAAGTTATAGTCTACTTGTGATAACATTCGGTATGGGCTCCCAAAACACGTTGTAAAGAAATACATTTTCTCGAAAAACGATAATTCAGATTGAAAACAACTACCTATATGTTTACTTACTTAAATGATTATAATAGGCGATGCTAATGTTGAATATTTTCTACGGATCTACCCCTGAGTCAAATCAAGCGAAACGGAAAATTGTGCACTGGACGACGTTATATTTGCGCGAAATAGTGACGGGGGTCCATTTGGACGGTAGCGCTGGGCAAACACAGTCACTGTTGACATTAAATATTGACTGATTGGAAATATCGACGTCCATGCATTTATTTCTGTGACTAAGCTGACCCATGGTCAAGAAACTCTGCCCACGTTAGGATACCCACACACAATCCCAAACAAAAATTCACCAATCAAATCCTTCAGAAAGAATTAGTAATTTTGTCAGAGATTCTACAAGTAGTGATTTAAAAATCCTTCTCTAACCACTTTATTCTTAATTTTATCATTACTGTTGTCCACAATCTGTCATCATTTTACATACTATTTACAAATCAAAAGAAAACTAATCAGTATCGTAATATTTTTTGTACAAACTTTATTACAAAATAAATTACGAAAATAACGTAAAGGGGAATCAAGATTGTGTCGCAATTAATAATCTGTCTGATGAGGGTAGATGATGAAGGAGCGGTGCAGTTGGTCGTTGCCACGGTGCTGCCATCTGAATGAGCCTATGCAAATCAGGGCCTAATTATGCCAGTTTTAATTGTCTATGCGGTCATTAATTTCATTATACGTTGGCGGAACGGTCGGCGCTAAAGAACAATGCGCCCCCTTGTGTCCCCGAATGGGGGTGGTGGTTTGATCGTAGGGGTGGAATCGAGACAAATGTTTAATATTTCGTGAGGTTGTCAAGTTTCAGCTTTATTTGTAAAAGAAAATATTCGAAATAATTAAATAGGTTAACACATTAACACTGTTAAAAAAATCTGTTAAATCTGTTCGAATTTGGAGATGGCTTGTGGATATGCTTATCGATATTATTGGATAAAGTTCAATTTTGTGTTTGTATTTTAGATTTTTTAAGTTTTAAAAGATTTTTTCTACTTTGTGTTCGTTATAAACTCATAACGAAACCGCTTTCAGTGTCGTTATGAAAACACTAGATCACAAACTTTTAGTAACTTTTGGTTTTCCAAGATTGATGATATTGACGCCAAGTGTCAAATGAAGCTGACATCTCAATAGCTATTGGCTAACGTCAATCGTATTCGTGAATTTTATTACAACTACCAACTGTTGAGTATAAAACTACTCTAGATTGTAAGATGACAACCGAAATTCCGAAATTTCGTAAAATTAATGTCGCAAAGTAGAAAAAAAAGTATATCACACTCTTTTTATATGACGTATTGGCGCACTCGTTCCATTTGTATTTCCTCGCTACGCTCGTTGTGCCCGAAACAAGTCGTGTGCCAATTTTCGTCTTAAAACGAGTTTTTAAACATGATTTATTGTTGTGTTGAGTAGCCCAGATGCTATACACAAAAGAGGTTTGAAAGCACGTGTTAACTCCTCATGTGTGAATAATGTGTCCGTTACTTGAAGATTACTCACTTTATTATAGATATGATGTTTTGTAAACAAGATTGCATTTAGAACGTTTTATGGTCTTGGTTGGCTGGAACCAATCGACTTATATGTCAAAGAGTTTATGTCAAAAATTCCATTCTGTAAATCACGTGTTAGTACAAACACTTGTTCTCTTTGTAGAAATTGGTGATTACAAAACGCTGCCAGGAATTTTACGTGCTTATACAAACGCCCGGCCCGAAACCTCTCATGGTTATGGCCCACACCCATAGTTTACGGTTTGTGACAATTTTATTTAACAGGTAAGACAACATAAATTAAATTTTATAAAACCTATAATAAGGACATTTC
The DNA here is from genome assembly GCA_964023965.1 of Melinopterus prodromus. Lineage (NCBI taxonomy): Eukaryota > Metazoa > Arthropoda > Insecta > Coleoptera > Scarabaeidae > Melinopterus > Melinopterus prodromus. The sequence goes on along the minus strand of OZ030390.1, from coordinate 14,372,758 downwards.
TACTATAAAAGCTCAATACAAGACGCATTTTTATGATGATTTGTCAAAACAAATAAATTATTAATTCTCAATTCAATTTTTATTATTTACCTATCCAACATTATTTTGTTGTGAAAACAAGAACAGGGAAGTAGATTGGGCAGGGGGTAGACATTAGGGTTGTTATGAATAAAACACTTGTTTTAAAACATTGTTATAACCATGTTTTAAAACAAATATTTTGTTTTAAATTATTTTGTTTTAAACAGTTTGTTTTAAATGTATAAAACACTTGTTTTAAAACATTGTTTTAAATATGTTTTAAAACAAATATTTTGTTTTAACCATGTTTAAAACAGTTTGTTTTGAATGTTTAAAGCATTTTGTTTTAACACATTGTTTTAAACATGTTTTAACTCATAGAATAACATAAACCGAAGTAGCGGTAACACACAAAGCGGTGTTTCTCCTGTAGTACATAATTAGATGTATGGCTGATGGTCAGTGCCTCAACATTCTCAACAAGTGTGAAGACAAAACAAGAAAAAGTCACTCACAACAACAGATTTAACTGCACTGAGGACTGAGGTATGAAAAGACACCGATCAAAACGTTTTCAAATATATTAACTGCGTGATTTAAAACATGTTTAAAACAATTTATAATCCTTATTTCAAACTTTTTTTCATGTTTAAAACTTTCTTTTGCAAGGCGTTAAAAACATTGTTTCGTTAAAAAGCATCATTTCATTCAAAAAATTTGTTTTGTTTAAAATAAAAGAAAATTTTTGATAACAACCCTGGTAGACATTCTTTACTAGGTAGGTTTTGCCAAATAAACCAATGAATTAATTCATTATGAAAAATTAATATTGATCAGCATATTCGCTTAATTAAACCTATTTATTTTGTTCTCTACTTTTTTGGAGACATGCACCACAAGCTGAAATCCATAAGAAGGAATTATTACTGAAAGATGCAAAGCTAGAACTAGCTTCTCTAGCACTAGCCACAAACAATAAATTTTAAGATTGAAAAATAAAAATACTTAAAATCCAGTGTGCTTCTTTTTAGTTACAATAATCCTAAAAAATTATTCACCATTGCTTATTCGTTAATATTGCCATCTCTTTAGTCGACGATTTCATGTCATGTGAATATTTTTAGAAATGTTTTGTGTTACCTGGAGAATGGATCCTCATGTGAGTACAGGCTATAGTTCCAAAAACGGACGACGAATGTGTTATTGTGTAAAACTTAAGTTGACTTTCTCTCATATCAAGTTACCACAAGCTTACCAGAGACGTAAATGTTTTATTACCTGGTAAATTATAGCCAGCAATAGTTAAATAAATCTTTTGATAAACGAAATCCTTTAACAAATTTAAAATCAGTAACAGACTACAGTTATTCCACATTGTTCCGTGACTTTCACTAATCAATGAGAACTATGGATGGTTAAGACCAACCTTACGTCAAACATAAGCACATCCCAGTTTGATGTACTCGAGCGTGAAATCTATTTTCAGTAATAGTTTTTCAAACTATAGGTAGGTACCAGGGAAATGGATGTAAACTTTATGGGAAAAACTTTAATTTGAAAATATTTGATGGTAAAAAATGAGTAGTAGTTTCCGAAATGATATAGAATTGCTTAAGTTGCTTAAGGTCCTACGGGGCTTGGCTCAACGGGGTACGCTGTAGCTCCTGCAAAAATCATCAGAAATCAAAATTCCAAAAACTCTAGATTAAACTTTTGGAGGTGGCACCAATATTTGCTTAAGAAAGTATGATATTGACAAAATGACTGCTGTTTGTATTATCGGTAAATTTTTTATGTCCTACATGATCATAAAGTGACATTTTACATCTTAGATACCGGGGCAAAAACTGCTTCTTAACGCCCGCGCGGGCATTAAGCGTTGCCATGGTTATACGTCAAATATATGAAATATTTGTCATTCAAATTGTTATTGGCGATTAAGGTTATAAGTTTGACAATTAATTGTCTGTATTGTCACTCAACTCCGAATTGTTTGCTTTGTTATTCAACTCGGTAGATATGCATGTCACTTGATAACGTCAAAATATTGAGGAACAAAACCATTGTAGGACATAAAATGTTGTATGCACCTCGGGCATTACTTGATGCTTATACCATCGGGCGACTTAAAAGCGGTCGCCCTCGGGGCATAAACATCCGTGTAATGCCCTTGGTACATAAATAACTATTACAAACAGCACTTTTTTCATTTTCGATTTGCTATAAAATATTATAAGCACGGGGTCCGGAAACCCTTTCAAGGGCTTATTTTATACACTTAAAGTTACAAACCATAAATAAAAAAAAATTTATGAGAAAAAGCTTATTCAAATAAGCATATCAGAAACAAAAAAAGTCGATCCTGCCAGGATTCGAACCTGGAATCTTCTGATCCGTAGTCAGACGCGTTATCCGTTGCGCCACAGGACCTTGTGAGATAGGTCAGTTATAAGCTCATATAATTGCCATTCGGTTACTTGTATTTACTTTTAAAATACATAACCACAATAACTTCAAAAATTAAAAAAAATTAAAAAAACATGGTACTTTTGTCAAGAAAATCAATACCAGAACAACAGATTCCTACACGCACTGGCGCCACAACTTCAGCAACCGTCTACGAGATGGCGCCATGCAGCAAGCACGCCACAACCCGCCATGCGTCGTCATGTGTCAATAAACAGCTGACTTCAACATGTCAGTTTTTGAATTTCTACCGTCAAGTTTAGACGTATTTTCTCCATACCTAAAACCTGACATAATTCAGTACGCGAAATTCATTTTGCGTAATTGCTTTTGCAAACAGTGCCCGGTTTAATAGATTGTGATATTTATAGTGTTCAAGTTAATTTACAGTGAAACATGTCAACGAAACACCTAACTAAAGGTAAATTCTATTTTTGGTAACTTGTTTATTGTTTGTTTAAGGTCGTAGGCGTCGTAGTGCACTTTCGTGACTAAATATAGGACAAGTCAATAAATATTACGTCACGTTTACCGTTGCAATTGTGCAAGTTTATTTTTTTGTTCCTATGTGTTTCTTATTTGATGGCGTTGACTTATTGATTGTTTTATTAGTACAAGTACCCTTTGTTTCTTATCGATTATCCGAATTTGTTCAGCCCGTATTATGGGTATTTGTATTATTTTAGGTGATTTATTTACGTAATCAAATTTGAAATATATTTTTTATATGCGGTGTGTTAGGAGAGGTGAGCGTCATGCTTATTTCTGTTGTCTTGCCTCATGCCGCATTCGTAATTTTCGAAACTCATTTGAATATCAAAGTCGTCGACCTGTTTTCTTCCGACAAAACGATGTTTGGCGAAGTGACCTAATTTTTGGTGCGACTGCTGGAATTATTATGAACTAAAATCGGAACACCTACAGCGCTGTGTGCGTGAAATTTTAGATTCTAGCGTAATTTCTATTTATATAAAATGTCGATACTACTTCCGGATCTATTTCGCGCAGATTGCTTATTTCTATTTGTTGAACTCGTATTTTTATAGAGGCTTGAAAAAGTAAATTGTAATAAAAACAGTGTCAAATTAGGTCCAAAAACATTTGTTATAGAAAATTTTACAAATCTCAATTTTTCGAGTGATATTTTTCAGGGTTTATCAGGACAAATTCATGTAACTGAAGGACAAAATAGGCAAGTGTTTTAACGACAAAAAGAGAAATTGAACAGTAACAGGTGTTTCAACAACAAGAACAGCAAATTAATATGCTATTTTCATATAATACAATTAGTTCAAAAGTAAATGAAATCTCTTAAACAGGATATTTACATATTATAGGCAAGTAGAAGGATATAGCTTAAGCCCTTTAAGGGACACATCCAGTCATTATTGGTTGATAATGCGTTTTATAGTGTTGAGGAGTTTTTAAACTGTGACATTGTGATAAATGTGTGATTGTACTGTATTTGTATAATATCAGCTTCAGTGCTGTATTTTATAGTTTTAATGTATATGGAGATGTTCATTGTGATTCTTTCCTGTAAGATTTAGTATGTAGTTGATCTTTACGATGTGTATATTAATGTGTGATTTGACTTTTGTAAACCCTGTGGTATGAACAACAATAAACTTATTATATTATATTATTATTATTATAGGAAATGACATTCGTACGTTGCAAATTTGTGATAGAAAATTAAATTTTTATTAAATGGGTATCGACACACTATCCTCATTTAGGGGTTGTTAGCCATGATGAAAAACTCCTAGCGTTTTACGATGAATAGCTCTTGTAATTACCTACAATTATTTGACTTGTGGAAGAAAGCTGTGTAATAATATTTATAAAAGTTAGACATTAAAGACGTAAAATCATTATTACAAAATACACGTGCTATAATACAAAAATCTGATGTGGCCAGGCACATGACTTTATCATACAATATATAAAATTAATAGTTTAGCTGCATGAGAATCTATTCTATTGAGATAAATCGTACGTATTGTCAAATCATCAGCATTTGACACTACCTACACTACGTCATTAGAATAATAGTTATTTATGTCACAAATGCCGAAAGTACGGAATAGCGCGACGAGCGGTGATGCGGCGCGTCACCGAAGGCGGAGTGTCGCCGTCGCATATGAGCGAGTCGGCTATCTAGTTTTTGGCAGGAGCGACATCAACGTTTATTGTGTTGCTTTTTAAGAAATACGTATAAAAAAAAATAAATGATTTCTGTATAGTAAATGCTAGGTTGGTACCACTTTGACGAAACGTCAAGTTTAAAGGTGCGTTCCGATTAGTAGGTAATGGTAGCTAATGGCGGTGGTAGAATACGAAATTATAGTGTTTCTTACATGTCGTGATAATGACTCATATTAGTTTGCATGTGCATAAACATGAGTCACTATCAATTTTCTATTGGAAATACTATAACGGCGTCTGCTACCACTGCCATTATCACTAATGAAAACGCACCTTAAAAAGGTAATTAAAATTCTGACAGATTTATATTTGTTCATGACACATCCCTACCAAAATACTAAAATAAAACTACACTCATCGCTATACTTTATTTATAATTTTCTCAATGTATCGTTTTTGGAATTAGATATAAAGACGGGTTGATATTTCTTATCAACAAATAATCAAATTGGTGATCTTACTTTATTTGAAATTTCTATTTTAAAATTTGCCGCACTACAGCGGCAACGTTCCATAGTGGTTCTCCAACCTCTGATGAGATCAGCTGTTTTCGAATGTGACAACACAAAAAAATATTTGTCAAAATCCTGGCTACTATGTAATTTCATATCAATGCAGATGCGACCGATCTCGATCAAATAGAATTAGCTCTTGAAGCTAAACTATTAATTTTACCAAAAAATTTCAAAGGCATAAATTATTCGAAATTTCCTCTACTTTAATTTATTAATGCACTATTTTGTCGAAATTACAGAAATGGCGGCTCATTTCCAAAATCCTTCAAAAAGGCTTAGAATAAACTACCAGTTCCTTTGGACCCTTTTTAACCAAAAGCTTTTCAGCTCTAAGTTCGGTCATGAAACTTCTAATTATGAACTTTCGTCCCGATACCTTTAGTAGTTTTTCCGGAATCATCGCCACAAAAATCGTTTACACACACACGCACGCACGCACGCACACACACACACACACACACACACACACACACACACACACACAGACATTTTTTTGTACCTTGGTCAAAAATGTTCAGGGGACCCAAAAAGACCTATTTCCGCTAAAATCTCAATTTTTTTTTTCGGCATGATTACAATACTTTAGCATACTGCGTATGATAAAGTAAAAAGGAACACAACCACAAAATATGTCTGAAGCCATTTACTGCAAATAAATACAAAACACTGGAAGGATACATAATAATACAACAAATTGTTTAGATACTTGGATTGGTAGACAGTAGGTAATTAAGAAAATTCTAATGATATCTATTTAGGCTGACTAAAAATGCTTTATATTTACATAAAAAATAATACAGTGACTACTACTCTTTTAAGCACTTTATTATTATTTACAAATTTAGGGGTGTCGGTATTAGGTACATGTAAATATAGCATGTCCTTAAATCAGACATGTGTGTCGGAATTGTGTTCATGGTTAAAAGTAATACATATGGCTCTATTGCTGTTTTTACACAAGAAAATAACATATTTCACATAGTTTGCTACAATTAATTGTGCGCATTTTGTCCAAATTCCTACACGAGTGTCGGAATTACGGACATCAATAATCCCTAATTATTACACTAGCAGCAGAGAGTAGCGATTTAGGCATTAATACACTACCTTTGGAGATAACAGTTGAACTCACACAGTTGAATCAACCACATTAAAAAAATCATTAGTCTGGCATAAAACACCCAAATAAAGTAAAAAGAAACTGTTCTTCTGTAACATTATTATCTACTGCTTGGAGAGAATATTTGTTAATAAAAATGAAGCACAAAAGAGACTCTAATCATTCTGAGATACTGATATTTTTAATTTCCCCAATATCTGACTGATGTATATATAGTTTTGTCTTATTTTAATCAGAGCTAACCGATGTCTTCAGTCCCACCTAATACAAATAGTAAAATTTCTAAAATAGTGGAAGTTAAAATAGGAAAAAACTGAACTTATCATCACAGACACAACACCCAACAAATATTGAAATAATTTTGTCCGATAAAGCGAATCACCTTAATCTCTATATAAATAACTACCCAAATAACTGAACATTGATAAATACGCCCGTACACACACACCTTTTATAGATGTCAATAAAATGAACGTGTGACATAGTTATTTGAAAGATACCAGATGGTACGTCACCGTCCATCCAAACATAGATTATAGAATGTGTTTGTTTTCATTATTATGCTCCGCAATAGGGAAGTACTAAAATAAACGATGACCGGCCTTGCAAAACAAAAGAATTTTGCAATTTACGCAACGCATTATGTACTACACACATCAATTTTAATTAGAATCGCAATTAATATCAACGTTTTTATTGCTGCAGGTTCTCGACTGCCGCCGACGAATAAGGGGAAACTACGTCTGTTCACCAATAGATTCTGCCCTTATTGCCAGAGAGTGCAATTGATTTTGGACGCGAAGAAATTGCAGTAAGTACAGGGGTTTATCGATTTAGTTTCGCTTTGTTGTGTTTATATGGAAGTTTACGTGAAAGTATTGTATCGGCCGAAATAGCTCAGTTGGGAGAGCGTTAGACTGAAGATCTAAAGGTCCCCGGTTCAATCCCGGGTTTCGGCAGTTTTTTTTTTAAATTTTTTTTCGTACGTTTGTTTCAATTTTTGTCTGTAAATTTACAAAATTTTATAATTAAAAGAAAAATATTGCTTAATACCGGACGTACATTTTCATTTATTGAAGCTATAACAAAGTAGTATACCGTAATCATTAAATTTCAAAAAAGTACCTTCTTAGTGTTTATTATGTTATTATAATAGTCCAGTCAAATCGTTTTCCGAGGGCGCCTATTCTAGGAAAAATATAGAAGTTTTTTTATCTCATTTTATGTTTTTTTCGGGTGCTGAATCCGAACTTTAACTTTAACATCCCACGGATATGGCTTCAAATTTTTGTACATGTTTCAGTTTTTTGCGATAAACTGTTAAACAAACTGAAGAAAAAGTCGAAAATGTAGAGTTTTTTCGCGATTTTCGTTGTGAAGCCATATCCGTGGGAAGTAGCAAAGTAGAAATTCGGATTCAGCACCCCAAAAAACATTTATAATGAAAGAAAAAAGAATTTTTTTCCTGGCTAAATAACTATTTGACTGGACTATAAGTGGATATCAACTAATGACGTCTTTCTAATTTATTAATTTGCTATAAGAATTGTTTGCTCGCGTTCATCGAGAACAACAGAAATGCGACAATATCAGTAGAAATTTCCTGGAATTATGGACAGAGAGAATATTTAAAACCAAAAATACAGACACCAATATACAAAATTTAAAAGTCTATAATCATATAATCATGTTCATTGTAGCTTTGATAAAAATTCTAAATAGCAAATTAAATAATATAATATAAATAATAATAAATAATAAAACAATAGAAAGACCTCTTTTCTTGCTAGAGATAATTTACTGGGATATTAGTTTTACTGAACCTGGCACGACGAACAGGAGCCTGAATTTCTTATAGCAAAATAACAAGAATTACTCTTTTCGTATAAATAAACAATAAAAAACACATTTTTGTTCAAAAATAGACAAAATCGTAAATTGTGGGATTAGAGTCAATTGATTATTTTATATTATTTATATTATTTTATAAATTATTATTATTATTACATTAATAAACAATAGCTGACTAACACCTGTGGTTAGTAACTGTTTTATAATCCAAACATGTCTGGTTTTCATATTGCAATGTTTCCAACCATTTGAAATTAACAGATGTATAGACAATCCTACATTTTTCCCACTTACAAAGTCACAAAATCAAGGATGCAAGTGCACCCTTCGACCATGCTGCGAGCGCTCAGTGTTACCAAATGAATTAAAATAATAATTCTATCTCAGCTTATAACACAAATTTTAAAAAATAGCTTTAAGAAAAAACGTTTGCCACAGGTCCCACCGAGATTTGAACTCGGATCGCTGGATTCAGAGTCCAGAGTGCTAACCATTACACCATGGGACCTTGTACCCTTCACTGCTAATTTTTTAAACGGCCGAATATGCAAACATTGCGTATACTGGAGTGCAATAAGATCAAATAACCTGGATAATTTTAGTATTAGAAACCACTACAGTTTTAGTGCACATCTCTGGATGTCTGATTATAAATTTAAGGTCAATATAAATCCAAATATACCTATTCAAAATAAATATTGCTTATTCTTCCCGCTAGCAAAGAAAATGTTGCTGCAACGTTTCTACAACATACTTCTGTGACTTTGTAATATTGGTATTATGCATTATGTAATATAACTGTTATATCTAGGCAACCTCTTGTGTCTTACCTGGGATACATAAGAATCAACCAAATGTTACTGAAACATCAAAGTTACATATTACATCCAACGTTGTAATCTTGTTTAAATATCACAAACAATGTTGCTAACTTATTTCAACCCATTATTTCAACATAACAATGACAAGTCAGTAATTTTTTTTTGTAATATTCGAATAACAATACTTATAGCTTTTTAATGTAGATAAAACATTGTCAATAAAATGTTGTTTTGACATTGTAAAAATTTGTTGTTTTTATGTATATAAAATGTTGCCAATAAAATGTTGTCTTGAGTTTGTAAAAATATGTTGCATTTATGTAGCTAAAATGTAAGTAATTGAACTACTGTAATGAAAATGTAACACAAACGTTGTAAGAACATAACATAGATATATTTGCACATTTTACAATATTATAGACAGTTAATTGCAATATAGCATGTATAGCGGGACACATACACGGTAATATGATGTAACTTTTTGAAGAGGAGAATGAAGATTTAATATAAAACCTATTTAACCACATTTATCAATATACATACAAGGTGTTGCAATTAATATCGTCGGACAAACTGCAAAACCTAAATACGTTGGTTTTTGTTGCATATTAATTAGAAATCTCTCTAAAGGCCAAAATGCAGATAACGGTAGTTTGTAGTTTGGCCGACAATATATCAAGATTTGGACAATTCAAGTATGAATTATTTGCTAATATGTGACGTATACCCTACAACCGAACAGTTTGAAACATGGTCACAATTGTTTTAATACGTGTACAGTTGAAATAGGCAAATCTATGTTAGTTACATATTCTTTCGGTACTCCTACATGATGGGTCAAACAAGTTGCATCAATTTTTACTTAATTTTTTTTTATAATTGCAGCCTAGTTCCAATAATAAACGAAATTTTCTTAAGACATTAAATCAGAAGTAATGCTACACTTAAGAAGAACAAATTTATAAAAGCTAAAAAGTAAGGCTTCGTCTGGCCACAATAAATCTTATAAGTAAACAAAATCATCGTTTATTTATAACATCCGTAAGCAAACGATGCTTTGATATCACTGTGACATTCAAATAAGCTATAAAAAATGCAGGTCCCACCGAGATTTGAACTCGGATCGCTGGATTCAGAGTCCAGAGTGCTAACCATTACACCATGGGACCTCGTGGTGGATTTTCTTTTTTGCGCATCACATTACCAACGTGCGAAGAGCTCCAACATTTTGAATTTTAATTAAACTATTCTTTTTTAATAATTATCGTTTTTAATTATAAGCGATATTTTTTTTAATAATAATACTGAGTGAATATTTTTGTTGGCATAGTAAACAAAAAAGTTAGAAAACAAAAGTTAGGTTCCACCGAGATTTGAACTCGGATCGCTGGATTCAAAGTCCAGAGTGCTAACCATTACACCATGGAACCTCGGTGATTTCGCTGCGTCAGAACACAGGACTAAATAATTTCGAACGAATTATCGGTTGTTCGTATTTTGTCAAAGTTATCAGGACAGCAGTTAGCACAGGAGGTAAACACTAGCACATACTCAAACGCCGGGCTATGTTATGCAACGACTTGTGTAATATTTATCCTTGTTATTGATAGTTTCACTACTTGAAGATGCGTTAGAAAATAAATTGCGTTACTAATTCAATTCGTTTCTTTCGAAATAATTACGTGCATACTTATGATGATTATTCTTTTTCTTTTCTCAGATATGATACGGTATATGTTAATCTTCACCACAAACCGGATTGGCTATACCAAGTAAGCCCATTTGGAAAGCTTCCAGCTCTCGAATTGGAAAATGGAGAAGTGATTTACGAAAGTTTGATCATTGCTGATTATTTGGATGAAAAGTATCATCAGCGTCCACTTCACCAGAAGGACCCGCTCAAGAAGGCCAAAGACAAGATTTTGATTGAACAATTTAACAAGGTATGTAAAACAATGTGGGACTTTAATTATTATGTAGTATCATTAATTTTATAAGAGGAGAGGTTTTGAAGCAGAAGATATAGACCAAAAGTGAATCTGATATTTTATTATTTTTGTTCTTTACAATTTACCGGCTCGCGGATTCATAGAAGTTTTAAAATAATGCTATTTCTACAGGGTTATTCAAATTTACCTGAACATCTAACTAATTTTCAATCTGTAAACAATTTTTAAAAAAATCAAACAAACGTTATGTTTTTTACACAAACTATTGTTTGAATATCATTTTTGAGTTATAAGCAATTAATCAAAACTTCAAATTAAGACTCCAGTGTTCGTTATTTTGACAAACCCTGTCTTTTACCGGTTTGAATAGTGTTAATGCAGCATAATCATTTTGATGGCCTTACATAAGAATATTTTTGAGAAAAGGATAACTTTTGTTTGAGAATAGAAAGCAAATAGGCGAGCTTGAAGTTTGCTTATCACGTCACGTTTTTGTGTTTTTGTTTTTCTTTTATTACGGTAGAGCCGACAGAAAGACCACTGAAAGATTCGTGTCGATACTTAAAACACGTTTGAACGCTCTTTCATGTTTACATAAAATGATACATATTGGAAACAAAAGAGAGTTGGAAATAGAGTTTGATATAAAACATACTTTTTGCGTTCAATATTTCCAGCTAAAGCTGCCCACTGCCTAGACTTCGGCTGCAAAAACATCAAATTAACCAGAATATTTTGATGTAATTTTTAATTGACTTATTGCTCATTCTTTCAAAACCCCGAATTAAATTAAATTACGTTGAGTAAAAATAAAACTTTAAATAAAAAAAAAAAAATTTAAACAAATACGTATATGAAAAAGCCAATACAATAGTACATAAAAAAGCAAAAACATATTATTGCTATCATCTTATATTACAAAACGGAATAAGTGAAACCAAATAGAGAACATCAAACTGAAGCTGAAGGAAAATAAATAATAAACAAAAAGAAACACAAAAAAATGGTTATTTCCATGTTCTAAATATCTATTTGAAATATGCTTGACAATACAAAATAACAATATTGAAAGTTAAATCATTTTTTTGCATATTTTGCGCATTTACCAGTAAAATCTAAAAGAATCATCAAACTGAATTATCTTGTATTAGAGTTTGTAATAATTGAACATCTTCCATAATATTAAGATGCAAATAATTATCCAGGTGAGGATAAATGCTTTGAAAAATAACCTCGAATTTCATTTGATCCTGGGACCTCAGCAATTTCCTGTCTGAAACTCTAATCAATTGAGCTACCAAGAACGGACGATATTGATAGGTGCATTTGTTGCCTCAACAAAAGAATATCGATTAAATGTTAAATATAAAAATTTATAGGTACGCATTTTTAATATTTATTTAATAATTTTTAATTTTTTTATTTAATTAGATTAATAATTTTTGAAAATGAACACTATACAAACTCTATTATCATTTCTTAGTGTGGTATAAGACCGAGAAACCAAATTATGAGGTGGCTCTGTAATTCAGAAACAAGTTAAGCAAGAAAACTACATTATTTTAGCACGTTTATGATGACAATATTTTGGAGACTGTGGCGAACTTAATAATAAAATTATAAACCCCTAACCACAACAAGTATTTTAGAACCTAAATACGTATTTCAGCAACTATGTTGCCATCTTCAGTAGAACCTAAAAAGAGAAAAAGAGAGATTAGCACTTCATAGTATCTTTACTGGATATTGTCCAAGCAAATCACTAGTGGAAGTGACTAGTGGAAGTGACACTTCCACTGTATAAAGATACTATGAAGTGCTAATCTCTCTTTTTCTCTTTTTAGGTTCTACTGAAGATGGCAACATAGTTGCTGAAATACGTATTTAGGTTCTAAAATACTTGTTGTGGTTAGGGGTTTATAATTTTATTATACGTTTATGATGAAGTTTTGTTTTGCACTGAAAGATGATATTTTTCTTATCAAAGGTTATAATTGCAAACTAATTTTTTTAATGTTATTAAATCCTTCTTAAACTAAACGTTAAAAAAGATTATTATATTTTGCTGAATTAGATCGATGTTTCCTTTTTTACAGATCGTCAATACAATGTTCAAAATCCTCCTGACACCAAACCGCTACAACGAGGAATACGATGAAATAATTTCCGAAGGCTTGGAAACATTTGAAAGAGAACTATCCAATCGACCTGGCCCATTCTTTGGAGGAAACCAACCAGGCATGCTGGATTACATGATTTGGCCGTGGTGCGAAAGGGCCGAATTGCTGAAATTGTTCCACTACAAAACCGAGTTACTCAACAAAAATAAATATAAGAAATTGGTAGGCCTTGCTTAATGTTTAGTTTATTTGTATAATTGTTAATTTCTACTTTGTTTTTCTAGATGGAATGGAAACATTTAATGTGCGAGAATACCGCCATCAAGAAATCAATGATTGATATTGAAACTCATACTAAATTCATTCAGTCACACAGGGCTGGTGTTCCGGAGTACGATATTGTGTCTTCACACTAAAAGCCTTATTTACATCGTTATTACATATATCTAATAATTATATATTATATCACATCATTGTGTAAAGTGTCTTCATTAATTTAGTTACTATTGTAAGGAATTTACAAATCTCTGGTGCATGGTTATTTAATTTTGTATTGTGTATCGCATGTATGTGAATTAATAAATATAATTTATATTTACGTTCTGAAGTTTTTTTGATTTTCAAATCTTAACATTGTACGACATCTAATGCCCAAATCGATAATTAAAAAATAAACTTAGCCAACCGCCATCTATCTTCCACATTGCAAATTACCAGTGACAACAACATAACCTATAAGTTAAGTTCTTAACATAACCTAAAACTGACTAGTTTTTAACCTACACGTTTTAAGCATTATATCAATCGAAAATATGGTTATAGCGTTGGGTTTTGAAGGCAGTGCTAATAAACTTGGAATTGGTATTGTACGAGATGGAGAAATTCTTTCAAATTGCAGAAGGACGTACATAACCCCGCCGGGGGAGGGTTTTCTTCCTAAAGAAACTGCTATACACCATCGACAAAATATACACACTGTATTGAAAGAAGCTATTGCTCAGTCTGGGATAAAAGTTGAGGATATCGATGTTATTTGCTACACGAAAGGGCCTGGTATGGGCGCTCCGTTGAATACAGTTGCTATCGTCGCGAGGACTGTTTCGTTGCTGTGGAAGAAGCCACTTCTCGGTGTGAATCATTGCATAGGACGTATCCTTTCTATGATGTATTTTGTAAACTTTTTACTATTTATTTTATCTATTGCTTCCTCTTTGTTTTGTTGTCATACATTCACAGCCTTAGCTTTTTGTTTTAAATGTTACTTATGTATACATATCTTCTTTCTGTTTCTCTATGTATTATTGCCTACACGTCGGATATATTTTTTCATTGTGGTGTACTACAAATAACAATATCTAAACAAATTTATAAAAAAAACATGCGTTACGTTCAGTGATTGTGGGTTTTTAATTGTTTAAATTATTGAGAAATGATACAACACTAAGCCAAAAAACGTTTTTGGCTCTTTGATATTCTTGATATGATAGAATTTTCAAAGTAGCTATGAAGAGAAAAAGCATGTGGTAACTCAACAAGTACTGTAGATCATAGTTTTTAGTTGAGCGCTTGGTAACTTTGCTTCTGCAGTTTTCATAGATTTAAAGTTCAAGATTCAAGCTGTTATTTCAGTTTACTTAGTGCATTCTGCCTTCTCATATTCATATTTTATTCCGTATATCAAAAAGTTGTTTTTTTTTTCATTTTATCTTGTGATATTTTTACTTTATCATACGCAGTATGACAAAGTATTGTAATCGTGACGAAAAAAAATGTTTGATTTTAGTGGAAATAGGTCTTTTTGGGTCCCCTGAACATTTTTGACCAAAGTACAAAAGAATGTCTCTGTGTGTGTATGTGTGTACCCGATTTTTATGGCGATGATTCCGGAGAAACTATTAAAGGTATCGAGACGACAGTTCACATTTAGAAGTTTCATGACCAAACTTACAGCTGAAAAGCTTTTGCTTCAAAAGGGTCCAAAGGAACTGGATGTTTCCTCTAAGCATTTTTTAAGGAATTTGCAAATTAGCCGCCATTTCTGTTATTTTGTCAAAATAGTTCAGTAATAAATTACTGTCAAATGCTGATGCTTTGGCAATATCTATTGTATTGTATCAAAAGATCTATCAAACCCTGGCTAGTTTTATTTTAATGCAGTCACGACTGATCTCAATCAAATAGATTGTCATGCAGCTAAACTATTAATTTTATATATTGTATGATAAAGTCATGTGCCAGGCCACATGAGATTTTTTTTTTCAAATGTATTAGGATATTTTACACCTATGAGATAAAATAAAAGTTTCAACCTTGAAGTGGTACATACCCTTACTGTTAAAGTCGGAAACAATACTGGAACCTGCCCAGTTCAATGAAAACTATGCTACATCAAGTTGTCGCATGTTTTTTTACTTCATAGCTGTACTGTATAAGGTTGCATTTAAACACAAACAATTCTACCACGACACATTCCCGAAAAAAAAAGTTAACGGTAACAATAATGACAAAAAAAGTGTGGTTGTCTATACATCCTTTAGAAAAACTAACGCCTTCTGACAGAATTCACAAGTCGGCTGATCTAAAAGCTTGAACCTAAAGCTTCAAAGCTATGTAGAGAAAAACCACAACAGATATCTCGTTGCTACCAGAAGTGGGGTCAAAATGGCACTCAGTTAAAAAGCTATAATCATAAAAAGCTATAACGGTTTAGATTTTTTAGTGCTTTGTTCAAGGTTTGTTTTTTGCTTTCATAGAGATTACAATCACGACTGCTATTATGATTTTGTAACGTTAGCAACCCTATATATGTAGGTACAAAATATTTATGCATTATATACCTTAACTTTTCACAGACATAGAAATGGGCCGGCTGATAACCGGCGCAAACAACCCTACCGTTTTATATGTCAGCGGAGGAAACACTCAAGTTATTGCATACTCCAGGAAACGATACCGTATCTTTGGCGAAACAATCGACATAGCAGTTGGAAACTGCTTGGATCGCTTCGCCAGAGTTATAAATCTTTCAAACGATCCAAGCCCTGGTTACAACATCGAACAACTGGCAAAACAAGGCAAAAAATTCGCCCAACTACCCTATTGCGTCAAAGGAATGGACGTGAGCTTCTCCGGTATTTTGACATTCATTGAAGATAAAATTGAAGCTTTACGAAAAGAAGGATTTTCCGATGCTGATTTATGCTATTCGTTGCAAGAAACGGTGTTTGCGATGTTGGTCGAAACAACCGAAAGAGCTTTGGCGCATTGTGGGTCAAGTGAAGTTTTGATCGTAGGTGGCGTTGGGTGTAACGAGAGGTTGCAGGAAATGATGAATGTGATGTGTCTTGAGAGGGATGCAAAGTTGTTTGCGACTGATGAAAGATTTTGTATTGATAATGGGGTGATGATCGCTCACGCTGGGGCGGAAATGTATAGGAGTGGGGTGAGGATGAAGTGGGAGGATTGTACGATTACGCAAAGGTTTAGGACTGACGAGGTAGAGACCACATGGAGGGACGATTGATTTATTGTGTAGATATTTTTAAATAAAGTTTTATTAAGTACTAACTAGATTTTTTGTATTGATTAATTATTTATCAATAAAAACTTTGTGGACTAAGAAATAAATAAAATATTGCGTTCATACGTGAGAAAATTGCATAACAGTGGTATTTTAAGTAATAAAATGGTATTGTTCTTTGAAAACCACCGCTAGAAAGCAAACATTGTAAAATGAGTCTAATTTTGAAGATTCTACAGAAGAAAAGTAAATGGCGATAATGTCTGTTCGAATAGCAAACGTATTTTAATCAGTTGCTACAGAAAAATACGTTTAACTATTGCAAAAATTGTTGCAGAAATTTCTATCTTACCTTAAATTGTAGGTAATTAAAAGATCTAGTAGCTCTTCAACATTAGGAGTTTTTCTCCATGTACAACACACCCTACATGGCAATAATGTATGTTCAAATAGCAAACTTATTTCAATCAGTTTCGATGGAAAAACGTTTATAACTTTTGTAGAAATTGTTGCATAAATTTCATTAATTAAGATACCTCTAGCAGCCATTCGACGCTCAGAGGGTTGTCCCATAGAAAACCACCCCCAAATGGCAATAATGTCCGTCCCAATACCAAACGTATTTCAATCAGTTGCTACAGAAAAAAGTTCTTAACTTTTGCAAACATTGTTGCATAAATTTCTATCATGTATCATGCCTCAATTTATAGGCAATTAAAAGACAACGCCGTCCTTCTTTGCGCCGAATTTTCCCCATAGATAACAACCCATAAATGGCAATAATGACCGACATGACCGTTCAAATCGATAAAATCGATTCTTCAAAAATAGTTGCATAAATTTCTATTATATCTCACATTGTAGTTAATTAGAAGACCTAGTAGCCCATCGACGCTCGGAGTTTTGTCCCATGGACAACAACTCCTAAATGGCGATAATGTACGTTCGAATAGCGAACGTATTTCAGTCAGCTGCTACAGAAATTTTTGCAAATATTATTGCATATATTTCATCCTACGTCTTATGTACCTCTGAACCTCTCAAAATTCGTCTTATATGTGAGAAGGTGGTCATTGTGTGTTCGCTTTGTGTGCTAATTTCTTGATTTCTTCAGAGTGTTGGTGCACGCGCGAGAGTTTTACTTTTTTTATATGTATTGAATTGTTTGTATTGTAATATATGTGTTTCTGACTGTCATTATTTATACATGTATATAATCATTTTGAGAATTTAATTTTTTTTTCTTGTATGTTTCTTGGTGGTTTAGACAGCTCGAATGCAGTAGTTTAATTTTTTAGAGATTAGTAATTATGCCATTAGTTTTTAGTTTACTTAGTTTTCAAAGGTTGAGTAGAACAGTTGACGTTGAAAAGCGCCAAACTGAACTTCGCCTTTTGCAGGGAAAATATATATGCTAGTTGTAAGTGGATAATTTGTACCTTTTCCTTGCAATAAAGAGTTAATTATTATTATTATTATTATTATTATTATTATTATTATTATTATTATTATTATTATTATTATGTCCAGGTTTCACGTACCTATCTGAAATTTACATAATTAAAGAAAACATTCTCGGTGGTAATCTTCCATCATTGCAAACAATGTTGCAGCTGCATTGTCAGGGATGTTAAATTATGGTAATTTTTTAGTGAATTACCGCTGAAATTAAAATTATTAATTTCAAATATTAAATTACGACGTAATTAAAAATTCAAAATGATAACTTAAATCGACAATTATCCGTGGTATGTTTTGATGTTATGATTGCTACTTATGTTAATAAATGTATTTGGTAATCGAGGCATTATTTTGTAAATAACAAGCTATGTCTAGGGATGTTAAATTTCGTAACTAATTTTTCGGTAAATTACTGCTGAAAGTAATAACCTTCAAATATTAAATTACTACGTTATTTTAAATTCAAAATGGTAAATTATATTTCTTTAAATTACTGGGTAAGTCAAAATGATAAATTACCGGTGACTGTAGGGTATCCACCAACCTCTGATGCTTTTCCTGATTTAATACTAGTACATACTTCATTATTAAAATAAAAACAAGAACTACAATTAAGAAAACTATACCACCAATCTATATATAAAATGGCAGTCTACCATAATTATAGTATAAAATACTTCAAGTCATTACCGACTCATAAATCAACAACGCTGGGTTTCACAAACATTATTCATTTTTCTTTATCTGGATTACCAGAACATTTTCTTAAATCGCTGTTTTGATAATAAGTGAATGATTTCTGATTTAAAATTAGTGTTATTGCTTCTGCTGAATTGATTTCCCCCTTTCTATCCTCTATTCTTTCAATAAAAAAAGATTTTTATATTTTCTCAAATAATATCATTCGGCAGGTTAACAAAAAGAGTATACAAATGTACTGGCGGTGTTTACAGGATTTTGTTTATAAGATACAAATAAACAACAAAGAAACAAAAATAAAGTATACTTTAACGGTCGATCATTTTTAAGGCCTTTGAAATTATTATAAATATTGGTAAATTATCAACGGTAATATTATGGCGATGGTAAATTACCAACGGTGATATACGCTGACGGTAAATTACCTTTGGTATTTATGGCGTAAATTACGGTAATTAAAAATTACCATTAATTAGTACATCATTACGTCAATTTATTTGGTAATTTATCCGGTAAATTACGGTTTTATATTGCTGTGCATGTGGCACAACTGTATGATCACTGCTCCTACTACCTCCTAAACCATTCGTACTAGGTAGTTAATAACCAAACCGGGCGATCTAAAGCTAGTGTTACAAATTCTCACAAACAAAATAATATTTGAGGTATTTCTTTCGCATTATATAGATTCGTTATTTTGGGAAGTTGTTTGCACTGCATCAAACCCGCAGAAGAAGACAGGGCTGATTTAATATTAGATATACAAGAGAATGTTGGTTAGGTGGGTGGGAAGAGAACCTTAGAAAAAAAAGATTGTAAGATTTATTTATTTAAACTTTCCTAACAGTAAGATCAATCAGGTACGGAAATAACATACAATACATTATATTATACATACTGATCGCTCATTGGCAATAGCTACCTAAGTAACAATTTAACAAAATTAACAAAAAACCTATTAAATTTAAAACGAGAACATTAAGAAAATATTATATTATACCGATAAGTATTTAAATTTTTTGTGTGTGTATTTATCAACCTTATATTACTTTTATAATAAACAAGGTTGAGAGTGATCATATTTGTAGGTCCATAGTATATTTCTCGATATTGTTTCCAGAGAAAATATTATCGCTGATTTAATGTCATGTGTTGTTCAAATTTGCCGTACTTAGGTATATGATACAGAAACTTGTGAGTATTTTTGGAAACTGCTGAATTTATTCTTAATGAAAAATTTAGCTATTCCCATGCATTACTAATGAAAATAAAGAATAAGTATTCAGTAGTTCTTGTGTTTATTAGTGATACATGTATGCGACCTCTTCATATGTTATTGCAGGGAATATGTTTGACCATTAGCATATTCGCATAAATTGCCTTATTAGTTAATATTATAATAATATAATACATTATATTGATAAACACTAGAATTATATTCGTGTAATTTGCTACTGAATATTTAATTTCTTTATTATTAATGTTTCCTTTTTATATGACTTTGAAGATCACTAGATGTTACTGCGGCATATTCGCACATCTTGCATTTGAATGGTTTATCGCCCGTGTGTCTTCTTATGTGTGTTTTTAAGGTTGCCGCTCGTTTACATTCATAATCGCATTGCGCGCATTTAAACGGTTTTTTCTTATCGTGAATCCTTTTGTGTCGATTAAGATGACTTAATAGAACCGTACTGTATTTGCATTGGTCGCATTCGTGTGCCTTCTTTCCGCATTCATGTTTTGTCATTCGATGATATTTCAAATGTACGTTTCGATTAAAACTCATATCACAATCGGAACATTTGAATGCCCTAACAGACGAATGCAAGCGAATATGTGTTTGTAAATTAGTATTTCGATTGAACGATTTTTCGCAATAATTGCATTTAAAGTTCTTTTCGCCGGTGTGAATTCTCTTATGTCTTTCAAGATCGTTTTTCTGTTTAAAACCTTTTCCGCATTCGTCGCATTTAAATGGTTGTTCGCCTGTGTGTATTCTTGTATGCCTTATTAAACTGGTTTTATCATCAGTTTGATATTGGCATGTTGCGCATTTATACTTCTTTCTGATGTCGCACTCCTCATCTACAGTATTGCTTTGATCGGTTCTAAAAAAATAATATAAACCGGTTTACAAACATCAACATCAGTTCTAAAATAACTTTAATCTTTTTGATTTCACATATCCACATCTTTTCACATATTCACACTGCCCAGTCAAATTAGACAAAAAAGGCGGCAAACATCGGAAACTAATTCGGGATATAATTTAAACCCAGGTTGATTTTTCTATGCACCTTTGGTTGGGTATTACAATTAAAGCGTAAATAGTTCCCGTCGACATCTTGTCTGCGTTGCGAGTTACCTACGGTAAAAGATGGCCGAAGTGTTTTTTTTGCAAACAACATCTTGATTTTTATCGGACGACATATTGTTACTATTTACTACGAAAAATCTAGATATTTTAATTCTCTACAAAAAATAAATCGTTTAAGTATATGAGTTGGCGTTTGCGTTCAAGACGTCTGAAAATTGCATTCCGCGTCCAAAATGTTTAAAAACATGATTGACGATCATAATTTATAATAAGAAAAGTAATACAATGAAATTAAAACTTGAATATTTCCGAAATCTGTCTTTCAGAATGTTAAGAACTGTCTTATGTAATACCCACCTCGTTTTTCAGCAGAAATGAAACAAAACGCTTATAACTATGTATTTAAATGTAACCTGCCTAGTTTTGAAAAAATCCCATTAAAAACAAGGTAGGTATCTATTTAAAATAATTTTACTTCTGAAGAACCTATCTCGAAAACCCCAACTTTTGACATGTTGTTTGTTTTCTTTTTATCATACAATATAATGCTACTCAAATGGCCCTGTACGTTTTAGAAGCGCGGATTGCGATTTCTTGTATAATGTATTTTGTTGCTACTTGTTGTTGACACTTTTCAGCCATATAACGTAAAAACTCGTACGAAAAAGATGAATAGAACCATTTTTGTAGAAAATTAAAAGTGCTGTCAATCTCAATCGAACCTTCATTGTCGTCAAACCAACACGAAGCAAGATAATAGCACATACACGATTTTGTTCATGTTTAGAAATGGCTTTTGCCAATAGTAGTGTTCGATTGCTGGCCGCGCTTAGTTCTGTTCAATCTGATTAGCGAATAGCGATCAGTTGGCTAAAGTGCAGTTCGATTGCTCGTTTGACGTCTGAGCAGAACTGATTCCACCAATAGGAACCAAATATTTAAAATTTGCGCTCAGATTGAACAGATTACAACTGAGCGCGGCCAGCGACCGAACATACCTAATATCGTCCTTCCTATGATCTGGCGTGAGTGAGAGTAGGGATAAAATTGCTAAAAAATTTATCCACTTAAATAAACGTCATATGCATTCTTTATGTACAAGTAATTGTTCTTACCGAAATCGGCTGAAATGCATCACCTCTAGTTAAAAAAACACGCTCACACTGTATACAAGAGATTTTAGGAAGGATCTTATTTTATGATAGAATATCCAATAAACTGTAGTCAACTGTAGTAAGATTTCAAAAGTAAAAAAAATGTTTTCGATATATAGTGAACACATAAATACGTTGTTTCTCTCTCCCTGATTTTACCCAGCACAGACGAGGCACGTTTCCCGGCGTCCCCACAACTTCTTTTTAAAAAATAAAAAAAAGACTGCAGCTTCGAGAAATTGATTTCAAGAAATTATTTTTCATTTCGCCGCGAAAAAATCTCGCAAGGCGTTTTTCGCGTAGGCTCAAATTAACTTTGTTTGTTTTTGATAAAAGAGAAAAGTATTTTAATATAGCATCCTTGTTTTTGCGGGATTTTTACAAAACTAATACCCTTTGCTAGGGGTTATATTTGAATACATAGTTACGAGCGTTTTGTTACATTTGTGCTGGAAAACACGGTGAGTGTGCATTACATAAGACACTTCTTACTATTCTGAAGGCCATATCTCGGAAATAGTACAATTTTAACTGTATGCTTTTATTTTTTTATTATAATGTATGATGGTCAATCCTATTTTCAAAAACTTTGGACGCAGAACAGTAGTTTCATACGTTTACTTGAACATGCATGCTCGTATCGAAACTATACAGGGTCTCCCACGACGAGCTGCCATTAGAAGAATATGGAGAACCAAATGAAATGACAGATTGAAAATTTGTGGACTTATATTGTTGGACACAATCGTCTCAACTAAAATATTTTGAGTTTTCGGTTACTTCCGGTTACACCGGAAATGATGTCATCTTTTATATTTCAAATGGAACACCCTGTATTTTAACGCATTTTTGAAATCTTCATTAAATTTTAGATCAATTTTATGTTACATTCCCTATACCTAACGTGTGTCATTTTTGAGAAATTAATTATTTTCATTAAAAAATGACAGCTGCACGGCTACTTTCAACTACTTATAAATTATCTCCTTTGACCGTTGGAAAAAAGTCGTCCGGCGAAATTGTTGTGAAGGTAACGTATTATCGACACATCGGTAGAACTCTTCTAAAAGTTATACAGGGTGTTCAAATTATAACATCAAAGTTGAATTCGAGAAAAGTACTAAAACTCGATTTTTTCAAATGGCAACCCTAACATATTAATACAATTCTCAATTCAATGGAAAATTTTAGATCAACTTTGTGTACGATGTCCTATACCTAAAATGTACTTGTACCTACTGAATCGATTTTTAAACATCACCGTAGAAATTGCACAGATTGCCAAATCTAGATTGCGTTGAAAACAACTGAACAAGTTGGAATAAACAGAACTTTTTAATAAAACAAGCTTTTTTATCATTGGTTTAGTATTTATAAAATTATAAGCCTACAATGAAACACAATATTAAAAATAAAACAAAACGTTAAGAAAATTTTAAAAAACCGCTTAATTCTATTTCAGTAACTGTTAAAAAATGTTGCCGTTTTTTGCTAAACATGCTACTATTCCTTTTACCATATTATTGTTGGTGGCGTCCATGATAGAGTTAGCACATAACCCATTGAAAGGAGCTGGAACTTTATCTTTCATGTTCTCCTTATTAGTTATTGGGTCCTCCATTATAGGCTGGTTTCAAATGGACGGTGCTCCAGCGCAGATAGCAGTTGCTATAAGAGGTTTGCTTAACGAGCGATAATCGGCGATCGGTTGAATGCGCTTAATAGGCCATACAAATATCCATCGCATTCGCCCGACTTGACGCCAATGGATTTATTAATTTCGGGAGCTATTAAAGACGTAGTTTATGAGAACCCAATAATTGATAAGGAGAACATGAAAGATAGAGTTCCAGCTGCTTGCAATGAGTTATGTGCAAACGCAATCAGGGACGCCACCAACAATAATTTCGTTAAAAGAATTAAAGCATGTTTAGCGGAAAACGGCAACGTTTTTGAATAGTTACTGACATTGAATTAAGCATTTTTTTATTACCTTACGATTTTGTTTTATTTTTAACATTGTGTTTAATTGTAGGCTTATCATTTTATAATTACTAAATTAATTATAATGAAAAATTACCTAGAAACGTGTTTAATAAAGTTGTGTTTATTCCAACTTGTTCAGTTGTTTTCAACGCAATCTAGATTTGGCGATTCTTGCAATTTCTACTGTGATGTTTAAAAATCGATTTCAGTAGGTACAAGTACATTTTAGGTATAGGACATTGTACACAAAGTTGATCTAAAATTTTCCATAGAATTGAGAAATGTATTAATATGTTAGGGTTGCCATTTGAAAAAATCAACTTTTAGTACTTTTCTCGAATTCAACTTTGATCTTATAATTTGAACACCCTGTATAACTTTTAGAAGAGTTCTACCGATGTGTCGATAATACGTTACCTTCACAACAATTTCGCCGGACGACTTTTTTCCAACGGTCAAAGGAGATAATTTATAAGTAGTTGAAAGTAGCCGTGCAGCTGTCATTTTTTAATGAAAATAATTAATTTCTCAAAATTGACACATGTTAGGTATAGGGATTGTAACATAAAATTGATCTAAAATTTAATGAAGATTTTAAAAATGCGATAAAATACAGGGTGTTCCATTTGAAATATAAAAGATGACATCATTTCCGGTGTAACCGGAAGTAACCCAAAACTCAAAATATTTTAGTTGAGATGATCGTGTCCAACAATTTAAGTCCACAAATTTTCAATCTGTCATTTCATTTGGTTCTCCATATACTTCTAATGGCAGCTCGTCGTGGGAGACCCTGTATATACTATAAACAGTATAAACTACTTATATATAAATCACAAAGTATAATCGACGATTTTTTTGTTGAGAATTGAAATACACATCTAGAAACTTCCAACACTCAGTGTCGTTTGATAAATAGAACCATATGATTATTCAAAAACACAATTCGGTCAACTCATCTTTAACGATGGACAACACGCGACGATAAGACACGATATCGATGGGATCTTTTTGCGCCTTATTTGTAATGCCCAACCAAAGGTGCACTGTATCTATACATTATAAATCCGGTTGGGCTTGATTTTTTCCAAAGTGAAATCTTAATTGAACTGGGCTGTTAATCTTACAAGATAATATCCATTATACTTTTTTTCTACTTTGCGTTCGTTATGAACTCATAACGAAACCGGTTTCGGTGTCGTTATGAAAACACTAGGTCACAAACATTTGGTAACTTTTAGTTTTCCAAGATTGATGATATTGACGTCAAGTGTCAAATCAGGCTGACATCACAATCGCTATTGGCTCGCGTCTGTCGTATTTATCGATTTTACTACAACTGCCAACTGTTGAATATGAAACTACTCTAGATTGTAAGATGACAACCGCAATTTTCGAAATGTATGTAAATTTAATGTCGCAAAGTAGAAAAAATAGTATATAACACTCGTTTTATAAGACGTATTGGCGCACTCGTTCCATTTGGGCACTCCTCGCTACGCTCGTCGTGCCCAAAACTACTCGTGCGCCAATTTTTGTCTTATAAAACTTGTATTATAATATACTATTTTCTACTTTGCGTTCGTTATAAAATCATAACGAAACCGCTTTCGGTGTCGTTATGAAAACACTAGATCACAAACTTTTAGTAACTTTTAGTTTTCCAAGATTGATGAAATTGACGTCAAGTGTCAAATAAAGGTGCGTTCCGGTTGGTGGTAATGGCGGTGGTAGCATACGAAATTATAGTATTCCTCACAACTCGTGATAGTGACACATATTAGTTTGCATGTACATTAACAAGAGTCACTAGCAATTTTCTATTAATAATACTATAATGGCGTCTGCTACCACTGCCATTAGCACAAATTTTTTTTTTACTTGTTTATTTTACGTCGGTCTAGTTCCGCAACTTAGGCCAATCACCGACGCTGAGGGCAGGCTCCACACACCCAGGAATTTTGTCCTACTGAAGGAATTCCAACCTCCAGTAAGAGTTCTTTAACGTGCACGTCGCATAATGACAGCACACGGGGCCACCGGCTTTACTTCCTCATCCGATGGAAGGCGGCATGCAAAGGTATTTGTTCCCTGCCTAAAATACCAGGACAGTCGATTTTAGCCCGAGCCGGGATTCGATCCCGGGCCTCCACCATTAGCACTAATGGAAACGCACCTTAAGGCTGACATCTCAATCGCTATTGGCTCGCTTCAATCGTATTTGTGCATTTTACTACAACTACCAACTGTTGAAGAAAAATATTACTCTAGAGTCTAGATTGTAAGATGACAACCGCAATTTTTGACATTTATGTAAAATTAATGACGCAAAGTAGAAAAAATTGTATATAACACTCGGTTTATAAGACGCATTGGCGCACTCGTTCCATTTGCGCACTCCTCGCTACGCTCGTCGTGCCCAAAACAACTCGTGCGCCAATTTTTGTCTTATAAAACTTGAATTATAATATACTATAGTAATCAATTTTTCAATATCATCAAATAAATTTAATAAAAACGTACCGTAATGATTTCCATTTACATAATTTCACATGTCCACCAAATAGTTTTTCGTCGGTAATTTCTACCTTGCAATATCTACACGTAAACGTATCTAAAAAAATATGAAACGTTAATCAATTCTACACAAAACCGAACCAAACAATTACTTATATTCTTATGTAAATCCATCATTTTCTTCTGAACATGCCGGCAAAACCTATTATGACCGATCAAATACTTCTTTTCACTAAACACAAACCCACAAGGATCGCAAACAAACTCGTTCTCATCTTCAACCTCCCCAATCTCAGGTTCAAAATAACTATGCGGATCAATGCCCAAAATCTTCGCATAATTATCTCCATAATACACCAACAACTCCTCTCCACTTTCAATCCTCCTCACCGTCCTGTAATACATCTTCCCCAAATACTGGAAGGCCATCATATTCTGCTCATTTACATTCCTAGCGCAGTTTATGAACCTCATCCAGTTCGATTTGGTTTGATCCTCTGCATCTATCAATTTCCCACCTCTCAGACGCCATGCGTATCCCGTGGTGCTATTCACCGATTGTATTCCTTCATAAGGTCCGAACTTCAAACCTTTCGGTAAAGTTTTCAACGAGAAAACACCTTCTCCGTGGATAGTCGATGATTTAATTTCTAACACACCGTCAGGCAGAGTTTTTCGCGATCGGTTTTTCACACCAATCTTTACGTTGGTGTCTCGCACGTGCGTCAACATACCGCATCTTGGACAGAAGTTTTCATACTCAATTTCGCAATTATCGCAATCTA
The DNA here is from genome assembly GCA_964023965.1 of Melinopterus prodromus. NCBI lineage: Eukaryota > Metazoa > Arthropoda > Insecta > Coleoptera > Scarabaeidae > Melinopterus > Melinopterus prodromus. The sequence continues at coordinate 14,345,245 of OZ030390.1, read as the reverse complement.
AACAATCACAATTATTTTATTTTTTGTTCACATAGCACAATAAACACTGAAAGACATGGGCGTATCCAGGGTTCCGTATGTTGTTACTATATTTCCCTTATGAACAATGGGGTGGTTATTTTTATTAAGAAAGCAACGATCCCCCAAATCGTTTCAAAATCCTAAAAAACTAAAACTAGTATTTTTTTTCATTTGGTTTTTAATGGTGTCTACCGAGGCCTCAAATTTACATGGGAAAATGCAGAGGAAGAGACATGTTTTGGGATTTTTTTAATAATTATTCAGGGTTTGCAAAAACTCAAGATTAAAGTTATACGACTTGTAGAGGACTTATCAAGGAATAATTTGACCTATTATACATATGGATTTGACGCTCCCAACCCGCCCCCACAGTTCCATGAAAACTAACCTAAAATGTCAAAATTTACATTCTTCAGAAAATTTACCGTTCTAATCATGTCATTCTCTTTTTTCTCATAAAAATAATTTAAATAAGTCTACTGGAATGTTTATATGGAAATCACTTCCACTAGTGATTTACTTGGAGAATATCCAGTAAAGATACTATGAAGTGCTAATCTCTCTTTTTCTTTTTTTAGGTTCTACTGAAGATGGCAACATAGTTGCTGAAATACGTATTTAGGTTTCTAAAATACTTGTTGTGGTTAGGGGTTTATAATTTTATTATATATAGTAATGATTTCTATGAGAAAAAAAGATTCAGTCTCTTTAGAAAGTTAAATTTTCTGAAGAATGTACATTTTTTCATTAAGGGTAGTTTTCAGGGCACTGTGGGGTGCGTTGGGGGTGTCAGATTGATATGTATAATAGGTCCAATTCTTCCTTAGAAAGTCCTCTACAAGTTCTTAATAGTAATCTTAAGTTTTCCGAAACCCCGAACAATTATTCGAAAAATACCCAAAAATGTCTTCTTCCCATGCATTTTGCCTGTAAACTTAAGGCCTGTAAACTTAGGCACTACTAAAAATAAAAATTTCAACAGGAAAAAAATATACGTGTACACTTTTTTGTATTTGGAAACGATTTGGAGCGATTGTTGCTTTCTATCAACACAATTTTTTTTAGTGCATTTTTGAATCACCCCAATGAACACCCTTCCCCATACAGCAAGTTAAATTTAGAAAGCCGCCACTCCTTTCGATTTAAGCTGAATTTGCATACGCCCATGCTGAGAGATAATTTACTTACAAATAAAACCATCCATAATCGTTTCGGATTCCTTATAATTTACCTTCTGCAGATTTCGTTTTGGGCGTTCTAAAAGTGGTTTGTTGGGCTGTGTTCTAGCCTTTTTCACAGTTTTTTGCGGCTTATCTGCTGCTACATCCTTAGGAGCTAACATAAATTCGGGGGCAGTGACGGATATACCTGTAGACAGGGGAAAATTTATAGGATCGATAAAAACTATATAAAAAAAGTACCTATGTCTGTACACTCTTTATATGAGCAATAAAGATTTGAGCATCTCATACGCTCAAGTTCCGACATTTCGTTCCATGTATTTTGCCCCACATAACTAATTACGATTTCGGCAACTCGCTCGGCAGTTAACTCCATATCTAAAAACGCAAATTATTACAGTTTAGACTAGAGTAGCAGTCGTATTAAACGTATTAGGGACAATGAGATCGAATAGCTAAACTAATAGCATTATCAAGCCGAATCTCTAAATTAAACCCACCAATTTCAATATAGTTTTGTACTAAAACTCGACAATTAGTTGTAACTAGTCGTTAATGGCGACACCACACCGCGCTTCTGTCAGAACAGCGGCTAGAAAACAAAAGATAGCTAGCTACTGACTTGACACCAACTCTTCAATATAATAAACAGAGAATTACCTACTCCATTATTTGAATTGAATTAAATCATTCGTTCTTCAATTTGAAAAAGAAACCGTACGTACTCATAAGAATAATACTCGAATTAAATTCCTAAATATATTTTTGAATACCAGTCTTGATATTAAATTCTCCTGTAGGTACCAACCGTTAAAAATGAAACTAGTTACTGATTGTGAGTGCTGTTTATATAATATTTTCGTTGGGGAGGTTTCAATAATGTACAATAACGCGTTTTGTATTTCTCCACTTTACATACATTAATATTATGCAAAATACTTTAGCGGTCAAGCTTTGTATTGATAATTATTGTGGCTAGCGAATCGATTGGTACTCCTGCATGTTACATAACCTCTCCGGAGATGTAATTTCAAATTGTAATTCGGTGTTTTTTACGGAATACACCTTTTTAGAAAGATTTATTAGCTTGCAAAAAAACAAATAATGATGTTTTAAATATACCTAATATGATTATTGATATGCAAATATAAATTTATACCCCAACCCAAGAGATATCAGCATCTACGCATAAAAAAGTTTTCGGAATGTAGTTAACAAGGTTTTGAACTTTTTGCAGAAAGCTGGATCATGATAAACAAATAAATCGTAACAATAAACGATTGATAATAAAAACCGATTGGATATAAAATGCGAAAAAATACATACCTACGTAATACGTGTATTGGCATCCACTAACCAACACAATAAGCAACATTTTAGGTGACCAACAAAAACGAAAAAGCATGCAAAATCACATACCAGTCTTTCAAAAATTCCAAAAAGGCACCTTAGACCGAAAGATCTACTAGAACATCAAATAGAGCCATATTTTACCATGTTTATTACGTCACGAAGCACCTATCACAGGCCACAGCAGTCGAAATTGTTTTTTCGCAATTCTTAAATTCAACGGAAAAGTCGTAGGAAAATAATACGGAAAATAGGGCATCAAAATCCAGCGATTTCTGAAAACACTACCCGCATGTTATAATAACCGTACCGGGCGACCTATAACTATAGTAGTGTTACAAATTCCCACAAACAAAATTTTAAGAAAATAATAAAAAATGAAAATAGGAAAATATGACTAAATATTATTGCCAATTTATTGGACATATAAAGTAATTCAAAATGTACACCGTTTTTTTGCCCACAATGTAGAATAAGACAGGGCTGGTTTATGTTACATATACAACAGAATGTCTTTTTCTGTGGTTGGGAAGTGAACATAAAAGAAGATTGTAAGATTTATTTATTTAAACTTTCATACCCGTTAAGAGCAATTAGATACAGACATAACATACAATAAATTATACATTCTGATCGCTCATTGGCAATATGTACTTAAGTAACAAGTTAACATAATAACAAAAACCTTTTAAGTTTACAACGAGAACATTTAAGAAAACATTTTGTTTCTGTAATCATAATCATACCAATAAGTATGTTATTTTGTTGTGTATGTGTCAACCTTATTACTTTTATAATAAACAAGGTTGGGAGAAATCATCTTTGTAGGTACCTACATACATACTATATTTCTCGCTGTTGTTTCCAGAGAAAATATTATCGCTGATTTAATTTCATGTACTGTTCTAATTTGCCCTACTTAGGTATATGGTACAGAGTACCATATATCTAAGTAGTACAGAGTACCTATGTTTGCAAACTGCTGAATTTATTCTTCATGAAAAAATATACCTACTATTCAAATGGTCTACTAATGAAAATAAAGAATAAGTGTTCAGTATTCAAATGAAACGCTGTGGATTTGTTGATGAAGTTTTGATTCAGGGATCTTGCAGACTGGTTTCGAACGGGTGTTCGTCATCAGTGCAAAGGTCTACTCTAAAGTGTGGACATGTATAAACTTAGCGGCATTTGTCGGAAAACGGTCAAAGTAGTAAAATATAACAACAAGGCCAAGACAAGACCATTCTGAAATTTTACATGAAAACATCATATTTAATGGACCGCGTGTACAGTAATGTTCAATTAATTGTTTTTCGAGTGTGCTGTTTATAATTGTCCGATTGTGCTTCGATGTTGTTATATTTTACTACTTTGACTGCCGTTTTCCGACAAATGCCGCTAAGTTTATACATGTCCACACTTTAGACAATTGCACTGATGAACACCCGTTCGAAACCGGTCTGTAAGATCCCTGAATAAAAACTTCATCAACAAACCCACAGCGTTTCATTTTAATTATACATAGTTGCTGACAAGATGGAGATTTTTATAGCAAAAAAAAGTGTGCAGTAGTCCTTGTGTCTATTAGTGATACATGCATGTGACCTCTTCATATGATATCGCAGAGAATAAGTTCGACAGCAGCATAGTCGCATAATTAGCATTATTAATTAATATTATAATAATAATATAAATTATATTGATAAAAACTAGAATTATATTCGTGTAATTTGCTATTGAATATTTTATTTCTTTATTGTTAATGTTTCCTTTTTATATATCTTTGAAGATGACTAGATGTTACTGCCGCATATTCGCACAATTTGCATTTGTATGGTTTATCGCCAGTGTGTATTCTTATGTGTTTTTTTAAGTTTGCCGCTTGTTTACATTCATAATCGCATTGCGTACATTTAAACGTTTTTTTCTTATCGTGAATCCTTTTGTGTTTATTAAGATTACTTAATAGAACCGTAGTGTATTTGCATTGGTCGCATTCGTGTGCCTTCTTTCCGCATTCATGTTTTGTCATTCGATGATATTTCAATTGTTCTTTTTGATTAAAACTCATATCACAATCGGAACATTTGAATGCCCTAACAGACGAATGCAAGCGAATATGTGTTTGTAAATGACTATTGACATTGAACGATTTTTCGCAATAATTGCATTTAAAGTTCTTTTCGCCGGTGTGGATTTTCTTATGAATTTGAAGACTGTCTTTCCGATTAAACCCTTTTCCGCATTCGTCGCATTTAAATGGTTGTCCGCCTGTGTGTATTCTTGTATCCCTTATTAAATGACCTTTATCATCAGTTTGATATTGGCATGTTGCGCATTTATACTTCTTCTTGATGTGGCACTCCTCATCTACAGTCGTGCTGCTATCAGTTCTAAAAAAATAATAGAAATCGTTTTACAAACATCAACATCTGTTCTTAAATAAATTTAGTCTTTTTGATTTCACATATCCACATTTTTCTTTATATTTCCTTAAATTACAAGGTAATTCAAAATGGTAAATTACTGGTGACAGTAGATTATCCACTAATCTCTGATGCGTTTCCTGATTTAATATTAGTACATACTTCATTATTAAAATAAAAATAAGAACTACAATCATATATAGCAGCAATCTATATATATATATATATATATATACAATGGGAGTCTACCATAATTATAGTATAAAATACTTCAATTCATTACCGACTCATAAACCAACAACGCTGGGTTTCACAAACACTATTCACTTTTTTATCTGGATTACCAGAACATTTTTTAAATTGCGATTTTGATAATAAGTAAATGAGTTCTGATTTAAAAGTTATTGCCTCTGCTGAATTGATTTCCCCCTTTCTATCCACTATTCGTGCAGTAAAGAAAGATTTGATATATTTTCTCAAATAATAACATTCGGCAGGTGAATTAAGGAGAGGACAACAAAAAGTGTACAAAAATGTACTGGCGGTGTTTACAGGATTTTGTTTATAGGATACAAATGATTAACAAAGAAACAAAAATATAGTATTCTTTAACGGTTGGTCATTTTTCAGGCCTTTGAAATTATTATAAATATTGGTCATTTATCAACGGTAATATTATGGTGACGGTAAACTATTAACGGTGATATATGCTGACGGTAAACTACCTTTGGTATTTAAGCCGTAAGTTACGGTAATAAAAAATTACCATTAATTAATAGTTACGTTAATTTATTTGGTAATTTACCCGGTAAATTACGGTTTTGCTTACATTCCTGTGCATGTGGCATAACTGTATGATCACTGCTCCCACTACCTCTAAACCCTTCGTAATAGCACTGTAAACCTAAGTTTACCGTGCGTAATAGGTAGTTAATAACCATTCCGGGCTATCTAAAACTAGTGTACACATCCCTACAAACAAAATAGTATTTGAGGTATTTTTTCGCATTTTAGATTCTTTATTTTCGGAAGTTATTTGCACTGTATTTGTAGTATTTGCACGCTTATATGAAAAGAATATAAGCGACAACGATTGTAAGATTTACTTATTTATTTAAACCTTCATAACAGTAAAATCAGTTAGATACAATAAATTATACATACTGATCGCTCATTGGCAATAGGTACGTAAGTAACAATTTAAGTAAATAACGAACACCTATTAAGTTTAAAACTAGAACATTTAAGAAAACATTTTTGTTTCTGCAAACATAATCATACCAATAAGTATGTTAATGTTTTTTTTCCTGTATGCGTCAACCTTATTACTTTTATAATAAACAAGGTTGAGAGAGATCATCTTTGTAGGTAGATACTATGTTTGTCGATGTTGTTTCCAGAGAAAATATTATCACTGATTTAATTTTGTGTGTTGTTCTAATTTGCCCTACTTAGGTACATGATACAGAAAATTGCTAGTATGTTTGGAAACTGTTGAATTTATTCTTCATGAAAAAATAGACCTACTATTCAAATGGTTTACTAATGAAACTATTCAAATGATTCACTAATGAATGATAATAATATAACGTATATTGATAAATACTAGAATTATATTCGTGCAATCTGCCATTGAAAGTTTAATTTCTTTATTATTAATGTACCCTCTTCATATGATTTCGAAGTGAAATTGAGTGACTAGCGGCATTTCGCACAATTTGCATTTGTATGGTTTCTCACCGGTGTGTCTTCTTATGTGTGTTTTTAAGTGTCCCGCTCGTTTACATTCATAATCGCATTGCGTGCATTTAAACGGTTTTTTCTTATCGTGAATCCTTTTGTGGCGATTAAGAGTACTTAATAGAACCGTACTGTATTTGCATTGGTCGCATTCGTGTGCCTTCTTTCCGCATTCATGTTTTGTCATTCTATGATATTTCAATTGATCTTTTCGATTAAAACTCATATCACAATCGGAACATTTGAATGCCCTAACAGACGAATGCAAGCGAATATGTGTTTGTAAATTACTATTTCGATTGAACGATTTTTCGCAATAATTGCATTTAAAGTTCTTTTCGCCGGTGTGAATTCTCTTATGTCTTTCAAGATGGTGTTTCCGATTAAATCCTTTTCCGCATTCGTGGCATTTAAATGGTTGTTCGCCTGTGTGTATTCTTGTATGATTTATTAAACTGTTTTTATAATCAGTTTGATATTGGCATGTTGCGCATTTATACTTCTTCTTGATGTCACACTCCTCATCTACAGTCGTGCTTATATCGGTTCTAAAAAAATAATATAAACCGGTTTACAAACATCAACATCAGTTCTAAAATAACTTTAATCTTTTTGATTTCACATATCCACATTTTTTCACATATTCACACTGCCCAGTAAAATTAGACAAAAAAGGCGGCAAACATCGGAAACTAAATCGGAAATTAATTTAAACCCAGGTTGACTTTTCAATGCACCTTTGGTTGGGTATTACAATTGAAGCGTACCTAAATAGTTCCCGTCGACATCTTGTCTGCGTTGCGAGTTATCTACGGTAAAAGATGACCGAAGTGTTTTTTTTTTTTGGCAAACAACATCTTGATTTTTATCGGACGACATATTGTTATTACTAGAGCTGTGAATTATATGCGCTAAAAACAGGGATATATGCGCATATATATGCATATATTTTGTAAATTATATGCACTTAATCTTACTAAATCTGCAGACATATGCTGAAAGGTAAGGTAAAATACGAGCACAAAAATTTATATATTTGGCAAAAATTAGTACACAGAACTGGTACCAAAAATGAATGATGAAAAAATAAAATAAGAACTTCTTACTTACTTAATGTATTACAGAAAATATTATTTATTAAATGTTTCTCCAAATTTTCCACCAAAAATGATTGTCTGTGATCTGACAATAATTGTTTGTAGGATGAAAAACTTCGTTCTACATCAACAGACGTGATTGGTGCGAATTTTAGTTTGGCCATAATTGTTGGATCCTCTGAACATTTTCTTCATCGTTTCCTTGCAATATATTTGCTATTTTTATTAGAAAAAGAACCCCGGTATTTTTCTTAAAATGTCCCGTAATTTGGTTTTTATCTTCTCTGCTGTTGGACCTTTAATATTGTCGATTCTTGTTTTCAAGGTTGCACCATTTCTACAGATTCAGCGAGTTCTAAACCTTGAATTTCTACTTTAGTCAGCAATTCGCCAATAAATGCATAATTGGCTTTAACAAATGCTAAATATTGAGAAAGAGTCGGAACATTATTCAATATAATTTTATAGTCCCGGATAGCCATGGAATCGTCGGATGAGAAGGAGCTCACAACTTCTTTCAAGCCTTCAAAATTGTCTGCATAAAATACACCCGCATTAAGCCAAGTACCCCACTTTGTAATAATAAGTTGTGGGGAAAGAAGTAACCCGGGTAAAAATTATTTTTATAATATTCGATATGCAATTTGGTAAATATTTTTTTTCGTAGAATTTACGAAACTATTAATTTCTAGAAATGTGTTTCGTATGTCTTCTGCTATGACTCCATGAACTAAACAAGTAACATGAATTAAATTATTGTAGAAAATCTTTAGATTGTCTGCTTTGTTCTAAAAAAATGACAAAAATAAGCAAATATTCCCATTGCCCAAATATGCAATATTCTCTACAATATGCTTGAAAACGAGTAAATATGCTAAATATGCAAATTGAAATTAGGCTCAAATGCTCTATTTTTACGTAATTCTTGTAGATACACAAAATAACTTGTTCGCATATCAATATTACAAAATTTACATTTAGCATTTAATCACAGCTTTAGTTATTACGAAACATCTAGATATTTTAATTCTCTACAAAAAATAAATCGTTTAAATATTGGCGTTTGGTTATACACGTCTGAAAATTGCATTTCGCGTCCAAAATGGTTGAAAACATGATTGACGATCATAATTTATAATAATAAAAACAATACAATGAAATTAAAACTTGAATATTTCCGAAATATGTCTTTCAGAATGTTAAGAACTGTCCACCCACCTCGTTTTTCAGCTGAAATGAAACAAAACCCTTTTAACTATGTACATATTTAAATATAACCTACCTAGTTTTGAAAAAATCCCATGAAAAACAAGCTAGGTATCTATTTAAAATAATTTTACTTCTGAAGAACATACCTCGAAAACCCCAACATTTGACTTTTGACATGTTGTTTGTTTTTCTTTTTATCATACAATATGATGCTACTTAAATGACCCTGTACGTTTTAGAGACGCGGATTACAATTTCTTGTGTAATGTATTTTGTTGCTACTTGTTGTTGACACTGTTCAGCCATATAACGTAAAAACTCGTACGAAAAAGATGAATAGAACCATTTTTGTAGAAAATTAAAAGTGCTGTCAATCTCAATCGAACCTTCATTGTCGTCAAACCAACACGAAGCAAGATAATAGCACATACACGATTTTGTCCATGTTTAGAAATGGCTTTTGTCAATATCCTCCTTCCAATGATCATAATGATCTGGCGTGAGTGAGAGTAAGGATAAAATTGCTAAATATTTTATCCACTTCAATAAACGTCATATGCATTCTTTGCGTACAAGTAATTGTTCTTACCGTATACGGCTGAAATGCATCACCTATAGGTAGAAGAAACACACCACACATTGTATACAAGTGTAAGGGGGGCCCTTCTCACTTATTATTACTAGACTGATAAAGGCGCTTTCCCGCCTTTTTGAATATACTTTATTTTACTTACTTTACTTTAATTCTTATGGTAGCGTGAATTAAATATCTCTCTTCCGAAGGCTTAAACCGAGTGAGTTCTTCCTCTGAGACTTTGTCAAAGAAAGATGAACCACAAATTAATCAAGACTATAGAAGCCAAAAATGCTTCTCCACAAAAAGGGCTGATTTAAATTATTCTATCTAATAAAACGCAAATCCAACAAAACACTTAATGTCTATTAACAAATAACATGAACAATGCAGAACCGCTTACAAAGGATATGAACGTTAACCCTAAACAATGATAATAATCTTTTGGCAGAGATGGTCACAATATAACTACACTAAACTCTTAATAACTTACGCGTTAAAATAGCTGGGAACGAGAAAACACAAGACAGCACAATTTCTATAAAACGGCCCCCATATTGGGGCACTGCGCTTGGGTGCTCGACGCACGTCTTAACTACCTCATGGCTAAAAGCAGAAGAAGGAAGCTTCCTTCGTTTAGCCCTTAATTCAAACACGCTCGCCGACCGTCGCTCCATCTACAAAAACCGTTACTCCGCCCGAGTCCGAACTTAAATTCCCTAACAAACAAGGCGCCAAATGTGACTTGTTACACAAGGGATTTTAGGAGGGATCTTATTTTATGATAGATTATACAATAAACTATAGTCAAAAGTTTTCAAAAGTCAAAAAATAGTTTTCGATATAAGTTCAATACACATATGTTCATCATTCACAATATGTACCTTGTTTCTCTGCCCCGGATTTTACCCGGGACACACGAGGCACGTGTCTCGGCGTCCCCAAAACTTCTTTCTCCAAAATAAAAAAAGATTGCGCACCACTAAGACACAGAAACGCCTAGCATATCTTTCATTGCGCAGCTAAGAGTAATTTGCTTCGAGAAATTGATTTCAAAAAATTATTTCCGATTTCGCCGCGAAAAAATCTCGCAAGGCGATTTTCGCGTAGGCTTAAATTAACTTTGTTTATTTTTGATAAAAGTGAAGAAAAAGTATTTTAAATATATACCATACTTGTTTTTATGGGACTTTTACAAAACTAATACCTTTTACTAGGGGTTACACTTGAATACATAGTGACGAGAGTTTTGTTACATTTCTGCTGGAAAACATACATAAGACACTTTTTAACCTTCTGAAGGCCATATCTTGGAAACAGTAAAATTTTAACTGTATATTTTATTTTTTTATTGTAAAATATGATGGTCAATCCTATTATAATATACTTTGGACGCAAAACAGTAGTTCATACATTTACTTGAACATGCAAACTCGTATCTAAACTATATACTATAAACTACTTATATATAAATCCCAATGTATAATCGACGATTTTTTTGTTGAGAATTGAAATACACATCTAGAAACTTCCAACGCTCATTGTCGTTTGATAAATACAACTATATAATTGTTCAAAAACCCTATTCGGTCATCTTTAACAGTCAACAACACGCGACGATAAGACACGATATCGATGGGATCTTTTTACGCGTTATTTGTAATGCCCAACCAAAGGTGCACGTATCTGTAGGTATACATTATAAATCCGGTTGGTTTTGATTTTTTCCAAAGTGAAATCTTAATTGAACTGGGCTGTTAATCTTACAAGATAATATCCGCTATGCTTTTAGTAATCAATTTTTCAATATCATCAAATAAATTTAATAAAAACGTACCGTAATGATTTCCATTTACATAATTTCACATGTCCACCAAATAGTTTTTCGTCGGTAATTTCTACCTTGCAATATCTACACGTAAACGTATCTAAAAAAATATGAAACATTAATCAATTCTACTCAAAACCGAAACAAACAATTACTTATATTCTTATGTAAATCCATCATTTTCTTCTGAACATGCCGGCAAAACCTATTATGACTAATCAAATACTTCTTTTCACTAAACACAAACCCACAAGGATCGCAAACAAACTCGTTATCATCTTCAACCTCCCCAATCTCAGGTTCAAAATAACTATGCGGATCAATGCCCAAAATCTTCGCATAATTATCTCCATAATACACCAACAACTCCTCTCCACTTTCAATCCTCCTCACTGTCCTGTAATACATCTTCCCCAAATACTGGAAGGCCATCATATTCTGCTCATTTACATTCCTAGCGCAGTTTATGAACCTCATCCAGTTCGATTTGGTTTGATCCTCTGCATCTATCAATTTCCCACCTCTCAGACGCCAAGCGTATCCCGTGGTGCTATTCACCGATTGTATCCCTTCATAAGGTCCGAACTTCAAACCTTTCGGTAAAGTTTTCAACGAGAAAACGCCTTCTCCGTGGATAGTCGATGATTTGATTTCTAACACACCGTCAGGTAGAGTTTTTCGCGATCGGTTTTTCACACCAATCTTTACGTTGGTGTCTCGCACGTGCGTCAACATACCGCATCTTGGACAGAAGTTTTCATACTCAATTTCGCAATTATCGCAATCTAAACAACCACAATTATTTTATTTTTTGCTACAAGCACAATAAACACTGAGAGACATGGGCGTATCCAGGGTTCCGTATTTTGTTACTATATTTCCCTTATGAACACTAGGGTGCTTATTTTTATTTAGAGAGCAACGATCCCCCAAATCGTTTCCAAATCCTAAAAAACTAAAACTAGTATATTTTTTCATTTGGTTTTTAATGGTGTCTACCGAGGCCTCAAATTTACATGGGAAAATGCAGAGGAAGAGATATGTTTTGGGATTTTTTTAATAATTATTCAGGGTTTGGAAAAACTCAAGATTAAAGTTATACGACTTGTAGAGGACTTATCAAGGAATAATTTGACCTATTATACATATGGATTTGACGCTCCCAACCCGCCCCCACAGTTCCATGAAAACTAATAACCTAAAATGAAAACATTTACATTCTTCAGAAAAATGGCCGTTCTAAACAAGTCATCTTCTTTTTTCTCATAGAAATAATTTGAATAAGTCTAGTGGAATGTTTATAAACATTTGTCAGTTAATTACCATTTGTTTAAACAAATTCTATTTGTCTAAATTGTTCGTTTTTCTCGAAAATCCGTCTGAATTCTGTTTTCTGAGGTCGAACTGGCAGTTTATCATCCTAGAGTGACATTGTTCATTAAAAAAAATTCTTCCTATTCTTTAAGCAATCAATTATCACTCATTTTCAACTTTTTCTAATTATGATAGAAAAGTCAGCTTTTTCGAGAAATTAACTTATAAATTTCATGTTCAGGATATCTTGCCTATATTATGTAATAAACCCACATTTGTTTCACATGTGCCATTTGTTTAAAATTTTTTTTTGCAATTCGACAAAAAATTTTTTTTCGAAAGCCAACTGTTATTCTCAGGTGACATCATTTATATTTGGGATGGTTTTCAATATTTCATCAAATTAAAGTACAGGGAAAAGTTTCCGCAATGCAACAAATTAACATTATCTTGACATACAGTGGTAGAAAATGTGATTAATGAAATTGGTTGACTTTAGGAAAATTAAATTTTTAAATATTTCTAAAAGAAATGTAACTCCCCAATTTCCCTAAAAAAGGATTTTAATTAATTAAATTTTTTCGATTAAATGATATTGAAAACGGATAATATTTTATTATTTAATCAATGGAAGTCATCCCAAAATATAAATGATATCAATTGGCATATCTCGAACATGAAATTTATAAGATCTTTTAACAAAATGCTGACTTTTCTACCAGATTTAGAGAAAAGTTGAAAATGAATAATAATTGATTATTTAAACAATAGGAAGATTTTTTTAATGAATAATGTTCCTCTCAGATAATAATTTGCCATTACGAACTAAGAAAACGGAGTTCAGAACGATTTTCGAGAAAAACGACTTATGTAAACAAATAGAATTTGTTTAAACTAATGGAAACTAACTGAGAAATGATTAAATACATTTCACTAGACTTATATATAGTAATGATTTCTATGAGAAAAAAAGAGACTGAAATGATTAGAAAGTTAATTTTCTGAAGAACGTTGTTTTCAGGGCACTGTGGGGGTGCGTTAGGGGCATCAAATTGATATGTATAATAGGTCAAATTCTTCCTTAGAAAGTCCTCTACAAGTTCTTAATAGTAATCTTAAGTTTTCCGAAACCCCGAACAATTATTCGAAAAATACCCAAAAATGTCTTCTTCCCATGCATTTTGCCTGTAAACTTAAGGCCTGTAAACTTAGGCACTACTAAAAATAAAAATTTCAACAGGAAAAAATATACGTGTACACTTTTTTGTATTTGGAAACGATTTGGAGCCATCGTTGCTTTCTATCAACACAAATTTTTTTTAATGCATTTTTGAATCACCCCAATGAACATCCTTCCCCCATACACCTAGTTAAATTTAGAAACCTGCCCCTCCTTTCGATTTGAGCTGCATCTGCACACGCCCATGCTGAGAGATATTTTACTTACAAATGAAACCATCCATAATCGTTTCGGATTCCTTATAATTTACCTTCTCCAGATTTCGTTTTGGGCGTTCTAAAAGAGGTTTGTTGGGCTGCGTTCTAGCCTTTTTCGCACGTTTTTGCGGTTTATCTGCTGCTACATTCTTAGGAGGTAACATAAATTCGGGGGCAGTGACGGATATACCTGTTTAGAAGGGAAAATTTATAGGATCGATAAAAAATTGTATAAAAAATGTACCTATGTCTATACACTCTTTATATGAACAATAAAGATTTGAGCATCTCATACGCTCAAGTTCCGACATTTCGTTCCATGTATTTTGCCCCACATAACTAATTACGATTTCGGCAACTCGCTCGGCAGTTAACTCCATATCTAAAACGCAAATTATTACAGTTTAGACTAGAGTAGCAGTCGTATTAAACGTATTAGGGACAATGAGATCGAATAGCTGAACTAATAGCATTATCAAGCCGAATCTCTAAATTAAACCTACCAATTTCAATATAGTTTTGTACTAAAACTCGAAAATTAGTTGTAACTTAACTAGTCGCTAATGGCCGACAACACACCACGCTTCTGTCAGAACAGCGGTCTAGAAAACAAAAGATAGCTAGTTACCGACTTGACACCCAACTTGACACCAACTCTGCGAAATAATAATAATTAAGTAAATAAGCATTTACTCAATTATTTGAATTGCACTAAATCACTCGTTCTCCAATTTGAAAAAAAAAAACAGTACGTACTTGTAATAATAATACTTGAATTAAATTCCTAAATATATTTTTGAATACCAGTGTTGATATTAAATTCTCCAGTAAGTACCAACCGTTAAAAAAAGTACTGATTAACTGAGTGCTGGTATAATATTTTCGTTGGGGAGGTTTCAATAATATGTACAATAACGAGTTTTGTATTTCTTCACTTTACATGTGTTGGCATACAATAACCAACACAATAATCAACATTTTAGGTGACCAACAAAAACGAAAAAGCATGCAAAATCACTTACCAGTCTCTTCAAAATTTCCAAATAGTCACTACATACCGAAAAATCTACTATAACGTCAAATATATAGCCATATTTTACCATGTTTTACGTCACGAAGCACCTCTAGCACAGGCCACAGCAACCGAAACTGTTTTTCGCAGATCTTAAGTCCAACGAAAAAATCGACGGAAAATAGGGCATCGAAATGCAGCGATTTCTGAAAACACAGGAAACGCATGTTTAGTTTTACATTTTTACGGCACTCGCGGTTAGAATAGCGTAAAAGTTACACGGTTATGGCAAAACTTTCGACGGGGTTTGAAAAAGCGACGAACATTTTTTGAAATACTGCATGACGTTTGGTGCATATCCACAAGTCGTTCAAGCAAGAATTATCGTATTTTTGAAATATTCTCAAGTCCTCTCATAATTGTCACACCATGGTTTAATTTCGTTTATTTTTTACGTTTACAATAAAATATAGGGATAGTGTGTGCCTCTTGATGTTTGTAATATTTATTAATTTGTACAACAAAATAATTTTTTATTTTTGATAAATTTTGTTTCCGGCAATTAGGTATTCTATAACTAATTAGTGGAATTTTATTGAAATAGAGTTCTTGTACCAAATGTCATAGGTGTTTCCAATTATACTTCTCCAGAAATCTTTTTACTATCAAAACCGTGTAGTTATTTGTCATCGATTTCCTATTTACAAACAGTATCTACAATTTACCACGATGATAAATTTTGTTAGTCACTTGAAGTCACCCATAGTCCACCTCGAAATTAGAAAGTAATTGGCGGTCAATCTCCCTGGGTCAACTTAAGAATACGAAAATCCCCAGAGAGCACCAGTTTCCAAACTAAGCGATGGGTTGGACCGTTTGACGTATTTTGATGCCACAACAATTTAAAATGTGTCGTAGAACTTAGCGCAAAACCGAAAACTTAACATAAACAAAGTGAATCTCGTAAACAATAATAAAAACATGTCACTAAGTGCCAGTGCGGAGAATCTAGCCAGCGACTCTCAGGTAATAATCAACTATTTACCCGTTTTATATTTGTTTAGTTATCTAAAATCTAGTATGCGTGTTATGTTATTGATATTTTGCATAAATTACTAGGGTTACGATGGGTCAAGCAATATGTGTTTGGAGTTGGCATTGGAAGGAGAAAGATTGTGCAAAGCAGGCGACTGCAGGGCCGGAGTTGCGTTCTTTCAAGCTGCGATACAAGCTGGTACGGATGATCTCCGCACCTTAAGTGCTATATATAGCCAATTAGGAAATGCATACTTCTATCTGGGTGACTATGGCAAAGCCATGCAATATCATAAACACGATCTAACATTAGCAAGGTATTCACTATATAAACATCGCTTCAACGCTTACTAAATATCATTTTCTAGGACGTTATGCGACAAGTTGGGTGAGGCAAAAGCTTCCGGGAATTTGGGCAACACTTTGAAGGTTATGGGAAGATTTGACGAAGCTGTTGTCTGCTGTAAACGGCAGTTGGATTTGTCGAGAGAATTGGGCGATAAGTTGAGCGAAGGTCGAGCTTTGTATAATTTGGGGAATGTTTACCATTCGAAGGGTAAGCATATTGGACGTGTTGGACAGAAGGATACCACCGAGTTTTCCGATGAAGTTAAAACTTGCTTGAACCAAGCAGTTGCTTATTATGAGTAAGTTATACTGTATTTTACTTGGAGAAATATATTTAGGGTTTGTATTTTTTTCTACCCAGAAAGTATTGGGTAGCTATCCATCGATAATCTTAGTTGTAATTTTTATTTATGTGTTAAGACTATGTAGTTTTCTTATTCAGAAATTCCTCTACACTTTATTACATCACATAGTGATACTGTATCTTGTTTATAAAGTGAGTTAGCACAAGAAATTCTAAGTAATTGATACTGTCATTGTGAGTATATTAGTCTTTCGTTCACATGTAAATTTATCAACTTTCTGTGCTTTTGTACGATTTAAATTCAAAAATAAATTAATTGAACTTAATGATATTCAACCTTTATATTCATGATTAACTTGAAAATTCTTTCTTTAGAATTAAGATGACTATGAATAAATTTAAACAATGATAATATTTATCTATGTGCAAAGGATTAGTGTGAATAACTGAAGAAATTAAAAATTATCAAGTATTTCCTATAAAATATTGAGTTTTACTTGACAGATACGATGCTATATAACTCAAAAATTCTCCTAGCACTATGCAATCTGACATTTTGTTGTTAGAGGTTATACTATAGTTTATTATTTTACGAGCACATAATTAAAGATATAAATCACCAGCATGAAGTTTACACACGAGCCGTAGGTAAGCGTGTAATGACTCATAAATTCCAGTTTATGCAAAATATTTTAAATGTATTTGTCAATGTTGTCGAGACGAACTGTCAAATAACTGTCATCCACATAGGTTTTGACAGACTTTGACACTAGCGTTGTATAATGATGACAGCTCGTTCAAATAATGAGGTCATTATTTGAACGAACTGTCATTATTATACAATGCTAGTGTCATTATAATCATTGGTATAATGAGGATTATATAGTCATAGATACGTATGCAATGAACTTATTATATGTGAGTCGTAGATAAATAAGTTAAAATCCAGTTTTTAACACTTCACATTCTTAGGAAGACTAGCAGTTGACCTACTGCTAGATCATCTGAGCCGTGTGGCGTCGTGTGTGATTCTGCTTGCTTGAATTTTTTTTTGCGTTCCTGGTTGATCATTTTTGTGTCGGTTTTTTTGGTATTTTCTGATTGTGTATAAAAATGCATAATTTCACAACTAGTACTATGTAGTCATTATGCTCATTTACGGTGAATACTGCAGAATGCTGCGGTGGCTCATTCTCATTATGATGACATTGTTTAAGTGCATATTGGAGGCGCAACAGTGCCAACTTCGAGCAATTTGTTTAATTTTTTGAGTAGATGACGTTAAATTATTGAACATATCGTTACTTATGAATTTAGTTAAATCCGCGTATTAGAGAAATGTGCGGGCTACTTTTCGGTTAAATATTGCAGCCACTAAAACCAGAAGACAGTTACACAAAATTATGTATTAGAGTTTAATAATAGTATTTTTTAACTTGAACAAAAATGCTGTTATGAACTGGAAAAGAACTTGTTCTCTGCAATATACCATAAACAGTTCAGTGCTGACTCGGAACTTTGATTAAACTAAATAAACAAACATCTTTACGCTACTGAAACATTATTTACACTAACGAGTCAAGGGGTAAGTATACCACACTTATAAAAGTGTGGTCCACACTTATAAAAGGGTGGTATAAAAAAAAATCTATTTGCAACGGAAACTTACCACTGATAGTATAAGACGTAAAAAAACACATGGAATAAACAATAAAGTTTATAGTGTCTTGGAAAAAATGTTTGTTACTCAAATCATCACGCAAAAATCATAATAAATGTTCTCCCCAGGAAAGTCTTTTCATAAAACGTGTTTACTAGAAAAATTAACTTAACTAGTTAGTTTCTCCCCGTAGTGGCAAAAGCTGTTGGGGGATGTTATGGCGTGGATTATTATTATTATCATATGCTTTCCAGGGTCTAATGTACATCAAAAACCCCTGTGTCCATAATTTTATCTTTTAGATTTTTCTGTTTTCATTTTTTGTTGTTTTGTTCAAAACTAGAACATAGTGGTTTATTCAATGGTTTATTTATTAATAAAAAAATGCTTACCCTTTCAAATGCGAAGTCCCCTTGGGCCTGTCTAATCTTAAAAAGCCAAATACGTTTTTCTTCTTTTTTACAAAAGGTTTTTAGTTATGGAAATATTTCTCAACTTTGATAAAATTTTCAGTCTACTGTTTTGGAAGTTTTTTTTGTTATGGAAGTAAAATTGAAATTTGCTATATGTAAGAGTGTTTCCACTGATAAAGAGGATCACAGTGTATGTTTGTAATTTTGTTTGCACTTGCTGTTTTTACATAACTTTTTTGGTAATTTCTGTACATTTTATATTAACATCTATAAAATTGTGCAATTATGTATCATTGCATAGGCAATGATGTTGTTGCCCCGCTAGTATAACCTTTGAACTCAAAGAGAATTTATTGGTTTTCACACAGTAATAAAAAAGAAAGGCTGTTTATATTTCAATTTCACAATAAAAACAAATGTTTGATGTAATTTACAAATAGACTCTAATATTTTTCTGTCAGTTTATTTAACTATAACGACTTGGAAGATCTCCATTTTCTATAGCGTTCGATTAACCCACTGACAGTTCTAGGTATTTAAAACCCAAACACGTTCCACTAACATAAACAAACAATCGGAAAAATTACATTTTTATTTATCTTGAATTATAGCATATATACGCAAACATCTGTATACATAATCCTATTTTTAAAGTTGGCCCGCTGCTTCAGCATCTGCCAATTTGATTTCGAAACTCAATTTGCAATCTAATCTCGATTAGGTTCGCATTTCACTTCAGAACAGTTCATTTGCGCTATATTGCTTCTGTTATCTCTGTTCTTTATTAAAGTGTCGAATATCAATACTGATAAGGAGAAATTGTGTTGTATTTTCTCTCACGGTGTTCTGTCTTACAGGGACAACCTGTTGTTGATGAAAGAGCTGGGAGACATCGCCGCACAGGGTAGGGCTTGCGGGAATTTAGGGAATACGTATTATTTGTTGGGGGATTTCGCACAGGCTATCAAGTATCACGAAGAACGGCTGTCGATCGCAAGGCAATTTGGAGATAAAGCAGCTGAACGTAGGGCGCACAGCAATCTGGGAAATTCGCATATTTTTATGGGACAATTTGAGGAAGCGGCACATCATTACAAGTATGTATAGTTTTAATTATATTTCTTCAATATGTTATTACTTATTATTTACAGTTGAAATTATTATGTAAATATTAGATTTATTAATGCTAACAAGTAATAAATTTAAAATGAGACAAAGTCCTGAAATTTTAAAACTTTGCTGTGTATTTTGTTATTTTTATGAGGCAAGTTTTTGGCTTTTGAATTAGAACAAACTTCCGGTAAAGCAAAATATTGGCTATATTAAAGATACGTTCTAAGTACAAAGCCCTTTTATAATAGACTATGTTGTTTTTTAACCATTATTTTGAATAAAACTAATAAAAATAATCAATGAACAATATATTATTTTTTGTATTAGTGCTGGTATTATACAGGGTGATTGGAATTCAACGATAAACATCAACAGAAAATAGGGTAATTTAAAGCAAAGTACAAAGTTACGAATTTGTATATTACTCAATTTTCTAAAAATAATGTCAGTCTTAAGTAGTGATGGCAAAAATATTTACCCATTGGGTATTTATTTTCTATCACAATTTGCTTTGCTTTATGCATCTTATTGTACTATGCATAACACAAATAACGATTATAATTGATTAGAATTTTTTTTATTGAATCAATAAAATATGGTACGAATATTTTTATCATACAGTGTGTCTCACTTTAGATACCTTATCTTTTTTTTTTTAGTATTTGTCTGGTTTCAATATTTCTTCTAAAAAAATCCACACTAATTATATCTAATTATTAAAAAAAAAATGTTGGCAACGTGTATATGTTTAATACATGTTTAATTTTTGAAACAAAAAAGATGAATAAAGGTTGAAATTGTTGTTACAGTGTTCTTTAAAAAAAATTGTACAAAAGCTAAAAATAATGTGAGGGTGAACCACTCTTAAAGGGTCAGATTTTTTATTGTTTTTTCTTATGATTAATTCGACTACAAGTTTGAAAACTATATTAATATAATACTAGGTGCAATAAATAAGGTTGTAAAGTAGAATGTTCTTTTTTGTGTGCTATAAATTTATTTATTTTAGTTTTTTTTATCATCATTATTATTTGGTTGTTTTCTTACTTTATTTTTGTTCTTATTTTTTTATTTTTTACGTTTTTGTATTAGACATTACAATAGTTGTATGTATTTGTTAAAATAAGCCTATTTGGAATACAACCTATATCGGGTATATACCAGGTATACCAGTTCTATATCCCAATTTTCATATCTCCCGATTTCAGCGGTTTTTATAATTTTGTTATCTGAAAAAACAGGCCACTTTTTGTTCAAAATAAAATTACGATACTTTGCCCTACAATAATTGTGTCACAAGTCAGATCTAGGGTGTTTCCAGAAAGCATTATATCCAGTCAAAACTCTTAATATAGAATATAATTTGTTATAAGAAAGACAGACAAAATTACGTCTATTCCTTTGGTTGCTAATTTGCTCTTTCTATCTTGCACCTCCCCATTCTTTGGCCATAGCTGCAGATTTTGATTTGATTTTCATAAGAACCCAATAAGATTACCAAGGCAAACTTTTCCCGATCTTTTGTTAGCATTCAGTTGCTATTTTAGTTCTATTAAGCATAAGTTGTAGGAAATTTTATGGTCTACAAATTCATATACACTTAGTTTTGCTTTAAAAAGGAACGCAAATGAAATATTCTTAAAAAACTTGTTTTGTCAGCATTTAGCTCAAGAATAAGAAGCTTCCGAAACTTGTCAGGGGTGCCTGTCTATGGATTTTATTAGCGCCCCAAAATGAATATAATTGCAAAGTATAAACTCTGTCGGACCAATTGAAAATTCAACATTCTTTTTTTTCTATTTCTTGGCCTTATAAAGGAAGTTAGCAAAAGTATCAATGTTTCCTCAGTCATCTTTAAAGTTAATCTTTGAAATTCAATTACATTATTAAATTGCTTGTAAAATGGGGCCTTGGTTACAAATGATAATTTTCATTGATAAAACATCAAACATTTATTGATTTATATTGTATAGTTAATTGATACATTTGGGACAATGTACAGTCAAATTATTTATAATTTAAATATGTTCGAGATAATTGACATAATTATTAAAAGATCATTACATATTTTAATTTATTTAGTTTATTAATATAATTGTCATCGATAGCATGATACTCAAATAAATGCCAGCCTCTCCACAAATCAATTCAGCTAATCTTTATTTCTTTTAATAGGAAAACTTTGTCTCTCGCGCAAGAGTTGAAAGATAGCGCTGTGGAAGCGCAAGCCTGCTACAGCTTGGGCAACACGTACACCTTACTCAGGGACTACGAGTCAGCGATTGAGTACCACAACCACCATCTGCTCATCGCGCAAAACCTCGTAGATCGTGTCGGTGAAGGCCGAGCCTGCTGGTCTCTCGGAAACGCCCACGCTGCGTTGGGCAACCACGAGAAGGCGCTCATTTACGCCGAGAAACATTTGGCTATCAGTAAAGAGGTCAGTTTTTTTTATTTTTAAAATTCTTGTACATATTTGGTGTTATGCTATAATTATTACATTATGCTAATGTTTGCTGGCTTCTGTTTATGTTTGTACAGTTCAGTATTGTGTGAGACAATTTGATAAATATTTTTGTTATTTTTATAATTGTGAGTTTTATGTTTTGTTAGGGGTATGTCAACGTTAAAACTATGTGTAAATTTTGGTAGAAAATCTCTGATCTATTATTTTTTTTATTTTTCCAAAAGATGAAAACTAAAGAAAATTGTATTTACAGATATATGGATGATTTGCCCAAAGGTGACATGTGCGTCATCCATTTTTGGCTATTTAATTGCTACTCAAGAGTTATTTGAGCTTATAAAAGTAGAATATGAAGAGTATATTGAGGTAATGATTTTTTTATGGTGAGGACCCGCATACCCTCTTTACCACTGCCAACAATGCTTCAAAACCACTTATAGACAAACTGCAGGATTTCATGTAAAAGAACAAAGTTTAAGGTTTATTATGAGAGAATTTTTTGACTTTTTTGTTTCCAGTATATTGCATTTTTATCTCTCCCACCTCAATTTTTTTATCGAATCCTTATATAATAGGAAATTTTTGATTCTGGATTCGTTTTCAGTGCAAAGAATCCTATGCAAATTGTATTTCCATATTTCATTCACTAACTTCATGTTCCCCATAGTTATCAATTTTTACAATTTTCGATTGTTTTTTTTTTTTTCAAATCTCTTAATGAATTTTACCAATACTTAGTATGAACTGTCTTTTTCTTGAAAGTTGCCCTGTAATATTCACCTTACTATTAAGACAAAGAAAAGATTTTACAAAATCAACAAGAAAAAACGGAGTTGCCTAAAAATATCAATTACTTCATAGTCGGTAACAATTGAAGGTCAAAATTTAAATCTCATATCAAATTGTGTATTTTTATAATTGATAATAAAATTCAAAGTGTCAAGGATTTTTTAAAAATAACAAACCGTTTCAGATATTTTGTCATATTTCACTGTAGTTCAACTTCATGATTGTAGAATACACCCTATTCTCATTTCATATTCAATATAACAACAAAAAAACAATTTCTGGAAAATGAAAATTTCAGTCCCTAATTTATATGAACTACAAAAACAAGCTAAATTTCTTAAAATTGCTCAATTTTAGACCAAAAGTGCTGGTGACCAAAACGTTTCATAAAAGTAATAGTCTTTTCATTATTTTATTTCACACCCAATTGTTAAAATTTTTCAAATTGAAAAGAAACATTATTTTAATGCTTCAGTACAAGACAACGAATTTTTTTTTTTGAGGCAAATTGTTAGCTAAATTTTTCTCAATTTATTCAAATTTTTTGCTGTCCGTACAATCAACTTTTGATCAACTTGAAATTTTATTATTACATTGTTTTTATCAACTTTAATAATTTATTTTTTTGGGCTGAGACATGTTTGGTTTGAGTAATGAAAAAATCAAAGAAACTATTAAATAGAAAATTTCTCCAACAAGAATTTTGATAATTTGTTTTTTCTGAAACAGTGATGGTTTCTGAGATAATCGCCTAAGACTTTCGTCAGATCTCGTTTAGAACATTATAATAAAGAAACAGTTGAATCTAATTTGACTAGACTGATTATGCAAGTAATGAGCAAAAAGTAAGTCATTTGCTATTACGTACGTTGAAAGCAATGACACTAACTACATTTTATGCTAATAAAAATGGTTATAAGTTAACAGTAGTAAAGTGCAAAGCATTCATTGTCTTAATAGACTTGAGGTAGTAAACTATTGCAGTAATATTACACCAAAAACAACGAAAATGATAATAATATGACATTGAAAGAACTTAGAACTCTTTAGTATTTCGACAAATTAGGGATAGTTTTAGAAAATAACATAAGCCCATGAAGCAGCAATTAATTCATCTAACGTCTAATGAAGAAAGAAATAAAAACAACCCATTTGTATATTTCCACTCTCCCCAAACAACATAGCTATCGGATCCTATGGGCGAGGCAACTGCTCAGATGAATATCGTCGACCTAAAGAAGATCCTGAACCTGCCGGACAGTCCAGACCTCGGCGATGACAACAAGAACATCTCAAATCCGACCCCGAAAATGGACAACCTCATCCATAGTCGGATACACAGGGTGAGACGTGAAAGCATGGAACAGCTTGATTTGATTAAGGTAGCGGTCGCTTTTCTTTTTTATTTTTAAACATTTTGCGGATATTTATTTATTATTCTGTTTCGCTTCTGTGTGCTAACAACCTATGTTTGTAAATATTTTATTGTTGTAGTCACCTATAGTCCCTTCTTTCGTTATTTTATTGTTCTATTTTTTATTTTTGTGTTGGATTATTTCTGTAGTTGACGCCTGACGGTAAGCAGCGACAGCAAGGTGTGACTCTGATGCCGAAATCTCAGATGGGCGCGACTGCGTCCCCTTTGAAGAACGAAGACGAGGATAGCTTCTTTGATTTGCTGTCGAGGTTCCAGTCGAAGCGCATGGACGACCAGAGGTGTTCGTTGCCGGTCGATAATAAAGAGAATGCGAACGTCGTTAATCTTCCGCAGATGAACGACGGACCTGATGATCTGATGAATATGATCTGCGGCATGCAGAGCAAGAGGATGGATGAGCAGAGGGTTGCGCTCCCACATTTGCCTGGTCGGTAAAACTTTTCATTTATTTTTATCTATTACTTAGGTTTAATTCAAAGCATATTTTTACGATTTTTCTGTCTTTCAACTGAAATCTTTGAGGATTATTTAGTTTATAATTTATGTATTATTCAGGAATATATTTTAGATACTGATACTGAAAACATTTCTATATGTTTTAGTATATAAGTAAATATTTTAATAATTAAATCATGTTTTTTAACTCTATGATTAGCA
Organism: Melinopterus prodromus; assembly: GCA_964023965.1. Classification (NCBI taxonomy): domain Eukaryota; kingdom Metazoa; phylum Arthropoda; class Insecta; order Coleoptera; family Scarabaeidae; genus Melinopterus; species Melinopterus prodromus. The sequence continues at coordinate 14,319,829 of OZ030390.1, read as the reverse complement.
GCAGCTGTAGAAAATACCTTTATTTTCTACTTCTATTTTCAAAGTAATATGAAACGCTATAGGTTTGTTCGCAACCGGTCTGCAATATTTCATAATTAAACATCAACAACAAACCTACAGTGTTTCATTTTACTATACATAGTTGATGAATTATTATAATGACTTCGGTTTTTGTAGTCCTGAGTGAATTCTTTTCAAAAAAGGTTTTAAGAAGTTTGGATGTGAAAACATGCACAGTCTTTACACCGCAAAATCTTTTTATTTCTTCTGTTTGTCATTTTATTTTTTACTGCTGTATCAAGCCTTGTGCTTAATAGATGTTTTTTTTTTCCGCCCCTAAAACAATTCAAATCCGACCAAAATAAATAATAAATAAATGAATGCCCAAAAATACGTAATAACATTTACGAGTTTTGGTAAATTATAAACCAGAGTTTTTGGAACAGTAAACTGTATGATTGTTTTTAATTGAAATCCAATCATAACAGTTCTCTGTTTTGTTTTGTGTGTGGTCAAAAACTGAAAATAGGTTTATGTTATTACAAAAAGCAAAAATTGATTAAAATCTTGAATCAATAAAAATCTACTTGGTTAATCATTTATTATTTTGTACAAGCATTAGTATGACTATAAAATACAAGCCTTCTACTCAACAATCAAAATCTGAAAGGCACAGTACGTATAGTTTCTGAACAAGATTCAAGCTTGATTAAATTCATGCAACAGTTTACCTTATTTTTATAATAAGGAAAAAAGTTGTTTAAAGACTGTAATTTCTCAATTTCCTCATAAAATAGAACAAAAAATTGTTTTTGCAAATCATAAACTATTTACCCTACAACTTACCATATGATCAAAACGTACAAAAGCCACGTAAAAACGTAAAAGAGTATTCATAATACACTTTCTCATGGAAAAAAATGTAAATCAGCCAATTTTTAATTGATTTTGAAATTTTGATTGAAAGTAGAAAGAATGATAGTTGAAACAATGTATAATATTAGGACCACCATGATCTGATATCTACACTATCTAATTTGATTTGTTATAAGATACAAATTATATGCAAATTGATAGCAGTTAATTAAAATAAAAATGTTTTTTTTATTTTAATCTACAATATTAATCAAATATTTTAGCATTCAACAAGTAAGGTAATTATTAATCTGGTCATATAACATTTTGAAAAGATGGTCCTTGAAAAATGTACAAGGTCATTATAATTGATAAATGACAGTCAAAGTAGGCCATGCTCATGATATTCAATTTTTGCCGCTTTACACAAACAACTGTCAAACTTGCAAACTGATTGCACAACCAATTTAACTCTTGCGTTTTGTACCACTGTTCAAACTTAAAAGTCAAACAAAGCAGTTGTCATGGACCATCAACCAGAAATGTTCACATTTGATTTCACTAAAATCATTTTTAGACAGTGACTGTCAACTTATTGACCGACAACTATATTTCAGTCTCCCATTTTTTTCAAATTTTATAGTATATTATAATACAAGTTTTATAAGACACAAATTGGCACACGAGTTGTTTTGACAAAATGGAACGAGTGCGCCACTATAATAATAATAATAATAAACTTTATTTCACCAAAATACATTTGTAACAGGGAAATGGTCAAAAGACCGTTTTATAATACTTTTTATAGATACGTCTTATAAAACGAGTGTTATATACATGGAGGAAGATGGAGTCGCTATACGCGATTATATTAGTAGTTACAATTAGTAGTACTAATCAGGGACTAAAAACGAAAAGTATTTTGTTCGTTTCCGATCAGAACGAAAACGAAAAATTTCGTTTTCGTTCTTTTCGTTCACACCCAAAAAATATCGTTTTCGTGAACCGAAATGAAATAACGGTTAAAACCGGTTTTTTACTATTTTTCTAATAAAAGTATGCCATGCTTTTTTAATTTTATGTATATTTGAAAAATATGTCACTCTTTCATTTATTCCCATTAATTAAATTTAGTTACTTGAAAACCACGCACAAACTGCTATGCAGTTTAGTGGTATGCCAGTGACTGATATTTTTTGTTTTTTGCTTCATATTTTAAACAATAATATTTGTTTCTTTTCTCTCTGATCTTGCTTTATTTCAATTAACATTTACTTATTTAAAAATTTTGTGTCATGGTTAATTTTTGGTTATTTGTAAATAAAGTTATTATTATTATTAAAAATAAGTGAAAAAAATTGTAACATATTTATTTTATAGTAAAAATATATACACTGTGGGCCAAAAAAAAAAAAACGGTACAAATGTTCAATTACTTGTATTTCCAAAGACTTGAAGGGCCGATATATTCACCTATCGTCAAAGTTGTCGTTAGCCAACGAACAGATTACGCTAACGTTCGAGTTAAAAATGATTCTGTCTTTTCACCGATCTGTAACTTGTCGTCAGGTAACGAGGACGTAAACATCGCTAACGAATGTTTTTTGGCAGTATAGTATCAAAAGTCTGTAAAAAAGGTGTACTAAATCAATACTTGGACCATAACTTGGACTAATTGCCGCTAGATGCAGCGCCGTAAATGACAATGACAAAACGTAACCCAAATTCATTCGAACACGTTTTCTAACCGCATCAATTAAAAAGACCCAAACCAAAAATAAAAAAGAAATAGTATTGAAGGAAAAAAGAAAGGACCGCCAGTTTTGCAGTATCGGAGGTAAACCTCCTCGTAGACCCATTTATTCAATATGGTCAATATGGTCATGCCGATTATCACTGGTATATTAGCTGCGTGTGGATATTCTACACCGTTGACACCGGCATGACACCGGGTACAATGGGGTACACCGAGCAAATCAAGAATAGTAGAATAATCTACTATTCTTGCGAGCAAATGACACGTGAATGAGTAAAAGTATAAACGGCGTACAATATCGCAACGCAGCCATAGAAGTCGAATTCCGTCAGCCATAACCGCTTCTTCAAAAATAATGAGGTCTTCAACTTCCTCAAAGTCGAATTCCGCAAATTCGGCCATATTAACTAAACAATGATCAATAATGACTTCAATTAATACAGTACCACGTACGTATGTAAATATTTGTCAGTTTGACTTTTTGTTTGACATTCAGTACATGCTCTGTGATTGGTTCAAAGTGTTCGTTATCAGTTTACCGGCAGGTTCATTCGATCGCTAAATAAATTCGTTCGTTAAGCGTATTTATCCGGTCGGTAACGTTAACGACAGGTGAATAGACACATATTTACCATTTATCCTGTCGTTTAGATGACGAACAGTTTCACGATAGGTGAATATATCGGCCCTTAGTAAATTAAAGCAAGCATTTCTTTGAAGGACTAATTGCTTATGTTGTGAGGATTTAAAACATACCATATTCGCAATTCCACTCCTTCTTTTTCAGTAAAAACAGCAAAAAATGATGTTTCAAAATTTCATCCTGTATGCAAAAAAATTCACCCTGTATTCGATGCAATAAAATCTCTGCTGTCCCTTTTGACCAAAGGAAAAAAAATTCATTACCTACTAATTTTATTACAGGTTGCATTTCACATTAAATTGACACGATGTTATCAGAAATGTTGCATAGCCAAACACAAAGCAACATAACTGTGGATTGAAACGTCCTGTTATTGCGAATATGGTACGGTTTCAATCTTCACACTACAGGCAATTCGTTTTTAAAAGAAATATTTGAATTGACAAAATATTATAGGAAATACGAGTGATCAAAAATTTGTACCGTTTTTTTTGGCCCACCGTGTATAAATAATTCAGCATTCCAAAATAATTAAAAATTTTAGTTAATTAAACTAAAGATATATTCTAAAGTAAATCAACATGAATAGAAGACCCTTGCATCCCCGATATGTCTACTAGGAGTAGGTTACAAAAATATTGTGTCATTAAACCGGTTAAAACCGGTAACCGAAATTATTTATTTCGTTTTCAATCATGAACGAAAAATTAAAATTTCGTTTTCGTTTCCGTTTTCGTTCTTATAAATTTTTCGGTTAATTTAGTTCTTTCGTTCTCGTTTTGCGTTCCGTTCTTAGTCCCTCGTACTAATATAGTTGTTAAAATTAGTAGTACTAATTTAGTAGTTAAAATTAGTAGTACTAATATAGTTGTTAAAATTAGTAGTACTAATTTAGTTGTTAAAATTACTAGTACTACTAACCTGGCTAGTAGTACTACTAACCTGACCTGGCCGCCTGGCAGGTCCGGATTATAGGCAAAACTGGGAGAGCTGAAGATTACTCATAGATTTCAGCTGTTATTTTAGACATACGTTACAGAATATTTCTAAATATTGACGCGTGTTAAAACGCAATAGCATACTATCCATACGTCTGCTGTATAATTTAAATGGGCAAGACAAAAAAGTACGTCTGTTCTTAGAACCATAAGAACGAATGACAGCGGTAGCAGCCTAACCTCCAATTCGAGCGCGAACGTGTGATGTGAACAAGATGTTTTCGTTGGTATGTTTTCACTTTGCTTCTGTTAAACATGCTAATGATGGATATATAAATTAGATAGGACAATTATCACAATTAAATGACAGTATTTTTAATAATTAAATATTAATCTTGAACGAACTACCTAGTAGGCAACTTAATATACACAGCTAATAACTAATTCACGCGGTACGTTCATATCTTGGTTCATACGATTTTAAGCGATGAATCACCTTCAGCTCTCCCAGTTTTGCCTATAACTCTAAAATCGGCTAGAATTTTCAAGAAATTTTTGCTGTATCATATAATGTGCCGAGTGGGTACATTATATCAAAACGCTATATGAACACTTTTAAGAATTTATTTAATCTAATTTTTATAATAAATACGTAATAAACATATTTCAAAAAATGTTCGTGCGTGCTTGAAAAACTAGTACAAATTTAATAAATACGGAATTTTCCTAGTTTCCCCCTTCTCCAGATTTGCAAAATCTCCATATTCTTAACATATTCGAAAATGTACATACACCAATATAGTAAAACTGCTACTTCTTATCTGATAATTCTTTCTTTATAAACTTCTTCCAAAATTCAGAATCTGAATAGTCGCTTCTTAATTTTTTGTGCAGGTTTGCAACCAAGCTCATTGCACCGATTGCAAGAATCTGCTGTGAATACAATACCAGATGACTCCTTCCTGGACCAGTTGGTCCGTTGCCAAGATTCCAGACTTGAAGACCAGAGGTCCCCTCTTCCAGCGGCTTCAGTGGTCGACGCTGAATCGGACTCGCCAAATGCGGCCGGGCCGAAAAGTAGTGGGTCCACCGTACCAGATGAGGACTTCTTCAGCTTGATCATGCGATTCCAATCTGGACGGATGGAAGACCAGAGAGCTTCTGTTCCACGGTTGATACAAAGGTTAGTTCCAAAAAATTAAACTTTGTTGATACAAAAACACTACAAATTATATGTGCAATGTATAAAATAAGACGTGGACTTATAAAATATTTGACCAATACAAAAAATATTTGTGAAATACAAAAAATAGTTGAGCAATGCAAAAAATTACTTGTGCATTAAAAATAATAAGATCTATCAATATCAGGACAAAAAGCGGTTGCAATTTAAAAATGTGTCAATGACGTAATATCAGTAAAATCTGTGCTACAAGAATTAAAATTTTATGTGTGTATTAATTTTTGCTTGTTTTCTAGGATTGCAAACGGCAATATTCCACATCAACCATTTTCTGCCCTCAATAACAACAATGCCCACGGCAAAAAGAAAAAGTAAATTGGTTCTTATTGAAAAAACTGCCAAAACCGCACTGATATAACCTTAAAAAATATTTTTTCTCTTTAGTTTGTAGGCCTAAAAAGCATTACGGATCTATTTTTTTTATATTATATATATATAATTATTATTTTAAAGATGTATATGTAAATTTTTTTATTTAAATCATTTTATCACTTATTAATTTTCACCTGTATCATGTGTATTAATAATTTTTTTATATGTATGTCTCCAAAACTAATTATTTTTTATAAGTTGGTGCTGATAACGTATTATTTTGTTATCGGTGCTAACATATGTCTTCATATCGACGAGTATATAGCATTTAACCCACTGATATATACATAGTGCCAACTGTTAGGTGTTCTACAGTCAGTGCAGTGTTTAGTGTTGCACTGTTGCATGTACTGTTACAAAACGAAAACGTTACGCTTTTTTGAAGAATAGATCGATCGAGTGATCATAGGATATATCTATCTATATACATATATCGAGGAATATTAATTCGAAGATTTTTATGCAGTATTACGTAGCGATTATAACTATACTCGCCAAAGAGGAAAATTGTTGAGAAATGTTTAACGTATATCGACTCGTTTGCGGTGAACTTTTTATTGTTACTGACGTTGGATCGATGTGTACTGTTTGTTACTCGAAAGTCTGTTTTCCCAGTCCATATACATAACTGTTTTATCTATATGGTACAAATATATATTCGAATAAAGTGATTTTAAATATACCTAGTTTATTTTTTTATTTCTTTTTCTGTCCTTACTATTAACAGAAACCTAAAACATACTAATTATTTAAAAAGGAAACATTATTCTGAATAAATGATGGTAAATTTGCTTGCTTTGAAGTATCTTGGTATAGTTGATTGTATAACTCTGAGATGTTTATAGGAGTGCCAGAATTTAATGTAATAATACTGCATGTTAAAATTAAAGGAGCATTAAGAATTTGGCATGATTTCAATCAACTGGATGTTAATCCCTCTGTAGTAATAATATGCTAGAAACTGATTCTGATATAATTTTCTTTTCTATAGAATCTGATTTGAAAGCAAAACTTGTGAATTGTTTTTGAGAAAACCAGTTCAAAACCGCATAACATTAAAAAATGTATTCTTTTCTCAGAAACTAGACTGAATTCACAATTTATGCCTTCAAAAACTATGTAGCAATATACTTTACGTTCTCTGTTCATATACAACTGTAACTATTTTGTAATCGTCTTTTCATACTTACGATTATTTTATCTCGATACCATAGAGTAGGATTGGGAAATTTTGTTACTTTTGAGTACTCGTATGTAACCGTTACTTTTGCGTGTAGTAATCGGTAATTTGTAATCATTGGGATACATCAACTGTAGGAAATTTATTATAATTTTCTGAATACTTTCTTGCCTTTAATATTAAATTTTTATATATTTTTATTGGCAAACTTAAAAAGTAATATGTAAATATAAAATAAAAAGTTTTATGTTTCTTGAAAGTTTTGTCTTTATAAAACTGTACTTAGCTATATACATACTAATATTCGGCGGATACAAATTAAAACGTTAAAACAGAAGTATATTCTAAGAAATTTTTATTTTCATGCAAACTGCCAATATTATAAACTACGTAATATTAAGGAATACAGTACACCTGTAGTTTTTCATATAACAGCCTGTATGGTTGTTCATTGGGAGAGATCAACTTCATCCACACTGCTTATTTATTTCGTTTCAATCAAAATGTTGTTATATTTCTCAATAGGACAGCCTAGTTAACCTAATTGTCAAGTTAATTAAATTACTTAAATCTACTACGAACACTAAGAACAATAACGGTAATCATAATCAGTCACAATATACATATGTCGTTACTACCCGATAAGTCCCGATTTCGTATGTCGTTACTACCCGATCAGCGCTAATGATTACTAGTACGTAATACCAATTCGTATCTCGGTAATCGCTACTACCCGATAAGCTATTAATGATTACATTGTAACGAAATCGTACGTATACGGAATCGTACGTGAGTAATCGTTACTACCCGATAAGTCCTTAATGATTACTTTGTAACGAAATACGAAATCGTACGTATGTATACGGAACCGTACGTAAGAACTAAGAAATGGTTAGAATACCGGGTTCGCTCTACGGTCGCCCCTTGCCGGTGCCTATCGACAGACAGTTTTCGGACTGGGAAAGTCCGACAAAGGTCTCACCACCCGTGCGGCGTTCTTTGATTGCAAATAGGAATTTTTATTAGCGGCGATATTGATAGTTTAAGTAATGTGTTGATGGTATTTTTTGCATCACTTTTTTAATACTAACTCAATTCATAGGAACTTAGTCGTGTCATAAAATTTAAAACAGTATGTAAGACAATTTTTTTTTGTTAAGGTGTAATGTTAAATTAGTGTGTAAGCGTAACTAACATACCATCATACAAAATACCCGTTAAAGTAAAAGTAACGATTACTTTAGAAATGAAGTAATCGCTACTTCGGGTATCATAAAGTAACGATTACAAAGTAACGACTACTCTATTACCCGTCCGTCGTTGTATTTAACAACGAAATAATTCTGATAACAACATGCATATGGTGCCTAATTGTACAAAAGGTTATTCGTCAACAGCTAGTGAAATTTTTGTTATGATGAAGTATTGCTGTTGTGGTGTTTCGATTTAGTTGTGTGGTATTTATTATTAATGTGACCATCTGATGGATTAAGTTTTAAAAAACCTGTGCAGCAACTAAAGCAACAATGGTAGGTGTGTGCAAGTAGCCTGTTACAAAGTAATATTAAGTCCCACCTTTATTGTTTTTGATTCGTCTCTAATAAATGAATGTTTATAAAATATACTTTATATGTATATAAAATGCTTTATATGTAGCTTTATATGTAAAACTACAATTTTAGCTTTTGCCATTTGCACCTTAAACTTTTTTTCAGTATTTTATTGTTTGTAATACACGATTACTCCCGACTTTGGACTACCACAAGGAGGTAACCTCCCTCCGCTGATGTACATCTTGTATACAAACGATATATGGGAAATAGGTATGAACGGGAACATCTTTATGTATGCGGATGATATAGACAGAGAAATAACAGAGGATATGAAGATGCTGGAGAATTGGTGCCACGAAAACCTCCTTACTATCAATGAAGAAAACACACATATCAACTTCACGTACAAAAACCAGCATCCGAATATCAACATCTCAATAAACAACATCATATGATAAGCGAAGTTAAAAGTGTGACATATCTGGGATTGCAGTTGCAGGGAAACATGAGGTGGGTCGAACATGTAAACAAAATAGCAAATAAGAACGCTAAAACTATTGCAGCGATAAAGAAAATCAAAAACATCACAGACCTACAACTGAAGAGACATATCTACAACTGTTTATTTGTGCTAAACATAAATTACCTTACCAGTATATGGGGAAACACAACAGAAACAAATATAACAAAATTACAACGACAACAAAGCAAAATTCTAAAAGAAATCTACAACCTTAGTAAAAGAACACCAACAGCAGAAGTTTTAAACCAAGCCAATACACTAAAGCATAAGAGATCGAATTAAGCTAAACGACATACTACTGCTACACAGGATTAAACACAGAACGCTCAAATTGAGCATAAAAATAACAGAAAACCAACAAATTCACAACTATCGTACAAGGAACAGCTCGCATCTGAGAACGCATAGATTCCGCACAAAAACGGCCAGCGAAAAACTGCCTACAGACACAATAAAACACTACAATAACCTGCCTGACAACATCAAAAACCTTAAATTCGACACATTTAAAAGGAAGGTGAAACACGCGTTTAAAACTTACTAATGCAAACCGCGACCATGAAGACGGAAGACCAAGAGACACCAGAATGCCTTCGATACCAGCATCCAGAGACGGTGAATCCATTCTCGGATGAGGATAGAAGGATATGGTCCCACATGCGCGGAGAATATACATGTCATTGTAATATCTGAATTCCGCATGTGTGTTTTTATAAATAAATAAATAAATTTATGAGTTTCGCACATCGAAAAATATTCAAGTTGGCATGTGTATGATTTTTGTCAAAATTGCTTATACAAGAACAGTTTCGACAGTTTTGGAAAAATTATATAAATGATATATATTGCGTTGCACAGAGTTCTTGGGAATCTTACCAAAATTCTTAATTTCACTACAGATGTCTCAAAGTTGAGCCACCAGAACGTCATTTTGGTTTTCTCGATTTCCGATATACCTAATAAACTGCGGACATGTGATATATTAAATTTGATAAATTGGTTATATGTGATATATTAAATTTGATATGGTTATGATAAATTTGATAAATTAGGTTGAGAGGGGGAGGGGTTGAGGGGTGGCAAGGGGGATAGGACTCCGTACAAGATGGGGAGTCATATGGAATAGAGGGCCGCGGCGCTGGTCCGATACGGATTGTAAATTAGTGAAACAGAATTATTGGGAGATGCACCCAGTGGGAAATAGGGATCAGAATCTACGTCTATTATAAAACTTCAGGTAGGTACAGGAATGAATCAATAAACGTAATATTATGTTGAATCAAAATTTAGCCAAATAGCCAAATATGCGGATGCATACACTACAAAGGTTCATTCATGAATCATGACACCTTGTTTCATTATTCGACATCGCGACAAACAGCAATTTAAACGAACATTAATTACAAGGGACAATCTGACATTTGACCTTCCGCATTGTACCTTGTGGACGTATCTAAATGTTGTATCTATTTTATTACACTACAGAACAGTTGTTGCAGAACACTGTCATATTAAATTAAAACGATAAAACGCGACGCCTAGATAAATATTATGCAATAAATATTAAAGCGACGTGTTTATCTTTGAACTAAGTAAACATCCCGTTCACAGCTACCAGTTGATTTAGCCTAAATTCGTCAAAAGTCGTGGCTTGTGCGATCGATATGGGCTTGAAGAGTCGCCGTATAGCGGAGATGCAGGTAACGAGGTGGTGGCGCAGTCTCGAAGCTGACCAATGAGATAACAAAGCTACGTTTGAAAACAGTAGGGCAGTAGTGCTGCGCGTTGCAGGTCGCCTATTTGAGGTTATGATGCTCCTCTGTTAATTGAGTGATCGGCTACAACCGGACTACGAACCATAAACTAGAAAGCGAAAGCGCGCAACATGACGCAGGAGAGGATACTACTCGAAGAAACTTTTTACGTACTAACAAAGAAAAATTCCGTATTCCGCGTTCGACTGACGAGGACCGGCCTAAGTCTGATAAAGCAGAGCCAGAATCAAGTAAAGGAACAAACTATACCGATCAGGGACATAGTGGGCTGCCGTTGTTTACGAAGCAAAAAGACGACCACCTCTTGCGCTTGTCAGTCTTTACCAAGAGGTAGCTTGAAGGTGGTGGACGAAAACTCTCCGGAGCAAGACGAAACTGACGTCAGCGCTTACTTGTATGTGTACGCTTACATCTTGCAGAGCACGAGGAACGGTAACAGCAACAAACGTGAGAAGACCATCATCACGCTAAGATTTAGGACGTTCGATAAGTACGAGGAAAATTACAAAGAAGCGCAAAGGTGGCGGTCGATGATAAAAGATTTGGTTAAAGGTGAGATCGCACCGGAAGAACAGGAAGTTGTCACCACGGACGTATCGATAATGACCAGCCTGAACGAGCAGCGAAAATTGCTGGTGATTTGCAATCCGAAGAGCGGGCCAGGAAGAGGTAAATCTATATTTGAAGAGAAGGTAGCGCCTGTGCTACAAGAGGCCGAAATACAGTTCGAATTTCACATTACGAAACATGCTAATTACGCAAGGGAACTCATTAGGACGTGCAATATTTTCCAATGGAACGGTGTAGTCGTGGTAAGTACCAGTTTATCAAAAAACTATGTTTAATTATAGCACTCTCGATCGTTATCTAATCTAAAAGAACCGATTTTCGTTTAGCGTTTCTATTGACACGTTCCTATTTGAACAAAACAACCTGTTTCGTAAGTTACGCTTTTTTAGAGAAAATCAAGACCTGCGATGACAACAACCAGCAGCCTGTTGCGGTTTTGTAATTACTTCGTTCCGGTGCACCAGTTCGAGGCAAAATATCGACACTATTGACGCAATTAATGCAAATGACGCATGCAATTAATCTATTGAGAGTTTTCTTCAGATTTCGCGAATCGCAAATTGAGAAATTATCGGCGTTCACCACGTTGTTTGTAAACACGAGTTCTTGGTCGTCGTGCTTCATTTGCGTTACCATGACGACGCTTGTAAATAAACTAGCGACGCACGGCCGGAAACAAAACGTGAACTTTGATACCTACAACAGAAAATTTTATGTTGGAGTCGTTAAAAGCGCCGAAACATGATGTCTTGCACTTCTACAAAAAGAAACACAGATCATTAACGCCTATTAATGCTGAATAGACTAAAGTGAATCAACAAGGTCATTGGCAGCACCATGAACAGTGGCTGCGGCATATTTGCATTTTTTGGGATAGGTCAGTAGATTTATGTTGGATTCTTACTCTGCAACCTATAGATAATATGAATAAGTTGGTATTTTCAATGGTACTGGACTATCAGTACCATTGAGTACCAGCATCTGATCGATAACCCGAATAGTTTAAAGATCGTCACTATTTCGTGATCGGTATTCACAACAAACGTAACATGGTCCCGCAAGAATATTACATGGCGCCATAGCAAACATAGTTTTATCAGGTATGGCTGTGACTCTTGCACCTGTTGAAAGCAATATTGCACATATATAACAGAAAAACGTATGCATCTGCATTTTAAGAGAAAAAGAAATGCATTGTATAGCTTCTGGATCATTGGAAACAAAGTCTTCCTCAGGTTGCTTCTGGTTGGCTGGGTTATTTTCCAAAGATACCCAGTCAGTGATGTCTTTTGCCTCCATTTTAGCCCCATTTAACTCCATTTTAGCCCCATTTAACTCCATTTTAGCTACCACATTATGTTGGTAGTACATTTGCAATACCGCTATTGACACTTTCCGGCTGTCGTAAAGACTAAGCATCTATATGTAGCTGGTTCTGTGGTTCTGATATGAAAGTAATCGTATTGACAGAAGGTGAGCTTCTCCCAAAAGGCCAACATGACATTCATTTAAATTTTTATAATGGGAATTTAATCCAAAACTCCAACCAAGTACTTTTCGAAACATGGGTTGGTACAAAATGACTATTACCAGACAATAGGGTATAACAGCGTTTCTTCAAAAGACCTACACACACGGCTAAGTAGCAAGTAGGGTTACCAACATGGTCATTTTGACCCGGAGTCTTCGGGTTTGGGGACCATTCTCCGGGCTACGGGTTTTCAGTTAAATTTTCCGGGTTAACTAACGGTAATCATCGATCTTTTGACAAACAGTAGCGACACCTAAACATTTTTTAAAAATTATAATAATACAGTGATTGTTATTCTAGTCATACAGGACTTCAGAATAGGAAGCACTCTATTACTCAATCTTCACAATATATTAATTTTATTTTTTGATAGCATGTGAGAAACTTTGATGGCAGCTATTGTAGCATTTTTAGATTTTGTTACATGTCTAGTGAATACACTAGGAATTCGGTCGCGGTACGACGAACGCAGAAGATTGTATCCTATGCCTCAATGATCATAGACTGAGACAAATTTAATACCAAAAATGGCTTTCAAAAAGATGGGTATTATTTAAAGGTAGGAATTTTTCTTGTGAGAAATCAACATTCCATAATGATACATACATTAATTATCCAAATATGTTTTGAACTTTAGTTGATTATGCTGGTTCAGATGATAAGAAATGGCACAACAATAAGTTTGAGTTTGTCCAAGGCAGTTCACAGAATAGTTTCATACTGGTCTGCCTCAAACCAGTATTTTTGAAATCGTGGAGATGACGACAGCGATACCTTTATTTGAAAATTTTATTATTAGTTCGACTATATATTTCCAAAGACTGACAGATATAGTTATCATTTTTTACTAGAGAGACATTTATTATGGGAATTTATACAAAACGCCAATATTGTCGGACTAAAATTAAAATTTATAATTAGGTCGGGAACGTGTAGATAATTACTTCAAGCAAAAACACATGATTCCTTAAAAAATGCTCTCAGTACATCAAAATTATGCTTGTTTCAGCGGAAATATTGGAATTTTGTCGCATGTTGGTTGTGTCGTAAAAAAGAGAGGCAGAAACGAAAAGAGGGACAACTAGTAAACATTAATTGAAATAAATTAATTTACTTAGTAATTAGCATCTAGATCTCCATGTGTGAACATTGCAGTTTAATCACTTTTTACGATATTTTGAATGTATTTAACGGTTAAGTCTAAGTTGCTACTTGCTACTTCCCTTGTGAGTTAACCGTGTGTGTAGGACCCTTTACACGTGTGTGTAGATTACAGAACTTCTGTGCCGGAGTCTGGTGGGCAAATAAGCAGAAACGCTGGATAAAACATTTTATCTACGACTCATATATAAGAAGTTCATTGCATACGTATCGATGACTATATAATCCCCATCATGATACACGCCAATGATTATAATGACACTAGCGTTGTATAATCATGACAGTTCGTTCAAATAATGACTTCTTTATTTGAACGAACTGTCATCATTATACAACGCTAGTGTCAAAGTCTGCCAAATTAATCAAATTTACACGGTAATACCCTATTGCTTAACATTTTAGAAAATATATTAATCAATAATTAATTCACCGCAAAATAAGGTAGTTATTTTAAATAATGCACAATGAAATAGACCTGGATACTATAAATGAAAATCAAATTCAGGATATAATCTGCTTCACTATAAAAACTAATGCAAACTACTAAAAAAACTACGAAGATACGATAATTATAATGACAAATACAAAACTTGCGCTTCATTAAGATCAAACTCAATATTTTGTTTGCTTCACAAAGCACTATTTCTAACAGCAGATGAACGAATATGTATAAAACCAGAGATGAAATAATTACATATAGGTATTTAACAAAGGTTTGCATAACTTTACGCCATAGTACTTTAGCTTTATTATTATTTCCGTAGTAGATTTCCGTAGTTCTTTTATGTCCGTGACCTTAGTTTGTATAATATCTACTTCGGTGACTAATCTCACGCAGGTAGAGTTCATTGCTTTGCTGGAAAAAGAAAGTTGAAAATCCTATGAACAATCTAACACTAAAAATGACCAGACAAAATTCCTCGAGTTCTTAAAGTGCACCAACAGTGATTCGGTTAATCGTATTAATGTTTTGGTTCAAGTTGCATTGATAAAATGTTTGACGCATGGAACTGGACTAACTTGCGAGTTTGGTCTATTTGTAGAATTGTACCAAGAGAATACAAAAGCGATCTCAAGAAATATGACAGTAAATGTTAATAATTTATATACACATACGGTTTATATACATACATACGCTGCACGCCCTTGTTTACTGCTGTTGGATTCGTATGTTTATGTTATTGATTATCTATCAGTATCAAGACTGCATTACTGTTATCTATGCAATAACATAGATGAAGATATAGCCTAATACCAGCACACAAGGGGGCACAGAGGCTTCGTGATTCACATGGAATGTTAATATCACTTTGTTTACTTTGGTTCGAAGTAAAAAAAGGAGCCATTTGGAAACCGTTCGCTATGATACAAGTATACAGCCAGTACAAGACCAATACGTACAACGTCTCTACATATATGTAGAGACCCTAACTACCATCTCTCGATTCGATGATATTGACTCCTGTGTTTGAAGGCGCATAACTCTAAAACCACCAAACAGAAAAAAATTGAATAAAGTGTGTCAGACTCCTGTATCATTTCTACATAAGCTGTGTGAAGGTGGCCTCTCGGTGTAAACATGAGCGCAAGAGCAATGAGAAAGGTACCAGAGTTTTGCACTTTTAATTTAACTTTCGTGTTTCTAATTTTTTCCTCGTAAACCGCTTAATACAAAAATTTCAATTTTTGTTCAGGTTGCATTTAGAGCCTCCTCTATAGACTGTCGTTTTTCTTTTCTTCAGTTTTTGTGTAATAAAGGTTGCAAACAACTTTTTCATGGAAGCGGATATCTCAGCACGATAACGGGATATGCACGTAAACAATCGTCATATTTTATTTAATGCTACTGTGGAAAAAGAATTGCATAATAATATTTAAGTAATTTTTAAAGCGTTCTACGTCAATCCTAACGGTAAATGGAAACGTAGCTGGTACAGTGGAAGATTATTTACTATTAGTACCATACGATCAGAGCAATTTAATTGCGGAATTTTGTATAGTACTGTGTTTTAAATATAGATAATGAGTTTAGGTGTACAATTAATTATACCCAACAATAATTTATTAAAACGGATTCACTGATCGCGTCAAACCTTCGCATCTCGTTCGACTGCCTCGCACAAAAACGCACAAGAGAGGGAACCCAAACTGCGCAAAATATTGTACAGGCTTAATTCGGTCTTAAAATTTAACAAATACTCGGTATACTATTAAATTCGAAGGATGTGTATCGCAGTAAATAAGGATTGTTTGCTTGATAACTGCGTTGTCCTGCTAACATTCGTTGTTAAAAAAATTGGAAAGACGTTAATTTAAAACTGCAAAACTCGGGTACTTTTTTCGGGGTATTTCTGGCAAAAGGCTTTTTGCTTAGGCAAAAGCTATTTGCCATAGCAAATAGATATTGGATCTGCTTTTATATGTTTAAAGCTATTTGCCTAGGAAAATGTATTTGCCCAAGCCGTTGTTCGGCAAATAGCATTTTGTATAGAAATCGATCGGACCAACCTAAAAAAGTCTTGTTTTAGTGGAATAAAATCCATATGAAACCGTATATCTCTGCACTCATGAGTATTGACTCTAGTCATAACAAATCAGGCATAACTTCATTAGAATCATGATGATTAGAATACGATATTAATCAGAAGTAATCAACCACCAAATATTAATTATGACGTATTTAAGAAGTAATATGCACGGATTACACATAACCTCACACAATTTTAAAACAAACGCGATTGAAAGCTAAATGCTATTTGCCTAACAACACTCTTGACAAATACATTTGCCTAGGCAAATAGCTGTAAAACTATAAATAAAGATTCCATATCTATTTGCCCAGGCAAATAGCTTTTGTCTAAAATAACTATTTGTCTACGACGTTCACGTCGAATACTTGCGAAACGACAGATAGCAGTTAGGGCGATTCTCTCGTGCGGGGTCACATATTATTTCCATATTATCGTCACACAGATAAATGTGTTCAATCTGCGCGAAAGGTCACTTATGTTG
The DNA here is from genome assembly GCA_964023965.1 of Melinopterus prodromus. Lineage (NCBI taxonomy): Eukaryota > Metazoa > Arthropoda > Insecta > Coleoptera > Scarabaeidae > Melinopterus > Melinopterus prodromus. The sequence goes on along the minus strand of OZ030390.1, from coordinate 14,302,717 downwards.
GCGGAAACAGACCTAGCATAACTTGACAGATGCACGATAATAATTGTAGATAATAGCTTTGTTCCAATAGCTAGTTCCAATTGTGGAGACCCATGAGTCGATATTATCTTCATTTGTGCTAGTGTTTTGTGCTATTTAATAGTAGGTACATATAATCCATATCGTTAACAAAACCCGATCCATGTTTAAACAGGTTTAACGTAAATTACGCTGTGCCTAAATTCTCGATTGTTGTTGATAGTGTCTGGTGTTAAACTGGTGGACGTAATGGCTTATTTTGTAGTATAGACTAGTGAAAGTAAAATCTTATCATTTACTTTGCGATATGAATTTGACAATTTGGTAGACATATTTGATATGAACACGAATCCTAGCTCTAAAGTCGCATATCACGTCATGTTTTTCCGTTTGTATTTTTTTACTTGGTTGCCCACAATCCATATTACAGAAATTGTGTCAATGCTTCAAGCACACTGGTGAACAAACTTTCAGGGTTTCAGGTAAAACTAATTTTTTTTCGTAGTTGACTTTTATTTTATATCATCACCGTTACTTTTACAGCATTTTTGCTGTAGTTTATTACATTTAATTTTTGTAACTTTACAGGCGTATTTCTCGGTGTATAAATGTATCTGTTTCTTTTTAAATACCTTCAATAGTTACCAAAATAAAGAAAATACTACAGACCCAACAACGCAGACTTAGTAAGATCAAAAACAATACTCTTTACAATAATAAAATGTAAAGAAATTAATTAATTATAGTTTAAAAGAGTAATAAGTTTAATAAAAACCTCGTTTGGTGTAAAAACTTCAAAAAAATTGGGTTTCCAATTTCAAGAAGCTAGAGTTAATTCAAATGCGATTTAGTAATCATTTTAAACGACAGTAATTTGTTTCATTACTTACAATGACATTTACGTTCTGAATAATGATATTATGTAAAAAATACCAAAGACAGATTTTTTTGCAAATAAAGTTATACATATAACTATTACGCATGGCTTCTGTGTTTTTCAAAGAAAAAAAAGCTTGCGCATCCATACAAAGTTAAAAACTGCACTAATATAACGCGAAAGAATTAAACGAATTAAAATTTATATTTTAAATTTATTGATTTTCCATGGGGAATGTCGAACATGTACTGTAATGTGACTACTAATTAATTTCTGAGTAATACAGTGGGTTTTCTACACATGGTTTTGATTTCTAGGTACTAACCACCAACACAATTAGCAACACGACAGAAATGATTAACTTTGACTGACGAATTACTCGAACACTTTTTTTTAAAATGATTCTGGTCGTGAAAGTCATTTTTGTAAACAAAGCATTTTTGTATTTTAGTTTTGTTGTGAATTGCCATATGTATAAGTCCATGTCAAATCAACAGAGGTTTATTCCTCATCACCTTGGAATTTGATGAAATTTTGTACAATTGTTGTGATCATGTAGTTATAACAAAATACCAAATTTTATGATGTTATCCCGTTTTGGAATTATGGGTATGCAAAATTTTAAAAATTGTTCGGGCATGATATATTTAAACGCAGATTGTTGCTCACCTAATGAATCTAGAGAGGTAAAGGTATATAGGTGCATTTTTATAGCCTTTTCCATGAGCTAGCTTTCTCCTGATATACAACACAATAGGGATTGTGGGAAGTTTTGTTTTTGTAATTAAAAATTAAATGTTTTATTTGGATTATGTATTTCCAATGCTCATTTTGAAAAATTAAAAGAAAACAGTGGGACGGAAATAGGTTCATATCAAAATAAGTAAATATCTACAAACATAATGTTTACTGAAAATGGTGTACCAACCAAGTGAACGCAATACACTATTATTTATTTTACTAGTGTTTTTAATTTTATATCATAGAAGTGGTACAATAATTAGACTATGAAAAATAAATGTCTACAAACATAATATTTAGAAGGAGGTCAGTTATAACATCAAATTGTATTGAAACTGAACAGTTAAGTTTCAATACAATTTGATGTTATAATTGACCTCCTTCTACATATTATGTTTGTAGACATTTATTTTTTTAAAGACATGAACCCATTTCCGTCCGACTATCAAACTTTGGGAATTAACTGAAAACAGTGTAAGCTGTTATCTGATTATCTATCATATCTTATTACATGATTTATTTTAAAAATTTTAAAAATAAGCGTTTTGAAATAATCCAAATTTAAAACGAGTTTTCAAATAAAAGCGTTATTTGTAGTTCAAAGTTTATGAAATTTTCAGTGTAACTTCTTAGATAAATAATGAGTTGGGCTGGATGAAAAATAATTTTTTGGAAATATTTTGTGTCGGAGTTTTTGCGAGGAAGCCTTAAGTTTGTTTAAATTCTTACGTGTTATACCTACATCATGTTACAGATAAAAGTCCATTACTTGTTGTGGTAATGTATAAGTACCTATTTATAGCTGTTGTGATAAAATTTGTCTGATTCATGAACTCAAAGTTGTGAATGAAAAGAAGCATGTAAGATATTTCTATTTTTATGTGAGATTGTGTACACTTTTGTACAGTGGAAGGTGTAACTTAAATCTATTGTGATATTTTTTTTTCAATTTTAACCTGTGTTCTCCGCCAAATTCGTCAATTTTATGTCATATTCAGTAACAGATTTGTCAAAAACGATCAAGCATCTACGACTGCACGGAAAATTATAAACATGTCAGAACAATTTAAATTTACGTACCCATAATTGCAAAACGGCAAAACATATGGTCATAAAATTTGGTATTTTTTATAACTACATGAAGACAACAATTGTACAAAATTTTGTCAAAAGGTGGTGAGGAATAAAACTGTATTTATTTGACATGGAATTACCCATATCAATTTCCCCTAGAGTTGTGAATCACTCTGTATATTCATTGATTTCCTATGAATGGTAGGATACTATTTCTGTCACAGAAGCTCAGAACTTAGCCGAGTAATCTCATCTAGAATGTAAGATCAGATTAAAACCAACAACCCACAGTTCTGCTGTTCTACTAAAGTCAAGCTTCCAGGATGAGTAGTAGATTCAAGTAACCAGTACATTTGCGTTACACATTTGTGTTGATATTAGTGAGAAATATTGAAGACAAAAAACATAATGTTAGATTTTTATCAATAATATTCTACCTGGTGTTATAAAGATTATTTGTTTTTGAGTAACAAGGAATTTTTGTTTTTAAAGTCAAGGATTCTTGCCAGTGACCCATATTAACACCTGGTCAATTAATCAATCAATAAACATTTTTTAAAGGTGAAGTACCTAAGAAATTGTCGGATACAAACGTAACATATTTGGTTACGTTTTTTTTTTGTCAATAGACAAATTCAGTCTATTGGCATCAATTAGAAACGGTAAAAACATTCCATATTTTCAAAATGTCCTTTTAGTGATTGCGTGTTATATAAATTGTAATTTCTTACTTGTTTGCCGAACAAATAGTTCGGACGCACCACCTTTCATTCGCATTGTTATCTAAGATAAACATTGGTGTACTCACTATTACAAATCCTGTACATATTTACAAGAGAATTAGTTAATCTTCTCAGAAATCCAGATTTTACATTGACGGATGACTACGATAAGATAGAAACTGGCACATCCGTACTATAATATTATTTAGAATGATTCGAATTATTTGAATTTGATGTCACCCTTTTGAAATATGCGAACTGTGAACGTCAATTCATTAAATAGAAGAAGATGTGGTCGTCAATTTTCATTGCCGGAGTGCTTGGTCTGAAGCATACGATAAATATTTTATTTGTACTTAACGCAGAGACTAAACGTCATTAAATGGAGCTGCTTTTCTTATTGTATTAACACTATTAGCTACTAGAATATCAAGGATTTTCTGTGGCAAAGTATCATAAGTCCACAAATGAAACGACAAAAGTTGTGTGTGTGTGTGACCTCGACAAATAATTAATTTATAATCGATAATTGCCTTATTTAAGTGTTTTAGCTTAGTGGATAATTGGATTTTCGAATTAACAACACTGAACAAACTAATGATGCTAATAATCTCTGTAAGAAACTACATTCGCAGCAAACAAATGAAAAACTTATTAGACTTTATCACTTCCTAAATAAGGAGAAAGCTGTTTATGATGTATTTGCTATAGCATGCATGAAATTCTTAGAAAATTGTGTATACCACAACAATGACAAGGTTTGTACAACTTATCAGTTTGCCGTTCTTTTCTGCTAATTAATAAAGCACCACCGCCTCGAATTTTACTTTTTAGTACGCTAAGCGTAGTTTTTAAATGGTATTTCTTATATGAATTTATTATGTATGAGTAATGATCACATAAATCTAATTAAATTTGTTTATTATCAGAACTCATAAAATCAGGTATACCTACCTACATAGTTTTATTTCGTCGAAATTATTATGACATTAAGCAACTATAATAATATACATAATTAATAACCAAATAACTAAGAATAATAACTATCAAAAATATTTTTACTGTCTAAAGTGAGTTACCTTGTTCTTCTTTATCGGAGTTTTACATTTTTGATTTTTTTTTTAAAATGCCCGTTTTTGACAATAATTTCACAATTTCGTAGAAACAGTTGACATGATAATAATAATATAATAGGATAAAAACACTAATCAAGAACTGCAATAATATAGCTACTGTACCATAAAAAAAGAAAGTTTGTGTTAGTACAATGTTGTAAATCACGTTGTATGGATGTGTGAAGCGATACCCCTTAGTTACAAACGAATTAAAAACATTATAGAGACCTGAAACTTTGGATTTACTAATGAGAATCAAAATACTACTAAGATTATGCCATGATTGTTTAAATTACACGACAAGTGACATGCTATCAATTTTAATTATTAATGAAATTGTAAAAAAATTTAGTTTGAAGAATATAATAATAGAATATTTTCAGTAATAATATAACAAGAGAGTGAGAATAAATTGAAAATAATTTGACAGATTGTTTGAAAACTTGTTGGCAACAAGTTTGAACAAAATCTGTCAAATTATTTTCTAATTTATGGAACTCTCGAGTTATATTTGACTAGATTATTTTTTGATTCACAAATTTTTACAATAAAAAAGATCAATAAAACTATCATAAAATTATTGAAAAATTTAATTTAATTAATTATTACTTACAATATATGAAAATATCGTTGACACATTGTGAATATATTACATGAATTAACAATTTAATTACTACAATGAAAAACGCAATTTTTAAAAATATTTCGAGACTCATTATTTATTGAGCATTTGGAATTGCTTGTTATATTAACTGTTTCCTCCTGCGTATTTTCTCTAAGACAAGTATATGACAGTTGCTAGGCAAATAAAAGCTACAGTGATTGTTCCCGAGAATAATCACAAGAGATTTATTCCCACTATAATAATGACATAATTGGTTGAAACTTACCCTTGTGACAAATAAAGAAGCATTTCATTGGTTTTAAGAAACGTCAAAAAATAATCAGTAATAATATAACAAGAGAGTGAGAATAAATTGAAAATAATTTGACAGATTGTTTGAAAACTTGTTGCCAGGCAATAGTCACGAGAGCCCGCAGGGCTCGAGTGGCTATTGCCAAATGGCAACAAGTTTGAACAAAATCTGTCAAATTATTTTCTAATTTATGGAACTCTCGAGTTATATTTGACTAGATTATTTTTTGATTCACAAATTTTTACAATAAAAAGGATCAATAAAACTATCATAAAATTATTGAAAAATTTTATTTAATTAATATTACTTACAATATATGAAAATATCGTTGACACATTGTGAATATATTATCTGACAGTTGCTAGACAAATAAAAGCTACAGTGATTATTCCCGAGAATAATCACAAGAGATTTATTCCCACTATAATAATGACATAATTGGTTGAAACTTACCCTTGTGACAAATAAAGAAGCATTTCATTGGTTTTAAGAAACGTCAAAAAATAATCTATTGCATTTTTAGAATGAACCTTGTTTTTGACTGAAATTCAGAGTGTCCCGAAATCAAACGTAGGCTGAGAAATCAAAAAAACTAAAATCCTTTTAAAACATTTATTTTTTATCACAAATGGCATAGTTGTATTTTCGGAGATTCTGATTTTAACCGTTGAGATGGGCTTCGAAAAGAGTAGGCAACCAAATATACTTCATAATTTTGTTGATGAAATGATGAGGTATATTTGGTTGCCTATTCATTTCGAAGCCCACCTTAATTGTGTGACTTTTTAATATAGGACGATAAAAATTAATTAAAACATTATACCCTAATCAATGGAAAAATCGAATATGAACTGAACAAAACAATTTCTATTTTCAATATTTTATCAAATAATCAAAGCAAATAGCGGTTTATTTGATATTAAGCAATATAAAGGGATCATCAAAGTAAATGAACATTTAATGCCACACAGCGGCGCTGTTTGTCTTTTGAAATGAAATGATTTTTTTGCTACTTCTTTCGTTTTTACAATTTCTCACATTATATCTTCTCTATCATAATATCTCTAAAAGACAGCAGAGACGCGGCCCCCGACAAAAAAAAACATCGTATCTGACTTTTTTCTGGTTCTGCAGGATGTTTATAATATTTACATCTTTTACAGTTTGTATTCAATACAAAAAAGTATTAAAAGTACATAATTCAAACTTATTTTATTAAGAAAATAAACTGCTTCCGGGTTATGCCGTGTGTCAAGATTTGTTAATGCTGACGTTTCGCGAACCATGTTGCTCGCTTCTTTAAAGCTAATTGAATATTGTATCAGTATTCAGTATTCAATTAGCTTTGAAGAAGCGAGCAACATGGTTCCCGAAACGTCAGCATTAACAAATCTTGACACACGGCATAACCCGGAAGCAGTTTATTTTCTAAATGATTCTGGCCGTGAAAGCCTACGTACTTATTTATTTTGTTAAGGTTTTGGAATTCTATTAAGAAAGACATTTGACAGCCTGTACATGTGCCGTGATGTACATACAAAAAAATATCACATAGTCTTGTAGTAGAGTTGTTTCATAATAAGAAGGGTGTGTCACGTGGTGTCCCGCCAAACTATTCCAAAGGGGAGGTAGTGGTGCGGTTCCCTCTTCTTCTTTTGAAACATTTAAACATACTGTGATTCTAATTCTTAATTCCAGAATTTCAGATGTCTATCGTTTTTAAGTTATATTTTTAACAGACGAACTCAGAGATCAAATTTATTGTCCCACCGTCAATTGTCTTCGACATCATTTGTATTTGTCTTGCATGTTAACCCCTATTGTTCTTATTGAGTTTATAGATCTCTTAATTGTCTTAATAACCGTTTTATAATTCCGGTGAGTACGAGTTTCCAAGATTTCCTGTAAATGTACAAAGTTGAAATTTTACTTTGAGACCCTTTGAAGTTTCAGCAAAGATATTGGGTTCACCTGCTATACACTCAGTAAAATTGACAGAATTAAATTTTTTTTTAACTTCCTTTCCTTACGTGCTGGATAAATTTTGAGCCCGGATTCATATTTAGAGTATAATATAATCTATCGAATACCTTTCAATGTCCATTCACAAAATCATGCTCCCAAAGTTTTCAATATATCATTAAATTTAAATTCTTTTGACTTTTCTAAAATTTGTCTTTTTTAGGCCGTTGTTATGTCCGCATTAACACAATTAAAACGATCTGTTAGAATCAATAAGAGTAGTAAGAGGTTGCCACATAAAAAAATATCGACTACGTCAACAGATATCAAATCAGGAACATTAACTTACGCTAAATTGGCTTCAAAGAAAGCCTTAGAAAAATTAATTTCTTAGAAATATATGCTCCGAACTCCGGAGGTTTATTATAGTATGTATTCAATTATTCAATTTTACACAATATGCACATTGTTAACAGTTGAATACTCAAGTGACAATAGGTAAAATGTACATACACTAAGACGCTTATGCTGTTCATGTGGGTGTTCGCTCTCAGATACAAGGACAGAGTAAATTACCTTAACTGTAATAATTGTTACCTACCTACCTATTAAAGACATACGTAATTTATAGTATTAAAACACACATCAACTTGTTGTTCTGCCAAGGTTGTCCGATTGCAATGAAAATTCTATTTATTTTGTTTGACGTAAAACCGACAAATTACTTGTTTATAAAGTCAATAGAACCGCAATTTTATAATTTATGCCATAAACCCAAGTGAAAAGAAAAACCAAAAACCGGCCTCATTTTGGTACTATAATAGACCTATCTATGTGAGGTATCAAAACTAATCTCTATTATCTATCATGAACACTTCAAATATTTGCCATTATGTTTGTTTTGCGATATCGTGACCATTTTCGGCAGACAAGAATAAATTAATGAAAAGTGGTAATTATTGTTACAGCTGTGGGTGATAAACTACGCAAACACAGAATTGTCACACCTAAATAATCAATACATTTTCCATAAAAAGTCCTGCAAAAGCAAGGGGTGTATTCAAAATACTGCGATATTGAATTTGCTTATAATATACATTAAGTCAACATCAATATCGTCAATTTATTTTGTCTTATTTTGGTATCATTGTCACAATTGGTCACAATTAAACATCTGTTTGGTGACTGAGCGCGAGCTTGATTCATTTGTCTTTGTTTATTGAATTGGTCAACAATGGTTGTATGTAGACGTAACACGTTAATCTACTGTCTTCCACAATGATATCGGTCGACAATAGAATGGTGTTTCGTTTCTTTTATCAACTACATGATTGAATTCCTATTCAAACTAATAAATATTTAACACAAGTAAAAAAATAAATGTTTAGTATTCCAGTATCTTATTTAAATTATGACGGTGACATGTTGAAATATATTCTATGCGATAAATTAGATAAGTGCTTTCTTACTTGCTGTAGTAAACATTATTATCGTAAATAGTTGTTGTACTGATAATTACAGGTAATATTATCGCACTATTATGATTATTTTTATGTTTGTGTTTATTGCTACATTAACACGATTTGTACTTAAGTGTAATAGCACACATATTTAACAATTATTATTTTACTAATGGGTTTATATACAGTATGTTCATGTCAAAAGTATCCACCCTTAATAACTCTTGACCTGATGCGATTACTGCTTTGAGTGGAAACACGTCGATTTAGATATCGAGGGGGAAGTTCAAAAATTGCACGTAGACAATTTTAGGTTTCATCCCTTGACGCCCCAGCCACCCCATTGTAAAATTTCAAATGGCACCCCTTACCTTGTGATACATCATTTGAAAGGGCACAAAATTCTCTACTCAACCGTGATAAAAAAATTAAATCGATGGACTGGTTCTTAAGATAGACTACACAGAAGGTGGAAGGTATGAAATAACTCAACCCTTAATAACTCTTGACCTGATGCGATTATTGCTTTGAGTGGAAACACGTCGATTAAGATATCGAGGGTGAAGTTCAACAATGGTACCTAGAGAATTTGAGGTTTCATCCCTTCGCTCCTCAGCCACCCCTCCTCGAAATTTCAAATGGCAACCCTACCTTGTGATACATCGTTTGAAAGGGCATACAATTCTCTACTGAACTATGATACAAAAATTAAATCGATTGATTGGTTCTTAAGATAGACTAGAATAATGGTCACCATTATAGGCGTTTGCGAAGAGTTAGAAAACACAATGTATTTTTGTCTAGCAAATAATGGTGGGTGGCCATTTTAAACATTCCATAAAATAATTTCTTATTTTATTATTTATTTAAATTTTTTATTTCTTATGACTGTAATTTAATTCAACAGTGTACCCAATCCGCAATGTTTCGCTAATAATATTATGATTTCATACCTTCCATCTTCTGTGTAGTTTATCTTAAGCACCAATCGATCGATTTGAATTTTTTATCATGGTTGAGTAGAGAATTTTATGCCCCCTGGGCTGTCTGGAGGGTGAAGGGATGAAACCTAAAATTCTCTAGGTACCATTTTTGAACTTCCCCCTCAATATCTAAATCGACGTGTTTCCACTCAAAGCAATAATGCCATCAGGTCAAGAGTTATTAAGTGTGGATACTTTTGAAATGAACACATTGTATGTATGTTGATAATAACAATAATCAAAATAATAATAATATACAATATGATATTTTGTTTGCAAAAATACATTTAGATCGTTATTGTATAAAATTACATCATTTAAAAGCGCAGATAGTCTTCATTAATTTTATTAGTTGTCGAATGTTCAATTATTGTTATTTATATTGTTATTAATATCTCGAAACCCATCTACTGCAAACATCGTAGTAGTCCGTAAGTTTACGTATACACCTAACAATTTTTTTCTTTTTCGGTTTTGAGAAAATCTCAAAAACCGCGAAAACATAATATTTTTGAGGTCCGGAAGGAGAACCCTGTTTTGGAGCGATAAACGATACATGACCGATATTATTTAGGGATGTCAAAATCGAAAATTGACTCATGAACGGCTACAAATTGCTTTCGTTCAAATTTGGTGTTACCTATGTCATGTGTCAAGCACAATTGAAGCTCGAAAATTGAATTTAATATCAAAACGGGCTGAATAATTCTGTTACATGGCCATTTCTGAAGAAAAAGGGGTTTTATATCATATATAAAAAATACGGTGTATTTTTAAATTTATTTATATTTATAGATGTTTATTTATAAATATTTATTACTCATTTTTCAATCGTATCTCAGCATAAATAATGTATCGGATATATCCAAACCCTCAAATCGGGAAAATGTATACTCTGATATAAAATTTTCAATATTGCCATAATGATGATTGTTTTTTATTACTATTGTTTTTGAAATTTGTAAAAAGAATCTATAAGAGGATTGCGTGTTATACATCAAATTACAGATAATACTGTATTCCTTGTTGTGGTAATGTATAAGTAGGTACTTATTTATAGCTGTTGTACTCAAAGAAGTAAAGTTGTGAATGAAAAAAGCATGTAAGATATTTATATTTTTATGTGATATTTTGTACACTTTTAAGATTTCTTTCAAAAACCATATTTAAGATCCGAGCACATAAATTGATCTTATCTACTTTTGTTACCTTTACCAATAACAATTACGTTTCCTTGTTTACAACTTAATGACAAAATAATTAATATTATTTGTCTTTTTTTGTTCTATAGGTCTTCTTTTCGAATTGTTTGTGTGTTAAATCCATTCACTGATTGTTTATTTTTAGACCAAAGTGAATTAAATGGAGCAATTGATACCACTTCTCGATTCACTTGAGTTTAATTAATAAGTACTGACTGATATGCCAGCACTTAGTATCAATTAAAATATCTAAATGGTTTTTAAGGATGAATCTGTACCAGCTCGCTATAGCAGTAAAATGCATGTGATAAGTGATTATGACCATGATTGATACCGTTCTATAAATGAAACCATACCCTGTTATGTGACGTCAGTTATTGTTTTATGAATCAATTTAATCGTGTATTTGGTCAAGAGTATTACGCGTTGTTCTAAATATTCCTTTCTGTATTCCTGGGATACACTTATCGGAATTTATCAAAGTTTGATAAGATGCCTAGATTTATTTGTAATAATCACGTCGGAAATGTGTTAATCCTACTATATGTCTCCCGAATTACTTGATGATATTGAATCAACACTATTTGTTATTATTATTTATTTTTATTACGATTTAGCTTTTTGTATTTAAGTTAAACAACAAACCTGCGGATAAATATGGATACTTAAAGATTTGTTTAAGATGGGGTTCGAAATGAGTAGGCAGCCAAATATACTTCATAATAATAGCCTGACTTGTTCAGCGAACTGGTTAGGTATTTCTATTCAAATTATACGTCGAACAGAACTTGAAACCTTTGCCGATAATACAAAAAATATCCGGCTCAATTCTGTCGGGTCTAGGTGACGGATTTTACGATTGTTGATGGCTATGTCGTAGTCTTCTTACGTTCAAGAAAAAACGCCCGATATTCACAGAATTCGTCACCTATACATGACAGAATTGAGCCGGATATTTTTTGTATTGTCGGTAAAGGTTTCAAGTTCTGTTCGACGTATAATTTGAATGGAAATACCTAATCATTTCGCTGCACAACTCAGGATAATATTATGAAGTATATTTGGTTGCCTACTCATTTCGAACCCCATCTTAACGTTTCGTTTTATAGTAAACATTCTCACTTTGAACTTTAGTATGTTTTATCTTAGTATTGTGCCGCCATCTTTAAATCAGGAACTGTAATACATGACGGTGTGTTGGCGCTGTACTGTATTGTTGCAGTATTGTTTGTGTATTGTTCATTCCACATTCATTCATTCATATATATATATATATATATATATATATATATATATACTTCTCTCATGATTACCGCTAAATGAAAGCTAAAATGCATTACAATCTACTGAAATATTGTGTTTCTGAAATAAGTATATTTTTATCTACTAAACGATTCATCCATCTGTGTAGATCTCGTATCAATATAGATTGAAGTATTGGTGGTTGCTTAACATTAGGCGTTCTCAAGCAACATGTTCGAAAATAAGCCGCAAATTGTTTTCTCTAGTATTTTCCCACCACACTGTTATCAATGATTTCCCCATGGGAACCTCCGATGACAAATAGGAAAGAAACAAGTTTAAACACGTTTGTCGCCTATATGAAAAGTAATTATTTATATGTATATATTAATAGGGAATATCTGGAAACTTTACTTTCATTTGGGTTCTCAATAAATAGCAAATCCGAGAACAATTTTGGATAATATAATTATTCGAAGGTATCAGAAAGTTTGTAACAAATGGGATTTTTTATTTTTGATTTATCAGAAAATTTTATCATAGTAATATAGTATTTTTATGTAAAATATTACCCAAAAATGTTATTTGGAAATATATCTGGATATTCTGGATATATAGCACCATATAGACCATATCTGGAAAAAGTTATTTTTTTGTATTTTATTAAAATTAACTGTTAATAATGAGTGGTTCATACAATATGTACCATTTTTGTTTTATTCATAAAGCTAGACGAATGAAATTTGGAGTCACCGACAAATTTTGTTTTGTATATGAGGATAAATTTTACATGGCCTACATTATTTTTGTGGTATTTTCAGTGAAGGTGATAATTCATGACAAATTCAATTTTTAGTTAAAATTTTTTTATTCGAGAGGTTGTCAAATGATATCTCCATAAACAAAATGAAATAAGCAAGTAAATATTTACAAAAAAACGATACGTTAACACTAAAGCTTACTTAAATTTTCCGAAATGTCCAGTATATGGTAAAAAAATTGTTAAATTTGATGATTACAATATTTGTTTTAGACTTTTATAAGGAATACAATTTTCTGTGTATCTATATTAATAATAATTTGTTACAACTTATATTTTGTTTAATAAAGAATAAACTCAAACTGACGAAAAATCACGTAGTTATAATCAAAAACATTCATTTTCCACATTTTTTTTTTTTTTCAATTTACTAAATGGATAACATGTTTTGACCTATAATATTTTTCCTGTCCATACGTTGATAGCGCATGCAAATCCATATTAAATCAGCGGTTGTTTACTAGAATCGTCAATTTTGTATTAGAGTTTGTACAATTAAACATTTGCTGTAATATTGAGATGTTTGTCTCCATGTTTTACGTTTTTTTAGTTAGAAAAAAGCAGTTTCAATCCTTTATTACAATCCATGTCCAAATTTTGATATTCTTCAATAGTTCTAGATTACGCAATGGTGATGTCTCAAAATCCAATTTTTTGTCAATTTCCTATAAATATTTTTGGTCGTGAATATTCTTTTTCGATAACTGAGTCAATTAGAGAAATATAACACATATTATAAATAAACCTTAAAATAATAAATCAACAGAAAAACTAATACTTTATTTTTTTTTTTAGGTAGGGGGCGATGGCATAGTCTATGAAGTAATCAACGGCATGTTCGAGCGTCCCGACTGGGCGAGCATAGTCGAGTGCCTCCCGATTGCAGTCGTGCCCGGAGGCTCCGGGAACGGCCTTGCCCGTAGCGTCGCCTACTATTCCGGGGAACCCTACGTAAACGCCCCGACGCTCCCATCAGCACTCTCCATAGTCCGGCACCGCTCCGTCCCAATGGACCTCGTCCGCGTCGAGAACTCCTCCCAAATATTCTTCTCATTCCTCTCAGTAGGCTGGGGCTTACTCTCTGACATTGACATCGAAAGCGAGAGGTTACGTATTCTAGGTTAGTATTGGACGGGTAATGGAATATTCGTTACTTTACGATACCCGAAATAAAAGTTGCTTATACTTCAAGGGTTTTTTTTTTGTGAAGCGAATGAGGATCGAATAATAATGCATGGAAGGATAAAAACTGTCAAAATTGTCTATAAAGTTGTCAAAACTGTCAAAGCCGTCAAAACTCTATGCAGCGGTAGTGGCGTCATTTAACATGAAAAAGTACATGTCCACCGTATTCCTTAATATTAGGTACTTAATGAAATCGAAAGATATGAATTGTCAAAACTATCCAAGCTGTCAAAACTGCCTGCGGGGTCTATGCCAGTGGTGCCATCTATCATGAAAATGATGAAAATGCACACATACACTGTATACCTTAATATTAAGGGTCGGTGCGAAACGAAGAAAACGCGTTTTTACGAAGTTGGTAGTATCATAGTAGTATACTACCAACTGCACGATCCACGGTGACCTTGAAACGATTATCACCACTTTTTACCGTTCATTGTAATTGTTTATTCCCAAATGTTTTGCATTCACATAGTTAAACATAAACGAACAATGATCACAACAGGCAGAACTTACCTAAACTGTGATTACAGAACCAATTTGTAGTCACAATTTGCACGACGAGATGGCGCCAAGTGTCAATAACCACGATTACAGTACAATATTTATGTGATTACTGTACAAGACGCGTTAATTACAATTTATTTTTGTATGGTTGTATATACCATTCGGTTTAGGAGAGCATGGGTGTTAAAATCTCTATTTTATCTCCATTGTATCTATTTTGTGCGGTTATTAGATACTTAAAAATCATCAATAAATAGAGATAATTGAAATGAGATATTCATTAACAATTTTGACAATTCAGATATTAATTTAATTGTCTCTTAAAACGACCGCCTTGTACATTTTTATTTTGCATGATTTCTGTGTGGTCAGCTTAATCGGTTGCCGACCGTTAAGTACATTAGTCTAGTCATTTTAGATTTGGAGAGACAAATAATAATCCTTCGTCAGTGCAATTCTAGGGCGCACTAGTGTTACCAAAAGAAAACGCTATAAGAATTTTGTGGAGTTTATTATATAAAGTAAATACTTCAACGGGTAGGTTTTACTTTATTAGAAGAATAAACTAGTAGTAAATGCTAGGACATAATATTTCAGGGAAAAAATGTGAATTTTGGAATTTCCCTATACTCTGCTGTCGTGTACGCTTTCTGGCCACGATGCATCCACAGACGTGAAAATTCCTTTAGAATTGCATGCAGCCTGCACATTAACGCTACAAAATCGTTTATGGTTGAAATATTCTTCCCCATGAGCTTTTGGTTTCATTATTCTGATATGGGTACAATCTATCGCTCCTATTCCTCCAGGTATCATCCAACCCTCTTTAGCTTATTCAATTTCGCGGGCATTTTGAGGAAAAGAAATCCAAATATTATTCATCAACACTATTTTTTTTTGAGAGTTTTGTGAGGCTGCGTCCTAAAAATATCGCAATTCTGACACGAAAATTTTGTTTTGACGTTTTTTTTTTTTTGCTGGGAAAGCTCAGTCGGTACCTCACCAACGTCAATCGGTAGTCACCAGTATAGGCAGTGTTTAGAGCTCCTGACGTCTGTTGTCTACACCAGGCAGCAGTAATATAGGCAAATAAGTATATTTCTGGCAATTACGCTTTATTATCGTAATTATAACGTTATGGCTAAAATTGTACTCTCCAAACCTACGTCTTTCAATATTTTTCATTAATTCTTTGTTTATCATGTATTTACATCTTCCATCATTCAGATATTCAAATTTCTGATGATGTTCAGGACATTTTTCTAAATCTCTTGGTATTGTTTTCAAGGCGGTCAAATTATTTATAACGTTCAATGATTTTGCATCTACAATGACTACTTCATAAAATTGGAGGTGTGCATAAAAATATTAAGTGTTTTGTTTCGGTCTGATATTAATTTATAGCACAGTACAATTTTTTAAACTTAAGTTTTTCCAAACAGGTGCAATAAAGGGCATTAAAACTTTTCATTTTAATATAAATGTGTCTATAAGAAATATATAATAACATAAATAAAATACCAACAGTTGATGTATCCTAATTATTACAAAGTAACGATATCTGCACCCAAAAGTAACAATTACATGCGAGTACTGAAATGTAACTAAATTGCCCAATTCTATTCTAGGTGGTCAACGTTTCACAGTTTGGAGCGTTGCCAGATTAATAGGGTTGAGATCCTACACCGGGAAGGTTTATTATCTCCCACCGGGGGCCCAAATTGGAGATACGAACGGCAACCCGATCGGTAGCGGTACCGGAAGCGCAACGGATTTAAGCGAGAGTACAACAACAAACGGTAGACCTCGGTTGGATTCTTGGTATAGCGCCGCTTCCAAACGAAGCGCCTATTTTTCCGCAACAGGATCTTCCTATCAATCAACAGCGGAAAATGGAGAAGACGAACCAACAAAAACCAAAAACAATCGAATGTACGGACCTCCATCTCAAATCCCGTGTTTAACCGCGCCCCTAACCTCACCATGGGTTTGCCTGGAAGGTAAATTCGTGATGGTCCACGCGTCCTATCAATCCCATTTAGGTGAAGATTGTTTCTTTGCTCCGGAATCCCGTTTAAACGACGGAGTTATCTGGTTGTTAATAATCCGGGGGAACGTATCCCGGACGCAAATGTTGCAGTTCCTTTTAGGGTTAAGTTCCGGTGCCCACGCGCAATCTTTAGGGCACGGGATTGAATTTATTCCGGTGAAAGCATTCAGGATAGAACCGGATATGTCCGAGAGAGGTTATATGACCGTAGATGGGGAACATGTTGAGTACGGTCCGATACAAGCTGAGGTTTGTCCGGAGTTGTCCCGTATAATGATTCCCTGATATCCGGAGCGTTGTCGACGGCAGAAAGTTAGTAAAAAGGTGGCGATGTTATCAACGCTCGATCCGATTTTGATACGTATGGATACCGTTTAAAACAAATCAAAATAATTTCCGTTTCCGTCTTCCAGACTTCAAGCAATCAAAAAATAAAAAAGTAGGAGCGTGCGTTTGGTCCCTTTTTGTGCATTCCTCGGGTCTGTACGATTTTTACCTAGTGTGTAGACTGTTTTGTTCTTCGTTTTTGTGTGTGATTTTATCAAGATAAGTTGTAGTACAAAGATTTATAAAGAGAGACTGTTGTGTTTTAACATAGTCTATATAGTATTATTCCAGTACGTAATTTTTTTTGTTTGGACGTGGGTTATAAGAAATGTAGTCAAATCTATTTTAGGCGAATGTTGAGTTTTGAGAAGGGTGTAGCTTAATAATACCAAAGTTTTTGAAACCCTGAAGAAACCGTTTTAAATGTTTAATAATTTTTCTTCTACTTTATACGATAAGGCTGTGAGACTGTATTGTTGTTGAATTGTGGAAAAATGTGTCTATCTACTATAAGGGCTTGTATAGAGAGAGAAATTTTATTGTGTACATAATAAGACTGTTACAGATGATCATTTACATTTAACCGATGAGATGTTTTTATATAATATTATTCTAGTTAAGTTTTAATACTGTGCGTTTGTTTTTACTGTATCATTTCCAGCAGCCAAAAGTGTCTGTGATTTTGCTATACATACAAAAAATATTATTATATTAAAACAACACAATAAAGTATTGCTCAAAAGAATGTTTGTATCTCTTATTATAGTAGCAAAAACAGAATTATAACGAAATATAATTTTCTTGCATACATATTGTGTTATCAAATAAAGGCTATGTAATATTTGTCATTTTACGCCTTGGTATCCAATTAATCATAACTTCTGTTAGATGTAGCCATTTCAACTTTGTAAGAAGTGTTCGGAGTGTACGTTTTTTAATTATAATTACGATAAAAACACCAATTTGGGAAAAAAATTTATAATTTACCCTCATTTTTTGATTTTTAATTTGTTTTTAATATGTGTGGATTTTATCTCTGGTTGTGACAAAACTGACCTATGTGGAAATGGATGCTGATGCGAAAGCTAAATAGTCTACTTTCGCAAAAGCAGAAGTAAGAAGAACAGATATAAAACAAAAAATATTTTATTATAAAACAAAAGCAAGAGGGAAATTCAAGAAAATACAAAATATATTCATTTTATCCATCTGTTTACAAATATCTACTTACAACAGAAATAAGTTTTTTTTTCACGAATTTCAACTAAAATTTTATCAAATTCGCAATTCCTATGAATAAATTCAAATAATTTAAAAAGCGAATAGGTTATAACTTATTATTTTTTAAATTTTATTTATTTTATTAAAGTTACTTAAAAACCATAGTCTGCTGTTCATAAAATTTGGTAAAAGTATAGAGGTACTTACATACACCTGCGTGTGTCTGGTTGGTTGCCTAATATTTAGGTTACAATTCGCTCTATAGAGCATTCCCAGAGTGCCAATACCCTCATTGGAACCTCTGATTACGCACTGCGTGGTTATGATGAGTGGTTACTCGTGGCGGACAAGTCGAGACTTGTCGAATTCCATTTTCGGAAGTAGTGATATTTATCTGTTTTAAATCATTATGTATTTCTTTTCAAACAATTTTTCATTCTACTGAAGGTTTGGTACAACGTACAAGAACTTTCGAATCTTACCTATATTTTTTTAATATTTTAAAGTCTGTAGTCGAAGTAATATGGAATACTGAATTACCGGATAAAATTGGGATTAATTTCTGTGATGAGAGTTAAAAAACCAAAATAGGGCCAAACATGCTCATTCGTTTGCTGAAATTGGCCAAACGTCGACACATCAAGTAATTATACTAGCAGGAATAAACCGAAATAATCAAATTAGGACACATACTTAAAACTAATTTTAAACTTATTATGTTATATGTATTTTGAAAACAATAGGTGGTTAAATGAAATTAAAAGATGGTGAAACATTGTCTAATATGGTGACGTTTGTGAGAATTTGTTAACCCCCATGTTAAGAATTTTAATATTTTTAAAAGGATGGGTGGTCTAAATAAAAAGAGGTCAAACGATGGAGAAATAGAAACTAGAAAATGATAGGGCGGTACTTAATGTTCTTAAAATTTAAAAGCAATGTTTTCAGTAAACGCGAAAAAAGTTTTGCAATAAACGCTATAACTATGGTATGTCTTTTTTACCCTGTTTTGTGACACTTAAAAACTGGTTAACATATTTAAACAAATTCTGGTTTTAGATTAGGATGGCCAACTTTTTAATACTCTAAGGACTTTGGACTCTTTTAATACCTAAGTCTTGGTTCTATTGAGTGTTGCAGGCCATTGATCTAAAACTGAAACAAAAACATGCAAACTCTTTACAAATCAAAATTGTATCATTTCTTTTGTTTCTTTACTGCTTCACTTCCAATGAATGGTGTTAATTTTCTAGAATTTGTAACGTCGAGCCATTGTTTGTGCTTAGTACAGATTAAATGCAATTTTTTAATTGATATTTTCACAGATGGTACCTGCTCAGAAAAAAAAAACTTTAGATCCGTCTAAAATTATAGTCCTTATTACCCAATAATGGAATTGTGTTTCTTAAAAATCAGTTAATTGTGCAGTTCTTTTTTCTTACATCATAATTCTCCATATTTCACGATTTTTAAGGAATAAAAAATACTGTAAAATGTTTTGCCTAATTCTAAACCACAGTTTACTGGTCTCAGTTTACATGATTGTTTTTATTTGAAATCCGATAATAAAAATTTTCTTGTCGTTTCGTAATTTCTTCTATTTCACGTTAAAATCAGTCTTTGTAATTTAAAAACTAATTTCCCCTATGACATTATCAAAACGTTCAAATACCTAAACACATACTACATTTCGTTAAGGCAGTAGACAGGGTGCACTTTTTAATTAGTGGTATTTTAAATATTCTGGAAATAAATAAAATTAAAATATATTATCAAAAAGCGCGATTTTTTTTTTCATTCAGCGCTTAGCGGTAGCCGCCGCCATAGGAAAATACCTTATCCATTTTTATCGATCTCGATAGGGTTGAGTTACATAAACCACAGCTATATAAGGGGACGAATATGGATGGCAGATGACTGTATAGAGTGAACGGTCCAAGCGAATGTACTGTAGTTCAGTAGAATCCAATACTATTGAGTACTCCAGCTATCAATTTCTAGAGGTGTGTATTTTACTTTAATATAAACATTAGATAATTATTATTATTCTAACTTATTGACTTTACCATCTGTGTTTACTACATGTGCAACATTTCAATATAAATGTATATTTCGGCGGCATTAATAACATAACATAACTTTTTTATTTTAGCAATGGAGCGCTTGAAAATCTGACGACATTGCGTGCCAGGCAGGTTAAGAAGATCGACAATGGCCAGTCCACGACATCTGCTGGAAGATATTACCCCTTCACGAACTAACTCCGCCTAAGACGGTCCCAAGCCCGGTTGGAAAAGGAGGAGGGCCCTTGACTCTAAAATACACTTGAAGTAATTATATTCTTCAGGTGAACTTTAAAGCCATGTGGGGTAAAGTCAGAGACAAGAATCAGCTGGATTCGCAACAACTCTGGGCCTACATTACGGCGTACTACAGAATATCGCACAAAACCCAAGTAAACCGAGAAGTTCCAACAATTTCTTCTGTTTGTTTTGGCGGATTTTTTCGGCAGCTCTAAAAACTTCGGCTTTGGGCACTTCCGTCAGATCCATTCTGACACTTTGACTCGCCCATTGTCCACTGGATGACTTACCATTACCAATTTTTTGTCTGCGGCGAATGTTGCCTTAGAGTTACTGTAAGAACGCCTCATACAAGAAGTGGTAGATAATAAGTGATTTGTAGAACGGTAAAGATTCTCGAATTAGCGCTAATTAGCATTTCGTTGAATTTTCTAAAGATCACTTATTATTATATTATTTTTTTATGTTTAAACATAATAATCGATACGTTCAAATATGACGTATCAATTTAGAGCTGCGGGAACAAATCCGCCGAAACGTTGGGATTTCAGATTTCTGTAAATAACGAACATCTTTGTTATTATAAAAATTAAAAGAAATAAAAAATAAAATAATTTATAAATTTGACGTTTGCTTTTCCGATAACCTTGTTTGACTTGTAGATAAACTCGTGTTGTGTAGTTATGATAAGGTGAGTGCTATGCCAATAAAAATATTTCTAGGTAAATTACAACAAGTATAATAAACTAATTAAAAATACATGAATCGATATACACAAGTCTTTTTTTAAAGGTTGCCGACGATATATCGTTGGAAAGATCTATTATTCACCTTCTCAAAAGTACAGACTAGTACTAGTATATTATTTGACGAGCACATAATGAAGTGTATAAATCGAGGGCATGAAGTTTTTATATCTATGTTGTATGCGATTCGAATACGACGGTTTAATCTATGACTCATAAATTCCATTTTATATTAAATATTTTAAGTGTATTTGTCGATGGTGGCTAGGCGAACGGTCAAATAACTACCATCCACGTAGGTTTTGACAAACTTAGACAGTACGTTCGTATAATGATGACAGTTCGTTTGAATAATGAAGGCATTATTCAAGCGAACTGTCATTAATGAGTCGCAGATAAATTTTTATTTCTTGATAAAAAATTTAAAAAGTCCAATAATCAACAAAACGCATTTGATATAATCAATAAAAGAACATTCTGGAAGCAAACTGTCACCATCACTGAGTCCAAAAGTTGGTCTGCAAACCAGTATGTATAATGTACTATATATAATAAATAAATTATCCTAATTTTGTAACACTCCGTATTTCCATTCACAATAACTGCCAACGCTAATTTCTAACCAAATTTAGAATATGTGCCGAAGATATGTGCTACGAGCACCAAAAAAGTCGTACACCACTTAGCTTTGTAAATGCTTCTTTTATAACTTATACGCTGTCATTCTGATATTAATCATTAGTATAAAACCCAAGTATGAAATATGCACCAACTTTAACCGTTTTTTTGACGTTCACAAATAAACACAAGCCAGAATTTCCAGAATTTCATGATGTAAACTTTAGCTGTACGACATTTTTTTATGTCGTATGTAATAAAGTATAAAGGAATAAAGTATGTTCTGATCCGTATTTCAGCAGTGTGTCGATGCTACATCCATGTACGAGTTTTTTGTTACTCTAGTCGGCCGGTCTGCCGCTAAGTGCAGAAAATTGTCCGGTTACGCTGCATACTCGTATATAGGTACCGTTACACGGCGTGTGGAGTGTCGCGCCGCCTGTGGAGTGCCACGCCTGGACACGCCGCCACGCAATTTGGCGATAGCGATCACACGACCTGCTGAGTGGCAAGTGTCGGCATTTCAACATGTCCGTTCGTCGAAAACGAAATATGAAAACGGTGAATATGATTGTGGGGTTTTCATGTAGAGAACTGAAGAGTAGCTCAACTTTTGGGCAGCTTTGCAGACAAGTTATAAGGTTTTAAAATGTACGACAAACTGTGATTGTGATTCTAAGTTATACTTTTGCATATTGCCGTAAACTCTGTTTTTGATGAAAAAAGCGCCTTGTCATCTCCAGAGCTTTGGCAAATACTGAAATACATATGTTTTTACTGGTTATATGTCGTCATAGAGGTTCAGGGAAACAAATGGCATAACATAAGCCTAATTGAATGGTCACAGTTTTAATTTCAGGAATATACAGAATATATAAGTACTCATAACAGCATTGTGATTTGGAATTTCAAACGAAAACCTAGGTTGTATGTGGTATCAATAATAATCAATAATCAAATCTGTTGTCCAGCTGAAAGTTTAAAATGCCCTTGCGTGGCGGAAGCTGAAACTCCAGTAAAATTCAGCAGAAGTCAAAATTTAAAAAACTGTAAAACTAGATGAACTTTCATGTATCCCCCTGTATGATATACAGGGGGATGTAAATCCAGGTTGTGGCTGTAATTTAAACATTACTGCCACAACCCGCATTTGAACCAGTGACCTTATCGTCGCTAGCACAATGCTCTAACCAACTGAGCTATTAAGGTCCCTGGTTCAAATCCAGGTTGTGGCTGTCCTTTTAAATTTATTCAACTTTTACGTCCCGCCTGTTTCTATATATTTGATATGTTATCATTACGATATGGCCGTACAATAATAATTAGTTATAGATAAAATTGGTTGGACAATGAACTTATATTAGATTAAAAACGTTAACATTTGATAAATGTCTGCTTAAATTTATAGGTCAATAGGATTTAATAGCTCTTTTTCACCGCGGTCTCTTTTTCTATTTCGAGTAAATATTAATTTGTAATCGTTCAAAAGTTTCCCTTATTAAAAGTACTATTTTTAAAAAGAATTTTGATTTAAAGGATCGTGTAGAATTAAAACCGCGTTTCAGGAGCTTATTTTATACATTTGTATCAATAAACATCGACATGTTGTCAATTGACCACGTTTGACCACGACATGTGTCAATTGAAGAGCTAAATATTTGAAACCAAATATCAACTGATTTTTAAAATTTACTGACACAGACGTCACGCCGTGTGACTGTATAGCACGCCAGCCCACTTTGCGCGCGGCGCGTTTACTTTGAAGTGTGCAAAGTTTACCGCCAGTCCACGGGTCCCGACACGCCCGCCGCGTGAAAATCGACGCGCCGACCCAATCACACGGCGCGTGGCGCGACGGTTTACACTCCAGGCGCGTCGCGCCACAGGCCGTGTAAGGGTACCTTATCGGAAATTTAATATTTGAGAAACCTTGTTCGAATGCTTTGAATTGGTTTATAATGATTTATATATTTCTATTTATTAGCCTAATGTGTAATAAATTAATCAATTAATGTAATTCCTACATTGCAATGTAATTGTGTTTTTATTAAATATAATTTATTATATAACATAAAATGAAAATTTCATTTCAAGATATTGCATAAAACACAACAAACTATACAAACTTATTGCATCTCATAGATTTTTTCGTTAATAAATACAAAACTCAATTTCTTGTGGTGAATATTTTTACTGGAGGTTATTTCAGAACTTTTATGTATTAACATTTATTCACAATATAGAAATAAATTAATAAAATTAAATTGCTTTAAATTTCTATTTATGGTAATTTGTTACTTGTGATTCATTGGTGTTTTCGAGATATTTAGCTTCAACGATATTTTGCAGTTTAACTTAATAACCAGAAAGGATGTATTTTGTATACCATGAATGTATCATTACAATCTTTTTATATTATTATTTTGTATTTACTTTACAGCAATATTTTTCAAATATCTGACAACTGAAAATAATGACAATTATGTATATCACTAATTTACAAAAATTGATAATTGCTTGTAGAAGCAAGCTCTAAATTTTCGACGAATTTTGATGGAATGTAAATATGAAATAATTAGTATTAAAAAATAAATAAACTAAAATATACGACCATCTAAAAGAACATTTAGATGACATTATTGTTAAAATTAATAATAAAAAAATAAAAAATAAAAACATAGAGGGAACCTATGTCCAAAACTACTACAGATTTGAGATTTGAAAAAATATTTGACATTAATCATTATTGACATAATAACCTAATTTTCAGTATTCTTAAGTAATTAGTTAATTAATTATAAGTAAAATTTTAATAATTCGAATTATTAATGAACAAAGGATGAAACTAGAATGCTTTTCTTCTAGAAAGTAGAAAGTAATAAGTTTCATATGGTTTTATTGGTTTTCTCTGTTCCTTCATAAGTTGGAGCCGTTTAAAATAAGATATTGTTAATAATTCAAACGGCTGTAACTTTTTAATGAATTGAAAAGTAATTTGCTTACTGAAAAAATGTTTTGCAGAAGAAACGTGGGACAGCCTGCATATATTATTGCTATAATTTTATATTATTTTGGTTGTCAAGCATGTATTAGATCTCATGAAAGATAATTGAAACATTAACTGCTATAAAGTAAATACAGATACATTTCTATTGTCCTTTCATACAAAATACATGCGCCGTCCTAAATATAAATTTAAATTAAATTTAGAGAATTTATTTACATTTAGTGAATGTATTTTAATATTACAATTCTGAAATAGTCTCTATTCAGTGATAATCCTTGGCAACAAGATGATTTGTGCATTTACTTACTTACTTACTTATGCCCGTCATCCCACTGCTGGGCAAAAGCATTTACTTACGTAATTAATATGTGTATTAGATAACATAAATTTAAATAATGTGTCGTGATATTACGCAATATCTTAATATCAGATTTTCGTATCATATTATCAAATTTCATGTTTATTAATAGTATTATAAAAGTAATTTTATATTTAATTAAATGCACTACCCGTAAACTTAAATGTTGTGGCCATATTACATTTATTACATTGCAATGAAGGTATCACATTTGACATTAAGGAAAAGATCGGACACGCTCAAAATAAACTAAATTCCGTTACATTACATCCATCGAAAAACCACCTCGTGACGGACAACTTTTTGCGAAGCGGCCGGGCCGAGGGAATATATAACCGAATATATAACTGACATACTATTTTCAAATCCTGCGATAGCGATACGAACATACTTTTTTCCATGACTGTACATGATCATAAAATGACATTATACATCTTCGGTATGGATGCAAGAACGCCAAAAACTGCTACTTTATGCTCGCGTGGGCGTTAAGGATTCTTAATGCCCGCGTGCTTGTCCATTCATATGTATGACAGGTACAACAAATATTTGAATTTTAAATCATTGTCAATTATTGACAGTCATATTAGTCACTTGAGTAACAAAACCATAGTGGGACACTATATTTACAATATCAAAGCATTAGCCCTCTACCCCAATAAACGATAAACTAACGATGTTTCTAAAATCCAGTTTTGAAGACCAAGGTTATTCTGTTTGACAATTAATTGTCTGTATTGTCATGCAACTCCGTATTTCTTGTTACTCACTTCCGTAGATACGCCAGTTACTTGATTTAAATCAGAATATTTAATAAAATTATTCAACCTGGAGGTACAAAACCATTGTAGGACTTAAAACGGTATATGTACCACGGGCATTATTTGATAGTTATACACTCATGCGACTAAAAAAGGCGAGCTTTTTTCGAACTTTTTAAACCGACGCCTTCGGGAATGAACATCTGTTTAATGCCCTTGCTTGGTACATAAATAACTATTTTCGCACGCATAGTTCATACACAGAATGATTAAAAAGGTCTTTAATACTATGTAATTTTTAGTTAATGCTGTGTGAATAAAATTAAGTAAGTACTTTGCAATAATATAATATCTACATCGCACTATAGTTTTAAAGTCAGTTCGTCAGTTCTAAACTGATATTACTGTCTTGAGATTAATAGAGAAGAATTACTTCAAATCAAGTAATATTACTAGGAGAATATTAACTAAAATCTGTGCGTGCTATATTTAATGTAAAAATAGAAAGTTGTGCGTATATCAGACGGAAAATAACAAGACAGGACAGGAAAATTATATGTAAATAAAATACTCGATCACAGACAAATAGACACTCAATATTTATCATGTCAGATATTCCATAAATCAATAAGCCTTTCAACAAATATGATAAAACTGCTCGAAAACAAAAACACTTTTGTAATAAATACTTACACGTGAGTTTTGAATACGTGTACTTGATAAAATAGGTCACACATACTTTATCACATTTTTATATAATCTTTATTTGAGCACGGTTACACCAGAGTTGCTGCAAACAAACCACAGATGGCGCTTACTCGTTCTAATCCCAATTCGCCTCGCTTCTCAAGTATATAATGCCCAGGTTTTGGTACAATAGTCGTCTTCAGTAGGGTCATCACTGATCAACTAAAGCCACCCGGGTGAAAGTTTAAATGGACGATATGGAAACACGTGACGTCATTTTGCTTTGGTTTGCCAACCTACCGTCAGGGGGAGCTTGCGTAAAATTTTCTAACGTGAAGTTAGCCTAACAGTTTGTAACTAGCATGTAACTAGATAAATTTCCATAGCTAACCTCTCGTAAGTACGGTCCCGCATCGCCATAACCTAACATAACAAGCGTCATAATCATAGAAAATACGTTATAATTTGCAATATTTGCAGTGATTTGCAGAGTTGTGCGTGTCAGTTCCGTGCAAAGGTATGAATCAAATTACATATTTAATACTCTTGTATAAACTACCACTTGCTTTTAGGATCATTGTTTACACAAAGGGACAAGTGACGGGAAAAGGAATGGAAGCGGAAGCATGATTAGTTATCGGGTGAGTATATTTTTAAATATTTTCATGAGTTCCATTGTTTATTCATTGTAATGGCATATGTATCTCTGGAACGTAAGAAATTAGCCTGTCTATATCCCAAATGCACCAACTCATATTTATAGCGTTTTGTTTTGGTATAACTCGGGCGCACCAGTGCACAATTTTGTGTTCTGTTGGCTGCGCTCACAGAGTGTTTCGTGTTCTGTTGGAATACCGGTGTAACAGAACCTGCACTCAGTGCATATTTTACTCCACGAGCTCTCGTAGCTCGTGCCGTCCAGTGCTATATTGCTCCAATGCTGTTCGCACTCGCTTGCCCTATGATTGTGAATAATTGCACCAGTGCTATCAAACTGGTGCGCCCGACTTTTACCAAAACAAAGCGCTCTCCGCCTCAGATCAAAACTATAAAAATAAACATTTCTTTAAATTCCCTTAAAAGATAACCAACGATTAAATATTTGGAAAGATCATTATAATATTAACCCAGATAAGGATTGTAAACATTTTCATATTTGTGAAGAACATTTTGACGTGTTCTCTAGTGACAAAGTAGCGGAGCTTGTAAATAAAGTACACTATTTGCTTTATCCATAGCGGAGCTAGTAAATAAAGTACACTATTTGCATTATCCATATTTAGATGAATATGGACATAAATAACATTATTTACAAAAATTATTAGAGATAAATTACCAAGGAGAAGTCATAGTTCAGGACATAATGAAAAAGTTAAGAAGTTTTAAAAAACAAATTAAATTAATTTCATTTTGACCCTTAATAATATTAAGGTTTTTAAACTGAGACAAATGTAGTTTTGAACAAATACTGCTTCTGTTTTCTTTTGTTTTAGATGTCTGCTGCTGGGATCATGGATGTGAGAAATGTACCTTATGTATTGATTATTTATTATTGTAAGATTTTATATTATTATTTTATGTGTAGAGTATACAGATAATTTTATTATTTTACTATATTATGCATTTTGTATTTATTTCATGATAATAATAAATAATACACTAAAATGTTTCTTGTTTTATTTCAAAACTTGTGTAGTAAGTGTTTTATGGTTTTAAATTGCTTGTTTAGTACTAAAAAACAAAAATAGAATAAAATTTAAAATTATTAGGTATGGTACGTATGTATAGCACACGTTCAAATTTCCCGCATTTTTGCCTCGAGCGCACCCTGACGGTAGGTTGCTCAGTTAATGTTAATCTATCTGTCTCTCTCTGTTCGTGTTGCGATATTTTAACATGAAGTTAGCATTTCTAACTATACTCTATTTTCTTTGACTAAAGCATATGATGTGACTGGGAAATGATCTTATGATTAATCTTCCACATTACTAGTCACGTGTCGCAACCGTGACTAGTAAATTAACTGATCGCTTTAGACCTGAAGACGCCTTTTTATCAATAATCCAAACATATATTACATATTTCTAACATTGATCGTAATAAAGTTTGTTTTCCCCTCTCAAGAATTCTAGTCGAGGCTATTTTAAAAGTACGGTTTTAGAATTTCCAATATTGTTTACGCCTTGAAATAATACTATTATTCAAGTTGCCCCAGTATCTTTACTCAGTATGTAGAGTGAGACCATCCATGCCGTTAGCCTTAGCTGTAATGTAAAAGAAGAAGCAAGAGAAAAGAAGGACGGAGGCTAGTCTTTTTTAATCTCATTTCGGCTGACGTCACGCTGCCGGATCCCACTTCTGCCAACGCATCAAACGAGGTCATTCATTCTTACTTGCAAGGTGCAACTTTCAATGCTTACAAAACAGACGTTCGTAGCATTGGGCTAAAGGCTGTGGCTAAAGGTATGTTCGTCGTACGTGACATGGTAGATTCTGGCAGTGTCCGCTGATGATGTAGGTCCAGTTTATAAAGATAAAACTGTGAGTATTGTTGTTATAAATTTTATCTCATACACGATCAAAACACCGTAAGTAGTGATTAAGTAGGCCTATATAAACCTGTGTCGTGTTGGCTTTTCAACAGACACAATGGGTGCGCCATATTGTTCATTTGCGATCTGGGGCAAAATGGTTGGTTGACTCCAGGTAAGGTAAGTAGTTATAGCACACCAGTAAAATAGTAAGTAATGGAACAATGGAATTAACCTAACTGCTTTTTGTTTTGTGGGTTTAGTTTTTGAATTATACGTAAGAAGGGCGCTTTCACTCTTCACCTTTGCATCATATTTAGTGGATTCGTGACAACATCGCCCTTAAGACGATTTTTTGACTTAAATGGCTAAATCCAAACCTTATACTAAGCACTTGTTTTCTATTATTATAAGAGACATTGTATGTTGTAACTCCGCTTCTAAAATGTCAGCTACAAATGTTGTGTTTTTCTTGGTTTTTTATAGAAGCGCCCGTACACTTTAAATGCTTTTAAAATATTTGTGAACAATTTGTTCCGTTTTTATACCCAAAAAATCGCTGTTTGTTAATATGAGAACATGTAAGCGCCATCTGTGTTATTATTTTAGCTTCTACTAGGTCAACAAGTTTATCTGTAAATTGTATGTTTTACTTGACTTTGTTTTCAACGAAAGGAACTTGTGGTTTGCAGATAGCGACGCTTTTACTGATTAGTTTAATCTTAGTTATTTATGTACCAAGGGCATTAAACGCATGTTTATGCCACGAGGGTGACGGTTTGAAAACCTTGAGTTTTTTATGCTGCCCGAGGGTATAAACATCAAGTAGGTAATGCCCGTGGTACATACAAAATTGTATGTCCTACAATTTTGTTTTGTTCCTCCGTTTGAATAATAATAATATAGTTATTTATGTACCAAGGGCATTACTCGGATGTTTATGCCCCGAGGGTGACTCGGGCCTATCGGCCCTCGAGCTTTTTAAGTCGCCGGAGGGTATAAACATCAAGTAATGCCCGAGATGCGCACAAAATTTTATGTCCTACATAGGTTTTGTTCGCTCGTTTGAATAATATTAATAAACATTTTGATGTTATCAAGTGACATGCTTATCTACGGAGTTGAAGACAATACAAACAATTTGGACTTGAGTGACAATGCTGGACAATGCAGACAATTAATTGTCAAACGGAATAACTTCAATCGTCAATAATTTATTTACATTGACGATTTAAAATTTGAATGTCAAATATTTGATGTATCTGACATAAAAACTATGGCAAACGCTTGATGCCCGCGCGGGCGTTAAGAATCCTTAATGCCCTCGCGGGCATAAAGTAGCTATTTTCGCCCTGCTATGTAATCTAAGATGTAAAATGTGTCACTTTATGATCATGTATGTAGGACATAAAACTTATTAATGAGAATGTTGTTCGTTTTCTTTTATTTTTGTGTTTAGTTATGTTGTATGGTGTGTCAGCGAATTAACTTAGTCAATTTACAAGTCACCGTTGCGACACGAGACTTGTAATGAGAACATTTTAATCATGAGATCATTTTCCACAATTTCCCATTTACATCATGACTGTTTGGCCCGTTTGGCCGATATTTGGGCCTTATATCCCCAAGAATCGCTGTATATCACGATGAGAGTTAGTAAGCGCCATCTGTGTTCCTTTTTGAGTAACTCCGCCATAGCCGGTCCCAAGCCCGGTTGAGAAAGGAGGAGGGTAGGGTTGGTTGTAGAGTCCTTTAAGTCTTTGGGGGGCTCTATAACGAACTTTAAAGATACACAATAAAAAATAAAATCTAAATCTACGCAAAAAAACACCAATAAAAGTGTTGCTCTGCAGATTTCTAAGACAACTTTGGAAATTTGCTGTGCGATGCAAAATCGTCGACCATGTAGGGTAGAAGAAAGCGAAGAAAAAATTACAAAATCTAAAATCAAAGATATACACGATAAATTTTACATCCCGTATTTTGAACACGTCGCTCTGCAGATTTCTAAGCCTGATTTGGAAATTTGCCTTGCGAATGTTTAATAATCGAGAGTGAAGAACACAAGAAAACCAACAAAAAATTACAAAATCTAAAATCAAATATACGCGATAAATTTACCAACTGAATTTTCTGAGCCATTATGAATCGATTCAGGGCGAAGAATGGAAGAAAACCAAGAAAAAATTACAAAATCTAAAATCAAAAATATACGCAATAAATTTACCAACCTGTAAAAAAACATTAAAAAAAGTAGATCCACCCAAGTTTCAGTTTTTTACGGTACTGGGGTGGTGGCCACCCAACTTTCATTTTTGACGAAATTTGGGTGGCCACGAAGAAGAAGAAGAAGCATGAAGAAGATAACGAAAAATAAAAAGGATATAATTCAACCGTCTCATTGCAAAATATTAAGTTTAAAGTTTGTTGCCTTGCAGATTTCTAAACTTTGGAAATTTGCTCTGCGATAGCTAAATCTTGGATTGTGAAGACCTGAAGAAAATCAAGAAAAAATAACAAAATCTAAAATCAAAGATATACACGATAAATTTTCCATCCCGTATTCTAAATACGTCGCTCTGCAAATTTCTAAACCTAATTTGGAAATTTGCCGTGCGAAAGTTTACCAATCGAGGGTGATGAACGCAAGAAAACCAAGTAAAAATTACAAAATCTAAAATCAAATATACGCGATAAATTTACCAACCTGTAGAAAACATCGAAAAATAGGAGCTCGGTAACTTTCCAAGCTTGCTGGAAATTTACTGAGCAGCTATTATCAAACGATTCAGGATGAAGAAAGGAAGAAAAATAAGAAAAAATCACAAAATCTAAAATCAAAAATACACGCGATAAATTTACCAACCTGTAGAAAACGTAAAAAAATATGTCTACCTAAGTTTCATTTTTTATGAAACTTGGGTGGCCGAGGATGAAGAAGAAGAATGAAGAAGAATACGAAAAATAAAAAGACCATAATTCAAAAGTCTCATTACAAAACTTTAAGTTTGAAGAGCAAAAGAAAACCAGAAGAAAAAATTACAAAATTCTAAAATCAAGAATATACGCGATAAATCCACCAACCTGTGAAAACTGAAGGAAAAAAATATGTCCAGCCAAGTTTTATTTTTATATGAAACTTGGATGGCCAAGGAAGAAGCAGAAGAATGAAGAAGATTTTTATATTTTATAATAGATAAACATTGTATCAAAGTATGAAAAAAGCTATAAAAATATATGATTATGTAATTAAGTTGTGTATTTTTATTTGCGAATATTAAGATTAATACATTCTTTATAATTAGAACAGGTAAGTATATTTACAATAGGTATGTATTATGTTATTGACATCACCACAATTCAGTTATATTTTATTAAAAATCTATTTCAAAGTCAACAACGCGGTTTCCACCCGAAAATCATGTAATTGACTCAAAGTCTACAATCTAGAAAGAAGATATGCTTAATTAAAACATTGTTGTTTAATTATATTATATATTATCATTATATTTTCTGATTTCATTAAAGTAATTGCTCCGAATTTTTTAATATATTCAGTGTGACTAACAATAATAATAATAATAAATTCATGTTTCTGCAATTGTTTCGTTATCTACATTTCTTTCTGTTCATATAGATTTTTGTTGAAGGATTGTTAATTTCATAACGTACTTATAAAAACGTGCTGTTCCTTATCATCTTTGAGCTACAAACTTTACTTCCATTGGCTTTAAACAAAAATTTTACTAATTGTAATAAGGATAATAACATCTTGACAAGAATGTTTATTGTCAATACCATATGCTATATGGATCTTTGGTATTGGTATACAAATAAAACATTATCACGATTCTGTAATGCAGATATTGACACATCTGTCACAGATAGATAGGGGTCACGTTTTTACAAATAACAAGATATAATAACAATAACATGATATTGCAAACCACATAAACATGTACACAAGAGGGAAAAGTTCTCACGTCTGAAGTTTTCGTGACCAAATAACTTATACCTAATGTGTAATTAGACAAATGAAAATATTTAACAAATTTTCTACTTTAAGAGTAAAATCCACGAGTTTTCTCTTTTCGCCAAAATTCATGTTGTTGGCATTTCAAATCCTGAACATATGCAAATATATATTTAAAAAATAGATAAGTAAGAATCCGTCCATGGGAGCATGGCTACACATATTATTGTTACTGTTGTAATATATTAAATTTTTTCACTGCTGCTTCAAGAATTAAGCACATAATACCAAGCTTCTAACATTTGATCAGGAGCATCAGCTAACCATTTAAGAGAAGCAATGATTGGCAGCGTATGTTGTCGAAGAAAAACGTGTCACAGAACTAAAATATTGGAGAATATTAGAACCTACTAATATCTAGATACGGCAATTGTAGTGAATAGATGTCTAAATTAATAATGATTAATTAATCGACTCTTTACTGCTGTTCATGATTTTTATATACACCATATTATTCTAACGAAAAACAATAAATCAATAAACAATAAATTTTCTTGAATCTAGTGAGCGCGTAAAGTATGGAAACATGACAAGGTCTCAAGAACGGTTTGCTATTTTAAAAAATCCTCGAACACGTCAACTTATAATTATCAAAATACACCTTATGGTACCAAATTAATTTTTTTACCTTCAATTGTTTTTAACAGATGACATCATCGACATTTTTACTAATATTGTAATCATGCCGAAAAAAAAATGAGATTTTAGCGGAAATAGGACTTTTTGGGTCCCCTGAACATTTTTGACCAAGGTACAAAAAAATGTCTGTGTGTGTGTCTGTGTGTGTATGTGTGTGTGTGTGTGTGTGTGTGTGTGCGTATGTGTGTACTCGATTTTTGTGACGACGATTCCGGAGAAACTACTAAAGGTATCGGGACGAAAGTTCATATTTAGAAGTTTTATGACTAAACTTAGAGCTGAAAAGCTTTTGGTTCAAAAGGGTCCAAAGGAACTGGTAGTTTATTCTAAGCCTTTTTCGAGGATTTTGCAGATGAGCCGCCATTTCTGTAATTTCTTCAAAATAGTTAAATAATAAATTAAAGCAGAGGAAATTTTGAATAATTTATGCCTATGACATTTTTTGGTAAAATTAATAGTTTAGCTGCAAGAGCAAATTCTATTTCATCGAGATCGGTCGCATCTGCATTGATATGAAACTGCATAGTAGCCAGGATTTTGACAAATATTTTTTTTGTGCTGTCACCACAGAAATGTCTATGGCTGTCACCACGCTGTCACACTCGGAGAACCGCATGGAACGTCATCTACAGTGTCATGAACGAATATAAATCTGTCAGAATTTGAATTAGCTTTTTAAACTTGACATTTCGTAGAAGTGGTATCAACCTAACATTTTCTATACCGAAATATAACCATTTTTGATTTTTTTAAATACGTATTTCTCAAAAAGCAACACAAAAACGTTGATGTCACTCCTGCCGAAAACTACATAGCGCGACTCGCTCACATGCGACGACGACGCTCCGCCATCGGTGACG
Organism: Melinopterus prodromus; assembly: GCA_964023965.1. Classification (NCBI taxonomy): domain Eukaryota; kingdom Metazoa; phylum Arthropoda; class Insecta; order Coleoptera; family Scarabaeidae; genus Melinopterus; species Melinopterus prodromus. Next base: position 14,267,751 of record OZ030390.1, on the reverse strand, counting down.
CGCCGCATCACCGCTCGTTGTGCTATTCCGTACTTTCGGCACTTGTGAGATAAACAACTATTATTCTGATAACAGTAGGTAGTGTCAAATGCTGATGCTTTGACAATACCTTCGATTGATACTATTGACTATCAAAATATCTGTCAAATCCTGGGTAACTAGTTTAGTTTTAATGCAGACACGATTTATCTATTATATTATATATTCTATTATATTAATTTTATATATTGTATGCTAAAGTCATGTGCCTGGCCACATCAGATTTTTTAAATGGCAACCCTATATTTTTTTAATGAATTTGACAGATATTTTAATTGTCTTAATGGTAGCATAACATTTTTATGGCCTTACATAGGAAAATTTTCGAGAAAAAGACAATTGAATGTTATGAAATAAAAGTGACAAAATCTCCGGAACGGCTCGACCAAATTTAACGAATTTTTGTAATTAAATATTTTGCAACGCTGCAAACGCAGTGGTGTATGCACTGTACGATTCTGTTAAGGTGAGCTGTTGTTATTTTTTGTTATCGATTTTTTCTTTAATTTCTAGGCCTAAGTAATAAAGGTTTTTGTTAATTTCAAGATGTTTTTGATATAATACTATAACAAGCGTAGTAACATTGAATAGGCAATTAAAGACTGTAACAGAAAATGTCAAAATATACGGGGTGTTCCATTTAAAATTCAAGTTTGAGGTTATATCTCAGAAACTGTAAACGTCGCATCAACGATAATAACGCAAGTGACTTCACATGGTTACAAAATACTTAATTCCAAAATTTCGTTAAATTTGGACGAGCCGTTACGGAGATTTTGTCACTTTTATTTCATAAACTTCAATTGTCATTTTCTCGAAAATGTTCTTATGTAAGGCCATAAAAATATTATGCTACCATTAAGGCAATTAAAAGAACTGTCCAATTCATTAAAAAAATTAAGGGTTGTCATTTAAAAAAAAAGTCGATGACGTCATCTGTTAAAAACAATTGAAGGTAAAAAAATTTATTTGATACCATAAGGTGTATTTTGATAATTAAGGATCGACGTGTCCGAGGATTTTTTAAAATAGCAATCCGTTCTTGAGATTTTGTTATGTTTCCATACTTTACGCGTTCACTGTATATCTACTACGATTTGAAAAATCTTAAATAATAATAAAAAGTAATAAACCTCATTTCACTAATTGAATACGTATCTTAAATGATTGTTTCTAAAAATATAAGCAGTGATAAATTTAATTGTTACCCACTCTACATTCCGATACTGCGGTGTTGCTATGCTAATACGCCGAGTTTAAACATGATAACATTAATAACAAAGCCTCTGTTATATGCAGTAGGAATTGATAAAAAATCATGAGTAAATCTTAATTAAATCTTTAAAATAGCATAATCTTTATTATCAAGTATTTAGATTATTTTGAACAGTACATTATCTATATTTTTATTTTTAGGTGCCGCCTGCCTCATCCATCATACATCGCAGGAAAATTCTGTTTTTTATAAATAAATCGAATAAACCGTATTATATGTAATCTTGTCCTCAAATGTTAAAATAAGTGGTTAAAGTTGTGCAATGGGTTAGTTATTTAACCAACAAGTATATTAAAAAGGGCAATTAATGATCGAGACTGTTTAACGCACGACCGATTAGCGAGCGCGTTAATTGTCCAGATCATTAATTGCCGTTTAATATTCGAGTTGGTTACAACATTTTTTCGTCGATCGTATTCTTCTAGCGTCGTCTACATAGATTTTTCTTCGCCGATGTCTTTTTAGGTTATAAGACAATCTGTGTAATTTGACACTGACAGTTCTAGAGGGCGGTATGTTTTGATTAGAAAGTTCCATTTTATTTATGTTCGATTCGCCTCTTGAACGACGTCATTACGTCGTGTGATTGGCTATAACAAATCATGCATTAATAGAAATCGTGCATTAATAGAGTTGTTTAATAAACGATTTCCTATTCACTAAACTGACTCATAAATAAACGATCGACGGAAAAATATTTTAAACGTAATAGAAGACATCCTTTGAAATAGTAAATATGTAGTCATATCTAGATTGTAGACTTCCGCGGCATGAGTCAATGACATACTGATTTCCGGGTAGTAACCGCGTTGTTGATTTTGAAATAGTCGACGTTTCGCACTTTGTTGCAAGAGGACTAAGTCAGAACTAAGTTCGTACCAAGCAATGAACTATTTGTTGCGCGTATTATAATTTATAGTATTATAATTTTTACATTATTATAATTGGTTTCCAATTAATTAAATTTATTAAAAGTAAACAAACGTATCAAATATCGATCTATTGGGATTAATGTGAAGTTAAAAGGTTAAAATTGTAGTTTTTGTTAAAAAATTTAACCTGTTTAGTGAAATAACCTATAACAACATAGATTGAAATTTTATGGAAATAGTTTTTACATTCTGTCACGGAAAGTTTCTTTCAAATGGAAAACTTTGTTTCTCCGAAAATAGTTTTTTAAAAGACTAAACCGAAAATGTAATCTTGCAATATGTACCATATGCCGGACAGTTCGGAATATCCTGCGAGTTTGATAAATTAATTATTAATATTTCATTTAATATATTATTTAGTATGATTATCTGACACACCACATATAAGTAAAGAAGGATAAAAATTAAGTATATTATTAATAATAAATAATATATTCAATTACTAAAAAATGTTAGGTCCCATTTGGGTTGTTTCTACAAGTGAACAAAAAAGTGTGTTTCTCGTTCACCCTCTAGATAAGTTATGTCAAGGAATAATTAAGGGAATTATTTACGTTTTATTTATTTACTATTAATGGTTATGAATACATTAATAATACTAGTTAATAATCCATTCAGTTCTTTTATGTTTAGAGTAATTATTTTAAACATATATCTGATATGGTTTGAGGGGAAAATGAGAAATTTAATAGAGTAATATTATGCGCAGATAAAGCAATATTCACATCTGTCCAACCGAATGGGAAATTTAATTGAAAAGTTACATGTATTGTGCGGTATTTTAAATAATAAAATAGATCAACGTTTTGCATTTTATAAAAATTCAAACTGTTTTAAATTCATGAACAGTGATAAAAATAACCAACTTTTTTAAAAATAGATTGACCATTATTTGTTATGGCATTTAAAATTTTTAATGCAATATATCATATTATGGGAGGGATTAGTATGTAGGTATTTTATAGATAAGTTAATAAAGCTAACAATTTTCAATATTGATATTCAAATAAGTATACTTACCACACTTACATTTTCACTTCAAGAGAGTTTTTTATTGGTTTGGGCAAGTTAACTCACAACATAAAATTAAGACCACAAGTTATTTCGACATTTTTTTATTTTTATAAATAAATACAATTCATTATAACACAGCTAATTTGTCATCGAGACAAAAAATAATACACAGAAATCTACAAGATAGACATTTCAGCGTATTCAGCGTCTCTCAACTTTTAAACATATTATCTATGTTTGAAACATAATAAATAATTTCAGAGCTGTACGCTAAATACTCATGAACAGAAACGCGACGAATTTTCGGCAGAAGAGATATACAACATGGTGCAATATTCCGCTTGTGCGGAGTAAATATTCAAAAAAGTTTAAGCAATCGCCGCGCGGCCATCTTGGCTTTGAACATGGCCGTTCGTCGATTGCCTGCTTCTTTGACCACTGATGAGCATAAATCCATGCTTCTCGCATAGAACTCAGAAGGTGATCAAAAATAGCTATGTAAGTAGTCCATTGGCGTTTGGGAGAGTCATTTTCAAGGAGTTTTCCTCGGATAGTTCCCAAGCCAGATGTAATAGTGGCGGTAATGCCAAAATTACGGTTTGCCCTTTTGTTGTACATCAACTTCTTTTGCTTCTTCTTCTTCTTTGTTTCCGAGGTTTTTCACGAGATTCTGTTATTATTGTGAGGCAGATGGAAGTCCTCAATCATCGGTGGTTTGACCTCACCTGGCTTTAAAACCCTGATGATGACATTAGGATTTTAAAGCCAGGTCCCTCCTCCTTTTCCAACCGGGCTTGGGACCGGCTTCGGCGGAGTTACTCGAAAAAAAGGTTTAAACCATCTTCTTAGAAAGTTCCATGCATCTACAAAAAGAAAAATAATACATGTAGGATAACTCTATTTTTTCAGAAGAAAACAATAAATATTTCTTTATCAAAAGAATTCAACGATAAATGTGTCATTATAAAAAACTGATTATCACAGATAATAGTCAGTTAATTTTGATCCATTATTGATATTATGTGAACAAATAAAATAACGTTATTTTAATAATTTTTTCCGTCGATCGTTTATTTATGAGTCAGTTTAGTGAATAGGATATCGTTTATTAAACAACTCCATTAATGCACGATTTCTATTAATGCATGATTTGTTATAGCCAAGAAGAAGACGCTAGAAGAATACGATCGACGGAAAAACTTTGTAACCAACTCGAATATTAAACGGCGATTAATGATCTCGACAATTAACGCGCTCGCTTCGCTCGCGCGTTAAACAGTCTCAATCTTAATCGCTCTTTTTGATATACTTGTTGGTTAAATAACTATTTAATTATAAGCAACAACTTAGCAATAAAATAAAGTTGAACTATTTGTGCCAAAGAAAGTTAACTTTATAAATTTAAAATCTCTCTTGCAAAACAGTTCAATTCAAATTTAGCCATATATTTTAAACAGAGAAATTATAATATATTATTAATAATGCTAATAGACTCACCCACCTAAACGAACTTATCTAACTTACTAGTAAATATTGAATGGTTCGCAACGCTTTTATATCAGACACATAAATCAGATAATCAATATAAGTACGTAGGCACAGGTCACATAATAAAGTTTTATAAATATTCTAACAGGTTCAATCGTGCAAATAGATTAGAGAATCTATTTTCTACGTCAAACAATAACTATTTATATGACTGGAAAAACCTTAGTACCTAATGCTTGCACTCGGTATTAATTAAACTATTAATTCATTACGCATAGTTCTGAAATGCTTTATCAAAGTCGATAAGTAACTAAACCTCTTTATCCATGATTAATAAATTTTCGGAGAATATTTAAATTGTAACGACTAACAACTATACAGGATGATGAACTACCTAGTATTTAAAATTTAAAGACTAACACATTCATTCATTTTAAGTACGTGAATTAAGTTAAAATGAAAGAATGACATTTTGTTTCATTTCGAATTATTTGAGTTTTAGTTTCTATATTAAAGTTATTAAACTTCATTTCCTTATTTTTAATGTTAAACTATAAAAAATGCTTAGTTTAACTGTATTAACTTATTGGAAATATGAATACATTAAAAATTATATGTAGCAAATTATCTATACGAGTGTATTAAGTGTATTGAGTGTATTAACGAAATTAAACACGTGGCGTATTTGAAAAAGAATTTAATTTTTACGATAGGCTGACTGATCATGTATGTACTCAAAACTCGACATGTTATGTGGTAAACCCATCAATCAAATAATTTATAAACTACAACATAGTATCTGTGTTTTCTTGATATTTTGTAAAAATATATACTACTTTTAGCACTCAGTGTATTAAAGATAAGTAAAGTAAATATATTATGTTGACAAAAGAACCGTTTATATAATAATATTTGCGAAAGATGCGGCATGCCTGTCGAGACTTGTAACACTTGTTCAAATAGTACTTAGGTCCTGTAATGTACGAACCTATTATATGAGACTTATCTTTCAGTTTTAACCTCGCATATGTCTTTCTCTGTGTTTACGTTACGTCAAAATTAATAAAACATTTAAAAGTAATTATGCGCCGCCGCCATTTTTTTTTTAATTCAATTGTTTTCATTCTAGAAAGATAGACTTGTAATAGCCAAATATTCCACCTTCAAGATGAACTATACATTTGAACAGTCCAAATCAAATATTGAACAATATATAACTAGTTAGTATTATGTACCCAGTTATTAATAAAAGATAAAAACCAACAAAGTGCTATTATCTTTACTGTCCTGTTATTGTAAATTAACCCACGCGCACTTCAACCAAACAAGATAACCAATATTTTTGCATAGATATTTCTCCATAATGTTGTGACATTAACAAGATATGATTTTTAATGGAACAATGTTTCAATAGACCGAACTTTTCCGGACTTTTTTATAGACTTTATACCAAACAAGATAATCGGTAAATCTAGAAAATATTTGTTTTTTTTTTCTAATTTTAAATGAAACTTTCAATTGATTATTTTTTATGAAAACCCGCTTTAAATTTTACACACATCATACGTTGCCATTAAAAACGAATACATCATAGTGGCTATACTTTTTCTTTAAGTATGTACCAACGATTATGTACATACATATGCCAAACATTGGAAAAATATGTCCCAACGACTCAGCCCAACCTATGTATACGCCAGATAATACTAATAACGTCAGCTTAGATACATGCTAATCACTATTTTTAGTACAGCTTAGAGAGAGAAACATACTATGTCGTATAGGTAACTGTATATATCTGAGAGAGATACTATATTTTCAGCGTTCTATACAGTAGCTAAGCAGTGATTACGTGTACAATAAATCCTATATACACCTACAGGAAATTGAATGCGCATTCAATTGAATTTGAATGCGCACTGCGCAGTTGGCAAACTTTATTGTTCCGATTTTTAGTATAAATTTGAATGTTACTTACTGTATTTTTGCTGATTTTGTCGCTTCAGCACATTGGATTCGAAGTAATGGGAAGGTTCGGAGGCTATGAAGTCCGCTGTTGAGGTCGATCGTTATAAACCAGTGAACAGATGGTTACACACAAACAAGACCCCACCCGGCAGTTGCTGCACAGGCGCATAAAAATCCCAAAATTAATGTACAAAGAAGAAAAGAAAATTAAAGAAAAACGAAGAATTAAATTTATTCCTTCTAGAGATAATAAAATAAAAATAATGATTAACCTGTCTACAAAGAGATTAGAGGCAATTGAATAGGTTTATATGAATTGGATGATAAGGTGCTAAAAAATGTAATGTTGTTCAGACTCAGATATAATAATTGATAACCTCTGTGGCCCCTCCTTTTTCGAAATTTGGAATTGTGTTTCTACAGATTGCAATTGTTTGCACCCTTTTTATCGTTTTCACGTGCACCCCCACCGTTGTCGAGATAAAACTAACGATCTGTCGAAAAAAATATTGAAATTTTGAAAAAATAGGGGCCAGGTTCACACTTGCAAAAAATGGTTTTAATTTTATCACGAAAACGGTAGGGGTGCAAACAAAACTAAAAAGGGTACAAACAATTGCAAACGAATTGCAATCGATCTGTAGAAATAGAATTTCAAATTTCGGAAAATGGGGGGCTACTGTGAATCTGGCCCCTCCGAATTTGATTTAATTTTATCTCAAAAACGGTGGGGTGCAAACGAAAAAGAGGTTAATTGATAACTATTTATCAGATGTTGTTCGCCGAGAAACATGTTACCAACTGATTTATTGTAACATTTTAAGTTGTTCTTTAACTGTGTATCTTCACAAATATTCAGATATTGTGACCAATACAAAATGTTGGTAGTTTACTTTAAATTCCCCACAGATGTCTCAAACTTGGGCCACCACACATTTTTTTTTTGTTATCCCAGTATAATACTGGATTTAACGTTCTCTTCTTTTTGCTAATACATATGTATGAATGCACTATTACATCTCAGATGGCAAACAGTTTAGAATAGAATAGAATAGAATATGGTGTATTTCAGAATATGACAAAAAAATACAAAGAAAAATCATTAATTATTTTGACAAGCTGTAAAAAATTCAGCCATATTATAAGAATTAACAGAAAATAAAAATTCTTTTAACATAAAGTTAAATCTACTTGTGCTGTCATTGCTCTCAAATCAGCCGGCAGCGCATTATACAATTTGCAACCCATATACAGTAAACTCCTCTGGAAAAAAGCTCTTTTATGAGCAGGTGGTAGCATAAAATCATTACCTCTAGTACCATACGGATACTTAATCCCGCATTGAAAGGAAGAGGTATACTTGCGGACAAAGCAAATAATTTCAAAAATATACAAGTCATAGACTGTAAATATTTTATTCAATCTGAACACTTGCCTGCAGGACTATCGATAGCTTAAATAATACATAGCTTTTGACGCCCTTTTTTGTGTGACACGGTTTATATCAGAACACAGGCCCCAATGGATCAGACCATAGCTCATCTTTGATTGAAAACACGCGAAGTAAAACGTTCTCACAACATATAGGCTACATGCCTTTTGTAGTTGGTATATTGCAAAGCACAGCCTGCATAAGTAATACCTTACAGTGTCAATTTAACTTCCCCAATGTAGGTTCTCATCCACACCACAACAATACCTAAAAATGGGCAGCTATGAGCAAACGGTATTTGATCTGTATCTGACAAAGTTAGTGATGTTAAACTATATTTACTGCGGTTCTTATATAGGATACACTTAACACTTGGTCTTATCACTATTTATTAACAGTCTATTTTTTGCCATCAATTGCTGGACTTCAGCATAGACGAGCTTAGTCCGAGCAACTAATTCACTGATGTTATCATTTATGATAATTAAGTTTATATCATCTGCATATAATATAATTTCGGATTCAGTAGATATAGAACTAGCTAGATCATTAACATAAATTAAGAATAAAATAGGACCCAGTGCTGAGCCCTGTGGCGTAATGGTGGAATAACTCGATCAAATGAATATCGACTTTCAAAACTGTCGAGGGTATAGTTATGAGAGCGGCAAATATGTCGGGCCGTTTCAATGGTTTCCCAATTCTTATTAAGCAACATGGCCCTTTTGCGGAGCTTGTTCTATTCTCTCATCTCAATTTGGTAGAAAATGCAGCAGAAACTATTTGGTTGTTATTTTGAACATAATTCAAACAGCTCTTGAACTTTGTTTTTTTTTCTCCGCATCCACTTATCTATGAAATAAGAATATGGAATAAGAAAATTATTGTTTTGATGATACTCATATTGATGGAAACACGGTTTATTTGAGAGGACGAGAAGCTTTTAGAGTGAATATATTTTTATCCATTTGATAGAATAGTTCCAGAATTGACATGAAGAGCAGCTGTTTATAAAGATATAAACAACAAATACAAATTTATCTACGATTATTGCGAAGAATCGGTCGAGCATTGCAAACCCTATATCGAGAACATGTATGACAAAGGTTTAAATGTTGATAAACTACAAATAGAAACACAGCAGCAGCAATTCCGAGGGTGAACGTTCATTTTCTATTTTAAAGCTGGCACAATATTATTTGCGCAGAACGCTTTCGGAGCAAAAACTTCGATACCATTTATCAGATCCAAAATCACAAAAGAAAACATTCGATTTTCGATTTGTAAAAAAAACATATTTTAATAATAAAAGTAACAAAACATAAAAATTCTTCTACTTCTTCAAAAAATATCCTTATTTATATCTTATTCTTATGTCATGTAGGTTGAGACTAACTAACTACTTCAATCGATGTTGGCTAATATTGTATTACTGGCCGCCTCTAGCATGATTTCATTGCTTTTTGGATAATGAGTCATTTTTCCATGTGTACTTTATAGGCACACCCCGATAACTCGATAGATTAAATTTTTGACGATTACAATGACACCAAATATGTACTAGATATACTGTAGCATGAAAATGTCGCAGGAAAATAGAAATCATCTTAATGCAAAATAGTGTTGTACTTAGGATAGGCAACAAATTAAATAAAAATTCAATTAATCTATATAACTACAGGTTTCAACTGGAATCAAGCTGTAATCAAACAGAGTTATCTTTTCTGAACATTTTCTGTTTGTTGGTTCGTCATTATCACTGTTCAAAAAGAAGGTGAGAATATTTTGAGACAAATTCAGAAACTCATCCTCATTCATACTTCAACCATAGTTCTCCGCAGCCCAGGGTTGTCACATTTTAGCAACGAAATCATCAAATATACCTATTTGAGAGAAAACAAAATTACAAGATATCCCTCAGCTTTTGGACATAAATTCAGGAATATGCTATGCTAGTCATAATTCAAATTTGGTTAATTGTGTTAATCCAGAACAATAGAAGGGCTACAGCATGCAATTTTGAAAAATACTTCATACATTTTCAAGTAGCCCTGCTATTTTCTAGTTTTACGGTACCGTCATCTTCATAGAAAAGGACTACACACAAAATTTTCATAAATAAGCTGCTCATAATAAAAAAAGGTAAAATATAAAGTTATTCTACCAATCCTATATTCTACAACAAATTAGTTCACTACTACTTGCATCGTCAATGAAGCTATTATAATTATCAAATATTTCAACAAATGTTCAACGCTGGCAAAACTTCGAAACAGAAAAACAGTGTTGCTGAGTTTTGCATCTTTATTTAATACAAAAAGATTATTTCCTATATTTATATTGGAATCTCAAAACAATTCAATTTGTTATTAAGATGGCAAGAGGTGACATTCCAATTTCCTAAAACTATCAAAACATTAACAAACCGAAAGACTAAAGATATTACTATCACATACACACAAATACCACATAGGTAATACCGACACTACGTCATTTTGCCAACCGACAAATACTTTCCATCATCGTTAATTATATAATAATTATTTAATAGATATTCTTGCACTACTGTATCAATCAAACTTTTACCAAGAAACAAACACGTTATACTTAACACTAAGACAAAGAAAAATTCGTTCAGTACATCATGAACTCAATAAATTTGTTATATACATGTTACGAACTAGAAAGCTTAACACCTTCTAATTGCTGTTCGAGATTCAATAATTCCGATTCAACGTTCATCGCAAGATTTGAGCACAAAGCTGCTTGCATGTCGTCTAAATTAAAAATATCTTCAGTCGGTTGTTCAGTACTAGTTTCTTCAGTACTACTGGCAGTGACTAGAATTGTTGGCGGGGCTCTTCCGCGTTCGTTGATTGTTAAGTTTTCTACGTCTTCTAAGACAGACCTTAGAAAAGGATCTGGGCATGCATCCGCCAATTCTTCATTGGTAAGTTCGGGATGAACGGTCTTCACGTTGCGGACCACGCTTCTAAGCAATGCAGCGGAGCTTCTGGGATTTGGTCCAAAGTTCACTTGTTGGTCGCTGGGAACTTGAATGTCTAACGTTTCCCATATATAGGGGACGATTTTCATTATCTGGAAACGACGAAGAATATTAGCATAACATGATAAACAGGAAAACTTAACTTTAATGGATTTTGAATAAAGTTTTTGGCTTTAACAATCTGATGGTATATTATGTTAATCTCGTTTGAAATCTGGTTTTTAGAGGATATTTTCATTTTGAAAGAACATATTATATGAATACCGTACAGTAGAGCGCGATAATCCAAACTAACTGGGACCGAAGGTGTTTTCGATTATCAAATTGTTCGGATTATCAAACATTGCAGCAGTAGTATAAAATACGAGTATTGGATACAAGATATAAGATATTTTATTCTATAAATATTAATATTGATAAAACATACCTCCGTAACACTTTTACTATAAGAAGACGGTGATATCTGCTTCTTGGCCAAGCAAGTTCTTAAAATACTAAACTTACTAATGAGCAAATTTAAAACAGTATTTCCCCTTTCATCCCTTATATTCGACGACGCACCGTTGGTCATCAACGTAATACAAACTTTGTGATGTGTCGCAGAGAATGCCAAGTGCAAAGGTGTATTCCCAAGAATATCCTGTTTATTTGGATCTGCCTTTGCAGCCAGAAGAACTCCGACCATTTCGTCATATCCTTTACTGGCAGCTACGTGCAAACAAGTCCGTTTCTGACTGTCAGTGCTATTTGCAGACACTCCGGCTTCAAGCCATGTACGCAAACCATCCAAATCATTAAAGGAAGCACAGTTGATTAGATGTCTCGGTATATTGAATTCCTTCAATAAGGATTTCAACTTTTTGGGCCCATATAGTTCGTGGAAAAGTTTTGTAGGCGCAAAAGCGCGACGTCTTGCTTTATACGGATGCAACGCACTTGAAGAATGGCCGGACATCTTTTTAATTAAATTTTTGGATCTAAAATAAATCAAGTAGCGAGCATGAAATAGCTCAACTGTTCCATACTCACAAAAATAAAATAGTTAATGTTTATTGATGTTATCTGACAGTTGTGACCTTTTTGCCCATGTGCTGCCATCTACCTCGCTCCGCTACTAATCAGCAACTAGAAAAGTAAATATTACCAAGATTATTTTCTTTGTTAAACCAAAAATTCAATGCTAAATGAGTTACTTGAGTTTGATATCTAAATAAAAAGAAATTGTTTGCTTTTGTGTATTGAAATAAATCATATATCAAAAACTAGACATATTATTGTTGCTGTATTCGCATTGCACTTTTTAACTGTATGAAATTAGCAACGCGTACGCTCTTGTTTATGCTGTCTGCTCCATCCTAACCTCTACAGTCAAGATTTTATGAATCAAAAACCATGGAATGTATTGTAGCGAACGTAGAATCTATAAGATTTGACATCGAAATAGCTCTAGACGAGCAATATGGTGCCCTCCCTCTACCATTTCCCGGGATGGATAGTATGTACCCCAAATAAACACAAAACTTACCCTACTTATGCTGTAACTTTTTTAGAATCCATTGCTGCTGTCTGTCAATTTTACTCCTCTGCGTTGGGTTGCCAGAAGGGCCCCCAGTGCCCATTTCGGCACGTACGTGGTGACAGAACAATCGTTTGCAAACATTGGTTGCGAGGGCTCTGCAAAAAAGGTGACCAATGCGAATTCCTTCACGAGTATGATATGACCAAAATGCCGGAGTGTTACTTCTACTCGCGGTTCAATGCATGCCATAACAAAGAATGCCCGTTTCTGCATATCGACCCCGAAAGTAAGATAAAAGATTGTCCTTGGTACGATCGTGGATTTTGCCGTCATGGGCCCCATTGTAGGCATCGTCACGTGCGTAGGGTGTTGTGTACAAATTATTTAGCCGGTTTTTGTCCGGATGGGTCTACATGTAAGTACGTTCATCCGAGATTTGAGTTGCCGGCACCTCCCGATCAGAATGTTAAAGATCAGAAGAAGCCGCCTGTGATTATTTGTCATTTTTGCGGAGAGCACGGTCACAAAGCTGTTCACTGTAATAAGATTACGCCTGAGCATAAAGATAATATGCATCATGATAATCATAATGATCATCATCATAGGAAGCATAACGATCATCATGAACCTGGTCAGTTGTTCTCTAGGCTGATGCCGAAGAAATTAGAAGACGTCACTTGCTATAAGTGCGGAACCAAAGGGCATTACGCGAATCGGTGCCCCAAAGGACACCTAGCCTTCCTGTCTCAATCGAAAGCTGCTCATGATAATCATGGAAATCATGGCGAACTCTAGCTCTTCTTGTTACTAACAATAAATAAATTAAGTAATTTTATATAAGGGAATAAACGTACAAGTTATTTTACAACTATTTATTTTATTTTTTTGTCCAGCATTTACATTCATTTTACATCACATATATTACTTTATTATTCATTATTTTTTTGTTTCCTCTGAGATAACAAAAATAATTCGGTTTTGTATTTCGTGAATACGCACTATAATTTTGCTGCAAACGGAACGGTGAATGCCTATTGTCGAATGGACTGGCAGGCCAACGTTGTGGCAAGAATCCTATAAGTTGTAATCATAGTAGTAGTAGAAGCTCTGTAGTTAATAAAATTCAACAATGATAACGTAGATAATTTGTATATTATTTTCTTTATATATAATAACTGTTGAGGTGACGTCAGTTTTTATCCATTACTGTTACTCTCAACATTTCATTGTAGATCAGTCAACAATATATCGTTCAACATTCAAATCGCTATAGAGCATTATTACGAGAATTTGTTTTAGGGAATTCATTATTTGTAGTATGACCCAATACTTGGCAGATTCGCAAAAAAATTGTGATGATAAAAATGATTATAATTAGCTGAGTATATAGTTTTAATTTGACACCAGAGTTTTAAGTGTATTTAGTGTTGCACCAGTGGCATAGTCACAATAATTTAAAGTGGTGGAGGAAAAATTGGAGATCAATTGATCCAAATATTATGTTAATTTCATCCCGTTTTAAAATTATAGGAATGCAAAACTTCAAAATTCCCTTGGACAGAACCTATACTTTCAACTACCTCATCTATAGTTGAGCTAGATACTTGGAATATGAGTTATCTTCAGCTTTTCTCATGGCACAATTGGGATTGAGGGATTTTTGTTGTCTTTAATAAAAAATGAAATACAATTTTTTGAATGTTAAAAGACTCATTATTTATATAAAAACATATATTCTTTTGTTAGTTCATTCCAAAAATATGAAAGTGAGATGGAAATGGGTTCACGTCGTAATAATTATATTAAGAAAAGTTTATAAAACTAACGTTTTCCAGAAAAGGATTCAACATTTTTTCAATTATCTCCTTTTTTTATTAATAAAAGTTTATAAAACTAACGTTTTCCGGAAAGGATTCAACATTTTTCGATTATCTTTTTTAAAGATTTTCTCAGAAACTATATAGTAAAGGGTCTATAAAGTTTAATCAGAAAAAAATTAGGTTTAAGACAGTCCAGAAGCTTTTAAGAAGAATAAAATTTTCTGAGAAATTGATTTTTCGTATTTACGTAAAAAAATAATACGGCTGGGGTTACGGTTCAGACCGGGCATTGATCTCGGAGATACAAATGCCGCGGTAAGCGACAAACCCGCTAATTCTTATTGTTGTATATTTTTTTAAATTTACAAGCACATGTGAACACATTTGAAGAATATTTGGATTATTTTAATTTGTTAGAAATGGAAAACAGCAAGCTGTTGACTAACGTCATTGAACATAACGTTATTTATTATGATTTTTGTAAACTGGTAAACACTTGTTCCTCATATTATTACACTACCCCACCTCACCTACCCTTACAACTTATTGCATTTATTTCACCCTGCACGCCCTGTATAGGGTGTTAGGCGGTAAAAGGTGAAAACAAAACGAAAGATTAAAAAGCTTTTTGTCATAATACATTGTCATAATACAATTTGTTATAGAATAAAAATAAACAATCTTTCTATAGCAATATTTTCGAGCTAAATATTGGATAGATTAAATTTTTTTTTGAAAACTATCAGATATGTTTATAAACTTTGATAACTTTTTAGACATGAACCCTTTTCTACCTCAATTTCATTCGTTGGACATATATAACGTGATCCAAAAGTAATTTCCTCACAAGGACACTTGTGATATGTGTCAGAGAAAATCCCTAAGAAATTCTAAAAAATGATATCTGTACCAAGTTCCTGGTTCAAATAGGTAAGCCATAATCACAGTCTAAAGATATAATGTTTACTAAAGATATAATGTTTGAAGGATTTTCGAAATTTTGCATTCTTATAAATTCAAACATATCAACATTAAAATTGCCATTTTTTACTTTACTTTTATCAAAATCCGGTGTCGTCCAAACAATAGGAAACAAAATGATTTGATTTTACTCGATTTACTGCAAATGTTTCTGATCATATCAAACCAGGGTACCAATCTGTACTTACTTTCTTGCTGTTGTTTTAATGAAACGATTTGAGTGTTGACTTGTAAAGTTTAGTAAAATTATCGATGTAATTTGGGAAAATTTGTGCGAAAAACTCATGACGTCGCCTCGGCCAAATTTCAACATCACAATAATAGATTGTCTCTAGCTATACATAAGAAGGGATATGTAAACACGAATACAGCTAGAGACTTCATGACATGTATAAACGTATGCGTTTCCTATTTTTCATCTGGTTGGTTAGCTTTTTTTTTTATCAACAATTAGTTGAGTTACATAAGTATATGTATATTCTTTTTACTTCTGTTTAAATATTCTTACACATATTATAATAAGGATTGTCGCGATTTCAATGATTAGGCCATTGATATTTTCTCTTTTTTTTGTTATAATCAATTGTTTCATTTTTTTGTATTTTCTTATAGAAAGAAGCTAGATATATCATTTAATATAAAAATCTCTTATGGAGACAAAGTACGTTAAGTTATAGAACAGGATATATTGAAAGTTAAAAGGTATTTTGTATTTAGGCTATCGAAGTTTTTGAGTCAATACGCTCCTCTGATTGTTTGATCTACATTTAGCTTTGTATAATATTTAATGATAATTCAAAAAACTAACTCGAAAACTTCAATAGGGCGCGAAGCGCAAAGTACGCCTTGTTTGCTAGTTCAGGAAACGCTCTCTGGGGTCAGCAAGCTACGCGCCTTTAGGCCGTACAAGAAGAAGAAGAACCACGTGGAAGATAGACGTTTTCGTTGAAAATAATAGAATTCTGTGCAATTCCTTAACAATTCGTAACATTAGTACATACATTTTTGGGGCGGCAAACGACGCTCATCACCTTTGCGCAAATAACAGTAAAAGTTGGTGTTCTGAGTTTGGTACATATACACTAACCAGGTGACGTGCTGACATGACACACTTTGGCGCTAAATTTAAATTAAAACTACTCCGACAAATGTGGGGAAGCTTTGCGTTCACCGCCCTTTATGATACTATGCATACAGGTGTCCCAAAAGAAAATGTCCGCAAAGCCCTAACTATTTATTCAATTTACTGTATGTACTTTGTATTTTTATTCGATGATAAGGATATTTGAAGATATTTATCCGACAAAAAGTATTTTTTGTTGTTGTACTAGTTTGGAAGACTTGTTTTGGTTTGCAGAATAGTGTCAGTCATCTTACTATATGGAAGAAGTTGAAATAGAAACGCTATGGAAGATTAATTATAATGTGTAAACCGTTTTTGTTTAGTTAGTTATACCGTTTTTGTTTAGTTAGTTATACAGGAGTGGCTTTTTCCTTCATCAGTTTTCATTTGGGACACATGTACAATGTATTGTTCGTAAAACTTTATCCACATTTTTTTTATACACAATACATACATATTGGCTAGGTAATTGTATACATAGATAGTACATACATACTGAAAATATATATTATAATATGTATAGTGTATGCGTTGCGCATACATTTATATATACTTTTATTTAGAAGTAGACGCTATCTTTCAATTGTTTCACTTGTTATTATAACTTCGAAATCAACAATACACGGAATAAAATAAGATCTCTACATGTTATTATATTACACTAGAAGCGCATTGGTGTGTGTGTGTAAGTAGTATTTGAACGATTATATTCTGGATTTGCAATGTACCCTGTCAAACTATGGATTATGATTATATTATGCAATTAGCTAGCAAGGCAAGCAATGTATTTGTATTTATTTTTTGAAGACATTAGCAGCACCTTTTAAAATCATTGTGGGCTAAACATTTTTTCCGGTTCCTATACTATTTATTTCAAAAATTGACAACAACATCGATAAACATCTATAAAATGGCTGTACACACAAATTGTTCACTCTTTACCTATAATTTGGTTTATTGATTTTAAGTTTCTGTAAATAAGTATCTCTGCAAAAAACCTCAAACTTTTTCTCGAATAATTAAACTTTAGATCCAAGTCCTTTACTCATGATGAACACATTGTGACACTGTTTTTGGTTTTACAATGTCAAAAATCAACATTATATATGCTATGTAAATTTCTTTAATACAATATGTTTTAATTTCTAGAAATTGTATCTGGCAAAGAAACACTTGTAACTTGTGACGAAGGTTGGATACATGGAACAATAATTATTATTAGATTTTGCAGAGATTTTTTAAAATTTAAAATAGATTTACATACGTTGATTCACTAGTTGATCCCTACTTTTGGCATTGCAGATTTTTTGATATGCAATAATGATAATGTCATTATTAAATTCATAACTGTGTGATTGATTTTGGTTATGGCTCTCTTCTTTTTGAGTAAACCAATACAGAGAAGAACTTAATTTATAAATGAATTTTCATTGGCAACTTTTGTTTTCTTTATGAAAGCCATATTGCCATATATGCTGAATGTACTTTTCTTTTAATGTTTAATGTACAATGATGTATCATATTTCTTTATTACTACTTTTAAACTACTTTGCATCTTTTTGCATAAAAAAATATTATATTTTTGAATATGATTTGAATATATGTACGTTTATCTAAGATCCATACATCATACATCAAATGAGGAACATAAAAATAAATAAACCTCTTTAGAAACTTATCTAAAAAATACTATCTAATCTAGAATGTTATTCACATGTCAACCAGAACTATATTTAATAATGGTCCATCCTGCACCCAGTGCATAAATGTGTAAGTTGGTTCAGCCATCTTTAAAATTTTATTGTTAATGTTAGGGTTGAAATGTCTAGTTTTTCAGCAAGAAATTAACAACCAACAACCAAAAGTTCAGTTTATTGTTGATACATATCCTACAAATCAAGAAAGATAGATACAATTTATTGTTGAAAAATTGATACACAATAAAATTAAACAACTCGGTGTAGTCTCTCGAAAAGCAAATAGCTGTTTTTGTCAGATAACTTATTATGTTATTAATCCTTGTCTACTGCCAAAATAGTGGTAAAATGTGTATGATTCACAAAACCAGGATATAGTCATTGCAAATATTATATTGGTTATAAATACATCATCAAAATGCTATAAGTAATTTCGAACATTCTGTTTTTACATACATCTATGTCTACGTATATTTTTGATATTGATTGATTTCGCATTTTGCGAACATGGTAAGGAAAACTGTATTTAATTATATCAATGTAAAATATAATATTTTAGATACTGGAACAATTTAGAATAAAAGATCAGTCCCGACAGTAGAGAACAGGAAAGTACTAATGAACAACATTGTATTCAGTTGATGGAAACTCAAATTGATACCAATAAGTAGTGTGCATTGTTAGTTATACAGGGTTTTGTAAGAAGTTGTCTTAATGGTTATAATAATACATGGGTCTGCAAATCCACCAATAAAATTCGTTTAATTCACTAGGCGGTATGAATACAAGGTGGCAGGTATTCCACAATATTGTGGCTAGACATTGATTGTTCCAAACGGACTTACCTATCTTCTATATAATATACCTCATTTTTGACTATATTATTGTCAACCATTCAACGATTGTACGCGTTCGCATGTTGGTTAGGCCACGCTCGAATTTACTCATAGCATTTTACTCTTACATATGAAAAATCGTCCAAACATAACCGCAAAAGTTATTACACACATATACATAGACACCTTATATCCTAAACATTACACTCCTAGACATTTTATATACATTGGTGTAGTGACATTAATTTGGTGTCACAATAAAGTTTTAAAAGCAACCCTTAGGCTTGACCACAATGAAGTGTCCAAATTTCAACGTATTTTTTGGTTATTTGGTCCTCTTGATCTATCTTCCAGCACTATGAGCTAAGTCGGCGGAGACGATGACCTTTCAAGGTATTCTGGTGGACACACACTTTTGCGCCTCCAACTGCTGCTTGGTCTCCGCATAGACCCTGTCGATCATGGGGAATCATTGGAATCAGACCCTAAGGAATGTATGGGGAACAGGGGGTACCATCCAGTCGTCAGATGTGTCAAAGTCAGATTATCCAAAGCAATCTCAGCCCCACCCAATCCTTGATTATGCTCAAAACCACTTTGCCTCTCCCAAAGCATGACCACTAGGGTTCTCCCCAATACATCACAAGCCTGATACTTCAAAGTCTGTCTAAATTGCGGCTCCGAAGAGTGCCTCATAACTCTAGTCTTCTTCTTCTGCAACCATCTATCACCATCCCTCAGATAACACTTGACGTACGTATCGGGTGGTTGATCCCTCGGCGCGATGTGTCTGGCACAAACCACCTCAACCTCCAGTTGACCCTTGGTCATCAGTAAGCCTAGTTTGAGCTCCACTGGTCTCGTGCTCGATAAGCGGAATCCGCGGGGTTTTATCTGGCCAGGACCCAGACGTGGTGGCGATGTCCTCTCAGGGCTTGATGGCGGACTCTCTTTCGTTTCGGCCACCTCCAATACGCTGTCTTTGCGCTCGCGCGTTGAAGCGCCCGAAGCCCCTGCAAGAATTTAGCTATTGGTCAAAGGTGTCTAGGAGTTTGGCAGCTAAACATTGAAGAATGTTGGTGTGGTATGGAAAATGGAAGAGATTTTAGTTGGAGGAAGGAAGAAACAGAAATCAAGACACTAAAAGCAAAAATGCTAAAGATAGGCCAGAATTGATCAATGGTTGAGAGAAATTTGACATCAGGCCATAGTACATAGGTAGTTTTCTAGTTATGTAGTAAGTACCAGTCCCCTGACTTGATATTCTAAGAGGGAAACTGTCTGGAAGCATTTCTATGGTAGCAATTTCTACATCAAGTCTATTTTAAAGGGCCATTTGTAGTCCAATCTGCAATAACAAGCTAACCAGTGCTCGAGAAACATTATTGGACCATCTGAAGACCAATCTACAAAAATCTTATAAGTTCAATGCAATCGAGGCATCACAGAAAATAAGTAATGACTTTGAGAATACTATGGATTATGGAATAATGTTGCAGGTTGGACTATAAAGACTCTTAGAGAGATTTTAAAGCATGTAAAAGCAATGAAAATTTCGACTTCCTATTATCTGGGCACCTAACAACTTTCAAGCATGTATTGTAAGCTATATTTTTTTGATAAAATCTATTTTCTAGTGATACCCTCAAAATATTACTTGATTACCATTCAATATAGTCTAATTTCAACAATACGTTTCGTCTATTTATATCCTTCCAATTCATTTAGGCAAAGTATTTAATAATTGGTCTATTGCCTGAGGACAGTCAAAAAAGCAGAAATCATAATTATCCACCTAAAGCTACAATCTTTGGCAGGTCAACAGCATTTGAACGAGGTGCCTCAACCTTACCGCCAATAGGACTTCAACGACTTTACAGTTCCACTACACTTGGTGGTGTACGGAAAACGTGAAGAAACGATTAGAAGAAGTAGAAGTAGAAGGCGTGGACATCGATCGCGACTTACTTCTGTGCCTCTTCTCCCCTCCGAAGCTCATCGTCCTTCCCAATTCGCCCTTGACCGCCTTCAGCGACTTCAGAATCTCGTCAGGGTCTCTGAGCATCTTCGTGCAGCTGCTGCGTCTACGATCGCGCGAATAGGTGGGAGGAGGGGGCGCAGCCGGCGGTTCCTCGCCCTGCTCCTGAGGAGACTGAAATGAGGATCTCCTGGAGCCTGGTAAAGACCTAGAGAAGTCTTTGCCTAGTTGGTAAACTTCAACTTCGAGTTGTTCGGATTGTGACGAGCCTCGCCTTGAGCCCCAAGCGTGGTCAGGATGTAAGAGGCTGGCGCATTCTCCAATAGAGTCTACGTCATCGGATACGCTGCGCTGGTTGCCGAATTCGTTTCGTCGACCTGTGCCTGCGATGGAACCTCTTGGGCTGGTGTGGGGCGATTTGCCTCGAAGTTGTCTAGGGTCCTCTAGTCTACACCAGACCGCTCTGTCGTCAAGGAAAGCTTTTTGGAGATCGACGGTGCATTCGCCGAGGAAGTTATGTTCGTTATGTGGCACCAAGTCCCATAGGGTCACCTCAAGCATTCTGTCCATTAGTTCTTCGCCGGGTACTCCTGGGAAGTTGAGGTTGGCGTTCCAAATTGGGTTTTGACTAGGCGGTGCTACTTCAGTTTGAAGACAATGTTGGTCAGATCTGAAATATTAGGGTTTATTATAGATTTCTTTTTGCACAGAAAAACGATAATTAATAATAACTGAGAGCTAACTAAAAGAGACATGGAGAATAGAAAATAAGCTTCTTAGGTGATGACCAATGGCGTGTAAGTCTCGTAAACAAAGATGGCGTAACCGACAACAATGTAAAAAATGATGAAGGATTAAGGATCACTGAAGAATAACTACAAGAGACAAACAGAGAGAATAGAAATAAGATCCTCACGTCATTGGCGTGAGACAAATTCTGATCTCGTAAGAGGAAGCAAGATGACGAAAATGTCAGAAAGAATAAAGGATTAAGAATAACTTGAGGATAACTAAAAAAGACAATCATGGAGAATGGAAGTAAAGTTCGGATGTTATTGGATGAGACCAATTCTGGCATAAGTCTCGTAAGACGAACATGGCGAAAAGGACGAAAATGTAATGATAATGATATAGGATTAATAATAATGATGTAGGATTAAGGATACCTGAAGGACTAAAAGAGACAAACAGGGAGAAAAGAAAAAAGATCCTCACGTCATTGCGTGAGACAAATTCTGGTATAAATTTCGTAAGACAAAGGAAGATGACGAAAAATGTCAAAAAGAATAAAGGATTAGGGATAACTTGAGGATAATTAAAAAATGCAATCATGGCGTAAGGTTCTTAGAGTAATAGAAGTAAGCCAATGCCCTAAGGGGTAGACATTGCCAATAGAAACAAGGTTCTTACTTCATTGGCATGAGACAAATTCTGGCGTAAGCTTCTGGTAGATTTCCATAGCCGAGACTGTCATCTCTAGATGCCAAGTCGTCACCAGCGAGAACGGAAACGACCAGTTCTCGACGTTCGTCGTTGTACCAAACTTGAATTTGGATTCTTCCGGATACAACGCGTTCCCTGGCGAGTTGTTCCTATAAATACAATTACGAATATAATTTTCTATAGTTTCTCCTGTTTCCTTTCCTAAAAAATAGAAATAGTTCATAAGTGCAAAGCGAATATACTTATATGTAGTTCTCATGTAGTACTTGTAGTGTATATACAATGTAGTATTGTGTAGGTGGGAGTCATAAAAGATAAAGGATTTTGTTTATAGAGATTCGGTAATACTCTTCCAATTTGTCGTGGAATTTTATGTTATGTTAGGTTAATAATGTTGATAATTATAGTAATGTTTTATTAATCACGTGTATTAGTTTGACTTTAAACTTAAGTAGTGCGATTTATTTCAAGGGAATGGGATCATAGTGTATACAAGCAAGAGCATTTACACGATCTAGGAAAATGTAAAATCTGGTATTTCGCTTACGTGCTAATTATTCATGAAAATATCAGTGTACATGTCACGAGAAAATTATACAACCTATATTTATAAAGCAATTATGTGGATTTATGGATATAGGTTGGTAAAATTCTACTTTTCCATGTTGTCCTTTGTATTGTCACAAAAAATGTAAATGTGTTATGTAAATGCAACATGTTATGTATGTAGTATGCC
Organism: Melinopterus prodromus; assembly: GCA_964023965.1. Taxonomy (NCBI): domain Eukaryota; kingdom Metazoa; phylum Arthropoda; class Insecta; order Coleoptera; family Scarabaeidae; genus Melinopterus; species Melinopterus prodromus. The sequence goes on along the minus strand of OZ030390.1, from coordinate 14,244,462 downwards.
ACCAAATGCGCATATTGACTGTATTACTGTATTATTAGATAGATAATTAAATAAATATTCAAATATTAGTCTTCTTTTGTTTTGTTTTAGTTAACGTTGAATGCGGAATTAGCAAAATATGAATCTAGATATCAAATCTTTACGTCTTTCAATAATAATAATCTGTCAAGTTTTTGCATGTCTATTGGGTAGTATCATCGCAGTTAATGGGCTAACAATAATTGAATTAAGGCAATCAGAAATTGTACTGTTGTACATTATCTCCCCGGCGCATTCGCCAAAATGTAAAACAAGAAGAAAACTGCTTTAAATGATCGATACATATTTAATAAGAATGTATGTGAAAAACGATTATGAGTACTTTCTTGGCATACTGTAAAAAATTAATCAGGATTACCACATGCCGTTCCAAAAAAAGACAAAATGTTACAGTTTTGAGTGTTTTCTTGGCATACTGTAAAAAAAATCATCAGGATTATCACATGCCGTTGCAAAAAAGACATGTTACAGTTTTTTTTATACCAGTAGAACCTAAATTATCTTTTCCTGGTTTAAGACACACTGGAGACACCTATGGAGTAATTAACTTGATCTGTTTCTATACTGTTACAAAGCCATATTATATTTGAATATTTTGTTTTGTTGTCAACCAAATATCTGAATTTTTATCAAACTTACAGTCAGTAAAGCTTAACAGTTTTTGCTTTGATGTTTGAATAGAATTGTTTTTAAGCTGTTAGAATTTCTTGATTACTCCACAGGTTGAATAGCAAAAACCGCCAAGGATTGCAAAATTTAGCAACATATTATGTGTCGTAACATATGTACCATAACTGTTTAATTTATTCTTTTAACATAAAAGTTATTAACATAAATTAGGTCTATGAGCTCAGTATTTATTTTCCATCTTTTCTTGTTTTCAAAACTTTGATTATGTGAACATAACAATTAAAACGCCTTAGATCAACATGTATCAACCGTTCCTTTGTTATTTTCTGCTTTAAATCTAGAAACTAATCACGGAAAAACTGGAGAATAATTTTCCTGAAAGTTACCCTACCTTCTTCTTATCGCAGCACATATAATGTCATGTTGAATTTAACAGTGTAACGAGCAATTATTTATGGTTATCACAGTACACATGATTTTAAAATATATTGCAATTACCTATAACATTCTAAAGCAAAATACCAGATAACGGAAACTAAAAAAAAACTATAATAGAAACTATGACACTAACGTATAACTACACAGGTCAGGCTTCAGGCAAGACAAAGCGTTTGGCATGCATGGTCGTAGCCAAGTCCGTGCGGGTTTTCGACAGTCACAAAAACGAAGACAATGATCGACATACAGAAAAACAACACAAACGTATAACACAACGACAGACACAGGCTAACAAAAACAGACAGACATTTCGTGCCAGTTGGGACAGAAAAAAGATCAAGCGGGTTAAAAATGGCGCGTACCTATGAAACAATTGGTCTTCAATGATCCCGCGATGATGTCCTTAACAATAAGTTACTTTGACACTAACAAACAAATAAACAGAGAGAAAAGGTAAAGACAAAAATAGATAGATAAAGAGATGGAGCGAGACACATAGTAGTGTACGTGTGTTTTGCACTATAGGGTATAGAGAGGGCGCTCAAAACAACTGTCAAATGTTTAAACGCTTTAATATGGCTATCGGCTTACATCAAAGAGCACCTATAAACAGAGTAACTTTAACTTGCATTTTTTTTTGTATTTTTTCTGTATTTTTTGGACATCTGTCCCAGCTGACACACGCCCACGGCAACACACGTGTCAAGCACGTGTGATATGTTGACACAACCACATACACGCACATAACTCAAAAATAATAATAATAATAGTAATAATAATAATGATGGTCAAGAACAACAACAGCGAGAACAACAACAGAACAATAATAGATATAGTATGGTGTATACAGCGACATCTTGCGGGCACCCAAATACTACTACTGGTACGTATGCAAATGCTACGTTCACAACAACATTTAGGCAACGTTTTTACTTTATTAATGCAATCATTAATTTCCTGTTATTTTTTTTGTTTTAAAGTGTTTATGTTTAGTGTTGTGCGTGTGTTTGTTTATAGAGGAGTAGTATTGATTTCAGCAGCTGTAATAAAACTATTAATCAACTATATTTGATTAAAGATATTTTGACTTTCTCGAAAAAGTACTTGATGAATTGGTGTGCGCAACTTCATTTGTATATTTCAAACAGTAATTCAAAAGTTTTTTGAAAAATAGAGTAGAAATATATTTTCTTCAGAGCTTTTTGTATAAGTAGCGGTTTCAAATATGTTGGATAATCACATTGAATTTTGGTCCTTATTTTTAGATATACACGGTGTTCACTGTGAGAATGGTCATACTTTACATGGGAAAAGCGTTTACAAGGGAACAAGTATACAATACCAAAAGGAGTCCAAATCCAACGATAATTAATTAGAGCCATTTGAGATTTTACTTTGCTGACTTTTTTAAAATTCCTTATGAGAATTAAAGAAAGTCTCCTATTCTAAAATTATTATTAAATAACTGAATGAACTCAGAAACGCTAAATAATAAAATCATATAGTACTTATTTGATTATAAAGAACCCTGAAGCTCTCGCTAAAGTTGGCACCTTCTAACAAAAACTTTACTTTAGAAACACTTTACAATATAATCTTCATATTACATTCATTCCTCTGCATATGCCTTCCGTTGTTTGAATTGTAGAAAAAACATTCTTGCAAAGTTTTGCCACTGTTATAATATGAACACAAATAAGGTTGGGCTTATCTGGTAAATATGTATTGATTACATGCAGATGCCTATATCTTTAAAACTAGTAGTTTGATAAAATATAAAACTTGATAAACTGGCAAAGTTCTAGATCGTTCTGCTATTTTCTCGAAAAACTTTGTAATGAAAATTGCACCAACATAAAACAATAAATCAACCAAGAAAAAACTGGTCATTCAGTGGTACCAACATAAACTTATAGCTCATTTTTCAAATTTCTTGTTTTAAGTATCACACGTATAAAGTAAAAAATAAACGAAATGAGCCATAAAGAAGTTCTTAAACACAAAAACGTGGTTGTCCATCATCTAACTGATGAACCGAAAAGCAAGTGTAAAGGATTATGTTTGTTAAATCGAATAGTATGTTTTATCTCTAATTCAGTAGATTTATTTCAGAATTCAATGATTTTGTGAGGTTCAATGCAGACTTAAAAGCGTCTTGCCACCTACGGTTATCGAAACAGTTGAGGTCAAAATGTAAAAAATTGGTTCCGCAAGTATAGTAAATTTATATCTGCTGAAATCAATTCTACTTGCACTAGCTTACACTAAAAATGAAAGCCATTATGTTCAATTTTGGGTCGTGAATCAAATAATAGACAACCACGTTATGGCCTGTTGCGTTATATTATTATTTTTTTAATACAAGCTATATTTCGTGAAAAAATATGTCACTATGTCATGGAAATACCATCAAATATTAAATCAATGTGCATTTACTCAATAGTGTGAAATTATTTAGAATGAGAAGTTTTGATTAACGCAAACTTTTAAATATGTATTTTTACTTTATCATACGCAGTATAATAAAGTATTGTAATCATGCCGAAAAAAAAAATTGAGATTTTAGCGGAAATAGGTCTTTATGGGTCCCCTGAACATTTTTGACCAAGGTACAAAAAAATGTCTGTGTGTGTGTGTGTGTGTATGTGTGTGTGTGTGTGTGTGTGTGTGTGCGTATGTGTGTACTCGATTTTTGTGACGACGATTCCGGAGAAACTAGTGAAGGTATAGAAGCGAAAGTTCATATTTAGAAGTTGTATGACCAAACTTAGAGCTGAAAAGCTTTTGGTTCAAAAGGGTCCAAAGGAACTGGCTGTTTCCTCTAAGCATTTTTTAAGGATTTTGCAAATCAGCTGCTATTTCTGTAATTTCGTCAAAATAGTTAAATAATAAATTAAAGTAGAGGAAATTTTGAATAATTTATGCCAATGATATGTTTTGGTAAAATTAATAGTTTAGCTTCAAGAGCAAATTCTATTTAATCGAGATCGGTCGCATCTGCATTGATATGAAACTTCATAGTAGCCTGGATTTGACAAATATTTTTTTGTGCTGTCACCACAGAAATGTCTATGGCTGTCACACTCGAAAACAGCTGATTTCATCAGAGGTTGGAGACCCGCTATGGAACGTTGCCGCTCTAGTGTGGCAAAGTACAAAATACATAATTCAAATAAAATAAGATCATCAATTTGATTGTTTGTTGATAAGAAATATCAACCCGTCTTTATATCTAATTCTAAAAACGATAAATTGAGAAAATTGTAAATAAAGTATAGCGATGAGTGTAGTTTTATTTTATGTTGTTGTTGCGGATATGACATCTACAGTGTCATGAACAAATATAAATCTGTCAGAATTTGAATTAGCTTTTTAAACTTGACGTTTCGTCAAAGTGGTACCAACCCAACATTTCCTACACAGAAATATAACCATTCTTTAATTATTTTTTTAAAAATACATAATTTTCAAAAAGCAACACAATTAACGTTGGTGTCACTCCTGCCGAAAACTAGATAGCGCGACTCGCTCACATATGACGGCGACGCTCCGCGTTCGGTGACGCGCCGCATCACCGCTCGTCGCGCTATTCCATACCTTCGGCTCTTGTGACATAAATAACTGTTATTCCAATGTCGTAGTGTAGGTAGTCTCGAATGCTGATGCTTTGACAATACCTACGATTTATCTCAATAAAATAGATTCTCATGCAGCTAAACTATTAATTTTATATATTGTATGATAAAGTCATGTGCCTGGCCACATCAGATTTTTTATTAACAATGATGCTCTAAAACAATTTTAGCGTCAATGGATAATTGAATTAGTAAAATGTAATGGTGTTACTTGGTTATGAACTAAAACTTCTCAAAATAATTGATATATGAGAATTTGTTCAATCGTCCGGCGACTCCACCCAAATTGAAAACCGAACAAATCCTGCCTTTAAGCAGGGATAAAAAACCTCAAGTGTGATTCTGTTTTCCTGTTATTGAAGTACTTTATATATAGTAATTTATGTATGAGATGTAGTATACAGGTGTCTGCAAGAAGTGTTTACATGGAAATATCTAACAAGTATACAGGCTAAGTACAAGTACAGTTATAATATGTATATTGTCACCACATAGTTTCAATTTAGGAGTGTCCAACAACAACACACAGATAAAACACTTACTAGACCCTATGTACATACAGAGGGTGACTAAACTGACATGATATGTAAACTGCGTAGCAAATTGATCAATAGACATTGCAATGGAAACAGGCTGTAACAAAATCGAAAGTAGAAAATATTAGATCGACGTGAAACAGCATTTCGATTGTGTTACGATTTTCTAAGATTTATAAATAATAATTGCCCATGTTCTTCGTCCTAATTTCGTCATTCTGTAAATTCGCAGTGAATTTGATATCAAATTTAACCAAAATAGTGGCGTAGATTCATCCTGATTACGTCATAGAAAATTATGATAGTGCGACTTGGTTATGATTTGGTCCCTTAAATACCGATATCCCTGCTTTTTTTATATAAATTCATCCCTCCTCTACGCCACGTATTCGTTCGTCCGCCGATGTATCAACTGGGCTTTTGTTATTGATATTGTTTTGTATTGCGTTTCCATTCTATACAACAGTAAATTTTCTCATGTAACATGATGATATTATAATGAATAGCTAACATTTATTGCTATATTGAAATTTCGAATGTTTGAACAATTTTGAAATTTTCCGAATTTTTCCGGTAATTTTGTTGACAATAGATCTTTAAAGTTATTTGATTGATAGTGAATTTAGTGGACAAAACTGGTATAAAGTACTCCTTCGCCACATGGTTTCTATATGAAAATTAAACCTAACCTTTTTCAACAATAAAAGATGAAAATTACTGAAATGTGTGAAAATTACTGAATGTCTGTGTTCAACGTATTTTGATATATTTTGATGATATTTGAAGTAAGATAAGGGATATTTTGATTATCTACAATAATGATAAATCATTATAACAATAGTAATAATACTGTATTGATTTTTATTAAATAGTATTTCTTTAAGAAATGGTTATTAATAACATTAATAACAGCTTGCAAAATTGACTATAAATTCTATGCGTAAAAACGCATAGAATAAAGTAATAAACAAAAGTTTTGTACAATTAACAGTTTAAATGATATATGCTTAAGTCCAATATCTCTGGACATATTGGCATATTGGCAATTGGTGTAAATTTAAACTAGGTTGATATTTCTATAAAATTTATTGTGTGATTTATGGTTTATTTTATATATAGTTTGTACAACTTATATATAAAAAATTTTATTTATGACTTTTCACATTATTACGATTTGAATTGATTGATTTAGCAAATAAGGTGTGATCATTTTACTTCAGTTTTAGCTGTAGCTGAAAATTTAAAGGACACTAAAAATTTAAGTCGATTTTAGTAAATAAATGTTGCTTACATAGTGCGTTCAATATCAATACAATAAGTCAAAATAATTCCTTATTATCAAGTTAAAAAAGAATCTCGAAAAACATGTTTTCCATGTTTTCAACTGCAATTTTGCAATCTGTAACAATGGGCTTTAGATTTATAGTAACACACCACATTATCTCTGTCTAGCAAAAATTTCTGCTAGTTGAACAAGTTCCTGGATGTTTCAGATAATATGCAGCTCAAAAACATTTCAAAGTTTCAATATAACATCTTCTTCTACGTACACTATATTTAACAACTACATACAATAAATATCTACACCTGTCCTCTTTGTTAACAACACTTAACTAGTACTAGCTATGCTACAGATACACCATCAGAGACACAGAAAAAACAAACAGTTAAAACGTGACCAATCGAGAGAGAAAAGTACAAAAAACAAATGAAAACAGAGCGAAGAAAGAAGGTGTGAAACGCAAAGGAGACAGATACGTCTGTAGTAAAGGGGGAGGAACTTTGATGGATTTGTTGTTGATTGTACGTCATTTCTTGAAAATTTCTTTATAAAATCAGATTGTTTTTTCTTTCACGAAGATATGTTTCTCCTGATTGATAAAAAATAGTATACACTTGCTAATTCTAGCGGTGGATTCTAGCTTCTAACGACCACTCTACTGTATAAAATTTCTATTCGGCGGTCAGTCTATCAATACTGAATGACAGACATCAAAACTACGAAATATGAGAACAAAATCAAGGATCTAGTCAGTCGATATAAAAGGTACCATTTTTCTTTTCGATTTTCTTTTCTTTCTTTTTCTTTAACTAGGAAGAGAACCTTTTTAAAGTAGAGAATATATCACAGAAATTTAGTTCTTCATCAAAGGATTCATCGAGAAGGAGGAAGCGGAAAATGAGGAAGAGTGCATCTTTATCAGAGGTAACAATGCCATCGCATCGGGAAGAATTTTGTTGGGATTTTGAGGGGGTTCTCGCGGCTTTTCTCCGCGAGCTAGTACATAAATCGTTGGATTTTTGCTCCTTTTCAAAGCTTAATCAAAGGATTTATACCGGCGTCTTTGGTAATTTCCGTCTGGTCGGGGACGAGGGCGTCTTATCCTGCTCCGGCTCTGTAAAAATAGAAGAATAACGCATGTTATATATAGAATACTCGTATTTTGTGTACGTGTACACGTGTTGTTAGTTCTTGGTATGTGTACGAATATACAGGGTGATTCACAAGGATTTTCCAACGCTTAAAAAGCGAAATTAAAAATGAACGTCTCGACTTGGATTCGAACCAAGAACTATAAGTGTCGTTCTGGTATATATTTTCATAAATTGAAGAACCCAATGCATCATCCGGTATATTTAGCTTAATCTGGACAATGGGTTGTATATTCAAGCAACATTTCTGAACTGCAGCAAGCAATATTTGATGATTCTACAGTTTCCGAGCTTTCCTCCGGATTCTGTAAGGATGGGAAACACTCAGAGATAGAAAAATACATAATTATTAGGAGACATAGATGATCAATAAATATTTATTGTATGGACCATACTTTGGGATAGTACAACAGCAAAGGAAACATCGAGCATGTTATTGCAACGTCAACATAACGAATTACAGGGTTTAACATCGATGCTTGGCACAAGCAATTAATATTGAGACACATATACATATAACTTACTGCTTCAGTCGTACAGTCTTCGAAACATTTGTGTAAATATAGTACCTAATTCCATTATTTCAAGCCACTATCGTTGATGGTAGCTATATTGAACGTTGGTAGACGATTGGAATACATTCACATGATGGTCCATAGTTGATACTTATACAGTACTATTACAATTAACCGGATTATTTTAAGCTTTTATTATTAGATAGATTATAAACTCTAGAAAGGAACAGAATAGCTGAGGGAGACATAGATCTTAGCGTAGAGTTTACTTAGGTTTTTGCAAATTATCCTTTTAGTACGGTAATTTCCCACAACTATAGCCTGCCGGTATCCACAGCACGATAAAACGTTTATTTCCGTCAATATTGGAGATTGTTAAAGGGTTACCGAGTAAATTTTATGATAAATATCTCAGTAACCGCAAGGGAACATCTGCTGTCACTTACATGCATATTTTCTTTGCTATTTATATTACGATAAAGTAAGTACTATACCGCTTTCTAGAAGGTATTCAGGTCCTTTTTTCATACTTAAACAAATTCAAGTTCTAGTAAGAATAAAGTAGTTTTGTAGTTTATTATTTCTATTCGTGGCGCCAATGTTTCAGATCTCTATCATACAAAAATCGTGAGATAGAAAATGCATTTGGGCGGCAAGAAAAGAACGCTTATACTATAAAATCGTAATAGTCCATTAACTGGACAACTTGGTCTTCCCACCATTTCAAAATTTATAATAATTGTGTTGAGTTTAGTTTTGAATTAAACTTTTTCATAAATCAATTATTTTTGTCGTATCAAATATAATGAATCATATTCAGCGTAACACTTATTAAAAAAATATACCAAAAGTGGGCCATAGTTAAGAGAAATTACGGTACCTATTTAGGATTTATTATATTACTGACAACAAAGAATAATTTCAATAAAGAAATATCACACAACGCAATATTTTTATTAACTTTCATAAAGCAACTTGCAAACATAAAAGGTTCATGTAAAGAGCAAAGTATTTGGCAAACATAATAATATAAAAGGACCAAAATACATTGAAAATCATAAATCATCGAACATGGGTCAAATGTGCGCATTTATATTCTGTGAAAATATCTAAAAATAATATTACTAGTTTTTACTTTAAAATTTTTTATATCTAAATTGAAAGATCCTGCAAGATACTGCTAAGTTTTTACAAGGAATCCGATAATACAACAAATCGGTTTAATTTCGGATTAATGCTATGATTTTTGACTTCCTTTGGTCTTATATGATCCTTAAATATTTTACATTTGTTTTTTAAGACCTACATTACTACTTGTAATTTTCCATCAAGTATATTAATGCTAGTTTCTCATTTATGATTTCTAATAAACTACTAAGATTATCTCAAAAACTATAAGTGATCATTGACATAAATTATGGAATAAAAAGTCCCGAGAATTCCAAGTGCAGGGCACCAGATTTTACTCTATGCAGTGTGTCTCACGGACCATGATGGTACGTGAATATTATGGGTACGTTTTATTCATTAAAAACTACAATTAAAAATACTTCCCAACATCATACAATAAAGTAATTACCTGATAAAATCATCAACAGATGTTATTATGACATAGATGATAGAAAACGTACAAATATTTGAGCATTATTAGCACAACTTCAAAACGAGCTTGTTAACAATAATTGAAGAGGTATATGACGAAATAACCATCTGCTGTGTCATCTGAAGCTCCTGCACAGTGTCATAATTCCTTGCATAAACTTTAGTTTGTATCTAGTCCCTTAGAAAACATCTACGATAGGGTGATTTTGTGGGCTATCCTTGGTACTCTATCCCTTGATAGGATAGCCGTGAATATCGCTAAAGTTATTTTGCAGGGAGTAGAGTTATCAAATCAGTTGTTAAACTCCTCTAAATATTCAGCCCTATGACGTAACAAAAACGTTATGGATAACTGCAGAATAATGTGTATAATGGACAACGTGCAGGGTAACCTTCATAATAAAAGTACGATGACTTATATTACAAGACTTATTTTTGTAAAATAAGGAACAGCGAACGATCTATTTTGCCATCTGGGGATCAGCCAGAAACTACGCTTTGATATGCTTGTAAAGCATCGTTTAGACCGAGCTAGTTTAGTTGCGGAAACTGTTATCCGTCACAAAACTTGTATTGTCCAAACCGAAAGTAAACCTTACAAAATAAACCTTCTACGAGAGGGCAAGTATACATGCTTTCCTATGATATAGACAGAGTTATTATATCGCATTATTATAGACGATTTCTATGATGCGTGGGCAAACGAGTATATCATTATTAAAAAGGTAGGTGCTCTTTTATACTCTTTTGCCCATCCGTTATAGATTTAACACCGTTAACTGAAACACTGTTTATATAATACTACGTTATTATTAATACAATATATAATATTATAAACACCTAAACATATAATAACCAAATATCGTATAGAAATAAAACAGCGCAACTAGCGTGGGACCCATAGTCGAAACCAGCCTGCCAGCCGTTGATAAATGTCGGAAAAACTGGAAATGCTTAGACCGTGTTTCTGGTTAGTGCATATTGCATCATGCCCACGTTAATCATAACGTTAGTTTCATCATAGGGCTGATTATTGGACCTATGATGTTGCCGTTAAGTACGCCAACCCAATCATTAAACACCCATCTTATCTGTTGTCTCATACTCCTGTTAATATGTGGAGTCACAGCAGACCAATACACAGTGTTTGTTTCTAATGAACATCCTACACTTCAAAGTGTAGCACTTGAAAGTTTCGATCATTTTGTCATTTTTTCAACGATCTGCAGATAATGAACCTTGTTTGTCCATCGCTGTTACGAAGTGGTAGATTTACCAAACTTATTTATGTTCCCGAAAGGGACCCATTTTCAGTTACTTTAAAAATCGTTGACTTGTAGGTGTAGATCAGGGTTGTTAGAGTTCGGAAACCACAGATCAGGACTTTTTCTCTTTTTCTGCCCGAGGAATACTTACTGTGTTTTAGGAAAACATGTTAAATTAATAAAAAAACTAAGAAGATATTTTCCTGTTGTGCCAAATTTTACTATTTTCACATCTACTTATAGATAGAAGATGTAGATAATCAAAGTAATTTATTTTCTGAAAAAATCTTTTTTAAAGCAATTTGATTGTATTTCTTGTTATAACTTAAAATAATATTTTTGAAAAAAAAAACAGTTTCTATAATAAAATGAATGACAGATTAATCAGAAATACAATCACCGACGTCAATTACGACAATTATGGATATGTAATAAAAGATCTAACAAATGACAACTGATCATAGGGTGTTTTTTGTCATTAGAAGAATAATAAATCAGAAATTCTAAATTGTTTTTTAAAAAAATTTGTATTTTATTTTTGGATTTAGTATATGATTTTTACAGTATGGCACGTTTTGCATGGCTTTCTAAAAGTTCAATCTCTTCCACCATATGTACAGTATGTACACTATTAGCAATATTGCTTAAACATAAATCGTTATTTCATTTGCTACATAGAGTATTTTTGCGTGTATTCAAACAAATTTCTTCTAACGTACAATATTAGTATGTTTTGTTTTCCGGCATTTTTACCTTTAAAACATTTCTTGATGTTACACCGATTTAATAATTTATTGGAAGTCAGGCAACCCTGGTTTAGATACACCTCTATTAGTCACCTGCTTCTTCTTTTAAGATAATTATGTTTCAATTTCTATACTAAGGCCAAATATTAGTTCGTCACTTAACATATTTTAATTATAATTTCGCCAAAATCCCCATATACGTCATGTTCCGTGAGACAACCTGTATAGTATAAAAGGACACTATGTACCTCCTTACTTCATTTATCGTCTTTACGCTATTGTTTTTCTTATTTTCATTGTTATTTTCTTTAATAATAATAAGATTAAAAGTATATGCGATTAGAATTACACGATTAGAAATGATAATTATTTAATAGTATTTAAAGGAAAAGAACTCAATATCTAGTCAATATCGAGGAAATAAATCAAAAAACAGAAAATGAATATAGGACTGGAATATAGTAGCGAGATGTTTCTGTGGAAAAGAAAGATGATGAGACAGTTTGGGTGAAGACAGATAGAAGTAGAGAAAACGCTTTCAAATATGACCTTGTTCACATGATAGAGTGGAACCAATTTTCTCCGGGCTGATCAAAACTTATCCGCAAGGTGTATTGGAACATTTGTTTTTCGAAACAAATGAAATATAGGTGTGATATTTATAAACTGCTGTTGAGATGCACCCAATAAATCCTTTCTTCTATTACTAACTCTAGATTTCATATGATCTTAATAGTTATTCGGTCTTCGTTGTTTAGATACTCCTACTTTGGTGTGAGTGAAATTAATATTGAAGAACGTTTAGGATCCTATAAAATACAGCTGCAGTAAGAAATAAGGACTAATTGGCTGCCTCCAACACTCTCATAAGCCACGAACATCAAAAACTTACTCTCCGGAACACTCAATTCAAATCCCAGCTAGAATAGCCGACGGCGGCGTGATCGTGTGCTTAGTGTGTCGTAGTGGTGGTGAGTGTGAATGAGGCTTTGTGCATTGTGTGGTGGTATGTGCGTCTTACCGACGTGCAGTGCGGAGAGACCGACGTCCGAGGGTTTCCTATTTACGCTACTGGGTGGCATCGGGTCATCGAGCAGGTCGCACATACGTAAGTCCGTTGCGTGCTCTACCAGCAATTCGATCACGTCGCCCGTCCTGTCCATGATCGCACAGACCTCCTCGAACGAACGGTCGATCAGCGACACGCCGGCCCACTCGAGCACCTTGTCGCCCTGCTGGAGGCCCGACTTTTCGGCTGGACCGCACGGCACCGTCCACACGATATAGGCGAAGAGTCGGCCATCGGCGCCAGTCTTCCCTCCTACCACGCGCATCCCGAAACCGCGGGCTGCAAAAACGAAGACGAACGCCGTGTTTGTACATTGTATATTTGTATATTTACAGAGTGCGATAGAGATAGAACGGGGTGATAGACAGATAGAAGAGAGATAGAGAGGACGGAGAAAAGAAACAGAAGTCACACAAAGCAACAAATACCTTTTTTTTCAATTCTCTAGTCAAAGTTTTCACAATCACTGTGGTGAAGTTGTGCCTATGCAAGATAACAGTAGTTATGCTAACATTGTACTTCCTATAGAAACCACGTATTAAAAGCTATTCTAAAGAGTTCTCTTTGATGTTCTTCATGACGTTTTCATTAGTTTATTGAAAGTGTATCACACAGGAAAATAGAGAAGGTAAAGGAAATAAGTGATCACACCAAGCGACAGCTAGTGTTTGACCTCATCTTTATTTATGGTTAATTGTATAAAAAAAACAGGGCAGAACGCCAACAGCAAATAAAACCTTTGTGTACCATAAATATTGGCTCAGATTGGGTTCAGGTCTTTGTTAAATGTGATACAAAAGCTACAATACCTATAGTATAGCAATTATTGGTAATTTCTACTATTATAGGAACTGCACTAATTCAAAACGAGGTGGTATTTAAAACTAGTGACTGAGCGAAGGTAACTTTTTAGGCCGAGTTTATACCAGAGTTTAACTTCGGTTTTGCCGATACCCTTAGCCGAAGGTGAAGCCGAAGCTGAAGAAATAAAGTAATATACACCATACCTACGGTGTGCGAAAAAAAGTGTGGAATAAATGTTATAAAACTGATTGTCTTTAACTCCAAACTTAAATCCAAATTTTGAAAGAAAGAAAATTTAAAACGAGAAAAATATTGATAACTCTGTATAACGAAAAACTGTAATTTGTGAATGGAAAGTGATACGTGTTCGAAAGATTTCTCCGTTTTTTTGCGTTTTTGCTGTTTGTTTTGGCGAATTCAATCTCAGGTACACATACAAAGTTTAATATGACAACTTCTTGGATTTCAGGCTTTTATACTGTTTCTCTGCTATGAGGAGACTTTGAAGTTCTTTCTAGGTTATTCACAAGTCTAGTTCAGCCCATATACTATAGAAAATATTGCGAAAATTAGGTTTAAATTTATATTTTTATATTTTTTCGAAACCATTAGTTAAATGTTTAAGTCAGTATTCGTATTCAGCAAACATTTACTCAAATGGCATATAGCCTTTTCACTCACAAAATCAAAACTGTTTTTGCCTTTGATGTGTTGCGGACAAAATTGCAAAAAGAAGGTTAGTTAATGAAGTAAGAACAGCTAAATGTCAACGAAAAATGAGGTCATGTGCTCCTTTTCGACCCATGTGGTAACCGTATACTCGCAAAACACATAGGTGTTCTCCGCTTTCTGTTTATAAAAAACAACTAAAACAACAACAATATTGCTTCAAATTAAAGACAATCGCTGAATATTTTTCGTCCAATGGTGATTGTTTGATATTTTTATCAAGCAGTGTCCGTTTTTTTTAAGGAATTAGTGTTACAAATTTCACAAAGTAAAACACCAAAATTTAATAATTTTTCCCCTCAAAACTGTACGTACCTCAAAATTTGGCATATTTTGTCGTTCTTCAAACTGGTAGACTTTGTTTATTATTATTATTGATGGTTCATATTATTACTATTTTAACTCTATGCATGAAACAGTAGTTTTTATATATTTTAGCAAACAGTCACATTTTCGTCAACAAACACTAAAATCTTTTACAAGTCGTTTATATTTGTTTCGGGTTCGGCAAAACCTGCGGCTTAATTTTGCCAATGTTTGGCCGAAGGTGAATTTTTTACCGAAGGTAGGCGAAGCGGAATGTTCGACCGGACACTAGATAAAACTAATATTATAAATTGAATTCTTGATGCGATATTAATAATAATAATAATAATAATAATAATAATCGTTAATATTAATTTGTAGATTGAAGGAGCGTTGTTGACTATTTAAAGACAACAACACCATTTTATAAACTCATAACGACACCGCTTTCGGTGTCGTTACGAAAACACTAGAGCACTACCTTCAAATAATGTTGACATCTCAATCGTAATTCGGTTGCCTCAATCGTATTTATCAGTTTTACCACAACTAGAACTGTTGAAGATAAAACTCGTCCGGAAATTTATGTAAAATTAATGGCGCAAAGTAGCAAAAATAGTATATAACACTCGTTTTATAAGACGTATTGGCCTACTCGTTCCAAAACAACCCGTGCGCCAATTTTCGTCTAATAAAACTTGTATTATATACCCACTATAAAAACGATCATTAGTACCGGATATAAAATTTAGAAATCGTGAGGCAATGGACTAGAAACCTAACAATTCTATATCGTCCTCTAACATCACATTTCCTATTACATACCGTTTTCCCCCGTTTTCAAGGTTACTTTTAATGATTATTACCTTCAGGTTACAAAAACAGTCATTACCACATAAACGGTCATAACGTAAACGTAAAAACCTCACGTTGATAGCTCGTCGTTTCCGCACAGTAAAAATCGTTTTATAAATTTCGTGCGGGACGCGAAAAAAAAGAAAGATAAATGGGGACATTTTGTGTCGCGTGTTGCCGCAATCTAGAGTCCTCGTCCGGGACTGGTGCACGTTCTGACCTCAGATTAGATCTTTATGCTCCGCCATTTGTATCTGGAATCGATGCAACATGTTCGCGATGTCTTCAAGAAGCTTTCTGGAATGAACGAAACGCGGCATTCGTGTTATGAGGACACACGCTATTTATATCTTCTGTCGCTGCCTATTGTACCGCATGACGGCTGGGCCATTATCTGCCGTTTTATGCGATGAAATTCAAATAATTAATGCTTCCTAAGCGAGCTCGTATACCTGACGTATGTACGTTCCATGGGTGATAAATTGCAAATATCAGTTATTGTGTTTGTTTATCAGGTAACGCTATTAAGCTATTTTTTATTTTTTCGCGTGTTACAAAAAGCTGTAAACATTTTTCTGTAGCAAATGATTGAAATACATTGTCTATGGGCATGGGCGCCGTTACAAAATGTTCCAGGGGGGGGGGCTTATTTTTTTTAGTAATAAAAGCTGACGTAGTGTGAATCACTATACTATTAATTATTTTGTAGCGGTTTCGTTGTTTTATGTGTTGTAAATGGCATTGATAGAGACATATTCGTATTTATTAGTTAGGATTCTAAAATTAAAACACAACAAAAATGAAAATAATAAAAATATTTAAAAAAATTCCCAATAGCCCATATTGTTCGTTAAATTTAAATTGCATTCACCCTGAATAATCTCCGTTGCTTTTATGGTTGTGTTATTTTTACACATTATTGTATGTCATTAGCCACGGTTATGACCCCTGAATAATCGGCAACTTATCTATAGCACATTGATATTAAGTGAATTACAAGAAAGTTTGCTGCCTTTCTATTGTTTATTAATGTGTAATTAATAATTTTTATTAAGAATATTATTTGTATTTATATATTTGTTTCAGATTCATTGAACTTTTATCCTAGAATCTTAGATTTGGTCTGATTGCCAACCAACATTGAAGAATTTTTATTACTTTGTAATATTCTTGAGTAAACATTGTTAATTTTTTATATATTTTGTATAAGATATTCTAGCTCGTGTTTATCGAGCAAGGTCTAATGTATAATGGGCAACTGACACCTTTCAAAACCAAAGATTCAGGCACAAAATGAAAACAATTGATAATTTAATTCTATAATCGTGGCATCTGATAAAAGCAACATTTTTCTGTAAACAGGAACCGACAAAAATGGCTTTTCCCTACGTTACTACGTTATTTATGTTATTATTATTTCTTTTTAGGTGTTCGGATTAGCAAATGTTCGGATTACCGAGGTTCCGATTATCGACGTTCTACTGTAATTAAACCTATTAAGTGTGATTAAATGGAAGCTCAAACATGGGCATTTTGGACTACTTACAGCGCATAATCGTAAACTTGGCACAATTTATATTGTGACTCTTTCACGACGAAAACTGGAGGTAAACAATCTAATGAAACTGACATTGGTGACGATTATAATCGGTATAGTCATCATTAGGATAAAAATGTTGTGTGCGGTGCGCAAAAAACTGATTTCGGGGCCCCAAAATGTGCCCAGCCTCGACTAGGAATCACTTTCTTGTCTTGCTACCCAATATACTATAGTATGTAAAATGTCAGTAGGATTTTTTTCTTAATTCAGGACGGGGGGCAAGCGCCGATTCATCACCGAATAGCTTGGGTATAGTTGGGTTAAAATATGTAACAGCGCCCATGTCTATGGGGAAAAATTCCGAGCGCCGAATGGCTACTAGCACATTAAATTACTTACAATTTAAGGTACGATAGAAAGCTATGCAACTATTTTTGCGAGAGATATATACATTTTTCTGTAGCAGCTAATTGAAATACTGTTGCTATCAGAAAGGATATTATGGGCATTTAGGGGTTGATGTCAATGGGGCAAAACTCCGAGCGTCTAATGGCAACTAAGGCTTTTAATCGCTTACAATTTGAGGTATAATAAAAAATTATGTAACCACTTTTGCGAAAGTTATACACATTTTTTTATAGAAACTGATAGAAATACGTTTGCCATTCGAAATGACCTTATGGCTATTTAGGGATTGTTGTCAATGTGGCAAACCTCTAAGCGCCAAATTGCTGCTAGGAATTTTAATTAATTACAATCTTAGGAATGAAAGAAAGCTAGATTACGAAAATATTTCTCCAATCTCGTAGTATAGACGTAAACGTATTATTCAGGAGTAAGATTCAGGATAAACAAAAAAACACAATTTTTATTTGCAATATTTCGAAACCTCAAACACTACAATTTAAGATAAAATCAGGTACAATAAATAAAAACTAAACCTATTTACGTAGTTAGTGAAGTCGGCCAACATAATTATAGTAGACATTAACATTTTCTATCAAATGTGGAACAACACAGTGTTCGTAACATACTATGCGAACGATTATATGAAAATAACTTTATGATACAAATGAAACGACAAAAATGCAACTGCCTCTATCTGTACTCAAGGTTCTAATGTTTGAATTTCAAAATTTCTGTCTGGATCTTGTGATTGATTGATTGGACTTGCTGTTAGCGATGTTGAAAATATAAGAGTAGATAGTACTAAGGTGACTCGTGTCCGTTTTCAAGTTGACAGTGTTAGGAGTGTTATTTACATCATTTTATTTGAAATTGTAGTGTTTGGTTGCCTGATGATGAAACAATAGAGTTCTCAAAACATTGCAAACAAAAATGGTGGTTTTTGCGTATCTTGGATCTTACTCCTGAATGATAGAAAGTTATGCAACAATTTTTGCGAAAGGACATCATGGCTATTTAGGGGTTGTTATCAACGCGTCGAATAGCTACTAGGACTTTCAATTACCTACAATTTGAGGTACGATAGAAAGTTATGCAATCATTTTGCGAAAGTTATAAACATTTTTCTGTAGCAACCGAATGAAATACTTTATCATGTGCTATGCTTTATTTGCCAAGTCCCACCTGGAATAGAATATATAGGTAACATAAAAAATTTTAATACTTTTTTATAATACTGTAAACTTGTTTAAAAACTTTAAACTCTGTTTTCTCAAAACCATGTTTTCAAAATCGGTACCAATTATTCTTTCTAAGCGGATCAACCAACTACCATTTTTTTCCTCTAGTTGAAAGCTTGTAAAATTCGGTAGTCCTAGTCGTATCCGCTTCCTAAAATTTGCTATCTTTATATCGTTTTCTTGGGAAAACATATGTAATTTGTTGCAAATAATGCGATTTAAAGTTTGCAAGTCCACTATTTTCTAAAAAACTGAAAATTCTAAAATCTGATACGACAAGGAGTAGATAATTTAACATACAGGGTGTTTCAGAAATAACGGCTAACCTTGAAGGAGCATATGCCCAAGGACGTAATAAGCATGTTTTGTCAAATAACGTATGGTCTAACTTCACGCATTATTGAGAAAATTAATGAAGAAAGACGGAGTCCGTCCCTGACCAACGGAAGACAATCGACCACAATCCACTACAGTTGTGTTGCAACTGGTGACAAATCAACGCAGCGGGGAACATTCGGTCTCCCCCCACGGCGGCCTTTCTCGCTGAACGTGACAATGACCTACATTCGCCAGGTTTATATGAACGTATACAAGCGTGGTCATGGTCCAACAGCTGTTTGTTGATTTATCAACAATAAAAATCATTTGGATTTTGGAATCTTAATGTTGGTGTCTTTGTGTAGTGATTTGAGTAGTATTGAATTGCAATTCTATGGCTGGAATGCGACATAACTTTGTTCGGCCGAGACGCCTAGTTGCTGTGTTGAGTCGCTTTGTTTTGTTCGGCGATAACGCTTAATAATCACGTTTGTAAATCCGCATCACATTTCTGGATTAGGTAGGTACTAATCTCTCTATTTTTAATTGTTTGTACGGTCTTTTGCAACCGTAGTCAAGTCATGCGCGTTCGGCTATTCACCAGGGCCGGCCTTAGACGAATTTTTCAATACAATTTTGTTAGTACATAAATCTTTGAAATAGACTATAGGTTATTTGACCAAAATTGCTTCTCTGTCCTTGGTGAATATGCTCCTTCAAGGTTAGCCGTTATTTCTGAAACACCCTGTATTTTAAAATATGTTAAAATATGTTAAAATATTATGGCGATTTAGGTCGCTATTCATTCAACTTTATAACAACAATTTTCAGTTTTCAGAAGCAAACTTCAACAATTTGCTCTACTTTCCTACACATCAGTTCCACCGATCAATACACAACATCCGAAGAACCAATTCCAGCCGTATAACAAGATATCGACGCGACCTGTTGCCATCTGCGACCTGTTGAGCAGACAGACGCAGACGTTGGCCCGTCCGCTCCTAATTTAGGCCGAAATAGCGACGCGTTCGTTTCCAATCCGTCGGAGATAAGGAATGGACGTAATGAAAAAGCGAACTGCCTCTGCGGGGCGAAAAAAGAGCGACGCGGACGGTCGATGCCGGAATGGCGGAGGCGACGGTCGAATGCTAGGTCGTCTCTCTCCGCCGCAACTGCGAACTGGATGGCTGTCGTGACCGGCCGACATTCGGTAGGAAATGGCGTGCCGCAGATCAGATACGATATGCCGGTTATTTAACGGGCCGAGCAACGCGAAGTTGCAATTTTGCGGTTACCGCGGCTCATCGTCGGTAATCATCGTTCTACTCCATCAACGTCAAGGCTCGTCTGGAGATTGTTTTGTCATTGTTTGTCGAGTACGTGGCTAGGTTGTCCCTTGAGGCTCGCATGAAGCTATGATCTGTTTAGTATTATGTAGGTATTATTTACATAGGAATTTAAATGGGTCATTTTCCGTAATGCACAAAAGAAGACAAATAAAGAGTAAATATACATCATTACTGTTTTACAATTTTAATTACTTGTATTTTCAGTAATAATTAGACGCTTTGATGATGAAAACATACCATATTTGCACTTTTTAATGTGCAATGTTATGTTACAGTTAGATTATTTTTTTTATATTCGTGGAATTTCTAATCATTTCGGGCCACTTCAAAGTGAATTAAAAGCTGTACCAAAGTTAGTAGGTAAGGAATTTGTTTGGTTTTGGTCGTAAAGAAAAGTATGTACAGATTTCATAGCTTGTATGCAGGATGATTATTTTTCGTATACAGGGGGAAGTTTGGAACTTACTGTTTTTTACTACCACTTTTTATGATTTTGACATTTACAATCTGACTGTACCATCTCTGCTAAATTTATTTCAAAATTACGGCAGTTATTGAATAAGAAACTGGACAAGAAATTGTAAAAGAAATTGAACAAGAAATTGTCCAAGAAATTGTACAAGAAATTAGACAAGAAACTGTACAAGAACTTGGACAAGAAATTAAACAAGAATTTGAACAAGAAATTGGATACGAAATTGGATGGAAATTGGACAAGAAATTGCATAGGACAAAAATTGGACACTTTCTAACATTTTTTTTAAAATGAATGTCATGAAAGTAAATAGTTTCATATGGAGTTTGTTTATCAATACCTTAAAAAGTTATAGCCGTTTGAAATATTAACGTAATAAACAAATAAACTTTCATCTAAAAGAATGCAAAAACGATGAAAAACACAAACAATACCCTTACAACAATAATAAATTAAGTAAGAACAAAATCAAAATAAACGAAGACAATAAATGAATAAATAAAGTCATGAAACTTTTTCCATCGTTTTATAATATGTAAATGTCATTATGACTAAAAGAGTGTCATACGAACTTATTTTACAGCTTTTTCAAATAATAACAAAACGCTGAAAATGAAAGACACAAATAAATGTAATTAAGACAAATAATTTAATGCGACTCCTTTTAATTAAGTTTTTAATTAAGCTCATTCTGAGTTAAAAGTATATGGTTTCTCAATTCCTTATGAAGTTAGAGCCGTTTAAAGTACGGGGTTGTCAATATTTCAAACGTCTGTAACTTTTTAAGCAACCGAGAAACAAATAACACAATTTATAATACTAATACTATTACGATTACAAACATTTGTACAAATAATCTAAATAAATTTAATAAATTTTATAAAAATTTAATAAAGTTGCTCTTTTGCGATTCGGCGCATATAATGTTGGCTTTCTATACTCTTTGGCGTCCGCAAGTTTTTTTAGAGCCTGCCAAAACAGTCATAATTACGCAATTTTAGCTTCTGTATAAAAATAAACGTTCCAAAATTTTATACACTGCATTTGTTTTGGAATATCAAGTAGGTACACATAAACAAATATTTTATTCTGTTATAAATTATTTTGCATGTAAGACATCAATGTTGCTAGAACTGTTTATTTCCAAACCAGGATTTTCTTTGCACAGATGTATTGCCCACGAAGAGATCTAAGAGACTATCGGGCAGAAATCAACAAGTGATGATAAATCAAAGGGGAGTGAAGGGTATGTGCTCTGCTACTGAAAATATGGTAGGAATTCCGCACGGCAGTATTTTGGGTCCGTATGTTTTTCTAATCTTTGTAAATGATTTAAACAACATAATAAACACAGAGCATACATCAGTTACCTGTTTTGCCGATGATACAAATCTGTTAGTGGCGAGTAAGGATTTGGATGAGTTAGTGAGAAACTGTGAGGTGATGTACAATAGAGCAGCATCTTGTTTGAGCGCAAATAATTTAGTAATAAATGACGACAAAACGAATGTATTAATATTTAATGCGAGTGGTTTTAGATGATTATTTAAGATGGGAAGGACACTGGGAGTACCTAGGCACAGATTTTCTGTGACAGAAAGAAATCTAAATTATATGTGTACCAAAATCTTTTGTAATCTTCCTGAACACATGAAACGAATTAAAAATTTTCAATCTTTAAAGCAAAAAACTAGAGGACTTCTAATAAACCTTGAAGCCTATAGTTTAGATGATTACTTTGTTTAAGTGGTTTTATTTTTTCTATTTGTGACACCAATTTGTTTTGTTGTATAAAAGCGTTTTTGTGACCCGATTGTACACATATATACGAAATAAATTCTTTGTTATGTTATGTTGTTATGTTATGTAATGTTAAGAGTTGACGTTTAAACGTAAAAGTTCAGTCTTTTTCCACAGCGCCTGGAGTTAATTAATATAGCACGAAATACATTTAGTAATTGATGCTTTTCGAAGAATTTCATAGAAAAGGTAGCAAAAGCATACACTCTCAATATAAACGCTTTCGGAAAAATCTCGTTGAATGTATTCACAAAGAAGACAATTTATGAATAGAGACATAAATTAATTAATTACTTAAATGGGAATGTTTCTACTAATTAGAAAATGGCCCATACAAATTTGTCTCAAAACATTTTCTTTTGAAATTGCCTTTTATTTTCTTTTCAGTTAATAATTTACGATCACAACATTATTGCGAAACTCTATGTGACACAAGTACTAGTTAAAAATGAGTAATTACTATTCTTCCTAGATCTGAAGATAATTGAAATAGAATAAACACAAATCTTTGTTTCAAAACACACCACACGATAGCATAATCGTATCCGAATCATTACAAATTCAAACCCTACCTCAGTTATTACCGAAACAACCCACAACGCCGATTACGATTTTCCCTTACCCAACCCATATATAGAATATTAACATATCTATCGGCATCCAAAACTGCGCAAAGTTGTCAGATATTAATTCCGCCCTCGTTTGCGTCGCCGGCGACGGCGATGACGCTTAGGCCCTCTCGCGGCCGAGCTTCGCATCGCTCATCATCAAGTTTAATAATATAGGCGATGAGGTCAGGCCACGGTTATGGCGGGCATTCGACCCACTCACTCCAACCCTGGAAGACCGGAATGCGGCCACCGTGGAATTCCGGATGTCTGCACGTGCACGAATACATGCACGATCGTCATTAAGTACTCCCCGATGATGGTACGCCACTGGGCGTCGATATCGCTCATCGACCGGCCCCACCAACCCCAAACTGCCATCTGACGCGATTTGATCTATCAGTGAGATTGTTAGGGGTTGTTAGGGTTGAACATAATGTTATATCTCAGGTTAATACGGTGGATATAATCTGGTTTTGGTTTGTTGTTGAAAATGTTGCAATTTGTAGTGTTGTTAAACGAGGAGTGACTTATCCAATGACGTGTTTGTCAAAAGGAGTCGCTTATAATATGTTACAAAGAACGTTGCACCTTGCTTTCTTTGTCATTTTATAGATATCAACAATAAAGTTGACTAATATGTAGTGTTTAAGATTTTGTCAGTTATTTGAGTTGTCTGAATCTAAATCTTAACAATGTTTGGTTTATTAATATAGTTGTATTGAGAACTAAAACAAAAATTAAAAAAATCTGATGTGGGCAGGCACATTACTTTATCATACAATATATAAAAATAATAGATTAGCTGCATGGGATTCTATTTAATCAAGATCGATCGTGTCTGCATTAAAATAAAATAAACTTATCCTGGCTACAGGATTAGATATTTTAGATATTTTAGATATTAGATATTTTGATAATTTTGACAGTTGGTATCGTAAAAAAATCAGCGCTTGTCACTACCTACTGTCATTAGACTGAAAATAATTGTCAAATCCTGGCTAACTATGTAGTTTTAATGCAAACACGATCTCGATCAAATAGAATTTGCTCATACAGCGAATAATTTATGTTAGATTTATACAAAATTTCCTCTACTTTAATTTATCATTTAACTATTTTGACGAAATTTCAGAAATGACAGGTCATTTGCAAAATCCTTGAAAAGAGCTTAGAGGAAACATCCAGTTCCCTTGGACCCTTTTGAACCAAAAGCTTTTCAGCTCTAAGTTTGGTCATAAAACTTCTAAATATGAACTTTCGTCCGGATACCTTTTATAGTTTTTCCGGAATCGTCCCCACAAAAATCGGATACACACAGACATACACACACACACACATACACACATACACACACACACATATGATCAAATATTTTATCATTAGTTTCTTCATAACTTAGAAATGTATCTTAGAAATTCTATACTAGTAATGTGAATGCGCAACTTTTTCCCTAATTAACCGTTTTCATATATTTTGCATTAAACAAAATTGCCAATAATTTTTTGCAAAAAAAATAAACTGTTCACTGTATATTAAAATACATGAGTAACGAAAAATCAGTTGTCTCAGCAATTTCGACTATTTAAACCAATTATAAAAATGATGTGGAAAGACAACAAATTCACATGCGTCTCTAAACCTATCACGAGAAAGAATAATTTAAATAAAATAAAACTTTAAACAAACATTTATTTAAGAGAATTAAACGGTAAAATTTTAACATTAAAGTAATCTAAACACATCTTAACACATTTTGTAATGCTAACTTTTTTTTTGAAATTTTAGCACCCTATTGTTCGGAAGTTCAGACCTTTAGAACATATATTTTATTCCTCAAAATAGACCTAAGAATAAAATCCTTAAATATTAGCATGTTATTAAGAAATATATACAGGATGCCCCCCTTCTTTTCCCGCAATTATTTTTAGAAAGTAAATTTCATTCTGAGTAAAACTTGGATCTATTTGTTTTTCTAGCCCTTAAGAAGTTACAGCCGTTTCTAATATTAACATAGGAAAGAACCATAAAAAATTCAATAAACTTCAAATATTGCGAAAACGAAGAACGAACAAAATCAATACCTATAGCAATAATCACAGTGAATAAATTTAAGTTCAAAATACAATACAATGTCATTACACTAAATAAACAAATGAAGAAACTCTTCAGCATTTTTTCTACAAGTAAATGTCATTCTGAGTAAAAAGTTCCATGTAGACTTATTTTGTTTTTAAATTCTTGATGAAGTTGGCGCTATTTAAAATACAGTTTTGTTAATATTTGAAACGGCTAGAACTTGGCTGGAAATTCACATAAAACTTGAAACATTATGATATTTACAACATGGAACACAATTTTCCGGGGAAAACGTGGGACCTGATATAATACTGATATAATAAAATCGATAATTGTCACATGATATCACTGTTAAGGCTTCACTGCAGTTTTGTTTTTCGACGTTCGGTACGTTTAGCAAGATCGCAATACATAAATGTTTACTTTTATTATTACTAAAAATTATTGGAAAGATTGCTAAGAACTGATAATTGTTATCAAATTTGCCACCATTCCTCATATTTTGTAACATTTTGAATCTGGATATGCAATTACTGATAGTTCTGTTTATCGACATACACCATTTTATATTTTAATTTTTCACACTCTGTAAAATGTCACTGAATAATACGTTCTGATTTGTGTAGTAAATTTTTGACCAACCCAGTGTAATACGAACTATTATCCACATATTCCTGTTAGCTTTATGTATTATGTGGTATCATAATGGCAGTTTCGACGAAACTTTATCCGTTACATGATAACCCAATATAAACCAATATACAGCAATTTTGCTCCAATTTTCCAAGGTAAAGCCCCAGCAAGTAGAACGGCGCACTGCATAAAGTGTACAGCGCAACGTTCGGCTATTATCTACAAAATGCCGGTCTGTAGGGTATCGCGAGCTATTTCATAATACATTATCAAATTACTGGTTGCCATAACTGAAGTATAAAGCGCCACAGGTATCCGCTATTATAAACTTATAGTCTAGGCGGTTCAATAAGCACCGTAATCAAATTTACCCGAACCGTCAATTTCCTATTCAGTCCGAACGTATCGGAGTTTGATAACTTCCCAGTCGCTGTTATAAATATGTAACGAGTTTATTCCAGACCTGCTGGTAAATATTGGGTTCAGGATTCAGTGTGTTGTCATGACTGCGCCTTTAATAAAGTCGACTGTGACACGCCTATTGGAAAACCTGTTTATATTTATGAAAACTAGTTTATACTCAATTTAAAATTAACATTTTTCGATCGAAGACTTATAATGTTTTATGTATGCTATTTTGATTGAAATTTTATATTACATTTTCGAAAATAACCTAATTATATGAAAGTTAATGACTACACTGAGCCCTATTGACTGTCAAACAGTGATAACTTGGTGTAGTTTAAAGCTATTTATTAAGTTTTGAAATACGTTGTCTGAAATAAGACATCTTTCAGCAGTTATTCATGATTTTAAGCCATCCAGGCTTTGTGGTCTTACCCTGTAGACATATTGTTCTTGAGTATCACATTTTGTCAGACCTCAAAACTTGTGCAACTTAAAAGCAACAAAAACTTCTTCCGTGAAGCAAGTGGACTCTTTTTGAAGTATCAATGATTTTCACCAAAATTAATATATTGTGGTTACTTGTGTTTACGTTTCAGGCAAAACTTTTTTTACAACTGTTTAGCCTTCTTTTTTACATTTATATACATGAATGAATATGTGTGATATAAGATAGACAAACTAACGGTCAAATATACCATTTAAAAACATGGAAAATATATAAACACAAAATACAAAAATATGCAAAAAGCAGACCTACCAGTTTTATGTAAATACGTTTTTCATCACTGACACAACAACTGACAAAATCTGAGACATCAATTTTAACACTTGGCTCAGATTACTGTTTCTTTCGTTCTATTATGCTTGCCCAGAAGAGAAGTTATAAAAAGATATAAAACTATCTGTTAGATGCTGGACTTATCTCGTATAATAAAAATATTGTAGAAACATTAACATTGTATGCTAAAAAAGACGATTTTGATTTGATTTCGATTAATTTGTATTCTCTAAGTAAAACAGATTAAAATACGTATTATTTATCATCATTACACGTATTGCTTGGATTGCATCATAAAAATTGAAAACTCACATGCAGAAACATTTAATATAACTGTAAACAGTTTTCAACGTTGCTTATTTTTAGCTTTTGTTATCTGATATTGTCTTTCAGACCTTCTAATACCGGGTGATTCAATTTCGAGGCTCACTATGGGAATTCGTTTATTACTGGAGATAGAGCCTATGTTTAAATTTGGCAAAGTTTCGTATTTTTGTGTTGATCAATTATCTCATTATCAAGATATTTAAGCTATCATTTTTCATTTTGAAGAAAGCCGCAAAAAACTGAAATGTTACGATATCATTTTTAATTTTTTATTCAAAACGAAGAGTAGCTAGACAGTAAGAAACAAAAACATTCTACAGCTACTTTTTAACAAAGAATGCAGTGTTATTTTTTAATTTGAAATAACATCATAGATGGCGGCGTAACTTTCGTTTTTCTTATGGGTTTACACGCATTTTTTAAAAGAAATTTATTGCCATTTAGAGTAAAAATTATCATCCGATTTCAAACACAAGAGAAATATTGATTTTTTCAATTCCTAAAGATGTTAAAGGTATTTAGAACTTGAATTGAAAAACAGAGTCCATATGAACTTCGTACTTAAAATCAAGCAAAACGTTTTATACTTTCTGTTTTTCAAGTTTTATGCAATTTATTTTTATTATTTTCAATTTTGATACTTAGTAATTTATGTAACTACATAATATAATTGATTTTTAAATTATTAATAGTATAAGTATTTGTGTTTTTCTTTTACTTTTTGGACTGTTTGATATAAATCTTAAGTTTAACTTTTTAAGTCTATACGATTTTTATTACTCATAATTAAAGGTGTTAATTGTATAACGCTATTCACAAATAACCATATTCCATTGCACGATATTCGCACGCGATTTGTATTCAATAATGACAAACTTGTTTAATAATTTTACCAAATCTATAGAGTGTTTTGGCGGCAGAACGGTGCTATAAATAGGAACGATCAGACGCCAGTAATGTATAGATTAATCGATTTTGAAATTAATCATTCCTCCCAGCATCTAAATTCAAACACCGTTGTTCCACTGCAGCGTAATTATTCGTATCAGGCCTAATGTTCTAACTAGGTTCGGAGTCGAGCAACGGATTAAAATACCACAAATCTGAGAATAATGAGTCGGAAAATATATTAAGATTTATGATTGATTGGTATTTAATGAAGACGTTACTATTAATCATCCGGTTGTCGCTAGTGTTTCTCATTTAAGATTATGTTGATTAATGTCGAAAATACACGGATTTTGCTCAATAGTAGAACCACCGCTTTCGTTGTGCGATAGTTTGCGTACTGAGGGAATAAAGTTAAGTCTGTAAATTCTCTTAAAGTAGAAAGTGCCACGGGAACAGCTGTAATCGTGTTAATAATCTCCTTGCGAGTTATCAACGGCTCCTTGGGGTGCTGTAGAGTTTGTTCAGAGGAATTGTGAGCATTAATCTTAAAGCTCTACGATAATGGCATTATTGCTCGCCAAGATATCCAGCTGTGATAAATGAAGTGTTTATTATGTAAGATTTGCTATATGATCAATTATACTAGTTGCATTAATTATAATGCATTATATGCAATATAATGCAAATAATGCATTGTAATGAAGTAAACATTGTGACACATAAATGTCATCATGTCCAAAATGAGAGTCTGTAAGCCTGATTAAACATCTTTTTCAATTAATAAATTTAGTTTGGAAAGAAATGTCGCATAAGTTGCGGAGAATTTTAATTTTAATTTATTACTAGTGAAACTGTCTAAATTTCGCGTTAAAAGGTATTCTGCAAAATGGTGGAGGAGCCGGAATATTTTACATTCAATTAAAGTTAGCGCTCAGTAGTATTTTTTAAAATAATATTCGTATTAGAATCCGTTGAATTTAACTTTTAAGTAGGAATAATTAAAAAAAATCCCCGACATACACAGTTATGTGACAGTTTGACTCGCTATCATTGATAAATACATTTAAAATATTTGATATAAAATGGCATTTACGAGTCGTAGATAAAACGTCGTATTTGACTTGCGCACAACGGATATAAATCGCTCGCCTATGGCACGCTTATAAACTTCATTCTCGCGATATATCCTTAGTTATGTGCTCGTCAAATAATAACACATATTAAAAAATTAGACACTGAACGCGGTGATAGGTTACATTTCCGGTTGAATGAAGCTTGCTAATTGTAAAGTACAAATGTTCTTTTGCATGAAAATTCCACTATTATTTGGAAATCTGTAATAGATATTACTTTCAGAACACTTCTAATTTAGAAATCAATATATTTTAGGGGTAGACAAAAACACAAAGACAGATTAAAATTCAGAAATAGTATTTTTTACTTGGGGTTGGCATTACTTTGTGCAGAATGTGCCGTTGCTATGGAACCGTTAAGTTTATGTGTGTAAATTATTGTCAAATTAGTATATAACATTATTTCGTTCAAGCTGTCACCTGGTCAAAGGTGGATACATGCCAACACATGCTTGACACTTCGCAAAACTTTGATACTTCATGAACTTTTCACCTAACATTTGACAAAAACTTGGCAAAGAAAATTATCAAAACTTTGACAGTGTAACTCAGGCATTACTGACCTTGCTAAAATGAGTTGTATCGGCAAGAAATGATCCATTGTAATTATGGAGACTATGAACAAATTTTCCCTCGATTTAAAATTCGTTTTAGAATTAATTCAATGTAATTTATGAACAGAGGATAGCTAACTTTAGCTTTCACCAATGAGCTCTTCTCGAAAAAGGAAGACTAAAGTTATTGTTGATAAAATATTTGTTTTGTCCAGGAGTGTACGTGATTTTCGGCCGTATAGCAGGTCAAAGTTTTGGAACGCAACTGGAAATATGTCATAATTTTAACGCCAACGCGGACGAAACTCAAACTCACGCGGGTACCATAGCGATCAATAAACGAGTAGACCGGTGAAAATTTTATTTCCTGTTTCCCGTTTTTACGTCCGTTCCTTTTTTGGGCTGCCGGAATCGGTCATTTCAGTGCCTGGCTGGTAATTGTGAGTCCGTTTTAAAAATACATTTCTCATCGTTATTTTTGTTATATTTTTTCCTGTTGGTGGTGAAGGTTAAAAATTTACGGCACCGCAAATTTGTGAAGTGCTTTGGCATTGGCCACTACGCGAAAATTTATTGCTCTTTTACGCTAATTTTGTCCGTGGTGTGTGTCACTCCTGATGAATAGGTTCCGTTTAGGTTGAGTAACAAATACTGCAAATTGAATATGACCGAAAAATTTATTGAAATTTATAGCTTTGTTAAATTAATCTTATGCCACTATGACTGTGACAACGTTTTCCTGCAGGACATTATGGGTCATTAAGAGAGGACTGATAAACGTTGGCCAAATGGTTGTTTCAAATGTCGTGCAATTAGGCAGATACGTCAAACTAGTAGTTGAAAATTTCATGGCTTTTGGTCACATAGGTATTAAGCTGTTGGGGCTTGTATAAAACTCACAGATAACAGTGATGTAGGTGTTAATTAAACACACATAGATTTTGTCAAAATTATTAAATTAGACTTTCACTAAGTAAAATTACAGTTTGAGGCTAAAAAAGAAAAAACTGATATTTTGTTAATTTACTATGTTTTGAACAATTTTCAAAAATACCTCCCAATAAAAAAATATAGAGAATGAACAACGGACAATTCATTTTTTAACGACAATCATTAGGTATTTATTCTTTATCATACGCAGTATGATAGACTATTGTAATCATACAAAAAAAGCGGAAATAGGTCTTTTTGGGTCCCTTGATCATTTTTGACCCAGTTTTATGAGCAAAGAAGCTTTTGGATCAAAAGGGCCAAAGGAACTGGATGTTTCCTCTAAGCATTTCTCAAGGATTTTGCAAGTGAGCTGCCATATCTGTAATTTCGTCAAAATAGTTAAATAATAAATTCAAGTAGAAGATATTTTATATAATTTATGTCTATGACATTTTTGGTAAAATTAATAGTTTAGCTGCAAGGGCAAATTCTAGTTGATCGTGATCGGTCGTACTGCATTAAAACTAGTAGCCAGGATATGTCAGATATTTTAATTGTAGTGACAGGTAGTGTCAAACGCTAGTGTTTTGACAATACCTACTGTAGATATAAGCTGCGTTAGGATATTGTACACCGTTAACTTTTTACACCAAATAATCTGAATCATTAATAGTCCTATTTAATGTAGTTGTTTGTCAAACGCAGTTTTAAATACTCAAAATAGTCAATTTACCCCTCGGTGCGCGAGTTATATGTTCATTAGATATAAGAATATTATAATCACATTATTGTTTACTCTTATCATTAGGGATAATTCGGGTACATCAACTTATTGGTTTACCCTCAGTGTTTACTGTACTTGTAATCGTGTATACAAATGTTTGACTGAGTTGTACTCTGTTACATTTGGACATTAGATTTGTTTGATGACTATTAGACTTGGAACTTGAAGATGATGAAATTGTAATTAAGAGTATTGATTGTTCACGATCTAAATATCGGGAACAGAATCATTCAGTATTGTAGTTAGACTTCAAACGGTTGGTCTGCTCGTGGTAGTGGAACTTATGTTCTACTACCACGGGCCACAAGTGGACCCAACAATTAGTGACACAATAAAAGTTCTTCACCGAATCTGTCGTCTTTTATTTCGAATACTTAATTGGCGCAGTCGGTAGTTCTTCGCAACACTACGAATCAAATTCTTCGGTAGTGGTCCGTATCAACGGTTTGTGCGAAAATAATTCGAACCAGCGACAGAAAGAGGGAAGTAACTTGACGGAAAGGAACCTATCATCGGATCCAACCAGGACCTACAATTGGACCTGAAACTACAAAAGAACAAAGGACGATGCGGGACACGTGGCTGACAGTTCAAGTATTACTGTAAGTACGAAAAAGTTACTAATGGCGATTCCCTTGTCCCTATAAACCTTAAAAATGAACCTTTTTGCATCTGCACTTGAGTACGTACATTTTCCTCCGCTTATGCTATCATACCAAACTTCGATGGAGATCCGATGACGTTGTCCAGCTTTATACGAGCCTTGGAAACCCTTATCAACACGTACGCTGATAGACACAATGAAGCAAACATCATTAACGCGTTTCTGCTTGTATATATGCGCAAAAAAATCGTTGGACGAGCCGCTTGATTAATGGGAATCCGACATGTCCACACCTGGGAAGAACTGTGCCGCCAACTCTATTCAAACTATCAGGACAGCGACAGGGAGCTCAATCATGAAACCAAGAAATCACCCCGGACTCAAGAAATGAAACACAGAAGGTAGATCGGTCACAGGCGAACGATACCAACCAAATAAAATTGACCAACCCTTCGAAAAGTGACACTCTCTCTGTCTTAGACCTATAATTAAGCAACAGGCTGCAAGAATAAACCTATTCGAACGGCGCCGCGGAGCCAGGAACCACCAATTGATCAAAATCTCAAACGGTGACTTGACTTCGCTATAGGATCAAAAAGAAAGTAGCAAATAAACGAGAACCCAAGCCCAGAGAAGTTGGGGGCAGCGACAAATGTTGCAAAGAAAACCAAAGCCGATGTCAACTCACAGGGCTGCGGGGATAAATATTTCAGGCTGTGCGGCGAAGGACCGGGAAAAACACTAAAACGATCTAATTCTCGTCGAGGTACCCGTCATTGGCCATAGAATTTAAGAAACGGCCAAAGGATCAAACTCTCCAGAAGGTGCAACCTGTGTGAGGAAAAACGTCAAAACAATCAAAGTCTTGTCAAGACGCTCACCGGTGTTATAGTTAAGAAAAGCCAAGAAAGGCAACAAATTGAGGAAAGCCATGAAAGGCAACAAATTAAAAAGGAAGCCAAGAACGGCAACAAATGAAAAACAAAGCCGAGAAAGGCAACAAATTAAAAAGAAAGCCAAGATAGGCAACACATTAAACAGAAAGCCGAGAAAGGCAACTAATTAAATTGAAAGCCAAGAAAGGCAAGTAATCCAGGTCTAAGATGGGGTAGCAAAACAGTGAATGGTAATAAATTGTCACGAGGGTCAGCCAAACAACATAGTTCTAGAGGTAGTTGGAATAAATGCATTAATTGAAGAGTTTCGAGGTGTACGGTATTGTGGAGAGAGGCATTTGTCAATTACTAAGGGGAAAATAAGAAGGGTGAACTTGCCAAGAGTGCATGATTTCCATTTAAGGCTTTTGTTGTTAACTAAATGCCAAACAGAAAATACTATATGTGTCGGGAAATACCAGAGTAGTAATACGTTCATGTGTGTCCTACTTTTAAAAGCCGGTTTAACCACATTCCAAAATTATCATTAGAATCCTCTCCCTATCAATTGGGTAAACAAAAATCTCAAACTAATTGTTTCCAAAACACCTTATATCGCTATTGGTTAAACAGTATGCTGAGGTAATAGTATGTGGTATCAAGATATCACTAGAGGCACATTTCTGTATGTGCAACCACGAACTGGAACATCAAATCAACACGAATGCAGAGTGTGAGGTTTACGTGATATCGGTGACGGAGTGCGGGTATGAATCGATTAGTGCAAAACACACCAATGTGATAGGTATAGTGTCCATCAAATGTTGTCAGCACTAAAGACGGTAAAGCAGTGCTATAATTAGTGAAACCCTGATCCGTAGCACGTTAATCAAACGTAATCTAGGGAACTGCACACTATGTGTGGGTAGTAGGGTTGTGAGACAGTGTAGGAAGCGAGGCTGAAGTTAAGTTAATCCAGCATACGCGATAGAAAATTAAATTAACACAGAGTTTGACTTGTATTTTGGGCTGTTGATAAGTGTAGTAGATTACTAGTAATACTGTAGTATGTATATGAATAGCTGGTGAGTTAGTTCTATTTTCTAGATAAGAACGAAATATAAAATGTCTCATGATCGGATTTAAGTTTTAGGAGTTGTGATATAGGTAAATGAATAGTATGTTGTGAATATTGAAACAAGTATTTAACAATAGTCATACGGTTTGTGTTTCACATTTCTTGGAAGGAAAATGTTGTATTAAGTAAGAAAGTTTCATATCAACTTGTTTCTTGATTCTATAACAATTCTTCTCTTTTTTTTCTATGGGATACAGTGTTATATCAAATGTTGAGAAGAAGAGAAAAAAATTAACTCCACCACTAATTTAAGTAAGTTATAATTTAAACAAAGTAATCATCACGGGCAACTAGGACTCCAAGAATAACTTTCAATATCATACCAGATAGGTCTGTTGTACACGATTACTCAATAGGCATCAGTACGACCCTGATCTTACTTTTCATATTCACATGTATTTTTTGTTTTTACTACCGAGAAAAGATCAGGTCCATTATTACTGTTGGGAATTCTCAGGTGCAGGAGCTACCTGCGGAGGAACTACCGCTCCCATCTATGATATCACGGTGATCCTCCATCTGAGGGGGGAGGAGTTATATGTTCATTAGATATAAGAATATTATAATCACATTATTGTTTACTCTTATCATTAGGGATAATTCGGGTACATCAACTTATTGGTTTACCCTCAGTGTTTACTGTACTTGTAATCGTGTATACAAATGTTTGACTGAGTTGTACTCTGTTACATTTGGACATTAGATTTGTTTGATGACTATTAGACTTGGAACTTGAAGATGATGAAATTGTAATTAAGAGTATTGATTGTTCACGATCTAAATATCGGGAACAGAATCATTCAGTATTGTAGTTAGACTTCAAACGGTTGGTCTGCTCGTGGTAGTGGAACTTATGTTCTACTACCACGGGCCACAAGTGGACCCAACAATTAGTGACACAATAAAAGTTCTTCACCGAATCTGTCGTCTTTTATTTCGAATACTTAATTCGCGGTGATAACTGAAAGTCTATCTATCATCAGATTTGGAATAGGCAGCATTAAATATCATATGAAATAAGTTTAAGCGAATCTAAAAGTTTAATTATTAGTCGTTATAGCCTATAGCGAATGCGCGTTTTTCAATATAAAAAGTCTGATTTGGAACCATGTATCGTAAAATATCATTGGAAATAAGTTTCACGTGGATCCATAGTTTTCTGTGCCGTATTTTGGGTAGCAGTACCTAGATACCACAGGAATATGTTCTGTGCGACTACGACGACTTTTTTACTTTTTGGCCAACACACCAAACCCGCTATTCTGAATACAAAAAATAGTACAGAATATAGATTAAGAAGAAGGAACCTCAAAATCTTTTTCGACAACATCGGTCTCTTGGTCTATATTTCAAAACCAAAAACAAGACCAAGCTTCATCGTGGGTACTGACATAGTAATACTTTCTATGGTACTTCTTAGCATTCAAAGATCATAGAACGAAATAAAAACATCACAGAGACAGTACTTCTGCTGGTATTTGCCGTTCAGTGGTTTACACAAGGTTACGCTCTTGCATTTTCCCGTGTTGCATTCAGCATTCACCGTCTCATTTATTTAACAGCATCTGACTACGGCAATTGCTGTACAAATCGTTCGAGCTCCACACGTATGCGGCGGAAGCTGTGTAATGGAATCACGAGCGTGACTATTGATTCGATTAATGTTTAACGGCACGCAGCTGAAACAGCTGTCCGATGTAATTAGCGCGGGCTTTGAATGCCGGCTGGATCTCTCAATAGAATTGTGGTATTTGGTGACAGAATCGAGCGCTTTGGTTCGAAGGGAATGGATTAACGAAAGCACAACAAAGGCAGAATTGTTTGCGCTGAGGTTGCGGATTATTTTATTGTTGAAAATTTGGTTGTGTAGTTAGTTAGTTCGGTTGGTGGTTCATTATAATTGATGGGTATTGCAGTGTAAATCAATA
The DNA here is from genome assembly GCA_964023965.1 of Melinopterus prodromus. Lineage (NCBI taxonomy): Eukaryota > Metazoa > Arthropoda > Insecta > Coleoptera > Scarabaeidae > Melinopterus > Melinopterus prodromus. Next base: position 14,208,059 of record OZ030390.1, on the reverse strand, counting down.
TTCAGTAAAATAAAATAGTCAATGTATTATTAAAAGAAAATATTCAATGTATGAGTACATTGTGATACCACACACATTTAGAAAATGGACTGCATGGATTTTAATGGATTGCAAATGGATGTGTACAGGATAGTAAACTCAGTTGAACTGGGAAGTTCTCTCATCGACGGAGATATATTTGAAACATGAGATGATAGGTATATCAATGCAGAGGAAACAATTAGCTTCAACATAGGTAGACATTTATCAGCTATTCGATTATGTTGAGTACGAAGAATTTACACATGGACTGAAGCCACCAAACACAGGTTTTTCAGTCTGTATTTCAAATAGCATCGTTCAGATCTCTAATTCTAAACCACGAAATCGTCTCCGGTAGTTTGTTATTGTTTTATTCGAAAAAAACCACTTTGTTATGAGAATTGTTGTAAATCCTCACCCCTTACTTGGTTAGGTGAGTAGCGGTACATTCATCTTTTATTTGTGATAAATATTGATTGCTCCACTGTGCTAATAACGTTATCTTCACACGAGATTATCAGGGACGAATTTATGACTTTGGACAATACCATTGTTGGAATGCCTAAAACAGTGAAGTAGACTACGCTATTTCACCAAAGTTGCTTCACCAAATTACAGTACCTAATTTTTGCTGTGTATCCTAAAATGACCATGATCGAACTTTAATTTAATTCTACTTAGAAGATTCCAATAGTTTCGACTTTTTTGTACTGTTAAACTTTTATCTTATATATACTGGGTGTTAAACAATAACTATAATATATTGAAACTTTTTGCGTTTAACTTCTCTAAAGGAAATTAAAAATAAGCTAAGATTGGCTGAAGTTACAAAACAATAGTTTGCATAACTCTTTTCAAAGACCTTGAATACAAAAAAGTTTGTGTCATATACGTAAAAATGAGCAATGCCATTTTTACCGGAATGTATGCAGTAGTCAAATAATCATAGTTGTCGTAAGTAAACTGCATCCCCAGATGGCACTTTGGGTATTGGAATATTCTGCTGGTAATCACTCAAATCACTCATAATTACGATTTATACTGATCCCCACTATTGTCGATACGGTTTCCGGTTAAATCACAGTAAATACTTTTTTATTTTCTGTTTTCAAAAACTAACAACCAGCTGACAACAGAACCAGCGTTGCGAACTGTGACAAAATGCAACCATTAGTTAATTTATTCTTCGAATTTAAAAAAATAATACACCATTCGTAAATTTACTAATAGTCTTTTAATAAAAAATAAATGAATAATAACTTTGCAGTATACAAAAAAATTAAATGTCGATAATAAAAGTTCCATATCAACAAAACAAACACATAATATACAGGGTGTGCTTAAACTGGCGACAGCACGTAGAACGTAGATATATTCATCGTAAAATTCTGAGGGAAAACCCTTAATTAACAAAACGTGCAAAAACTAGCGGTTAATGCGAGTCCGTTTTAAGTGCGAACGGATAGGGGTCCGATTTGCAATAAATTAAATGGCCAAATATCGACAATATTGCGCATTTTAATACTGATCCATTATCTAAACATTTTGACCTATTATTTTGAGTTTTGAAAATAATCAAATTCTGGCAGTGTAAATTTGTTTTTTTTTTTTCGATTCATTTTACAAGATTAATTGAATCCACTAACTAATTTCTCGTAATATTCCGGCTTAACAATGTTAAAAATGTGTGTATGTGTATGTGTGTGTAATCGCTTTTTCTGGCGACGATTCCAGAGAAACTACTGAAGATATCGGGACGAAACTTCATATTTAGAAGTTTCATGACCAAATTTGAGAGTTGTTCAAAAGGGTCCAAAGGAACTGGTGGTTTACTCTTAACATTTTTCGACGATTTTGCAAATAAGCCGTCAAAATAGTAAAACAATAAATTACAGTACAGAAAATTTTGTATAATTTTTGTCTATGTCATTTTTCGTTCAATTTATTGGGTTAGCTGCATGAACAAACTATTTGATCGAGATCGGTCGTCTTTGCATTAATATAAAACGAGTTAGGCAGGATTTGACAGATATTTGCATTCTAATGACAGTAGGTAGTGTAAACGTTGATGTTTTAACAATACCTACTGTCAATAGAATCAAAATCTGTCAATCTGTTAAATTCTGGTTAACTAGTTTTATTTGCATGCAGACACGACCAATCATGGTCAAATAGCATCTCATGCAGCTAAACTATTAACTACAATAGTATGATTAAGTCATGTGCCTAGCCACATCAGATTTTGTTGTTGATATTATCAAAGGTGAGAAGGATAGGGGACATTTCTGTTCAGATAAATAATCAACCTGCATAATAATGCACAACTTTATCGTATTTATTTGCACGAAAAATGGACACATGTGTAAGGGGTGAGGTAGTATCTCTATTGTTTATTTTTTTTACTGTTGTGTAATTTTCTTAAATCACTAAAAATTCCACTAGCAATGAACGAGAAGTTGTTCCCTTATTGTACACTATGCAATAAGTGATAAAACGCTCTAGTGTTTTATATAATAAGCGGAATTTCGTCGTTTTTATACCAAACGATGCAGAGTTCGTCATGTTGAAGAAAGAATGGAGTTAGCCCCTTTTTGCAGCAGGGTCTTTAATTATTGAGCGATAATGCGTAAATAAACAGATAATTGGCGAAATTTCTGTTCAGATAATTATGAAAAGAGACAAAATTAGTTGATATAAGTTAAGTTTTATCGATCTAAAAATGTCACAAGGATAAGAGAGATATTTTATGGTGAATGCGATTGAGTTTGACTACCTATATGGGTTGTAGTTTTACATGTTAAATTTATTTCTTATTTTTATGTTCGTTGTAATTTTTTTGAATAATAAGTTAATAACTAAAAAATAATAATTTAAATACGTAAATACGATGTTGGTGACTGTTAAAAGTCCAAGCCTTTCTGATTTTGATATAGACAATATTTATGTAAATAGATAGATTTTCTTCCTTCTTTTGTGCTCAATACTGCATTCCTCGTGCGCAGGCGCAGGCAGTCCTATCTAGATTGGATCTCCTACTATGTATTGAAATTATGACGAAAATTACTGCTGAAGGTTAATACACATTTTTGACGTAATAATGATCATAATAGCATTTTGTTTTCCAAAATCCTTTTAAACGAACAAATTAATTTAAATCACAGAAAGTAGGTAATACAGAAAGTAATAGACGAAACGAAATAGGCGCTCCGTTCCCGGTCGACGGAAATAAACACTATTTCCCAGCAACCGTATTCGGCTGGAATTGGATCACCGGTCTACTCTGCTGGTACATTTTGCCTCAGGAGGTACTCGTTAATTCACATGTAGAGAGAAGTAACGAAACAGAAAAAAAGAGATTTGCGACCGGGAACGTGGTGTAATGGGAAAGAAACATGAGCCGATCTCGTAGTACAGCTCGCCGGAACGACTGTATGCCGTAAACCACCACTCTAATTAAATTAAAACGCCTACAGTTTCCTTACTTACATCTCGCTGTTATAAATGCTTGTAGGTAGAACTCTGCCGTGCAGCAAAAAAAAATGCTAACAGATGGAAAATTGTAATCTGCAGGATTTGCAGGTTATTCTGCGGCTTTTCAATTGGTTTATTTTTGTGTTACTTTGCATATCTTGCAAACCGCGCTCAAATGTCATCGTTGATAATAATATTGTAGAGTACTTCTGGATAGGTAGTATACTTACGATTTCCGTCTATGTTAGCGCATACAACCTTTTGATGGTAATACTAAAACCTGGTTATACAGTATGTTCATTTCAATGCAATTACTGCTTTGAGTGGAAACTCGTCGATTTAGATATCGAGGGGGAAGTTCAAAAATGGTACCTAGAGAATTTTAGGTGTTATCCCTCCACCCCCAAGCCACCCACGTTGAAATTTCAAATTGCACCCCCTACCTTGTTATACATCATTTGAAAGGGCACAATATCCTCTACTCAATCATGACAAAAAAATAAATCGATCGATTGGTTCTTAAGATAGACTACACAGAAGATGGAAGGTATGAAACAACTCTACCCGTAATAACTCTTGACCTGATGCGATTATTGCTCTGAGTGAAAACACGTCGATTAAGATATCGAGGGGGAGGTTCAAAAATCGTACCTACAAAATTTTAGGTTTGATCCCTTCGTCCCCCAGCCACACCACTTCCAAATTTCAATTGGCATCCCCTACCTTGTGATATAACATTTGAAAGGGCATACAATTCTCTACTCAACCATGATAGAAATATTAAAAACGATCGATTGGTTCTTAAGATAGACGAGAATAATGGCCACCATTATTTGCGTTCGAAAACAGAATGTATTTTTGTCTAACAAATAATGGTGGCCATTTCGAACATGTCATAAAATAATGTCTTACTTTATTATTTATTTTAATTTTTTATTTCTTATGACTGTAACTTAATTCAACAGTGTATCCAATCCGCAATATTTCGCGAATAATAATTAATTTCATACCTTCCATCTTCTGTGTAGTCTATCATAAGAACCAATCGATCGATTTCATTTTTTAGTGGTAGATGTGGTAAATCCCAAAATTCTCTAGGTACTATTTTTGAACTTCCCCCTCAATATCTAAATCGACGTGTTTACACAATAATAATCACATCAGGTCAAGAGTTATTAAGGGTGGATACTTTTGAAATGAACATACCGTACATTTTCTTGTATATTTAGGATTACTTTTGAGCTCTTCATTTGGCTTTTGTTTCTATGGACGTTGTTGTTGTTTGGACATAGTTTGAAAGAAGTTTGAAAGAAAAGAACAAGAATTGCGGACTTATCTGTGATGTTCTTTTCCGAAGTTTACAGAATATGGAGATACAGAAGATGCGCAAAACAGCCTGTATATAGTTACAATGTTAGAACCTAGGTATTTTTTCATACATTAAAATACTTGGATAGTATTGTGTGAGGGTGCATTCTTTTGAAGATAATTGTTTTTCTACGTCAAAATTTTGGGCAAGTCAGTGTTAGTATGACCTGTCATTTCGATTAACTGTTTTTGTATAGTACGAAACTGGCACTCAATAGTTTCCGTCACCTGATATTTGTTAAAATAGTGGGCAAATACAAAAACAGGTACCCGCCAGAAAATTTAGTGCAATGTGATAGACTGGTCTAAATAGGCTGAAATTAAAGGTTAACCTTTAATATTACGATGACACATTACTAAACGTTCAAGATTCAAGACTTCGGTTTTTTTGATAAATAACATAAGTTTAGGTCGTTAAAGTCTTATTATATACACTGCATATGCAATAATTGTGAGATGCGTGCCCAAGCGTTCCTCATATCAACGAAACATTAGATATATCAAGACCACTTGTATATGTATTTAAGAAAAATTAAAATATGTATTTGAACTTATCCATAACTTATTTCAAGAAATTGGAAATTTTGATGAGTTTTTTACTTTACACGGGCATGCTGTAGAAGAGAGGTAAAAAAGGTATAAAATGTCAGCTCTTGAAATATATGTGTTGGTATGACATTCGTGGTCACCAGAAATTACTGCCATCTTTATCGAAATCTTTATCTTAATGGAAAAAATAAATTTCACTATAAAGGCTGGGCCATTTTAACCTTAACATTTGATTATCTCGAAATGTAACAAATATACAAAACTTCTTGTACGAAAGGTGTTACTTTTGTTGTAGATGGCGTTAGTGTAATGAAAACTAGGTCATCTTCATTTTAGAAGGAATGTCATATTTCTGTATATTTTTTAATTCTTTGTAACATTCTAGTGCCAACAAACCCTAACAAGTTTCCACCCTAATCATTTATTTTTTCGTTAAAATCTTGTTCGCAAAGTTTATAACATAAAAACTGAAGAAAACGCCAATCTATATCTCCAATATTGAGGAAGCTGTATACAAACTAATTGTCCCATGTCTTGAAATTGATAGAAGCATACACATTACACACACTTTAAACAAATTTCTTGTAGTTCAAAAATATTTTGTTCTTAAGATTATAAAACCAAAATAAAACTCACAAACCGTAAGGAATAAGGTAGGAGTATGTTAGTGCTTCATCCACAAAAATTTTACAAACAAATTATAAAATGTACAGAAATGCGATGGCATCTGCATTTAAAAAGTCTGTCGTGGCCAGGCACATGACTTTATCATACTATATATAAAATTAAAAGTTTAGCTGCATGCGATTCTATTTGATCGAGATCTGTTATGTCTGCATTAAAATAAAACTAGTAGAACTAGACAGATATGTCGATTAAAGCTGCGTTCGGATATTGTACTCCGTTGACACCGGGTACACCGTCCAAATGACACTTACCTGTTATTGGGTGTAAAAAGTGTAACGGTGTACAATATCCAAACGCAGTTTATATTGACAGCAGGTATTTTCAAAACATTAGCGTGTGACTACCTACTGCCATTAGAATCAAAATATCTGACATATCCTGGCTATTAGTTTTAATGCAGTACGACCGATCTCGATGAAATAGAATTTGCTCATGCAGCTAAACTATTGACTATTATCATACTGCGTATGATAAACTAAGAAGTTCAGGTCACCACGTTTTCATGACCCTAGCGCCATCTATAACAAAACCAGTAAAACGTCCTTATAGGATGTACCTTGGTCACTTTTTCTGGTCTCCACATTGCATTTGTGTACGCATCCGTCTTTTTCATATTGTGCTACTTAATAGAACGTGTGTATAGGCTATAAAACTACAGACAGTTCTTGAGATAAAGATGCACAATGTTATGGGTCTTCACTTTCCTGTAGAAGGAAGACTATTTATTTGATGCGACAAGATAATCATCTCCATAGTCTTGCGAGTTGGTGATGAAAAACAAAAACCGAACTTTTTCAGCGTGTGAAACATTCTGAAAAGTTAGTCTTCTGTATGTGCTGACTTCTTGTAAGTAGTTTCAAGAACGTAGGTTATAATACCTGCATATAGTGTAGTAGGTACACGTGACTTTTAGACGTTGCGGCTCTTCCTTTGAAATTCCTTCAACGAAGCAAACTATCTAAATCACCATTAAATTTATTAAATTTCCCCATTGACGTAACGCATCCAAAAATAAACCACCCAAAATTAGGAATTTATAATCAGTGAGTTTGCCGTTATACCGGCGAACAATTTTCCTCCGTCCGGGACACGTTATCCTCGTCCCTCGCGGAAAATCCCACCCATCCACCTCCCTAACTACCCACCCTCGAGCCCCGGAGCGATGCAGTATCGTCGAATTAAAATAATCCTCTTACTTCTGTGTGCTTTGTCCGCAGGGTCCCTGCGTAGGACGATCCTCCTTTGGGCGGCTGCCGCAGGGCCGGAGTCGACGTCGTGTATGACGATGCGTATCGCCTCTGCGTCGACAGATGCTTGACGACGTGGGGTCGCCTCCAGGTCCTCCAGAGCTGGTACCGGCCTCGGAACGGTTCTTAGAGCGGCTATGTCCGGTCTGTAACAACAAAGCGAGGAGAAATAAATATTAGGAAAATGGTCTTTGTTTGTTTGTTTGATCGAAAGCTTCGTGGATGTTACAAGAAAGGGCAGCTTTTGTCGTGGAGTTGTAAGGCCAGGTAATGGGCAGTTTCAGGACATGCCTAAACCAATTTTGCTGAACTTTGGTCTTCAATAACTTTGGTAATCATTAACGCTTGCGATCTTGATAAATTTCTTTACAATATCCAGAAAAAATAATAAAAATCGATGAATGATGGATGATGAACAAAATGGAAAAGAAATATTTCAGTCGATTATACAGGAAGAACCAATGTTTATGGCCTAAGTTTGAGACAACTATGCCGCTTATGGTTGTTTTTGAGTATATAGTAAAAAGCCATATCAATTCTTAACAATCGATATCACGTACACAGTAATTTCAACAAGGGCATTAGGGGATTCTATAGAGAAAATATAAATTTTCAAGTTTTTTTTCTTCCGAACCCTCTCAACTTCTTCTGTTATATCCATACTATATATATTATATCCATAATTTTAAATAAATTAACTTAATCTAATCAATTAATACTTTTGACTCTAGACATCAGATAACAATAATAGTTATCTGATAAATTACGTGACATATTGGCCAACTAAGAAAAAATCTGAAAATCAAATTGCAAACTGTTTCTGTTAAGTTTTTTTTCTTACAATATGAGTCTGAAAGCAGAAATTCCAAATTGTATCGAGTTTTTGGAAAAAATGCTATTTCGAATTTTCTTGCACTTTCTTAGCACAGCTTTTCTCAAAAACTAGGCTTTGTTATATTATTTTTGCCTCACATTCGGACTGTACGATGAAAAGCATACTCGAAATAAATATAATTTGTTAGATCTTGTTCATTGTTGCTTAACTTTAGTCACGGAGAATAGCTTATTGTATTTTTGTCAAATTAAGTACCTACTTGAAAATATGTCAAATGCTCTGATATCAAGACTCAAAAGTTTATTAAGTTAATAACTGTGGTACATGTGTAAATTTATTATAGTAAAGTAACACTAAATAAAAAATTTTCTTGTTATTTTTGTTTTATTAATAAATTACTTAAATTACTTAATGTTGATTTTGATCTTTCGGATACGTATTCATCGATCTCAAATTGTACAAGTAAAAAGTATTTATCAAAATGTAATTTTATACCCATCGGGTTATCTGTTGATTACGTTAAGTCATTGCTACTTTAAAAACAATAGACTAATACTTTCAAATAAGTACCTAACATTTGCACATTTCAAAGGTTTACATGAAATTGTGCATTTTCTACAAAAATTCAGATATTGGAAAGAACCAACATACAAAATGTTGAGAATTCATGTAGCTTTGTAGGTTTGAATACTTCAGAACTTGCCCTCAAGTTCCTCGGTTGCCCCACTAGGTGTCTGGACAATATACCACAAACATCACTTTGGTTTACCAGGTATAATCAGGTGTAACGCATGGGTCCATGTCATAAGCCCCCCGCCCCCCCGCACATTCGAAATTTCAAAATTTTCTTATGTCAAAGTTTTGTGCTTGTTTTGTGCTGTTTTGTGCCGCAAACCAAAAGTTTTGAGCTCCTTTCGTTTCGGAGTTATAAGCAACTTTCTGAATGGGTGCCGTGGAGATGCCATCGAATTTCGATGCCCAAGTTTTGTGCTGATTTGTGCCACAAACTAGAAGTTTTGTGCTTTATTCGTTTCCGAGCTATAAGCATTTTTCTGAAGGGGGGCTGTGGACATGCCAGCCCCCCTACATTCGAATTTCAATTTTTTTCTAATGCCAAAGTTTTGTGCTAGTTTTGTGCTGATTTGTGCCGCAAACTAGAAGTTTTGTGTTCCATTCGTTTCCGAGCTATAAGTATTTTTCTGAACGGGGGCTGTGGACATGCCAGCCCCCCACTTTAGAATATCGATTTTTTTCTAATTCCAAAGTTTTGTGCTAGTTTTGTGCTGTTTTGTGCCGCAAACCAGAAGTTTTGTACTCTTTTCGTTTTTGAGGTATAAGCATTTTTCTACTTGGGAGCTACAAGTCTCTCTCTCTCTTTCGTCCGGGGTCCGGTTTCTCGCAGGCAGCGCGCTTGTTGATAATGCATACGTATTGGTTTAAAGGCACTGTTTGTGGCTATATAACTTAAACACTATTCAATAATTTTTCATCGGGGTTTAATTCTTTGGTCTTTGTACTTGAATAATAGACACATGGAATTCCGATTAAATATTGTTAAATAGCTTTTTAGTTATAAAATCACAGAGGTTTAATATTATGCATTCTGCTGGCATGTCCACAGCCCCCCTTCAGAAAAAATGCTATAGCTTGAAAACGAAAACCGAAAGTAGGGGGCTGGCATGTCCACATACCCTCTTCAGATAATTGCTTATAACTCCGAAACGAAAGGAGCACAAAAGTTTTGGTTTGCGGCACAAAACAGCAGAACACAAGCACAAAACTTTGACATAAGAAAATTTTGAATTTCCGAATGTGGGGGGGGGGCTGAGGACATGAACCCGTAAAGCATAGTTATACAAAATCCATTGGTTTGCGATAATTTGAAAGAATTATTTTATAATATATGGTCAAAATAATGAAAATTAGAAAATAAATTGTTTGTGACGTTTCGCGAACCATGTTGCTGGCTTCTTCAGAGCTAACTGAATACTCAGTATTCACCTGGCCTTTATTATTTATTACATTATTAGATTTCTATGACTAATTTATACAAATTTGGTTAAATATTAACCACCCTGATTTATAATCACTCACTAGATGATATATCGTTACTAGATAATAGAAAAAAGTCAATTTCAACCAATTAGCATAGCAGTAAATGCGTTTCGCGTAATTCGACAGTCGGACTCCGCTCGTTAGCGTAGAATTCAGTTAAAGAAGTAAATATGGTTCGGTATCGCATGATGGATACACGGCCGAATGCTTCTTGATTATAAGTCGATAATGGCGCTCTCATTTGTCGACATTCTACGCTTCCCTCTCTCCATCCATCTCTATCTGACTCGCCTTCCGGAATCTCGCCTCGACTCGGCTCCGTTTGATTCGTTTAACTGCGCTCTTTCTTTGGACAAATTGACGGGCCCGAAGTCGTGATTTAAGTACCTACTTTCGCTTTATTTTGCGATCGGAGGTGGCATGGGGCGGGAACCGATAATTTTATTTCGAACGAGGAGGTGGCAGGCGGTAAGAATTCTTCGGAAATTGGGGGAAGGTACCTTTTTATCAGAACTGAGACACGCCAATTAAAAAGTTTTCCTGGTGAAATGTGACGCTTATTTTCGGTGAAGACTTGGTGCAAATATTGATTTGGGGCGAGAAAATATATTCTGTAGGACATCATTTTTCTCGTTGTGTAATAATTAATTATGTTATGATTTATTGGGTTTCACTTTCAAATATAAAATTTTTTATTTGGTTTTAAAAGAGCTACCCAAGGATGGCTTAGTACAGCTGCGCTATATTAATGTTACCAATCTAATGGTACCAAGTTTACCCTTAGCAGTGATGTGGGAGCAATTTCGCACGCGGTCGTCTGTTTTTTTCTTACATTAGCTATTTTGCTTTGTGTTAAAACCTTTATATTATTGCTTCAGTGTTCATATTTAGTATAAACGGGTACTCCAAAAAAGCCTCTCCTTCAATGTTTATCTTAGCTACACTTGGCCAAGACTTTGACCAAGTCCAAAAACGGTGCCGTTTTCCGCTAAACATGCTTCAATGCTTTTTAACCCAATAGCTGATGAGGAGAAAATGAAAAATAGAGTTCGAGCTACTTTCAATAGGTTATGTGCTAACTCAATCAGGGACGCCACCAACTATAATATGTCAAAAAGAATTGAAGCATGTTTAGAGGCAAAGGGCAACGTTTTTGAACATTTACTGAAATACAATTAGGCAGTTTTTTAAATTTACTTAACGATTTTGTGTTATTTTTAATATGTGTTTTATTCTAGGCTTATAATTTTATATACATACAAGATCTTTATTCCAACAATATGGGTTAACATTTATTATATTATATTATATTGCATGTATCATCTTCTTCTTCGCATCTGTCGGAATGGGCTATCGACCATGGTCTTTCTGCCCTGCTGTCGTCCATTAGTGTCTGGTCATTTCAGCTTGCTTCATAGGGTTTTTATATGTTCATAAAGTGTTTTTTCGGGTGTTTTGTATTTTGGACGGGTATCATTGTCGCGGGAAAGGAATAGGTGGTGGATTGATTCGGGGAATTTGGAGTAGGCCTTTATATGAAGTGGCATTATTCGTTCGTTGATTTCTGTTTTTTCATATAATAGGATGTTGGAAGGATTATGTAAAGGATTGTTTCGGTGTCGTATTCGGGTGATACATCGAGTCGTTCTTTCTGCGACGTTTAGAGCCTCAATTGACGATTTATTTTGGTTGGTCAGTAGGAGAGATCCGTATTCTATCATGGGTCTGCATATGGCTTTGTAGATGTGACACGCTGTTTTCACATTAATACCGTTCTTCTTGTACGTCAATCCTCTGAAGTGAGTTGCTCTATTTTTCATATTTGTTTTAATAATAATGACATGTTTTTTGAAATTTAGTTTTTGGTCTATTGTAATTCCAAGATATTTACATGTATTTGACGGTGAAATTCGTTTGTTTATAATTTTATAAGTACTAAATTAATTATATTGAAAAATGACCTAAAAAAACTTGTAACTCAATCAAAGACACCACCAACAATAATATGTTACAAAGAATTGAAGCATGTTTTGTGGAAAACGACAACGATTTTGAACAGTCACTGAAATAGAATTAAGCAGTTTTTTTTAATTTACTTTACGATTTTGTTTTATTTTTAATGTTGTGTTCTAATGTAGGCTTATAATTTTATAAATACTAAATTAATAATAATGTAGAATGACATAAAAAACATCTTTAATAAAGTTCTTTTATTCAAAATTGTTCAGTTGTTTTCAAACGTAATCCAGATTTGGCAATATTACAATTTCTACTGAGATGTTAAAAAATCGATTTCAGTAGGTACAAGTACATTTTAGTTATAGGACATTGTACACAAAGATGATCTAAAATTTTCCGTAGGATTGAGAGATGTATTCATATGTTAGGGTTGCCATTTGAAAAAATTGACTTTTAGTACTTATCTCGCATTCAAATTTGATCTTATAATTTGAACAGCCTGTATAACTTTTAGAAGAGTTCTACCGATGTGTCGATAATACGTTACCTTCACAACAATTTTGCCGAACAATTTTTTTCCAACGCTCACAGGGGATAATTTATAAGTAGTTGAAACTAACCCTGCAGCTGCACATTTTTAATAAAAAAAATCACAAAAATGACACATGTAACATGATAGGGAATGTAACATAAAATTGATTTAAAATTTAATGAAGATTTCAAAAATGTGATAAAATACAGGGTGTTCCATTGGAAATACAAATGTAAAAAAAGTCATTTCCGGTGTAACCGGAAGTAACCAAAAACTCACAATCAATCTCACATTTCATTTGGTTCTCCATATACTTCTAATAACAGCTAGTCGTGGGAGACCCTGGATAATGTTAGCAACCTTATGTAAGTGTCTTATATACAAAAACTGCATGTTTATGCATTTGCAATGCGATTTTCACACTATATTGATGTCATGCATATTTTGAGTTGTCACTTCATTCTAAACCGATATCTCATGAAAATAAGCAAAACAGTGCCTGTTAACATCATGGATCTGAAAATAATGGCAAATACGGACTAAATTAAGAAGTTTTCCATAGAAAGGAGAAGGATACAAATTATACAATGTAAGTTTATTGGTGGTGGGATGTTTTTCGTATCAAACAATTATCTTGTTTAGTAATCTATTATTTTTTTAATATTTACACCAATAGATGTAAGATTAATGACCAATTAATGTATTTTAAACTATATCACATATTATAATATAGAGACTATTTTAAATAGCCATCGCTTATCGGGTAACAGCTTTTCGCTGTACGGAAAATTATTTGTATTCACTTTCTTCTGTTCACCGCCTCGTAACAAAAGATTTTTTTTTGCGCAATAGAGGACCAACTCATAGAGGCAAATAAAGTGTGTATTTTATAGTTTTACCTCGTAAACCGTTCATTAAGAATGCAGTACACAACTCTGATATGCAAAGCGAGCGGTCGCCGCGTTGTGGAATTCTTGAAACATTCGCAACAACGTTCGCCTCCCGCCGCTCTCTCTGAAAAAAAAAGAAACTACAGAACAATTGAATTTAATTAAAATCCCTCGAGTGGTGAGTTACGAAACTCGCCAGCAGCTTAAAATGCCCGGCGGTCCACACGACGATATTAATCGACATTCTTGTCCACTATCCTTTTTCTCTTCCTTTGTTATTTGTTTCTTCTTTCGCTATTGCGAGCCAAATATCGTCTCACTGGAGACTTACGTGTATACGGCAAAAATACAATGTGGACATGAAAAACGGAATAAGTTTTCAATTACTCGTATTTCCAAGAATATATGGTCAATTTATTGCTAATACTCTGAGGATTAAAAACATTCCATATCCGCAATAATAGAACGTTAAAATTGGTAGATAATGACAGTAGAGATTTTTTAGCATCGTATACAGTGTATCCAGGAAAGTCCAGGAAAGTAAAATGTATATTTAAATATAAAGTCACAGCCATCTTGCTTGAAATTTTTCCTTTTTTGTTTTTTTTTTATTTCTTACTTTTCTGACAGATATTACTCAATGCCAGTGATACTAAAAGGTTCATTTTCATCTATTTTGTTATAAATTTAAATACATTTTTACACATTTTATCAAATTATGATTTTACGCTCAATAATAATATTTCTCGAGATATGTATTTAGGAGTCTCAAGTTAAAAGGACCACCCGGTATATAAATAAGGTAACTTGTCGTTTTTGCAGCTTTATTATATCTAACTTGACTGACGAGACAATTGTCGGTTGTTCATCTGTCCTAAATAGGCAAATTTTTATTTTAGGTTTTTTTCACAATCTAGAGCATCCCTTACACCTCACCAGGCTATCTCTAAAGTTGGGCTCCCTAACCAAGGTATATCTAAAGTTGCCCCCCTATTGGGCAGGGCTATACACATTCCCAAACTCTATTTCTACATTTTATCTTGCAATAGGACCAATGCAGTATTTTATCAGAAAGACCATCACTCTTACCATGATAATCACTATTTCAACTCAATTTAAAATGTAATCAAAATCTCTACCACTAAAAGCTTTTTGCTTTCTTCTAAAATTAAAAGAAACTTAGTCAAAAGTAAAACTCAAATTTCAATAAAAGAATAACAAATATTTATTTACAATTAAACAAAAGAATTCAAAACAATAAACTGGAAGTCTAAATCTACCAAATGCTTTTGAAGAGTTGTCAGATTATACAAAACACAAAGTAAGGAAGTAATGATCGGCTTACCATTTACAAAAGCACGCACTAAAAAGCTACATTTTAATATAAAGCAAAAGCGGGAAGCTTGCGAGTGGTTTGATTTACATTTCAAACCGCTCTGTATCTCTTCTGGATCTTTTCTGGATGCCAACGAATCTACGCCTCAACTGTTTATTAAAACTTCCCCCTCCTTGACTCCATATTTAGGAGAACAATACTCCCACACGATAGTTCAAACCAAAATAAAACATAGGTAGATGAGATGAGATGTAAATGTGCACTCGCTTGAAAATACACTAATCACTAACCTAGTAGTCAAATACAGATTTCATGACAAACTCATAAGTCTGTTATCAAAGAAAACCCCTATATATATATATATGGCAATAAAAACTATTAAAAAGTTTCACACGCTATAAGATTACGTGTGGTATGTCTCTCACAGACCAACGCGCGATAACGTTGATCCATAAACAGAGCAATAGCAATTATCACATTTCTTCGCTGTTAAATAAAATAATTATTACAAAAATAATGCCAATTATTACAATAACAAGTTGGAATTACAATTACAATAACAACATTGGACCATAAAGGCTCCCAAATTCCTTCCCCCTTGATTCAACAGTGGGAAAGGAAATTCATTAATTCTCAATAAACGATAACATTCCAGTAATTATCATGCTCTAAAACCGAGTAACTATAATTATAAAGATATCCAAACAACCTGATACTATGTTACAATTTTATAAAACACACATCACTTAGGACGCCATCCAAGAATGTATAAACATTGTCACCGCGGAAAGTGGAAAGTTTACAACACTCTAACTCATGATCAGGGTTATTCCACGGGCCATACCGTGTTTGGCTTACAAAGGTCACCATTATCGATTTCCGTCCACCGTTTGCTTTGCTTGCTCGGCTTACCTGGGTCGACGTCAGGCGTACCAACCTGACGTAGGATCGACTGCGAGCGCGAAACGGGTCCCGTTACACTCATAATAATCAACAGTAATATCGTAGGCGTTAATTTTTGATACCGACAACGTTTTCACTTTGTGCCACACCTCCAGGCTAAGCGTGGGTGGACGCTCGCTAGCTTCTCTCACGGAAAATGCTGCAGGCCAGGCATCAGCGTTATAGTGGGCGTCGGATGATGCCTATTACCAGCGCCAACTAGCGGAAAGTTGCCGAGATACGCGCGTTATTAAAATTGATGTCGCTCGTCGCGTTCCGGGATTTTTTTTCTTTTTGGTTTTCACGGAACTGAGCGGAGTGCTCCCTGTTCTCGTTATGTTATGGTATGGTGTGGGGATTATAAATCCCGACGGCGACATATATAGATATGCTATATACAGTAGGGTGACCAACTTTTTGAGTTATAATGAAGGCAGGATTTGAATTACCTTTTCATGTTTAACATAGCAACCTAAGAGGGCAAAAGTTTGTGATTAGCGGAATAAGAAATTCTTTCTTCCTTTCGGGATAAAGTTCATTTGATATAATTACTTTGGAAATTGTTCTCATAAGTATTTTTTACCACTTTCTTATTTGATGTGGAGTCCATTGATCTAAAAATAAGCTTGCATAAGCTACGCCACGCATATTGTTTACTTACTTACTGCAAAATCTTCTTCCAACTATTTGTCATTCTGTTTACTTTTATTGTTTTACTTCTAAACAATATTGTTAATTTAAAAAGAAAAACTTACAGCGTGTAAGTTTTAGAGTAACAGTGAATGAGTATTGGCCGGGTGCGCGTCGACAAGCACGTCTGTTTCACCGCTAGAAAAGTCTAAGATAGCCAGGAGGTGGCGCTGTTCTAAGCAGTTTTCTCCCTAGTAATTACCGACGTGGTGCAGTTACCTGTAGCCAGAGCGCGTTTACGAACGCCAACAACAGACAGATATAATAAAGTCGACTACAGCGCCTTTGCGTGTAGCGGTGACCGAGAAAAGTTCCTGCGGAAACATAGTCCGCCGGGATTCCGCAACGGGCGCCTAAATAGCTTTTGAAACCCCCACTCTATACTGTGCACGGGGCGAATACTGCACACAGTTCTTTATCTATTTGAAAACAGCCAATCCCGTGCAACCCAAAAGCATTTAAGGTTATGTTGTTTGGTTACTTTAGGCCGGTTTATTTCTGCAATATTTTTTTAAACAATGACTTCCCTCTAAAGATATCTGGCTATTAATTTGTAAAGAAAATTGATACTAGTTATGTAATTTATATTATTTCAGTTCAACAATTGTGGTACATTATTCTGACAAATAAAAAAATTCAAGTAAAAATTAAGTTTTCTAAATATTGTTGAGAAATGTTAAAACATTTATCTTTTACCATTTTTAATGAAACAGTATAAAATAATTCCTTAGTCTTCTTCAGCCTGCCCTCTCTACCTTATCTGTACTTTAATGATTCTTGCATCTGGAATTTTTAGTGTTCTCTTTTCTTGGCGCAGCATTTTATTCTGTTCCTGTTCGCTTCATTTCTTATTTCTCTAGAATGACTTTCTTTTGTACTTCCTTCTTTTTTACTTTATCATACGCAGTATGTAAAGTATTGCAATCGTGCCGAAAGAAATTTTTGAGATTTTAGCGGAAATAGGTCTTTATGGGTCCCCTGAACATTTTTGACCAAGGTACAAAAAAATGTCTGTGTGTGTGTGTGTGTGTATGTGTGTGTGTGTGTGTGTGTGTGTGTGTGTGTGTGTGTGTGTGTGTGTGTGTGTGTGTGTGTGTGTGTGTGTGTGTGTGTGTGTGTGTGTGTGTGTGTACCCAATTTTTGTTAATTCATTTCCGGAGAAACTACTAAAGGTATCGGCACGGAACTTCATATTTAGAAGTTTCATGACCAAACTTAGAGTTGAAAAGCTTTTGGTTCAAAAGGGTCCAAACGAACTGGGTGGTTACTCCAAGCCTTTTTCAAGGATTTTAGAAATCAGCCGCCATTTCTGTAATTTCGTCAAAATAGTTAAATAATAAATTAAAGCAGAGGAAATTTTGAATAATTTATGCCTATGACATTTTTTGGTAAAATTAATAGTTTAGCTTTTTAGTTTATTCTAAGCCTTTTTCAAGGATTTTGGAAATGAGCCGCCATTTCTGTAATTTCGACAAAATAGTTAATTAATAAATTAAAGTAGAGGAAATTTTGAATAATTTATGCGTATAACATTTTTTGGTAAAATTAATAGTTTACCTTCAAGAGCAAATTCTATTTGATCGAGATCGGTCGCATCTGCATTGATATGAAATTACATAGTAGCCAGGTTTTTGACAAATATTTTTTTGTGTTGTCACATTCGAAAACAGCTGATCTCATCAGAGGTTAGAGAACCACTATGGAACGTGCCGCTGTAGTGCGCAAAATTATAAAATACAAATTTCAAATAAAATAAGATCACCAATTTGATTGTTTGTTGATAAGAAATATCAACCCGTCTTTATATCTAATTCTAAAAGTGATACATTGAGAAAATTATAAATAAAGTATAGCGATGAGTGTAGTTTTATTTTAGTATGTTGATAGGGATGTGTCATGAACAAATATAAATCTGTCAGAATTTGAATTACCTTTTTAAGGTGCGTTTTCATTAGTGATAATGGCAGTGGTAGCAGACGCCGTTATAGTATTTCCAATAGAAAATTGCTAGTGACTCATGTTTATGTACATGCAAACTAATATGTGTCATTATCACGATATGTAAGAAATAGTATAATTTCGTATTCTACCACCGCCATTAGCTACCATTACCTACCAATCGGAACGCACCTTTCGTCAAAGTGGTACCAACCTAGCATTTACTATACAGAAATCATTTATTTTTTTAAATACGTATTTCTTAAAAAGCAACACAATAAACGTTGATGTCGCTCCTGCCAAAAACTAGATAGCGCGACTCGCTCATATGCGACGGCGACACTCCGCCTTCGGTGACGCGCCGTATCACCGCTCGTCGCGCTATTCCGTACTTTCGGCATTTGTGACATAAATAACTATTATTCTAATGACGTAGTGTAGGTAGTGTCAAATGCTGATGCTTTGACAATACCTACGATTTATCTCTATAGAATAGATTCTCATGCAGCTAAACTATTAATTTTATATATTGTATGATAAAGTCATGTGCCTGGCCACATCAGATTTTTATTAGCAAATATTCTCACCAAGCATTAGATAATTATGTTACAGAAGAACAGTTTCGTTTTACTTCGTTTGGGTGTTTCAGGCCAGGTCAGGTCAGGCCAAGTCAGGTCAATAATGATTTTTTAATGCAGGTGGCATGCGTTCAACTGTTATCTCCAAAGGTGGTGAATTAATTCCAAAATCGCTACTCTCTGCTGCTAGTGTAATAATTGGGAATTATTGATGCCCGTAATTCCGACACTCGTGTTGGAATTTGGACAAAATGCGTAAAATTAATTGTAATATAGCAAACGATGTAAAATATGTTATTTTCTAGTATAAAGACAGCAATAGAGCTGCAATAGTATTACTTCTAACTATGTACACAATTCCGACACACATGTCTGATTTACGGACGTGCTATATTTACATGCACCTAATTCCAATACCCCGACATAAACGTTGTATGTCAATTTTTACTGAAAATTTGGGTCCTGGATTTTTATTTCCTTTCCATTTCATCACATAGATTTTTTTTAAATTGCCGAAAAATATGCTGTAATAACGTAACATAGAAGTGTTACCTAATTCAAATCCTGAGTTTTCAGGAACAATTATTTTTATTTCAAATCCGAAATCAATAACAAAATATATTGACTAAATTCATGCAGATCTTGAAATGGTCAATATATAGTAAGATGGCCCCTGCTTTTAACTTAATTTGTCAGAAATACAATAATCTAAGCCTATCCTGGCCCACAAAAAGACCAACTGTTTCTGGTACTTATGCTTTGTTTAGTTGTTTCTAAATCTGAATGCAGAAATAATAATTTGAGACTAGTAAAAAAAAAAAAAAAATAGGTAGAAGAAAATTAGTGATAAAAACGGCAAAAAACATTTTACAGATTTTACGAATGAACGCTAACCAGAAGCTTTACTTCCCTTGTTCAATTTTATCCTCTGTAGGCCAGGATAGTTATTTACCTAAGATTATTGTATTTTTTGCAAATTACACGTACAGGTACAACAAAATACGAACAAAAATCAAGTATTTATTGATCGATCTCAAACTTCACAGCAAATTACTATGGATATAAGAATTGAGATAGTGTATAACAAAAGAAAAGAAAATTCCAATAAAGATCATCCTAATATATAATCAACAAAATGAAACTCAGTTTGTGCTTATCAAACTATTTAATTAGATCGTAAAACTTAAACGTAAAACTTCAATCAGAAAATGTTTTATGGTGTACGTTAAATTTTGCTAATGTTAGTTAAAATTGACAGAGTTATTGAGAAAAACTAACAAACAATGATAATGTCAGGAAAATAAGCATCAGCAGAATTAATGCTTTAAAAGGAAACCCGTATGTGAATGAACTGGAATTATTAATCACCTGTTGTATACAATAAATTTATGGTTTACGAATAAAATATTACTGTTGTATCCCTAGCTGTGCAGCCCACTTAAGCTGTATAGGTGTAGGTTACTATTTTTTATCCCTAGAAACCCCTCGTGTGCAATATATATCGCGCTGAATAGCCGGCATCTCACGCTTAAGTGGTCCGAGAGTGTATCCGCTTTCAAGGAACGCAAACATCTTTGTTGTGGGTGATACACATCCTCGGAAAGAATTAATGACAAATCTATGTCAAGAACGAAAGGCAAGCGCAAAAATAAGGAAATACTATCCATCCGAGCACGTCCTACGTCTAAAGCTCTTAAACTCAATGGGAAGATCATTAAATTATACTCCTTTTTTTAAAAGAAACTTACTAGAGAACTATGAAACTAAAAATAAACCATAAGAAACTACACTACAAGGTTTACGAGGTTACTCCAAAGTTTACGAGGACAACCACAACAAACTAAATATTATGTAACAGGGATAACACATATTCGAGTTGCTGTTTACGTGCTATAACTCATCGCAAGTTGAGAATTACAAGTTTTATTAATGCAAGAACATTACTCGTACATGTAGTGTAACTTCCGTACTAAAACCGGTGGAACAAAAGGGGGCGAGCTCTTCTTTTGTTATCGCGTTAAAACGGCCCTATTCTCGCAGGTAATTAATAGTAGTCCGTAGAAGCAATATAACGTAACGGTAATAATTGTGTACGGCGAGCTGTAAACGCGAATAAGTCATAATCTTGTTATACGTTTGAATTATTAGGGATACTATTGTTGCATTCTACCTACACCAGACATTTTAATAAACTCGAAAGTGTGATAGTGATACTAAATAGTTTCACATCACAAAGGTTCATGTTGTTTCCTTTTTTAACAGAGAAAAGAATCCACTCCAGAATCCAATTCAATTGAATTATTTTAATATAATTGGTTAATCTTGAAAATCTCACTGATATTTTAATTAGAATTAAACAGAGCTTTTTTTGGAACGATATTTTCTCTGGTACTGCACTGGCTCTGCAATATCTCTAAAAATAAAGTGTAAAATTTTACTGTCGCAAGCGCTTATAAACTATTAAACTTTCCAGACTTTTCTCGTGCACCATCTGTGCGAATTTCCAAGTTTTCCATTGCTTGCTTGCTGGCATATAAAATCGACAGACTTTATAAACAATGCAGGTTTAGCCCGCGACTTTCTTGCCCAGCGTCGGAAAATTGAGATAATCCAGATTTGAAACCCTTATATTAAGAAAACAGTTTTCTAATGGTTTCAGAGAAATTAGCTCTCTACAATAGTAAAGAACAAACAAAATCGTATTTTTTTAAAATGGTTACAATTTGTCTATTTGTGGTTCGATTAAGATGCTGTTTGGGTATCTTACAGGCACCCTTTTATAATTATTTTCAAATATATCCTCTGAAACCGTTTTGAATTCAAGTGCTTTTTCGGTGGATTATTAGGGATCATACAAATATAGAAAATATTTCTTGTTTTTAAAAATATATTGTTTTGCATTTATTATTTTGGATCAAAATATATTTCTTTGACGTCAACAATATCTACTTCATTGAGTACTCCAGTTTATTTGTTCCTAGAAATTTATTTAATTGGAATATTTATTTAACTATATTTGGATAGAAACAAAAATTACTTTCCTTTAAAGTAATGTTTTTTTTTTGATTTTAAAAAAAGTTTCTTTACACCTAAGAAATCTAATTTTGATCCAAACAAATTTATTTGTAAACAAGAAGAGATTTCCTTTAAAGTAATATCGTTGAGTTTGGAGCACGATTCATTCACAAATTATAGCCTTTTCGACTTATATACAATTTATTATATATTTGTGCTCGGACTCGCCAGTTCACACCGAGTGTGTGCATAAAAGTGTATAAGTCGAAAACGCTACAATTTGTGAATGAATCTTTCTGAAACCCCTGCGTTCTGGACGTCAAGGCCCCAACTAACCCATGGCTGACTATCTATATCCATTGACAATCAACGGTAATATTTTTGGTTTGGCTTAAAAATAGGTATCCTTCCGCCAAAGAAATCATATTCTGATTCAAATAAATATATTTTCATCTCAACTATTTTGTCAGATGGCGTTTTAACTTTCTTCTCGCAGTTCGGCCATATCTTCAGTATAAATATAGACTGGTGAATGCCTGCCGCTCGCTTGATGTCACGCGTCTGGTTAAATTGCTAAAACAGCCATGTGATCGGCAGTATAAAGCACAATGTATGCAGGTTCAGTTCCGATTTCGAATCAGTGAACATTTTGCTACCCTAACCTTGAATATATGGATGTCTGGAAGCCGAACCACTGGTCGAAGAGGTGCGACATTCCAAAAGGCGGTGAGCGACAGGTGGATATTTTCAACAAACTAACAATTACTTAAACTTTTTGCAATCTTTAAATAATGCATTTTTACTCAACAAACGATTTCGTTGAGTTGTAAAAATTCTAATTCTTTCCCTCAAAATAATCATAATTCAAAAGTAAATAGAATAAAGCGCTCGGTCAGTCTTCGGTTTTTTGGTCCGAAGACCGAAAACCGAAGACAGAACGAGCGTTTTATTTTATTTACTTTTGAACAAACACACAGTCTTTCATAATCATGATTATTTGAACTAAATATGTCAAACAAATGCATTTTTATCCGCAAGGAATTACTTCTTTGCCTCTATTGAAACATCAAATTTCTTTGAGTCAATGCATATTTATTTCAATTAAAAAAGAATTTCTATCTGTGTATAAATCTGCATTACTTTGGCAATTTAACCGACTTTCTATTTCTAATAATAACCAAAATACCGGTGAAGTATGAACAGCAAAGTCCTCTGGACTAAAGTTTCAATTCTTCGTTAACTACTTTCCTGGCTCCTCATACTTTACACACTAAACTTTCCTGACTTTAGAACCAATCATATAGATGTGGAGTTGGCAACGTTGCTAAGTGACGAGCGCTACAAACAACTTTTATCTGTCAAAAATATTTTATGTCCTACATGATCATAGCGGGACATTTTACATCTTAGATACCGGGGTAAAAACAGCTTCTTAACGCCCGCCAGGGCGTTAAGGATTCTTAGCGCCCGGGCATTAAGGGTTGTCATGGTTATATGTCAAATATATCAAATATTTGTCATTCAAATGGCAAATTTTAAGTCATCAATGTCAATTATTGGCGATTAAGGTTATAAGTTTGACAATTAATCGTATGTACTGTCACTCGGCAATATCAATTACTGGCGATTAAGGCTATGAGTTTGACAATTAATTGTCTGTATTGTCACTCAACTCTGAATTGCTTGTATTGTTATTCAACTCCATAGATACGCATTTCACTTGATAAAGTCAAAATATTTATTTATTTCATTTATTATTCAAACGGAGGAACAAAACCATTGTAGGACATAAAATTTTGTATGAACCTCGGGCATTACTTGATGTTTATACCCTCGGGCGACTTAAAAAGCTCTCGGGCCTAACGAGCCTCGAGCGGTCACCCTCGGGGCATAAACATCCGTGTAATGCCCTTGGTACATAAATAACTATTACCGCAATGCGTACGTACAGTAATACCTGTAATTTGTTAATAATAATTATATAAATAATGAATTCTGATGGGGATCAAGGAGGCATTTGTACTCCACCAGAATTAGTAGAAGCAGCGCAAGAAAGGACATTAAATTTATTGGCCGAAAAATCGAGAAAGAAATATGGACAAACTTACAAAGCGCTTATGGATTCGTTATGGATTGGCAAATCTATTAATGTTTTGATAAAATGATGAATATTGAATAAAATTTAAACCAAAAACAGTTATTTTTTTTTTAGTTATTTTGTAGGTCAGATACCTTCTTATCCGCAATAGCAATCAATATTTGACACTTGCAATAAATTAATTTATAAAATTTCGTCGTAGAAAATGTATAGTATTCCATTCGGAAGTAATGGTATTACTGGCTCATGGAATAATATACTATTAATGATGTGTAAAATCCTACCACAATACGATTTATGTTCAGAAAACCTTTAACATGTGCCTTATTTCCAGCAAAGAGCAAGCATTATTTTATTCTCTACGTCGGGAAATCTCCCCATTCTCAAACATCACGACGGCCCGTTTTCCACAAAGTTTATATTAGGAGGCCGATGGAGCAGAGCGCAAATAAAGGCGACGTATTTGGGAACGTTGATGGATAAGCTTACTTCCGAGCAGAACAGACCCGGACTAACACCAATTGTTTAATATTTAGACAGTGGCAACGTTGAGTTCTAAATAGTATTAATACTGCTCTAGCTGTTAGAATACAGCTATATATCTCTTGGGAGTACTACTTTTTATAATAGTTAGGCTCTTTTGAACTAGCGTTACAAACAAAGTTACAAACAGTATAGAGCATAAAAATAATGATTAGACGAAGTTTTGCTATGTGGATATCACACTTGAAAAATTGGTGTGACATGGACGATTACAATGTACATTGTTTCGTAGACTATTTTTCTTAAATCAAAACTATGAATAAAATGAAATGTTGTTTTAAGTAAAGCCATAGCATAAAAAATTATAATTTAAAATAAATCAAATATATAAATTTAAATAAAAATATCATGTCATTTATTTTTTATTTATTATGATATTTGCGATAGCCACAGTGTTTGAGAAGTTAACAATAATATTAGTTACTGAATATTATGGAGAGAATTAATGGAGACTAACTTCGCTTTTCAATTAAGACTTTATACAAAGTTAATTACCAAAAAAACATAATGACACTTGGGAACACTGAAACGTTGTCACGTAACAATGTGCGTGACTTGATACTATGACACGGTTTGCCTGTATTTTGACATTGGGGCAAATACTCAGCGTCCGGCCTTGGAGTATTACAAAGTTGGACACCCTAATGTGCGATCAAAATGGTTTCTTAATAGGGCCGCAAATTAAAGAACTTAGGACGATATTTAAAAAATGTCGCTTTATTTTTTTTTTCGAAATATCTCCGGAAACTATTGGGAATTCAACTGTTTACTCAACCGATTATATTAATGAGCGTATTTATCCAATTTTCTATTTCTAATACATGCTGTTACATCGTTTGTTTTACAGGTTTGTATACCTTTTCGGTAAATGTTAAATGGTTTCTTGATAGTGCGACAATTACGATCAAGTTTAAAAAATGTCCTTTTACGTTTTCTTACCAAAACAGTTCTGAAAGCATGTTAAAAAATCGCGGGCTTACTATTGTATTTATATAAGAATTTTTAGACTATTTTGGTACCTATTGTTTGTTGGTCAAAACATGTATGTACTTCTTTAATTTGAAAGGATAATCTAATACCAATACACATCTGTCACATATCTTCGGTGTTTGGAATATACCGAGTGGAACTCCACAAAAAAACAGTAATGTTTCTTGAAATAAGTAGTTGATATGCTAAAAAAATTAATACATTAGTCATTAATACTAATACATGATGCGACAGCCACAGATTACGGTCAGATTGTATGAAGCAATGCTCAATAAATAGTAAAAATATAAATTTGATGGACATGGTTCTAGTGTCTTTATCATTTTAAATAACACACTGTTGTACTCGATCCCTTGCAATGGAAATGTTAAAGAATTCGCAGGATTACTGTTGAATTTACAGAAGAATTATTAGACTATTTTGATATTTATTGTTTATTGGACTATAAAAAAGAATTTCAATAATTTTTTTACAAGTCCATTGTGAATATTTATATTAGTTCTCTATTTCGTAACCCGAGAACTATTCAATATTATTTCTTCTTAACATCAATTATGTTAATTTACCGTTCTTTTTTTATAATCTAGAGATGGACTCTCTTAGGTAGGCACAGAAAACTTTAAAGCCTACTCTGCTTGGTTGGGAAAACTGGGTAAATAATTGAGAGGGATCCTTCAAGCGGCATCACTCCCCACTACCACCCGAACCCCGCACGCCCCCGCGAAGGGGTACGCGCAGAATTTAATAATTGAGCAATTAGGCACTCGTTATTCGTGGAATTCGACGCCACTGCCACGCCAAATCCAGCATAATTGGCGTCCGTATATCGCCGTCAGCGAAAATCGTGAAAGCTCTAACTGGTAACTGGAGAGTGTTTCGTTTGGGCTTATGGGTCGAGTTTCCAAGGAGGAACTAGCATTACCTAAACCACTTGTTGTTATGTGTTTATTAGATGTGCGAGGTTTAGAGAAAATATTGTGAAAATCTGTTAGGTGGTTTTCATGTTCTTAAGGGTGCTTTTGGAGGTACGTCCGCTTATTAGTCATTTCGATTGGCCCTGGAAGCGCATTTTAGGCATCTCAATTTTTTAACCATTTTGTAACCCCTCCCATACATATCAATATTTTTAAGTAACTCCTTTTTTTTTTTAATATAACTATATTACTCCTCTCTAAAATGATATATCACTTCTCTCGCCTAAAATTTAAACGCGTAGTTTTCAAAATGTTGTGTTGTTGGTCGGTTGACACTATTTCAGGAGAAGTAACCCTACGCGCTATGGCGCAACAAAATAAACCTGTTTCACTAAAAATTAAACGTTTTATAAAAATAACGTGTTCATTTGACAATTCCACATCATTTTTAAGAAGTGGAATGTGACTATATTACAGAAGAAAAATTACTTAAAACTACTGAAAGAGGGATGGCAGGAGGTAAAAGAGAACTGCTCGACTTTAGGCTGTGGTGTCGCTAAATCATTGAATTTTGTTTCCAATAAAAGAAGGCATTTATGTTTGAAAATTTTACACAACCATGCACTCTTAAGTAAAAGTACGGAGATATAGAAGATATAAAAGATTCTTTTTATAGATTATATGAAAAATAGAAAGAAGCTCTAAGAGTTTGAAAACAAAAGATGCTTGAGTTGTAAGACTTTGACGAAGAATTAGAAGGTCTACTGAACCTAGATTTGCCTCTCGATGAAGCTAGTTATTTCAAAATTTAACTAAATTAAGCAGGTTTTATTAATAACCGTGAAAAGTAATAAAACTGAAAATTTGTGCTGAAAACGAAACAACTTTGTGTTGAAGAGGGAAGACTAGAAAACAGTTTCCATTCTGTATTGATTAATTATTTGAAATTAAATATATCCAGTCTTGTTAGTTTTGAAGACGTGACAAAAAAGCTGAAATTAAAAAATATCGGTTTAAATGTATCATCAAGATTGGTGCAATTGCCACCATTTTAGTTATGATAATAGTATATTATTTGGCGAGCACTTAATTTATATCCGTAACAGCTTTAATAGTTAATATTATACAGAGTGTTTCAGAAATAACAGCTAACCTTGAAGGAGCATATCCATCAAGGACATCGAAGAATTTTTGCCTATAGTCTATTTCAAAGTTTTAAGTACTAACAAAATTGTATTGAAGGAATGAATCGTCTAAGGCCAGCCCTGGTAAATGTACAATCGCGCATGATCCGAATACGATTGCAAACGTCCGTATAAACATTTATCAATTAAAAATTAGAGAGATACTTACATACCTAATCCAGAAATGTGATGCGGTATTACAAGTATTGTGATTGCTTAGCGATATCCGTCGAACAAAACAAACCGACTTAACACAGCAACTGCTGGCCCCTGCCGATCAGAGGTATGTCCCAGTCAGTCCCAGTCTAGCTATTCGTCGCATAAATTAGCATCCATCCGTATCTGGTACTACTCAAGTACAACCACATGAAGAGTCCACAATCTAAAAGATTCTTGTTGTAGGTAAACCAACAAACAGCTGACCACATATGATCCTGGCGAATGTAGGTCAATGTCGCCGTAGCCGTTAGGCCAATGTGGGTGGAGACCAATATGTTGCCGGCGGCGTTGATATGTCATCACTTGAACCACAACTGTGGTGGAGTGTTGTCGATTTTGTTGCGCTGACCAGGGACGGACTTCGTTGTTTTTTAATTAATGAATTACCTCAAGAATGCGTTATTTCATCATACGTTATTTGATATATGCTCATTCAAGGTTAACCGTTATTTCTCTACTTGATGTTTACACATTTTTTCTTGAATTAGTATAGATTTAATAATAAACTAACTTAACATTCTATGAGTAATTTAATAAATATTATGTAAGCGAAATATATAATGTTGCTTAATATCATTCATATTATCTTTCCCCCAGATTGAAGAATGTTTTCCTCACCCAATACGATTAAATTTAGGTAACCTCGAACAAGAATAACATCGAATCCGCACATCAACACTGAATACTTAATCATGCTGTCCGAATAGCGGGACAATAAGCGTAGAAGGGCTTGGTCGGCACCCAGGGGACCTAGTAGGCCATGTAAATTCCCTCCGGATACACTTCAGGGGTCGACAAGTGAACGACGACGCGTCCAGCGACACAAAAGATCGAGCACGTAGTCATTTACATTTCCCTTCAGTTGCGGAAAAGGTAGGACAGGGGATCGGAGAGGGACTTGTTGGTACATCTAATTCGTCACCTGAGGAGAACGCCGTTTGGACTGCGACGAACGCCACTGAATAAATACATCGGAGGAAGACGCTATTGGACGTCGGATAGCGGGATGGCGATCAACCTTCTGACGTCAAACGCGTACGTAAGGTGCCGTATTGGTAAACATGGTGGTTGTGAGGTGACAGAGATTAAGGAAGTGTTTTGGGTGGAGTTGAGGAAAAATAAACCGGCGCCTTCGCCATTTATGAAATGGTTTTGTTATTTGGATATTTAGTAAAGTAGGCATTTCTGTATAAATGTATTATTATATAATGTATAAATGGATGCCAATTGAGAGAAATAAGAGCATGTATGGCACGATTTCATAAATAAATGTCTAGAAGGGAATCAAATGTGTCTAACATTTTTTATCAACATGGGAGAATACAAACTGTTATTTTTCCTGGAAACTCATGGGGATTACGTTAATTTCAAAAGACACAAAAGTTTTGAAAAAATTGCGAAAATTTTTGTTGATTAATTAAATATTAAGTAAAAATTAAATAAATTTACCTTCATAAAGATATTTTTTGATTTGGGAGATGTAAAGATTGTTTACTCGAAGTTCAATCATACCAGTCTTTTGGAACTAAAACGCTATTAAGACACCATTGTACTTGGAATCCGATAGTTTTATTTATATTTTATTTATTATCTACTCGTACAATTGACGCATGATAAATAGTTATAAAACCATTTTACTCAAAGTTATACGCAGTCATAGCAGTAACTAGGCGATCCACTCTTGCGTCGTATATATCAATACACCATCAAAAGAATATCTTGCCCTCGGTCATTCGAGATTATATCTAGAAAATATATTAAAAGTTTAAATAGATTTTACATTATTATACAGAGTCTGTGTTTCCATGTCCTAAATATTTGAAGGTTGACAGATAGTCAGATTTTATGAATATAAAAACAATGAACTTATAGCGGTATAGCCAAACTTAGACTTTTGATTGATTGGTATGAGTTTTTGAAGATTAATGTGTTTTATGAAATACATACCATGTTTTTTGAGGAATTTCTTCAGTCAGTGTTACGATGATTTACTGTATTTAAGGAAAAACTAGTTTTGCAAGGCACAAGGAAGGCATTTTGCAAAATAAATGAATATTCGAAAAGGTTGTAGCGGCAAACGTTTTGCCTACATATTGTTATCAACATTGTAATTCTAAATCAAATTGATTTTTTTATTTGGTTTTTGATTTCTAGGTATCAAAATACATAGACCTTTATGAGGTTTCCGAATACCTACTTAGCACAAGTTCTGACTTATTTTGATCTTATTATGTTTGTATTGATCTTTGCGTTATGCTGCATAAGTTATTAAGGATTAAGTGAACATCATGCTGTTTAGTCATATTAACGATTGCGGAAACCTGATGAAAGTCGATGGCTCTTGACGCATGTAAGCCAAAATTAAATAAAATTTATACCGGGTGGTCTTACTTTAGACTCCTAAATATCTCGAGAAATATGCATGGTAGGAGAAGAGTGTCTTAAATAAACTTGTAGGGCGCAAAGGGGTAAATGACATGGCGATATCAGCTTCATTGCAGATAGCGCTGTAATCGGTGAAAATGAGGTTAACTTATTTCTTTTAAATGGGAATACCCCCAACTCTTTTTTTATCAAGTTATGATTTTACGCTAAATAATCTTCTGTCTGAAATTTTTCTTTGCGTCTTACAAGTTTATTTAAGGCACTTTTGTCGTACCATGCATATTTCTCAAGATATTTAGGAGTCTCAAGTTAAAACGATCACCCGGTATAGTTGTATTTATAATAACAATTATGATATCGACTTCTAGTAGGTTGGAAGTGGCTGTCAATTTCAGACATGAGTTATATGAATTGAAAAATATTGGAATATTGTAGGTTATGACTGGTAGCTTCCAATAGCGGTAATATCTGAAGAATTTATGTGCAATTGTATGAATAATATGTATAATATTATCCAATATAATATACAAAACATTGTAGAGCTTTATGAACAGATGTAGTAAATAATTTAATATTCATCCAAAAACCGATAATTTGAAATTTCACATATAAGAATTATTATGAAACTTTTTTTATACTCTCAAGTTACAAGATTTTTCGAAAGAAATCCATGCAAATATCTTCATTACATGTTTACCGATTGTTGATATTATATTAAATTATGTTGACATTTTCATGAAGGCCTCTAGAGGCATGTAGAAATCTAAATAACATATCTTGGAAATATAAATAAGGTTAAGTCTAAATTTCAGGAATAACGGCAGGGAATAACGTACTCAAAGCTTGCCGTTCCGGGAAAATTCCATCCAGCCTAGGTCGTTATGATTACCTTTTGACGAGCATGATGGCATACTTCTTAAATTTTCTACGAAAAGGTCAACGGGCATGAATACGCTGTCTTAAAGATACATACAGTAATCGATTTGTAGCATCAACGATTTTGCTCTTAGCTGAAAGTTTGCGTTTTAATATGTTTTACGTATCTTCTGTGAAATCTAAATATATTGCAAGAAGTACACACTTATTTGATTTCTGTCAAATTGAACTAATAACAAGTCTTGAAGATCTCGACTTTGAAAATTGCATTTTTCTTAATAGTTGGTTTCAGATTGCTAATGTGAAACAGTTCAGCGAACCGCAAATCTCAAATTCGAATCTAATTAGTGTTGTGTACGTGCTGGTCGGAAATCGTCATAACGGGTAAACCAAATTGTCGGTAGATGGCGGTAGCTGCCAATTCATAGCGGCAGCGTGTAGTAACTAACGCAAATTATTATTAATTGAATCGGGCTTAATGTAGCGGGTCAGTTTCTGGGCCGTTCACGGTAATGAACCGGTCGTTAGCCGGTCTCGCTTATAGCCTAAACGTCGAGCAAAAACTTGACCGAGTAGAGAGCGTAGTGTAACCGCTGTTTTTGCTATATAGGAAGACAAGCACTGCGTATAGAGGAATGGGTACATGGTGGATGTGAATTGGCGGAAAATTAGCTGAATTTTGATGTTTTGTCCACGTGGTTTCGTGTGTCGGTTTTATTGTGTACGGTCCGACAAAAAGCAGACGGGATTGAAATGTGTTTTTGAATTATTTAGTTAATTAAAGTACAAGTCATGCCTATCGTATTGCAAGTATATCTACACAACACGGGCGGAAGAAAATATATTTTTCTACTTTGCAGTCACAGTGCACACATTGTAACAGTGTTTTCGGTGTTACAATAAACAAATTGTAACACCGTTTCTAGTAACATTTTTCTAAGATTGTTCACATTGATATCAAATGCCATATGTCAAATGTTCACTGGGTGCGAACTGCACCGTGAATATGCGTAAACAGCATTGTTTTGGTGCAGTTCTTTAAAATCAACTTCACGGTGAACTAGTTCATAACCTAAAATACGTGACTTTCAAATGCTCTTACGAAACTATTTATGATTATATTTAGCTTCCCGGGTGTTATTCTTATTTGTCTTATTTATCATCTCAACACAAAAAGTAATGACATACTCATCGATTAAGCCTGTCAAGAAGAGTGCTCTGAGCGCGTGCAGTGCATAAGCCGAACACTCGGCACGAAACGAGTGGAAAAGCCGAACACTCAAACCCGCACCAGCACGATGCTAGTGCAGCCGAGTGCAGTAAATCGAAAATGCTATAAGTATAATTTATTCTAAACTACTTCACCGAAATTACAATGTGGTTCCAATTATAAGTGCGTGTAAATGTATAAGGCCCAACGGCTACCTAGCGGAATTACGTAGATACCTATTAAACGTTAAGCGCTATAACACTTCTTTAGTAATTTCTTGTTCTTTGAAGTAACGAATCAGTCACCGCCAAACAATTTTATCCTGACTATTATAATTATTAGACACTTTTTTTAAGTTAACT
Source organism: Melinopterus prodromus (assembly GCA_964023965.1). Taxonomy (NCBI): domain Eukaryota; kingdom Metazoa; phylum Arthropoda; class Insecta; order Coleoptera; family Scarabaeidae; genus Melinopterus; species Melinopterus prodromus. Next base: position 14,175,165 of record OZ030390.1, on the reverse strand, counting down.
TTTTAGGTTATGTTTTCATATCTATATCCTTTATTCACTTGCTATCATGTACGTTTTTATCACAGAAGCCATTGCGGGTTAAGTGTTGCCCCAAGCTCTTTTGTGATCATAGTTGCGCCCCGTTAATTATTTATTAAAACTTGTAGGCTTAAGTAGAGTAAAATTATCCGCAACAAGATTTTGTCATGAATTTATCCCAAATTTAGGAAGTTGACAGTTTACTACAGTACTAACAGTAGGTACTACAACCACCAACAATATTCTGTCATCTTCGCGCATTCGTTCATTTAGGCCAAACAATTCATGCGCCAGTTTGATGTCTTATAAAACTTGTATAATAATATACTATTAGACAATTTTGAAGTTTGAATGACTTGAAATTTTAAATTGCAACTTAACCTCCTTTTTTTCGATATCTTCACGAACTATTTTGAGTACAAAAAGCTATCTGTCATCAATAAAATTTTGATCCCGAAAATAGTCGAAATTGCAAATAACTGAAACACCAACACTGAGCGATATCCTTCAGTTTTTACTGTTTTTCTGATTCGTGTTATTTAGTATACAGGCTATCCGTTTATTTCGAGAATGATTGGTGATTGTGCTTATTTGAAAATATATGACAACATATCTAGATTGTAGACCACGAATTGAGTCAATGTTATATTGATTTCTAGGTGGTCTCAAATCTTAACTCAATGCGTAATGCATTCTTAAACACATTACTACAAAGAATTTGATCTCAAATTCTGATTAACCCTTACACTAGGGTGGTCCTTATTTTTCAACTTTTATTTTGTTTCTGCAGGACTCTCTCATTGTCCAGATACCTTTAATTCCTGTGATATTTGAGATCGATGAATACATATGAACAGCCCCAAGGGGCTGAAAATCCAGAAAAGTTTTTTGTTTGGTTTTATTACAATATACTAACATGCTGCACCTACCTGACTAAAAAAATAATCAATTAACTTTTGAGTTTTAATATCACAGCATTCCACATATTTTTAAGTACTTAATTTGTCCAAAATACCATGATCTAAGCTACGTGACCATTCTGACGAACAATGAACAAAATCTAACATGTGATCATTGCTTATGAATTTGAAGGATTTTGACTTGAGCCTCGTTTGCGGGAAACGCAGTGTTAAAAAAATATGTACAATTTGAAATTTGTGCGTTCAGAGTTCGATTTTACAGGAAAAAGCAGACCAGAAACAGTTTTCAACTTGTCCGATTTTATTCTTTGCTGGCCAGGATAATCACTTAGATTCGTGAGTTTTTAATAAATTACGTAACCGGAAATGAGCAAAATACTCTGATGCCTAGACTCAAAAAGCTAATAAATTGATTTTTTTTTATTAAGATAGTAAGTAATAATGTTTTTTATTATTAGATTAAACGTATTTTCGATTTTGTGCAGTGTAAGGTAATTAAATGTTATATTTTTCTTTATAAAGAAGGACCATCCTACCTTACAAATACAAATTCAATAATTATCTATTTGGGTGGATGAAATAATTATCCAACATACAATACAAGTGCACAACCATGAAGACTTTTAACGGATTTTCCATTTCTTGAAATGACCGCGATTTCATTAAATTCACACCAAAAGCGGCCACACTGTATACCCAGCTCAGTTTCGGGCCTGTTCATGAAAAAAATGGCTATACAGAAAGCAATACAATTTTTGTGTCAGATGCCGATAGGTACAGTTTTTCAAAAACCAACGAAAAATATTTTAAGAAAACCAAAAAGTAAAATCAAATACAAAATTAGAGCACAGAATAGGGGTTGGTATGAGGAATTTTTCCCAACATCCAAAAGAACCCAAAAGACCACTTCAGCAGTGCTAAGCTTTAAGCAAAACCCGAAGCAATTTATCAGCAACAAAACTGTTTTGCACCTGACTTTGCGCCGTCAGGAGCCTTTTTCCTATACATAATGCATACCCTTACAAATAATATTAATCACGGCTTCATGGAGAGTGTAGAAGCTTACGAATTCAGCGGAATAATGTAGTAGGCGGCGTGTTGCGTCACGTTCGAAACGTCAACTCGGAACGCGCGCCCATTTGAACGAAATAAATTGAAGCATTTCGACCTCCCTCTGGTTAGTTGTGACCACGCCGCCAACAGATGGCGGCATTGTCCACGGTCGAATTATCACCGGAACAGGCTCCCGCGGTTCGCACCATTGTCATCATCGTCGAATCTACGAAGCGCGTCTAATCAGGACCACATTTTGTCGGAGTGGTTTTTGTAGAATTTTATGTCCGTGCGGTCTGCGGGTTCTTTTTTTGTTAGCCTGTGGTTAATATTGATTAGCGGGGAATCGTGGTGGAGGTGGAAATTTAATCTCGACTTAACGTCAAAACCGGAAATTAATGTCTTTGTCTTGGGGAAATATGTCCAATTATACGATTTTCTGGATCTATTTTCCATTTAACTCGCTGATTAGTGGAGTTTAAAGTGATAAATGCATAGTTTTGCGTAGAATATATTTTTTTAACGATTGACATATCATTGACAACTTTTTGCAACGGATTATCATCCAAAATGAAGCCCATTTGTCTACACTCAGTGTAAAATTGCGATATTTACATTTTTGTTAAATTTAATTATCTGGATTTAAAATATTGCAAGGCTTTACTTGTAAGTGTGCATATTTTACAAACCATCAGATATTGTGATGAATCAACAACGAAATGTTATATGGTAATTGATATGGATTTAAAGAAGCAAAGTACCTGAGAACTTTTCCAAGTTCCTGAGGGTGTCCCAAACTTAAACAACGAAAACATCATGTTGGTTCTCCGTATAAATAAGCTTTAACAGTTTCTTTTTCAAAATTCGTTTTTACAAACTGCTATAATAATTTAGCAAAGTTTTAGGTGGCAGTATGATAAGTATATGTTCTATTTTAAACTAAAAGCAGTAAACTGACGGTTTTATGGTTAGGGACCTCTCGTTATTGTTTTACGTCCTTATATTTGATATTCTCCTCAAAAAACAGATACAGTTACAACTTTGACTTCTGATTCCACTAACAATAGGAGGAACAAATAAGAAAAATAAAGAATTTAAACAGAAACTAAAAACATTTAATTTAATTTAGTAAAACTATTCGTCGTTTGATATAAAATTTCAGAAAAAAAAACATGAAGCAGAAACTATTGCCATGTTATATACACTGTGGGCCAAAATAAACGGTACAAATTTTAAATTGTTCATATTTGCAAAGATATTAAGTAAATTCAAGCATTTCTTTGATAAACTAATTGCTTATATTGTGAAGATTGAAAACGTACCATATTTGCAATTATTGAACGTTTTAATCCATTGTAATGCTGTTTTATGTATAGCTATGCAAGATTCCTGTTAATATCGGGTCAATTTAATGTGAAATTCAATTGGACTGGAACGATTCCATTGCATAGACACGAAAAGTCCAATTGCGAACTTGAGTTATCTTTAAAGATGGTGGAGAACCCACCCAATGTTTAGTTTTCTTCTGGGCGTCACGTTTGATATTGAAATTTTTAAAGGATTTTTTTACCTGTTTTCCTCATTGTACTACAATTATTGGGCTATAGATTTTTTGCCAATTTTTATGTTTTTTCAACGAAAACATGAAATTTTGCTTTTGAAGTGATTTCATAAAATCAACATAATTTGTTATTGAGCTAATAATTATGGCAGAGTGCTTTAACTTGTCTGACGGTCTGGTCTTTACTGTTCGTTTTTTCACGTAAAATTTACATCTTCAAATAAATAATATTTAAAAAAATCTGATGTGGCCAGGCACATGACTTTATCATACAAAATATAAAATTAATAGTTTAGCTGCATGAGAATCTATTCCATAGAGATAAATCGTAGGTATTGTCAAAGCATCAGCATTTGACACTACCTACACTACGTCATTAGAATAATAGTTATTTATGTCACAAATGCCGAAAGTACGGAATAGCGCGACGAGCGGTGATACGGCGCGTCACCGAAGGCGGAGTGTCGCCGTCGCATATGAGCGAGTCGCGCTATCTAGTTTTTGGCAGGAGCGACATCAACGTTTATTGTGTTGCTTTTTAAGAAATACGTATTAAAAAAAAAATAAATGATTTCTGTATAGTAAATGCTAGGTTGGTACTACTTTGACGAAAGGTGCGTTCCGATTGGTAGGTAGTGGTAGCTAATGGCGGTGGTAGAATACGAAATTATAGTATTTCTTACATATCGTGATAATGACACATATTAGTTTGCATGTACATAAACATGAGTCACTAGCAATTTTCTATTGGAAATACTATAACGGCGTCTGCTACCACTGCCATTATCACTAATGAAAACGCACCTTAAAAAGGTAATTCAAATTCTGACAGATTTATATTTGTTCATGACACATTCCTACCAACATACTAAAATAAAACTACACTCATCGCTATACTTTATTTATAATTTTCTCAATGTATCATTTTTAGAATTAGATATAAAGACGGGTTGATATTTCTTATCAACAAACAATCAAATTGGTGATCTTATTTTATTTGAAATTTGTATTTATAATTTTGCGCACTACAGCGGCACGTTCCATAGTGGTTCTCCAACCTCTGATGAGATCAGCTGTTTTCGAATGTGACAACACAAAAAAATATTTGTCAAAATCCTGGCTACTATGTAATTTCATATCAATGCAGATGCGACCGATCTCGATCAAATAGAATTTGCTCTTGAAGGTAAACTATTAATTTTACCAAAAAATGTTATAGGCATAAATTATTCAAAATTTCCTCTACTTTAATTTATTAATTAACTCTTTTGTCGAAATTACAGAAATGGCGGCTCATTTCCAAAATCCTTGAAAAAGGCTTAGAATAAACTAAAAAGCTAAACTATTAATTTTACCAAAAAATGTCATAGGCATAAATTATTCAAAATTTCCTCTGCTTTAATTTATTATTTAACTATTTTGACGAAATTACAGAAATGGCGGCTGATTTCTAAAATCCTTGAAAAAGGCTTACAGTAAACACCTAGTTCCTTTGGACCATTTTGAACCAAAAGCTTTTCAACTCTAAGTTTGGTCATGAAACTTCTAAATATGAAGTTCCGTGCCGATACCTTTAGTAGTTTCTCCGGAAATGAATTAACAAAAATTGGGTACACACACACACACACACACACACACATACACACACACACACACACAGACATTTTTTTGTACCTTGGTCAAAAATGTTCAGGGGACCCATAAAGACCTATTTCCGCTAAAATCCCAATTTTTTTTTCGGCACGATTACAATACTTTACATACAGCGTATGATAAAGTAAAAAGGAACAACACGATGTATTCAGGCTGGCTTCAAGCTGATGTTGGAAGTGCTCTTTATTTAAACATGACATAAAAATAAAAAAGAAGACTTGTTTTCAAGTGATGTGACGTACTCAAAAAACGTTGATTCCAGCTCTAATTCAATCTTAGCAAAAACAAGCAAAAGAATAAGAACAAGTAACATGTGTCTAAAATTTACAGCTAAACAACAACAAGTGCATCATAATATTGAAAGTGACGAAAATACCACCTAAAATGATAAATTCAAACGGCATGTTTGTCATTCGTGTTACTATGGGCGGCATGCCCATAGTAACACGAATGATTTCTCCACTATCATTAAAGACTACTCAAGTACACAGTTGGATTTCTCTTGCCGTTGCAATGTTTTTGTTACAAACGTCATATTCCACTGGCTTTTACTAAAAACAATAAAAAAACATCGTATAAATATTTCACCCAGTATAAGAAAAAAATCACCCTGTATATGATGCTATAAGATCTCTAGTTCCTTTTTTAATCAAAACAAGATGAGTGTCATTACCCATTGATTTTTAAACACATTTCATTTCACATTAAATTGACCCGATATTATCAGAAATGTTGCATAGCCAAACATACCTACAGCAATATATAACTTTGGATTGAAACGTTCTTTTATTGCGAATATGGTATGGTTTCCATCTTCACAATACAAGCAATTCGTTTTAAAAAGAAATGTTAGAATAGACTAAATATTATTGGTAATACGAGTGATAAAAAATTTTTACCGTATTTTTTTGGCGCACAGTTTGTATTTTCGACGTATTGAAACAAAATTTGTTTTGTAAATTTTATTTAGTATTTTTTTAATTAAATTAATCTTGTTTTATAAAGATAGACGCTCAATTAAGAAATAAGTCACAATGTTTTAATTTTATTTAATTAAGTAACTAGATATAAACTGTTTATATCCAGCAAGGACCAAATATTCCCAAACAATTTCTATTTTAAACATTTCTTGAGAAAACCTTTTTACGCCAGGTAGTGAACCAACAATTTTTAGTTTTTAGAACCAGTTCTGGATAGGACTTGTTCAACTGTATGTGCAAACCTGTATGTAGAAAATTGTAGGAAGCGTAGTTTTCAGATCTCAAAGTATTTACACATCATATAAATATGAAGCTGATAAAGTCAAATCAAGACTAATATAGTTTTCTAGAGTATAAGTAGGTAATATGTTATTTTTTTATTATTACAAGAAAGCTTTAAAGTAGCTGCAGACACTAGGAGCCTGAAACTCATCGAGAGTTTTATCCTTGTCGATATTAATAGAACATTTGATATTTTATGAATATATTTATTGCATAATATAAACATTTATTTTTAATTTTAACATGAATTAATACATTGACAAGGAAAAACATCACAAGAAAGACTATTAAACGCCTATTCGTGTTCCATCCAAAAATTCCAATATCTATATGTAATCTATATTAGGATTTTGAATTTCTTCGCAATTATTCAGTCTCAATTATTTTCTTACAAAAAGACAAAATTTTAACAGCATTGAATTCAGCAACAAAATCTACAGATTTTCAGAAAACAAACTATGTGTACCAATTTATACCTGTTAAGTTTCAGTGCACACAAATTAACATCAATTCAAATGTTATTGAAGATCTTCTTGATCCATCGGATGTTTTCAGGAATAAAAATTATATATAGTATTATGAGTGATGATGACATTATTGCCGAATTTTAGAGAATGAATAAATCACACAAATAAAAACATTTTCTTTCGATTTCTTAAAGAAACAATCATTACATTAATCATACAAATTAAAAAACTTACAATTGAGATCCCCTCCTCCTATTTCTACGATCCTCCTCGGGCAGTCCCAAAGATGGCACCCCTGCTTCCGGGCTAGGTGGGCTCGTTGTCTCCGGCGGTGCAGCCCTGAATGATGCCCTTCTCCCCAAGTTACTATTAGTCACAGTACTCAACCCAGGAACCGTGAAGACGTCATAAGCCGAAGCTCTTCGTGGCATTGGTGCTGGCAGACCGAGTCCAAGTCCACCACCTTCCGGAGCCGGTGCAGCATTAGTCTTGTTAACCTCATCATCATAACTGTGCTGACGAGCAACAGCCCTAGAAGCCCTACGAGACCTCGGTGGCTCCCTGGCCTCTCTTGGTGGACTGTTTTGCCTGCTGCTTGCTTGGCTTCTCCCTCCACCTCGGCGCCAATCTGAATCTGACGGTTTCTGAGCTCCACCCTTTAGCTGGAAGAGTATAGAGAAGAATGGAAGTTAGTTAGGTATATTTTTGTGTGAATTGTTTAAGAAAATAAGCTTTCTATAATATTACTGTGGCTTGTATAGCGTTAGCTGTAAGATGTTGGCTTCTGGCATTGCGTAGCTTTCTCTTCTATATTCCTAAACTAAAATACAAGAACTGGTGCTGGGTGTCATGTTGCTGCGATTAGCTGGCACTAGGCGAGTCTACAGACTGTTTCTTTTTTTCTGCTAGCGTCCTGTGAGATGATGTTTTTGTTGAATGCATAGCTGAAGTAAGCAATGGCAACTATTTTTTTTTAAACCTAAGCTCGAGTTAAACTTCTGGCTTTTGATACTGTATTTTTTTTTGCTCTGGCTCGTTTGTGCTTGGGCAAATGTACAATTACAAACCAGCCTAAGTCGACTGTCGACTCGTGCCCTATGTTCTGCTTGAAAGTTATTCTTGAGACGATAGGTCCGCTATAACGATTTAGAATACAAGATAATATAATAAGTATGTATGTACTACAAAAACTACATCAATACATTAAAATACTATCTGTCCAAGCATTAATCTTTAAGGCATAATGGTTACTGCAAGTCAATAATATCCGTGCTGGTTTTGTTTATTGCACAGCACAGAAGGTATTAGTCGATAACAATTCTATAATCAATCATTACATTACGAAAATATCCAGTAGTAGACAGCGAAAACTATTCAAAGCGATTCATTTTATATCGTTTCGTGATTTCGAACACGAAAATGAATAAAACGCTTTCTTGGGTCAGTTTAGGGCTTTAGGGCCGTTAGGGCCTATCAAATTATCTTTAAGTAATTCATATTGTAGTCAATTTAGATTTTGGTAGACAAATAGTTTGCCTGCCTATTAAATAATAGCAAGAGCTTCAGTAAACATCATATCAAAATGTATACTGAATCTTTGATGGTATTTATTATTGAAATTAAATAAAAAATATGTGATGATTAAAAAATTCGTACCACGTATGCTTCATTACCTTTGAAAGTATTAAGCTTAGCAGAAAACATTTAATCATATTAGAGACAAATGATGTGTGTACATAATAAACAAATAATTACCGAACCGAGATGTTCTGTAAAAAAACTACAGAAGTTTTCTGATGACAGATAACCTCGGTTCTGAAAACCAGTTTTTTAGTTTTGTCTCAAACGTACATATTTCAATTTTAAATTTTGAAGTATATTATTTAAAATGATCAGAGAAATTGATGCATACATTTCATGGCGAGTTTGTTAATCACTGATAGTTTTGCATTAATTTCAATAATAATAACATCGAAGATTCAGTAAACATGTGGATATGATGATGAGGGCATTTTTCTAAAACTATTTTCATTACTTTTATATGCTGGCGAATTATGTACGATCTTCAATAATTTTCCATCTAAAATGACTAAAATGAGGAGTTGAACTGATAATTTTACGTCATCATCGGATTATTTGAGTTTGCTTACCTAATTTGGTCAAGAATAGTGTATAGGAAACTATAACAGTTGCTTTGAGTTAAAAAAGAAAATCAAATAGTGATCCCGAATCTTTTGCCATTCAAACAGTTTCGTATCTTTCTATTACGGTCCTTACCGATTTGTCAATTAAAACAAGTGATAAACGAATTGTTTAAATGGTTTAAACTAAACAATATTGAAAATGAAATATTACACGTTTGTTTTTAGATGACTAACGATCTATTTTTTATTAAGGTCCAAACACCACGAGATGTGATACTTGATGATATGATTTGATTACTGTGTATAAATTTATCCAGGATTGTTTGTTTCATTAATAATCAATAAGATTTCATATCTAAATTAATTACCTAGGTAAACAACTATTACAGTATGTAAGCATGTATGCTACATAGTCCAATTCTTCTTATAGATTTTTGATGTTCTGTGTATTAGTTCTCGTAGTAACATATTAAAATGTTTAGAATCATAGATACAAGGAATATTTATAATTGAAGAAAAATTATAAAAAAATTGTTCATTCCTCAAATCTCAGTCATATTCTTTCTAAACGCAACCGAGTTATTACTACTGTGGCATAGCTGCATTTTTTTTTAAATAGAAAATAATCTAGTTTTGTAAGGAATATTGCGTGATTTTGTTCATAAGAGAAATTATTAGTATATTACACAGGTTAGTATTATCTTTGAGTATATGACAGATCAGTTTGAGACTTTTTTCGAACTTTCTGAACTTGGTAACCCACATCTTCGCTAGTATTTAATGAAACATGTTTAAAATTATAAAAAACCCCTTTTGAATAGACTTTTTTGAATACACACCACAAAAATAATGGAACATTATAGTATTCTTTTGTTATGCCGAACTAGAGGCTTAGAGTTGTAGAGTGATTTTACTGTTTATAGCTTAAAGGTCGAGGTACAAACCTTCAAGTTAGTCTACTTAGCAAATTTTATTACGTCGCGTTAACTAAGTGATCCCAAAAATAAAAATATTAGTCTCTCGAAAAATGTATTTTGAGATGAATAAGGCAAACATGAAACCTTATTTAAGTCTTGAAGTTATTAAGAGAAAAATGTGTGATCTCTTTGTGACTGATCTAGCAGAAGTATTTTATGGCAGGGTGCGTGTTTTTTGCTATCGCGTCTGACAGAAAGAAAATAACACACAAAAAAGTCCCCTATGAATTTTCTTCTCTATTGTTGTTAAGTTCAAGGTCTAAACTTCACCTTTCTTAAAATTGTTTCCAAAATATCATATAGCATGATAATCTGCAAATAAAAAAAATAACGGATGGAATGATACGAGTATGAAGCAAAGAGATGTGTGATAACTCTAAAATATGTTTACGGGTGGAGCTATCAGTTCAGGCAATTTAAAAATGTTCCACACAATACTCAAAATGTGATAGCACTCACAATTTAATCTCAACTGACAATATTGAACTGTTGACTTTCAGTTTGTCGTAAACTTTCAGTTTGCCGAAACGTCACAAACAATCCAAACCAAGGAAAATAGTTTTCCTCTTGCAATTCTGCGCACAAGTAACCTAATCCATTCGTATTCTCGAAGAAACCTCGTACTTTAACATTCAATTTCCAGTAGAGACAAACCGCCATGAATAAAGTATCACTTGGTAGCAAGTTCGGTCTCGCAGTTTGACGTTTGTTAGGTGTCCATTCTAATTTAATTCGAACGTACGCCACTGCATACAAGCGCGAACTTTCAATGCACGTCGACAGCCAGCGTCAGGACTCCGGAGTTCCGGAGTACAGTGACCGCACACACAATACAGAGGACGTCTCGCGACCCATACAACTTGCCCACTCAGACTGTATATACTTGAGCACTACCACGTTTCAACTGGGAAGTAGTCGTAGACTTGAAACCAGTTCGGAGCAATCCCGTTAAACGGGTGGTATAACTTGAATTATACATTTGTATGACCCGTTAATTTGTTGGATATTAGAATGTATTGTTGGATTCAACTGTATGCTACTGTAATAATCGTATAATATATCAAATTCTTTTAAATTCAATGTATAGATTTTCAAGCAAGACATTTTTAAAATGATCTGGAAAAAAGTGCCTTCCCAGCTGTAAATTTTTTTACTTTTTCAGATTCTCAATGTGCCTCCTAAGTATTAATAGAAAAAGGGAAAACTGGGTTGGCTAAAACCTTGAAGAAAAAAGAAAGATAAAGGATACTTTGGACAGTTTATTATTGAAGTCAGTCCTTGTTAGCCACACAAAAATGATGGCAAAGTAATTGGAACAAACTTGAGCAATTGCAAAGTGATGAACTATCTAAAATAAAATCTCATCCATCTGTTATAGTTTTAAATAAATCGAGAAAAAAGTCTCTTTTTTAATTTGTAAGGTTTAGCTCATTGCTCGCAAGGTATGGAAATATTGCAACATCTCTGAAATTGTTTGTTATTTAAACAAAAAAACTCGGACACTTGTATTTTTATTACAAAATACACCTATTTATATAAAAATTAATTTCTTACCTGTAATTGTTTTCGACTGAATATTACGATGAATATTAATCATAGCTTGACAGTTGTATATCTCAGGTTAATGCGTTTGTTTTTTTTGCTTTTCTTACATTTAGACATTTTACATTTTTTCGAAAACCTTACGAAATAATAGTTGTTTATGTACCAAGGGCATTACACGGATCTTTATGCCCCGAAAGGGTGACCGTTTAAAAAGCTCGAGTCGCTTAAGGCGCCCGAGGGTATAAACAACGAGTAATGCCCGAGGTGCATACATAATTTTATGTCCTACAATGGTTTTGTTCCTCCGTTTGACAAATATTATTAATACATATTTTGACGTTATCAAGTGACATGCGTATCTACGGAGTTGAATAACAATACAAACAATTGGGAGTTGAGTGACAATGTAGACAATTAATTGTCAAACTTATTACCTTAATCACCAATGATTGACATTGACGAGTGATAATACAGTCAATTAATTGTTAAACTTATAACCTTAATTGCCAATAATTGACATTCACGATTTAAAATTTACATTTTGAATGAAAAATATTTGATATATTAAACATATAACCATGGCAACCCTTAATCCCCGAGCGGGTGTATATAATCATTAACGCCCTCGCGGGCGTTAAGAATCAGTTTTTGCCCCGGTATCTAAGATGTAATAGTATATTATTTGACGAGCACATAATTAAGGATATAAATCGCGAGTTTGAAGTTTACACGCGAGCCGTAGGCGAGCGTGTAATCATGCGAGCGATTTATATCCGTTATGTGTGAGTCAAATACGACGCTTTATCTACGACTCATAAATTCCATTTTATGCAAAATATTTTAAATGTATTTGTCAATGATTGCGAGGCGAACTGTCAATTAACTGTCATCCACTTAGGTTTTTACAGACTTTGACACTAGCGTTGTATAATGATGACAGTTCGTTCAAATAATGAGGTCATTATTTGAACGAACTGTCACTATTATACGACGCTAGTGTCATTATAAATTATAATCATTGGTGCGTATAATGATGGGGATTATATAGTCATAGATACGTATGTAATGAACTTATTATATGTGAGTCGTAGATAATAGTTATTTATGTACCAAGGGCATTACACGGATGTTTATGCCCCGAGGGTGACCGTTTAAAAAGTTTTAAGTTTTAAGTCTCCCGATGGTATAAACATCAAGTAATGCCCGAGGTGCATACAAAATTGTATGTCCTACAATGGTTTTGTTCCCCCGTTTGAATAATATTAATAAATATTTTCACGTTATCAAGTAACATGCGTAGCTACGGAGTTGAATAACAATACAAACAATTTGGAGTTGAGTGACAATACAGACCAGTAATTGTCAAACTTATAACCTCAATCGCCAATAATTGACATTGCCGAGTGACAGTACAGACAATTAATTGTCAAACTTATAACCTTAATCGCCAATAATTGACATTGATGACTTAAAATTTACAATTGGAATGACAAACATTTGACATAATTGACATATAACCATGGCAACCCTTAATGCCCGCGCGGGCGTTAAGAAGCCCCAGTATCTAATATGTAAAATATTCCTTTATGATCATGTAAGACATAAAATTTTTTATGTCATACATGATCATAAAGTGACATTTTACATTTATTATTACATTGATACCTGAGCAGAAACTGCTTCTTAACGCCGGCGAGGGCGTTAAGGATTCTTAACGCCCGCGCGGGCATTAAAGGTTGCCATGGTTATATGTCAAATATATCAAATATTTGTCATTCAAATTGTAAATTTTAAATCGTCAATGTCAATTTTTGGTGATTAAGGACATTCTGCTTGAGAATTAATTGTCTGTATTGTCAGTCAACTCCGAATTGTATGTGAATTATTGGCGATTAATAAGGTTATTCTGTTTGACAATGAATTGTCTGTATTATCAGTCAACTCAGAATTGTTTGTATTGTTATTAATTCCGTAGATACGCATGTCACTTGATTGCGCCAAAATATTTATTAATATTAAAATTGGAGCAACAAAACCATTGTAGGACAAAAGTTTTATGTACTACGGGCATTACTTGATGTTTATACCCTCGGGCCTCGGGCGACCTAAACAGCTCGAGGGCCGGTAGGCCCGAGTCACGGTCACCCTCAGGGCTTAAACAGCAGTTTAATGCCCTTGGTACATAATAACTATTTCAGCCCGGAATTGTTTTCAGGGCAAATAACTTTACCCAAAACGCACTTCGATATTCAATTCACAAGATAGACGGTCCCTAAAGTCAATATTTTACAGTTTTAAATTGTTCTATTTTCAAATTATTTTATTATGTATAAAATGGTTCCACCACTATTTAGACAAATAAAAGGTGTACCGAAATCAGCACAAAATGAATGGGGTTGCCATTTAAGAAAAGTGTCATGACGTGAATGCTTATAGACAATTATACAATTATTAACTTTTTTAATTAAAAATTCACGTGGTAGTCCTTATTATTTTCTTTATTTGATGGTCGCTAGATGTTTCGCGTCTAACTAGACGCTTCTTCAGGCGATATCGTCAAAAAACTGTTGAAGTCACATAAATACGTCATAGAAATACACATACGTAGATGAACCAAACTATAGTTTCAATTAGATATATATCGGTAGTGGTTGCTCTTATAAAATCACATAAAATTTGGGGTTGAGGTTAACACACTTGACAAGCATACAACGTGGTAGACAGAGCGGCGACGTGTCGCCAAATTTTATGTGATTTTATAAGCGCAACCACTACCGATATATATCTAATTGAAACTATAGTTTGGTTCATCTACGTATGTGTATTTGTATGACGTATTTATGTGACTTCTACAGTTTGTTGACGATATCGCCTGAAGAAGCGTCTAGTTAGACGCGAAACATGTAGCGACCATCAAATAAAGAAAATAATAAGGACTCCCACGTGAATTTTTAATTAAACGACACCTTATTGGACACCGAATTTATTTATTAACTTTTTTCTTGTTTTTTGAGACCACGTATAGGGTATAATTTAGCATGTTGGAACATCGTCATTTACGCTAGTTAGTGGCTTTATATCTGATAAAATTTTCACATTTTTTATAAATTGGGTTAGAAAATTGCAATTGGAACACTTAAATGATTTTCTTGGAATTATATCATTACGATTTCAGTTTGAAAATTCTTGATAAATACTATCATGGAACAGTAATATGGTTATTAGACATATTCTATTAATAATTTCGCTTAAAACTCGCATTGCATTTTTTTCTGTACAATATTAACTCTCAATATTGCACCGAGAAAATGAATAAATTAGTGAAAGTTAATAAACACAGAGGCCATAATACATTACGATTGATAGTTGCATTTTTTATAGAAAAGTCATATTTTATAAATAATAAGATTTTCTCATAAATGCGGATGAAACAAATTGTCGTTAAGTAGCCTCATGGAGACAATATATGTAATTAAAATTATAGAAATAAATTATTTATAGTTTAATAATAATGGGGATCCATAGTAACAAAATAAAAGTATAATAATTTGATGATTTATAGTATGTAACCGAAATTGTTATAGAAACCTTCTGCAATATTCAAATTTAATGTTACACAGGCTGCTTTCAATTCTAATATTTCAATTTTCGGCAATTCAAAATAACAACACAATATTGCAAATTGGGTATTCGATTATAGTTTTAGTTTATAATGTAGCCAATATCGTGGAGGCGTTGGAAAGATTTGTAATGATCAATCTTAAAACTGGTTACACAAGTTATTCCATTTCTTTGCCTCCTACAATTTGTGGTTATAAGAATTAGACTAAATATTTATACTTTTGAAGATGACGTACAATATTTAACCTGGGCCAAATTCTGAACTCACCTTTTCTAATTCCTTTAATGAAGCAGGTGAAACATCCGAATGCCTGCGCAACTCCGGACTCCTGGGCGGAGCCAACCCACAACCCAATCCTCCAGGATTCAAACTGCCTCCCCCACCTAACCTCGCCTCCGAATGTCGACGTTGCAATTCTTGAATGGGAATCTCCAGCAAACTCTCGTTAGAATCCTGCTGCATGACAGTGCGCGATTGTAGCTTTCTCCTGCACACGCTGCACGTCCAATTGGAAGGATCCTCGTCCTCGGCAACTTTACTGTAGCTAGCGCAATCCTCGCATACTCTTTGGGAGCATTCTGCGCACGTTCTGCTGAAGTCGTCCGGCTTGAATGCCTTGAGGCATACCCTGCAAGCTCCGGCTCTGCTCGGTGGCTTTCCAGGCTCTGGTTTGGTCACTGGTGGTGTCGCTGGCGGTGGTGGTTTGTCTTCTACTGGTGGCGGTACAGATTCTATGTCGGGGATGAGTGATGGTCTCGGGGTCATTTTGGTAACTGAAATGAAAAATTATTGTTAAAAGTTATCGTACTATTGTATATTGGATACTCTGGATACTTAAATTTTAATGGATATTCAAGAGATAATTTAATACGTTTTAACTTTCTCTTTTTAAGTAATTGTTAATTACAATCCAAATACTATGAAAAAGAAATATTTGTCATGCTTAGCTTTTAATATAATCGATTAACTTGTAATGAACGATGTATTCTAAAAAAAATAAAATAAAATAAACTGTATAATGCCATAGTGAATTACATATTTTAACAATCAGGAATTCGTCGCTGCAGAGAATTTATTGTGTTTCTAAAACTAGATATGTAATCAAACTATTTTAACAAATCCAATTTGATATTGATAGTAGAATTTCAAACAAGTTAAAATATTATTTTCGATAATATAGCCCGGCAATGTTTTGTACAATAACAATAACATCATTTATAACGAACGATGTAATGCGTCAATATTTAAAATATATCCGATACAATATTAAAATATTTTACTGTTTCACTGGCAATACCATATTGCACCACCATGGTGCACCTGACTGCTAAAAATAATTGTAACGATTGATAAAATGCCAAATAAAGAATCCAAAAGTATGTTTATTTTATTCATCTGTACGCAAAACAAAAATGTTGAATAAATCTACCGCTGTGCACATTATAACAGATATTTTATGGTGGCGTTTGTGTTATAAAAAAATTTTTATATGTACGTATTTCCCTACTTTAATATTTTAAATAGCTATACGTATAAGTTCCCATTCGTAATTTTTGCTTAAAATTCAATAAAAATATATAATATAAAAATAAATTTTTATTAGTCAATAAGTAAAAATTGGTCTTCTTTTAATTATTTTAGCTTCTTGTACTGGCTATACTTCTTTTATTAATTATTTACTGGTAGAATTAAGGGTTTATGTAATAATGTAATATTAATTATAGTGCCACTTTTAGTAACAGTTGTCATTTTATCCACTTTCGGCTCAAAATTGTGTTTATCGCTGTTGACATGTAAAATAGAAATTGAAAAGAAATTTCTCGGTGATTAGATCAGTTAATATTAGTTAATATTATTCGTAAAAACTAACTGAAACAAGTTGTATAGGACATTTTATACTTTTTATCTACAACTCAAAAATAAAACATTAAAAAAATATCATCACTTCTATATTTAATACACTTTTCTTTCTAACTTATATCATAATTTGCAGAAAATTATGTTCATATGCTTATAAAGTTCGATTTGATTGGTCATTTTGTTGTCAAACGAATACGTTCTCATATAAGAAAGCTTGAGTCTAGCAAAGTTGTTTGTGTGTTGTTTATGTGTTAAACTTGTAAAGTTAGAAGATATTACTTGCTAAATAATGTTTCTTAATGCTTCTAAACAGTACGTTTTAGAAGCGGTGTTGTTAATTGATGTTAATTGTTCTGTCTGAAACTACTACTTGTGTCGAAACTGTTTTGGGACGTCTAATGAGAAACATTAAGTTACACCTTCTACCTTTTTCGATATTATTACAATCCTATCCTGAACACAAAACCTATCAGTCGTCAACTATGATCCGCAACACAACAAAAAAACAGTTATTAATTTCCGTGGCTAAAGATTGGTTAAAATAGTCGAAATTACAAATACCTCCGATTACACCAATTCTGACTATATTTCTCAGACAACTGATTTTCCTGATTTATTTGTTACTATTATAGAGAGTGCATTTTCATACTGAGCAATTGGTAGAAAAGAATTTCTAGAATAGAAAAGTTTTGAAGAAATTAATGAAAAATTGTGTTTCTTATTTTTAGTTCTAATTCTTAACTCAGTACCTACGTAATGGAAGAGATTTCTAAACCAGATATAGTTAAAGCACGTATCTACAAAGAATTTGTTACATTAAGATAACACTTAAATTGACACAACCTTAAAAATACATTTTATTTTTGCTATTTTCACAAATTAAAGTCATTTTATCCGTTTTTAACAGTTTTCTGTCAAGTAAACAAAATATCATTTCATCTCTTATTTTATTTTAATCTTCCGGTAATTTATCGGCCAGTATTTTCAACTAGACTTTGCTTTGCAATAATTATTTCTCACACATGCGATTACTGTCAGAACTAAAATACTTTTACGTTCATTTATACGAAGAAAGATATCAAAAAAATCAAAGAAAAATGTTTTTGTTGCATGTGCAATATGGCGGAGGCGCCGGGTATATTGTAGTTTAGTATATTATAATACAAGTTTTATTAGATAAAAATTGGCGCACGAGTTCTTTTCTTATAAAACGAGTGTTATATACTATTTTTTTTTTTAATAGTCCAATAGCAAACTCATTCGAAAACATTTAATAACGAATCATAGCACATAACCATTAAATTGCTACAGTGGTTAGATTATATTGGTCAGAAAGTAATAAACAAACGGAAGCAATAGCGCGCCATTAAGGTAAAATACGACCGGCGTGACGTCAGCTCTAACATACGCCCGGTTGATTTAGTGCGGCGACGGGGCAACAGGTGGCGCTCCGAGACCGACTCGCTCGGTCTGGCTGCGAGCGCACGAAATAAATGCGTGCGTGGTTCCGGAATTCAAATGAGGGTTATTTTTCTCGTCGGACCACCTTATTATCCTCCCAGGATTTTCCATTACTCCCGAAGCGCCGCCCACGCCTGTCCTTACGCTCCCTCGGGAGCTTAGTTTTAATTCGGCGATTTCGAACAAATGTGATGCTGGGACGGACCGACGACCGCCAATTCGGGGGTTTTGCTTGCTTTCTAGACGGTCGTCGTTCGGATGGTAAATAAGGGAAACATCTGTTGAATACGGACGATGGACGGACATCGGGCCAGTGAACTTGGGCAATGTTTCGTCCTGCGTTTTGTGTTAAGATTAAGGAGGAGGGCGATCTGTTTTGTCGACTCTGGAATGTGTTGCGCGTGGACGGTTTTAAGCTGAATTGGGGATTTTAGAATGGATGTGTTGAGTTGTGTGTGGGTGTTGACGATGAATTGTTGGTTTTGGATTGGATTCTTAGCATTTTAAAGATTTTAACGGAACAAAATCCTGTTTTATGGGGTGTTATCGATAACATGTTGTTGATGCTAATGATGGTAATTTTGATGAGGAAAGTCTATGTATTTCTACAAGAGCTGGACGTAATTGACAAATCAAATGCATTCAATATTATTTTACTGACTATGTCTGGGCCGAACCCCATACGATAGGTCCACAATGCAATTATAGTATACAGGATTCGGAAACAAAAGCTTAAAATAAACTTGACTATTTTTTTCAGGAAATATTTGTGATGAGTTATGTTAAGATTTTTGGTTTTAGATTTCCCTCATAATGCCATCTTAAATGACAATATATCGTTGTTTAATTATACCTTATATACATAAAGATTGTGGGTTGCCATCTGTTCTTTTTTGCGAGGATTGTCCTCGTTGTCATACAACTGATCTCGCGTCCGTATAGAACGGACTTTATTTTAATCTTGTATTGAAAACTTCTCGTCTGTGAGAATTTGAGGTATCTGAGCACAGTTTGTTGTTCAACGGTGTGGTCCAGCGATGATGTAACCAGAATAAAATTGCAAGTATTGATAAGTCTTTATGTTAAGTCCTGATGAGTATTCAGACACATTATGACGTTAGAGCTCTAGTTACTCTATTCAAAATTATTTAATTTCTGAGTAGTTTTTCATATAATTCTGCAGAGAATAAATAGAGAAATAAGCATTTATTTTTAGAAAGTAAGCTTAAAAAGATAAGAATAGCGGCACATAAAGCAAATGTTTATATTTTGTTACAACCAATATTATACCGGGTGACCCACGGCATAGGTACTACAGCATAGGCATAGGTAATGATATTTGGGAATGTGTTAATAGACAAAAAATTGCATTCTTTGGGATACTCTTGAGGTTAATATGACTTCCGGTTTTTCCGAAAATGACGTCATCATTGAAATTTTAAATCACACCCTACATTCTTTGTGTGATATTTTCAATCAGGATGACATTCTGAATACAAAACATATCGAATGTAATTTTTTATCATCAAGGCAACGCAAAAATAACTTTTTTTGTGTATTTATCTAGGTAGCTAGGAATTGGTGAAAAGAGTCGAAAATTGTCAAATAAACACTAACTAACTCGAGTTTGTCCGACACTGCATTACTGGTACCCTATAGAGTAATTTAATTGGTTTTTGGCCAGGGAGTAATTTTTTTCACGGCTACCCGATGGCTAAACCCTGATTACTCGATAGAAAACATCTTTACGGTTACAATGCTACCAAATACTTGATATTTTATTGACATTCTTAGCGTACAAATGTTGTTAGAAGCAAGAAAACCAAAGTCAAAGCCACTGGACTACTCGAAGAAAATACCCTGATTATGCGAGGAAAGTCACGGCTGCCGGAAGACACCGTAAAGTGTTGTCTAAATGTTTTTATAGATAACGGTCGTAAAGTGTATATCAACAGTTCTTTCACAAACGCGTGAGCACGGTAGCGGTTGAGATAGACCGTTTATTTTTATCACCGACACGCAGCATTTGCGCCTGCTAATAATGGGAAAAAACAACTTAAAATAACAATCAAAAGGTGAAATAAACATGTGAATGACTAAATGAGGACATACATGAAAAATAAAGGAAAAATACAAGATAAAAATGCGGCAAATGTTTTAATATGGTCTGCTGTCTAGTAATAAACTTATTAAATCTAAAAGATAAATAAATTGAAGTGTATTAAAAAAATTGCTTCCCTTTGAATGTTAGATAACCAGAAAATTTAAGTAATAACATATACATAATAAGAGTAGTAAAAAAACGTTCTTCACTGTTTAATTTTTCTTTATTTTCGTAGTAATCTTACTACGAAAACTACGAAAATAAAGAAAAATTAAACAGTGAAGAACGTTTTTTTACTACTCTTATCAAGACACCTGTTTTACACAGCGTATACACAGTTACGATAATATACATAATATGTTGGAATGAAAACGATAAACAGAAACAAAAGAATTGATAAAGGTACGTTTATTTCTGTATCGCGTAGATACAAATGTGGAGGGAGAAACACTGAAACTGCAGAATGCTGTCAACAATACCTGTAATTGCATGCAATGATGGCTAATTACAACAACTCCATTCACATAAATGTTACCAACAAACGAATACTATACATTCCAGTGCAAATAAATAACACCACCGTATCTTACTCGAAAATAGCAAAATACCTGAACACTAAACTTTTTATTGGAAGGAAATCAGTTTTGTCGACATGTAACAAGCTCCTACTTTACAAGGAAATACTCAAACCTCTGTGGAGATACGGTTTCCAACTCTGTGGCTGCACTCAGCCAAACAATATCATCACCATTAAACACTTCAAAACCAAGATTCTGAAAAACATTGTGGGTGCCTCTTGGTAACTTAGAAATAGCAATCTCCCAAGGGACCTTGAAATGGAATTAGTAACCATCGAAATTGGAAAGTTTGCAAAGAAACAACGTGACAAACTTCTTCTGCACACGAATGTCGAGGCAATCAAGCTCCTTGATAAAAGTAACAAAGTGCAAAGACTCGAAAACTAAATCTTTTGAGTGTTGGTGAAGGGTGACAAAAGTAGTGCAGCGGGCAGTCTGGGCAGTCTATGAAGTTTGAAGCGTCAGCATATAAACTAAATTTAAGTTGGGGAACCAATGGAGAACTTGAAATCGTGTTTAAACTTTGCAATTTATATTCCACTAAATAGGTAAAAGTCAACAGACTAGGTGTGTAAGTACTATCGTGGCCATATATTATGTCCCATCTTTTGCCGTCGATTTTCTCGTAGAGCTACGGGCGAATTTTTTTAAAAAATTCTTATGCTGTCCTTGATTAATATACTACAACTCATAAAAATCTGATGTGGCCAGGCACATGACTTTATCATACAATATATAAAATTAATAGTTTAGCTGCATGAGAATCTATTCTATAGAGATAAATCGTAGGTATTGTCAAAGCATCAGCATTTGACACTACCTACCCTACGTCATTAGAATAATAGTTATTTATGTCACAAATGCCGAAAGTACGGAATAGCGCGACGAGCGGTGATACGGCGCGTCACCGAAGGCGGAGTGTCGCCGTCGCATATGAGCGAGTCGCGCTATCTAGTTTTTGGCAGGAGCGACATCAACGTTTATTGTGTTGCTTTTTAAGAAATACGTATTTAAAAAAAAAATAAATGATTTCTGTATAGTAAATGCTAGATTGGTACCACTTTGACGAAAGGTGCGTTCCGATTGGTAGGCAATGGTAGCTAATGGCGGTGGTAGAATACGAAATTATAGTATTTCTTACATATCGTGATAATGACACATATTAGTTTGCATGTACATAAACATGAGTCACTAGCAATTTTCTATTGGAAATACTATAACTGCGTCTGCTACCACTGCCATTATCACTAATGAAAACGCACCTTAAAAAGGTAATTCAAATTCTGACAGATTTATATTTGTTCATGACACATCCCTACCAACATACTAAAATAAAACTACACTCATCGCTATACTTTATTTATAATTTTCTTAATGTATCATTTTTAGAATTAGTTATAAAGACGGGTTGATATTTCTTATCAACAAACAATCAAATTGGTGATCTTATTTTATTTGAAATTTGTATTTTATAATTTTGCGCACTACAGCGGCACGTTCCATAGTGGTTCTCCAACCTCTGATGAGATCAGCTGTTTTCGAATGTGACAACACAAAAAAATATTTGTCAAAATCCTGGCTACTATGTAATTTCATATCAATGCAGATGCGACCGATCTCGATCAAATAGAATTTGCTCTTGAAGGTAAACTATTAATTTTACCAAAAAATGTTATAGGCATAAATTATTCAAAATTTCTTCTACTTTAATTTATTAATTAACTATTATGTCGAAATTACAGAAATGGCGGCTCATTTCCAAAATCCTTGAAAAAGGCTTAGAATAAACTAAAAAGCTAAACTATTAATTTTACCAAAAAATGTCATAGGCATAAATTATTCAAAATTTCCTCTGCTTTAATTTATTATTTAACTATTTTGACGAAATTACAGAAATGGCGGCTGATTTCTAAAATCCTTGAAAAAGGCTTGGAGTAAACACCCAGTTCCTTTGGACCCTTTTGAACCAAAAGCTTTTCAGCTCTAAATTTAATCATGAAACTTCTAAATATGAACTTTCGTCCCGATACCTTTAGTAGTTTCTCCGGAACCGTCGTCACAAAAATCGGGTACACACATACACACACACACACACACACACAGACATTTTTTTGGACCTTGGTCAAAAATATTCAGGGGACCCAAAAAGACCTATTTCCGCTAAAATCCCAATTTTTTTTTTCGGCACGATTACAATACTTTACCATACTGCGTATGATAAAGTAAAAATGAGAAAGCGGTATATGTTGGTGTTTTCCCGATTTTCCAAATTAAGACGAATTGACGCTGTTTTTGCCCCGTAAATTTCCTTCGTTTAACTTTAGTAATTAATTACTCCGGAAATAATCCATAGGTATAAACGAATTAAATAGTAAAATTACCTGCGGAATGCTAGCTTTCAATGTGCATTTTTGTATAATCACGGGATTAGTGGTTGACCCACAAAAAGCTATATTATGGAATGCTAGAACTAGAATAATGAAATATAGACTATAGGCTACCCAATAATTCATAGGTTTAAAGTTTATTACATAATCATTGTTTATCATGCATTTTTCATGCAAAAGATCGTGCTGAAACTACGCGTAAATTCCGACGCTCTACGGTCTTTGGTGTGCTGCGGGGAAGGGATGCGTTAGCGGTGCTGTCATGTCGGAGAGAACAGACACAGCTGAGAGAAACGGGACAGCTTATTATCAATACACAAACAGAACGATTACTTGTCAAGGTAGTATTTTTAACTAATAATTAAATTCTTAATTTTTGCATAATTTTGATTATAATATGTGACCCGGTACGAGAGAAAACTCTTCTATCGATTGGCGTTTATGTTTTCTTCAGTTTTTATACAATAAGGTTGTAAACAAGATTTTGATGGAAGCGGATAGTTCTAATAATATGGAGTTAGCAGATTTTCCGATTAGTGGTGAATACTAAATTAAGTTAGCTTGATAAACCCAAAAAAATATTTAAAAAGGATGCCCGATTTTGTTATATAATTATTCAAACTATTATAACAGTTTCAACAGTTTATTTATTAATAATGTTTAAATACACGCACAAACAATATAAAATAAATGCCAGCTCTTGATATATTACATATATTACAAACATCAGCTCTGAGCGTTATATAACTTAAAAATATCAAAAAAATTTACAAATTTAGCATCGTATTTTTATGAGTTATAGCATATTAATCAAGGACAGCATCAGAATTCTTTTTCGCTTCTAGATTTGCGAGAAAATGGACGTCAAAAGAAGGGACATAATATATGGGCACGATAGTACATATCAGCATTAGTAAAATGAAAAGCTAACAAAGGATATTCTCCTGAAACTGTCAATAACATTAACTTCTATTGTGTCATAGGGAAACAAAGATACTATCTATCATAATCACGTAGTCAAATACCCACTTGCATAGATAGACGGAAGAAAAGACAACCACCCTACACACAATAACATTAACTCATTGTTACGGCACTATTTCGTTCACCGTAACAAAAAACCGTATCATATCGAGTTTTCATTAACACAAAACGCTAGAATCGGGCTCAGTGAAAGCTCCCCAACCGACAAAAAATTGAAAACCAGACCCCGTTGTTTGAGCAACGTAACTGATCGCCAAAGTGAGTGGTGTTAGTGCGGAGGGCGGTTGGTATTATTGTTCGTCGGACGAAACGATCGATTCTTCGCTATCGCTCGGTAAACTGGGCCGAGACGAACGGGTCTGGCCGACCCTGGAAGCCTCCCCAAGTTTTCCAATTAAGGAGGACGTTAATAAGGAGAAGAAGATGCCCCCTCAACCCCTGCAGCGTTTGGGCCTCGTCGGTCCCCTTGGGGCCTTTGAACGAGTGAACTCCGAAGGCATAACGTTTACGGAATTGTAACGTAAATGTTGTGCAAAGAGATTACAATAGGATCAAAGTATTCGTCCGGGGCGGAAGAAGGACCGGATCGCTACGCTATTCTCTCATATTGTTGCCCGAGGCGGGGAATACTTTGATGCATTAGCTGGATTGGGAGCGTGCGGTATAATGCGGGATTTCCAGGAGTAAGGGATTTCGATATGGAGTGGATGGTTTGAGATGTGTATGGACGAGGATCGGTAATAAAAGTGCGTGGCATTGTTGTCGGTGCTGAGAGGTAGTCTCCCTGCATTGCGTCTGGATCTAGAAAAATTGGCGTTGAATTGAACACAGTTTATCGAGTTATTTGTGGAGATTTTGAAAAGATCAAAACAAGACCAAAGATTTTGGTATCCTAAATCGAACCGGTTCTGAGATACGATCCGAAATATTGTAGAATATGTTGTAGACGACGAAAATGCTTGGCTTTTGTACCAAATAAATATAACCAAACATTATTGTATCACCATAACAGCATTTCGTGAAAATCAGTTCTTGCGAAGTAGTTTTTCATTGACTTTAGAAGAAACAATCATTCTAAAACCATTTTGTCCACACACACACACTAAAAAATAAATCCTCAATTCAAATGTATAAATTTATTCAGAAATATATATTTACTTGGAATATACGTATGATTCCACAAAGAGGTTTCGATCACTTCAAATAAAACATGTTTCTTCCTACAAGAATAATATTTTATCAATTCATTTAATAGATTTAAGATTTATATCTTTTGTTTTAAATAGTTTATATATATACAACTGAATTAAGTATTTGGTATTATCCATATTGCAAGGTTTTGTTTAATGTATATAAAAAAACACATCATGAATTAAGTATGTTAACCATATCGATTATTTTATACCAAAAATAGATTTAATCATACGGAACAGATCATAATGTCGCAGGTTAACTATAGTATCTTGATGTCTACAGCGTCAATTCAAGAAAACAATAGGTATAATGAAGGAATACGTGTATTTAATGTTGAGGTAAGAATCCGGTATATTCAAATCAATCTAAAGAAAATTTGAACATCTACCCGGCAGGTAAGTATTTCTTTTGTTAATAAATAAGACATAATTCGGCGTACATGTAATAAAATTAAGACCATTATTTAATGCCATGTAACGAAAAAAAAAACATGATAATATTACTGTAACTACTATATTAAATATAGTTGTTTAAGCTGTTATTAATTATGTATGTGTATATTATTTTTATATTATTGAATATTGTAGATTATTTATTTTATAGATTAATTTGGATTTCTAGTCACTATTATATCCAAATTCAATTAGTCCTCTATAGTTGAAATGGGAACCTTTTTTTGATGCAATCTTACAATGATGAAATGTAAAAGAACTTAATATTTTAGTATTTTAATAACATATATTATCATTAACTACTGTTTTAGAGGCTAAGTTTGCAACTCAGCTATATGTGCCTCACCTAATTCCCCCAAAAGTAGAAGCACGATTAGAAAGAAACAATGGAAGTACTACACTATAGGAACGGAAAAATCTATAATCAGTTTTGTTAAGGTAAGGTTCATCCTATATTAATAACATGATTAATGCAATTTATTTCAGACTCATGGGGATATCGAACAGGAAACTGAGAAATACAAAAATTTTATTTACAATATTATTTGCATATCTTATTTACATAGTTTGTATTGTTATTTAGTATATTATGGTGTTTGTGTTCAAAGAGACTGTACTATTGTAAGATATATTTATATATACGTAATTACCTCAATAAATTATTTAGTTTTCAAACAATGTATTGTATATTAATATAAATAATTAGAAGCCTCTATGTTTATCCTTGCTTTAATAAAACATTAATTTACGTCGGGTACATGTTTCGGTTGTTTAAACCGCCTTCAGCCCTAAATCCATAAATCACTATCTATCTGTTTATGTGCTGACCATATACCTGATGACGAGAGTGTTTATTGTTTGTAGTTTTCCTCCGTATTTGACAGTAAATGTTGTTATTGTTTTTTAAAGTGTTTGATTTAGATTAAGTTTTATATTATTTATATTTATATCTGGAAATCTCTGTTTGTTGTAGATTTAGGGCTGAAGATGGTTTATATAATTAACCTATTGTTGTATCTGGTAAGTATCAAACTTCTTAAATTCAACTAACAATAATGAAGCTGTGAGTGGACGATGGTGTTATGTTACTAAATCAAACTTTGAAATAAATTAGTTTTTTAATCAATTTTTTTCAGGTTCAATCCATCTTAAGCAATTATATGAACTTATTTAGCCCCAAACATATAAGTGATTAGATGGATTCAAACTGAACAATTTCTCAAGAACTATTAAATATTGATATAGGGAACCCTAATATTAATTGATAGGGAATAAAATTTCCTATCGAATGGTGTATTGGTATACAGGATGTTTCATTTGAAAAAAGTGAGTTTTATACGTTTAAAAATTTAATTATTGTGTTGCAAATTTTGAACACCTGTATAAGATATCATGATGAACCAACATCGTCGTATTTGGTTATGTTTCTGGTTTTGGACCACCAATAATGAAACTTCTAGTTTCTATAATAACCGAGATATTCAATTTTAAACGTAACCGCGAAAATCACCAAAAAATTAGTAAAATCAAAAAAACTCAAAAATTGTGATATTTAGGTATAGGGAACCAATATCAAAATGATGTATTTTGATACTTAGAAACCATAAATAAAATCCAAATTATATTATTCCATTTAAAATAACAAAGTTGATACCGACTTCCGGTGACCGGTGACAGTTAATTTGAGAATATTTAAGTGAAGAGTTCAGATCGAGTAAATTCTAGTTCCAAAACGTTTCCAGAAATAGTAGAACATGAGAAACTTCTAATGTGCCAGTTCCGTGAGACAGCTTGTATACCATTATATAATATTTATCCATTCTACTTCAAAAGAGAAGATAGCATCACAATATCGCCGTACTTCACCCCGAGGCACTGTTCCTTTGTCTCTTCACGTAATTGACAATCGGAACGCGATAAATACATTTTAAATCAGCCACTCGCTGCGCCCTCTTCAACGCTTTCTTCGTCGCGGGGCAGATTTAGCGATACAAAGCGTCGCATTACAAAGAAAATTTCATCGCAGGCGGCGTCGACGGCACAAAAACGAGCCGAGGACGACGTAGTCGCGCGCGCGCCATCTACATTTAATTTAATATAAAATTCCGGCAATTTTCAAAGGAGAGATAGAGTGGAGGAGTTTCGTATTCGGAATACCTTATCAACAGTAATTTTGTTTCAATACAATCGCTAATTCTGAGAAAATTTACACCACATTCTTGTTCCCATTAATCTTACTGTATGACCCCCATACCCAGTGTTGCCAACATTTTTCCTTCGAAATTCCCAAAATTTTCCCTAAAAATTTTCCTAGATTCAGAAATTCTTCCATAAAATCAATTTTACCCACCTCAACCAAGGAACTAACCAAAAATAAAAATAAAAAATGTGACGTAGCTAGGCACATGACTTTATCAGCAGCAGTGTCATACGCTGATGTGCTGACAATAGTGTCAATAGAATCAAAATATCTGTCAAATCATTGTTAACTAGTTTTAATGCAGTACGTGCGTTTAACTATTTTGACAAAATTACAGACATAGCAGATGATTTGCAAAATTGTTGAAGAATATCCAGGCAAGTCTAGGCAAGGTCTAGTTCTTTTGGACCCTTTCGAACAAAAAGCTTATCTACTTGATCTAGCTAATTCTAATACGACTAAACATGACAATGGTATCATAAATATTATACTGTACTTTAGCTAAGTTATGTTTATAATCATCATAGATCGAAATTTACTGTATATAATGGTCTAAATTTGTTGTTTTATTATACTAGAGCGGCTCTTACCTTAATTTTAATATCAACTCAAAACAAACGCACGAACAACCACTATGTAATATCGAGTATCCAACTGCGCATTTATAAAACTTGACAATTTTGAAGTTTAGAGCAGGTAACTCACCGGTAGATCCCCTACCTATTTAAGGCAGCAGAACAACAAAACAAAATATTACTATTGGTGTTTTAAACATTGAACCGTAATTAAATATTCTTGAGATCAAATAAATAAAAGGTAAATTGAATTAAAATCGCGTTTTTCCCTAAATGTATAAGGTATTTCCCTATTTTCCTATAACAAGTCATAATTCCCCAAAATAAGGAAAATTTCCCAATTTTCACATTACCCTCCCCCCCCTCCCCTCAAAAAACACAACCTGTTCAAAAGAAATCTGACACAAAATCACAACCTGTTTCGAAGAACTGTGACTAAAAAGTAACAACCTGTTCCCAGGAACTGTGACAAAAAACACACCAGTGCTGGGGCACGGAGCGCCATCTCCACTGCTGGTAATACATAATAGTCGTAATAACTCAAAATTACTATAAATTATTAATTAGCAAA
Source organism: Melinopterus prodromus (assembly GCA_964023965.1). Classification (NCBI taxonomy): domain Eukaryota; kingdom Metazoa; phylum Arthropoda; class Insecta; order Coleoptera; family Scarabaeidae; genus Melinopterus; species Melinopterus prodromus. Next base: position 14,145,577 of record OZ030390.1, on the reverse strand, counting down.
AATTGGGAATTTGTCACAAATCTACAGACAAACAAGTGTGGTTTATTATGTGAGTCAACCGCAAGAACGTCCTTCAATAATGTCAAAATAGAACATGGTGCCCAAAATAAAGCTAAACCTCCACCATCTTAAAGATATCTCAAGTACGTGTGCAATGTTCACTACAAACGCCTAATCCCACTATTTTTTGAGTAAAAACTAGTTTTTGTTTCAAAATTTTACCCTGTATACTAAACAAATCACCCAATTGTATGATGCCATAAAATCACTACTATTCTTTTTAACCAAAACAAAACAAATGTCATTAGCTATTCATTTTCATTTCATTTCAAAATACAATTGACGCGATATTATAAAAAATGCTGCATACCCACACAGAAAGTAACATAACATTGGATTGAACCGATCTATTTTTGCAAATCTAGTATGTTTTGAATCGTCACAATGTAGGCAATTCGTTTTTTGAAGAAATTTTTAAATTAGCCAGATATTATTTGAAATACGAGTAATTGAAAACGTGTTTTTTGATTTACATTTCATTTAATATATAATTCCGGCAATTTACAAAGGAGAAATAGAGTGGAGGAGTTTAGTATTCGGAATCCCTTGACAACAGTAATTTTGTTTCAATACATTCTCTAATTCTACGAAATCTACACCACCTTCTTGTTCCCATTAATCTTAAGGGTTGTTGCGGAGGCCCTAAGCGGCATTGGTTTGTTCTCGTCGGTCGGTCTTAGGCCCCCTTTGGTTCGGTGGGTGTTAGAAGCGGTGTGATCAAGTAGACCATGTTTGTTCCAATCGGGGTCTTTTGTTATCTGCTTACGCCGACTTGACGCGGTTGCAAATTAGAACAGAGGTGAATTAAATTGAGTTCGCTGAACACGTGTTGCTGGATGTGGGTTTTACCTGTGCGCTGGAATACAATTTTAACACAATAGGAGGTTTAATTACACACGGTTGCAAAATTTTGATGTTTTTCAAATGGCTTGTCCTTGAGTTTTTTAAATGGAACCCCCTGTATATTATGAGCTAGTTGAATTGCCCCCCGAGTTCCGTTTAATTTATGTTGAGTACGCAATATGTCCAATTGTAGGAGTTTTCGTGATATTTACAATTTAAAGAAAAATGAGTAATATTATCTAATAATGCCATTATTTTTTTGTTATTTTTTGTTTGTCTCTCATTTGTAAATCAGTAATATTGGTTTAAAATACAACTTTCAAAAAACGGTAATTAATACCATTAGCATTAGTTAATCATAGAAACAAACAATTGAGATCTAACGACTCTCAATAAGTTATTGCTGTCAAAATTAGTAACAATATTTATCTTTTCTCTGAACGATGAGTTATAATTATAGCAAAGTAGAATTAATTAACATGATCTACATCTACGGCGAAGCCGACAGAAATACATTAGTAGCATCTAGAATGTATTGACAGCGATATCCGGATAGACGGCATCCCCAACTAAGTGTTATAGTTAGGGTTCGGTTGCAATTTGAAGAAACAGGAAACATATTAATTACCTGCACAAAACAAGAACTAAAAGAGGAGGTCCATCATTTGGCCACTAAAATCTCCTTGAGGTCTCGATTTCTTTTTATGGCGATATGTGAAGGAGCTGGTATACCAATCAGCACCTACTTCATCAGAAGACGTGAAAGAGAGACGTATAAGTATTAAGTAACCAATGTTTTTTTCAAACTTAGAATAAATAAGAGGTACATGTTAAGAAATACCTCAAGATCTTTTTTACAGCGCGTTAATGCTTGCAGAAGAGAAAAGGGGCGTCATTTTCAACAACTTCCAAATATTAATTAAAATAATAGTTACTTGTTCCGCAATGTTTATTAAGTGTTTATAGTTTGTCTCTGAATTTGCTTCAGATAGGTTACTAAGTAAAAAGGGATTTATTTTTTAATAAACGTTAATAGTATTAAGATTTTTTTTCTTCTTAAATTATATGTGAATATACTATTACTGTTTTACAACTAAGAGACAAACAGAAAAGAAAGAACATGAAAATAATAGCATATTTAGATAACAATTCACGTTTTTCTTTAAAATGTAAATATCACGAAAACTACTCAAATTGGACATATGACATAATCGACATAAATTAAAGGGAACTTGATGGGCAATTCAACTAGCACATAAAATATTCCATTTAAAAAACTTAAGGAAAAGCGTTTTGAAAAATATGAATAATTTACTAAGTATTATGAACTGTATAGTGAAACCTGTATAGTAAATCTTATATCTTTTGATACTATCAGCTATCTACTAGTTTTGACTATTATTTGACATAGTTTAAACGCAAAATCTGCAAAAATGTCATTTTTACATAGTTTTAAAGAAGTTCGTGCAACGCTCATATTTTGGAGAAATAATTGAATATCTCAGGTACTATTAACGCTGAGAGTTAGCAACCTATACCGTTGGATAACCAAATTTATTAGTATTCAGACAATCATAAAATATACAGGGCGTTCCATTTAAAAAAATGTACATACTTTACTTCACGCCTAAATACAACACCCTGTATAAATGAAAATAATTTTACGTCATAGAAACTAGTGAGCCAAACAACTTTTGTCTTAAAATTTTTTTTCTTTGTCTAACGGTTTAGTAGCTGTCGATCGCCGGGGTACTAATAACTCACCCTATATATGTGGCGATAAAACTCACTTTAAAGGTAGATGTCCAAAGAAATCATTCCGAGGTAGACATAATAATTTTAGAGGTGGAAGTGGTAGAGGACGGTTTAATATGCCAAGACAAAATAAAGAACAGGCGAATTCTGCAGGAGAGGAAATTGTGTTAATTGCAGCAAACTTGAGCAACCATGAAGAGTTTACTAGTCACAACGCTTTTATCTTAGATTCCGGAGCAAGTAAATATCACCGCATAAAGGAGACATATGTAATTTACTGTATTTTCCACAAAATCATTCTATTCGAATTAATTACTCATTTAATATTAAATTAGTAAAGTTTGAAAAGGAATACTTATAAAATAAGTACGTAGGCTTTCACGGCCAGAATCATTTAGAAAATAAACTGCTTCCGGGTTATGCCGTGTGTCAAGATTTGTTAATGCTGACGTTTCGCGAACCATGTTGCTCGCTTCTTCAAAGCTAATTGAATACTGAAGACCTACCAAGACAATCTCCCTTATATACCTAAATTTACACCTCACTGCGCACATCTGGAGAACTGCTCCCATGTGCTGTTCCACCTGACCGCGTTAGGATCGATTTCCAGACCCTGCTAATGTCAGTACCGTCCTCGCGATTGATGTTGTCAGGATGTTTGTAGATTTCGATGGCTTCTCTTATAAGCCTTCGATGATAATTACCTACCCTTGCCAACATCTTCGCGTCATCGAAATTCATTGTGTGTCCCGACTCGTGGCAGTGTTGCGCAACAGCGGACTGTTGAATCTTGCGTAGCCGGGTGTCTCTACTGTGCTCCTTGACTCTACATTCGATACTTCGTCCTGTCTGTCCAACATAGCATGTTCCACACTCACATGTTATCTTGTAAACCCCTTCGTTCTTCAGGAGTGGTGTGATATCCTTTGGGTTAGGCAAAAGATCCTTTACCTTTGCTGGCGCTCTGTACCTTACCGTGATACCCGATTTCTTCAGTATTCTACCGATTCTTTCCGATACCCCACTTACGTATGGTTAGCAAGCAAACCCCTTTGACTCTTGCCGCTCCTCTAAGACTTGCGGTTTTCTCTGTGTGACACCCCGTATGTCAGACTTGGTGTATCCATTCTGACGCAGAGCCCACTCCAAGTGTTTCCGTTCGTCGTCCAAGCTGCTGGAGTCGCACACCTTCTCGGCTCTGTTGAACAGAGTATTAATAACACTTCTCTTCTGTTGAGGATGATGGTGCGATTTGGCGTTCAAGTACCGATCGGTATGTGTCTTCTTGCGGTAGACAGTATGTCCAAGCGTACCCGTTGGCGTTCTGTATACCAGCACATCCAAAAATGGCAGCTGGTTATCCTCTTCTATTTCCATCGTGAATTTAATAGAAGGATTGACATTGTTCAGGTGGCTAAGGAACTCAGTAAGTTTGTCTCTACCGTGTGGCCAAACCACAAAGGTATCATCAACATATCTGACCCAATGCTTGGGTTTGTAAGGACATGACCTAATGGCTTTTTCTTCAAACAATTCCATGAAGAAATTGGCGATTACCGGTGAAAGAGGAGATCCCATGGGAGCACCCGCTACTTGCTCATACATCGCTCCCGCCCACTTGAAGTATGTGGTTGAGAGACAATACTCTATCGGTACTTGAACGCCAAATCGCACCATCATCCTCAACAGAAGAGAAGTGTTATTAATACTCTGTTCAACAGAGCCGAGAAGGTGTGCGACTCCAGCAGCTTGGACGACGAACGGAAACACTTGGAGTGGGCTCTGCGTCAGAATGGATACACCAAGTCTGACATACGGGGTGTCACACAGAGAAAACCGCAAGTCTTAGAGGAGCGGCAAGAGTCAAAGGGGTTTGCTTGCTTACCATACGTAAGTGGGGTATCGGAAAGAATCGGTAGAATACTGAAGAAATCGGGTATCACGGTAAGGTACAGAGCGCCAGCAAAGGTAAAGGATCTTTTGCCTAACCCAAAGGATATCACACCACTCCTGAAGAACGAAGGGGTTTACAAGATAACATGTGAGTGTGGAACATGCTATGTTGGACAGACAGGACGAAGTATCGAATGTAGAGTCAAGGAGCACAGTAGAGACACCCGGCTACGCAAGATTCAACAGTCCGCTGTTGCGCAACACTGCCACGAGTCGGGACACACAATGAATTTCGATGACGCGAAGATGTTGGCAAGGGTAGGTAATTATCATCGAAGGCTTATAAGAGAAGCCATCGAAATCTACAAACATCCTGACAACATCAATCGCGAGGACGGTACTGACATTAGCAGGGTCTGGAAATCGATCCTAACGCGGTCAGGTGGAACAGCACATGGGAGCAGTTCTCCAGATGTGCGCAGTGAGGTGTAAATTTAGGTATATAAGGGAGATTGTCTTGGTAGGTCTTCAGTATTCAATTAGCTTTGAAGAAGCGAGCAACATGGTTCGCGAAACGTCAGCATTAACAAATCTTGACACACGGCATAACCCGGAAGCAGTTTATTTTCTAAATACTTATAAAATTCTGTCACGTTTTAGATGGTGCTTGTAGGTAATCCGCAACTGATTCAATATTAAAGTTTTGGAACTAAACTAGATACCACAATTGAACTGGTTTCCATTTGATACAACAAACATTTCTCTAATAATAATATTTCACCAACTGTCACAGCTGTTATAAACAATACCCAAGTTACGTCTACGAGTAACAGTTTACAGAAATACAAATTTGGGTATACAAGTTTCAGTATTAGGCAAGGCTGGGAATCTGCTAGACGGGCATCGATCAACTTCTATATTCAGCAGCCGGCCGACGCCGACGATGGCTTGGCGCTTTTCGTTCCAGGTCCTTCGAAATCGCTTATAAATCACAATTTGCCGCGACGTGACCCTTTTTAGTTGCCTCCTGGTAGCGTCGGTAACTCCACCCGTCCCGTTGATCGATTTCCGACGGGACAACCCATCCTGAAACCGGTCGCCCCCACGCTTTCCCGTTTTTATTTTTGTGCAAACGTGTCCACAGGACGAATTAAAACATGATACTTTCGATTCTGACGTAGATTGGATCGACTTTCGGCTATATTCGTTGGAAACTATGAGTGACCCGATAGAGAATGTTAGGAAGTTTACTTATGTCAGTTTAGAAGTTCGTATGATAAGTTCTGTTTTCTTTCCCTACGTATATACTTTATGTATAGCAGTTTGCTTTATTCTTCTGGATTTATTTTAGATATAAATGTCATGTTGGGTGAAGTTTCATCTAGAATTTTTTTATTACTTGAAAATTATTATAATGAAAACTTGTTCTTATAAGTGACGCACCCTGTTTTGCGTACATTTTAAAATCAATTTTTGAATCAAGTGTTTTCAAGTTTTTGTTTCTTTTCTATAAAAACACCTATTCAACAAAAGCATATCTCCACTTCTATCAATTCTTTCGACGTACAATGATGTAATTCAACGTAGCTGATTTTTATCTTGTAACAAGTTTTAGCCACAAAATGCGATTTGGCACTGTCTCTGATTTCTCCACACAAGAAAGTATGAACATGCTATTGTGCGAATGTCAATCATTTGGGAGATTATTGCTTTTTGTAAAGGTAAAAAATCTGATGTGGCCAGGCACATGACTTTATCATACAATATGTAAAATTAATAGTTTAGCTGCATGAGAATCTATTTGACTGAGATAAATCGTGTCCGCATTAAAATTAAACTAGTTAGCCAGCATTTGACAGATATTTTGATAGTCAATAGTATCAATCGAAGGTATTGTCAAAGCATCAGCATTTGACACTACCTACTGTCATCAGAATAATAGTTGTTTATCTCACAAGTGCCGAAAGTAAGGAATAGCACAACGAGCGGTGATGCGGCGCGTCACCGATAGCGGAGCGTCGTCGTCGCATGTGAGCGAGTCGCGCTATGTAGTTTTCGGCAGGAGTGACATCAACGTTTTTTGTATTGCTTTTTGAGAAATACGTATTTAAAAAAATCAAAAATGGTTATATTTCGGTATAGAAAATGTTAGGTTGATACCACTTCTACGAAATGTCAAGTTTAAAAAGCTAATTCAAATTCTGACAGATTTATAGTCGATGGTTCTCCGAGTGTGACAGCGTGGTGACAGCCATAGACATTTCTGTGGTGACAGCACAAAAAAATATTTGTCAAAATCCTGGCTACTATGTAGCATATCAATGCAGATGCGACCGATCTCGATCAAATAGAATTTGCTCTTGCAGCTAAACTATTAATTTTACCAAAAAATGTCATAGGCATAAATTATTCAAAATTTCCTCTGCTTTAATTTATTATTTAACTATTTTGACGAAATTACAGAAATGGCGGCTCATTTCTAAAATCCTTGAAAAAGGCTTAGAATAAACTACCAGTTCCTTTGGACCCTTTTGAACCAAAAGCTTTTCAGCTCTAAGTTTAGTCATAAAACTTTCGTCCCGATACCTTTAGTAGTTTCTCCGGAATCGTCTCCACAAAAATCGAGTACACACATACGCACACACACACACACACACACACATACACACACACATACAGACACACACAGACATTCTTTTGTACCTTGGTCAAAAATGTTCAGGGGACCGAAAAAGACATATTTCCGCTAAAATCTCAATTTTTCTTTTCGGCATGATTACAATACTTTACCATACTGCGTATGATAAAGTAAAAAGAAATTGCATAAAGAACTGACACAAAAATCCCTATAGTTTATTTAATTGTTGCTTTACAACAAATTTGTTGCATGGAAAGTGCCTTGCTTATTGCAAGCGAATTGTAATTAACAAATTATAACACCGTTTTTAGTAACTTTTAATAATCACAAACTGTCTTATTAGAGTAGCAGTAGAATATCGCATAAACTGCGAAAAATCTATATTCTATTCATATTTAACCATGCGTGTAGCATTCTATAGTATTGCCAAAAGGTTGGGGTTTTCTTAGTTTTGCTCTGTTCGTCAAAATACGCCAGCATGACGTTTTCGGTTATCGTGCATCATTCTCGTCAAACTAAGCAATAAATCCCCCTTTCAGATACAATACAAGGACGACATTTACCTGAATAAGGAGTTATGCGAATATGAAACCTACATCGTAGATGTCATCGGGTTAAAATACTGCCGCGAGCTGGTATATGCGCAATAATCAGTTTACTGAATATCAGCATACACGTAGCAAGCAATAGTACGTCTAAGTGTTGAAAATTTCCTAGTTTATGTGACGTATTATATGTTTTTGGTAACATTTTGGACAGAATTATGGTCGTGCCAATACCGTATTCTTCTTTTGTACGTCGGTTCCAAATTTGCCTTAGTTCTAGTGTTCTAGTTGTGTGCAACTATTTGTGTTACCATCGCATGTAATTTTACTATGTATAATTTGTTCTAATAAACAACTTCACCGAAAATAGAAACAAGTTTCAATTATAAGTGCATGTAAATGTATAAGCTTCATTTGATGGATGAAATGAGCCACCTCTTCCATATTCAGGTTTGTCGAAAATATAAATAAAACGATAAAAATATGGAGTTGTCGTTTAATTGAAAACGTTGCTACATGATTATCGATTTCGGGGCTCTTGTCCTCATCTTCGGATCAAATAGTCTAATAAATGCTATTTTTAAGTTAACTTTTTTTGTTATGTTTCTATATCTATATCCTTTATTCACTGGTTGTCATATATTCGCGTTCGTTCATTTACGGCACTCGTCGCTGCCGCTCCTCGTGCCCCAAATAACTCATGCGCCGATTTGACGTCTTATAAAACTTGTATAATAATATACTATTATGTAGTGCGTTAAAATTTTAACACATTTGAATTTTGTCTTAAATATGTGAGAAAAACTACCACTTATTTTCAGGAAATTATTATAGATATTATTCGCTCAAGACGATGATCATATTGGATTGAATAAAAATTACTCTCTGTATATAAAATTATTTATTTGAATCAATGAGCTTATTCTCAAGAGTCTAATTCAAGCTAACTTCAGATCATTTTACTAGATGCAAGATTTTTCGCCAACTACTAAGCAATTATGGCATCTGACAGGTTTACGTAAAGCCGAAGTAATTAACTCCTGTAGAGAATCCATGTTGTAAAATTAAACACAAAGGTTTGTTTGCTTAAATTTAGAATAAGGATTCTCTACTGGACAAGCATAATTATTTTGGAGTTACCTTCCAAATACCGTAATAGCTCAAAAGGAAATTTTGCATCTTAATAACTGGCCTGAAGTTTGAACTCGACTCCAAATTCAAGATACCTATAAGTAAGTTTGTCTGAAAATGCAAAAATATTAAAAGAAAGCAGTTGTGTTTTAGTTTCTAAAAAGTAGGGAAGTGTCTGGAATTAGTAGACAACTGTTAAACTTAACTAGTTAATGATATTTGTTTTATTGCATGGAATTATAATGTCTTTGTTAATTCCTGATCTATTTTAATTAATATTTCGAGTACCTAATTCGCATAAAATTATATGTTATCGAATAAACGGACCCAAAAAGAATAACAAGAGAACAGCATGTGCTGTGCAGATGGTTTCGCCGATTTTATATATCGTATAAACGGAGCGGGTCGTTCCGAACTATCTGTAATATCACTACGGTAGCGCATTGCGCTCGTATTATACATATAAACGTAATTACTGGTCATTAGCGCGTCGTAGTATGAGTTTCCGTGAATTTATTTTCATTGGCTATCAAATTTAATTGGAATCAGGCGTAAGCCTGTAATGCCCGGAAAATTATTACCGGCCGTTTGGCCGAATTATAACGTTCTCTGTCGTACGGAAATGTAATTACGATTTTTTGCATCCCAATTAGATTGCAACGAAACCGCACTACGCTGTGTTTGATAATACACATAGATAATGTTTTATAATGAGTTTATTTCTACATATGGGTAAGCCGATTCAGTTTTAAACTACAAAATAGGTCTACACCAATCAAGTCGTTTGGAAACACAGGTCGGGAAAATTGTCCAACAAAAGTGTCCAAAGATCTTGTAATTGGTTATCATGTTCCGAGTTTCAGCTCTAAATTGAGATAAAGCGTATTGGCGTGTTTATTTTTATATATAACTTATTTCCAATATCAACCTCATTCAGAGGTTCCAAAATAAAGTTCTAAGGGCCATTGTTGGTGCACCATGGTACATCAAAAACACCAGTCTTCATCGGGACCTTTGCATGGAGATGGTAACTAGCGAAATATCAAAATTTGCTAAGAAGCACGAGGATCGTCTACTCCACCACGACAACTTTGAAGCCATCCAGCTGCTAGACAACAGTGCGCTAGTGCGTCGGCTGAAAAGAACTAAACCATTCGAACTAGTGCGGGAGTGATTAAAAGCAGAGCACCCGTAGTGTATTCACAGTATGTGAAAAGTGAAAACAAGTGTAAGTGAAAACAACCGCCGTCTACTTGAGTGGTAAAAACTGTCAGACTAAAACAACTTGGGCCAATGGGCAAAATTGTAAAAATACTCATTATTTTATCAGTTTAGGTTAAATGAAAATAACTTGTTAGTCATTGACTAGGTGTTATGCCACAAACACTCTGTGTTTGCACAAAATAAAAAAAAAAAAAAAAAAAAAAAAACTTATTTGGTATTATTGCTAAAGTAACCAAAATGCAACCAAACAATTCTATACAGTTTTTCACGCATACCTATTACGTGTGAGTACCGACTGCTTTAAAAGTACTTACTTTCTGCATGTATGCGTAATTTAATTTACAGCTAAAACCATAAGTCGCAACACAAGAATTAATTTATTAAATTTTGTCTGAAGTCAAAGTAAATACAGGGTGGTAAAGTTGTAAACAAGAATGTCTCAACAAGTCTTAATATAAACATCACACAAAAAGGCGCGACGTAAAACGAAAATTATATCCACCGTCAGCTAAGGGACACAGCAGCAATTAAAAATTCATCAACACTCACCACTAAGCAAAAAAAGGGTTACGACCGCTTTAGCACGTCATAACAATTAGCGGCGCATGAGTCCCCCTGACGGAGATTAACGCAACTAATACACTGGCAATGTTTTGCTGATTTTAAATTACGAAAATATCATGTTACAACTCTTTGACTACCCGTCCATAAGTACAGCAAATTTAAAAAAAATATTCGCTGAACAGGTTCTTAATGGCATCACTACGAAGTTTGGTTTCACACGAAAGATGCTATTTGCCCGCCAGGACTGTAATAAAGACTTTTCAGCGCTAACCACGAAAATAATTGTAAATTGTATTCATAATTATTATTCCCTATTCCCTATATTCCCAAGGCACGGAAAACCGTTCCTCAAGAAGTGCCCAGGCTCGCTATGCTGGCCTGTGCAACTCTTCTCTCGGCCCGGAAAAGAACCACTTTCTCGGCTTGGTACACAATATACTATTCTACGACTTTACAACCAATTATTAAGCTGCTTAGCGACATTGTCATAGCGTTGAGAACGTCGCTATGTAACGACCGCTACAAACAATTTTAATCTGTCTAAATCCTGAAATACCGAAATGAAACAGAATACTAATAACGCCGTCCTTGTATGAGTTAAATTAATTTGTAAAATTTCATTGCATAGTCGTATAAAATGTATAGTATTCCATTCGCAAGCATTGGGAATTACTTGCTTATAGAATACAATACATATTACGATAATACATATTTTCATAATACACTGACCTGTACCGAATACAATGGTAAAACATTTGTAAAAATAAATTTATTTGTGTTTTGTTTGACAATATTTCATATTGTCACGTGGACAATTAAACAAATATAGAAAAAAGAGTTCGCTGGCAAAACAGAAGTCATACAAATGTACAACTTAGTCCTAGGGAAAAAGGAAAATATAAAAAAATGAAACGAAATGGTTCTTGCTGAAAACTCGTCAGTATCCGTTTTACTGATTTTATTTTAGATGCCAGTGCGTCGAAAACGAGGTTACTTTTTTAACTAATAACGCTATTTCTGTATAGTTTTTAAATATTTCCAAAATGCATGAAGTTCTAAAATCCCCTAATCTCTAATAGTTTATGTATATCATCGTTTTTGAGTTATTGATTTGTAAGTTAAAACAACTTTAAAAAAATTAAATAATATTAAATTAAATAATAAAATACTACTGGAAATTTCTGATATGATGTAATTCATTTAAGTGTATTGGAGTGTATTTATCAAATAGTTTTGCCAAAATGCCGAATTCCATGTAGGTACAAATACAAAGTAATTTTAGAAAATTATATGGCCATATATGGGTCTGCTATTTTCTTTTCTTAATTTTTACGCCGGATTGTAAATCATCACCTCCAAAACCCCACGACAACTGAATTTCAGCTAAATTTAAACTGTTTTTCTTTGTTGTAATTTTGAACTACGGATTTGTAATCAGCGGTTCAAAACAGTACCGGATTATGATTTTGAGATAAGTTTAAAGTAATTTTAGAAACATTTCCGCTGTACAAAATCCTCCGTTTTGCTTTTGCCACTTTTTACACTTGATAAAATAGTACATAGTACTAATACTTTTTAATATACGTTTTTCAGACGTGAAACCTAGCTATTCACGGTTCAATAAGAACAACATAGTGCGAAGAAGTACATTTTATTACAACATGACAATTTTATTAATTTTATTCTTGAATAGTGATAACAATTAGGTGCAGTGATGTCTTTTCCTGTTTACTTGAAACATTTGTGACTCACTGAAGACATGTATTATTTTTTATTGTATGTTTCTTGTATTTTCTATTTTGTATTTAAACTATACACCTACCCTTTTTTGCTTTTGCATTTTATATTTAATACTGTGTACTCATTTCATCATTTTCATTGTAGCATGGCCCTGAAGACGAACGCGATGTTCGAAACCTGGTAGCCATAGGTGCAAATAATAAAGTACATCAGAAAAAGACCAGCTCTTTTATTTATTCCAAATACACAACATAATTACTTTTTGAAATACAGATTTGTAGCCAGCAATTTATAAACCCCCGATTAATGAGTTTCAGCGTAGTGACAGTTATTTTAGGAAAAAATATGTTTGCCATATTGGATCAGCCACCTTTTTTTTTTGGTAATTTTTAAGTACTTATTTGTAATCGACGAACCACCGAATAGAGAGATTCTCCTAAATTAAAAATACCGTCAATTTTTGATCGGCTTATTTGGAATCATTCTACATTGTGCATCGTACCAACTTTTCGTGTTGTTTTGACATACGAATTCCTCTACCTACTCCTGAAGCCTACATAGGAATAAAAAATCTGATGTGGCCAGGCACATGACTTTATCATACAAAATATAAAATAGTTTAGCTGCATGAGAATCTATTTGATTGAGATAAATCGTGTCTGCATGAAAATTAAAGTAGTTTTTGACAGATATTTTGATAGTCAATGGTATCAATAGTAGGTATTGTCAAAGCATCAGCATTTGACACTACCTACTGTCATCAGAATAATAGTTAATTATTATCTCACAAGTGCCGAAAGTACGGAATAGCGCGACGAGCGCTGATGCGGCGCGTCACCGATGGCGGCGCGTCGCCGTCGCATGTGAGCGAGTTGCGCTATGTAGTTTTCGGCAGAAGTGACATCACCGTTTTTTGTGTTGCGTTTTTAGAAATAAGTACCTATTTAAAAAAATTCAAAAATGGTTATATTTCTGTATAGGAAATGTTTAGGTTGATAATGGGTTGATGCCTACCACTTCTACGAAATGTCAACTTTGAAAAGCTAATTCAAATTCTGACAGATTTATATTCGTTCATGACACTCATCGCTATACTTTATTTACAATTTTGTCTATGACTGCGTTTACATCGGGCGCTTGCATCCGATCGAATATGGATCGACTTGAACTTAAAAACGTCATGTCTTATCCAATTGACATTAAAAATTGTTAATATCGACAGCTAAAGGCTTGTCAGTACATCACCTGATATGTGTCACATTTTGGGCGTCTCAAAGGCTCTCCAAACGAAAATAAATTTCAATCCGATCCAATTCGATCGTATGCTAGCGCTCGATGTAAACGCACTCAATGTATCGTTTTTACAATTAGATATAACAACGGGTTGATATTTCTTATCAACAAACAATCAAATTGGTGATCTTATTTTATTTGAATTTTGTATTTTTGTACTTTGCCGCACTAGAGCAGCAACGTTCCATACCGGTTCTCCAACCTATGATGAAATCAGCTGTTTTCGAGTGTGACAGCCATGGACATTTCTGTGGTGACAGCACAAAAATATATTTGTCAAATCCAGGCTACTATGTAGTTTCATGTCAATGCATATGCGACCGATTTTGATCAAATAGAATTTGTTCTTGAAGCTAAACTATTAATTTTCCCAAAAATATCATAGGCATAAATTATTCAAAATTTCGTCTACTTTAATTTATTATTTAACTATTTTGACGAAATTATAGAAATGGCAGCTAATTTGCAAAATCGTTGCAAAATACTAAGAGTAAATACCCACTTCCTATGGACCCTTTTGAACCAAAAGCTTTTCAGCTCTAAGTTCAGTCATGAAACTTCTAAATATGAACTTTCGACCCGATACCTTTAGTAGTTTCTCCGGAATGTAATTTCATATCAATGCAGATGCGATCGATCGCGATCAAATAGAATTTGCTCTTGAAGCTAAACTATTAATTTTACCAAAAAAAAGTCATAGGCATAAATTATTCAAAATTTCCTCTACTTTAATCTATTATTTAACTATTTTGTCGAAATTACAGAAATGGCGGCTCATTTGCAAAATTATTGAAAAAGGCTTAGAATAAACTACCAGTTCCTTTCCACCCTTTTGAACCAAAAGCTTTTCAGCTCTAAGTTAGATCACGAAACTTCTAAATATGAACTTTCGTCCCGATACCTCTAGTAGTTTCTCCGGAATCGTCGCCACAAAAATCGTTTACACACACACGCACACACACACACACACACACACACACACACACACAGACATTTTTTTGTACCTTGGTCAAAAATGTTCAGGGGACCCAAAAAGACCTCTTTCCGCTAAAATCTGAATTTTTTTTTCGGCACGATTACAATACTTTATAATACTGCGTATGATAAAGTAAAAAGCAGAATATTTTCTGTATTTTCTGTAGTCACACATATACGAGATATGCTATGAATTGATGACGCAGATCTACAGATTACGCAGTTCGACAATACCAGAACCACAGGCGACAAAGCAAGGCAATGTGGAGTCGGACCTAATGCGCAAACCGTTTAATAATGAGACCCGTAGAAGGAAAAATGTACCTTAATTTCATTCCGTTGCGAGGACGAGACTAGGGTTGGAATTACGAATGGTTTTTCGCATGTTTAGAGGCGCTTCGGCGTCGACGTGCTAACAGAAATAAAAGGGCGACGTAATTAAGTTACCGTAACGATGGTAAGATAGCGTGCACGCATACCGACCGAGCTATGGGATACGGAGGTTCCTGTGGGGTTTACCTAATTGATATTTTTATGGGTTGGTAGTTATGATGGCGACAAAGCGATAAAATTAACATACATTATTATTTTTGCCCAAGGCTAGCGTAACATAATTAAAAAAATATGTTGCAATTCAACAATAAAGCGCTATACTGTCCTCCAAAGCGTTGCATCTCAAAAAATGTGAAAAATTCTGGTGTTTTCTGCTACTGGTGTATTCTACTCTTAAAGGTTTGCATATTTATTTAGAATTATTATAGGAAAGTGCAAAAGGGCCTTAAATTCAATTATTTTATGCAATGAATTTTCTAGTAAGATGGCGGCTTGTTAGTTTTGACAAATTTTCATTTTGTATTGTGTTGTTTTGTTTATTATAATAAAGCATAGAGGTATAAATCTGACTTCTAAAAACACAAGACGTTCTCTGAAAGTTACTACCCGCAAATTTGCCTGAATATGTGTCAATTACCTGTTGAAATCTATACGATCAGTTACGGATTATTCAACAGGTTTCTTATGAATATTTACATTGCTCGATCCTAGGGAAAAAACGCGCAATTTTCTTTCTAAATATTTTCTATTTCTATATAAAATCTGTTTAATTGCTGTTGATTGTTTATAAGGTATTTTCTCTAAGCTATGGAATTAACAAAATATATATAAGTAATTGACGCTAATTTGTATGAAATTTATATCTATATTTATATATATTTATATCTATATATATATATATACTTATAGTGTGCCAAAAAACCAAAGAAAACATTATACAATGGGAAACCTGGTTTGAATCAAACAATCTGCGTCTAAACATTGGAAAGACAAAGATATTGCCTTTTGGATTTAGGAAGGAGGAATGTATGAGCGTTAGAATGGGCAATAAAGTGCTTGCGTCATCATCTAATGCAAAATTTCTGGGTATTGCCCTCGACTCTCAATTAACTTGGAAACCACATGTCGATGATCTGGCCAGTAAAATCTCCAGTTACATTTATGCACTACGAAGAATATCAACTGTTGTTAGTGAAGCATCTGCACTCATGAGCTATCGTGCCTATGTTGAGGCAAGAGTTCGGTATGGTATAATTTTTTGGGGCAACTCGACATTCAGTCCTCGAATATTTAAATTGCAAAAGTCATGTATACGGAGTGTTTATCACCTGAGGAGAAGAGAATCTTGTTTTATGTGTTTTAAAACCAATAAAATACTTACTTTCCCATGTATCTACATCATGGAATGTGTTTGTTTTGTGAAGAGGTACTATAGTCAGTTCTTCTGCATGTTTGAGACGAACCACGTTCATGATACAAGGGGTCGTGAGGATGTGATATTGAAAGTACCACAAACAACGTATGCCACTATTCAGAAGGGAGTGGTTATTCAAGCTATAAAGATATTCAATCATCTTCCTTTAGGATATAGAAAATTAAATTTTAAAGTGTTTAAAAAATATGTTAAAGACCATTTGCTCACGAACTGCTTCTACTCGGTGAAGGATTATTTTGAATGTCACTTGTTTTTGTAATTTTTCTGTGTATTATTTTGCATATTATGTGTTAGTTGTAAGGATTCCTTTTTTTGACGTGTTCTATACTTTTTGGTTTATCGAATAAAGATATTATTATTATTATTATTATTATTATTATTAGAAAACTACAAATATCTTATAACTACTGTTGATGTAGATACAGCACTTTACCGTTGTAGCATCCACACTGTAATAAAAGAAATAGGGATTTTGCTATTGAAGCGCACCACACAGAAATCTTGTTATTTGAAGCTCTGTGTTAGGCATTTTTCAGCGATATATTGATAAATATTGCAATTGGTAAGATTATTAATGACACTCAAACAGCAGTGTTTTATTCGTCGCCAGAAAATCATATAATTCTACAAAAGCGTATAATTAAAATCTTTTATAGTAGTTTTAGTAATAGTATGCCATATTTTTGTGGAAATAGAATATTATGGTCAAAATGTCATAAACAAATGAAAATAAAAAAAAAATCTGGTTTGGCCAGGCACATGACTTTATTATACAATATATAAAATTAATAGTTTAGCTGCATTAGATTTTATTTGATCGAGATCGGTCGTGTCTGCATTAAAATAAAATTAGTTAGCCAGGAGTTGACAGGTATATCGATTCTATTGACAGTGGGTATTGTCAAAACATCAGCGTTTGACATTACCTACTGTCCTTAAAATGAAAATATCCGTCAAATCCTGGCTAACTAGTTTTATTTTAATGCAGACACGACTGATGCTAAACTATTAAATTTACAAAAAGAATTTCATAGACATAAATTATGCAAAATTTCCTCTGATTTAATTTATTGTTCAACTATTTTGGCGAAATTACCAAAATTCATTTGAAAAATCTTTTAAAAAAGCGTCCAGTGCCTTTGGACCCTTTTAAACAAAAAGATTTCAGCTCTAAGCTTGATTATGAATGAAGTATGAAGTTTCGGCCCGATACCTTTCGTAGTTTCTCCGGAATCGTCGCCACAAAAGACGATTACACACACACATTTACACGTACATACAGACACACACACACACACACACACAGAGAATTTTTTTGTACCTTGCTCAAATATGACCAAATAGGACACATTACCGCTAAAATCTCATTTTTTTTCGGCAATAGCAGATTCTGGTCTCAAACGTTATACTTTATTAGAATGATAAAAGATAGTATAAAGAATATGAAGATATGTAACGTAATTAAATATGAAATCTAAAATCTGAAATCTGAAATAAACGCTTGTTTTTAAATTCCTGATAGTTACAAACCTTTGTTTCTACAACTTGAATGAAGAATAAAGATACGGTATAATGCTAATAATTAAATTTGTGAAGAATAGAAAAATACACACATATACCGAGTGTTTTTACAGTTTTGGACACTTTTCTCAAACATGTGTCTTTGAAATTCGAAGTCCAGATAATCAGGTACTCTTCGTGTTTTATTGATTTTTTTTTTAAAGAATGTGGTGCGGCGACTAAAGTTCCGAGGGATTTTCTCAACTATTAGTTCACATAATGCTAAAAGCAACACACCAAATTAAATATAAAAGGTATATAATCTTTCGTCTAGTGGTAGATTTTTGATATTTTTATTGGTTTCTTGTTGCTTAAGTTACAATATTATCTATACGTGTAGGTACACAATTTTATGTAAAAATGTGCGTATGTTATGTGCTCTTTGCACCAAAAACCTCACTACTTTATGTTCATGAATCAGACATATTTTATCACGTAGCGTGGATGCAACAACAACAATTAGTACATTTACATTACCACAACAAGTAATACACATTTATCTATTATTTGCTGTCTAACATGTGAGAAATGATGCTAACCTTAGCTCAGTATGGATGCCTGTCCTGTAGTGTGTACCAGCATTCCTCTTAAATCAAGGCTCAAGCATTCATGTCAGTCTACTTGCGGAAATTTGTCGAATTTTTGTTAGGGGAGCATGGAAAAAATATAATTTTGGATCCATGTCTTTAGAAAGTTTGATGTGTAGGAAACTTTTGTTACCAGATTAACGATAAATGTAACCGTAATGTTAATTAGATGAATTATGAATAATTTTAATTCATAATCATTATATCTAAACTACTCCATACAGAAATTAGACAAAAATTTATGGGTAGTATAGAAAAGGTAGCTATACTAAAGCAGGAAGTTTTGCAAAATAAACGAAGCTTGAAATCCGGAGTTTTTAGTAATAGGTGCACCTGGTCATTTTGTGATATCAAAAGACATGCAACCAAAGATTTCTAATTACCGCGGAGAACTGAGATATTGAACCCACTCGAGTGCCTCAAGCACAAATCGAAAACGACCCTAGGCAGAGCTTTAGAGTGGAGCGCAAAGGGAAGAAAAGAAAAGGAAAAACGGAACAAAGGGCTCGGCTGGAAATCAATTCGAATTACCCTTTTGTGTCGGCTCTCACTTATACTTGACAGCTGCATTCATTCCGCCAGAGGAGGATGGGACCGACGTGTTTCTACTCACCTTTGTCTTGGGCCGTTAGCAGCGACGACGATAGCGTTTGTTTGAGCTTGCCGAATGTCGTACCGCCGTCCGGAGCCTCCGTTGCCGCCCCTCCGGAACCTGGCTCCGTCGCCACCATCTGCAAGTAGGAGGAAAATTGATTAAAATAATGCTTCTGATCACCCCTGCGCATACACCAATTTAGTGGGTACTATGTGTTACGATTAGGTAAGGCAAACGTCCCAAATTCAGAACTGTCCTAAATTCCGACATTGAACTGTATTTTAGGACATCCGGTTTGTTGATTTGACATTACACTTATCAACCCTCAATCGTTTCTTATTCTACCAATGTTTTAACGGTCAGAATATAACCTAAAAGTTTTTACTGGGTTTTAAGTTAAGTTAAGTTTTAAGGTTCATTCAAAGTTGTTAAACATAAATGTTTAAAATTTCTTAATAAAAAATCTCAATTAACAATAATTAAAACATTTAATATTTACTTGAATGTTCAATTTTTGCTTGAATGTAAAATATACGTTAATATATAATATACGCTAATAATAATTATTGTAAAATTATATTTCATCAAATATTCGAAAATCCTCCTCGAGAATCTTCATTAATAATGCAAACTAAATTAATAATTAAACACTAGTTTGCATTTTTTTTTACAAAAATCTAAGTTAGAAATGCAAATATAACATAATATTTCATAATATTTTATATTATGTAAGTAATTTGTATTCTAATATTTTTGTTATTGCTATAATTTCAAATATTTTGAGTTGTCAAGCATGTATATCCAATGAAAGATATTTTAAATATTAAGTAAATATACCGGGTGACCCACGCCTTAGGTAATGCTGTTTACTTTTACTTTATCATACATAAAGTATTGTAATTGTGCAAGAAAAAGATTTTAGCGGAAATGTGCCTTTTTTGGACCCCTGAACATTTTTGACCAAGATACAAAAATGTCCGTGTGTATGTGTACTAGAGCTACTAAAGGTATCAGGACGAAACTTCATATTTAGAAGTTTCATGACCAAACTTAGGGCACGGACACACAATTAGCTACGCTGATAGCAGTGCTTCGAGCGGTGCTGATAGCGGCGCTGGTAGCGCAGCGTTTGAATGCACAGGTGCTTATGGCCATGAGCGGCGCTTCGAGCGGTGCTGCTAGCAGTGTTGATTCCGCTGACTGTGTGTTTATTGCCATAAGCACCTGTGCATTTAAACGCTCCGCTACCACCGCCGCTCTCAGCACCGCTAGAAGCACTGCTATCAGCGTCGCTAATTGTGTGTCCATGCCCTTAGAGCTGAAAAGGTTTTTGTTCAAAAGAGTGCAGAGGAACTGGATGTTTCCTCGAAGCATTGTTCAATGATTTTGCAAACGAACCGCCATTTCTCTAATTTCGTCAAAATAGTTAAATAATAAATTAAAGTAGAGGAAAGCCAGGATTTGACACATATTTTCATTCTAATGACCGTAGGTAGTGTCAAACGCTGATGTTTTGACAATATCTACTGTCAATATAGTAGATATTGTCAAAATATCTGTCAAGTCCGGGCAAACTAGTTTTATGTTAATGCAGGCACGACCGATCTCGATAAAATAGGATCCCATGCAGCTTAGTATTAATTTTGTATTATGTAAGATAAAGTCATGTGGCTGGCCACATCAGATTTTTTAATTTATTATGTTGGATAAATGAAATTTTGAGAAGAGATAATAGACAATAAATGCCATTTTTTGGAGTAGGTATTCATAAGGTTATTATGACTTCCGGTTTTTGCGGAAATGACGTTGTCAGCGAAGTTTTAAATGGCACTTTATTTAGTTGTGTGCTATTTTCAATCGGGATGACAATCTGAACGCAATATTTCACATATTTCGATTGTAATGATTCATTCATACAAAATACAGGCATCGTCTATTAATTTAAACAATCAAATAATTTTACGTTAAACTAATTGTAAAAATCACATGTAATAAATTGCGCTAAATATAAATTTAAATTAAGTTTAGAGTATGATTTACATTTAGTGAAAAAGAAGTTCATTTGTGCATTTATTTACGTAAAATAACTGTATATAATGTGTAGTGATATTATGCAATATCATAAAACTCGTATCATATTATCAAAAACTGTCATCTTTATTAATATAAAAATAATTTGATGTTCAGTTAAATGCATTGCCTACTCGTAGACTTTACTTTAGTGGTCATATAACATATAACATAGCAATGAATATGTTAAATTCAGGAAAAAAATCGGATACGGTGACAATCAACTAAATCCCGTTATATTATATCCATGGCAAACCTACACGTGACGGACAACTTTTTGCGAAGCTGCCGAGGAGAGACACGAATATATGAATACGAGTATGAGCCGACATGCTATTTTCAAATCCCGCAATAGCGATAGGAATATACTTCTTTCCACTATTTCTTTTTAATAATACTTTAATTCGCCATGTTGAATAATTTAACAGCGGTAATTTTTAGGTATACTTTAACATTCATATCATTTTAGACCTTGACACTTACAAAAAGATTCTCTATTCTACAGCTCATGACTTAAAGAAAGAATTAGAACACTAAACGGGGACTACATTTCTAAAATAAATTGTTCTCTATTTCTGTTCTATCATCCCATTTTCACTATAATATTTATGGAGTAGCTCTTGAGACTGATGTTCTGAACTTAATATATTCAGTTAATCAGCAAATACACCTTTACAGTAGTACTACTAATTTTCTCCCACCATCAATTGTACGTCATTTATACGTGCCGTGCTCGAGCCGAATCCATTATTTATCTCAACACCAGCACCGCCCCAGCCTCCTAGTTAATAAATCACACGTCAACGGAGGAAATCTTCATTCATAATATAAGAAAAATATATCCTTCGAACGCGGCCCGGACCGATCGTAAATTTTACACGTTATTCGGCCGGATTTCATTTTGCCGAAACCGACGAGAGCGGAGCGTTATCTACAGCGCGAAATATTGAAAACAAACACGAGATATCCTCCGTTTTTTGGGCGTATTTTCGTTACTTTCTGTCGGCCATTTGCCATAAATCATTTGGATAGATCACGATTTGGCGTGAAAACCAGATTTACGGTACGAGAAATCGTATATTTTTTGTTGGCTTGAAAATCCTGCGAATCGAATTTGTGATACGTGAAGTAAAGGGTCATACAGAAAGGGCATGACTAGAATACAATAAAAAGGAGTAAAAGTCAATCTTAGATTGCAAATTATGTAACTTATAATCTTTAAAATCACATTTTGGACCGCAACGTTCGGACGATCAGAACGTGGTTCTGCTCCAACGGTTCTAAATATACCAACTTCAGAGGTTAGTTTTTCAGCTTTGACGGAAAAAGAGTATTGGGAGTAAAAGGAGTACTAATCAAGTTATGCGGTATTTCTCAGTAACTACTGTATTGTGTTTTCAGTTAAAAGTCTTTTGCAGATTCTTTCAGAAACCAACTAAAATATTAAAGAATAAAGAATAAAACTTGAGAAAAACCTCGGAACACTCTTTTAAAGTCACGCAGAAGTTATGACGTTAGGCAAGTGGTTAGGAAGTCATTTTTATATTCTAGTAACTAAAGTCACCATTTCTTATTTAAATAAAATTATCAAAAAATGACATTTTACGTTTTGATACCCTCCAGAAAAATAAAACAATGTGATAGATATAGCAAATCTTTAGATAGATATCTATATCTGAGGATAGATATCCTCAAAGTAAAGCTTGAATGTTGAGCCGGTGAAATAACATGATAATCATATTATGATAAATACAGGGTGAGCTATTTACTAATCTGAACATTTTGGACAAAACTTTTCTTCATGAAGTAGGCCACTAGGTCTTGTTACTGGTTTTGTAATAGATGGCGCAAGTGTACTGAAAAACAAGGCAAATTACATTGCTTTAAATGGAATGGCCTATATTTTTGTATATTTTTAAGTTATTTGCAAACAATTATGGGATTAACTACTAAGTTAACTACTAACTACTAAGGTACTTTACCTAATGATTACATTTTTTAGGTTTTTTCTTATTTGTCTAGTAAAATATAATTTAAGAAATATCTAAACTAGACATTTGATCAAAGTGATTTCTAATCTAAATTTATTTAAAATGGAATCGCCTGGTAATTCCAGGCCATATTACCACTACTTTGCATAAAGCATGTTCACAATACTGGAGTACAGCTATCAAACAATGTCCGCTTCAAGAATATTATTTTTCCTATCGTATCAGCCTGTACCTGATTGTGTTATTGGAATCTAGCATAAAGACGTACAAAAATCGACTCTTTTGGAAAAAACTAACTTTCGGTGTACGCACTATTCGAAAAACAAATGCAATTATCTCGAAAACAGTATATTTTTCACAATAGTATGTACTTTTATTTGGAAAAAAAGTGCGTCTATTACGGCTTGGAACGGACATTGTTAGACTTTGTCCAAAATTATGAACTCGCTGTATACAAACTAGTTGTTCTACAGTTGAAAATTAATGCAACCTTCCAAGAAAAGTTTTGAATATTTTCTTCTACTTTCAAGATAATTAAATGTTCAGCCTACCAGAATTTTTATATGATAATATTTAATATTTTAAAATAATATGATACTTCATACATTGCAGTCCTTCTCGTAATAACATCAAATTCCATTTCTACATCAGGATGTAAAATGAACTGAAAGATGTGTAACTTTGGGCTTAGCGCGGAACGTGCCGGTTTTTATAAGGTCCCTTTATCCGGAGGGGGTCACAACTTTACATCAAATGTTTACATTTTGTTATTTCATTTTGGTATGCATAGTAGCAAACAGATAAGCTTTTGTCTGTGCGACCTTTCAAGTAAGTAATTTCTTTATATCCATACTTAATTCCTGTGAAATCTGAGTTACATATGAATCCGTGCCCCAAGAGGTTCAATATCGGTGAGTTCACTTATTAATATTATTATCAATAATACTAAAAAAATATTTTGTGTAGCACAATAAATTTACATACTACAGTTATTAACTTAATCTAAAAAAATTATATATTAACTTTTGAGTCTATATATCAAAATAATTTGTGAAAAATACAATCAATAATGTAAGATGTTATTCTGCCCACCAAAAAACAAATTCTGATAAGTAAAAACTGTTTCTGGTATAGTTTTTTACTACAATCTGAATCTGAAAGCAGAAATTCCAAATTGTGTCTAGTTTTTGAGACAAAAATGGATTTTTGTGTATTCGCAGCTTTCCCAACACTGCTCTTCTCTATACATTTAGAGAGTCGAGCCCATGTCGCAATTTCTGCCTTTAGACTCTATCGGAAAAAGCACACCAGAAACGTTTAGTACTTGTTAAATTTTGTTTACTGTTGGCGAGGTTACTCGCGTAGCTTACATTATTGTATTTTTGCTAAATTAAGTATGTGCCAATATGCGAAATGCTATGATATCTAGACCCAACAGTTAATTGATTATTTTTTTCCATAAGTTAATCTCTGTGGTATGTGAATTTATTGTAATAATATCACAGAAAACAGTTTTTTTATTATTGTATTAAGTTTATTTTTTAATTATTAAATTACACTTATCTCTATTTGTACATTTGGGCCACGTGTTAATATGGTTTTATCGATCTCAAATTTCATAGAAATTAAATATGAATATAAATGAACACATTGAACGGGTTTTGCTGAAAATAAATTAAAGTTGAAAACTATGGACCACCTTTTTGTACATTGTTACAGTTTTGTATATGATCCCTATACAGGAACACGACACTGGTTGATTCCATATCTTACGTGAACTGTTGACATTCTATTGTTTTGTTTTTGGTTGCATCGCTGGACAATTCCACTTTGTAAACAAGACGTTTTCGTGGAATTTTTCTGTTTTACCAATGCCCAACGTTTATTTGTTTCGTAAAATAATTGAAATATAATATAATATAAACTAATATAAACTACAAATAACAAAGCAAACTGAGATGCTAGTTTACATAAAACGACAACACCAACTCCCATATTTTACATTTATCCATCTACACCCCTTCGTTACAAAAAAAATCAATATCCAATCCAATACTCTCCCAATTCCAGATCCAATTCCTACAAGAATTTAATACTAGGTGGCGCGCACGGCAATCCTTGTTTAAAATCTATCAGGCGACCGCAAAATTACAGATCCGTGGATCCGTGTACCCTTTGACCCCAAACCGTAGCACGGCGGGCGGTGTTCAATTTTCAGTGAGGGAGCAATACAGTCGGTCTCCGGCCAGGCTGGGGGATTTAATTTTTAATTACGAGACCGACGGTGCCCTTTTTCCAACTACCACTCCACTCATCCTCCGCGACGCCGCACCCTCTACACCCTTCGAGGGTGATTCGTGCCGTTTCATTCTCTCGCTCGAAATAGAAAGCGTTTAGGGGCGATTGAGGCGCGGTATCGCCTACACAGAGGACGACCGAAAGACAGAAGAAACATTCGGACATCCGGTGTTCCGTTCCGGGTCAATTGTTCTTCAGGACGGTCAGCCGGGTGACCTGAAATGAGCCCTTCCGGTGGCTACGTATTCGATTTATTTTTTGTTTTGTGTTCGTGTCTGCGCTGTGCGAAGTAAAACAAAGAATACCGGTGAATTCTGTTAGGGTTCTTTTTAAATTTATCTATTTTTTACAGAAAAAGTTTTTAAATTCTCGTATATAACACTAGTAATAGAAATAAACGCAATTCACATAGTTATGTTCTAGTAATAACTGTGTGTATATAAAGGGTATACAAGGAGATCCGGAAGTTTAGATGGCACAAGAAAAGATGGCACAGTAAGGGAAAATTAGTTTTTGTAATATATAGCATGTTTATACCAAGTTACGTTTTTGGCCTTCAATACTGTCTTCTATCTGATTTAAAATAGCATAAATACAGTGAGCGGGCAGAGTATGGATAAATACAGTAAAAAAACTAAAACTACACGGACAAGTCTTAATTACATAATAAAATCCATACGAAATGTTTACACCAAACGTTTCTGACCTTACTTATAGCAGCATTTTAGGTAAAGTACAAAATTTAAAATTAAACTTAAATGATTTCACTATGAGACAACTTTGTTCGAATCATGTTTACATTTATTTACCTTACTCTTACTCTTGAGAAAACCTTGGGAGAACGTTCACACATTAAACAAATCGCATATTATATTTCCTTCCCACGCACAAGTCAAAAATGCCTCTGATGTGCTCACTTGAAATACCGATAAAAAAAGATAATCTGATCATGTGACTGATTTGACAATAACACCTTATAACATTAATGTGGGACAGTTAAATTCCATGTAAAAAGGAAGATATGTATCATGTATCCCTATCTATAAGTAGAATATTCTGCGGGATTTTTATCTACTTATGATAGTCCAATATAATTTACTTTATATTTAAATGTTTTTAAGAAATATGTTGAATATGATATGTTTAAATACGATTTTAACATTATTTTCGAACTTTTCGATGAATTATAAAAGGCCGTGTTTATTTTCATCTACTTTATTTATTAAAGGGCAGTTTAAAAAATGCAGTTTCCTTCAAATACAAAGCTACCTGATAGTTTAAAAATAAATAAAAAATATTGGAAAACTAGTTCGCATTTTATGTCAAATAATTGCCACAGTACCCTTTCCTACTCTCAAACTCAAATCAAATGATATTTACGGACTTATTTATTCGTTTAAAGGAAATTTCTATATTTTTCGAAAGGAGCTGGATGTTTCCTCTAAACATTTTTCAAGGATTTTGCAAATGAGCTACCATTTCTGTAATTTCGTCAAAATAGTTAAATAATAAATTAAAGTAGAGGAAATTTGGTATGATTTATGTCTATGACATTTTTTGGTAAAATTAATAGTTTAGCTGTATGAGCAAATTCCTTTTGATCGGGATCGTGTCTGCATTAAAACTTGGTTAGCGAGAATTTCACAATTATTTTCATTCTGGCAGTAGGTAGCGTCAAAGGCTGGGTTTTTGACAATACCTACTTTCAATTTTATCCATATACGTATTAGGGATTTATACGGAGCTTGTCCTATAGCGCCAATGTATAGTCTCGGTTCCAACAATGTGAGACGGAGATATAGGTACATATATTTTGTCTATCGATGTGGTGCCCGGGATCAAACTGCGCACGTGTGGCCAGTAGTTATTAAGACTGTCGACAGATGGGGCTATTGTAGCTTAAAGTGCGCGGTCGGTGTTATCGCGGCCGTTAGCCGATAATATTCGGCATCACTAACGCCAAATCACTGACAGCCCATAGACCAGGCAGCCTATGGATCCAATCCAGCCAATCGAATCCACGAATTTGACGCATACGTAGTGTGTCCAGTGGCACTACGTCGGATGAGATAGAGATATATGTCGCAACGCTAGTGTTGGAACAGCCTGCTGTTACCTGTTGCACAGCCAGTTAACAGCCTGCTGTTATAATATCATATAAATACATTCTTTGTATTTATATGATATTATCAAAATATCTGTCAAATCCTGGCTAACTAGTGTTCCTTTAATACAGACACGATCGATCTCGATCAAATAGAATGCAGATAAACTATAACTTTTATATATTGTATGATAAAGTCATGTGCCTGGCCACATCAGATTGTTTATTTTAATATAACTTTGGATTATATTCATTTTGGGCAATTATAAAAACTATTACCAATAATAGTTTCCGGTAGAAAAATCCATATTATGATGTTTTGGTTTTCTCTATTTATTTAAATAATGCAGAAGGTTCCTCATGTTTTATTTGCGCAAATAAAATTAATATTAAGATAATGAATATAGGCTCACCGGCAAGAAAACCTAGCCACCAGATATTTTGCAGACTTTGACGATTCATAACTTTTGTCATATGTTACCGATTTTGATAATTATTTCAGCACATTGTAATTAAATTCATAAAAATTGTCACAATTTTGGAATTTTGAAAAAGAAATGGCTAAACCTTATCATACCGGGCGAACCAAAACTTACGCAGGTTTTCAAGTACATACTCTTATGTACCTTAAAAAGAATTTCCAACATTTTGTTTTTTGATTAATATTTACCAATATCTAAATGTTTGTAAGACACACCATCATAAAGAAAACTTTGCCATTTTAGCTGCTAGTGATTTTATCACCACTTTGTAAGAAGATTCATTAGGCTTACACCCTATTTCGGAAAAACTTCTCGGAAAGCGTGTTACGATGGAAGAACCATTTTAAATTCGGTAAAATATTACAAAACTTTACCCAAATTTCAAATAGTTCGTTTGTTTCTGTTGGATATTTAGTGAAACGATTGCATAAAGCATAAAGCAATATCTAGCAAAACCGTAGATTAAATTATGATAGTTTCAGTAATAAATTTCAGCTTTTTATAAGGTTTTAGAATGGATTTATGTCTCTAAAATGAGAGGTTGTAATAATTTCGCAAGTAATGTACAATATTGGACTACTCCAAGTTCCCTATTCTTAAAATAAAAAAAATAAAATGGGGACTTAGCATGTCTCCATAAAGTCTTCAAGTGCATAATTTAAAAATCTCTTTTGGAAAAAAGGAATACAAACAAATAATCTGGTAAAAAATTATTGTTCACCTGTAAGAAAAATGAATTGCGTATTATGTAGCCACACCATTTTTGCCTAGTAATGATTATCTTTATTACATAGCTTTCATGACAGAGTTTTTACGCCTTAACTCGTTTCCTGGCTGATTTATACTCTCCAGAAAACCATATAAACCAATATAGACACGTGTAGCGGTACTTTAATTATGATTCATCTCAAAGCAAACACCACCATTATTATAATATTCTTCAGCCCACCAAAAATACGCCCACACTACGCACCCTAACAAAGTGCTTAATATTTTATTCATTCGCCGAACGCGGAGTACCGAAATTTTTCCAGACATCAACTTCGGGCACAATTGATTTAAAATCCTCCCCTTTGTCCCAAGGTTCCGCCTTGACTCCTTCATTATGCACGCTCGTATATTGTATCTACTTTAAAATTTATGCCGTCGCTTATTTTTAGAGTCTATTTTGCGCGCTCCCGGAGGTATTCAGCCGATCACGAACCGCCCGCCACGTTATTATTCAAAACTTTCAGGCACAGCGCGAAACCACCCTCACACACAACTCTCGACGGCTTCGAGTCACCTCCAATCCAATCTACTCGCTGTTTTTCACGGTAGAATGGAAGCCGAAGTTTGCGGAGCGCCGCGGTCGTGTTTTCCCGTATTGCGAATGAAGCAAATACGAGACACTTTCTATAGATGGTATTTCTTGATTTTATCGGGGTGTTGCTATAGAGGAATGAGCCGAAAGAGAAAACTAATGAGAGGGGTTCCGAACTGGGATATAGATTGAAAACAAAATCCTTTGGAGACGTATATAGATACTGTTGGATTCTTTTTTTGTAAAGGGATATGGATATAAAAGAAGTTGTTGCTGTATTTCTATATATTTACTTAGTTCTGGTTTAGGCAATGTTTATTTGCTAGTCGTAAAGAATACTGGACGATTTGTAATGAGTGTTCCAAACTTTGCATTTTGTGCGAGGGGTCATTTTAACTAAGTAAAAACAACATATGTAACTATTTAGTCCTGTTTTAATTTCTTACTGAAATACAAGAAATATGTATAAGGCAAAACACTATTAATTCTGTGACATATTTTGAGAAGGTGGAGTTATTCCATGTCAAGATAATTTGACCAAAGCGATTGTTATTTGCAGCTTCACCATATGGTAAAAACCTATATCATATAGTAAATTTAAATTTTAAATTGTAAATTCAAATAATAATAGCATTTATTAACCTCATATACATGGTAGAAACCAATATCATATAGTAAATTTAAATTTTAAATTGTTAATTCAAATAATAATAATAATAATAATAGCATTTATTAACCTCATACACATATCAATAGTACATCAAATATGAGCACCTTCATGGTTAAGCAGGACTGGGTCAGACTGGTTTTTACAAACCGTCTGAACTTCCCCCAAGCCCTTAATAAACTTTTATCAAAATTGGTCATTTACAATTTTGACGAAAAATAAGGTATTGTCTCTAATAAAATTATAAAATAGTATGATTTCATTATATGAAACAATTACGAGGATTCAAAAACATACCGTATATAGCGCGTTCCATTAAAAAAGATGGCATTTGTGACAGTTTACAAGAAGTAAACAATAGATAAATATTCGTTTTTCTGCTATCTGATTTTAAACAAGAGAAAAAATAGTAACAAGAAAATATGATACGCCGTTTATATAATAAATTAATTAATTTAATAATAAAATAATTCTTAGTTTTCATTGTTAAAATATATATTTAAAGGTTGTAGATATTTGTTTTGGCTGAAAAAATACGAAAAAAACACACCGTA
This sequence comes from Melinopterus prodromus, assembly GCA_964023965.1. Lineage (NCBI taxonomy): Eukaryota > Metazoa > Arthropoda > Insecta > Coleoptera > Scarabaeidae > Melinopterus > Melinopterus prodromus. Next base: position 14,114,937 of record OZ030390.1, on the reverse strand, counting down.
AAAATTATATATTGATATTTCGACAACATTTGACAAGATTTACTTTAATATCTGCATTACAATTTCGTAAATAACGGGGTATATTCCTTTTCCAAAATTGACTAATAAGAACAAAATCAAATAACTGTGTATTTTACAAATAGCAGTTTATCAATAAATTGAAACTTAATTTACAGAGTACTGTCTGTGTATTTGACTATGATTACTGCCGCACAGGCAATACCTAATAAGTATTTTAATCTCCGAAGTATACTTTAAAGATTCAATTTCTGTAGATTTTTAATTACAGAAACATTTAATTATTTTATATAGGGGTGTACGGTGTACACTGTACACGGTTTACTCCTTTAGATTAAATGTACTCCCTCAGACCAATAAACAACCGCGAATATTCCAATTTATTCTGGTTTTAAATTAAAATTCCCAACACGGTCCCAGATTAAACGATCCCGAAGAGCACTTTATTTTTGCTTAATCGAGCGCAAGAGGGCAATTAGAACTTCTTCAAAAAGTTCCAAGTAAGTAAGTAACGATGGAAACTTCTACCCTTCCATCGCGCAGAACGATTTTTTCCATTCACGTTAATCGAGGCAACGATATTTGCAAATTTACGAAGACAAGATCATTAAACTCATCCATCCTCTTCTTATTTAAAAATAGCGCTTAATGTGTTTTTATTACTTTTCTTGATATTTTCTAACAGTTTATGTCGATGTAGAATTACAACCAAAATATTGGGATTAAGATATCTCACGGCAAAAAGTGTTGTAATGCTCATGTTGAGTTTGTTATTGAAATTACCATATGTTGGAAATTCCGGTTCGGAATGCCAGTGACACGGGTGTTCGAGTGACCTTTCAACTCGTGAGTACAAGCGAATAGCTGGTTGCTGCCTACCATTAGCGAGCCGGATATTGCCTTAATTTCGTTATGCTGGAGGTCGTTGGCGTTTTCTTGTTAATCACTTTCGTAACCAAGTAACGCAAACGATGGCATTCGTTGGCATTTACCATTTACGGCATTAATTAACAAAATGTTTTAAACTTTCGTTGGTTATTTTAATATGTATGTTGTTCAGATGATAAGAAATGTCCCAACAATATGTTTGAATTTGTCTAAGGCAGTTCACAGAATAGTATCATACTCAGTGCCATAAAACAGTATTTTTTAAATCATGGAGATGACAGCGATACCTTTATTTAAACATTTTATTATTTGTTGGACTATATATTTACAAAAACTGATAGATATAGTTATCATTTGTGACTAGAGGCACATTTATTATGGGGGTTTATACAGAACGCCAATATTGTAGGAATAAAATGAAAATTTAAAATTAGAGAACGTGTGGATAACCACATGATCCCTAAAAAAAGGTTTCAGTAATCAATATTATGCTTGGTTTAGGTAGTAATAATGGCATTTTGTCTCATGTTGGTTATGTCGTAAAAAAATTGACAATAAGAGGCAGAAACGAAATAAGGGAAAACTAGTAGAAATTACTTTAAATAAATTAATTTACCTAGTATTTAACATTTAGATCCCATCGTTTTCTACACTACCAATAGCAAAATTTTACACCAAACCGTTACTAAACGCTATCTGTTGAAGCCGCACATTTTTTTGCGGCTGTTATTATTTTAAACATATGTTCCATAATATAATTATTTTTCTCCGGGTCAGCATAGGCACAATGTTGGCAACCCTATCTGTGTACGTACATATTAAGCACTGGAAGTGATTCTTTATCACTTCTTTATCAGCAAAATTAGCTATTGATATATGTATAGTAAAACCACGCGTTCATAAATATTTGTAAATTTTTACAATTACTAGCTTTGCTACATCTTTGCTTCATAACATTTTCGTGGTTTATTTACTTTTCGGTTTTTTCTTCAAGATTTGTTTTTTCAATTTTTCAGTTTTCAATTCTTGAAAGTCATGGCATTTTTTCTTGTTTACTTTTTGGTTTTGCGCGAAATATTAGCCAACAACTCCTTAAAGCCACTTTTGCTAGTATTGCAGAGATAAGACAAACTGTTACACCAACTGTGGACACTCACAATAAATAAATACATCGAAGTTTTCATTTGTAAAACATACTACTGTTCCTTACAATACACTGAAAATTTAATAAGAATAACGGAGTTAGTTAGTTTGAAGCTGCTGTTGGATTTAAAGTAATTTGTAATTAAAATGGATTTTATTCGTAAATACTCTCAAATAAAATAACAAAGCCAGAATGAAACATGTCGTAGCCACAACAATCTTAATATCGCAATATAATGCACATGTAAAGTAAGATATTTCAAAACCAATAAGTATATTAACATACTTTATTGGAAATTAACCCTCCTGCCGCGGCAACGGCGAAAATGCGGGAAAATGGACGTGGAAATCGCGTCTCCCGCGGCTGGAGGGTTAAAAAGCACATTTTAGTTTTTTTTTCTGGCAAAAATGTCTTTTTTATACTATTTAGGCGACCAACACGCCTCCTTTTCCCTATTTATAAAATTGTCAATGTTTTAATAGATTATCCGGAAACATTAGCTTCCTGTTCGTATCCAGCCAGCTCCAATGACACCTTATTCAAATGTTTACAACCTTATTCCAACTAGAAAACCAAATAAAACCTTGTTAACTTCCATTCCATTCGTATTCTTTTAATTATCGCTTTCTTTCACTTTTGGCGGATGCGCCGGAAATACTTAATAGTGCGTCACAGCGAACACTTACAGCAATAATAATGACAAAATGGTACAAGCCTTCGAAAGAGTTTAGTATATCCAACTATTACAGTCATATATTTTAGGGAGATACTTCCAAATGAATTAAGATAAATAATACTCAACTCTAGAAAGCATTCGGATGTAGAACCATCAAGTAGTGTACTTGTTCCAACTCTATACCTTCTCTGTACACAAGATGTTCCGCAATCAGATGCTGTTACCGTTTTCATATTTGTTAAACGATACTGCTATAATGGCGGTAGACACAAGTGTTGAAAGAACAACTCTAAAATTGCAAATGTACGTTCCAGTACAAATAAATAACACCACAAACACGGCAAAATACCATGGTAAAACACTAAAAACGAGGCTTTGCAGGACAGCACACATTAAAAAGAAACATTGTAGGTACCTTGGTCTATTACAATTACAAAGGACTATTTTTATAGAAGACATATTCTGTATAAAAACACGTCATCACAGAGTATTTTTTATACTATTTAGGCGACCTTTTCCCTATTTATAAAATTGTCAATATTTTAATAGGTTATTCGTAAACATTAGCTTCATGTTCGTATCCAATCAGTCCCAATGACACCTTATTCCAATTAGAAAACCAAATAAAACCTTGCTAACTTCCATTCCATTCATATTTTTTTAGTTATCGATATTGTTTACTTTTGGCGGATGCGCCGGAAATAATTAATAGTACTTCACACTTACAGCAATAATAATAACAATATTGTGAAATTTATTCATTCAACGTCGACCCGCGTCAATTTATTGGCAATTCCGGGCACGATCCGCCTCCGTAACCGTGTCAGTACCCCACCCCACATCCGTCCACCCACCATCCACCACCCCTTGTCATATTTTTCCATGGTCTCACCCCCGAGATGTTCATCTAGTAGGGCACACGCGACTCATGATCGATGTCGACGTTCCGGAGCACCGTCAAACTCCTCACACGCGACTTTTTCTTGTCCCGAGAGACTCGTCCCAGCGGCGGTGCAAAGGAGGCTGTTGCGCGACCGCGCAAAAAGTGACACGCCAACTTGATGGAGACGTACGCTAACTCGAATATTCCGCACCTTTTTCTTTTTGCGTGCCTCGCTCGCACTTTTTTGTCGCGGGTGGCGTAAGTTAGTGTGGTTCTCGCCAGAGATTTATGGGTTTATTTGCCGGATTGTGATCGCGAAAGGAGAAGTAACGAGTTATGGCGTGCGCGTCGTTCGAGTGGTCGTGGGATTTATGTGTTTTTTTTCTTGTTCTTTTGATAAGTCGGTTCTATTTTTATAATGGAATGCGAATGCGGAATTGTTGATTTATTGCTGCTCGGTTTGGTGGAGAATAGGCAATCCGTTTATGGGTGCGTCTAAAAATAACGGTGGGTGATGTCAAAAAGATGCGTAACGATTTATCATGGTTTTGATTAATGTTTTTATTGTTATTTTTTTCGATAACATCCCAAGTCTTGGAATAATAAGATATTGTTTGGATATATTTGTAGTGTAAGCATATTGTAAAAATTTGGTATTATGATGGTTAAATTCTTTTATTAGCCAAGGTATCATAAGATGATGTGTACATCGTAAAAATATCTGCAATAGACAAAACAATCACAAGATATGCAAAAGAATGACTAAAGTCGTAAAAAATCAGTTGCTTATTACTGGATTGTCCAGCACGTACAAGTATAGATACAACAATTCCATTATAAATATGTATCGCACATATAGTCAACGTTAATAAAAAACAATCATTTAAAGAATCTGATTAAAACTTAAAAACAAACATTGTTCAACTTAATCTCTTTCCTGTTAACTTCTCATGTTTAAAAAAATGTTTTCCACTAAGTAAAAATACTGTGTTGTTTGATTATTATGTTATTACTGTTATCAGCAAAACATTATCTATATGTGACCCCGCACGAGAGAATCGCCCTAACCAGCATCCCTCGTTTTGATGATATTGACTCCTGTATTTGAAGGCACAGAACTCTAAAAAACCTGAATAGAAATAATTCAAATAAAGTGTGTCATACTCCTTAATCATTTCTACGTAACCTGTAAGACTGTCAGCATTGTTTGTCTCTCGGTGTAAACATGAGCGCGAGAGAAATGGGAAAAGTATCCGATTTTTGCAGTTTTAAATTAACGCTCGTTTTTCCATTTTTTTTATTTCCAAACCACTTGCCACAATTTTTTCTATTTTTGTTCAGGTTGGAGCTTCTTCTATTGATTGGCGTTTTACTTCTCTTCAGTTTTTATGTAAGAAAGTCGCAATCTTTCTTACATAAAAACTGAAGAAAACAGATTTTCACGGAAGCGGATATCTCAGTAACGAATATTAGCACGATAACGAGATATGCAAGTTAATAATCATTATATTTAATTTAATGCGACTGTCGAAAAGGAACTGCATAATAATTTCTAAGTAATTTTTAAAGAGATTTAATATGAAGGATATTTTGTAAAGAAACAAAATGTCTCATACACAGTGAGTGGAGTTTTTAAAGTTTTTTATGGAGTTTTTAAATGGAATATAAAAGTACGTTTTGTGTTTGGCCTGAAGACTATCAATGGTTTTCGGAACAAGTGGTGTAAAATATCAAAATTCGCGAGTTATTGCAAATTTATACAGGCTGAACTATATGTTCTAGAAACCTGAAAAAGGTCTGATTATAAACCTTAAACTATGCAATATTATCTTAAATTAAAGATTAAAAGAACTATCAAGAATCACTAAGAAAGTGTGTGGTGCCATTTGAAAAAATGTTGATGACGCCATAAGTCAAAATCAACGTATCCTGCGTATCTTTACTGTTTCAGAAATTTTGAGATGCGTCCTCCATAGTTTGCATGGTCACTAAATAGCACTAAATAGCACTAAATCGCACAACATATTAAAATAAGCCTCAACCTTGTTTTTGCATGAATATACTCTTTACTGGGATTATCATACAAAATATCTTGGTATTTTTATTTCCATTAGCTTCGGTGAACGGTTACCATTTTTTTAGAAATCTCAAAAGCTTAGAGATGCTTAATGCCAACATATTTTTAGTACAAGCTACCAAGAAGACATGATAAAAAGACAACTACAAGCAAAGTATATAAATTTGGGGGCCTACAATGTATTTTGATCAATCAATTTTACAAAATTTTGGACAAACAGCAATTTGTGATGTTTAATTTATTTTGTTTTGTATGTACCTAGACTTATATCGATATACGAGTATTCTGTTTTGTAATGCCATAAATATTAGGATCAATTGAATACAACAATAAAGTATAAATTTTTTTAAATAGTTTAGGTAAAAAGTGACTTTTCTATTATATTATATTTTGTTTAGTGAAAGTTATAATTCATTGGATATAAATATGTTTTGTTTTCTATTTTTCTATTTAGAATTTATATTGTTTTTTTAATTAAAAAGAATTATGGTTCGTGTTCTACTTTGTAACTTTATTAGATCAGTTACCGTCCAATGGTAAAACGCCGTAAACAAAAAAACCGCTACACTTTTTCTGTTTCAATACAGAAGCCACGCACTTTTTTTTACTTTATTTAATTTTAAAGAAATTACCTGAGCCTAATTTGTACGTAAAATAGGCTAATTTGTTTTAACTATTAACGTCATTTTTAAGAGAAAACGGAAGATATTTCAATCAATGTCATTACTTTTGTACATTTTTTGCATTTTACCATTGGAGGGCGGTTAGAACTTTAACTGAATAGTCATCAGTATTACAAACCATTCATTAAACCTCCAGACTCATTCACCCTTTTACCACTCAATCCTTGACCCGAGCGAATCCTACGGGCACAACCACCAATTCCACAATATTTTCCAACGCGAAACACAAAACCCTATATCCCATTTCGTCTTTTCAAATATTAATTAACCTGCCCGGGCATCATTTCGCTGAACTCTGGAGGAAATCCATCCGGCAATTCAGCCCGAAGCGCGCATATATGAGAAATTCGTATTCATCTAGTGTGCGACGCCTCCTAGATCTATCTATCTATCCGTCCAGCAGTTTACGTAAAAAGGATCAAGCGGGCCGCTTGGGGATTCGACGAAGGTGTGGGCTAGCAGGCAGGTGAGGGCAGGTGGGTTGTAAAAAGTGGGGATGGTCCGCATGTATCGGCACGTGAACGCTAGGATGGAGTTTTCCAAGTAACGACGACGACGGAAAATACCCGCTTGAGGGCGTCCCGTGTACACCGAGATCGATATTGGACAGCTGTATGTTACGTTTCGATGCATGTTGTGTGTGTGTATGTATATGTATATGTGAAGGTGGGAGGAGAGGTTATATGGAGGTGCATTTATGCAGAATGCAGACCCGTGACCGGTTTAGTGACAGTCGAATGGGTCCTTACGGAAATCGCGAAGTTGAAGCTCTCCGGTGGGCCAAGCATTTTATGATGAGTTTCCTAGGAGAATACACAAGGTAGCCCAGAGGGCAGTTTTGCATTTAAACATTTAATAACTTGGACTGAAAAAGTTCGGTATGGAACAATACACGTTGCATAAGTTTGGCACGGTATGGTAGAGTTGGGTAGTTTGGAATCTGTGCCTTCGATGTTCAGCCTATTCACGAAGTCAGTAATTTTTTTCGAGGAATAAGTTGTGTCAACTTCGCTGGTGATGGCGGCTCTCAAGTTGATTTGTCTTGTGCTCATTAGAGCGTCACATTCGCACAATAGGTGTACCGCTGTCTAGGGTGACTCACCGCAGAATCTACAGTCTGCGTTATTTGTCCGTCTAATCTTTGTGAGATCATATCTCAGTGGACAATGTGCTATAAAGAGACCAATAATCAGACGAAGGTCTGTTTGTTTGTAATTGGAGATATTGTCTGGCCTTGAAGGACGAGAAAGTTATGGGAGTCTTAGGTTGTCTCATGCCAGTTGATGTTTCCCAGTAAACTCCTTTAGCTTTATCTTTTCAGTTTTTTACCATCTACCATCTTGCATCTTCCAACTTCGATCTCTTCGATCTTCGATCTTCGATCTTCCATCTTCCATCTTCCATCTTCGATCTTCGATCTTCGATCTTCGATCTTCGATCTTCGATCTTCCATCTTCCATCTTCCATCTTCCATCTTCCATCTTCCATCTTCCATCTTCCATCTTCCATCTTCCATCTTCCATCTTCCATCTTCCATCTTCCATCTTCCATCTTCCATCTTCCATCTTCCATCTTCCATCTTCCATCTTCCATCTTCCATCTTCCATCTTCCATCTTCCATGTTCCATGTTCCATGTTCCATGTTCCATCTTCAATCTTCCATCTTCCATCTTCCATCTTCCATCTTCCATCTTCCATCATCTTCTGCATTATCCCTGTAATGCCCACAGATATGTATCGCCGTTGTATCTTTGTCAGTTTAGTTTGGGTTGCCTTTTCCGATGTCTTGTTCCACCAGACAATCCGTATGTGATGACTGGTAAATTTTGAGGCATGTGTCACATTTTAAAAATTTACTCAAAGAAAGCAAATATTTTGGAGGGAGAATAATTTCTCGAAAATCAATTTGAACAATTATGGCCTATTTTTCTTTGGTAGCGAACAAAAACATACTACATACGTTCAATAAAAAGGACACAACGAAGATTTGCATAAAACAAACCCAACATACTAAGTTGATGGTATAAAATTGATTTTTATAGATGCCTTAGTCATAGATGAATTGTGTCATAAATACATACTTTAAATTACAGCTTCGTCAAAATGCTAGTTAACCATATAGATATTTAAACTCGGTGAAGTAAGACTTCAAATGATCAAATAATATGCCTCGATGACAGACGAATTTGCTTATAAATGCTGTAAATTACAGCTTTGTAAGTGTTGGTTCACAAAACAAATTTTTTGAAACAAATTTAGCGAAATTAGCCTATCAATTGATCTGATTTTGCATTATGTGGGACAACAACCAAAGCTGATGCGATGAATTTGGTTATAAATACTGTAACTTATAACTTTGTACCAGTGCTAGTGAACCATACACATTTTCTGACACTAAAGTTGATAGGGTAATAATCATACTGTAAATTATATTTCCTTTCCATCCGTTCATATGACAATATAGTAGTCTCTTTATTTCCACAATAAGCCACGTGTCTTTAAAGCCATGGTATCGAAGAAATGTCCAGTGTGACAGGTATGGGTAAGCCGGCCTTGGTATATATCAGTATATATCTGACATTCTTTTTTTTTCACGTGATATGTCACGTCACATTTTTTTCAGCTCTCTGCCAGAGCTTAAAATTTTAGCCATGGGAGCATCCTGGGACCAACGGAAGATGGAAGTAATCAAGTCTGGACTGGACCCACATCATCTGGAGCATATCTAACAGCGAGATCTTCTTCAAAATCTTAACCTAACCAGTTGGCTTAGCGTTTATGATTGATCTATTCCCGGATCTATTGCCGGAATAATGATGATCGATGAAGATCTCAACGATGCAGAGGAGGTTGCCCTACTGTTACCAGATGGTGACATTTTTGGCTCGCCTAACATCGCTTACCGTCCGGCTTCTTCAAAATCTTAACCTAACCAGTTAGCTTAGTCGTTGAAGATCTCAACAATACCAAGGAGAATGGCATGGCCCCGGCACTCACTGTCACTGTCACTAACAGTGATTTTTTGTCAAAATTGACAAGCTGTCAGGTCTGCACTTTTTTAATGTTTACCTTTACCTACATTTCCTTTAGCCCATGTAGAGGAAGGTCGTGTTCTTATGGAAGTGGCAGGAAGTTGCTCTTGATGAACACCGAGAGCGCCCCGTACTCTTCTAGAGTACCGACAGATGCATCTGGCAGGCAGTGGTCACAACCACAACTAGTGCCCTTTTGCTGACACACAGACGTCAGTGCCACCTCCGGGCATGCCTAGGCTTCAGTTACACGCATGTAGAAGAGGGCCGTGTTGTTGTGCGTAATAAGCTGCATTCTGACATCTGATCCATGTTGGGCAAGACGACGGACACCAGTGGTGCGTTATTCTATCATTCACCACTTCAAGAAGACCACAAGTGACAGAAAGCTACTCTTGGTGTACACCGAGAGCACCCAGTAAACTTCTAGAGTGCCGCCAGATATATCTATCTGGCAGTGGTCCCAGCCAGTGTACCTTTTGCTGACACCCAGCTGTCGGCGCCTCCTCCCGACATTGGCCAAGCTGTAATTTCAGTAATGCATTACACAATTCAGTGTTGTATAAACACTATAAAATTTCCGTAGACTGGTCCAGAAATTAAATAATTTTTTACAGATTTTTGAGATTCAACATATTTGAATACTAAAAGAATAATAGTCCTCAGTTTTGGGGGAGGAGTATGTGCATCAAAATATTATGGTCTATTTTGCAAAGTTAGTGGATCAAACTGAGGTTCCTCAGTTTATTACTTTGTGTTCAATAATTATGGCGACTTACCGTTAAGTTAGACAAACCTCCCAGTGAGGTCATCAACAACTTCCCAATCGATTAGTTATTGATTGTTGAAGTTTTGTAATTGTGAATATCGAACTATTCAACAATATGCAGAGACCAAAGGTCAACTTTTTTTTTTGTATCTTGCGAATTCTGGCGCAATATCCTGGGACGCTGATGACTGGTCTAAAGTACCCTTTCAAGGCAGACATCCTTATATTTGGTACCAGTATACAATATCCCAACCGTCAGAACCAGGAACGTTTCCTATCGGAAGCCAGTAATTAGACCATATTGAAATGCGTACATTGGGCAAAGAATCTGGGTGACCATATTTGGTCGTTATTCAGCGCCGACTACGATATGTTGTATCAAGGTGGACCAATTCTTCTGATCAGTTTCTGCCCCCAAATTTTCTTAAGAAAGAAGAACCGGGTGGCTCTAATAGTAAATCAAATTTAGTGGAGATTGAGATTTGTCATCACTTTCCAAAATTGCAAAATTCTGTTCGTGAATTATAGCTCTATTACTCTGTTACTCTAGTAATTATTAAAATCAAACTCTAAATATTCAGAGAGAATATTTCAAAATAATGGAGATTGGCAAAATTTTTAATGTTGCCTTATAATTTGAAATATATTTCGGTTTATACAAGACTATTTTAAAGAAAGTGTCTTGTCTTTTAAGCAACATTCCTTAGCTACCATATTCTTGCCTTGAGTGCTGTCATTAGATGACTCTATATAAGGTGGTTCACTCCGTATAAAGACTGAAATGTTTTCAAATGAAAACTTTTAGATATCCCTATCGCAATACTTTGTATCAAGAAAATTGCTGTCGAGCATTTGACAGATTAAACAAACCATGCCAAGGATGTTTAGGACGTAAAATTTGTTTGTTTTCTAAAAATAAGTTAGAGCCGATTTTGCTTCAAGATCATTAAAAATAGACTAATATCTGATAACTGAATTCAGCTAATTAATTTTGCTGCCAAAAGGATTACTCAATGTTTGGATACGCCTTCTATACTTTTATTTGTACCGAAACGTATTTAATCGGGGCACGCTTGTTTGTTCCTGCTTAAATAACCTAATTTCATAGCGGCTGAAGTCCCCCATTTTTTTTGTGGCAAACAACATTCTTTATTCTTTCTTATATTTGCACCTCTAGTCCTACAAGTAATCCTACAACAAATTTCAGTTGTGCGCTTTGGCCGTTACAACCGCAGTTGTCCTATTGTACAAAGCCTTTCCCTGTTGACATGATAGATGTCAACCAAGCTCTAAACCGGCTAGGGATTAGGTATGGAATCAACAGATGTTGCTCATAATTCTGCTGCAAATTTTTAAATTCACATAAATTAAAGCGACATTTGGGCTGAGATAAAGGGAATTTTCATTTAAATTGCCTATTTGACCAAAATTTTCAACGTTATTAACTTGCGTATCCTCCACAACGAAGTTATTACTTCCTTCGGTCATTACGTCCTCGCAACTTTGCATGCGTGTGTGTCATATGTTTTATATGACTATTAGTACCATGACTATTAATACCTTTTGGAGTCTGCCCAATAGTTTTTTACTCTTTCATTAAGAAATGCCTGTTGCACTTTTCAGATATTTTGAGCGGTTTGGGCACGCAAATCAAAGATTCCTGACACTCCTGTATAGGCAGCTGACTGTTAATATAAGCCTTGAAAGATATATTTATCTTTTTTTTACACTTGTTTTGTTACAATAACAAACTTAATAATTGGGTCTAAGATGGATCCCAAAAGTTACGCTAACGGGGCAATTACTTTGTTTGTTGCGTTGGATCGACCAAGGGCGTGAACTTGGAGCAGCTAAATGGACCGTTTATATCTGCGGTCCTTCTCCCGCTCACGGGCAGTCCCATAAGTCTGCTCCAGTCCTGGGGGTACGCGGACCCCTAAGTTGGCGATCGCTGGTTTATATTAACCATTTGGATACGGAGGTCGGCTCATTGTTGATACGTTCCTGTGAACCGTTACCAATAATTTGTGTTTTTACTTCTGGACAATAATAACCGCGCAGCCGCTGCTGGGTTAGTTCTTTAAGTGACAGTTCACCATGACTACAGTCAAAACAGTCTAGAGTTGTCTTTATAGTCAATCATATGTAAATTAGATGCTGAGCCATCAAAACACCAAGGAATTTATTGGATACCCTTTCTTTAATATTTGTGGATAAAGTTTAGACCGCTCATGTTATCTGAAACTACCGGTAAACGGTGTTGTCAAGTCCCGTCCAACTAAGCTTAAGTTTTTACTTGGTACTCAGCAATTGTATTGAATTATATTACTTTTCGAGGCAGTAAAGAACAATATGCATATCAAATATGGGACACCATTAGACTTATTGAAATAAAAAAAGCCTAATTAAAAGATCTAATTAATTATACTTTTGCCTTTGTCCGCTGCTCATCGCGTTCAAAGATTTTCCCAATGGTTATTAAACGTCTAATTTTATTCATAACCAAATGAAATTAATTCCAGTCTTTATTTATATACATCTATGTGTGTTATCTGTTGCTGTAGGTACGATTGTTTATCTATAATATTAATCTTTTTTACAAAGTACATTTACCGATTATTTACAAAGGTCTACATCATGATATATACCTTCTTATTGTTTATAGGCTTAAAAGGGCCACATAGACAGGTATATTAAAGTATTTATACTGATTAGTACATTGGAATTATTAAAAGTTGATTCATATGTATTCCGTACTGATGACGACTAATAGTCCGAAACACGTGCATATGGTTGCTTTCTTCGATGACGGAATTACCCGATAATTACCTTTCTCCATATGTATTTCATGCACTTGTCACAAGTCATGCAAGCATTGGCATCTAGTCTTGTGTTGGCAGATTGAATTGCCTAAATTGGTTGAAATACCCACAATTTTGCAATTGTTCTTCAATTTTACAACTGCATGCATGAAAAGAAGTTTGATGAAAGTTTTTACATTTGACTCTTTAACTTTGAATAACATGATAACGATATATTGTTGCAATAACATGTTAACAAAATGTTAACATGTTCTTTCAAGTGCATTTTGTTGTTTCTTATTCATAAACAGACGATAATGCTGTTTTGGCTCTAAATTGCTCTGTGCTTTAAACATCTACTATATTGTCATATGAACGGATGGAAAGGAAATATAATTAAATGATTAAACGAACTTACCTTAGTGAAGTTCTATCATAATTATATGATCTTTCCATCCGGAATATGACATAACCCACCCTTCCTTTGTTTAGACTTTCCCGAACCCTGACCAATTTAGAGACCCTATACTTTCAAGAGAATGTCAGATATATACTGATATATACCAAGGCCGGCTTACCCATACCTGTCACACTGGACATTTCTTCGATACCATGGCTTTAAAGACACGTGGCTTATTGTGGAAATAAAGAGACTACTATATTGTCATATTCCGGATGGAAAGATCATATAATTATGATAGAACTTCACTAAGGTAAGTTCGTTTAATCATTTAATTATAACTTTGTACCGTTGCTAGTTTACAATCAAGATTTTCTGAAACTTAGTAATTTAGCAAATTAGGCTGTCAAATCATCTGATTTTGCATTATGTGGAATACCATTGAAAGTTGAAGGGAAACAATATATTTTCATATTGCTTCGGACTACCGCTAGATTACCATACAGATTTTCAGAAACTATTTTGTACATGTTTGTAAAGAAGAAGAAATAAAAATAAATATCATTCAGATGAACTGTTGTATAAACAGTGCTTCCCCCAGATGGCTCTACTATAGGTATAATGGAGCTAAATTTTAATTTCTCGAGATATTATTGTTATATAATAATACTCTTTATATAAAAAGAGATTTGGGTAGTCTAAAATATCAATAGGCAAAGTGAGAGTTTTTATTCGACCTACAATGTGGATAAATGCTTAAATCTGCTCAAGCGTAAACTATCACTTTTTACATTTAAATTAAAAATGTATTAGGGAAAAGTTGATTTAATGTAATTTTATGTCCAAATTTCAAATTATAATCTTGTATCGCAATCAGATATCTGTCCAGTTCAGGACAAATCTGTGAAGCAGCACGTTCGTAATTAAAAATAATACAGATCTGAAATGTTGCAGTCAGGACTAAGAATCAAACTACTACAAGACTATGTCCTAAAACTGGTTTTGATATTCACATATTGACCATGTCCCACAATAATCGCAAGGATGGCAAACTTAACCCTGAATCAACGCTGTTACAGGATGATATTGGTACCAAAACATTGGTAATAGAGCTTACTATAGCTAGACATCATTCTATATTAAAACGTTTTGTTTGTAATTTTTCTTTATTACAACTTTGTGAAGAGAAATCTAAAGACTTAGTTTGGGAAAGTCAATCGGGCACTTATTTTGCGACGTTTTACTTTCTTACGTGTATCATCTCTTAAAAAGTGTGGGAACCCCTGAATTAGGGCAACACAACTACTAAAATTTAAAAACACTTAACCTCAGATTTTTTCCATTTCCTGAAACTAGCGTTAATTCGAGCTAGTGATGTCCGCAATTCCACTATTATTACAATTTTACTACGGCCATAAACAGCGGGTCGAATGCGCTGGTAGTAATGAACACGGGCCGAATTTATGCACCCAATAAACTTTAACGTTTTTCAATTAATTGACGTTCAAATAAATGTCCCGTACACCGGAACGTAATTTCGCTATAACATTCGCAGTTTCACGATTGAATATACTTCTAAATCGCGCTCCAAACGCTTCCCAAATAGGACGCGCATTTCCATAAACCATAAACTATCGATTCCGTATTCAAATGCTCATTGATCCAACTAAACCGTGTTGGTAGTACGCGATGTTTTAAAATAAACAATTTAACTCGCGTTAGCGTTCTCATGCACAACGCGCACGCCGCTCATCGATAATGAACGATAAGCTGCCGGTTTATATTAAAAACGAATCTGGAATAAAAATATTCTGTTCGATTTTTTATTGTTGATTTTATGTGCAATGGAACTGTTGTATACAATACAGTGTGCCCCCAGATGGTTCTAATATACGTATAATATAGCTAAATTTTAATTTCCAACGAAAAAGTTATTCTTTGTAAAGTGTGTGCGCTTTTTTTCATTCAAATTAAAAATGTTAATAGTAGTTTTAAATGTAATTTTATGCCGAAGTTTAAAATTACAATCTTGTATCTCAATCTCAGATATCGGTACAGTTTAGGACGCATCAGTGAAGCGGTACGTCCATGATTAATAATAATACAGATCTGAAATGTTGCAGTCGGGAATTAGAATCAAACTACTATGTCCTAAAACTTATTTTGTTATTCACATTTTGCATGTCATCTATCAACTTTATATTTTAAACCAGACCACAAAATTTAATAATACTGAAAAAAAATCTAAAATTTGTTTTTTCTTGCATGAAAAATCATTCATTGTTGTAAAAATTGGCACATTTAGTCCCAAAACACTTTTTTCGAAAATCGATTTTATCATGTCATTTTCTTCACTGTTCGTACCACTACAATACAGTGAAATCAAAACATGTTTATGTCTATTGGTTACGTGGATCTAAAGAAGCTGTTTTATTCTACGTCCATCGTCCGACTTAATATTCAGGACCAGGATATTCTATGTCAAATTAATCAGATTACAGAACGGTGTACCATAGTGTGCTATCGCTGTTTTGATTATGTTTCTTGTTAATATAAAACAAAAACAAATGAAATTATATGATCATACAATATTAAAATGTCTGAACTCGAAACCGATTGGTTTGAAGATTATTGTTCTGTATATCGACCATACAGGGTGTTTCAGAAATAACGGCTAACCTTGAAGGAGCATATTCACCAAGGACAGAGAAGCAAGTTTGGCCAAATAACCTATAGTCTATTTCAATGTTTTATGTACTAACAAAATTGTATTGAAGAATTCGTCTAAGGCCGGCCCTGGTAAATAGCCGAACGCGCATGACTTGACTACGGTTGCAAAAGACCGTACAAACAATTAAAAAATAGAGAGATTAGTACCTACCTAATCCAGAAATGTGATGCGGATTTACAAACGTTGTGATTATTAAGCGTTATCGCCGAACAAAACAAAGCAGTTCAACACAGCAACTAGGCGTCTCGGCCGAACAAAGTTATGTCGCTTTCTAGCCATAGAATTGCAATTCAATACTACACAAATCACTACACAAATACACCAACATTAAGATTCCAAAATCCAAATGATTTTTATTGTTGATAAACCAAGAAACAGCTGAGCGACCATGACCACGCTTGTATACGTTCATATCAACCTGGCGAATGTAGGTCATTGTCACGTTCAGCGAGAAAGGCCGCAGTGGGGGGGCCCGAATGTTCCCCGCGGCGTTGATTTGTCACCAGTTGCAACACAACTGTAGTGGATTGTGGTCGATTGTCTTCCGCTGGTCAGGGACGGACTCCGTCTTTCTTCATTAATGTTCTCAATAATGCGTAAAGTTAGACCATACGTTATTTGACAAAACATGCTTATTACGTCCTTGGGCATA
This sequence comes from Melinopterus prodromus, assembly GCA_964023965.1. NCBI lineage: Eukaryota > Metazoa > Arthropoda > Insecta > Coleoptera > Scarabaeidae > Melinopterus > Melinopterus prodromus. The sequence continues at coordinate 14,098,183 of OZ030390.1, read as the reverse complement.
TGCTCCTTCAAGGTTAGCCGTTATTTCTGAAGCACCCTGTATATCGACACATACTAGTACATACAAGCTATATCCGACCCGGATCTAGCACTCCACGCATTTTCTCTGAGACCCCTATATGACTCCCCATCATGTACGAAGTCACACATCCCTAAACCTCCACTCACCCCCCCTCAACCGCCCTCACCCCCATTCCACTCAACTACCGCACTCACCCTCCTTTACATCAAGTACCTTACCCCCCTGATCCACCCCCTTTACCACAGCTACACCCTCGTTCCCTTCCCCACAACTACCCACCTCTCATTGGTCAACCCTCATTGCTAGAGAGGGTGACGGAGGGGAGAGCGCGAAAAGAATACGTACACGATGGGGAGTCAAACGGTATAGGAGTCCCGGGGTTGCGGTCAAGCCTCTTCAGTAGGCAACCTGAACAGACACAGTATGCACAAAAACTAACACATTGATTTGTTCAATAGATTTTTACATTACGTTTTTGTTAATAGGATTAACAAAATTGGGTAGATAACAAAAATAGGTTCATAACAAAAATAGGTAAATTTTTAAATTGTTTATTATAACAAAAATTACATGATATTAATGGGTACTTAAATTCACAATTATATGATGTTTTATATAAAAAGGCGTTGTGCTTAGAATAAATCACATCCCGTTACGGCTGTTAACATTTGCAGAATTATTGCTTTATCATACATAGTATGATAAAGTACTGTAATCGTGCCGAAAAAAAAATATGGAGTCTTCAGCGGAAAAAGGTACAAAAAAACTGTGTGTGCGTGCCTATGTGTATCCGATTTTTGTGAATCCGATTCCGGAGAAACTACTAAAGGTATCGGGACGAAAGTTCATAAAAGTTTTAAAAAGAAAGTTTTATGACCAAACTTAGAGCTGAAAAGCTTTTCGTTCAAAAGGGTCCCAAGGAAATGGATGTTTCCTCTAAGCATTTTTCAAGGATTTTGCAAATTAGCGCCAAATTCTGTAATTTCGTCAAAATAGTTAAATAATAAATTAAAGTAGCTGAAATTTTGTATAATTTATGTCTACGACATTTATAGGTAAAATTAATAGATTAGCTGTATGAGTAAATTCTTATTGATCGAGATCGTGTCTGCATTAATATAAAGTTACCCAGGATTTGAGAGATATTTTTATTCCAATGACAGTAGGTAGTGTCAAACGCTGAGTGTTTGGCAATACCTACTGTCAAATCCTGGCTAACTCGCTTTATTTTGATGCAGACACGATCGATCTCGATCAAGTAGAATCTCATCCAGCTAAACTATTAATTTTATTAATTTTATATATTGTATGATAAAGTCATGTGGCTGGCACGGCAGATTTTTTTTTAAATTTTATATTGTATTCACCGGAATTCAAATAAATTTTCAATAATGACAATATAATAATAATAATAATTTTATCTATAGCAATGAAACTGCCCACACCAGATGCTCACGGCGGCAGATATCAACCCCCCAAATCCCAAACGAATTACCAACCCTGTAAATATGGCAATATTTCCCATAGTAAAACATTCTGGGTGTGACTGTATAAAATAGGAAATCCTCAACAGTTTAGATGCAGTATAGCTTGCTACGTGTATGCTTATATTCAGTAAACAAGTTATCGCTTACATACAATATCGCGACGGTAATTGAAATCATAGTAGATATGGTGTAGGTTTGTTATTCGCGTTACTCCTTCTTCAGGTAAATTTGGTTGTCAATCGACTATTTTAAGAGGTTATTGTGTCAATGCGACAAGATTGAATAACTAACAAAACAAAGAAACAAACATTGCCTATATTATAATCTCCACAATAAAATGTGATTGTGTATGCGCTGTTATGTTTCACGTTTGATATCAATGCTATCAATTTTGCAAACTGAAAACAGTGTTACAATTTGCTAATTATAACACCAGAACCAGTTTTACAATGTACTAATTGTGAACGCAAAGTAGAAAAAGTGTTTTTATCACTCGAGGTGGCCGTCCGTGAAGAACGAAGGATACGTTTTAATCTTAGAAGAGGCGACATTAACAGTCGCGAGGAGCCACTTACCTCGGTTCGGGGATGCTGACATCCCCCTGCCCCTTATGTCAGGGGTGGTTTGGTGTTGTTGGAGGCGCCCCCGGAACAAATTGCGGCAACGCATACTGAATATGCATGCTGTCGACGACGTGCCCCAATTAAGAGTAGCGTCCCTCTCCCCATACCTATACAACTACCTCCCAGTACCTTTTCAGTCGCCCCGAGCACGACTATTTCCCAACTCTGAAACGACGACAACGGCGGGAACTTGCCTACACCGGCAGTTCGTAACCGATAATAACAAGTGTACAAAGCGGATTACACGAATAAACGCCGGGGTGCTAACTAATAAAATCGGATCTCGTGTCGGGGAGTAGGGGTTCGAGTATTTCGTGTTTGATTCGGGACGTGATCCGAACATATTTCGAGGGTTTAGGCGTTTATAATTAGTTTTATGTTGTGTTTGTTTGAACTGTTCTGTTTCTGTTCTCAGCTGAGTTAAAAATATCTAACGAATTTTGCACTATACATCATAGTAAAATTAAATATGATTCGAAAAGAGTTGATCATTATGTTCTTTATGTCCGTCGATTACACAAACAAAAAATATTTTATTTTGGTACCTATTTTATGTTCACATTTTCATACAGAAATTTATAGTATTCGGTAAGGAGTTTCCCCTTGTGGACATTCAGCCTAATTTACTTTGAAACACACTAAACATTGACATTATATATAACCGTATATGTTACGATCGCGCAAACTGATCATAAGACTCTACATTCTTTAAATTAAGGAAAGATCATTACAAATAACCGAAAACTCATTTCAGGGGTATGAATGCTGTTGAAAGTGTTGTATTCAATGGTGAACCAAAACTTAAATTAACCTATGAATTATTTTCTTATGAAAATCGACATTTGGGTCATTTTGGTGCGCTAGTTTTTGGTAGCTGTTCTAATATAAGTATGTCAAAAAGCCACCTTTTAGAGTTAAAACACTATAACAAACAAGAGAGCTTGGTACACATCAGAACCAAGGAAACGTTCTTTCAATTTATTTGGTATTTTTTGTTTATATTTTTGACCTTTAACACACATATTGTCTTCATATACTGACCCCTACCAATAAAAAGATACAAAACATCACTAATCTTGACCAAGGCCATACACATTTCACGTGTATGAGTAAAATGTACCCAACCCATCCAAATCTCACCATTCAATAGCCCTTTATAGCAGATGAATCGTATCGACAACGGAAGAAGCAAGCAGGGCTGAAAAATCCCTTCTTATAGGCCGTCCCAGTAAGAATATTTGTAAGTTTTGTATATTTTGGAAATTAATAGAAAGTTGTTGGCCCAAATACTCGATAAGCTGAACAACACACTCAATACTGCCGTATTATGCATAGAGGTTGTATCTACGATTGTGGAATATGTTGTGCTTTTACTTTGCTGGTGCAAGCATCCTAAAACTCTTTTTCTAATGCTTTGTTATGTTCTTATATTATATTTTGGCTTTAATAGAGCAACACAGATCAACGCACGTAGTAAAAAACTGTATACATTTGCAAGAGTAAGAGTAATCTGTAGCCTCTTTTTCCCCATACCTATACAACAACCCCCCAGTACATTTTCAGTCGCCCCGAGCACGACTATTTCCGAACTCTGAAACGACGACGACGGCGGGAACTTGCCTACACCGGCAGTTCGTAACCGATAATAACAAGTGTACAAAGCGGATTACACGAATAAACGTCGGGGTGCTAACTAATAAAATCGGATCTCGTGTCGGGGAGTAGGAGTTGGAGTATTTCGTGTCTGATTCGGGACGTGATCCGAACATATTTCGAGGGTTTAGGCGTTTATAATTAGTTTTATGTTGTGTTTGTTTGAACTGTTTTGTTTCTGTTCTCAGCTGAGTTAAAAATATCTAACGAATTTTGCACTATACATCATAGTAAAATTAAATATGATTCGAAAAGAGTTGATCATTATCTTCTTTATGTCCCACGATTACACAAACAAAAAATATTTTATTGTGGTAATTATTTTATGTTCGCATTTTCATAGAGAAATTTATAGTATTCGGTAAGGACCTTCCCCTTGTGAACATTCAGCCTAATTTACTTCGAAACACACTAAACATTGACATTATAAGTTACAACCGTATATGTTACGATCGCGCAAACTGATCATAAGACTAAATTCTTTAAATTAAGGAAAGATCATTACAAATAACCGAAAATTCATTTCAGGGGTATGAATGCTGTTGAAAGTGTTGTATTTAATGGTGAACCAAAACTTAAATTAACCTATGAATTATTTTCTTATGAAAATCGACATTTGGGTCATTTTGGTGCGCTAGTTTTTTGTAGCTGTTCTAATATAAGTATGTCAAAAAGACACCTTTTAGTGTTAAAACACTATAACAAACAAGAGACCTTGGTACATATCAGATCCAAGGAAACGTTCTTTCAATTTATTTGGTATTTTTTGTTTATATTTTTAACCTTTAACACACATATTGTCTTCATATATTGACCCCTACCAATAAAAAGATACAAAACATCACTAATCTTGACCAAGGCCATACACATTTCACGTGTATGAGTAAAATGAACCCAACCCATCCAAATCCCACCATTCAATAACCCTTTATAGCAGATGAATCGTATCGACAACGGAAGAAGCAAGCAGGGCTGAAAAATCCCTTCTTATAGGCCGTCCCAGTAAGAATATTTGTAAGTTTTGTATATTTTGGAAATTAATAGAAACTTGTTGGCCCAAATACTCGATAAGCTGAACAACACACTCAATACTGCCGTATTATGCATAGAGGTTGTATCTACGATTGTGGAATATGTTGTGCTTTTACTTTGCTGGTGCAAGCATCCTAAAACTCTTTTTCTAATGCTTTGTTATGTTCTTATATTATATTTTGGCTTTAATAGAGCAACACAGATCAACGCACGAAGTAAAAAAACTGTATACATTTGCAAGAGTAAGAGTAATCTGTAGCCTCCTTTTCCCCATACCTATACAACTACCTCCCAGTACCTTTTCAGTCGCCCCGAGCACAACTATTTCCGAACTCTGAAACGACGACGACGGCGGGAACTTGCCTACACCGGCAGTTCGTAACCGATAATAACAAGTGTACAAAGCGGATTACACGAATAAACGCCGGGGTGCTAACTATTAAAATCGGATCTCGTGTCGGGGTGTAGGGGTTGGAGTATTTCGTGTTTGATTCGGGACGTGATCCGAACATATTTCGAGGGTTTAGGCGTTTATAATTAGTTTTATGTTGTGTTTGTTTGAACTGTTTTGTTTCTGTTCTCAACTGAGTTAAAAATATTTAACTACATTATCACTATACATTATCGTAAAATTAAATATGATTTGATAAGTGGTCATATCATTATGACCTTTATGTTCACACCTTTATATTTTCATTTCCTTACATTTTTACCTTGTGGACATTCAGCCTAATTTACTTTGAAACACACTAAACATTGACATTTCAACCGTATATGTTCCGATCATGCAAACTAAAAATGAGCCTGTAGATTCTATAATAAGAAAAATCATTACAAATACCGAAAAATTTACTTAAGGGGTATGAAAACTTTACGTCTTGTATTTAATGGTGAAGAAAACTAAATTAAGCTTTAAATATTTTTTTATAAAAATCGTCATTTGGGTCATTATGATTTGTGAATGTAATTCTAGTTTCTTATTATTTGCGTTAGTTTTTTGTAGCTGTTCTAATATAAATAAGTCAAGAAGACACATTTTAGTGTTAAAACACTATATGAAGGCCTATGCGAAGTTTATGGCTAGACATTTTAACAAACGAAAGATTTTTATATTTTAGACATTTTTTGTTCATATTTATAACTTATAATACACATATTGTCTTCATACATTCATCCCTACCAATAAAAACATACAAAACATCACTAATCTTGACGAAGGCTGTGCACATTTCACTTTTATGATTGAAATAACCCAACCCATCTAAATCCCACCATTCACGAATACCATCCAACATGTCAGCAACCGTTTATAGAAGATGTATCTTATCAACAAAGGAAGATGCAAGCAGGGTTGAAAAATGTGGAATATCAGTGAATGTGTTGTGCTTTTACTTTAATGATGCAAGCATTCTAAAAGACTTTTTCTAATTCTTCGCTATGTTCTTATTAAATATTTTAGCTTTAATAGAACAACACAGATTAACGCAAAAAGTTAAAAAAACTGTACAAATTGGCAGATGCGACCTCTATGCTTAGTATATTTGGCAGTATAATAGTCGTTACTCATAGCCAACAGGATCATTAAGACAATTAACACTAATAAAGCAGTGCTTCTTTTATACTTAAAAAATGATTTGTGCCTACTTTTTGTGAAAAAGACGCGCATTTTCCCATTTATTCATTTTTGGGCACTGATTTACTCAAATACTGGACTAAATGCACAACTTGTTCTTAAGTTTTGATGTTTACATTCAAAGGAATATGGATTTTTAGTACTAAGCTAATAACTGTGGTAAGCATTTTAAAGATAACACAAAGTTAATACATTTATCTTAACTTTGATTGCTGGCAGAGATCATTAATATTTGTGTGCGTGGATGAGAAAAGGGACCAGTAGTCCGTTTCTAGTTACGCAGATAATCGCAAATAAAGTTAAACTGGTTCAAAATCCACATTTTTGTTTTATTCGCTAGTTAGACTATTGTGTTTTTTATCAGACGTGTTTGTCTGAAGCCCGTCTGCGGTTGGAAGCGCATGAAAAATGTGTTGTTGTTTGGAACCACTTGTCAATATCACACTACGCTCTTGCGCATTACGTTATGTTAGCAACTTTTCAGAGTGCTATCGCGTTGAAATTTTGCATATGCACAGATTTCTGGTGGCATAGCATGAATCAATAAGAAAACTGGAACCTTTTCCAAAATTTTGAAAGTTTGAGCAATCGAGTTGAAATTTTGCATGTGGGCAGATTTACGGTGACGATGCATGCAACAATAAAAAAACTGAAAACTTTTCCAAAATTTGCAAAATCGTTACCTATGTTAGACTATTTTGTAGCCCCCTGGCCCATGCCGCTATTCATTAAAAAACCTATAAAACCTAAACGAAATAATAAATTCTACTAAAAATCTTAAAACTAAGATCGAAATTGTTGCAGAATTGTTGGAGTCGGCGTACTTTATACTTTGCAAAAGTTTGAAGCGTCATCGCGCAAAAGTTTACTTTTTGCATCAGAAACTGGGAAAAAATTATGGTAATAGGTTCAAAATGTTGGAACACCTTTGCCATAACTTATTGTATCCAAAAACTCTTATAACTCAATTTCGGACAACTGATCTCTTTTCAGATCCAGGCACACATTTGTTTAAGATGATGAAAAATATACTATTGCTTTTTAGATCATAGAACATTAATAATAAGCAAGTAAGGCAAAAACCTACAAAACGAAAAATATCTAGAAGTATTCCTAACATTAAATTTCGACAATGTCTCACATAAAATTGCGATTGATAATAGTCCATGTGTACATTAATGATAATGCATAAAATCACAATTTGTTTAAGGAATTTTAATTTGTATTGTATCCAGGTTTATAATTATATGCTCTAGCGGACTGCGCAGATTTTACATCTGAAATCAAATTAAAATAAAGGAAAATTTCGAATATCCTATACCCTGGAAAGTAATATTTTCAAGCTATTTTCAAAATAACTTCATTTTTACTTATCATACTATTTTTTTTGTAACATTAATAGTTTAGCTGTATGAGCAAATTCCATTTGATCGAGATCGTGTGTGCATTAAAACTAAGTTAGCCAGGATTTGACAATTATTTCATTCTAATTACAGTAGGTAGTGTCAAACGCTGATTTTTTTGACAATGTCTACTGTCAATATCTGTTAAATCCAGGATAACTTGTTTTATTTTAATGCAAACACGATCGATCTCCATCAAATAGAATCTTATGATGCTAAACTATTAATTTTATATATTGTATGATACAGTGTACCTGGCCGCATCAGATTTTTCATAATACAATTATATAAAATAATAAAACAAATGTATTTTCTATGAAAATTGGAATTTCAATTCTCTGTTAAAATCAATATTAGCCTAAATGGTTCTAGTCGCAAGATAAAAAACGAGTTGATTTAAAAGTGTAGGTATTTAAAATGATGAAAAACAAAACCCAATCTGAATATTTCGTATGAAGCAGACTCTTAGACGTACATTCTAACGCAAAATAAAAAAAGAGTTTATTTAAAAGAGCATTTAAAATGTTGAAAAGCAAAACCCAAGCTGAATCTTTCGTATGAAGCAGCCTTTTGACGTACATTGTGATAAATGGTCTATAAATAAACTTTCAAGGAAACGTAGCATTTCTATTAGTTTAGCATCGAGAAGCTCGCAAATCTCTCACGGCGACCGAATGCAATGAAATACGGGCACACCGGTGACCGTACAGATAAATCGTACGATTTTATAGAGCGGCGACACGTACAGGTTATTCAGGAACTGCGGTCCCTGCGACAAAGTCGCCTTAATAGCCCGAATGGCGGATGCAAGCACGCCAACTGCATTCATCAGCATACGTGCGGTGGAAGACCCTACATACGTTTGCAGAGGAGGTGTTGGAGTTTGCCATAACGATTTGCATAAAAACGTGAGCGCAGAGGGCAAAGTGTTCTATGCCAAGTTTTAACGAGTTTCATGCTCAACCAATGATTGTAATTTCCTCTGTCAGGCGGTGAGTTAATGAAATAATACTGTAAAGTGGTTAAAGGCAACGAGGTGGCAAATTAAAAGGAAAAAGAAGGAAAGTGTGTTAACTGCTAGAAAGGAACGATATTTGAGATAACCAAGATTGAAAATTGAACAGTTTTAGTACACAGTTTCAGGCCTTATAATGTAAGACGACATTTGTTTTTATAGATATAATAATGATTCAGTAAATTTTGTATACATTAATATAAACGCGTATGGACTAGAGTTTGGTTGAATCGAAACAGAACGAAAAAGGCTTTTTATGTTGGCACAAGTGAAAAATTATCTAAATAGCCCCTTTATTAAAAAGCCACCAATCTTACCAGGCATGAACGCCATCATGATGCATAGTGTTGTGCATCTTTAAAATAAAAGTTGGGCCAACAATGATTAAAGAAACAGAATATTTCAATCGCACAGGAAGCCTAGATACGAAGTTTCCTTAAAATATTTATTATTTTTATACTTATGATTACTAGACATGAACAATACAATTGAAAATGACACTAAATATATGACATACTTGTTACTAAAATAACAAATTTGTGTCATATTAACTAGCTTGTCGTAAAATGTTTCTTGATAAGACACTTCATTTATTTTACTCATAGTTGGCCATAACTGAAATATTCGTCGGTATTGGACTCATCAAATAAATAAAGTCAATAAAATTCCCTACATTTTTATTTGTTGTTTCAATTGGTGTCGTGGTTTAATCATCTTCTATAATAATATTGCAATAAGACAAATTTATACTTAATTAAAAACAAATTAAAATCAAACAAATCTTAAAGGGCCACCAATCAAAATGGTTCCGGCTCCTTATAATATATTTACTACCCTACAATACATTTGCATACTACGATTATTATCTCGATAAAAAAATCGATAAGCTTATGAATTTATATTTTCTGAAAAATACTTCACCTTTAAAAAGACAATCATTTAAATTATTTGACTAACCTGGTCAAAAGTAAAAAAGTAGTAAAAAAGTGATTGTGGCATGCAATTTCAAAGACTGTGGTATGGAAATTTATAAGTTAAAATTAACATTTTAAATTAAAATTTTACTTAAAAATAATTATTATAACATAAAAACGTGAACTTATTGAGCAAAACATGTTTCACTCGCAGCTAGGGTTGCGAACATTGTGTCTATGCTGACCCGGAGAAAAATAATTATTTTATGGAACATAAGTTTAAATTTGGGTGTAGGTACTGTAGAAAACGATGAGATCTAGATGCTAATTACGAAGTAAATTAAATTATTTCAATTAATGTCTAATAGTTTTCCGTCTTTTCGTTTCTGCGTCTTATTGTCCAATTTTTTACGACTAAACACGCCCTTAGTGTGTGACCATATCTTTCGAAACACTCTAATACATAATATTTTACGTATTGCACACACGCATTCGTGCCATGTAAAAAGTTAGCATTGTAAAACAGTGCACAGACCGTGGGCAAAACTCAACTGAAGGATTTCAGGATAACACAGAAATCCCCAGAGTACGAAGTAACTTTCCACACTGGCAATGCCTGACAGCAAAAGGCCGACAGCTTATTAAAAATTTAAGCACCAAAACCATTTCCATGCGTGACGTGTAGAAAATCTAATACAGATTTATGTGAACAGAATATTCTTATATAAATATATACGTAGTTATAATATAAGTACGTAGGCTTTCACGGCCAGAATCATTTAGAAAATAAACTACCAAGGAAATTTCCCTTATATACCTAAATTTACACCTCACTGCGCACATCTGGAGCTACCGCTCCCATGTGCTTTTTCACCTGACCGCGTTAGGATCGACTTCCAGTCCCTACTAATGTCACTACCGTCCTCGCGATTGATGTTGTCAGGATGTTTGTAAATTTCGAGGGCTCCTCTAATAAGCCTTCGATGATAATTAACCCACCCTTGCCAACATCTTCACGTCATTGAAATTAATTGTGTGTCCCGACTCGTGGCAGTATTGAGAAACAGGGGACTGTTGAATCTTGCGTAGCCGGGTGTCTCTACTGTGTTCCTTGAGTCGACATTCGATACTTCGTCCTGTCTGTCCTACATAGCATGTTCCACACTCACATATTATCTTGCATACCCCTTCGTTCTTCAGGAGGAGTGTGATATCCTTTGGGTTAGGCAAAAGATCCTTTACCTTTGCTGGTGCTCTGTACCTTACCGTGACACCCGATTTCTTCGGGATTCTACCGATTCTTTCTGATACCCCACTTACGTATGATAAGCAAGCGAACCCCTTTGACTCCTGCCGGTCTTCTGAGACTTGCGGTTTCCTTTGTGTGACTCCCCGTATGTCAGACTTGGGGTATCCATTCTGACGTAGACCGCACTTCAAGTGTTTCCGTTCGTCGTCCAAGGTGCTGGAGTAGCACACTTTCTCGGCACAGAGTGTTAATAACACTTCTCTTCTGTTGGGGATGGTGGTGTGATTTGGCATTCAAGTACCGATTGTATGTGTCTTCTTACGGTAGACTCTATGTCCAAGCGTACCCGTTGACGTTCTGTATACCAGCACATCTAAACATGGCAGCTGATTATCCTCTTCTATTTCCATCGTGAATTCGATAGGAGTATTAACATTGGGCAGGTGGCTAAGGAACTCAGTATGTTTGTAACGAATTACCGCTAATTCGTCTATGTAAATAATCATATTTAGGATAAGTAGCGTTTGTAAATTGTTTAGAATACTTATTTTTATTATTTACGTTTAGTTCTTATACTGTAGAAATTCGCGAGTATGTTGACCCGTCTGAAAGCTGTTATCGAACCTGTCCTATCGATGGTGGGGAGGAACCAGTCCTCGCATTTCTGTATAAAAGCATCCCCGCGATAGCTGGGAAGAGAGACTTGTCCAGAACGGCCCCGTGCGCTGACGCTGGCAAGTACTCCCTCCCCGACTCGCTAATCGAACGGCCCCGTAGGCTGGACTTAGCGAGTGAGGAAAAAAACTTCCGCACCGTACCCGTATATTCCCGACTGGGAAACCGCAGCCCGTATATGTTAGATTTTTTTTTCCCACTGAAGACGATTTGTGTTGTGTATTACATTGAAATAAATTTGATCTTCTACGTTATACCAGCATTTGATTTATTTCGTTTTAGTTTAGTTGAATCCTAATATTAGAGCTACCTAATACAGGGAATAATATCTCCGGATATTTTATTATGTGATTGGTGCTTAGTACAAAGAAAGCACGTTACATAATTGGCGCCCGAGCAGGGACTAATTAAAATTATGGCTAACCAACGATCCATGATGTCGAATTCCGAAACCAGCTCGTCAACGTCCTGAAAACGCACGGCTCCGTCTGGCACATTGTACGAGTGATGGAAGCGATATTCGATTTTGAGAAGAAGAAGATCGTGATCGAGAGTGAGTCTCAGACAAATATCGCCGATGATTTGGCCGTTACTGAGATTCTCTTGGAATTCGCGAAACCCGATGAACTTGCTGGTGAGAATTTCTTCTCCAAACTGGCTCCGATGTTCAAAGAACAAGCTACTGAGAATTTCTTCTCCAAACTGGCTCCGATGTTCAAAGAACAAGCTACCGAGAATTTCTTTTCTAAACTGGCTCCGATGTTCAAAGAACAAGCTACGGAGAATTTCTTCTCCAAACTGGCTCCGATGTTCAAAGAACAAGCTACCGAGAATTTCTTCTCCAAACTGGCTCCGACGTTCGATGAACATTGCCAAGGATGTCTCTTCTCAAAACTGGCTACGAAGTTCAAAAGCTCTTTTCAAAATCATCCAGGTTTTATCGCTTTCTATTGCTTTGTTACAGCCGCCTGTCAGACGTAAACCAGTCAAATCGCGTACCGAATCACCGCCGAAGAAGAAGTGACCTGTTATCAGGATGGTTCTATCAAACCGCCGATTCCTGGAGCTGTTCGTGGATTCTCCGTACCGAAGACGTAAACCAGTCAAATCGCGTACCGAATCACCGCCGAAGAAGAAGTGACCTGTTATCAGGATGGTTCTATCAAACCGCCGATTCCTGGAGCTGTTCGTGGATTCTCCGTACCGAAGGCGATACCTTTACAGCTGACATCGACCAGTAACACCGCCCCGGATACAACGACGCCGTCGGCCTAGGACGAGGAAGTATTGGGCGAACGGGATGGTGTTCGAATCAACCCCGTCAACTTTCAACCACGACCGTGAAGTCCCCTAGTGTTGTGCAGTGTTTCCCCGCGAAAATGACGCTTCCCCGTGTTTGTGTTAGGTATAATGCCGACGTAACCGTCCATCCTCGAAGTGGGGATGGTGTAACGAATTACCGCTAATTCGTCTATGTAAATAATCATATTTAGGATAAGTAGCGTTTGTAAATTGTTTAGAATACTTATTTTTATTATTTACGTTTAGTTCTTATACTGTAGAAATTCGCGAGTATGTTGACCCGTCTGAAAGCTGTTATCGAACCTGTCCTATCGATGGTGGGGAGGAACCAGTCCTCGCATTTCTGTATAAAAGCATCCCCGCGATAGCTGGGAAGAGAGACTTGTCCAGAACGGCCCCGTGCGCTGACGCTGGCAAGTACTCCCTCCCCGACTCGCTAATCGAACGGCCCCGTAGGCTGGACTTAGCGAGTGAGGAAAAAAACTTCCGCACCGTACCCGTATATTCCCGACTGGGAAACCGCAGCCCGTATATGTTAGATTTTTTTTTCCCACTGAAGACGATTTGTGTTGTGTATTACATTGAAATAAATTTGATCTTCTACGTTATACCAGCATTTGATTTATTTCGTTTTAGTTTAGTTGAATCCTAATATTAGAGCTACCTAATACAGGGAATAATATCTCCGGATATTTTATTATGTGATTGGTGCTTAGTACAAAGAAAGCACGTTACATGTTTATCTCTACCATGTGGCCAAACCACAAAGGTATCATCAACATATCTGACCCAATGCTTGGGTTTGTAAGGACTTGACCTAATGGCTTTTTCTTCAAACAATTCCATGACGAAATTGGCGATTACCGGTGAAAGAGGTGATCCCATGGGAGCACCCTCTACTTGCTCATAGATCGCTCCCGCCCACTTGAAGTATGTGGTAGAGAGACAATACTCTACAAGATCGGGTACATTGGGTGGTAGACCTAGGGGCACAAGTGTTGTCCGAGGGCCTTCGACTGCCTCCTTAACCGGAACACACGTAAAGAGTGATGTTACGTCCAAACTTACGAGTATATCCTGCGGGTCAATAACAACTTCCTTCAAACTCTGAATAAAATGTTCAGAGTTCTTAATAAAAGATGTAGTTTGTCCTGTGATTTTGCCAACAGATAGGTTGGGGAGCCTATTGCGCTGACGATTGGTCTCAAAGGTACGTTGTCCTTGTGGATCTTTGGCAAACCGTAGATCCTCGGTGCCCTAGGGGCTTGAACAAATAGGCTTCTTTGTTCCTGTTCGGGAATCGATGATGATTTTACCTATTCCTTCACTCGCTTCCTATCTTATCTGTTGGGTCCTTCGCAATTTTACGGTACGTATTTGGGTCCCATAGATCGTTCATCTTCCGGTTGTAGTCCTCCTTGTTCAATATCACCGTTGCATTCCTTTTGTCCGCTGGTAGTACTGTGATATCTTTGTTGTCATTGATGGTGTTCAGATAGTACTTCCCTTCTTTGGTAATATTGCTCTTCGGCGGAGTAGCTTTCCTAATTACCCTGGAAACCTCTTGACGAATGTCCTCTGCTTGTACACCTGGAATTTTGTACTTCCGTAATAATTTCTTATCGGTGGGATTGCAAAGTTCAATCCTTAGGACCCTACCTAGGACCGATAATTCACCAGTGGAGAGTTGGTGATTAGACATATTTATAACTACTTTGTCCACAGTAGTAGATTTGGTCACAACCTTCTTAGCCTCTAACTAAATCGATCCCTCCACGCGGTCAGGTGGAAAAGCACATGGGAGCGGTAGCTCCAGATTTGCGCAGGGAGGTGTAAATTTAGGTATATAAGGGAGACTTTCTTGGTAGGTCTTCAGTATTCAATTAGCTTTGAAGAAGCGAGCAACATGGTTCGCGAAACGTAAGCATTTATAAATCTTGACACACGGCATAACCCGGAAGTAATTACATATAATAATTATATTTTACCGTATAAATTGAACGCAGCTTGAAAATTAGTCCACTAATTTCATGCATGCTAAATTCTCGTATATCGCGTTATTTAAATTATTAAATGCAAAGATTACGCTAGGCCGCTCTAATCGTAACTTAACTATTAATTACACCGTAGAAGGCATTAATAATTTACTCGCTTACTCGTGGATAGAGTGGATAAGATGTTCGTTGGTTGTGGCCTCAGGGTTCGTTGCTGGAACGGATTCACGCTTTAGGCAACATCACTCGAATATCGTATCGTTTAGTGATGCCTGGAGCGTACTTCCACATCCTAGTTGTTGTTGGAGCTTTTAGTCATGTTTGTGTCAACTTAGTGTCATATTACTATATACATAGGACGTGTACAACGTGTATATTTTGCAACTTTAGGTAAATTTAATGGTGAAGGCGCAAAGATATTTTTGCGGAATTTATTGTGAATAATTTAGTTGTTAAATAATAGTATAAAATGAATATATGGTAACTAGAAATGTAAATTATCGCCGTAATTTAAACACATCTAGTTTCCATATATTTATTTTATGTGGATATGGTATCTAAAGTTAATTTAATTTGACAATAGCAAAGTACGATAGATCACCTGAAATAAAACGAAGCAATGAAACTAAGAGAGAAGATTTTTGTGATCACAAAAGTTTTGCTTTGGGAGGTAGCAGTTTTTTTTTTAATTTGTTGTTGCCAGAAAATGTTTTTTTAAATAAGTTAGGTTCAGATGTCTGCGCCCAAAAAGCACATATAGAAAAATTAAAAATCTAGATTAAAAAATTATCAAATTGTGAAGCAGTACATAACAACATTTTTGTAGAAACTTCAAAACTGGCTCATGATAAACTTTGACCTTTAATCTGAAATTCCTGTTTATATAGAAAACATTTTTATGTGATTTTAAACTATAAACAGTGACGTTTTAACCTTTGTATGTTGTTTTTTCTCGAAAATTCATCATATTATTCAATACATATAAAATACAATAAAATCAAAAAAAGAGAGTAAATGAAGAACATTCAATGGCGCTTGCTTCTTTCGCCAAACCACTCCATTTTTTAATGATTTCTTACGTCTTTATACACCAATATCATTTTTGCTACAAACAAATCAGAACAACATTTTTGAGAAACTGGCCAAGTCCCTTAATGTCTTTAGTCTCACTTTTGATCAATATAAGAATTATCGAAAGACAGATAAAATTAGGTCGTCTTTTATTTTCAAGAGAAACTAAAGTGAATATAATCAGAATTAACTTTAAATAATTTAAAATATATGAGCCATTTAAAACTTGCTGTTGATGAGCTTTATTATAAAACTGCCACAAATATCAATATTGATTATAGTATATTATCAAACAAGTTTTTTAAGACCAAAAATTGCCCAAATTTCGAAAACTGCAATCTACTGTAGTTTTATCATCAACAGTTGGTAGTTGTGGTAAAACTGACAAATAAGATTGAGGAGAGCCAATAGCGTTTGAGATGTCAGCATTATTTGACACTTGACATCAATATCACGAATGTTGGAAAACTAAAAGCTACTAAAGGTTAGTGATCTAAGTGTTTTCTTAACGACATCCAAAACGGTTTCGTTGTGAATTTATAACGAACGCCAAGTAATTTTTTTTATAAACCGTACGTGAAAGTACTTGTTACAGACTTTCTGTTTTTTTTTTCTCGAAAATTCAATACAAACACAATATAATACAAACACAATATAATCAATAAATGATCAATATGATCAATAAAAAGTGAGCAACTAAAGAACAATCAATGGCGCATAATTTTTTCGTCAAACCACTCAATTTTTTTAATGATTTTTTGCATATTTTAGCTACAATAAATTTTTTTACAAAATAAAAATCGGATCAAATTATTTGAGAAATTGGCCGAGCCCTTAATTTCTTTAGCCCTACATTTGATCAATATAAGAATCACATTTACAAGAAATAAATAAATGGATTATGGTGAAAACCAAAATAAGCTATCGTCTTTTATTTTCAAGTGAAAATTACCGGAATTAACTTTACATAATTTAAAATACATAAGCAACTTAAAATTTGATGTGTTAAATTCATTAATTTTGTAAAGCTTTATCATAAAACGGCCTCAAATTACTATATTGATTAAAGTTTATTATAAAACAAGTTTTATAGGACAAAAATTGCGATTAAAAAGTCAGCATTATTTGACGCCTGACATCAATAAAACCCTCTTGGAAAACTAAAAGCTACTAAACGTTAGTGATCAAGTGTTTTCATAACGACATCGAAAATGGTTTCGTTATGAATTTATAACGAACGCACAGTAGAAATTTTTTACTTTATCATACGCAGTATGCTAAAGTATTGTAATCATGCCGAAAAAAAAAATTGAGATTTTAGCGGAAATAGGTCTTTTTGGGTCCCCTGAACATTTTTGACCAAGGTACAAAAAAATGTCTGTGTGTGTGTGCGTGCGTGCGTGTGTGTGTAAACGATTTTTGTGGCGATGATTCCGGAAAAACTACTAAAGGTATCGGGACGAAAGTTCATAATTAGAAGTTTCATGACCTAACTTAGAGCTGAAAAGCTTTTGGTTAAAAAGGGTCCAAAGGAACTGGTAGTTTATTCTAAGCCTTTTTCAAGGATTTTGCAAATGAGCCGCCATTTCTCTAATTTCGTCAAAATAGTTAAATAATAAATTAAAGTAGAGGAAATTCTGAATAATTTATGCCTATGACATTTTATGGTAAAATTAATAGTTTAGCTTTTTAGTTTATTCTAAGCCTTTTTGAAGGATTTTGGAAATGAGCCGCCATTTCTGTAATTTCGACAAAATAGTTAATTAATAAATTAAAGTAGAGGAAATTTTGAATAATTTATGCCTATGAAATTTTTTGGTAAAATTAATAGTTTAGCTTCAAGAGCAAATTCTATTTGATCGAGATCGGTCGCATCTGCATTGATATGAAATTACATAGTAGCCAGGATTTTGACAAATAGTTTTTTGTGTTGTCACATTCGAAAACAGCTGATCTCATCAGAGGATGATCAGAGGTTGGAGAACCACTATGGAACGTTGCCGCTTTAGTGCGAATTATAAAATACAAATAAAGTAAGATCACCAATTTGATTGTTTGTTGATAAGAAATATCAACCCGTCTTTATATCTAATTCTAAAAACGATACATTGAGAAAATTATAAATAAATTAATAATCTATTTCTTGGCTATAGGGAGCTGCAGTATTAAAAAAGCTTCACTTTATTGCTGACGTTTCGGTTTTAATTTTTAACCTTATTCATAGCTACAACACAACGAGTACAATTAAAAGATGTTACTTATCATAATATAAAAATCAATATTTACCTAAAAGTTACTCGACAATACTAAAGTTACGTTAAAATACATTACATTACACTAATTAAACTAGGTAACAACCACAACAGCGACATGCGTCGACTGACATTCACAAAAGTACGAAAAATGAACAATGTAATCCAAATGTTCCAAAAAGATTCTCTGTCTAAATATAGGATCGATGGGTTGCCTATCCGTTCGTCAACTTTATATCGGTAACATGGAGAGCACATTTGAATAAATATTACTGAGTCCATCAGTGTCTGTTCGCAGGTTTACCGCACCATCAGTCCTCTTTATGTAAATCATTTCCATGATACATCTTTTTCTATAATGTGACTCCGTTTTCAAAATCTGTGTGTCATCAAAATTGAAGGTGTGGTTACCCGCGAAAGCGTGGAGTGCCAGAGCTGTTTTTTCTTTTTTGTCTTTATTTTTATCATTGCAATCCGTCACATGTTGCTTAATTCTGGTTTTCAAATATTGGTTTGTTTGGCCCACATATGACATGCCGCAATCACCGCACTCCACCTTATAGATCAACCCGCTTTTATTTTCAAGCTCAACCTTGTCCTTCAATTTGCTATAAAGTTGGCCTAGATTTTTCCTATTATATGTGACGATTTTAGAGTTATCCATTTTTAGACACCGGATCAATTTATCTGTCAATCCAGGTATACCTGGCAACCTATAATATTTCAGTTCCGACTTATTATTGTTGTTCGCACCCACACATATAGGACCATTATTGCCTCTGCTTTCACCATACAGTACTCTGTTGATCAAGCCCCTCGGGTAGTCACACCTCGTGAGATATTCCATTATCAGTTGAAAATTGTCCTTATCAAATTCCCTTTCAGAAAGTTTTACAGCTCTATGTTTTAAATTTTTAATGATGTTTATCTTTTGTGTTATACTGTGATCCGAATTGAAATTTACAAATCTGTTGGAGTTTATTTCTTTGCGAAACCAGTTTGTTTTAACAATGTTATTAGTTCTTAGCACAGATATATCGAGGAACGGCAATTTATTGTTTATTTCTACTTCAGCTGCAAACTCAATGAAAGGGTGAACAGAGTTGAAAACACGAGTGACCTGATCAATTTTATCACCCGGCATGGCAGTTATTATATCGTCAACATAAATATACAAAAAGGGGGGTTCAAAATCTAACTTTTCGATAGCCATTTTCAGGACTTTATTCATTGCCAAGTTAGCAAATATTGGTGAAGCCGGATTACCCATTGCTGTACCTCGTTTTTGTTTGTAAAAAATATCATTAAATTTGAAAAAACTATTATCATAAGTAAACGAAATTAATGTCTTTATGTCATCTAATGTTAAAGCAGTGTGAGGTTCCAGCTCATCCCAACATTCCACAATTACCTCCAATATAAGCTCCAATGGTATGTTTGTAAAAAGGCTTTTAACATCAAGTGAAACTAATTTATAATTGGATGGGAGTACTAAATTTCTAATTTTTTCCACCAATTCGTACGAGTTCTTAATGCTGAATGTACAAGTGTGAGTGATATTGTTTAGAATGGCAGTTATAAACTTAGATATTGCATACGTTGGTGCCCCCACACATGATACGATAGGTCTCATTTTTAAGGGACCTTCTTTATGTACCTTAGGGAGTCCGTACAGTCTTGGAAGATTGCCATTGTGCGATTTTAGTCTTCGTCCAGTTTCCTTTGAAATCTTCCCTTCTGTTATGAGTTGTTGTATAACTTTATTCAATTTTCTCTGTGTAGATGGTGTAGGATCCTTTTGGGTTATTTCGTATGTTGTGTCGTCCTGAAGTAAGATGTTCATTTTCTGTATGTATTCTTCCTTATCCATAAGTACAGTAAGATTTCCTTTATCCGAGCGTGTCACAAGTATATCCGGGTTCCGCTTCAAAAACTGTTTCGTTTTGTAATATTGTTCGTCTATGTTTGTTTTGATTCCTCTATAAGTAGCGTCGTATCTGTGTTTAGAGTGTAGGAAATTAGTTATAATGTTTGTAGATTCCGCTCTCAATTCATTTTTTCTCTCCACATCACCTGATTGGTGGTTTATTATGAGTTCCACCTCAGTCAACAGTTCAATAAAAGGGATCTCTTTAAACTGTGGCCACAGTTTAAAGAGATCCCTTTTATTGAACTGTTGACTGAGGTGGAACTCATAATAAACCACCAATCAGGTGATGTGGAGAGAAAAAATGAATTGAGAGCGGAATCTACAAACATTATAACTAATTTCCTACACTCTAAACACAGATACGACGCTACTTATAGAGGAATCAAAACAAACATAGACGAACAATATTACAAAACGAAACAGTTTTTGAAGCGGAACCCGGATATACTTGTGACACGCTCGGATAAAGGAAATCTTACTGTACTTATGGATAAGGAAGAATACATACAGAAAATGAACATCTTACTTCAGGACGACACAACATACGAAATAACCCAAAAGGATCCTACACCATCTACACAGAGAAAATTGAATAAAGTTATACAACAACTCATAACAGAAGGGAAGATTTCAAAGGAAACTGGACGAAGACTAAAATCGCACAATGGCAATCTTCCAAGACTGTACGGACTCCCTAAGGTACATAAAGAAGGTCCCTTAAAAATGAGACCTATCGTATCATGTGTGGGGGCACCAACGTATGCAATATCTAAGTTTATAACTGCCATTCTAAACAATATCACTCACACTTGTACATTCAGCATTAAGAACTCGTACGAATTGGTGGAAAAAATTAGAAATTTAGTACTCCCATCCAATTATAAATTAGTTTCACTTGATGTTAAAAGCCTTTTTACAAACATACCATTGGAGCTTATATTGGAGGTAATTGTGGAATGTTGGGATGAGCTGGAACCTCACACTGCTTTAACATTAGATGACATAAAGACATTAATTTCGTTTACTTATGATAATAGTTTTTTCAAATTTAATGATATTTTTTACAAACAAAAACGAGGTACAGCAATGGGTAATCCGGCTTCACCAATATTTGCTAACTTGGCAATGAATAAAGTCCTGAAAATGGCTATCGAAAAGTTAGATTTTGAACCCCCCTTTTTGTATATTTATGTTGACGATATAATAACTGCCATGCCGGGTGATAAAATTGATCAGGTCACTCGTGTTTTCAACTCTGTTCACCCTTTCATTGAGTTTGCAGCTGAAGTAGAAATAAACAATAAATTGCCGTTCCTCGATATATCTGTGCTAAGAACTAATAACATTGTTAAAACAAACTGGTTTCGCAAAGAAATAAACTCCAACAGATTTGTAAATTTCAATTCGGATCACAGTATAACACAAAAGATAAACATCATTAAAAATTTAAAACATAGAGCTGTAAAACTTTCTGAAAGGGAATTTGATAAGGACAATTTTCAACTGATAATGGAATATCTCACGAGGTGTGACTACCCGAGGGGCTTGATCAACAGAGTACTGTATGGTGAAAGCAGAGGCAATAATGGTCCTATATGTGTGGGTGCGAACAACAATAATAAGTCGGAACTGAAATATTATAGGTTGCCAGGTATACCTGGATTGACAGATAAATTGATCCGGTGTCTAAAAATGGATAACTCTAAAATCGTCACATATAATAGGAAAAATCTAGGCCAACTTTATAGCAAATTGAAGGACAAGGTTGAGCTTGAAAATAAAAGCGGGTTGATCTATAAGGTGGAGTGCGGTGATTGCGGCATGTCATATGTGGGCCAAACAAACCAATATTTGAAAACCAGAATTAAGCAACATGTGACGGATTGCAATGATAAAAATAAAGACAAAAAAGAAAAAACAGCTCTGGCACTCCACGCTTTCGCGGGTAACCACACCTTCAATTTTGATGACACACAGATTTTGAAAACGGAGTCACATTATAGAAAAAGATGTATCATGGAAATGATTTACATAAAGAGGACTGATGGTGCGGTAAACCTGCGAACAGACACTGATGGACTCAGTAATATTTATTCAAATGTGCTCTCCATGTTACCGATATAAAGTTGACGAACGGATAGGCAACCCATCGATCCTATATTTAGACAGAGAATCTTTTTGGAACATTTGGATTACATTGTTCATTTTTCGTACTTTTGTGAATGTCAGTCGACGCATGTCGCTGTTGTGGTTGTTACCTAGTTTAATTAGTGTAATGTAATGTATTTTAACGTAACTTTAGTATTGTCGAGTAACTTTTAGGTAAATATTGATTTTTATATTATGATAAGTAACATCTTTTAATTGTACTCGTTGTGTTGTAGCTATGAATAAGGTTAAAAATTAAAACCGAAACGTCAGCAATAAAGTGAAGCTTTTTTAATACTGCAGCTCCCTATAGCCAAGAAATAGATTATTAATTAGAGATTGTCCGGAGCGGAAACAAACATTTTTGTATTATAAATAAAGTATAGCGATGAGTGTAGTTTTATTTTAGTATGTTGGTAGGGATGTGTTATGAACAAATATAAATATGTCAGAATTTGAATTACCTTTTTAAGGTGCGTTTTCATTAGTGATAATGGCAGTGGTACCAGACGCCGTTATTGTATTTCCAATAGAAAATTGATAGTGACTCATGTTTATGTACATGCAAACTAATATGTGTCATTATCACGATATGTAAGAAATACTATAATTTCGTATTGTACCTCCGCCATTAGCTACCATTACCTACCAATCGGAACGCACCTTTAAACTTGACGTTTCGTCAAAGTGGTACCAACCTAGCATTTACTATACAGAAATCATTTTCTTTTTTTTAATTACGTATTTCTTAAAAAGCAACACAATAAACGTTGATGTCGCTCCTGCCAAAAACTAGATAGCCGACTTGCTCATATGCGACGGCGACACTCCGCCTTCGGAGACTCGCCGCATCACCGCTCGTCGAGCTATTCCGTACTTTCGGCATTTGTGACATAAATAACTATTATTCTAATGACGTAGTGATTCTCATGCAGCTAAACTTTAATTTTATATATTGTATGATAAAGTCATGTGCCTGGCTACATCAGATTTTTTTATAAACTGTACGTGACGACAGTATATTTCAGTCACCTACGTTGTACATAATACAGACTCCAGAACCACCTGGGAGACAAATTCGTTATCGCTCCAATAAATTCTCGCGAATTGTTATCCTGGGATGTATTAAGTGAGGTGACGTGAGGCAAAAGGGGGGCAGCGAACGCTGCGTATCGTGATTTAACCCGATGGCTTTTATTTTGGCCCCGACGATCCAACAAATATCAATTCGACGCCTGTACAAGATAGCCTGGTGAAGGTATCGAGCAGCTAAAAACAACGTTCAATTTTTGCCAGATTTATGGTCGACTGCGGCGATAAAGTCGGGGAAGAGGGCGTCCCGACGCTGTTTATCCGCTAGATGTTTTGACATCCGAATCCGAGCACGTCAAATGGTAATTGTTATTTCGCGCAAGCAAGTATTACCTCCAATAAAATGCAGAACACACCAGATATGTCGATGGTTTATGTATTAGAGATTCCTGATGATTAGTCAAGAGATTTTGTCCATTTTTTGCTTGTCCTCTTTTGGGCTCATTTTACTCGAAAATACAAATACCATCTCCAGCAGAAAGTTGGGCATTTTTCAGAAAATTTTATTCCCTATAAAACCTTCTTGTGTCTTATCTGCTTGGATGTACCGGGTGTTACCAAAGCTATGAAAAACTCTTAAGAAATAAGTACATACCTACCTTTATTTTAGAAACAAAGGAAAAATGCTATTTGAAACATGTGTTTAGCAATATTAGAAGGCATTAAATACGAAATTATAATCTTATTCATCGTTGCCAGAACATCCAGTATATGGAACGTGGAAGGTGACTATAATTTCATATTAAATGGCTTCGAATATATTGAAACAGTTTCTCAAGTAATATTTTTGCATAGCTGTCAAGATGAAGGTACTTTACTGCGATGTCATTTTCATCTTTTTGACAACACGCGGTATATGAAACGGAGAAGGTGATTATAATTTCGTATTGAAAGACCTCCTAATATGTCTAAATACCTTTTTGAAATAACGCTTTTGCATGGTTGTAAACATGAAGGTACTTTACTCTTTAGAGTTTTTGGTAGGTTTTGTAACACCCGGTACATGCAAGCAGGTAATTCCGTTGTAATATTTGCATTTTAGACAATCCAGAAGCTTTTATGAAGCTCCTGAAATCTAAAATTATATAAATTGCAGGTAGTTGTTATGGATTGGAGCTTTCTTAGAAAAACACTTAGAAGTAAATATACACAGTTATATTCTTAACATAATTTGTTTGTTTTAAGACAACACAAACTTCTAATAACAATATTTGTTTAATATAAAACAACCTAAATATTTCTTTTAAGAAGGCGATTGTTTTGATTTTAGACAGTCGTTGCTTTGAAAATAATGTGAAGGATAACCGATAGATGGCGCTTTAGTTTCTCGTCGTTTCTCGTCCTAGAGGGTATATAAACGCATACATGTCTATGCAGCATCAGTGATTGTGACTATGAAGAAATACTGGTGCCTTCTCTAGTTGGAAAATAACAATAATCTTCTTAGGGTGCATTAACTGCATTCCATGTATAATATTATTGCTTTCATAAGAATCCAAGAATGTGAGCTGATTAATCTAAATACCTAACATTTTTATTAAAAAAAAAACAAATTCTTTAGTCCAGTACCGATAGTATCCAACAGTCAAAACTAAATTCAGTGAGTTCACTCAGTTATTACGAAGGACTTTTCAAGACATTAAGCAACATCAATAAATAAAAACGTAGGAGGACAAATGAAGTGAACACAGATCAGTCTTTATGGAAGGCGACTAAAGGAAACCAATTACCCAAATACTGCCAATAAACAGACCTGAAATGATAAAGGCATAATCTTTGCACAGTATTGGAAAAATCCTTAACTCAAATTGACGACCAAGCTTTGTATAAAATTAACAATTTTAGATTAATCCATGGATATCGAATACTAATATTAAAAGATGATCTTAAACAATTACCACCACAACCATAGTTAAGATAACTAACCTATGTAAAGCAGCATTTAGGTTATGTGTGCCAACCGTTTGGAGTACTACGTGTGTAGCGATCATTCCCAAGCCAGGGAAGCCAACAAATGAACCATCCTCCTATTGGCTAATTTCTCTATTGCCTACTTTATCAAAATAGTTTGAAAAACTGATAATAATACGCCAATCCTAGATGAAACAAATCCGTTCACATATTGTACTAACAAGTAACTACAATATACGTTCAAAGTCAAATAAATAACACCACCGTACCTTACTCGATCACGACAAAATTCCTTTTGCGAGATGATGAAGGAATTTGATAATAGATGTTATAGGTTGAAGGTTCAAGCTATCATTTCAGTCTACTTTGAGTTTTGTCTCAAGTCGCTTTATTTTTAAAATCATCAAAATTGCAAAAACCTTGTTTTTGTTAGACATTTTGTCTTTTTCAGTTTGATGCGTCATTCGGTTACTCAGTTTCTCTTCTATGGAGAAAAGCGTATCCATGACCTATCATTCTTTTTACTCCAGAATCAATTTTGTGGGCTGAGAATTTTTTTTTGAGATTTGTTATTTTTAAGGTATTTTTTAAGAATAATGTTAAGCTTATTGAATACTGTATTCAAATTATTCTAATTGTATCAAAATAATAATACGTGGGTAATTGATATGCGCATTGAACGAAAATACAAAAAAGGCCTACATTCTATTTGATTCCCGTAGCATTTCGATGTGCACGTTGGTCCTAAATATACTGAATAATATTTGTATATTCAATTTAGGAGGTTTTCACATGTAAATCCCTCTGCGTAAAATCACACGTTGTGGGAACGAACGAGTGTTGGACGAGTTTGTAATTAACTTGTTTTTCAGTGGTCACCAGTGCGTGTACTTTTACATTTGCCAGTATTTCATTAAAACACCTCTAATTTAATAAAATATACTGATACATGTTAAATATGAATGTTTTAACCCCCATAAAATAAACATAAATAAATCAACATTATTTAAAATAATTATACGATGCAGTATATTACGGTTTTGCAGTACACATTTGTTTTATTTGAGGTAAATCAAAGGATTAAATAAAAACGCCAATGATCTCCAGTATAACACAAAATAGTCTTTAGACTGATTAAATTTATGCCATTTCCCTCAATGTTCGCAATTACTAGATCATTATCGGTTATATCTCCCTATGGAATTTACAAATTTGCATTAAGCCTCGATTAATTATCGATGCCAGTGATGTGCACGTACACGGTCGACAGAACTTGGAAATCACACTTTGAAGTGGTATAATTGCCAATACGTTTGCTCCACGGAGCACTGCTGATAATCTCATTTACATTGATACGATTACGCGGTAGATTAATTTTCGCACAAATGTACCGGATATCTCTATGACTGCACCTAACCAAACTTGACCACACCCCTGGAATCTATTACAGCGCACACTACACTACTAGTTTAATCTTCATTTAAGCACACAAAGGGGAAGTGTCCTTAAGGGAGCTAGAGTTATCGCAACATAAAGGTTTATGTTCTTATAAAGAACAATTACTTGGCGTAAACGAAGATTTAATGTGATCATGGAAATAAAATTACGTTATAGACAGCACGTTTTTTACACATTTTGATAACTTCCGAAAGTACTTTTTAAGAAGACTGCTCGAATGACGGCGTGAACTTTAAAGCTTTAAAGTGTTATGAATTTATGGAATATGAACATAATTCAAACGACTGTCGTTGGTTCATTGACACTTAAAATACTAGTTTAACAGCTTTTCTTTTACACAATGAAAATAAATTTGCTTCTGTGCCGGTAGCTCATGCTGCCAACATGAAGTACACACAGAAATGGTTGTTAAGAAAATAACGTTCTTAACATAAATTGTTTGTTTTAAGACAACACATACTTATAATAACAATATTTCTTTAATATAAAATAACCTAAATGTTTGCTTTAAGAAAATGATTGTTTTGATTTAAGAAAATCGTTGTTAAAATAATAAATATACATAAAATAATGTGAAGGATACCGATAGATGGCGCTTTAGTTTTCTCGTCATAAGAGAGCTCTCCTAGAGGGTATATAACCGCATACATGTCTATGCAGCATCAGTGATTGTGCTATTATACCGTCAATGTACCTGACGTAGAAATGTCCAACAGTTATAATATTGATGAAAAGAAGAGACCAAGAAGGGACACCAGGTGTCTTTTCTAGTTGGAAAATAACAATATTCTTCTTTGGATGCGCGTTAATTGCATTTGATTGCATTCCATGTAGAATATCATTGCTTTCATAATTACATGTTAATATTGTTGTTTAATCCAATCATTGCAAGTTTAACTCTATAATGAGAGCTGATTAATCTAACTACCTAACTTATTGTGTTAAAAGAATTAATTCTTAAGTCAAATAAGTACCTATAGTATCCACTTAAAATTGTACAATATTAAAGTAAGACAACCGGTCAAAACAACGGTTTTATTCAATAAAAGATATATATTCTTGTCTATATAAAAATAAAACAACCGTTGCTTTGGATTAACAAAGGTTCTTTTGAATTCAGACAACGTTTAGTTGTCTTTAGTCTTATGATAACAAGAAATTATTTCTAGGAAATGTCCAGTACGACAGATATTATCTATGGAATAATCATAAAAAATAATCGCAGGCACTCTGAAGCTTGTATTGCAGCTTTGATACTCAAAATATTGTTGTTTTCTCTGTGAGTTGTGAAAATCAAAGTCTCTGTCAAAAAAGAAGGCCTAAGCGTTTATATCTTGTTCTAGGGGAAAAAAATGTTTTTAAATCCCTTTAGTGAAACCTGACGGTATCTTTTTACCGCCAATGCATATTTAAGTTGAACAAACGAAATACTTTAAAAAAATTCTAGGATATGTAACGGAAAAATTAATGAAGAGATATTTGTAGATCCTGAGGCAAAAAATAACAAAACTAAATCCGATCAAAAGAATTGAAAATGTTTTAAAAAATATTGTTAAAAACTTTTTGAACAACTACAGGGCATAAAATTATATACACAGCTAGAAAAGATTTCTTGTTTTTAAGAACTATATTTATTCAAAATTATTCTTTTCGACCAAAACATATTTCTTTGGAACCAAAATATAATTACTTCAGTAAAGATATGTATTTGGATACACATTTTTTTTCCTTAAAATATAATATTTTTGTTTAATTTAAACATACCTTTTGCCAAAGATATCTAATTTTAATTCAAACAAGTATTACGTTTACTTCTATTAAATACATCAAATTGTGATTCAAATAAATGTATTGTTAGTGTAAAAACCTCATCTTATTGTATTAGATTTGTTTCAGTAAGTGTGATACATATTCGAATTAAACAAAATTTTGTATCTGTCTAGTAGAGACCGTGCTGATGTCAAGCACGCAAGGAAGTCCTGAACTCATAGGATTAAAAGAGTTTGTCAAATCTATGTCTCATAAATCGACAAATAATATTTATATTTTCATAGAATTAAAATGTTTGAACCCCAAGCTGAATATAGAATTTTTTTAAACATTTTGCTTGCCATTTTGAGGTTTGAATTTTGTATACAAATATTGTAAACAGCGACCTCTAAAAACCCAGAGTAGCTAGATTCATTCGTTTCTTTTCTACATCTTTGCAACCTCTTTTACTTTTTACTTTTTTTATACAAAATTTGAATATAGCTATACCGGAAATTCTAGTATCCGTGTTTATGTAAATCCGATGTTTTTTTTCACATTTTGGGTGCATTTTGAATTATCTAATAATTCCTAAAAAACATTTTCAAAACCACCCGTTGCGTTTATGATATCAAATTTATAATCAGCGACCCTGAAACCTCCCAAAAATAACGTCTTATTGTGAACAGGTAGTTAAAATTAAAAAACCGCCACTCATGGAGTTGGTATATGCTTTCTTGCTGCATAGCTTTAAAGTTCAATGTGAACATTTTATTTGAACTTAGTTCACACAGAAATGGAACAAAAAATACCAAAAATTGTGAAACGTTTCCACGTTCACCTTTTTTTTGGTTATCAGAAAATATTCCTATCAAATTTAGTTTATTTAAGAGATGAATAAATTTAACGCGGAAACAAAATATTTTGGCACCTCAAAAATTCATTATAAATCAATATTAATACTTATATGAAAGAACCCAGTCGAACGATTTTTGCGATCTCTATTTTAAATTCAAATTGAACAAACAGAAAATTTTATATTCGAAATTTGCATCGGCTTAGTTCTCTGGGGATCTGGCGTTTATGGGCGAAGCGCTCTTCGGTGTGAGCTATTGGATTAAAAGTCGGTTCTTCGCGCGATTTAATATCTTCCTGGCATTCGGATGGGAAATTCCCGGGCTCAAAATGCCACAAAAGTGGCCTGTCTCTTCATTCGTACTCTTCAGCTACGTTTGCACACCACTCCATTCGAGTATTAAATGGGGCTTCCAGCATATTTTAAAGCCGCAAGTCAAACTGTGGAAAAGGCAGTTTGGAGCATCCGGTGTCATTTTGGCGACAAATTTCGATATTATAGTCCTAAGTTGATACTTATTTGGGTTAACTGAGATATCGTATCTCTATCTATTATAGATAAATCAATATAACTAAACTAAATTTAAAACAGTTAACAAGCATTTTTTCAATTTGTTATTGACTGGCTAGTAAAAAAAGGGAATAAAAACTGTATTTGTTTTGCGGTGACTTCGTTTCACAATATTCCTTCGTTTAAGTTGCGGTAAGAAGTCTAAGTAAAATGAAGACAAAAAGACAGCATTATGTTGTGGTGAATCCGGCTTACTTTTTCGAGTTTTCATTAATGGTGGATGCGCTTACAAAGGCAAACTTTGATTTCGCTAATATAGTTATGCCTAATTTTATCAGCAAAAAGATATATGGTTCTCGGTTTGGTAATCCTAATTTCCTGGATATAGTCAACTTTAAAATGGTGTATTTCCATACTATTAGGGTTATCCAATCAATGATAGTTTTCGTCCTGTTAGTGATAATATTGATTCGTGCCTTAATATTGCCGTAATTATCAATTTGAGTCAATCCTTATATTTAAATCAATTTTTTTCATGTACTAAAAGTATTTTATTGTAAAATAATACCTTTCACGTATGGTCCATGAAATTGCTTATGATATAATGCGCTATAATTAGTGACTTCTCGTGATATGGGAGTTTTCATCTGATCTTAATAAAGTATGTTTATACTACTTTGGGTCATGAACGCCCTTTTAAGCAATGGTAGATGAACAACAAAATAATAAATAGCAAACAGTCTTAGCAAACAGTCTTATCTTCTTAGCGCTTGGTTTGATAACTTAGTCCTGAAGATGCCTCTTGCAACAGAGCGCGAAACGTCGACTACTTCAAAGTCCTCAACGCGGTTTCCACCCGGAAATCAATATATCAGCAAACAGTGTCATTAACAGCAGATTATAAAAAACTACAATTCTGCACAAAAACAAAAGATTAACCGAAACAAAACGTTGCTCACAAAAAGGGGTGTTCGGGCCTTGTTCCTTATAGTAGAAAAAGTTTTATACCTTTACTATCAATTTTAATTTGGTTTTAAGTGTTTTTGCTTGGCAATTAAATGTTACTGGGCATTTTTTGGTTAATTTAGCAGATTTTCGAATACTAACAATAAATGTACGCCATAAAAAATTTGTTATTAAGGAGAAAAAGTAAAAATTAAGTACAGTGTCCTTCAAGAAATTGGACACTAATGGGAACCATTATTATTATTAACTTTTTCGAAAATTATATTCTTCATAAACGTTTTTAAAAACATTAGTGGGCATTAAATACGAAATTATAATCTCCTTCGTCGTTGCCTTCTAATATTTTTAAACACATTCTCAAATAAAATTTTTGTGTAGCTTCAAAGATTTTTAAATACTTTTTTTAAATAACATTTTTGCATAGCTTTGTATTTTATTACTCTTCGGTGCTTTTCATAGTGTTGTTAACAAGACAATCCAAACACGTTTATGAAGAACAAAATTTGCTGAGCAATAATAATAAGAATGTTACCTAATTGTTAAAAAAACATCCGGTATATGCAATGGAGAACGTGATCAAAATTTCGTATTTGATGATCTCTAGTATTTCTAAATACCCCTTTTACATTTTTGCATAACATAATAATAATAATATTTGTATTTTAGGTTTAACACAATTCAGAAGCTTTTATGAAAAATTCAATATTTCTCAAAGATAAGTAATAAAAGTTTTTCCCATTAGTCTCCAACTTTCAGCCGAACAGGGTATGTACAGGATGCACCATTTTCATCTATTATATTAGTAATCTAACATTAGATTACCTACATTGAAAAGGATACACACGCCTTCCGGAAAACATAACTTACATGAAATATATAACTTTTAATATGAAATACATAACTTTCATCCAACGAATTAGATCGTACCTGAACGGTATTTTGTGCATCAACATGCATAAAATACCCGTTGTAGTCCAATATTGCGTACGTGTCCACAATATTGGACTACAATATCCAATAATTTTCGTTCCAAGAATATTGATTTTTTAAATGAAACATCCTATATAATAAAATGGTTTAACCTTTGTATGGGCTTTTCCAGAATTTAAGCTCGGGAATTGATAGACCATCTCAATTGATGTGCATCTCAAAAAAGTAAGGTAAACGTCCCAAAGTCAGACACTGTCCTAAATTTCGACATATTTCTGCTTAGTTGGATAAAATAAGAAATCTACAACATTGAACTTTATTTGAGGACATCCGGTTTCTTGATTTGACATTACAACCCACAATTATTTCTTATTCTACCAACTCACGGTCAGAAAATAACCTAAAAGTTTGACTGATCTTGATAATTTGAGTGATATGCTTAAAGTAGATTTTTTCCTCAACTACAATTCGACTTCTTTTTACATCGCTACAGGATGACATTAATTAAGAAAATTTTAACATTATTAATTTCAGCTGACTAATTTTTTTTAATATTTTCATAATAATACGGTGTACTACTCTTTTAACTACTATTATTTACAAATTCAGTAGTGTCGGCATTAGGTACATTAGGTAACTATAGAATGTCCTTAAATCAGACATGTGTGTCGGAATTGTGTACATGGTTAGAAGTAATACATATGGCTCTATTGCTGTCTTTACACAAGAAAATAACATATTTGACATTGTTTGCTGTATTACAATTAATTCTACGCATTTTTCCAAATTCCGACACTAGTGTCGGAATTATGGACATCCATAATCCCTAATTATTACACTAGCAGCAGAGAGTAGCGATTTTGGCAATAATATACCACCTTTGGAAATAACAGTTGATCTCATGCCATATCCATTAAGAAATCATTATTGTGGCTTGAAACGCGCAAATAAAGTAAAAGGGGCTGTTATTCTGTACATTATTATCTAATGCTAGGAGAGAATTTTTATTAATAAATAGAAGAGAGCACAAAAGAAAATCATTCTAGAGAAATAATAAAGGTATGTATATAGATAATAGTCATTGATAATTGATAATGGTCATTATCACCACATAAATTTAAGTTACAAATGTAACAAAAATTCCTTAATTTTTGTGATTTTGGGTAGTAATTATGCTTAATTCACTTATTCACAAAGTTCACCTCATTTTCCGAAAAAGTTCCATCAGCAAACACAGTAACTTTGTACGAGCAGTCACAAAAGCCACAAAATTAATACAATTACTTTAATTTAATTATCATTCTCATCACTATCACGTTTATTATACACACAGCAAAATTCTCGATATTATCATATTGACTGGTTAATGCCCCGTGACACGATCCGCTACGATACCCGCATATTAAAACCTACTCCCACATACTAACTACATTATAATCAACTAGAGCATAGTTGGCAGGTAAAGCAATAACGTAAAAGTGAACTCCATTACCGGGAATTCCATAATTAAAGCCGGTCATAACGGGGGAGATGATTGCGACTTGCGTTTACAGTCGGTGTTTGCGTTTACCGGTTACCCCCACTGCATTTGCCGCCGACCGACGATGCCGCAAAACTTCGAGGCGCGCGTCGTCGTCGGCGGCCGTAATTGACGCGAAATTAATTAAATGTTTTACGTCACGGGCATACTACAACGGTATTTCGGTTAGTAGGTATTAGTTTCTGTCATAATTTCTCCCACGCAACTTCTATCCCGCTCCGCGTGTCTACGCTTCGCAAACCGTCTAACAGCCAAGTTATAATTAATCGGGCCGCAGTTCGTGCGGTAAATTTATAATGAACATTGGCACAAATGGATGAAATTATCCCGATGATGTTTTAGTTATATCTAAATAATGGAATTCTGGGATGTTCACAATGTGACATTGATAGAATGATATTAGCTCCTAGGTTGGGATGAACTGCATTTTAACAAAGCGTCTTTACCACAATTGATTTTATACTAAAATGATTAAATCTTTCATTTGAGTCAATCTAGAAAAGTCTAGTTCTCTAGGAAGTCTAGTTTACAACAATCTTTGAAACGGTCTTTCTATAATTTGACCATGCTTGACAGTAAAAAGAGAATGGACGCATTCTGTGTTTTTATATTGATGATTTTTTTTATTTGGTGTTGTTGATTACCTTTCCATGTAATGTATTTCTTAGCTGCGTTCTAGAGGCTGAACGTTACAGTGCACAGAGTAATCCGCAAATCTCCAATATTAAAAACAATAATGTAAAGATTCAACTTTATTAAATTTGTGTGTCTGTGTATTTTAAATTAATTATTTAAAACAAACATCAAATATAAAAAAAATGTAATAGAAGACATTCTTCCATCACTACACTGACAAAAAGAATTGCCGGCAAACTGAACACAGAAATAGTGAATTGATTCTGATTTTTGCGAAGAATCGTGTTAAAAGTGCAAAGACGGCTTTTTTAGCTTCTTTTGAAAACATGCAAAGCAGTAACGTTTATGGTAGATGTTAATATGTAGGCTCAAATGAAACTTTGATGCTACTCCTTTAAGACCATATAGCGAGAAATCAGTTGGCATAAACTTTAAACATTTTACACTACTTATACGAGTAAGGTGTTGAAACTGGCGCGATCTCCTATAAAAAAGTGGTGTCAAATGTTTATGCCATCTGATTTTTTGCTATATGGTCTTAAAGGAGAATGTTCAAAGTTTTATTTTATACTACATATAAACATCTACTACATACCGTTACTGTTTTGCATCTGTTGAAATGATAGGGAAAAAACGCGTTTTTTGCAACTTGAGCACTGTTTTTCGCAAAAACTAGACCTAATTCGCTATTTCTGTGTACAGATTCGGATTCCTGGGAAACGAACCTATCCGAATCAGTTGTCATTTGTCAGGCAATTTGAAGTCGGTCAAATTTTGTTGGCCGCGTGGCCAGTGTTATTGGTGTTACAGGGTTAGTAATAATTACCGGTACACCTAAATATATCACCAACCGTAAAAAAATCAAAGAAATTGTCAAAGAAAAGTTGTTTGGCTTTAAACATGTTTTTAATAAACAGGATGTTCATTTTATTCTGTAAATTTGGTAACCTTTCCAAATATATTTAAACGAGAGCTTGTTTAAACAGTTGGAGAATTATTTAGGTATCCTGTTAATTTGGATAAATTTTGATTAATTGCTTATAACTCCAAAATCATGAATTTTATAAAATAATTAATATTACAATTGCTTTTTTCTATACTTAATTATGTACAAATGTGCAAGCTGTTCTATTTGAAAACTAATTTGCATAGTAAAATGTATATTGCCAATATTCGCCCGGTGCATCCACCGTGGAGGGGAGTTGAAAAACGATCTAAGCGCCCGTATCGGAGAAATACCTGCCTACACTATGTGCAGTAGTTCACGGCGCATTATGTTGTTCCAATGCGCCAGAACTGATAACATATAGTTGGTATAAATAATCATAATGGAACACAATAAGTGTTGCGTTATTAACTGTAATAATACAGGAAAAAAATTTAAAAATGTCAGCCCCATATTTTACTGATTGATTTTGGTAGAGCTTTCAATATTGCCTAAATGGTAGCAGAAACATTGTATGGCCTTACTTACGAACAGTTTTAAGAAGCACAATCGAAAATTGAAAAATATTGATAACTCTGGTGAACATGGAGTTTGTAAACGGAATATATAAATGCGTTGCGGATAGAATTACTTGCCTTGAAGACGAATCTAAAGTAAAAAAATCCATCACCATCACGTTGATCGCCATCAAGATTTTTGGAAAATGTGAGGTCAAAATGTCATACGTTATGGTTCCAAATTTTAATCAGCTGAACTTACTTTCTTGGGGACCTCAAAGGAATCCAGCAGTAACCATTAAACTTCGTACTTTTACTTAAAACATTGTTTAAAAGTTATCAATGTTTTGATTTGTCATAATTTTCAACTGTATTTGTCCGGAAATATTTCTTATGTAAGACCATAAACTTTGTATGCTAGCTACTATTGTCAAAATTAGAAAAACTATCAGGATGAGTAAGAAATATTTGGAGTTGCGATTTAAAAGCAATCGTCGATGACGTGGTAAGTAAAAACGGTAATAAAGATCGGAAATTTAGTTAAAAATACAGTAATAAAGAAAGATATAATCGACGTGACGTTGAAATAACAAAGCATTTCAGCGCATGCAGAATACTATTGAATGTCTTTTCAAATGTACCTAAAAACTCT
The DNA here is from genome assembly GCA_964023965.1 of Melinopterus prodromus. NCBI lineage: Eukaryota > Metazoa > Arthropoda > Insecta > Coleoptera > Scarabaeidae > Melinopterus > Melinopterus prodromus. The sequence continues at coordinate 14,062,038 of OZ030390.1, read as the reverse complement.
AACTTAAAAACCAGTAACCAGATCTTCAATGTCGAATTCAATTAAAACCAACAAAGAACTCAAACGCATTGTTAATTTAAAAACTCTATTATACTATAAATCACTGTCCAGTGCAAAGTCATACCTTATTCCGTTGCGAGTTGGGAAACTTGTGATTACCAGCTTTCTTACTTCCTTTTTTCTGATTCACTGCCTTAGCCTCCCGTAAAAGTTTGACTTTTTTCTAGTATGACTATGTAAAAATTGTACTACCCAGAGGCGATATGGTTCGTTTTAGTATACATAATGTAATTTTAACTATTAACTTTGACAATTCATTTAGAAAGTAAATAAATAAGATATCACATGCGATACCTAACCATAACCTATAAATCTCACCAATCAGAATATTACTCTTCCCAACAAATACTCCATTAATCCTAAGAACCTGCGTCCAATAAAAACAGGTGGCCCACCACGACATCCCTATATAAAACCATTTCAGCGGTTGGATCTTTTCAAAAGAAGAAGCCGGGATGTCCCCCGCAAAACGTTCAATTTATCAAATAAGCGACCTACACGGAAGCGGGCTCCTGTTCTTGTGTCCCGTAGATGACCTGCGGATGATTTCTTGGTTATTTATTGTCCCAGCTTGCAGCCACGCGGTAGCAAAATTGTTTCCTCGTTGTGTCCGGAAGAGGGCGTGGTAGAGTGTCTGAAGTGGGACGAAAGGAGACGACAAAAGCGTCGTTAACCGACTGCAGCCAGCCGTTCGAACTTATTTCTCGGCCGATAAATTTTATTACCGACCGAGACAAATGTCGATAGAGAACTGATTTGTTGCCGTACGGCAATTGATACGAATTTAAAGACTTTTAGTGGAGATATACTGGAATGGGACTCGATGATTTACGTTGGAATTTAAATGGTAAGTGTGTTTGATAATACTTGAGTGGCTAAGTTATTTTTTTAGACGAGCTTTTAAGTGGACCTTTTGAGCCGGTGTCTACAGTTTTAGAAAAATATTTGTATTATTTGTAGAGTTTTCGTTCTGTTGACTCTCCGTTTTATGCATACCGAAAATCGAGAAAAATCACTTTTTTAAAGTTTGCCAGTTTACCTTTATTTTCCTGCTTAACGCTTTATATCAAAGATATAAAGCAGAAAGAAGAACAGAATAGTTGTTAAAGAATATTATCAGGCTGTCGACATAGTTTTTAAGCACCGATGATGTATGTGTAGTATCAATTATTATTATTATTATGTATAAACTATGAACGATTAATGAAGTTTCTGTAGATGTTCTTATTTATTATTTTATTTATTCCTTTCTGGTTGTTGCCTCAAAATTACTTCATTACTACCATCAAAACCAAACTCTAAGTCACCGCAAGGATAGGGGAGAAACATTATTTCTTTTCAATATTTTGAAGACATATGACAATTTCGATGAATTTGTTTACAATGTGCGGACAAAAATCGGTAAAAGTTATTGAATATTAATCAATATTTTACTCGTAACTGTATCTTAAACAAACATGCAGAAGTTGGGATTAAACAAATGTGGGATGTGAAGCATCCATAACCTGATCAAGTTCTACATATTACTTCTACATATTACTTCACAGTGTGTCTGAAACTTTTTAGTTGCCACCATTTTAGTTTTTCCGGTATATCACGTTTATTTTCCCAAAAATTTAAAAGCAATGTGGGAACCTTAACGAATTTTCATAATTCATAATTTTCACTGGTAATAAAATATTGTGAAAGATATTGGACATAGAAGCTAAAATTAGAATTTTTTTTGTAACTATGTATCTTTTACAAACATTGAGATATAAGGATTAACCGAAAAACAAAATGCTGGGAATTTATGATTTGTTAACAAAATACTCGGGCGTCTCCAACTTAGACCATCAAAACATCATGTTGGTCCTACTGGTATAAAAGGCGTTAAGCATTAATTTTTCAAAATTCCAAAATCAAATTTGATGAATTTGCTTACGAAGTTTTGAAATAATCATCCAATTGCAAATTTTATGTGGCATAATTTTTGGTGGCCAGGTTTGTATGTCGCTTAAATATTGAATGTTTATTGCACACTTTAAATCTCCAACTTTGCTCACTTAAGGCTAAAAGTGTGTATCTTTTCTATATAAATTCAGAAAGATTACTGACCTTTATGTACACAATGTTTTTCAAATTCAAAATCAGGAACATGATTATTATTTTAAATAAAAATTTGACCACAGTGAGCGATTGATTTTCCTGTTTCTCTTTTTTTATATTCTTTCCAGTTTGGAATTTGGGATGCATTTTGAAATAAAAGAATCATTTTACTTCATATTTGGTTCGTTTTTGAGTTATCATAAACGTAATTAATATAACAAAATAAGGAAACAGTAACCAGGATCATTTTCATTCTACGAATAAAAGGCCTAAAGCATAAGTAAACTAAGAAATAAAAGTAACATTGAATTATGTATTTTAAGCGTTTTAGATATGTTTGCGTTGATTACTGATGTTAAATTACCGGTAATATTACCGAGCGTATGTTACTTCTGATTGGTAATATTACCGCATAAAATTAAAAAAAAAAATATTGCCCATAAGAATTTACATGTGCTCGGTAATATTACACGGTAATTTAACATCACTAGCATAGACTATTTCAGAAGACTCTTAATAGGTTATTGCCTACTTTTCTAAACAAGATAATAATTTTCGTTTCATGTCCTCCCATTCTGTATAAATTTGGCGTAAACCAAACCACCGCACAATGGGAAAAATGCCCGAAAACGTGGTCAAATCAAGCATCAAAGTTTCGATTTAGGGATATTTTTTGCCGTATATACTTAGATACTTTTCCCGCGGTTTCCCGTCCTGAAAGCAATTTTTCCGTGAGTTTATTAAAGTCTCCTGTATAACACCTATAGCAATTAGCTGCACATAATCACACATTATCCTTAAATTATTTTTTTCTTGTCGCGACATATTATGTTTTGAAGCGCGTGCACTGTACGCTCCATTTTGTTATGATTTTTAACACACAAGGCAATTACATTAGTGTAGTACCTACATGAATAGAGGCATATAAGGTTTAAAACAATATTTTTGCACACTGCATTTTTTTGCCGTCTCAGATTGTTGGAACCGATACTACACATTGGCTATAGAACAAGCTCCGTATAATCCCTAATATGTTTATGGATAATATTGACAGTAGGTATTGTCAACAAACCAGCCTTTGATACTACCTACCGTCAGAATGAAAATCGTGAAAGTTTTAATGCAGACACGATGTCGATCAAATAGAATTTGCTCATACAGCTAAACTATTAATTTTACCAAAAAATGTCATAGACATTAATTACATAAAATTTCCTCTACTTTAATTTATTATTTAACTATTTTGACGAAATTACAGAAATGGCAGCAAAATGTTTGAAAATTGCTTACAGGAAACATTCAGTTCCTTTGGACCTTTTTGAATCAAAACCTTTTCAGCTCTAACTTTGGTCATACAACTTCTAAATATGAACTTTCGTCCCGATACCTTTAGCAACTTCTCTGGAAACGTCGCCACAAAAATCGGGTATACACATACATACACACAGACATACACACACACACACACACACACAGACATTTTTTTGTACTTTGGGAAAAAATGATTAGGGGACCCAAAAAGTCCTATTTCCGCTAAAATCTCAATTATTTTTTTGGCACGATTACAATTCTTTAGCATACTGTGTATTATAAAATAAAAATAAATCTGATGTGGCCAGGCACATGACTTTATCATACAAATTATAAAATTAATAGTTTAGCTGCAGGAGAATCTATTTGATTGAGATAAATCGTGTCTGCATTAAAATTAAACTAGTTAGCCAGGATTTGACAGATATTTTAATAGTCAATAGTATCAATAGCAGGTATTGTCAAAGCATCAGCATTTGACACTACCTACTGTCATCAGAATAATAGTTATTTATCTCACAAGTGCCGAAAGTACGGAATAGCGCGACGAGCGGTGATGCGGCGCGTGACCGCGCGTCGCCGATGGCGGAGCATCGCCGTCGCATGTGAGTGAGTCGCGCTATGTAGTTTTCGGCAGGAGTGACATCAACGTTTTTGTGTTGCTTTTTGAGAAATACGTATTTTAAAAAAATCTAAAATGGTTATATTTCTGTATAGGAAATGTTCGGTTGATACCGCTTCTACGAAAAATCAAGTTTAAAAAGATAATTCAAATTCTGACAGATTTATATTCGTTCATGACACTGTAGATGTCACATCCGTACCAACATACTGACCAACATACTCATCGCTATATTTTATTTACAATTTTCTCAATTTATCATTTTTACAATTATATATAACAACGGGTTGATATTTCTTATCAAGAAACAATCAAATTGGTGATCTTATTTTATTTGAATTTTGTATTTTGTACATTGCCGCACTAGAGCGGCAACGTTCCATAGCGGTTCTCCAACCTCTGATTGCCTCTGATGAAATCAGCTGTTTTCGAGTGTGACAACCATAGACATTTCTGTGGTGACAGCAGGCGGCAATATACTATTACACTTTCCTGTCAGAGTGACAGTTTACATTTTTCTGTCAATGTGACAGTGTCCGTGTCAGTTTGAAGTAATAAATTTGCCTCTTTTGCAGTGGCGCCATCTAGCGGACTTTTTCAAATCACTGCTGTCGCGCCTGTTAGTTTTGTAAAACTTGGAACACCGACAGCAAAGGTGCCGCCGCAAGTGTTGTATGTTGATATTTCTAATCGCTGGTGACAGCACAAAAAATATTTGTCAAATCCAGGCTACTATGTAATTTCATATCAATGCAGATGCGATCGATCTCGATCAAATAGAATTTGCTCTTGAAGCTAAACTATTAATTTTACCAAAAAAAGTCATAGGCATAAATTATTCAAAATTTCCTCTACTTTAATTTATTATTTAACTATTTTGTCGAAATTACAGAAATGGCGGCTCATTTGCAAAATCATTGAAAAAGGCTTAGAATAAACTACCAGTTCCTTTCGACCCTTTTGAACCAAAAGCTTTTCAGCTCTAAGTTTGGTTATAAAACTTCTAAATATAAACTTTCGTCCCGATACCTTTAGTAGTTTCTCCGGAATCGTCGCCACAAAAATCGTTTACACACGCACACACACACACACACACACACACAGACATTTTTTTGTACCTTGGTCAAAAATGTTCAGGGGACCCATAAAGACCTATTTCCGCTAAAATCTCAATTTTTTTTTTCGGCATGATTACAATACTTTACATACTGCGTATGATAAAGTAATATTATTTCTATATTTTTCCATAAAAATATATGACCTCAAAAACCGCTACATACTGACAGCAGTATGTAACGGTTTTTAATAAACTAATAAACAATTAATCAAAGTATAGAAGATGGTGATATACAGTGACCATATTACATTCACCAACTTTAATTTCCATTTAAATAATATCAAATTCGAAATCAGCGATTTCAAAACCCCCTGCAACTAAATAAACTGATCTTTTAGTCGGCCATATTAGATCCGCCATTTTGTTTTGATGTTTAATAATATAAAATTCGAAATCAGCGACCTTAAATTTCCCTATACACCAATGTTCATAAAAATTCAAATAGAACTAAGGGTTTTGACCACGTTTTTAGTCATTTTCCCACTGTGTACAAGCTTCATCATTTCTAATCCTAGTTATCCAGGGTGTGAAGTTATGAAATGAATGCCCTCTACCAGTGAACATTAGTTTAGTTGGTCAAGTAGAAGTATTTTGTGCTTGCTTTGCAGACCCCAATCGTGTAATAATTTATTGTATCTTCAGATACTAATAATGAAACACCTTATAACGATGTGTCCAGCCTTTTGTATTATTTATAATTAAATAATTAAAGCACCATTTAGAATACGTTGACCACAATTTTGGACGAGTGTAAATATCAGAACTGCCGGACTATGATCCAGTAAATTCTTAATTTGACACAAATTCTTTTAGAGAAAATCCCAGACGGCCTTCCATTAAAACCAAGCCAAAAGGTAAATCTTCTCAAGTGTAGCGACGTACGCAGCGGCGTCGGCCGTTCGTTCCACTTCTTGCCACTGCAGCGGAATTAACGAAATCCATTATCAGTGCCCCAAGACTGTGTCGTAAGTATCTTAAAACACTAAGTCCGTACATTAAAGCCAGCGCAGCCACTAGGAATTACCCCGTCTCGGATCTCACCCCCTTCAGTGAACCATCCCCTACCCTCCGCCATGCACATGGCCTATTATCCTCACCCATCCCCACCCCTCAAACACACACACCGTGTCTTGAAAGTGTTGCGGCGCTCCGGCAACTTTATAGCGGAAAACTTTTTGGTCCGGCGAGCAAATGGTTGCCTGGCTTAAACTACGGCTGAATAAATTCTGCTGAAGGTGAGTTATATTAAAAATTATGATATGTACTGCAGAATTTCGGTGTGGACTCGCAAGAAAGTTTTAGTCTGGGGTAGTTAATGGAGTGGTTAAAGGGTGGAGGTGTAGATAAGGGCCTCCAACAACGGCTGGAAGACGTGTCCGCTGAGAGTTAGCTTAACGCGCGAAAGTTTAAGTGGGTGTTTGTCATGTCCGCTGAGGAAATGCCCGCGCGCCCTTGCGAAGCTGTGAAATGTGCAAGAACGACATAAATAAACTGAAATCAGATGTTTGAATGGGGCTCTGTTTCAATTTGAACAGTATTTTAATTAAGTTCAAGCGGGGTAAGTGAGACCTGAAATGTCAGTGGTTTAACTTCTTTGTAATTGTCTCCCTTACCATGAAATTAACAGAAGTTTGAGAGTGTGCCAAGTATATTATATTGAAGAGAAACTAAAAAGATCCCTCTGAAGAAAAACGTTACATGCTACAAGCGTGTCTGGTTTGCAGAAAGTAATCGGTAAATCTTTACAAGATTACCAGCAGCAGCAACAAACATAAGCAGAAAAGGAAAAGTTTTAAAAAAGTATTTATTCTAATTTGCGCAATGCGCATTCATAATTCACATTGTAACACTGATTTCGGTGTTACAATCACCAAATTGTAACACTGTTATTAGTAACTTTCAGGTTTGTAAAATTGGTGGTATTGAGATCAAACGTCAAAAGTTACAGCGCGTAGATAACCTCATTTTGTTGGTTAAATTAGATTAACTTCTTTGTAATTGTCTTCCTTACCATGAAAATTACAGAAAGTTTGAGAGCGTGCCAAGTATATTATATTGAAGAGAAACTAAAAAGATCTCTCTGAAGAAAAACGTTACATGCTACAAGCGTGTCTGGTTTGCAGAAAGTAATCGGTAAATCTTTACAAGATTACCAGCAGCAGCAACTAACATAAGCAGAAAAGGAAAAGTTTTAAAAAAGTATTTATTCTACTTTGCGCAATGCGCATTCATAATTCACATTGTAACACTGATTTCGGTGTTACAATCACCAAATTGTAACACTGTTATTAGTAACTTTCAGGTTTGTAAAATTGGTGGTATTGAGTTCAAACGTCAAAAGTTACAGCGCGTACATAACCTCATTTTGTTGGTTAAATTAGAAGGAGACTGTTTTCGGTAACATTTTAGACAGAATTCTGGTGGCGGTACTGTACAGAACTAAATTTATAAAAACTTGTACGTTAAAGTAGAGTAAATCATTCACAATTAGATTTTGTCATGATTTTATCCCAACCTTACGAAGTACTACTTACTATTACAGTAGTACTATTATAGTACTGTTATCCGTAAAATGTTCTACTTTGTAATTTACCGCAATATAGTAACCACAGTTTCCAAATATATAGAAAATTAATGACGCAAAGTAGAACGCCAAGTACATCTTGGCGCAGTCGCACTCATGAGCCAATTTCAGCTCCTATAAGTTTCTAGGGGTTATAGGTCTTGCCAGTACAAAATTAAATACTTATGTCTCTATTAGGCACCAGTTTTGAGTATTTAATTAATGAAAAATAGGGGCGTAGCTACGGGGAGCAATGGGAGCAAACTGCTCCAGGCGCACGAGTAGAGGGAGAGCAAAATTCGAAGAGAAATAACAAAACTTTCGTGCAAAAAATGACCTAAATGTTTTCTGATCTTGACTTCAGTCCAATGCAATTATACATATATAACTCCACGTATTTTTTTTAACATAAGCTGTCAGTCTTGTGCAAATTTGAAACTCCTAAATATTGAATACAACTTTTTTTGCGAGAAAATCGAAACAGTTATAGATAAATCATTGACTGCGTTGGATACAATGGATCTTCTATAATTAATGAGAAACCACCAAGTACCTAAATTTGTGGTTCCGACACCCAAAATATTGACCTAAGGGACATTTTACGAAATTTCAACAAAGTGCCCAATATCTCGAAAATTAAAAGATTTTCATTAAAGTTATCATCATTACTTTCACCATATACGTCGGTTTACTGGACACTCTGTACATAAAGGAAATAGAGGACAAAATCAAAAATACAACGAAAGTGTTGCTAGACTTATAGAGACGGCACAAAAACCCATAATTTACAATATTCTTCAACAAACATGGATAAGTGCTTTTGCGGTTTTTCAGGCTTATTTATCGGAAAAATACTATGAGTTTAATCAATTTTCCATTTACAGATAAAAACAACGTTATTACCAATAGTGAAACGATAACTTTGGACATCCAGCGCAATTTCAAAACAGACATTCATATTGGCATTATCCGGCCGTAAAAAGCGCATCATCACTCGGATTCAGCAATTAACGTGCGAAAAAAACGTCAATCGTATCGAGCGTCGGAAAACTGGCGCTAGATGGCGCTAGACTCACTCGCGCGCGCGGGCATTACGCAAATTAGCGCCGTGATTGGATTCGAGGACGCCGCGAGCGGCGCGTACGGCCGTCACGTCCCGCTTTCCGATCAAAATGGAAATTTCTGATTCGATAGACAACACACACATTCGATTCGAGCTATCAGTGCCCAAGATTAGCACGTTAATTCGAGGGGGTGTGCACGCGGCGCCGAGAGAAGAGGAATCTGAGCGAATTCGGCGAATTTTCATCGGTATTCGATTGGTCTTATTGTCGTTTTCAAGTGCGATAGGATTATTCGATTACTGATACCGCAATGCGTGGAATTACACGAGTCTGGTGGTAAAATTAACTGATTTTGATGAGAATCGATGGTTAATTCTGAAATTTAAATATATTTGTTTTGCGAATCACTTATTTTCGAAGATTCAAAAATGGTGGATGCGCCGGTTGTTTTTTCTTAATGAAAGTTTTTCAGTTTTACGCATTTTTGTGTGCAATATCCAAGAATATTCAACTAAACGATTTAAGCTCTAACAATATTATTACAATACGATTGACATGAACAATCAAATAAGTGTATAATTTCTTATTTCACAGTAGAAGCAAATGAACGTACCCGCCATATCAACTCTTATTTCTGCCAAATGGAACGGTATTTCTTTTTCACCACAATTAGAGTCGACTAGGGTAGAGGATAAGATCCTTTTCCTGGAGTTGAATATCGTAAAATACTGATAGCTCTGGTAAATATAATTTAGTAAATGAAAGCTGAACAAACAAACAAAAAAACAGCGCCGTTGTGGGGCATTAACTGCGATTTCGAGGAGGGTTGTTTGTAGTCATTTAACCAAAGCTACATACATATTGCAAAAAGAAGTATTTTTGATAATAAGATTTTTTTTATTGAAGCAAAATGATGGCCGTTCACGTTTAATTTGTATTTTCAAATTAAGTATATCGAAATTAGTTAGAAATTTAAGACGCGTCTCATCCCCACCTAACTTTGTAAAATGCTGCTGGAAAATCAGGACTGATCTGAAACAATTACGCGAAGACAAATAAATACCTCACATCAATCACTTGTGAGGTCGGTAGGATTTTTTAAATTAAACAATAACTGTAAAAATTGTATAACAGTCATAGATTTACAACTCAGGAAATATCCTAAGAATTTTGATAAACCTTTCCAGAATTGATAAACGGAAACTAATAATCAATATGAAGAACGTAGTAACTCGCATCAGTCACTTGTGAAGTCGGTACGATTTTTTAAATTAAACAATACCTGTAAAAATTGCACTAAACATAGTCATAGATTCACAACTCAGGAAATATACTAAGAATTTTGAGAAAATTTTCCAGAATTGATAAAATTAAACTAATAATCAATATAAAGAGCGCAGTAACTCACATCAGTCGCTTGTAAGCAAGTACGATTTTTTTAAAATTAAGCAGTAACTAAAAATTGCACTGAACATAGTCCTATATAGATTCACAACTCAGGAATTATCCTAAGAATTTTGATAAAACTTTCCAGAATTGATAAATGGACACTAATAATCAATGTAAATAGCGTAGTACCTCTCATCAGTCGCTTGTGTAGTCGGTACGAATTGTAAAATTAAACAACAACTGTAAAAATCACACTAAACATAGTCATAGACTCACAACTCTGGAAATATCCTAAGAATATTGATTAAACTTTCCAGAATTGATAAAAGGATACTAATAATCAACATAAAGAACGTAGTAACTCACATCAATCACTTGTGAAGTCGGTAGGATTTTTTAAATTAAACAATAACTGAAGCCCATTCGCTTGAACAGGAAGCTTTGCGATTCGATAGTAGATTTCTTTAGTTTTTGTGTGTATTTAATCATTCTTTTTCATATAGTAGTACAATTTAATCAATCATGGAAGAGTAAGGTGGTTTTTATTTAGCTCAAATATACCTTTCTAATCGAAATCCTTTCGAAAAGTTTGTAATTAATTAAACTTACTTAATTCAAGTTTTATTTAACAAACCGTAATTTTTATATTTATTCATTTGAATAAATTTGCAAACCACATTTTTGTTGTTGACTAAGTTAGGTTCTACTTAAAAAATCATCAATGAAGTTTTGATTTCGATTTAATTCGTGAAAAGCAAAAAAAATCGTAGACAAATGACTAACATCACTGACAATGAACTAAAAATATATAATTGTGAATTGTCACTAGTTTTGGAGTAAATAGGTGCCAAAGCTGTTCAGATTCTACGAAAAAATATATAGCATATCTGGTAGTTTTGTTCTACAAAATGCTGTTTTACATCACTGACCTTTTGAAAAATTGTTTTTGGACTAAATTGAAGTGAAAAATAATTTTGATGGATTGACGTCTTTCCCGAATCTTATAGAATCTAATTCATACAAAGAATATAAGACAACTGGTACGTAGGTTTAAACAAATAATAATAATTCTAGTTACAAATCATTAGCAAAAAAACAAGCAATAAAAAATAAATTTTCTTTCATTTCACGTAAAAACTTTATTGGTTCCTATGGGCTAATGTAACACAAAAATATCAGATTTCTATTTAACGTCACTGAATATAGTTAAATAGAACTGTTACGTTATTTTTTTTATTTATTTTTTTGCCGTGGGCGTTGATTGAGGGTGGGGTGCCCTAGCACAGCAGCCATGTGGCTTGTTGTACTGCCGCCGCCCAGGTAGTTAATCGAAGATCTTCGTCCAGTTAATAAGGCTGAGGAGTCTTCCGATTAAATATTCTTTTGGAAAGTTGGTTGAGGGGTTTCCTCTTCCAAGGTTTGCTTCCCTCCAGGAGGTCAATGCTAAGCATTCGAATAGAACATGAGAGGCGTCTTCCTCCTCTTCGTTGCAGAGTCTGTACACAGGTTCTTCTTTCAGAATTTTTAGGGTGTGCAGATGCTTCCTGAGGCTGCAGTGTCCGGTTATAAGTCCAGTCACCATCCTTAGGTTATTCCTACTGAGTTTGATCACTTCAGCGGCTATATGTGTTGAGGGCTTTTTCAACAGTATCTTACTATGTCTGTGCCCTGTCAAGTTTTCCCAGCGTTCGATGTGTTTCCTGATAGCCCACTCTCGCACGTCTGATTTGATCACACACTTTGATATGCCTACTTCATCCCTTTTTAGCCAGTTTGTCGGCTCTTTCATTGTTCTTTCACTGTTACGTTACTAAGTAACGTTAAATCAAAAAGGGTTCAGATGAAACTTATTTATTTTTACAGGAGATATTCTATTATGCCTCTCTACCTACTTTACCAGTGTTGTTTCCCAAGCTGATACGTTCTGACGGTTCTGTGTTGAGTGCTATTCTCTTCAATTATCTTCAATGAACAAAACACGAAGCAAAAAAGTTCCAGATAAAACTTATTCGAACGACTTTTTTGATGAAGATCACACGATCTACTTTCTTTATGCTATTTTTCTAGTTGGTTCCAGTAACAACAGTGTTCCTGTTCAAACCGGAAGTTGATCATGTCATCATCGTTTGTACTTTCAAAGCTATTTCACCATTTTCCATTAAAATGAGCACAATGTAGATTTAGTTTCTCTAATGTTATCGATATATTTCTGTTTATATAAGGTAAAGGTACCTAGTGGTAATATAGAAAACGCTTTTCGAAAGAAGGACTGGCGATAACCTTAGTACATAACCTTAGTCTCCCTCCTATATCACAAGAAAAAACATTTTGATTCTGTCGATACAATATGTTGCAACTTATAAGATAGTAAAAAAGAATGAATACAACAATCCAATATTTGTCAACTTTGTACACATCTACAAAACAAAATAATTCCGTTTCTCTCAAAATCGTATTTTGTCCACAGTTTTCTATCGCGCACAGGAACGAGTTAGCTAAACTTTGCGGGAACTTCTCGAAGGCGCACAGATTATCTGCCGGCGAATATTTTCATAACTTTTCCCGAATATACGTTCAGTTCAGCTACCGGAAAGTTCGTTCCCGAACGGCGCAATATTGGCAGATATTCCATATCTGATAGCTTCCAGATTGCTACCAGATAGCTTCCATAGAAAACAATATTGTGTTTATTTCGCGCCCAGATGGATTCAGGTAGTATAACGCAAAACCCCGACAGGCCAGTGGAAAAGTTTTCTAATTATCGAAACAATGCCACCATTGTCATTGAGTCTTTGTTACTCTTATGTATTGTTTTATTTAATGCCATACGTTTGCAGTGGTCGAGCTTTCCATGAGCTTAGTTGAGCCTTTCCGAGCGACTTGTTGCTTGGAAAAGAAAAATATAAATTATAATAGAATAATGGAATGTAGAGAGCACACAATTTAAAAAAAAATTATGGTTGATTTATGATTTACGTTTGTTAATAATAGAGAACATATTATCAGATTAGAAGCGAAGTATAGTGTTTACCCAGTGTTTATGCTTTAAGACGGCAATTTATCACTTCCCAGAGCTAAGCGCCTATCATAACAGCACATCCGGGCTTGTTCTTGTAGGGATGATAATAGTATGCAAAGTTCCTCGTAAAATGTCCTTTCTTGGCATATGTATTCAACACTGAATAATAAATGTATTAGCATAATAATTTAGAATATAAGGTACAATAGTATATCAGGAGAGTGGTGAGTTTAAGCACATATTGATATATTGAAAAATTAAACAATATTTACCTATATAGAAGACGTAAATAATTCAATTCTGAAGTAAATGCCATAGATTATGTAGATCTGTAATGATTTTGGTTTATCTAATGTCAGTTACCAGGTACAAGACCGACGTGGATGTTTCGAAACTCATTTATTATTCAGGAGCTCAAACTCATAGAATATGTATAACACAATTATAGCTTTGTGAATATCTTCATAAATTATCGGAACAGTTGCGAGTACCGCTTGAATACTTTATTATATGATTGTTGTTTTTTTTTTACAAATCACATTTATCCCAACGTTTTTTCTATCCAGTATCTCAATATCGGAGTAACTGTAATAGAGTTCAAGAAAGTCCTAAGTAAAACTTTGTAGTGTATACTACCAGAAATTTTGGTCAAATAACATACTTATAGCAAAAATACAAAAATAGCACTTATAATAGCGTTGTTGGTACATTTGGATTTAAAGCGAAAACCGAACAGCGATCAACTGACTACAATAATAAGTGTTTGATTTTCGTGTTAAACAAATTAGTCCAGTCTTAACATCGAAAAAAAAAACGGGTTAGAAATGCAAATGAACCGAGAAGGCAACATTTTTTATATGACGTGGGGAGGGCCTAGAAAAGCTTAATTTCTAATTGTCGACCAAAATTTCCTATGTGCATTTTCCGCCAGCTTGAACAAAGTGGTAAATTCAGTTTGTTTATAATAACTCGGTTTTCCGTTGAGATACGATTATTTTGAATGAATACTTCTTGTTGCTTTTTTCACGATCTACAACTTTGGTCCTATACATTTTTTACCTAATGTTTATGTGGTTATTGACATCGATCGAAAGAGTCAAAAATGTAGGTAGTGAAATTTGTCTTTTGCCATTTTGTCTTTTCTTGTGAATTTTTCATTATCTCGTAGGTATCGAAAACTTGTCTGGTATAAAACTTGTAGAGCGTGTCAAAATCATCAAAATCGCGTTTTTTGTGTTGTTGCCGCATTTTATTTTCGAAAAGTTTGCGCAGTAGAAAAATAAATTATGTTATTATATTGGTTTTCCGGGCAATTAATTCTACCCAAAACGCAATTTCATATTCAGTTTACAAAATCCATTTTCCTTAAAGTTATAAATATTTTTCAATTGTCTTTTTCTCGAAAGTTTTCTTATGTAAGGTCATACAATGGTTCCGACGGCATTTACACAATTAAATGTTCTACCAAATACAGTAACAAACAAAAGTGCGTGCCATTTAAAAAAGGGTCGATGAGGTCAAAACTCGGTAACAAATTGACGATCGGAAATTGAACTTTTAACACAAAAGTGTATTTTAATAACTTTTAATAAAAAGTCGACGACTTCAAAGGATTTTCAACAATGAAAAAACGTCTTCGTGATTTACCCATGTTTCCATACTTTACGCGTTCACTGTATGTGCACTACAGGTTGCAGAACTTAATGCACATTATATTCTTTCTATGGTGCATTATAATTTTCTCATGGTACAATTTAGATATTTTAGCTTATTAAATGCACTTATTTTCTAATGCTGATATATCTAAATCATTGGAAATATATGTTTTCTTTTAATGAACAAGTATTTTTAAGCTGCTCCTTATATTTTTGTACAGATAACGATTGTATTGAACAAGTATTTTTTTGTATAAGTACACCTATATTAAGATAGGAACATTGAAATATATAAAAGCACAATTATTTATTCTGATGTAATTTATATTTTTATATTTTTTATTTAATACACATTTATTTTTTAATGCACAAGTATTTTTTTGCATTCCTCAAATCTTTTTTGTAATGAACAAATATTTGTCAAATATCTTATCAAATGCTTACAATAAATGCACGTTTTAGCACATAATTAAGGATATAAATCGCGAGCATGAAGTTTACACGCGTGCAGTAGGCGAGCGTGTAATCATGCGAGCGATTTATATCCGTTATGTGCGAGTCAAATACGACGTTTTATCTACGACTCATAAATTCCATTTTATGTAAAATATTTTAAATGTATTTGTCAATGCTGGCGAGGCGAACTGTCAAATAACTGTCATCCACGTAGGTTTTCACAGACTTTGACACTAGCGTCGTATAATGATGACAGTTCGTTCAAATAATGAGGTCATTATTTGAACGAACTGTCATTATTATACAACGCTAGTGTCATTATAATCATTGACGCCTATAATGATGGGGATTATATAGTCATAGATACGTATGCAATGAACTTGTTATATGTGAGTTGTAGATAATAGTATATTATTTGACGAGCACATAATTACGGATATAGACCGCGAGCATGAAGTTTACACGCGAGCCGTAGGCGAGCGTGTAATCATGCGAGCGATATTTCTGCGATATTGCTGCTTTATTTCAATTACAGTTATTTCAATTTACTTCAATTTATTTCAATGACGTCTGGGCATACGCCCAGACGTATGCGCTACGTTTGATCAGCTGTTTTGCAAACGAACGCCAAAACGCATACTATCGATTGCAGTATATAGTTGGGCGCGTCGTATTTCTGTCTCTTGTAAGTAACAGTGATACAGTGAACTAAAACTTATGTAGATACCATGTAGGTGTAGGTTAAAGTACATTGTCACACTGCAGACCAATTGTATGTATTGTCTTTGTAGATCACCAACGACGACAACCAGCCACTAGATATTGATGTCTTAATGCCATACCTGGCAAAAACGTGTAAGTACAGAGTCCTCTACGTTTCTTTGTGAAAAGTTGCCTTAGTATTGCAGGAGTTTATACCCAAAGGAAAGATAATGTGCAATCTTCTTTTTAGGTTAACGTTTTTGTGTCTGTCTAATATGTTTCCTTGTTCTATTACAGGAACATCTTGCACCAAGTGTATTTGTCAGAAACAGAGTGGACGAGTATGTGGGTCCATGACACGCCGAAGTACATTCTATGTTTAAGCATTTATTAATTGCTTCTCTGTAGTTTTAATGTATTTTTTTATGTACCACAAACTATTTTATACTTGTATGTACGTCTACATATTTATTGTTTTACAAGTAATTTTATCTATACCATAATTATTTGACCGTTTCTAGTATCGTTTGACTGTTTGCATGATGTTTCTGTTTTTTAGTGTTATATGACAGATAATGTTAATATCTACCCAAGATCAGAACAATACAAACTATAAATACTGCATATTTCATTGAATATTACACTGAAATAGGTGTAAAATTATTACGCATTAGCTCATATTTCATTTAAAATTACATTAAAATGTATGTTCAATTTATTACGCATTGCCCCATATATCACTTAAAATTACATCAAAATCGGTGTAATATTGTAAAAATTCTTGTAAAATCACAGTGTAAATATACAATGACAATTTGAACACAATTGAGTTGTAAAATTACACTGTTGCAGGGCAAAAACCTACTACTCCTACTGTAAATTCACATTATCACATCATAAGTTCTAACTTTCTAACTTCCTAATAAATACGTTCCTCCATCTCTACCCAACCAGCGTACCAACTGACCGCAATAAATTCACCTTCGTCGTGAAGTTTCCATTTGAAAAATTGACTCCGGCAGACGCGATTCGTTCGTAAAAGGGTCTCGCTAAGGCCCCAGAAAACTCGAGGCCTATTAATAGGCCAACCGATATATCGATCGCTGGCAAAATATTTGCTGCCTCCATATTGGCCTCCTCCACTCCCAGCATTTAAATAATTCAGACGAAGCTTTTAATATAATAACCCACCTGCCAGACTTTTATTGTGATGCGACACAACGGAGGGCCAAAACGCACACAACAATGTGTACACTGTACGTGTATGGCTGATATGTTTTGACGTGTAGTTCGCGTGACGGGTTAAGTTTGTAGGCGTTTTGTTATTGTCGGTGGCCTTTTAACACGTTTTTTCTTTCACTTGTTTCATACCGACGCTTTGCTCGGCGTCGGTGTATGGAAATATTTTGCACCGACACGCTAGGGAATTAAAGTGGACGAGGAATGTCGTCGTATATTTGATATGCATGAAGTAGTGCTTAGAAGAATTTCTTATTATTTCGTTCTGGTGGAAATTGTGTGACATAATTTATGGGATATATACGTAGAAATATAACGTAGAATGGTTTTTCTATCGTAACATGTATAGGTTTGTTAATAAAAGAACGCTAGAACGCTTGTAATGATTAAAAGAAAAAAAAGTGTGTGTTTCAAGCAGTGATGTGAGCCGGGTAAATACTTATATATACTATACAGGGTGTAACACTTTTTTCCCGTAAGAATTATTTTTAGATAGTAAATGTCATTCTGAGTACAATTTTTCATATGCACCTGATTGTTCTCTCAACTCCAAGTGACAGTCGCTAGAAATATTAACTAAATAAAGAAAAATAAACAATAAACTTCATATCAAACAATGCTAAAACTAAGAAGGAGCACAATCAATACTTATAACAAATTTAAAGGTAAATAAATTTAAGTACAAAATTCAAAATGTTAAACATAAACTAAATAAACGAATGAACGAAAACAAAATACATATGAAACTTTTTAGATATTTGTTTCTCTACTACTAATTGTCATTCTGAGGATAATGTTTCTTTCCTGTCAACTTATCGCTTTAATCAATTCCTAAAGAAGCTAAATCATTTAAAATACAGTTTTGCAATTATTTTACAATTATTTCAAATGGTTGTAATTGTTTAAGGAATAAAGAAAACAAATAGGTCCACATGAAACTTTTTAATCACTGTGGCGCCGATTCCGGAGAAACTACTAAAGGTATCGGGACAAATCTTCGTATTTAGTAGTTTTATGACTAAACTTAGAGCTGAAAAAAGTTTTCATTTAACACCGTATAAATCTTTAAATATTATTACAAAAATTTATTAACATTATGCAAACATGAAATAAAAATGTGACTCTTAAATATTTAATGCCTTATCTGTGTGATCCACTTCGTTACTTTAAGGTTAGCAAAATCTTTAATCAAATCATCGTAATAAATTTTTAAAACCAGGTCACTTTCTATGGATGGCAGTGCTAAATGCTCTTTTACCTTAGGCAACAGTTACAGGTGTCGTGCAAAAAAGTCTGGTCTTAATACATATTTCGGGGAAATAATCGTTAACTTGAAATTTGTAAATGGAGTTTAGTAACTCTAAGCCTGGTATAATATCTTGAAACGTGAGATTATAAATCTTTTTCATGTGATATATTTCATCTTTTAGCCATGATGTTACGTGTTTTGAATATAGTGTTGTCAAAACTATAGCTTTGAAGCTTGAAAAACGATGGTCGGCCCATTTTTGCTGCATGGTCCTTTTTAGTGCCGAGCCCGTGACTACAGTCATAGCTTTCACCCCCTCTCGGCGGCCCTGATTGGCAGTATTGTCAGATCATCAGCACACTGCTGTATAGTATGATAAAGTCATGTACCTGGCCACATCAGATTTTTAAAAGTAGTGTAAGACAGTAGTATAAATATGCCTCTAGTATGAACACAATAAATTTCAATAAAGGTTCTGTTGGATATTATAATGCTATATGCAAAAAGTTGATGCTTAGTTAACCAGGCACCCATCAATTCTTATATGATCGTATAAAAGCATTATTCGTAAATAATATTGTATGCAGAAGCATCTCGTTTTACGTAGAATCATAATAATAGCTTTCATTACATAGAGAAAAGAACGCTTGATTCTTCAACAACCGAAGTTAGAAGAGCATTAGATAACTAATCCAACTTCTGTGCGTGTTATTCTCTCATAAACATCATTTTGTGTTTTAGTACCTAGCAAATAACCTAGTTTATTAGTCCAAATACACTTTTAAACCACCAGAACTTCGCACGGGCTTCCTCCTCGATAGCATCTGTTTTAATAGCAATTAACAGTCGTTTCGGGCGGAGTATGTTTGCAAACTCCCTCCCATAGGGCAAACAAATGGACGTTCGTGTAACGGCCATAGCCATAACCATAATCTAGTAAGCTGGTCGCCGTTAATCGAGCCCGACCGATCTGACAATTGTTGCGCAACCGTTCGGCCACTAATTGAATCCCGGCGCACAGAGGGCGTTACACGCGTTCCCTCCGAACGACGCTCATAATTCAAAAACCGAACTCGCCGTGCCGGTTTTACTTTCAGCTATTGGACGTTTGGCGGGCCGTTCTAGGAAATTTATTAACGGCATGCAAATTAACTGGCAGTAGAGGAGAGCTATTCGGAGAGTTGTGAGGGCAGATTCTGTTCATCCGGGGATTTTGGGGGCGATTTTAATTCATCGCTGCAAAGCGCACGACAAGCTGCCGTAAAATATTTATGGAAGTTATTGCCGGGCGGGCTGTTGTTGTTGTACACTTCCGGTGCGGTGTGGTGCTTAAGTGTTTTGGGGTTTTTGTTCTGGTGATAAAGTTTGGATTTATGGTGTAATTTGGAATTTTAATCACGAAAGCGTGTTTAGATCTTTTGAAGATTGATTTTGAATGTTAAATATGGTCTATGCCAATACGACTTACATGCAAACACGGGCGCATAAAAAGCAGCCCGGAGTCGAAACTATTGCACTGATGTGTAAAAGTAAGGTACTGTTGGAATGTGTAAGCATAGGGGCATTGTTCCGGTATAAATACAAAATTTAACCACGCTTTCTGTAAGCATGAACTTAATTAGAGAAGAGATGCTAATTTTTGACACAATATACTGGAGACATATGTCTTTAAACGTGACCCGGCCGTTGTCAAGTTGATCTGCCTTCTATGCAATTTTGTCGAATTACTACCAACTGTCACCGCGGAGCTGTATAAAGAAGGTTTCTGTAATAAAGTCCACAGACCGAGACAAGGGAGAAGAGTACCAACAGCTCAGATCTATAATAACAAACAGTTGACAACAACTACAGTAGCTGCCTATTGGCAAAGGGCTGAAATCAGCCGAACAAATTAAGTAAGTATGTTTATATGTACTTGAGGGCAACGGTTCACCGTTAGATGGAACCACATTCTGGGCGTACTACAGATTCAAGGCCGACGTCGGCCGATGTCACTAGCATAAACGCCCCTCTTAGAACATTTCCCCACGTCAATAATTATTTTGAAAGTCTAGGAAATCTAACGCATAACCCTCTTCACACTTTATATTTCGGTGTAGTTCCTTTTAGGGAACAGTCCAATATAAACGGTGCTTCAAAATATGTAATAAAGGACGTAATAAATATATTTTATCACATAACGTATGGTTTAACTTAATGCATTCTTGAGAAAATTAATAAAGTAAAACAGACTCCGACCCTGTTCAGCGCAAGAAAACTGGCAACATCCTACATCCTACATTCGTTTGATCATATCATGGTAGTCACCTGTTCGCTAGTTCAACTAGAATAGGAACCATTTGGATTGTGGAATCTGATTGTAGTGTAATGATTTATTAACTGTGTAGTGATTTATATAGTACCAGAGACGGACGGTTGACAATTGTATGCAACCGATGACTCGTATGCGTAACAACTTTAAACGACCGCGACGCGCGGTTGCGGCGTTAAGTCGCTTTGTTTTGTTTTTGTTCTTCCGAGGAGAATCACTTTGCAATCACATTTTTTTTTAAATCCGCCAGACATTTCTCGATTAGGGACGAACCAATCTTTCTAATTTTATAATTAATAGATAATGTTTGTCCGTATGTCTGCAATTGTCTTTCGGTCATGCGCGGTCTGCTAATTACTGGGGCAGGCCTAGACGACTTCTTTAACACAATTTTGTTTGTATTTAAACTTTTGAAATACACTATATGATATTTGACCAAAATTGCTTCTCTGTTATTGGCGGATACGTAGATTGAATAAAGGCAACAATTGGAAATTTGGCATAGTTTTCTAACCCTCAAACACATAGGGTTGCCAACTTAAAAAACAACACAAACAAAATTGCTTTTTTCATTTGAAAATGAAAGAAGTTGGATTAAGTCTGAATATGTTTTTTCTATTGCCTCAGAATGAGTAACATTTCATTTCATTGGGTTTTCCTTGTTCATTTTGGTCTGGTAACCATGGGTTCAAAAATAATCCTACAAACTTGAAGTTTGAAGCTGGAATTAGCTACAATCGTAGCAGCACCAGTTTCACGCAAGTTTAGAACTATAGATAAATAATTAATCTTTACAGGAAAGCTATTATTACCTGCGCTGTTTCTAGTTCCTATCGTTTTCAAGAAATAAATGTTTATATTTGACATCGATCATATGTACGGCGTCTTTACAACGGTTTCTTATTACATAAAGTATAAATTATACCGAGATATCAAAAATTATCTTGGTCAACGGTTGCCATGCAATTTAAAAAGGTTGTCTTAGCTTAAATCATCTTTTGGAAATAATTCTGTCACTGTCGAGGAAGCTACACTTACATCATCAACGACTTACGTACTTCAACACATGACTTGACAGATTTTAACACTCAAAAAAATGATTGACATAAATGTACGATGGGAGCTGCGACAATCATTTTTAAATCCTAAACCACGCTTGACCAAGGTAATTTTTGATATCACGGTATATTCTGTAAGCTTTTAACTCAATTTTTATACATAAGATTACAAACATAGCCCTAAATTGACGTTTAACAGAAATGAGCAGCTCTATGATTCGTGTTATCCTTGAGGAAGGACATTGGAAAGCGACGAGAATGTGAGTGTGATTCATATTTACATTTCTCAAGAAAGTGTCACACTCATAGTCACTTTAATACTGATTTAACAAACAGGATAATTGTAAAACAAGGTATATTAATTTTTGCCCAGGAGTAAGGTAACAGTTTTACTTTAATTTTGAATTAATGCTTCGATATCAAATTGGACATTTAATATAAATTTATATAATTTGTCTTTTATTTTTATCTGAAGTCAACATTATTATTAACAACAAACTATGAGAAATGCATTGATTATGTATTATTGCTAGTGTGAAAACTCTACGCATGACAACAATATCAAAGAACCTTTATAAAATAGAAAATTGTACATGTATGTACCTTTATTCTAATACATACTTTTAAAATTCGGTTATATTTTCCTGAATACCTGAACCTCAGAACTTTAACGTGTGTTGAGACCCTTTTAGTGTCACTATTCTAGATTTTCCGCAAAACGTAACCGAAACAGGCTATCGGTGTATTTTATTTCCTAAAAAAGTTTTCCTAAAATTTCCCTACATAGTTTTAAATATTGCTACTAGTATTAAATTCATATTAACGTAAAATCATGCACGTCTGTGTGACACATTATTGTGACTGCCATAATGACAAAATAATAGACATAAACACGACAAAATGTAATTTATTACCTTACCCCCAATTTGGTAATCATGAGATTTGAATGATAAATAAAACATTCAGATTAATTGACAATAATATACTACTATATAACGATATATACCCATACGTTTAAGCCAAACAAGTTTCAAGTTTTAACAATAAAATTGTTAAACAACTAAACCAAAACTCACAAATACCAGCAACAAACATGTTCCAGTTAATACCGAAATTCCGGCGTTTCGCGTAAACCCCCATAAACTATGAAGGCGTAGTAAGAAAATCATGAAACTGGGGTGCAATTTTAGGGGTCCTGAACTCTCGGGGCGGGGTCATAACAAAATTATGATACAGCCGAGCTTTAGGGTGGGCGATTATAATTTGCCTTGGCTGGTGCCGAGGGCAAAGTTGTACTCGGTCGAATGAACTCTACGCCGTTATGCTCTGACAATTTGTTTTGAATACCGAATTCTGTTGTTTACAATTCCCCTAAGTCCAATCCATTCTACTGGCAACAATTCAGCCAGCAAACTGTGAACTAAGAGGGAAGAGGCTCTCCCGTTACACCTTTTCAGTCCGAAACATTTATATTTTACGTTGACAATTCCTGGAAAGTTTCCATTGGCCCTTTATTGTTTTCCAGCTTGTGTTTTTTGTATATAATTAACTTAAGAGGTTGTGGAGTTTTATTGTCTACCGGGAATTTTGTGAAAGAAGTGAACTAACTGAAAATTGAAAAGTAAACAGAAACTGTACACACCTGACTGTGTTGTGTCTACTTTGATGTGCTTTTATCATTATTAGTTTTTCGAGGAGCTTCCCATATAAACGCTCAATTTGCTTTGCGTTCAAGCGAAGTATGCACCATAATAATACTTTCGTAATGTATCTTCTAATAACAGACTATTAAATTGTAATGTATCTCACAATATAAAACAGACTAATTCCTTCAGATTAACAACTCTCAAGACATAAAATTAATTACTTAAAACTCGTTAATTTCATGTTCCAATTAGCGTCAAATGTCTGCACAGTTCTCTTTTCATCTTCTTGTAGTACAGTTATTTTTAATCTAGTAACTGATAGTTATCAGCACAATAACTTATAAACTAAACTCTAGAAATATGAAATTTGGAACAGCTTTGTTCTGCTGTTGTCGGGAAAAATTTAGTTTTAAGTTTAGTTTCCATTGTTTCAGAACCCGAAAGAAGTTGTTATTATCAAGGTGGGTGCATTTTGTTTAAAAAGCGTTTTTTTGTATACACGTTTTAAGCAATACCTCAAAAATTCTTATACCCCTGATAGAAAAAAAGATGGTAAAATAAATTCAGTAAAATAAATATGTCTAATTCAGTTTAGTAAAATAATAATAAATCTTGTATATAATAATAATCATAAAAGCAGTATTTATCAGTTGTGGAATATGTGAAGTGGAGTCCCAATTTGCGTGCCTACAGTAAGACGCATATACAGGTGTCCCACTTCGTTTGAAATATTAACAAAACTGTTTAACGACTCATCATTCGTTTATTCAATTTACTTTTAATATTGTCATTTGTTTACTTAGCTTTATATACTTATATTTTTCCCATGAAGTATTGTAATCGTGTCGAAAAAAAATTCCTGTATCCTATTGGGTCCCCTGAACGTTTTCGACCAAGCACCAAGGTATGTGTGTCTACCCGCTTTTTGTGGCGACGATTCCGGAGAAACTACTAAAAAACTACTAACGAAACTTCATATTTAGAAGTTTTATGACCAAACTTAGAGCTGAAAAGGTTTTTGTTCTAAACGGTCCAATGGAACTAGATGTTTACTCTTCGCTCTTTTTAGCAACTTTGCTAATAACCCGCCATTTCTGTAAATTCGTCGAAATAGTTAATAATAAATTGAAGTAGAGGAAATTTTGCACAATTTATGTCTATGACATTTTTTGGTCAAATTAATAGTTTAGCTGCGTGACTAAATCTATTTGATCGAGATCGGTCGTGTCTACATTAATATAAAATTAGTTAGCCAGGATTTGACATATATTTTCATTCTAATGACAGTAGGTAGTGTCAAACGGTGATGTTTAGTGAATACCTGCTGAAAAGCTTTTTATTCAAAACTGTCCAATGGAACTGGATGTTTACTCTAAGCTTTTTTTAACCATTTTGCAATTGACCGCTATTTTTATAAATTTCATCAAAATAGTTTAATAATAAAATAAAGTAGAGGAAATTCTGAATAATTTAATTTATGTCTATGACATTTTTTTGTATCTTAATGAGCAAATTCGAATTGATCGAAATCGGTCGTGTCTGCATTAATATAAAATTAGTTAGCCAGGATTTGACAGACATGTTCATTCTAATGACAGTAGCTGGTGCACATGCTTATGTTTTGACCGATGTCGATCAAATAGAATCTCTTGCAGCGAAACTATTAATTTTATTTATAGTATGATACAGTCATGTGCCTGGCCACATCAGAATTTTTGTGTGAAAATTCACTAAACCGTTAAAACAACACAAAACCGCACCCAAAATTCAGCTTATTTCTATATCTGTATCTGTATTAAAAGTAATTTTCATATTTTATTCCTGAAAGTTTCTTGCGGAATGTTGAATGACCATATTCCCGCTTTTTTTCCACAAAACTTTTAAAATCTTTTGAAAATATCAAAGGTAGGTAATTCGAAGGTAATGTTTTGGCGTAATATTAATTAAACTAGTAAACTGCGTGGTAAATATTAAACAATAAATATAAATTTTTTGAGTCATTTTCATCTTTTTAGCATCACTCGGTACATGAAACGACGAAGGAGATTATAATTTCGTATTCTATGCCCTCTACTATTTCTAAACACTTTTTTCAAATAATATTGTGGCAGTACTTTAAATATTAGAGTTCTGATCTCTTAAAATATTCTTAAAAGGTTGGGTTCCAAATTCGTTATTTTCCTATATTAATTACTAGAAACTGATAACGACGAGACAAGAAAATATACACTGAAATTTGTTACTACAAAAATGTTTTTTTCCTAAAAATGTATTATTTCTAGTACATCGTGTATAAGGTACAGAACGTAAATTTACTTTCAATGTCCTCGACATTGACATTGTTTTAAATAGCACCCCTATTATTTTATATAAATTTTGGTAGATCTCTTAATGTTAGCATACACATTCTTCCCCACATTTTACATTATAACTTCATTTAAACCAAAAACCTAGTCCAAGTGGCTATGAATTTCTCCATTAGGTTGGTGTATTAAATTAAACAATGATGTAGTAGAATTCCAACGTTTATTAGATCTGTTCTTTTAGCTACATGTTTCGTGCCTGAAGACGCGCTAACAACACGAAACATGTAGCCAAAAGAACAAATATCTAATAAACGTTGGAATTCTACTACATCATTGTTTAAAAAGCTAGTCCTTTGCATACAAATT
This sequence comes from Melinopterus prodromus, assembly GCA_964023965.1. NCBI lineage: Eukaryota > Metazoa > Arthropoda > Insecta > Coleoptera > Scarabaeidae > Melinopterus > Melinopterus prodromus. Next base: position 14,035,817 of record OZ030390.1, on the reverse strand, counting down.
AATTCATATCATTTTATTCATTTCCTCCAGTTATTCAAACAAAGCCACTATTGACAGTTAAATTTATTTTAAAATGACACCCGTCCTCCGGCCGCCGGCAGCCGAAAAGGAAAGAAAATAGAAAAAATATGCCGGTCCGCGTCCCATTATTCCCCCGGGAATCGATACCTCCGTCCCGTCGGGATATCCAAGACCTGTCGGATAAAGATTCAAGCTGGCCTCCCTCGCTCCCAACTCCCGTAGCCCACTAGAATGGATTTTGTGCGCTGAGATCCTCAGCGCGGACCTTTGTACACGGATACGTGCGGGTAGAAAAACACCTGCCCCGTCTCGAGGACTACGGAGGCCTTCGCCTTCTATCGCGATTGCGGAAAAAAGGGGGGGACAGTAAAAGGAAATTGGATGTCCGGGTTTATGTCCCATAGACGATTTACATGCTATAAGTTAGATAAGTGAAAGAGATTAAGACGGCGGAAAGCTGTTAAGGGGTGGGGGGGGGGATATGTAAAGAAATAAAGGGGGGATTTAGACGCGCGCTTAGGTTGAGTTATCGAATTTCAGGGTTCAAATCTTCTGGTGTTTGTGTAGCATTTTGTGAATTTGGCTTTTTTGTTTACTATTTGCAATGAGGAATTATTAGATGTATTGATAAAATTCAAACTATTCGAAATGCAAATGTACTTTAAATTGCAGCTTATGCGTTTTTACTTTACAATATTCTTACGATACTATTCTGAATACAAAATCGATCATAAAGTGTAGTACCTACAAAAAAATCAAAAAATTACTTTTATATAAATCTAGGCCAAAAAAAATTATAATAAATTTTTAGCACGCTCTGTTTTCAAATTGACTTATTTATGTTTAAGTAACTAGAACTGTAAGTAGTCAGATAATAACATAAATTCAAGTAAAAAACAAATTATTAATAATTTGTCATTTCTTGCTACATTTTCTCGAGATAAGGCAGAACTGCGAGGAGAATGTTCTCGCCATCTAACAATACAGTTGGATGAGGTATTGACACTAAAAATATATTTATTTGAATAAAAATATGATTTCCTTGGTGGAAGTAAACCTTTTCTTAAGCCAAAGCAACAATATTTCTTTGATGGAAATAAATCGCTTCTTGTATAAAAGTATATTTGTTTAAATTATTTGGTGTAAAGAAACGTCTTTTTAAATAAAAAAATCTGATGTGGCCAGGCACATGACTTTATCATACAAAATATAAAATTAATAGTTTAGCTGCATGAGAATCTATTTGATTCAGATAAATCGTGTCTACATTAAAGTACGGAATAGCGCGACGAGCGGTGATGCGGCGCGTCACCGATGACGGAGCGTCGCCGTCGCATGTGAGCGAGTCGCGCTATGTAGTTTTCGGCAGGAGTGACATCAACGTTTTTTGTGTTGCCTTTTGAGAAGTACGTATTTAAAAAAATTTAAAAATGGTTATATTTCTGGATAGGAAATGTTAGGTTGATACCACTTCTACGAAACCTCAAGTTTAAAAAGCTAATTCAAATTCTGACAGATTTATATTCGTTCATGACACTGTAGATGTCACATCCGTACCAACATACTAAAACGTAACTATACTCATCGCTATACTTTATTTCCAATTTTCTCAATTTATCGTTTTTACAATTAGATAACAACGGGTTGATATTTCTTATCAACAAATAATCAAATTGGCGATCTTATTTTATTTGAATTTTGTATTTTCTACTTTGCCGCACTAGAGCGGCAACGTTCCATAGCGGTTCTCCAACCTCTGATGAAATCAGCTGTTTTCAAGTGTGACAGCCATAGACATTTCTGTGGTGACAGCACAAAAAAATATTTGTCAAATCCAGGCTACTTTGAAGTTTCATATCAACGCAGATGCGACCGATCTCGATCAAATAGAATTTGCTCTTAAAGCTAAACTATTAATTTTACCAAAAAATATCATAGGCATAAGTTATTCAAAATTTCCTCTACTTTAATTTATTATTGAACTATTTTGACGAAATTACAGAAATAGCAGAACATTTGCAAAATCCTTGAAAAATGCTTAGAGGAAACTGCCAGTTCCTTTGGACCCTTTTGAACCAAAAGCTTTTCAGCTCTGTTTAGTCATGAAACTTCTAAATATGAAGTTTCGTCCCGATACCTTTAGTAGTTTCTCCGGAATCGTCTCAACAAAAATCGGGTACACACACACATACACACACACATACACACACACACACACAGACATTTTTTTTGTACCTTGGTCAAAAATGTTCAGGGGGCCCAAAAAGACCTATTTGCACTAAAATCTCAAAAAAAAATTTCGGCACGATTACAATACTTTACATACTGCGTATGATAAAGTAAAAATATTACTTTAAAGGAACGTATTTTTTTGTCACCAAATATATTTGTTTGGCTTAATAATCTCTACAAGCAACTAAAATAGAAAATAATCAAGTAAATATTGTTAATCTCTACTAAGCAAATAAATTAATCTCTACAAGCAAATAAACTAGAGTACCTATTCAATGAAGTAAATATTGTTGGCGTCGAAGAAATATGTTTTGTTCTAAAAGAATAAATTCAAAAGAATATAGTTCTTAAAAACAAGAAATCTTTTCTATCTGTGTGGCCGGATATATTTTGTAGTGAGTATTGAGTATTGATTATAATTATTAATTAGATTAAATGAATATAGGTAACTCATTTCAAAACACTTTATTATCTTGAAAAATATAGAAAACTTCTCTTGTATGAATGGGGCCAGATGGACGTAATATTGGTTTTGCTATAGAGCGCTGTATAGCGCGCTGTCGTGAAAACAAAGTCAACTGAAAGGGTTTATTTTTGAATTCTTTTCAACATTTAAGTACATTTTGAAGACATTGGACAACTAGTATGTATGCAACGCGCTTATAACTACTACATCTGTGGAACAATTTCCATCCCAAGAATAGCGATGTTCTTGTTGGAGCGCCCTGTACATGTTAAGAAAGTACATATTAATATGATATTATGTAAAAATCTACTAGTTTGTAAATAATCGCATTTTTACGTCGATTGTATAGCTGGTCAGTTGTTTATTAGACAAATAAGGCAATATAAACAAACAAAATTCGGTAGTTAGTATATGCATAGTATACGATATATGCACTAAAATTCAAGACCTCAAAGACTCAAGGAAATATAATAGCTCACCATATGTAAAAAGCAGCATACTGAACGCATATGTTGTAAATATTGAACCAATATTTAAAATTCAAGTGTTATTTTCATTATTTCATTATTTCATTTTCATTATTTTCATTTCATAATTTTGCATTTGTTTTATTGACTATATGTAATTGTTGTATTTTTATTCAACAGACTGCCGCTCAGTGTCAGGAATCTACCGGTACCCTCCTTAAAGAAAAAGATGAAGACGTTACTTGTTACGAAGGCTTACTACAGCTACCAAGAATTCGTTAAAGATGATTTTCAAGATCACTGCTTACATTGACTTTTCATGACATGTACTTATGTTATATGAATAAACGTTTACTTTACTTTACTTTACTTAACAATTATGTGGACGAAACGTAACTTTGTAAATGTTTCCTTATACTACTGAAGATAATTAAGATATTGCTAATATCGGCCGGTGTACAAATAGGTACTGAATAATAATATCTGTCAAATCCTGGCTAACTTTATATTAATGCAGACACGATCTCGATCAAATAGAATTTGCTCCTACAGCTAAACTATAAATTTTGCCAAAAAATGTTTCTAGTTTAATTTATTATTTAACTATTTTGACGAAATTACAGAAATGGCGGCACATTTGCAACATTCTTGAAAAATGCTTGGAGGGAACATCCAGCTCCGTTAGACCATTTTGAATCAAAAGCTTTTCAGCTCTAAGGTTGGTCATGAAACTTCTAAATATAAACTTTCGTCCTGATACCTTTAGTAGTTTTTCCGGAATCGTCGCTACAAAAATCCGGTACACACATACACACACACACACACAGAAATTTTTTGTTCCTTGGTAAAAAATGTTTAGGGGCTCCAAAAAGGCCTATTTCCGCAAAAATTTCATTTGTTTCGGCACGATTACAATAATTTATCATACTGCGAATGATAAAGTAAAAAGCTTTGAACTTTATATATAACTAATTGAATGTTGTATGTTCATAACTGCTTTTTGTTTCATTGTTTGGTTGCCCGGATTTTTTTTTTAATGTGCGGTAATTCAATTGTGAAGCACCCCATTATCGAGCTTCACTGAAATGAATTCGAAAAATTGCGTAAATGACAGGCAAAATAAAATTTTTCTAAAATCTAGTATTTGATTGGTCCCACAAATAACTACATTACACACGTACATACGTAAAATTTTGCAATGGTAAAATGGTATTGTAATCGGATATTAAATTAAATTACATGATACTACACATTAATTTCTTTTAAGTAGAATTATCTCTCGCAAGTTCTGAAAGCACTCCATAATATTAACTTCAAATCCAATAAATAACAGCCAATGTCTTCCCAGATGCGCTTAAATCCCTTCATCCCTAACATTATTCTCGAAAACTCATAAAAATCACGGCAACGAGCTCTATTTTTTCCAACGAGTATATCACAATTCCGACTGAGCGGCTATTGCTCTAAATCAAGCCTGTCATTTGAGAATCGTGATTAAGCCGGCGACCAAACAAGCAATTTGGCGTGGGCCAACAGCTGCAGGGCCCAATTTACGACCAACCCGAGTCCAATCCATGTGAATTACTCTTTTCGTGCGTGTATATTGGCGTCCGGCTGTTGCTCTGGTGCAAATATAAGGGTCAACCCCTATACATTACTAGGCTCTATGTGGGTGCTGTGTGTACGTACAGAGTGCTAAATAACTTACGGCGAGGCAGTGCAATGGGCCAGTTTGGAGATTAAACACCAAAAGCTGGATTGTTTAATTCTGATAGTGTCATTGGTGAATAGGTAGTCCACCTAACGGCAACACTTTTTAAATTGTCAATAAATTCGAGTACATTACAAGAATATGTTCAAATGTCAAATTAATTATCGTTACCGATATACATCAGAATGTGATTCCTAACAATGATATTTTTTGTCTTTTTGAATTTGACGGGATGAAATGTCTTAAAAGATTCATAGCTTTTGTTTAAAGTCATCCTAGAAGTAAAATAGTTGACCATTTTTTGATATCCCTTACAGTCAAAGTTGTATGGTTTGAAAATTATTAGACAAAAATATAGAGCTTCTGTTATGGGGTAGCCAGATTTTCAACAGATCAAAACGGGACGAAACTCTACTGAGTGCTACAAATTAAAAGTCAGTTGACAAAATTTATTTTTTCGACAAGTTGACACCGTTCGACAAAGAATCGAACAATGAAATTGTACATTTTTAAACCTCCTTTTGTCATCAGACAAATAGAATGGTAGTAATAGTATATTATTCTATGAGCAAGTAATCTAAGCAATTTCTCACGAGAACGAAGCCATTACTTGCGAATGGAATACTATAATTTTTCTACGGACATGCAACAAAATTTTATAAATTAATTTTTGTGCATATAGGGACAGCTGTATGTCACAAAGACGGTTTACAGGATTTTGACAGATTAAAATTGTTTGGTGCGCTTGTCACTTAGCGACGTTGTCAATAACTTGACAATGTCGCTAAGCAGTGTATCAAAACAATATGGAAATGAAAAATCCAGAGCTGTCATTGGTTCTAAAGCCGTACGGAATAAAATATTTCTCACTACTCGCGGGGTATCAGGAGCCAGGAATGAAATATTTGCCATGTGTGTGAGGAATGGTTACTATTACTTATCATAAATTGCCATGATAATGAATGCATTCCTCAATAGGAGTATAAAATAGTATATTATTCTATGAGCAAGTAATGTAAGCAATTTCTCACGAGAACGAAGTTTTCTCACGAGAACGAAGCGTTCGAGTGAGAAATTGCCATTACTTGCGAATGGAATACTATACTTTTTCTACGGACATGCAACAAAATTTTATAAATTAATTTTTGTGCGTATAGGGACAGCTATATGTCACTATGACAGTTTACAGGATTTTGACAGATTAAAATTGTTTGGTGCGCTTGTCACTTGACTTGACTTGACAATGTCGCTAAGCAGTGTATCAAAACAATATGGAAATGAAAAATCCAGAGCTGTGATTGGTTCTAAAGCCGTGAGGATTGAAATATTTCTCACTACTGGCGGGGTATGAGGAGCCAGGAATGAAATATTTGTCATGTTTGTGGGGAATGGTTAGTATTACTTATCATAAATTGCCATGATAATGAATGCATTCCTCAATATGAGTAGAAAAATGTTTTTTATTCCTTGGTTGCTATCTGCTAGAATGTTCACTGTTTCCAAAGATGTATCACTTAATCGAGTTTCTTTAAAGAAAATTGTTTTGGCTAATTCTACCGCAAGTTTTCGTATTTCTTGTTTTTCTTATAACTTTATCAAGTGTTATGAACTTAAAGTGGAAAATTTTCGAGAAAATGATTAGAAAGTGAACAGTAATGTGTTGAATTGGTAATAATAATATGCGTTTCGATAGCACTTCTTTTGCTAAGTACAAATTCAGGCTCTAAATCTTTATACTGCCAGGTTTTTGCTTCTACTTCTTGAAAGATACAGGTGAACAAGATTTCAGGTAAAAGTGCAATGTTTACTTACAATGTACAAATTTTGTATTGACACTGTTTTGAAGATTCTACGAAATTGTGTTCACACTCTGTAATTTCCGAAAAATTCCCAAAACCACGTTTTAGTTACATTTTTTTAATTTTCGAAAAGCTTACATGTTAGAGAACTATTGAGTTCAGATTCGTATTTAGCGCAAACAAATCTTGTTCCTCAGGGTTACCAATATTTTATGATATGCAGCTGTGATTTGTAAAAAAATCTCTTTAAATTTAAATTTAATGACCTTACATAAGATGTAAGGTTCCATTCTTATACTTATTAATAATAATAATGTTTGGAATATAAATATCTGTAATACTAAATAAAAACTCACAATTTCAGTTTACCGTTTATGTCTTCAAAACTAAAAGTTTGTTTTAGCGTAAGAATACGCTACTTATAATAGGTATATAAAATGAATAATCTACATAGTACGATGATTTTTAAAGTTTGTCATCACTATTGCTTAATTTGCTGCTAGTTGGTATAATATCTATTTCTTTAAAGAAGACAAGATTTTGTTTGTTTTAACTGTATCCATTGTTTTTTTATATTTAGGTATTTTTTATATTTCATAATCTGTAAAATGTGACTTACTGAATTTTAATTGACATTAGTTCTGAGCGGAAATAATAAATAGGACAAAATTGCATACAAAAGTTGTAAATTTGAACGTATTATCATGTACATACATTACAGTAAGTAATTTCAATTCAATGAATGATTGAAGTATTAAACATTAATCTATTTTACTCCACGATTACGTAGGTACTAAAATATTTTAAACACAGTAGTTCATTATAATTGCAGCATATAAAAAACCCGTTCTCCATTTTCCACATACTGAATAAATATTGCACCGGCACAGCAGGATTACCATTATTTAAATAGCCGGCCGAGCGCGTAAAATATACAACATAAAATTTAATACCGGCGCCTTCACCATTTACGATACGACTCGCTGCAGCAGCTCTCACACACGCTGCACGCTGCCAACTGCACGCATAGAAATTACCTAATTAAAGTTGTCTCTCGCCGCTGAACGTCGCCTAACCTAACCTCATATAATGGCCATTAAGTAAACGCGAGACAGCTTCAAGGCCTGCTCTACCTTTTTAGCAACAGGTCCTCCATTAAAATTCCTACGTCGCGATCCGAACGCCCCCGCGTGACTGCCGATGTAGGTTGGTGGGTGGGCTGAGCGCGTTATTGTTGTCGCTCGCGATATTATTATACACGCAACGACAAGTTGACGAAACATTTCTGAACGACCTGTCGACACGTTTTTTATGCCCGTTTTTTGTGTTGTTTGGAACAAGTACGATTCTAGATACGGGGCTTGGTTTATGTGTTTGTTCTATGCACGTGTTTGATTACATAATTATTTTTTTGTTTTGTGTTAACAATGATAGCCAATAATTGGCTCATGCTTTGCAAATTCATGTGTTTTATACCAACTATCTCGACGATGTTATTATACCTTTGCGTTGTTCGTTCTGAACGTAGTCGGATTAAAATATAATGGTATCATACCTAGGCTTGCCATATGGTTGTATCGGGACTTTAGTAACCGTGGGGATATGCAGTATAATTTCAAATTCAAGCAAATATTTCCTTTACAATAAGAAACAGAAGGAAAATGTAACGAGAAAGGATTGTACGTTTCTTTAATATTATATGATAACGAAATGTTAATGAAACTTATCTTTTAAACGTAGGCCACAATAACACATAATTTAAATTATGCACTATTCAACCTTAGTTAATCTGAACAAAAACCTCAAAATTGAAACAATAATTGTTGAAATATAAAACAAGAAGAGACAAGAATAAACTATACAGGGCTACTCTTTCCGTTGAAACAAAACTGACCAACAAACAACTCGGCATAACTCTAGATGTGCCATGATGTTGCGAGATGGGATCTACATGATTTATAAAAAAACAAGATCAGTAATCTTTAAGTTTTGTCTTTTTTAACTGTATGCTTTATTTTTGTACTTAATTAGATGTATTTAAAATGAAACGTGCTGCATTTTAGTTGACATCAGTTCTGAGTAGATATAATAAATGGAAGAAAATCGTCTGAATATTACATACAAACATTTTGGGAGAAACTGAGAATTTGAAAGTATTATCATGTACAGCACAATAGGTAATTTCAATTCCAAGAAATGGAATAGTGTAGTAAAAAAAATACTGACTTGACTTGAATTGATTCGCCTATGTCTAAATTTAGTTGAATAGATGTGAAGATTAGGAATTCAAATTATTATTCTCCATTTTCACCTGAAATGTGTATCAAATATGGACAATTGTTATGTTGATTTATTTCTAAACCAATTTAACAAGTAATTTTATTGTTCTCTATTTTTGGAATATTCACAGAACGATTGAAATGTTGTTTAATATGATAATAATAAGATTATTTTAAACTGAAGCCACAATAAAGTTTTGTAAATTAATCTATGAAAATCTTATTATTATTCTAATCAAAACCTTCAAGGTATTCTCGTTATAATTGACGCGTACACTTAACCTGAAATTTTATATAAAACGCGGTACGGATTTCTAGACTAATAGTTGCACAAAATTGTTAAGTTTGATTAAGAATGCATAATTTGACCTGTACATAGGTAATATTACTACGGAGTTGCACATAACCCCAAAATTGACCACATGATGCCCCCTTTTACTTTTCGACACAGGAACAGACGCACGGCCTGAAGACGAGATTATTGTATCTCAAAATGTGTAGGCATAAGAACAAGTAAAGAAACATTGGAAATATTATATTATATTCACGCCTTTTATTTATTAACATTATTTCCAGTCGAATGGAGAAATTTATCTCATTAAAAAACCTTAAAAAATTGAAACAATAATTTATTATTAAAAATTTAAGTTAGCTTTCGAGACGATCAGTGCCAAAAAGTATAAAAAGCGTTTTTTTACATTCGGTTTGATCAAAAACTATAGTGAATTCAGAATATCTGTATATATAGTAATTTACTTTCAATTTTTGTCGTTTTGATAAATTAAGTAACTGCACGCAAAAGCGCTATGGGCCTGAGGGCTACAAAATAGTCTAACCAAGGCAACGCTTGAACTAATTTTAAAAAAATGCATCATTTTCGAAAAGTTTTAATTTTATTTTTATTGATTCATTTATTGTCGCCGGAAATCTGTCCACATGCAAATTTTAACAGGTTTGGAAAATTTTCCAAAATTTTCCTAAATTTTGTAAATTTTGGAAAAGTTTCCAGTTTTTTATTGATTCATGTATTATCACCAGAAATCTGGCTATATGCAAAATTTCAACTCGATTGCACTCTGGGAAGTAGTTAAGATATGGTAAAATATAAAATATCGACAAGTGGACTTTTTTCTTTTCGCAACAAATACGCATTTTTTCATGCGTTTCCAACCGCACACGGGTTTCAGATGAACACATCTGATAAAAAACACAATAAAGAGACTAATGAGCGAATAAAACAAAAATGAGTATTTTGAACCAATTTACCTTTATTGCGATTATCTGCGTAACTAGAAACGGACAACTGGTCCCTGTTGCACATCCACGCACACTTATGCATCAATACGGACCTCAATTACATACGGCACTGTATATATATTTTAATGCTGTATCTATATTTAAGGTGATTATTTATATGTACACAATGCATTTAGAAATGTATCCTTCACATTCACCCTTTACATTATCGAATAGACGACTTTGATTACGACCCCGATATAAATTCTAAGCGCGACCCGGACGCCGTGTCAAATAATCGTGCGAATGGCGTATACACAGTCCAAAAATGGGATTTCAAGGGGTCTGTAACTATATCAAGATTCCGTTTTATACGTGATCCACATTTTTCAGTGATAGGCGCCTGGAAAAGCTCTCTGCGCTGACCCTTCAATTCAACGCGCGTGTTCGCTGGGCTTCCAAAATAGAATTTTGTACATTTTCACTACAATGGATCCAGAAATTTCAATAGCCAGCAGGTGTCCCAAATGTAGGCAGGTGACTTCGGAAAATGATCAGATTAGTCTCATGTACGCACATAAAAATACGGTATATAAATAAATAGGCATTATTAAGTGGTTGAATATTTTTTCGGAAATTAGTTTAGTCGGTTTAAATTTATTTAAAATTAATTAAAAGATACGGTCTCAGCCCGGATTCGAACCGGGGTCTTCCGGCTTATATTTAAATCGATTAAACTAGTTTCCCACTTTCCAATAGCAAGATTTGCGATAAACTTAGATGTCATGATATTAGTTAGACAGCGATCCGTACTGTTACTATCCTTTGAAATGACGAATTTATCTATTCTTTGTCACAGGCCTCGGTAGCTCAACGGTAGAGCAATGCCCCGGCCAAGCAGAAGACCCCGGTTCGAATCCGGGCTGAGACCGCATCTTTTAATTAATTTTAAAATTACTTCTCAACTGGGTTATCTTTCGTCATTATTCCGAAAATTTTTCAGCATGAGATCGTAAACAACAATATAGAATAGTAAGCATCTGAGACTGTATTATGGCTATTTATATCAATGGCAAGGACTTAAATAACAATAAATTAGATTTGCAATCACATGGGAGACGAATCTGATTTGGTGTCCAATCAAATCGTGTCAGCAATTCACGTGGGTCCTTGCTAATGCACGGCCCTGGTAGGATTCGGCTTCTGGTCAGCAAGTTTGCTACGTTTAAATAGTTATGTAGATTGACCTAAATTCGGACTTGCATGTGTTTGCTATCAGGTGAAATTGGATTTCCGATAAAGTCCACTGGGCAATCTGGGCAATTGCAAAGATGAGTGGATATAGCTTACGGAAACTGGTAAACATTATTTGACAGATTGTGTAATAATTCCTACGCAATAAAACGTGTGTTTTGTTATCTCTGCAGTTGATTAAGAAAAATCGTCATTCGGTGAAATGAGTTTAAGATTATAAAAGTTTTCATAAGATTTACAATTTCATAACTGTGTCATATATGAAATCATGATAAATGATCCTAAATGATGTACTGTATCTTGGACGAATACTTAAGTTTCCACGTACAAAATTATATATTAAGCAAAAATTATAGTGGATTTTTATTTTGATTAACTTGCGCATTATCTGACTTTTTACTGGTTTACTGTTTTAGTACAAATATCAAACAATCTTTAGTAAAATATCTAAAATTGTAAAGCTTTAAATTAGTATTAAAAAACGTAGTCCATATGTACTGGGTGCTACACATACAAAATGCTATTTTAAGTAAAAATAAATTATTTTTACGCGTCTTTCAGATCTGACTCTTTTTCTGATCCACTGTTTTAGTTCAAATATCTAACAACAGTTATAATCAAATGTCTGAAATTATAAAGTATTTACCTATTTACTAGAACTTATATTAAAAAAAAATATTATTTGATTGCTATCGGCCGTCAAAAGAAACATATGTTTAACTACAATAAATTTTCTGTTACCAATTATTAACTAAATAAAAAAATCTGATGTGGCCAGGCACATGACTTTATCATACAATATATAAAATTAATAGTTTAGCTGCTTGAGAATCGATTTTATTGAGATAAATCGTAGGTATTGTCAAAGCATCAGCATTTGACACTACCTACACTACGTCATTAGAATAATAGTTATTTATGTCACAAGTACCGAAAGTACAGCATAGCGCGACGAGCGGTGATGCGGCGCGTCGCCGTAGCAGGTGAGCGCGTCGCGCTATCTAGTTTTTGGCAGGAGAGACATCAACGTTTGTGTTGCTTTTTGAGAAACATGTATTTAAAATAAAATAAATAAAAATGGTTATATTTCTGTATAGGCAATGTTAGGCTGGTACCACTTTGACGAAACGTCAAGTTTAAAAAGCTAATTCAAATTCTGACAGATTTATATTTGTTCATGACACTGTAGATGTCACATCCGTACCAACATACAAAAATAAAAGTACAGTCATCACTTTTCACACTTTTCTACTAAATTTATCGTTTTTAGAATTAGATCAAAAGACGGGTTGATATTTCTTATCAACAAACAATCAAATTGGTGATCTTATTTCATTTAAAATTTGTATTTTGTAATTTGCCGCACTACAGCGGTAACGTTCCATAGCGGTTCTACAACCTCTGATGAAATCAGCTGTTTTCGAGTGTGACAGCGCAAAAAACATATTTGTCAAAATCCTGGCTACTATGTAGTTTCATATCAATGCAGATGCGACCGATATCGATCAAATAGAATTTGCTCTTGCAGCTAAACTATTAGTTATACCAAAAAATGTCATAGGCATAAATTATTCAAAATTGACTTACTTTAATTTATTGTTTAACTATTTTGACGAAATTACAGAAATTCCGGCTCATTTGCAAAATCCTTGAAAATGGCTTAGACTAAACTACCAGTTCCTTTGGACCCTTTAGAACCAAAAGCTTTTCAGCTCTAAGTTTGGTCATAAAACTTCTAAATATGAACTTTCGTCCCGATACCTCTAGTAGTTTCTCCGGAATCATCGCCACAAAAGTATTTTGTACTTTGCCGCACTAGAGCGGCTACGTTCCATAGCGGTTCTCCAACCTCTGATGAAATCAGCTGTTTTCGAGTGTGACAGCCATAGACATTTCTGTGGTGACAGCACAAAAAAATATTTGTCAAATCCAGGCTACTATGTACTTTCATATCAATGCAGATGCGACCGATCTCGATCAAATAGAATTTGCTCTTGAAGCTAAACTATTAATTTTACCAAAAAATGTCATACGCATAAATTATTCAAAATTTCGTCTACTTTAATTTATTATTTATCTATTTTGACGAAATTACAGAAATGACGAAAATCGTTGAAAAATGCTAAGAGTAAATAGCCAGTTCCTTTGGACCATTTTGAACCAAAAGCTTTTCAGCTCTAAGTTTGGTCATGAAACTTCTAAATCTGTACTTTCGTCCCGATACCTTTAGTAGTTTCTCCGGAATAGTCGTCACAAAAATCGGGTACACACACACATACACACACACACACACACACACACACACACATTTTTTTGTACCTTGGTCAAAAATGTTCAGGGGACCCAAAAAGACCTATTTCCGCTAAAATCCCATTTTTTTTTTCGGCACGATTACAATACTTTACCATACTGCGTATGATAAAGTAAAAATTGTTATTTATGTTACAAGTGCCGAAAGTACGGAATAGCACGACGCCGAAGGCGGAGTGTCGAATGTGAGCGAGTCGCGGTATGGTTTTTGGCAAGAGTGACATACACCGTTTTTGGTGCTGATTTTTGAGTAAATATTATCTTTTTAAGGAAATTCAAAAGTATATTTCTGTATCGAAAATTTTAGGTTGGTACCACTTCGACGAAACGTCAAGTTTAAATAACTAATCAAATTCTGACAGATTTATATTTGTTCATTACACTGTAGGTATCACTGTAGGTATCATCAAAGACACGATGCGCTACTCGCGTATCAACTTACCAGATTATCATGAGCACGAAATAGAACAATTATGGAAACAGATACAAATTAAAAAAATCTCAGTAGCGGTAGGTGTCATTTACCGTCCGCCGTCGGCAGGTTTACTTTCACAACAACAGCTGGAGGCTACCTTCAATGATGTTTACAAGGAAACTCAGAATATCCTAGTCATGGGTGACTTTAATGTCGACATGTTGTCTCCCTCGACTTCGAGACAAGCATTAAAAGCAATTCTGAATGATTACTCGCTGAGCCAGGTGATATCAGACCCGACCCGGATTACTGCTAACACTGAATCTTTAATTGATCTAATTCTTATCAGCAATAATTTTCTGAATGTGGATGGGGACGTGATCGAATGTGATTTTTCCGATCATCATGCAGTCGCTTGCAGCGTGCCTCTGAGTACTTGCTCTGTCGATCGGATATCTGTGGAACTTCGCAATTTCAGAGACTTCGATGTGCATGCTTTCCTCCACGATGCGTCATTGATCCCATGGGACGTCATGTACCGCCTCTCAGATCTAGATGACAAGCTGCAGTTCTTTAATGGGGTATTACTCGAACTATTCGACATACATGCTCCAAAACGAGTGATTCAACTGCATCGAAGGCGCAGCCAACCATGGTTTACTGACACACTCAGGCAAATGAGGAACCTCAAAAACGACGCTTGGCGGAGATACAAGCGCAGTAAATCTCCAAATCACCGAAAATATTTCTGCAATCTGAGAAGTTACTTCAACAATGCTGTAATTCAAGAAAAGAGAGCATATTTCACGTCGCGTACACGTGGTCTCAAAGACCAGAAATTACTGTGGCAACATCTTAGATCGTGGGGTGTGGGTGGTGATAACCAAAATAATCGCGTGCCGATAGACTTGTGTGATGCTGACGCTTTCAGTGACTATTTTATTACCAGTATACCGGGACTACCTTGTGACTCGGACTATGTGGGCACTTTTCGCGGCGCTGCACACCCGCGAGGGGGGTTGTTTTCATACAACCCGGTAGAAGTGGAGCGCGTTAAAGAACTAATTTTTAAACAAAAATCGACGTCTTGTGGTGCGGATGGTATTTCATCAAAAATGCTTCAGTTTTCCGCTTCTTTTTGTTCAGAGCCGCTGACCCACATCATCAATTACTCCTTCGAGCAAGGATACTTTCCAATATCCTGGCGAGAAGCAGTGGTAAGACCGATCCCTAAGACCACCAATCCTGTGACCTACGCTGACTATCGACCCATAAGTCTTTTGTGTACTGCATCAAAGATTGCTGAATCCATTTTACATGGCCAAATGATGGAATATCTCGAGGACCGGAACATATTACCGCCAATCCAGTCCGGCTTCCGCGGGGGTCACAGCACCAGTACTGCTTTACTACAAGTGTTGGATGACATTGTGACTTCGCATCGCAGTCACTCCACTACCGCACTCGTCCTCTTGGATATGTCAAAGGCTTTTGATAGCGTAAACTTTGAGTGCATCCTGGCTAAGCTTGAGTATTATGGAATTCGAGATGAGATGCTGAACTGGTTTAGACACTACCTCTCCGGTCGAACCTTTAGAACAAAGGTCGACGGTGTCGGTTGCTCGAGATTGGTCAACGTGAGTTCTGGTGTTCCACAGGGGTCAGTGCTCGGTCCCCTTCTGTTCAATGTCGTCACGTCTGATCTTCCGGAGAAACTATCAAATTGCAGCTGCCATATGTACGCGGATGATCTGCAGATCTACACACCAATTTACGATGAAGATATCGAAGAAGGGATAATAACCATAAATGAAGATCTGACCCGAATTTTCAATTGGTCAACGAGCAACTCACTTCAACTAAACCCAGTCAAGTGCCAGGTTGTCTTGGTCGGGGGACGGGATAGTGCGATGCGCGTTCGTGACTCAGTGCCCAAGATCAGCCTAAATGGCACCGCGTTGCCGATAGTAGAGACAGCAAGAAATCTCGGTGTAGTTGTGGACTCCAACCTATCCTTCGACGATCACGTTAACAAACTTTGTTAACGGTCCTACGCCAAACTGAAGCTTTTATACCAATTTAAAAATTTATTGCCAACAGATATAAAACTTCTAATTTCAGATTCCCTAATATTGTCAGCTGTGAGTTATGCCGACGTTGTCTATGGGCCCTTTATTACACAGTCAGCTAAGCGGCGTCTTCAGAGCATCCAGTATAGCTGCCTGGCATACGCAACTGGTTGTCCGAGACGTCAACATATGTCTGAGGTACTTCGAGGAGCTGGATGGCTGAGAATGGAGGAGCGTCGTTTCATGCATTATGTTGGTGTGGTCAGATCAGCAGTTGTCGATGGACAACCCTCTTACTTAGCACAGAAGATTCAGCTTCGAGAGGGCGCTCACGGAAGAAACCTTCGACATGTTTCAACCACCGCCTCTGTCCCGCAACATAGAACGGCATTGTTCAGAAGATCGTTCAGCTATCTTGCCTCCCATATAATAAACACTGTACTAAACAATGTTGGTTTCAAAAACAAGCAGACTGTCTCTAGATGCTTAAAACAATCGTTTATTAATGGAGACCTTCAATCTGAGAATCTCAACTAATTATTAAAATTTACTCAAATTTATTAACTTTTTCAAATCTATACATGTAGAGTAAGGGTTATATTTTATATCACTATATGTGTTATGTATACCTTTTGTAATTTCTATTTATTACAATAAAGAATATTATTATTATTGTTATTTGCGTACCAACATACTAAAATAAGGCTACACTCATCGCTATGCTTTATTTACAATTTTCTCTTTTTATCGTTTTTGAATTTGATATAACAACGGGTTGATATTCCTTATCAACAAACAATCAAACTTGTGATCTTAGTTCATTTTAAATTTGTATTTTGTACTTTGCCGCACTAGAGCGGCAAAGTTCCATAGCGGCACTCTAACCTCGAACGAAAACAGCTGTTTTTGACTGTGACAACACAAAATAGTATGTTATAATACAAGTTTTATAAGACAAAAATTGGCGCACGAGTTGTTTTGGGCACGACGAGCGCAGCGAGGAGTGCCCAAATGGAACGAGTGCGTCTTATAAAACGAGTGTTATATACTATTTTTTCTACTTTGTGACATTAATTTCACATAAGTGTCGAAAATTGCGGTTGTCATCTTACAATCAAGAGTACTTTTTTCTTCAACAGTTGGTAGTTGTAGTAAAATTCACAAATACGATTGAGGCGAGCCAATAGCGATTGAGATGTCAGCCTTATTTGACACTTGACGTCAATTCATTAATCTTGGATAACTTAAAGTTACTGAAACTTTTTCATCTAGTGTTTTCATAACGACACCGAAAGCGGGTTCGTTATGAGTTTATAACGAACGCAAAGTATAAAAAATAATTATTACACTTTTGAATGTAAACATAGAAAACTTTTGCAGATCACAATCATTTTCCTATTATTAAATAGATTGTTTTAATACAAAATTAGGGTAGGTAATTTTCTTATTTTGACAGCTTGCAACCCCAATATATTTGTTTCTTTGTTATTATACTACATTTTGAAAGAAAGGTGTCGCTTGAAATAAAGATTTCAATCAATACTAAGATTTTCTAGTATCTAACATTGGTTTGTGTTTTTCCTCGGATGCAAGGCAAAATTTACAAAATGTACATCTTTCAATAGTTTTCAGAAATTCTTTTCTGTAGTATACCCACATCCCTTCTCTTTAAAATGACGTATCATTTGTTTCGACAAGGTTAATACTTTTGGAGATATCGATGAAAATGTGAGTAGACAAGATTAAAAATTTGGGACTATCATAACACGTCTAAAATATGTAACTTTCTTTATCATTTTCTTGTTATGTTAGAATAAATATATGCTTTAAAATTTATTTATATATTTTAATATGTATATCAATAACTTTGTGAACAAATAAGAAGTGTATGTCTTAAAGTTTTCCTTAAACAAATATTTTAAAAAGCTTTATATTTAGTACAGTTACACCAGTATGT
Source organism: Melinopterus prodromus (assembly GCA_964023965.1). Classification (NCBI taxonomy): domain Eukaryota; kingdom Metazoa; phylum Arthropoda; class Insecta; order Coleoptera; family Scarabaeidae; genus Melinopterus; species Melinopterus prodromus. The sequence continues at coordinate 14,017,601 of OZ030390.1, read as the reverse complement.
ACCCTTAAAGATTCGGTAATACATTTTGGGTTTCAGACGAAAACTCTTGATGTACGCACCTATCTAAGTTAAACTCATCCATATTTTAGCCAATTACTACGAAGTTAACCGAATCCTAAGCCATAAAAGTCACAGTTTTTTACGGACGAACCTCCAACCCGCATTAACACATCTTAACATAACCCAGAGAAGTTGGCCTCCGTTCTCCACAACCGTGAAATAAATTTCGGCGAGTGGGCTGAAACTCGGACAAGTTCCCGCAATTAATTCGAAAGTTGTTATCTAAAGTAGCGCTCTCGTTTCGCCTTTGTACCCCCGAAAGAGGATATATTCTGGTTGGTCCCCCTAAATCCGCCCGCGACTGTTTATCCTGGAGAACTCGCTTTAGGGTCGAGCCGAAGAGCTCAACCCAACAAAACCTTGAATTATCGCTAACGGGTATATATTTCAAGAGAAGTCTTTACAATGCTGACTTTTCAGGCGACTGCGGGGGTTAGAAATGGGGGAAAAGGGGTTGGAAATGGAAATGAGGTGGTGGAAAACAATAGGGGGTTGGGAATGGACTTAGGTAATTGAGCGCGGTGTCAAAGAACTTAGGCCTAAGGCCATTATCTCCTTCGTTCATCCCTAAGATGGAGATCGCTTTCCGGATATTTTCATTGAAAAAACAACTAAACAAATTGGCGATAATAACTTCTGAGAAATCAATTTTTACTAACCTTCTTCATGAATGACATGACGTTTGTTGGCAACATCTTGGTGTGTGTTGGTTGATTAGCTGGTCTCACTGAAAAATATCCGCGCACTGGTCTTAACTCGTTTTGACGGCACTGTTAGCACGCTCTTCTGACTCTAGAACCATTTTCCGTGATCCTGTAAAGATGGAAGAACAAATTATTAGCAATTGGACGGAAAATAACAAATTAATATTCAATTAAATTCAGTTATAATCTAGCTATGGCGGTAGATGGCATGACAGTGCTTAAATGTTCTGGTTGCCCACTTCATATGTTTACTTTATGTTCAATCAACAACGTCAGATGCTACACGATATCTGTAAAACTTTACAAGACAAAATTGAGGCTTTGAGCACAGAAACTTATTTAATATATGTTTATCTTCAGCGAAGGGTACTATGTAAGTTTTCTATCAATATCTGGAGAGCGTGCATAAAAATACATAATGGTGAATGTGTGTATATGTACCTACATGACATTTAGACACTGAAATTTTCTTTAGGATAGTTACCTACATTATTTAGCAAAAGTAATATTGACACTTCTAATCAGAAGTATATATTATGAGGAGATCCTAGTTATTCTTTTTTGTCAATTCAATTTTATTATGTTATCTTGTATTCCCCTTCGTTCTTCCTTTGGGTTAGGCAAAAGATCCTTTACCTTTGCTGGTGCTCAGTACCTTACCGTGATATCAGATTTCTTCAGTATTCTACCGATTGTTTCTGATACCCCACTTACATATGGTAAGCAAGCGAACCCCTTTGACTCCTGCCGCTCCTCTGAGACTTGCGGTTTTCTTTGTGTGACACCCCGTATGTCAGACTTAGTGTATCCATTCTGACGTAGAGCTCACTCCAAGTGTTTTCGCTCGTCGTCCAAGGTGCTGCAGTCGCACACCTTCTCGGCTCTGTTCAACAGAGTGTTAATAATGGGGATGGTGGTGTGATTTGGCGTTCAAGTACCGAACGGTATGTGTCTTCTTACGGTAGACTGTATGTCCAAGCGTACCCGTTGACGTTCTGTATACCAGCGCATCCAAAAATAGCAGCCGATTATCCTCTTCAATTTCCATCGGAATTTGATAGAAGGATTAACATTGTTCAGGTGGCCAAACCATAAAGGTATCATCAACATATCTGACCCAATGCTTGGGTTTGTAAGGACTTGACCTAATGGCCTTTTCTTTAAACAATTCCATGAAGAACTTGGCGATTACCGGTGAAAGAGGTGAGTATTTTGTTATTATAATAACATGATCATTATAATGTATGCGCACAAAAATAACGTACATTGCAATAATGTAGCAATGCAGTTTGTGTTTGCTCGGTTAGTTCATACAACAATTCGAATAAACAACGAACACTTCAAATAAACAAAATGAAATGGACCACCGCAACGTCAATAAACAAATTCATCCCGCAGTAGTAATAACAGTAAATTTCGCAAGGAACCAGATATTTTTTGTTTATGTAAGCAAAAAGGTTCGTTATAATATTTGTGACAGGGAATATTAAACCCGCCCTAAACTGTCCAGTGCAGTTAGGCCCGTTTCGATGGGACGTGGAGGGGGAGACCGACCGTATTTACTGAAGGCAATTAGGTTTTAATATTGGCGGTCACATATGCACTTTTTAGCTCACAGTTTCGAGTAACTGAAGCTGAAAAAACCAAATTTTTAATACCATAAAATGGTATTAAATAAAAGCATTCCCACATTTTCACTTGAATTGAACTGTCTTCCATTTTTGTTAAAAATTCCTTCTTATTAATACCTAATTACTTTGGCCAGATTATTTATTTACCTTCAGATATACTAAGTGGGATTACTTAGTATATTTGATTGTAATATTCTGGAATATTTTCTAAAAAGAGTGAAAAGAGAAGAAGAAATATGCTACGAAAGGGACCTTTATAAGGCCCAATCACAAGTTAACCAACCAATAAAATGGACCTTATGACGCAGTCATACCATCCCCTTTTTTCAAAACGATCACATAATCAATTTTTATGGATTTCTAACGCTGAATATTAATACAGAAACAAAAGTTTTCTAGCATGTAAGAAGTGAGTAAAAAAGTGAGTAAACATTTAAGGTACTTTTCTCGAAGTTTTGTAGTTTCAGCTTAAATTCTAAACGTGCAACTACACAAAATGCTAAAACTGTCCGTGTCAAGATTCGCATTAAGGGCATAATGAAACCTATCAGTGTTTGTTAATTTGTAATTGTTTTTTTGCAAATATTTAAGTAAAGCTGCTAGTAAGACAATTAAATGACCAATCAATACCACCGCATACATTAGGAGTTAATAATTCTTTAAAATGTCGTCACTCTTTGAGGTCATAAGTCAAAAGCCCACTAATATTTTTAAACACGAATTCGAATAGCATTTATGGTTCGCTTTTAAAAACTAAACTTTATTGTTAAGAGTTTTTCATATTTTTGGTAACACCCGGTACATGTAAACAGATAATTACATTCATATATTTGCATTTCAGGATGAACACAATCCAGAAGCCTTTATAAAGAATACAGTTTTCTGAAAAGTTATTGATAAAAATGTTTCTCTAGAATTTCTGTAGAATGTTTTTCTTTTGTGGTTTCTTCTTTTTTATTAACAAATATTCTCTCCAAGCATTAGACAATAATGTTACAGAAGAACAGTTTCTTTTTACTTTATTTAGGTGTTTCCGGCCAGAATAATGATCTTTTTAATGGAGATGGCATGTGTTCAACTGTTATATCCAAAGGTGGTATATTAATACCAAAATCGTAACTCTCTGATGCTAGTGTAATAATTAGGGATTATTGATGTCCATAATTCCGACACTCGTGTCGGAATTTGGACAAAATACGTACAATTAATTGTAATATAGGAAATGATATAAAATATGTCCGTTTCTTGCGTAAAGACAGCAATAGAGCTATATGTATTACTTCTAACCGTGTATAGAATCCCGACGATATCCTGTAGGGATGTAAAAAGAACTTGAATTTCAGTTACATTATAAGGAAAAAATCTACTTTTAGCATAACACTCAATTATCAAGATCAGTAGTGGTAGTGGTCCGAACCTTTCTGGTTAAAAACTCAAATATGTCAAGTACATGAAACACGCAAGTCAAACTTTTAGGTTATATTCTGACCGTTAGAGCATTGGTAGAATAAGAAACGATTGTGGGTTGATAAGTATAATGTCAAAATAATTAACCGGATGTCCTAAAATAAAGTTCAATGTTGTAGATTTCTTATTTTATTGAACTTGGTCTACCGCACTTCGACAGTAAGTTTAGCTTCCGTTTATTATAGATTGTATATCGATAATTAGATGAACCTGTACTTAGTTCCATTGTCTTCCGTAGCTCAGCCTGATGACGGGAATACCACGAAATCTTTTTTGGTATTTTATTTAAATATCACTACACTAATTCATTGTTGTCTTGATATATGTATATGTCGTAGGAAAATGGTTATTTATTGCAAAAGTCCATTGCCTAGGCAAAAGCTATTTGCCTGGTCAAATAGATATGGAGTCTGTATTGACATTTTTAAAGCTATTTGCCAAAACCGATGTCAGGCATTTTGATTTCAATAGCGTTTGTAATAAAATTATGCGAGGTTATATGCAATCCGTGTGTTTTATTATTACATATTTGCCAAGCGTCAATACTGAGTGCACTAGATTTCAGAAATTTACTGTTTTCCGGTCGAGCCAGACTTTAATTCCGTTGAAACGGAAAACTAACATTCGTAACTTAAAAAATCTAAAAATTCTTTTAGGTTAATCGTTCGTATTTATGCAATCATGAATATTGACGGTTGTCACATCAAATCAGGCATAAATTCATTAGAACCATGATGATTGGAATACGATATTGGCTTAAAGTGATCAACATCAAAATTTTAATTAAGACGTAGTAGAAAACAAACACGCACGGATTGTAGATAACCTCACATAATTATAATATAAACGCGATTGAAAACAAAACGTTATTTGCCTAACATTGGTAAACACATTTACCTAGGCAAATAGCTTTAAAAATATCAATAAAGAATCCTTATCTATTTAACCAGGAAAATAGCTTTTGCCTGAAATAATCATTTGGCTATCTTCAAATATAATTAGTTTAATAAAGTTTATTTTTTTGCCAATGCTTTATAAATTCAGGGCCTCATCATAATTGTCGAACTCGTTTATAAAATTACTGACATTAAACTCAACATAATCATCATATTGTTAAGCTTAAGCCAGTCATCGCACAAGCGCACCGAAAACCATCCAATTACCAAATTTCCCTCCTCGCTCCTCCGCAGCTACTCAAAACCGGCAAACTAATTTACCGTCCATAATAACGGTTCAAGTGCAGCAAATGAGCACGACCGACGGAACGAACGGGAAAAGTTAAAACTTCGGATTCGGTAGTGTAGAGGGCGTTGATAGAAAACATCCGCGGAATGCGCTACTAACTTCGCCCCTTTGATTGGCGGCCGCCACCGACTCTAAGTACTTCACTTCTGAACCAGAATTCATGGGAGGAAATCGTTTAGACGAGGACGTACGATCCTAACAAGAAGTTGAAGCTGAAATCGTTGTCGGCGTTCGCTGTTTCTCGGTACGAACGTACGGGATAAAGAGGGGATGAGAGAGGGCAAGCTGGTGCATCGGAGTGTGCTTTGCAATATGCATGGGAGGGTGGGAGATGGGTTGCGAGGAAGCTCTGTTAGCGAGTACTTACCGGAGACCGCAAGCTTTGCGCTTAATTCCTTCAGTTTCAACGTTGCATTAGAATATTCTCCGGTCGGCTATGAATGCTATCGCGTTTTCTTTTTAGGAAATCTGATTTTACTCAATTTGCAGGTTAGTGGTTTTAGAAGGTGGAAATGGAATGTTTTTTTACCATTAACTTTTTTTGTCTTCCATGAAAATACCTGACTTGAGGGAATTGATTATTGGAAATATGATTATTGAATCATATTGATTATTATATGACTTCTTGGTTTTTAATATACTCGAAAAAAATACCTCTATTCCTTTGCTTACTGTATAGTTTCTTAGGTACCGGTTTAGTTGGTTACAACATCATCAGCCTAAATCTACAATTAGATAATGTTGGTATGAAAATAAATAATTAACAATTTAACAGATTACTCACGGTGAGGTAATTAAAAACACAAGACAAGCAAAGCACCTGTGCCATGTGTGAATGACGACAGACAATTTATATACGGCTGGGAATGCTCTAATTGTGACGCTGTTTATGTAGGTCAAACCGGAAGAAAGTTGGCAAAACGGATAGCGGAACACAAATCCATAATCTCTTCTTACATATATCACAAGATAGCACAAAATTTCAACAGCTCATTGTACCGAACCTACTCTTCTTCATAAATGTAATAAAAACTACAAATTAGACCTATTAGAACAACTCGAGGTAGAAAACATAAAAGAAACCTGTGCCATTATTCATTATTCAATAATTTTAAAATTTATGAACCTTAAGTTGCCTACCTTGAACCAATTTACATTAATTTTGCTATCACTCTTGCTAACGTCCAGCCGTATATAAATTGTCTGTCGTCATTCACACATGGCACACGTGCTTTGCTTTGCTTGTGTTTTTTAATAACCTGACCGTGAATAACCTGTTAAATTGTTATTTATTTATCTTCATACCAACATTTTCTAATTGTAGATTTATGCTGATGATGTTTTTTTTTCGGGTATTTTAATTTGTATACCTTTGTCGACATTGTCACATTCCAATTACATTATCGTTTTTTTTTTTTTTTTTTTTTGCATAAAATGTGATGGATGCTGTATCGCTCACCTAAATGTTCAGGACGCGGAGCGACACACCCTGTAGATTGTGTAGAATTATGTAGATTTTTTGGTACACGTTCGATATGAGTTGAAAATTATGACCAGTCTACTCATTTTAGATTTGGGTAGACAAATAATTCGCTCGCCTGTGCAAATAATACTAATAGATTCTAAAAACTCCTATACATCATATAATAATTTTTACTGAGTCTGTGTTGATATTATTTAAAAAAATATTAAAAACTGTAATAAGTGATTAAAAAATTCGTCATGAAATGTTGTCCACCTATGGTTGCATCAATTTCTACGAAAGTATTAAGCAAAGCAAAACAAATTTTTCACCATATCATAGATGAAGAATGTGGGTACATTATAAGCGATTGTGTAAAAACATACAGAAGTTCTGAAAACCCATTTTGTTACCTTCTCCCAACCCTATGTCTTTAAAAATTGTTAAGTATAATTATTTGTTTATCGTGTTTATCTTTCGCCTTTAATATGGTGTATCATTTGGTCTGCTAAGCTTAATACTTTCGGTGATATTGATGTAAACGCTTTATGACGATTTTTTTAAATAACTGGTACCTTTTAATTAATTTCTATAACAATATCATCAAAGATTCAGTAAACATTTGAAAAAAATCAGATGTCGCCAGGCACATGACTTTATCATACTATATATAAAATTAATAGTTTACCTACATGAGATTCTATTTGGTCGAGATCTTTCGTGTCTGCATTAAAATAAAACTAGTTAGCCAGGATTTGACAGATATTTTCAATCTAATGACAGTAGGTATTGTCAAAGCGTCAGCGTTTAATTTATTATTTAACTATTTTGATTACAGAAATGTATGATAAAGTTAAAAATGTCGGTGTGTGTGTATGTGTGTGTGTGTGTGTGTGTGTGTGTGTGTGTGTGTGTATGTCTGTAGGTAACAGTTTTCTTTTGTGGCGTCGATTCTGGAGAAACGGCTAAATGTATCGGGACGAAACGTTATATTTAGACTAAACTTTCAGACTAAACTTAGAGGGTCCAGAGGAACTGGAGGATTACTCTTAGCGTTTTTTACCGATTTTGCAAATAGACCGCTGTTTCTGTAATTTCGTCAAAATACTTCAATAGTAAAGTAAAGTAGAGGAAATTTTTCTGCATAAGCAAATTCTATTTCATGGAGATCGCTCGTACTGCATTAAAACTAGTTAGCCAGGATTTAACAGATATGATTGATTCTATTGACAGTATTGTCAAAACGTTTGATAAACTCATGTGTCTGGCGACATCAGATTTTTTTATTATGTGTCAGTCAATCGAAAATTTCGCTCCCACGACATTACGATGTTTTGTAATAACACGGTTAAGCTTAACGCACACAAACGAAACATGTTGGAATTTAGATGTTAGAACAAAACTCGTTTGGACAAATCAAAACATTTTGGATATGTCTCCCACTTGCTGTTGGATCTAGGTTTGTCCGCCCTTATGACGTTTTGTTTTTTTATTGTCATGACTTAATCGCGACACTACAATGGCATCACATACATCACATACATCACTAACATCTATTCATAACACTCTTTCATAACACTGTTTTTATTGTTTTCTATGTTTCTATGTGTTCCTAAATTTGTCACGGCATTTGTACCAAAATTGGTTCGTATATTAGTTGTGTCTTAAAAAATCTATTAAGCTATGTTATGTCGAACCACTTAAGGCTTATGTAGTTTTGGATTTTATGTTTTTGATAAATTATAAGTTTACTGTTTATTAATATATTTTAAAATTCAAGGTGTTACTTCGTAACACCTTGACCATAACACCTCCTTCAGTCAGACGTGGATTATTTTCATATACTCTGCCGTAATCCTTCACCATATTATATTATGAATAATTTACGAGGTTCCAGTATCAGTTTCCGCAAGTTGAAACAATAATTAATATTGCTCCAGCTTAGAGTTACAACGACAAAATATACATAATATATTGTCACACATGATACCATAACTCATGAACAAACCACACATGAAAAGATAATACATAATCGGCATCAGCATAGAAGAATTAACATCCTATCGTCTTATGACACGTAGATTTCGAAAACCCAGCGTATATTCAGAAAAATCACTCAAATGTCAGACACTTAATGTAAATACCGAGCCTAAAACAGCCATTGTACATGTTTTACAGGTTACTTATCACTTACTACAGACTAATTTTCCACATTTTACAACGACACACAATATAAAGATTAAATAGTCTTCGCCGAGTGGTATTAAAAAGTGGAGAATGGCCAGGAGGGACGCCGTGATAGACGCGGAGCGTCGTCGGAGAGGATGAAGCAACAGTTAAACGCCATCCTGGGACAAGAATTAATGGCTCCGATGAGTACGGTCCTGGCAAACTGCCCGGGACACAATGAACAAAATGGTTTACGAGCGTATCTAAAACGGTTTCATTAATTGCTAATGTAACTTTTACACAGCGACGGCCGCCGGACGCTATATCGACGCCCATTCTCCCCCGCGCCCCCCCATATTCGCCCACCTATCCTGACTAAACGCAATTTTGCCGACGTGGGACAGTAAACGCGATCGTGCGAATGGATTTTATGGTGGACCGAAAACGGCCGAATGCTATAATAAAATCTTTACCTTAGGCGACACGACATGCGGTCCCATCTGCCCCCTGAAAGCGATTCAAGAAGCTTTTGGCGACCACCCTCTCTAACGGACGCTTTAAAATGTCACCTAAATGTATATGTGGGGGGTGGTTTAAATAAAGAATTTTGTTACATAGAATTTTTGATGTCTTTTAAAATAAGTTCGTAGATGTACCTATATTAAGAAGGTATGTTCTTTTTCTTTGTTGAAGTAAATCGTTTTAGCGTTTTACCGTTTCCAGAAAGTATTGTTTGATGATAACTAATTCAGATATCGAATGGAGTTATGAGTTAGAAACAAACCAATCTGCAACTAAATCTGCTGTTTGAAGAAGTTTTGGAAAACCTGGGACAATTCATCCTGACACTGGTCAACCCTGTTGCATATAACAGTAGTCACTTCATAGTATTAGTTCTGACTGTTTGACCTAGATTATTTATATAATAATAACCAATTCTCCGTCATGTCACGTTTGAAAAATTTTCATAATACCTACGCACGTCGTCACTTCAGAAACTGTTTTTGGGTTCCAAACGGGTTTTCCCATAACCTGCCAGACAAGAGTGCCAGCAAAAGTTTACTTGATATTCTTTCTACTAGATACCTTCAAATGAAATAATAAAATTAAATATATTTCATCTACTTACATATAACTCACATATAATAAGTTCATTGCATCCGTATCTATCATCATACAGGGTGAGTTATTATTATCCCGGCGGTCGATAGTTATCTAATCATTTGAGAAAGAAACAAATGTGTTATACAATGTGTCATATGTGTTATCATACTGCGTATGATAAAGTAAAACCAACCCAGAATATCTACTTATTATTGTTAATTGTTTTAAAATACGTTAGTTTTCGAGAGTAACAATTAAAAATTGGGATAATATGAATGGTAATACGAGTAATATTGATAACGTGAGTTTTTAATAGATTTTTTTTTGCTGTGAATAAAAATCTGAGTCTAAAGTTGCCTAACCGCTTGTTTTTGTTGCGTACTTGGTTTTTGTGTGAGTGCATAAATCACATAGAAGAGTTAGCTGTGTTCGTTTGCCATAAGATTCGAAAGTTGTAAAAGATACTTACAAATTTAATTTAAAATTGTTAATATGTTGATAACGGTAAGCTTGTATAAGGATAAAACTGATTAAATAGTTTCTAAATTAGCTCTTCTATCGCCCTTTACAGATTTTACATCAAACTACCAAATACATTGTATGCGCAGCAATATTAAACTTAGTAATTGCATTACATTTTCGTTAAATTGCAAATATCACAAAAACTAGTAACATTAAGTTTATGACATACCATATGTAAATTGAAGAGAAGTAAAGGTTATTATTGCCAACACATATTATACTGGGTGTTCCATAAAAAAAACTCAAGAAAAAGCCATTCGAAGAACGACAAAATTTACTAAGTTTAAGGAACACCCTATAGTGTATCTAATACTTTTAGATATGTACATACTATTATCTACCTACTGGCTAATAATAGTGGAATTTGTGAGTTATAGATAAAACGTCATATTTGACACATAACGGATATGAATCGCTCGCATGATTACACGCTCGCCTACGGCTCGCGTATAAACTTCATGCTCGCGATTTATATCCTTAATTAGTTGCTCGTCAAATAATATAGGTACTATTAAGTCTCAAACAGCTTGTTTTTTCGTATATTTCGTATATTATTATAAATTGAACATAAAAAAATAGGCTCGACATCTCAAGAAATCCATTTTTTGCACTTTTGGTGCTCTCAAAAAATATCAAAAATGGTACGCCACTGAAGACACCAAAACCGAAAAGCGTCAGTTTAAAAAAAAAAAGATGCGTGCTAGGAAACTTTGCCTTTCGATGTTATAAGTTCAACTCATTTCAGAAAATTCTCTCAATTCTCGCTTTTCTTAGGACGTCAAATAAAATCAACTTTTTAACGTGGTATTTTGTTATCGTTAAGAGGAATCATTACAGCCAGTATATGTCATGTTACACATCAAATTGTAGTTAAAGGTGTATTATTTATTGTGGTAATGTATATGTATTAATTGTTATTGTTTCATCCACGCTATGTGATAAAATATGCCTGATTCATGTAATCAAAGAAGAGTTTTGAGTGGAAAAAGCAAGTTAGGTGGATATATTTTTACGTAAAATTTTACACCTATATAGGAAGGTGTAACTTTGTTGTAACTATGTTGTGCATTTTAATTTTCACCTGTTCTCCGTAAAAAAATGCAAAATACGTAAATTTTACTCAGATTCAGTAACAGATTTCTCAGAAGCGAACAAAGTTGTAAAAAATCTACTAATAAACAGAAAATTGCATACGCTTAACTTTAAATTGCTGTATAGCCTTTTTGTGAACTAATAGCTGAGAACACCCTTCTGAACTTTTAAGTGTTTTGCGTGTAGAACGATTGACATGTCCCGTAAAAAAAAATCATGTTCTACTTACATCACTTCACAAAATTGTAAAATTATTTTTTGATTAAGTAGTAAATAATACAACCAGGTAGAAGAATTGTCTTAGCTTTAATATTTAATGTTCAAGCTTTTATTTAAGACTAATTCAAGAACCCTTGCTATTACATTTTAAAAGAAAAATGACACAAAATTACTCTTTGTTAACCGAGAGAAACCGCGACCATAGACCGCATCCTGACAAAATTCTATACATTGGCAAGAACAAACTTGCACCTTGAACTCAACGCTGTGAAAATGAAAACTGGCGGAAACTTCCTCTTCCTCTTTTATTATAGGACCAAGTACTCTTCCTCCTTCGCCTTCCCCCTTAGTGTACGACGAACTGTCAAACGTGGGATAAAAATCGGTAAATCTGTGTGATATGCGTCCGTTTAGAAAATGTGTCAGAAATATTCAAACCAATAAATCTTGTAGGTACATTTTGTTCCAAGTACGCATGAAGTCAATTACCTAACAATTTAATTAGTTCTAGTAGTGGTTTATATGGTTATTAGAAAACATATTGGGATATAGTGACCATGTTTTTTTTTATCAAAGCTCAATGATTAGATACAATCACGAATTATTTATTAACTTAATATTTCGCACAGAAATCTTACACGATTACATAAACACTTTTTCATTTGAAACGTGTGCAGCATTCCCCTAATTGCCTGCCCCAGCCAAACAAATGCACAGCAATATCTAACAGATGTAATTCAAAGCGAAATAACCACCCTCCAATTAAGTTCCGAAATCCCTCAAACGTCCAAATAAAGCCTCGCAGATCTACCAAAACCGTACACCAACCCAGGTCGTACACTTCTTGTCTGATTATTTCACTTTATACGGCGAAGGGCGGCGTTATCCTTTCGCGGTCTTAACGCTAGAGCACGGTGGAGGGATCCCTCTGCCCGCCAGCCATCCCCCGACGTGCCCCTCGAGAACAAAACGAAGTGTTTTCCCACAAAAGAGACCGTTCACTCATTAACGTCAGCGAAGATGCTTTAATTAAAGTGCCAGCTCATCCCTTTAATTTGTTTGTCAGTAACCGGAAGATCTCGATGAGAAAAAACGGCCCTAATTCTGGAAGAGCACGCCGCCATCACCGCAGTCTCTAGACAAGCCCACTAGAGTTAAGGGATTGGCTTTGCAGCATCGGCTTAAGAAACCTGCTGCTTCAGCGTTTTTATTTTCTAGTGGGCGCGCGTACGTGGCTAACTAGGTTTTTAAACGATTTAATAGACAAGTTAAGATGAAACAATAAAGGCAAAATTGTAAATAATATCATAAATGTTATCAATTATAATCTCGTTAGTTTTTATTCTATTTCTAAAGTGATTGTATTTATACAAACGCAAGACAGTATAAAGCTCAATGTTTACCTTGAGAATATTTTGAAGTCGTTATAAATTGCCGAAATAATAATTTGTCTTTCATTATAGGAAACTTAAACAAACCAATACGTATTCAGTGCAAAGAAATCAATCAGAAACCCTCATGTACATTACATTCACAAAATCCACGAGTTCATCAATATTTTCCGATTATCAATTGTCTGTTTTGCTGTAAGGCCACACAATTTGAAAATATTATTCTCTATAACAAGTTTTGTATGCTCTAAAAATTTTGATATAACCCTTAACTGCTATCGAGGGATAAAAAAGACTCATAATATGATAGTAGTAATGCAGGGTGTTTCAGAAATAACGGCTAATCTTAAAGGAGCATTTGTCGAAGGACGTAGTTGTCAAATAACGTATGATTAACGCATTTTTGAGAAAATTAATAAAGAAAGATGGAGTCCGTCCCTGCTCAGCACATGCAAATCGACAGCACTCCACCACAGTAGTGGTGCAACTGGTTACACATCAATGCCGCCGGCAACATATCGGTCTCCGCCCACCTTGGCGTGACGCCTACATATGTGGTCAGCTGTTTGTTGGTTTATCTACAATAAAAAAAATTCGGATTGTTGAATCTTAATGTGGGTGTGTTTGTGTAGTATCAGAGACGGATGGATGCCAATTGTATGCGACGAATGGCTAGAATGCGACATAACTTTGATTCGCCGCGGCGAGCAATTGATGTGTTAAGTCGGTTTGTTTTGTTCGACGGATATCGTTTTACACTCAAGTTAAGCATTGAAGTCGTATCTACGTTTCTGAAAAGTGCTAAAATGTTGACTATTAACGTGTGCTGTGTTTTTACTTTGCAGATATAACCTTTCTCATAGGCTTCCTTTAATTTCCTGTCATGGTCATATATGTTTTTGTTTTAATGGCATTCAAACAAACAACATTCGTTCTTATGAGTTTATGGGAAAAGGTAAAAACTATACAAATATGCAGTTAATGTCAGGGTACATACTGTAAAAGTGAGCATTAAATTAAAGCCAGATGAATACCGATATAAAAAAATACTTTCCTTTTAAAAACCGTTTCCAAAAAAATAATCAAATAGATTAGGTTAAAACCATTATCAAATTGAGCTGTAACGGAAGATGCTGATAAACACGCGGGATTTAATTGTATCGCCAGCTTTGAGTAATAATATCAAATTGGTTTGTTACTCTTCTCATATAATCGCATCATCAACTCTTCAATCGTATAGAGAAGTTCCCGTATAACACTTGGTCACACGAGGCACGCCATGCAGTCTGCAGACTTGGAGTTCTGTTTATCTTGTTAGTGTCAAAAATTAGCCGACGTTACAAGACGCAAGAGTTTCCCGTCCCTCGACACGTATAAAACACCCCGCAACTCCCTTATCAACGCCTTCCGTAACCTGAAACTAGCAATTTCAGATATTTGAGAAGATATGCCACGAGTGAGTAACCAAACATCGCACAATGGTAGAAACTGTTATATGGTTAGAGTTTCTAAATTAGGAAAACTAGTACCTATTAGAAGATTGTCCAAATGTGTCCGCGTCATGAGGAGCAATGTGTATTGATAATCAGGTAGAGTTGTGCTTGTTAAATAAGCTTGTTCTCTTAGATAGAATAAGTAGAAAACAAGATAACTGATGAATAAAATGATATGATATCAGATATGTGTTTAATTATATATGTTATAATAAAATATCCTGTTCTACGTTGCTTTCACAACTGACACATTGTAACACTGTTTATAAAGTACCATTAGGTTGAAAAAGTAGATCAAATAATTAAAGCGCATACATAACCACAGTTTTCTTTGTCGATATTACATGGAGACTGTGGCTGGGGCCTTTCAAGATCGCCATTTTCAACGTTTTTCACCGAAGAATATAGCCACAATTTGTTTGTTTGTTATGGAGTTATTTGAACTTGTCGCATTAAAGCAACAGCCTCTTATTACAGACTGGTAAGTTATCATGCAATATTCTCGTCAACTAAACATAAAATCTTCAGATATAATACTAGGATTTACCTGAATACGGAGTTATGCGTTACACCATATCTACCACGACTTCGATTACTGTCGCGGTATTGTATGTGCGCGATATGTGGTTCAATAAATATAAGTATACACGTGGCAAGCTATAGTGCATCTAAAGTGTTGAGGATTTCTTGCTTAAATATCACATATGTTTTCGGTAATTTTCGGTATTTTGGACAGAATTTTGATCGGGCCAATAAAAATACTGCAGTTTTCTCCCTGATACCGCTATTAAACATTAACCGTTAAATAGATTGAGGGCTGTACTTTTTAGAATTAATTACCCAATGTATCTGATCCATAAACGTGTATAATCATAATTTGTATCCCAACTACTTTGCTCGTAATCGCACAAGAAGCGAAATAATAACATTCAACCACCGATAAACAACGTAAAATCTAAGTTTCAAAAATCCTCCTGAACAAACTAAAATAGATAGAGGGCTGTACTTTTTAGAATTAAACTCAATTTATCTGATCCATAAACGTGTATAATAATAATATGTATCCCAACTACTTTGCTCGTAATCGCACAAGAAGCGAAATAATAACATTCAACCACCGATAAACAACGTAAAATCTAAGTTTCAAAAATCCTCCTGAACAAACTCTAATAATAACAATATTTTGGAGACTGTGGCGAACTTAATAATAAAATTATAAACCCCTAACCACAACAAGTATTTTAGAAACCTAAATACGTATTTCAGCAACTATGTTGCCATCTTGAGTAGAACCTAAAAAATAAAAAGAGAGATTAGCACTTCATAGTATCTTTACTGGATATTGTCCAAGCAAATCACTAGTGGAAGTGAATACTTCCACTAGTGATTTGCTTGGACATATCCAAACTAAAATAGATAGAGGGCTGTACTTTTTAGAATTAATTACCCAATGTATCTGATCCATAAACGTGTATAATAAGAATTTGTATCCCAACTACTTTGCTCGTAATCGCACATGAAGCGAAATAATAACATTCAACCACCGATAAACAACGTAAAATCTAAGTTTCAAAAATCCTCCTGAACAAACTAAAATAGATAGAGGGCTGTACTTTTTAGAATTAATTACCCAATGTATCTGATCCATAGACGTGTATAATAATAATTTGCATCCCAACTACTTTGCTCGTAATCGCACATGAAGCGAAATAATAACATTCAACCACCGATAAACAACGTAAAATCTAAGGAAGTGAATTCTCGCAGAAATCTGCATACATTAATATGAACATTTGAAATAGTTAATACAAGATGGCGGTAGTTTTTAAGTTCAAAAACTACAGCCACGCCTGGGATTCGTTAGTCTAATTGGTAAAACGTCGGACCGGCAATCCGTATATCTGGGTTCGAATCCCAGGCGTGGCTGTAGTTTTTGAACTTAAAAACTACCGCCATCTTGTATTAACTATTTCAAATGTAAAATCTAAGTTTCAAAAATCCTCCTGAACAAACTAAAATAGATAGAGGGCTGTACTTTTTAGAATTAATTACCCAATGTATCTGATCCATAAACGTGTATAATAATAATTTGTATCCCAACTATTTTATAGACATTTAGTTTTATTGACAATTGCCGTTGCCTTCTTCAGTGTTGTCTCTATTGTGATCATAGTTGCGACCCAGTTGATTATTTATAAGAACTTGCAGGTTCAAGTAGTGTAAAATTATTCACTTTTTGATTTTAACCTAACCTTACTAAGTTGACACTAACTACATATCATATCATACATTTTTCTATAAACAAAGTATAACCCACATTCGTAAACAAATAAATAAAACATATTACTGTGCACCTATATCAGGAATATTTCATTAATTTTCCATCACATATTAGAAACATATTATTATAGAACATACTATTTATACATTTATACGAGAAAATAATAAATACGTTACTTTTCCCAAAATATTTAACGTTTGTAAGCCACTGTAAGCTCTGTAGGTAGTACATATTTGTAGCACGGGCATTATCGAGGTGGCTGAGCCGCGCCAAGGGCGTCCGCTGGTATCCGACATCGTTATCCGCGCCATCTATGGAATTTAATATCGGATGTCATTTGTTTTGAAGAAGTGGTGATGCTGGAGAGGAAACAGGCGGGCAGGCAGGTGCGGCCTGAAAATATGATGGCGCGCTGAAAGACTGGCTCGCCGGAGTGGGGATAAATCATGGCGTTCATATGTATGCAAATGAACGCTTTCGGCAGCCGACGGAGTTATGGATATAACTCGGTGAATTGTGACTGAGTTGATGGGGACGCCGCGCGCCGGCTTCGGTTAATTTTTTTTTACGGTGCGAGTCTATGTGGAAAGTTTTAAAATCTGGTAAACCGGGTAAAACCGTAAGAGTGAATGCAAACTACCTACATACCAGTTCCGTATAAAATTCTGCGGAATAAAATTAGAAGAACTAGTTTTTTATATATTGTTCTCCAGACTTGAATTAACAAGGTAAAAAAGTATTCGCAAAGAATTGCCACGAGCCAGGTACAATGATTCAAACCGTAATCGTAAGCTCAATAAAAAAAAACAAAAACAATAATAAAGAATAGAATAGGTTCATATCAACCAAATCGAAACAGAATAAAAACAGGATCATCGCCAATTATAAAAAAGAAACTTCGTTCAGCGTAAAGTTTCATAGGAACTCAATTCAATCAATTTCTTAAAAATCAACAAATAAATCTATGTGAATCCTTTTACTCAATTAAGACATAATCATTGTTTAATATTAGTTTATTTGATTTCTTAGCCTGGTTTCATTTACGAAAATAATTTTCAGTATAAAACAAGGTAACGTTGATGCAAGGAAATTAATTTTGCATCAAAATAAGTATTTCTTCTTGACGTTATATTAGAAATTTTCAAAATATTACAATTTCGCTGACAAAAAAATTAGTTAGCAGCATGTAGGTCACATAATGAATAACCAAAATTTGTTTTATGAGTTAGTTGTGTCATTATGAATTTAATTTTTTTAAGATTTCTATAGTTTTTATTTATTGCGATAAGTTAAGGCTTCTGGTTCACAGACTCATCCTGTATAAATATGGTTTGTTTAATAATAGTGTAGTATCCTATCATCTGGGGTACCATGCTTCAAAGCAAATACGTTCAGAACACCTGGTTATTTTATATTTTAAGCGTATGTTCTGAAAGTATTAAGCATAATCTAAAGTAATACTAAATACATAATAATAAAAATAGATAATCTAAAGTACTACTAAATACATCATAATAAAAATAGAAACATGAAAAAGCAATAAATATCGCTTATGTTTCTAACTCTGCATACATAATTAAAAATAGTTAAAAATAATTATGCTACCTTTCTCCTAGTTAATTGTTTTTATTGCTCTTCAAATAAATGAAATTCTCATGAATTAGTTTGAGCTCATGTTTATGAACGGGCAAAAGATATATGAATGGGAAAGTAATTTGTCATTGCAAAATGAGAATGCCCAGATAACAATATTTATTCCCTGAAAATTTCAACTAAACATAACTAAATAAACCTTTTTCCAGAACAAAAAAATCTGATGTGGCCAGGCATATGACTTTATCATACTATACAGCAGTGTCAATACTGACATACTGTCAATATAATCAAAATATCTGGCAAATCCTGGCAAATACGCAAATTTTGATACGAGCGATCTCGATCAAATAGAATGTTTAATGTGTGTAGACTAGTTTGCGTTAGTTCCAATAAAAACTGCTAACGCTTCACTAAACTATTTATTGCATACCTTCAAAGTTAAAGTTTGCTCTTGCAGCTAAACTATTAAATTTCCAAAAAATGGTAAGAGGGAATCTCCAGTTCCTTTGGGCCCTTTTGAACAAAATCTTTTTCAGCTCTAATTTTAGTCAGTTTCTTTTAGTTAGTTCTAAATATGAAGTTTCGTCCCGATACCTTAGTTTCTCCGGAATCGTCACCACAAAAAACGGGTACACACAGACACACACACATACACACACACACAGAAATTTTTTTGTACCTTGGTCAAAAATGTACAGGGGACCCAAAAGTACATATTTCCGCGAAAATCTCAATCTTTTTCTTCGACACGGTTACAATACTTTATAATACTACGTATGATAAAATAAACAAAATATAATCGTTTAATCTTAATAGTGTGAACTAAAATATAGCCGACTCGAGAAAATCCTTTCTTTGTAGCTATTTGAACTGAAAACCGTGTTTTTCAAAATAAATAGTTTTTTAGACAATGCACTGTTTATCATTTTATTAGGCAACAAAAGTATACACAACACCTGTGAAAAAAAATCAGCAAGTTCGGGCTACGAGCAATTTCTTGCACCGACATGGATTCAAGAGAATTTTCAGGGAAGATTCTTTAAACATAGTACGTACTATCGAAATAAAAGTAAACGGATTTAACTTATTCATACATATTTGTTTATTACTTTATATGTTTCCAAATTATTGGACTTTTGCTTCTTCCCATAATTTTCGTTTGGGTGCAAGAACCCATACCTATTAGTAATTAATATACATTGAATTGAATGGATTTTTCGTTTTTTAATATTTTGTTTTACTATTAGCTTATTTATCATACGGTATTACATGCGGAGGTACCCATTTGGATCTTTGTGTGTTTAACCCAAAATAAATATAAAAAATTCAAACTACACACGCGTAGGTATCATACGCCACTGTCTACACAAAGCCGCTGAACCCCGGGAGAAAGTCAATAGAATCCGCAACAAGTATTCATCGTTTTGTCGAGGGCTGGCTGGCTAGGCATCTCTCCGACGGAATGGCTGCCGCTTTTCCGAGTGTTTTAACGCTGTTCTGCTGTTTCGCTGTTTGCCAAACTGCAGTTTCAAACCACCCCCGCGCCTTATATAGCAAATTCCCCAGCGGCCCGGAGTTTCGAAACTTTCGATATCGCAGCCACGAATGTGCTTTACGCGGCGGCTTCTATTTTTGTTTTTTTTTTCTCTTGTTTCGTTTTGATGTCGTAGCCGGAGAATATTGACTATAAATTTCACTTAGCCCGCGTGGAAGTTAGGCTGTTACGCTGGGTAAATGGTATCGGTTTTCCATGAACTAGCGCTTATGGCATAACCCAGGCATAACCGGAGTCAATATTGAACGTGCGGAACGGATTAAATGGACCGTATTATTGCGCGGTTATTATTTTGGAATGGCACAAGCCCGGTCGGTGCTAGTCCGTTTCTCGTAAACATCCCTGAATGCGATAATAGGAGATTACGCAACTTTGTTCCGTGTAGATTGTACTCGAATATTCGTAGCCATTGTCGAATAAAATATCAGTATTTAATAACTGGTTTTAGGGGAAATTTTCAGTTCGTTCCGGCGCCTTCGCCAAAATTGAACGGTAGTTGTACATGTTATTCACATATTCAAACCAATTCTGTAACGCAGTTTTTAAGTAGCAAGTTGCTACGTAACAACTACGTTAACAACTTTCGTTAACTACCTTGTTAACGACTTTAATAGGATTTCGCATTCTATATTGGAAAAATTAACCACTTGTTAAGAATCATGCGGTTAACAAGAGTGGTTAACTGTTGATAGTCATGCGCATTCAGTACAAAACATTCAATCAGCTGATCATTCCCTTACCCTTCGATGTGCTGTGTACAGTGTACACACTTCTGTATAGAAATTACTAATTATGAATAGGAGTACCTGGCGAGAGCAGAACTACACATAAGCCATATTTATGCCGTCATAGTTA
The DNA here is from genome assembly GCA_964023965.1 of Melinopterus prodromus. Taxonomy (NCBI): domain Eukaryota; kingdom Metazoa; phylum Arthropoda; class Insecta; order Coleoptera; family Scarabaeidae; genus Melinopterus; species Melinopterus prodromus. Next base: position 13,996,755 of record OZ030390.1, on the reverse strand, counting down.
ATTTTATTCACAAAAATAAAGTTCTTTTGCGTAGCACTCAACTCTGTTTACTAAAGCCGGTTACGTCGAAGAATTGTGGAAACAATTTATAAAAAAATTTCATTTGTTAAAAGGGCCACACAAGATAGCTGCTCAGTGAAATCGCGTAAAATGATTTATTCTTGTTGTTATTCCTCTGAGACTTCGTGTCTGAGTGTATTTCTGAATTGTGAGGTTAGGTTATTCGGACATGTATAAACACAAGTTCTAATTGAAGTGGTTTATTAATTCGACAACTGGTTACATTCAAGTTCTTTCTGGCATATGTTAGGTAATTTATAAATAAAAATATAGATTAAATCAAAATATCTATTGTACTTATTTAATAGTAAAAACAAAATCAATCACCTTTCATGTAAATCTTCTATTTCATTTACCTCTTGTTTATTTACGATACATATACCATAAACCAAACAATTCCTTTTTTATTTTAAGATTAAAGACTTGACTTGACCCTATCGGTTGCTACGTAGTTTGTAGTCACTCAGTTCGCCACTCAACTGACGGCAAACTATTTAACCACTCGATATGTTACAGAATACCATAATACCAATACCAGAATACCAAGCCTATTTGTGCAGTGGAACTGAATGAAATGATCGCGTTTACACGTTCAATTTAATTGGTGCAAATGTGAATCAGTTAACTGTGGAGAATCATCGCGAAACCCGGTATATTTACTGTGTTTTTGTTACAGTACATATTTCAAAACTGGAGAACCAAGAACTAATTCTTGCAACTGCTGCCATTTGTATAATAAGACAATTCTGAAATCGAAAGTTGACAAAAGGAAATGATCTAAACCAGTGGTTCTTAACCAGTGGTTCTTAACGAGCGGTGCAGACCTATGCGCCTGACGTGAGTGGGAGAAGGACAGCGAGGAAAGGTTAAGAAACACTGGTCTAAACCTTGGTTACTAAAAAGAAATATGCTTTCTCATGTCAATTTAATTGTTGAATTACGTAGTCAACCCGACCGAAGTATTTTTTCCCGATTTTTCCGATGCTAACACTTTTTTTGTTAAATTTCCTTCGGTAAGGAGTGCGCAAAGAGTTCATTTTTTTACTACTCTCTACCTATTTGACTCTGGTTCGACGGTACGAATTTGTTCTATTAATCAATTATACGCGTCTGATTTAGTTGCGGTAACTATACTCTAGCAGTTACCTTTTCATAAACATGTAAAAAATTATAACTTTAATGACTGTGTGTTATTGAACGAGAAAACTTATAGTGGGAAACCAGTCAAATATTTGTTTGTTTTTAATTTTTTATTCGTTAACCAATATTTCGGACAATTTTTGTCCTTCTTCAGAGTTCGGAAAAAGTTATATAAATATAAAAAACAGGAAAGGTGTCAGGTTTACGTCGTTTTATATATGTGTATATACCTAAATCGCCAAGAAACTTTTTCGACTTTTAAACGGAGTAGGTACAATGACAAATTAAGATTTTGGTAAATGACAGCGTTCTGTCAACAAACAAACATTCTTCAGGTATATTGCGTGCTGTCAACAGTCGACGAGTTCAATTAACTACTGATATGCATACTCAAAGTTGGAAGTGACGCTTGTGCCCCATTTACACGCTCAAGCCAAAGCACCAACCACGAGCCGATGTTCTGTCACGGCAGATTTTACACAAGCCAAGATTTTTGGATTGCGCAAACTTCATGCCAGCGTTTACACGCAACGATTTAACTGTGCAAATCGTTTTGTACTAGCCAATTTGCGCAAATGGCATGAGCGTGCAAACGGGCCTTTAGGTTTTCTAATGAGGTTTTGTAATGAGGTTTTGCATGAGTAGTTACTTAAGTAAAATTGACTTCTAGAGCGTGTCTTGTGACAGCAGAATGCAGCTTACCGCCATGTATTAACTAACAATACTTGAATATAACTTGTCGGATTTGAATCTACAAGTTGACAATTGCAGAAAAGGCATTGTGCCATGTATGAGTCCGGATTTTTGTTACAACGAAAAGCTATTATCAAAAGTGTCATGAAACCAGAGAAAATCACAAAACAGAAAGTGCTTCGAGAACAGTAAAAAAACACTACACACTAAAAAACATTCAGGATTTAAAGTTAAAGTACAAAGTTTTGTGGTTTACTGGGGATGCAGCATCGGGTTGGGCAACTAGATATCGGACAAAATGGTCAAAATCAGGTTTTTTTCGAAAATCTAACGTGATAGGAAAGAAAATGTTGGATACGGATTGGAATTTATTGCAAATAAAAATCTCAATGATGCTCCCACACTTTCCATTCACAAACCAATGTGCTACAAAATTAGCCTTATTTTTTAATTTGCTTTAGAAATTTACTTTAACGTGTTTGTTAAACTCAAAAATTAATTATTTTTATAGGTTTATAATATGGCGATATACAGGCGGGATGTAAATATTAAATAAATCAAAAATTACAGCCACAACCTGAATTTAAACCAGGGACCCTTGCGTCTCTAGCAAATACTCTCCCACCACTAACCGCTTGTTTTCTATTGTTTGTAAATTAACGTAGTAAATCCAAACGGGAAATTCATAAGCGTACTAACAAATGACGTCACTGGTGACTGAGCCAATTTCAGAGCGTTTTCAATCACGTGATAGGACGAAAAAATGAATAAAATTCAATTTTAACTTTGGTTTTTAATAGAAATGAGGCATATTTTTTGAAAAGTAATCAATAATAAACGTACACCTTATAATTCTCTTTAAGATTCCACAATACCACCAACATTTTTCTTGCATCACACGCGAATTCGGCCTTTACGGCATCCGGCAATTCAGCAGAAATACCTCCGGTCCTGAAGTGCCCCATCACAGGCGCTATTGCTTCTACAAATCAATAACCCTCCGTACCGTCTATAGTATATAACCGTATATACACATACCTACGACAACATGGAGGGATGTCGTTTATTTCCACGTTATGACTTTTGGGTAGCGCCGGAGACGACGCGTAACAATGAAAAGGGGGGACGTCCGGACACGGGGAGACACGTAGCCGTGTAACGGCGTGTTCGGAGAAAGTGCAAAATGCCTGGGAACGTCGACGATGCCCTTCACGGACCGAACGTTATTTTTATGAAGCCCTCGTGGCGTACCCTTTACCCGTTTTTACGGGTATATTTTACTGCTTTCCTCCCGCCCTGTCTGTACCCTCTCTTGTGCTAGGCGCGGTGCTGTGTCTCTTCCTGCAGACTGGCAGGATGCAGGATTATTTATAGGTTCCGGAAAATAACAATGTCCTAAAATAGGATTTTATTTTCATTAGATTGTTGTAAAATATATGAACACGCTCCTATTATATACTGTGGGTAAAAAACGTACACATTTTTTATTACTTGTATTTCCAATAATATTTTATCAATTCAAATATTTCTTCAAAAAACGAATTGCTGGTATTATGAAAATGGAAACTATTCCATATGCGCGATACCAGAACCTTTCAATCCAATTTTATGTTACTTTATGTTCGGCAATGCAAAATTTCTAATAATATCGAGTCAATCTAATGTGAAATAAATTAAAATCAATAGGCAATGACATTTGCCTTGTTTAGTTGAGAAAGGTCAGTAGAAATTTTATACCATCGTGTATAGCATCGTATACAGGCTGAAATTTAACAATGTTTTTTATAGTTTTTAATAACAAAACAGCGGAATTGCACGGTTGTAACAAAAACATTGCACAGGCACGAGAAATCTAATTGTCTTGTTTTAGGCGGCATGTTTGATTTTAACCATTTCGTCAGTTTGAATTATGATGTATCACACTTGTTATTTACCTGTAAAATTTTGCTGTAGTCAACGATACGATGCTACAAAATCTCTACTGTTTTCTTTTTACCAAAAGAAAACCCACTAATTTTAAAAACCTTTCATTTCACACTAAATTGACCCGAGATTATCACAAATTTAAGTGCATTTCCATACTTAAAGTTATGTTACTTTAAGTAAGGCATTTAGAATGATACGTCCACTTATTGCGAACATGATATGTTTTCAATCTTTACAATATAAGCAGTACTTTTCAAAGATATGCTTGAATTTACTTAATAATATTGGAAATTTAAGTAATTGAAAAGTTGTAGTTTTCATTTTGGCCTACAGTGTATATAGAAAAATATGTATGTATGTCCTGGCAACACTTATTAACGTTGATAATTATTAATTGGTTAAAGCCGTATCCAATTATATTGGATAATGTTATTAATAATAGTTATAATAGTTATACGACGACAACTTCGGAATAATGTGCATTTTGTATTTCTTAAGGGGGAAACCACAGTAACACCTCTAAAGGCTAGAGTATCTGTGGAAACAGCTAAAGTTCGATTGAAAAAGAATATGTAAAACGTAAGCAATCAATTATCCTTCATAACTTTCAAACTTAATAATAAATATAATAATAAAAACAAATACCCGGCTGACTCAATCAAATAATGTACCTACGCGAAGCGCTTTTATCCATATATTTTATTAATTCTCAGTCTACTTCAATTACCAAGCACCACCATTTACAAAAATCCGTCAACTATACTCATCAGTATAGAGCCAGTATTTTTTAAAGCAAGGATAAAAATAGAATGAATAAATTTTAATTGACAATTAAAATCTAGTGAAACGGCAAATAATAACAGAAACACTTAACCCTCCGTCCCGCCATAACATGAATAGATTCTTTAGAACTCGGTCAAAAAGGTTGTCCAATAAAAAAAAACTCATATGTTTTATTGTAGGTACTGAATTCATATGTATGATATTAAAATGCATGATATTAATGATATGTGTAAAGAATGTCAATCTAAGGAAACTTTAGTGAAATTATGAGGAGAAGTTAGAAGAACAGAATTATTTATTACCATGATTGTCTGATAAATAAAAAGCGCTTCTTTTCAGTCCGTAATTGTTTATTTTCCAACTATTTTAAATCATAGCCTACGTTTTGCCCACAGGTTTGGGGTATCTTCAGGGCAGGTTCACGTGGTCGAAAATATCAAATATTAACATTTTTGAGACCTCATGGCCAACAATGTAAGTACTTGAGTGAATGGGGGTTATAAATAAGACATTTAAAATGCATACGTGCAACAACATATAATTGAGATGGTAATGTGGACGCATGCGAGAGATTAGGTAATCTCTCGCATGCGTGTTTTTATACGCTTTTTATCCGCCAGACAATCACAAACCGCACAGTCATAAGTTACATAGGAAGAATTTATTACCTTGTTAAGAATCAAAATTAAAAATCATTTCTTCAAATATATTTTCTATAGTACAGGTAAGGGGAGCTAAAAGTGTTGAAGTATCCCAAAGTGAGCATCTATCCTCTGTTCATCTACTATGTTTAAAAACCGTTCGTGAAAAGATTCAGTTAAAAATTTGCAAAACTTGCCAAGACATACTTAATTATAAATTACGCGATCAAAAGATCATTGACCTATCTTTTGATAAAAGGATCCTTTTAGTTTATTTCCCAATGTTCAACTATTTTCACCAATTCATAACCACCTAGATCAATAACCATAGAGGTCATTGTTGCGTTGGTGATGAAAATTGACAATCGATGCGGTTTATGTCATGCTGATTGAAAATATTACAAAAATAATATAATGTGTCATTTAGAACTTAAAAGATGACTTCATTTCCGGAAAAACCCGATGTCACACCAACCTCAAATATATTGTAAAAAATGCATTTTTGGTCCATTCATATTCCTCCTTCAATCGTCACTAATTAAGATAAATAAACTGGCGTACCTATGGTATGTGTCACCAGGTATGTAAATTGCGCTAATTCCAGCTTCTCACCTTCCCTTTTGTTCGTTATCATTTAATTTAACATAATTTCACTCAAGAAAACCTCTTCATAACAATATTTCACCACAGGCTAAACTTTGTTGGTTATGTGTTACAGTAAGTAATGCAGACAAGAAACGTTTAAACTGCAAAATAAAGTAAAAGATCAGTTAGTTATATAGGTAAGTTAGGTTAGGTCGCTCTAAAAATCTGTGGCCAAATATAAACAGAGAATATGTAGTAAGCACTTAAAATTGAACTAATGCCTTCCTTTTTATTTGTTCTCATTTAACTTTGGTATAATTTGCCTTGGAAAAAGCGCTTAGTAATAATTAATAACAAGTTAGTTGTAACATGTTGGTGTAAATTATGCAGAATAGACAAATCTAATTATTAATATAACGCTATCTGTTCGGCTAATACTGTATGTAACAACAACCCCGCATCGGCAAACTAAACCAAAAGATCGAAAGGTAAAAATGCCGAAAACTCATGCGCTAGCTTTGTCTCGCAATCACGATTTCACAATACTACGCAATATAGAAAAAAAACTAATTTTTGGGTGATACTCACATTCCTCCCTGAAAGACGCTGAAATCAACCAGAAGTCACTACCCAACATAACCACGGACAACACAAACCCCCATAATGCCCAAAAATTGCCCAAATTTCGGGGAAAATTTTGACAATTTCCACGCGTCATCACCACTCCGATCCGCGTTACCTACTAAGTAGTCGAGCAGACACGGACGGTCACGAATGCTGCGACATATCAAATTAGCTATTCAATATGAATTTAGCTGTTGAATATGAATTTACCAATACGTCATTTTCGATAGGTCTAATTGTCGAAACGCGTAACTTATACTGGAATGAAGTCAATACGATGTGGAATTGAAAAGAAATAGAAAACATACCTAGATAACTTGGATTAAATCGTTCCTATAATCTGTGGTCGTGTCCAACACAAACACATTTACAAAGAGTAGGTACTAGTTTTGTAGAGGAATAGGTATTGTTATTATTTACTTGATTTGCAAATACCATCATTATCTTTAGAAGATTTTCATTTGTAAGCCCGAGCATGTGATCAATGGCTAAGCTAAATGATACCATCAACAAGGGTTATTGTTCGCCGGCATTTTAAAGTAAAAATCAATGAAGTTCGAATAAATCTTATTTACATTTGTCATCAGAGAGCGTATCAGTTTCCATTATTCGCGACGGAATTACAAGACTCGTCGGCTCTTGTTATGCCTGCTGCTACGAACATTGATTCCTGTTACGGTATCCAGATTTGCATTTTTCCTATCAGTTTTCCAATACCGGCACCTCAATTTTCTCTTGCCAGCCGAACCCTGTACCCAATACAAGTCAGAAAATGTATCGTAAATATTCTATATCATAAGATACAGTTTTTTCTTTATAAATTGTTGTCGTAGCACACGGTAATCTAATTAAAATGATAAAACTATGATAATTTTACTATTAAACAATATGAATTCTTGGCCAAAGGTGGAGGCTAAATTCAATTAATATTTAATTCACTGAATTAAATTATTTGAACTTTATATTAACTTAAAATAACCGCGTTCAATGCTAGAACTGACAAACCGCTGGCTTTTCATAGATATACCCATGAGAAAAATGGTATGGTACACTAATTAAATAATTTTAATTAAATTTAATCTCATAGCTTCTAAACTAGAAGCGTCTGAAGTATCTATACCTTTAGTCTGCTTTTGTTTCTGTTATTTGCGTTCCAAATTAATCCAAAAGAGCGGCTAAACTTCACTTTCGCATTCAACGAATCACAATAATGGAAAGAAAGTTTATAGCTTCTTGACGTTTAAATTAGTTGGGTTTTAATAACAAATAAATTTCGTTTAATTTCTTTTTACTCGTACAGTAGGCTAATAACAGTTGTCCTTACCATCTCTATGGAGGCACGAAAGAAGTTAGGCAAAAAATAGCTCTTTTGATGCCTAGCCACGAAAGTAGTTTCACAATATGGCCACTAGGTGGCCATCGAGCCGTTTGTCCATAAAACATGGCCTTTGCTTTGGTTTGAAGTTTGAAACTGTCAGTGTCGTTACTCTTTACACAGATAGAAAAGATTTATTGTTTTTAAGAAATATATTCTTTTATATTTATTCTATTGGATAAAAACATGACGGTGACACGTGGAGATTGCTCTATTATACCCCCGACAAATTCTTATCAATAAAAGGTCCACATTAATTCCTTCAGCAACCTAAGAATTTGTTTAGTCAAAGCATCATTTATTGCAACCTTAAAATATCGCATTTTAGCTCAACCAGGAATTTCGTTAATTTACAAAATTATAATTCTTTCACTCAACACAATAATTATTTGAACTAACGAGATTTCCTTATAATACACAAAATTGTAAATTTTAACTGAAAACATGACTAGTTTGGTACAGATAAACGTTTTTTCTACAAAACAAATGCTTTTTATCAGCAAAGAAATATTTCTTTGCCTCTATTGAAACACCAGATTTGTTTGAGTTAATGCATTTTTATTTGCTTTTATTTAACAAAAAAAAGTCTATCTGTGTATCAAAAGATAAACTATTACTAGAATGTTGTACATGATAATAAATGTTATGTGAAACTCGCTCAGAAAGTGTTTGTCTGTGTCAAGTGACGATGTGGACAGCCGATCCGTATTCGAGGAAAAACAATCACTTTCTCGGCTTGGTATACGTACTAGTATACGTACCAATTACATATAGATATGTACTATTATTTAAAAACAGCCTAATAGTGAACAAACCTACTTTATGTAAACTTTTCCTAAGCTTCTGCAGTCACATAAAACTTTACGAGGCTACTCACTTCAGGACGTATATCTATATATTTTATCATTGTTTTGAAAACGCCTCTTCAGTTTGATTACTCTTACAGTTGCAACCCCTATTTTTCATTTACTTACATTAGTTTAAAGATTATATTTCAGTTGTAATATTTCCATACTAGATATATTACAGGAAATGCAAACGAAAAAGAAAACAATAAGAAAGCACTGTTTGGCTTTTGAATGGATGGTTTTCGAATAAGTTCTGTGCGCTGAATACGAATCCGAGCGTTAAAGTTACATACTACGTCAGGTTCTTGAATTTGAACAAGGATTTGAGATACAACGTTTATGGTTTGAGGGATTATTACAGCTTGTACATCCTACAAAATAAGCATCTATAGCAAATTCAGTTTTGTATCAATTACACGTTATACATCAAATCACAGATAAAGGCGTATTACTTGTCATGGTAATGTATATGTATATTGTGGTTGTTGTATCCACGCTACGTGATAAAATATGTCTTATTCATGTACTCAAAGAAGTAATGTCTTATTTGTTAATCGTATGTGGTACTTTTTTCAAGTTTAATCGGTGTTCTCCGGAACACAGGTGAAATGAAAAATCGCAAAATCCGTCAATTTTATATCAGATTCAGTACCAGGTTTGACAAAATCGAACTAAAATATCAAATATGTACCACTAGATGGAAAATTATATACATTTTATGTTTAATTTGCTGCATGGCTGTTACGATTCTGTTAACTAATAGCTGAGAAAACCCGTCGGAACTTTGCGGGTAGAACTTAAGGGGTACGTATTCCTCTTAAAGCTTAAGGTTTGCTATGAAACCCTTTTGACATTCCTAGCACATTGGACTCGATTTGAAGGCAAGCCTTTCGTAACTTGTACAAAATCAAAATAATCGATAGTAGTCCCCATATACACAACAGTAACAAAATGTTCTTGAATATTATTCACTTTTCTAAAAGAATTTGCACCCCCACACCAATCTCTTTGATCTTAGACTGCAACCAAGTTATCAACACGGGACCCGTGTCGCAATTCCTTGAATACGAGGACACATAAATCCTTCAGGAGGCAAATCGATCGACCTCCTTGTACAGACACGGCCTTCGCAGACCTTCTGGAAAATTAAGAGATTCGCCAAAGCCGTCTTCCACGCTTTGCAACGACGTTCCCTTGGATATACAGGGTAAATGTATGTCCCGTCAGCAAATGTTTATACAGTGATAATCCGGGACGTAAGGGGCAAAATAATGAAATACGGGGAGATCCCCAATCGCATACATGCATTCCCGAAGCTCCGGTGTGCTCCTGAAATTCCTGAAGGATGGAGAGGGCGCTCGTGCTTAATATGTAGAATATGGGGAGCGGATGGGGGTTTGCGGTCGGTCGATTGAAAGGAGTGGGTTGGCTAAGGGTATTTGACTGTAGTGTACGTATATGTTACCTGTAATGGGAAATGCGGTGTTGTGTGATGCAAGTAGGTATGCTAAAGAGATAGTAGAAGACCGTGTGTCTAATGTGCATAAATCGCGATGCTTTGGTGTTCTTGGAGTAATTTGAGATTAAGTTTTAAGGAAGATGTCCACACGGAACATCCAGATCTGGCGAGAGTGAATGTTTAAATCCGAAAATAGTGGCTACAAATCATAATTTTGGAAATTCAACGTAAATTGAATTTCTAATCAATTGAGTATCAAGCAGTGAAGAAAACAGGATAACACAAAAACATACGTTCGTTTTTACTTTAAATTTTAAAAATATGAAGGAAACCAAAAAGCTGCGAAAATAGCACTATTGCTTGGTACAACTTTTTATAAAGCTGATTGAAAAATTCGGAGTCATATATTTTCTGTTGCTTAAGACTCAATGTTTACACATTGTAATGTTTAAATTCTGTTTGTAGCTATGCTTCTTTCAGGTAAATATATCCGGTGTGATTATGTCAAGTATTACAATATTACCGTTTTTCGACGTACTTCAAAATAACATTTTCTGGCAATAGAAAGATCCATGAGATGGATAATAGAAACTTAAAAATACGTTATGTTCAAAATTTCTGATAAAAGAAACTTTATCTCATAATGTGGATTCCAAGAATACTGATAGTAAAAACCGCATATGTAACATCAATCAAGCCAATATATCAAATTAACTACGATGTATGCATTACCAGAAGTAACCATAGCAACAGATTATACTCAGTGCCAAATTTACGTATAAGAAGAATAAGCAGTTTTTAGTGAAAATGCGACAATTTCTCACGACAATTTGCTAATTAGTTAGGTTTTATACGACACTTGATTAGAAAACGCCCGACGCAACAATTCGGCGGCAAAGGGTCCAAAAAGAATATGTTGATACCTAAATCCGTCCCTGGGTATACTAATATGGAAAAGTGGATTCAACATCTCTTGTCGAGTCTCTTTATGAGAGAAACTCTATAAAAATTAAAATTAGCTATTGATCTTAGGGGGAAAAATTTCTACGTCAAATTTTTAGTTATTTTGCGGATGAGGTCATGAATATTTTCTATAAATAACAATAAGTAGTCTTAGTGAGATCAATATACTTTCTAGGCTAAAATGTAACAATAGTAATTATTTGACGAGATTATAATATATCATGCTCGCTAAAATATCATATAATACATTTAAAATATTTGATATAAAAAGGAATTTATGAGTCGTAGATAAAGCGTCGCGTTCGACTCGCACACAATGGGTACAAATTGCTCGCAAGTTTATACGATTTATATCCTTAATTATGTACTTGTCAAATAATATACAATTGTCAATGGAGGCCAATAATGACAGTTCCATTGGATAAAAATGTCCTTGTCATAAGATTCATCAACGTGTATCATGCTAGGGATTACAATAATAATCATAGATACGATTGAATGATCTTATTATAAGTCGTTGATAAACAAGCATTTAAAACAAACCAAAAAACAAGCAAAGGAAAAAAGAAAATCCATTATTTTGAGTACAATTCCAAAACCAAGAAAACAATTTATTGAGAAAAACAAGAACTGTTTTCAGTTTTATCAAAACTAAAAGCAAATGTTTTTACTTATTTTACTACATGGCTATAAAATCTAGGTTCGGAATAAAAAATTTAATAATTTATGCCATGAGACCTTTAATTCATTTCAATTTTAGATAGCATAGCGTATAAAACATTTTCTACTTTAGTTGCATAAATAATTTATAAGCATATTTGAAATATTCACAACCACTACAGTATATACCACAATATGCCTCCAATCTCTACAGCTGGACTAGTGCTGTAAATAGATACATATATGAAGTAAGAACTTCCCTGCATCTACAAATTATCCAAAGAAATAAATGTTCTTAATTGCAGTCAATAATCTCATGCATACATATATACGAACTTATCTACCAACTATTTCATTCAAGTGATTCTTTCTTCATTCAATAGGTCATATGTGTGTACTTTGTGCACATGTTTAAGATAGAGCTCCATAATCGTAAATGATCCTAAACGGTTCAGAGCTTCTCTGACTCGAAATTACCACGAAATTACAATATTATCTCTCATTGGGCTTGCAAAGCAAGAAAAGAAAAGCCATTTGGAACCGTTGGGCTACAGCAAAGGGTGCCCAAGGGTCCCAGCACGACATTTATCGTTTTTTAACGACTCGCGCAAACCGTCCCAGTGCAGTGGGAGAGCCCATCAGTGGACCTCAGTTCCGGACGAACATTTATTACATTTCTCCCCCGTTTTCGTCGTGGTCCTCCTTTGTCTTGGAGAGTCATTTCCTCCACCGTATCTTACCTACCTGTGAGAAAAATGGTAGGGTTTGCAGGTAATCACCGGGATTTTTAATATCCACGGTCGGAGATGGAGCAGATGCATCTCGTCCATTCAACGAGAATAATGACGCTCAGTCGGGCCAGCATCTCGTGGAATTGGGGAAAGTTTTAGAAGGTAGAGGCGATAGCCTTTATTAGTTTTTCGGGGATAATTTGATTAGAAATTCATTCGAATGTCGACGTCGAGGTGCCTTACTTTCACGCACCGAAATCCAATTATTTGGAACAATCACGACCTTCTTCAAATTCTCATTACGGCTTTTTTGCTTGGACTTTTACTTGGGGTTCGCGTTTCTTTTAGTGCGGCACCCTCTTGAATTCTTTAATGGGGTTTAGAGCGATTTCTTTTCGGTTATTGGAAGGAAATATTCATCGAATATAAAGCGTCAATATGTATTAGATGAAATGTACAAGAAATTTTCCGTAAAATATTATTCTGAAGGGGGTAAGAGTCAGGATAAGGAAAAGCACCAGTTAATTGAAATTTAGTTAGAAATATTTCCAGGTAGAAGAATGTTGAAACTAACGTTTTAGAACATGTTTTAGATAATATAAGAAATTAGAAAAGTGCTACAATAGATGTTTATGTCGCAAGTGTCGAAAGTACGGAATAGCGCGACGAGCGCATGTGCATGTGAACGAGTCGCGCTATGTAGTTTTCGACAGGAGTGACATGCAACGTTTTTCGCGGTGCTTTTTCAGTAAATACGTATTTTTAAAAAATCCGAAGTGGTTATATTTCTGTATAGAAAATGTTAGGTTGTTCGAAGAAACGTCAAGTTTAAAAAACTAATTCAAATTCTGACAGATTTATATTTGTCCATTATCATTTGTCACATTCGTACCACCATACTAAAATAGAGCTACACTCATCGCTATACTTACTATTTACAATTTTCACAATTTATCGTTTTTAGAATTAGATATAACAACGGGTTGATATTTCTTATCGACAAACAATCAAATTGGTGATCTTAGTTTATTTGAAATTTGAATTTTGTACTTTGCCGCACTAGAGCCGCAAAGTTCCATAGCGGTTCTCCAACCTCAGACGAAATCAGCTGTTTTCGAGTATGAGAGCACGAAAATTAGTTTAATCAACAATATAATAAAAAATTAATAATTTATAAATTTAATCAAATTATCTCTATGCCAATGTGGTGCATGCGCAAAATTCTGCATTCATTCTTGTTAATCATTCTTGCGATAATTTGTAATTTTGCTGCTGCTGTACCTTATTTAAAATACAAATGTATTTCCACTTGAAGATGTAGACGTTGTTCAAATACGTAATAGTATATTATTTATCCTGGTGAGCATATTCTAATAAAGAAGCAAATAAGAATAAATTGATATAAGGATATAAAGGGATATAAGGATATAAGGATAAGAGCATTTTGTCCTTAATGGTCCTTAGTTATGAGAAAGTTGGAAAAAGAATGGGACATGCGTAGGGTTTATACAAAACCCGACTTTTCACAAAACAGGTCTTCGAATTCCTAATTTCCAAAAATGCGTTTAAACCGGTTTTCAAGTTTTTACTCCATGGAAAAAATTATCTACTTAAGAAAACTAAAGTTCGGAAATATAATAAAAAATAAATACAAATAAAAAATAACATAACATAAACTGGATACATTACTTAATACTGTTCATATTCTAGACACGAACTTAAATATATAATATAATTAATAGGTAAAAATCTCCAACTGGCAACTCAATACAGTTTCATTGTTTTCAGATATATCTATCTTTATGTGTTTTTTATTAGTTGACTTCGAACTATTATTTCTCCGGGTTCTTGAAATACCCTATGAATTAATTTTTCCATTACTTTTTATTTTCCCATAAGTATTTTTGATCATTTGGGTTTGCTATAATAGTGGTGCAACTCTATAAATTAGGTAAGCTTTTCCAGAGAAACATTAAAAATATCTACTTTCTGACATGAATCTAATGGAATCTAATGAATCTATAAATACTGTGCTGTTTTAAGGAAAAAGTTTGTTATAAAATACGTAGAATAAACAGCAAAAAGTGTCAGAATTACATCGGCCATTGAACACAGTATATTCGAGAGATCATATGACACTATTTATATAGGCTATGCCCTTTTTTCCGATAGTAAATGACGCACCAAGTATAAAGTTTCATATGGACTCATTTGTTATTACTATTCCTGTTACAATGGTTGAAATATTAAGAAAACAGTATTTTAAGAAGCTCTAATTTACAAAATACATTTTAAAAACTCCATAAAAAGTTTTACGTGGATTTATTTGTTTCTTCATTTGTTTATTCCTTTTATTTTTTATTTATTTATTTTTTATAGTTGAATAGTATATGTTTTCGCATTGTTTCACGGGTACTTTATTTTCCTATATTTAAAACGGCTGTATGTTTTAAGAATTTGAAAAACAAAATGTTTTACTGCAAAATCACTGCAAAAAAAAGATCGAGATAGGTACCCGTTTATTTATTGAAATCTGTTTACCTTCAAGAAATGGAAAGAATGTACAGGAGTCTACTTTACCAATGCAAAAATCCAGGAGTCGTTGTGCTGGTTTCAGTTTAAGATCTTGTTAAATACAATGGTGTTAAGTGAATAATATTGCTCTTGCTATCTGTGATAATTAATTTTTGCCAACGATGTGAATCATGACAGAGGTTAAGAAGTTAATTTTCATGTAAATGAACTTCTGCATTGTGTTTAGTTTTTGTTTGTAAATACATTTTGTATGCATTTGTCTTGATTTTTAGTGTCCTTGTGTATATAATCGTTTATGTTTTGGCGTTTTAAGTAAACCTGAAGCATTGTTGCCAAATAATGTAATTCGGCACTATAAGATTTCTAATAAGGCGCTAAATGGGACCTTATCTACAGTTGGAAATTCTTAATACTGTTACTGTATTTCAAAACAGAAGAGCATTACTTTTTAATTATTATCCTGCTATTAATTTCTTAAATGAGCTGATTTTCTGTCTAAATACAAAATACTCTGAATGGAACAAAAACTTCTTTAGTGGAATCCTTTATAGTTTTCTAATCATTTCATATTTGCTATTTATTCAGATTAATTCTTTATCGTAATCATTAATAAAATAACAAACTAGCAAGCAAAACCTCTGAAACTATTTGCTATTTGAAAATATCCTCGGACACGTCGATTTTTATTTACTAAAATACACATTACTTTACTATTTACTTTCATAATCCCGTATTTTTTTAGTTATATTGTTAGATCTTTTAACAACGGTAATTTATAATTTTTTAATTGCCTTTGAGAAACAGGCACAACATTAGGAAAATACTGATAACTTTAATCTGTTTATTGAAAGTGAATAGCGTTGTTTTCAAGAACTTGCATATCACGTCCGGATAGGTATTGCTTTATTGTTATTTCTCTTATGGAGACGTCGGCACACCACTTTAATAATCAATAAAGATAAAGAAAAATAGAATTTTTTAGCCCGTCTTTGTTTTCAGAATAATCGCATAATCATTTCACAATCTCCATGTTGTTTGCTCAAATTCTTTTATGTAAAAGATTTTATGCCATATAAAATGTTCTGCTACCCATCACAGTATGTTTTATATTCAGAAAATACAATAGATACAAATACTTTTATTAAAGTGCTCGTTAGTATTCAATTGTACAACGACGAACCAATATCACAAAGGGAGATTTACAAGCAGGATGATCATAACATGTTGTCATTAATTTGCTCTCGAGTCGCAATATGGCACAAAGGAACGACGAAATTTATAACAAATCTCGAAGCACGGCACGTCTGTCCCCCGCCTTCGGTGCCAGCCAAATTTGCTCGTGATGAAATTCGAGCCTGAATGGGATAGGCAGACGACTGTTGCGCCTAATAAGATACTGAGGGAAGTTGCTTTGTTGTTTATTGAATGCGTAAGCCGGGCATGAGCCAACAGAGGAGGTATACTGTGGCTTTACAGAGGTTGTCTGTACCGTATCGCAACTTCGCAAACATGTAGCTAATAATGTTTTGAGTTCCGTATTTTCGTTGTGCCATCACTTATTTGCGCGTGTCGCATGACATCTGCTGACTTATTTACATGTAATATGGTATACTGCTTAAAATTCCATGTTCGGGGTGAAGTTTTGTTTTGGTTTAATTCCGTTGAGATTGTTGTCTTTCGATATGGTTTTAGGTAAAGTACTTTAGTGGGGTGTGCTTTGGGGCTTATTCTCTTATCCGGTTTATGTATAATTTCGATTTTTAAAATATATAGACTCATTTCGGGTGTGACACTAGGCTGACGAAAACGTTTTATAAAAGGAAATCTGGGAAATATTTTACTCTAATTCTTCAAGAGGCTTCAAGAAGAGGACTTTTTATTTTTCATAGAAAAAATATTTTTGTTAGAAAAAAATTAACTGTACTTTCATAAGTTTTATAAAATTCTTGTGCAATAGCTGCGACGATTGAGACAAGCAAAACCCACATCTACCTGTTTTAGTTATAGGTTCAACTAAAAATCCAGCTACATTTATGAATTTAGTTGACACTTGGCTATGCTACTACACAAATATATATGGACTAAAACCATTGATGTAAAATCATGCTGTAGCTGTTAACAAATTAGACATTTACTTGTTGATTTCTTTTGTTATATATATATATATATATATTTGTGTTCAAGAGCAAATAAGGTTTCTGCTGACGAATAGATATTTTCCCCTTCCAAATAATTTATTTAAATAATAGTTATAAACACATTATTGCACTATATAATTAACATATCATACAGGGTGGTCGCGCAGTCTTATCGATACGTACGTGGTATGAAAACTTACGTTTATAAGAAATTTTAAACAATAAACTTCGTATTTGATTTGAACAGATATTAACTTGTCTCCAAAACTAAACAAAAGAATATGTTTTAGTAAAAATTTTGATGTTTTGATGTTGAATAACTTTAGTAATCATTTACCGATTTTAATGTTTCTTTCGGGGTATAGTAAACAAATTCATCATGATTATCACCCGCCTTCGGAATTGTGTAAAAGTAACTTCTTACAGTTGCTATACCGGGAGAGTCAACGTCATGTTTTGGTGGTCCAAGTGTAAAAATCCATGCCGGGAAAAAAACTTGATTAGGTTTCCAAGTACGTACACTGTTAAAAACATGTATCAACTCTCAAATTCTTTTGTTTTTGATTCATTGCAATGTCTGAATTGTGTAAAAACTGTTTTAGCAGTAAAACAATAAACACAATTTTAGTTGTAATGTTCAACCTCTTTGGCTAAGTTTAACCGATTTTGATCATCTTTTCAGCACATGAGCACACTGTCAAGGGTATCAAGCCTTCGCAGTTTTAAAAGAAGAAAACTTGCAGCTTCTTATAGCGGTAAATACATTTAAATTTGTGCATTGGTATGTATGTATTGTGTATGAAAATCTGCAGTTTTTGCTTTTTTTTAGTTTTGTTTAGCATTTTATTGTGTGTGGTAACACGATTTATGAATATAATTTATTTGGCCTTGCACAGATTTCTTTAGAATCTCACCAAAGTCCATAATTTCTCCACAGGGTATCACAAATGCCACCAGAACATTCGTTGTCCCGGTGTAATAAACGGCAAGCTTAACTTATTTTTATTCTTCAAAAGTGGCATGGGCGCGTTGTAATGTTGATAATTTCTTGAGGTGTTCTAAAAAATAATCAAAATCGGTTAAAGTTCACAAATGTTATTGAACATTAACGCTAAAATTGAAAAGGTTTACTTAAACATCTGCAATTGTTACAAACATTCAGATATTGGGATGTGATATTGAGGTGCCTCAACACGAGGTGTCAGACCACCAAAACATTATGTCATTATTCTACCGGTATAATAAGTTCTATGAATTGCAAATGCGTGTGATAGTCTTCAATTTGGTTTATTGACAAAATGTTGCCAAATATAATCTAAGTTTTGCAAAATATTAGGTATTACAGTACACAAACTTTTAATTCATTGCCCCCAAATTATTGAATATATCCTATTACCAGTTACAAGAAGCTAAGAAAAAGGAGTTCACGAGACAGTACAGATAATATTTCTCGCGTAAAATATGTCGAGTCAAAACCCCCAAATGAAGACGTATTACATTTACTTCTCATATCATCGGACTTCTTATGTCATCACCAGCATGCGGGAAGTACGTAACAGGAACATACCATTGGTTACATATTTGACATATCACTCACATAACACTGCGCTCTGCTTTTATCACAACACTTCATCACTCAAAACGTTTCGTCCTTTTGAGCATCCACACACTAGTGTCAAGAAGCTGGATTGCTTCGACATTCGTATGATGACAAAGTCTGTTCTGATGTTTCTTTGCAAACTTGCGTATTTCGATGGTTACTAATTACATCTCAAGATTCCTGTGTAGCCTATTTCTAATATACAAAGGTGCAGCCTCAATATTTCTTAGCACCTTATTTTATTTGCTATAGAACGTGTTCTATTCGCTTGTTGGTAAAATTTATGTGAATGGATTTGTTTTGGTTCAATGCAATTAGCCATCGTTGCATGCAACCACTGATATTATTAACAGCATTCTGCACTTTTAGTGTTGCTCCTTCAATATTTGTATCCACTGCCATCATAGCAGTGTCGTCAGCACACTTGGTTGCAGAAGATCATGTGTATAAAAAAGGTACAGACAGAATGTGAACAAGTAGATAATAATAACATTTAATGCTCTTGAGAATTGATTACTTATTATCTTGTTTTATATGGAAGTATCTGTCAAAACGATATGATTTTAATAGTTACTCGAAAGATAATTCTCGCCAAAGTTTGTCGAAGTTTGTCCACTAATGTAGAGGAGCATATCTTCTTGATTTCTAAAGCTCTTTCGATTTCACGGTTATTATTCAATGTACCTAATCGGTTGACGAATATTCAGTTCTGAATCTAAACTGAACTGAAACAACTCTTCTACAACAAACAATTTTTCAAAGACATTTTGACATCGAACGTTTCCATCATCATTACCATAATCTGCTATGGCGATTACGCAAAATTGCGATCGCCTTGGCCGAGAAAAGCGGGCGGACAAAATTGGTTCATAATTGCGTCGTCTCGGAATTACAGAGGGCGTAATAAGTAATTTGACGACCTGATGGCTTTTTGCAGCGGACCGGCTCGAATAATAACGACGCGTCGCGACGTCGGACAAACGACAACGGCGCGGGGGTTTGGTTGCTTTTTACCACCCCCGGCGTTGTGCGAGAGAGGGGAAACAAGACACCCGACGGATTGTCCTCGCTGCCCACACTAACTTAACCTAATTAGTAAACATTTGCCTGATAATGTGGCGCCGAACAGCCCCGGGCTCATGAATTTACCAACTTTGAAATTGGGCGTAAAATTTTAATTAGGCGAATGAAGCAGACTCTTTTCAAGTGATCTTTCGGACGTAATTCAGTTCCACTAACAGAACTAAACCCTTTGAGTTGGTGATGTGGTTTGATAAAAGCGGATCACAATGTTGCGAGTTAAGTGTGACCAAAGCAGAACAACGTGCAGTGTGTGAAGTTTGTGGAATTAACCATTGGGGAAAACTTAATATATTTTTTTATACTTAGCAATTTATATTAGATTAATATAGCTGGAACTTAGTCATCCGACGAAGTGTTATTCGCCAATTATCGTCCATTCAGAAAAAAATAAGTTTGTCATAGAGACAAATAGAACGAGTGCTAAGATATTACAACACATACAGAGATTTTTCCTATCTAAATTTGTAATCAGCGCACCCATTTAAGTAAGATAGCAAAGGTTTCATGTTGATCCGGCTCCTTGTTTTTGAGATAGCTTTTTGAGATAGTTTTTGAGATAGCACGGCCACTAGTATCCCACTTTCTGGCCAAACCGCACACGCTTCGGGAAAACCGACCTCACCGTTGAATTCAGCACATCTCAATGAATAAGCATGACTACATTAGAACGCCCTATCTCTCAAAAAGTTATAATTGTTATTTCGGTCTAAATTTAGCACTTTTACATAGAACAAAATTGAACATTGCAACCGTTGGTGATAGGAAGGTTTACCCACTACCAAATGATAGCTCTCGTTGAGTCTATCAAAAAAATGTATACTTTTATATGCCTAAGATTTACCATTTTCATGTTATGTGGTCCATTTCGCTTATATTTGTATTATTTGAAAAACCGTAATTTCAGCACAACTCGGTAACCGGTAGAGACAGAGACTTTTCCTATGTAAATTTGTAATCAGCACACCCATTTTAGTAAGATAGCAAAGGTTTCATGTTGATCCGGGTCCTTGTTTTTGAGATAGGTGTGCTACTTAAAAATTATTGTTTAAAATATGTGATTTCTTACAAAATCTTAGCCAGTCGGCAAAAACCCAACTACCTTCAATCAAATTAAGGTTGTGGTTCTTGGTAGAATTTTTGACACTGATTACGCCGGTATAATTAGATTTTACTTATTTGGAACGGTTCGGCAGTTATTACCTTCCCAATTATCAAAAATGATGCTAAAAACATCCGTTTTACTATGTTAGAAACTTTGAACGCAAACTGTGTCCGATCAAATCGACCGATGTTGACGGTTCAAACGGTAGCGGATGGGAAATTGGCCGAGGAATTCATTTCTGAAAGCCGCGTTGCTCTAAGGTGTGCGGTTCGCAAGAAAAACGCGATAAACCGCGGAAATTACAGTTTTCCACTTTCTGGCCAAACCGTACACGCTACGGGAAAACCAACCTCACCGTTGAATTCAGCACATCCGAATGCATAAGCACGACTACATTAGAATGCTCTATCTCTCAAAAAGTTATAATTATTTTTTCGGTCTAAATTTAGCACTTTTAGATAGAAAAAAATTGAACATTGCAACCGTTGGTGATAGGAAGGTTTACCCACTACCAAATGATAGCTCTCGTTGAGTCTATCAAAAAAATGTATACTTTTATATGCCTAAGATTTACCATTTTCATGTTATGTGGTCCATTTCGCTTATATTTGTATTATTTGAAAAACCGTAATTTCAGCACAACTCGGTAACCAGTAGAGACAGAGACTTTTCCTATGTAAATTTGTAATCAGCGCACCCATTTTAGTAAGATAGCAAAGGTTTCATGTTGATCCGGGTCCTTGTTTTTGAGATAGGTGTGCTACTTAAAAATTATTGTTTAAAATATGTGATTTCTTACAAAATCTTAGCCAGTCGGCAAAAACCCAACTACCTTCAATCAAATTAAGGTTGTGGTTCTTGGTAGAATTTTTGACACTGATTACGCCGGTATAATTAGATTTTACTTATTTGGAACGGTTCGGCAGTTATTACCTTTCCAATTATCAAAAATGATGCTAAAAACATCCATTTTACTAGGTTAGAAAATTTGAACGCAAACTGTGTCCGATCAAATCGACCGATGTTGACGGTTCTAACGGTTTCGGATGGGAAATTGGCCGAGGAATCCATTTCTGAAAGCCGCGTTGCTCTAAGGTGTGCGGTTCGCAAGAAAAACGCGATAAACCGCGGAAATTACAGTTTCCCACTTTCTGGCCAAACCGTACACGGGACGGGAAAACCAACCTCACCGTTGAATTCAGCACATCCGAATACATAAGCACGACTACAATAGAATGCTCTATCTCTCATAAAGTTATAATTATTTTTTCGGTGTAAATTTAGCACTTTTAGATAGAAAAAAAATGAACATTGCAACCGATGGTGATAGGAAGGTTTACCCACTACCAAATGATAGCTCTCGTTGAGTCTATCAAAAAAATGTATACTTTTATATGCCTAAGATTTACCATTTTCTTGTTATGTGGTCCATTTCGCTTATATTTGTATTATTTGAAAAACCGTAATTTCAGCACAACTCGGTAACCAGTAGAGACAGAGACTTTTCCTATGTAAATTTGTAATCAGCGCACCCATTTTAGTAAGATAGCAAAGGTTTTATGTTGATCCGGGTCCTTGTTTTTGATATAGGTGTGCTACTTAAAAATTATAGTTTAAAATATGTGATTTCTTACAAAATTTTAGCCAGTCGGCAAAAACCCAACTACCTTCAATCAAATTAAGGTTGTGGTTCTTGGTAGAATTTTTGACACTGATTACGCCGGTATAATTAGATTTTACTTATTTGGAACGGTTCGGCAGTTATTACCTTTCCAATTATCAAAAATGATGCTAAAAACATCAATTTTACTATGTTAGAAACTTTGAACGCAAACAGTGTCCGATCAAATCGACCGATGTTGACGGTTCAAACGGTATCGAATGGGAAATTGGCCGAGGAATCCATTTCTGAAAGCCGCGTTGCTCTAAGGTGTGCAGTTCGCAAGAAAAACGCGATAAACCGCGGAAATTACAGTTTCCCACTTTCTGGCCAAACCGTACACGGTACGGGAAAACCAACCTCACCGTTGAATTCAGCACATCCAAATGCATAAGCACGACTACATTAGAATGCCCTATCTCGCAAAAAGTTATAATTATTTTTTCGGTCTAAATTTAGCACTTTTAGATAGAAAAAAATTGAACATTGCAACCGTTGGTGATAGGAAGGTTTACCCACTACCAAATGATAGCTCTCGTTGAGTCTATCAAAAAATGTATACTTTTATATGCCTAAGATTTACCATTTTCATGTTATGTGGTCCATCTAGCTTATATTTGTATTATTTGAAAAACCGTAATTTCAGCACAACTCGGTAACCAGTAGAGACAGAGACTTTTCCTATGTAAATTTGTAATCAGCGCACCCATTTTAGTAAGATAGCAAAGGTTTTATGTTATTCCGGGTACTTGTTTTTGATATAGGTGTGCTACTTAAAAATTATAGTTTAAAATATGTGATTTCTTACAAAATTTTAGCCAGTCGGCAAAAACCCAACTACCTTCAATCAAATTAAGGTTGTGGTTCTTGGTAGAATTTTTGACACTGATTACGCCGGTATAATTAGATTTTACTTATTTGGAACGGTTCGGCAGTTATTACCTTTCCAATGATCAAAAATGATGCTAAAAACATCCATTTTACTATGTTAGAAACTTTGAACGCAAACTGTGTCCGATCAAATCGACCGATGTTGACGGTTCAAACGGTATCGGATGGGAAATTGGCCGAGGAATCCATTTCTGAAAGCCGCGTTGCTCTAAGGTGTGCGGTACGCAAGAAAAACGCGATAAACCGCGGAAATTACAGTTTCCCACTTTCTGGTCAAACCGTACACGCTACGGGAAAACCAACCTCACCGTTGAATTCAGCACATCCAAATGCATAAGCACGACTACATTAGAATGCTCTATCTCTCAAAAAGTTATAATTATTTTTTCGGTCTAAATTTAGCACTTTTAGATAGAAAAAAATCTGATGTGGCCAGGCACATGACTTTATCATACAATATATAAAATTAATAGTTTAGCTGCATGACAATCTATTCTATTGAGATAAATCGTACGTATTGTCAAATCATCAGCATTTGACACTACCTACACTACGTCATTAGAATAATAGTTATTTATGTCACAAATGCCGAAAGTACGGAATAGCGCGACGAGCGGTGATGCGGCGCGTCACCGAAGGCGGAGTGTCGCCGTCGCATATGAGCGAGTCGGCTATCTAGTTTTTGGCAGGAGCGACATCAACGCTTATTGTGTTGCTTTTTAAGAAATACGTATTTAAAAAAAAAATAAATGATTTCTGTATAGTAAATACTAGGTTGGTACCACTTTGACGAAACGTCAAGTTTATAGGTGCGTTCCGATTAGTAGGTAATGGTAGCTAATGGCAGTGGTAGAATACGAAAGTATAGTGTTTCTTACATATCGTGATAATGACACATATTAGTTTGCATGTGCATAAATATGAGTCACTATCAATTTTCTATTGGAAATACTATAACGGCGTCTGCTACCACTGCCATTATCACTAATGAAAACGCACCTTAAAAAGGTAATTAAAATTCTGACAGATTTATATTTGTTCATGACACATCCCTACCAAAATACTAAAATAAAACTACACTCATCGCTATACTTTATTTATAATTTTCTCAATGTATCGTTTTTGGAATTAGATATAAAGACGGTTTGATATTTCTTATCAACAAATAATCAAATTGGTGATCTTACTTTATTTGAAATTTGTATTTTAAAATTTGCCGCACTACAGCGGCAACGTTCCATAGTGGTTCTCCAACCTCTGATGAGATCAGCTGTTTTCGAATGTGACAACACAAAAAAATATTTGTCAAAATCCTGGCTACTATGTAATTTCATATCAATGCAGATGCGACCGATCTCGATCAAATAGAATTTGCTCTTGAAGCTAAACTATTAATTTTACCAAAAAATTTCATAGGCATAAATTATTCGAAATTTCCTCTACTTTAATTTATTAATGAACTATTTTGTCGAAATTACAGAAATGGCGGCTCATTTCCAAAATCCTTCAAAAAGGCTTAGAATAACCTAAACATCTAAACTATTAATTTTACCAAAATATTACATAGGCATAAATTATTCAGAATTCCCTCTACTTTAATTTATTATTTAACTATGTTGACGAAATTAGAGAAATAGCGGCTCATTTGCAAAATCCTTGAAAAAGGCTTAGAATAAACTACCAGTTCCTTTGGACCATTTTTAACCAAAAGCTTTTCAGCTCTAAGTTAGGTCATGAAACTTCTAATTATGAACTTTCGTCCCGATACCTTTAGTAGTTTTTCCGGAATCATCGCCACAAAAATCGTTTACACACACACGCACGCACGCACGCACACACACACACACACACACACACACAGACATTTTTTTGTACCCTGGTCAAAAATGTTCAGGGGACCCAAAAAGACCTATTTCCGCTAAAATCTCAATTTTTTTTTTCGGCATGATTACAATACTTTAGCATACTGCGTATGATAAAGTAAAAATTGATCATTGCAACCGTTGGCGATAGGAAGGTTTACCCACTACCAAATGATAGCTCTCGTTGAGTCTATCAACAATATGTATACTTTACATGCCTAAGATTTACCATTTTCATGTTATGTGGGCCATTTCGCTCATTTTTGTATTATTTGAAAAACCCTAATTTCAGCACAAGTCGGTAACCAGTAGAGACAGAAACTTTTTCTATGTAAATTTGTAATCAGCGCACCCATGTTAGTAAGATAGCAAAGGTTTCATGTTGATCCGGGTCATTACTTTTGAGATAGGTGTGCTACTTAAAAATTATAGTTTAAAATATGTGATTTCTTACAAAATTTTAGCCAGTCGGCAAAAACCCAACTACCTTCAATCAAATTAAGGTTGTGGTTCTTGGTAGAATTCTTAACACTGATTACGCCGGTATAATTAGATTTTACTTATTTGGAACGGTTCGGCAGTTATTACCTTCCCAATTATCAAAAATGATGCTAAAAACATCAATTTTACTATGTTAGAAATTTTGAACGCAAACTGTGTCCGATCAAATCGACCGATGTTGACGGTTCAAACGGTATCGGATGGGAAATTGGCCGAGGAATTCATTTCTGAAAGCCGCGTTGCTCTAAGGTGTGCGGTTCGCAAGAAAAACGCGATAAACCGCGGAAATTACAGTTTCCCACCTTCTGGCTAAACCGTACACGCTACGAGAAAACCAACCTCACCGTTGAATTCAGCACATCCAAATGCATAAGCACGACTACATTAGAATGCTCTATCTCTCAAAAAGTTATAATTATTTTTTCGGTCTAAATTTATCACTTTTAGATAGAAAAAAATTGAACATTGCAACCGTTGGTGATAGGAAGGTTTACCCACTACCAAATGATAGCTCTCGTTGAGTCTATCAAAAAAATGTATACTTTTATATGCCTAAGATTTACCATTTTCTTGTTATGTGGTCCATTTCGCTTATATTTGTATTATTTGAAAAACCGTAATTTCAGCACAACTCGGTAACCAGTAGAGACAGAGACTTTTCCTATGTAAATTTGTAATCAGCGCACCCATTTTAGTAAGATAGCAAAGGTTTTATGTTGATCCGGGTCCTTGTTTTTGATATAGGTGTGCTACTTAAAAATTATAGTTTAAAATATGTGATTTCTTACAAAATTTTAGCCAGTCGGCAAAAACCCAACTACCTTCAATCAAATTAAGGTTGTGGTTCTTGGTAGAATTTTTGACACTGATTACGCCGGTATAATTAGATTTTACTTATTTGGAACGGTTCGGCAGTTATTACCTTTCCAATGATCAAAAATGATGCTAAAAACATCCATTTTACTATGTTAGAAACTTTGAACGCAAACTGTGTCCGATCAAATCGACCGATGTTGACGGTTCAAACGGTATCGGATGGGAAATTGGCCGAGGAATCCATTTCTGAAAGCCGCGTTGCTCTAAGGTGTGCGGTACGCAAGAAAAACGCGATAAACCGCGGAAATTACAGTTTCCCACTTTCTGGTCAAACCGTACACGCTACGGGAAAACCAACCTCACCGTTGAATTCAGCACATCCAAATGCATAAGCACGACTACATTAGAATGCTCTATCTCTCAAAAAGTTATAATTATTTTTTCGGTCTAAATTTAGCACTTTTAGATAGAAAAAAATTGATCATTGCAACCGTTGGCGATAGGAAGGTTTACCCACTACCAAATGATAGCTCTCGTTGAGTCTATCAAAAAAATGTATACTTTTATATGCCTAAGATTTACCATTTTCATGTTATGTGGTCCATTTCGCTTATATTTGTAGTATTTGAAAAACCGTAATTTCAGCACAACTCGGTAACCAGTAGAGACAGAGACTTTTCCTATGTAAATTTGTAATCAGCGCACCCATTTTAGTAAGATAGCAAAGGTTTTATGTTGATCCGGGTCCTTGTTTTTGATATAGGTGTGCTACTTAAAAATTATAGTTTAAAATATGTGATTTCTTACAAAATTTTAGCCAGTCGGCTAAAACCCAACTACCTTCAATCAAATTAAGGTTGTGGTTCTTGGTAGAATTTTTGACACTGATTACGCCGGTATAATTAGATTTTACTTATTTGGAACGGTTCGGCAGTTATTACCTTTCCAATTATCAAAAATGATGCTAAAAACATCCATTTTACTATGTTAGAAACTTTGAACGCAAACTGTGTCCGATCAAATCGACCGATGTTGACGGTTCTAACGGTATCGGATGGGAAATTGGCCGAGGAATCCATTTCTGAAAGCCGCGTTGCTCTAAGGTGTGCGGTACGCAAGAAAAAACGCGATAAACCGCGGAAATTACAGTTTCCCACTTTCTGGCCAAACCGTACACGCTACGGGAAAACCAACCTCACCGTTGAATTCAGCACATCCGAATACATAAGCACGACTACAATAGAATGCTCTATCTCTCAAAAAGTTATAATTATTTTTTAGGTCTAAATTTAGCACTTTTAGATAGAAAAAAATTGAACATTGCAACCGTTGGTGATAGGAAGGTTTACCCACTACCAAATGATAGCTCTCGTTGAGTCTATCAAAAAATGTATACTTTTATATGCCTAAGATTTACCATTTTCATGTTATGTGGTCCATCTCGCTTATATTTGTATTATTTGAAAAACCGTAATTTCAGCACAACTCGGTAACCAGTAGAGACAGAGACTTTTCCTATGTAAATTTGTAATCAGCGCACCCATTTTAGTAAGATAGGAAAGATTTCATGTTGATCCGGGTCCTTGTTTTTGAGATAGGTGAGCTACTTAAAAATTATTGTTTAAAATATGTGATTTCTTACAAAATTTTAACCAGTCGGCAAAAACCCAACTACCTTCAATCAAATTAAGGTTGTGGTTCTTGGTAGAATTTTTGACACTGATTACGCCGGTATAATTAGATTTTACTTATTTGGAACGGTTCGGCAGTTATTACCTTTCCAATTATCAAAAATGATGCTAAAAACATCCATTTTACTATGTTAGAAACTTTGAACGCAAACTGTGCCCGATCAAATCGACCGATGTTGACGGTTCTAACGGTATCGGATGGGAAATTGGCCGAGGAATCCATTCTGAAAGCCGCGTTGCTCTAAGGTGTGCGGTACGCAAGAAAAACGCGATAAACCGCGGAAATTACAGTTTCCCACTTTCTGGCCAAACCGTACACGCTACGGGAAAACCAACCTCACCGTTGAATTCAGCACATCCGAATACATAAGCACGACTACAATAGAATGCTCTATCTCTCAAAAAGTTATAATTATTTTTTCGGTCTAAATTTAGCACTTTTAGATAGAAAAAAAATGAACATTGCAACCGTTGGTGATAGGAAGGTTTACCCACTACCAAATGATAGCTCTCGTTGAGTCTATCAAAAAAAAGTATACTTTTATATGCCTAAGATTTACCATTTTCATGTGATGTGGTCCATCTCGCTTATATTTGTATTATTTGAAAAACCGTAATTTCAGCACAACTCGGTAACCAGTAGAGACAGAGACTTTTCCTATGTAAATTTGTAATCAGCGCACCCATTTTACTAAGATAGGAAAGATTTCATGTTGATCCGGGTCCTTGTTTTTGAGATAGCTGTGCTACTTAAAAATTATTGTTTAAAATATGTGATTTCTTACAAAATTTTAGCCAGTCGGCAAAAACCCAACTACCTTCAATCAAATTAAGGTTGTGGTTCTTGGTAGAATTTTTGACACTGATTACGCAGGTATAATTAGATTTTACTTATTTGGAACGGTTCGGCAGTTATTACCTTCCCAATTATCAAAAATGATGCTAAAAACATCCATTTTACTATGTTAGAAACTTTGAACGCAAACTGTGTCCGATCAAATCGACCGATGTTGACGGTTCAAACGGTATCGGATGAGAAATTGGCCGACGAATCCATTTCTGAAAGCCGCGTTACTCTAAGGTGTGCGGTTCGCAAGAAAAACGCGATAAACCGCGGAAATTACAGTTTCCCACTTTCTGGCCAAACCGTACAAGCTACGGGAAAACCAACCTCACCATTGAATTCAGCACATCCCAATGCATAAGCACGACTACATTAGAATGCTCTATCTCTCAAAAAGTTATAATTATTTTTTCGGTCTAAATTTAGCACTTTTAGATAGAAAAAAATTGAACATTGCAACCGTTGGTGATAGGAAGGTTTACCCACTACCAAATGATAGCTCTCGTTGAGTCTATCAAAAAATGTATACTTTTATATGCCTAAGATTTACCATTTTCATGTTATGTGGTCCATCTAGCTTATATTTGTATTATTTGAAAAACCGTAATTTCAGCACAACTCGGTAACCAGTAGAGACAGAGATTTTTCCTATGTCAATTTGTAATCAGCGCACCCATTTTAGTAAGATAGCAAAGGTTTTATGTTATTCCGGGTACTTGTTTTTGATATAGGTGTGCTACTTAAAAATTATAGTTTAAAATATGTGATTTCTTACAAAATTTTAGCCAGTCGGCAAAAACCCAACTACCTTCAATCAAATTAAGGTTGTGGTTCTTGGTAGAATTTTTGACACTGATTACGCCGGTATAATTAGATTTTACTTATTTGGAACGGTTCGGCAGTTATTACCTTTCCAATGATCAAAAATGATGCTAAAAACATCCATTTTACTATGTTAGAAACTTTGAACGCAAACTGTGTCCGATCAAATCGACCGATGTTGACGGTTCAAACGGTATCGGATGGGAAATTGGCCGAGGAATCCATTTCTGAAAGCCGCGTTGCTCTAAGGTGTGCGGTACGCAAGAAAAACGCGATAAACCGCGGAAATTACAGTTTCCCACTTTCTGGTCAAACCGTACACGCTACGGGAAAACCAACCTCACCGTTGAATTCAGCACATCCAAATGCATAAGCACGACTACATTAGAATGCTCTATCTCTCAAAAAGTTATAATTATTTTTTCGGTCTAAATTTATCACTTTTAGATAGAAAAAAATTGAAAATTGCAACCGTTGGTGATAGGAAGGTTTACCCACTACCAAATGATAGCTCTCGTTGAGTCTATCAAAAAAATGTATACTTTTATATGCCTAAGATTTACAATTTTCATGTTATGTGGTCCACTCGCTTATATTTGTATTATTTGAAAAACCGTAATTTCAGCACAACTCGGTAACCAGTAGAGACAGAGACTTTTCCTATGTAAATTTGTAATCAGCGCACCCATTTTAGGAAGATAGCAAAGGTTTTATGTTGATCCGGGTACTTGTTTTTGATATAGGTGTGCTACTTAAAAATTATAGTTTAAAATATGTGATTTCTTACAAAATTTTAGCCAGTCGGCAAAAACCCAACTACCTTCAATCAAATTAAGGTTGTGGTTCTTGGTAGAATTTTTGACACTGATTACGCCGGTATAATTAGATTTTACTTATTTGGAACGGTTCGGCAGTTATTACCTTCCCAATTATCAAAAATGATGCTAAAAACATCAATTTTACTATGTTAGAAACTTTGAACGCAAACTGTGTCCGATCAAATCGACCGATGTTGACGGTTCAAACGGTATCGGATGGGAAATTGGCCGAGGAATTCATTTCTGAAAGCCGCGTTGCTCTAAGGTGTGCGGTTCGCAAGAAAAACGCGATAAACCGCGGAAATTACAGTTTCCCACCTTCTGGCTAAACCGTACACGCTACGAGAAAACCAACCTCACCGTTGAATTCAGCACATCCAAATGCATAAGCACGACTACATTAGAATGCTCTATCTCTCAAAAAGTTATAATTATTTTTTCGGTCTAAATTTAGCACTTTTAGATAGAAAAAAATTGAACATTGCAACCGTTGGTGATAGGAAGGTTTACCCACTACCAAATGATAGCTCTCGTTGTGTCTATCAAAAAAATTTATACTTTTATATGCTTAAGATTTACAATTTTCATGTTATGTGGTCCACTCGCTTATATTTGTATTATTTGAAAAACCGTAATTTCAGCACAACTCGGTAACCAGTAGAGACAGAGACTTTTCCTATGTAAATTTGTAATCAGCGCACCCATTTTAGTAAGATAGCAAAGGTTTTATGTTGATCCGGGTCCTTGTTTTTGATATAGGTGTGCTACTTAAAAATTATAGTTTAAAATATGTGATTTCTTACAAAATTTTAGCCAGTCGGCTAAAACCCAACTACCTTCAATCAAATTAAGGTTGTGGTTCTTGGTAGAATTTTTGACACTGATTACGCCGGTATAATTAGATTTTACTTATTTGGAACGGTTCGGCAGTTATTACCTTTCCAATTATCAAAAATGATGCTAAAAACATCCATTTTACTATGTTAGAAACTTTGAACGCAAACTGTGTCCGATCAAATCGACCGATGTTGACGGTTCTAACGGTATCGGATGGGAAATTGGCCGAGGAATCCATTTCTGAAAGCCGCGTTGCTCTAAGGTGTGCGGTACGCAAGAAAAAACGCGATAAACCGCGGAAATTACAGTTTCCCACTTTCTGGCCAAACCGTACACGCTACGGGAAAACCAACCTCACCGTTGAATTCAGCACATCCGAATACATAAGCACGACTACAATAGAATGCTCTATCTCTCAAAAAGTTATAATTATTTTTTAGGTCTAAATTTAGCACTTTTAGATAGAAAAAAATTGAACATTGCAACCGTTGGTGATAGGAAGGTTTACCCACTACCAAATGATAGCTCTCGTTGAGTCTATCAAAAAATGTATACTTTTATATGCCTAAGATTTACCATTTTCATGTTATGTGGTCCATCTCGCTTATATTTGTATTATTTGAAAAACCGTAATTTCAGCACAACTCGGTAACCAGTAGAGACAGAGACTTTTCCTATGTAAATTTGTAATCAGCGCACCCATTTTAGTAAGATAGGAAAGATTTCATGTTGATCCGGGTCCTTGTTTTTGAGATAGGTGAGCTACTTAAAAATTATTGTTTAAAATATGTGATTTCTTACAAAATTTTAACCAGTCGGCAAAAACCCAACTACCTTCAATCAAATTAAGGTTGTGGTTCTTGGTAGAATTTTTGACACTGATTACGCCGGTATAATTAGATTTTACTTATTTGGAACGGTTCGGCAGTTATTACCTTTCCAATTATCAAAAATGATGCTAAAAACATCCATTTTACTATGTTAGAAACTTTGAACGCAAACTGTGCCCGATCAAATCGACCGATGTTGACGGTTCTAACGGTATCGGATGGGAAATTGGCCGAGGAATCCATTCTGAAAGCCGCGTTGCTCTAAGGTGTGCGGTACGCAAGAAAAACGCGATAAACCGCGGAAATTACAGTTTCCCACTTTCTGGCCAAACCGTACACGCTACGGGAAAACCAACCTCACCGTTGAATTCAGCACATCCGAATACATAAGCACGACTACAATAGAATGCTCTATCTCTCAAAAAGTTATAATTATTTTTTCGGTCTAAATTTAGCACTTTTAGATAGAAAAAAAATTAACATTGCAACCGTTGGTGATAGGAAGGTTTACCCACTACCAAATGATAGCTCTCGTTGAGTCTATCAAAAAAAAGTATACTTTTATATGCCTAAGATTTACCATTTTCATGTGATGTGGTCCATCTCGCTTATATTTGTATTATTTGAAAAACCGTAATTTCAGCACAACTCG
Organism: Melinopterus prodromus; assembly: GCA_964023965.1. NCBI lineage: Eukaryota > Metazoa > Arthropoda > Insecta > Coleoptera > Scarabaeidae > Melinopterus > Melinopterus prodromus. The sequence continues at coordinate 13,963,585 of OZ030390.1, read as the reverse complement.
GTAACCAGTAGAGACAGAGACTTTTCCTATGTAAATTTGTAATCAGCGCACCCATTTTACTAAGATAGGAAAGATTTCATGTTGATCCGGGTCCTTGTTTTTGAGATAGCTGTGCTACTTAAAAATTATTGTTTAAAATATGTGATTTCTTACAAAATTTTAGCCAGTCGGCAAAAACCCAACTACCTTCAATCAAATTAAGGTTGTGGTTCTTGGTAGAATTTTTGACACTGATTACGCAGGTATAATTAGATTTTACTTATTTGGAACGGTTCGGCAGTTATTACCTTCCCAATTATCAAAAATGATGCTAAAAACATCCATTTTACTATGTTAGAAACTTTGAACGCAAACTGTGTCCGATCAAATCGACCGATGTTGACGGTTCAAACGGTATCGGATGAGAAATTGGCCGACGAATCCATTTCTGAAAGCCGCGTTACTCTAAGGTGTGCGGTTCGCAAGAAAAACGCGATAAACCGCGGAAATTACAGTTTCCCACTTTCTGGCCAAACCGTACAAGCTACGGGAAAACCAACCTCACCATTGAATTCAGCACATCCCAATGCATAAGCACGACTACATTAGAATGCTCTATCTCGCAAAAAGTTATAATTATTTTTTCGGTCTAAATTTAGCACTTTTAGATAGAAAAAAATTGAACATTGCAACCGTTGGTGATAGGAAGGTTTACCCACTACCAAATGATAGCTCTCGTTGAGTCTATCAAAAAATGTATACTTTTATATGCCTAAGATTTACCATTTTCATGTTATGTGGTCCATCTAGCTTATATTTGTATTATTTGAAAAACCGTAATTTCAGCACAACTCGGTAACCAGTAGAGACAGAGATTTTTCCTATGTCAATTTGTAATCAGCGCACCCATTTTAGTAAGATAGCAAAGGTTTTATGTTATTCCGGGTACTTGTTTTTGATATAGGTGTGCTACTTAAAAATTATAGTTTAAAATATGTGATTTCTTACAAAATTTTAGCCAGTCGGCAAAAACCCAACTACCTTCAATCAAATTAAGGTTGTGGTTCTTGGTAGAATTTTTGACACTGATTACGCCGGTATAATTAGATTTTACTTATTTGGAACGGTTCGGCAGTTATTACCTTTCCAATGATCAAAAATGATGCTAAAAACATCCATTTTACTATGTTAGAAACTTTGAACGCAAACTGTGTCCGATCAAATCGACCGATGTTGACGGTTCAAACGGTATCGGATGGGAAATTGGCCGAGGAATCCATTTCTGAAAGCCGCGTTGCTCTAAGGTGTGCGGTACGCAAGAAAAACGCGATAAACCGCGGAAATTACAGTTTCCCACTTTCTGGTCAAACCGTACACGCTACGGGAAAACCAACCTCACCGTTGAATTCAGCACATCCAAATGCATAAGCACGACTACATTAGAATGCTCTATCTCTCAAAAAGTTATAATTATTTTTTCGGTCTAAATTTATCACTTTTAGATAGAAAAAAATTGAAAATTGCAACCGTTGGTGATAGGAAGGTTTACCCACTACCAAATGATAGCTCTCGTTGAGTCTATCAAAAAAATGTATACTTTTATATGCCTAAGATTTACAATTTTCATGTTATGTGGTCCACTCGCTTATATTTGTATTATTTGAAAAACCGTAATTTCAGCACAACTCGGTAACCAGTAGAGACAGAGACTTTTCCTATGTAAATTTGTAATCAGCGCACCCATTTTAGGAAGATAGCAAAGGTTTTATGTTGATCCGGGTACTTGTTTTTGATATAGGTGTGCTACTTAAAAATTATAGTTTAAAATATGTGATTTCTTACAAAATTTTAGCCAGTCGGCAAAAACCCAACTACCTTCAATCAAATTAAGGTTGTGGTTCTTGGTAGAATTTTTGACACTGATTACGCCGGTATAATTAGATTTTACTTATTTGGAACGGTTCGGCAGTTATTACCTTCCCAATTATCAAAAATGATGCTAAAAACATCAATTTTACTATGTTAGAAACTTTGAACGCAAACTGTGTCCGATCAAATCGACCGATGTTGACGGTTCAAACGGTATCGGATGGGAAATTGGCCGAGGAATTCATTTCTGAAAGCCGCGTTGCTCTAAGGTGTGCGGTTCGCAAGAAAAACGCGATAAACCGCGGAAATTACAGTTTCCCACCTTCTGGCTAAACCGTACACGCTACGAGAAAACCAACCTCACCGTTGAATTCAGCACATCCAAATGCATAAGCACGACTACATTAGAATGCTCTATCTCTCAAAAAGTTATAATTATTTTTTCGGTCTAAATTTAGCACTTTTAGATAGAAAAAAATTGAACATTGCAACCGTTGGTGATAGGAAGGTTTACCCACTACCAAATGATAGCTCTCGTTGTGTCTATCAAAAAAATTTATACTTTTATATGCTTAAGATTTACAATTTTCATGTTATGTGGTCCACTCGCTTATATTTGTATTATTTGAAAAACCGTAATTTCAGCACAACTCGGTAACCAGTAGAGACAGAGACTTTTCCTATGTAAATTTGTAATCAGCGCACCCATTTTAGTAAGATAGCAAAGGTTTTATGTTGATCCGGGTACTTGTTTTTGATATAGGTGTGCTACTTAAAAATTATAGTTTAAAATATGTGATTTCTTACAAAATTTTAGCCAGTCGGCAAAAACCCAACTACCTTCAATCAAATTAAGGTTGTGGTTCTTGGTAGAATTTTTGACACTGATTACGCCGGTATAATTAGATTTTACTTATTTGGAACGGTTCGGCAGTTATTACCTTCCCAATTATCAAAAATGATGCTAAAAACATCAATTTTACTATGTTAGAAACTTTGAACGCAAACTGTGTCCGATCAAATCGACCGATGTTGACGGTTCAAACGGTATCGGATGGGAAATTGGCCGAGGAATTCATTTCTGAAAGCCGCGTTGCTCTAAGGTGTGCGGTTCGCAAGAAAAACGCGATAAACCGCGGAAATTACAGTTTCCCACCTTCTGGCTTAACCGTACACGCTACGAGAAAACCAACCTCACCGTTGAATTCAGCACATCCAAATGCATAAGCACGACTACATTAGAATGCTCTATCTCTCAAAAAGTTATAATTATTTTTTCGGTCTAAATTTATCACTTTTAGATAGAAAAAAATTGAACATTGCAACCGTTGGTGATAGGAAGGTTTACCCACTACCAAATGATAGCTCTCGTTGAGTCTATCAAAAAAATGTATACTTTTATATGCCTAAGATTTACAATTTTCATGTTATGTGGTCCACTCGCTTATATTTGTATTATTTGAAAAACCGTAATTTCAGCACAACTCGGTAACCAGTAGAGACAGAGACTTTTCCTATGTAAATTTGTAATCAGCGCACCCATTTTAGGAAGATAGCAAAGGTTTTATGTTGATCCGGGTACTTGTTTTTGATATAGGTGTGCTACTTAAAAATTATAGTTTAAAATATGTGATTTCTTACAAAATTTTAGCCAGTCGGCAAAAACCCAACTACCTTCAATCAAATTAAGGTTGTGGTTCTTGGTAGAATTTTTGACACTGATTACGCCGGTATAATTAGATTTTACTTATTTGGAACGGTTCGGCAGTTATTACCTTCCCAATTATCAAAAATGATGCTAAAAACATCAATTTTACTATGTTAGAAACTTTGAACGCAAACTGTGTCCGATCAAATCGACCGATGTTGACGGTTCATACGGTATCGGATGGGAAATTGGCCGAGGAATTCATTTCTGAAAGCCGCGTTGCTCTAAGGTGTGCGGTTCGCAAGAAAAACGCGATAAACCGCGGAAATTACAGTTTCCCACCTTCTGGCTAAACCGTACACGCTACGAGAAAACCAACCTCACCGTTGAATTCAGCACATCCAAATGCATAAGCACGACTACATTAGAATGCTCTATCTCTCAAAAAGTTATAATTATTTTTTCGGTCTAAATTTATCACTTTTAGATAGAAAAAAATTGAACATTGCAACCGTTGGTGATAGGAAGGTTTACCCACTACCAAATGATAGCTCTCGTTGAGTCTATCAAAAAAATGTATACTTTTATATGCCTAAGATTTACCATTTTCATGTTATGTGGTCCATTTCGCTTATATTTGTATTATTTGAAACGCCGTAATTTCAGCACAACTCGGTAACCAGTAGAGACAGAGACTTTTCCTATGTAAATTTGTAATCAGCGCACCCATTTTAGTAAGATAGCAAAGGTTTTATGTTGATCCGGGTCCTTGTTTTTGATATAGGTGTGCTACTTAAAAATTATAGTTTAAAATATGTGATTTCTTACAAAATTTTAGCCGGTCGGCAAGAACCCAACTACCTTCAATCAAATTAAGGTTGTGGTTCTTGGTAGAATTTTTGACACTGATTACGCCGGTATAATTAAGATTTTACTTATTTGGAACGGTTCGGCAGTTATTACCTCCCAATTATCAAAAATGATGTTAAAAACATCCATTTTACTATGTTAGAAACTTTGAACGCAAGCTGTGTCCGATCAAATCGACCGATGTTGACGGTTCAAACGGTATCGGATGGGAAATTGGCCGAGGAATTCATTTCTGAAAGCCGCGTTGCTCTAAGGTGTGCGGTTCGCAAGAAAAACGCGATAAACCGCGGAAATTACAGTTTCCCACTTTCTGGCCAAATCGTACACGCTACGGGAAAACCAACCTCACCGTTGAATTCAGCACATCCGAATGCATAAGCACGACTACATTAGAATGCTCTATCTCTCAAAAAGTTATAATTATTTTTTCGGTCTAAATTTAGCACTTTTAGATAGAAAAAAATTGAACATTGCAACCGTTGGTGATAGGAAGGTTTACCCACTACCAAATGATAGCTCTCGTTGAGTCTATCAAAAAAAATGTATACTTTTATATGCCTAAGATTTACCATTTTCATGTTATGTGGTCCATTTCGCTTATATTTGTATTATTTGAAAAACCGTAATTTCAGCACAACTCGGTAACCAGTAGAGACAGAGACTTTTCCTATGTAAATTTGTAATCAGCGCACCCATTTTAGTAAGATAGCAAAGGTTTTATGTTGATCCGGGTCCTTGTTTTTGATATAGGTGTGCTACTTAAAAATTATAGTTTAAAATATGTGATTTCTTACAAAATTTTAGCCAGTCGGCAAAAACCCAACTACCTTCAATCAAATTAAGGTTGTGGTTCTTGGTAGAATTTTTGACACTGATTACGCCTGTATAATTAGATTTTACTTATTTGGAACGGTTCGGCAGTTATTACCTTTCCAATTATCAAAAATGAGGCTAAAATCATCCATTTTACTATGTTAGAAACTTTGAACGCAAACTGTGTCCGATCAAATAGACCGATGTTGACGGTTCTAACGGTATCGTATAGGAAATTGGCCGAGGAATCCATTTCTGAAAGCCGCGTTGCTCTAAGGTGTGCGGTACGCAAGAAAAACGCGATAAACCGCGGAAATTACAGTTTCCCACTTTCTGGCCAAACCGTACACGCTACGGGAAAACCAACCTCACCGTTGAATTCAGCACATCCAAATGCATAAGCACGACCACATTAGAATGCTCTATCTCTCAAAAAGTTATAATTATTTTTTCGGTCTAAATTTAGCAGTTTTAGATAGAAAAAAATTGAACATTGCAACCGTTGGTGATAGAAACGTTTACCCACTACCAAATGATAGCTCTCGTTGAGTCTATCAAAAAAATTTATACTTTTATATGCCTAAGATTTACCATTTTCATGTTATGTGGTCCATTTCGCTTATATTTGTATTATTTGAAAAACCGTAATTTCAGCACAACTCGGTAACCAGTAGAGACAGTGACTTTTGATATGTAAATTTGTAATCAGCGCACCCATTTTAGTAAGATAGCTAAGCTTTCATGTTGATCCGGGTCCTAATTTTAGAGATAGGAGGGCCAGTTCAAAATTATAGTTTAAAATACCTAATTTCTTACAAAATTTTAGCCAGTCGGCAAAAACCCAACTACCTTCAATCAAATTAAGGTTGTGGTTCTTGGTACAATTTTTGACACTGATTACGGCGGTATAATTAGATTTTACTTATTTGGAACGGTTCGGCCGTTATTACGTTCCCAATTATCAAAAATGATGCTAAAAACAACCATTTTACTATATAAGAAACTTTTAACGCAAACTGTGTCCGATCCAATCGACCGATATTGACGGTTCAAACGGTATCGGATGGGAAATTGGCCGAGGAATTCATTTCTGAAAGCAGCGTTGCTCTAAGGTGTGCGGTTCGCGAGGAAGACGCGATAAACCGCGGAAATTACAGTTTCCCACTTTCTGGCCAAACCGTACATGCTACGGGAAAACCGACCTCACCGTTGAATTCAGCACATCCCAATGCATAAGCATGACTACATTCGAATGCGCTATCTCTCAAAAAGTTATAATTTTTTTTAGTTTATGGTAAAATCCTTAAACTGGAAGAAACTGTTTCGCTGTATTTTATTTCATTTATTTAGTTCATGTTTGTCTCCATATCGAATTATATCTAGTACTTGCAACATCTGTTCTTATAGCAACATGTTCGTGTAAACGAACATTTTGTGCTTGATACTTAATTTAATCAGCAAGGGTGCTGTTATAGACTGATATTCACACTTAAAAATAGCAGCTCAACTGATTTATTGTAGGTCAGTGCCCACATTTCGTTAATTAACAGAAAATAAGAAAATAATTTAAAGTTAACTTTTTTAGGATCCCTGGATTTAGATTTATAATCCCGGGATCCCGAAAAAAACTCATTATTTGTCGGGACAGAAAGCCCTACCACAGCCGCCTAGTTGACTTGACTCTAATTGGGATAGTAACAACACTGTGGCCGCACCAAATAACCTAGCAGCAAGCATGTTCGATTGTTTCAAATCACTAGAAACGCAATTCACTAACTAGGTAATACTAGTAATATGACACTACATGCATTATATTTGCCTGTGAGCCACGTGTCAGGGGAAATTAGTGTGCTGCGGATTTCCTAGAAATTTAGCTTAGTCCAATGGCTGTTAAGCGTCGTTCCTGTTGCTGTAATTGAATCAACGCATTACTGATAGTGGACATCGTGCCACTATTGAAATAAATGAGGTTAGTGTCAGTGAGATTGAAATATAATCGAATTATCTCACATCTGCATATGCTTTAGTGCATTAAAATGTAATAGGCGACTCAAACGCGGAATTATTTAAATTTTCAATCCTTTCCGCCTCCACCACCATAAAAAGAAATTAGTAACTGGGTAATATGATTTGATAAAAGCGGAATTTTGATGAGCTGGCATTATCAAGAAAAGAGATCACGCGGAAAACGGAAAGTAGCCAGAAAAATTATATATTTCGTCCTTGAGTAAAGAAATAACCGAATTTCTTTACTCAAAGACGAAATAAATAATAATGTTGAATGCTAAATTGAACTGTAATTAAGTGTAATTTACAGTACAATAAAAATAATAAAATAATATAAAATATTATATACAATAAAATAATAAATAAAATAGTTAGAGTGATTTCCTGATTTCCTATACAGGATTAGCCAAAATTACCGCAACACCTAAATAATTCTCCAACCGTAAGAAATTTCCAAAAATTATTCAAACAAAAGTTTTTTTTAACTAAAAAATTTAAATTTAATAATGAAATAATTCCAACTTAACATTCTTAGAATTAATCTTAGCATTAAAAATGTTAAATATACAGGGTTCTGTTAGAAAAAGGAAAGGTTTATTCAAAATATATTTGAACGAGAGGTTCTTTAAATCCAAAACTTTTATTTCAAAAATTTTTTGATTTTTTTACATGGAGAATTATTAAGGCGTTCCGGCAATTTTGACTATTCATAAAAATATGATTCCTATAAAAAAATGCTCACAATTAATCTTAGAAATAAAAAATCTTATGTGGCCAGGCACATGACTTTATCATACAATATATAAAATTAATAGTTTAGCTGCATGAGAATCTATTCTATTGAGATAAATCGTAGGTATTGTCAAAGCATCAGCATTTGACACTACCTACACTACGTCATCAGAATAATAGTTATTTATGTCACAAATGCCGAAAGTACGGAATAGCGCGACGAGCGGTGATGCGGCGCGTCACCGAAGGCGGAGTGTCGCCGTCGCATATGAGCGAGTCGGCTATCTAGTTTTTGGCAGGAGCGACATCAACGTCTATAGTGTTGCTTTTTAAGAAATACGTATTTAAAAAAAATAAATGATGTCTGTATAGTAAATGCTAGGTTGGTACCACTTAGACGAAACGTCAAGTTTAAAGGTGCGTTCCGATTGGTAGGTAATGGTAGCTAATGGCGGTGGTAGAATACGAAATTATAGTATTTCTTACATATCGTGATAATGACACATATTAGTTTGCATGTACATAAACATGAGTCACTATCAATTTTCTATTGGAAATACTATAACGGCGTCGGCTACCACTGCCATCGTCACTAATGAAAACGCACCTTAAAAAGGTAATTCAAATTGTGACAGATTTATATTTGTTCATGACACATCCCTACCAACATACTAAAATAAAACTACACTCATCGCTATACTTTATTTATAATTTTCTCAATGTATCGTTTTTAGAATTAGATATAAAGACGGGTTGATATTTCTTATCAACAAACAGTCAAATTGGTGATCTTACTTTATTTGAAATTTGTATTTTATAATTTGCCGTACTACAGCGGCAACGTTCCATAGTGGTTTTCCAACCTCTGATGAGATCAGCTGTTTTCGAATGTGACAACACAAAAAAATATTTGTCAAAATCCTGGCTACTATGTAATTTCATATCAATGCAGATGCGACCGATCTCGATCAAATAGAATTTGCTCTTGAAGCTAAACTATTAATTTTACCAAAAAATTTCATAGGCATAAATTATTCAAAATTTCCTGTGCTTTAATTTATTAATTAACTAATTTGTCGAAATTACAGAAATGGCGGCTCATTTCCAAAATCCTTCAAATAGGCTTAGAATAAACTGAAAGGCTAAACTATTAATTTTACCAAAAAATGTGATAGGCATAAATTATTCAAAAATTACTCTACTTTAATTTATTTATTAACTATTTTGTCGAAATTACAGAAATGGCGGCTCATTTGCAAAATCCTTCAAAAAGGCTTAGAATAAACTACCAGTTCCTTTGGACCCTTTTCAACCAAAAGCTTTTCAGCTCTAAGTTAGGTCATGAAACTTCTAAATATGAACTTTCGTCCCGATACCTTTAGTAGTTTCTCCGGAATCGTCGTCACAAAAATCGTTTACACACGCACACACACACACACACACACACACACACACACACACACACACACACATACAGACATTTTTTTGTACCTTGGTCAAAAATGTTCAGGGGACCCAAAAAGACCTATTTCCGCTAAAATCTCAATTTTTTTTTTCGGCATGATTACAATACTTTATCTTACTGCGTATGATAAAGTAAAAATGTAATAATATATAAGATGTTCTATTTTTAAAAAAAGGCTAGGTTACCGAATTTCAATAATAAAATTAGCACTCTATATATTGAAATTATATTTAGACGATAGCTTGTTTAAAACCAAAAATTTTTTGTTTGAACAATTTTTTGATATTTTTACTTTATCATACGCAGTATGGTAAAGTATTGTAATCGTGCCGAAAAAAAAAATTGAGATTTTAGCGGAAATAGGTCTTTTTGGGTCCCCTGAACATTTTTGACCAAGGTACAAAAAAATGTCTGTGTGTGTGTGTGTGTGTGTGTGTGTGTGTATGTGTGTATGTGTGTACCAGATTTTTGTGACGACGATTCCGGCGAAACTACTAAAGGTATCGGGACGAAAGTTCAGATTTAGAAGTTTCATGACTAAACTTAGAGCTGAAAAGCTTTTGGTTCAAAAGGGTCCAAAGGAACTGGCTATTTACTCTTAGCATTTTTCAACGATTTTGCAAAGAAGCCGTCATTTCTGTAATTTCGTCAAAATAGATAAATAATAAATTAAAGTAGAGGAAATTTTGTATAATTTATGTCTATAACATTTTTTGGTAAAATTAATAGTTTAGCTGCAGGAGAAAATTCTATTTGATCGAGATCGGTCGCATCTGCATTGATATGAAACTACATAAGTAGCCTGGATTTGACAAATATTTTTTAGTGCTGTCACCACAGAAATGTATATAGCTGTCACACTCGAAAACAGCTGATTTCATCAGAGGTTGGAGAACCGCTATGGAACGTTGCCGCTCTAGTGCGGCAAAGTACAAAATACAAAATTCAAAGAAAATAAGATCACCAATTTGATTGTTTGTTGATAAGAAATATCGACCCGTTGTTATATCTAATTGTAAAAACGATAAATTGAGAAATTTGTAAATAAGGTATAGCCATGAGTGTAGCTATATTTTAGTATGTCGGTGCGGATGTGACATCTACAGTGTCATGAACGAATATAAATCTGTCAGAATTTGAATTAGCTTTTTAAACTTGACGTTTCGTAGAAGTGGTATCAACCAAACATTTCCTATACAGAAATATAACCATTTTTGATTTTTTTTTAAATACGCATTTCTCAAATAGCAACACAAAAAACGTTGATGTCACTCCTGCCGAAAACTACATAGCGCGACTCGCTCACATGGACGGCGACGCTCCGCCATCGGTGACGCGCCGCATCACCGCTCGTCGCGGTATTCCGTACCATTTCCGTACTTTCGGCACTTGTGAGACAAATAACTATTATTCTGATGACAGTAGGTCGTGTCAAATGCTGATGCTTTGACAATTCCTACTATTGATTCTATTGACTATCAAAATATTTGTCACATCCTGGCTAACTAGTTTAATTTTAATGAGATACGATTTATCTTAATCAAATAGATTATCATGCAGCTAAACTATTAGTTTTATATTTTGTATGATAAAGTCATGTGCCTGGCCACATCAGATTTTTTTTTTACGGCTGGAGAATTATTTAGTTGTTCGGGTAATTTTTGCTAACCCTGTATATAAGATAGGATAGAAACATTTGTATATGAAAATGTGTATCAAATTTTAGATATGAAAACAGCCCATTATGAAACCGAAAAAAATTAAATAGTGCGTTCGTTATGAAACCAACGTAGAAAAATATGTCTTTGTTTTTCGTGAAAATATTGCAATTTGCCATCTTAATTGAATATTGTTTTAATAATACCTATCCAAAGATGACACCTACACATGACTTCTAACTGAAAAATTCTAATAAAGTTGGCTTATCTTATGCTAATTTTCCGGAATCACTAAGACACCATATAACCAGCAAAATAAGTATTGAAATAATAAATATTGAGTTTCCAACTGTGTTACAATTTATAATGTATGTTATAATTTTTAACTTTCTTTAATAAACAACGATTGCTTTAAAACAATGAGATGCAAACTTTTTATACATCAAAATTCAAGTTAACACCAGCTGTTACAGCAGTCTCGTCGTATCTCTCTTAAAAACAAAGATAATAAAGTGAACTAAAAAAATAAAATGTTCAGATTACTATTTTATTTCACTTTTTACCAGTTGTAAGCTGCAAACACCCAGACTGTAGGTGAAAGTTCAGGCATACAAAACATAACACCATTCTTACACCATGCATTGTATACCTATAGTATATGCTTAAAATTGAAAGTCGAATAAATTCTATTTATCCGTAGCTGCTGCTAAAGAATGAAGCCAGTGAGTGAAAGAATCATCAAAATCGGATAAATGGTTTCGGAGAAAATCAAGTTTCAATTTGTAACAACTGTTTCATTATTGCCTAATACCCCTGTGTACTTCCACACACCAGAAAATGGACGTTTGTTAATTTTCTTCCACTAGCAACTGCCTTAACTCCGCCGTGAAAGGTTTCACTTCAAAAACGTCACTCATACTAAATTACATTTTGAGATTTTCGTTTATAATCGTAAATTGAAACACTAAACCTTTCAAACCGCAATCGAAAACAATCTGCAGTTAAAACTTACGTATCTACGTCATCCGACCTTATTTCGTACCGGTAGAGCATTAAATTCCACCTCAATTTCATTTACCATAGCCGGATTACTTTTGGTCTTTATTCCCAACTCCCATTCTTCTCAAAAAATACCTCAGGGCTCTCTTACCTCGGCAAAACTAAGAATAACCTTGCGGAAAATAACAAGCGACGACGACGGCAACAAAACACGCAATATTACATTTCGAAATTGAAAGCCGGATTGCAGGGGCTTCTCGCTCCCCACCGAGAAAAACGGCAGGTCTGCTCGGGAAGCCCGCATGGAACAAATTTCTCAGCCAAGACAAACTTGTAACCTCCTTAAAAGGTACACTCGGCACACAACTTTAATTTCATCCGATGGCAGGGCGGCGCGGATCGTTTTTCTTCAACTTTCAGCACGGGGTTGGTACGATTGAAGGAAAGAAAAGGCGGAGGGAGAAGGGTTGGTTCCTTGTCTTGCCGCCGCGGGCCGTCTTTGTTCAGGTATGTATAAGGATTCGCCGCTCTACCTCGTCAGGTTGCCCGCCTCTCGCAGACAAAAGATAGATGGGAAATGGAGATGAGGGGCTGAACTTTTGCTAAGGATGCATAACAATTTGTTTTACTGGAGATGGGAAGAGGGTGGATGGATCTCATTCGATCAGATCGTTTGATACGGGTGTTTTAAATTTGTTAGCCGTAAAGTGAACAGCGAGAGTCACTGTCGATGTATTATGTATACCTATTCACCCCTAGCTATCGCAACTTGCAAGTGGTGCTACCTATTTTCAGAGACGTCATTTTAAAGGACATAAAAACTAAAATAACTGAAAAAAAAGAAACCACAGAGCACTAAAACGTGCCAGTTATTTAAAACTGGACTGAAACAGTAAAAAATTTGGGTGGCATTTTTCGGTCCGACAAATTAGGGGTTCGCACGACCAATTTTGGTCCCTTAACGACAGAAAATGTAAACAAACGACATATTATATGTTTTAACGACAAAAAATGCAAATGAACGACAATATTTGTATTTCAACAATAAAATCAGCAAATTATGTGATTTAACCTCCAAGACTATACATGACAGCAGTATAACAAGCAGCGCCGCTAGGCCAGCCGTACAAAACTTCTTCCATACTCATATAGTGTGCTACAGTTAAAAGTGTGGTTATGTGTAGTTTGCTCGCAGAAGTTCACAGAAGGATGTTGGGAAAAATTGAAAATTATTCTGTGTATAATTTTATTGTTGTTCAGTCAGTTTTCAGGTAAGTTATAATTAAAGATTATATATGATTTGAGAAGATAATTGCTTCTTCGATTAATATGATATCTTTAACTAAAATATTTATCAGTTGCAAAACTTCAACTTTTAGTAGTTTTTTAGTGTTCAAGTTCGACCGTATGGTAATAACAGGGTCTTTACCCTGTAACATTTATTATTATGCCAATTAGGGTGGTGCTTATTTTTTGTACTGTTATTTCTTTTATGCAGGACTCTCTCAATTTGTTCATTTATATCACACACAAAATCACAAAATCGAGTATACATTTAATTTAGTCATATTAAAAAGGAAATATTTTTGGTTTGTTTACTACAATAAATTTACATACCACATGCAGTTATTAACTTATTAACTTTACTTATATTCCACAAAATCATAAGAAATTTGCCTAAAGGTACAATGTCCGTAACATAACACACATGTATGTAGGTACACAATAATTTCTTTACAACCATTGTCATGTATCAGATTGACTGCTTATTAACAGTTGTTTCACAGACTAACAGTTATTTGACGTATAACTGTGTCCTGTTCACTTGCATTGTCTGCTAGGGCATTTCTTCAAGTTTTGCGTGGCAACAATATGTATTTCTTGATGTTAATTAAAGATCACAAGGTTTTCGGAGCATTCACAAAATAACAAGCAGCATAGAACTGCTTGATAATGTCCTTTTGAGTTCTTTTTGTTCTCCAAGCAGAGACGAGTTGTATGTAGGTCAAGAAACACTTTATGGCAAACTTTAAAAAGGGATAGAATAAATTTAACAAGCTATTTGCTGTAATATGGTTGTCTCAATTCAAAGCGACCTTTGTTAATCCATAACAACGGTTGTTGAAAACCGTTGTTTTCACAGGTTATCTTATTACAAGGTCCCCGTCTCAATTCAAATAGTGACTGTATCGAACTTCTTTTCAAGACTACGAAATAAAAAAGTGACCAGATGTAGATGGCGTTACTTTAAACATGTCTGTTTTTATTTCGTATTTATTACATTTGAGGTATGGTATATCCTAAAGAAATAAAAGTTTTGCTTTCTATTTGTACACATATTCAAACTGGACTGTGTTTGAGTTTTCTAGTCGATGAAATGGTACTTTCACAATCGTTGCTTTTGTAAACATGGTTGCGAATTTATTACAACCACGCACTACAATACTCGAGAGTGCAAGTCTAGAGAAGTTCAGAAGAAAATAACTTGTGTTATTACAGCAGAGAATAATCAGACGCAACTGCCATCGGAAAGCATTTCTATATTTATAGCCCACACCAAAATTTGCATAAATAATATATAAGGACCTTCGGGAATCGAATGGTAGAGAGCATTTTACGACTGGCGCAATAATTATGACGTGGGTTATTTTTGATTTAAGATTGTACAATTTTAAATGGATACTATCCTAATTTGACTTAAGAATTTGACTTTTACTTCAAAAGGTTGGGTATTTAGATTAATCAGCTCACATTCTTGGATTAAACATGCATCTACTTCTTTTAAATATGAACATGTTATTATGAAAGCAATAATATTTTAGATAGAATGCAATTAACGTATCCAAAGAAGAATATTGTTATTTTCCAACAAGAGAGTTGTCTTTACGACGAGACAACTAAAGCTCCATCTATCGTCGTCCTTCACATTATTTTCAAAACAACATTTTTCTTAAATCAAAACAGTCGTTTTCTTAAGCAAATTTTTAGGTTTTTTAAAACATACCATTTCTCTGTGTGTACTAATATTGCAAGGTAGCTCTACTATAAAGTTTGTGACATGTCTACATTATATTTATGGCTACTTTGTCAGCTCAAAAGTAACAGACATAAAATAAAAGATGTTAAAGGCATTGTGATGCCTCCTAAATTGCTCAAGTTATTTTTAATGACTTACAGATCCTGTATACATTCAAGCTAAGAATTTACATATTAAAACAACAATTTTTGTGGATAACCCCATATTTACCGGAAAAATGCCGGAATATAACAGTCGACAAAATAGACGTCGCGGAGTATAGGGTTTTCCGGCTATCATTTTCCTAAATGGACAGTCATTTTTTTTCACTCTTGCTACTCTTGTCCATTTTATTCTTTTATATCATAATATATATTTATCATATTTTATTATCCCACCTTCCGCATCCATTCGCACTGCCGCGCCGTAGGCAGACACAAATACCCAAAAACACTGTCCCTCCTTATTTTACGAAAGCGTCTATTTAAAAACGTTAGAATTATGGCTTTCAAATCATTCTTTTAGTAATTGTCAATCAAATTAGAATAACATCGAACATTTATGTAACTCGATCGGAAGCATTTTGTAACATTCCACACAAACTTACCGACAAAGTCGTGTGCTAAAAGCCGTGACGGCATTGTCTGCCATCTCTATGGCTAGACGCGCGGGATATATAAAATTTGTCGTGGACTTGGCAGTGCACATTGTTCAACGGTTCGGCATGCTGTTGACATTTAAATAAGAGAACATCTCCTGTGAATACCTGCCGCGAGCAAAGCGAGCACCGTGTCTCCCGCTTCATGTATACGACCGACGCGAGGTACAGGCGAAACGCTGCCCGTATTGTTACTGGCAAACGGAGTTTTGAGCACAATGCCGTACAAGCGATAATAAGTTTGCTTAATGTAAATGCCATGTACAGCTCTGTTACTGGTGTAACGTGCAAAAAAAACAATTTGAAAAGAGTCTGTTTTTGCGTATGGTAACCTAGCACATCATACGTTTTGTTTTGATTCAATTAACTACTGGTTGCGTTTCAAGATATTGTACCGATATTGAGTCAATATTATATTGAATTGAATATATAACTCTAATTGGGTTATAAGCATAAATTTAAATACATTTTCTTGATTTTATCATTTACAGACCAAGTTACTAGCTCGATACTCCACAAATGTCTGTCAACAAGGTTATAAATTGGAACAATCCTATTACGAGAAAACTACTTTCTTATAGTTTTTATTTAACACCTAGAGGCACTCCACAACTTTTTGGACGGTTTTTGTTTTTTAATATTTTGCTACAGTGTTTAATTTTGTTTAACTTGATTTTAAAGTTTACTACTTTTTATTTATCGCTTTCTTTTAACATTTTATTTTCAAAATTAATTAATCCATCAAATATAACTGAAAATTGCCAATTGAAAATAGACTTTTTACTTTATTATACGCAGTATGCTAAAGTATTGTAATCATGCCGAAAAAAAAAATCTGATGTGGCCAGGCACATGACTTTATCATACAAAATATAAAACTAATAGTTTTATCATGCAGCTATGATAATCTATTTGATTAAGATAAATCGTATCTCATTAAAATTAAACTAGTTAGCCAGGATGTGACAAATATTTTGATAGTCAATAGAATCAATAGTAGGAATTGTCAAAGCATCAGCATTTGACACGACCTACTGTCATCAGAATAATAGTTATTTGTCTCACAAGTGCCGAAAGTACGGAAATGGTACGGAATACCGCGACGAGCGGTGATGCGGCGCGTCACCGATGGCGGAGCGTCGCCGTCCATGTGAGCGAGTCGCGCTATGTAGTTTTCGGCAGGAGTGACATCAACGTTTTTTGTGTTGCTATTTGAGAAATGCGTATTTAAAAAAAAATCAAAAATGGTTATATTTCTGTATAGGAAATGTTTGGTTGATACCACTTCTACGAAACGTCAAGTTTAAAAAGCTAATTCAAATTCTGACAGATTTATATTCGTTCATGACACTGTAGATGTCACATCCGCACCGACATACTAAAATATAGCTACACTCATGGCTATACCTTATTTACAAATTTCTCAATTTATCGTTTTTACAATTAGATATAACAACGGGTCGATATTTCTTATCAACAAACAATCAAATTGGTGATCTTATTTTCTTTGAATTTTGTATTTTGTACTTTGCCGCACTAGAGCGGCAACGTTCCATAGCGGTTCTCCAACCTCTGATGAAATCAGCTGTTTTCGAGTGTGACAGCTATATACATTTCTGTGGTGACAGCACTAAAAAATATTTGTCAAATCCAGGCTACTTATGTAGTTTCATATCAATGCAGATGCGACCGATCTCGATCAAATAGAATTTTCTCCTGCAGCTAAACTATTAATTTTACCAAAAAATGTTATAGACATAAATTATACAAAATTTCCTCTACTTTAATTTATTATTTATCTATTTTGACGAAATTACAGAAATGACGGCTTCTTTGCAAAATCGTTGAAAAATGCTAAGAGTAAATAGCCAGTTCCTTTGGACCCTTTTGAACCAAAAGCTTTTCAGCTCTAAGTTTAGTCATGAAACTTCTAAATCTGAACTTTCGTCCCGATACCTTTAGTAGTTTCGCCGGAATCGTCGTCACAAAAATCTGGTACACACATACACACATACACACACACACACACACACACACACACACAGACATTTTTTTGTACCTTGGTCAAAAATGTTCAGGGGACCCAAAAAGACCTATTTCCGCTAAAATCTCAATTTTTTTTTTCGGCACGATTACAATACTTTACCATACTGCGTATGATAAAGTAAAAATTGAGATTTTAGCGGAAATAGGTCTTTTTGGGTCCCCTGAACATTTTTGACCAAGGTACAAAAAAATGTCTGTGTGTGTGTCTGTGTGTGTGTATGTGTGTGTGTGTGTGTGTGTGTGTGTGTGTGTGTGTGCGTATGTGTGTACTCGATTTATGTGACGACGATTCCGGAGAAACTACTAAAGGTATCGGGACGAAAGTTCATATTTAGAAGTTTTATGGCTAAACTTAGAGCTGAAAAGCTTTTGGTTCAAAAGGGTCCAAAGGAACTGGTAGTTTATGCTAAGCCTTTTTCAAGGATTTTGCAGATGAGCCGCCATTTCTGTAATTTCTTCAAAATAGTTAAATAATAAATTAAAGTAGAGGAAATTTTGAATAATTTATGCCTATGACATTTATTGGTAAAATTAATAGTTTAGCTGCAAGAGCAAATTCTATTTGATCGAGATCGGTCGCATCTGCATTGATATGAAACTGCATAGTAGCCAGGATTTGACAAATATTTTTTTTGTGCTGTCACCACAGAAATGTCTATGGCTGTCACCACGCTGTCACACTCGGAGAACCGCATGGAACGTCATCTACAGTGTCATGAACGAATATAAATCTGTCAGAATTTGAATTAGCTTTTTAAACTTGACCTTTCGTATAAGTGGTATCAACCTAACATTTTCTATACCGATATATAACCATTTTTGAGTTTTTTTAAAAATACGTATTTCTCAAAAAGCAACACAAAAACGTTGATGCCACTCCTGCCGAAAACTACATAGCGCGACTCGCTCACATGCGACGATGACGCTCCGCCATCGGTGACGCGCCGCATCACTGCTCGTTGTGCTATTCCGTACTTTCGGCACTTGTGAGATAAACAACTATTATTCTGATGACAGTAGGTAGTGTCAAATGCTGATGCTTTGACAATACCTTCGATTGATACTATTGACTATCAAAATATCTGTCAAATCCTGGCTAACTAGTTTAATTTTAATGCAGACACGATTTATCTGAGTCAAATAGATTCTCATGCAGCTAAACTATTAATTTTATATATTGTGTGATAAAGTCATGTGCCTGGCCACATCAGATTTTTTTCATTGGATTTGTGTTTGCATTGATATTAAATTATATCGAATATCCTGTAATTCGCTTTATCAGAGTATTAGCTTATCCAGCAAGCTTATCGATAATCGAGACTCTAGCAGAAAAAAAAAATCTGATGTGGCCAGGCACATGACTTTATCATACAATATATAAAATTAATAGTTTAGCTGCATGTGAATCTATTTGATTAAAATAAATCGAGTCTGCATTAAAATTAAACTAGTTAGCCAGGATTTGACAGATATTTTGATACTAGTTATTAGAATAATAGTTATTTAAGTCACAAGTGTCGAAAGTACGGAATCGCGCGACGAGCGGTGATGCGGCGCGTCACCGAAGGCGGAGCGTCGCCGTCACATGTGAGCGAGTCGCGCTATGTAGTTTTCGGCAGGAGTGACATCAACGTTTTTTGTGTTGCTTTTTGAGAAATATGTATTTTTAAAAAAATAATTAAAAAATGGTTATATTTCTGTATAGGAAATGTTAGGTCGGTACCACTTTGACGAAACGTCAAGTTTAAAAAGCTAATTCAAATTCTGACAGATCTATATTTGTTCATGACACTGTAGATGTCACATCCGTGCGAACATACTAAAATAAAACTACACTCATCGCTATACTTTATTTACAATTTTCTCAATTTATCGTTTTTAGAATTTGATATAATAACGGGTTGATATTTCTTATCAACAAATAATCAAATTGGTGATCTTATTGTATTTGAAATTTGAGTTTTGTACTTTGCCGCACTAGAGCGGCAACGTCCCATAGCGGTTCTCCAACCTCTGATGAAATCAGCTGTTTTCGAGTGTGACAGCACAGAAAAATATTTGTCAAAATTCTAGCTACTATGTACTTTCATATCAATTCAGATACGACCGATCTCGATCAAATAGAATTTGCTCTTGCAGCTAAACTATTAATTTTACCAAAAAATGTCATAGGCATAAATTATTCAAAATTTCCTCTACTTTAATTTATTATTTAACTATTTTGACGAAATTACAGAAATGACGGCTCATTTGCAAAATCCTTGAAAAAGGCTTAGAATAAACTACCAGTTCCTTTGGACCCTTTTGAACCAAAAGCTTTTCAGCTCTAAGTTAGGTCATGAAACTTCTAAATATGAACTTTCGTCCCTATACCTTTAGTACTTTCTCCGGAATCGTCGCCACAAAAATCGTTTACACACACACAGACACACACACACACACACACACACACAGACATTTTTTTGTACCTTGGTCAAAAATGTTCAGGGGACCCAAAAAGACCTATTATCGCTAAAATCTCAAAAAATTTTTTCGGCACGATTACAATACTTTACATACTGCGTATGATAAAGTAATAAAAGTTTTTTTACTTTATCATACGCAGTATGATGAAGTATTGTAATCATGTCGAAAAAATATTTTGAGATTTTAGCGGAAATAGGTCTTTATGGGTCCCCTGAACATTTTTGACCAAGGTACAAAAAATGTCTGTGTGTGTGTGTGTGTGTGTGTGTGTGTGTGTGTGTGTGTGTGTGTGTGTGTGTGTGTGTGTGTGTGTGTGTGTGTGTGTGTGTGTGTGTGTGTGTGTGTGTGTGTGTGTGTGTGTCTGTGCGTGTGTGTGTAAACGATTTTTGTGGCGACGATTCCGGAAAAACTACCACAGGTATCGGGACGAAACTTCATATTTAGAAGTTTTATGACCAAACTTAGAGCTGAAAAGCTTTTGGTTCCAAGGGGTCCAAAGGAACTGGCCGTTTCCTCTAAGCATTTTTCAAGGATTTTGTAAATGAGCTGCCATTTCTGTAATTTCGGCAAAATAGTTGAATAATAAATTAAAGTAGAGGAAATTTTGAATAATTTATGCCTATGATAATTTTTGGTACAATTAATACTTTAGATTAAAGAGCAAATTCTGTTTGATCGAGATCGGTCGCATCTGCATTGATATGAAACTACATAGTAGCCTGGATTTGACAAATATTTTGTGTGCTGTCACCACAGAAATGTCTAGGGCTGTCACACTCGAAAACAGCTTATTTCATCAGAGGTTGGAGAACCGCTATAGAACGTTGCCGCTCTAGTGCGGCAAAGTACAAAATAATAAAATTCAAATAAAATAAGATCACCAATTTGATTGTTTGTTGTTAAGAAATATCAACCCGTTGTTATATCTAATTGTAAAAACGATAAATTGAGAAAATTGTAAATAAAGTGTAGCGATAAGTGTAGTTATATTTTAGTATGTTGATATACGGATGTGACATCTACAGTGTCATGAACGAATATAAATCTGTCAGAATTTGAATTAGCTTTTTAAACTTGACGTTTCGTAGAAGTGGTATCACCCTAACATTACCTATCCAGAAATATAACCATTTTAAATTTTTTTTAAATACGTATTTCTCAAAAAGCAACACAAAAAACGTTGATGTCACTCCTGCCGAAAACTACATAGCGCGACTCGCTCACATGCGACGGCGACGCTCCGCCATCGGTGACGCGCCGCATCACCGCTCGTCGCGCTATTCCGTACGTTCGGCACTTGTGAGATAAATAACTACTATTCTGGTGACAGTAGATAGTGCCAAATGATGATGCTTTGACAATAGCTACTATTGATAGTATTGACTATCAAAATATCTGTCAAATCCTGGCTAACTAATTTAATTTTAATGTAGACACGATTTATCTGAATCAAATAGATTCTCATGCAGCTAAACTATTAATTTTATATTTTGTATGATAAAGTCATGTGCCTGGCCACATCAGATTTTTTATCAATATGCACAGAAAAACACATTCGAGGAAAAGATTTGAAAATGGTTTGAACTTTAAGAAAATGTGTTAACATGTGGACTGTGGATTGAAATTGAATGGTGTTTCGGTAAATTTCATTCAGTGTCCACAATATTTTACGATGTACAAATATGTTCTTCTAGAAAAGGTTCGGTTAATACTTACATACGTACTATAAATCTTAGACAGATAAATTCTATGTAGTAGTTATTCTATATAGTAGTGTATGTAGTTGGATCTCTATATAATAGTTTGAAGCCAATGTGTATTAAATAACAAAATGCTAAAGAACTTTTTTGAGGTAGGATGACATGTGATGCTTAATATGGTTAATACTAGTTTGCAACAGTTGGAAGTTCCAGAAAAATTGAAATTAAGTTCAATCATTCCTATTAAAAAGGTAAAAAATTCTAATAAAATTCAAGATTTTCGACCCATAAATGCGTTGACTTCTGCTGACAAAATTATCGAGATTGTAGTGTATAATCAGATAATGGACTATTTTCAGGAGAATCATCTTATTATGGAACACCAATCTGGTTTCAGAAAAAAAAAACACTCATGTGAAACAGCGCTCCAGTTTTTATTGACACAATTAAACAACAACATCCATGAGCAGGTTTATACTATTGTAGTTATCCTCGACATGAGGCGTGCATTTCAAACCATTAACAGATGTATTTTATTAAAAAAAAATAACATATTTTGGAATATGCGGTACTGTGAAACAGTTTTCACTTGCCCGATTCTGTTCATTGTTGACCATGATAGTCACATAGCTTAGATTATCTAGACTCAAAAGTTCATGGATATTTTTTTAGTATAAGCTAGTAACTACTGTATGTAAATTTATTGTGGTACAATCGTGGTAAATTACAAACGCAAATTATATAAAAAAAATTTATTCTCAAAAGTCGTCTGACAAAAACCTTTTGATATATTGCTGTAAAAATTCCCTATTTAACTACTTATCATACAAACATTACATTTTATATAAAACAGTTACTAAATGATCTTTATGAAAAGTGAAATACTGAATAGACCTATCATTGTTTATACTTAGGTATAGTCATCTTGAAATTCCCTAGTTCCCTGTTGCCACCATTCCTCCCTTTTTAATTTATTCCATAGCTATGCATACCTAATGTATGAATCGTATAATTAATGCTTATAATATATTTTGCACTCTATTTCACATTATGTTTTCTGCATATTTAGCCTTTCTACTCAGTTGCTTCATAATCTAGTGCCACAGTATCGATTTTATGCCGATTCATTTCTACTTATTTTGCTTTTTGCTTACTTCACTCATGAAAATGTCTTAGCAATTACAATGTTCGGCAGCTGGTCCTAGTTTAAATGTAGATTAAGTCTGAGATATCGTCATCGTAATCTCCCCAGCTAAGTTGTCTTATCGATGAAGGAAGACTGGGTAATTAAATCCGATGGGGGTGTTATGGCGTCGGAAATCGAATGAGTAGATCGGTGGCCCGCTGCCGGCCAATCAAAATACTTATTATCGGAGCGAATTCGATTACCGAGAGAGATCGGCCGTTCTAGATGCCGAAGCCCGGAGATTCCAATCAAGTGCAAAACCTCCGCAGCCCGGCTCTTGATTCAATTGTTGACCGGGGAAATTACACGATCATTTAAATAATCAAATTTCGCGGTAAACTAGCGAACCGGGTGCTATATAATATCCTGCTGGAGCGGAAATGTTGAATAAGTAAATCTAGGCCGTAATATTAATAATGACGAAGTTCATTAAGGGGAAACTTACGCTAAATTTGGTAACAAAATAAACGTACAAAATACAATTGATGTTTTATTTTAAGACAATATCAAACGTGTAGTGTAAAATCGAAAAATTTTAATGGTAAGAGTTGCAAAAATTATCAATTCCAAAACATGTCAGATTTTGTTAGAAAGTAAAATACACAATTAATCATTTAAATCCGTCTTTTGATTAGAAAACCGACGGTAGCAATTGTTTAAGAAGAACGTGAATTTTGAAGCTGTATGCTTAATTTGTAGTGTAAAAACAAAAATGTTTCTGAGAAAATAGTTATTTCTTTATTTCAAATACAAAGAATGTTTTGCACAATGTTAGGACCAACTAGCAATAGCAGCACCACAGAGAACGAGGTATGAATCAGCACACGATGGGGAGTCATACGGTATAGTGGTCTGATGGCTACGGTCAACTTTCTTCGCTAAACAGAGGTAGGGAGGGTGAGGGAGGGGGTTTGAGGCTGGTGAGAGCGAGGCATGAATCCGCACACGATGGGGTGTCATACGGTATAATTTATGTTTTCCTGTGGTTTTGATACCTTTATTTAGAGTGATTTCCAATCAGAATAATATTTTAAATTGAAGTAACATAAGAAGAGTATTTATTTAATAACAAAAAAGTAACTTGGAATGTAAAAGAAACAAAAACAGTACATATATGTATAAAGCATGCCAGAAGTTGAAAGACTTGAAATTTTTGTCTGCTCAAGCATTTTGAGTACCGAAGACATTCCGCGGTAACGTGTCACGCCCGTCACGTCCGTTTGACGACTATAAATGAGCAATAGGAACTTTTATTCTTATTCTGATGCAACAATAAAACGAAAAGACTCATCTCTTATAATTGTTGGAGGTAGATGTTCAAACTTTGATAAGTTTGATGACCACCCCTTTTAAATAGATGTGACGGGCGCCGCCAGCATAATTGAGCTCTTGGTTTTAGTAAACAAAAACTAAAAATTCATCCAAATCATATGAACTGTGTTGACTTTAACACGACTATGCTAGAAGGCAATATATATATAGGTATAATCAAAACATTAATAATACTGACTTTCTTTTATGCTTTCTTATTAAAGCATAATACTGAATACAGTTTGTAAAAAGTTTAATATTCCAGAATTAACAATAATAAAAAGTAACTGCGCAGTACTTTTAAATGATGTAAAGAAATTAAAAAATGAGATAAAGAAAACCGGTATAAAAATGACAATCATTAGAGGTACCCAATGCGTAACAGAAAAAAAGATTCAACAATTAATATTAAACGATTTTCATATATTACCAACAGGAGGACATGCGGGTATGAAACGAATGTATAATAACGTAAAAAAATATTACTTTTGGTCAGGAATGTATAAAGACATTGAGAACTTTGTTAAAAAATGGCGATTCTTGCCAAAGATTCAAACATTCAAAACCGCGCAAAGAACCAATGACAATCACAACTACAGCATCGTCAGCATTGCAGAGAATTTTTCTTGATTTAGTGGGCCCAATTGATCAAGATAATAATGACTCTCACTTTGCAGTGCGACTTAACAAAATTTGTCGAGGCATATCCAATCAAAAATAAAGAAGCAGAAACAGTTGCAAGGGCATTTGTAGACAATTTTATTTTACGGTATGGTATTCCAGAACAGGTTATTACGGACCAAGGAACTGAATTTTTGGCTTCAGTATTTCAGGAAACTTGTAAGTTGTTAAAAATCAAAACATTAAAATCAACTGCATATCATCATCAAACTCTTGGAGCTTTAGAAAATTCACATCAAAGTTTAGGTGCATATTTAAGAATGCATACGTTTAAATTTCTAAATTCTTGGAGTTCGTGGGTTCCGTATTGGTGTTTTTCTCACAATAACACTGGTCACACCGAAACTCGATATACACCACATGAGTTAGTTTACGGGAAGGAATGTCGACTACCGTCAAATTTAGCAAATGCGATAGATCCAGTATATAATTTTGATGATTATCCAAAAGAATTAAAGTTTAGATTACAAACAGCATGGAATGACGCGAGAAATAATTTGCTGGAATCAAAATTGCAAAGAAAATCGGAATATGACAAAAAATGTAGCTTTAAAGATTATAAAATAGGAGATAAAGTTTTATTAAAGAATGAAACCGGAAGGAAAATAGACCCAATTTTTAATGGACCTTATAATGTTGTAGATGTTAAGAGTCCAAATATTGTTATTAGAATAGATCGTAAGTTAGTAGAAGTTCACAAGAATAGGATAAAACTGTATAAATAATAGAAAAAAAAATTAATGTTTCATAATTTTTTTTTCTCTCTTCCACAAGGGAGATGTAATGGACTATATATATTGAACTAGCTAATTTATAAATAATCGTATTTAAGTCAGAGAATACGCGTTGAAAGTCCATAGCACCTCGATTGCGGAATTAGCTTATAAGACACATTTAGCAGGATGTTTCGTACAAGGCTCATAATAACTGCGGGGCAAGCAATCCAGCCTGTCAGCTGAATTGTGACACCTTGTACAATAGATATGCATTTCTGTACATATATTATTTTACTGTTAGTCTTAAGATGTTCCTAGTTAAAAAAACATGTAAAATCACTAGGAGTGTTTTATTGGAAGAACCTGGCACTGTACTAAGACCAACTACATTACAGAACAAAACTAGAACAACTTAAAGTGAAATGAAACACTTGAAATGAGATTTATGTTAGGACTTGTCAAAAACTTGCAGTTATTCATAACGAGTCTAGGAGTAAATTTATTGATTGGCCAGCTTTAAATTCTAGCTATTCCTCTGTTGCGCCAAATCACCCACCGATAAACTATTCTTCTGTTAACAATTTTTAAAGTAATTCCTCATCATACAACATCCTCTTGGCATTGCACTTCTTGAGTCACCATATTAGTTAGTTTATTACAATTTATCAAATTGAACGCTCTAAAAGTCTCGGATAACTCAGAAATGAAACATTAGGAACAATTTTGCTTCTTCATTTTAATTTAAAAATATTTTGTATGTAGGGTTACACTTTGCAAGCACAAATTATGAAAACCGGCAAAATATCCGGCTGAAGGACTTCGGTCGGTGGCCGTTTTCAGGTGAAGCAGAATAATATAAAGAACGATATAGTACATAATAATATAATATAATACAACTATATATTATAATTAGTTTGGAAATAAACTTTTTCTACTCTGTATCCAGGCGGCTGAGCAATAGGGTGTAACGAAAAAACATTTTCTCGAAATTCAAAATTTCAAGTAGATAAGAAGTTGTCCCTGTGGACTCACATATAGTTTGCCCGCGGGAGGCCTAAGGTTTATGAGTTTCTTTAAAAATTCGAATTTATTCATGTTTTTACTTTATCATACGCAGTATGATCCTCGCTACGCTCGTCGTGCCCAAAACTACTCGTGCGCCAACTTTTGTCTTATAAAACTTGTATTATAATATACTATTTTGCGCTGTCACACTCGAAAACAGCTGAATTCATCAGAGGTTGGAGAACCGCTATGGGTACGGATGTGGCATCTACAGTGTCATGAACAAATATAAATCTGTCAGAATTTGAACTAGCTTTCTAAACTTGACGTTTCGTAGAAGTGGGATCTACCTAACATTTCCTATACAGAAATATAACATTTTTTAATATTATTTTAAAAATACATATTTCTCAAAAAGCAACACAACGTTGATGTCACTCCTGCGAAAAACTACATAGCGCGACTCGCTCACATGCGCCGGCGGCGCTCCGCCTTCGGTGACACGCCGCATCACCGCTCGTAGCGCTATTCCGTACTTCGGCACTTGTGACATAAATAACTATTATTCTAATGGCAGTGGGTAGTGTCAAATGCTGATGCTTTGACAATATCTACTGTCAATAGTAGCAAAATATCTGTCAAATCCTGGCTAACTAGTTTAATTTTAATGCAGACACGATTTATCTCAATCAAATATTGTATGATAAAGTCATGTGGGTTTTCTTTTTCAAATCTCATAGTCCGCACCTAATAAAACATTTTATGACAAACTTTTATCCACGTTTAAGCACATTTTTTAAATCAAACGAACATGCTCATTTTTCTAAAAATTCTATCGAATCTAGATAAACTGCAGGCGATGTAAATGCGACAGTTACATCGCCTGCAGTTTATCTATAGAGTAAGATATTTTTAGATACGATAATTTCACACCTAATTGTTTCCTTTCTTTGTATTTGAAAAAAAAAATCACGAAATCTTTCATTGAAAAAAAATCTTATTCTAAAGAGAATTATAAACTTTAGGACTTCTGCGGGAAACCTAAATATTTTTCAATTGCGCCAATTTTTTTGTAAAGTGTGTTTTTTAGAGGCGGAGAACTTCAAATTGAAATTAAACACACATTTTTATTTTTATATTAATGAATTGTTTTTAATTTGAAAGATAATTGTATGGCATTAACATTTAAATATGATTTCGGGCATGTGGCTCCCACAACTGGCGCGTATATGGCGTAATCTAGAGGTCCAATTTTCACACAGCTTTGCAGCACTTCGGGCTGTATTTCGGCAACCACGCGTCGAAGGTTGGCTTCCAAGTGTTTGTGTTTGGGGTTGATCGGTGTAAACATGTCAGTTTACATATCCCCAAAGAAAATAATCTAATGGTGTCAAGTCGCCATTAATAAATTTTGGAGGCGAAAACTTTAATTTGGCAACACTGCTCTCTGCAACAGCCAATGTGACAGTTCTCGGCAATTTATCATATAGACTGACGCCAGAGCAACGTTTCCGAATTGTTCAAAATTATTTTGAAGGACACCGGTCAATTCGAGAGACATATCGGGCATTACGATTAAAAGCACCATAAAACTCACGTAATGCCCGATATGTCTCTCGAATTGACCGGTGTGTTTCAAAATAAATAGGAAAAATTGGGAAACGTTTCTCCGGCGTCCATATGGACAACTTTTTATCAACTTGAAATTTTGAAATTCGAAAAAAAATGTATTTTGGATACACCCTACTGAGCAATCGAAAACAAGCGCATTAAAATCAATGTGTATATTAAAAGCGACAAGAAACCCGCTCAGTAAAAAACCGCATGTGGGTGGGCACTCTAAAAATCTAATTATACGGTTTCTTTTGTAGCAACCAGTTGTTTCGTTCCAGATCAATTCACTCGTACCGACCGTTAAAATTAATCAGCAGTGCCGAAACAGGCACGAAACAGGATAAAGGATACCCTTTTAACCGCCAGCGAGCGCAACAAAGATTCCTCGCGGCAACTCTAGAATCCGCAGATTGGCGGAACGAAAGAGGAGCCCTCTGTGATTCCCCAGTAACCGGCGAGCCGAAAAATCGATCCGACGGCCGATGATTAACTGTTCAAGCTACGGAAAATGCTGTCGCTCGCGGCTACAACAAAAGCGCGCTAGATAATTCGTATGCAAGGGAGGCGATCGTCGGCGTCGGTGGGCGCCGACACGTTCGCGCTTGATCCAGTGGGTGCCGACGGACGCACGTCCGTGGACGCCGCAGCGGCCCTCTGGCGGAAATATGACGGTTTAATGAAATGACGTTTGCGATATTGTGCGATATAAATTAAAGCGGGACGAGCGCGCGTCACGATTTTAATTAGATGTGTAATGGTGGACCTATTTTGTGGTTTTTGATTTATGTAGGCGTTTATACGTCGTTTATAGGACGGAATGAAATTGGGAAAATAGATGGCGGTTTTGTCACGGATCGGGATACTTGTAATTGATGTATGTTGATTTTTAGGTGAAACTTCCCTTGCTACTAACAAAAAAGACTTACCGCAACGCAGTTAGAGAATAATAAACTAAAATGAACACTATGTAAAAAATCCTTAGATCAACAGCCAATATTGGGAGAATTTGCCCAGTCAATACACCATTGGTTGAGCATTACAAAAACCGCGTAAAACCAATACTAGTTTTGGAAAACCCCCATAAAAAACAAGAGAGTATTTAAAACACTTCTTTCTCCTTAAGAACATATCTCGAAAACCGCCAACTTTTGGCTACATGATTATTGTTTTTACTTATCATACCTACCGTGATATCAAAAATTACCTTGGTCAACGGTGGTTATGGAATTTAAAATGCTTGTTGCAGCTCCCATCGTACATTTATGTCAAACATTTTTTGTCATTGTGCTGAAGTTGTAAGCTGTAAGTCGTTGATGATGTCAGTGTCAAAAGGATGATTTAAGCTAAGACAACCTTTTTACATTGCATGGCAATCCTTGACCACGAAAATTTTGATATCACGGTAGTATGACATAGTATTGTAATCGTGTGTGTACGATGAATAAAATGGGTTTCTTTCAGTCAGTCAACTGTTCCAAGGTACAGTTGATTCGCTTACCGACGATCTGACATTGTTCGGAAAATCTCTTGCATGCGTCCATATTTCTGTCTCCATTATAATATGTTGGTTGCAGGTATGCATTTTAACCGTCTTATTATAATCCCGATCACCCAAGCAATTACATTGTTGGCCATGAGGCCTCAATAATTTTAATATTTGACACTTTTCCACCGCGTAAACCTACCTTGAAGATGCCCCAAACCTTTGAGCGAAACATCGGCTATGCTTTGAAATAGTTAGGAAATAAACAAATTACTGACTGAAAGATAGTTATTTATGTACCAAGGGCATTACACGGATGTTTATGCCCCGATGGTGACCGTTTCGGGCCTATCGGCACCCGAGCTTTTTAAGTCGCCCGAGGGTTTAAACGTCAAGTAATGCCCGCGGTGCATCCAAAATTGTATGTACTACAATGATATTGTTCATCCGTTTGAATAATATTAATAAATATTTTGACGTTATCAAGTGACATGCGTATCTACGGGGTTGAATAAAAATACAAACAATTCGGAGTTGAGTGACAATACAGACAATTAATTGTCAAACTTATAACCTTAATCGCCAATAATTGACATTGATGACTTAAAATTTACAATTTGAATGACAAATAATTGATATATTTGACATATAACCATGGCAACCCTTAACGCCCGCGCGGGCGTTAAGAAGCAGTTTTTTCCCCGGTATCTAAGATGCAAAAAATGACACTTTATGATCAGGCAGGACATAAAAAAAAATTGAGGTTTTAGCGGAAATATTCCTTTTGGGTCACCTGAACATTGTTGACCAAGGTACAAAAAAGTGTCTGTGTGTGTATGTGTGTGTAACCGCTTTTTTGTGGCGACGATTCCTCAGAAATTACTAAAGGTATACTAAAGGACGCAACTTTCATGACCAAACTTAGAGCTGAAAACGTTTCTGTTCAAATGGGTCAAAAAAACTGGACGTTTACTAGGTTTTCTTCAAGGATTTTGCAAATGAGCCGCTATTTCTGTAATTTCGTCAAAATATTTATATGATAAATCAAAGTAGAGGAAATTTGGTATAATTTATGTCTATGACACTTTTTTTGGTAAAATTAATAGTTTAACTGCATGAGCACATTTTATGTGGTCGAGATCGGTCGTGTCTGCATTAATATAAAACTATTTAGCCAGGATTTGACAGATATTTTCATTCTAATGACAGTAGTTAATGTCAGCTGTCAATTCAGTCAATATTATCAAAATATCTGGCAAATCCTAGCTTACTAGTTTTATTTTAGTGCATACACGACCGATCGCGACAAAATAAATTTGGTCATGCAGCTAAACTATTAATTTATGATAACGTCATATGTCTCGCCAAATCAGATTTTTTGTAGAGAATTAAAAGATTTAGAGATTTCTATAGATCATTTGATCTATAGAAACCTACATATTGTTAAAACCCTCAATTCGGTCATCGTTGACGGTGCATAACACGCAACACAGACACGATATCTATCGATGGGGACTTTTAACTCGTTATTTGTAATGCCCAACCAAACGTGTATAAAAAATTCAAGGGTGAGGGTGCAATTTTTCCCAAGTTTCCGATTTTTTTCGTCCAATCTTACTGCGCTACAATATGTTGACCAACAAATCCAATTGTGTTAGAAACATCTTTCAATTGATTTAAAATTTTATTCTATTCTATATACTATTCTTATCTCACTGGAAAGCAAAAGCGTCTGGAATAATCTATCATGAATTTCTATTGAGGGAATAAAATAACAACTCCTTCGGCCTTCTTTTTCTTCCCTACTAAAATAAGAACCCCCTCTTTTAAATCTGTTTTCTTTTCGTTCTATTTTCTTCCAGATGTCGATATATCACTATCCTCTAGAGGCTTTTTATACTGATACCGACGATCCTTAGTTAAACAAAATAGCTCCGAGAACAATTGGTTTCCTCCCCTTTATTTGGTGGGATTCGCCGAAATTGTATTCGCATAAACCCCCATATATCGCTATATCTGGACCTATTTATGCCTACATTTCCTTTGAGTGGGATGCGCGAATAGAATTTGCAAATTTGAAAGGGGTGCCGTCGGTTGCTTTATCGCAAGCCGTTTAGCAGATTTATTGGTCGTCTATCGGAAAAGTGCTACTTTATGCTAATTTGGCTATTATGCGGCTTGTAAAGGTATATCAACGAGTACATTTACTGTTTCGTGACATTTTAACCTCACTACTTTACTATTTTCTATATAGGTTTCTTTTTAATTTAGAACCGTTTAAACGAACTGAAGGTTTACTCCAGTTCCTTTTGATTCTATTGACTTTGTGGACTTTACTTGGCAACGATTCCGGCGGTCTGTAACCAAGCTCCAGTTGGGTATCTGAAGGTTTTTTTGATGCTTATACCATTGTGTTAAAAAAATAATGCTAACATGTTATACATTGGGGAAATGAGAAAAGACACGACTATCGGAAAATGCGAAAATTCAACATGGCGCCCATAAAAAAAAAACAAAAGTTGGCTATAGTTACGGCGCCCTCTTTGATGTTATTTCAAATTAAAAAATTACACTGCATTCATTGTTTTTGTTTCAAATTTCTAGATGCATTAGGTTTTGAATAAAAAATTAAAAATGATTTCTTTACAATTCTGTTAAAGTAATGTTAATTAATAAAATTTTTCAATTTAATGTTGTTATAATGATGGAAGTTTTTTAATATGCTGTGATAGAACACAAAAATTTGTCTTGAAATATTTTTTGTACCTTGGATGTAAAAATAGTCTGAAAATATGGTTATATGAATATCAATAATAATAAATCAATCCTAAATTTGACGTATGGAGACCATTAAAAGCCATAAAATATAAGATAACACAAAAAAGATACAATTTTGGTTCTGCATTTCGGTCACAGCCAGTCATAAATGCAGATTCTCTGCCACAGAGTATCTCAAAATTGGTTATCCTTCGTATCAACTTTTTTAATTATAAAGTTTTAAAGTATGTACATTTTATACACTACTGTTGTTTCGAAAATTTTTATCTCCAACGCAACACCCCAAATAACAAAAATTACATACTGCTGTTCAATGTTTTTGCCAGACAACTGTTTTCCCCATTAATGTTTTTTACGATGCAGGGTAAATTTATACTCCATGAAATGCAGCGTATTCGCTTCTATCTCTGACCCAAAATCCCAATCTCTACACCGCGAAATAAACTAAATACAATCTAGGTGTCTCTTTGTTTAAAAAACCCTCAATTTCTAGAGGAAATGAAACAGTTCCGATATATCGTACATTTTCCCAGAGCACATCACTACTTCTTTTGATCAAAAACACACCTTCGAAGAAACTACATTTGTCAGTCGGAATTTATTTATAAAGAAAAGTTAAGCAACAGATAATTCCGTAGCACCCTACAAGCTATAGAATACACACACAGCTGCCAGTATCGATCCCAACCTCACTCCTCTGCGTTCAAGACTTTCCACTTGAGAATTGAAGTCGGCTGGGAGTTTGGGTTGTAGTCATTGCAGTCAGTAGGAGGGGGGGGGGGGGGGGCTGTGCACTGATTTGGTATCCCGCAGGTTGCGGGTTTGGGATAGATCGTCGGGGAGTGGTGAGGGGGGTTGAGTTCTGGAGATTTAATTAGGCCGTGTTTGTGTAGGTGTCCCCAGATCGAGATTAGCAATCCCAATTAGTGTAGTCGACCGGCGAAGCCGACGAGTTGGCCGTACACAACAATCCAAAGTTTTTGCATAGGTACCTACAGTAGTGCGAAGTTTACTTCGATAACGTTCTAATTGGTTGGGCCTGTAATAATAATACCGATGAATTTTGAATGAGCGATTATTGTTATTTGGTGTGGGAAATGCTGTACAATCAGGTCGCGTGTATTGTTTCTCTACGTAACATTGTTTTGTTTCGGTTATTGACGCTATTGTGCGGCATTGTCCTATTGTCTGCCAATTTTGTATAAATTTTGTCAATAAATACTATATCCGAACAATACCCGAAATAATAAACAATATGAAAACCCACCATAGAAAATTCAAACGTAACGTAAGGTAAGGTGAAACTGAACTACTAATTTTGGCATTGGTAGTACTAGTTTAATTTAATAAAAATTAGTTTTTATTAATTAATTATATAAATTTTTACTTTATCATACGCAGTATGTTAAAGTATTCTAATCATGCCGAAAAAAAAATTGAGATTTTAGCGGAAATAGGTCTTTATGGGTCCCCTGAACATTTTTGACCAAGGTACAAAAAAATGTCTGTGTGTGTGTGTGCGTGTGTGTGTAAACGATTTTTGTGGCGACGATTCCGGAGAAACTACTAAAGGTATCGGCACGAAAGTTCATATTTAGAAGTTTCATGATCTAATTTAGAGCTGAAAAGCTTTTGGTTCAAAAGGGTCCAAAGGAACTGGTAGTTTATTCTAAGCCTGTTTCAAGGATTTTGCAAATGAGCCGCCATTTCTGTAATTTCGTCAAAATAGTTGAATAATAAATTAAAGTAGAGGAAATTTTGAATAATTTATGCCTATGACATTTTTTGGTAAAATTAATAGTTTAGCTGCAAGAGCAAGTTCTATTTGATCGAGATCGGTCGCATCTGCATTGATATGAAACTACATAGCCAGGATTTCGACAAATATTTTTTTGTGCTGTCACACTCGAAAACAGCTGATTTCATCAGAGGTTGGAGAACCGCTATGGAACGTTGCCGCTCTAGTGCGGCAAATTACAAAATACAAATTATAAATAAAATAAGATCACCAATTTGATTGTTTGTTGATAAGAAATATCAACCTGTCTTTATATCTAATTCTAAAAACGATAAATTGAGAAAATTGTAAATAAAGTATAGCGATGAGTGTAGTTTTATTTTAATATGTTGGTACGGATGACACATCTACAGTGTCATGAACAAATATAAATCTGTCAGAATTTGAATTAAACTTGAAGTTTCGTCACAGTGGTACCAACCTAACATTTCCTATACAGAAATATAACCATTTTTATTTTTTAAATACATGTTTCTCAAAAAGCAACACAATAGACGTTGATGTCACTCCTCCCAAAAAACTAGATAGCGCAACTTGTTCACGTGCGACGGCGACGCTTCGGTGACGCGCCGCATCACCGCTTGTCGCGCTATTCCGTACTTTCGGCACTTGTGACATAAATAACTATTATTCTAATGACGTAGTGCAGGTAGTGTCAAGTGCTGATGCTTTGACAATACCTACGATTTATCTCAATAAAATAAATTCTCATGCAACTAAACTATTAGTTTTATATATTGTATGATAAAGTTATTTGCCACATCAGATTTTTTTAAATGTCTTAGTTGTTAGATGTTTTCCATTCTATTAATGTTTATGTTTAATGTTTACTATGAGACCATTTTGAGGTTTTTAGGAAACTGAGTTCATCTGCATGAAATTTCCAAATACTGATAAAATCACCTAAAATGCATTTTCATATTCCATTTACAAAGGCCATGTTTTCCAGAGTTATCAATATTTTGCTATTTTCATTTTATTTTTCCCGAAAATTTACTTACCAATTTACTTCATTTTTTTACATAAAAATAAGTGTTTTAGCTGCGATTAAAACAATCAATCGGGTTGATAATCCAATGATACGGAAGTGAACGTAAGTATCACGGCCATGTTCTTCAGCCAATTTGTAAACAGATAATTTTGGTTGTTTGTGTCTAAAACAAATGAGAAATACTTGATAGCTATTATGCGTACTAGTTACTCTTATATTTATTGAAACATTAGAATTGGCTCTAGTAATTCTTCTTCAAATACCATGTCCTGATCATGCAATCTTTGTTTAACGTTTGTTTTTCCCCAGTTAGTGTCTGGTGCTACGTCAAGAATACTTGAATAATAACTTAATAATAACACCATCCTTTATTATTAAGCAATGTACTTTTAGTTGCTCAACTATTGTCGCTCAAACCAGTGTCAGAGCTATATTATCAGGTAATTTCAATGAAATGTCCTTCTGATATGAGTACAATTTGCAATTCATGTTTTTCGATAATTTAAAATGTAAAACAGTGTCCTTCAACGATTCCCTATACTCCATAGTCGTTGCAGAATATCCTGTATCAAAGATTTACGTCCATTCATAATCCTCTTTCTTTTAGCGCTGGTAATAACATGCTTAATGCTCACCACTGCGTGCTTAATGCTCACGCATCTTATAACAAACACTGTATAAATTATTCTATTTGACTGACAATTTTGTAAAGTTACTGGAAAACAGCTTTGAATTTGTGCATACACGATCATATATTTTAAAAATAGATAAACTTATATAGCTTCATACAAAGTTAAGCTTCTTTCTCTTTAAGCTTTTATAACCATAACTCAACAAAAACATAAGCCAATTTCCAACTAAAATCCCACAATTATACACGACGATTACAACACGATCACAATACGATTATAACACGATTACACGCTCTACACCGGATCGCAACCCGTTTATTACACCATTACAGTATCACCTAATTCTACATTTATGCCGTCCGTCGCGTTCCGTCGTGATCTTAATTTAAAATGGCTGGCAGAAGCCATTCCACTCTTACGGCCAGGCACGCTGAAAAAAAGAATCGCCCGTAGCTTTGAGCGGAGAGTGGCGCACCGGCGACATAAAGACCAGGCTAAGTATCTTCTTCCCGAGTTCTTTCGCGCGTTCGTCGTCCTTTGCATTCAGAGGACATTTTTTCTACGCGCGCGTCGTCCCCTGCTCTCCGCCTTTGCGTCTCGACCTCCCCTGGGCCTGGCCCCCCTTAAGCTTTATGCACGACCGCTTCTGATTCAATTACAGCAGTGGAAATTGACGCGCGCGACTGAAACGGAGGGACGGACAAGTAAAATGTAGGCCGTCGTTGTTCGAGGACGAACAGGACAACGTTCGACGGATAAATAAATAAATATAGGTCTGGGTTTGGTGGAAAATATGAGACAAGGTTTGTCCTTAAATTATTGGTAGGTAGAAAAGGAGTTGTGGTCGGATTAGGGTTGGTACTCAACGAAATCACGGTTTAATTTAAATAATAATAAAAAATGGATCATTTTCTGACTATTTGGTGTCACATTTATAAAAGATTTT
The DNA here is from genome assembly GCA_964023965.1 of Melinopterus prodromus. Lineage (NCBI taxonomy): Eukaryota > Metazoa > Arthropoda > Insecta > Coleoptera > Scarabaeidae > Melinopterus > Melinopterus prodromus. Next base: position 13,926,518 of record OZ030390.1, on the reverse strand, counting down.
ATTCTGATTTGTATTCAAATGGTTTAGTGTAAAGATTGCTGCAATATAAGGTGTTGTTCAAAAATGGTGGATGCGCCGGGATTCGCTTTACAGAATATGGCTTCTCTCAGCAAGATACCGTTAAATTTGACATTTCGTCAGCATTACGTAAAGGGTATCATACCCCTTAAGTATTGTCTATTTTCAAGATTTTTTAAGGAAAGTATCTATAAAAGTGGAGGCTTTTGTGCAATATAATGTAACCGCTATGTAGTAATGAAAAACATTTTTATTATCGAGAATTTGTTTGCAAAATCTCCCCCTCACCCCTTCTGAAATTGGTCCTGCAGGTGAAATACGGTATAAGCTATTTTAAAATATGTTAAGTTATCTAGTCCTTATCAAATCAGATTTTAGAATTTCCATTTTTTTAGAAAATACTGGATTTGCAAACTTTAAATTCGCCTTTTTGCAACAAATTTCAAGTGTTTTCGCAAGAAAAAATATAAAGAAAGCAAATTTTAAAAATCGGATACGACAAGGACTGGCGTATTTGACAACTTTCAACTAAAATAAAAAATGGAAGTTGGTTGATCGGCACCAGTGATTCCTTCTAGAAAGGAATCACTGGTGCCGATTTCGAAAACATAGTTTTAAGAAAACAAAGTTTAAAGTTTTTGAACAAGTTTACATACAGTATTGTAAAATTAGAATTTTTCACCTTACTTATATCATTTATTTTATCTTTTGATGATACGTACGTCGCAATCGTCGGACACGTGTCGTATATTGACGAATTAATAGATCGATCATCAAAAGATCGATCTGATCTATCATCAAGAGATCAGTCATTAAAAGATCGATCATCAATAGATCTATTTGATTGATCATCAAAAGATCGATTTGATCAAATGATCGAACAATCAGATCGATCGATCAGATCGATCTTCAATTGTGATCGAAAGTCGATTACAATTTTCCAAGGTCGCCCACACCTACTCCTAAAAATGTTGTAGCTTCTTTAGTGTTTTGATTATTTAAATAGTTTTAAGGACAACACTATTAAACTTTATACTATCAAAAAATAGAAATAATATTAATTATCTGATCAATCTGATCTTTTGATGATACGCACGTCGCCGGACACGTATCGTATGTATATGGAAAAACTAAAAGATCGATCTGATCGATCATCACAAGATCGATCTGATCGGTCATGATCAATCGATCGACCAGGTCGATCTCCAATTGTGATCGAAGATCGATCACAACTTTCCAAGATCGCCCACGTCTAGTCTATAGCAGGCCGAATGGCTGCGCAGCTCCTGACAAAAAGAATTGTAGCATCTACAGTGTTTTGATTTTTTTAAATAGTTTTAAGAACAACATTCTTTAACATTTAAACTAACAAAAATTGCAAGCAAACAAAATAAAAAAACGTATATAACCCATTAAAATTTAACTCAACTCAAAGGGCTAACTTTGTTTATTTCACGAAGGTAGACAAACAAAATTTAGAAATGTTATTAGTAGGTACTATAATTTTATAATTTTTTATAAATTTACTGAACTCTAAAGACTTTTTCATTTCACGAAGGTAGACAATAAAATTTAAAAAAGTTATTATTAGATACAATTACAGTAATATACGTTGGTTTGATTATTGTGAGAATAGTCTAAAAGTGTCCAAATTGACGCCCTCGGTTGCCACACATTTTACTTTAGGAATTGTTTTAATTGAACGTCGTTGGCGTATTTATTAGGTTGCTTCCACCACTGATATTGTAATACACTGCCCGCTAATGTTAAAGTACCGGATGTACATCAACAGTAGTTATGAGATATTTGTAACCTGTAACCTGCAGAGTTAAAGCCGCCCCAAACGTGCAAGTTTGCGGTTTTTCGCGTTTTACTGCATAACGGGCAGGATTTTGAAATTTTAGCATACGAGCTAAATTTACCCTGATAACATTTTGCACAAAAAAGTATATTCCCCATTTTCTGAAATATAAAGGTTCTCACATTACGGCTGTACAAACGCGCTAGAATGACTTGACTAAACACTCGTATTCTGTGGACTGTGGACTGTGGGCTACTTTTTATTTGCTGCCATGCGTTATCAAACTCAGTGGTTGTTTTTAGTGTTTTAAATAAGAAAATTCCTCAAACAGTACCACTCCTGAAACACCAACGAATTTCCAAATCAACTTGCATACATAACTCAACTCCCATAAGTTCGTATCTGGTTTGGCATGCAACTCTATTCACTAATAATATAATTAAATCAAACTTGCATCCAACGTAACTTCCACATCGGTCGTCGATGAATATAATTCGCGGCATTCGGCCAAATCAGCGTCCCAGTTAAATGGCATCCCGACTAATTTCAATCACGGCGCCATTCAGGACCGATATTGATATGAAAATTATCTCTCGGAGTCCTTGCGAGGCGTCCGCGTCGCCTCCGCCTGCATTGAGTGGAAACTCCGACGCCGGCCGTCGCCGACTGGAATACACTCGTCGCTGAATTGAGTGTTGAATATTCAAAAGGTTTCCGCCATAATGGAGCCCAGGTACGAAATATAGGTCATTTAGTGGCGGAATAACTTCACCTGAGATTATCGTCGAATGGCCTATACCCGTAGGTAGCCTGGCGGGAGCAAACCCCGCTCTAGGCTCCCTCGTAGGCTTTACACACAGATGGCGGTATCGATCCAAAGCTCTCTTTACTTTACGTTCGGAACTTGATACTAGAAAATTGGAAAATGCGCACATATAGGTACTACGCTCGTGAAATTCTATTGGTAAAGTAGTTTTCTACATTTTTATAGATGTTTTAGATGTCTTGATTCTTGTTACTCAAGGTAACTATTATTCATTTTTGTAAAATATATATGTTTTAGGTTTGGTGGCATCTACCGGTTTCATCTTAAATAATCAGGTTTTTAATTGACTATTTAAGGGGGTAGGGAATGTATATGTTAGTTTTTTAGGTAATGTTATTATTAATAACAAAATTCTGTAGATATTTTTGTATACTGTGTACCAAGCCGAGAGAGTTAGTTTTTTCGGGGACGAAAAAAAGAGATGCATGGCGAGGCTGGGCACTCAATGTTAACATTTACAACAATGCGAATCTTTGAAACGTTCTACTACACAATCTAGAAAAGTGTTAAGAAGTCACAATCCTGATGACACTATCCAAAACTAAAAAATAATCAAAAACGGAGAAACAAACGTTCTTGAACATTACAAAAACGAGCGGTGTCTGATAGTAGGTCTAACAAAAAGAGAAAAATTTGTCAAATAATTTAGCGTATTAAGCAACCAACAACAAGTCTGTAAAAAACGCAGTTCAATTGTTAAAAATTACTTCTGCTGTGAATGTACTGTATTTTTCCTGTAAAATTGCAAAAATTATACTCATCAAATAATCAGAGATGTTGCAGTCAAAAAAATAAACCCAAATAACAGGAAATTATTCTTATACAGCATTTTTTATTTTGATTTATTACGTTCATTTTCTTTAACTTTACCGATTTTTTTGTGCTTAAATGTTTATATGTTTTTTCAATTCGATTCCATGGAAATCGAGTCACACTTACCTACATATTGAATTTTGAATTACACAACAATACTAGGTTAATTGTGGAAATTAAGCTATGTAATATTATACTATATATAATTATTAAATTAAGTAGGAATATTATGTAAGTTTGAGTAATAAATACTATCGTGTGATAATGAAAATCTGTATATAGGTGTATAGATAGGTGTCCCTGCAGTGGGACATGCAGTGTAATATAATATGCAACATGTAAGCATATAATATAAGCTTGCAACATCTGCGACTTTTCTCACAGGCACAACATCAATAAGAGCCCCACTGTCGGACCATGACGTGATATCACATACTATGTTGAAGACACACATTTTTCTAAGTCTGGCATTGTTTGGGGGGGTAACCACTTGTTATCCAAATTATATGCAGTATGTACTGCCCAAGAAAAGTAACAAACTAAAATTTTGACTAAAACTAACCACTAAAAATAAAACAATTATTTCTAATTATCAAAATGCTTATCTTTATATAAAATTCAAATTCATATATTTTGACACATACGTCGTTAAATGTTTTTTAAAGCAACCCTCTACTTTTAAGAATTAATTTTCACAGATTTGATTGTATTGGTGGCAACATAAAGATTATATTACCTTAAATGCAAACATTTTTGTGAAAAGGACAATTTTGAAAATTATGATGACAAAAACCCTTGTGGGAAAATTTTAGAATCGAGAATTGTAAATATGTTATGTCCTTTGTAATGGAATCGTGTTTGTCATTCTAGTTCATTAGTTTGATATGTTATTTTGATTTTTCCCTGCTTTATCCGATATTTTATATTACTTGTATAATATACAGGATGTCTCAACAGTGCGATCTCGGAAGATTGTACCTCAGTTAATGAATATATTTTAAAACTGATTTCACTCATATATACAGAACACCACGGCGCACATTTTAAAATTATTATCGTGTATAGAGCTTGTTCCATAAGGTATTACCAACCCAAAGTTATGTTCTCTTAAATGGAACAACCTATATTTCGACACAACATTGAATTCCTCGCAAAATTTTACGGCAATGAAAAATAACTTAGGGTAGGTAAAGTTATTTATCATGTTATGTTTCATTGTCGTAAAATTTAGCAAGGAATTCAAAATGTTCCCGAATAAGTTGGTCCATTTAAAAAAACATACGTTTGGGTTGGTACTATCTTATGGAACAGCCTGTATACACGCAAATAATTTTAAAATGTGCGCCTCGGCGTTCTGTATATACGAGTGAAAACAGTTTTAAAATATCAAATATACAATCTTCAGAGATCGCACTGTTGAGACACCCTATACTATACATATTTATTTATCTTAACAAGTTTTTGCATTTTAATTTTCAGCAAAATATCAACTATTTGGTGTTATTTTAATCGAAAAATAAATTATATTTGTTGTATAATCAGGGTGTACATGGCGTATACAAAGGTTTATTTGACATATTTCGACTACTTTCACAAATTCATAGGCACCTAAGGTAAAAAGAAAAATGATAATTTTTGTTGTTTTGGTGATAGAAGTTGTCAAAAGATATGTTTTGTGTTTAGAATGTCCATAAGGAGAATCAGTATGTTGATCTAAAAAAATTAAAAATTTCATGACAACGTTATTTCCGTAGAAACCGGAAGTGATACTAACCTCAAGAATATTAAAAAAAATGGAATTTTTATCTATCTCTGTGCGTACAATACAACGAACAATATTTTTTAAATTATGCCTTTTTTCAGTAAAATCTCCTCTCGTTAAGAAATGATAGAAATTCAACAAATATTTTTTTTTATATTAAATGGGCATATCACTTATAAATAACTGTCGTTAAGCTGTCTGTTCTCTCTTTACATTCATTAGTTGTGAATATTATAAGAGAGGAAGTTTTGTATTTTACTTGCGAAGGTAAACATTTGTGGATAGACATTTACCAACCCCATATGAAGGACACTGTCCATAGTGATTGGTGTATTTCATCTATTTCGTTATCTGGCTACCAATATTTCATCCAATCCGACAGTTACTTTGATAGAGACGCTATATATGTATGTATATATCATTCTAAACCTCCATCCCCAATAATTCCGATTATATTCTTTACTCTACTCCATCGTTCTTACAACACATTTAAACCAGAACCTCGGTATTAGCGCCTCATTATTCAGCTAATAAATCTTTCATGACGCGCTACAGTAAAAACTGTAGCAGAGACTTCTCTCTTCCATTACGCTACCAAGCAAGAGCGAGGCGAGGTCCACTTCTCTCGCATCGAGAGCAGAAGTGTGTCTCCGGCTGTTTTATTCAACCCCACGTGCCCGCTAGCGCCGCCGCCGCCCCTGACTACACTACAGACGACGTTCGAGCTTTCCAACCGATTCCGCGAGAAACTCTACGACAAAGTCGCTCTCTCCGTTTTCATATTTATTATTTATTCGGTGCGCGGTTTTCGCTCGCACGGCGCGGCACGGTTTTTGCTCGCCGAACGCCGGGACACATCCGCGGAATTTAATGGCCGACGAGGTGGGCGAACACGCGCCCATTATTACAGTACAGACGGAATTCTAATGGCATTCAATTTGAATTTGCGAGTGAATTTGCGTAGCTGTCACGGTGCGAGTGTATGTGGTATGGAGAGAGATACGCGGGGGGAAGAGGCAGTGAGATAAAATGTACGGTTGTCTGTTGGAAATATGCGTTTGTGATCTAGTACTATTACATACATAATCTACAGTATAATTACCATGATTCTTATAAAGAACGATTTTATTAAGACGTTTATCTAATGTCTCAAGATACAAAATCAAAACTCCAAAAAATAACCAACTTACAAAGATTATCATATGACATTAAACTGCGCTAAATAGTTATAGGTAGCCAAATATTATTTCTTTTCGTGGCATTTGACATTTGACAGTGATCATTACGCTGAGCAACGGTTGTTTAGCTATCTATAACAACCATGTAACAGTTATAATATGAAGTCATGTAATTTTTGTGAGAAATTCTTTATTTTCAGGTTTAGTTGTTCAGGAAAATGTCATAATCATTATATTGAAGGCGCTTCAATATGATAGAGATTTATACATACTCGAATACGAATTGTGGACGCGAATACAATTTACAATTTATTAGTTATTTTTTAGTTTATATTTACTTTATCATACGCAGTATGATAAAGTATTGTAATTGTGACGAAAAAAAAAATAGATTTTAGTGGAAATGAGTCTTTTTGGGCCCCTGAACTTTTTTGACCAAGGTACAAAAAAATGACTGTGTGGATGTGTGTGTGTACCCGATTTTTGTAGCGACGATTTCGGAGAAACTGCTAAACGTATCGGGACGAAAGTTCATATTTAGAAGTTTTATGAGCTAACTTAGAGCTGAAAAGCTTTTGGGTCAAAAGGGTCCAAAGGAACTGGATGTTATCTCTAAGCATTTTTCAAGGATTTTGCAAATGAGCCGCCATTTCTGTAATTTCGTCAAAATAGTTAAATAATAAATTAAAGAAGAGGAAATTTTGTATAATTTATGTCTATGACATTTTTTGGTAAAATTAATAGTTTAGCTGTAAGAGCAAATTCTATTTGATCGAGATCGTGTCTGCATTAATATAAAGTTACCCAGGATTTGACAGATATTTTTATTCTATTGACAGTAGGTAGTGTCAAACGCTGATTTTTTTGACAATACCTACTGTCAATATGGTAAAATCCTGGCTAACTCGTTTTATTTTAATGCAGACACGATCAATCTCTATCAAATAGAATCTCATGCAGTTAAAGTATTAATTTCATGTAGCAATAGTAATTTCAGACATGTGCCTGACCACATTAGATTTTTTTACGTTATTCTTAGTTTGTCATTGCTTTTGTATATCCTATATCAAGACGCGGAAGCTTTGCTCAAAATCACTGATGTTTGAGCTTTTCAATAATTAGTACTTGACTACAGATAATCTCTAATAGTTCTGGGATGTTTATACACTCGCCTTCAGGTCCTCTATAAATGTGATCTGCCTTTATTATAACCTAATTATGTACTCTATGTTAAATATAATACCTTTAAAGCGTTTACTAGAAACGTTTTTCGAAGGTACTTATGAAAAGAAAAAGTGTAAGATTGTAAGATTTACTTTGATACACTTTTGAAGATTGCTAGACCCGCTAGACCGCAAGAAATCTGCCAAACCTGTCAAAATCATGTTTTTTAAACCAGTTTAATTCACTTTCTTTAAGAGCTTAGGTGATAGGAAACATTTATGTTCGGATTCCATACACAGACTCCATGTTCCCTATTTTTTTTTTAACTACAAAATCAATTTTTATTTATTTTTGTTTAATGTTTTCTTTAAAAACGTAATAAATCTTCTAATGTATTTATTATTTACATATTGTATAGTTATTTTCCTATTCATTAATAACAATTAAATTCCTCAAACATCACAGGTGTAATATTACAATAAAATTTCCCAGTTCCTGGAATTTTACAAACATTAAAGCCGGAGTCCCGGTTCATTTAGGACTCCCTGTTATACATACTTATATAGCCGTTTCCACGACGCTGGGTTCATTTGGAAGACTGTAATTATGTGCAAAATATCAGCTTTCGCAGTCTACTGTCGAAGTAACATTTTAACAAAATTGCATTTTTTTAGAAAGCAAATATCATTTCGAGTAACTTATTTTATATGGACTTATTGTTTTTCAGTCCCTTCAGAAGTTACAGTCGTTTGAGAAACTAACAAAACAATGAAAAATAAAATATATATCAAACAATGCAAAACTGAAGCGCAATCAGTACCCATAACAACAATAAAAAATCTATGGTGGCACATACGTTCACCATATAATATATTAAATTAATAGTTTAGCTGCATGCGATTCTAATCGATCGACATCGGTCGTGTCTGCAATAAAATAAAACTAATTAGCCAGGATTTGACAGATATTTTGATACTATTGACAGTAGGTATTGTTAAACATCAGCATTTGACACTACCTACTGTCATTAAAATGGAAATATCTGCCAAATCCTGGCTAACTAGTTTTAATACAGACACGATCTCGATCAAATAGAATTTGCTCCTATTAACTATTAATTTTACCAAAAAATGTCATAGACATAAACTTATTATTTAACTATTTTGACGAAATTACATTAATTGCGGCTTATTTGCAAAATCCTTGAAAAATTCCTAGCTAAGTTTGGCCGTGAAACTTCTAAATATGAAGTTTCGTGCCGATACCTTATACCGATACCGCCGATACGTAATTGTATCATACTGCGTATGACAAAAAGTAAATTTAAAAAATAACATTAAACATAATAAAATTAAATTAAATAAACAAATTAACAAAGAGAAATCCATGTAAAACTTGAGTTTTAGTGTGTTTTTCTGCTAATGTTGGTAATGTTGGAAAGTAACTGTTGTTTCGAGTAAGTAGTTTCATATGTACTTATTGCTTTTCTTTTATTTTCTTCAAAAGTTTGAATAAAAACTTGGCGCTGTTTAATGCAGGATGTGCTATTGCTGTGAAACCGTTGAGTTTATGTCTGTAATTCCTGTCAAGCTGATAACCTTATTGTCCCCGCTATCACCTCGTCAAGTGTTGACACATAGTTGAAACTTCATAAAACTTTGTTGGAAACTTCATGAACTTTTCATCAAACATTTGACAAGCACTTATTAACGAAAATTGTTAAAACACGTATCATAAACAAAATTATACAACCTAATTAGTAGAAAACAAACGTAATGTTCAACTTTTACATCGAGATCACGTTCTAAAACTACCCCCATTTCCAACAACTGCAGAACTCCGCAAAAGCCCAACGCTTAACAAAGCAAATTTTAACAACACCAACCAGCTCAAACAACAAGATTCGCCCGACAATTGGAAAAAACACGCGATCACGATAACATAAAAGCCCACGCACAATGGAATATACATACATACACCCCCGCACTCCATATGCATTCCGGCGTCCCGAAAAGCGCCACCTGTCGGCTCGACGCATGACCTACATTCACCTGTGACCCAGATCGACCTTTCCACCGCAGCATGCATTACAACGATTACATCATTCGTGTCGATTTTTATCTGATGTACAAAGGGAACCTCCGACGTTATTGATATAATGAACCGAAGGTGGCTTTGACGAGCGTTACTGTTTTGTTTGGAGAGTGTGCGGTACATTAGCTGGCGACTGATGAACACGCAACTGTACTGTTCCGACCGTTACATCAATATGCTTTTAAATTATGCAATGTGTGGTTGACGGTTGTTAAATGTCGTTCGAAAGCAGTAATTTGGACCATTGTATAATGTGCAGATTATGTGTTGAATTCGATAATGACTGGTGTTTTTGTTTTGTTCCAGAACAGAAGAAGTAAAAGGTTGGTAGAGGAGTAGCAAATACGCTCCAATTGGAGGAAGGATGAGTCTCACATGTTCTTGGACTATCGGTTGCAAAAGTATTGAGCTCTATGTTTGACGGTTCGTAACTCTACAACGTCTGTAAAAGTTTCCGACATCGATAATTATTTGTATTACTTCCTTAGAATAATACTTCAGCGTTTTCCTGATTACTTGCAAAACACATACGCAACGCAACATTACTCAAGAAATCAGCGGAATATTGATTTATTTACTTTTATTAACTTTATTTAACCATAAAATCAATATATAATGTTTATTATTGTAGTTTGAGAAAAACCTTTTCTTTTATTTTTTTTTTTCTCCTAAATTTATAAGAACTGTTTCCTATGCCGCTTCAGCGACGGTCATCCTTTTCCTTTGTTCGCCGGCCCCCGCCCACCACTGCATAAGAAACGTACCCTTACCGAGATATCTACATTCATAAAATCTTGTTTGTAGCCTTTATTGCAAAGAAATTTACCAAAACGTAAAAGACAAACTATAGGCGAGATTTTGAATTATATTCGATGTAAATTTGATTTTTCCTTTCTTGCAGAGTTTCGAGCTTTCAACCACAGAGTTCAATAGTTTTGCAACCGATAGAAGTGTACGTACCCCATGGTTCGAAGTTGGGCCTCTACTCTTTATTCTGTTATACGTTTGCAAATAGGCACATGCTTTTAGAGACATATGGACCAGATAGAGATAATTTGCTGTATAAATGTCGACAACCTTGGTCGAGTGTTTCTATTGTATACAAAGCTGGCTAAAAGTGTGTATTTATTTAAATAAGTTGGTGTATATTTTTAATCGCTGTATTGTATATTAGTAGGTACATAATAAAATCTCATATTTCATCATTCGATACTTTGCAATAGTTCCTAGTACTTTAATTTGTATATTTTCAGTATTATTATTACCATACTATATTATATTTTCTGCTATTATATTGTTGGAAGGGGGTACTTTATATACGACCTGTTTGAAACTTGTTATACATGTTATACATGGTTTTGTGTTAATAAAGATATTTTGATTTTCCCACGTCTGCGGAACACAAACCACACTTTTGTTAAATATAACATCGAGTGTTCTATAGAATTTTGACGACCCAAAGTTATGTTTTTATAACGAGAATACATTACGATTCCACTATTTCTTTATTACGTCTTAGGGCACAACTACCAAAATAAACCAGAACATTTGACCCGTTATTCACAGTCACGTTGACGCAAAAATGGTTTGTTTTTTTTTATGCAGAACCAGCTTAAAACATTGAACTGTGCTCCAAGCGGCTCCAATTTAAAAATATGTTTGTGTTAGGTATTTATATCAGAAAAAAATCATTTCTGGGTTTTATGCAGCTTTTGGCACTGTTTTTCTCGAAAAACTAGACTCAACACAGAATTGCTGTCTCAGAAGCAGATTCTACGAAAAACAGCATACGGCAAAAAGTTTTTACGTTTTTGATTTTGTTTATTGGTGATCAGCGTAGTCACTAGTCAGCTTATGTGATCGTATTTTTTACAAAATAAGTATTGTTTTTTCTTAAATAAGTTAAATAAATATTTTCCTGTTTTTAACCTCTTTGGTGCCAGGGCTACCATATGGTATCCTAAATGAGTACATTTCCTCCTTATTCACCAGAAAGAAGTTCACTGTCTCCATTCAAATTAAAAGCAAAATATAATTAAAATGCATTTCTCATTAATAAGCAGGAACTTGATGAAATTAGTTGTATATATTTGATTGATATATTTCTAAAAACAAAAAATATAAAAAAATAACGTTTAGCTAAGTAATGAAAGCAATTTTTGTCTTCAACACATCAATGATAAAGACCCATCAATAATAATTAACAAGATGTTAGTGATTATAAGTAAATTATAATTCAAAGACTAAAAAAAATGGTAGTGTCAAAATGTGTCATAAGTGTAACTTGGTATATAAAAGACTTTTTTTACTGATTTTATTCCACAATTTTGCCACCGATCATTGGATTTATAGAGACCGCCTTATTAGATAATTTCAATATAAGTGACACCAGCCCGCACGACAGAATCGCCCTGCCATGTCTAACTACCACCTCTCGTTTCGATAATATTGACTCCTGTGTTTGAAGGCGCATAGCTCTAAAACTACTGAACAGAAAAAAATTAAATAGTGTGTCATACTCTTGAATCAGTTCTACATAAGTTGTATAACTGTCCACGTTTTTACCTCGGTGTAAACATGAGCGCGAGAGAAATGAGAAAAGGTACTCGATTTTGCACTTTCCAATTTTTTTCCTCATAAACTGCTTGACACAAAAATTTCAATTTTTGTTCAGGTTGCATTTAGAGCATCTTCTATAGATTGACATTTTAGTTTTCTTCAATTCTGGTGTCATAAAGGTTGCGAACAAGATTTTCATGGCTGCGTAATCTCAGTAATGAATATTAGTACGATAACGGGATATGCACGTAAAAAATCGTCGTATTTTATTTAATGCGACTGTAGAAAGAGAATTGCATAATAATTTTTAAGTTATTCTTAATGCGATTTAATGTGAAAGAAGTTCACTGTCTCCATTCAAATTAAAAGCAAAATATAATTAAAATGCATTTCTCATTAATAAGCAGGAACTTGATGAAATTAGTTGTATATATTTGATTGATATATTTCTAAAAACAAAAAATATAAAAAAATAACGTTTAGCTAAGTAATGAAAGCAATTTTTGTCTTCAACACATCAATGATAAAGACCCATCAATAATAATTAACAAGATGTTAGTGATTATAAGTAAATTATAATTCAAAGACTAAAAAAAATGGTAGTGTCAAAATGTGTCATAAGTGTAACTTGGTATATAAAAGACTTTTTTTACTGATTTTATTCCACAATTTTGCCACCGATCATTGGATTTATAGAGACCGCCTTATTAGATAATTTCAATATAAGTGACACCAGCCCGCACGACAGAATCGCCCTGCCATGTCTAACTACCACCTCTCGTTTCGATAATATTGACTCCTGTGTTTGAAGGCGCATAGCTCTAAAACTACTGAACAGAAAAAAATTAAATAGTGTGTCATACTCTTGAATCAGTTCTACATAAGTTGTATAACTGTCCACGTTTTTACCTCGGTGTAAACATGAGCGCGAGAGAAATGAGAAAAGGTACTCGATTTTGCACTTTCCAATTTTTTTCCTCATAAACTGCTTGACACAAAAATTTCAATTTTTGTTCAGGTTGCATTTAGAGCATCTTCTATAGATTGACATTTTAGTTTTCTTCAATTCTGGTGTCATAAAGGTTGCGAACAAGATTTTCATGGCTGCGTAATCTCAGTAATGAATATTAGTACGATAACGGGATATGCACGTAAAAAATCGTCGTATTTTATTTAATGCGACTGTAGAAAGAGAATTGCATAATAATTTTTAAGTTATTCTTAATGCGATTTAATGTGAATGGTATAAATTTTGTAGTGCATCGTGCACTACGTCAATTGTAACGGTAAATGGAAACGTAGCTGGGACAGTGAAAGACTATTTACTATTAGTACGATACGATCAGACAATTCGACAATTCTTCTGCTAACATTCGTTACTGAGATATCGGCTTCTATCAAAATCATGTTCGCAACATTTATTACATAAAAACATATGAAACAAAAATGCCAATCTATGAAAGAGACTCAACATGCAACCTGAACAAAAACTTAAATGTTTGTGGTAAGTAGTTTAAATGAAAAAAAAAAATACAGAAAGAAAAATACTAGAGATGGTAGTTAGGGCGATTCTCAACAGTTTATTCTATGCTAGACGGCATCATTTCTCTCAAAAAAGAGACATTGGAATTTAAATAGGTTATATTTATCTAATATAAAATCATAAAGAATGTGCCTGATATCGGTTTCGATACATAAGAATCGTCCAACAGTTACCGCAAGAAACAGAGTTCAGAGTTTATTCTGCTTACGCACACAAATGTGTATACTAAACTCGTATAGCAACCATTATATTAAAAAAATACAGACCAGTTAACGTGTAATGTATCCCTTGATGGACCCTGCAATTAGTTCATTAATCCAAATTGCGTACACACTAGACTGACTGTAACATTATGAAAGCGACTGCTTTATGCGATTTCGAGGTTTACACCCTCATAAATGGCATATTTTTCGTTAAATCTTTACTTCCGTTCCCTTTCTACCATAACCATATTATCCAGTTTTGCTTTTCGAAGTCATCCAGCCGTTGCAAACTACTAAATATCGTTAAAATAGCAATACGCGCATTCTCAATTGAATCCATTAATTTATTGCCAATTTCGGTTTGCAATTCATTTGTCAATTAGTGAAAATGGCGCGAACGTGTTCAAAATTAATGAACCAATATGATAAAAGCCCATTTCGGAGTTCTAGTTTGCATGGGGTACCACGACGTTGTGCGGAATTTAATGGACCTTTAAATTGAAAGTATTTGTGGACAATAATTGAACGCATTAAACTGAATTTTAGTGGACCGTAACGTATTTAGATAATGGTAATAATGTTGATCGTAAGATAAATTTTAGTTTGGTTTGCTTTATGTTCCGTAGAATGTTTTATTTGTGATGCCAATATTGCCAATACTTGTAGTGTGGTTTTAAAGTTGTTACAATTGATGTTGAACTTAACTTTAATAATAGCAAAACTTTTGTTGATCAAAGAGCCATTTTAATTCACTGGAGCTGCCATAGCGTTATCATACTTTATGTAGGTGCATCTTACTTTGATCAAGCTCTTAGAAATTTTCTAATATTCTTAAGCCTCCATATTATCTCCGTTATGTCCCGTCCAACTTGAAAGTGTCCTAAATTTGTCAAATCTTTGTTGTTAGTTTAAAATTAGTTTTCCTTAAGACATTATGGCAGGATCTGAAACTTCGCCAAACACTTAAACGACGACACTTAAATTTAAAGTATCCTATCTTAATTTATTTATCGTCAAAACTCGTTTTAACATTTTTGTCCTTACTATAAGAAACACTAAAGAAGATTTTTTTTTAGGAAAAGGTAATTCCGTTATTAGATGAGCTAGAATGATGAAAATAGAATATAGTCTATTTTACCCTATTATAGTCTATTTTTATTGGGTAGCCTATAGGCTACCCAATAATTCGTAGGTTTAAAGTATATTACATAATCATTGTTTATCTAGCATTTTCAATACATCGCGCATCGCATCGAAGAGAAAAACTGTACCCGATTTTTGCATTTCTAAATTAACGGTCGTCTTTCCGATTTCTTTTTCTCCTAAACCGCTTACCACTAAAATGCCAATGTTTATTCAGGTTGCATTCAGAATCCTATCGATTGGCGTTTTTCTTTTCTTCAGTTTTTATACAATATTTTGATGGAAGCGAATAGATCGTAACGAATGTTAACAGAACACCGCAATTAGCATGCATACAATCCTTATCTACTTCGTCATATGTCCCTTGAATTAAATAGCATTCCGACAATTAGTTAATTTTTAAGACCGAAATGAACATCAACAATATTTTGCGCAGATCGGTCAGGGCGGTCAGTGACTCCGTCTGAGTCCCTTTTTGTCGACTTAAACAATATGGAGTTAGCAGATTTTCCGATTAGTGGTGAATACTAAATTAAGTTTGCTTGATAAACTGAAAAAATATTTAAAAAGTATGCCCGATTTTGTTATATAAATATTCACACTATTATAACACTTTCAACAGTTTATTTATTAGTAATAATTAAATACAGGCACAAAGAATATAATCGTCGTGTCGCTATATTGTGTACGTAAACTAGCAGCCGGTAGCTGATGCGCAAATATACATCTTATAGGATGCATAGGTACTTCTGGTCTAATACATTATGAGCTAAGACGAGGATCATTTGAAAAACCAAAAGCAATGTTAAATCCGAATGAGCCAGCATGGTCTGTATTAAAGACTAGTGTAAAATCAGATTTGGCAGATAACCGAAAAGATGTTTTAGCAGGAGCAGATCGGCATAATATCACCCAAACTGAATACAGAATCCGCCGGTTAGAAAATATTGTTCGGAACAATATTAACACAATCAATGTGGCCAACTGTGCAAGATTCATAGCCCATATTCAAAGATAGATTCCAGCAGCATTAAATATGGAGAATATTATTTTCTAATTATTTAATATAGCAAATGTTGTTTATTTAATATGTCCATGTTATTGTTTTAAAATGTAGTATAAATAACATTATTTAATTAGTTCTATTTAATCGTATGATACTGCTAATTTAAAATTATTTAATGACAACTTGAATTTGTTAATTGTCAACTTAAATTTGTTAGTTGTCATTTTGATATTGATTAGTGCCAATTTGATTTTAGTTAGTGCTAATTCGATTTTGATTAGTGCTAACTTGATTTTTTTGGCACTAGCCAATTTGAACTGGAAAAGGTTTACATATATCGACATAGACATTACAAATAGATTATTTAAATCCATTTATTATAATATTAGGTAATTAAGGTAATAATATTTGGATTATCATACCTCTTTGCAATTTAGATAATAAATACACCACTATTTCTACCGGGCCACCAAAATGTTATTTTGATGATATAAGTTAGAAACCAGGGTGTATTCTCCCATATCACACTACACAAAGCGACGACAATTAATTGCAGGATACAAAGAATAAATAAATGCGAAAAGCAGTCAATGGGTTTTAACAAAAAAGTACCTATTAGAGTACATACTACCTTCAATGCCAATGTCACAACATCGATAACCTCCCCCTAAATTAATAATTCATCGTACTTAACCAAAGCACACCAGCAACCACCTCGAAACAAGATACGAACTACACAACCCCCGAAGACGATATTGTTATATCATGGGAGGGAGCCCTGTAATCCTGGGTCGAAACACGACCTTCAGCAAACCTCCCAGTTTGCCTCACCCCCACGTATGCGACCGTTTCAGCTCCCCAGCAGTTAGGGGGGTGGGTACACGGACCCTAATAGAGTACTCCGACGGTGCGGGATCGCGTTGCTCGGGGGGGCTGAAACCTCTGGGGCCGGGGCGGCCGCCACGTCCTCGCCGTTAATAAATAGGCGGCAATTTGCGCAATGGAATCGATTAAAGTCAATTATCGGCTGTCGGTCCCGGTTCCAACCCTAATGCAATACCGAAAATTGCGGTACAGGTGTGCTACGGTCGTCGGCATACTCATTTCTGTACTCCAAGGCTGACGAGGCCTTCGAGAAGATGCCCTTGAGGGAGATAATATCTTATGTAGTATGCGAAATATGCTCGGTGATTGGGTTGTTATGGAGTGTGAAGATGGTGAAACATATTTTTTACTTTATCATATGCAGTATGATAAAGTATTGTAATCGTGCAAAAAAAAGATTTTAACGGAAATAGGTCCTTTTGGGCCCCTAATCATTTGTGACCAAGGAACAAACAAAATTTCTTAGAGCTGAAAAGCTTTTGGTTCAAAGGGGTCCAAAGGGGTCCAAAGGGCTCCAAAGGTCCAAAGTAGTTAAATAATAAAATAAAGTAGAGGAAATTTTGTATAATTTATGTCTATGACAGTTTTTGGTAAAATTAATAGTTTAGCTATAGGTAGGCTTACCATAATTTTTAAATTTCAAACCGGGACAAGTATTACTTTCGGGAATAAAATATAAAAAACGTGAAAAAACAATGAAGCGTTTTTTACTTTTTGTTGCTTTCCATATGTTCCTTTATATATTTCATCTTTATATATAATCCGAACACCAGGAATATCAGAATTATTAACAATTGGGATACTAAACGTACTTGAATACCAAATCATACGTAATTTCTCACAAAACAACTGTGCAAAACTAAGACGTGAAAACACTTATTTTGTCACATATTACTTCAATTTTGTTTTCATAGATGCCAAACTATAAGTCAACATCGTCCACTTGAGAGACGCCATCAAACGGACCACGTCCTTAATCTAGAAAAAATAATCTAAATTACGTTTATTTGTGACAAAAAAAAACAGAAAATTTAATTACTTATGGACCCTCTACCCTCTCGTATTTTTCGCTTTCGTGTCGGTACTTTTTTCTATTATACTATAACCTGCTTTACTCACCTCATAAAATTGGGAGCATTCCATACCAAAATTTAGTTTGCATAATATTATTGCTCTTACTAGTGGGGTCAAATTAGCCAGAGATAGGCGTTATCTCGAAATATGTGGGAAATACTCGAATTTTAACGACTTTTTTTGTGGTTAATGTTACAATTTTAAAGCACTGAAACCTTTATAGGTACATAAAAAACGATGCTACTTATTTATTTAATAAATATTATCGTTTGTTTAAATTAATGAATTGTGTATACAAACAATATAATATGAATTTAAGTACTTGAGTGCATAATGTTACCAAAAAATTAACAACCCAAACCTCAAAAAAATTGGTGTACGATAGAAAATTATAGAACGTTTGAAAAAGTTTTCAATGAACCGGTTAGTGGAAGAACAAAGTAAGTCGAAATCTGGTACCTAAAGAAAACTGTATAATTCTGCAACTGTACATTTAACAGATTTAGTCAGCACACAAAAGTTGTAGTAAATATCATTGAAAGTTGTTCTAAAGTTAAATTTTCGGTAATAAATCATTAAAAAATTAGTAATTTGCTAAAACATGGGGTGAAGTTGTTCTGTTATTCCACTCATTGACATATTTATCAGTAATCATGATTATTTGATGTATAAAAATCATCCTGAGAAAGTATTCAAAAGAAAAATCAATAACAACGAAAAAAATAAACAAACGTTACTGTAGCCGTCATATTAAATATCTTAAATTGATGTTTCTCATGAAGTACTATGATAGTAACTTTCTATATACTGAAATACTTAAGTCAGAGATTTTTTGGAAGTATGGTTTCACATACGCAGATTCTTTTGAAAGCGCCCACGTACTTACAGTTTCTTCTAATGAATTGAAAATATGAGTAGTAGGTTGACACAAGAAGAATAGTTTCTTTTTAATCGCATCATTTGGCAACCTTGCCTCTATTTTAAATAATTAAAGGTAATAATTATTTTTGAATAATGATAATACCTTCTGCTGCCACCAGCCATCTAATTTTTTTAATACTCCCAGTTTATGGGTAAACACAACGATTAATTACCTACAATTTGACATATGAAGCAAAGATATACATACAACAATTTTGGTCAAAGTTATAACATTTTTTCCATAGCCGTAGTCTCTTAATATATTTCAAACTTACACAGATAGTCGATGCAAGTTATTACGATTTAGGAGTTGTTCACTATAGAACGTGAAAGATTGACTAACTAATCGAGATAATCTATATTTTGACGTATGGAATAACGGTTTTAAAAAGTATAATATCAATTATCAGCATCTACTCACTATGTGTATCTTTGACAGTCTAAACACAATATTGCTACTTCTTGTGAGTACTGATCTGATTACTAATATAAAAGTTTGTTCAGAATTTGAACCGGGACATAGTACCAAACCAGCCGGGACGCCGGGACCGATGTCTCAAACCGGGACTGTCCCGGTCAAACCGGGATGTATGGTAAGCCTAGCTATAGGAGCAATATTCGGCCAAACCAGTGACAGCCCATAGATAACCTTATACATGTGGCAGCTAGTGGCAGCACTGTGGCAGCCTATGGAGCCAATCCAGCCAATCAAATCCACGAACCTGACGCATTCGTAATGTGTCCAGTGGCACTACGTCGGATGAAATGGAGATATCTGTCGCAACGATAGTGCTGGAACAGTCTGCTGTCACCAACATTCTTTATACAAAATCCCTGCCAAAACCTGTAAAAGTATCAAAAAACCTGACACGTCCTGGATACCTAGTTTTTGTGCAGACACGATCTCGATCAGATAGAATTTTGGTCATGAAACTTCTCAATATGAACTTTCGTCCCGATACCGTTAGTAGTTTATCCGAAATCGTCGCCACAAAAATCTGGTACACGCATACAAACATACACACGTACCTACTGTCAATATTATAAAAATATCTGTCAAATCCTGGCTGACTTGTTTTATTTTAATGCAGAAACGATCGATCTCGATCAAATAGAATCTCATGCAGATAAACTGTTAAGTTTATATATTGTATGGTAAAGTCATGTGCCTGGCAACATCAAATTTTTTAACTTAGCTACAGCCCGGGCTAAAAAAATACCGGACACCTAATAATTTGTACGTTTGATCGATTTTAATAATTCTTTTAGGACATTTTAAATACAATTATCAACATTATCTCAATGAACAATGAACAAACTCTAACAAGTATTTTTGGTATGTATTTTTCCGTAGAATTTGAATCTGAAGGGAGAAATTTTGACATGAGTCTATTTTTTGAGAAAATTAGCCACAATTTGGATTTTCTCCTGTCCGATTCTGATTGTACGAAAAAATAAAGGAAACAAAATATACCAGAAAGAGTTTTCACTTGTCCGATTTTGTTCTTTGTTGGACAGAATAGTCACTTAAAATTATTGTGTTCTTAACAAATTGCGTACTTAGAAATGTTTAAAATGCTCTGATATCCTATAATCAAAAGGTAATGGATTAAATTTTATAAATGAATAAATTGAGAGGGCCCTGCAGAAAAAAAAAATAAAAGTAAAACTTACTCTATATAAATAAGGACACATGTACAACTAAAGAAACATTAACAATTTTTGCAATATTTTAAATTTTGATAGCATTTTTTGCTTTCCCTGTGACGGTCTTAGCTTGTGTCTATAAGTTCATCTAATAAATTATTATTCCAAATTAAATTTAAAACCTTAATTTATCCGCAGGGTGTCTTAAAGTTGAACTACCAGAACAAGTTTTTTTTTCAATGTTGCAAATGACTGCTCAGAAAACTTTTCAAACACTTTTTCGAAACCTGTAACTTTTTAAATAATCAAAGTAGACCAATGAAAGTGGGTATACTTTAAGGGTATATATTTAACTAAAGAAAATTAGAAAAACAATGTTAACAACTCTTAGTTACTTCTAAGTTACACTTAAAAATGTAAATTAATAACGCAAAACAAAATGGAAAAAATTTCATGTATGCTTTGAATTCACGTATGAAAGCCTATTAAAGATGACAAATGAATTCAATTGTTACTTTACGTTGATTAGAGACGTCATTAGAATTAAAATGAGGCACCTTAGTGAAGTGCAAGTTGTTCGTGCTGGCGCCCTTATTCAGCATGGCCACTCTATTCGACATGTTAGCAGGGACCTTTAAGTTTCCTCTTCTATTATTCAGCGTTTATGGAATCGGTTTCGGGAGACTGGCCAATATGTTAGAAGAGCTGGACAAAGTCGAAATTGAAAAACTACTCAAAATCAAGACTGATTTCTTGTCCTTTCCTCTCTATGTCAGCGTACTGCCACAGCACGAGACCTCCTAAACGACCTAAGACGAGCACATGAAATAGAAATTTCTGATCAAACTGTTAATAACAGATTAGAAGAAGCGAATTTGAAACCAAGAAGACCTGCCCGCGCACCACGCCTTACGCAGCATCACAAAGCAGCGCGAAAGAGGTTTGATCTGGATCACAGAGATTGGCAACTTCGTCACTGGACGCCTTGGTTATAAATCAAATAAATCAAAAGCCAAATCTAGCTGTATCCTAGAATTAAACGTTTTTTGAACATGGTTGATCTTATGGTAACGTCAAAACGCAAATTATGATTATCAATGTGGACACACCTTTATAAGGTAACATCTGTTAACATCTGTCTAAAACTATATGTAAACTATACTCATGCCTGCCAATTTACCATAACAGCATTTTCTTTACACCGACGTGACATCACAAAACAAAAAGGGCAATTCAATAATGAAAACAATAACAGTCGAACAAGCAAAACGGAACGAATTCTACGAAAACATCTCCAACTAGTTGAAGTAGCTTCTCGAAATCGTTCAAGTTCGAACCTACATCAATGCCAATGCCAAGCAAAGAGTGAATACATACCGGAAACTTTATATGGCTTTACGGTCGATACATACACACATACACTCATACACATTACACACACACACCCACACACACATCCTGTAAAGGTCGTCTTAAAGTTATGGATATAGGCTTATGGAAATCGACGAAAGATACAGACCGCATGATCACGTCAGTTTATTACATTCATCAGCAGTAAATTTCACAGAGATTTGCAGCTACCTCGAGAACGTTGGTTCTTCGGATTTTATGTGGAGGATGTGCTCCTTCGGCCGTATATATATATATATATAACATATTTTAGCTAGTTTACTGCGCGCCAATCTGAAGCGGATATAACCTATATTTCGGGCAGCTAAATGCTGAAAAATACATTTACGGTCGGACCTCCGCACGTACAGAATGGTTATCCTCGGTACCGGATTTCCGGGTAGTTTATGCTCTCTTGAGTTATAGTTTATGGCGTAAGGAAGAGATGCTTCCCGCAGAGAGGGAAGAGAGATGCGTATATTCTGTGCTTTTATGATAATATTATTCAGTTGGTGTGATTGTGGAAAGGAAATATGAGAGGAAATAGTTTTTATTTGAAACTTTAAACAGGAAATATTTCCTCCTTTCAACTAATTTATTTTTATACAATTGCCAAAATCCAACAGTGTATGTACATATGAAGTAGTTATTTTCTCTAGGTCACTACTGCACACGACATACTAGGGTTTGTCGGTTTTTGCCGACGATTTAGACACGAACTCACTTTATTTCCTTTTTCCGGCTTTCAAAATTACTTTTCCCCCTGTTGGAATTTTGCAAACAAACGCCTTTCCAGGAATTAACTGTAGGTTTATCACGTAAACAACACAGAAATCTTACTTGTAACGATCAAATAAGCAGCGATTTTCGCAAATTGTCGCAAAAGTACATACAGAAAAATAAATACTTCACTCAAAGCAATGTGCTTCCATAGAAGTAAATGATTAGTTTGCTATACCGCAAATAGATATTTTCTCAAGTTGAGAATAAAATGATTTTATTAAAGTATAGGACTTAAATGAAAGAAAATGTTTCAAGCCAAGTAAAAACTTTAATTAGAATATACTTCGGTGTGTGTAGCTCTTGTAGAGTGTACCTACTTTTTCAGTTGTGCCCAGTGGCGCGTTATCCCATGGGCAAAATGGGCATTTTCCCAGGACCCCCAATAACAGGGGGCCCCCAAAGCAGTATTTTGGAAACTCATTTCCGTGATAGACCACCACACCAAGCCAGTGCTCATTAACGTTGCAAGCAGATTTAGGCTCCTCTCAGCGAGGCCCCAACTAATCTTTAACTAATTTATTACCGTCTAAAGAATAGTGAATTTTATATATGCGCTCCTGCCGGTTAGGGACAAAATCAATCCTTCATAAACTATAAGTTAATTAGGTAATTAGTAAATTACCGTAGTAAGAATATCAAATTGAACTTTACAAGACTACTCTTGCCTATGGGCCCTAAAGAGAGTGGAGGCAGTTTTAGCAGTTAAACTGATGTTTTTTTTTTGCAATAAAAGAAATTATATCCAGTACTGTACGAGACTAATGAGAAAGGTTTGACTAAGTTAGAAGAGAAAACTGCATGAATTCTTGGAAGATTTACAGTCGACACTTTTCCTTTTGTTCTGGAATTCTATTCTGTAAAGATGAATGCTCCAAAAGAGTCTGTAAAATAAAAATTACGATCTGCAAAATGCTGTAAATCTTCCAAAATCCTTTTTTCTTGTCAACTTTTAGATATAAAAAAATATACATGAGATGGTTACGGTTCTTTTTATACACTATGTAATGTGTAACTCCATAAAACCATAAAACCATAAAACATAAAATAATGCTAACTCCATAAAACCAAACTTTACAGGAGAGAATATAAACTGTCTAGCAGTTTATTATTATTACGCTTTTAAATGCGTACGCTGGAGATAGCAGGTTTACGCATCGTAGAATTAAACGTTTTGATGAATAATATGGAGTCCGCTGTTTTGCTGGCTGGTACAGCAGAATTTGTAGATGTAAAGGACATTGAAAAGTCAAAATCACGGAAAAGTGGTGTTAGCAGGTTAACACTCTTAACCGACGATATGTATATATTGATGAAGAATGAACTATCGCAGTTTTTAAAATATGTAAAACATTAAAAACATATTTATTTGTTAAGAATTCCCTTTATTTATAAGGGGATTTTAAATTGATTTTAAATTAACCTATTTATTAGTTATCTTTTAATTCTTAAGAAGAACTGGTGTTACTTTAAATAATTATGTAGGTACTTATGTTAAATATTGTTGCAAAGGGTCAATACCTTACCTATTATTTATGATTTTTGTTAATTGTTTCGAAATGTTATATTAGTATTATTAGTATATATTATTTTTGTATAAAAAAGTAATTGTTCTTAGTTCACCTTTGTATATGGGGCCCCCAAATGCAAAATTGCCCAGGGCCCCATGATGGCATAACGCGCCGCTGCGCTGGTTGTGCCACTATCATAGCAAACCAACAATATTAATATAAGACACTATAATTATCACGGCTCATAGAAATAAACTAAAACAGATGGAAAAATCAATTTATATGTTATTGATGAACCTGAAGAAATAATAGTTCAAAGACGCAAAGACACACAAACTTCACTATTCCACCTATTTATTATTAAATACTCTGAGAACAATAAAAGCAAGTTGAATAGTCAATTGAATATTGTTTTTCTATTTATGAATTAACTGGTCTATCTAAAATAAGAATTTTTTTACTTTCGAAGAACTATAATATAATGACATTTTCCAGAGAATAAATTGATTTTAGAGATCGTCTCTTCTAATAAGTTAGATATGCATTTATAAGCATTTGAATACAATTAATTTGCTTTTCTTATAAGAACGTAACAAACATTTAGTTACAGACTTGTACTTTTAATCCAACGATGTTTTTCACATAAAACTGAAAACCGGTTTTTGCCGGTTTTGTGGAGTTTTGGATTTAAATTAAATGGAAATTTTTCAACATCATCGCCAGATTTTCTAATATTACCAGAATGTAGAACTAGTAGAGTGTTAAGGTTAAGAAAACTCGTATAACGTAAATGACGTTATCGTCAAAACTTGATAGAGCACTTAAAAGTGTGGATAATATTGTAACCAAAAGATACGTATGCTCGCTTTCAGGACTCAACGCGAGAAGTGAGGCGTGTGACAATTCTGTTATTAATTTCAAATTCTCCGTTACCGGATAAATAGTATAAGGTAAACGTCCCAAATTCAGACACTATCCTAAAATTCGACATATTTCTGCTTAGTTGGATAAAACAAGAAATCTACAACATTAAACTTTATTTTAGGACATCCGATTTATTGATTTGATATTACAATTATCAACCCATAATCGTTTTTTGTTCTACCAATGTTGTAACGGTCAGAATATAACCTAGAAGTTTGACTAATCTTGATAATTGAGTGTAATGCTAAAAGTTGATTTTTTCCTTATAAGGTAACTGCAATTCGACTTCTTTTTGAATCGCTACAGGATAACGGTAATTAAGAAAATTCTAATAATGTCTATGTAGGCTGACTAAACACGCTTTATATTTTCATAATAATACGGTGTACTATTCTTTTAAACACTATTATTTACAAATTTAGGGGTGTAGGAATTAGGTACATACATCCAAATATAGCACATACTTAAATCAGACATGTGTGTCTGAATTGTGTACATGGGTAAAAATACATATAGCTGTATTGCTGTCTTTACACAAGAAAATAACATATTTTACATCGTTTGCTATATTACAATTAATGTACACATTAATGTACACATTTTGTCTAAATTCCTACACGAGTGTCAGAATTACGGACATCAATAATCCCTAATTATCACAAGGTGTCGGAACTACGATCAGTAATAGTCCCTAATTCCGTCATAAATATCGACAGGCATCATAGGAGATTATGACAGAATGATGCAACACTAGCAGCAGAGAGTAGCGATTTTGGCATTAATACACAACCTTTGGAGATAACAGCGAACTCATGCCATCTCCACAAACAAAATCACTATTCTGGCCTGAAACACCCAAATAAAGTAAATCGAAACTGTTCTTCTGTAACACTCTCTCTAATGCTTGGAGAGAACATTTCTTAATAAAAAAGAAGGAAGCAGAAAATAAAATCATTCTAGACAAATAAGAAAAGAAGCGAAAAATGAGCAGAATAAAAAGCTATGCCAAGAAAAAGAGAACACAAAAATATCAGATGCGAGCAACATTAAAATACAGATGAGGTAAAGAGGGCAGACTGAAGAAGACTAAGGAGTTATAAATCTTATTTAACAGTATTTAAAACAGTTATATTTACTTGAGCATTACTACTTGTTACTTGAATGTGAATTAGGGGCAATGGTTAAACTTATAAAATATAATATAAATTTCATAACTATTATCAATTTTCTTTAAAAATGAATAGCCAGATGTCTTTAGGAGGAAATATTTGTTTAAAAAGTTGACATAGCCATTAGCACCAGATAAATATAAGCTCTACGTTACAAATGTAACAAAAATTCCTTAATCTGTCTGAATTTGGGGTATTTACCTTAATATTCTTCTACGATGTATATTATTACCCTAAATAAACGAATGTGTTAAGTTATCTTATAAAACTAGTGCATTATTTAAATGCTATTGCAAAATCGGTAATGGGGAATCGAAATATAAATAATTCTGCTCTAATCTACAAGGTTTTTATACATATCATCAACCGGGTACCAACGGGTGTGCAACTGCTAGTGTGATAAGAGAGTTAACGTATTGTACAGTATGAGATACCGTGAGATAGCCGTCAAGGGCTAAACAATTTAACACATAATCTCAAAATTCCTATCTATAAACAGAATATACACCATACGGCGCTTGTACGCAATATTGATACTGAAGAATGGGATTACTGGACACTGAAGGTATATTTGAAAGCAAATTAAAATTTCAAAATAAATTACGGGAATCAAATACACTTAAAAGCACATTAATTAAATGACATATGTACCTTCGATGAAGAAAACAAATAAGTTGCACAGCACCAGAACTAAGGCTAAGTCGGAAGCGACGTACAAAAAATGAATACAGCATTTTTTTTTTATTTTACCACCCGAATTGTAACCAAAATGTGGTTTCTAAAGTATGTCTTAAAAGGGGAATTGATGTTTAGTTAACGAGAGTGATGTACGGTAACTTCGTTGGTTGTTCAACGTTTCTATATTCGACTCGATTTTATTTTGCAGATCAATGTCTCATCAATGAAATCTCCACAAAATAAATGTAGAAGAGAGTTTTTTTTTCTACATAACAGACCCTTTTTACTTTATATTTATTTTTGTCAGATATGTGCACGAATGTGTTGGAAAATAGTCAAATGAAAAATACACTAATCAATTTTTACCCATTTTGATCACGATATTGGTGAAAGACATTATTGTAATATTCAAAATTTTCTTTTTAAATTTTGTTTAATTGCCTTAATACTATCGTAAGAATTTTATGGCCCTACCCAAAAATATTTTGAGAAAACTACAATTGAAAATGTAAAACAACCTATTGATATATTTGTGAAACATGGATTTTGTGCATGGACTGAAGACAAATCCAGATTGAAAGTCTTTTAAGGGGTTTGAAAAATGTAATATAAAAAATTCATGATTTCGGCAATTTTTGCAAATTTATAATAACTGGCACATTGGCAATGTCATCTTTCGAGATACTATAATAAACAAAAGGTATCAATATTACCCTAAATTTTAACAGTGTTTTTCTTGAAGACAATAAAGAGATCTATCCAACATTACCGCATATTACTGTAATAAGCAAAATATGATTTATTTAAATGTCACAATCCAATATGGCGCAAAATCCATAAAATATAGGTTGATGATAATCAAATAGCAACCAAAGAAATAAATAAGTTATAAATAAGAAATAGTGTTGCTTCTTGAGATATTATTTCAATTAACATTTTTTACATAATTCAACAAATTTATTTAAAGTTTGTTTGAACAGTAGTAAAATGAAATAATAACATTGTTTGGCTTAGCGGTAACAATAAAACACTTAGCCGATATTAATATTCATATCATCTGAAGAATTTTTTACGCCTCATATATAATTGAAAATTTTACTAGTTTTTAGTGATAAAATTTAGCTTCCACTTTTGCTTAAAATTTTACGAAGGGTCCACCAACATTTATTTGCATGTATTGCAATTTTTGCTTTTCATTTTAATATTGTGATAAGATAAGCGTGGTAAATTATTTTTTTTAATGTATTTTATAAAAATATTCCATGTTTGAAACGTGTTTGCTCGTTCTTTAAATTTTGGTGGAGGAGCCGGACATATTTCGCCTGCAGATTAAAGTAAACAATAAATCCTTAATATTGAAAAGTCACTATAATTGTTATGTTTTTTGTATTTAACAATCTAGTCCTTTATTATTTTACAAGAAAAACTACTTGATCATATACATACCTACCATTTTGACACCATTTATTGATTTCACCTGATCAATCGCAAAACGCTTTCCACAATAATAACAGACATTTAACGACAGTTAAGAAACTTTAAATTCCACAAAAATAATAACAAAGAAACTTCATAACAATTCTTCAATCTTTCACTCACCTCTGAAAACTGAAACCTCTTCAGCGCGCGCTATCTTCAGCAGCACAACCAGCAACTGGTGTCCTCCGAATTCGCGCTAAACTCAACTCCAAAACCCGCACGATACAAAAATCCACCGATTGTCACCGAGCACAATTTTTAAAACAATTTAAAAAAATTTTCTACGAATTTTTTTTTGTCGTATAGAAACAGCCGTTTGTTTTTTGTGTTTGTGGGGGAAACCGATCCGCTAGCGTTGGCATGCACCTGCCACAGTTCCAGAGTATGATCGGCCAACGGCCCGGACCAGGCAAGACTCCGGTGTAACAAGTAGGTACGCTGGTCCGGGAACTCGTGCGCGCGCACGAAGCACCCCGATCAAGTCTGCCGTGGAATCGGCCGCCGCCACCTCTGTTCCTCGCGCTCCCATCGGTCCATCGAGCGCTCCGCTGCCTACGGCAGTCGCTGCATGCCGCCTACCTTGATGTAAAACGCGACACGAATGTTTTTTTGCCTGTAGCCGAAATTGATTTGGATTTGGCATTTTTTGTGAAATAATAGCGTTACTGATACTCGTTATACAAATAATATGTTAAACTTTACTTTAATTTAAGCGAAAACGACGTTTTAAATTTGAATGAGATCTCCGACAGTGGTTGACGAATTTCTAAATTTACCGCCTTTAATTACAATTTTATCATGAACAAACCAACGCACAGTGGGGTATTTGATCCAAAAACCTGGTAAAAACTATCTTTTTATCTTATACGGGCTCTAGATGTGTTGTTTTATTTATGTATTGCATTTTATTCTTCATACTAAGTATTTGAAAATTAATAACGTAGTAAACACAATAAAACAGTACAAAATAGGATAAAAGGCTATATATTAAAAATTCTTCTTCACTGTAGTAGACCTGTATATTAATTACTCCTACAACATTTGCCATCAATATTTTTTGTGATTTTACTTCTATTGTGCGAACGTTCTATTGTGGGAAATCTACAAAAATATATATGGCATTTCCCGTTTATTAAATACGCAGCATAAACGGATTTAAAATTGAACAATACAAGTCGTCGTTTCTTTTATGCGATATGGTTATGTCTAGGTCTGTTATGTTGTAAAAAAATCCTGTAAAAAGATTTATTTTTTAAGACCAGTGGTAGAGGAAGAAAGTGAAAATTTACACCCGTCGATATACTCTATTGAAACGGTACACAAAAAAGTGGACATGTATATTTTTTGTTTTGGAATTTTTATTTTTAATGGTGCCTATCCATGCATCAAATTTAGGTAAGAAAAAACATGGGAAAAAGACATTTGTTGGTATTTTTCGAATAATTGTTCGGGGTTTGGGAAAAATCAAAATTAAAGTTATACGACTTGTAGTGGACTTTTCAAGGAAGAATTTGACCTATCATACATATGGATTTGACACCCCAACCCGCCCCCACAGTGCCATGAATACTACCCTAAAATGAAAACATTACATTCTTCAGAAAATTTACCGTTCTAATCATTTCATTCTCTTTTTTCTCATAGAAATAATTCGTATAAGGCTAGTGGAATGGTTATAAACATTTGTCAGCTAATTACCACTTGTTTAAACAAATTCACTTGGTTTGAACTGTCCGTTTTTCACGGAAATCCGAATCTGAATTCTGTTTTCTGAGGACGAAATGGCAGTTTATTATCTTAGCGTGACATTAATTATTTTAAAAAATCTTTCTTTTGTTAGAGATACTAATGTCATACAACAACAAATAACCATTATCTTGACATACAGTGGTAGGAAATCAGAATAAGAAATGGAGAAAGAAATGTGATTTTAAAATTGGCTGACAAGGAAAATTAAAATTAAAAAAAAATCCCCAATTTCCCTAAATAAGGGATTTTAATCAATGAAATTTTTTCGAATATATAGTATTGAAAACGAATAACATTTTATTATTTAAACAATGGAAATCACCCAAAAATATAAATGATATCACTTGGGATATCTCGAACATAAAATTTATAAGTTCTTTTGACAAAAATTTTGACTTTTCTACCAGATTTAGAAAAAAATTTAAAATGGATAATAA
The DNA here is from genome assembly GCA_964023965.1 of Melinopterus prodromus. Lineage (NCBI taxonomy): Eukaryota > Metazoa > Arthropoda > Insecta > Coleoptera > Scarabaeidae > Melinopterus > Melinopterus prodromus. The sequence continues at coordinate 13,895,765 of OZ030390.1, read as the reverse complement.
TTTATTGTTTAAACAATAGAAGGATTTTTTTAATGATGAATGTCACTCTAAGATAATAAACTGCCATTACGAACTCAGAAAACAGAATTCAGATGGATTTTCGAGAAAAACGAATTACTTAAACAAAAAAAATGTTCGAACAAATGGAAATTAACTGACAAATGTTTACAAACATCCCGCTAGACTTATAATAATGATTTCTATGAGAGAAAAAGAGAAGGAAATAATTAGAAGGGTAAATTTTCTGAAGAATCTACATTTTTTCATTTAACGGTAGTTTTCAGGGCACTGTGGGGGTGGGTTGGGGGCCTTCCTTGGAAAGTCATCTACAAGATCTATAACTTTAGTCTTAAGTTGTCCCAAACCCCGAACAATTATTCGAAAAATACCAAAAAAATTCTTTTTTCAATGCATTTCCTTATGTAAGGAGGAAAAAAATACGGATTGGATTTGGAAACGATTTGGGGGGATCGTTGCTTTCTAAATAAAAATAGCCAATTTGAATCTCCCTAGTTACTAGTACACACGTTATTCATTATATTTTCCGTTTGATACATCCCTTTTAAGACGTGAAGCAATTAAGAACCAATTTAACCGAATTTATCTCTATAAAAATCATTATTTTTATTATTATTTAAAAATTGTCTCAAGGTAAACTTCAATGTTCTACGTGTCCTTGAATACTTGTGAAATTTGACTATTCAAGCCGGAACGGTCTTTTTTACTGGTACGATAATAATACGAATGTTTTGAACCCGGATTGGCATTCAGCGTGAACGCATTTAGCGAAAACGACTAACCAGCTTCTATTCAGAAGCTTTAACTATTGTCTGTCCGCAACCGAACCGGAAAACAATGAGTAAATATAAAGAAAAGTTGACAAATTTGAAAATTCTATGATAACTATCATCGACAACGAAATTCAAAATTGCTATCATTATTATTATACGTAAACACTTAAAAGACGAGAATGCTAAGTCAACTAGTTAATAATAATTGTTGTTATATACCTATAAGTTGTGTCAATGGTCTGTATGACCATAGTAGACAAATTTTTGAATGAACTCATGTCCGGAAATGTATTGTTTGAATGTTGAACGAATTTTACAAACAGCATAGAAAAAATAGTGCCATGTATCGTAGGAGCGCACTTTTAAAGCCAAATAACATTTGTGTGACTTTTTTCATTAGTTATCGTCTTTGAAAGGAGTTAATGAGAACCGCTTTGTAATTTTGATACCAATTTTGGCCAATTTGGCTTATAGAGACGTTATACAAAGAAAGTTTTACACAACAAATTATTTATATATTCTATAATATATAAACATATACTATAATATATATACATTTTAGGTTTTCTTTGTGCATCAATAATCTCGATTGTCTCGTTCATACTTAGAAAGATTGATACTTTCAGGTAAAACACACGCCATTACAAAATTCTAATTGTGTCTTCGCATTGGCTAACAAAAAGTTGTCTCTTGAATTTTTATTCGTTTCACTTTTAATTCTTTCTCGGGATTGTTCATTTTTATTCAAAAAACATCCTCCAATCACATTCTCTCAGAAACCACCATTCTACCACCCTTAAATACGACACCCTAACTAAATGGAAATATTTTTTATTGTGTAAAATGATGGGTCAAACAACTTTTGTATAAACCATTTTTATCTTTCTCTTAAGCCAACGGAGATATCGCCATATGCGTCATTAATGAATTAATTAAAAGCTACTTGGTCATTATTGCTGGAAACACCGATCAGATATTGCCTAAACCTGTTTAAGGGGGTTGAAATGTTTCAAAATGAATTGGGTTTCGAAATATTTTAAATAAAAACAATGAAAACAAATCGAAATGGAGTAGAGTGGCGATTATAATGTTAGTAATTTATGTATTTGGCACAAAGAAAAAAGTTTATTTGAGCCAATAAAATTACTTTACTCCAAACAAATGCTTTCACCAAATCCATATGCAGTGTACTTAAATATGTACTTACATTTGTAGTTGTTCCTTCTATGCGTGCTAATTTTCGTGTACGTCCGATGGCTTTCATACAAAAGATTGATGATGAGATGATGATGACGAGTCCTGAACAAAATGTGGTTGTGAATCTGTAATTGTAAGATAATAGACCTTAGTCAAATAATCTTTTCATTATCAAATAGGTTAAAAACTGCAATTCAAGACGTGTGGGACAATATGGACCATGTAATGAAGACAGTTTTGATGGAAAATATGCCTAAATATGCACAAATACCAACAATATTGCTACTTTGAGATGGTATTACTAATTATGCCGCGCCATAACAAAATTTTGCCGCTATTGAAACAACGATTTGTTTGACTTAAACAATATCTCTACCAGAGTTGACTATAGACTCTAGATTGTTATGGTTTTGCTTCAGTTGCGATACGAGTAAACTAGTTGCGATAAAAAGTAACTAAAGTTATGTACGCCTCGACCACAGATAAACGTTTTTTTTAACGGCTATACCGCAATACTAGAACAATAAATTACCTTGCTGTGTCCCTCCAGTTGTCTTCGTCAGTCTTATGGATAGTCCCGTTGACACACGTTGGCACCAGATAATATTTCCACAGATTATGCTATCAAAATTCGGTAATTGAATGAAATATACCTTTTAGAAGGTGTAGCGGGGTCTTAGGTTACTCTTTGAGAACGAGCTAGCTAGCTGGTGACTCTTTCCCCTGTTCTGCTGACCCAACGAAAGCAAGACGGCGTACGATCATAGTTTCGGAGGTTGTAAATCCGTCTAACGTCCATGCCCACGAAGGGTTAATCCGTAGCATATCCGTGTAGGAAGAACTCGGCAACTCCTTTTATACCGGCGAACCGGGACCAGCCAAATTGAATGCAATATTTTGAGAGCAACAATGGAAATATTATCGTGGTCGCGCACAAACACTCATCGGCACTGTACCAGCAAAATTATGAACGTTTTCCAGACCAAATAGTTCACGCCACACGCAACACAAAGACCGATCACCGTATGCTAGTTAAAATAGCGATAATTACCGGTAAATTAAGAAGGAAAAGCACACCGATCTAATACGTATCGGGACTGGCGTGACAAGCGTTGATATATATGTTATGATGCGCTGAGGTGCATATTTTGGAAACCTGCGTGGTGCGACTTGGTTTGGGACCAGTTTTTCTGCACACTCGACGGGCGGTGGTGGCGGTGGTGGGGCGTAGGGGAAAGCGTCCAACATAGAACCGGTTTCAGTACATACTACGTATGTATGATATTTTGAAATTCTATAAATAGCCGATGAATTTATTGGGATGTAATTTAATATTAGTAATTATTTATCCGATGATATTAATTATTAATTACAATGGTATTATTTAGGTGGATTTGAAGTCGATAATTAAGAATATGTGAGATTTTTTCGGGACAATTTATCGTCATTTACGGGCTGTTAGACAAAATCCGTGCCTTTAAAAGTAGCGAAGGTTTTTCAAGAATACTGGTAAAGGTAACAAACCTAGATATCAGTTGTAGGTTGGCTGATATACGGCTGTCTCAAAAGTGCGATCTCGGAAGATTGTGCCTCTGGTAATAAAGATATTTTAAAACAGATTTCACTCACATATTCAGAACGCCGAGGCGCACTTTTTAAAATTATTAAAATTTTTGGCGTGTATCAGGGTGTTCCATAAAGTAGTACCAATTCAAACTTTTGTTTTTTTCTAATGGGACAACTTATATTTCGGCACAATTTTGAATCCCTCGCAAAATTTTACGATTTTTTTTTTATTTATTCGCATTTTTATGGGAGAACAACAGTCTAAGAAAAATTGTATATCTCACTACCTCTGTTTAATTTTATTGCGCACACTTAGATTATGATTAAGTAAGAAACGTTCTATTAGCGTGGTCATCACCTGCAGAAAAATATAGCAGACAGTTTTTCCTATGAAAGTTAATCGTTTTAAATCGGACTTTTAATTCTTTTTAGAATTCTACGCTTCGTTATGCACAAAAAAGTACTAGTACACACTAGTGCTTAAATAAACCATTGCAGAGTTATCTCTGCAATGGTCCTCTTCATAAAAAATCGATTTTTCTATTAATAAGTGCTTCTACACCTACATTAACCTTTAAACCAGTTAACTATTTACCTAAAGTACTGTGCTCTCACTTAATTTCAACTTTTTTTTTAATAAAATGAAAGGGTGGTAGGGTGGTCATAATCTGCAACAAAATATAGCAAACAGGTTTTCGTGAGAAAATTAATCTTTTAAATGGGACACCATGTATCTAAATAATTTTTTGAATTCTACGCATCATTCTACTCGAATACTAGCACACACCACTGCTAAAATAAACAATTGCAGAGATAACTAGTCTACTTGATGGAGAACTCGATTTTTTATCATGAAGACTAGTTTCTCTGCAATGGTTTATTTTAGCACTAATGTGTCCTAGTATTTTTTGTGCACAACGATGCATAGAATTCAAAAAAATAATTAGATACAGGCTGTTCCATTTAAAAAACAACTTTCTTAGGAAAATCTGTTTGTTACGTTTTGTTGCAGATTATGGCCAGCCTGATACAATTTGGATATGGTAGGTAATCACGCTATTCGATACCGTATTCAATAACTATAAATACGATAACAGCATAAATGTCTGGACAGAGATGCACGTTTGAAGCTATGTGTTTTCCCAGATAAGCATAAAATAAAAACTGAAAAAAAACTTTACTGTAATAAACTAATGAAACAGTCTCGTAGATTGTCGCGAAAATTATCAGCTCAGCTAAGATTAGAACTAGAGTCATTAGTTAAAAAGGAAATAGTTGAAAAAGTGGAACAACCCAAAGAATAGGCTAGTAATTTAGTTGTGGTCAAAAAAGATAACATTAGAATATGCCTCGATACATGCGAATTAAACAAAGTTATTCAAAGAACCATCTAATACCAACATTTGAAGAAATAAGGTTAAAAAAATAAAAATAAGTGTCTGATATAATACCAACAAAATTGTTTTAACTATGTATTCAAATCTACGTTAGTAATACTTTGAAAATCACCAACTGTGGACTACATATTTATTGGCTGTTTTTATTATAAAATATGCCACTTTAAATGACCTTCTACGTTCAGCAGACGCGGATTGTTTTTCATAGAATATAGCGGTAGTAGTCATATGTTTGTATTGTATCCGTTCAAGATGGATTGCTAGGTACTTCCAGCCAAATGAGGCTAGGCACACCTAATTATTATGATAGTTCATATGTTATTCTATAATTGAGAAACAAAAATATTCCGATATGTTGTAGCCGAAGTGCTCGTCTCCTGATTTTAAAAACTCTGATTTACCACGCATTTTTTCCAAATGGTTGTAGATAGACCACATTATGATTAGAGTATATATATTCCTGGATAATTGGAAAACATCGTTCATATATAGTGTGAGGATACTGGTCCAGCCAATATTATTTAATAATTCGCCTAATTAAACACCTTAACAATTTCAAATCTATTTATTTTTTTTCTGAATACCAGCAAGTATTAATCGTCCATAAAAGACCATCCCACGAATTATTACATCACATAATTTACACAATTAATTTTAAAACGCCCTAAAATATTTTTTTCGGTGGATTCAGCGTTCGGTTTTCCCCTTTAGTCCGTTTTTTCTTTATCACGAGGGCCCTATTTGTATTTCTGAGTGTTAATGGATGAACGAAAATCAGGGTTACGAAGTTTAATGGGCACCCGGTGAACGCCTAACGCAAAAAGAGCGACTCGACTCCGAAAGCAAATGCTAGCGCTCATTTTATGTACCAATAAAATTTTCCATCCCAGATTAGTGTTTTCCGTGGACTTTTGCACGGATCGACAGTTTTATTCCGATATCATAAAGAACTTGCGACATCTGCCACGTGGAATGTCAATGAGGTGCGCTGAGGACATCTATTGGATAGGATAGCTCTTCAACTTTTATGGAAGAATATATATTTTCCAGGCTATAAAATATGTACTCGAATAAAGAATACAATGTTGTAGATACTTAGGAGTGGCAACAAATTTTAGTCAATAAAACTTCAATCGAAACTCTAGAGCAGGAGCCTCAAACTTTCTAAGAGGTGGGCTGCATAGGAACATACAAATATGAATAATATCGTTCGTTTTTGTCCAATGAAACCAAGATATTGATAAAAAACAATTTGGTCATCTTTATCTGTTATTTGTAATGCCAAACCAAGGGTGTATGCAAAATTCCTACTGGGATTGATTTCCTTTTTCGAAGTTAAGTTTGACTAATTTCACTGAGCAATGACTGAGGTGACCAGACATTTCGCTTTTGGTGGGACTGTCTCGCTTTTTAGGAAATATTTTTTTACTGAATTTTTATCGAATTACTAAGAAAAATAAACTATACCTGCGTTGTTTGGTTCAAATTATTATGAAATGGTTCGTTAAAAAGAAAGCAGTAACATTTTTAATTATAATTTTAAAAGAACATGTTCTACAATTTCTATACGTTCTATACAAAATTCAACATTGATATATCGACTGACTGACCGCTACAAATAAAGGAGCGCTTAAACCAATCTAGCTAAACTTCAATATTTTAATAACTTTTGTAATCATTTAATGATTTTCACTATTTTTTGGTGATATGTAAAGAAATTTGCTAATTTTTCACACATGACTTACATTTGAAAATTAAATAAGATGTTCTAGCTGATTACATACACTCTGTTACAACACATTATCAATTTTCCACGTCTTGTTTTCAGCATAATGAACGACGAGATCAACGCATCAAACTGGTTCCTAAAGGACAATGATGAATCAAAAATAACACCAGTAGAAGTTTAAAATTCTGGCACCACTCAAAAATCATGTCCAGGTTCCGCTGCAAATTCGCCACATCCTCCGGCTATGTTACTATTGAGAAGATCTTAATATCATCAGGCGTAGGCTAAAACCGGACAAGTCAGCGATGCAATCAGGTCATCAATAAAGAGCACAAACAGCAACGACCAAAGATTCGACCCCTGGGGGACGCCAGATGTTGGTGAGTAGTGACTTGAGGAGTAGCCATATAAAAAACTATAAATATAAAAAACTTGATTTTGTCTATCTGTTAAATAGGAGCCCTAGAGTGCCACCAACGAAACAGCTCGATTTTGCAAAGAAGGTACCCATGATGCACCGCGTCAAAGGCCACGAGAAAAATCCGTATAAATAATATCCACACGCTTGGGTAGTCAAGTTTATAAGCTATTGTGTATAAATTCAAGGGAAAATGGTTATTACGTAAAGTTGTACGTAATGTAGTATCAACTAAAGAACCGAATGATAATTAATCCAGGTGAGGATAAATTTTTGGAAAAAAACACCTCCACCTAGATTTGAACCGGGAACCCTCCATTTTCGTCACCTGTATTAATTATAATAATTATCATTACTAAACATAACCGGACCATAGTCGTCAGTAATGTAGGACCAACTAAAGAAGCAAATGATAATTAATCCAAGTGAGGATAAATTTTTGGAAAAAATACGTCCGCCTGGATTTGAACCAGGAGCCCTCCACACACAGAAAAGTAGTCTCTCGAAACAAGTAAAAATTACTTGGATGAAGTGGTTGGTAGGTTCGTATATAGGCGAGAGATTATAATCTTCAACTAAGAAATTATTTTCTTGTATATATCTAATTTTCTTCGTCCAAGTGACTATGTATTTGTATCCAATAAGTAAGTTCAAGAAATTACGGTTTCTTGTTTTGAGTAATCACTTTTCTGTGTGCATTATCCTCCTCTGGATTTAATTATCATTCTCTTAGTTTAGTTGATATTATTTTCTGAACAGAAAAGAAGATATGCTCGTTTCTTAAATATCGCCGAAGGTTCTGAGAGGTTATATTATTATTGCTCTTCGGATAATGTGTTTTGTAATAATTCGTTATGGGCATAATAAAAAAAAATCTGATGTGGCCAGGCACATGACTTTATCATACAATATATAAAATTAATAGTTTAGCTGCTTGAGAATTGATTTTATTGAGATAAATCGTAGGTATTGTCAAAGCATCAGCATTTGACACTACCTACACTATGTCATTAGAATAATAGTTATTTATGTCACAAGTACCGAAAGTACGGAATAGCGCGACGAGCGGTGATGCGGCGCGTCGCCGTAGCACGTGAGCGCGACACGCGATCTAGTTTTTGGCAGGAGAGACATCAACGTTTATTGTGTTGTTTTTTGAGAAACATGTATTTAAAATAAAATAAATAAAAATGGTTATATTTCTGTAGGAAATGTTAGGTTGGTACCACTTTGACGAAACGTCAAGTTTAAAAAGCTAATTCAAATTCTGACAGATTTATATTTGTTCATGACACTGTAGATGTCACATCCGTACCAATATACTAAAATAAAACTACAGTCATCGCTATATTTTTCTACTCAATTTATCGTTTTTAGAATTAGATATAAAGACGGGTTGATATTTCTTATCAACAAACAATCAAATTGGTGATCTTATTTCATTTGAAATTTGTATTTTGTAATTTGCCGCACTACAGCGGTAACGTTCCATAGCGGTTCTACAACCTCTGATGAAATCAGCTGTTTTCGAGTGTGACAGCACTCGAAAACGATATAGACGGGATCGAATCCCGGCTCGGGCTAAAATCGACTGTCCTGGTATTTTAGGCAGGGAACAAATACCTTTGCATGCCGCCTTCCATCGGATGAGGAAGTAAAGCCGGTGGCCCCGTGTGCTGTCATTATGCGACGTGCACGTTAAAGAACTCTTACTGGAGGTTGAAATTCCTTCAGTAGGACAAAATTCCTGGGTGTGTGTAGCCTGCCCTCAGCGTCGGTGATTGGCCTAAGTTGCGGAACTAGACCGACGTAAAATAAACCAGTAAAAAAAAAATATATATATATTTGTCAAAATCCTGGCTACTATGTAGTTTCATATCAATGCAGATGCGACCGATCTCGATCAAATAGAATTTGCTCTTGCAGCTAAACTATTAATTTTACCAAAAAATGTCATAGGCATAAATTATTCAAAATTTACTTAGTTTAATTTATTGTTTAACTATTTTGACGAAATTCCGGCTCATTTGCAAAATCCTTGAAAATGGCTTAGAATAAACTACCAGTTCCTTTGGACCCTTTTGAACCAAAAGCTTTTCCGCTCTAAGTTTGGTCATAAAACTTCTAAATATGAACTTTCGTCCCGATACCTCTAGTAGTTTCTCCGGAATCATCGCCACAAACGTATTTTGTACTTTGCCGCACTAGAGCGGCTACGTTCCATAGCGGTTCTCCAACCTCTGATGAAATCAGCTGTTTTCGAGTGTGACACCCATAGACATTTCTGTGGTGACAGCACAACAAAATATTTGTCAAATCCAGGCTACTATGTACTTTCATATCAATGCAGATGCGACCGATCTCGATCAAATAGAATTTGCTCTTGAAGCTAAACTATTAATTTTTCCAAAAAATGTCATAGGCATAAATTATTCAAAATTTCGTCTACTTTAATTTATTATTTATCTATTTTGACGAAATTACAGAAATGACGAAAATCGTTGAAAAATGCTAAGAGTAAATAGCCAGTTCCTTTGGACCATTTTGAACCAAAAGCTTTTCAGCTCTAAGTTAGGTCGTGAAACTTCTAAATATGAACTTTCGTCCCGATACCTTTAGTAGTTTCTCCGGAATCGTCGCCACAAAAATCGTTTACACACGCACACACACACACACACACAGACATTTTTTTGTACCTTGGTCAAAAATGTTCAGGGGACCCATAAAGACCTATTTCCGCTAAAATCTCAATTTTTTTTTTCGGCATGATTACAATACTTTACATACTGCGTATGATAAAGTAAAAAAATGCGTTAAGCCGGTTATTTTAGAACCATCTTGGTTTATGCTTTTTGATTTATTTTAGTCTCTACCATATCACATTAAATTGAAAAATGAAATGAATGGGGCATTTGTAGGATTTATAGATACACCAAACAGCTGAAAATTATAGAACGCCGTAATACATTGTACCTATGAATTGCAAAAATAATGTATTAAATTTCACTTTATACTAAACCACAATTGTGCAATTTAAAGATATCATCAAAAGTATTGCAATCATATTCAGTTATTTTTGACAATTAGATTAATATTAAAAAGCGATGTTTTTTATACTGCCTGTATTGTAGTACATTTTAAAAAGTAAACACAGCTGTCTTTGGTCTTAACGGTTTGACATGTTTCGACCATTGCGTTTCCCTTTAAAATCTATGAATGAACCATAAACGAAAATTTTAAAAATATTGTGTCCAATTATATTTACCTTTACAACGTAAAATAAAAAAAAGTTTGGCCTTTAAAATAGCTAACCTATGATATTTTCCACGACTACTTTCCATGAGCTATACAAATATTACCAATATAATGGTAACAATCGCTTGCATGTTATACACTCGCCTCCGGCGCGTAGGTAAACTTCATGCTCGCGATTTATATATCCTCAATTATGTGGTCGTCAAATCTATCATTATCTATTTGGTTATGTTGTCGTATGAATATTTAAGGATTTGAAATTCTGTAACGAACACGAACTAGATTCATTTTCTAATACGTTCATTACTTATTAACTATGTGCATTAAACTGTGAAATGGTCAAAAATGTATGACTTGTCTATTCTCTTAATGTATAAACTTAGCCACACTCCAGCGCGTAATTTTAATACCCAGATTTACGACTGTCTGTATATTACAAATCCTTTGTAGTAAAACATATTTAATGTGGTGAGAAGTAGCTTGTCGGTCCACAGTTTTATTGTTGAGTAGTATTTGCACCAAGTATAAAATCTGTAATAAAACTCATAAAGCGAAATGGAGCGTTTTAGTAGCTCTTTCAGGCGGTTTGCGTTGTTTCGTCGGAGTTACAGCGCCTCAGGCAATTATGAAAACTGAAAATACCACAGTGAAGTACGTTTTGATAATTTAGTGTAAACATAGAAGTCATACAACTAACTTTACATGGCTTTATTATGATTAAAATGGAAGTACGTAGATGAGAGTGATGAAGTTTAGTAACTAAATATCTGGTAAACGGGCAGGTGTAAGAGCATACTAAAAAGAAAATGTTTTTGTTAAGGGTAGAGCTCGTTTTATGTTAGTTATAAAATAATATTTTGTCTTTATTTTAGCTTGTTGCTCTTGTTAATAGTTATTTTTAACTAATTTATTTGTTATGGCTCAGGTTGAAGTGTAATTTGTTTTTCTAACACGTTGCACTGTAATTAATTTTATAGAATGTTACATTTTTCTCTCTGAATAATAATTTGTGTTTTATTATATTCCATTAAGCTATGTAGGTATATAAAACATTTTCGTGCAAATATTTACATTATCATTTTGATAAAAATAGAAATATAATTGATCAATCTGAGTATATCGTAAATGAAGCATTTTTGGCAGAATTAATATCTTCTCTGCCAGCAAATGACGCAATTTTGTCCGCAGAGATATCTATAAATATATTTTGCATTATTAATAAATATCGATTTAAATTTCAATAATGATATGCCCCAGTGTTCACTACACGTGCCAACGACAAAATATCCAATGCACGTCGACATTCAATTGTACTGAACAGGAAACAATGTAAATTGCAACTATATAAATTTCAGTATTGTAATTTGCTATTTATTTGCACCGCATTCTGCAACATATGTTTGTTTGACCTATGTTAAAATCTGCTACGCTCAGTGGAAATTATAATAAAAAATATTAAATGGATATACTATAGGGATCATCTAAATCTAAAGGACCTTTTAAAATATGATTTGGAATACAACTCAAAACTATGCTTGTAAAATATAAGAATAAAAAACATTCCAGGCAATAACCAAAATACATAAATACATAGAAGACGTGCGTCCTCAAATGAACCTAAAAGGAATTCTTTATGAATAGTTTTAAAAATGCCATAGCTGTGTCAGAATTTTGGTTGCAAAATCAGAAATTGTTTAATATTTTTCAATATGTTTTTTTATATAAACACAACTCATATATTAATGATTTATTGAGTGAATGGTTTAATCTAATTTTAATACTTTGATCTTATCGTGTATTCATAGTTTACAATGGACATAGGTACTACAAGACCAAGTAACAAACATATTTTCTTATAATTTGCATGTGGCATCACAGGCTATCAAAGTTATCAAAAAATCTGATGTGAACAGGCACATGACTTTATCATACTATATATAAAATTATTAGTTTAGTTGCATGAGATTCTATTTGATTGAGATCGGTTGTGTCTGCATTAAAGCAAAACTAGTTCGCCAGGATTTGATTTTAATACTATTGACAGTAGATATTGTGAAAACATCAGCGTTTGACACTGCCTACTGTCATTAGAGTGAAAATATCTGTCAAATCCTGGCTAACTAGTTTTATATTAATGCAGACACGACCGATCTCGATCAAATAGAATTTGCTCATGCAGCTAAACTCTTAATTTTACCAAATGATGACACATAAATTATTAAAAATTTCCTCTACTTTAATTTGCTATTTATCTATTTTGATGATATTTGCAAAATCATTGAAAAATGCGTAGAAGTAAACGCGCAGTTCCTTTGGACCCTTTTGTACAATAAGCTTTTCAGCTCTAAGATTGGTTATAGTCCAGTCAAATCGCTTCCGAGGGTGCTTGTTCCAAAAAGGCTTTTTAAGGAGGCATTTTTTTTCTTCTTTCCGTTATCTACATATGCAATCTGAACAAGCCAGCATTTTAGCCAGAAAATGTATAACGAAGAACCGCATTAGGATGCAGCTAAACAAGCCTTCTCTACCTCCAAGACTCTGAAATATGTCTCGAAAGACTCTGGAGTATGAGGGAAATACAAAAGAACTTCTAGATCAAAGTATGTCGAAAGACACAGATGCCATACGATCAAACTCTAATACCATACCAAACGTGTATATGTGGATACACTGTATACTATGCATCAAAAAGAAACAAATATAGTAATTTCCACGATCCACCACGGCCTGCTCACGCGCATCTGCTCCGTCTAAAAGTGACGTCAGTGCGACAAATAAGCTGAATTTACAGCATTTATAGCGTTAATTTCATGGCTGCCTAAGTAGTCAATTGTTGTTGTAGCGGTTGTAATGACGTTTATGCGCTGACGTCATTACGAGAAGTAGAGTTCGTTGCTATGGTAGTTAATATGTTGTTGTGGCGTTCAAGCCTTTTTGACAATTAAAGCGTTGGCATGGTTGTCAACTTGTTAACTTAAATCACCTACAAATGTCAAAAACTTACGGATGTATTTGGTTGCCTAGGTATTCGTGTCAACATCCTTCTCGCAGTGACGTAGTGAGCAGAAATGAACGAATTTGAGACGCGAAATGAGCAGACCGTTGTAGTGGACCGTGGTAATTTCCAGTGGCGTAACTAGGAGTCAGTGGGCCCGTGTGCGAACAGAAACAATGGGCCCCCACTTTATTTAATACTTTGAATTTTTTCGTAAATTTTTTTCGTCAATGAATTCGTCAGAAACAGTCGAAACTTTTGTTTTTCTTATGGACGCCATATTGGTTTTATACATGTTTGGATTCACCATTTCTTTGTGAGTAATTTGGTATGCGACATGCCATATTTTGATTACAATAAGATAATAGAAACTAAAAATTGAAGACTGAAAATTGTACACTTCGAGAATTGCTGAAAATCGCATGGTGCCATGGAAGACGTTTTGTGAAATAATGTGATATCTACCCATCTGTAACCATTTGTTGAAAAAAATTGGTGAAAACCTAGAATTTATAAAAAAATATAATGGTCCGATGAAACACATTTTTCTAACTGCGGTATTTTTAACTGAAACGCACTGTGCCCGCAAAAAATAAAACCATTTTGTACCGCGCCATAATCGGGTGCAGTTTGGTTTTAATGTATGGTGCGGTATAGTGGCTAACAGATTAACCGGACCAATTTTGTATAACAAAAATCTAACTTCGGAGATGTATTGGCAAAATTGCTCTCTGAAGACGTGGAAGAAAGAATGGACGATATACTGTTGGCCTTACGATAAGGTATGTGGCTCCTACAAGACGAAGCAACTGCACTTAATGCCCGAATTGTGAGTAACTATTTAGATATAAGACATAAACGGAGAGTAATTGCTACCTATTCAGAAGTATTATGGCCACCAAAATTGCCGGATCTTACTTCTTGTGATTTTTATCTATGGAATGACTTATAAAATAAGGTGTATGGTGATTATAATTTTGGAAACGTTGGGGAGTTACGTGACACTGTCATCACCGCTTTCAATTCGATTGACAGAATAACCCTCGGTAACGTCACCAGAGTACGGAATGCTGTGAAAAATGCCTCCGTAAATGGCGAGACTTTTGAAAAATTTATTTAGTTTGTTAAAATTTTGTTACTCTTTTATGTTGTGTAGTTAGTACAAATAAATACATTCCAAAAGTTTACTGTAACTTCATTATGGGCACATAAATAGTGTATCACTAAAATGTGTTGTTTATGACACCATGCGATTTTCAGATATTAAAGAAAAACTCCAATTCTGTCGGCTTGTTGTGTTGTAAATACGGCAACTGGCATACCAAATTACTCAGAAAACAAATTCTGAATCCAAATGTATAAAACCAATATGGCGTCCATAAGAAAAACAAAAGTTTCGTTTGTTTCTGACGAATTCATTGGCGAAAAATTTGTAGGGAAAAAGAGCATTTATAATGTCAAAACGCTTTTTTGAAGGGCTCACAAATAAAGAAGTTATGACCATAATTAAAAAGTTACATTTTTTTGGTTTTTCAAAATAGCTTGGAAAGCAGTCTTGAAAGTTATTTTCTCTATTGTTAGAATTAAAAGTTTATTGTTTGTGTTTGTAAATCTTAATAACATTGTATTATTACTAATATTTTTTGTTCTTTATGTAATAATAAATATATGGTATCGAGTTTAGATTGGTATCCGTGGAGGCCTGCGTACCTACTTTTTGAAATGCTCGACTTCATTTATTTACGTTATGCTAGCATCTTATTGCAGCCCAGGGGCCCAGAAACTGCTCAGATCTCTTTTTTTAGCCCGAAATCGTATCCCGCGCTCACAGGGGCTATCAGTTAATTTTTAGAACAATTATGAGAAATGCCAACATATCGTCAACTTAAAAGTAAAAGTCACTATATATAATTTTATTGAAACAGGAATTAATAGTAGCCATATCCTTATAAATGTGAATCTCATACGAGGAGGCGATGACAAAAGTGTTCTATGTTGTCTAAAAATCCATTAAATCTCTGGAAAATTACATTATATTTACTGGTATTCCTTCTTAAAGACAAGTTTTCGTAGTTATTAGATTTTAGTTAGTGACTTTACCTTTAAGCCGACGATCTCATATTGTTCGCGAGACCTCCCAAACACCCGGTCGGCTCCAATGGGCCCCCCTGGCTCGTGGGCCCGTGTGCGCCGCACACCTCGCACACCTGGTATTTACGCCACTGGTAATTTCTATAACTATCCATACTAATACGAAATGATTTGTAAAGAGTTGTAAAGTGGTTAATATTTATACACTAGCAGAATTACTCGGAATTGAAATTCGTATATTTAAACTCAAGAATTGAAATTTACTCCACAAACAACACTTGTGGTTCGGTTTAGTCTTTCACCCTTCCTCTATCTTGGCCCAGCGTTGAAACCAACATACATTCAATATGTCTCTCCCTCTTACACACACACACACACACACACACACACACACATACACACACACACACACACACACACACACACACACACACACACACACACACACACACACACACACACACACACACACACACACACACACACACACACACACACACACACACACACACACACACACACACACACACACACACACACACATACAAATACACTGACCATCACAAACAACTGAAGGCCTGCGGCAAGGAGTGAGATCGTATCAGGCCAGGGCAATCCCTTACGACCAGACGACAGACCAGTTCTGGAGGCTTAAGGTTAAAATTTCGATTTCGCTGCAAGGAGGACGAAGAGAGGAAACGACGCTCACCTTGTTTCCGTTTCGTGTCACCTCGCCCAACTTTTCCCAACAAAATGTTATTCTTACGGTTTTTCCGCCCCCTGTTTGACTTCGCTTTCAACGTTTGCGGATGAGGGCGCCACCTGCAAAGGGTGCCCCGACGATGAGTGTGCGATTGATTTGACCTATTTACCTTCCAATTTATCATGATGAACGTTCGACGGATGGAAAATTTATTATTGTCGCGTCTCTACTTACGGGGTAGTAAATGTTCTATACCTGGTATACAATTGATAGTGGTATCAATAATGCAACGGAACATAGTGGTGCCATTAATATTAACACTGGGATTGGAGTTTCTTTTTGTTTGTGTACATATTGTGCGTCTGTTCTCTTTGTAATTATATATTATTTTATTGTCAAATGTATTACGGACTTTACTTCTGGTATGACAATCTTCATTTTAATGGCACAATACGTAATATAATAGTAACAATCTTTAGTCTGAAAAGTCTGAGCAAACGGATATCTTCCTTTGAATTACCTAAAGGTTTATCATATAAGAGACCACATTATTCACACCTCCATTAGATTCGTGCCAGAAATGTCTTATGTCACAATCAACTAAGCAGCAATTTAGTTTTGTATCTAAAGTCACAACAAAACAGGTAATAGTTTACAGAACAATTAACGTTTTTTTTTTGAAAAACTAACAAAAATAATGCCATTTTTCAGAGAATTAATTAAATTTAAAGAACTCATCTTTTGCCTCAAGTTATTAATCGCCCTATATACCTAATTGTCACCATCAGTGCAAAATAATAGCATAGGTATCACGATGTAATAATTCTTTCGCAATATTGTACACTTATCAGATAAAAATTACGCAAATATTTGCATATCTCTAATAATAAAGCAAGGTCGATTAGAATCTGTGTTTGATTATGGCTTGTTTATGCTTATAATGTGGGTGTAATAATGATCCTGAAGTGGCGGTATATGACATGACGTGACATGCGATGACATGGTACACGTATTCAATAGTTCTTATCATCATTGTTTTCGTCTACACGTTTTTTCAATTAGCTGTAATTCTTTCGCTTCTATTTTATTTTCATTTTCTAGAATAATAAAAATAGAATCTACACTGGTAAACACTTATTTTGTTAACTATTATCATGTTTAATACCTTAGTCATGTTGTAATGGTCTGTGGTTGGTATTTATCGATTTATTGTGTTTGTTATTGTGTAGTATATTGTGTACATTGTACATAGTTTTAAGGATTGTGTTCTGTTGGATTTGAAGTTTGTGTTAGAAGATGTTGTATTTCCCCACACATACATTAGGTAGTTTGTTGACGCAAATAGGCAATGGTGATAGCTTACTTCATTGAGTGAGGTACCTTGTCTCTCACTTTTCAAATTGTTGTTATTTTTCTTGCGTTATATTTCAATAGCCTGTTTATGTGTTTTTTTGTTTTTTAGTGGAGGTGCCTTCGATTTGAATTTGGAGATATTACTGAAAACTTAAAAATACAGCTGTCTACAATTATTGCTTATAATTTTTTACATTCAAATGCCTATATAAGACGGCTAGTACAATCATCTTATCTGAATAACTGATAGTTTCCGAGATAATCGCAAAATCATCAAGTTTAAAAGAATATATTAGAACTTATTAAATGTCATAAGGGACTTTAGATATGTTCTGCTATACCTACCTTACAGGATTCCGCTGCTAACTGTTTCATCTTAAGTTTACTCATTTAAGACTTAATTTGACTCAACTGGGACTGAACTCATATCTCAATAGAATATCTCATCTCTTTTTAAACAAATTCTTCAATTATTTAAAATGGCGGATTCGCCCGAAAATAATTTGAATAACTTTCAACACTCGTATCATAAATTGCGATTTCACTCCTGCACCTTTGGACTAATATTTCTCTTGTTATACTTGTCAAATTTCATCAACATAAAGAAAAAACTTTGTGTTATCAGCGTAAAAACCATTGTGTAACTTCAAGCGCGTCCTGTATCGGTGGTGCGTATACTAGAAAAAGGGGAAAAGCGGGACACCACAGTAACTCATGATAACCTGGTACCTAAATACTGTTTTCCCCCGCCGCCGCTGCTGCCACCATAGCACACTGCCAGAGCCAGGAAAAGTTTAACCGCATTCGGTGCGAGCTTCAGGGCGAGAAGGAAGACCTCAGTCACCTAAACGGACGTTCGTTCCACCACCCACATATATATACACACCAGACCAGTGATTCTTAACCTTTTTGAAACCAGGCAGCACATATGGTGATAAGAAAAATTCGAAGAGCACCAAACTTCGACAAACGAAAAACATAAAGACATCATTTTTATTAAGAATTAATCTGATTATTACATAACAGTTAAAAATAACGTTTAATGAATTTTTGAATTTATTTCTCCAAACGAACCGAAGTTTTATTTTTGCCCACATATTTTCTACATTTTGTGTGTGTGTGTGTATGTTTTGATTTTCTGGGTCCACAAAATTTTGTTCGTGAACTATCACCTGGTATTTATAAATGCCACCGCCTATTTGATATATTGTGATGACTCGTCCAAGCATTTGACATAGTTGTTTGCGGTAATATAAATCTAAATATAATAAAACTTTCACAACCTTCCAAATATGTCAAATATTATGCTAATTTGGCTAGATTCTTTATATTGGCAGTTATGTACCTGCTCCAGTAGTTTTGATAAGCTCATTTTATACAGCTTAATAAATCCACACACACACACAATATGGATGATATCTAGATGAGGGAGAAAATATACTGGGTGTCTCAACAGTGCGATCTCGGACGATAGTGCCTCTGTTAATAAAGATATTTTGAAACTGATTTCACTCATATATGCAGAATGCCGAGGCGCACATTTTAAAATTATTAACATGTATACAGGGTGTTCCATAAGGTAGTACCAACCCAAACTTATGATTTTTTAAATGGAACAACCTATATTTCGACACAATTTTGTATTCCTCGCTAAGTTTTACGCTGATGAAACATAACATTACCTACACTAAACTTTATACTTTTTGATTTATTGGCTTTTTATGGAAAAACAGTAGTCTAAGAAAAACTGTATATATCAATAACTGTTTTTAAGTTTGTTTCGCACGCTTAGATTTTGATTAAGTAAGAAGCGTTCTAATATCATGATTACCTATCATATCCAAATTATGTACAGGATGGTCATAATTTGTAGCAAAATAAAGCAAACAGTTTTTTCTACGAAAGTTAATTTTTTTCAATGGAACACCCTGTATCTAATTCTTTTTTCGAATTCTACGCATCGTTCTGCACAAAAAAGCACTAGTACACACTAGTGCTAAAATAAACCATTGCTGAGATAACTAGTCTTCTTTTTAAAAAGGAAGTGATTTTCCTATAAATAAGTGCTTCTACACCTACATTAACAATTAAACCAGTTATATACCTAAAATACTGTTCTCTCGCATAATTTCACATTTTTTTAATCAAATAAAACATTTTATCACTTATGCAATTTAATATTATAATTTGAAATAAAATTTTACTTATACTCTATAGGTTGTGATAAACTGTGCTAAAGCCACAGGCTAAAGCAGTTATTATGGTATCTGTCAGTGGTATCTGTCAACTCTACTTGCCAATAAAGCATTTTTGTTGCATTCGCCAAAAACCCACACCATGTCAATTAGTTCCTCCTGGAAAAAATTCGCCATAATTCCCAAAATTATGCAAATCTATCTTAACCTAACATTATCTCCACCACTGACAGATACCTTAATAACTAGGTTAGTACAGTTTATAGCCTACAGGGTATAGTAAAAATTTTATTTCAAATTATATTATTAAATTGCAGATGTGCTAAAATGTTTTATTTTATTAAAAAAAGTTTAAATCATTTGAGAAAACAGTACTTTAGGTAAATACTTAGATGGTTTAATAGTTAATGTGGTGTAGAAGCACTTATTGATAGAAAAATCGATTTTTTTTATGAAGAAGGCTAGTTATCTCTGCAATGGTTTACTTTAGCACTAGTGTGTACTAGTACTTTTTTATGGAGAACGATGCGTAGAATCATAAAAATTAATTAGATATAGGCTGTTCCATTTAAATAAATTAACTTTCTTAGGAAAAACTGTTTGCTATATTATGTTGCAGATTATGACCAGCCTGTACACAATTTGGATATGGATCACCCTAATAGAACGCTTCTTACTTAATCATAATCACAGCGTGCGCAATAGAATTAATAACTGGTATTGAGATATACTGCTTTTCTTAGACTGCTGTTTTTCCATAAAAATGCAAATAAATCAAAAAGTTATGGAACATACTGCATCCACGCTAATAGTGTTCTGTATATATGAGTGTAATTGTATTTTGTTCAGAATTCTTTATTTATCTTATTCATATTTATTACTGTTTGAAAATTGTTAGTTTTGTTGGCATTTTTTACGTATATAATAATACACAAGTATTATTATTTCTGCACTACTGTACTGACTATAACCCACAACATAATGGGCATTATGTTGCCAGTAGAGGCAAGGGTGACGGAGGACATTGCCAGTTAAATAATCGTGATAACGGCAGGAATAACCCAGTGTCTGTCACTTTGTAAAGGTGCTGAAAATGCTGAAATGTCGGCTTTATAATTTTATAATTTTGCGGAGCACTTGCAATAAGCTCGTGGAGCACCAGTGGTCCGCGAAGCACCGGTTAAGAACCACTGCACTACTATAGACTCATGCGGAGCCACTAACGCTGGTAAATCGAGAGGCGTGAGATTACTTCTCTGTGAAGGGCGCGACTTCGCCGGTGAACCGGAAAATTTGCGAGATTCGCATTCAAATTTCTCTCCCCCGACTATGAAAAAAGGAACATCGGCCATTAGCCGCGAAGCCACAGAGATGGAGATTTATGGAGTTATGTGGGGATAGGTAAATTCTGTTCTCTGGCAGTCATATCGCGCCCGCACGGTAATTTTTTTATTCGGCGCGTTTGCCCTGCGGACGCTGACGGTTTGTTTATTATTTGTCGTGATTTATTATTGGAGATTTGTTTCCGAATTTTTCTTTTGGTCGTTGAAGAAAAGCGTTGTTTTTAAACTGAGTTGTTCCATTAAATCGCTGATTATGAATCCGTAGTCTAGACAATTTAACTAAAATTCGGTAATTGATGATATTTGGTGTTGCTGCATATTTTTACGCTGGTATTCAGCGTAAAAAAATCTATCGGAATCTATCTAGTGTTATAGAAAATGTAAAAAATTATAAGACAATACGATACGTCGCAGTAAGATACAATCGCACCTACTCTACACATAACTCTTGTAATGTTGCATTATAATAAACAATTAAATGATGGAAATGAAAGGAGAAATCAACGTAAATACCGTTGATATTTGTGTTTAATATTCATAAATACTTGAATATTCATTACAATCATACCAAGTAAGTTATTATTATCCAGTGTTGATTTTCAGTTGAAAAACAAGCACTATACAGGGTGTCTCACGGAACTGGTACATCAGAAGTTTCTCATGTTCTACCATTTCTGAAAACTTTTGAAATTTTAGAATTGGAATTTACTCGATCTGAGCTCTTCAGCTAAAATATTCTCAAGTTAACTGTCACGTCCGGTCACCGGAAGTCGGCATTATCTTTGTTATTTTAAATAGAATTATATATTTTTTATTTTGTTTTTGGTTTCTACGTATCAAAATGAATCATTTTTATCACGGTTTCCCGATGCCTAAATATAGCAATTTTTGAGTTTTTTTGAGTTACGTGTAAAATTGAATATCTCGGTTATTATTGAATCTAGAAGTTTCATGATTGATGGTCCAAAACTAATAACCAAATAAGATGATGTTTAGTTCATCATGATATCTTATACATGCGGTTCAAAATTTACAACACAATGATTGAATTTTCAAACGTAAAAACTAATTTTTTTTCAAGTGTAACACCCTGTGTACCGATACGCCATTCGATAGGAAATCTAATTCCCTATCAATCAGTATTAGGGTTCCCTATATCTAACTTTAATAGTTTTTGGGATATTGTCACTTTATCTTCAAATCCATTTTGAATACTCTCATTTAATAATGGGGGACGAAATTAGATACGAAATTTACAACACAAATTTCAATAGTGATAGATATTTATAAATTTTGCGTGAATGTGTCCAATTTTTGGGAAACTCTTGCCCTCAATATTTTACGCGACTGCTTTTATCAAATGGACGATGCACCGGCATTTTCTTCGCATGTTGTAGCCATTCAACTTAATCAGATGTTTGACGATAGGTGGGTCAGAAATAGGGTAATAGGGGACCCTGGCGGTGGCCACCAAGCTCACCAGATTTAACACCATTAGACTTTTATTTCTGGGGTCAGGTCTATTCCACACCAGTTAATATCTGAGAAGAATTGACTAACAGAGTAGTAGCTGCCATTAATGGACTTCAGCGACAAGAAATCCAAGAACGACGACGATAACAGAAGTACAGCGAAGAGTTTTAAAATGCTTGGAGCAGAGCGGGCAGCATTTCGAACACACAATTAAGTTTTAATTTAAGTTAGATATCCCAATATATTATTTTAGTTCTATCAAACCTTTTCAAAATTTTTCTGTTTTTCCTTCTGTTTCAAAGTTGTTACATTCCAATAAATGAAGAATAAATCGCTTTGTATTTAGTTAGTATTCTTTTATACTGACAATATCTCAAAAACTATTAAAGATAGATATAGGGAACCCTTATATTGATTGATAGGGAAAAAGATTTCCTATCGAATGGCGCATCGGTATACAGGTTGCTCCATTTGAAAAAAAATCAGTTCTTCACGTTTGAAAATTCAATTATTGTGTTTTGAACATCCTGTATAAGATATCATGATGGACTAAACATTGTCTTATTTGGTTATGTTTCTAGTTTTGGACCATCAATCATGAAACTTATATATATTCAATTTTAAACGTAACCGCGAAAATCACCAAAAAATTAGGTAAATCAAATAAAACACAAAAATTGTGATAATTAGGTATAGGGAAACGTTATAAAAACTGATGAATTTTGATACGTAGAAAACAAAAATAAAATAAAAATTATATCATTCCATTTAAAATAACAAAGTTGATACTGACTTCCGGTGACCGGACGTGACAGTTAACTTGTTAACTTCTAATGTACCAGTTCCGTGAGACAGCCTGTATAATTCATGTAGTGCTTACTTATAATACATGCTTGCTGTGCTGTAAAGTTATTTAGAAAAGCTTTGTTGTTGTTTTTTGTATATAAAATAGGTCTTTTTAGCTTTTTAGGCTTTCTAGTTGGTTCTCAAATTTCCTACTGGGTTCACCCTGTATAAATTCGAATAGACACATGCCAAACCAGGTTTTTTATATTATAATTTACATCCGCTTACTTATTTCAAAAAGCATACGTATAAAGGGACACGTTTGACTGTAAATTCTCATGCAGCGTAAAGAAATTTATATAAGATACAATTCTTATTAACTTATCATTATTATTATTAATAACTTATAACAAACGCGTTACATAGCAAATTTTGAAAAAAAAAGGGATAAGTTACTGGAGCGAATAATATGTGTATATGTTTAATATATGCTTTTTGAGCTAAGAATTTCACATTTGCAATCACATTCGTCAGTATCAATACATAATATTGCTAAATTATGTTTTCTTATTCTGTTTTTTTTTGCATTTGTATTTACTAATATTTTAATATAAATTATTCATATATTATATTTTTGATTATTTTACGTCTAAAAGATTTCACATTAAAAAAATATAATAATATAATTTATCCTTGATTAGCTTCGTACATAATAAAGATGTAAGTAATTTTTCATTCGATAGTTAGTTGTTTCCATTACAATTCCACTTTTTATGTAAATAATAATAATAATACAAATTCATTGCGAATATAAAATAAAATGGGAGTAGCTTTGATAATTCATTTACTTTGAGAAGTCGTCGCAAGGCCATATTCGCTAATTAAGTTCCTTTATTGTCTTTTTATCAGAGTGTTCGTCTGAAACCCGTCTGCAGTTGGAAACGCATGAAACAATGCGTTTTTGTTGAGAAAGAAAAAGGGACCACTTGTCGATACCACGCTACGCTCTTGCGCATTACCATATTCTACCTACTTCCCAGGGTGCAATCGAGTTGAAATTTTGCATATGGACAGACTTCTGGTGACATGAATCATCAAAAAAAACTGGAAACTTTTCCAAAATTGGCAAAAACTTTGAAAGATTTGAAAATTGTGGTCAGAATTCCGGCGAGAATGCATGAATCAATCTGCTAGCAGTTGTATATGTATTGCCAAATCGCCTAACATTTATTATATATTAATCGGTAATTTTCCAGCATATGCGAAACATCCGGACTACACTAAATTTATCGCAAAACGTTTCCTAGAACCTCGACAAATTTGAAACTCGAGCCCGTATACATACCTGTACAGATGACGGGAATGCATATGTATGTGCAGGAATAGGTACGCTAACAGATCGATTACAGAATACTGAACATCAATACAATGTCCGTAACGTCCGCTTATTGTGACATCATGGCAACGGTGTTCGCTCTACTATGAAGTAGTGAATATGGCTGATACCATCCCGTTCCGATGTAATCAATACTCTGTATTCACGAACCCGATTTCAAATCATTCCCGGCGATCTGTGTTAATATTTTGATGTAAACAATAGATAGGCATATAATGATACAACGTATAATGGTATTACAGTTCTATTTATATAAAGGCTGGGTGTTCAGTGGGTGAACGCAGCCCTAGTAAATACAAATACAGTCTATTTACAGTGTCGGGATGTTGATATCACGGAGATGGCACGTAGCTCTCGTTAAACCACTACACAAACTACTGAACACCCAACAAAATAGTAGCCCTGATAAGGATGTGAAAAGTTGTCGAAAAAGTTGGGAAGTTGTTGGAAAATTCTAGTAAAATAAATATATGATATCAATGCAATGTTTTTCAACCTGTTTCCTGTTGTAGAACCCTTAGTATAATATTTGAATAATAATAACGATCAAGGCAACACCGACATAAAAACTACCCAGTGTATACCGGGTGCTCGTTTTAAGTTGAGACTCGTAAATATCTCGAGAAATACGCTTGCGACAAAAATGTCTTAAATAAACTTGTACGCAAAGGGGGAAAAGAGATGGCCAAAGCTGAGCAAAGTTAATCAGAAAGCTAACTTGGTTCATCGTTAATCGTTAATTTGTTACAAATGTAACGGCAGTTAATGTTAACCGTTAATTGTTAACTTTTTACAAAAAAATATAGGTTTTGTTCAGTGCCGATTTGCCGGTGAGTATACAACCCAAATAACTGCGTACCTTTCGGTTGCATAACTTAAAAATACCTTACGAATCTAAGGTAAAAATCTGAACAATACAAAATCTGAACAGTACAATCAAATTTCTAACAATGGGTAAAGCAACCCAAGGGAACTAAAGTACCAACCTACATTGCGAAATGCAAGATTTGCAAAAGATATTGAGAAAATAAACTAAGGTGGTGGGAGTTAGAAATTACCATTTTTAGAAGATTGCCCTTTTTAGTTTAAGGTTACGTATTGAAACAGTAGGTATTTGTTAAAAACTCTGCACGTCATAGGGATATTAGGTCTCTTAATTGCCTACAATTTGAAGTATGATAGAAATTTATGCAAACATTTTTGCAGAAGTTATTATCATTTTTCTGTGGAAACTGATTGAAATACGTTAGCTATAGGAACGAACACAATCGCGATTTAGGGGGGGGGGGGGGTAAAACTAAACGTCATAAGGATATTAGGTCTCTTAATCACCTACAATTTGAGGTATGAAATTTATGCAAATATTTTTGCAGAAGTTATAAAGATTTTTCTGTGGAAACTGATTAAATACGTTAGCTACGTTAACAATGAACATTATCCCGATTTAGGGGGAGCAAAAGACTCTGAACGTCATAAGAATATTAGGTCTCTTAATTACCTACAATTTGACGAATGATAGAAGTTTATGCAAAAATTTTTGCAGAAGTTATAAGCATTTTTCTGTGGAAACTGACTGAAATACGTTAGCTTTAGGAACGAACACTATCGTGATTTAGGAGGGGGCAAAACTCTGAACGTCATAGGTATATTAGGTCTTTTAATTACCTACAATTTGAGGTATGATAGAAATGTATGCAAACATTTTTGCGGAAGTTATAAACTTATAAACATTTTTCTGTGAAAACTGATTGAAATACGTTAGCTACAGGAACGAACATTATCGCGATTTAGGGGGGGGGCAAAACTCTGAACGTCATAGGGATATTAGGTCTCTTAATTGCCCACAATTTGAGGTATGAATATCGGACGTTTACCTTACATTAAAATTGCATTAAAATAATTTTAAAATGCACAGAAATTAACAAAAATACCAAAATATAAATTTTACGGAGACAACTCTATTTGATTTAGCAGTGACATAGAAATGGTTTCCATACTAAACTAAAAAAAAATATGAATTTTGAAAAGCCGGTACATATTAGTATTTTAAGTTGCCCATCTGATCCATTATGCATTTTAAATCATTATTGAGCATTTAGTTATTTATTGACATTATACAGGGTGAGTTTATGATGGAGATGCTCCCTCATTCATCTCAGCATTTAGGAATTATACAGATCTGTCAACTGACAATTTATTTTTTCGTGAGAGTCCGAAATCGTGAAAAGTTATCAGGTTCTAGATTACGACACAGTATTTCATACTTGTTTTGTCCAAATTTTGATGACGAATAGATAATATTTATTGACAAATGATGATACTATTATTGCTAAACACTACTTCAGAATCAAAGTTGACAATACAAGTACAGTAGTATATTCGAGAAGTTATATTTAACAACATTTTTTAATTCTTTTTTCAAAAATAATTAAGTTGGTATAGTATGACATAACCTGTACATTTGGGTGGTTATTATCTTTATTTTTCTTACTTCTGTAGGACCCTTTCAATTTGTTCTTTTATATCCATACTTAATTCCTGTGAAATTTGAAATAGATATATCAACACGTGCCGCAAGGGGCTCAAAATCGAGAATTAGTGTATTTTAATAATATAAAAAAATAATAAGAGTCTGTTCATTTAGTTTGACTACAATAAATTTACATACCACACTTAAGTGTAAATAAGTGTAAATATGTATTATTTCTTCTTTTTTTAATAGTCAAAGTATGTATGTATGTTCTCGATGCATATACGTTCTCGATCTCAAATGTCACAGATTTTTAGTATGGATATACAAATTGACAGGGCCCCGCAGAAAAAAGTGGCACCCCATTGTCCATGCATTCAATTTTTTAACGTGGGCTATTGTTATTATCAGATATGACGCTGAAACTATGCTCGAAAATGAAAAATATACAAGGCGTTTGATAGAGACAAATAATTAATCAAAGGTAAATATCAAATATCGGCAAGGAGAGGTGAGAACTTATTATGAATCCGCAGACGATGGGAAATCGTACGGTATAGAGGTCTCGGGACTGCGGTTAACCCTCTAACTTATAGCGTTCGTTTGGGTCATTTTCTTTATTTTTTCTTTTAAATTGGTTGTGTGTAAGGTTTATTATTTCTTCTTCCAGTTGATTGTATTTGTTCACTGTCTCAGCTGTTATGTTCAGTGGTACTGATAGGTAAGTTATAATATTTATTGTTAAAATAATATACAAATTAACCTTTTTTTGTATTCTACTTAAAATATAGCAATTGTCGATATTTTTGTCTAAATTGATAGGATTTTCAGAGCCCTCTTCACGGATGTTTACCAGAAATTGGATGAAGCGGAAGAACACGTGAAACTTAGTTAGTCGGTCGACAGTGCAACAATAAAATCCACTGTGGGCGTTGAACCGCAAACGGCTCACGCTGCGATAACAAAAGAAGGCTCCGACCGAATCAGGGGGGAGTCATCCGCTTTAACAAACGAGCGCCGAACGAGGGAGAAATTAAAATAATAAATCTCGAAATTAAAGTCGAGAAAAAGTTATAATTGAAATATGCTGCGAAGAGCTTCGGATTGTGAACGGACCACACCCAGAGTAAGCGAATCCCTAAGGCTAGTCTCTCCACCCTACAAAAAAAAAATTGAAAATTAAGGAAAGGATCCGGTGGCAGGATATTACGAATTACTATGTAAAATTAATTTTGTGTTTAGCGCAGAGAATTATATTTGTGTTTGATAACGGCAAACACCAGTAATGAAATCATTTGTTTAATAAATTCTTTATATGTTATATAATTATATCAATGCTCATTCTAAGCAAAAATTCTAACCAATTATATTTTTTTCTCAAAAATCAGTCCGTATTCTGTTTTCTAAGTTCGAAATGGGAAATTATTATCTTACATTATTCGTTAAAAAATTTCTTCCAAATGTTTAACCAATCAAGCCTATTATCTATATTATCTAATAAGCCCACTTTTGATTAAACAAATTCCATTTGTATAATCTATTTTTGTTTGCAGTTCACTTAAAATTCATTTTTTAGATCGGTCTGGCCAACTGTTATTCTCAAGTAACATTTATATTTTGGGATGATTTTCATTGATTAAATAATAAAATATTTTTCGTTTTCAATATCATTTATTCGACAAAATTGAAATGATTTCAAAATCATTTTTTCTGGAAATTCGGGAGTTATATTTCTTTTTAAAATATTAAACTTCCTAACGTCAACAAATTTTATTAATCATATTTCTTTCTCCATTTCTTATTCTGATTTCCTTCCACTGTGTGTCGCAAGTTAATGTTGATTTGTTGCTGAGTGGAAACTCTTCCTTGTACTCTATTTTGATGAACTATTGAAATCGAATATTATTTTAGTATTCAAACACTGGAAAACATCCCAAAATATAAATGATGTCACTTCAGAATAACAGTTGGCCAGAACGATCTAAAAAATTAATTTTAGGCGAATTACAAAAAAAATGTTTAAAGAAATGGCATTTGTTTAAACAAATGTTGGTTTATTAGATAATACATACTAGATATCTCGAACATGAAATTTATAAGGCAATTTCACAAATGAATTGACTATTCTACCATAATTAGAAAAAAAGTTGAAAATAATTATCAGAGCCGAGCAGAGATCGGGCAAGTCAAGTTTTTTCGGGGTTATTCCAGTGGCGGGTAGACCGAGAAGTGACTAGGGTCACGCGCGCAACCACAGCGGTCCTATTCGCTGTTTTCTTTCTTTTCGATGCAGGTTATTGTACGTTTAGCCCGTTAATAGTATGAAATATTTATATTGCATATTAAATTATATAGAATAAAACCTTTGTGCAAAAACCTTGCAACATTTACATATATTTTTATATATTAATTATAGAATTATTAAAAGAAGCTTGCCTTAAAGAGCAACTAGAATTTATTCATAGCAATTTTTCATTTTTAATTGCAGACATTAAATATTTGGAAGGGCGTAACATCAAAGTGAGAGAATCGATAGCAAAATTGACCAAAATAGTAAATAAATTGAAATCGGTTCCGGGAGAAATGTGTGAACTTTTAACTAATAAAGTTGACGTTATATTAGATAGAAATCCCAATCTCAGAATAGTTCAAGAATTTTGTATGACAAATAATTTTACAAATTGCGAAAAATATCAATTACATGCGCATTGCTTTACTTATGCCCCATTAATAAGCTGTGACGTTGAGAGAACCTTTTCGACTTATTTAACCAACAAGTATATTAAAAATAGCGATTAATGATCGAGACTGTTTAACGCTCGAACGTTAATTGTTGAGATCATAAATAGCCGTTTATTATTCGAGTTGGCTACACAATTTTTTCGTCGATCGCATTCTTCTAGCGTCGTCTACATAGATTTTTCTTCGCCAATGTTTCTTTTTAGATTATATGACAATTTATGTAATTTGACACTGACTGTTCTAGAGCGCGGTATGTTTTGATTGGAAGGTTTCATTTCAAATATGTTCGATTGGCCAATCAAACGTCGTCTTTACGTCGTGTGATTGGCTATAACAAATCATGCATTAATAGAAATCGTGCATTAATAGAGTTATTTCATTGCATTTCCTATTCACTTAACTGACTCATACAATTTAACGATCTACGAAAAAAGTTATTTTAACTTCTAAAAGAACATCATGGACTATCGAAAATTTGGAGAAAGTAGTAATAGCAAATGTTAACAGTAATATCTTGTTAAATAAATAATTATTATGAATACAAATTATTGCTAAAATCATTTGATATTATAGGGACAAGTTATTTACGCACTATCCGTTTCGTCGAGTATAGTATAAAACAAAGCGTACGTCACTGTCGTCGCTGTACTCGGTCGCCTGAGTCATGCCTCAGCGTTCGAGCGTTGAATCGCCGTAACTTTTACTGTCATTCTTTCTCGTGGCGGCATATCGAATTATTTCATGGGCCAATGTTACTACGGTTTCGAGGTAAGCGGACTTCTTTGGAGTACGGTGTTATATACGAAGGTGCTATTGCTAGACAAACGCCGCTCCATGCCTCAGGTGTCACCAGTTGCCCAAGTTCTGCTCGGCTTTGATAATTATAATTGAATGTTTAAACAATAAGAAGAAATTTTTAAATGAGTAATGTCCCACTACTAAGGTAATAAACTGCCATTTCGAACTCAGAAAACAGAATTCAGACAGGTTTTCGAGAAAAGCGAATTATTTAAACAAATAGAATTTGTTTAAACAAATGGAAGTTAACTGACAAATGTTTATAAGCATTCCACAAGATACTTATAGTAATGATTTCTATGAGAAAATTGATAATGAAATGATTGGAACAGTTAATTTTCTGAAAAATGTACATTTTTTAATTTGGTTAGTTTTCAGGGCAGTGAGGAGTAGATTGGGTGCGTCAAATCCATATATAACCAGATATAATTCTAACCAAAATTATATCAGTCACATCAAAATTTACCTCACCTATTCATCTAACCCTGATACAACTGTAACGTTTGTAAAATGGCTCCATGGTAAAATGCTACCGCTACCGCCATCTATTGGCAATATCCCGTCTTCTGCGCATTATGTCAGAATTGGTGAAGGCGCCGGTGCAATTGAGCCCGACTTTTGTGCGGAATGTAACGAATGGCAGTACGCTACTACCCCTAAAAAGGATTAAATACTGGATGCTGATGGAGGGAGCGTGACTGCTTTGCGCTGATAAAATTAGATTAGCCGCAGTTGGAATTGCGACGATCCGCTCCTGCAGGGTTTTAAAATTTATACGGAATGAGTTCGTTATTGTAGGCGGCCCAAAAAAAAACAAAGGGGGTCATTTTGACGTTTTGTAACGGCATATTTGAGTTTTAAAATTACTTACAATACTTTATTTGTCATGTGCTTTTTCGGAAATTGAATAATAATAAAATTGACAAATCATTCTTATACCTTCAATAGTTTGTTTACTGAAAATACGTAAATATCATAATATGCTTAAAAAAGCCTATTACTTAGCCCAATAGATAAGTTCGATAAATAGTAATATAACAGTAAATCAGTAATAAATGTTATGTATTTCTATTACTTGAGTAGTTTCATATTTGTGGAAAATCCACTAAACTTAGCAATTAACTTATGTTTTTTTGCAATGATAGAATATATATATAATAGTATAAGTAATAGTATTAGACTAATATTGTACGAAACTAATGAGATATCCGTGACTAAGTTGCAAGAGAAAAACTGTATGATTTCTTCACAGAATTCTATTTTTGATTTCTATTCTGTAAAGATAAATGCTCCACAAGACTCTGTAAAATAAAGCTCCCGATGTGCAAAATGCCGTAAATGTAAATGTCAAATTCCTTATTATTACACAATGTATATAAAAAGAAACATACCCCACTCAATATATTTCTTTCTAAAAAGTTTACAAGAAAATGATTCCAATAAAAGTTTTAGGAAATTGCTTAAGCTACAAATTCGAAATGCTAAGAAATGAAACACCTTATATTTAAGTATTTCGTATTTATAACTTAAGTCATTTTCAAAAACAGCGAGCTATTGACACGGTAGAAATCCTTTTAACATTGTTTAATTGCTGTCTTTTAACATTTAATCATCTCGTTACATTTACACCACTTACCTCAGGGATATGCGGTTTTCACTATTCAATTAGTAATTCAAAAGAGTTAAAAGAAACAGGAAAAATATACAAGACGCTATATTAAAAAAAAAAATGGAGTTTGGTGTGCTTTTTACAAATACATAACCCTGTATATTCAAAAGTCTTTTATTTGGTTACTTTCTCCTAAACTTTGAGGACCAGATATTAACACGTTACGTTTCTTCTTGTTAAAACTGATTTAGCAGATGGCATTCGGAAAAATTGTATTTTTTTGATGATATGGAATCGGAATCTTAGGTAATGTTAGAAAAAGAAATAGGAAATACATTTTATTAAAAGTAACATCTCAAAAACACTATGAAAAACTGGACCATTTTCTTGCTACTAATTTTGATTTTTAATTGTTTAAGCTATTTATTAGTTATTTTATAATTCTTAAGAATAATCTGTTGTTACTTTAAATAATTAGTAAGTACTTAATAAGTACTTATAGTAAATGTTGTTGCAAAATGGTCAATACCTTACCTATTATTTATGATATTTGTTAATTGTTCCGAAATGTTATATCAGTATTATTAGTAGAGGCATATTATTTTTTATAAAAAAATAATTCTTCTTAATTCAACATTGTATATGGGGCCGTACTCAGCACTAACATATATTGTAAGATTGTAGCTACACTCGAAGAGAGAATGACAAAACATTCCTGAACATTACCGGAAATTTCTTACAGCTGGCAACATAAAAATAACAAAAGTTTCAGTTTTAAATGGTCGGTTTTCTTTTCTCAAAACATTGATTTTATTGAATATAATCTGATATAATCATATAATCTTAAACATGACGTATTCTCTTGTCACGGCCTCCATAAATCATATCAAATACCTACATTAAAATCAAACTGTCATAAAATTAAACAAAATACGATAATAATATTCGAGAGTCAATTTCGGAAGACGTCGTTTATTCTGTTGGCTCCGTTTTACCGATTTACCTTCAATCTTCTACTGATGCGTAATACGATCAAGTGCCTAAAAAATCGGCAGTAAATTGAATTTTCCGTACCGTCATATAGTCAATCGCGATCGGGAATATAATATCCATCTACCCTACGTGACACAATTTCCAAATTGCACGCCCAAC
The DNA here is from genome assembly GCA_964023965.1 of Melinopterus prodromus. NCBI lineage: Eukaryota > Metazoa > Arthropoda > Insecta > Coleoptera > Scarabaeidae > Melinopterus > Melinopterus prodromus. The sequence goes on along the minus strand of OZ030390.1, from coordinate 13,862,306 downwards.
AAATTGAGCTTTCCGGAGACGTTTTGCGAAATTCAACGAAAATGCAAAACTTTTTAGTCTCGACAGATGCACCAAATTGGCCGCAAAGGAAATACGATAAAGTCGACAAACATTTAACACGTATCTCATTTAAAATACAAATTGACCACAATAAGGGATGCTGACTAACATGGTGGCACGGAAGTCTATCATAGATAATAACATTCTCCTTATCATACCGCAAATTAATAGGAATTTTAATTGGTTTTCGGGGATTTATATTGAAGTGGTAGCGAAGGAAATGCAAAGGAAGAAGGGGAAGACATATGACAGTTTACGCTGATTGTGACAAATGACACGAGCGGTGTTTATAATCTGTTTACCATAAATTAAATTGCAATTGATATTCTTTGCGCTGCAAATATTTGAATTTAGCTGCGCGCGCACGTCGGGTGTACCTATCGGTAAATTCGTTGCCGAATTTGACCACTAACCGTAGCGCATGTTGTACAACAGCGTACCGCCATTTTATAGGCTGCTGTTGTCAAAAAAATCGATATTATATAAAATTGAAGTAACTTAGAGAAGAAAGGCATAAATCAAACCGCATCTGGAACTTGCGAGTGTACAAAGGTAAGGCAACAAGTTGGTGCAAAAGAGAGTGATTTGTAAAACACTTCCTTCCACTAAAGCATCCGCCAAATTGTGTTTACATTAAATGTATACGGTTATCTTAAAAGCAATGAAAGTACGCCGTCAAAAGAGTCAAAAGTACCGCGTGAGAGACTATTCAGTAGTTTTGTGTTGTGCAATATCAAAGTTAATGAGTAAGTCAGTAGTTTGGAAAAAAATGTATTTGACAGTGAAGAAACAAATCGCTGGGTGTCTTTATGGTAGGCGAGGACAAATCTCAACTCAGGTAAGACTAAGATTAACATCGGCCTCAAACCAAATAAAAAAACAAACCATAATAATCAAAAAAACCAATCAGCAACAGTGTTTACTATAATTATTCTTTACTTATCTCAGCACCAGCGCACCTTTCGCCAAACCCCACCCATACAATCTAACGCCAATCGCTTTTCGCAGTTTTCGTCACCGGAATGGATTCCGACAGCGAACCCGGTAGTCCTCCGTCGAGCGGTCGTTCGAGCCCCAGATCGGACTCACGATCCCCGGTACGGTCAAGATCTGCCAGTCGCTCAGTTTCCCCGAACGCCCGGGGGCCCCGTTCCCCGCAAAGTGGTCCCCAATCGCCGATAAGCGAACCACATTCACCCGCCAGTGGGCCCCAATCACCAAATAGCGTTCCGCAATCTCCAAAGACAAGCAGGTCACCTTCTCCGGCGTCAAGGGGCGAGGGCCCCCGATCACCTTCTCCCGCTAATTCGTTCAGGTCAAATTCGCCGAAAAGTAGGTCGAGTTCGAGTTCTTCGAGGAGTCGTTCTAGTAGTCCGGAAGCGAGTAAAAATAATGTGCCTAGGAGTCCCCCCGAAGGGGATTATAATAATGCAGGGTCACCTAAGTCAAGGAGTAGTAGTAGTTCCAAGAAGTCGTCGCCAAGACGCAGAAGTAGGAGTGTCAATTCCGATAAGAGCTCGTCTAGGGATTCTAGGACGGCCAGGAGGAATATTAACTTGGAAGATGGGAATTCATCAGATTCTAGCGAGTCTAGTGTGAACTCTGTCGGAAGGAAAAATAGGAGTAAACCGCAAGATACGCAACCAGAGGAAATATCGGATGGTGAGTATTTTTTAACGAGTTTCGTGTAGGACTAAATTAAAGCATAAACTGTTTTAATGTTCTGTTTGCAAACACTTTTCCGTTCACATTCCTAGGTTTTATGAATCATTTATTAAAAGTTAAACTAGTACATTAAATAAATATTAGGTACTACATAATTTTCTCAGTAATGGTTAATTTGTTTTTATTTTGAAAACATGCTATCTAATCTTATTGCATATGTGAAGTGACAGTAATTGTTTAGAAGTTTATTATTTGTACTCGTGTTAAGAAAGCTTATTTATTTTTTATATGATTTGCTAGTTTTACTAGTTAAAAACCGTAAATTTCAATAACACAGTGCAACAAGATTCTACCTATTTGATAAAACCAAAACAAATTAAAGTTTATGCCTCCCATAAGGAAATCCCAAAAGAATTTTTAGCCTATAGATAAAACTTACGCTTTGTGGCGCTGGTGTATAATTTTTGATATTTTTTTATGGTTTTTAAATTCTAGATCTAATTCTTCAATTCTAGTTATGAGAAAACCAATGTAAAAAGAACCAAACTGTTTTTCTTTTTCATAGGCTAAGAGTCTCTAGTTTTTCAGACAAAAGGGTATGGAACAAACTAATAATTTCAGGAACAACAAAAATAAATATTACAAAATTAAATGAAGAAAAGGCAAATAAATTATGATAGTAAAACGTATTAGTAAACAAATTGTGTGGCCCATGTAAAAAAATAACATACACAGAAGCAACTTACCTCTACCAATTTTTTGCTGTGTAGCCTAAAAAGAAAATCAGTTTGGCACTTTTTACATTGGTTTTCTTTTATAATTAATTAAAATTCAGGAGTGTTATCTAGGAAGCAATATTTTTTACAAAAGGAAATACACTTTTTTTGTGGCACGCGTCTACTCATTTGATTACGTCTCTTCAACAGAACTACAGTCATTTTTGACATTTTGGCAATTATCATATAGTAGGTAGAATTGTGGTATAGTTATAAAGTATAGGCTTGTTTTATTAATTCAAATATTACCATCTCTTTTATCAAACCTAGTGATACCCCACTAAAATAATGTAAACGGCGCCCAGGAACGTTATGAATTTGTTTTTTTTTTGTTAGGTGATATGGAATCCGATCATGAGAAACCGCAGAGCCCCCCTCCAAAAAAAGAGGCGATAAACATCACTCATGACGACCTCTCAGATGTTTCGGATTTAGACGATTCCATTGGCTGCCTCTCCGATGAGGGCAGTGAGAAGAAAGACGACCAAGATGATAATTTAGAAGACCAGGAACTAAATAATTCGAATAAGTCAGCCGAAAGTGATATTAAAAAGGTGTGTACAAAATTTAATTTTGATGTAAACATAATGACACCACTGAAGCAATATAAATATTTGTCTGTTGTTTATGTAATAGATATATAATATGTTTATGTGTATGTATTGTAATAGATACCTGCAATGGTCTTGCAAATATGACTTTAGCGCAAATCAATATTTACTATAGATGATGATTATTAAACAATTTCAAAAACATACTACTGAGTCAGTATTCTTTAATTAATTTTTATGATAAATAATTTTGTGATAACAAGCATAAAGCTGGATGACTGTATTTCTGTTTCATATTCACTCAAACTATGATGGAATAAAATTTGTCATATTTACTAATAGATGTAACATATTGTAATATAAACAAATAGTGTTTTGCCAGTTATGATTCATAACATTTAAATCTTCATTTGGAAAAAAGACTCCATGAAAATCTGATTATTTGCTCGTCCAAAAAGGTACCAGAGAAGACTAGTCGCACGGAAGATGGCGAAGAACAGCTTGATTTTGAGGCGGAGGACGGTGAATGCCAAGACCAGGATACGCCAAAAGAAGCCGAGGAAAAGGAATTGTTGCCTGCCCCGAAAAGTGATGCCGTTGAAAAAGAAGAGAAGCCGGCGAAGAAAGAAGAAGCCGAAGAGTTAGAAGAAGGAGAGGTGACAGATGAAGATGAGGCGAGGCCGGAAGAAACGGAACCGAGACCGGTCTGCCGGTTCTTCTCGAGGGGGCAGTGCACTTGGGGTGCAAGTTGTCGTTTCTTACATCCCGGAGTCACAGATAAAGGTGATTATTTTTGTTTGGAGTTTATACTTTTCTTGCTCTTTAAGATTGTTAAGCTCTAGTGCATTATTTTTCTATAAACTGTTTAGAAATGACTTTTATTATAGAATAGATTCAGTTTACAAGATTGGTAGCAGGAACAGATATACAAATTTTTATAACTTTCTGGTTGCAAGTCACAATATGGGAGCGTGACTCCAAAGCAAGAGAGGGCTTAGGACTAAATTATATATTTTCAGGTTTTGTTAGTCCCAAACAGAAGTAAGAGGCTTCAAACTCTTTAAAAGTATTCATTAAAAATTTTGATTTTAGTCTTTTTTGAGCAATTGTTTCCAATATGCAGGTGCTTTCTGGAATCATAGTGACAAGTTCATTGTTTTATAATCTAGGGACTATGTATCGGTAAATGCGTGCATAACAAATGTATTATCACTTTAAGAGCGTTCCACTTTGCTTTCTGCAAAAATAAAAATAATGAGAAACCAAATTTCATTCTGGGTAAAACGTTTCAATTGGTTTTTGATTCCTTAAAAAATTTAAGCTGTTTGATATACTAACAAATCAGACAAAATAGAAAATAAAATACATATCAAACAATGTATAACTGGAGGAAGAACATGAACGGTACCTATTACAATAATAAAAAGAAAATACATTAATTAATTAAGAAATAAAATAATAAAAATAAGTAAAATTAAGAGATTTTTTAAGTTAAATGATTTCTTCTTCAATAATATTCTGATTTTCTTCCGAATTTTTTCAAATATATGATCCATGTAGAAGTAGGTAGAGACAAAACGTATTTTAATTAACAATTAACGGATTAACACTTTTGTGCCCAGCTTTCTCTATGACAGTCTGCTCTCGACAGAGTAAATTCTTTTTGTAACCTTGAAAACAACAATTTTTTCCAAATTAAAAACCCTTATTTTTTATTTATTTTTTTTTTCTACATCTCACAACTCTCTCCAATTATACTAGGCAATTACACAATGTTCGAACTCATACGGCCGGTAGTTCCGGGCGAATACGGGCGCGAGGAGCGCATGTACAGGCCGGAGCCTCCGATGGTAGAATCGGCGTGGGAACGGGGCCTCAGGACCGCCAAGGAGATGCTGAGGAAGTCGATGAAGCGCAAGGAGCAGGACATCGACTTCGAGGAGAAAAAGATGAACTTGAGTCTGGCGCAGGAAGAATTCGATAAAGAGAACGGGTACTATGCGAGGGCCCCGTCGCCGGAACCGCGATACGTCGTCAGGCATCCGCCGCCCGCGGAATACCCCCCGCCGATGGCCGCGCGCCCCCCGCCTCCCGAGGAGTACTACGGCAGACGGCAGGTGCTGTACGAACCTACGGAATATCCGCCGCCGAGGGAACGCGTCAGGCCTACCTACAGGGAGTTGCCGTCGCACAGGATGCCCGATTACTACAATAATAAGTACGAGGATGATCCAGCGCAGTCTTCGTCAAAGGTAAATTTGAATGCTTACTTGTTTAGTTGTTTGATTTTGGGCATGTATCAAGTTTATGGTTAATATATTAAAAGAAAAGATAGATATGTGTAAATTGTTTGAAATAAGTAGATTTTATGATTTTTACTTATTTTTCATCAGTTGATTTTCCACTTAAATTCATTTTTTTATTGTCACAAACTCATTCTGTGATTATTCAGGCTACAAAATGTTCACTTTTGTACAGCTTACAACAGTTTAATCTGACTCAATGAAAGTTTAATCTGTTGTTGTACAAATAAAATTTACAAAACATAGCTTAAAATTGAGAAAAATTAGGCTGTTTGAAATTGGATTTTTCCCTTTTTCAAAAGGAACTCTTTCAGTTTGTTTCTTAATATCTGTGAAGTTTGAAATCGATCAATACATATTAAGCAGTGCCCCAAGAAGCTCAAAATAGAGACTATATTAACAAAATATTTTGTTACAATATTTTTACAATCTACTGTTATTATTAACTTAATAAAAAATCTGATGTGGCCAGGCACATGACTATCATACAAAATATAAAATTAATAGTTTAGCTGCATGAGAATCTATTTGATTGAGATAAATCGTGTCTGCATTAAAATTAAACTAGTTAGCTGGGATTTGACAGATATTTTGATAGTCAATAGTATCAATAGTAGGTATTCTCAAAGCATCTGCATTTGACACTACCTACTGTCATCAGAAGAATAGTTATTTATCTCACAAGTGCCGAAAGTACGGAATAGCACGACGAGCAGTGATGCGGCGCGTTACCGATGGCGGAGCGTCGCATGTGAGCGAGTCGCGCTATGTAGTTTTCGGCAGGAGTGACATCAACGTTTTTTGTATTGCTTTTTAAGAAATACGTATTGAACAAAAAATCAAAAATGGTTATATTTCTGTATAGGAAATGTTAGGTTGATACCACTTCTACGAAACGTCAAGTTTAAAAAGCTAATTCAAATTCTGACAGATTTATATTCGTTTTAGTTTATTTCGTTTTATTGTCACTGTAGACGTCACATCCTTACCAACATACTAAAATATAACTACACTCATCGCTATACTTTATTTACAATTTTCTCAATTTATCGTTTTTACAATTAGATATAACAACGGGTTGATATTTCTTATCAACAAACAATCAAATTGGTGATCTTATTTTATTTGAATTTTGTATTTTGTACATTGCTGGACTAGAGCGGCAATGTTCCATAGCGGTTCTCCAACCTCTGATGAAATCAGCTGTTTTCGAGTGTGACAGCCATAGACATTTCTGTGGTGACAACAAAAAAATATTTGTCAAAATCCTGGCTACTATGTAGTTTCATATCAATGCAGATGCGACCGATCTCGATCAAATAGAATTTGCTCTTGAAGCTAAACTATTAATTTTACCAAAAAATATCATAGGCATAAATTATTCAAAATTTCCTCTACTTTAATTTATTATTTAACTATTTTGACGAAATTACAGAAATGGCAGCTCATTTGAAATATCCTCAAAAAATGCTTAGAGGAAACAGCCAGTTCCTTTGGACCCTTTTGAACCTAAAGCTTTTCAGCTCTAAGTTTAGTCATGAAACTTCTAAATATGAACTTTCGTCCTGATACCTTTAGTAGTTTCTCCGGAATCGTCTCCACAAAAAACGGGTACACACACACACAGACATTTTTACTTTATCATACGCAGTATGTAAAGTATTGTAATCGTGCCGAAAAAAAAAATTGAGATTTTAGCGGAAATAGGTCTTTTTGGGTCCCCTGAACATTTTTGACCAAGGTACAAAAAAATGTCTGTGTGTGTGTGTGTGTGTGTGTAAACGATTTTTGTGGAGACGATTCCGGAGAAACTACTGAAGGTATCGGGCTGAAAGTTCATATTTAGAAGTTTCATGACCTAACTTCGAGATGAAAAGCTTTTGGTTCACAAGGGTCCAAAGGAACTGGTAGTTTATTCTAAGCCTTTTTCAAGGATTTTCCAAATGAGCCGCCATTTCTGTAATTTCGTCAAAATAGTTAAATAATAAATTAAAGTAGAGGAAGTTTTGAATAATTTATGTTTATGACATTTTTTGGTAAAATTCATAGTTTAGCTGCAAGAGCAAATTCTATTTGATCGAGATCGGTCGCATCTGCATTAATATGAAACTACATAGTAGCCAGGATTTAGACAAATATTTTTTTGTGTTGTCACATTCGAAAACAGCTGATCTCATCAGAGGTTGGAGAACCGCTATGGAACGTTGCCGCTCTAGTGCGGCAAATTATAAAATACAAATTTCAAATAAAATAAGATCACCAATTTGATTGTTTGTTGATAAGAAGTATCAACCAGTCTTTATATCTAATTCTAAAAACGATAAATTGAGAAAATTATAAATAAAGTATAGCGATGAGTGTAGTTTTATTTTAGCCTGTTGGTAGGGATGTGTCATAAGCAAATATAAATCTGTCAGAATTTGAATTAGCTTTTTAAGGTGCGTTTTCATTAGTGATAATGGCAGTGATAGCAGGCGCCATTATGTTTATGTACATGCAAACTAATATGTGTCATTATCACGACATGTAGGAAATACTATAATTTCGTATTCTACCACCGCCATTAGCTACCATTACCTACCAATCGGAACGCACCTTTGTCCTTGACGTTTCGTCAAAGTGGTACCAACCTAGCATTTACTATACAGAAATTTTTTATTTATTTTTTTAAAATACGTATTTTTTAAAAAGCAACACAATAAACGTTGATGTAGCTCCTGCCAAAAACTAGATAGCGCGACTCGCTCACATGCGACGGCGACACTCCGCTTTCGGTGACGAGCCGCATCACCGGTCGTCGCGCTATTCCGTACTTTTGGCATTTGTGACATAAATAACTATTATTCTAATGACGTAGTGTAGGTAGTGTCAAATGCTGATGCTTTGACAATACCTACGATTTATCTCAATAGAATAGATTCTCATGCAGCTAAACTATTAATTTTATATATTGTATGATAAAGTCATGTGCCTGGCCACATCATATTTTTTTGTACTTTGGTCAAAAATGTTCAGGGGAGACCCATAAAGACCTATTTCCGCTAAAATCTCAATTTTTTTTTCGGCACGATTACAATACTTCATCATACTCCGTATGATAAAGTAAAAATAAACGTTTGATCACTTGAACCATCTTATGGTCCATTATTATAGGCAACATTATTTCGAAATATTAAAATGAATTAATTTCTTTTCTCCAGCCACAGGTAAGAAGGCCGAAACGCGAAGTAATTGTCCAAAAGGTACCAGAGGAAAGACAGCCCGGCAGAGGAGACGAATGGTCCGACCCATGGATGAGGTCAAAGTCGCCGGGCGCCCGAAAGGGCAGAAAGCGATCGTACAGTTCAGGTTCGAGCTACTCCTCGACCAGTTCATCGCGAAGCTCCTCGCGAACCAGCAGGAGCTCCTACAGTTCACGATCGAGGACCTCAAGGCCCAGAAGAGAGTCGAGGAGCCAACGTGGAAGGCAAGTGTCCCCATCCGTCATAGTATCGGAGAGGAAGGCTGCCAACGAGAGGGCTGCCCTGATGAACCCACCTGCGCCCAGAAAGAAAGCTCCATCGCCGGGTAAGTTTATCTATTATTTCATTATACGTCTATTGGTTTGTTAAATTGAAGAAAAATAAGGAGTTAAAGGATAAAATTAAACTAGAAATTGCTATACATTATGAAATAAAGCAAGCGATTGTATTCTTCCATAGCTCACACTGTAAGGAACCATTTGCAAAAACTTTATAAGTTGAGAACAATGTGCGGTAAGAACTCGTGGCGTGAGTCTTGGAGTTTGTTTGGTTTTTGATATTGGAATTTCACGATTTTTGCAGTTTAAATTTACTAGTGCGTGGACAAAAAATTACATTTACAAATTTATCTTTCCTTGAGGCAAATCTAGTCTTCTCATGGTGATTTTATTTGATAACTGGTGATGTCTCTCATCAGTCATTATGAGCTTAATTGATCATGCCCGATTTCACCAACAAGAGAAATATTGAAGGATTGCTATCAGTCTGATAGTAAGTTCCCGCAAGTTTTCTGTGTTATTAATTCAAATAAATTCTCACTGTTATTTGTTCGATCACATATGGTATAAATTGACGGAACCATTATAACTTTACATAATTTGTAAAAATGCAACAAATTGATTTTGACTGATTCTCGCAAACTGATTTTGTAGTATCTGAGTCTGGAGGCAGAAATTACAGCTAATTTATATCAAGATACGAACAACTTTTATTACTAAATATATTTTTTTATAATAAAAGACAAATATGAATACCATTTTGATAAGGTGCCACTTTAAAATAACTAATTTTGGCAAAATAAGAAGCATCCTAGCTAAGATGCAGTCCTGTTGTCCGTTTTAGTTTTAATTTTTTATTCATTGAACAGACGACTAAATAATAATTAAACAACCCATAGATAATTATCTCTTGTTGATGAAATCGTGGCTTATCTTATAAGATATATTTTGTCCATGCACTCGGCATTACACTTTGGCTTGGAAAACACGTTATAAAAATTATTTCACTTTCCTATATGTATCTTCTAATAAATTATTATTTCTTGTTTATAGGTATGATGCGTGCCGGTGCCCAGAATCCGCCCGCTCCGTCAAAAGTAGACCAGTTGGGCCGAACGAGGAGTAAATTGGCTATCGCTGCCGCTCTGGCCAGGGTCAAAGGTAGACGAAGATCGTCGAGATCCTCGTCGGACAGTTCTGGCTCTAGCTCGAGCGACTCGGACTCTTCAGGGTCCAGCAGCTCGAGTAGCCGAGATGGAAGTCCACCTCCTAGACGTAAGTATATATTTTTATGATTTTAATATCGAGTGAAGATTAAAAACTGTTAAAAGGTTATTTGGTTATGAAGATTTTCTAAATTTACATTAAATTTTCATTTTAATATACACTATCCGAACGACAACTAAAAATCAGTTTTTTTATAATTTAGATGTTATTGGTTAAACGAGCGATGAGTGTTAGACCAGTATGGGGCATGTTGCTTCCCGCCAACATAATTTGCTTACTGTTATTGGTATCAAATGTTCTATTGCCTGTCCATGTATTTTAGTTGTATGGCTATGTCAGTAAAATGCACCGTTTTTGAAATAACCTCAATTAAACTTTTCAGTGCAGAGCTAAAACCTATATCATCTAAAGAATAATATTAACCTTTTTTTTGCCAAATCTCATTCCACAATTTTACAAGAGGTTCTCAAAATGTTCTTTAACACATTTTAGACATTTACTGCCAAGTACAAACGAAAACTAAATTGTGAATTAGTGCAGATTAACTTCTCATATTTTTTCCTTTCATTTTGTATATTTTAATAGATTTATTTATTTTTCTTTTGTAGGTGTTGATTTGGCGATGGCTCTAAAAGCACAAGCGATTGACGCCTTGAAAGGTGGTACCGAGAAGAAACAAATAAAGTTGAATTTGAAGAACCCAGTCGTCATGAGAAAACCGGAGGCGCCCGACGCCAGAAAATTAGAGCCCCCATCAAAGAAAAGACCCGCATCATCTCCTCCACCCGGAGACCCGTCAAAGTCTGCGTCGAATAAGAAAGCCACTTCGCGCAGGGAGGAACTCCTGAAACAACTGAAGGCTGTCGAAGATGCAATAGCTAAGAAGAGATCCAAAGTGTAAACTAAAACGTTGCAAAGAGGAGAAAAAATAATGGGACTAATATGTGACTGTAAAGGGAGTATATTTTAAGTGTTTCTTGACGTAATAATGCAGTGCACATGTATTTATATCCACGGCGTCGTTTATGTTTAATTTTTTTTTTTTCATAACCCCGAAGATTTTAGCTCATTTTTTCGTATTTTCGAAAGTATTAGGTGGGCGGCGCGATATTCGAATTTCTATTATCAGAGATAGTTTTATTTTGAACTATTTTTTTAACTTAGTATTAGACTTGAAGCACAATTCTTTTCTACATCTATACTTTAAGTTAACGCTACGTGACCCGGAACCATGGGAACTCTTTATTTTGGAACGTTTATTGTTGAGTCATCGAGGCGAATGCTGCGATGTACCCTGGCATTGTTTATCATTAAAGTACCACTTAAGCTTTCTCTCGTATTTTATTGAGAACATGTAACAATAAAAGGTACTGTTAAGCAATAAGATTTGTTATTTTGTTACTGTTTTTCCTACTACTACTTAGGTGGCTTTCTTTTTATTTTTTTGTCAGAAGTTAAGTATTTCATAAATACTTTACCTAATATCAGGTAGTCAAGAAATTTTATGAACGGAATAAAATTTATTATTACTTTATAACAAGAATTGTTGATAAAAGGTAAGTATTTTGATTATAATTAATCTGCATATACCTACCTCAATATAACTGAAGTCTCATAAATTTTTGTGAAGTTTGGCAACCGTACATTGGAGGTGTGCTCTTGTGGTTTCTGATCAATTGCAGGATAATGGAGGAACCAAATTTTCATTGCACATACCGGCATGCAAATATTATTTATTTAAAGTCAAACAACCATAATGTGTAGTCGTATACATTTTATTTTATAATGCAAGTAATTTTGGATGTTTTTCTTCTGAAGTTGAAAGTAGCATGTTTTATTTGATTTAGAACGAGTAACTAGTGATGGTTGTGTGGCGTGTATGACATAACTAGGGCATCCAATCCGGGAATGTTTTTCAGAACCGGGATTACAATGCTGGAAATTTTCAATCCCGTGCCAGCACCAATAATCTGAATGTATAAAAATTGATCTTTTAAATGCGTGTTTTACTTTAAAAGTATTAGCAAGTACACAAAACATACTGTAAACATAAGAAAATATAATAGTATATTATTTGACGAGCACATAATTAAGGATACAAACTGCAAGCATGAAATGCGAGCGATTTATATCTGTTGTGTGCGTGGCGAATCTGACTTATCTACGACTCGTAAATTCCATTTAATATCAAATATTTTAAATGTATTTGTCGAGGCAAACTGTCATCCACGGAAGTTTTGACAAACTTTGACAGTATATAATGATGACAAATGCTCTTAGTTACATATAATTTGAGGTATGATAGAAATTTATGCAAAATATTTTACAGAAGTTATAAACAAGTTTTAGTGGATACTGATTGAAATATATTAGCTACACGACATTATCGCAAATTGGGGGTTGTTGCTCAAGGGGAAAACCTCCGAGCTTCATAGGGTTACTAGGTCTCTTAATTACCTACAATTTGAGGTATGATAGAAATTCATGCAACATATTTTGCAGAAGTTATTAACAATTTTTAGTGGATACTGATTGAAATACGTTAGCTACACGACATTACCGCGATTTAAGGGTTGTTGCTCATGGGGAAAGCCTCCGAGCTTCATAGGGTTACTAGGTCTCTTAATTACCTACAATTTGAAGTATGATAGAAATTTATGCAACATATTTTGCAGAAGTTATTAACAATTTTTAGTGGATACTGATTGAAATACGTTAGCTACACGACATTATCGCGATTTAAGGGTTGTTGCTCATGGGGAAAACCTCCGAGCTTCATAGGGTTACTAGGTCTCTAAATTACCTACAATTTTAGGTATGATAGAAATTTATGCATAATATTTTGCAGAAGTTATAAGCAATTTTTAGTGGATACTGATTGAAATACGTTAGCTACACGACATTATCGCGATTTGGGGGTTGTTGCTCATGGGAAAACCTCCGAGCTTCATAGGGTTACTAGCTCTCTTAATTGCCTACAATTTGAGGTATGATAGAAATTTATGCAAAATATTTTGCAGAAGTTATAAACAATTTTTAGTGGATACTGCTTGAAATACGTTAGCTACACGACATTATCGCGATTTGGGGGTTGTTGCTCATGGGAAAACCTCCGAGCTTCATAGGGTTACTAGCTCTCTTAATTGCCTACAATTTAAGGTATGATAGAAATTTATGCAAAATATTTTGCAGAAGTTATAAACAATTTTTAGTGGATACTGATTGAAATACGTTAGCTACACGATATTATCGCGATTTGAGGGTTGTTGCTCATGGGGACAACCTCCGAGTTTCATAAGGTTACAAGCTCTCTTAATTGCCTACAATTTGAGGTATGATAGAAATTTATGCAACCATTTTTGCAGAAGTTATAAACATTTTTCTGTGAAAGCTAATTGAATTATGTTAGCTGTGCGAATAGACATTATCGCGATGTAGGTGTTGTTGTCCATGGGGCAAAACTCCGAGGTTCATAGGGTTACGTTTTTGCTAATATTTCGTATCACCTAATCAGTTATTAATTAATTCCTGATACTAATTTACATATTTCTGATAGGATTTTTCCACTGTTAGATTGACCGAAAAAATGCTCGTTTCAACAGTGTTACTTTCATTGCGATATCTCTCAGGGTACTCGAGTAATTTGCATTTTTCTATACACGTAACTTCCCATAAGGGGGGCTGGAAGCCGTATAACACGCCGATCTTTGTCTACGCCTGCTATTTCAAGGCTGTATAATCGCGATCGGACTTTTTGACATTCCTTTACTTTCAGGAGAGGGGAGTCGAGTAGTGTTGGTTTTATTAAGATTGAATGAAGCGTCAATGAGATACAGCCTATTGAATATACCGATTTTTGCTAATATTTCGTGTCACCTAATCAGTTATTAATTAATTACGGATACTAATTTACATATTTCGGATCGGACTTTTCCACTTTTAGTATGACCAAAGAATGCTCATTCGAACAGTGTTAGTTTCATTGCGATATCTCTCAGGGTACTCGAGTAATTAGCATTTTTCTATACACGTAACTTCCCATAAGGGGGCTGGAAGCCGCCCGTCCAAATTAAGAACGCATACTGTCGCATAGCACGCCAACCTTTGTCTACGCCTGGTATTTCAAGGCTGTATAATCGGTATCGGACTTTTTGACAGAACAGGGGAATCGAATGGTAATGGTTTCATTAAGATTGAACAAAGGGTCTACGAGATACAGCCGATTGACTATCCCGATTATTGTTAATGTTTTGTGTCACCTAATCAGTTATTAATTAATTACGGATACTAACTTACATATTTCGGATCGGACAATCGATTAAAAAATGAAATGAGCCCTCAAAATTTACATTAAAATACATACATATCGTCGGTGCTTTTCGGTTTTCGGTGCTTAATATTGTTCTTACGTTATATTTTTCTATTTTGTTAAGACCAAAGCAAGCATGTATCGTAGAATATAAATATCAATGCTCCACTCAAATTTCAAGAACGTTGAACAACTTTGAATGTTCGACAGCTCATACTCATATATCTTTACTCAGAAATACGATTATTTCTAGAATCCAAACAATGCAAACATGTTATTTTGCCAAGAGACTTGTGAGTTGCGCAACAACATGCTGGTAGTCTAGCATTACCAGCCAAATCAGTCCCTAACCTTCAGCAAATTCAAAAGGTTAATTACATCGTTCTTTATAAATAGTACACTGACCCCAATAGACAATGTTTATTTTTCGTTCAATAATTACAATTAAAAGCAGCTGTTTTCTTTTTCTTAGCACTATCTAACCATCAAACAAAACTACGATATTAGGACAAGCTGCCATGTTTGAAAAGTGGAGAACAAAGGCCGAGATTATGTCGGTTATTGATGGCAATCAATTTAAATTTGTTTGTTTATCATCATTCCTATGACGCATAGTAGGTATACATTTAAGTATAATTGTTTTTGACTACCTACTGTTGTTGTTTTGGATGCCCAAATTTGGATTAGGTTAAACTTATAGGAAGTCTACCTGGGTGAGCCATTATAAAAACCGGTGACATTTTAACGTTTGTGTTGTACCATTTTATCGTGCATAACTGATAACATACTGAATTTGCTACCTCGGCTGGCTCGCTCAGATTTGCCTTTTTGTAATGATGTCGTATTAGTTTATATGGTTTATAGACTAAAAATCCATTGATAGAAATTGTTTGCAATTAAACTACAATTACAGTGAAAATGATATACTGGTAAATTCATTCTTGACGTACAATGTACTACAGGCTGGGCCAAATTCGATGCTACTATAGGAGATCTCGGTAACTATAAGAGATATCGAAAAATGAGTAAGGTTGTTGTGGTGAAAACCAAAATTAGCTATCGTCTTTTGTTTTCGAGTTATAACACAAAACTCGATTTTCGCTATTTTGATACTTGTCGATATATTTGTTGTTTGTTAAATCAGACGAATGATATTTGCACGTTCTTGCCGTACTTTTTCGATTAGAATTCAGTGGAATTCACAGATTTTAAATATCTCTAATAGTTTTTTAGATATAACAGTGTTTTTTTTTTTAATGGAAACAATAGCTGGCTATGACTGAAATAAATAGAGCCTTTTTTCCTCTTTTCAACGATATATGACATGTTGGTCATTATGATTATTGTCTTCGAGATTTCTTTGAGTAGGCGTATGTCACTAGTAGTTTGACGCTACTAATCAGTGAAATTAGTAAAATTTCATTCTTTTATTTTAATTGAAAATTACGGAATGCCGTTTGAATTATATGAAAAATGCGCAATAATCGAATGCTTATTCGAACTAATAACAATAATTGTGGTATAACCTCCGAAACATAATTCAATCGTTATCCAGGTAGTGCACGACCGCACAAACTTGTTTTTGGGATTAAAAGAACATCTCATCAATTACGGGGTGATTAATATGCCAAAAGCCGAAGATTGTGATATGGAAGTGGAATGCTGAAGAAACTGTCATGACAGTATGTAGCCGTGATCCTGCAATTTACAGTCGTCAAACTTCACTTTATATCGGCATGTCGAGGGTATAACTGAAAGCTTTCAATATTGCAGGATATGTTGTTTTATTCGAAGTAAAATAATTAGATAATTACCTGAATAAAAAAATAAGATTACATACTACAAACTACTTTAACAATTTTTCACATTGATGTCCATTTTTATTGATGCATAAAGTATGTATATGTCGTCGCAATACTTCGAAGAGCGTTGTATATAAAAATATTTGGAATGGCATTGATACATTCTTTAAAATGCTGCCTTTGGCCCTGAATGTCGTTATGTGATCTTTTATATAATTTGTTTTTATGGTGCCACCAAAGAAAAAATCCAAAGGTGTAAGATCTGGTGATCGTGGTGGCCACCTCACTGGTCAAATTCATTCACAATATGATGGTTTACAACACGCGTAGTACATCGCCATTACGATGTTCCTCGTAAATATGGTATGCTAACATACGTTCGACGTCTTGGTACCCCATATTCAGTTTCTATTTCACGACTTGAAGTTGAGGGATTTGCAACTGCGGCTGCAACTGTGTTGGTGACAGGTTCTTCAGCATTTTCAATATGGCAATGTTTGGGTCTTGGCATACTAAATGACCCATGATTGATCAGATTTTCTTTTCATATCTCAAAAATAGATTTGTGAGGTTGTGTTCTTTCTGGATAGCGATTGAAGTATGTTTAGGATGCAATTTCAGCCTTGTTATTACTTTGATCAAAGCATTCGGTCATTGCGTATTTTTCATGATTCATACGGCATTTCGTAACTTTTAATTGAAATAAATATTCAAAAGAATGCAAATTCAATACTTAAGTCACTGATTAGTAGTGTCAAACCACTAGTGACATACGCCTACTCGGAGAAATCTCGAAGACAATAATTATAATTTCTCTGATATACATATACTAATTTAATGTTATTCAATAAAACATTACTTTTGGAATATTTAGGACCGGCATGTTATATATCGTTGAAATGGGAAAAAAGGCTCTATTTATTTCAGTCATAGCCAGCTATGGTTTCAATTGAAAAAACAACAACTTTATATTAGGTATATCTACAAAACTATTAGAGATATTTAAAATCTGTGAATTCCACTGAATTCTAATCGAAAAGGTGCCTGAAGAACGTGCAAATATCATTCGTCGGATTTAACAAACAACAAAGATATCGACAAGTATCAAAATAGCGAAAAATCGAGTTTTGTGTTATAACTCAAAAACAAAAGACGATACCTAATTTTGGTTTTCACCATTGAGTTTCTCTCAAAAAAAAGACGACACAACAATTACTCATTTTTCGATATCTGTTGTAGTTACCGAGATCTCTTATAGTAACATCGAATTTGGCCCACCTGTACATACTAACCATAAAGTATTCCAATAAATTATGTTTATATATTATTATGTTAATTATATTAATTTCATGCTGTTCCTACCTGAATTCCAAGGTTGTCTTAGCTTATAAACCATAACAGACTAAAAAACTTGACCAACATTTTAAATTAGTCGACAAACAAGTTTATTATTTATTCCACTTCCGGCCAAGCTGTGTGTTGTACGTATTTCAATCATCTTCTGTCAGGAAAAATACAAAAGGTCACAATCTAAATAAACAGACAATGTTTTCCATGCGCCGATAATTGAATGAACTAAAAAATAAATATTTAATTAGGGACATTAAAATCGTATCTGGACTCAATACAATTTAATTGTATCAACGCATAAACTAGATAACTTTGGATAAATCAATAATTTTTACATATTGAACTATTAATTTATACATCTTTTATTCATCGAGGTAGAAAAATGCACCTTCTGCACGTGGCTGTAAATCTGTGCATGGCAAAACACAACAAAACCTTGAAAGTAACAGTTAACATGTAATGAAAACGATTGATATCTATAATCGGACAACCGCGCAGCACCGAAGCAAGCAAAATATGTGCCAATACAAAATGTTTCAGGGCTGCAAGATTTTTTATTTTTTTGGTTTAATGGGGCGTTTTGAATTTACAACTCATGGTGCACTCCTCAAAAATACCAACTTGTATTTGTTAAATAGACCTATTAAAATAATTGGAAAAAGTTTAATATAAAAAACATAAATTTTTCTTATTTATTGGATCTATATATCTGAGCGGAGGTGGCCGAGTGGATAAGGCGAATGCCTTCCACTCAGAAGTCCAGGGTTCAAGCCCAGGTTAGGCAGGGGATTTTTCAAATACTCCGACTCCCCGACTGCCGCACAGACAAGCCACTGGCTTTGTGCACATGGCAACATCCCAAAAAAAAAAAAAAAAAAATCAAAGATCTAATGAATATCATCATCATTATACTTTTAAATTGAGTATTAAATACTAATTATTGTGTAATTGGCCGGACGATAACTTATCTAACTCAATATTGACTAGCGTACTGAAATATTCAGTTTACTGACACTGTTATTTGAATTACTGACTATATATTTGTTGGATAAAACATCTTAGTCCTACAAGTGGAATTATCAAAGGTAAAAATGGAGAAAATCTATTGTTTATTATAGTGATTCAAACAGTCGTCAATTTCATAAAGGAATTTGTTAAAAAAACATTCCATTTATTTTATGAAATTGACTACCTATAATTCAATATGATTTGAAGACAGAATATAAAGAGATAGCAGAAACAGGTCTTACCAAATCACCATCATATTTATATATAAAGCGGTCTGTCTGTCTGTTCAGGTTCACTACCGAACAGGGTTGACCGCAGTCCCGGGACTCCTGTACCGTATGACTCCCCATCGTTTGCTAATACATACGGCGCTTACCCCGCCTTTAAAAAAATGTCAATATTAAAATCATAAATGTTTGGATTATGAAGACGATTTTGATAAAAGACACAAATAGAGATCTAATAAAGGCCTTAAATTTCTCTGTTTTCTCGAAGTTGAATATGCCTGACTAGTACTTATACTTATATATATATATATATATATATATATATATATATATATATATATATATATATATATATATATATATATATATATATATATACGTGCGTGATTGCAGCTGGTGTTCATTGAGCAAGGCCTAATGTATAATGAGCAACTGGCACCTTTCAAAGCCAAAAATACAGGCACAAAAGGAACTCAATTGATAATTGAATTCTATAATCGTGTCAATCAAGCATCCGTTAAAACGTTTTAATAACAAATTGGTAAACAATAAAACGTGAAAATATTATTTTAAAATGTCACCACATAAACGGAAAACTATGACTAAATATAAAGAAAAGTTGACAAACTTGAAAATTCTGTGATAACGATCATCGACAACGAAATTCAAAATTACTATTATACGTAAACAGTTAAAAGGCGACAATACTAAGTCAACTAGTTAATTAATAATAATTGTTATAAATAAGCTGTATGAATGGTCTGTATGACCATATAGTAGCCACATTTTTGAATGAACTCATGTCCGGAAATGTATAGTTTGAACGTTGGAGAAAATCGGAACATTGAACCAATTTTACAAACAGCATAGGAAAAATAGTGCCATGTATCATAGGACGGGACTTTTAAAGCCAAATAACATAGGTGTGACATTTTTTCATTATTTATCGTCTTTGAAAGGACTTAATGAGAACCGATTTGTAATTTTGATACCAATTTTGGTCAATTTGGGTTATCTTGAATCCTTTTTAGAGACGTTAAACAAATATAGTTTTACATACAAATTATTTATATATTCTATAATATATTAAGGCTCTATGCGGTGTCAGGTGTGTGGTCATGAGTTCGATATCAAAAGTTCAGTAAACTTTAGTTATATTTTACACTTATTTTTAACACCCACTATATTTGTGATAAACAGCTGAGCAGAGCAAAAAGGTGCGAAGTACAGTAGAGCGTCGATAATCCGAACTAATTGGGACCGGAGGTCATTCGAATCTAATTGTTCGGATTTTCAAATGCAAGTAAACAGCAGAAAATTACATTGTATAGAAGTTCAATGTTAATAAAACCACATTCGATTCAGCTCTTCATAAACTATAAGAATGTCAAAAAGTCAAAAACGAAGGGAAATCGAAGGGATTTATTTATAACTTATTTATGATTTATTTATTATAGTAGAGCGGCGATAATCGGCACTACTTCGGACCGAAGGTGATTTGGATTATTAAGTATTGCAGCTAAGTAGTGAAAAATACGAGTATTGGATACAAGATTCAAAACGAAAGCAACATTTTTCAAGCCCCTGATACTGGCCCAATCCGGACCTGGCCAATGGGTATAACCGCAGCTGTTCCCCATTAAAGAAAAAGCCTTGATATGGCAATCCTAATTTGGTCCAACAACATAGTTAAAAATGTTAATTTAAGTTTATCATAATCGAACAAAATTTAAACAATAAATCTTTTTTCTCGAACGGTCTAAATTACTTGCGAACGCTTTGCTTTGTTTTTCTATTACATATTTAGATCTTCTGATTTGCAAGCCAAACAAAAGACGTCATTGACATTTAACTTTTATTTGCACAATTTGTTATGTGCAATAATAGGCAATCCCGGAACGCTAACACGTTAATAAACCAATAAATACCGCTCAAGTTATGCAAGTTACCATATTGGGAATAAAAACAAATCATTATTATTGTATATTTATTGAATATACTCTATATTATACATTAGGAAGTAGGCGTGCCAGCCTAATAAAGTTCGTAACAAAAAAAAATTGAAATAAAACAGCTGAAAAACGACCTTACATATCTAAACAAGTATTTACACAAATATCGAACAATATGCTTCATTATAATTGCTAGAAAAGTCAGATGGAAAGATACAGATCCCACTTGCGCTTCTCTTACAACAAAAAAAAAAACCTTAACGAATTATACAAAGAGAAAAAAAGAACACCGATCTCCTTTACAAGTAAAATAAAACCGCCGAAAGTGGGCGGGCTTATCACGATAATTGAAGTACACCCGCGCCATCTCCCTGCGGTTGTCAGCACCTAGCATACACATTCTCCTTAAACACTAAACATTTTATTTACACAGTTTATTCCTCTTCGCGTTAACAGTGATGATGACCGAAATGGTCGCATGCTTTTTTTACTTTATTTAGCACACTTTGATAATTATGAAGGATATACGAAAATAATGGGTTCATGCGGACAATATACCACGACATACATTACAAGGGGGTCTGCAAAATTTACACGTGATGTTGAAGCCAAAGATTAATTTATTCGGGGTAAATCGAACTGTTTTGGCTGTACAGTTTAAACTATTTTCAAGAGCAGTGTTTTACAAAAAAGTTTGTACTGTTTTCTGTAAACAGTGTCTGTTCGGTGGAAATTTATACCAGTGTGTTCACTAGGGTGGTCCAAATTTATACCTTGCAATATCTTTTTTTCTTTTGCTGGAGGGCAACGATCCCCTCCCAATCAGTCCCGTTTCTAGAAAAAAAATCCCACCGAATTTGAGAAAAATCGGTTAACGTTAACACGTGCCACCGAGCACCTCAAATTTCCCATTTAAGATGGGGTTCGAAATGAGTAGGCAACCAAATATACTTCATAATATTATTCTGAGTTGTTCAGCGAAATGATTTGGTATTTCCATTCAAATTATACGTCGAACAGAGCTTGAAACCTTTACCGATAATACAAAGAATATCCGGCTCAATTCTGTCATGTATAGGTGACGAATTCTGTGAATATCGGCTTTTTTTGTTGTAGGTAAGAAGACTACGACATAGCCATCAACAATCGTCAAATCCGTCACCTAGACCCGAAAGAATTGAGCCGGATATTTTCTGTATTATCGGCAAAGGTTTCAAGTTCTGGTCGACGTATAATTTGAATGGAAATACCTAATCATTTCGATGAACAACTCAGAATAATATTATGAAGTATATTTGGTTGCCTATCATTTCGAATCCCACCTTAAAAGACATTGGAAAAATGCATATTTTTTCTTTTTTTTTTTTCGCCTTTTTGGTTGAGAAAAAAAGTTGCGGGAGATTATCAGAAATTGTTCAGAACTTCCCAAAGATGAAATCCACAACCACTATTTTTTACCGCCCCCACCCTCTCCTGCAGTACCCTAAACTGAGGCAAAATTGTCCCCAAATTTACAATTTTACAAAGTTACGTGATTTATTATTTTTCTGACAATAATTACCATTATTGGATTATTGACATGTTTTTTGTCATTTATTAACAAATTAAAAACTAAAATTTTTTTAATCAATTACAATTTGTTTAGACAAAAATATACGATGTTACGAACTTCCATTTCCAAACAGCCAATAATTTAATAACTTCTGCAAAAAATAGAAAAATATGTTCGTACCATCGTATATTATTGTTTAAACAAATTGTATTTGTTTAAACAATTTCAAATTAGTTAATAAATGACAAAAAATATGCCAATAATCCAATTAGAATCACTGCCAAAAACAATAATAAAACACGTAAAATTGTAAATTTGGGGAAATTTCTGTCTCATATTTAGGGTACTATAGCAAAAGTAGAGGGTGATGAACAAAAAAATTGTGGTTGTGGATTTGTTCCTTGGGGAGTTCTGAACAATTTCTGATAATCTCTCGCAACTTTTTTTCTAAATCCGAAACGTGAAAAAAAGAGGGAAAAAGGTTCATTTTTTCAATGTATTTTAAATGGGAAATTTGAGGTGCTAGGTGGCACGTGTTAACAATAACCGATTTTTCTCAAATTTGGGGATTTTTTTTCTGGAAGGGGAACAACAAATTGGGGGGGGGGGATCGTTGACCTCTAGCGAAAAGTCCGCTTTTTGGACCACCCTAGTGTCCCTAGTGTTCACTGTTAGTGAAACAGTTTGTTTGTCTGTGTTTAAGCATTCAGTCTAAAAGGTCTCTTTATTACTCTTAAATTACAGTTTTGACAGTGTCGTCTAGACAACGTTCAACTGTTTAATTGAATAATATTATAATAACAGTTCTGTTTCAGTTTTTACTGTATTATTGCCGAATTTGAAGTTTTGAATTTAACAGATCTTCTTTTTGAACTTTTGACGGTCTAAACAGCGTTCAACTGTCACAGTTTATTGGTTCAGTTTGAATACTTGTTTTTTTCTATTTAAATGGCATATTCATCTATGCAACAGGGAACAAGGAATTGCCTTTTTAACCCTTTAATATATATTTTTTGACCAGAAAAACAATTACCTACAGACATTTTTTAATAATTTAAAAAAGTATTTAGCAAAATCAATTTTTTTTTGTTTTCTTTATTCCAATGATTCTGCATACTATTATTATCTTGTTAAAAAAATAATCGATACGCTTTTGAATTTAGATATCAAAGCATTTCAAAGATGTCCTATTACTTAATTTGACAAATATACCATACTTGAAACTAAATGACAATCCCTGACCAACAGCAAACATATCGAAGTAATTACAACCAATTCTGATATGCCTTTTTTATAGAATCTAAATCTGAAGGCAGATTTTCTGTGGCCCTGGTAAAAATGATTAGACTAAACAGTTTTCAATTGTTCAGTATTAATGTTGATACTGTGAACACATATAAATGGGTTACGGTGAACACATATATGGTTTAACAGTCCAGTCTAAACAGTATTTCTTTTTACACTACTGTTAACTAAACTAAACTAAACGGTTCATTTACTGTCAAGTTTAACCAGATTTAAACTGTTCAGTATATTCACATTTAACAGCATTCAGTTATCATTGTTTCAGCAAGAGTTTCAGCAATGTGATTTGAATTTAACAGTTGTCTAGCTGTGTTATACTTTTAACATTTGTTTTTATTAAGAGTTTTGGTAGTTTAGTTTTAACACGTTACGTTTAAACCATTTTCACAGGCTTGTATGAGTTTCAACAGCGTATATTTTATGCTAGTATAAACAATGTTAAAATATAACAGCTAAACTGTTAAAAAATAACAGTTAAACTGTTAAATTATAACGGCTAAACTGTTAAGCTATAACAGTTAAACATTAAAAACTAAACAGTTATTCAGTCTAAACATTGTTATGGTGAACACTAATGTTTGGGTCAACTGTCAAGTCTAAACAGTTTTTTTATTGCATTGCCATGAAGTTTTCTAAACATTTTCTTTACTGTCAAGTTTAAACAGTTTTAACCTATTAGGATATTCACATTAAACAGCATTCAGTTATCATTGTAACAGTTTCAACAATGTTATTTGAACTTAACAAATTGTCTAGTTGTGTTTTACTTTCAACATTTGTTTTTATTAACAGTTTGACTGTTTAGTTTTAACACGTTACCTCCAAGTCACGTCCAAACAGTTTTCACCGTCCAGTATCCGTTTAAATAGGGGTTCTTTTCTGGTTAATATAAAAAAAGATACTATTAAATTATAACATTAAACTGTTTAATTCTAAAAGATAATGTGTTAAAATTAAACAATTATTTAGTCTAAACGTTGTTATGGGGACCACCGATATTTGTTTTAGCAGTAAAATCTCAACAGCGTTTTATTGCAGTACCGTTAAACTGTTACTGTTTGTTTTCATTAACTGTTTACCTTTTCTGATCACATTTACTGTTTATATTAAACAGTTTAAACTGTTCAGTCAATTTGCGGACAGCCTAAGAAATTTTCGTCCTGTGAAAAGACCTAATATACGAAACCAAAGCGTCTTTCTTTTGAGGGTACGCGAATCATTTTATCGGAACTTTATAAACTTTGGCATTGGACCGCTAGGTGGCGGAGCAATCGCACTTTTGTGTCTGGCGCGCGATTTAAAAATAATATAAATTTGATAAAAGAACACAGTCACTTTGAAAACTTATCTCTCTTCGCCGAATTCCTCCTCTTCTTGTGATCATTATTATTATTATTATTAATTAACACAGTTCGTAAAGTTTGTGAGCCTATTTTCTTTTTGTTAATTAACTTAACTAAGCGTTAAGGGTCGATGTGTTGTCCTTATCGCTGCTGATGCTGCGGTTGAGGTTGAGGTTGCTGATGGTACCGGTTCGAGTCTGTGTTCATAGAGGGCGGGACTGCTGCTGAAGGACTGTTGCCGTTACCGGCGTTTAATTTTGAAAACGCGAGCAACGTGTCCGGGAAATTTGGCGGCGTTGCTGGTGTATTGCACGGGGTCATCACCTGAAAAGAGAAAAAATAGTAATTAATTTAAAATAATAATAATAATTAACTGTATATTGGTTATCCATTTTCTGTCGTGTTTTGGGTGTGGTAATTTAAACAGTAAAACAATTTGTTCTATGACAAAAACAGTTGCTCGAAGCAATCTTGAATGAAATTCTAAAAATGTTTTTTAAAGGTTGTTCTGTCTCGTGAAAGTAATATATAACTCAAGACAAGAAATTGTGTGTCGCAATCAAAGTTTTTTGTCGGCCGTAGCTATCTATATCTGTACTTGAACACACGTTCTATTTCACGTCACAATGTAAACTAATCGATGTGTCAAGTAGTGGCCTTAAGAGATGTTATATTATTAAACACGGGAAGTTCAAACAGAAAAAAAAACTTATTAGTTTACGCAAGATTTAGTTATTTAAACATTTCTCTGATGTTAATGTATCTATCGTAAGCAAATGACTTTAGCTTGAGCCAACACATTTTACTATTCAATTTATATTTGAAAAACTATGTACCGAAGCAGATCTTGGGTAAATAGTTTAGTTTAAAATACATATAAATTACCGTCCACTTTTTGAGAACCTCCGATGTTTTCAGAAACATTTCCCTGCATATCCATGGAAACACCTCTTACAAAAACCTTTTACCCAACTTTATAATTTGAAGGCATTATTTCATAAACAATAATTATGTGGACATATTCCTCGTTACTGTAATTAGGCATGCTAACCTCAGATCATATCACTTAAAATGTGTCATATTCAAAGTGTAAACAGCTATAACTTGCGTTTATAAAGTTTTCTTCATTTTAAATGAAACATTGGTTGGTCTTAGAAATGTTATACAATTTATGTATTTTTCTAAAACTCGACCAATTAGACGTAATATAAGTAGAGTATAAACAGGGTAAACAAAATTAGACGACAATCTTGATTTGTATTAATTTTATTTTGATTTTTACTCAAAATAACAAATTGCAAATCTGAGAGAAGCCCAACGTTAGAGATATTTAAATTTATATTTGTTGTTAAATAAATTAATGATAATACGAAATATAAAATTGTCATTAAATATTAATAATAAAAGTGCAATGCGAGAAGAATTCAATTGAAAATAACATTAAATTAAATGGCACAATTATTATGAAAACGGCAATTTATCGTTGTATATATTTGCATTTATTTTTAGAAAAATTTCATTGACCACTTGTAAACATTTGCAATTTTTTGCTTTAATCTCATTCCCGGATATAAATATGACCTACACTTTTTATTGTAATCATAGGGTGCCAGATTTTGAATGAAATAATGCTTATTAATCGCCCAACTAGTGAATTTGCTCGGGAATATTGTTTTTGTATAGGGAAATAGCCTTGTATTTCTAATTACAAACAAGTAATTGAGTCAAAACATATTTACTTCACATTATTTTTAAATAAACATTGTTTGTAGCAAATAAATAAAGTATAGTCTCGGTAACCTGAAAAAATGTTGGTCATTTTTGAGACTCCAGGTTACTGGGATAGGTAGAACATAGTAGCTACTATTGTAGTAAAAATAGGAAAAACTTATTGAGAAAAATATAAGGAATTATGTATATTAATTAAAAGTAAAAACACATTTTTAAGTACAAGAAACAACACATAAGTTACTTTGACCAGATGAATATTATTTAGAAAATATAGCTGCCTTTTCTTGTAGCTTTTGGGGTATGTAATATGTATGAAGCGCACATAAAGACCATTCTCGACGTTTGCGTGGACATGAGTCATAGTTTGACACTTACATACGTATTTCGTATTTTGTACAACGTTTCGGAGTACATAAACTTGGTGCTTTTAACGTTTAATCGAAAATTTAAAAAAATATATTTTTGTTCTTTTGATGCTGATGTAATAAAATCTAATAAAACTATAAATTGAAGTAGGCTGACAACATGACACTACTAAAGTAGTGTTTTTTACTTTATCAAAATACTATAAAACAAAAAATTAGGTGACAAATCTGTGCATAGCCATAGAATAAATGTTCAACGTTGAAGCTTTCATCTGAGCCTACTTAGAGAAATCAATCACGTCGTATATACAGTGAGCGCGTAATGTATAGAATATCACAAAATTGCTGAAAAGGTTTGTTATTTGAAAAAAAAACTCGCGCACGTAAATTTTTAATTTGCAAAATATACATACTTATTTCAAATTTAATTTCCGACCTTCAATTGTTTTCGACTTATGACGCCATCGACAACTAGAATCTTTTAATATATTATCTTTTAATAAATAAAAGGTCGTGGTAGTTGATGAATCTATTTATTTTGGTTTCTTGCAATAGTCGACTTTCGAGATTACAATCTCGTCATCAGTTGCAAACGTCGTGCACTAATAATAATAATTAACGAAAACTGTCGGCATGGACATAAGATAGTCGGTGAAACTCATCACAAATCGAATATAAAAGAAGATTTTAAAATGCGTAATCGATGTCAAATAACGGTCGGATGCTAAAATCAAGCTAAAGCGCCGCTAGGCGCTTTATCATCAACTACCACGACCTTTTATTTATTAACTTAACATTGATGAAAAATGGATATATTCTTGACTAAAAAGATATCTTTTGTACTGATATTGATAGATCTGTTAATTGACTTAAAGATAATTTACCAAATTTGTCGCCATACATAAAAAAATCGTGAAAAAGACAGTTGAAAATTAGGGTAATATTGATAACTTTTTTGCTTATGGAAAGCGAATAGGCGTTTTCGAATTAATTTGCGCTGAATGCTAATCTGAGATCAAAAGTTGCATATCACGCAGGTTAATGTTTTGTTTAACGTTTCTTTTATGGTGCCGTTCGCACACCACTTCAAGAATCGCTGTAAATGCTTCAAACACATTTGGGAACTAACTTTTCGGAATTTAGGTAAAAGTGCAACGATTAAAGTTTATTATGAGATCATTTTGAGGTTTCTAGGACAATGGATCCAATTGGTATAAATTTGTAAATATAACCAAAATAGCGTTCTTTTACTCTTTTACCCCATTTTTTCGGTTTTTTTTCGTGCCGAAAAAAATAGGATTTTAGCGGAAATAGGTCTTTTTGGGTCCCCTGAAAATTTTTGACCCGGGTACAAAAAATGTCTGTATGTATATATGTGTGTACCCGATTTTTGTGAAGATTCCGGAGAAACTACCAAAAGAAATCGGGGCGAAACTTCATATTTAGAAGTTTCATGACCAGAGCTGAAAAACTGTTGGTTCAAAAGGGTCCAAAGGAACGCATGTTTACTCTTAGCATTTTTTAACAATTTCGCAAATGAGCTGCCATTTCTGTAATTACGTCAAAATAGTTAAGTAAATAATTTATGTCTACGACATCTTTTGGTAAAATTAATAGTTTAGCTGCATGAGCAAATTGTATTTGATTGAGATCGGTCGCGTATGCATCTTAGTTAGCCAAATTTGATGTCAAACGCTGATGTTTTGACAATACCTACCGTCAATAGTAAAAATATCTTTTAAAACATTTGTTTCGGAGTCTCGTATGTTTGTTTGTAACCTTTGTATGTTATTGTATGTTCCCCACGGGCCGCGCCTGACAAAATGCAAGTTTTTACAATTGAGTTTGTTGGAGTATGATTTGATTGTCAATTGTGTAATTTATATCTCATTTCGTATAGCGCTTAAAGAAGTGCCCAGTAGGACACGAAACATGTAGCGATTACTAAAATAAAATAAAAATAAAGAATCCTATCACTTTTTATTGTACTAAAATATCTGTCAAATCCTAGCTAACTAGTTTTATTTTAAGGCAGATACGACGGATCCCGATCAAATAGAATCTCATTTATTAATAGTTTTATAAATAGTACGATAAAATCATAAACGAAGTTTCAATAAAGTTAAAAAAATTACAAAAAGCCCTGTTGCCTCGGAGTAATTTAGAATTAAAACCCCATATACCCCACTAAAATGAAAAAAAAAATGGCAAGCATTTCAGCGTCAGTAGAACTAACATGCGTGCCATCAACAATAAATAAACAACATTCCGAGTTCGTCTAAAATGACGCGACGCACATGAATACGATCGCGAGAAATCCGCAGAATTTTACGTTGGGCGGATGCGACACCGGCGACATTTTAATATATCCCGCGTGTCGCGTTCTGCCGCGGCGGCACTCGAGAAACACATCGATGCCGCGGCATCCGAGGGACGGACGTCACGCGCGTCGTCGGCGACCTCTTCCAACCAAAACAAAATAAATTCCGAAAATATTCCGAGCGTGACGCGTACCGTCCGTTTCCAGACGGCCGTCGCGGTACCGGCACCATTTGGACGCCAGCCACAATGCCTCAAAACTAATTCTGTAACCGTCTCAGGACGATTCGGCCGATCCTAACCCTCCGGTGTCGGAGAGATTCCCGAGCTTACCGTCCTGTTATTACCGGTGACAACGTATCAACAAGACGAGCGCGTTTGCCATGGCGCTAACAATTTATTATTGTTAGTTATATGGGCAGGTTTCCAAGTACTTCCCAGGCAAGATAAGATTAAAATATTGAAGGGGAGTGCTGGAAAAGGATAACTGTCTCGAAAATCAGTTTATGAGAAAAAAAAATTACAGTACAAAATATACAGGGTTAGCCAAAATTACCGGAACACCTAAATAATTCTCCAACCGTAAGAAATTTCCAAACATTTTTCAAACAAAAGTTTTTTGGCTTTAAACAAGCTATCATTTAAACATATTTGCAATATACCGGGTGCTTTTTTTATTATAGAAATTTGGTAACATTTCCTTTTTTTTAAATATGTAGAACACTCCACATATATAGAAAATAAACTGCTTCCGGGTTATGCCGTGTGTCAAGATTTGTTAATGCTGACGTTTCGCGAACCATGTTGCTCGCTTCTTCAAAGCTAATTGAATACTGTATTCAATTAGCTTTGAAGATCAATTCTAAGAATTTTTTATACGAATCATTGTTTTATAAACTGCATTATTTTTTAATTAGAAGCTATTAACCAATAATAGTCAAAATTACCGGAACACCTAAATAATTCTCCAACCACAAACAAATTCGAAAAAAATTTCGAATATAAGTTTTTTTCTGGCTTGAACAAACTCTCGTTTAAATATAGTTTTATATTTAATACAGTGTTCATTTTATTATAGAAATTTGTAAGCCATTCCATTTTCTAATAGAACACCCTGTATATTAATTCTAATTTCTTTTATAGCAAAAAAGTTTTTTGTTTTTAAAAGCGTTATTTTTGAGTTATGAGCTTTTAAGCAAAACTACTGAACTTCAAATTAAGAATATTTGCCCACATACATGCACATTTATTTTAATGTGACAGTTTGAACATTTAATTTAATTCTATTTAATTGTGTTGTTATTTTCTCTTGAATTTTTTATTTTATACCCGTTTGGTTGAAGTAAAAGTTCATGAGTATTGATTAATTGCCAATAACTCAAAAATAAAATTTTTATAAATAAATATTCCAACATAACGTTCTTAGAATTAAAAATTTAAAAAATCTGATGTGGCTTTATCATACAATATATAAAATTAATAGTTTAGCTGCATGAGATTTTATTTGATCGAGATCGATCGTGTTTGCATTAACATAAAGCGAATTAGCCAGGATTTGACAGATATTGACAGTAGGTATTGTCAAAAAATCAGCCTTTGACACTGCCTACTGTCATTAGAATAAAAATATCTGGCAAATCCACATATCCACGATCTCGATCAAATGGAATTTGCTCCTACAGCTAAACTATTAATTTTACCAAAAAATGTCATAGCCATAAATTATATAAAATTTCCTCTATTTAAATTTATTATTTAACTATTTTAACTAAATTACAGAAATGACGGCTCATTTGCAAAATCCTTGAAAATGCATAACAATATTGCTATCCGCACTCGAAATACACATTGACTTTGTGTATAACACCAAGATGTTTCAATATTGTTTCACATAGCGTATGTGCGCGCGTGTTTCTCCACCTCATCGCATTCTCTATGCATTTGCGTGTTGAATTGACGTTTCGCAACCGCAGACTTTCTGAATACTGTCAAAAGTTTCAAAATATCCTGGCTACCTACTATTAATGCAGACACGATCTCGATCAAATAGAATTTGATCCTGCAGCTAAACTATTCATTTTACCAAAGAATGTTGTAGACATAAATCATACAAAATGTCCTCTACTTTAATTTATTATTTATCTATTTTGACGAAATTACAGAAATTATGGCTCATTTGCAAAATCGTTGAAAAATGCTAAGAGTAAATAGCCAGTTCCTTTGAACCCGTTTGAACCAAAAGCTTTTCAGCTCTAAGTTTGGTTATGAAACTTCTAAATCTGAACTTTCGTCCCGATACCTTTAGTAGTTTTTTCGGAATAGTCATCACAAAAATCGGGTACACACATACACACACACAGACATTTTTTTGTACCTTGGTCAAAAATGTTCAGGGGACCCAAAAAGACCTATTTCCGCTAAAATCCCAATTTATTTTTTCGGCACGATTACAATACTTTACCATACGGCGTATGATAAAGTAAACAAAGTTAAGTATACAAACCTTTTCTTTTTAACAGAACAGCTTGTTCTGGTAAAAAAAAGGTTTGCAAATTTCCATAATAAAATAAACACCCTGCATATAAAAAATATATTTGAACGAGGGGTTGTTTAAACATACAATACTTTTATCAGAAATTTTTTTGATTTTTTGACGGTTGGAGAATTATTAAGGCGTTCCAGTAATTTTGACTATTTTTGGTTAATAGCATATAAATAAACAATAATGCATTTTATAAAAATATGGTCCCTATAAAAAATTCTTAGAATTAATCAGAATTAAAAAATTTAATAATATATTTATCTAATAATATATATTTAATATTATTATATTAATATTTATGTTCTATTTCAAAAAGGGATGGATTATCGAATTTCTATAATAAAATGAGCACTCTGTATATTAAAACTATATTTACACGAGAGCTTGTTTAAACAATTTTTTGATATTTCTAACGGTTGGAGAAATATTTAGGTGTTCCGGCTAACCCTGTATAAAAGAAAACGTGTATTTACTACTATACATTTTGTAAATTAGCATTAAGAAAATTCACTGATATGTAAATATCACTACAAACAATCTGATGTGGCCAGGCACATGACTTTTATCATAGTATTTATAAAATTAACAATTAAGCCCGTGTTATTAGAAAACAACAGACATTAGAAAATCTAAACAAGACCAGGTACAGCTGGTTGCGACTTGGCATCACCAATTATACATTAGTGCGCTTTTTTTTGAGACGCTAAACCTTGGGCAAATTTAATAATAGAGAAGTACGCACAATTGTTTGTTCGGCACGACCAAAATAGTCTAATCCGACACCACAGAAACGGTCCTAACACTCCTAACTATTGCAGATGAGTCACATGATCTCATCCTGCCTTGACATTTGATTATAAAATTAGGGAAACGAAAACTACGGAAAATTTTAAGAGCGACATCTCATTACAATGCAAATAAAGACGTATCAAAGTGCAGACCACTTTTCAGGCTATCCCAAACAGCTCATCACTTTAGTGGAACTTTTCAATTCAGCGATGGAATGGTTGTTATTGCATTGCCACGTACAACCTTCTGAAACTTTCAAACGGACTGGATATATAATTCGATACTGGGAAATGGAAATTATAATATAGGAACGTTGTAGGCGTGTAGGTGTCATATCATTATTTAGCGGTTTCTAAGAGATGATGGTCCTTAGGTAATTTACATGCATGGTGGTTCTGTGAAATAACAAATTATTGTTGCTATGGATATGGCTTCAGGCGCCAGAAATAAATATGACACATCTATAAACAAAGATGACAGCTACTAAAGAAACGCTTTTCCCAAATAGACCAGGCAACAGAGATTCTCGTGTGACAAAAATACTAGCAGGAAGCCGACGGTCCCAAGTCACGTGGAACAGTCCGTAGATGTATTGTGATATGTTTCCTACTCACAAATATCATTTCTTAATTTGTTATAAACAAAAAACCTAAAAAAAAACGTGTTTTTTTCTTTTTTCGCTTGTAAAAACTGAACCGATGGAGGAATCTTGTTGCTGTCAACAGACCAATTGTAGAGAACGAAAAGACGAAACAAATAAACCTTACATGGACTTGATCGCATTCAAACTAACGGAGGAAATTCGGGAAAACCGGAAAAATCTGCGTCTTTTTCAAAATTTCAAAACTCCGCGATTTTTAAAGTAGTAGCGGTGGCTTTTCGCCACAAAGTAGCGATTGCTAGGTACTTTGAGTGTGCACAACCCAGGAGTTGTCCGATGATTACTTTTTGCACTATTGCGATTTGATTGGTTTTTATGCAATATGGTTCGGCGAGCCTGGATGCGTCGGAGGTGGTCCGATTTTAATTTTTTTAACGTATTTCGAAAGTAGAAATATTGTGCTACAAAACGTCTATTCTGATTTTGTGTTAAAATGTTGCAAAATAGGCAAAAGATGCTTTCAAATAAGACCGAAAACTGCACCGCGCTCCAAAACGGTCGAGTAGTGGGGAGTAGGCGGCAGACGCGGGGAAACACGTATCTATAGTAATCCCAGCGCGTTGCGCGTTTCCCCGAGTCGGCCGCCTACCCCACTACTCGACCGTTTTGGAGCGCGGTGCAGTTTTCGGTCTTATTTGAAAATATTTTTCGCCTATTTTGCAACTTTTTAACGCAAAATCAGAATAGACGTTTTGTAGCACAATACCTATACTTTCGAAAAAACTACAAAACATTAAAATTGGACCACCACCGACGCATCCAGGCTCGCCGAACCATATTGCATAAAAATATTTAAATCGCAATTGTGCAAAAACTAATCATCGGACAACGCCTGGGTTATCCACACTCAAAGTACTTATCAATCGCTACTTTCACGCGAAAAGCCTCCGCTATAGCTTTGAAAATGGCGTAGTTATAAATTTATGAAAAAGCCGCTGATTTTTCCGGTTTTTCCGAATTTCCTCCGTTAGTTTTAATGCAATCACGTCTGTGTAAGGTTTCTTTTTTTCGTCTTTGCATTCTCTACAATTGGTCTATTGACAGCAACAAGATTCCTCCTTCGGTTCACTTTTTACAAGCGAAAAACGAAAAAGAACACGTTTTTTTGACGTTTTTTGTTTATAACAAATTAAGAAATGATATTTCTGAGTAGGAAACATATCACAATATATCTACGGACTGTTTCACGTGACCTGGGACCATCGGCTTCCTGCTAGTATTTTTGTCACGAACTCAGTCATTTTCTGTTCTATTGCCTGGTCTAAAAGACCAAGAGAACTGATAAATACATGTTATAGAAATATAATTAGGGTAATTTTCACCGTTGTAGGGTTTATGCAAAAACCAACTTTTGAAAAAATTGTTTTTAAATTAGCCAATTCGTAAAAAACCGGTTAAAATCGTCTTTCGATTTTTTTACAGGCGAAATCACCAAAGTCTAATGTTACAAAAAAAAATGTCCTGTGAATGATTACTTAATATGTTTCATATAAATAAATTAATAGAAACAAATCTCCAACTGGTTACTCAACTTGGGTTAGTACTTTTCAGAGCCTTTCTATATTTGTTTGCTTTTTTATTGGTTATGTCAAATACTGAATTGTTTGCATTCTGTGTCTTCTAACTCTTATTTATCAAGGTTCTTGACATACCTGAATTTAATTTATTTAATAAATTATAATTATTTTAATTAATTTATTAATTACTATTGATTTCCCCACTATTGTATCCGTTTAAGCATTTTCAAGCTACGATTATCAGCAAAATATCAAGTATTTGGTGTCATTGGGTCGGAAAAACGTTTTTCCTCGCTAAATCAGGGTACTTCCATCGAGTAGTCCATTGAGTGACTTTCACCTGTGCGCTGACTTAGATCATTAGGTCAATATATTTTTGGATTTTCTTGATTCAACAATGTTTGTACGCTACGAATTTCAATAAAATATCAAGTATTTGGTATCATTGTAATCGGAAAGATGTTTTCTATCGAATAATCAGGGTGTGGACATTGGGTTCCCGTGAAAAAAATGTCTCACTGGCCAAAAACAAATTAAATCACGCTAGAGGGCACCACTAATGTAATGTCGGCCAAAATCGTGTTGGTTAGTGTTTATTTGATAAGTTTCGACTATTTTCTCCAATTCATAGCCACCTAGATTAATACATAAAGAAGTTATTTTTGTGTTGCCTTGGTGATAAAAATTGACGATCTATATGTTTTTGTGTTCAGAATGTCATCCTGATTGAAAATATCACATAAAGAATATAGGGTGCCATTTTAAATTTTAATGATGACCTCGTTTCCTGAAAAACGGAAAGTCATATTAACGAGAGTATCAAGAGTATCCCAAACAATGGCATTTTTTGTCTATTAACACATTCCCAAATTTCATTCGTCCAGCTTTATAAACAAAAAATATAAACGGGAGCACTTATGCCGTGGGCACCCGGTATTTATAGCAAATGGCGTTACATTTTTAAAATTTGAAAAAAAAAATAACAAGTAGGTAAATAGAATCACAGAATAACATTTACTGCCTAAAAAAGCCGGAAAATGTGGTACACCCGTATATTTATTGAAATCAGTCATGTGTACAATATTCTAACTTATTTAAACACAAAATGGCAATTTTAAATCAAATATGTACCTCATTTTTAAAACCGGTTTATTTTTAATATAAAAACTGTATAAAAAAATCATGTAATAAAATATGAATATACTGACTAAAAATAAATTTGAAATTTAATTAAAATATTTTATTGTTTATATCATCGTCGGTAATTAATTTATTGTTCCAAATATGAACAAAATCGGATTGGAAGCGCATTTGTTTTTGAAAAGTAACCTTTACAACAGCCAACGAATGACAGTGAATTGCTATGGTCAAACCTTAGTCCAGCGAATTACGGGACGCCATGTATATACAATAGTTTGATATCACACCACACCACACATGGCGTCATAAATAAAAAAAACAATAGAAGGTCAGAATATGAATTTGATATAGCAAATGTATTGATAATTGAAAATCGATGGGCCCGAGGATATTTTAAAATAACAATCCGTTTCAGTGATTTTGTAGTTATTTTTTTTAATTACATAAATTGAGTGATTAGTAATGGAATTACAACCCTATTGTATTCAGGAGAATGTTTGAAAATAGAGCTTAACCACAGTAGTTTTTAAATTTCTACACATTAGGGTTGATGTTGGCTGTGAAATCTAAAAAAACATGGAGAAATTCGTGTAAATGATATAATTTTCCATTTATCAAAATGTCTACTTTAATTGTTTGCACAAACAGCCGATACGCCCATCGTTTCGAATAAATATTTATTGAAGCTGTCGCAAAATACAATCCTGTTGCTATAAATAATATTTTCCAGATATTTCTTTCAGTCTAAACAACGCATTATTCAGCGCTGACGCAACAATCAATACCCTTTAAAATGTACAATATGTATATGTATAACCAATTAACAAAAACGGAAGTCATCCTACCACGTGTACATCCGGTACACTATACGCCCGAATAAATTTGCAATCATCTCCAATATTTTAACCATCAAGGACTTAAATTATATAGCACGTCCTGAATAATCAAATTAGATCATCATGTCTGACTCCATAGAATAAAAAATCTAAACGACGTAGAATATATTTTAAATACCAAACAATCTCGTGTACTAACAATGTATATTGTTTGAGAAAAAAACAATAATTAATACCGTATATGACATGTATATCAGCAGTGACCTTCCTTTATATTAATCTACATGCTCTTATCTAAAAGTGAAATTCCCAGATAAGATTTGCAAGTATATTATTGTCTGTTTATGTACATAGGAAACCATCATATGTATGTTATTTAGATACGTTAGCACTGCGAATTTAAACTTGAAACCTTTAGAGATAAAAAGGAAGCATAAACATGGACTTTAATCGATGATTTGGTAATTGCTTCATTGACAAGAGTCATTAAAATCATCCATTACAAAGTTTAAGATATAAATAGTTTACTGAAAATGTTTTCAAAAGAAAGGAAGAGCTCCTTATGGTTAGTTTTTTTCTTTTAATAGTTGGCGCTTTACGTAACTAGGATTTACACAATAAAACTAATTTCAAATTGGAAAATTATACTTACGACTTTTCAGTATTTTTGAATTGTAGAAAAGTAACTATTGTAAACATTATGTAATGAAATATGGACTTGTTGGCTAGGTGGTGATAAGTATGAAAAGTGACCATGTTCATCTTTCACGGAAAACAATACAAAAGATATTACTGAACTAGTTTAATATTTGCCTGTAAATTTGCACGTGCCCTACACAAATATTTACCCGTTCTCTCAAGGATTTAAAATATTGTCATAAGAAAATGTTATGCCCATGAAAATAGATTGCTTTGGTGTACCAATTTGGATAATGTCTTGTCTGGCGTTTTATACACAATTTGTTAACTTGGCGATGATTATGTGTGCCTTTTCGAGGAAGTATAATAAAATGTTTAAAGGGTAATTCTGGCAAACTGGGATTAAAATAAATATAGCTCGTATTTGCGTCGCGATTTACTCACCATAACAGATGAGCTTTATAACAACATGTTGATTTATATTGATCAGACGACAATATACGCGCTATAAGAAAATTTCTCGATCTCTTAATTTAGAAAAAACAAAATGTCTATTCAGGATTTTACATTTTCAAGAAAAACCTCAAAATCACGTAAGGGAAACAACGTATTCATGTGCTGGGTAAACCTTACCGCTACCCAAGACATAGAAAACATGATAAAACATCATATTTTATAATAAGAAATGACAGAGCATCATATTTTATAATATATGCCCACCAGAACGATAAGAAATGTATCTTTTTCTACTTTGCATTCACAATGCACACATTGTAACACTGTTTTCGGTGTTACAACATCGGTTTTAGTAACTTTTTTCTAAGATTGGTACACAACTACACAGTACACATTGATTGTTGATATCAAATGCCATATGTCAAACGTACAACACATAACCACACACTCCCTCTTTTTAATCGCTTGCTATCGCATAAACTGCGAAATATCAATATTCTATACATATGTAAACATACGTGTATCCTGCTATAGTATGGCCAAAGGATTGGGGCTTTCTTAGTTTTGCTGTGTTCATCAAAATACGCCAGCATGACATTTCCGGGATGTTTTGCGACACGGGTAAGAGATCGTCATCATTCTTTTCAACTAAACATCAAATCTCCTT
The DNA here is from genome assembly GCA_964023965.1 of Melinopterus prodromus. Classification (NCBI taxonomy): domain Eukaryota; kingdom Metazoa; phylum Arthropoda; class Insecta; order Coleoptera; family Scarabaeidae; genus Melinopterus; species Melinopterus prodromus. The sequence goes on along the minus strand of OZ030390.1, from coordinate 13,823,694 downwards.
TTCAGATATAATTCAAAGATAGCATTTACTTTAATAAGGTATTATGCAAAGATGAAACCTACATCGTAGATACGAATGATTTTAATTACTGCTGCGAGATTGTATATGCCCAATAAATCGTTTATTGAATATCAGCATACACGTAGGAAGCTATAGTACATTTAAAGTGTTGAGGATTTCTTAGTTTATGTAACGTATAAGTTTTCAGTAACATTTTGGACCGAATTCTCCTCGTTTCAATACCGTATTCGTTCTTGTCCGTCGCTTCCGACTTCGTCTTAGTTCTAATTGTGTGCAACTATTTGTTCTACCCTCTTTGAAGTAACTAGTCAGTTACCGCCAAACACGTCTATTCACAAATACTTATGAAACCACTCTTTTAAAGTTACTTTTTGGGTTATGTTTCATGTATTTATCACAGTAGGGTTAAGTGTTGCACAAAGCTCCATTATGATCTGGATCAAAGTTGCGACCTCGCTGATTATTTATTAAAACTTGTAGGCTAAAGTAGAGTAAAATTATTTACAATTAGATTCTGTCATGATTTTATTCTATCCTTACGAAGTTGACAGTTACTACAGTACTGCCACGTGGTACCCGCAATATATGAACCACAATTTCTAAATTTATATAAAATTAATGACGCATAGTAGAAAAAATGTTATGACATGTATTGTAGAATGAAGATGATTAAAAGATAGCTATTTTATCCCAACTTTCACTCTCGCCAGACCATAGGAAGGAAGATATTGCCAATACATAACCGATTTTTGCATCATTCGCATTTCGCATCATTAGGTTAGATTAATACTAAGATTCATCTTCTTTATACGTGTAACCGTTTTTACGTTACACGTCTGAAAAGCGTCAAGAACAAGTAGCAAGAAACAGTTATATACATTATACAGGAAAGCACAATCCGCGACACTAAAATGTACAGGGTCATTAAACTGGCAATATATTTTATGACAAAAAAAAAACACAAACATGTAATAAAAGTTTGCGGTTTTGATATATTTTCAGATAAAAAAAGTGTTTTAAATTAATACATTCCTTGCTTTTTACGAGATTTTTCCAAAACTAGTAGGTAGTTACTAGTAGTCAATTTGAATACATAGTTTTGTTACATTTCCGCTAAAAGAATTTTTTCGAAGTTAACAGCTCTTTTGTCTAATTTCACTTGGCTAAAAGTACTGTTTCAAATAAAGTCAAAAAACAAGCAAAAAATATTGTTTTGAAATAGACCTCCCTCGTCTACACGTAGATTCTTAATCACTAGTATTTATCTTTTCGACTAATTCCATTTATCATTTTAATTGAAGGCGTTTCTACTAGCACATAAAATTAGTTCAGCACCTACTGCTTAAAAACAAAGAAACACAACAAAACAATAATAATTTTATTGTTTCCGTCACTATGATAAGTCTTATCAGCGTTATCACTTAGCAATAATCACAGTAAAAAACAACATTTTAGATACAAGTATAATTAATCAAAACCGATTTATTAAAAACAATAACTTCAGTTCTAGTTCATCAAATATTCCGAGAAAACAGTCGGCTAACAAAACCACAGTTATCGATTATTTATTTTTAACCTTCCACGCGATTAAAAACGTATTTGTGGAAGCATGACAAATCAGGTAAAAAAACAAACAATATACTATCGATCGTTTCCTGAAACATCATTGGCGTTGTATGTTGTTTACTAGATGGCGCCAATTAGTCTGGAGTCAACACCAAAGGAAGAAGAGATTTTCAATTGGAATTTATCTATGTTTCTATATATGACAAGGCCGGATCTCGGATTCGTTTTTAGATTGGATTTTTGGCGGTTGTCGATATCGTTACGTCGAACTTCACTCGAGACGTGATAAAAAATTCGATATCAAATTGCAAAATCGCCTATTACGTGCGGAGTTTGTTAAAAATTCGCGAAACGTTACAACACGACGAAATTTGTGCTGTATAATCGAGAGGAAATTCACTCTCTCTCATTACGTTTGAAACATATTATTGGGCTTGCGTAAGTTATTGGTTTGTAGGCAAATTTAATTAGAAATTGGAATTGCTACAAGTGTTGTGGGTAATTTAAATGTGTTTTGGGACTATATTAACTCATAACGCAATTAACAATGTTGTATTGTAATTATATTTAACGTACAAACGTGGTAAGAGTAATTTTTATTGATTTCTTACTAGTAGTTAAAAAAGTCAGAATCACGAGGTGTGTTAATTTTCGTAGTTTGACAAATTTATATAATAATTACATGCTGTTATTTATAGCATTTATTCAGTTTACTGCAATGTATATTTTCCATAAACAATTCACAAGTCTATGAATTTAAAATGTTAGTATTTGTTATTTATTGTTACAAATCCATGCAATTTTATAGTTAGACTTGTTTATGGACTTGAGAACCAAGTAAAGAAAATTGTATAACATAATATTCTTCAACTTTTGCAAAGTTTACAAGGTAATATCTTCGCGCATATTTGGAAGTTGACTCCAACATTTTTGGAACAATTTCTATATTAGTTTCAAGATTTTTAGCAGAATTTGTTATTTTATTATTCCGTTTAGGTTTTATCGGTCTAGGTAACTTCCTCTCTCGAGTCTAAGAAGACTTAAGTAATCTCGTAAGGGGTTTTTGGGAGTCTCTGATTCCAAATCTGATTTCGGATTGTTAGAATTCAAAATAGCGGATCCTAAAAACATGTGATATACCTATGAAGATTTTGTATTCCAAATTTGTTGTTAGCTGTACAAAATTTAAAATGGCGGATCCAATATGGCGACTAACCATGTAATTAATAAACTGTCGGGTAGGGAAGAAAACCGAAAGATCTGTTAGATGTTTGTAATTCAAAATGGCACCGAATGCAATCTGGCAACCATAATAAATTAACGTAAATTTGCAACTTTTCTTCTTCTATTTCCTCTAACATAATTATGCAGCGCTCTGATTTCAACACTTTTGTCAGTTAAAAATCAAAATTTGCAAATTAAATCCGACGACGTATAAAATACACATAAATCAGATAGTATCAAATTATTTTAAACGTTTAATGATAAGAAATAATCATAACTAGGTAGACAAAACATGGAAATACAATCGAAATAACTTTTATATAAAAAGTAGGTAATTTTTTTAAACTACGCTTTATAAACAAAATTGCAATTTGAAAATGTTTCTTAAAATTTTCCATTTTTTAAATTCATATTGTTTATTTTTTTGATTATGCTATAATGGTATAATAGATGCAAATTTGAAAGCTTTACATATGCACCTACATTTTTGAGATAAAGGCAATTGAAAATTAGGAAAATATTGATAACTCTGCGGCGCATGGGTTTAGTCCTTGGAAAATAAATAAAGATCATTATCGATAGATTTCTATGCGGTGAATCCAGGCTGGTTTTTACACTTTTTTTTAGGATAAATTTATCTGTTTATCTGTTAAAAACGTGGTTTTATTATAGCGGCTGAACCAAATGTCTTCGACAATTCAAAATAGCATTAAAAAACCCTCAAAAATTGTATTTATCTGAAATCCATAAAACAGGAATTCACGTTCCTAATTTCGGTTTCAAGACTGAATACCAGGGACCACTATTCCAACTATTTCCAGCACTTTTTTATGTACTAAATCTAATTCTCAGTAAAAAGTTTTATATAGACTTATTTACTGTTCAATTCGTTAAAAAGTTACAGCCGAGATAACAAAACAAACGCAAATAAAAAAAAATCAAATAAATTGAATAATAGCTGAAAAAGGTAATATCCACATGAAACTTCTACTGGGTTTCTTTTAGAAAATAAATGTTATTCTGAATAAGAAGTTTCATGTGATCTTATTGCTTTTTTCAATTACTTAAGAAGTGAGAGCCGTTAAAACATGATTTTGTTCCAACATTTCGTACGACCCTTTTTACGAACAGTTTTTAAGGAATTGCCACTCCTAACAAAACTAATAATAATAAACTAATACAATTCTCAGCAAATATTTATGCTGGAAACAGAATTCAAACTTCTGTTAACTTAAATTTTTTCCGTTTTTTGTTTTATTGATAACTTTATCGTCATCTTATTGATTTTCTTTCCTATTTTTATTCCCCAAATGGATTAACTCTGTAGGTAACACGAACCAGGAGAGAAAAGTGTGAAGGGATTCTTCCTTACGGAGTAACTACATTATTGGTGGCAGCACTGGGGCAATGGAAAATTTCAACGTTGCCGTTTTTGCGTTTCAGGCGACGCGGCCCAGTTCTACGTGTCCGCTTTTACGTCGTTTTCAACCAGAAACTAATCCCACACCCACACCTACCGCAAGTTTTCATCCCATGGGCTTAGAACGAAAAGCAATTACACCCCCTATATTGGCAGTTCTTGGCATTAATGCGCATAAAAGAAATTAATCAGAAAAAGTACGTTTTAATATTGCGTATCGAAAATTATCAACGTTTGAATCGGGATAGCAGAAAAGCAATTCATTCTGTCGAATGTGTGTTTTAGGTGAAGTGGATACAGTCTTTTTAGAGTGGAGACGGCAAAATTATCACATACAGGGAAAAATATTTACGTCACATTAAGTAACCAGCAACAAGTTGAATTGTAACAAATCAATTGAAAATTACAGTGCTTTTCTATACAAATAGCTGTAGTATTGCTTTAATTTTACAGGAATAACTAATCAGCTTAGCAATGTATTTTTTAAAAACACAACATCTCTGGTATAAAATAACCATCAACGATACTGTAAAGCAATGTAATTGAAAAATGTTTACATCTGTAATCTAAACTTCCCAATTTCAAGCATTTTCACAAATAATAAACTTCAAATACTTCTTTTACCCTTAGTTTTGCGGTATTTTATTACATACTACATATTTAAGTATTTACTACATACTAATTTTATAGTACTATCTTACTTTTTCAGCATTTTTGCTGTAGTTTATTACATAAATGTTACGCATTTTACAAAAGATAACTGTGCTGATTGATATATCTTTTCCCGAAGAAAAAAAGTAAGGTTAAATTTTAATTTGTTAATATAACATAGTATCTGAGAAATGTATTCTAAAAATACTATATCGCTGGTATGAAATAACCACCGACGTTATTGCAAAAAAGCAATTTCATTGAAAAATGTTTACATCTGCCATGTAAATTTACAAATTTTAAATACTTTGTTTACCTGTTTTGCGGTATTTTATTAAATACTATTTACTACATAATAATTTTACAGTACTACCTTACTTTTCCAGCATTTTTGCTGTAGCTTATTAAACAAATGTTTTTTTACAAAAAAAAATCACTGTGCAGCTTGTCTTCTACCGAATACAAAAAATAAGGACAAATTCTAATTTGTTAATCTAACTAAGTAGGTATCTCAGAAATGTATTCTAAAAACACAACAATATCGTTGGTATAAAATAACCAGCGACGTTGCTGCAAAAAACAATGTCATTCAAAAATGTTTACTTCTGCCATGTAAATTTACAAATTTCAAGCATATTCACAAATAAATAACTTTAAATACCTCTTACACCTCAGTTTTAAGGTATTTTATTAAATACTATTTACTACATACTAATTTTACAGTACTACATCACGTTTCCAGCATTTTTGCTGTAGTTTATTACACAAATGTTTAAAAAATCACTGTAATGCGTAATATAACTCAGTATCTCAGAAATGTTATCTAAAAATACAACAATATTGCTGGTATGAAATCACCAACAACGTGCAGTTTATAATATACAATTTACTACATATTAATTTTACAGGGCTACCTTCCTTTTCTAGCATTACAACAAAAAAATATGCTGATCAATATATCTTCTTCCGAATAAAAAATAAGAAGATCCGAATTTGTTATTATAACGCATTAGCTCAGGAACGTATTGTAAAAAACAACAATATAGCTGGAATAAAATAACCAACAACGTCGATGTAAAATGTCATTTTCATTGAAAAATTTTGACACCTGCAATGTAAATTTACGAACTTCAAACATTTTCACAAATAAATTACTTCAAAAACTTTATTTTACACCATTATTGCTGTATTTTATTACATACAATTTACTTCAAACTAATTTTACAGTATTACTTTACTTTTCTAGCATTTTGCAGTAGTTTATTTCATTAATGTTCCGTAACTTTACAAAAAAAATGTACTGACCAATATATCTTCCAGCGAATGAAAAATAGGAACAAATCCTAATTTATTAAATATAATTCAATATCTCAGGAACGAATGTTTTACAATATAGCTGGTATAATAAGGTAACCAGCAACATTGCTGTAAAAAAGCAATTTCATTCAAACATATTTATATCAGCAATGTAAATTTACAAATAGTTGTAGTTTACTAGATACAATTTACTACTAACCTTTACACCAGTGTTCTGTAACTTTACAGATGTTTTTCACTGTGTAGATCAATATATCTTTTTCCGAACGGAAAATAAGGACAACTAATTTATTCCAACGACCGCAATTAGATCATTAAATTCAGTTACGTCTTCTATATTCGTGCCCAGTATTTTTTACTTGCGGCAATTTGTCGCTCGTTTATCGACCTGACAATCGAAATCGCTCTCGGACAAACGTCAACATTACTTTCCACTTTACGTATTAGTAACTGTAACTGCCTGGAGCTAGTCTATTTTGGATATAGATCTAGATTGCCTGAGTCATGCAATGTCGTTTTCTTCCGGACAAGCCAAACGTGAAAATAATTTGTTTCATATTAATTATTCAGATTAATTTTTTATCAAATTGACATGCAAAGAATAAAATGACTATAGGCAAAACTGGGAGAGCTGAAGGTGATTCATCGCTTAAAATCGTATGAACCAAGATATGAACGTACCGCGTGAATTGGTTATTAGCTGTGTATATTAAGTTGCCTACTAGGTAGTTCGTTCAAGATTAATATTTAATTATTAAAAATACTGTCATTTAATTGTGATAATTGTCCTATCTAATTTATATATCCATCATTAGCATGTTTAACAGAAGCAAAGTGAAAACATACCAACGAAAACATCTTGTTCACATCACACGTTCGCGCTCGAATTGGAGGTTAGGTTGCTACCGCTGTCATTCGTTCTTATGGTTCTAAGAACAGACGTACTTTTTTGTCTTGCCCATTTAAATTATACAGCAGACGTATGAAAAGTATGCTATTTCGTTTTAACACGCGTCAATATTTAGAAATATTCTGTAACGTATGTCTAAAATAACAGCTGAAATCTATGAGTAATCTTCAGCTCTCCCAGTTTTGCCTATATATCATATTTATTACTTTATCATACGCAGTATGATGTGTGTGTGTGTGTGTGTGTGTGTGTATGAGTGTAATCAATTTTTGTGGAGACGATTCCCGAGAAACTACTGAAGGTATCGGGACGAAACTACATACATATTTAGAAGTTTCATGACTAAACTTAGAGCTGCAAAGCTTTTGGTTTAAAAGGGTCCAAAGGAACTGGACGTTTCCTCTAAGCATTTTTCAAGGATTTTGCAAATGAGCCGTCATCTCTGTAATTTCCTCAAAATAGTTAAATAATATATTAAAGTAGAGGAAATTCTGAATAATTTTTGTCTGCGACATTTTTTGGTAAAATTAATAGTTTAGCTGTAAGAGCAAATTCTATTTGATCGAGATCGGTCGCATCTGCATTGATAGAATACCATATAGTAAGCCAGGAGTTTTCAAATATTTTCAGTCTAATGACAGTACCGGTAGTGTCAAATGCTGATATTCTGACAATATCTCACTATATCTACTGTCAATAGTAAAAAGATCTCATATTGTGATACCGTGTACGGTCCTTGCCTGACGGCGTCGGATAGGCAGCGTGTTCAGCGTGTCCAAAATGCATGTGTTCTGTTTGTTTTTGGTTTGAGGAAGTATGATCAAGTATCGAATGGGCTGGGCGATTTGGGGTGGTTGAACATGGATAACACTAGGGTGTTGCATGCAGCAATATTATATCATAACTTGCTATCCAAGAGGATCCCACAATACCTCATGCGGAAGATACGCTGTAGAACGGATGCCCATAACCTTAACTTAAGATTCAGGGGTTTGTTTGTTCCACCTGTCCATCGCGCTGAGCTGTATAAACGGCCAGTCTCTTACCAGGTCAGTCACATATACAATGGTCTCACGGAAGATATGAAAAAATTATCGTTAAACAGTTTTGGGGGAAAGGTGAAGTGTTGTCTGTTTGCTCAACTGGGGGATTTTGAGCGCACATCGGAGGCTGTTTTAATTTTTACCGTTTATGGGCATGTGCGATGATTTGTTGAGTTGGATTTGCTGCAATTACGTGTAATTAGACTCTAGAGTAATTTTTTCTTTGTTTTTGTTTTGATAAGTTCTCAGAATTATTGTTATATTATTGGTACAATTATGTCTTAGTTCTAGTTTGCGTAAGGGGTAGAGTGGAAGAGCAAGGCAATTTGGAAACAACTGTGCTGATCTCCGCCCTAAATATAAATATTATTTTGTTGCATTTAATATTGTTTTATGTTAATAAAAGAATTATTAATTTATTTGTCAAATCCTGGCTAACTAGTTTTATTTTAATGCAGACACGACTGATCTCAATCAAATAGATTCTCATGCAGCTAAACTATTAATTTTATATATAGTATGATAAAGTCATGGCCTGGCCACATCAGAGTATTTTGTTTATGATACTGAGAATGGAATTCGTGCAGCATGTTTTGTTAAATTTATATTTGTTGACAGATGTGTGAGATGCGTCACTGAGAAGTTTCAGTGGGTACCAGTGGCGTAAAACACAATGGGCAAGGTCGATATAAGTATGAATAAATGGAAAATGTGATCCCAGCGTGAGGAGTTTCGCTGTGTAATCGAGCACGTTGAAATAATTGAGATTATTTCTATTTACGATCCGTTGGCAAGGGCATCAAATAAATCTTCTAATGAGTTTAATAGCATGACGACGCGACGTCCGTGGATATGTGGGAGTAAAAGATTTATGTTGTTTGCAGAGATGGAGAAAAAAAATGACAAACAAAGGTGTCACTTGATTTCCAGGATGTTTTAATTGGGCAAAATCCTGTTTGTTATTGTACGAATAGAAAGACTTACTTCTATTATGAAGCAGAGCAGCTGTCGAAATTTTGTTGGATATTTGCTTTCATCTAAATACATACTAGATTTAGAAAATGTTTTTCTTCTACTTTGCATTCACAATCCACACATTGTAACACTTTTTTCGGTGTTACAATTAACAAATTGTAACACCGCTTTCAGTATTTTTTTCTTTTTCTAAGATTGGTACATTGATATCAAATGCCAATTATGAAACCACTATTTTAAATGTAACTTTTTAGGTTATGTTTCATGTATTTATCACAGTAGGGTTCAAAGTGTTGCCCCATGCTCCATTATGATCATATTTGCGACCTCGCTGATTACACTGGCCTGCGACAAAATGGCGCTTTTAAAAGCAATAGGTGTTTTCAGTTTATATTTATGCGTAAAATGCAAAAATGACATCATTTTCTTTCCATCACGTAACGTTTTCTAAATTTTCTACATTAGACCAGGCAATAGTGCAGAAAATGACTGAGTTCGTGACAAAAAAAGTATCAGGAAGCCGAGGGTCCCAGATGACGTGGAGCAGTCCGTAGATGTATTGTGATGTGTTTTCGACGCAAATATCATTACTTAAATTGTTATAAACAAAAAAAACTCAAAAAACGTGTTTTTGATTGTTTTGCGCTTGTAAAAACTGAACTTATAGAGCAATCGCGATGCCTTCAACAGACGAATTGTAGAAAATGAAAAGGCGAAAAGAATGAGCCCCTACATGGATTCGATTGGATGAATATTAACGGAAAAAATTTGGAAAAACCAGAAAAAACATTTATAACTCCGTCATTTTCGCCAAGTTGTAGCGCAGGCTTTTAGCGAGAAAGTAGCGACTGATGGGTACTTTGAATGTGCACAATCCAGGCGTTGTCCGATGATTAGCTTTTTCACAATTCCAATTTGAATTTTTTTATGCAATATCTTTCGGCGAGCCTGGATCCGTCGGAGGTGTTCTGATTTGAACTTTTTTAACGGATTTAAAAAGTGGAGGTATTGTGCTACAAAACGTCAATTCTGATTTTGTTTTAAAATGTTGCGAAATAGGCGAAAAATGCTTGCAAACATGACCGAAAACGGCCATTACCTACCATTACATTAATGTGGACAGATTTCAGTTAGTTGAGATTGGTCTTCCATGTTTTGACTCATTTATATATTTTATTACTAGCTTGTTGAAGATTTTATAGTAGATTCTCCAATAGTTGATCTCACTGTCATTCGCCCTATCAAACCCTATCACCTGCAAATCTGGCGACTGTTACATTTTCCAGCTGTGGTAGTAGGTCACTTGTATATAGTAGATAGAGTTTTGGTTCGAAGACACTACCCTGGGGTATCCAAGCTTTTACTTCTTTAAGTTCCGAGTATTCATCAATCTGTTTTATTGTGAATGGTCTATCAGATATGCAGAATGTTAGCAGTTGGACGTATTGTAAAAGTAGCATACTCTTAAGTTTGTGAATCAATCCTTCGTGCCAAACCCTTATTAGGAAATATTGTTGACCAAATAAGCATTTCTTCTAATGCTGTCTCTTTAATATCCGTTATTCTATGGACTTGATATATATATATATATAGATGGAAAAGGTTTATCGACGGTAAGATATTCAAGGAAAAAGGTTATTTATCGGGCAATTCCGTCATTCGAAGAAGCAACCGTAGACACGTGTTTCGGACTATTAGTCCTCATCAGTACGGTATAGCCAAGGAGTAAGATGGACACTCAAATGGTCTCCATTTGAGTGTTTTTTCCATTGAGTGTCCATCTTACTCCTTGGTTATACCGTACTGATGAGGACTAATAGTCCGAAACACGTGTCTACGGTTGCTTCTTCGAATGACGGAATTGCCCGATAAATAACCTTTTTCCTTATATATATATATATATATATATATATATATATATATATATATATATATATATATATATATATATATAGAGGAATTACTTCTCTAAAACCAAATTGGTTATTAGGAAGAATTTCCTGACTCAATGTTTTTAGTTTTCGTTCTCTTTAGAAGCAGCTTTTCAAATAGCTTCGATGTCATTGGTAACAGTGATATTGGGCGATATGATTTCGGTGGTTTGCCTAGTTTTGGTATCATGATAACTTCTGCTACTTTTCAAACATGGGGGACGTTTCTTAATCTGAACGATGCATTTATTAGATACGTCAGCATAACAATACATTTTTTATGTAATTGTTTAAGAACCTGTCATCTGCTAAGATCATATCCAGGTACCTTCTTTCGATTCACGTTTGTCTTGATTTCTATGGCAACTTGCTTTGATTATGCAAAAAATGTCACCAAATGTCAGATGCAAAATTGAAAGAGGGTATATTTTTGGACCACAGATATCGGAGTTGATATAAGATGTAAATGTTGTTAATACTATGGAACCCATTAAACCTAGTTTGGACTTATTTTCAAAAGATCGTAACAAACTTTTTTGGAACTACAAATTCTATTCTGGGTGTGTTTTTATACAGATTGTTAATAAATACATACAGGTATTCATAGCCCACCAACTTTTAAATCAAAATTATGTCCGAAAACGTACACGTTTGGAAGGTAACAACAACCGGAAGATGACACAAACTAAAGGAGCAGGATGAAGAATGCTTCATGAATTACAGTAGAACAGCTGCGCTATGATACTACACGACCTACTTTTCCTTGCCTGTTTCTAAAGTTGATATTACTTATTCCTATTCCTTTTATCTCTTTGTAGATTCCATAAGGGGCGTTTCTGAATATACGTTCCTTATTATTGTCTCTAATATGAATGCTCGGTATGCTCTCAACCCATGCTCCATGCTCGCCAGAACCTTACCTCGCTCTAACAATGTCAGCACTTACAGAATTAGTAAGGAAAGAAACTGAAAGGAAGTTCCTAGACCACTGGATAAAATTACCAGGCAGTCGTCAGGCGAAAGAAATGCTTTGCTACCCCAATAGGACTGCCCTATATATGAGGATGTCTAGGAAGAATCTACGACTAGTCACTGGATTACTAACAGGACACTGCCATCTTCTAAAGCACATGTACACCCTAAACTACAGCGATACGGTCATCTGCAGAGGATGCGGAGAAGAAGAAGAGTCAGCACGACATATATTATGTGACTGCGAGACCCTTCCAGAACTCAGGTACTCCATATTTGGAATTAAAGAGGCTGGAACGAGCGGAATCAGGACGGCGGAGCCTGGTACAGTCTTCGCCTTCGCCACAAAAGTGCGTTGGCTGGACGGCTAAGCCTACCGTCTTGGGGAAGTTAGTACAGGGGGCCTACTGTGGCCCAAGTGCTGCGGGTTTACACCAGCCTTCCCGACATATCCAGAATCCAAAATGCTCTCAAAATTTGATCATGTACTGGTCACTAAAATACTTTGAGAGAACTAAAACTTGTTTCTTTCATTTCAGATAAAAAATGGCTAGTACTGTTTTTTTTGCCAAAAAGATAACAAAATTCATTTAAATCACAATTTTGTAGTCGTTTTAGTATTCGTTATAAGGATATAGATTCTTAATTTAAAAGTTAATTTTTAGTTATATTTTTTGGTATTCCAAGAAATTCCTACGTGCAGAAAAAAAACGAATATTTGATTTTAGATCAGTAAGTCATATTGATGTAAAATCACCATAAAACTTTAAAAGCGCCGGCCAAAAATATTTTTTCGCAGGCCAGTGTTATTTATTAAAAGTTGTAGGCTAAAAGTAGAGTAAAACTATTTTCACAATTAGATTTTGTCATGATTTTATCCCAACCTTAGGAAGTTGACAGTTAGTACAGTACTGCCACGTGGTATCCGCAAAATACCCTAGATTCTAATTTAGAGCAATATAGTAGCCACAATTTCTAAATTTATATATAATTAATGACGCAAAGTAGAAAAAATAGTATATTACACTCGATTTATAAGAAATCTTGGTACATTATTCGTTCACTTAAGCAACTCATGCGCCTATTTGACGTCTTATAAAACTTGTATTCTAATTAATAATATGCTATTTCAAACCTTATATAGAAGAATTCCACCCAAAGAAAGTATGTTTAAAAAACATATTTATTTTCAAGGCTTAGTGAAAAAATCTAGCTCTCCGAACATTTCCTGCTTTCTTCGTTAATTTGTTAACTATACAAACTTGTACATATTAGTAGGTACTGTTAATTCGTCTACCTACATATCATACAAGGTCTAGTACATGAAGAAAATTACCCATATGGCAAGTTATTTTTCTCTATCTTATTTTGCAGATAAATGAGGGTAAAAAACAAGAAATTTTGAAATACTGCTGTTTCTGTAATCTTTGAATCCTTGGAAACTGTTTTTTTTGCAATTTAAAAAGTAAATAATTTTTTTTAAATAGTCTTGAGGATAGTGTAAGTTACGGTTTTTCTGTAACTAACGACATCGGTGAAAATTTAAATGGCACCTTATATTTATTCAAATGTGACATTCAGAACCCAAACACATATCAATCGTCATTTTTTATCATCAAGGCAACGGAAAAAAACACTTATGTTTATGAAGCCAGATGGCTATGAATTGATATTAATATGGTGTTATTAATATTATTTTTTTGGTCATATTTATTGTTGTTCGTTAATATTTATTGATTATCAAACATTATTAATTGTTGGTTATTGTCGATTCTTATTGAATTTGATGTTTGTTTCGTCATCATTGTTGTAGAGACTGCATTTTTAAAACTTCCTTTGCGCCATTCATATTCAGCCGAGTCGAGCAAGAAGGCGCCAGTGACACAATATTTGTCAAAATCGATTTAGTGTATTACTATATTATTTGGCAATTTTCGACTAATTTCTCCAATTCATAGCTACCTAGATTAATAATGATAAACAACTGACATTTTTGATGTCTTGGTGATAAAAATTGGCAATCGATATTTTGTGTTCAGAATCTTAATCTGATGAAAATATCACGTACAATATGACGTTATCATTAAAATTTTAAAGATAACGTCATTTCAGGAAAACCGGAAGTCATACTAATATTAACATTTTTAAAAAATAAGACTTGTCGATTTACATTTCTACAAATTTAATTCGGTAAAACTTCATAAATAAAAAATCTGATGTGGCCAGGCACGTGACTTACTAACTATATATACAATTAATAGTTTAGCTGCATGAGATTCTATTTGATCGAGATCGGTCCTGTCTGCATTCAAATAAAACTAGTTAGCCAGGATTTGACAGATATTTTGATACTATTGACAGTAGGTATTGTCAACGCATCAGCGTTTGACACTACCTACTATCATTAGAATGAAAACAATTTCAAAATAAATTAATAAGAACAAAAAACAATTTCAACCCTTTCATAATACAGTGCGTCCACAGATGAACCTGACTACCTCTGATTTTTCGTCATTTATATTGATAATTTGGCAATCGATTATAAATCTATTTTATTTTTTTTTTTATTGCAGTGATGTCATATTGCAAGTTTATCACAATTTATTGTACTATTTAGACAAAAATATCTTTACAAAGATTTCTACATGTTTGTATATTGATTATATAAATTTGTAATACATATTTGCGAATCTTCAAAAAGTGTATTAGGTCTTTTTTCAACGTTTTTGCATACTATGGTCAATAATCGTCATATGACTTACGCTACTATACCTATTGTAACAGCAAACAAAACAAATGATTATCGTATTGCAATAATAAGGTAGAATTGTGATATGTAAACTTTATTATCTACAATCTTATCAAGTGCACATTGCAATTGAAATGCAGTTAGAGATAAACAACATAGCAAAAAGTTTATTAGATCAACAATATTTTCCTTTTCCATAGGTTTGTACATATTTAGTATTAAAGTCTAAGTTTTTCTATATCTGAAAAATTATTAGAACCTTTCTATTATCTCATTTTCAACAAAAACACTAATATCCTTATTTAATTTACACGCTAATGGGGTACCCGTTAGCATGTACACAGAACTGACGGCCACTAGTATAACAATGAACATTTTAAGTACATATTTTCCGGGTAAAATTTAATTTTTCAATTACTGCACCGGTAAACATGCGTGCATGATGTTTGCAGTTTGTGTTAGAAAACATTAGGTACGAAATTTACACGTTTTGTAAATGTCCACAAAAGGCAATTTAGCTTAAATTATACGTCAATGCCACTTTCCCAAGAGTTATTGTTCTTTTCGACAAAAACAACGATTAAGGTGGTTTTAAGGATGTAACTGTAAATAGTCTTTAGTTATTTAAGTATGTAGGAATTCACAAGATATAATTTACTGAAGAAAAAAAAAACATTCGAGAAAGTTTTATACAGAGTGATGTATCACACTTGACGGTTGGTAACGGATTTTAAGTGAAATTTATGTTTGAAACTTGATGGTGATTATAAACATTCAACATTTCTTTTTATTGATATTGCAAATTTTGGGTACTTACATATATTTAGAAGCTTTTAACTCATTTATTATTAATATTTTTGACATTTTGACCTCAACTTTATCGAATACCTAATGAAGAGAGGTGAATCAGTATTCGCAATCAGCGCAAAACAATCTTTAATTTCAGAGAAAAAAAACTTGCATAACGTTTTGAATAATTTTGTTTCTGTAACTGTTACTTGTGAAAACAAATACCAAGCTAAATTTTAAGATTATATCAACAATAATTATGTCATCATTATGTTATGTCATCAACCTGTACACGACAGCAAGATTTTAACATTCATTTCTACTTCATATTAAATAGTTACAAATAATTAGTCACTTGAACAACCTGTTTGTTTTGGATATCTTGAAAAGCATTAAAAAATAATTTCTGTTGACTGTTCTGCGGTATTAATTACGATAATTTGTAATATGATGGAAACATGGAAACGTAAAAAAATGTAAATATTGAAAACAGAAACAGTATGAGTGTAAGCTTTAAATTTTGTTTTTAATTTGACGCATAATAAATGATTATTGATGTCCGTAATTCCGACACGAAACGATGTAAAATATGTTATTTTCTTGTATAAAGACAGCAGTCGAGCCATATGTATTACTTCTAACCACGTACACAATTCCGACACACTTGTCTGATTTAAGGACGTGCTATATTTACATGTACGTAATTCCACGCCCCTAAATTTGTAAATAATAGTGGTTAAAATTGTAGTACACCGTATTACTGTCAAATATAAAGCATTTTTAGACAGCATAAATAGATGTTATTAGAATTTATATGAATATCCTGTAGCGATGTAAAAAGATGTCGATTTGCAGTTATCTGATAAAGAAAAAATCAAGTTTTAGCATAACACTCAATTATCAAGATCCGTCAAACTTTTAGGTTATATTCTGACCGTTAGAACATTGGTAAAATAAGAAACGATTGTGGGTTGATAACTGTAATGTCAAATCAACAAACCAGATGTCCTAATATAAAGTTCAATGTTGTAGATTTCCTATTTTATCCAACTAAACAGAAATATGTCGAAGTTTAGGACACTATCTGAATTTGGGAAGTTTACCTTATGAACAAGATGATTAACTTTCTTTTATATCAAATATTTTGTTCGATTTCTAAAAATAGTTAAAACTCTTAAAGTTAATTAAACAAAGTCCCATAACTATATTAAAGTACACTCGCGAAGAACATGATGTTTACCTACCTCGTATTTTTCTAATACCAAATACTAATATTAACTACATATTTCATTAACAATATCTAAGAATTAATATTAACCACATTAAATTCTTAAACACAAAGGGACAGTTCGGAGGTTGATTTTAGCAAACTTCACCCAAAGTTCTTAGTTCGTTCTAATTTTAGTTTATTTACTATCTTCAGATATTTTAGTAATAACAAGATGATTTGTATACATTTTGCAACACTATAAACGGCTTATCTTCGTTTTTGTAATTGCGGTTATTGCTTTCGCACATAAAATTTTGAAATGGTCATTATTTTCCCGAAAATGAGCAGCACGTTGATGTACTTGTTGAAAAAGTCTGTTCTATATGAATATCTGCGTATCTGTACATTTACTGTGGGAAAAAGACGCTGCAAATTTTAAATTACGCATATTTTTAAAGTTTATAAGTAAATTCAAGCGTTTTAAAAAAACAATACTAATTGCTTATGTTGTGAAGATTGAAAACATACCATATTCGCAATAATTGAACGTTTCAATCAAAAGTTATGTTACTTTATCTATGCAACATTAATGGTAAATGAAAGGTGTAACAAAATAGTAGGTAATGACATTTGTTTTCTTTTGGTCAAGCATCGTTTTTTAGTATACAGGGTGAGATTTTGAAATATCATTTTTTGCTGGTTTACTCAAAAAACAGTGGAATTGGACGTTTGCAACGATAACATTGTATAGACACAAAAAATCCAATTACGTACTAGGTTATCTTTAAAGATGGTGGAGAAAATATGGTCAACGATGAGTTTCCTTATGGGCGAAACGCTTGATTTTGAATTTTTTAAGGAATTGTCTTACCTGTTTTACATATTGTATTACACGTAGTTTGGCTGTAGTATCTTGAAAATGTTTTTTTTTTGCTTTTGCAGGATTCGATACTAAATCAAAATTAAATTAGACGAATGTTACTAGTTCTTGTTCTTTTGTTTGTTTTTGCTCAGATTGCGGAGCTGGTATCCCCGTTTTTTAGTAAGTCACTTCAAGCCAGTTTTTTTTATGTCTTGTTTAAATGAAGTGCACTTCCAACATCAGCATGAACAATGAAAACATTGTGTTAGTCCTTTTTCAATATTTTTCATTTGAAGATGTAATTTCTACAAGACAAGGAACAGCTCAGACAAGTTTGATACATTATAATTGAAACTGACGAAAAGATTACTTAAAATTATAAAATCAAACATGCCGCCCATAACGAGATAATTCAAGTACACAATTAGATTTCTCGTGCCGTTGCAATGTTTTTGTTACAAACATCCAAATCCGCTGTTTTTTGTGTATAAGAAAAGAATCATGATGGTATAAAATCTCTACTGTCCTTTTTGACCAACAAGACAAATGTCGTTACCTATTGATTTCAATACTCCTTTCGTTTCCCATTCAAGTGACCCGATATTATCAGAAATGTTGCATAGCCAAACATAAAGAAACATAACTTTGGATTATTGCGAATATGGTATGGTTTCAATCTTCACACTACAAGAAATTTGTTTTTTAAAGAAATACTTATATTTACTAAATATTATTGGAAACACAAGTAAATAAAAATTTGCACCGTTTTCTTTTGCCCATAGTGTATATATTTTTATTTGAATAGTGCAATATCTGTGTTATGGTATTCTTTTGTCTTTTACCTCAATTCATATAATTGTTTTGACTCATCAAAACAGCCTCGTGTGTACTGATGCCCCCTGATATTGACAAAGAGCGGAGAGCACACAACAAAAGCTGTTAGCTTTATTATACAAGTTCCCATTACAATATCACGCGTTCCTTGGTGCAATACAGCAGTTGTGTTACACAACATCTCGTCTCAAGAAGATAAGAAGATGTAGCAAAGGCCATTACCCCATATAGAAAAAGCAGGAAATTTTAATGACTCACAATTCTAGGAAATAGGATCTCTCTTACTTCTGAGTACGAAGATTTGTGAATGAGATTTCAAAGGCACCGTACGTATATTTGTCCTTGAGTTATTTTTTAGGTTTTTCAAGGAGATTTATACATATCTTTTTTATTTATAAGCAAGAGTTCGTTAGTCATCGGAAATAAGTTGTATAAATATTTATTGTTGTGATGTCATCGGGCGTTTGTTATTTATCGTACCCACCTGACCAAAATGTGCGGAAGCCTGCGAGTACGGTATCGGCGCTTCTTGAAAAAATATACTCAGCGCCGTCTGCAAGAAAACAAGAAACATAGCATCAGAAAAATACAAGATACGTTATCTCAGAATAAGCTACAGGTCACGTGTTCTGAGCTTGTTATTTCTTCACTCCAAACAAGTGTCAACACAGTCTGAACAAATTGAAACAGCCCGGATCGATATAAGAATGAATATCCGTCCATGTTGTTTACATAATATTTACGTCCTATCTCCAGATAAATCTCCAAACCGTATCGACTACCGCGGGAAATAATCAAAACCTCATTCAAGTGGCGTTTAGTATAAACCTCAGACAGGAAACGTCTGGGGCGTACAGACAAAAATATACACAGATGTGACCTTGGAGCCCTTGACCAAAAAGCGCACCAGTCGATAGACCGGTATACAGTAGTGACAGGACGCCGCCATATTCACTGCCATGCACTAATGTTTGTTTACAAACCTCGAATTGCCAGTGTGCCGCTTGCAGGAGCTGTTTGGCCTGTTCCCTGGCGCATCCCGCCGCCAATACGAACTGATTGATCATAACCTGTTCCCTGAGTGCCGTATCCATTCTTCCGGGCGAATATTTGCGATATCACAACTCAATAAACTCCGTGTAACAACACCGCACACTCCACAGCCGACTTGTTTTGAAAACTGCACACTTCACGTCGTCACCCCTCTGACTACTCGCAGCTCGACATGAATGACGTCAGCGTACGAGTTGGAAACACAGCGTAAAGTGGTGGGGGGCTAGCAATGGCCGCCGACCTAACCTCAAAATTATTCTCGGGTTATATTTTTCGCGATTTTGCGAGCGCTCGAGGTTTTGTTGTGAACGGAGAATGGGAACTGCGATCGGTTTTTGATTGAGCGGTTTCAGCGGCCGTCTGAGAAACTATTATCTGCCGGCGAAAGATTGCACAATCGCGCGTGTTGGTCAATATTTGTTATGTAAAGGCGGTTGTTCGAGTTGGCCTGCTCCGAATTTACCAGTCAGCTAGTTTGGAATGTCGGATTTGTTTGGGTCGGTGTAAACTATAAATGCAAACGTTTCTATTAATTTCGTCTTACAACCGTGGGATTATCGTAGATAGTATGCGAATTGTATTGTAGTGGACCTGGGACATCAATGAATCTTCTAGAAACTCCATTCATAGTCATTGGCCAGTCATCGTCAGCTACCAAAACAAAACACTGAGTGACTGACGACAGATGCGTTACAAAACATTCGCACTTCTTCGATTTTGATTTGTTTCTTTAAATTTTCAGATGTTTTTCTATAAATTAATTACAAAAATAAAATAAGAATTATTTTTTTATATTTACAATTTGTTGATGTATAATAGGAAACTAATAATAAGTCTTAAAATTCCAGGAAATCTATGATTAATAAATAAAAGAAAGAGTACAGAACCTATTTTACTTATATAATTATTCTCCGAAATAAGAGTGATTCAGGCTATTCACCCAGGGCTATATCATTGTTTACAGTTCTATTTTTAAGTAAATAAACTTGCTAAAAGTCTATAAAATTTATATTCTGTCGAAAACATTCTTACAATGTTTATAAATTGAAGCATGTAGGAAATATGTAGGTCACAAATATTGTAAATGATAGATAATACTATTGTATTGTCTACGACAACTGAATGATAATAAGTTCCTTATCCATAGATTCATATTGGGGACATAAGCCCTAGGATATTAGACTCTAGATTGCATTATGATGACAATTCGGTGTTTTATTATTATTAAGCGCGGGTATAATTTGGTTGCTAATCAAACAATGCTGGAATAAATTTAAAATTTTTGCTAGAATCACGTTCTTTAAATTTGAAAGCACCTTTTTTTAAAACTACGTTCTGCCGCTCAAAGGTAAAATGCCATATTATCATACAAAAATTCATCGTAATTTGTCGGTTTGTAAAAAAATTCTACAATACATAATTTCAAATTATGTCAATATACATAAAGGTCTTCAGTTTTCCACTGCGGTTTATTGAACATTTTCTTATGTATGAAATCTACTTTTTGTGCTACCATAAAGGCAAGTGAAAGTTCTACAAAAATCAGCAAGAACATTAGGGCATTTGCCATTAAAAAAATCCATTGCATCTTCTAACCAAAATAAAACTAGTAGGAAAATTATCTTCAGTCGGGAAATGATTAAACCGTTTTTGGCCATTAACGAACTTGTCGTTACTTTTTAATAGACAACCTTGTATTCCCGGCAGTTATCGTACACACAGACGGACATAGCTAAATCGATTCAGTTTTCCATGCTGATCATAATAGTTATTTATGTACCACGGATGTTTATGCCCCGACGGTGACCGTTTAAACATCTCGAGGGCATAAACATCAAGTAATGCCCGAGGTGCATACAAAATTTTATGTCCTACAATGGTTTCGTTCCTCCGTTTGAATAATATTATAGTATATTGTCTACCAAGCCAAGAAAGTGGTTCTTTTCCGGGGCGAGAGAAGAGTTGCACAGGCGAGCGTAGCGAACGCACTTCTTGAGGCCCGGAAAGCCACTTTCTGTGCGTGGTGCACACATAATTGTTAATCCTACACAATATCGTAATAAAATCACCCGTTTCTAAAGACTAATCTCTGACATAATGACTTTTGACAAATAAAATCCGTTGACGTTTTAACCACAAACGTCAAACCGAATCGAAATCTGTGTTTTGATTGGACAGAGTTATTGCATTTTCCTGCCTAGCGCCGAAAAGTGTTCAACAGGCCGGGCTGTGGCTGGCTGGCAAATAGCATCGTTCGTGTCTCCATAGAGACGCGAAAAAGACATTTTTGCATAGTGTAGGATAAAAATAAATATTTTGACGTTATCAAGTGACATGCGTATCTACGGAGTTGAATAACAATGCAAACAATTCGGAGTTGAGTGACAATCAATATAGACAATAAATTTGCAATTTGAAATAAAAATATTTGATATATTTGAGATATAACCATGGCAACCCTTAATGCCCGCGCGGGCGTTAAGAAGCAGTTTTTGCCCGGGTATGTAAGATGTAAAATGTCTATACCTGCCACGTTTGTTACAAATGTTGTGACTAACTAAATATACCCTACCAAGGTAAATGTGGGTGGTTTAATTATGTGGGAAAAGTAACAGTGAAAAAAATGAGTAATAGTATATTATTCTATGAGCAAGTAATGTAAGCAATTTCTCACGAGAACGAAGTTTGCAGCACGAGCCGTAGGCGAGTGCTGCAAAGCGTTCGAGTGAGAAATTGCCATTACTTGCGAATGGAATACTATACTTTTTCTACGACTATGCAACGAAATTTTATAAATTAATTTTTGTGCATATAGGGACAGCTGTATGTCAATATGACGGTTTACAGGATTTTGACAGATTAAAATTGTTTGGTGCGCCTTGTCACTTAGCGACGTTGTCAATGCCTTGATAATGTCGCTAAGCAGTGTATCAACAATTTGGAAATGAAAAATCCAGAGCTGTGATTGGTTCTAAAGCCGTGAGGAATGAAACATTTCTCACTACTGACGGGGTATGAGGAGCCAGGAATGAAATATTTGTCATGTGTGTGGGGAATGGTTAGTATTACTTATAATAAATTACCATAATGAATGCATTCCTCAATAGGAGTAGAAAAAAAATATTGGTGAAATTAGAAAAAAAAATGGGAAATAAATACAATACAGCGCCCTTTTAAGATACAATGCGGTAAATGTTGAGTTTCAATATTCTATGGAGACAGCAAATTTTATTAGAGCTTGGCACCCTACAAACCGCCCCTAACGCGCACGTTTATTTTTCGCATTTTACCATAAAACGGCAACGATTTAGAAATTTTAGCGTCTGTAGAAAAATCATCCTTATAAAATTCTACACAAAATAAAGTTTGCTATATATGAACCAAACCATATAATATTTTTTTTATCCCAGTCGACGCCATTTTCAGGCTCTATATACAGGGGTATTTCAATATCAACATTTTCTTTAGTTAATAATTCCTTATTTAATATGTTTAATTCCGTTAATAATTATAGTTTTGTATTAAATAGTCAACAACAACATCAGTCCAACTGTTTTTGAGAACTCATTTTCGCGATAGTGGGTTAAAATTAGCAACAAAAGTGGAATACCCCTAAATTAGGCTAAAATACCAAATTATGGCAAAAATATATAACATAACAAATTAGGCTTTAATCTAGTTATTGCCGGCTTTTAAAAATGTACTGATAAACACATTTAATTCATGTAGTTGATTTAAAACCTAACATACTTCTCTCGACATTAATTATTGATATTCTACTTAATTGTGTTTTTCAAAATCACCAGCAAGTTAGGCAAACAAACTATCCCCCATTTTTTACCACAACTCTCTATAGATTAACCTTTTAGGTTAATTAATGTAATAAATTTAGGTTTACTTTATTTGAGAATATTAGTTCTCAAAAAATATTATCTCATAAACATCCATAATAAACACATCATCTAAAAAATAGCATTTATTAAAGATTCCGTACAAAAATATATTTTTCTTAAAACTATACTTAAAATTTCAGTTAAAAATTACACTAGGAACAATCACATAATAAAATCAAGTAAAATTACGCTCTCATTTTAATAATCTGCTTAGTAGCCATCTTACAAATCTCGTCAAAATCCTCCTTCAAGTGCGACCTCCAAAATTTGCAACGCCCCCAAATAAACGCAGGATAATTCGGGCTCGCTATCCCGTAATATATCCTGGCCACCGCTCTACCGGTAAAATTATTATCCGGGTACATCACAACCATTTGTCTCGTATCGGCGATAATTTGCTCTTCAACGACCGGTCTTGGTTTAAGTTCAATTTTACTCAAAGGATGGGGACTTTCAAAATATTCCCTGATGGTAGTCTTCAATTTCATTTCTTTTTCGGAAACCTCGTCTATACATAACTTGAAGGTTCGTTCGGAAACGTCCAATAGAGCGGAATGGACAGCGTGAAGTTGCAAGAGTCCCTTTTTCTCTTGATTGACTACTCGCGTGTATAAGGTATCGAGGGCCTCGTCTAATTGCGAATCCGATAGATTTCCGGGGGCCAGCACTCGGAATCCAAGGTGTACGAATTGCACAGATAAAGTCGACCGTTTTGGTTGGTTGTTAACTAAAATTAAAAAGTTAAAAAATGTAAATAATACAGTTTTAAAGTTTAAAAAACAAAGTTAAGCAAAATACAATAGTTATATTTGTTAATAGGTGCAGAAATTAGTTTTATATATTGATTTTCTTTTACTGAAAAACTTTGGCATTATTATTCTATATTTTCTATTGTTGGTTGCTACGGTATGTATAGTATACATTACTTGGTCAAAAAATTGAAAAAGTAAGTTAAAACATTGCATCCAATTAGTTTCGTGGTAGATTTTTTTACTATTTTGTTGTTCAGTTGTTTGTAATTATTATAACAATATTAAATTAGAAATAATTAACTTACTAAAATAATCAGTTACCAAAACCAGGTCTAAAAGTTCCAAAATATGCAATACTGACATATTAAGGTGGGCTTCGAAATGAGTAGGCAACCAAATATACTTCATAATTATGTGATCTGTATTTCACCAAAATGATTAGGTATTTCCATCCAAATTATAGGTTAAACAGAACTTGAAACCTTTGCCGATAAATTATCCGGCTTGACACCTTGACAATTTTTGTCTTAAATTCTCCAATTTATACAAAAAAACATAAAACCTTAACCAACCTGTAATCCACTCTAGATTCTTCAACTTATACTTGCAGATACCGCTATCCCAGCCCATCGCAGCAGCCACATCCACAACGGGAAACTCGAACACAGTCTCCTCTTTCTGATTGGCCCCATAAAGCGCCAAAGCCATCGCCAGAGGTGGACAATCCTTTGCGGCTTTCTTGATCATGGACGGACCGTTATACGATATAATCTTACAGGTTATGTAAGCGCAGCTCAGCACCTCGACGTAGCGGTTCTCGTGGAGCTCCAGGTAACATAGAAGGGTGGATATATTCTCTTCGGGTACGTCCAAAGCCGTCACCGTGTCTTGGATGGAAAAGGCAACCTCGTGTTTCGAGCAGGTCACTTTGCAAGAGCACGGGATGAATATTTTCTGTAGCAGTTTGCGGATCACGTGCCTGTCCATGGAGTTTGCGTAGACGTGCCTCCTTAGCTCGTTTTCGTCGTTGCCCTAGAAACACATAAAGTGTTTTTGTGGTGATCGTTGTTCTTCAGAATGTTTATTACTTTATCATACGCAGTATGATGAAGTATTGTAATCGTGCCGAAAAAAAAATTTCAGATTTTAGCGGAAATATGTCTTTTTGGGTCCCCTGAACATTTTTGACCAAGGTACAAAAAAATGTCTGTGTGTGTGTGTGTGTGTGTGTATGTGTGTGTGTGTGTGCGTATGTGTGTACTCGATTTTTGTGGCGACGATTCCGGATAAACTACTAAAGGTATCGAAACGAAAGTTCATATTTAGAAGTTTTATGACTAAATTTAGAGCTGAAAAGCTTTTGGTTCAAAAGGGTCCAAAGGAACTGGCAGTTTCCTCTAAGCATTTTTCAAGGATTTTGCAAATGAGCTGCTATTTCTGTAATTTCGTCAAAATAGTTAAATAATAAATTAAAGTAGAGAAAATTTTGAATAATTTATGCCTATGATATTTTTTGGTAAAATTAATAGTTTAGCTTTAAGAGCAAATTCTATTTGATCGAGATCGGTCGCATCTGCATTGATATGAAACTTCAAAGTAGCCTGGATCTGACAAATATTTTTTTGTGCTGTCACCACAGAAATGTCTATGGCTGTCACCACGCTGTCACACTCGGAGAACCGCTATGGAACGTCATCTACAGTGTCATGAACGAATATAAATCTGTCAGAATTTGAATTAGCTTTTTAAACTTGACATTTCGTAGAAGTGGTATCAACCTAACATATTCTATACCGAAAATATAACCATTTTTGAATTTTTTTTTAAAATACGTATTTCTCAAAAATCAACACAAAAAAGTTGATGTCACTCCTGCCGAAAACTACATAGCGCGAATCGCTCACATGCGACGACGACGCTCCGTCATTGGTGCCGCATCACCGCTCGTTGTGCTATTCCGTACTTTCGGCACTTGTGAGATAAACAACTATTATTCTAATGACAGTAGGTAGTGTCAAATGCTGATGCTTTGACAATACCTTCGATTGATACTATTTACTATCAAAATATCTGTCAAATCCTAGCTAACTAGTTTAATTTTAATGCAGACACAATTTATCTCAGTCAAATGATCCTCATGCAGCTAAACTGTATGATAAAGTCATGTGCCTGGCCACATCAGATGTTTTTTTAGTTAAAAAGGCTAAAAAGTTTTTAGTTTTTAAAGATAAAATTTATAATAATATTTAGGAGTTGCTACCAACTGTCATTATAATTTACTTATTTTTTTATTAAATAAAAGCACCTCATAGGTACTACCTCATAGGTACGTCAATATAAATAAAAAAATAATGAAAATTAATTAATAATCAATTTTTTATTCCAGTTACTTTATTGTCAAGGCAAAAATTGATGCTGTATTAAATTATGAGGCCAAATTTTTAGTGCGTTGGTAGGAATTCGCGTTGTATGAACCACGTTATAGGAGAGTCTAGTGCAACAACACTGGTCAACAAAAAAATGACAACCAATTCTAGTATGTTTCGTTTCTCTAGAATCTGAAGACAATAAACAATCCCGCAAGTTACAATAAAACATAACACAAAAATTCCAAAGTTATCCTACAACATCAATGAGAAACAGCAACTCAAACAAAGAAAACCAATGAATATACACAAAGAAACACAGCAGTAGAAAATTAAAAGAATTTTAGAGATAGCTTAGTATGTAAAAATGGCATGTGACATTGGCATTTCAAAATAGTACCTTTCAACAAATAAGAACATACAAAATACTTTGTAGTTTCTAAACATAGAAATAGTTTTGTTCAAATTGTTTGGATAAAAAACAATACAAAAAAACAAAAATATCAGCTCAAAAATTGAATAGGTGAGTGAAACACCTGGACATCCAATTATTTACTATAACTATTTTATGATTCAATTTATTAAACGAAAGTATTTTTTACAGTTTATATATGTATTTTAATTTAAAAAATATGTTGCGTTTTTATAATATTTTTTTTCAATTCTTCATAATGTTCTTATACGTTTTATCATTAATAGATCAACACATATCATTCTCTCTTATGATTTTATGAGAAAAAGAGAAAACCTGAACAAATTTGTAGAAAGCACCTCTATGCTTAACACGCACAATAATAAGTAAAAATGTTCATTTTTTTGAGAAAATGTAATTGTTTATAAATAGTTTTTCCTGTCGTAAAAATGCTATAATCAGAATTTTATTTAATATACAGGATAGTTGCAAAAGAAGCATCAGTTTTTCACATAAAATATTTAAAATATGTGAAGTAGTTTTAAATTTAAATCAAATATCAAATTTGAATGTTATATCACAATGTAATTTGGTCTTTAAGTCATAAAGATAGATTATTAACAACAATATTTTTACAACTAAATATAATAATGTATTATTATTATTGATGAGGGTGCCACAAAAAAATGCTCCTTCCAGATCGTTAAATTCATTTTACGTGTTTTCTCAGGTTGAGTATGTAAAGTGAATGAAGTAATAAAAAATAGTAGAGATCTAATATTTTGGAATTAGGAATTAGAATGGAAAAAATACCAGACCACACCATAAAAATTATTTTAGTAAATCATATGTGAGGTGATTTCCAAAACAAGCAGTCAACTTGTTTTTTAAAGAGTATGTTATAGTTGAAGGTATAAAGAAAGTGTCCATATAACTTCTAGAATATAGTACAGTACTTATTTTGTCCAAATGTTGAAGTTAAAGTAGTTTTTCTTCGCATTAAATGTATGCATACCCCGCTTTGAGTATTCTAGATGTTATTTAGAAAATGTGTTGATGTATATAATTTCTGATAAAGAAAATTTAGATCTTGGGATTTGAGATACAATATTTCAATTTAATATTTGAGCATACATTAAATTGAAAACAACTTCAAAACAAAGAGCAAATGTTACAATTTCTTGCTTTTTGACCAACAATTGTGTTGTATCAAAATTCTGACTATGGATGTTTTATACCATTAAAAACTCTTTAAATTTCAACAAATCAATTAGTTAGGTCCATTATTTAGTGCTTAACAGGTAAAAGAAAAACATAAATTAAAATAAGTAAATTACTTTGAATTGTAACATTTTGGTAATTGCACTTCCATACTTACATGTGTATCTAAAAACAGATGGCAGTGAGCTGGCAAACCATCTCTTCCGGCTCTTCCTACTTCTTGAACGTACCCCTCAAAACTGCTTGGCATGTTGTAGTGAATTACAGCCCTTAGATCGGACTTATTGATACCCATTCCTAAAATTTACATCATATTTGATTAGTAATACACAAAAGTGAATATATAAAATTATAACAACACTTTGATGCAAAAAGTTCATAAAAACCATCGATATACACAAATAAATTACACCGTATCATATGCCAAAGTAACAAAACCCCGAATTTCTAATTGTCACTTTGACAGATAGCAAGTAAGTTCATATAATAGTAATCGTGGATATTAATATTTATTTTTATAGTTAACCGGGTATTCTTTTGAACATTTTTAGCAGAATATTAACCTTTTTTGACATACCAAAAGCTACAGTTGCGACAACAATCCTCAATTCCGAAGACATGAAAGACTTCTGAATAGTCCTCCTTCGCGAAGCGGGCATACCGGCATGGTAAGGCTCTGCCTGATAATTCATCCTTTTCTTCCTCTTCTTATTACTGTCCTCCGCAGGCTTCTCCAGCTTCAAGGAGGTCCTCAAAAACGTGGCCACCCTTTCACATTCTTCCCTCCTTGTACAATAAACGATTATGCTCTTATACGTGGCAAACTCCTCTGATAATAATAAGCCCAATAAAGCGTGATCCTTGTTCGGGTCCTTCGACACGGTTAACCGCAAATTATTCGGAAGAGGCACGTCTGTGATTACTCCGTTGATGCCGTCAGGGATTTGTAGGTGATCGATTACGTTGTCGCAGGTCGATCTAGTTGCGGTTGCGGTTAGACCAAGGATTACGTTGACGCCTAGACGTTCCCTTAGGATACGGCAGATCATTAGATAGGACGGACGGAAATTGTGGGACCACTGGGAGACGCAATGGGCCTCGTCGATACACGCAAACGCTATCGGAGGTAGTTGACGTAAGAATGAACCAAAGCCTGCAAATTATATAAAATTAATTTTTTTATTTATAAGCTTTATAAGTTTAGAAATGTTGATAATCAGACAGTTTCTTGGGTAGAATTTTCAAAAAGTTCAAAAATGCATATTCTTTTTCTCAAAAACTTGGAATTTCTGCTTTCCGATTGAGATTGTAAGAAAAAAATCATACCAAAAACAGTTTTCACTTGTACGATTTTGTTCTTTGTTGGACAGACTAGTTTAACAAATTATTGTGTTTTAATAAAGTACGTACTTGGAAATGCTTGAAATGCTCTGGGTTATTATCGTATAAAAAAATCCATTAACTTTTGAGTCTAGATAACTGTGGTAAGCTTTATTGTGGTAAAAGAAAACAAAATTTTTTTATTTTTCTAACATTATTGATTTGAACTTATTCTTGATTTTGAGCCCCTTAGGACATATGATATCAAATTTCACAGGAATTAAGTATGGTTATAAAAGAACAAAATTGAGAGGGTTCTGCATAAAAACATATAAGTTATATTTTTTCTATACGTGTGCCTGGATATGAAAAGGGACCAGTTGTCCGAAATGGAGTTATAAGTGTTTTTGGATAATGGAAAATGGATCCAAAACGGGTCAGTTCTTTGTAATGTTCAAACAATAAATGTTTCTAATCTAGTTGTTTGGTTTAACATCCACGAAAAACATGTAATAAGCAAAAACAAAACATTTTTGATAATCCGAACAAATCGCTAATCTGAACAACACCCGGTCCGAATTAGTTTGGATTAGCGAGGTTGTACTGTATTGCAAACAACAATTTTATTCAAAAAATATTTTACACACAACTTTATCAATATTCTGTGATATACCGTACGGTCCTTTCAAAATTTGACTTCACTGAACACAAATTCAACAATTTTTAGTGAACCATTAGTAAACAAACGGCTGTTAACGTAAAAAATTAAATATTTAGACAAAAATCCTTTGTACTGGACTGGTTTATGTATCAAAATCTTGTGACAAATTTTTAAATTAATTTATTTTTTTGACAGATTTACATGTTAGACAGAGATATATCTTATTTTCGAATAAAACTGATTTTTTTACCTGTAATAATGATCAAACTTAAGACGATGTTTTACCACTTCCACAAGGCTGGCATTGGGCCTTAATAAATCAACAAATTCAGTATTAAATTTAAAAAATACACACCTGAAGATCGTTCTCCAGACACAACAGCTTCCGGGGACACCAGTAGGATGCTCAATCCACCAGACTTGATCAACTCCTTGACTTTTTCCCTGTGCGCCTTCGTCTGATTAGTGTGCAAACACGCAGCCTTCAAAAAACCTGGAAGGCCGACAACTTGATCTTCCATGAGCGACACCAGTGGAGAAATGATCAATGATATGCACGGTTCTCGTTTTGAGTATAGAAAAGCCGGTATTTGGTAGCACAAACTTTTTCCCGAGCCAGTACTCAGCGTTACCAATGTAGATCTTCCCGATAGAATTCTCATTATTGCCTTCTCTTGGCCCGGTCGGAACGCAGAGAAACCGAACATTGCCAAGGTATCGTAGACTTCCTGAGGTGTCTCTGGCAAAGGATTAATAAAAAACAAAAATTACTGAAAAGTACGTAAATATTATTGTATAAAAATGGAACTCAAAAAAGTGCCCAGTTTAGTGTTAATGTCTTCGTCTTGTTGAAATGTTGGTGTAATGAAAAGAACTAAAAATTTCTGGTTTCAGCCAGGAGTTATAATTCTTTTTCAGATAACAGTTTACTTTTACAGTATATAATAATAAATATAATAATGTATATCATTTACTTTATGGCATATAGAAAAATTAATTGGACTGTAATTTTTTTTAAGGAACTTTACAGTCAGAGCTAAAATTAGCTATTGATTATGTTTTTCAGTTATAAACATAACTTTGACTGCCAAATATTTGGATACGTACCGATGTGTTATTTGTCATATTCTAGAATCTAGAAGCTGGTTCAGAGCTTATTCTGAAGCTTGTGTTCGAGTAGAATTAAAAGCCATTGGCAGATTTTAAATAATGTAGAGTGTTAATTTTCAGTTGCAATTGCGAGACTCAATCACAGATAAGGTTTTATTAACATATTTTTTTGATTAACCGACATAAACACGTGTATAATATATTTTGAAAAATATACTTTCCTGCGTTAAAAAAAAAAAAGTGAACCAAGGTTAATCCAATCGACTGATAATTGAACTCTGGATAATCGGCTTTACCCTACTGTATTTTCACTAATTTCCCACATTTACCAAGGGTTTTTAAGAAAAATTAATGAAAATTCTATTATATTTTTTTCGATAGTACTGTAAAACTGACAGTGATATGAGCGTGAGATGTTTCAATACTCTATATAGTATACGGAGTGCTTTTCTTGAATCCATGTCCCCCAAGTTAGTGCCAGAAATATCTTGGAGGCTTCTGGTCCTATCTTGCTGAATTTTTTTACAGTTGCTGGTATATTATCTAGAATTTGTTATAGTATTTTTTTAATACGTCGCTTTGATGCTTTATAAAAAAATTAAAACTGTTTATATTTACTTTATCATACGCAGTATGAAAAAGTTGGTATTGTAATCTTGCCAAAAAAAATTGAGATTTTAGCGGAAATAGGTTTTTTTGGGTCCCCCGAACATTTTTGACCAAGGTACAAAAAAATGTCTGTCTGTGTGTGTGTGCTCGCATGTGTGTACCCGATTTTTGTGGCGACGATTCCGGAGAAACTACTAAAGGTATCGGGACGAACTTTCATATTTAGAAGTTTTATGACCAAACTTAGAGCTGAAAAGCGTTTGGTTCAAAAGGGTCCTAACGAACTGGATGTTTATTCGCAGCCTTTTTCAAGGATTTTGAACCGCCATTTCTGTAATTTTGTCAAAATAGTTAAATAATAAATTAAAGAAGAGGAAATTTTGAATAATTTATGGCTATGAAATTTTTTGGTAAAATTAATAGTTTAGCTGCAAGAGCAAATTCTATTTGATCGAGATCGGTCGCATCTGCATTGATATGAAACTACATAGTAGTCAGGATTTGACAAATATTTTTTAGTGCTGTCACATCATTGTCACACTCATAAACAGATGGTTTCACCAGAGGTTGAAGAACCGCTATGGAACGTTGCCGCTCTAGTGTGGCAAAATTACAACATACAAATTTTAAATTAACGTTATTAACGAATTAAGTAAATTGTACAGTTAAGGCACTATGAATTTCAGAAGCAAGTTTATTTTTACAAAGTACAGTTAGAAATTACTTTAATTTATCAAAGTAGATCAATAAAATATAGAATTTCTATTGCATAGGCAATTGACAGATAATTAGTAAGGAAATTAACTAACGCAAATTAAAACAAAATTAATATTCAGCTTGACAACTGCCGATAAGAACTTTCAATATTTGTCTATTTTCAATTGTTGATCCTTTAATTGTTTCTATAATCACATTCCAATTATTTTTTGTTTCAAAACAATGTACCAAAATATAACTAAAATGAATTTTATCTCTCAGTTGAATCAGGGTCTAAGTTAAAAAAAATGCTAGTTCTCAGCAAGTGCTTTTTTAAAGTATTAGTTCTTGTTTTTATTTTTTCTTGATAATAATGAAAGTGCACAGAATATTAATATTAGTATAAAATTTTTTAAATAGTCTTTTTTTATGTAATATAGTCCAGTATTTTTTATCTAACCGAAAATAGTGTCACAGTGTATTCGTTATGAAACCAAAGTATAAAAATCTAGATTAGAAATTTCCAAAGTTATTTTTTACTCACCAATAATACTATCATCCTCATTCAACTGATAATACGGTTTAACAGCGGTAGTCGAGTCCAGATAGTCCTTCATATCAATCTTCTGGACGTAATCCTCCAGCTTCAGAGTTTCCGCAAGCAGAGCTTCATCATCAGAATCCATTTCCTCACTATCAGAACTCCCATCTTCTTCACCACCGTTCTCCCCTTCCTCATCCCCTTTCGCAACCTCACCATCTTTCCTCTTATTACTCTTTCTCACGGCCAACACGCTATCCTGAGCCATCTGCTCGGCTTCCTCCAGTGTCGGAATCGTACAAGGTTCCTCCTCATCTTTAGCACCTAAAGGCAACAAAGAATCACCTTTCTTCTTCTGGCAAAACCTCGCAAAATGCCCTGGTTCTCCGCAGACAAAGCATTTCTGAAGACCTCCATCACACCCACCCATATCCATCTCCGGCCCGCATAATGCACCTGCCTTCTTTTGTTTCCACAAATTTTTCTTGTACTTCGAGTACGTGAATTTCTTTGCTCCTCGGGCGTAAATTTTCTTTGTTAAGTCAACTCGTACGTAATTCTCGTTTAGGTTTCCGGAGGCAACTTTATCCTCTAATTTGTTGCGTTCGGACATGTCTTTCCTTGGCTTTTTCGGTACGGTTTCCTTCTTTTGCTTCTTTATGATGGCTTTGATACTGCCTAACCTCGGGGCGGTGACTATCCGAGGTTTTATAGAGTATTCTAGTTCGTAGGATTGTTTCTCAGAATCTTCTGGTTTTAAATCTTCAGCGATGGGTTCTAATTTTTTGCCACGACGTTGTTTCGGTTGCTTTTTATTAGTGGGAGTTGCAACCCTCACTGTTTCTTGTTTTTCTTCTTCGTCGTCTTCGAAATTATATACCGCGGACTTTGGTGTATCCAATGGGTTGTATTCCGGATCTTTATCTTCATCATCCGCTTCGGAATTGTCACCTTCCTGAAAGTTTACACGCCGTTTTTGACGCAACGATTTCCTTGGGGCCCGGACCGGTTCTTCTTCGGTTTGTTTCGCTTTTGTTACCCGTGTTTTTTTAGCAGGATTTGGTTTTTTATTTGCGGACGCGTTTGATTTTTTGGCACGTTTTGGTGTAATTTTAGTTTTATTTGGTTGCGGAATTGACGTGTCAACCACTTCTGCGGATCCTTCTTTAAAGTTTTGGGTATTGGTTTGTTTTTGCTCAATATTTATACCAGTGTTATTCAGAAGGATATCCTTAAAACTATTCTGGACAATAACAGAACTATTCTTATCAAATTCTTTATTAACTTGAGCATTTTTTAACTTATTACCTAAAATATCCGCTGGCTTAGCATTATTCTCACTTAAAATACTTCGATTAATACTAACAGAACTATTCCTACAAATCATACTATCAAATTTCGTCTTCTTAGCAACATGTAAACTTTGTGACAGTTCATCCTCGTCCGAATTTTCAATTAGTTCATCGCTATCGTAATTCTTTTTCTTATTGTTTTCGGATAGAATTTTCATATACTCCTGAGTTATCGCAAAATTTTCTACATTATTTTCCAAGTTAGCTTCAGTATTGGTATCCTTCGCAACCCGCGATATCCAACCTGCATCTAACACGCGACGCGGTTTATAATCGTTAGCCATGACGCTCTGAATTAAATTTAAAGATTTTGAGGTAATCGTACTTCGCGCTGAGACAATTTTAACATTAGCCGAGTTTAAAACCGAGAATTCGTCCATAAACTCTTGCGAGTCTCTATTTTCGATTGTACGATTTGCCTCACCTACATCCATTTTATTATCGTAGATCTCAACACGCTTTGTAATGGTGTCTAATGGTTGTGACAATGATTTGGAAGCATTTGAATTTACGTCGCTTTTCCGATTATTCAACGAAAGTGACTTTCTCGGATTCCTCTTAGAAAATTTAGACCCATCGAATAGTTTCTTTGAGAATAACGCGCTAATATTGCTCTGTTCCTGCTTTTGTTCTATGACCTCTTCCGTTTTATTATATAATTCCGTTCCCCATGCGTCGGCGTTTGCCTTCGAAAATTCGTTGTCTTCAAGCTCCTCGCAGTTTAAGATTTCTTCTGTGGTTGGCTCAGTACTGATAGTCGTCGTAGATTCAACTTCTTCGTCAGACTGAAATCCGTCAATATCTCTGAAACTTTGCTCTAGGGCGCCTGCTTTTAAATTAAAATAGGTCTTATACGCAAACCGGACTTCGCCTTCCGCTTCTCTTATATCATGCTGTAAAATCAACGTTCAAAATTTAAGGTATAAAGTAAATTATAAGGTAACCTCTTACCTTGGATGGAACACGACCGTGTTGCTTTTTGAATTGATGTTCCCACAGTTTTACGCGGTATTTACACTTATCGTACATTTTTTTAACGTCCGGTTCTAAAGCTGCGTCCATTTCTAGGCGATTTTAATTGATTATTCGCAAATTCATTAAACCTGTCAGCAACAGTGCAATTCGCGCCACAATTTACAAGATCCAAATAAACGTCAAATGACCTATTGCCGTGAAGATAGTTACGTCACATATGCTCTTATTTTGAAGCAACTTCACAGCGGTGTTATTTATAATGTGGTGGCAACACTGTTCGAAGTCGGTATGTTAATAAATAATCGGTAACATAGATGCCTATCTTAAAAATCTTTAATTTTCAAAAGTTACGCACTGTTTTGTTAATAATTACGTAGAGAAAGAAAAAACAAATTTAAAATTCAATAAACTTTATTAAATTATTCTAACATTTTATTTACTTTCGATTTCATTTATTCTTCCCCACTTTAGCCGTTCTTTAGTCTTTTCTAGCTTCAACCAAGTGGGCACGTAACCTTCAAAATACTGTGCATTGGGATATTTCAACGCTGCTGGAGGAGCCTTAAACGGATGTACGTCTTTCAGTTTCTTGGCTAAATATTCCTTGTTTATTTGTTTAGGATCTCTGTACTTGTCCATGTACAAGTTGAAAGGTTTTCGCAGCGGGAACCACTCTTGACGGCGAATGTATGGCGGTGGAAAATCATATTCGAATATTGGTTCTTTCATGTCTGCATAAAAATAAAATGGCATTTAGATTTGCGTATGAAAATTAAGGATTCTAACTTACTTAACGTATTGTGATAGAAATCTTTTAGTGATTTATCCCAATCTGATTGGAAAAATGCCAGTCCTGCCGGTGTTATAAAATCTTGCCTCTCTCGGTAGAATTCTAATGTTGAAAACGTCCTTTCTTCTAGGTTTAAGCTAAAAATGAAGATTAGATGTTTAGAAATTTATTATTAAGCGTAGATATTAGAGTTAAAGCCTATAAAGATAAAATGCTATAACAGAAAATATTTCATTGTCTATTCTTTTACTTAAAATTACAGAGTGGAATTGAAAAGAACCAATATTTGGTGATATTGGTACTAATATTGGAAAAACGTATGAATGTTGATTGTCAGTAAGATAGATTCAAGAAATAATTAATTTTTCATCACCCCAGTGGTCTACTGCCAAAGTTGTTGATTATTCCCACAACATATACAAACTGTATTTTTGTTTTACAATTCGGATACATCAATAAAAGCATTTATTATTATTATGTTATCCAACGAACAAATATTTATTAAAATTTTAAATAAATGTAGAACAAGTGTTTATGATATATTATATTTTTGTTTTTCTTGAGCAACTGATTTTGTGCTTTAGAAAATATTTTCTAAAATATTGTAACGAATATTGTAACTTTCTAAAGAAATAAATAACTTTTTTTGCATATGTTACAATTATTTATGTTTGTTTTGTGAAATTTGGCCTTTTTCTAGTTACATTGGATTTAAAAGCCATGTATATTTTATATTATATTGGATCACCCGCATGTTCCAATTAAAAAAATGATCATATCTAGAACATAGGCTATGTTGAGTTTATTTATTCTGAAAACCGACATTACAAAGATAAATGATATATCAACTTAAAACTGAGAGTTTTAAGACACAATTTGGCCAACAAGAGATAATGGAAAAGTTGATTACATTCAGAAGATAGTTTATCCAACTGACAATTATTGATCTGCTGTTTGTGAAATCAAGTTTAAATATTTTCTTTCTTGTTACAATGGATTTTAGAAACATATGTTATGTAATATTGGTAAATATGAGTAGCTTTTTTGTATCTTTTTTTTTAATATTTTGCCTCAAAGTCTTTTTAGGATATAGAACAAGTTATGTTTCTAAAATTTCGTATTTCACATTTCAAATTATGTTTAGTAGGTACTAACTTATTTGTATCATAGTTATACAGGGCCACGACGAGCTGCCATTAGAAGAATATGGAGAACCAAATGAAATGACAGATTGAAAATTTGTGCACTTATATTGTTGGACACGATCGTCTCAACTAAAATATTTTGAGTTTTCGGTTACTTCCGGTTACACCGGAAATGATGTCATCTTTTATATTTCAAATGGAATACCCTGTATTTTAACGCATTTTTGAAATCTTCATTAAATTTTAGATCAATTTTATGTTACATTCCCTACACCTAACGTGTGTCATTTTTGAGAAATTAATTATTTTCATTAAAAAATGACAGTTGCACGGCTACTTTCAACTACTTATAAATTATCTCCTTTGACCGTTGGAAAAAAGTCGTCCGGCGAAATTGTTGTGAAGGTAACGTATTATCGACACATCGGTAGAACTCTTCTAAAAGTTATACAGGGTGTTCAAATTATAAGATCAAAGTTGAATTCGAGAAAAGTACTAAAACTCGATTTTTTCAAATGGCAACCCTAACATATTAATACATTTCTCAATTCTATGGAAAATTTTAGATCAACTTTGTGTACAATGTCCTATACCTAAAATGTACTTGTACCTACTGAATCGATTTTTGAACATCACCGTAGAAATTGCACAGATTGCCAAATCTAGATTGCGTTGAAAACAACTGAACAAGTTGGAATAAACAGAACTTTTTAATAAAACAAGCTTTTTTAGGTCAGTTTTCATTATAATTGGTTTAGTATTTATAAAATTATAAGCCTACAATGAAACACAATATTAAAAATAAAACAAAACGTTAAGAAAATTTTAAAAAACCGCTTAATTCTATTTCAGTAATTGTTAAAAAATGTTGCCGTTTTTTGCTAAACATGCTACTATTCCTTTTACCATATTATTGTTGGTGGCGTCCCTGATAGAGTTAGCACATAATCCACTGAAAGGAGCTGGAACTTTATCTTTCATGTTCTCCTTATAATAACTAATAAGGAATTAAAGCATGTTTAGCGGAAAACGGCAACGTTTTTGAACAGTTACTGACATTGAATTAAGCATTTTTTTATTACCTTACGATTTTGTTTTATTTTTAACATTGTGTTTCATCGTAGGCTTATCATTTTATAATTACTAAATTAATTATAATGAAAAATTACCTAGAAACGTGTTTAATAAAGTTGTGTTTATTCCAACTTGTTCAGTTGTTTTGAACGCAATCTAGATTTGGCGATTCTTGCAATTTCTACTGTGCTGTTTAAAAATCGATTCAGTAGGTACAAGTACATTTTAGGTATAGGACATTGTACACAAAGTTGATCTAAAATTTTCCATACAATTGAGAAATGTATTAATATGTTAGGGTTGCCATTTGAAAAAATCGAGTTTTAGTACTTT
Organism: Melinopterus prodromus; assembly: GCA_964023965.1. NCBI lineage: Eukaryota > Metazoa > Arthropoda > Insecta > Coleoptera > Scarabaeidae > Melinopterus > Melinopterus prodromus. The sequence continues at coordinate 13,784,917 of OZ030390.1, read as the reverse complement.
TCTCGAATTCAACTTTGATCTTATAATTTGAACACCCTGTATAACTTTTAGAAGAGTTCTACCGATGTGTCGATAATACGTTACCTTCACAACAATTTCGCCGGACGACTTTTTTCCAACGGTCAAAGGAGATAATTTATAAGTAGTTGAAAGTAGCCGTGCAGCTGTCATTTTTTAATGAAAATAATTAATTTCTCAAAAATGACACATATTAGGTATAGGGAATGTAACATAAAATTGATCTAAAATTTAATGAAGATTTTAAAAATGCGATAAAATACAGGGTGTTCCATTTGAAATATAAAAGATGACATAATTTCCGGTGTAACCGGAAGTAACCCAAAACTCAAAATATTTTAGTTGAGATGATCGTGTCCAACAATTTAAGTCCACAAATTTTCAATCTGTCATTTCATTTGGTTCTCCATATACTTCTAATGGCAGCTCGTCGTGGGAGACCCTGTATATTTTAAATGTTATCACTATTTTAATTTAATTTAATTTGTTACATCCAGTTATAAATTATTTTTTTTATTTGACCTAATTATGATCAAAATACGTCTTTATCAATTTTTGTTATAGTTGAGGGAACGACGTGAGATCCAAAGTGCGAGATTTCTGTAGACACTCATTAATAATAAGGTGGACAGTGCATATTTACTGTGGTGTGTTAATTTCTTTGTGCCGCGTCCTTTTTCCCGTTTTGGGTCTACGTTTTATTTGCCATGTGCTAGAACCAACGTTATGCGTAGATCCCCAGTGTACCGTATGTGCGTGAACGCTGACGCTAGATTCCCGGATATCTTTAATATATCATTAATTGCACTTTATATGAACTTATTGCTTGAATTGTATCGTTCCGCATGATTTACATTTATATCTTTTATTGTGTGCTGGTAATATTATATTTCTGGTATTCTTGCTGTGTTTTATGATCTGTTGCTTTCTGTAGTATTATATCATAGTGGTTGTTGTTATTATTATTGACAATGATTGATTTGAATGTACTACCTTGTAAGTGGGTCTCCTGTTGGGTAATAAACATTATTATTAATATTATTATTTATAACACAAATAGGTAAATAATATAACTTCTTCACTATCTTGGGGTATCATGCTTTACAGCGTCAACTGAACTCTTAATTGATACTTTTTTATTGACTGCATCAATTTAACTACCAAATTAAAAAAAAAAAACAATTTATTGTAGTTTATAAAAGCAAATACAAAAATTGCACGTAAAATATTTGAGACCAAAGCTTACCATTTTCCTTCCGTTTTCAACTTGGAAAAATCAATCTTCTTATCCTGTTTGTACAAAACAAACACATGTCTGTGGTATCCTGTCCCCTTTGGAGGGAACGGTTGTAAATAATCAATGATAACTTCACCCTTTGAAACATCATTTCCCGGAATATTTCCACTGAAATTACCCAAATATATCATACAAAAAAATACCAAAAATGAACTAAAATTTACATAAACCAATGCACGTATTCCGAATTTGTTGTCGTCAAATGCCCATCCGGATTTGTTAAAATCAACGTCCATAAACTATCCTTATCTGCCTCGTAAGACACCTTCGGAGCATTCACTGCCTCCGAAGGCTTCAGAACATTACCGTGATAAACCGGCATTAAACCATTCCCACAATCATAGAAAACCTCTAAGGGGACTCGCGGAAAAAAATACGCGTCTCCAAAAAGATGCTCAAAAACTCCAAAATGCTCAGCAATCGTCTTAATTTGATTCGCCCCTTCGGCGTCCAACCAATCTTTCTGCACCTCGTCCAAATTCACCAACACTAAAATTTTAAATACTTATAAGTTATGTCAAAGGAATTGCCTAACCTCACATTTTCGTTCTCGGGATAATTTTTCTAAATCCGCGTTTTTCCTGTTGGTTTTAGTTGCTTCTAGACGCTTTTTTAAGGCTTTTGTCCGCGTTTTAACCGGTGCTGGGAGTCCAATGTCGACTTTGAAATATAATTCGGGGTCTTTCTGGTTGAGAGCTAGAACATAACCTCACTTTATCATCGTAGGGATTATTGGAAATTATACCTTCTAGTCGTTGTTGTAGGGTTCTGGCGATACCGGGAGGTTTTCCTCGTAAATGATGACCGCCTCTCACCGAACCGACTAGGTTTGAACATATTTTTGAGTTTATTGACGAGCACAGCTTCCAAATCGAAACAGCCATTTTATTATATTGGCTACACTGAGTTTTTAATTCAATTCGTTATCGTTACGCTTTATCGGTATCTTTGTAATATTTTATTTTTATTGGTCTATTAGAAGTTATTAAAACTTTGTGTGTATCAAAATCCATAATTTCAAAGTAAGGAGTTGGAAATTAAGGATGTGATTTTTTTAAATAGTGTTGGTAACACTGTTTGAAGTAGGACATGTAATTTTATAATTTTGTGGTTGGTGCAATTGCGTGTGACGTAACGGGAGAGCGGGAGAGAGAGAAAAAAAACTGGGATTTATGTTTACTGTTCTGCGCAATTGCAAATATTCTGTCAGCGATAGCCGTGTTGTGTATGTCGGTGTTTTCTGTGGGAGTAGGTTAGTAGCGAGCGTACGTGTTTATGGACTTTTCGATCCTCCCGAGCGCAATAAACCAAAGTGCCACAGTTACACCAGCTTTTATTTTGTCCTAGAAGAACGCGTGTATTCCGTTTTGTATCGATTTGTGTCAGAAAACAAGTGAAAAAAGGCGGGATCCAGTTTTTTCGGTGGTTGTTTACGGCGGTGGTGTTTCGTTTGTGATGCAGAGGTGAGCCGTTTTCTGCGATTGAAAACAAGAAGTAAGCATGACTGATTTGATCGTTTCTCGCGGGGATACGTTTCCACGTTCGTTCTTGGACACTTATCGCTCCAATAGAGCAAGCGAACAGTTCTACAACGACTTGAAGGAGAGCAAAAGTGACGAGCTGGTGCTTCAAGGTTCTGAGGACATTCCGGTGTCCCAGGAGATACACCATGGACATTCTGAGAATTTGCTGGATACGGCCACCTCGGATTGCGTGAGTGACATTGTGGAGAAGACTGAAATGATGCTTCCTAGGAATCATCGGAGGCGACCACCTGTGTACGATAGGGTTGACCCCGAGGACAGCATCAGGGATATCGTCACCGAGAATGATTTCTACAAGTAGGTGTTAAAATCGTAAAAACAGTTGCAAATTACCTTTCTGACATCTGACAATATTTCTATTCTATTGTTTGGTAACGTGGTTGTCTTGTCAGAAATCAATAGTGTTTTGTTTGGGTTGCGCTGTGTATATCGGTGGTTGTTTATTTTGGTATAACTGTCGAGAAGTTAATTAGTGGTAGGTACTGAGAAACGGTTGTTATTAATAAACAACATGCTTTAGCGGTTTTGGGAATTCTGTTGTGCTAAATCTATGTTAGCCCGAGGTATTTTTCACTCCTAATATCTAACAATGGAACAAGATTTTGTCATATAAAAAACTGGTTTATTAACACTTTTTCTCTTATTTATGTCCGTTTTTTTGTACGCTGATCATAAGCAACTTTTTGTTGGACTGTATAATTGGTCTTTTGTGTAGACAAGGACATCGAAGGTGATTGAACATAATCTGGGTTTCATTCGCCTTTATTGAACAGATAAAAAACAGTTTGGTATTGGTGCTTTTGGAAAACTCTGTAGGATGAAGAAGTTTTTTGACACAATAAATAAAGGAATAATTGCTGTTTTTCATTAAAAAATGATTTTAGTTATTAGGTGTTTTTGATAGATTTCTTTACGCTGAATACGAATCGGAACTCAGAAGTTTCCTATTATGTATGGTTCTTGAAAACGACAAGACCAAATTCCTTTAGAACTGCGTTTCTCAACATTTTCCCCTTGCAATAGGGTTGCAACCCGAGGGAATTCCAAAACAGTTAATACACTATGCTCTATTTTTATCCGGTAAAATTACAAAAATATTGTGTAAAATTACTGTGATAATGCTGTAATTTTACAGGAATATGTGAATATCACGAGACGTATTGTAAAAAAATAGGTACGGTAATGTTATATCGAATAACCAGCGATGTTGCAGTAGAAAAAAGAAAAACGCAAATAAATGAATTATTTTTTTTTACAACTTTTTTTGCTGGAATTTGTTACATATAATTTGGATCATTACTGTTACTTTTAGACCACTTTTTCTATAGTTTATTATACAGTCGATTCCACTTAATTGGGACACGTCGGGACTTAGGCATTTTGGCCCGATTAAGCGGCTGCCCCAATTAAACGAATTTCACATAAAATTAAACAGTGCATATTTTTATTTCAATAATTTTATTTTATTAATCTTAGGAGCTTACGATGACTTGTATTAAGTGGCTGGCTTCTTATTTTATCCAGTAATGCAATTTACTGGAAAGTGTCATATCACTTTTTGGCATCTTGGCAAGGGTTAAATTTTTGTAAATAAAATTGACAAAATGTTAAGTTTAACGCACTTTGTACGCGCGAGGTGTAGTGGTAACTGAATACGTAACGATTGAGACAGCACAGGATTGCACCCCTCGCACAGACTTAATGTGCAAATTTATCAAATTTTCTAATGAAATGTCTGTACACGTGCAATTTTAAGAATATCCTGTATCTTTTACTCTGCACTGGGTCTTATGTGAAAGAATATGTTGGGAATTAAAGTTCACAGCGCGATACTAGTTTAATAAGTAACATAATATGTACTGTGATCTTAAATTTACTGTCCCAATTAAGCGAAATGTTGGCCCAATTAAACAAGTAAATTGACTGCTGTTTCCTTGGTTTGGTTTCTGTTTTTTGAGATTTGGCCCAAATAAGCGGCTGCCCCAATTAAGCGGTGGCCCAATTAAGCGAAATCGTCTGTATTCAGTTTCAGTCACATGCGTTTAATTCAAAAATATTAATAAAATGAAGAAAATTCATATCAAATAATGTTAAAACGAAGAATCAACACAAATAAGATTTAAATGAATTAATTAATAAAATACTTATTGATGTTTCAATTCCTTAAGTTAAAGCCGTTTAAAATAATGTTTTATTAATATATCAAACGGCTGTAATTAAATTGTCAAAACTGTCTTATGCAAGGCCATACTTGAACATATTTGAAGATATTTGGTTCTGAAAGACTAATCCAATGAAACCTCACAAGACCTAGTTCCACTACGCTGTTTCTAAAGTTGGTACAATCATCCAGCTCTCTCAATCCTGTGCAATGCAATCCTGTGCAGCTTGCAAACGGTGCGTTTCCGGACATGAGTTCTTTATCAAAAGTTTATCTACTTTGACCTCCCTGTATACCCTTTGTATAATAGTCTATCCGTTATTTCTTTAACACTACGTACAATATCTATGTCCTTATATATAGTTTGTATCGTATCACATTAAAACAAAACAAAAACGGCGATAATAAAACCACTGCCAAAATTCATTAGAAACTATATAATTATGTACCCAGGAGGTGTGAATGTTCTCAATTTAAAGATAGTTTTCGTGACTTTATGGCGATAGGCCATAAAACCGTATTAAACCGACCCTCAAACACGAACTATAACAAAGAGGGTTGGGGATTGAACAAGGGGATAAATTGCGCTCTTGGCGTGGGAATGAGATTTGTTGTCACTAGGGGGAAGTTTTGATTGTCTCCACCAGACCACTTTCGTCTCAATTTTAATATGAAAGAAGTTTCAAAGCCATTTAGGCCATTTTTTTCTTCAAAATAGATTTGTACCTTTGTTAAACAGATGATCCAAGAAGAATTTATTATGTAAACATTTTTAGAGCTAAAAAATATTTACTGTCCCACAGTGACGAGAAATCCCGAAAACCTGACTAAAACTCGTTATAAGCTTATGGGCTTACACAGGTGTTAAACATGTTCATGAGAGGTTTTTGGAGTCTCTGATTCCAAATATAATAGCAGATTTAAAAAATTCAAAATGGTGGAACCAATATGGCGACCAAAAGTAATAAAATATATCCGATGTGCATGAAAGCTATTTCCTGCACTATTTCTAGACTCCTGATTCCTAATCTGATAAAAGATTTTTGAAATTCAAAATAGTGGTGTCAATATGGCGACAGAAAATTTAAACAATTTCCGAATTGCATGACACTTATATCCTGCAATTGTACAAGACTTCTGATTCCAAATCTGATATCATATTTTCAAAACTCAGAATGGCGAAACCAACATATAACGGCCGAAAATACTGTATCCGATTTGCATAAAACGTATTAGGTACCTGCAATATAATAATTCTCCTGATTCTTAATCTTATATCAGAATTTTTAAATTCAAGCTGGCGGAACCAATATGGCGACAAACATTTTCGATTTGCACAAAAAAATATTTTCTGCAACATTACAAGACTGCTGTTGAGGCTTATATGAAGATGAGAGCTTAAAATTATATATGTATTGATTGTTGAAAAAACATTAATGTAAAAAATAATCCTGTATATTATTATGAATCTTTTTCACACAAGGACTGTACTATTGTGCGTTTTTTCAAAGTTTTTCTAAATTCTTAAAAAAGTAAATTCAATTCGATTTATCAGCGTGTGAATTCTGAAAATTTGAAATCAGATTTGAAATCGACAGCTTCAAATATCACAAGAAATAAGTTTTATTTTAATTCAATCCGACAGTTTCTAGACTTTGGTTTGCAATATTAAATCCACCACTCTGAATTTTTAAAATCTGACAACAAATTTGGGTTTAGAGATCCTCAAAAGTCACAGGAAAAAGTTTCATGTGATTCTGAATAGATTTTGATTTTGGGCCCGCAATATTAAATCAGTCATTCTCAATTTACAAAATCTGACATGAGGTTTGGTATAAGGGAGCTTGCATTATGATAGGAAATACGTTTCATGCAAATCCGTAGCTTTCACATTTTTGGTCGCCTAATTTAATCCGCGATTTTTAAGTATTTATATCTGACATATTTGGAATCACTGACCGTGAGATATCACAGGAGGCAAGTTTCGCACAAATTCGAGAGTTTTTGGTCGCCATATCGAGTCGGCCATTTGGAATTTAAAAAAAAAATGATACAGATTTGGTGGAAGTGACACCAAAAAACTTGATACTGCGATGTATATTAGTTTGCAACTCAATAGAAATATATTGCATTTCATACATTTCATATAAAATCGGATGAAGTCATTGACATTTTCATACTATCTGAAAGCTAAAGGTACTACCTATCTGGTAGTATGCACCATTCGGCAGGATTGAGTGGAATATGTAACGTTTCCACTGCTTAAAGTCAAATAAACGCAACGAATACTAAAAATATGAACAAGCTATTTTTTAATTTAAATTACAACAAAATGTTTTATGTTATCCTTTATTATTAATGTGCATTAAGTAAGTACAAACCTCCAGGAAGATAATCCATTGTAAAAAAATATTCACATAACCATGAATACAAAGAAAATTGCACTTGAAGGCAGTATTGAATTATTGTACTTTCAGTAAAGAATAATTCTCCCGCGCAACAAGTCGACTGTAGGGTTCATTTTACGAACTAGTTGCAACTAAAAATCAAGTTTTTTTTGTGTCCTACAAATGCATTTTTACCTTGTCTTGGTAACTGAAGTGGATTTTTGACAATTGCAGCATTTTCATTAATTAGGTTTTGGCCAGCTTTTTGGGTATTTTCGCCATAGTGCGTCCGTCCTGACCTGGGTTTGAACCCGGAACGCCGTAGTGCCGGTACGACAAAATTGGTTTAACACTATTTTAAGACAATGCATTAATTAGGCTAGAAACTGAATAAACAAACAAAACGAAAAGATCCTATTAACCCGTTCCAATTAACAATATTAATCACATCATCGCTCTCCTTATAAATTGATGATGATTGCTTTTCAATACACCATCACTCTTGTAGGAGGTGTGCCGCAAATACAATGGCAAAGTGGGTTTACCTCCCAGTTATACAGAGTTATACTTTTTTTTATAATCGGACAACGGGCAATTATAAATTCCGTATGCGATTCTTTTCGATGGGTTGGTACTTTCTAAACTGCAATGCCCACGTGCGAGCGAGCCTCTGGTACATTTTTTTTTTATTGCTCGTTTTGAATAGGTAATAAACCGCAATATCAAGCATAGCTCGCATGGCAGGTGATGGCAGTCAATATTGATCTAACAGATTTATTATTTAGAATGACCCGTGCCTTTGCCATGTCGGCATTATATCAAGTATGTACAGCGGGAAAAGCGGATGACACACCCCAATGTGTTGTGAGGACACTGAGGTTGGATGAGGCATTTTATATCCGGACGGCAGATGGTCTGAAACCTTCCTTGATTCGGAAAAATAGCAACAAATGTTGCAGTTTTAAACTGCATGTAGGATCTCTAGAATCATTCAGAATAAAAGTATTTGTTTTATATCGTTACAGAATACGACGGTTTGCAAGAGGAAAGGTAAATGACGGACGGTTATGTTATCATGCAAGAAGAATATGAAAGTTTTTGGGAAGTAAATGCGGATGCAAATATGTAGTTGAATACGTTATATGGACCGTAAAACATAAAGACCGTACAAGCAAGAGAAATCAAAGAAGGAAATCTCTACGACAAAGAGAATATAAAGGGTAACATAAAAGAGGTAGGCTGTTGGAAGCTATAAATTTAAGGAAGTCGGTACGTTTAAATGTCTGGGAATAATATTAAATAATGAAAACAGAGGTATGTGTGGGAATCAGAAAAAAACGTTCTGGAGCAAGCGTTATATAGAAAGAAAATGTTACGGGCTTACTCAATACAGGGTGTTAAAACTCTAAGTAGAAGAATATTCGGAGAATCAAGACTAAAATAAGTCGAAAACTCTTCTGACAATACGTCTGAAAATTCATTCATGAAATTTTGAAATAGATCAGCAAAATATCAAACCTTTTGAAATTTTTACTGACAAACCAAATTTAAAATTCCTCAGCGTTACTCCAATTCATCCAAAGTTGGTGTTCGATGTAACAATTTTCAATATGTAAAAGGCTAAGAAACAATAGACAACTATAGTTGTTATTTGGACGTCATCTTTATCTAATAGCTTTATTATCATGAAAAGAATATCAAGATCATCATATGTTTTTGCAAATATTAATATACACTGTAGGCCAAAAAAACGGTACAAATTTTTAATCACTCGTATTTCCAATAATATTTAGCCAATTCACATATTTCTTTAAAAGGCGAATAGCTTGTAGTGTGGTGATTGAAACCATACCATATCGCAATAACAGAACGTTTCAATCCAAAGTTATGTTGGTTTATGTTTGGCTATGCAACATTTCTGATAATATCTGGTCAATTTAATGTGAAATGAAAAGTGTATTAAAATCAATGGGTAATGACATTTGTCTTGGTTTGATAAAAAAATGTCACTAGAGTTCTTATATATACAGGGTGATTTTTTTCTTATACAGGTTGAAATATTTAAACAATGTTTTTATTATTTTTAATAAAAACCAGTGGAATATGACGTTTGTAACAAAAATATTGCAACGGCAAGAGAAATCTAAAGGCGGGGCTTCACCAAACTGGGCTAGCCCGGCGGCATTAGCGGCATTGCCGTCGGTATAAAATTCAGCGGCTTGCTGCAGCCTTCTGCGGCTTTGCCGCGCATCTAAAGTCGCCTACACAAAACTGGGTTACCGCGGAACTTGCTTGCCGGCTTGTCAGTTGGTTGTTTGCTCTTTCTGAGAATGTTTGACGACGACGACATTCTATTAGGGTATATGGCCCTAAATATCATTACCAACACGAAATAAACAACAACAAAATAAACGAAAACGCAGATTTTGGGTACGGCCTAGTTTAAATAAAAACGTTGACAGTGCAAGTGAACTTTTAAAAGACTTAAGAAGAGATGATTATTGTTTACTGCCTGGCGAATCTACAACCAGAAGGTCCTTTCAAAATTTTGTTAGGATGAGTGCGACCGATTTCGAGGAGCTAATTACAGAGCTGCTATACCAGTTGCTGAGCGCTTAGCAGTTTCGCTGCGGTTTTTAGGTACAGGTGATTCATATGTTAGCCTAAGCTACACATTCAAAATATCAAAGTAAATAATTAGAGTTATTGTGAGAACACATTCTTGGGTTAACTGAATAGGCTTAGCCTTAGTAACTGATCAGCAAAACAAATAGAAAATAATAAGAAAAAACTTTCTGAAACATGGTTTGTTGAAAATATTATACGCTAATTTAGGAAGCCAACGTAGGTCATCGGATGGAGGAGCTTTTAACAACAGCGGTATAAGACAAAGATTACAAAACAGTGAGCGTAAGTTTCCTGATCCTTGCCCTCTACCAGGAAGAACACAGCTAGTGCCGTACATAATATTAGCAGATGATGCTTTTCCGTTGACTCAACATATAATTAAACCATATCCAGGCACACATCGAATAGGATCAAAAGAAAGAATTTGTAATTACATAATTCGCAGGAGAAGAAGGATGTCCGAAAATGCATTTGGTGGTTTGGCTTCACTTTTTAGAGTATTTAGAAAGCCTATATTAGTTCAAGAAACAACTGCTACTGTAGTATCATTGGCATGTTTATATTTACATAATGTTATGAGAAGACATGACTTTTATAATTATCATCAGTGCCCGAACCAGACTTTTTACATCAATTTTCTTCTTTTCACGGTAAAAGTGACTCGTGATGTTTTTCATTTTCCTTTCGACTTCACCTTTTTCAACCCCCAATGATTTGCATATTTGTAAATATGAGTCTGATCGTTTGTTTTTTATAGTTGTTGTTTCTTGGGTCCCACAAGTGTTCTTCTGATCAATATAGTTCTATTAATAGCAATACTTTTTTGTCGCCATTGATCTTCATTGTTTGCATCCATAGCTTGGCTGTTCATTAATATTGTCAGAAGTATAACCTCAAATTGGCCGTTCTCTTCAATCACATGTGTCAAACTAACTTGGTCGCGCATGCTTATAGGCGCCTCCCGGCGTAGCCCGCAGAAATTCCTTTGATCTTTACCGACAAAAGGCCGCTAGCAAAAGTAGGCCGGCGGGTCATGCCGGCGGCCTCTAAGGAAACTTTTGCAAATTTTGTTTTTCGGCAAAAGCCGGCGGCTTACGCCGGCGGCATGTGCCGCCGGGCTAGCCCAGTTTGGTGAAGCCCCGCCTTAACAGTGTACTTGAGTTATCTTTAAAGATCGTGGTGAAACCATTGATATGGGTGTTGGGTTATGGCTGTTTATGAATTTATCATTTTAGATCAATTATCAGTTTCGATTATAATGTATAACAATTGTTGATTAGCTGTAAATTTTAGACGTTTGTTACTTGTTCTTGTTCTTTTGTTTGTTTTTGCGAAGATTGAATCGAAGGTGGAATCAACGTTTTTTGTCACATCACTTCAAACCAAGTCTTCTTTTTTATTTTTATGTCGTGTTTAAATAAAGAGCACTTCCAACATCAGCCTGAAGCCAGTCTGAATACATTGTTGTTCCTTTTTAGATATTTTTTTATTTTTATTTGAATATGTAATTTTTACGTAAAAAACGAACAGCAAAGACCTGACCGTCCGACAAGTAAAAGCAAGTGCCATAATTTTTGTAAACGCTGTAGATTTTAGTTTGAAATCACTGCAAAAGCAAAATTTTATGTTTTTGATGCAAAAACATAAAAAAATTGCAAAAAATCTACAGCCCAATAATTGTAGTACAATATGGAAACCAGGCAAGAAAAATCCTTCAAACATTTCAAAATCAATCATGGCGCCCATAATAAAACTAAACGTTGGCCATAGTTTCTCCACCATCTTTAGAGATTAATCAAGTTCGCAATTGGACTTTTCGTGCCTAAGCAATGGAATCGTTTTGTTTTTTTCATCTATTGGAACGTCCAATTCAACTGAGTTTTAAGTAAAAACAGCAAAAAGACGATGTTCAAAAATTTCACCCTGTACACTAAAAAAATCACACTGTATACGATGCTATAAAATCCTGTTCCTTTTGACAAAAAAAAACATATTAGAAATAAGGAATAAAAGTTGTTTTAAACATGTTTTAAATCACTCAATTGTTTTATTTGAAAACATTTTGATTGGCGTCTTTTCATACCTCAGTCCTTAGTTGAGTTAAATCTGTTGTGCGAATCACTTTTTCTTGTTTTGTGTTCACACTTGGCGAGAATGTTGAGGCACGGACCATCAGCCATATATCTAATTATGTACTACAGGAGAAACATCGCTTTTTATTTTACCGCTACTTCGGTCTATGTTATACTACGTGTTAATATTTGTTTTAAAACATGTTTAAAACATAGTGTTAAAACAAAATATTTGTTTTAAATACTATATTATTTGACGAGCACATAATTAAGGATATAAATCGCGAGCATGAAGTTTACACGCGAGCCGTAGGCGTGTAATCGTGCGAGCGATTTATATCCGTTATGTGCGAGTCAAATACGACGTTTTATCTACGACTCATAAATTCCATTTTATGCAAAATATTTTAAATGTTTTGTCAATGATGGCGAGGTGAACTGTCAAATAACTGTCATCCCCGTAGGTTTTGACAGACTTTGACATTAGCGTTGTATAATGATGACTGTTCGTTCAAATAATGAGATCATTATTTGAACGAACTGTCATTATTATACAACGCTAGTGTCATTATAATCATTGGCGCGTATAATGATAGGAATTATATAGTCATAGATACGTATGCAATGAACTTATTATATGTGAGCCGTAGATAAAAGTTATTAAACATCAAAGATTACCAAAATATTAAATGTCCAAATATAAAAAAGTTAAACTATCTATAATCTATGACATCAAATGTGTATAATAGTGTTAAATGTTAAAAAAACAAACAGAAATTCGAAATTTGGATACTAGATTTGGTCCGTTTTTTATGTGTGTGTACATAGAAAGCGAGACTTGCTAATATAAAAGTACAATGACACGCAAATCGACGAGTTGCTAATATAAAAATACAATAAAACACAAATCAATGATCCCACAAATAAAAACAGATCATGCGATTTAGGACGCAAGGATTTTGATAAACCAAATCAAGTCTGAAATTTAATACATATTAAACCGGGGATAACAACATAATAATATACCGGTGACATAATGACTCATTCGAAAGTACATGCATACCTCGAAATACAAGAACCGTTTTTGCGTAGGTAGGTATGCGGCATTCGCATTTCGAAATGAAAACCAACCAAAAAACCGCACCGGAATAACGCGCAATCGTATCCGCGTCCACATCAACTTTTTGTTTACGCGCTTAAATCAATTTCAAGTACCTACTTCGGACGCCATTAAAGTACGCACGTAATCAGACAGTCGATTGAGCAAGAAATCAAAGCCGCAGGCATCAAACCCATAACTAAAGAACCTCTCGTCTTCCCAACGAGATCAGCAATTACTAATTACGTACGTATAGAAAATCGATTATATAATCACGAATAATAACGACGGCGAAAAAATCGATATACCAACGATATGCAGAAGGCTTGCGCAACTCATCCAGCCCGGTAGAAGTTGCTAGAAGTTCGTAAGCACACCAAATTAAACTACTTGAACAGTTGAACGGGTATTTCGATTATACTCGCAGATAATACGGTGTGGATAATTTGTGTGGAGATTTGGTTCGGTTTCCTGGTTTGTCGGTTCTTATCACGCAATTTAGAATGCCAGGCGAGCGGGTCTGAAGGCACGTAGAAAGGACCGTTTCGCGCGGATCGTAATTTGAACTCTTGGGCAAAAAACGGCGACCTCTCTCTCTATCTGGTTACACCTGCCGCGGAATTGGATGCTGGTAACCTTTTGCGTGACGCGTGAGAGGTGTACGCATTCCGTGGAATCGCAATATCGAAATAATATTCGTAAAGGCGTTTGCAAAACGCGTGCGAATGGATCTAGTGGTATCGTGGAGCGTTTCTCTTCTGCCTAGGATGGCCAAGGTCATACCCTGGTGATTGTAACTGATAAAGACAGCATCAAAGCCATATGTATTACTTCTAACTATGTACACAATTCGGACACACGTGTCTGATTTAAGGACGTTTTATATTTAAATGTACCTAAATGTACCGGTTGACAATTGGTCAACCGGCAATTGGAGGGTTCCTGGTTCAAATCCAGGCGGAGGCGTTTTTTCCAAAAATTATCCTCACCTGGGTTAATTATCATTCGCTGCTTTAGTTGATTCTATATTACTGACGAGTTTACGTAATAACCACTTTCCCTTGAATTTGCTTTGTACGTTTACAGTCTGGAAATTTGTTTAGTTTTGAATATAATTTTTTGCTCTATTTCAATTTCTAAATATGTAAATTTTAACGATTGTAGTATTGTAAATCTATCAATTCTCCAAAATTTTGTAATAATAAAGTGATTTTCTCAATACCGTATTGTAGAGATAATTTAAATTTATACCTTGAGGCAATAAATGGTATATTCAGGACCGAATTCTATTTAAATCATGCCAAATTACTTCTTTTCCGATCGGTCTTTGTTTTTGACATATTTTACTTGTTAAGTTTCTTATGACTTAAAATTAAATTAGAGCCAAATTATATTAAACAGATATAAACGGCGTGGAAAAATGGTTGTTAACAATAATAACTGTTATTTACACATTTACAACTCAATGTTAATGCCAAAGAAATTATGAATTATGAAACAGACTTACTTGGCAAACTAATCAATAATTCATTACATAATGAAAACACGTTTGATTTATCCAGTCTACAATTTATTTTCATTACAATTCTTTTATTTTATGTTGTCAAACTGATTTTGAAGCTCTGCTTCTATTAGTTTTTGTATTGTGTATCTTATCTTTTGTTTAAGTCTCGAAGCTGATCGGAAAAACGTTTTTTTCCCTTTTTTACTTAGTAATTAGCATTTGATTTTTCGCCTCGAGTTATTAATCACCTTGTATATCTATGAAAAAAATATAGTCGTTTGTTTCCTTTCATAGAACTGAGATTTCAGGTCAGACAGTTCTGTAATTAGTTCAGACATTTTCGATGGATAATTCCATTTTGCACCACTCCTTTAAACGTGAGACTGCTCAAAAAACGTCTGACGTCAGAAATATAATAATACTGTTAGCAGACAGATTATAATATCATATACAGGATC
Organism: Melinopterus prodromus; assembly: GCA_964023965.1. Taxonomy (NCBI): domain Eukaryota; kingdom Metazoa; phylum Arthropoda; class Insecta; order Coleoptera; family Scarabaeidae; genus Melinopterus; species Melinopterus prodromus. The sequence goes on along the minus strand of OZ030390.1, from coordinate 13,769,749 downwards.
TTACGGAACTTTTCCATTAGAAACTTTTGATGTTATTTTTATATACAATTTGAAAGTTTGGAATCAGGATATATTTGAGCGAAACTTAAAATTCTCTAAGATGAGTGCATCTTCCTGTTAACGGAAGTTGATATCAATTTGGTTATTTTAAATAGAAACATAATTGTTATTTATATATATTTTTTGTTTCCCCGTATCTAAATAACTAACCATTGACTTATATCAGGTTTTCTTATAGCTAAATTGTACAATTTTTGAGTTATTTTTTTTAAATATGGTCAAAAACTAGTGTTTGGTTCATCATTATATCTTATACAGGCTGTTCAAAATTTGCAACTGAACTTGTACATTTTCAAATATTAGAAAACTATGATTGGGGGTATCTAAACGCTATTTTCAGTCCTTTATTCCTATATTTCACTTTATTTGACTTTATTTCAATTGCTAATTCATTTGCCGGCAAATGAATTAGCAATTGACTTGTGAAATAAAGGAATAAAGGACTGAAAATAGCGTTTAGATACCCCCAATCAAACATAGTACAGTCGATAGAAGTAAACGTTAGAAAACTATGTTTTTCACATGGAACAGCCAGTATATTAATACACAATCATTCCTTAACACTATGTATAATATATAAAGATGAACTAAACATTATTTGATTTGACCATATTTATGGGTTGTTCCAAACATAAAACGATCAACGATACAAACGATTAAAAGTAGAAAAATCATATAACTCAAAAATTGTAACATTTAGGAGGTATATTGATACGTTAAAACCAAAAATTAAGTACCTACAAATTGTATGATTCCATTTAAAATAACAAAGTTGATAATAACTTCTGGTAGACCGGAAGTGGCAGACAACTTGAGAGTATTTTCATTTAGAAGTTCGGATCGAGTAGATCCTGATTTCTAACTTTCAAATGTATGGAACATCAAAAACTTGTAACTCAATAGCAACACTGCATGACTGGGAACCCAAAAATTCGAAAGGGAGATATTTTTATCACTTTTCTGACTTATTTTGTCATTTTTGAGGAGAATAGTATAATGTCAGTTTTATTACGAACACAGTTCAGATTCGTATTCAGTGCAAAAAAATATATACAAAACGGTGTTTCACATTTCATTCACGAAACGTATATTATAGACGTTTGGGCCCCGATAATATTTTTTTCTACTTTGCATTCGTTATGAACTCATAACGAAACCGGTTTCGGTGTAAAAAACACTAGGTCACAAACATTTGGTGACTTTTAGTTTTCCCAGATTGATGATATTGACGTCAAGTGTCAAATAAGGCTGACATCTCAATCGCTATTGGCTCGCGTCAGTCGCATTTGTGAATTTTACTACAACTACCAACTGTTGAATATGAAACTACTCTAGATTGTAAGATGACAACCGCAATTTTCGAAATGTATGTAAATTTAGTGTCGCAAAGTAGAAAAAATAGTGTATAACACTCGTTTTATAAGACGTATTGGCGCACTCGTTCCATTTGGGCACTCCTCGCTACGCTCGTCGTGCCCAAAATTACTCGTCCGCCAATTTTTGTTTTATAAAATTTGTATTATAATATACTGTAGTTTGATCAACAAAACAAATATAATAATTCATGATACCCAAGAAAATTGTATGGGGGGGGGGGCATTGTTAATCTTTCTAATGAATAAACGATAATGCATCACAATTTGTATGAGAAAGTCTACATCAGCTACCGTACATTTAAAGTGCGTACTTTTCCTAATCATTTAAATCTTCCATCATTATCGACGAGAAAATATAATGCAAGCATTTAAATAAAGGAATTTCGTAAAAGTACTCTTGTCATCTCAAATTGGTATCCAATGTTCTCTAGATTTCTACATGATTGCAAATACCAGATGGAATTAAAATTAACATGGACAATCATACCTACTAAATAAATTATTTTGATTATACCAGCATCTGCTATACTGTCTCCTTACTGATCTTATTATCTTATTGTGTAACAACCTTTCACTTTTGTAATTTGAGGTGTGATTGTTGTTGTCTCCTAGGAAGTCCAAGCCACTTCGATATCACTTTTCTTTTAATACCAGACCACAGATGAAAACAGCTGTTTCGTGTATTAAATATGACATTTGGATTTTATTATGATATGTACTTTCGATTACGTACAACCAGAAAATTATGTATTTATATTATTTGAACGTTTTGACATTTAAACATCAAAACTGAGAATCTTAATATAATTTTTCGAGTAAGAATGCGAGATGGTATTTTAAGCGCGGCGAAAATAGATTTTGATGAATACCGATACTATGAATGTTTGTAAACAAACAGCATTCCTCGGGAACTTTACGTGTTCACTTTTTATTTAAGTATGTAGTTCCTATTTTGAGACAGGAACGAAGAATATTTTACCGCAATAACTCTTTCTCGGGTGTGGTTAAGTTAATATTAACCCAACCTAGACAGTTCCAACAAATTAAATATTCTATTAGATACAGTTTCATAGATAAAATCGGTAAATCTAACATTGCCCAATATCCCCGTTATAGAGTAGGTTTTAGATTGCGTTTTATTTCAAAACACCCAAATTTAATTACTTAAACATTTTCCAGTTTGATTAAACAAAAAAAAAGCGTTCGAAGTGTTAATTTTTCAACGACCTAGACCTAAAACTCTAAATAAAAAAAGTCATCATTTCCATCGTATAGTAATAGTAATCACTAAATCACACACCAGATTTAGAAGCCAAATTTTCTCGACGTCAACACACATTTCTACAGTACTAGTTATATAAATATACAATAGGATGTAATAGTGTCAGACTTTGAATCTTTGGAGCAAATTTAGAACCATTACTAACATATTTTACTAGCGTTCGCCCAACGTAAGCTTGGTAATTTTATGGCATACGTAATATAGCAAGAACGTCATGACGCATATCGATAAATAGTTTTGTATCGGAATAGTGCATGACCTTGTTCAATCTGACTTTGAATGGAAAATTAGATACGATCGCTATTGTCAAAATCTGCAAAGTTGTTACGGGATTATTAGCATTAATAATGGTCTATAATTATGTAGCGAGAAGCCGCAGGATTCCCAGTTTACGAAACAATGATGTGGCTTTTTTTATACTCTATAAACTTTGTTTTACATCATGTATCAATTATTGGGATAACCTTGACTTTTATAGCATATGTACGGCGAATGTTGTACTATAATAAATTATAATTAAAATGTCGGCTAAGTAATTGGTTAGTTTGTATTTTAATATGTGAGAGATAAAAACCATAAGGAATTTGTTTCTGGTGCACGATTTATATTGCAAGAACTGGTGTTTTGTTGTGCAATGGATTCACCTGTTGAGTTATGGTTATGAGTTATGACCCTAATCCTGAAAAATGAGAGAAAAATGAGAACATATTTGACGTTGTGAGCATAATGTCCTTTTGTCTTATTTCTGTTGTGTTGTTTTAGGTTCGTTGTCGTCTTCTGTCTGTATGTTGTTATCAAAATCTAGCGCTCGCGTCCTATCATCATTTCTATCATCATCTAGATTCTAGACTATTAATATTAATAATGATATTTATTTAGTTAAAAGAAACTAATAATCACAATAAATTTGGTTTCCTAAGTAATAAACTATCAACTACTTAAAATTAGCCAATACAGGAACCCGAAATGATGTTTTAAAAAGACTTAGCGAACTACTGTTTTTTTTGTATCACTTGGTAGGGTGTTAAACATCTTCAGTGCTTTATAATAAAATGAATTTTGTGTGCTGCTTTTTGTATATTTTGGTAATCTGAAGTGGTCCTTTTGCCGATTATTGTATTCAAGCTGCTGACTATTGTATGTTAAATAATTAATTACTCATATAATTTGGGAGTTTATTATTTATGCATTTATATACCAACGTGAGTGCCTGATATACCGTTCCTTGTATAACATTCAAAAAATTTAATTTACTTAACATGGACTCAATACTGGTTAACCTGGAGCTTTGTAATAAAATTCTGAGTGCTCGATTTTGTTGTACTTGAATCTTTTTAATGCTGAAGTCTCCTTAGTTACTATACCCTCAACCAAAAAGTATTTAAATAGAAAAAAGAAACATGAACGTAAAAATAACAAAAAAATAGTCGCGGAGTCCTTTACCTGTATTTAATGATGTACTATACTATACTATAGAATATAAAATTAGTAAATAGGTAATACAGCGAAAACAAAAGAATCTTGAAAATAAGTACAAAATAAATATACAAATTAATCCCGAAATATTTATGTAAAATGAAACTCCAGATAGTACTAAAAATTATTTGTTATTAATCGTTCGAAGGTTCATTCCAATCGAACGTACGATGTTATTTCTTGTTCCGATTTTCTTCCAGTTTAAGGATTTTACCTTATACTAAAAACCGAGATATGTTAGGTACGATGTATCTCTGTCATGTGATTATAGCACAATTGTTTTCTCTTTTCTTCTTTAGTGGAAAAGTTTTATCAAAAGGTGCACTTAGATAAAAAATCTGTTTTAATAATGTGGGTTAGGCTATTTGAAATTTAAGATAGAAGAGCAAGTTATTATCTAATAGAGTTTAAATTTTGTTTATTATTGTTGTCAATACGCACTTTGACACCTTTTAAACAGATAATTTTGGTTTTCTACTTGTAAGACAAAATTTAACGAAGTTTATCAATTTTCGGGCTAAAAGATATGGCGCCCAATCAAGTATATTTTAGGAGTTTCTTACTGACTGAATTTGGTAACTTTTGGCATCCCAGGCCTTTTGATCCGGCAAATTCAGCTTTCTTCCATGAATCCCGGGATCCCGGGATTACAAAATCTTTAATCCCGAAATCCCGAAGCCTTATCTATGACGTATGTGCCAAACGGAAACCAGCAATGGAAGACGATATTTTTAGCAACAAAAAATTTAAAAACACATGTCTAATCGGCAAGCTTTTTATCCGAACCATGCGAACAGATAATGAAATATGATCGTCCTTTTTGTCAGAAATGCATTCCAAAATATCCGATAACAACTGCTTCCAATTCCAATGTTTGTTTAATATTATCTTCATGTGCACGTTGTTGCTTCGTCGAGATTATAAATGACATTTTTTAGATTAATTGTTTTCAATGCCGTGAATATATCAGTTTCACTGTCACAATAGTTCTGTGATTTTTCGGTAAAAACCAACCTGTGCCCCAAGCGGTTGAAAATGGGGATAAACAATTTAATAATATTAAAAAGTTGTTATTTTAACTTGCCTCCATAAATTTACCTACCACAGTTACTAGCTGAACCTAAAATAAATTATTCCAATTACTTTTCAGTCTAGATAGCAGAGCATTTCACATAATTTCAAAATAGATAGATTTCATATTGTAGGGAAAAAACTGAAAAAAAAGCATACCGGAAGCAGATTTCAATTGTCCGACTTTGTTAGCTTAGATTACAGTATTTTTAACAAATTAAGTTATTGGAAAAATGTGAATTGTGCTGACATCTAGAATCAAAGGTTAATTGAGTAATTATTTATATTATTAATAACTGGTATGTAAATTTGTTGTAATAAATCCAAATAAAATGTCTTTTTTAAATGATTAAATTACACTTATTCTCGATTTTCGGGGCCTTGGGGCACGTGTATTCACCGATTTCAAATTTCACATGAATTAAGTATGGATAAGTATGGGAAAGAAATGTGAGTGTCCAGCTAAAAAATAAAAGTTGCAACATTAGGACCACCCAAGTAGGTACTCCGTTAAAGATTAGCTGTATAAAAATATGCGTGTGTGTGTGTGTGTGTGTGTATAATTGGATGTGCAAAGTGATAAAACAATAAAAGCATTTTTTTAGGACTGTAGTGGATTTCCAAACAATGTACATCTGATCTGAAAAGCAAATATGTGCATAGAGTAAATGTTTGCGAAGAGTCGTTAAATGTATTTGTCTAGAGAAAAGTATATTTAGCTTATTTTTTTATAGCATTGGACTTTTATATTTTGAAATCTTAACTGAGGGCACAAGTTTAGGTTTGTCGTACATCCGGTATTTCAATAATCTGAGTACGATAGCACATTTTATGTGTACAACCTTCTAAAATTATGTAGATTGACCTCTAGCTTTCTTTGATGAGTAACTTAAGTTTTATAAAACACCAAAGTATTGAATAGGTTCAAAAAACAATAGAAAATTGTCGTATCGATGATCGAAATTTATTTCGCCTATCTTGCTACGCAACAAGGTTTTCGGGTCGCCACGTCATCAGTTGCAACAAACGTCAGTACTCGAGGTAAATAGTTAAAATACACATAAACACTAATAAAAGATTTACAATGGCGGACAGAAGCGATTCGATCATTGATACAACGATACAATGATACAACCAATTCATACGATTATGCAAATCACTCAAATACTGATAATCGATCCTTGAAATAATACTACTGAAACCTGAAACCTTTTTGCAATTGCATATGTATGCAAATGAGAAGAACTGTTCCAGTTGATGCTTAATATATCATCAATTTCAATCGGTTATTAGATCGACCAAATTGTTTGCCAACAATTTCCAATAGTACAGTTAGGAGCAATTTACACACTACTGAATAATGCAGACGTATAAGGAAGCAATCTTATCAACTCCATAATACAAACTTGGACATCTTTCATAGAACCTTTACTATGCACATTATTCAACACTTTTTAACAACACGCCGATTACACGCACAAGCAAAAGAATTTAATTACGAACATCGCAGCTGCGTCTGTTTACCTATACCCCCGTCATATAACAACTCCTCTCTATATTCTTCCGTCTAAATGTTTATAGCCATACCTACCGCAACGCTTACTAGATTTACGATCTCCATCAGACATAATTGCAATTTTCACCGTGTTGTTAAAGACCGGGTCGGGCAGTCAATTTCCTGTTGCATTTAGTCATCATCCGAGTGTGCGTCCTCCGGCTAGACTGGGCCGATCCACCGCAAAGATAACGATGTGAAATTCGATCCGCGAGCGCGAAGAATGAGCTCACGTGGAATACAATAGGTCAGTGCGAATCTAACGTGAAGGCTGTAGACCATTTCTCGTATCAGTCGTATGTCTTTCACGGATCCTGTCTAACGTCGTATTTATCTGGAGGTGAAACTGATTCATTCGAATATGTTTATGGGAGGATTTCTTCCCGTTCGTATGTTAACGGACTGTGAAATGTCATGGGAAATAAACATAATTGATTTGTTCGTCCGTTTGACTTTTAGTTGGAAAAAAAAGTCTTCGTACACGTCAAGAACAAAATAAAATTCTAACCCAATTGAGATTTTTTGTGTACTGCATATTTGACGGGGAAAATGGCGAGACAGGAAATTGACAGTTGATAAATGTATTTGCAAGGAATTTGCTCAACTTTTACATTTACAAACTGGTAAATCTTCCCACAAAATTCAGATTTCGATCAATTTCATTTGTTGTTAACAACGCAAATATTAAGATGTGTAATGCGTCTCCTAAAATATTAGAGTGGATGCATAATTTCTGTTTTCATATGCAAATTATAGGATAAAAAGCATTACAGAATCGATTGTCGTTTCTTCGATGTTTTTTGCCGTTGTAGGCTAGTCTAGTCTTCGATTCTAGTTTACTTTGGCAAATGAAATAATTAAATAACTGCTGTTATGTTGAAATGCACACTCAAAAGTTTATTTTAATAATTTATTCTATAATACTTTTAGATTTTTTTTAATTGTTGATGTAATCTTTAATAATTTTGCATGTAATTTTTACATGTCCGTTTTTCTAGAAGTTAAATAAGACCATATTTCAGATAAAACTGTCTGTGGTGGTTTAAAAAGATCTATCCTATGACACCTCTTACAAACTTTTGAAACAATCGTAAGTGAATATATTCTACACTTATCTATATCATAACAGCTAACAGTTAAACTGTAACAAAAATGCAATTTTTGTTGTTGTTAAAATTGAGTAATCTAAAAAAATGGTGTTAGTGTCTTTCTATTGATACAGAAATTATATATCGTTACAAAAGCATATCTTCCCAGTTCAACATAATTGAAATTTTGAAAGAAGACAGAGAAAACAAAACAGAAAAAAACGTAGGAAGGCAGTTCTTTAGATAATAGAGGATGTCATTTAAGTAGATTTATCTGTGTAGCAAGTACACAGGGTGTGTCCTATAATGTGTAACCCTTAGGTACCATCTTTAGAAACATTATTGAAAATATAGGTCGTTTGATGTATTATATTTTTGAACACCCTGCATAATACGGTTATCGAGATATTAACATATATTTTCTATGGTAAAAGAAAAGCGTTCTTCAATGTTTAAATTTTATTATCGTACTGATCGGTTTCGCCTTATTAGGGCATCTTTAAGCTACTTTACAATAAAGAATATAATAATAATAGAAAAAAGTTACAAAATCAAAAACAAATTCTTTTAAGTAAAATAGGAGACTTACTCTCAATTATGTTCACTGTAACTTCGCTGAAAAAAAAACTAATTTTGATTCAAATAAACGTATTGTTTGTCTGAATACCTGATCCCACTGCATTGTTAGATAGTGCTATAAACTCTCTTCTCACAAATCGGCGTGATCTTTAAAATAAATACATAAAAGAATAATATATTTATTAAAAACTATTGTTACATTTAACTTAATATAGTTTATCTACGACTCACATATAATAAGTTCATTGCATACGTATCTATGACTATAAAATCCCTATCATTAAACGCGCCAATGATTATAATGACGCTAGCGTTGTATAATAATGACAGTTCGTTCAAATAATGACATTATTTGAAGAACGCCTAATGCCGTTCTTCCAGTATATTATTATTATTAGCTCCCACATTTTTAGAATATAATAATAATAAATAATAAATAGACTTACTGATATAACAATCGGCATTATAGCGCACGCACGTTGAACTTCTTCTGTACCCTCCAAAAAGTTCTGTTCAATAAATAGTCCACATTGATTGCTTTAATCAAATAATAACTCCTTTAATCAAAGAACCATTTACTGCAACCTTCAAATATCGCATTTTAAATCAACCAACAATTTCTTTAATTTAAAAAATCATAATTTTTCATACAACACTATAATAATGATTTGAACTAAATAAATCTCACTCCTTTTAATATACAAATCGTAAATTTGAACTGAATGCATAACTTTTTGACACAAATAAACGTTCTTTCTACCAAGCAAATACATATTTATCCGCAAAGAAATGTTCTTTGGCTATATTGAAACAACAGATTTCCTGGAGTCAATGCATATTTATTTAAATTAAACACCATTTACTGTATGTGTATTAAATATTTTAAATATGACGCTGGCGTATGATAAATCACATTTTAGTTGCATAAGTTGTTTCTCGCATGTGTACCTTTGCCAATTTATTCAAATTGGCGTAAATTTAACCGTGTTACTATCTAGTAGGTAGCTAAATTAGTTGTTATGCATCACAGTAGCTATAGTCTGCCTACTTTTCTTAAAGGTTACATATTTTATTGCCCGAGTTTATATAATCTATAAAACTGTATTACCTACTTATTATAACTATCAGTATAATTAACAAGAATATTTAGAATACGAGAATAACAGTCCTACATACATTTCATATATGCATTATTCTCATCAGATTGAATCTAAATGCCACGGCACTTTTCAGAATTCCAAAAATGCCGCAATTTTCCCATCGCCAGGAAGATAATTGTTACCTCCGGTGCTTTTCACGACTCATTAACTCTCACATTTCGTTCCACTACACTCTATATAGCCTATCTTCTATATTATATTACCGTTCATAACATATATAAACCTCCGCCTTGTGCACTACACATAATATAAAAAGCAACCGACGCGACGTCTGGCTGCCTTCTTGTACCAGTTGCGTCCACTACGTTTCTCTCCTTTTACATCAACGCCAAAAGACTTTAATAACCGGTCATTAACCAATCTAAAGATGCCCCCAAAACCGATTAAATTCCATTTTTAGTAATGCAACAGCCGCACATATCTAAAACACGGAATGCTGTACATATTTAATATTTGTATTATAATATTATGTTTGCTTGTAGTCTGTTATAGATTAGACTTAAAAAAAATGTAGTGATATAACGGCAAATATTTGTTTAATAATATGTATTGCGACATGTACCGGAAAAGTGAAATCGAATTGGGAACAGCTCTGTTTGTTTTGGTGCAAGGTGTGACATATTCTCACGGAGCTTTATCGGCTATTTTCTTGTAATATGTTGCGCTGTAATAACAGATTGTCGTGAAAAGAAACGAAATCGATATTGAACGTTCCGATATTACGAAACCTTGAGGTGTAAGGAAAATGTAGATTTAAAAATTCATGGCGTGATATTAGTATGTATTTTACCCCGGCCGAAACTAAAAATAAGCTAACCTTTGTTGTTTAATGGAATACCTAATTAGCTAGGTGGCTTATTACGTATATTATAGAGCGTGTTTGGTAGGACTGTAATTAGTTTTGCTGGACTTTATTTAGTAGTTGAGTTAAATAGTATAATTCTGTGACTTGATTCCGAAAGGGTAAATGTAATAGATTTGAATTTCAAATTATATGGTAAAATTAACTATTCTCGAACTATTAACCTCTTTTAATTGTTTTAAATAACTTGTTTTGACCTGTATTACCTACCTAACGCTTTTTGCTGTAAAGTTACATTTTCTGGAGACAAAAAAGTGAGTTTAAGCTTAAATTCTATCTTGCTACCATACATTTTTTAAGTCTATTGAATCTTTAAGTTCGAAAAGAGTGCAAGTTCAAAATCGGCCATATTTACCTGACAGCGGATAAACCTTAGAAAACCACAAAATAGCCCCCAAAAAACGTGCCACAAAAATAGCAAAAACCTGCGATTCCAGTCCAAAAGCAAAGTAAGAATGAAAAAATTTTTTTTGTTAGATTCCTGCACTAATTTTTGAAAAAGTAAATAAAATATCAAAGATTCTCTAGAAGGCGGAAAATTGTGTAGTGTTTTTTTTATTACTACAAAAACTTTTCATGCCACAAAAATGCTTTGGGGTCAATTCTTTACGAAATTAGTTCTTTGCACTATCCTAGATGCTAATTAAGAAGATTTTCCTCATGTTTGTTCCTAATTTATCGAATTCCGTGTTTAAAAATCGAGGTGATAGCTTGTATAATGATGCAATAAGTGAATTCAAAAGAATATGTTTAGCTCAGTCTTAGTAGTAGTTCGGTTATAATTTGTGATTGAACATTTTTAGGTCTTTAGGATTTTTAATTACGGTCAGATTTAGATATTCGCCCTGAATTGGACCAATATCGTAGTACAACATTCCAAGTTTATATTTGCGCATAAAATTAAGACATTTTAAATTCAAATGTAAACAATTAAGGGCACGCAGTATATCAACCAGTGTGTCTTGGATTTGAAATAAGGGAATGTCAAATAACACTTGAAATAAAATTTACGCAACAAAATCATGAGATTTTACATTTTTGGTCTCCACACTATTGTTGGCTATATTAAATCTGCCATTTTAAATAATGGGCATCTCATTTGGAATCTACGCTCTTCAAATGTCATTGTCATTAAGTTTTATAAGAATTTTTTTAAAATTTTTTGTTGGCCTCTTTAATCCGCCATTTTATATTTAGGACATATGATATAGTTGAAATCTGCGATCTTCAATGGCACTGTGGATAAGTTTTATAAGAAGCCACCACTTTTCTTTAAATTTTTAGTCGACACAGTTTTTGTAATACTTTGTAGATAATTCAAATAATGTAAATCATCAGCGATTAAGCTATTTCCATCTGATATGTATTATATTTAGTTAGTTTAGTTAGTTTGTATTATAATTGTTTATGTCCAAACATGTTTTTACTTCTTGAGTTTATATATTCAAAATATGTTTCCTACACTATGTGGACATAATTTCGAAATGATAATTGTTGGGCTTGAATTACTAAAAGCTACTTAACATTCAAGACACTTGTGACCCTGAAGATTGTATCAATTTGTAACTTGAGGTTTCTTTCTCACCTTGACAGTTATTCACGTTACAATTTCCCTGCACGTATTGTGATAAACGGTGACTGTATTGTCATAAATAATGCGTTATTGTGGTATACTCTATTCTTTTATATTGCCCGTTAAACATACTAAACGTATTTTTTCTTCTTCTTTTCAGATTCGTTTTATTCAAAAAGCACTACGATAAATATCTACACCTAAGTCAGAAATACGAAGAAGCTAGGAATATTGCGTACTACCTCGAGGAGAAGTACCACGAAGTTAAGGTATGTCATTTTAACACATAAATTCTTATGTTATTCTTTACCAAATACTGTTGTTTACTTTTTTTAATTGCTCTTGACTAAATGCAAAACAGTTAAACTTTAAACTCTAACTGTTTAACCGAAATGTGGCAAATATTGATACGATTACAGTTTTGTAATCTGTATTAGACATTATACCAATCCAACACAGTTTTGTGAAAAGCGTGTAATAATACCAACTAAACTCGTCAAGATATCATGTAAATTTTTAATTTCTACTTTGTGGAAGAATTCAGAATTTTTTCTTAAAAAATAACCTGCTTTAAGCCATTATTTTTATCTTCGTAATTGTATTCCATGGAAAGTTTGTACTATTAAGACTGCGCAGAAAATTAATGGAAAATGCTCATGCTCGTATTTGAAGTGAAAATCGATAACATGTTAACAAGGTAATTCTCAAATCAATATAACATTTGGATATATTCTGTTGCATTCACAACAGGTATCGTTTGGAATCAGGGTTTATTTATTTTTATTGTGAATTTTTTATAATTATAACAAACCTGTACCTATAGAAATTTGAAGTTGGTGATGATTTCCTAGCCAGGTAAATCACCTAATGAACCTTCCTCTTATAGTCCAATATCTTTATTTCCCACTTTATCAAAACTGAAAAGCTGCCAGTAAAAAGACTGTAATTCATCCTAGATATTAAAGTAACACATTATAATATGTACCCTTGTATCAATTTGGGTGCAGATTGCAGAACCAACCATTCGACAATTGATCAATTCAAGAGAATAACAATGGTAACAGAAAGAACATTGGAGTAAAAAATGTATGCTCCTGCTATATCCTGGTCTATAAGCTGGAACAGTTGTTTCCCTTTGAGTATAGCCAACTATTAAAATCATATTACACTTTTAGGCAGATACTTCGAAATAAAAAGATAATAATAAGAAAGATAAAGGGCTAAACCAATTATTAAAGCTAAACTACCACAAGGCATTTGGTCCAATTCTAACTTCTTCTTTATACACATGATCATTTGTAACCGCTAACATGACAAATAATTAAAATTTTACTGGAACTCTAGGTAGGAAGTCGTACTGGAAAACTCATGTTGAAATTATTTGAGAAGAATTGGACATAAACGGCAAAATATTTATTGGCTTGTTGATAGGAGCTTGGCCTATTTACAACACAATTGATTTCTATTTTTTTAAAGGTATTTTTTCTGAAATTTTATTACTGCACCACAAAATATTTCAGAGAAAAGAAATTATTGATGCAACTAAAATAGTGAGAACACTGGGAACAAGGATTTCGTGAAGGTAAACATTCATTTATAGCGGCCGAACCCAGAAACGTCAAAATGGTGTGTGTACTTTCATTTGAAATCCTGAAACTTGCCACCTGTGTCTGACGCATTTCTTTCAGTGTGTCCAACTCACAGTAAAGACAAAAATGCCGAAACCTGACACTATATTATAGAGTTTATAAGGAAAATAAACTACTTCCAAGTTATGCCGTGAGTCACGATTTGTAAATGCTGACGTTTCTCAAACCATGTTGCTCGCTTCTTCAGAGCTAACTCAATACTGTATTCAGTTACAGCTGCATATTGGGCTACTATAGGGAAAATCACACTAGGTTATTGAAAAGGTAGTGTACTTTACAACAAATACCTAAAGGAATAATATACATAAATAGATCATATATAAATTTATCCATAAGTGTTTATTAATTACTAAATTCATTGTGAAATACAAATTTCGAGTTGTCACACCTTCTTAAATCATAGTTCTTTTCATAGTTGGAACATTGAAATGATGTTTCCTTGAAAAAATTGGCATTGAAGCTCTTGGTAGCAGCGTTGTTCGGATGAAACCATCTCTGTTCTTAGCGCCGACGAGTTTTGAGGAAGCTTTCAGTTACCAATTTCACACAGCGCTCCACCGCTTGCGTGTGACACGCGAATTTGTGGAAATTCCATTCTGTTACTGTTTTGGCAGTTGAAACCTTAGCCCAAATATCTTCGTCAGATACTCTTCGCAACAAAGGTAGTGGAGAAAGAGCAGTAGTAGTCCAATCAGTAATTCCGTAATACTATTTTGCGTAGAAGTTGATTTTTGGCGGTTTGAAACTTTGGATTAGCTTCTTTTTTGGAAGCTATGTCCCTTGCTTTTATAATTCACACGCAAGCGTTGGAGCGCTGTGTGCAATTGGTAACTGAAACTTTTTCAAAACTCGTCGCCGCTAAGAACAGGGATGGTTTCATCTGAACAACGCTGCTATCAAGAGCTTCAATGCCAAGTTTTTAATGCAAAAGTAATTTCAATTTTCCAACTATGAAAAGGACACCCGGGGGAAGTTAGCAGTAAGAGTTAGCAATAACTTTTTGTTTTTCAACCGATGTTAATGAATGATACATCAATGGAAAGCTCATAACGTCACCATTCTGCAGTAGTCCGATCGATAAAATCATAATTAGTCCTTGAAAAATTGAAATTAAAGTTGATTTCGTGGAAAATTTGTCAAAATTCCAGAGATCATAACTCCGTAAACTCCGAATATCTAATAAACTTACATTCAAAGCTAGAATATTTTTATACCATACGATTATAGAACCATATTTTTACTATTGCAGCAGTATATTATTTTTGTGTACAGACAAAGACATTAAAAAGATTCAAGTACAACAAAATCGAGCACTCAGAGTTTTATTACAAAGCTCCAGGTTAACCAGTATCGAGTAAACCAGTATTGAGTAAATTAAATTTGTTTAATGTTAAACAAGGAGCGGTATATCAGGCACTCACGTTGGTATATAAATGCATAAATAATAAACTCCCAAATTATATGAGTAATTATTTAACATACAATAGTCAGCAGCATGAATACAATACTCGGCAAAAGGGCCACTTCAGATTACCAAAATATACAAAAAGCAGCACACAAAATTCATTTTATTATAAAGCACTGAAGATGTTTAACACCCTACCAAGTGATATAAAAAACAGTAGTTCGCTAAGTCTTTTTAAAACATCATGTCGGGTTCATGTATTGGCTAATTTTAAGTACTTGATAACTTTATTACTTAGGAAACCAAATTTATTGTGATTATTAGTTTCTTTTAACTAAATAAATATCATTATTATTATTAAACGCTCTTGGCGTGACAGTTAAAAGTGCTCCAGAACGCTCAAACTTTGTTAATTTCCTACGGCGCTAATTGTTATAATTTCGATCGGGCAAAATTCATGCAGATAAAGGAAGCCATAGGCTATCAATTAGTATATACATTTTTAAAATCGAATGAGAAACTGTACTCATTGCTGGCTCTTTTATGGAGCAGCATGGTATTAAGCCAGAGCGCCCAAACTTTGTTAATTTCTTATGCCGCGATTATCATAATTTCGATCGGGCAAAACTACTGGGTGTACATGAAGACTTGTACTTTCGATTCGTGTAAGGCTTGTTGCAATCGGTTAAACAATAACGGAGTTATGATCTCTGGAATTTTTTCAACAACTAATTATGATTTTAGCGATCGGGCAAAACTACTGCAGATTGGTGACGTTATGGGCTTTCCATTGATGTATCATTCATTAAAATCGGCTGAAAAAAAAGTTATTGCTAACTCTTATTGTTAACTTCCCCCTGGTGAAAAGAACTGAGAATTGGAAATTTGTATTTCACAATGAATTTTGTAATTAATAAGCTATCTATTTATGTATTTATATTATTCCTTTAAGTATTTGTTGTATCAACATAATAAAGCTAAAAGCACAAGAGTGGTGGGCGTAAACATGCTCCATGCCGCACCGAGCCACAGCCGGCGGGCACTCAAAAAGTGATAAATTAACGATAATGTAGATGTGAGATGTAAAAATTCTACCTTTTCAATAAGAGTGTGTTTTTAAAACTCTACTATAAAGGAAGGATTTTCACTATAGCAGCCATTAGCTGTTAAGGTAGTTAAAAAAATAAAATGTTCTGATTTTCGTGAAATTTCAAAATTTCACGTGTAATGCTAGGCTAGCTAGGGGTTAGGTACAATTTTTTTTTCTTCGTTGCATTTTTACTGTCTACTCTAGAGACAGTTTTTTGCGGTATGGCGTAAAGAAAAAAATATTTTTTTTTGGTCCACCCTACTGGACAACCTTCTTCCTTATTATCCTCTTGTTTTGGGAACACTGGAACTGTTCCAATGTAGCAGCTTTGAAAAATTTACCCATAAGTACTATTCATAACTCTTCTTTTCCATTTCCAGACTGAAAGGGACGGCCTGCTACAGCAACGCGACGAGCTGACGCGCCGCCTCGAATCCAACGAGTGCCTGATCAGAGAGAAAGAAGACGAGGTATTCGTCCAGCTGGAAAGGGTCGTCTACTTGGAGGAACAATGCGACAAGGTAAGCAAACCGCCTCCTGTTGCGCCACGCGACGACAACATTCCACATGCATCATCCGATCCGCGCGTCTGTTTTGATCCATCCACGCTCTGTTTAAATGACGGCATAGAGGAGGCCCTGGGTTGTTTTGGTTGCGCTCTTGCGTATTGGAGTCACCTGCGCGGTCGACATTGGCCCGCGTCGAGGTCACCGACGGACCGGTAATTTCGGCTCTTTTGTTCTATTTACGACGACCGGCGCGAGCAAACGCGAATTGTTACGGCGAAGGTTACGAAACACCTCGTGCGTGAGTGCATGCAATGGTGCCGACACGGGCTTATTATGGCGTGAAATGTGTGGAAAACCGTGGAAAACTGGGTCGGTTTTCGGTTTTTTGTGGGTTAACCGGAGGAGACTACAATGGGTCAGACATCGCTCTATTGTTTATGCTGGTTTTTGTCTGAAATGGTAATTTTGCGTGCAGAGAATAATAAATGCACAAGTTTCCTTGTAGCTTTTTAGAGATTTATATGTACTGAAACAATTTCTACGTTATCATACGCAGTGTGATAAAGTATTGTAAAAAATCTGATGTGGCCAGGCACATGACTTTATCATACAATATATAAAATTAATAGTTTAGCTGCATGAGAATCTATTTTATTGAGATAAATCGTAGGTATTGTCAAAGCATCAGCACTTGACACTACCTACACTACGTCATTAGAATAATAGTTATTTATGTCACAAGTGCCGAAAGTACGGAATAGCGAGACGAGCAGTGATGCGGCGCGTCGCCGTCGCACGTGAGCGACTCGCGCTATCTAGTTTTTTGGGAGGAGTGACATCAACGTTTATTGTGTTGCTTTTTGAGAAACATGTATTTAAAAATAAATAAATAAAAAATGGTTATATTCCTGTATAGGAAATGTTAGGTTGGTACCACTTTGACGAAACTTCAAGTTTAATTCAAATTCTGACAGATTTATATTTGTTCATGACACTGTAGATGTCCCATCCGTACCAACATACTAAAATAAAACTACACTCATCGCTATACTTTATTTACAATTTTCTCAATTTATCGTTTTTAAAATTAGATATAAAGACAGGTTGATGTTTCTTATCAACTAACAATCAAATTGGTGATCTTATTTTATTTGAAATTTGTATTTTGTAATTTGCCGCACTAGAGCGGCAACGTTCCATAGCGGTTCTCCAACCTCTGATGAAATCCGCTGTTTTCTAGTTTGACAGCACAAAAAAATATTTGTTAAAATCCCGGCTACTATGTAGTTTCATATCAATGCAGATGCGACCGATCTCGATCAAATAGAATTTGCTCTTGCAGCTAAACTATTAATTTTACCAAAAAATGTTATAGACATAAATTATTCAAAATTTCCTCTACTTTAATTTATTATTTAACTATTTTGACGAAATTACAGAAATGGCGGCTCATTTGCAAAATCCTTGAAAAAGGCTTAGAATAAACTCCCAGTTCCTTTGGACCCTTTTGAACCAAAAGCTTTTCAGCTCTAAGTTAGGTCATGAAACTTCTAAATATGAACTTTCGTCCCGATGCCTTTAGTAGTTTCTCCGGAATCGTCGCCACAAAAATCGTTTACACACATACACACACACACACACACACACACACACACACACACACACACACACACACACACACACACACACACACACACACACACACACACACACACACACACACACACACACACACACACACACACACACACACACACACACAGACATTTTTTTTACCTTGGTCAAAAATGTTCAGGGGACCCAAAAAGACCTATTTCCGGTAAAATCTCAATTTGTTTTTTCGGCATGATTACAATACTTTAGCATACTGCGTATGATAAAGTAAAAAGGGCCCAATTGAATAATATTTAGGTCTCCCGCAGGAGGCCTAAAGTTTATGATTTTCTTTAAAAATCAGAATTTTTTCATATTTTTTTAAAGTAAAATTTTGAGTGGTTTTTCTTTTTCAAAGCCCACACGTCCCCATATAATAAAAAATTATTAACAAATAAACTTTTATCAACATTTAAGCACATTTTTTAAATTATACGAAAATGGTAATTTATCTAAAAATTGTATTGAAATTTGAAACTAAATAAACTGCACGCGATCTAAATGTTGCGTAATACAATAGGTTTGTTCGAGCAGCCCCAAAATAAGTGCATAAAGCACTTATTCTTTCTCCTGCGCATGCCAAATGGCGGTTGTGTTAATTTCACATCCAATTGTTAAACTTATTGTATTTGAAAAAGAAAAATCTCACTATCTTTCATTGAAAAAAGAAAATCTATTCTTAAAGAATTATAAAGTTTAGGCCTTCTGCGGGAGACCTAAATATTTTTCAATTGTGCCAATTTTGTTTCTAGTATATGTAGGTCCATAGGAGCAACTTTTTATCAACTTGAAATATTGAATTTCGAAAAAAAAAAAATTTTTTTCGATACACCCTTGTGTGTATGTGTACCTGATTTTTGTGGCGACGATTCTGGAGAAACTGCTGAAGGTATCGGGATGAAACTTCGTATTTGAGGAAATTCTGAATAATTTATCCCTGACATTTTTGGTATAATTATTAGTTTAGCTGCAAGAGCAAATTCTATTTGATCGAGATCGGTCGCATCTGCATTGATAAAATACTACTTAGCCAGGATTTATCAAATATTTTCGGCCTAATGACAGGAGGTAGTGTCAATTGCTGTTGCGTTGACAACACCTGCTGTCAATAGTATCCAAAGATCTATCAAATCCTGGCTAACTACCTAGTTTTATTTTCATGCAGTCACGACTAATCTCAATCAAATAGATTCTCATGCAGCTAAACTATTAATTTTATATATTGTATGATAAAGTCATACACATCAGATTTTTCTTTATCAAAACAACCTTAGTTTAGTTTACAAGAGAATAACCATTGTGAGATTAAAATAAAATAGTATTAACTTTCCAACTCTACTATATATTTTGATTGATGTGAGTAAAGAAAGTAGAATCACCCTATCTATAATATTACTTGACAGCCATACATGTCAACTATTATTTTTCTCTTCAAAATTTAGTAGTTTTTTTTTCTTTTTGGGTAACGTTGATTTCGCGAATGGAAAGGAGCTTAGTCCTTTTCTATAGATTTCTTTGCGGTGTTAAAATGTCATTAACAGTGATTTTTTGCAGCTTTTTTTGAACAAACAAATGACTAAATAGGAAATAACAAATATTATGACTCGATTAACATACTCGTGAATTTATACCTGTTAGTGGACATCTTGTATATTATTTATGTAATATCGAGCAAATTTAGATCCAGGTGTGCTCCTCTAAATAAGATATCTGAAACATTCTGAAGATTCTCTTAAAAGTTTAGGTAATAGAAACCGAAATAAAAACATTTTCTTATTGAAGATGTTGACATGGATCAAATTGAAACCATGCTCATCAACTCTGTAAACATTCATAGCTTACTGAATAATGGTACTATTATTTTTCTAATTAACAACAATTTTGATAATTTAAACACCAATTGAACAGTTTTATTATTCACTTTTCAGAAAATTTTACCCTTCATAAAAGCTTGTAAAATGTCTTAAACGTAAACTGCATATATTAGAATGTAATTAACTGCTGGCATCTACCGGATGTTACCAAAACTATGAAAAGTACCTATATATTCAACGCAATACAAAAATTGTTTTTGAAAAAGTATTTAATCAAATACGAACTTGTAATCACCTTCTTTCACCTTCATTGCATATGCCAGGTGTTTTTATTAACAACTAACACTTTTATTATCAATTTCTCAGAATTTTTTTTCTGTATAAAATTGTCTGGATTGTCTTTTACCTAAAATCAAATATTAGATGGAAGTATTTGCTTGCATGTACCGTGTGTTACCAAATCTATGAAAAACACTGGAGAGTAAAGTACCTTCATGTACACAGGCTATGCCATAATGTTTCCAATAATTTTCGATTATGTTATAATAACGAGATACCGATTACAATTTCTTTTATTCTAAACAAATAATTTGAATAATTTAAATTGTGTTCACTAGCGCCACTATTTTAATCCTTCAATTTCAAAAGTAAGTGTGATGTACTTATTGATACATTAAATGGATATTTTTTTATTTTAGACAATGGTACTTTAGCTAAATGAATGTTGATACATTTTCTAGTGTTGCTGCTTTGCCCTATTTGTTTTTTGGTTTATTTTTTTTTTTTACCATTGACGAGTTGTACCGTATTGCCGTTGTTTTTCACCGCGCGAACGGAAGAAGCTGTCACTAGTCATCCTCTTTTTTCGTCAGTTATTAAAATTTAATCCATCGATAGGTGGTGATGCTGCGCAGATCAGATGATGAGAAGTAGAGCGTATAGAGTGATACTTCCTCTGCTTTCTATGCTGCGAACTAACTGCTCCGTTGTCGCTAAATAATGATAAATATTAATAGGTATAATTGGATCTCTCTCATCGTTTTTTGGTACGAACGTTAACCATTTACTACGGTGCTAATGGCTGTCGTTTAGAGACAGCAACAATTCGAAATTGATGGGTTTGTATAAGGACAATTTTCGCATTAAGTGTATACTGTGGGATTACAGTAATGATATGAATTATTATTGTAAAGAGTTAATAGAAATAAACGTTTGGAGAGTTGTTAATTTAATTAATTCTGGTACTATGTTTATATTGACTACGTTGATGTGCGCAGAAATGAAGAAGAAATTAGGAGAAATTGCTATGATGAAAATGACACAGCAAGCATCACTTAATTGACAATTTTCCTATTTCTACAATAAGAAATCGAAATGATGGGTATTAAATTAACCCGTTTCAACAATAAGAAATAAAAATTACGGAGAATAAATTAAATTAACATAAAATGGAAGCAAGTTTGCATTTTTTTTTTAAATTATTACGGTGTAGGAATTCAGTTTTTGTCATTTAATTTTCAATAATTTGGACTTTAATTGATCCCATATATGAATTTTCGTAAAAGATGCACCGTTTTATTGAAAGTTAAACATAGAAATTTTAGCTTTAATAACGTGTGATGCTCTTGATATTTTTCTTTAATTGCTAACAAAATAATCAAAACCGTTTAAAGTTTATAAAAGAACATTATAGTTAAAATTGCAAAGTTTTACTTGCATAACTGTATCTTTTACTAACTTTAGCAACTTTCACCACGAAAACATCACGGTTTTTTCCCGGTATAGAAGCTGTAAAAGCGGATAATAACCTAGATGAATTTATTTACAATTAAGTGAAAGAATCAGTAAAATCGTGCAAAGATTACAAAAGTTATTTAAGTGTACATTCTAACTTTAAGTGTAAGATTTTCAAACATCAATGATTTTTTATTGCATATTTTGATTGCACAACATTAAAAGAATACACTGTAAACATTCCAGAAAGAAATTCGAAAAATTAACGATTCAACAGCCAATATTCGACTGGCCCGCCGAAGCCGATTATATCTCGATTTTCGGCACCTTTTTTAACCACCTCCAATACGTACATCTTTCATTATTTTTCAGTAATTATATATCGAGATATCGATAAAAATATGAGCGGACAAAATAAAAAGTATGGTATATCGTTACACCGTTACACGTCTCCAATTTAAGCGCTGTTTTCTCGGAACTTTGTTTTGTTGGGTGGTTGTCAAAATTTCGCAAACAATAACGGGTCGATTTAAAAAATTCTTGCGGAATTGTATGCACTGGTGGCTTCGCTGTCACGTAAACTAAAATAAACCGGTTTAGTCAAAAATTATTAGTTTTATCTAACATTTTTAGGAAAAATAATCATTTTTTTTTGTATTTTTTCTAAAAGACTCTGTCAATTCTATAATTTTCAATATTTTTGTAATAATCCTAGTTTGCGCGATAGCGAGTAAATCCGCGTATACAATACCGCAAGAATTTTTTAAATCGGCCCGTTTGTTTTTGCGAAATCGTGTCAACCACCCACCAAAACATGGTTCCGAGGAAACTGCGTTTAAATTCTACACCTGTAACGACATACCCGAACTTTTAATTTTGTCCATTTATAATTTTATCGATATCTCCGAAACTATTGAGATTTTCACAATAAATGATACGTCATTTTAAAGAGGATATACTACAGAAAAGAAATTCTGAAAAATATTGAAAGATGTTAAAGTTGGCTTCGGCGGGCCGCTCAAATTTCAAATGTGGAATCGTTAATTTTTCGATTTTCTTCCTGAACTGTTTACAGTAAATTCTTTAAATGTTGTGCAATCAAAATACGCAATAAAAATCCTTCATTTTTGAAAATGTTACGCTAGAATGTGCCCTGTAATATCAAATTTTCGTGTCTCAACGTAGGCATAAAAATTTGCACGTTGGGATTTTCTTCGTTCTTGATACCAACAATTTTTCCGATAAAGTTATTATTATATTATACATTATTTTCCAATATACTGGAAACTTTTGTGTTTTCTACTTTTGCGGTAATATTATTTACCGAGTGTTAACCCATTTATAATTCAATTAATGAAATATGTCTTGTGATTTTAAGCTTCTAGTTTGTACGAGCATCAAGTACAGAAAATTAACTAATAATATAAATAATATTGCCAATTGAATTCGTTGATTATAGATAATTAAAATGACTCACAATTATTCCTTGCAAAAGTTACCAACGGCAATTTTACATCTTGACCCTAATTGATTATATTACTATTTATTAATTTGTGTTTTCTTTTCCAATTTTCCATTAACACTCAGCGTTTCCCTTCATTTAAACACAATATAAAAGTTTGATTTTACCTCTAATAAAATGTGATTTACTACTTACTATAAAAGGTGGTCTTGTTGTAACAACAAACTGACTGTGTTAATAATATCACTCGCATTAAGGAAGAAGCTTTCATTTTATTACACCACGAGAAGTTAACGACTGCAATGAAATCTCCCGTTAAAATATATTAAATTTAACAGTCTGAGCGCGCTTGCTTTTTAGAGTGCCGAGCTACATACTCGAGCAGCACAATTCGATTATATTCCATATCTTCATGTGTTTTGTAATTGCGGACCGTCAAGCAAATCTAATTAGCTGAAAACGCAATTACAATGCTTTCTCCCGCGTAAAGAGGCGATACTTCGGCTCCGACATTTCGCAATAATAAGACACGGTTATCTCGAACTCTGTCATAAGAAACATAATAATTTTTTTTTTTGTTATGGATTATTGTCTGCTTTCTACGAGTACGGTAGATAATTGAGCATTATTTCCTTGTAATAAGTTATTGTTGATATCCGCTGTTGACATAACGTTTTTTGAAGTAATGCAGAAGTAAGTACCTATGTAGAAGACACCGTGATATAGGGGACGATAAAAATAGGTGTAAAATTACAGAGTAAATTCTGGAATAACCCAACGATATACCGTACGTTATGATCATCGTGCTAATGTCGTATGGCTGATTCACATTGCTATTTTTGTGGAGCTGTTTCCGCTCTTTGTTTTGGACTCTTTTGTGCAGACAGTCGTGGTGCCTCCGCGATGTCTCGTTGGGTCGTTTTTGTCCTAAATTCCGCATCTCGTGCTTAAATAAATCCGTAAATTATGTGATGATACTGGAGGTTTAGTACCTTGAGTAGCAAAAATAATTTTCCATTAAATTTTCTATTGTCGATTATAAGTAATTAATTTTTGTGAAAAATTCCTTGTTTTTGAAGTTTTATTACCGTATTATTCAATCTCTTTGATTCTGTGAAAATCGGCTGTTTTTGTCATATTTGTTTGCATGGATTGTGACTAAAACGTAGGCGGTACTGATGATGCAGTAACAGCCGTGGGCAACATGAAACATTGTAATAACGAAATAATTTTAAAAATAGCTTATTTTTCATAGAATGAGAAGGCCAACAATTTAGAATGTCTAGTTTTAGAGGCGAAAGTGCCAAAACAGCGGACTTTTGCAGATAGTGATCTAAAACCTATACAAAAGAAAATTCAATCTCAGGATATTACTATAATATTACTAAGTAAGTATTAGAAGAATACACTAGGTTTATTAGACAGTGAACACGTAAAGTATGTAAACATGCGCAAATCTTCGAGGCGGGTTGTTTACCAAAATAATCATAGACCAGATTTTTTTAAATTATTACAATTTCCATGTTTGTCAATAGTTCATTTTCCGGCCGCCAATTGTTGAGTTATGACATCATCGATACTTTTTATTACTTTATCAGACATAGTATGATAAATTAAAATTTATAGTTTAGTACATGAGCAAACTTTATAATATACGATCAATAGTTTAGTGAAGCGTTAGCAGTTTTTACTCGAACCACGGCGAACCAGACTACACACATCAAAACGTTCTATTAGATCAAGATCGCTCGTATCTACATTACAACTAGTTTGCCAGGATTTGACAGATATTTGGATTCTATTGACAGTATTATCAGATCATCAGCGTTTGATTGTTTTTGCTGTATAGTATGATAAAGTTATATGCCTGGCCACATCAGATTTTTTTAAATGACAACCCATATTTTTTGTTACTGATTTTGGTAGGTTTTGGTTAGATCGTTTAATTGTCTAAAGTCTCACTAAAAGCGTAAACATTTAATGGCAAATTTTCTAGAAAGTTTGTTCACAAATGTTTTTGATGCATTTACAGCGATTCGGATTCGTATTCAGCGCAAATAAATCAATCGAATGTGCTTATTCGCTTTCCATAAACAAACAAAAGTTAATTTTTTGCCTTAATTTTCTGTATTTTAATGAAAACTTTCTTATGTTATGTAGATTATAAGTTTTGGAAATTATTTTAAGACAGTTAACACATCTTATCAATATCAATGAAGGTCGTTAAATAAATTTCGTAGACATATGAGACCTGGACTATGGAAAGGGGGTTAAGTTTTTGGACGATTCTAATAGAGAAAAGTACACTTTTTCCAATGAACCCAAAACCAGCTAGATAGCTATCTTAGCGGCTGAGATATTTGCATGTAAGGTTTTGTAGAAGAAAGAAAACTTCAACAGCGTTTTTCTCAAAACCGTGATTAATTCAAATAATGAACTACTTCAGAGATTTTGTCATATTTGCATACTTTGCGCTCTTACTGTAGAATAAACTGTAAAAATACATAATTGTGGATGTATTTCTGTAATTTCATTTGTTAAATTGTTATTTTATATTGGTCCTGAAAGTTTAACAATATAATTACTGTCATTTCTCTGTCAACACTGTCAACGCTCATCGTTTCAGTGGTTATACATATACAGCAATACTTTTTTCAGTGTACACTCAATTTACAATTTCATACAATTTCATTACATACCACATTGATCATATTGCTGGTCAAAGTAGTCATTTGCCTTCGGTTATTGCTTTTTTGATAGTTGTAGACATTGGCAATCCGAGAAATATTTTGACACCCAGAAGTTTAGTGATTATTTAATTAATTTAACAATTTTAAATATTAATACGATTTTTTATCATAGATTAAAAATATTTTTTCTAAATAAAATTGTTAGGTTGATACAGAGACTCTAGGCGTCAACATATTTTTAGATAAAAACAAAAGATTACAATTTGTGTATGTACTACATCATAAAATATTTGTTTGCTATTATAACAAAAATATTTAAATTAAAGTATATTGGAGAATTTTGCACAACAGAAAAATGTCTTATTACCTATTTTTTCATCTACGTACAAATTTCTTAAAAGTTTGCAGGTTATGTCACCTGCAAATATCACTGCACACGACTGTCTGATCTCTCGTCGCAATAATTACTGGAATTCATTTCAACTTTTACACGACTTGCAACCTTGCGGAGATCGGAAACGGTTTGCACTGTCATTAATCGCCAATTATCTCGGAAAGTCGGCTAGCTCTCTTACCTGGGATTGCGCATTGAACGCCGCTTGTTAAAATTAAATGAGAGAACAACCACTTACGTCACCTCTTAGAACATAACGAACCGTGAACGTTCAAGTATCGCTTTGTATACAATACCGTGACGTGCGAAAGGTACGTCATCATTAAAACGCGATGTCTTATCGTTAAAATATGAGGATATGACTCTTATAGCGAATGTGAATGTGAATAAAGTTTGCGGTTTTATTGGACACACTTTTAGAATAAATATATTAGAATGGTTATGCAATAGGAAATTTAAAGGAATGCACTTACCTTTCGCTTGAATTTTTTTGTTTTGATCGAAGTAAAACATTTCAATTAATGTCTCTCTCTATCTTTGTGTCTCACAAGTGTTTCCGCGGCATAGTAATTTCCCTTTACGGTGTTGAAAGTCGATGTTTAAAGGGAAAATTGCTGCAGTATTTAAGGCGCAGCGCTCCCTTAAAGCACATTAGGCGCTAACGACCAATATATTCTCGGTGTACATGAGTTCTTGCAACGCCCTTGTGACCGATCAAGATATATTTCCTATGCAATATGCATGTTTGGTATTTTTGGAAATGTATGGACGTAAAGAAACTTTCAATTGCTCTGGAAATATCTGAGATATGTTGCTGATCTGTACTTAGATCGTTGCGGCTTACAAGGAACACATCATATGCAGTTGGAACAACTAGACAAACTACCTCATTGCTGTAAATTTTATCCTATAGAACAACAAAAGCTCGCCGGGTTGTTGATTTATCCAAATTCTTGAAGAGATTGCGCCGTTCATTTGAGTGAAGTAAGCAAATCAATGGTTACCAAGGCTCTTACATATGTGGCACAAATGAAAAAACACCCGATAAAAACCGTATTAGACCATATTTGGCCAGTATTGCTGACCGTAACATCACAAACAACTGCTTTTGTTTGTGAATCTATCAAGTTCTTATTAAAAAACTCCCTGAAGTTATAAAAACACGTTTGATATAAACGGAACCAGGTTCTTTTAACAAAAATATGTGCTCTTGTCAACTTTACATAGATTTCTTTATAACGCAAGGTTGTTCTAAAGACGAAATAAATATACCCCTATACAGTATGAATCTTGAACTTAAAACTTAAAATCGATTCCACTATAGACTGTTGTAGTAGTAACACATGTTGTTTTTCGTACTAAATTTATTTTAACTACATAATGTGTATAATGTATAATGCTATAACGTTTTTCTTATCTATGTGAACAAACTCCGGGCAGGCCAGATGGTTTGTTTTAAGGAATGAGTACAAACACAGGTTTAATACTGATTTTATTAAGAAATTATTTGGGTTTATATACAAAAAGTGTCCTAGAAACTATTACAGCGGTGCTAAACATTAATGAATTTTATTGATGTAAGACTGAAATAAAAACAACGAATTATGTTGGGCGGCACTGGTTTCAAATTGCACATTGAACGCTGGTTCTGCAGAGTTGCAATTCTTCAATCGATACTAGGTGCTACCTGGATTATTGGGAATGCAATTAAGAATTTTGCTACGTTTTGTTTTGACGAATTGGAATTGGCGAAATATTACATACATAAGCGACTTCACAATTTTAATGGAAAGTTACCAACAATTGTATTTTATTTAGGAATTTGGGAATATTCTTTTTTGTTAGCACCAGATAAATAATATAAAAAGAAAAAAATTGTTTAATGTAATTAAACACTATGACTTATACCGGGTGATTCAATTTCGAGGCTCACCATGGGTATCTCGCTTATTACTGGAGATAGAGCCTATGTTTAAATTTGGCAAAGTTACGTATTTTTGTGTTGATCAATTATCTGAAAAGAAATTTAAGCTCTTTCTTCATTTTGAAGATAAAAATCTGATGTGGCCAGGCACATGACTTTATCATACAATATATAAAATATAATAGTTTAGCTGCATGAGAATCTATTTTATAGAGATAAATCGTAGGTATTGTCAAAGCATCAGCATATGACACTACTTACACTACGTCACTAGAATAATAGTTATTTATGTCACAAGTGCCGAAAGTACGGAATAGCACGACGAGCGGTGATGGGGTGCGTCGCCTTCGCATGTGTGTTGCTTTTTAAGAAATATGTATTTTAAAAAAATAATAATTAAAAAATGGATATATTTCTGTATAGGAAATGTTAGGTAGGTACCACTTTGACGAAACGTCAAGGTTAAAAAGCTAATTCACATTCTGACATATTTATATTTGCTCATGACACTATAGATGTCATATCTGTACCAACATACTAAAATAAAACTACACTCATCGGTATACTTTATTTACAATTTTCTCAATTTATCATTTTTAGAATTAGATATAAGAACGGGTTGATATTTCTTATCAACAAACAATCAAATTGGTAATCTTATTTTATTTGAAATTTCAATTTTGTATTTTGCCGCACTAGAGCGGCAACGTGCCATAGCGGTTCTCCAACCTATGATGAAATCAGCTGTTTTCGAGTGTGACAGCGCAAAAAAGTATTTGTCAAAATTGTGGCTACTATGTAGTTTCATATCAATGGAGATGCGACCGATCTCGATCAAATATAATTTGCTCTTGCAGCTAAACTATTAATTTTACCAAAAAATGTCATAGGCATAAATTATTCAAAATTTCCTCTACTTTAATTTATTATTTACATATTTTGACGAAATTACAGAAATTGCGGCTCATTTGCAAAATCCTTGAAAAAGGCTTAGAATAAACTACCAGTTCCTGTGGACCCTTTTGAACCAAAAGCTTTTCAGCTCTAAGTTAGGTCATGAAACTTCTAAATATGAACTTTCGTCCCGATACCTTTAGTAGTTTCTCCGGAATCGTCGCCACAAAAATCGTTTACACACACACACACGCACACACACACACACAGACATTTTTTTGTACCTTGGTAAAAAATGTTCAGGGGACCCAAAAAGACCTATTTCCGCTAAAATCTCAATTTTTTTTCGGCATGATTACAATACTTTATCTTACTGCGTATGATAAAGTAAAAAAGAAAAAACCAAATGTAGCTAGACATTTGAAACAAAAACATTCTAGAGCTACTTTTTAACAAGGAATTTTTTGTCATTTTTTATTTCATTGCAGTTTCATATCCTCAAAATGAAAAATGATAGCTTAAATTTCTTTTCAGGTAAGTGATCAGCATAAAAATACGAAACTTCCTCAAAATGGCCTCAAAATGGAATCACCCGGTATATAAGTTTTGAATGTTTGTTCACGTTGAGGCAGTAGAAGTTATTATTTTTTTTCTCTAATTTGTACAAAATACTCGTTACACCAACAAGCACCAACTATCCAGCAAGCAAATTTGATTATAAGAAAAAAATCATAATATATATAAAAGCAATCCACCCTGATGTACAACCTGATATTCTGTTTGTATTTTACTTACATACAGGGTGTAAACATTGATAAAAGGGTAGTAAATTCGAAAGACGTGAAATATTGATAACTCTACAGGTCTTGCACTTTTTTCCCACAAGAAAGTTATAGAAAGCAATTGTCTTTTGGAATAAATAGTTTCAAATAACCCTATTTATTTTTTCAATTCCTTAAAAAGTTATCTATCGATGGAAACAGGAACAGAATATTTTGGATTATTAAGTTATATATTATATTAAGTATTTTGACAGACTGCAACTTGACTTAATTGCTTTATAAAAAAATGCTAGAGTATAGAAAACTAAATTAGGAGGCAATTAATCACTAATCCAGGTGAGGATAATTCGAGGAGAAAACACCTTGGCCTGAATTTGAACGAGAAACATGGCAATTTCCGGTCGAGAGCTCTCCCAGTTGAGCTACCAAAGCAGTGGTAATTTATAGACGAATTTATCACTTCAAGAAAACAAATGCTAGGATTCGAACATCACGAAGTATATTCTCCTTAATTAATTAACATTCATTTCCGTATTTCATAAATTGATGAATAATGAAATATGTTTACTACTTGAATGGCTATTATCGCCATTTAGAGATTGTTGTCCATGGGGAAAAACTCCGTGCGTCGCAGGGTTATTAGCCCTTTTAATTAGCTATAATTCGAGCTATAATTTTTGGCAAAGTAGCAAAATAATAATAAACATAGTTGATTAACAATTTTAGAACAAATAAGCTTGTTGCTAGTTATATCGCATTGTTTTTTGAAAGAAACGCAATTACATACATATCTCCAGTACAACTCCACAAAATATTTGTACACAATAGTATGTTAAAATGCATTCTAAATTTAATCATAAATCACTTCTAACAAATTTCTGGTAGTCTAGTAAAAAAATCTAAAATTTACTAAATTATAAGTCATTCCATTTAAGAAAATAAAGTTGACATCGTTTTCACTCCTTCAGCGCCATTTTTTATATTGTTTGAGACTTGAATATTATTTAAACTCGAGAACTAAAGCTGTAGATTTACAGGACATCAGCTTGTTTATAACATTTTAGAAGTTGATGCTGGTTATTTTAAATAACTTCATTCGGAATCTCAGCCTTAAAAACCTTTGAAACTTTGAAAAAAATACATGAACATAAATAATAAGAAATAATAAGCTGAAAGGTTGACGGTACACACAGAGAAAGGAATGCTCAATTCAAATAAAATTGCTTTGCATCAAAACAACGGTTGATTTCCATATCCACGAAATAACTATCCACTTCAACCAAGACAATATTTTCTCAGTACAAATGTGTTAAGTGCTTCGTTCGAATTAAATTAGGTGCAAAGAGTAAACTATTCACTTGCACCAAATAGTCATCAACTCGAAAGGACTATAATGTTGTTTTGAATGAAACTTTGTAGTATTATTTCAAATATTTTAACATTTGGACCAAACTAATATTGTTTTAATGCAACCATATGATGTCTTAAAGAGAGTAATAGAGCTATCGGAATAAGTAATAGGTTATTTTGCTTGGAAGAACCAATGTTTCAGAGAAACATTTGTAATTTTGGTTCAACACCTTTAGTGTTCTGAATAGAGTATTTTGTTCTCAAAGCAAGTAACTGTCATTTTAAACGAAGTGCGTTAAAAATTCAAAGCAAGTAATAGTAATTTACATTCAACATAATATATTGATTTGAAGTGAATGTTTTTGTTGTTTTGTTAAAACTATCTACCGCTGCTGCAAAGGTTACATAAAAAAATAAGTCTATCAAAACAAATGCAGAAAGAACTACACGATTATAATAGCACATTACTTTCTTAATCATACTTACTAGCAAGAATAATTCTTCTGGCTGTCAAATCTAATCAAAACATAATATGTGGTATTACATCAAAGTTCGTTAAGCAATTATTTTGTAAGACATATATTTTTTTTAGTCATGTAGCAAAGACAATGGGTAAAAAAAGTTCATATATACCAATACATTAATTTATTATAAAAATAAAAATACATTTCAAACAAGTAGGTGTCATACTGATATAAACCCAATAACTTGTTATAAAAGAAAAAAATACATTTAAAATACAATCAAAAATACAAAAAAATGTCATCCTGATACAGTAATTAGTACACTTAAGAGCTAAGCAGTCAACAAGACTTGATGGGCCTTTCTGCAACTGGCCATTATAATACGGTTTCTCACCTTAGATGTTTCTAAAGCTCCTCTTAGCTTCACCGCTTCCCGGAAAACAATCCGATCTCCAATAGCCGGAATAAGTTCTTTTATCTCTTCTTCTGTAAGTTTTGTTATGTTTTGCACAGTTATTTTATGGTCTGCAAACATAGAATGCACATAGTGTACTAACATTCGCATAAAAAGTAGATATACGCATATACTTACTGTCAAATATCGTTTTAAGATGATCTGATGAAATTGAAAAATCATCCACGCTGTCCATTATCACATGTAAAACTGCAGATACAATCAAGCGTATATCAAAGCGACACTGCTTACCACTATAACCAATATATTTGCATGGAGTTAACGTTGTGAGGGTTGTGAGTGAGACTGGAGAATGTAGTCCTCATATACTGCGTATCTAAAAACTGTCGCCGTTCTACGTCGCGTCAGTCTGGTGCCACAAACCGCGCAAACTCTTAAGTTTTCCGCACAATGAAACCACCCGATATTTTAAACTAAGCATTTGGTTACTTGGTTCACACAAAACGTCTCTTGCATCAACCAACTAATTTTACTTGTTTTGAACACCATATTTTACATATATGATCTTGTTTCAATGCAATAGTTGTTTTAATTGGAATATATTGAATTGTTCAATGCAACACACTATATTCTTAAAAGAACTCATAAGAACTTTTAAAATTATCCAATGTAGTTTTACTTGGAAACAAAATGTTGTCGCTTCAAAGGAGAAATTTGTGAGTTTTGATTCAAAAAGCTCATCTAAATTGAAAACTTTATTGATTTGTTCGGAGTAAATTTCGGCAAGACAACGAATGTCTTAAACATTTCTCTGTGTGTATGGACACTTTTTATCGAAATGGCCTAATTACTCCAACCAGTGGAAAAATATGTAATTTAAATTTTAAAAATTTAATTTGGACGAAGTGGATGTCATACAAAATAAGATAAGCTAGAAAACTATTGCCTCAACAAAGTGCAAGGTGCTGTAATATTCCACCTGGCATCATAATTTTCCTTTCAGAACTAATTGAAAATGCATGTTGAATAACAAATGCTAACTAGACGTTAAACGATGTAATTGTACGTTGTCTCGAGTTAATTGTATGGTCAATAGTGACAAGATGACACGTGAAAGCGATACCAACTAGACAGAAACGAAGCAAAAAAGCTTAATTGAAAGAAAAGCCGAAAGACATAAACTACGGTTCTTTTCGTATCGTAATTAGTTTTGCCATTATAGCCTATTAATATAACAGGCACTTCTTCCGTCACTAAACGAGAACTTTCTCCTGCAAATTTTTACCCCAAACGGATCGCGATTATGCCATAATGAAGTCCCTATTAGCCAGAACGCATTAGAAATTGCAACAGATCTAATCTAACCCACTCTGCGTGCTCGAGAAAGAGCTGGAATCACAGAACTACTTAGTATTTTGTATGCAACTCGCGAACATGTTAGCCATCTGTCGAACGGAGATGATGCAGAATGAAAATTAATTTCCCAAAATACACCGCTGAGAGGTCTACTGAGAATGAATTCCTTTGGCGGAGTTTCCAATTACAGATCTCGTTTGAAGAGCGTCGTGGTTTCTAGCTGAGTTTCTTGAAATGGTTATTTCGCGTAATTGAGAGAAGAATGGAGTAGAAGAATGGTGGAGAATTTCCGCGGAATGATTAAAAGACGGAAGAAATAGCTTAGAAAAGTAGACCGCGTTTGGATTGAACACGATGAAGCGCAGAATGAAATGCCCTGAATGTGCTGAAAAGTTTCAATAAGTAGATACCAGAAATGATTCTTAGTATGTACCAAGCCTTTTTAGAATGATTCCGACTACATACAACTTTTTTTAGTTTATAGTGTTACATCCGTGGTTGCAAGATTTCTAAAATCACAGATCGGGACAGTTAGAGTAATGAAAACCTTGTTTTTTATTGAATGGAGTTTGTGTAATTGTTTCCAGTTGTGCCAAATTCCCCAATATTTTTTGTTTTAATATTGCTGTTTTAATACCGCATAAATATTTTAATAATAGGTCCTAGATATTCAACATACTTGGTTTTAGAACCTTAATTTCAGTCAGTTCTAATTTGGGCTAACTGGTTTCGCTAATAACAGCATCCTCAGACCGTGGTGTCTATTGACATAATAGAATCCTTAATGACGTTGTAAGCACATTAATATAAATAACTAAACTTCGTGCACAATCAAGAAAATTAAAAAACAGATATTGTTTTCTTTTATTATGTTTATTATTTCTATATTTTCTAATAAATATTCTTAAGGTGCTTTTCATTTAGCAAATATTAGTGTTTTAATCATGATGAGGAAACCAATAATAATGTGTTTCTTTTTTGAAATAAAGAAGAATCTGATGTGGCCATCATAGAATCAAAATATCTGTCAAATTCTGACAAACTAGTTGTAATGCAGCAGATACAAGTGATTTCGATCAAATATAATGTTTTGATGTGTGTAGTCGAGTTACCGCTGGTTCGAATAAAAACTGCTAATCTTCACTAAGCTATTTATTGTATATATACATAATGCACAAAGTGCCCAATAGAGTCGACAGCTATGCAGCTACTTTCAAAGTTAAACTTTGCTCGTGCAGCTAATCTATCAATTTTACCAAAAAATGTCATGGATATAAATTATGAAAAATGTCCTCTACTTTAATTTATTATTTAACTATTTTGACGAAATTACAGAATCGGCGGCTCTATTGCAAAATCGTTGAAAAATGCTAAGAGTAACCTTCCAGTTCCTTTGGACTCTTTTCAACAAAATTTCTTTCAGCTCTAAGTTTAGCCATGACACTTCTAAATATGAAGTTCTCTCCCGATACCTTTAGTACACAGAAATTTTTTTACCTGTCGAAAAATAAGACATTATTTCGCTAAAATCTCAAAACTTCTTTTCGACACAATTACATACTTTGTCATAGTAAAAAAGCTAATGGTTGCCTAAGTTACAAACTTTGTACTCAAACATCATATTATCAGTGAAAGCAGATATCGTGTATTGAGTCTTTTAGCACTGATTTTCTCAAAAACTAGACTTCATTTGCAATTTCTGTTTTTTGATTTCGATTCTATGAAAAAATATAATTTTGAACTCAACTTTTTGGGAACCTTACGTCATGGGAAGCTTCTGAGTGAGGATTTGTATTCAGCGTAAAGAAATCGATTGAAAACGCCTATGCACTTTCCCATAGGCATTATTCACAAAATGGGCGTTCATAGAGTTTTAATGTATTTTACAATTATCAACTGTCGTTTTCTCTAAAATATATATGTAAGGCCATGACATTTGGGCATCATTGAATTTAGAAATAGACATTACTAACTATATTTTGGTTAAAAAAAGCGTCAAAACATATTATTGCTATGGGGATTTAACAATTTATTGGTATATTTAATAAATTTCCGTACCAGTTTCAAGGCACCATCAAAAACTTGGGATTTTTAAGAAAAATTCGAGACTCGGTATTTATCTGTTGAACACGGGTAGTCCCGCTCAAACAGGAAGATATTAAAGTGTCTAGCATAAGAAAATGTTTGAGAAATTGATATTTGACACTATTGAAAACACTGGAAATTGTGATCTGGCGTAAATGGTGTGGTTGTGTACAAAACTGAAATACATACAACAAATGTGAAGATTTCTTGGTTGTAAACCACTTATCACAATGCAGCGAATTAATCTATGTAAACAGTTCTCAGTAATAGAGCTGTGAATTAATTTAGCTTCTGAAGCACGTGTGCCGTTGAAGTGTTTGTAAATAAGTTTCCCAACATGATGTTGCTTGCGCGTCTGTTGTACTCATAATTTGCAAACGTCAACATATTAAATAAACAGTTTTCTATGTGATTCACTGAAACAAACCAGGCATATTGAAGTAAATTAAATCCTAAACATAAAGAGTAGTCCACTCCCGCCACAAATTCTTCTGTTGCAATTTTGCGCAAGTTTTGATTTAAATACACAAATGATATTTATAACCCACAATTATTTAATAATAATATAAACACGATCTATGATATTTAACGTTGAATAAGTTTGAATAAAATATTTTCCATTTCGCATCCGTCAGTTCATGTTTTCCTGGTAGATACATGTGTGAACCGACTTTCAAATTTGACTAATGGTTTGATATAATCAGCGTAGATCACTATCACTCTGATAGATCGCTATCAGAGATTCTTGTATTTTTGAACCACGTATCTATCATTTGCTTTCTAATTGCCGTTAGGAATATTTATGTTAGGCACGCTTTTGTGAGATAATTCATTATAAGTTAGTGCTTTGCTGTTTTTCTCACCCCGTCTCATCTCGTTCCTTCCCTTCCCCACACCCACTAGTTTATAATTTTCCGTCCCCTTCTCTCATTCGGTCGAAATTTTATGTTTCCACTCATGATGGTTAGAGTTTAAGAAACCCTCATATCAATCATTGCAGTTAAGATGAAAAGGGGCCTTAACTGCAATTTTAGAAAATATTCTACACTTTTTTTTATATTTTTAGAAACTTATTACAGTTGACGTTGCAATCTTATTCATTGACACAAAAATTACCCAAGGAAGCAACATAAGGTAAAACTTTTTTAACGGAGAATCTAAATAGGAATTTCCACGTCCATAGCATCTTTTGCTTTTGAGATACACATGTTATAAAAAATCACCCGCGTTTTCGTTTTCATCCCTGTTTTTTCTTAAATGGTGTAATTACGTGTTTCTTTTTGAAAGAAAAATCAAATACCAATTTTTATACAAAAAAGTCACCAAACCCCTTTTTTGGGATAATGGTAAACGTGGTAAACGTGAACAGAGGCGCTTCACGCCAAACTGTTGTTTTTGTGACAAAATCTGTAAAATTATTAAATTAACAGCGCTTAAAGGCCCTTTGTGGTCAATTTCTAAAATATACGCCACCATTCACCGCCTTTTGCAACCCTGAAATGATCTACAAAACAGGTGAATTTACTTTTTATCCTACAATATGCGAAAAAAGCATTTTTGCGTCTCTATGGAGACGTGTAATGAATACTTACTTCCTTCGCGGCTAGGAGAGAAACTAACTGTACATAATACACCCACCAGATGGCGACCACTAGCTCTGTACAATCAAAACACAGTTTTCAATTTGCTTTGACGTTTGCGATTAAAACGTTAACGTTGTTTAATTGTCAAAAACCAATTGTCACTGATTATTAGTCTTTTAGAAACGGGTAAATTTAATACGTTGCGTAGGACAATAGTAATTTATGTACCAAGGGCATTAAGCGGATGTTTATGCCCGAGGGTGACCGTTTAAAATTTCATTGCATGGTCGTAGAAAAAGTATAGTATTCCATTCGCAAGTAATGGCAATTTCTCACTCGAACATTTTGCAGCACTCGCCTACGGCTCGTGCTGCAATCTTCGTTCTCGTGAGAACTTACTTGCATTACTTGCTCATAGAATAATATACTATTATCGTATATTGGGGTTTAATATTGAAAATATGTCCCACTATGGTTTTGGTAATCGAGATTGATTAATATGAATGCCAATAATTGACATTGACGATTTACCGTTTACAACTTGTTAATCAAATATTTGATGTTACCAACCATGGTAACGCTTAATGTCCACGCGGGCATTAAGAAACCTTAACGCCTGCTCGGGCACAAAGTAGTACTTTTGTCCCCATATCGAAGATGTAAAATGTCACTTTCTGGTCATGTAGGACATGATACTTATTCATGTACCAAGAGCATTAAACGGATGATTATACCCCGAGGGCGGTAGTTTTTAATTCGTCCGAGGGTATAAACATTAAGTAATGCCCGTGGTACATACAACATTTTATGTCCTACAATGGTTTTGTTCCTCCGTTTGAACAATATTAATAAATATTTTGACGTAATCAAGTGACATGCGTATCTACGGAGTTGAATAACAATACAAACAATTCGGAGTTGAGTGACAATGCAGACAATTATTTGTCAAACAGAATAACATTAATATAAACCATAGCAACGCTTAATGCCCGCGCGGACATTAAGGATCCTTAATGCCCTCGCGGGTATAAAGTAGTTATTTTCGCCCTGGCATCTAAGATATAAAATGTTACTTTGTGATCATGTAGGACAGGAATGACATTATCTTTTACGGGACACCATACCTCTAATAAAAAAAAAAAATTAAGGAATGTATCCTTTCACTTAAAAATTCGTTAAAAAATGTTTAAATGTCGAGGAACAACAGAAAAAGTAAATACAAATAGGAAACGATTAGGGTTCATGAATTTTGAAATTAATATTGCAATAGCAAATTAATGATAGGTATATCTATATTGCTTAAATATGAGTATTACTATTACCAGCCGATTAGAGAAAATTATTGAATTTTGACCTACCCTATAGCATCTATATAGTATCTATATTTATTAAATTCTATTCAGCTTTGCCCAAAGTTTTTTTTTACTTTCTCCTTTTAAACTCAAACAACTCTTTCAAGAGTCCAGCACATCAACTCGGACAGCTAATGGCTCGTTCAAGATAACTAACTACGTTTTGCTTCGCTTCTTGCGCCAGGAATAGCGAGATAATCACGGGATCTACATAGGCTGCGGCGACAAACAACGGATTTCGAGCCGCGGCGGCGGCGGCGATGCGTGAAGTGAGCAGCAGCAAAACCCGCCGCCATCGTCCGATCATGTGTAGAGAACCGAGTCGGCACAATCAGCTCCGATTTGAGTGCTAACAAAAAGCCAATCAATCTATCTGGTCGTGGTCCGACAACAAACGGGCTGATTCAAAAGTAGTTCGGATCTCAGGGCATGGGAAAAGTTGTGAGCGAGCGAAGACAAAGGAATAAGTGAGCAATGGGGCACTTTCTAAATGTCAGCACGACCCGGCAACAGAGGAAGACGGGCAGAGCGTGCAGTTTTATAGGTTATGGAGCAGGCGATGCAGTTCAAATGATCGGAAGTGGAAGTCGGATGGATACAGTCTGGTTGTGAGCTGCTTGGTTCGCTGCTATTTCCTGAAATGCCGAGGCGCACCCGCGATTCAGTGACACTGCCGAAGCAACGAGGATTATGTTTATTACCTATACGGGAAATCGAAAACACGCTTTCAACATTCTTTCAAGCCTATAAACTAGGGCCAACGATACTCAAGTTTATCATTCCATGCATATTGTCTACGTTTTACAGTTTACAGTCATCGATTTGAAAGTATATATGTATGAAGGTGGCAGTACTGGAAGAATATTTTTCTACTTTGCATTCACAATGCACACACTATATGACTGGTTTCGATGTTACAATTAACAAATTGTAACACCGTCTTTAGTAACTTTTTTTCTAAGATTGGTCACATTGATATCAAATCCCATATGTCAAACGTAACCATACATAACCACAAACTGCCGTTTTAGAATCGCCTGCAATCGCATAACTGCGAAATATCTATATTCTATACATATTTAAGCATGCGTGTAGCATGCTATAGTATGACAAAAGGGTTGGATGACGTTTTTGGTGATGTTTTACGACTCTGGTAAGCTAATCGTGAATCATTCTCGTCAACTAAACGTCAAATCCCCCTTACAGATAAAGTACAAGGACCACATTTACATGAATAAGGAGATAGAAGATCAAACCTACATTGTAGATACGATCGGGTTCAAATAGTGCCGCGGTATTGTATATGCTTAATAAATAGTATATTGAATGTCAGCATACACGTAGCAAGCTATAGTACATCTAAAGTGTTGAGGAGTTCTTAGTTTATGTAACGTATGTATATCTTTTTGGTAACATTTTGGACAGAATTCTGGGCTTTCGAATACCGTATTATTTTCTTTGTACGTCGCTTCCAACTTCGTCTTAGTTCTAATTGTGTGCAACTATTTGTGTTCCTCCCATCGCATGTAATTTTACTAAGTATAATTTATTCTAATAAACCACCTTACCGCAATTAGAATTTGGTGTCAGTTATAAGTGCGTGTAAATGTATAAGCCTGAATAGTTGCCTCCAATAGTTTCTTGAAGTTCGTTAAGTACAAGTTTTCAAATACAACGAACAATTTGTTGTCAATACTGATGTTACAATACTGATGTTAGTGTTCATTTTAGAACGCAGGTAACATCTACGATGTGATTAAAGCTCACAGATTGATATAAAAATTTTATAGTGGTTTTTGTATTGAAATTGACTTCCCAGTGTATAACATAAAACATAGAAAAGTTTTACCTATGGGATTATTTTGAATTATTTATGGTTTTGCGCGATTCGAAATCTACGTTTTAGAAACAAATATTTTTTTCAAGACACCAATGGCTTCATCTTTTATTCCATGTGTTGTAATGGCCTATACTACTCATGGTAACGTTCTGTTGCAAATAGATTTTTTCAGACATTCAGAATGTTTATTAATGTGGTATACTTGCGCTGTAAAAGTGTCCAGATAGGTAAACATGAAACTTGCTTAGGCCATTGATTTCAGCCGCACAAAATGACAATTTTGACCTACATTTTTTCGCATACCTTACGTAAATTGTTATTCAGCGTAAAGAAATCTATCGAAAAAGCGTATGCAGTTTCACAAAATCGGCAATACCCAGAGTTCTTACAATATTTTAAAACTTTTAACTGTATTTTTCAAAAAATCCGAGGTTAGAGCGGTTTTGCACGACTGAGGATTCTAACCAAAATAACATCGAAGATGTCAGATGTTACGCATGGTACGCACGCGCATTACCAGAATTGTAGCGAAGATAATTGCTTTTGTCAAATGTCAATAATTCTCATCAAAACTATAGTGATAATTTTTGCTATTATTTTCGTTTCAATTGTAAAACAGCTCTAAGGCTTCAACTATTTTTTTAAAATATACCTTGCCATCTGTACACCAAAAGTTTACGCCTGTGAAAAAGTGTGGTGCCTATAGGAATTCAAGTTCCATTGTTTTTACCATAAAATAAGCCATTTTTAGAAACAAATTGGGACTCGTGATTTGTCTGTTTACATATTGTTCCTTGTTTTTACAAGTACTTGTGTTTGACAAGTATTATAATCGTGCCAAAAAAAATTGATTTTATCGGAAAAATGTCCTATTGAGTCCCTTTGACCAAAGTACAAACAATTTCTGTGTGTGTGTGTATATATATGTGTGTGTACTAGGGCTTCCAATCCCAGACAATATACTGATCCCGGGATTTCGGGATTCAAGATTTTGTAATCCCGGGATTCATGAAAAACGCAAGAATTGCCGGATCAAAACGCCCGGTATACAAAAAGTTACTAAATCTAGTCAGTAATACAATATCTTTTACCCCGAAACTTAATCAACGTTTTCAAATTTTACCTTGCAAGTAGAAAACCAAAATTGCCCGTTTAATAGTTGTCAAAGTGTACGTGTTCACATCAATAATAAACAAAATTTAAAATCTATTAGATAATAACTTTCTCTTCCATTTTAAATTTGCTCAATAATTATACGGTTATGTAAAATGTTTCAAGAATAGTCACGGCAAAAGAAATTGTTTGCCAAATTTAAAAATTTTTATATTAATGCCAATAAATCTATGACGCGGCGGCAAAAGAGTATAAAACAGTACATGACAAATTGTGACTTATACTGGTTTGCCCACGCATCATAGAGATATTTTGGTGATTATTCGTTTTCTTCTTTAAGATATAATTGGATAACTTTAGAATTCATACTTCATAGATGTTTATCATGCAAATAGACTGTTTGCTTTTTAAATAATTCGATTATTGTTTACAAAACAATATAGGTATAATGACTTGTATAATGTATACCCAGTTCTAAATGTGTCTTCAAGTAAACCGTTATTTATTGTTCAAAATTGATGAGATATTCAGTGCAAATTCTTAAACTTAAACAAGCTGAAATGATTTATGTTTGTCTCCATATTGAGTAATACCTACTTATTGCAAAATCTGTTCCTCCTATTATAGCAAAATGTTGCTATAAAGTGTATAAACGAACATTTTATGCTTGATACTTAATTTAATCAGAAAAGTTGCTTTTATAGATTGATTCATTCTTAAAAAATAGCAACTCAATTGATTTATTGTAGATCAGTGTCTACATTTCACCAGTTAACAAAAAAATAAGAAAATAATTTAGATTTAACTTTTTCGAGCTCCCGGGATTTAGATTTATAATCCCGAGATTCCGAACAAGCTCATGATTTCTCGGGATCCCGGGATTGGAAGCCCTAGTGTGTACCCGTATTTT
Source organism: Melinopterus prodromus (assembly GCA_964023965.1). NCBI lineage: Eukaryota > Metazoa > Arthropoda > Insecta > Coleoptera > Scarabaeidae > Melinopterus > Melinopterus prodromus. The sequence continues at coordinate 13,727,199 of OZ030390.1, read as the reverse complement.
TTTTTGTGGCGACAATTGATGACAAGAAACTCTTAAAGGTATCAGGACGAAACTTCACATTTAGAAGTTTTATGACAAAACTTAGAGTTTTTTGTTCAAAACGGTCAAAGAAACTGGACTTTACTCTTAACATTTTTAAACGATTTTGCAAATGAGCCGCCAAATTAAAGGAGACGAAATTCTGAATAATTTACGGCTATGACATTTTTTGGTAAAATTAATAGTTTAGCTGCATGCGCAAATTCTATTTGATCGAGATCGGTCGTGTTTGCCTTAATATAAAACTAGTTAGCCAGGATTTGACAAATATTTTCATTCTAATGACAGTAAGTAGTGCCAAACGCTGATGGTTTTGGTAACCTGCTGTCAATAGTATCAAAATATCTGTCAAATCCCGGCTAACTAGTTTTATTTTACTGCAGACACGACCGGTCTCGATTGAATGCAATCTCATGCAGCTACTATTAATTTTATATATAGTATGACAAAGTCATGTGCCTGACTACATCAGATGTTTAATATTTATTAATCTGCTATTCAAGAATACTTACAGATAGATTGGATGCCAATATGGTCTACATTACGATATCCATCGCCATTTATCATTATCCGAACGGCAGGCCAGAACTCATAAATCATTCAATTAACGTTGTTGACAATTCTATTAGTTTACTCAATCGCGGCTTGACTTTGTACCTAATATTGATAACTTCCTGATTATATCCGTATATGTACATAGTTATAATCAATTATTTTAACATTTGCATAGTTTCCCGTCATTTGTATTTTGTATCACTGCCCGGTTTCCTCTATTTATATTGACAGTAATGCGGAGATTCATTCATATCCCGGTTTAGCGGCATGTTTATTTATTTTATGCAACTTGATGCGTTTATAAACGCAGCCCACTCACTGCAATCGTCCATACGGCGCCGACTGACTGATACGATATATTCACGCAACAATTGTATTATTATTTTATACAGCAGCTTCCATGACCCGAATTGTATGCATTTTTAGTCTGGTGACCTCATGCGGAAGTGAAATGAAATATACACCTACCATGTTTGTTTCTTTTTGTGATATAGCCAGTGAAAATTAAATGAGGTTATGACCTGAAAACTATGTTATGAGACTAATTAATTTTGAGGTTATAATTAGCTTAAAATATTAAAATATATACGTGTGTGTTCAAGGGAAATGATTGTTTCTTGTTATCTGAAGAAAAAATTTACCACTCTAATTATTCTTGTGTTTTTTCTTAATTGCAGTTAAAAGCGGAAGTAGAGATGTACTTACGGCAAAAATCGGAAATAGAGAGGGAAAGGGACGAAGCCTTAAGATTGGTAAGTAGTAATCGATACTATAACGTATAGTGGTCGAGTGGTTTCGCTGTATTATTAGCATTAGCGCGATTACTGAATGGAAACGTCATTGAACTGAACCGTCTGGTTACAGCTGAAGGAACAGGCGAGAGAATCGGAGTTCACCAGGCGGAAACTGGAAAGGGCACGGCAGGAGGTATTTCAGCACATGACCAAGATCAAAAACGAGAAGGAGAACCTAGAACGAGAGGTGAGTTAGGCAGAAATACAAAAGGAACGAACATTGTACGTGTATATTTCACAGATGAATTGGGTAATTAAAACTACAGCTTTCAATCTCGCCTATTTCAGTCATGAGATTATTTTCTAATTTCGAGTTTACCTGCTGAAATGTTGCTATTTGGCTCTAAGTGACATTACAAGAAAAGTTGATGGAACATAGATTATTGCTATACGTGTAAAAGTGACAGATGAATTGAGTATTTAAACATGAAAATTACGATATCCATCTACTTTACTTCACACACACAGGGTTTTTTTTTGTTTCATCTTGTTATTACCTGCTGAAATGTTGCCATTTGGCTCTAACTGGCATTACAAAAAAATGTTGATGGGGTACAAATTATTACTACACGTGTACATCACAAATGAATTGGATAATAAATCCTGAAAACTACAGCTTTCAATCTCGTCTATTTTAGTCAGGAGAATATTTTATAATTTCGAGTTTAGCTGCTTAAATGTTGCCATTTCGCTCTAAGTGGCGTTAGATGAAAAGTTCATGGAATACAGATTCTTGCTATACGTGTCTGAGTGACAGATGAATTGGATATATAATCCTGAAAATTACAGATTTCTATCTACTTTACTTCAGTCAGGAGCTTTGTTTCAAATTTTGAGTTTACCTGCTGACATGTTGCTATTTGGCTCTAAGTGGCATTACAAAAAAGTTGATGGGATACAAATTATTACTATACGTATACATAACAGATGAATTGGGTAATTAATTCTGAAAACTGCAGCTTTCAATTTTGTGTATTTCAGTCTGGAGATTATTTTCTAATTTCGAGTTTAGCTGCTGAAATGTTGCCATTTGGCTCTAAGTGACGTTACATGAAAAGTTCATGGAATACAGATTGTTGCTATACGTGTCTGAGTGACAGATGAATTGGATATTTAATCCTGAAAATTACAGATTTCTATCTACTTTACTTCAGTCAGGAGCTTTGTTTCAAATTTTGAGTTTACCTGCTGACATGTTGCTATTTGGCTCTAAGTGGCATTACAAAAAAGTTGATGGGATACAAATTATTACTATACGTATACATAACAGATGAATTGGGTAATTAATTCTGAAAACTGCAGCTTTCAATTTTGTGTATTTCAGTCTGGAGATTATTTTCTAATTTCGAGTTTAGCTGCTGAAATGTTGCCATTTGGCTCTAAGTGACGTTACATGAAAAGTTCATGGAATACAGATTGTTGCTATACGTGTCTGAGTGACAGATGAATTGGATATTTAATCCTGAAAATTACAGATTTCTATCTACTTTACTTCAGTCAGGAGCTTTGTTTCAAATTTTGAGTTTACCTGCTGACATGTTGCCATTTGGCTCTAAGTGGCATTACAAAAAAGTTGATGGGATACAAATTATTACTATACGTATACATAATAGATGAATTGGGTAATTAATCCTGAAAACTGCAACTTTCAATTTTGTGTATTTCAGTCTGGAGATTATTTTCTAATTTCGAGTTTAGCTGCTGAAATGTTGCCATTTGGCTCTAAGTGACGTTACATGAAAAGTTCATGGAATAGAGATTGTTGCTATACTATATACAGGGTCCTGCAACTAAGCTCCCGTCTTCTGTAGCTCACTTACTCATTAAGCTAAGAGTTTGACATTTTGCAAGCTTACCCTGTACTTCAAGGTACAATTAAAGAAATTATTTTTTATTATACAGGGCTGTTCCAAAAATGTGCAACGCCATGGTAATATATTTTTTTAAATTGCATGCTATACATTTTTCTACATATTTGGAAGCCTTTTATGGTTGCCTACATATCACCAAAATTTTACTGAAATCGGTTGAGTGACCGCAGCGGAAAAAAATAAAAACCAAAAAAAAATTATTTTGCATCGTAGGCTTTAAAAATCAATAAAAACCACAAAATGCACTCCGTTAATAAAATTTTGCGACGTGCTGATTAAGTTAGATGTAATAGTCTCGTTGACCAAGTGACATTGATCCAAATTATACAGGGTGACCAAAATCGAGTGTCAAACTTGTCAAACTTCAAAGCGTGTTATTGTTCTTATTTTAAATTGGAACCCATAATTTTTTTTATGTGAAATGATGCAGAATTAAAAAATAAACATTGTTTCTAAATACAACCCCATAACAATTCCCAATATTTTAAAACTTATTCGCCAAAAACTCATTTTTCAACGTTTCCAACGGCAATTTTAGATAATAAATATCGTACGTGGCTTTGAAAAACAATTTATTTCATAAAAAATAATAGACGTATTTTAGATTTGAGTGTACTTAATTAAGTAGTTATTCAAATGCTAAATTTAGGTACTGCATAATTTACCTATAGTGGTAAGGACGGAAATGTGGCTATAGGTAAATTTTGCAGTAAATTTAACAATTGAATACCTACTTAATTAAGTACAGTAAAATCTAAAATACCTCTCTGTGTTATATTTTATGTAATAAATTGTTTTTCAACGCCACGTACGATATTTATTACCTAAAATTGCCGTTGGAAACGTTGAAAAATGAGTTTTTGGCGAATAACTTTTAAAATATTGCGAATTGTGATGGGGTTGTATTCAGAAACAATATTTATTCTTTAATTCCGCATCGTTTAACCTAAAAAAAATTATGGGTTCCAATTTAAAATAAGAACAATAGCGCGCTTTGAAGTTTGACAAGTTTGACAATCGATTTTGGTCACCCTGTATAATTTGGATCAATGTCACTTGGTTAACGAGACTATTTCATCTAACTTAATAAGCACGTCGCAAAATTTTATTAACGAGGTGCTTTTTGTGGTTTTTATTGATTTTTAAAGCCTACGATGCAAAATCAATTTTTTTTGGTTTTTATTTTTTTCCGCTGCGGTCACTCAACCGATTTCAATAAAATTTTGGTGGTATGTAGGCAATCATAAAAGGCTTCCAAATGTGTAGAAAAATGTATAGCATGCAATTTAAAAAAATATATTACCATGGCGTTGCACATTTTTGGAACACCCTGTATAATAAAAAATAATTTCTTGAATTGTACCTTAAAGTACAGGGTAAGCCTGCAAAATGTCAAACTCTTAGCTTAATGAGTAAGTGAGCTACAGAAGACGGGAGCTTAGTTGCAGGACCCTGTATATTGCTATACTGTCTGAGTGACAGATGAATTGGATATTTAATCCTGAAGATGACAGATTTCTATCTACTTTAGTTCAGTCAGGAGATTTGTTTTAAATTTTGAGTACCAGCTGACATGTTGCCATTTCGCTCTAAGTGGCATTACAAAAATGTGATGGGATACAAATTATTACTATCCGTATACATAACAGATGAATTGGGTAATTAATCCTGAAAACTGCAGCTTTCAATTTTGTGTATTTCAGTCTGGAGATTATTTTCTAATTTCGAGTTTAGCTGCTGAAATGTTGCCATTTGGCTCTAAGTGACGTTATATGAAAAGTTCATGGAATACAGATTGTTGCTATACGTGTCTGAGTGACAGATGAATTGGATATTTAATCCTGAAGATTGCAGATTTCTATCTACTTTAGTTCAGTCAGGAGCTTTGTTTTAAATTTTGAGTTTACCTACTGACATGTTGCCATTTGGCTCTAAGTGGCATTACAAAAAAGTAATGGGATACAAATTACTACTATACGTATACATAACAGATGAATTGGGTAATTAATTCTGAAAACTGCAGCTTTCAATTTTGTGTATTTCAGTCTGGAGATTATTTTCTAATTTCGAGTTTAGCTGCTGAAATGTTGCCATTTGGCTCTAAGTGACGTTACATGAAAAGTTCATGGAATACAGATTGTTGCTATACGTGTCTGAGTGACAGATGAATTGGATATTTAATCCTGAAAATTACAGATTTCTATCTACTTTACTTCAGTCAGGAGCTTTGTTTCAAATTTTGAGTTTACCTGCTGACATGTTGCCATTTGGCTCTAAGTGGCATTACAAAAAAGTTGATGGGATACAAATTATTACTATACGTATACATAACAGATGAATTGGGTACTTAATTCTGAAAACTGCAGCTTTCAATTTTGTGTATTTCAGTCTGGAGATTATTTTCTAATTTCGAGTTTAGCTGCTGGAATGTTGCCATTTGGCTCTAAGTGACGTTACATGAAAAGTTCATGGAATACAGATTGTTGCTATACGTGTCTCAGTGACAGATGAATTGGATATTTAATCCTGAAGATGACAGATTTCTATCTACTTTAGTTCAGTCAGGAGATTTGTTTTAAATTTTGAGTACCAGCTGACATGTTGCCATTTCGCTCTAAGTGGCATTACAAAAATGTGATGGGATACAAATTATTACTATCCGTATACATAACAGATGAATTGGGTAATTAATCCTGAAAACTGCAGCTTTCAATTTTGTGTATTTCAGTCTGGAGATTATTTTCTAATTTCGAGTTTAGCTTCTGAAATGTTGCCATTTGGCTCTAAGTGACGTTATATGAAAAGTTCATGGAATACAGATTGTTGCTATACGTGTCTGAGTGACAGATGAATTGGATATTGAATCCTGAAGATTGCAGATTTCTATCTACTTTAGTTCAGTCAGGAGCTTTGTTTTAAATTTTGAGTTTACCTATTGACATGTTGCCATTTGGCTCTAAGTGGCATTACAAAAAAGTAATGGGCTACAAATTACTACTATACGTATACATAACAGATGAATTGGGTAATTAGTCCTGAAAACTGCAGCTTTCAATTTTGTGTATTTCAGTCTGGAGATTATTTTCTAATTTCGAGTTTAGCTGCTGAAATGTTGCCATTTGGCTCTAAGTGACGTTATATGAAAAGTTCATGGAATACAGATTGTTGCTATACGTGTCTGAGTGACAGATGAATTGGATATTTAATCCTGAAGATTGCAGATTTCTATCTACTTTAGTTCAGTCAGGAGCTTTGTTTTAAATTTTGAGTTTACCTACTGACATGTTGCCATTTGGCTCTAAGTGGCATTACAAAAAAGTAATGGGATACAAATTACTACTATACGTATACATAACAGATGAATTGGGTAATTAGTCCTGAAAACTGCAGCTTTCAATTTTGTGTATTTCAGTCTGGAGATTATTTTCTAATTTCGAGTTTAGCTGCTGAAATGTTGCCATTTGGCTCTAAGTGACGTTACATGAAAAGTTCATGGAATACAGATTGTTGCTATACGTGTCTGAGTGACAGATGAATTGGATATTTAATCCTGAAGATTACAGATTTCTATCTACTTTAGTTCAGTCAGGAGCTTTGTTTTAAATTTTTAGTTTACCTACTGACATGTTGCCATTTGGCTCTAAGTGACATTACAAAAAAGTAATGGGATACAAATTATTACTATACGTATACATAACAGATGAATTGGGTAATTAGTTCTGAAAACTGCAGCTTTCAATTTTGTGTATTTCAGTCTGGAGATTATTTTCTAATTTCGAGTTTAGCTGCTGAAATGTTGCCATTTGGCTCTAAGTGACGTTACATGGAAAGTTCATTGAATACAGTTTGTTGCTATACGTGTCGGAGTGACAGATGAATTGGATATTTAATCCTGAAGATTACAGATTTCTATCTACTTTAGTTCAGTCAGGAGCTTTGTTTTAAATTTTGAGTACCAGCTGACATGTTGCCATTTGGCTCTAAGTGGCATTACAAAAAAGTGATGGGATACGAATTATTACTATACGTATACATAACAGATGAATTGGGTAATTAATCCTGAAAACTGCAGCTTTCAATTTTGTGTATTTCAGTCTAGAGATTATTTTCTAATTTCGAGTTTAGCTGCTGAAATGTTGCCATTTGGCTCTAAGTGACGTTACATGAAAAGTTCATGGAATAGAGATTGTTGCTATACGTGTCTGAGTGACAGATGAATTGGATATTTAATCCCGAAAATTACAGATTTCTATCTACTTTACTTCAGTCAGGAGCTTTGTTTTAAATTTTGAGTTTACCTGCTGACATGTTGCCATTTGGCTCTAGGTGGCATTACAAAACAGTTGATGGGATACAAATTATTACTATACGTATACATAACAGATGAATTGGGTAATTAATCCTGAAAACTGCAGCTTTCAATCTCGTTTATTTCAGTCTGGAGATTATTTTCTAATTTCGAGTTTAGCTGCTGAAATGTTGCCATTTGGCTCTAAGTGACGTTACATGAAAAGTTCATGGAATACAGATTGTTGCTATACGTGTCTGAGTGACAGATGAATTGGATATTTAATCCTGAAAATTACAGATTTCTATCTACTATACTTCAGTCAGGAGCTGTTTTTATTTTGAATTTACCTGCTGAAATGTTGCCATTTGGCTCTTACTCGCATTACAAAAAATGTTGATGGGATTACAAATTATTGCTAGGTTTAGGTCACAATTGAATTCGTTAATTAATTCTGAAAATTACAGCTTTCTAACATTGGCTTCTGAGATAAAAATTAAAAATAAAATTGCCAGGAATCTAACAAAAAAAGCGGACTCGTTGCATGTATGGACGTCCAATTTAAAAATGTCTAATGTCTCTAATCGCTATACCCACTCCAATTGTGCCCTTAACTGATGGCATACCTAATATCTGAAATCGCTTTGATTTCAATTGAATAGATTTGATAATTAAGCAAACAAATTACATTTGCAATAAAGTATTTCCTGTCACAGGTTCCAAAATTGACACTACTTACATTCGTTTCGAATAAAAGATTTTACTGGATTTTACCAAGATAATAATAGTTAACAAAACAACACATTGATGAAAAATGTTGACATAAAAATAAGCAAGAAAATATGACATCAGATTGAAATATTTGCAATACCGGTATACCACATTTCCAAATAGTCTCACCACACTCTCCGACAGAATTATTGTACGATCGACCTTGTCCCGCAATATCAAAATTTGTTTAAACAAATTCACATAGACGATTTACAAACGTCCTCGATTATCACAATTGGAACGTCCGGTATATATTCGAAACTAAAACACGCAAATATTGCACATCGCCACGCATCCAATGACATCATCGATCAAATATAAAATCAATTAGGCAAAGTACGTCGCGTCCCAAATCCGTTCACGTATCGCACCGTTCGCAAACAATAACCCACTTGCGAATAATTTATTTTTATGGCCAAACCGTTATTGCAAAATCTAGAATACTACAGATATGCAAACTGCTAAAATCACCTGTCGAAAGTTGGGTAAACGTCAAACAAAGGCTGTGGAAAAGTAGATCAAACTAATGTTGCTGAAATGTAAGATAATTAAAGAGAGTAGCTCCCTTTATGTTGAATGTCTTTTTTATGTCTGTGCAAATGTGGTAATAGGTGTAAAATTTAACAGGAACTCGCTTTCTCTCCAAGAACTTTATTTTAAAACTTTTTTTTTCAAAATTTGTTTTACGTGTTTTAATATTAAGGGATATCATTCTGCTACTATTTTTGTTGTAAATGGTGCAAGTATAGAGACACCCAGCTAAACATATTTTAGCGGGTCCCGTGGTCATTTTTTACCAAGGTACAAAAAAATTTCTGTGTTTGTGTGTAAGTTTGTGTGAACGTATGTGTACCCGAATTTTGTGGCGACGATTCCGGTGAAACTACTACTAAAGGTATCCGGACGAAAGTTAATATTTAAAAGTTTTATGACCAAATTTAGAGCTGAAAAGCTTTTGGTTCAAAACGGTCCAAAGGAACTGGATGTTTCCTCTAAACACTTTTAAACGATTTTGAAAATGAGTTCTGACGGTAGGTAGTGTTAAACTCTGTTTTTTTGCCAATACCTACTGTCAATATTATCAATCAAAATATCTGTCAAATCCTGGCTACTTCTTTTATTTTAATGCAGACACGATCGATCTCGATCAAATTGAATCTCATGCAGCTAAACTATTAATTTATTATATTGTTTGATAAAGTCATGCCACAACAGATTTTTTTAATATTTTTTTAATAAGTTTTTTAATAATATATTATTTAATAAAAATTTTTTGTTTTAACTGTTTGCAACATTTTAGTGACAATAGTATTAATGTTAATCCATCCAAATCCCTACAGTTTTTAAGTTGTTGCCTCTTTTCTCTAAAATCATCATTTTAAGAAACAAATTATAATACAACTACTACAAATTTGTTCGTGGTGGTTTATGACGAAATTGTATTTTGAGTGGAAGGTTTTATCGATTTAAAGAGACTGGGTTTGGATAACTAGTTTGCATACCGCGTGTTCATAACTTTTCTATCAAATTTCCTCAATTTCTGCAGCTAGGTCATTCCACAGCTAAAAATGGCGATAACAGAAAGATGGAACAATATCCCATAAAATGTTAACATTAACTCAATTATTTCGACAAATAACAGGCTGAGGAGGTCACACATGTTATTAAAATGCATTTGCAAACTTCATTGTTTAAAATGTATCGCTAACGTCACACCTCTTTCACAATAAGATAATGTCTTTTTACAGTATTTCTTTCCCCATTAGTTGAGTACGTTATTAACGTTTATTACGTTTATAACCTTACGTTTATTAACCAGTTTGCATTTTATCATTGCTCTTTATTAAAGTTCTTTATTAAATTAAAAAATAATGTTAATCATTAAAATCTAAATGTTTAGAAAAGATCGAGATACTGTTTGATTCCAGTTGATTCAGATGGTTGCGTCATATACATCCCACAGAGCGCAGTAAATTTGAATTAAAAAACAACTTACCTTCATTCTTACAGCGCTGTTGTTGATGCAATAACATTCAATTAAACGAAAGAACATACAATTTTTTAAAATTGGTTCAACATATACTCTGTAATAAAGGATATATAAGCTTTTAAAAGAACTTCGTAGGACAATCGATTTCGGTACATCAAGTACCATCTTCGGGTCTCGCTACAAAAGATAAAAACACAATAAAATCAAACAACACATCGGAGTTTCTGTAAAAACATACAGTCTATTCAACTACCTACTATTAAACATGGATCTTAATATTTCCGTGGTTGGTCTTATTTCTTTCTTCGCCCATTACTTTTCAAGAGTAGTGTAGACAGCAAGAAAACTACAATGTTCATACAAAAATGATACTTAACTTTAAAGTTGGCATACATTTTAGGTAAGCCGATATTTTTTCCCGGATGTGCAAACAAATAAGAAATCTGATGTGACCAAACACATGTCTTTATCATCCGATGAGTATCAAACGCTGATAATCTGACAATACTGTCAATAGAATCTAAAGATCTGTCAAATCCAGCGATCTTGATAATGTATAACTTTAGTTCAGGTCTATCGAGCTTTCATGTTGTTTTGTTTAGAAGGCTGGAAAGAAACAAAATAAAAAAGCTGTTATAAGTTTGATGTACCTAATTTTAGCTCTGTTGCTTTAAAGTTTTGAGCTTTCTTCTTGTTCAGTATAACATGTGCCATTCGCGCATTTTAGCACTAACGTATAAGATAAAGCTAGTTCATGATTTTGAAGGGCATTGTAGTGCTCTCCCCAGCATTTAATATACAGGACCCTCCTTAAGAATAATTGAAATAAATCATCTATTGGCCTGCATAATCTACTTTTAAAACTGTACCCAATCAAATATTAAGAATTTGTTGACCCCAACCAATTTCGATAACGCGAGAGCATATAAAATTGTGAAACCAATTGACACTAATCTGTTGGTAATTTATGATTTTCCCGTAAAACAATTAGGAGTGATAACGTTACGTCTCTTAAAAACTATTACCGCTAATATTGGAAAGCTTATCACGCGGAGAAATGCTTAATACGCACGTTGCGGTTATTAGCTTCAGACAGCACGGGCTCACTCAAGATTAGCCTTTTAATTGAAAAAAAAAAAATGCAAACTTGTTCTCTAAGTATCAAGACTTCCTCGCTTCATTCTTCAGCACTGGCTGAGCGCATCCTTAGGTATTAACAAAGGATGCTCTTGAGTTGAGAATGAATCACTCTCCTCTTCTGTTTGTGGGAAATTAGTGTATTTAAATTATACATGCAAAGATGTGGCGTTTGAAAAAATAATTGAAGCAATTTGCCAATTATGGTAAATAAATATGTACTACTAATACACCAAGCTATCAAAGCACATTTAAAATATAATCTTTAATAATCTATTCTAACCTACAATGTAAATAATAAGCTAACATAACGTAATATGTACCTATGCAGTAGCATAGTGATGATCTAACCGTTCAAAATGTTATTTTATATAATCGGCAATATACTGGTTCTTATATAACTGCATCATCAAGGTAATATTGAAATAACGTTATAACCATGAACTTCGCTTATATCTTACTTTTTTGTGAATACCCGCAAACCGCTATGTAAATTTCGTATCAATTAGTTTAAGATTAATGATGCATAGGTATAGAAAGTAAAGTTTATTCTTTCTTATTGCACTTATTTATCATTTTTACAATGTTAATCTAGCAACTAGACAGTACGAAATATATAGGAATTTTATCGTATTGCTAATTTGTTGTCATTTTTATTATCAATTAAGCACATGAACCATCTTTACATTGTTGGTTATTTTTTTGCAAAAAGGATAATTCTTATATCTTAATATCTTATCACGTAACTTTCGTGTGTGTGTGTGTATGTAAATCTCGGTATTTGTACCTAACTTCAGGAATTAGAATTTACTTAAGTGGATATACGATTTTGATAATGTTTAATAATTAGATAATTATTAAAAATATATAAATAAATTAGATAATTAAATACAATTAATTTAACATTTTTATGCTATAGGTTAGATTATTAGGTAAATCGTATATTTTTCTTGATATTGCAGCATTAATTTGACAAAAATATCATTATTAATTGGGCTTATAACGGCAACGCTTTATGTATTATGAATTATAAATGAAGAACACTTCAAAACAAACTAATTACTTAAGAAAGAAAATATTAACAAAAAATAAAGCTTGGCTCTATTAGGTATCCCTAAAAGCCGTCTTCACTACTACCTGAAGGACTTTCACTGTATTGTAGATCCGTAGGTACAAAAAACAATCCGTTCGGGTTAAGTCGGGTGATCTGGCGGGCTCCTAAAAGAGTATTTTGTGATAATTTCAACAACGTGTTACACATGGTGGAAAGGCATTTTCAATATTCTATCCAAACTTGTAGAAATATGCCGCCCATAAGAAATAAAAAAGTTGAATATCGCCCAAGCAAAAGCTTGCGGACAAAAACATTTTCTGGCAACAAAAAAGTCTTCAGTATTCTATTCTCTCGTAAAAATGCAACATTTTGACATTTTATCGTAATAGCGAGGTTATTTAAGAAAAAAGATATCGACAGTTTTAGCTTTTCGATAATATCTACAGAAAAAATTTGAAAAAGCAGAAACCATTCTGAAAAGTCTTTCATTTTACGCAACCTTTTAACCGACATCGCTATAACAGTTTCCGAGATCCCTATGTACTACATCATGTTCCATGATACACCCTGTATATGTATATATTTAAATTTTAATTTTAATGCCTCAATGTCAGAGTTATTTCAGTTTTACTCTTTGGTTCATGTATGCTGTATTTCGGTTTCAAAATGATTATTTCCTCATTTTTTTCTAATAGAGTGCGCTTAAAATTGGAAACTCCAGTTTACATTTTCTTCAGTTCAACAGCAAATTTGTTCAATCTATATTGAGGTTCCCAATATGTATCTTCAGTAGTTTTGAATTACTTTTTGAGCAATCAACTAAGATGCACCTGATATTCTAATAAAACACAGAAATAATGGCGTGTATATAGAAACGTGATAAAAGTCGATCAATTTTGGTACCTGCAAACCAAAAATTAAACTAACAAAATATATTTCATACCATTTAAGTCAGCTTATGAAAATTTTAGCGCAAAAGTTTAGCTTGTAAACATTGCAAAACCTCTGAAGATAAATATTATTACATGTATTTATAATATTTATAACCAAATGTACGTTGTTTTTTACTTATTACGTCATGTTTTTTTTTAGTTGCAATCCAATATTTTTCTTACTGTTATTGATAGTTCTCTTAATAGTTAATAGGTACACATTTAATGTCCTTACATAAGACAATTTTTGAGAAAAGGAATTGGAAATTAGAGTAGGTAATTAATTGGAATAACAGTTTTGTTGGCGAATGAAAAGCCAATAGGCGTTTTTGGATTCATTAGTTTGGGCTGGTTATGAACCCGGGCTTGAAATTGACATAACGTCATTGCGGTTTTTATTTTTCTCTCAGTGAGGCATATTCCACTTAAAGAATCCATATAAATGCTTCAAAAGCATTTGTGAACAAACTTTTATAATTTTGGGCAAAAGTACAAAGTTTAAGATGTACCTACGCGAAATTTGAGCCCTGATTACCCTTTTGGGGTATTTTGGACATTGCGTTCAGCTGAAAACAAAATTAAAGTCGGATATTGAATTTTACACGTATTTTGAAAGTTAGAAATACACGTGTTCGAGGATCTTTTAGAATACCAAACAGAACTGCAAACTTATTTCGTTATGTTTTTTACTTTTTTATTTCTTTAATGCCTTTTAATTTGGAACTATAACACTTTTTTTGTCATATAATTTGCATTCATAAAAATAATTAAACTTTTGAAGAATAATTTAAGCACAATCAACCAGCTTTAAAGTTGAATTAAAAATTGTTATTGTGTATTAGTGACATTATTTCATTAATGATGTTTCATTGCTGCAACACTTAACATTGTAATACATATTATACTATCATCAAGTCAATTCATATATTATCAGAAATGACGACACTTTCTTCAATAATAATAATCCATTCATTATTCCATATTATCGTAATAGGCGTCGTAAGTGCATAAACTGTTGCATAGTTCACAGATCATGATAACTTCTCAGCGCACGCTTTAAACAGTTCTTTGACGTAATCAGAGCTCAAATTTCGCGTAGGCCGCGATAACACCGACCCATTGTTATTGTTTTTGCGAGCGCATACGAAAATAGGCATGACTTGGGCAAGGTCGCCAAAGATAACACCGTGTATTGAAAAATTTCCCAGAAAACAATAGCAAATTCTCTGTTTGAACACGTATACGTAGGCCATCGCAGTTTATTTGTATTTTTTTTCCACCATGTTACTGCTCACCGAAGCACTCAGGATTTATAATTGTCCCCGGTGTCATTGACAGTGAATGCCTTTATTATCCAGTAGTCCATGAGAATGTCGGTGCACCGACGGAGTATTTAAATTTGTAGGCCAGCTGGGCTGTATAATGTCAGATTGATCGGTTTGATCGTAGAATGCTCTGTGCGTAGGCTAGATACACCGGTTTTAGTTACCATTTCAATCTCATTGCCAACAGTCTATCTGCATATAGATATGTAGGGTAACGAGAGATGCCTTTATTCGCAAATTGAGTAGAATGTGTGAAGGATGGAATTAGTAGGCATGGCGGTTAAATATTGAGAAATTCTTTATGGTAGGTACTTGCGATTAAAAAGATTATTTTTTTATTCAATAAGGGCATTACAATCTAGTCATGGTTGACTAATGAGTAACTTAATTCTAACTTATTTTACTAGTATAACTTAACCTAACAGGCACCCATCGATGTCTCTCAGTTAGTCCTAGTATACTGGGTACGTGTTTCTTGCGCACTACGTACTGACTCTGCTTTTCGAACCAGCACCTACAACCAGCAGTTACTCTGCTTTTGTCACTTTCTCACATTCACACTAACTCAAAAGGCTTCTTTCTCTTGAGTCTTCTCACTAATGCGGTGTTGTCGAGGAGCTGGATGGCCTCAACGTTTACGTGATGGTGAAGCCTTTTCGCGTGACTTCTTGCTAATTTTTGGATTTCTTTGCACACAAACTCCTTTTTGAGGTCCTTGTGGAGATCATCATTCCTAATGTACCAAGGCGCATTGACAATGCATCACAATACTTTATTTTGAAAGGTCTGGACAATTTTAATGGTGTTTTTTTTGTGCAACCCCAGAGTTGAGCACCATACGTCCACACGGGTTTTAGAATTTGCTGGTACAAGAAAAGCTTATTATGTACAGACAGCGTGGAGTTTCTTCCTAGCAGCCAGTACATCTCTCTATAACGGATTCCTAGGTCCTCTGTTTTCTTTTTGACATGGGCTTTCCAGCGGAGCTTGGCGTCTAATGTCATGCCTGGATGTGTTGTATCTTCTTGTTGGTGAAGTCAACATGTACTGACTTGAACTCGTTCAGTTTGATTCTTGTTTTTTGTCCAGACCTGAAAATGACCAAGAGCTATTTGGAGTTTTCTCGTCGTTTCTCCATTGCTGTTCCCAACAGCTAGGTTGGCCGTGTCGTCTGCAAAAGTTGCGACAGTTTTATTTTCTAATGCTGGGAGGTCACTGGTGTAGAGTAGGTAAAGCAGAGGCCCTAAACCACTACCTTGCGGCACTCCTGCGTTTATTTGCTTAAGGACAGAGCATGCATCACCTTGTTTGACTCTAAAGTATCTCTCAGTTAGGTAAGATTTTAATAGTTGTGCAATCTGTTTCGGGAGGATACTTCCTAATTTATTGTTCAGTCCTTCATGCCAGACTTTATCAAAAGCCTGTGCCACATCTAGGAAGACTGCAGAACCAACCTTTTTTCCTCTAACGCATTTTCTATTATCTTGGTTATTCGGTGTATCTTGTCAATAGTAGAGTGCTTGTTTCAAAAAGATTATTTGATAAATTTTTTATTTAAAACTCTGTCGTGTACGGTATACTACTTGGACAGCTCTATCGTTAGGAACGTCGTTTCATTAAAAAAAAATCGATAAAAATAAAAAAGTATGGCTAAGTACTCCGCTGTAATTTTCAAATAATTTAGTATAAGGGTGATGTGTATAAGGATCAACATGCATTATGTAAATAGCTATGTGCATAAAACAAATACGTTGCGCGTTAGATTTAATATTTTGCGCATTAAAATAATAAATATTGTGCATTATAGAAATATGAATGTTACATAAAAAATGTTATAATAACCTATATTTTATTTATATTGCGCCCTAGAATGGATCTTGCGCATTAAAATAATACATATTGAGAATTCAATTAATATGAATGTGCCCTAAAATGACTATAGCCTATTGAAAGGCCTAAAAACATCGGGATAATGATGAATACATAATAAGTGCCTGCCCATTGCTCCATCTATGTAGAAATTTATGTTGGGTTCACTTTTCTATTAAAAATCTCAAACCAAATTTGTGCGTTACGCCAGTATTAGTTCTCAACGCCTGTTTAGGTGGGTGTGAGTCATAATTTTCAAGCAAGAATTATAATTGGTAGTCATATAAAAATAACTCACACAATGGCATGAAGGAAAATATCAACGATAATGACGAGTTGTCAGATTATGCTAAAACTGCAAATTGGGAACTCATATCCTAAGATTTACAGGCTGATTCATATCACGAGTACTACTAACACTATTTACAAAAAAATTTTAGTACAACTTTTATTTGAAAATCGTTTCATCGTTAAAAAATCATTAAATATAACCATTTACGAAATAACTTGAATAATTTTAGTTGTAGAGCTAAAAAATACTATTCACATTATACATATTGTTGCAGATTATAAATATAAGGTCAAAATAAATGTGCATATACATACACTATCCTTATTTATATTGAGAAAATATAACCTTTTTAAAATTTAACACATTTAGTTCTTTTATATTCACACTTAATAATTCCTGTGACATTTGAGATCGATCAAAATATATTATTCCGTTCCCCAAGAGGTTCAAAATCGAGAATAAGTTCAATTTATTAATATTTAAAAAAGTTTTTATTTTGTTTTACTTACGTAATTTGTTAAAAATCTAAAGTAGTGACTACACTGGCCACCAAAAGACAAAATCTGCCAAGTAGCGAATGGCAGAAAATTCAAAATTATGTCTCGTTTTTTAGAAAAGAACGCATTTTTGGAGTTTCTGCCTTCCGATTCAGACTTTACGGAAGAAAACATTTCAGAAACAGTTATCACTTGTTAGATTTTGTTCATTGTCGGTCAGGATACACACGTAACTTAGATTATTGTATTTTTGATAAATACTTACTTCAAAATATATAAAATTAAACGATATCTAGACTCACAAGTTAATTGGTTTATGCTTTTTCTATTAAGGTAATAATTGTGGTATGTAAATTTGTTGTAGTAAATCCAAATAAAAGCGTTTTTTTATTAATAAATAGGATTTCAAGTATTCTGAATTTTAAGCCCCTTGGGGATCCTTGGGTCTAGTAGAATTTGAAACAAATAGTTGTACCATTTGTTGTAACATTTGTACAAAGTATCCAAAAAACTCAAATTGTTGACTTTAAAAGTAGTTTTTCTTTCATCAATAATACCTTGTTCGTGGGCCAAAATCAGGCAGGCTGTTTTTTAAAACACATAAGGTACTTTTCATTCAAGTTTTTACAAAACATTAATACATATTCTAGATGTTATGTTTTTTTGAAAAGACAATTTTTTTCTAGAACCAGTTTAACCAATAAACTAGTATGTAGCTTACAATGAGGATTGCAGACAAAAATACGTAAAAACCTTATCTGATATGCAAATTTTAAAAAGAATGTTCACCAAACGCCATCAGATAAACACGGTAGATACGTAGATATAATTTGGGATCCCCTGCTCTACATACTAAGCTTTTTTATCCATTTAACAAAATTTCTACATCTCATCTTACGCAACTGTATAATAATATATCATCGTCACTTCTTGTAGCCCAGAAAAACTGCAATAGCGCGATGAAATACGACATGACACGGTGTAAACATTTTGCATATCTTGCTGCAATCTGGCGTACCTACCTCCATTCTAGACAGGTCCCACGTAACCGCGGCCAACTGGAAAGTTTATAAATATTCTTGACGACGGATCTCGTGAATTATTTATGAGTCGACACCTATGAATCAGACGTGCAACTATTACACTAATTGGTACGCTACGATTTCGTATTGTGCAAAATGTAAACACGACACCGCTATACATACACACACACACACACACACACACACACACACGATTAATAAACGATTGTCTATTCTTCTCAGGTGGAAAAAACCAGTGACCTATCCAATGCTATTACAGACGAATACAAATTACTCTTAATTAGTTATGAATGGTCTATTTCTAAAATAGCTTTGAGTATTATTATTATCGATGTGCAATAATAAACTAACATGCAAAAAGAACTTGACGTTTAGTTAAGTTTTGTGTGCATTATCCAAAAGTTAACAGTTTTCGAGATATTTTATTTCCCGTGATATTTTATGCAAATCTTTTTTATGTTAATCGTGTCTGTTAAGAGTAATTACCGTTGCTAAATCAAAATTTCGTAAAAAGTAAATCGTTAACAAATGAATACTGGGCCGAATAGTTTAAATCATTTCAGAAATTCAAAATGGAAGGTAACACGTCATGCTATTCTGGCTAAAAAATTTATAATACATGTTAGGCACCTAATTGTAAAAGCTACTATGTTTCAATAGTTAATCTATTAAGGTATAAATCTCAAAAAAAAAGGAAAGTCATTAACGAAACTGTTTTCTTACAGAACGATCAACTGAAGGAGGCGTTGGAGCTGGAACGCAAGGGCTTGGGGAAGTACCTGACGCACGTACCGTGCCGATTGCAGAGGGCGCTGGCGGCCACCCAAGGCGCCGCCGGGACGGACAAAGACGCCGCCGCCAGCCGAGATGCGACTCTCAGTTCGCAATTCCAAAAGGCGATGCACCATCTCGCCACCTGCAAGAGGCGGAAGTGCTCGGTCTGCGCGTACACGAGAGGCGTCTTCGGCAATTTGTCAAAAGCGCACGGGCATCATTCCCAGAAAAACGAGTATGTTTTATCTACTATATCTATATAACTATCTGGAAGTTTACACTACATATGCATGTAGACCGTGGGCACGGGGTTAGGCAGCGTCAGTTGGGTACGTTCAAATTGACGGTGATTAAATTTTAAATTTAGAGTTATAAACAAGTAAATAAAATAAATGTTCATTAACTCATAAGAAAGAAACATAACAGCAATTCAATAATAAAAGTAAGTTAATAGGGACAATGTGCCCATTTAGGGCAAAATAAAGATGATGTTATAGTTATTTATGTATCAAGGGCATTACATGTTCATGCCCCAAGGGGCATTAGGTAATACCCGAGGTGCGCACACAATTTTATGACCTACAATGGTTTTGTTCCTCCGTTTGAATAATATTAATAAATATTTTGACGTTATCAAGTGACATGCGTATCCACGGAGTTGAATAACAATACAAACAATTCGAAGGTAGACAATAATCAAGGTCCCTATAATATATTATAGGGACCTTGGACAATAATAATAGACAATTAATTGTCAAACTTATAACCTTAATCGCCATTAATTGACATTGCCGACCGACAGTACAGACAATTAATTGTCAAACTTATTACCTTAATCGCGAATAATTGACATTGATGACTTAAAATTTACAATTTGAATGACAAATATTTGATATAATTGACATATAACCATGGCAAACCCTTAATGCCCGCGCGGGCGTTAAGAATCCTTAACGGTCACCCTGGGGGCATAAACATCCGTGTAATGCCCTTGGTACATCAATAACTATTGTGACCTGTGTTCAGAGTAAGCAGATAAATGTTTGACAATATTTGAATAACGTGTTCTTTTAGTCTCTTGTTTAAACTCCTCCTGGCTTAGCCGATATATATTGATTGGCAATTACAACAATTAACTGAATACTCTGAATAGACTCCACTATGTTGGTCGAGAGGTTTTTCTTCATATCCCTATTTTGACGGCTGGCTCAGTATTTGAATATTATTCTTATAGGCTGGAGTTATATGATGTTTAGTTATTGTATTTTTAGTTTTCTCTTTATATTGTTATAGTAAATCTTTTGTAAACGTGGTTATCCGAATGAGAAACATCTGTTGTATACAATGTGTCCAGCTTTTGGTCAGTGTTTGGTCCGATTGTTTGGTCTTGGTCCGAAAGAACAGAAGAGTTTTTTTTTGTAAACGGGCAGAAATTGTGTAGCATTGTTTTTATTGTTTTTGCGCAATAAGCTGTTGGAGCTGGATGTTTGTAACGAAAACATTGTACAGGCATGCGTGATTCAATTCAATTGCATGCTTGACTTATCTTTCATGGGAACTTTCTTATGGGCGCCATGTTAAATTTGAACACTTTTAAGGATTTTCCTTTTTCTGGTTCCCGTGGTCTACACTTGTTTGACTATAGATTTTTGGCAAAGTTTTCTATTATTGATTTTTGCAAAGAGAAAATAAAAGTCAAATGAAAAATATTGAGAAAAATTAGGAGTAACAGTTCTGGCTAATGTTGGCAACGCTCTTCATTTAAAATTCCAGTGTTACATGAGAAATGAAAACTCCAAGTCACGTTTAGCAAGAACTAAAAAGAAATAATGTTGTCTTAAAATGACCTGAAAAAACAATATCGGCGCCAATAAGAGGACAAAAAGTTGCCCATGGTTTCTCCACCATCTTTAAACATAACTCAATTACAATTGATTTCTTCGGCCCCCAATGTTTTTATTACAAACTCCACAGCGTGTTTCTGCTAATTTTAACACACGTTTCATTTTACATTAAATTGATCTGATATTATCAAAAGCGGTGTGAGCCACTTTGTAAGTAAGGAAACGTACGGTAATGTACAGTAAGCAAGAGTAACATTGGAAACGTTCACTAATTGCAAATATGGAATAAGTATGGAATCTCAAAAACACAACTAAAACTAAAACCAATACTGTAATAATATACCAATATGCAAAAAAGATAAAACTACAGTAGAGTGTCGATAATCCGAACTAATTGGGACCAAAGCTGGTTCGGATTATCAAATATTGCAGCTAAACGAGTACCGGATAGAAGATAAAACAAAAGCAATATATATATATATGTAAACAAGAATCGACAACAATGGCTATATACTCGGTTACTCAATGATTAATTTTTTTATTGTTTGTTTTTTGCCCGTTTGGATTACCGGGGTTCGAATTATCAACGCTCTACTGTACCTATATTGTTTAAATTCAAATGGTAATTTT
This sequence comes from Melinopterus prodromus, assembly GCA_964023965.1. NCBI lineage: Eukaryota > Metazoa > Arthropoda > Insecta > Coleoptera > Scarabaeidae > Melinopterus > Melinopterus prodromus. The sequence continues at coordinate 13,705,494 of OZ030390.1, read as the reverse complement.
TTTTTTATATATTTAGGAAGAAACTTCTATCCTGTCTCCAAACTCCTTTCCTCGAGATGAAAAACATGATCAAGCCACCACCCTCCCCGATACACGGTGAGGGCGAAAGTCTCTCCGAGTGGTTTTGTCACCTGAGCTTAGCCGAACAGAGCGAGTGCTCGTCTATCAGCGTTCCCTTCGCCGAACTGGCCATGAGCTACATGGATGATACATCGGACACAATGTCCCACAGCTTGCAGGGCGAAAGTTGCGAAGCCAGCCGACACATGACCACTGACAGTTCCAGAGGTAACAAATTTTATGGTATATTATTTTTCTCATTATGTACTATAACAGTAGCAAAGTTTGCATTAGAAAAAATTAAGCATGTTCAATAAGTTCAATTAAAAACATCAGCAAGGCTACAACTTATGTTAAGGTGGGGCTTAGCTTGTTGATAGTTGGTATCAAGGAGTGCCAATATTTAAATCCTTAACCTTACTTATTTACATTTGTGCATGATTAAAAAATACCTTAGCCTTTCACAGGGTTTTGTTTAGTCTATTATAAATATTTACAAGTTTTCTTTTTATTATGTTATACGTTTTATCACTTTTTTTGTTTTAGAAAGCATTATAGTATTTTGTGTGTGTGTATATATAAATTGTGTATAGTGTATTAAAAATATTAAACTATGATAATTAGTTGGATAATAATAATAAAACTCTTTAAATTAATTTTTTTACAGGTTTTAGCAGCGATTCAGGATTCTCTTCAGACGCATGTGGCGAATTCAAGAGCAACGCGACAACGCCTAAAGAAAAATTTAGCCCAAAAGCAACCTTGGACGAAGCGGATTGCGCAAAACTAACACGGACAAAGTGGACTGCATCGTTCCGGAAGCTGATAAATCGTATCAAGAAATAAATAATTCCAGAACAAAAGAAATAATCAAATCTGTTGACTAAGACATGTTTTTTGACCAAAATTTTTTGAATCCTATTTGAGAATTTATAGAAAAACCTTTAGTCGATTATACTCGAATAAGTTTAGAGAAATTTTACATTTGTTGTTTAACATTGTTGCTCAGACCGTCGAACGGTTTAAGGGAATTGAGATCGAGAATAGTTGATAATTGTTTTTGTTTTCCGGATTACAGATACGTTCATATCATAATTAATTTTCTAATGACCGTTGAATATTTGACTCAACTATACATTCTATGATATTTGATGATATTTTAGTTCGTGTTCACAGTATACAATAATCGTAAAAAGACTGTAGCGTTTTTACTTTTGTGTTGTGCGCACAGTTATCAAAACGCAAAATAAAACTCAATTTTTTCTAGTGGCAGCTTTTAGCAATAAGAGCAGTTCGTAAGCAGTTGACTGATAATAAGTGTATAGTCCGTGTTTTCTTTGTTTTTCGCAAACGTTAAAGACAATGAGTTAATTTCGTGATGCTTCTTAGCGTAGATAATTATTAGATTTTTTTTACTAGACAACCGTAAGTTATACAGTATCCCAGTCCGATCCAACATTTTGCATTTAATAAAAAGAAGTAATAGTTAGGTTATGTAGCCGTAGGATTTAAAACTAAGAAAAAATTACTTGCCAATTGTTGCATAGTTGTATTGTAATACCTAGGAAAATATTGCCTTAGTCATCTGTAGATTTAGCCCATCAAAATATTAGAACATCCTCTACCAGAAAAAGAAAAGCTAAATCTACAAGTTTTCCTCATTTGGATTCGTTAAAAAAAAACTTATCGTAATGCCAAACTATTGAAACAGGTGATAAATAAACGAGGAAAGAACTTCTATGTCTAAATTTTTCTATTGTTACTGTTATCATTTTTAATAATTAAGTATTTATTGCGTATTTAAATTCTACTGAATAATAGGTATTAACAGTGTCTTCACATTTTACTTCTTGTTCAGATAAAAACGTATTCATGTACTTAACGTTGTTTTGTTTTGTCTTTGTAATTTGCGTTGTTTCGAGTAAGTAGTATTATTAGCTGTTACGATAACTCATTTCGAACGGTGGTAGCTATGACGAATGTTCGTCAGCTGTGTATTTACTTCAAATTCGCAACATTCCGTTTTATAATTTAACAACCCACCTTTACATTCTTCCATTATTATCGTTTGTCTGAGACAGTCATCGATAAGTTCATTTTCATTTTAATTTGTATTTAATTTGCAATGTGATAAAATATACTGAATCTGATTAATTTAATTGTTTTATTTACTTTGCACTTAAAAACTCCCTATACAGTAGAAAGGTAAGTGAGAAACATCAGTCTATAGTTTAATATATTCAAGTTATATTCAGACTTGATAAACATTGGGGATTTTGTTATAATTTCTATTAACACAAAAATTCATATGTTGAGTTGTAGAACTAATTTTAAGTAGGTACCAATTGGTATGATGTGAGACCAATATGAATTGTCTTGAGTAATTTTTGTTACTCTCATACAGCTATACGACCTAGATACGTTCCAGGAAAGTTTGCTATAAACGCCATATACGGAATTATGTATTACCACAAAGCTGTACACCTTTGATGTTTAATTTGTTCCATAATGCTGTTTAGAAAATGTCCAGACCATACAGACACCACAAGAGGTTACGTTCAGAATATCTGTTGTTTGTTTCGATTGCATAATAAGCGTTCAATAGTTTATTTGGCTTGACTCTTGCTTTATCAAAGCAAACTAGCAAATATTTAAAAATGAATAAAACAAAACATAACTGTAAACTTATATTAATCTTAACAATAATAAATCTAGTAAGGTCTAAATTTCCTATTATCTTTCTTCTCCTTCCTATTCTTCTTCATCCCTTCAATTTGTTTCAAATCCTCTCCCATTTTCTTCCGTAACTCCTCTATCTTTTTCATTTTCGACTCCCTTCCTTGGAAAGTATAAAAATCTGTAAGACCCTTCTTATTCGACAAACCAACAATCTTATTCCTTGTACTTTCAGTTCTAGCCAATCCAGCATTTCTTCCTTTCGCAGTAACTGTTGTCCATCCTTCATCGTCAACCTCTTCTTTTTCCTTAGCCGCTTTTGCATCATCTTTATTATATTTACTCAAAACCCTTTGACAATAATCAGCCAATTTCTGCTCTTTTCCCACACTATCGTTATAATCTTCTGCCCACTTTCGCATACCTAATAATATCTTATGTTGAGGTGTCGAAAGAGGACCCAAACTTTTCAATTTCAATGCTTTGTCAAGATCCGACGCTCTTTGAAACACAACAGCCCCAGCCTTATAAACTAACTTTTTACTTTTCGTCTGTAAATTTTTATGATCATCATAAAAATTGACCGCCTCGATCGGACCTACTACAGAAAAGGCGTGCTTAAAACTATCCTCGGTTGCATACGGAGGCACATTCAACACAAGCAACGTCCTCAACGGTGGCATCGCCTGTGTATGTGCTCTACTTGTATACTCTTTTGCGAATAGTTGATGCAGACGACCATCGCCTGTCAATGAACATAATATAGCTAGAAAAAAAGAAAGTATATTTAAAAATCTATATGAAAATAATGTGGGAATAATCACTTACTTGTATAACCTTGCATTTTAAAATATTGATATCACATGGACTATTGACACGACGTTATTTGAGGTTAAGTCTAGTTGTCAAACATCACTGTTGCCAACGGCAGTAAATTTACCCAGCACCAAACATGCACATGGGCGTTCGCAAAGTAAATATTTTAATTGGTTTGTTTCATGTTTATTTTTAGGCTTTGATGTAGCCTTAGACGCCAAAATTTCCCATTAATCTTATAATAAATTTAACTTGATTGTTTAACTAGCTTCGTGTTATTATTGTCTTTAGTCTATTTTGTACTAGCGCCAGTGGCGTGTTGTGAATTATTTGTACCGATCGGGTGAGAACAATTGGTTCTATCGGTGAAAACGTCAAATTCCGAATGTAATTTCGTCTTTTGGGATATTATAAAACATTTGCATGGGCTTGTAACGTATTTCTTGTTCGTAATTTGAGTTTGAATGATGATGACGGTGAAAATAGATAAGGTTGACGAGCCGCCGCTGAGTGTAAAGTATCCTGCAATATCTGCGACCAGCCGTGATTAGGGTTGTGAAAACAAATGATAATTTGACACATAAAAATGACAAAAAACACAACATTTATTTATTTCGTGTTCCATTGGCGGCTCTCAAAATGCACAAACAAAATTCCATTTTAGATATAGACTCATCAATGTGAACTTCATGGCTGGGACAAATTGGTACACACATTTTATTCTTAATTCAAACTGCAATCTGCTTGATAGAGATAAACGTCATATTTCCGCCTACTTAATTTCTCCGACGTGTCTCTCTTACAGGTACCAAAATAATGGATGTGAAATCACAAATCAGTTACTGGGCGATACCAAGGTTCCGCTGTACTCCCTGGCTGATGTACAACTACGGTTTTTATGCCCAACTGACTTAGACGAGGTAAGGACCCTATGCCAAGACTGGTTTCCAATCGAATACCCTTATTATTGGTACGAAGAGATAACGTCGAGCAACAGGTACCAAAAAAATACACTACCGTCAATACTAAAATAACCTACAAATAATTTGCAGTAGGTTTTTTGCGCTTGCTGCCGTTTACGACCACCGTATCATCGGACTTATCGTCGCGGAGATCAAGTCCTATGATACGTTAAATCCCGAGGACACGGGGATACTGGCAAAGTCGCTCGAACAGTGCGCCTACGTCGGATATATTCTGTCCTTGGGGGTCGCAAAGGAGTACCGCCGAAATGGCATAGCGTCGCTGCTTCTTGACTCCTTCCTACGCCACCTGGTGACCACGGAGAAAAAGAGGGTGAAGGCTGTGTTTCTGCATGTCCTGACCGCTAACACCGCGGCCATCATGTTCTACGAATCACGAAAGTATGCCATCAGAAATAGTTCTCGTTTAAACTCTGCATCACCCAGACGAAATGAAAAACGATATTTCTCATTTCTTAGATTATATAAAAAATTAAATGGCTTGTTCTATAGCTTTAAAGTTGTCAATAAATATTACAAAATAAACAAATATTCTGGCAGATTGAACACCTGGTTGATGCAGGGTTAAACTATGTACAAAAATATATATTTCATGGCCAAAGTATTCGTAAACTTTATAGCTCTAAAAAAATACCACTTTTAGACACATGATAGGTGTTGTTAAAGTCAGAGAATCTGAAAGAAATACATAGCGGATTACATGGAAATATGCCATAAAACTTTGACGCATGAGTGTAATAATTTATACACATGCAGAAGTATAGAGTACGTACAAAGAAATGTTCTGTTATGAATCTGGTTGCTGATAACTCTGTATTTCTTAAACTCTGAAAAATCATTAAGTCCATAAAAGTCTGAAAACTATGCATAAATTTACCAGGCAAATATTTTGTTAAACACAACACAAGTTTGAACAGAATCCAGTCAAATAAGATTTTGACTTCGGAAAAATTAGTACCACGACATTTTAAATAATATTTCGAAAATTACCTTCAATTGGTGGTGGTAACTGCAAACATTTCTATAAAGGTTGGAAGGATGTGTTTTGCCATTAATTTGTGAACTATTAGTTTAAAGTAAAAATGATCATTTTCTGCTGTACAACTGTTAAAATTGTGTCATTCAAAATACTGGGTTAGTAAGGTAAAAAACATTTGGTATAAACGTCATTTGATTTTTGGAGTTTAAACCTTCTAAAATTATCCAATTGCCATTATTCCAAAGGAAAGTTTCAGTCTTTTCATGACAAGAACCGTCAACTGTATTTTAAGTTAGAACAAAAGTTTAACAGTAATAGCACTTAAAAAATTTGAAGAATAATCATCTTCAGCTTCTAACATTTGTTATATAAAAGGTTATTATACAACTTTTGTTCATACAGTTTTGAACAACGTTCGAACAAAATTGCTGACATTGAGAAAATGCCTGATGAAATAGCAGATCTACATTTTTAGTTCAAAGTACAAATAATTCTACTTTTGTGTGTTAGAAAATTATAGAACGTTATTTTACGTCAAACTTACATTTTCAGAGATATTGACACCAAATTTTACCCCATTCTACCCCCTATAAGTTTTCTGTGATAGCAATACTGCCGCGCTAAGCAAACAGGTCTTATCTACATTTATAAAAAGCTGTAAAATTTTAAGTTTAAGAATGTACTTGTTTTTGTTTTGCACATACAACCACATGCTTTTTTGAATGCTTTGCTATGTTCTTCTATATTTTAGCTTTACTAGATCCACAATAAATTATTCCATCTTTGGCTGTTATCGGAAAAAGTTAAATGCTAAGAAATTGTCAGGTATTATTTTTTTGCTTAGCACAGCAGAATATTAATTGGGCTAAAACATAAAAATAGAGCATTTTGCGTAAGTGAAAAATTGAAATGGTTATTTCTATATGTTTTGTAAGTCCATTTTGCAAATAGTAGAATTTAAATTTGAGTAATAAAATAAACCTATCTTGCAAAAATTTTATTCCAATACTTTGTACGCGTTTTGGGTGTTTAGTAACCCATCATCAGCAGAAAGAAAATCTACAAAATCAGTAAACATAGACAAAACACACTAAAATATAATACACAAACTTATTATTTAAATTATTTTGGCCATGAAATTATATTTTTCGGACAAAACTTGTCCTGTTTCTCATCTACATTCGATTTTGTAGATTTCAATTGCATTCATTTCTACCATACTATTATGCCATCAAGGGCCGGTGCAAAGACGGCTTTACGTACGTGCTGTATGTAAATGGAGGACACCCCCCGAGGACAATCTAATATCCTTTTTTGGTATACAATTTGGCTACGGCCCGATCAGTGCGATAAGTACTTTTAATTTACAGATACAGATACGCCTATGACACCTTTTTACCGAGTACCAGTTGTAGTCTTATCTGTATACGTGAATGTGTTCCAGAGCAAATATTGTTTTGATTTTTTGTTTTCCTAATCTATGTCCTTCTGTGTGTAAACTACTACACTGTTATCTAGTGTTTGTGGACAAATAATATCGAGTGACAGAAAGATAAAACACAGTTTGAAGCATTTGGTAATGTTAATCAACTAATTAGTCGCTCTTTGTTGATGTTATGACGAAACAGTCGTGATTTTACTTTGTTCCAATGAAAACACCTTTTTGTCATAAAATGTGGCTGACCTTTTTGACTGGTAACTAAATATTCATATTTAATGTTATTGAAATAAATAAACTAAGTCTTTATACAGATATTGTGTTTAGAAGGACGTTTGGATGCATATTTAGTTCACATTATCTAAATAAAAATTCAGAAATTACACTAGTGGTACATTGAAAAAAAAATATCTATTATATGAACTGTTTTACACAACCGAGAATTGTAACGAAAAAGATAGTGAACTTAATAGCAAAAACTATAGACTATAGTATCGGACGTATACTAGCCGTTTTACACGACTAAAAATAATAGCGAAATTATTGGCTATATTTATCTATTGCATATATGTAGTCCAGTCAAAGCGTTTCCGAGGATGCATGTTCCAGTAAACAAACATAGACTTTTTTTTTCCTTTCATGATATGTGTTTTTGGTTTTTGGGGTTCTGAATCCGAATTTCAACTTTGCCACTTCCCACGGATATCACCATAACAAAAATCTCAAAAAACCTCAAAATTTTCGACTTTTCTACACAAAACTAAGTACACTAAATTTCCAATAAAAGCACCCTCAAGTGTATTGTTTGGTTGAAGGGTTTGGCCGCTGAAAGAAGGCAAAATTCTTCTACTTTTTGTAATGCGCGTGTAATTATAAAAAAGCTTAGATTATGATGGAACTACATTAACTTCCCTACAAATAGCATAACGTAATCAGTTATTTACAATTCACTGCAGTCATTGCTAAGCTAATAATGTGTTTCCCTTTCATATTTCAGAAGAGAAACCAAGACGTTCAACCGCTAAGCGTCGCAGAGTTAACAAAAAATACATTAAGTGTTAATTAAGAAAAGAAAATATATAGTTTTTAGTAAATAAATAGTAATAATATCGGTCTACGGTTTTGCGAATTGTGACATAAAATTTCAACATGCTCTAGCGGCTACACAGTTTGGCCAAAATAACTGATTAAGTTATGCAATTTGTAGGGAATTTAATATAGTTTTATCAGAATCTAAGCTTTTTTGTAAATACACGCACACACATAAAGTGGGAACATTTTGCCTTTGGTCAGCACGCTCTACCGGCCAAACCATTCAACCAAAAAATACACTCGATGGTGCTTTTTATAGGGAATTTAGTGTACTTTATTTTTGCATATAGTGGTCTACATCGAAAAGTGCATAATTTTATGACTTTTTTGCAAAAAACTGAAGAAAAGTCGAAAGTAGTTAAGGTTTTTGCAATTTTCGTTGTGAAGCCATATCCGTGGGACGTAGCAAAGTATATACCTATGCGAATTCAACACCCCAAAAAATATAAAACGAAAGAAAAGTAACTTATATTTTTTTCCTGGCCAAAACACCATTTGACTGCACGTTCTAGTTTTACGTTACAAAGATGTTAGATGTTATGATCTGAGAAAATCGCGCTAGTTCGCACATGACTAGAATTGTAGCGAAATTGATTGCTTTTGTCAAATGTCAATCATTCTCACCAAAACTATAGTGATAATTTTCGATATTATTTTTGTTAAAATTCTCGGTCGTTCAAAACGACTCTAACTAAGCATAAGTCAGCATAAGTACACAATTTAGTACAAAGCTAAATTAGGCTAATACATTGCAACATACCTGAATATTTTTTTTATTTATTACTTTCGCTTTGATATTTGTTTGCGTGCATTTTTTTTTGGTTCTTTTTAATTCTCGTCCCAAAACGTATTTTCTTTTAAAATACTTATCCTATGATACCTTACACAACCTGCTTACCCTAACCTGTTTCTAAAGTTGGTACCAACCTAACTGAAAACCCCTAAAGTGTTTTATTATAGCATATAAAACATTTTAGAACATTTGTTAATAACATTTTTCTTCATTTTGATTAGTACATGCCCAAGGAGTCGTGGCTCTCATTTTGATAAACCCTGAATATAGATGACTTATACTGTGAAATTGAAAAATTGACAAATTTTGACACTCAAAAAATGACTGACATAAATGTACGATGGGAGCTGCGACAATCATTTTAAAATCCACCACCCTTGACCAAAGTAATTTTTGATATCATAGTAGTTTTGATGACTTTTTGCCACTAAGTTTAATGTAAGTTTTTCGCAAGGATAAAATTTTAATAAAAATAGAAATAAAAAATAGAAAATACAGTAGTACGTATTGATCTCAGAAATGAATGAAACAAAAATACCAGTATTATAAGTCCTTTTAGAGATTAGTATATTTTTGATATTGAAGTAATTATGTAATTCCAATTTTAAGTAAGACGCAAGTTTTGTTTCCCCTAATATCATCCCATATTTACCTTAACTCCGTGTATACTATTGTAATACAGCACGCGCTAGCAAGACACAAAAAATTGCAGAAGATGTTTAATATTTAGACATCGCAGATTGTTTTCCGACGTTTTCTACCCTGCGCGTATATTTGCCTTAACCCCCTGTATACTATCGCAGTAAAGCATGCGGTAACAAGACGTAAAAAACTGCAGAGGATTCTTAGAGTTTGCAATATGCTCGCGGCTTCTACGTCCTGGATAACGTGCCTCCGACACGTGCAAGCCTGAACAAGCCCCTCCCTACTTAGGCTAGATATAAATGTTAACGATCTGTGATAAATATACCGAATAATAATTTCTAAAGGTATTTTCTCTTTTGTATGTATTGACGCTTTATTTTCCTTAACGCTGTGTACCGACTACATTAAATATGTATGCGTGACGTTGTTCCGAGGAGGTGGCCTTTTTCCATGGATCGTAGGGAATATTTCGAAGGCTGTCGGTTGGCTGTGGACGTCGCAGGAGCATCAGCAGCAACACTACGTTGAACAGGAAGAACAGCAGATGCAACACTAGCTGCGACTCGCGTGTATATAGTAAGTAATAGGGCGTACGTTCGTTTTAACTTATGTATAATAAAAAAAAGTCGTACAGTTAGTTTCGTTTTTTTAACGCAAAAGAGGATATAGTTTATAGGGATCTAGTTATTGTACAGTTTGAAACTAGGAAAGTCTACCTACCGTTTAAGCCTAATTCTGTAATTTGTCCCGTTGTTGTTTCCTAGCTTCAAATGTATTCTGTTTTGATGAGTAATGTACCTGTTTGTTTTTGTTTTTATTTTTTTCTTCATCTTGTAAATACTCATGTATTTAAAATAAATTTGTTATTATTATATTATAATTATGTATGTATACATAGTTCTATTTATTTAATGCGGTTTGCCTTTCGAAACACAGTGTTCATAATATTATATATATTATATGTAATGTAGATTTTTTAACAACTTATAAAATATATATACATCCAAATGTTTATAATTACCAATTAAGTACTCTTTAATTTATTATTATTATATGCCTAGGACATACATTGTACAAAGTTAAATCGATTCGTCGATTATTGTCTTTAAAATATAGCATGTACAAAAAGTAATGTAACGTGTGAATAATAATTTTTCTACAACTAAACAGATATGAAATACTTTTCAATATACAGTATGTAAGGAGTGTACTAAAGTCATGTTTTTAAACGGGATATTAACACATTACGTTACTTTTAATACACACTCTATACAATAAAGCAATTGTTTTTATTTCAAACAAGTTTTTCTCTTTGTTTTACCTATTCCATATGCAATAAATGTCAGCACTTTAAAATAGGATATGAATTTGTTTATCAGTTATATGACTACCTTAACGAGTGATTTTTTGAGGTTATAATTTATTAAAAATGGAATTAGTTGCCGATACTGCCTCTGAAAAGGAGAGAAAGGAAGTAAATTTGCTAACAATTATTTATTATTATGCCAAATTTTCGCCCACAAATCATAGGCTTCTTCAAGGGCACACAATCAAGAAAGTTTTCTACATAAAATTGATGACGTTTCTTATAATGTAGAAAGTCCAAAACGCTGCCTAGACGTTCCTGAATATGGCCTAAAAAATCTGATGTGGCCAGGCACATGACTATCATACTATATATAAAATAAATAGTTTAGCTGCATGAGATTAATAATTTAACATTAATTTCAATGTTTGTGATTTATGTTACAGAGTTTGTATCTATCTACAACATATAATGCTCGACAGCGCCGCCGCGTGGGTAGAATGCGCCTTTGTGCAAATTAAAATTTGGCGCCCCATTCCGTGAAACATTGAAAATTAAAACAACATTATTCTTTTAGAAGTATTTATAATATATTTATAATATAAAATATTTTAGAGTAGCACATTTATTTAGAGTTATGTATAATATTAAACGAATATAATGTAAAAAAATAACAAAAGACTCGTACTTGTTACATATCTACAAAAAAACATTTATATTCTCATTTAAAATTATTTGTTGTAACAACGTTTAACAGTGCAGCTAGTGTCATATTACATTGTAACTCTTCTTGTTTTCATTGATACAAAATCTTTAATTAAATTAGTTACATTTATTGAATCTAGGATCTCATTTTCTATTAATGCCAAGCTTGACAGTCATTCATGGCTCATTGTGAAAAGTAAATAATTTTTATTTTTTTTAAGTTGGAAAAACTTCTTTCACCGGAGGCAATGGAACATTCGAAGAACAATAACAAAATTAGGAAAAGTTTCAGCTAAATTGTTTTTATGTTTGCAGATTATGAATTAGTTTAAAGTTTTCATGATGTTGCTGTAATAGTTGAAACCTTTCTTGAAGGGAAGATATGGTACAGCACAGCATTGCAAAAAAAAGTTATTTTAAAAATTTCGTTTGGGTTATTTATAGGCTGAACTGGTGCCTCATAATGGAATAGTTTCGTCTTTTTGAAAAAACGGGATCCATGTCTAATTGTTAAGCTGTATTTGCTGATGAAGGAATAAAATTTTCAAGTTCGAGTTCTGTGTCTTTTTAATTCATTTGAAATTTTATTCAAGGCTTGTGTATGTCGGATTCCAATGAAAATTTTTATGTAAATATCTTTGAAATTATGTTTTCAATTATGTTTGTACTCTTGCATCTATATCTTTAGAATCATCTTGTGAAATGTCATTAAAGGTCTGATATATTTCTTTTAATTTTGTTTTTTGCGGTCTGATTATCTCAAGACGACTTTCCCATCTAGTAGCAGCCAGCGGTTTTAACGTCAAACTTGTTATATATATTTTTTAATATTGCTCAATGTTTAACGGGTACTGAAAAGAAATTTGAAAAAAAAAATGCAGTTTCAAATCCTATATTTAATGAATACGGTAAAAGAACGCTCTTGAATTTATTTCAAGTATTTTTTGTTGGAGGACATTATGCTTCCCACGCATGTTAGCAGCATTATCATAAGCAATAAAATAAATTAGAAATATTGAGATTCATTTTGAAATGATTAGTAATAAATTCGAACAACCCTTGAGCAGTGGTGTCTGTCAACAATTGATTGAAAACCCAAAAAATCTTCACGTATTTCAGCAGCATATAGCATAACAGTAGTAGTTTATTCTTTATTGTGACTTACATCCGGAGTAGTATCTAAAATTATTAACAAATATATCGAACATTTTTCCATTTCTATAATTTTCTGTTGTATTACGTTGGAAATAATTTGAACAATTTCAATTTGAATTTGATTGCCTAAATAGTGTGCTGTCCTTTTTGTTGATAGCTGGATGCGTCGTAAGTGTTCTCCATTACCGAATCAAATTTGGATATAGTTTCAACTAATTTTAAGAATATATTGGAATAAAACTATGGTTGTTTTGTGAATGTCGAGTATATTAATTACATGCGATCGATTTCGGTCTTTAAAAAACCATCTTCAGGCCAATAGTCATTAGGTAAAATTAATAAGTAAAATTTAAGAAATGACTATTGGCCTGAAGATGTTTTTTTAAAGACCGAAATCGATCTCCTGTAATTAATATACTCGACATTCACAAAACAACCATAGTTTTATTCCAATATATCAGTCACGTGAATGTGCAAGATGGAACAATTCATATATATAATTTTAAGAAGTTAGCGGTGTCACTGACAAAAAACTTTTTAGAAGAACCTCTGAAAGCTAATTATTGTCTTGCTAGGTACTGTATGATGTAATTAATCGTTCTACCACTGACTGCCAGTATTTATTCTTAGTTTCATACAATCCTGCTGAGTTGAATCAATAGTACATTTCTTACTGCGCATCTGGAGGTTGTGTAAATACTAGGTCCACATACATAATTAAATTTATCAGCATCCAACTTGTACGTACAGTACCTAATCTAAAGTTAGCTAGGATGTGCTACTCTGCAGAATGGAAATATAAACGTAATCTACAGTGAATTGCACTTTTTCAGAGCAAACATTTTGCTTTGTAATTCGAAATGGCGCCCCTCTGGACAAGGCGCCCTTGTGCGGTGCACAACCTGCACACCCGTACGGGGCGGCCCTGATGCTCGAGATAGATCGTGTCTGCATTAAAATTAAATTAGTTAGCCAGGAATTGACAGATATATCGAGTCTATTGACAATAGGTATTGTAAAACATCAGTGTTTGACACTACCTGCTGTCATTAAAATGAAAATATCTGTCAAATCCCGGGTAACTAGTTTTATAGTAATGCAAACACAACCAATCTCAATGAAATACAATTTCCTCATGAAGCTAAACTATTAATTTTACCAAAAAATGTCATAGACAAATTATATAAAATTTCCTCTACTTTAATTTATTATTTAACTATTTTGACAAAATTATAGAAATGTCTCTCTCATTTTCAAAATTCTTTAAAAAGACTTTGAGTAAACATCTAGTACCTTTGGACCCTTTTGAAAAAAAAGCTTTTCAGCTCTTTAATTTGGTCATGATACTTCTAAATACAGTAGAACGTCGATAATCCGAACTAATTGGGACCGAAGGTGGTTTGTATTTTCAAAAATGACCTAGAAAGTGACATTTAGGCTTAAGAAATGTCTAAAAAATGCACTTTAATCAATTAAATATACATATATTAAACAAACTATTACATAATTATGTGTTGAAACTCGTTTTAAAAGAGTCCAGATTTTTGACGTTCTACTGTATGACATTTTGTCCCGATACCTGTAGTACTTTCTCCGCAATCGTTGCCACAAAAAACCGTTACATACACACACACACAGACATTTTTTTTCATACTGTGAATGATAAAATAAAAAAAATGGCATAGTAATAAACAATTGAAAGCAAATTTAATTCTTTTCTTACTTATCACCGTGACACTTTGAGGCAGTTTTGGCGATTAATTCAATTTTTAATTTTTACAAACATGAGTAATCCCAAATGAGAATATTTTACACATCAAATATAATGCTTTGCAATCTTTCTTTGTATTAATTCCTCTAATAATTGGTAGATTCTGGTGTTATGTCAACAATTTTTACAATTACATATCAACAAATTCTTGTGTTATTTAATAAAATCATAATGAGAACTTTGCCAATAGATTAAAATTAAAGAGCAATAAAGTTATAAAGAGAGAAGTTCAGAGGGTTCACATATTATAAGTTCTAAAAAATTGTTATCAGTAATGTTTTAATTTATATAGAAATGGTATACAATTGATTTGCCAACAGCAGAATGTTTATCATCAATCTTACAGAGATAACCTAAACATAGAAACTTATCATGTCAAATCTATCAGCTATGGTGACATTTATGAATATTGTAGCTCAAATGACCCTAGATTAGCAATAGCTGAGTCTTGACATTGTAAGCTACACACCGTTTGTTGTTTTTTTTTTTTTTTAATAATAAAACATGTTGGGTTTTGTTCATTTGTTCTTAAAAAACAAGATGTTTGATATAATGTCATCAGTTTTCTTGGGATCATTTATTTTATTAGACACAGTGACCGTATACCTAACTTTTGATGGGCAGCAGTCCTAAATGTCACTTTTCAAGGTCAAGACTATGATATTTGTATACGCTATAGGTTCCGATGGCTAAAATTAATGACGTACATACCACCTTTGGGGTTTTTTCATTTAAATTACTTGATCAAAAACTTGACAGAACAACTCATGTTAGATGACATATGAGACAAAATTAGTTCTAAATGTTTATTTTCTTAGATCTCTGTAAGTTGTGGCCAGCCAAAGAAGACAATCACAATCGTTGACATTCATCCGATAGAATAAATCAAATGTTTTAAACAAATAACACTACCGCACTATTTTTATTTTTTTCAAGTAAAATGAACTTAATAATATAAAGATTATACAGGCTATCATTCAATAGGTTTTCAAGCAGCAGAATTATAAATAAAATAAAAAAATTAATTCCATTTTTCAATCCACAATATTTTTAAAACCTTCCCGAATAAGACATCAAGTGAACAACATAACCAAAAGCACCCAACCCTTCGACAAACATATCTGATAATAAAATACTGTCCAGCGGTATTCGAGAGTAAACTTACTGGGGTCAATGTCTGAAAAGACACGTCAACGGTCGTTGTTACGTCTCGGGTGCAAAAAGTTGCGTGTGTGCAATCTGTCGTCGGTGTTAAGACGCAAAGACCGTATTCGGTTGATAGTTGCTTCGAGTTCTTCGTGCCGTGGAGATTCCCGTCCACTTGTGGGACTTTGGGGGGTGTTGGAGGGTGTGGTAGGCGTTGACAAACTGTCGGTGTGGCCCTCGGTGGGACTCTGTGGCCTCGGAGCTTCCGGGTATTGCGAGTCGGGTTCTTCGTGAGACTGCGTGTCGGATTCTGTTCGAAGTCCTGCTATGCCTGCAATTGTTCATAAATTAGTATGAAATGTGATCAAAACAGTAATTTTCCTTTTGATTATATTTTTTTCAAATTAAATATAGAAGAGCTGAATAAGAATTAAAACTAACAGTGCATCTACCAATTAATACAAAAACAATTCAATATGTAGCTTTAAAATGACACTAGTTAGGTGTAGAGAATAACAAATAATAATAATATAACATACAACTGACATAAAACTGAACAACGATTTTAAAAATGCAATAAATTATAACTGAAAGTGGTTGTACGGACATAGTGTATAATCATAAAATGTAATAGACTGATTACGTATGGCAGTGCTGACTACTTCCTTGCTTTGATATTGACCTTAATTATACAAAACAAATGTCATAGGTTTCGATAGCTCTGTTGGTACAGCATTGTGCTAGAAAGTCGAAGGTACATGGTTTAAATCCAAACCATGATGGCTGTAATTTTTAACATATTTCAAATTTCATCCTTATTCTTATTTCATCTATTGTTCATATTTTTGCATCTATTGTAACTTTTTAATAATGTTTTTCCCAAAATCAGTACCAAAATGTCTCCCCTCTTGTTTTTAATGTTGTTAGATGTTGCCTGGATTATGATTATCATCAAAAAACATTTTAAAATCAAAGTTTGTCTCAGTAGTATTCTTGTTTAATACGGTAAACTCTTCTCTCCCCTGACAAGTCGGTTTTTATAATTCATGTAATCATTGTAATTTTATTATCTATTTCCTGTAAGAAGTGAATTAATAGACCTGCTAATTGAGTCCTTAGTTATTACTAAATTTTGTGGATAATCTTGCTTCTTGTCTTGTACATGGCCATGGGACATACAATATAGCCATGGGTGATACATCAATTAGATATACGCAATTTCAAAAAAAATGAGTAAACAAGAAATAACCATTAAAAAATAAAATAAAGAGGTTTCCCCATAGTGTTTGTTGTCAAAATAAAAAAGAAAAGTTGGATATAACTATAAAATGACTTCTTGCAGACATATTCCTCGTAACAGTTAAAATGATAACATTTCGAAATATACTTAAATTAACAATTTATTTGTTTTGCTAAAGATCATAAAAAATGATCAATTATATTTAGCTTACAATTAATGAATTTGTTATAAATAAGCAATAGAAGGCAATCGAAGTTTTTAAAGGATAATCTATTTTATCACTATACAGGATGATCTAATAGCTCATTGACAAGGATGTGTTTTTGTTTTATGTAAATAGATAGGAACCTGGTTTGTTTGAAAAGATAGAGATACTCTTAAATAGAAAAGCGTGAATAAACTGAAAAAATCTGATGTGGCCAGGCACATGACTTTATCATACAATATATAAAATTAATAGTTTAGCTGCATGAGAATCTATTCTATTAAGATAAATCGTAGGTATTGTCAAAGCATCAGCATTTGACACTACCTACACTACATCATTAGAATAATAGTTATTTATGTCACAAATGCCGAAAGTACGGAATAGCGCGACGAGCAGTGATGCGGCGCGTCACCGAAGGCGGAGTGTCGCCGTCCCATGTGAGCGAGTCGCGCTATCTAGTTTTTGGCAGGAGCGACATCAACGTTTATTGTGTTGCTTTTTAAGAAATACGTATTTAAAAAAAATAAATAAATGATTTCTGTATAGTAAATGCTAGGTTGGTACCACTTTGACGAAAGGTGCGTTCCGATTGGTAGGTAATGGTAGCTAATGGCGGTGGTAGAATACGAAATTATAGTATTTCTTACATTTCGTGATAATGACACATATTAGTTTGCATGTACATAAACATGAGTCACTAGCAATTTTCTATTGGAAATACTATAACGGCGTCTGCTACCACTGCCATTATCACTAATGAAAACGCACCTTAAAAAGGTAATTCAAATTCTGACAGATTTATATTTGTTCATGACACATCCCTACCAACATACTAAAATAAAACTACACTCATCGCTATACTTTATTTATAATTTTCTCAATGTATCATTTTTAGAATTAGATATAAAGACGGGTTGATATTTCTTATCAACAAACAATCAAATTGGTGATCTTATTTTATTTGAAATTTGTATTTTATAATTTTGCGCACTACAGCGGCACGTTCCATAGTGGTTCTCCAACCTCTGATGAGATCAGCTGTTTTCGAATGTGACAACACAAAAAAATATTTGTCAAAATCCTGGCTACTATGTAATTTCATATCAATGCAGATGCGACCGATCTCGATCAAATAGAATTTGCTCTTGAAGGTAAACTATTAATTTTACCAAAAAATGTTATAGGCATAAATTATTCAAAATTTCCTCTACTTTAATTTATTAATTAACTATTTTGTCGAAATTACAGAAATGGCGGCTCATTTCCAAAATCCTTGAAAAAGGCTTAGAATAAACTAAAAAGCTAAACTATTAATTTTACCAAAAAATGTCATAGGCATAAATTATTCAAAATTTCCTCTGCTTTAATTTATTATTTAACCATTTTGACGAAATTACAGAAATGGCGGCTGATTTCTAAAATCCTTGAAAAAGGCTTGGAGTAAACATCCAGTTCCTTTGGACCCTTTTGAACCAAAAGCTTTTCAACTCTAAGTTTGGTCATGAAACTTATATATATGAAGTTCCGTGCCGATACCTTTAGTAGTTTCTCCGGAAATGAATTAACAAAAATTGGGTACACACACACACACACACACACACACACACACACACACACACACACACACACACACACATACACACACACACACAGACATTTTTTTGTACCTTGGTCAAAAATGTTCAGGGGACCCAAAAAGACCTATTTCCGCTAAAATCTCAAAAATTTTTTTCGGCACGATTACAATACTTTACATACTGCGTATGATAAAGTAAAAAAATATAATGGAACAGTTTTATTTTAAAAATATCTACAACAAACTATCTTTCCAAAATATTCATTTATATTTTTTTACTCTAAAAGCTATAGAGCTAGAACATTTGTACCCACAACATTGTAGAGGCTCTTTTTTACTAGGAATCCAATAGCATACAAAGTTATCTATTTGAATTGAAAGAATGGTATACTTTCAGTTCAAATAGATAACTTTAATGATGGCGAAGAAACTATGGCCAATTTTTCTCTTATCGGTGTCATATTGAATTTTTTTATTTTGGACTGTAGATGGCAAGGACGGCTTTTAATAGTATTTGAATTCTTGATTCCAGTGCTCAATAATACTTGATGTTTGTTCTCAGATGTTAGGCAAATTTTATTTATTTTACAAAGATGTAAAACTAACAAATAACATTGAGTTGCAGTTTATTATTTCTACAATAATAAACAAGACCTTACACTATCGTAAAATATTTTTGTTGTGACTTCTGGAAAAATTAGAAAATCTGTATCTTTATAAATAAGAATTATAAATAAGCATGTAAGTGTTCCTCTGTCAGACGAGCAAAATGTGATAATATCAGTATGTATATTTAACGAAAAAGAGATTTAAATATGACAAGATAAAAAATTATCTTTTGCAGATAAGGATTAAAATTAAGATAAAATTTCAGTTATTACGCAATTACCTTTTTTTGGTATGGAAGCCAGATCACGCTTAATCCTTCTGCGTCTAGAAGGGTCGTTCCTTCGAATTTGCAGCATAGCATCCATATCGGCTACGTATAAGAACCCAGCAATCAGCAACTCGCAAATTCTCTCTCCTGCCTTATAGCACGTCTCAAGTTCTTTACTCGTTCGCTCATCATACTGCCACCATCCTGTTATAAATCACCAATTATGTAAATTACACAATGACATATTTTTTCCTTTTACAACTTTTAATTTATTTATATCCAATATTGTCACAATCTAACAATTTAAACTTATATCTAGTAACTTTTTAAAGTAGGTGGTAAAGTATGAATAATAAAACTAGTTCAGTTTAGTTCTATGTTTTATTGTAAACTGTATAACGTTCCTGATTAAATGCACAATTAAAAAAAAAAAAAAACATTATAACATTTCCGGCAGCAATTAAAATTTCTTTTATTATGCACTTAATAAAAATATATATGTACAAAGTGTGTATCCTATCTAATACCGGCGGTACCCTTACAGATAACATTCTTTTCGATATCTCTTTTTATTAATCGCTTCCTTCCTGGCCGATACTTGGCGTATTGCATCTTTGTCTGAAAATCTATCACGTATAATTCCCCACAAATAAGAATCTCAAATAAAGGTAAACTCATTTGAAATGCCTGCTCGATATCCTCGCTAGTTCTATCATCATACTTCCACCAGCCTTCAATAACAATCGTTATCACACACGACGAAATAAAAAATTTTAGTTAACATACCGTTTCGTCCCTCGTAAAACCATTGGTACGTTCCGTCATGGTTTTCTGGAGTTTCTTCTGTGACTTCCGCATTCAGCAATAAAGGGTGTTCGATAAAATCTCTCGGGATCTCTTGCCGACACATAGCGCACTTTTTACTTTGGTTTGCTATACCTTTGATGCATAGAAAGCAGAATATGTGTCCGCAAGGAAGCTGCGCTGGATGGATACATGGTTGTAGGCAAACGGCACACTCCAAACCATCACCTGTTGAAAGTTCATGAGATTTATGAGTAAGTAGGGCATAGGTGAAGTACTTGTTGAAAATTAACGTAAAGTTTTTAACCTTTTTCTTTGACGTCAGGCACTTCTATCGTCTCCGTAGTAATCTTAGACTCTCCTTCTGCCATTTTTTCCCCACAATCGAGCCAGAAATTCTCATGGGATTATGGAATTACTTTTCCATTTGCGTAGTGAAAACGGGTTTGCTCACGCAAAATATTTTTGTTTGGCCAACTGTCATCCACGGTCACGTATAGATGGCACCTGTCAAACACTAAACAGCCGGTATAACAGGGAAATCCCTCAACAATTTTCAAAAATATAAATTTTTTTTCGAAATATAATTTTAAAATCTTGATTACAAAGATTTTTTTATAATTTAGTGTATTTCTACATAACATAAACCTGTAGAGCAAACTTTTGCAGATTAATTAAAATATAAACACGACCACAAAGAACTTAACCTAAGATATGAAGCTCCCTTAATTTCTCGAATTATTCACGGTTTTCTTTCCAAAATGAGCGGACAAGAGATAAAATCTTCCTTACGGAAGATAGAAATATAATTTTAAAATCTTGATTACAAAGATTTTTTTATAATTTAGTGTATTTCTACATAACATAAACCTGTAGAGCAAACTTTTGCAGATTAATTAAAATATAAACACGACCACAAAGAACTTAACCTAAGATATGAAGCTCCCTTAACTTCTCGAATTATTCACGGTTTTCTCACCAAAATGAGCGGACAAGAGATAAAATCTTCCTTACGGAAGATAGAATTTCCTGTATGCGCCCAGGAGGCCCTCTCAAAAATCGGTAAACACTAAAAATTTAACAAAAAACACTCCTAACCTAAAAATTTCAGGTCAACTCATCTGCGGGAAGGTCCCCAGTTTAAAACAGATGGACCTAGCGCTAGATTTAATGGCCGAATTCGTATTCTCCGAGGTGGATAAGCGGAGCAACAAAATTCCACCGTTAAGCCCGTTAAAAGAACTTCAACTCATCGAAGTCCTCTTCGAGTACTTTACGAACACTCAAATAGAAGCTTACCGTAATACCGTTTTCTTATCGCTATTCACCGGAACAACTTATGCGTTACGATCTGGAGTATTGAGTAAATTAATTTCCGTGGCTATTGGAACATCCTCAACGTCTGTTTTGATTTCCGCAAGCGCTTGGATGCAGCAGCTGGGGAATGCTTCGGCGAATTGCAGTAAACTAGCCGAAGCAATCATCAGAGACTATTTCGTTTTGATTCCAAGTGTATCGCAAAGGTTAAACACACTTCCGGAATGTGCCCCTCAGTTTGTCGCTAATTTTTTAACAGCAGTCTCCGAGATTTATTTCACGGAGAATAAAAACGTGATGCAGTACCCCCCGCAGACTCTCCTTGAAACTGTGACGAAATGGATAGAGGGAAACTATAAATTATGCATTGCAGCTCAACAAAAACCGTCGATTTTGCCCCCGGGGGCTATCGCCATGGAGACAACGACGCCGATTGCAGGGCTACTAAAGTGGACAGTTTTAGCACCTTTACACAAACAGGATTCTCCGATGTATGCTAGATTGCATTTGGCGTTATTGAATAGTATGTTGGAGATACCTGTTGTGTCGCCACCTAGAGCTGTGTGCGCTAAACATTTAGGGGTGTTTGTTGGGGTTATTTGTAGGTTTGCGATGGAATTGAAGAAGTTAAGTAAGAAGGATAATGTTGGTTATAGTGATGCGTTTAACTTGCATTACGAGATGTTGAATAATTGTGTCGATCGGTATACACAAGCCGTACAAGTTGCGTTGTCGATTAAGTGTGTGTACGGGAATGTGCCGGAGTTGCTGCACCTTTTGGCTACTCTACCGCCTCATCGGTTAACTGGTATTATAGTTAGAACTCATCAAGTGAATAAATAGCATAAGGCGTGGTTAGGATAGGAGTTTATTAAGTTTTTTTTTTTTGTATTAAGTAATATTCATTTTTTACAGATAGTTGGTCAATGATATAATTTTGTAATATAAATATTTTAAAAATTTTAATGTGTCTGAATATATATATTATAAGAAATTGCTTGTGTATTATTTTCAAAAGGTTTACAACCCAAAATTTGAAAATGACAAAATAAAACATCTTATACTCGTATTTATCAAGCCTGCAATAACAATTCTTAACCACAAATTACTAAAAAATAGAAAGACGACAATACTACAATACTCGCTCAATTATTGAGAATGTATAATTTATTTTTTTTTTACTTGTTTATTTTACGTCGGTCTATTTCCGCAACTTAGGCCAATCACCGACGCTGAGGGCAGGCTACACACACCCAGGAATTTTGTCCTACTGAAGGAATTCCAACCTCCAGTAAGAGTTCTTTAACGTGTACCTACGTCGCATAATGACAACACATGGGGTCACCGGCTTTACTTCCTCATCCGATGGAAGGCGGCATGCAAAGGTATTTGTTCCCTGCCTAAAATAACAGGACACTCGATTTTAGCCCGAGCAGGGATTCGATCCCGGGCCTCTAGTGTAGATAGCAGCCGCTCTATCCGATACGCCATCGACCCTCCAGAATGTATAACTAAATTTCCAAAGTATTTTTGTTTAGCCAACTGTCCTCCGCAATCTGTTATAGATGCCAACTGTCGAGCACAAAATAGCCAGTATAACAGGGAAATTCTTCAACAATGTTAAGAAGTTAAGAAGTCAGTAAAACGGCATTAAAAAAACTAACTTGCAAAATTTTTATATACTTAGAAAATGTTACTCATGTACGACGTGTACAAAATATTTCACAAGCCAGTTTTTCCAAGTATAGCAAATGGTCAATAGCGTAGTATCCTGTACTACAGCATTTAGAAAAATAGAATATTTGTTAGCCACTAATTTTCAAAGAATTTTGATTCTTTAAAAAAACAGATTGAACTGTAGTCTATTCACTCTGTAAAACATATGGACATCTGTACGTACCCCAATAATTTAAACAAAATTAAACTGCACTGCAATAAATAAGCTAATTTGTCAATAAAGCCGTCTTCAGCTAGTTTTATCATTTACGTCATTAATTTATGTACTATTGTACTATTTGCTAACAGAATATTAAGGTTACGTCTGCCTGGGCTTCTATTTGTCTAGATGCTCATGACACGTTCAGCCAACGTCAACTTTCCAGGTTTACATTGTGTATAGGGAAGTTACAATTTGACGTCAAAGTTAATCTTCTTGTTCCGATATGTCAACCAATACAAAATATAACACTCTCCACTATGTATATCCTATTCCTAACCATCGGTTTGATTTTACGTAATATAATTCTTAGTTGAACTGGCTAGAGCTGCTCATGACTTTGCGACTCCATCAAAACTACATAATTCGCCAGAAAGAAGAAGTAACATCATTTGTTCGAAAATCGAATGATGCACAAAAAACTTTTCCACTGCGCAAGCAATAAAAGACAGCGTAATATTTTCATATTTATTAACAAATCGGTTGCAAGCCCCCAGAAACAGATGGATCTTCAGATAACAAAGAAAACAAAAAACAAAAATGTTCAATTGTATATTAGTTAACATAAATAGTGTTTAAAATGAGGTCAGTTGACATTACAAATAAATCAATACTACACGCCCATGACTTCTTATTGACTCAATTGTTACAATTATATCTCAATTGTTTTTCCGCTCTTACTATATACAAAAAGAAAAATAAAAATTGATTTACGATGTAAAATTAAAATTCCTCACGATAGCGCGACTGGGTACTATGGTGACGGGCTTGGGCTAACTAATCTAATTATTAATCCTTAGGTTTGTAGAAGATCTTGCGTGTCTTCAGCGAGATCCACTTGTGGCGCTTCAGATAGTAGAAGACGGCAATCAGCGTCGAGAAGATCCCGATCGCCTTGATGGTCATCTTCTTGCGGTCGTCGTGCTCCGGTTCCGATGTCCACTTGAGGAACGTGGCGACGTCCTTCGCTAGCTGACTAGCGCTGGCCGGCGTCCCGTCCGTGTATTCAATCGTCTCGTTGAAGAGCGATTGCGCCATCGAGATGGCGCCACCCACAAAGTAAGGGTTGTAGTGCTGACCCTCCCTAAGCACGACGCCGGCTGGCGCGTCGCAGTAGCCCGTTAGCAGTGCGAACACGTAGTCCTCACCTGAAACATTTTATGGTTAGAACGGGTTTTTACAGTCAAAATTAAGGGAATACCGTTTATAAGAATGATCTAAAAATTAATTTACGAGATTTTCTCTAATAAATTACATTTTAAATAAAACTTTCATTTTATCTGTAGAATTTTGTAAATATTTCTCTTTTTCTGAATTAAATATTAACAATATTGTCTCTCCACTATAATAAACCATTATTAATCTGACTTGCAAGTGACTTGTAGATATTTTGATTTTTAATGATCAATCAACCAATTCTTTTATTATCAATACTCATTTTGAACCTACAGACTAATCATCTATAGTGCAAAAAGTCAGCAGTGGTATTTAGAGATATAAGGGTTTTTGATTTTGTTTGACATTGTAATTTATTGTTTAAATTGTTCATATTAAATATCCCAAGCTACATTATAGAATTAATAAGTCTTCTGTAATCATTCATTACAAATTAAAATTCTCATCCAAAGCATTCCTTTTCAAGGTGTGCAGTTTACATACATCCTTCGATAAATCCATATGACACTACTTTAATACTATAATACTATAATTGAACAGAAATCTATAGGGTAAAAGACTATTCCTCAACAGTAACAGTAAGAAATAACACCATCTTACCTTCAAATTTATGTAAAAACTTAAAAATAATTCTGGACAGAAAAATGAATATTAAAAAACATATAAAGACTACAAACACAACATGAAAAGGAGATGATTGGTTTTTAAGAAGACTCAAAATCAAATATGAAAAAAGCAAGCGTATTACCATCAAACTATTGGTTGATTGATTGACCAAAAAATTATTTTAACGATTCCTGACTCCATTACTGATACAAATTTCCAAATAAAACTCTACATGAATGTAATGATTGGCATTATTTGTGTAATAATTATTATATTTAACAGCGGAGGAATGTGATAATTGCTATTGCTCTGTTTATGGATAAACGTTATCGCGCGTTGGTCTGTGAGAGACATACAAGACATAATCTTATCACGTGTGAAACTTTTTAATGGTTTTTATTCCCATATATATATAGGGGTTTTCTTTGATAACAGATTTATGAGTTTGTCATGAAATCTGTATTTTACTACTAGGTTAGTGATTAGTGTATTTTCAAGCGAGTGCATATTTACATCTTATCTATGTTTTATTTTGGTTTGACTTATCGTGTGGGAATATTGTTCTCCTAAATATGGAGTCAAGGAGGGAGAAGTTTTAATAAATAGTTGAGGCGTAGATTCGCTGGCATCAAAAAAAGAACCAGAAGAGATAACGGGCGGTTAGAGATGTAAAACAAACCAGTCCGCAAGCTTCCCGCTTGCTAAATATTAAAATGTAGTTTTTTTAGTGTGTGCTTTTGTAAATGGTAAGCCGATCATTACTTCTTTACTTTGTGTTTAATTTTAATTTAATGTGTTTTGTATAATCTGACAATGTAATATATGGGATTTGGCGCCTTGTTTGTTAGGGAATTTAGGTTCGGACTCGGGCGGAGTAACGGTTTTTGTGGATGGCGCGACGGTCGACTTGAGCTAGTTTCAATTAAGGGCTGGAGGCTTCCTTCTTCTGTCTTTAGCAGTCATGATGTAATCATGTGTCGTGAGCCCTTTGGGGCCGTTTTATAGAAATTGTGCTGTCTTGTGGTTTCTCGTTCCCAGCTATTTTAAAGCGTAAGTGTTTACTGTATTTATATTGTGACCATCTCTGCCAAAAGTTTATTATCATTGTTTAGAGTTAACGTTCAAATCCTTTGTAAGCGGTTCTGCATTGTTCATATTATTTGTTAATAGACATTAAGTGTTGTTTTGGATTTGCGTTTTATTATGATAGAATAATTTAAATCAGTCCTTTTTGTGGAGAAGCATTTTGGCTTCTATAAAAAGCATTAAGTAATTTGTGGTTCATCTTTCTCTGACAAAGTCTCAGAGAAAGAACTCACATATTTTAAAGCCTCCGGAAGAGAGATATTTAATTCACGCTACCATAAGAATTAGAGGAAGTAAAATAGAGTATATTCAGAAACGCGGGAGGGCACCTTCAGTATGGTTCAGGTAGAGCCATAAATACTAAAGTGAGTAGGGCCACCTTACAACAACTCCTCAAAAAGATTTGGTAGATTTAGAGTTTCATTTCATTGTTTTAATTTATTTGTTTTAATTGTAAATACATATTTGTTATTCTTTTATTCAGATTTGAGTTTTACTTATGAGTAAGTTTGTTTCAGTTTTTAAAGTGAGCAAACCAGCTAGAATTTAATGGTGGAGATTTTGATTACTTTTTATTGAGTTAAATAGTGGTTATGATGGTAGGAGTGATGGGCTTTGTCTGATAAAATACTGCATTGGTCATATTGCAAGAACTTACGTGCTGAGCGTATTTAGAGAGAAATTTCATAATGGTTAAGGTTGTGGTACATAGATAAAGTTCTTAAAACTAAAAAGTATGCTTACTTTATAACAAGATTTTACCTAACTGACGAACTATTACATGAACAGATTTCAATAATATATGATGAACTAAAAGTATGAGTAAATCTCAAGGTCGATGACCTTTCCATCATTTATTTTAGGCATCAAAAAATGTATATTGTTGGAACTTGTAACAAAGATTATTATTCATTATCGAGTCTATTCGTACAAGAGCATATTACTCCATATTATATCAGTCTGTGTAACTATGTATATGCTGTAAAAAAAGCTTCATTTATTTTGGATTTTATTCATTATTAAGTTATATATAAGTCCAAAATGAGCCCATTAATTTTAAGGGGTGTTAACAACACAATTAGATTAGTAAAAACCTAACCTGAACATAAATGTAACAAAGACAATTTTAAAATTGCCTGGTATAGAACCGGCCAAACTCAACCGATTGGTAGTATCAAACTGAACTCAAAATTCCTAAAAACGTTGAACTTCAAAATTTGATATTCTCATCAACAAATTGCTAAAAACAGTGCGAGATAAAAAATAAATATATTGGATTTTTTGCTGCAATTATCAAGATTACTGGGTATTAAAATAACACACTCATTTTAACACATCCTGTAAACAGGATACTTGACATAAACAAATTACCAAAGAATGTGACCTTCACAGTGACCTAGGCTTTTGAGGGCATTGTCTAGCTTTGTTCTCTGACAGAGATGATGGCTAACACACAGAAAAAAGATTCATTCTAATTTCAGGAGCAAAGGAGAGTGTACCTGTAAGCCTTACCATTGGTTCTTGACACTTTTTTTCCGTAAAATTTATTAATTATTTTTATTATACTTAGATAAATGGTCGAAAATTTCTGGAAGAAAAAATGAGGAATTCTGGTTTTGGTTAGGAAAGATCAAATACCTGAGCGTGGGAGGTTTGCTTGTAGCTAAATTTGAGATTGGCATATTTCTTGATGGTCTTCTAGGTTCATATTTCCATTGGTAATGGCAGAATCAATAATTCTGTTGCAATCAACCAGGTATAGAATTGCAACATTTCTGGGAGAATTTCAAGGTTTAGGAGCAGGAATTTTCACGAAAGAATTCTTCTTTTGCTTGGAATTCAAGATATTGACAAGGATTTTTGGGTTTTACTTAAACCAACGCATATTTCACGTTTCTCACCTCCGTGACGAGCGGGCACAATGTAACTTAAGTCTGGCGGGAATGCACCGTTGTTGGCAGCACGAGCAGCCTCCTCGTTAGGATAGGGGGCCGGGAAATAATCGGAGAGCTTTCCGGGACGTTGGAACATGGCGCCGGTATCATCTGGGCCATCGGTAACTTGACACTCCTCGGCCTCGGCCTTAGCTTCGTCCTCGGTATGCGTCACACCAACCAAGTCACGATACGCGACATATCTCATCGAGTGGCACGCGGCGCACACCTGCTTGTATACCTCGTAACCTCTGCGAACACTGCACAAGAAATTTCACGGTTATTATTAGATCAAGGCATTATGAAGATATATCGTTTTTTGAATGATATATGAGAACTCAAGAAAACTACTTAATCCATCATTTCCACGCTCGACGCCCAGCAAAACTAAAGAGAGACGAAAGATGCCTTGTCATGTTTGACAGAAAAAGACAGCGCAAAAAGAGAGATAAAAGTAATCACGCGCGCTGTCTTTTTCTGTCATACGGGGCATGGTATCTTTCGTCTCTCTTTAGTTTTGCTGGGGGTCGAGCGTGGAAATGTTGGATAAAGAATAACAAAGCGTAAGGTAAACTCCCACAATTCAGACAGTTTAAGGATGTGGGTTGATAAGTGAAATGTCAAATAAACGAACCAGATGTTCTAAACTATAGTTCAATATTGTAGATTTCATATTTCACCCAACTAAACAGAAAACTGTCGGAATTTAGGACATTGTCTAAATTTTGGTAAGTTTACCATAGGCACTCAAAGAAAATTACCTTGCGTGGTCAAGGGAGGTGAACAGTCCCTGGTGGTACCATGGATTCTTCGGAGGGTGCAATTCCAGGTCTGACGCGCGGACAGCCTGGTCAAGGGCAAAAGCCAAAGCGCCTGCTCCACCAGTCAGAGCACCAATCGTCGCAAGCAACTAGAAATATAACGTAAATTATATTATGAAGTGAAAATGCAACCATTGGATTCGATTTGAGTTGAACGGTGCAAATCAAATCAAAACCTATGGTTGCTTTTTCACTGAATAGTTTGGTGAAAAAAGAGGTTGTGCAACTCTTCTTTCCCCAAACGATTCACAATAAAAACTGGTGATTGTTCTTCGTTTATAATTTTTTGACGGAATACAAAGTAAATATAAACTGTTAAACATAAACAATTGGACTTACAAAGAACCGAAAATGTATTTTTTATGCGGATCAATCAATATGGCTGCAATTGCAAGTTTTCGTGTAATATCAGTCTTCTTTAAAAAAAGTTTTCTAAAGATAATCGAAAAATAAAATTTTTGACTACAAGGTAGGTTTATTTAGATATCATACTCACAAAATTTAAATCAACAATATACAGAGTGATCTAAAATGACTGTTTTTCATCATTTTAGATCACCCGATATTTATTTTGTAGCTGAAATAATTGGTTAAATTATGGCTTACTGAGTTTTTAACAAATATTGACAATATGCTATAATGCAACAATTACACCATACTGTAAGTAATGGCCAATGTTTGTTATCTCCCTTCCTTGATGATTTGAGGCAAATTCTCAAAGAAATATTTTGTTACTTTTGTATTTATTTTAATAAAATTTACCACGTAATATTGTCAAGTATAAGTAGTTTGATTCTAATAAACTGTAAAAAATAACTTTAATTGTTCATTTAATGATGTTTTTAAGAGGGTGACATAACAATGAACTTGCAAATGGTTATTTTGGTTTATGTACAATGCTCAATTGCTTATCAAAATTACTATAACAAAAATGTCTCTACAATTCTTATTAAACAATGGTTTTCAGAATAGTACGATATCATCATTTTTTAATAAGAGTAGGCAAATCGTACCTAAATAGATGCCAAAAAGAAAAACTATATATTCTAGTGAAAATAAACATAAATCTAGGACTGGTAGGGTACTTACGGTTTTCTTGCCTTTTGTCCATTCTCGAGTCGTCGAAAAGGAATTGATCTACAACAATTAGATGACATTTCAATTGTTATGTAATATAATGCAACCTAAGCTGCAACAATTTTCCATGAATAGCCAAAAAGGCAAGTAAATTGCGATGATTTTCAAATTACGTAAGCCGATTGATTCCATTGAAAAATTTTGATGAACTTTGATTAGGGGTTATGAAAATTTGGTCGGGCCCTAAACGAAGATATCCACAAAAAATATACCGCCTGGAAACAACGACACTAAACAGTTAATTTGCGGTCAATTACCTGATTTAAAACGACACTATTATTGGATTTTAGGAGCCCTGCTCCGCAAATTCTTCCAACCGAAGCAGCCATGTTGACCTGAAGGCAGCAGCCGGTCGTGAATTGGTATTATATTTTAGGCTGACGAAGGTAAATTCTTCGGCTTATCACATAGAACTGAGCTAGTTCGTTTCGAAAATTCGCGTTACGGCTAGACCATTGATGGAATTTTGACGTGAACTATCAAAATTGTATTATTTTGACAGTTTACGTAACACCTCTCGGATACTGGGGACTTTCGCGGCGCGACAGTTGGCACCGCCCGCGGCGAGATTGCGCGTACGTCACTTCTTCCAGCTGTTTTGCGTACGCCATTTGCGATTGTTGGTTTTGATTTTTGTTTAGTTCACCAAGTGAATCCGTCAATATCCATCGCATCCGAAGTACGAGACTAGCGATTTATCATGAATTCGGGAATGCCGGAGCTGGGCTCCAAGATCAGCCTGATATCGAAGGCTGATATTAGATATGAAGGCCGGTTATTTACCGTTGATCCGCAAGAATGCACAATCGCCTTGGCATCAGGTAAACTAACGGAAATACATTTTTTGTTTACAATTTGCAAAACTTGATTTTTACCGGCAAACATGCGTTTCCCTATATAATCTAGCACAAAAGACCCATCAAACAATCGTTCTAATTAAAAACTGCCCTGAAATTAATTTTTAAATTGCGTCTTAACTTTTTATTTTTTCGTAGTTCGTTCTTTCGGCACGGAAGACCGTGAGGCGCCGTTTCCCGTGGCCCCACAGAATCAAGTGTACGACTACATCCTATTCAGGGGTTCCGATATCAAGGACATCAGGGTTGTGAACAATGTGTCCACTCTGCCTAACGATCCTGCGATCATGCAGCTATCTGTGCCCCCATCGCTCGGACAGCAACCGTTTCAGGGGCAGGGCTTCCAGCATCCAGTATTGGGGACGATGGCCCCGCAATTGGCGCCGTTTAACAACTACGGTATGGGACTTGGTACTAATTTAGCCCCCGGTATGGGTATTGTGAGAGACCCACGTTTACCCGCTAGTAAACCAACTGAGTTGATTATGGCAGGGCCGGTTCCCCCCGCAGACATGCCTCCCGTTGTCGAACCACCGAGGCCCGCAGATCACGGTAAAATGAATAAAACGCACTTATTGCTTGCTGCTTTTGCTGTAGTTCATTATGATGTAGCTTTGCTTGTTCAAGTAGGTTGTTGTTTTAGTTGAGATGTAGAGGTTTGTGTGATTGCATGAAATTAATCTCTCTATTAGTGGCACGAAAGAAGTGGTAAAAAGTTCATGGAACAGGTGGTACCTTTGGAAACAAGTTGAATACAAAAAAAAGCACAAACCAATGCAAACCTGTTGGTTTGGTGAAATTTTGGAATAGAAAAATTAACTACATTATTTATTATCCATGAAAGTAACATGCGTATTTTTAAAATCAGTTTTCATTGCTTAAAGTACTATTTTCTTATAAACAACAGTTATATTTTATTTTGTAAGATATATTCTAAGTACAATAAATATTACTGAGCAGTTCTCGATTTACATAAGGGTATTTCTTTGCTAAGAGGTAGCTGTTAATAAATTGTAAAAGTTTTGTTGAAGATCACAGACAAAATTCTGGAATAAATCGAACAATGCCAATATGTTTTTGTTTTTATATCGTAAAGTTTATTATTTTCTTGCTAGTTATTTATTCATTTGCTACATACATGTTTCGGCTTTCGCCATCTTCAGTGTAAGTAAACTAAAATAACAAATGAAAAGCAATTAGAATCATCATCAAAGGTTATTAAACTTAACAAAATTTAAACAATTAAATAAGGAAACTCACCATCAAAGTTGGGCCTGGAACAACATAAACCTGCGCACGAGACAACTCACTATCAAAGTTCAGCCTGGAACAACATAAAACTGCGCACGAGCCATTGTCTCGTGCGCAGTTTTATGTAGTTCCATGCTGAACTGTGACAGTGAGTTTCTTTTTGTTTTCTTTTTTAATTGTTTAAATTATTTTAAATTCTAATAACCTTTGATAATGATACTCATTGCTTTTCGTTTGTTATTTTAGTTTTCTTACACTGAAGATGGCGAAAGCCGAAACATGTATGTAGCAAATGATTAAATAACTTGCAAGGTTTCAAGAGGCTTTCATTACTTATTTTATTTGATCTACTTTGCATTATGGACCCACTCGATTGACAATTTTCTGTTATAACCCTATGATTGAAAACAAAACTCTATCTGTCTTAATTGATAGCATTAGATGACATATTCGCATAGTGTAGAATAAAAAGTAATTGCAGAACTTTTTTTTTTAGATTTCTTTTCTGAGAGTATAAACTTAATAAAGTCAAAACTGCTAGCTATCAGTTGCAGATTTGTATTCTCATGGTGTCTTCATGTTCTCACGGTTCTTCATCGTTAATGACTGCATTTTAATCCATTTCTTGTCTTGGCAGTATCAGCAATAATTTATTTATTATCAGTTTGCTTAGTGATGACAATTACTTTTTTCTATTCAGGACTATTTCTATTCAGGATATTTTTTCTTCATAATTATATCTACAACTAAAACACACCCAACGTTATCAACAAAAATGACACAATTCTAAATACTGCGCCATTCTGTTAACATACTACTTTTTTAGTATGCAGAAAAGTAACAAAATGCGTGATTCCTACTGAATTGATGTTAAAAATTCCAGAATGGTGTCACAATTTAAAATAATAGATGAACAAGATATTTGTACACTATTAAATTAACTTACCTTATTCACAAAAGTGGGAATGGCACAAAATAAATGTGACGTTTTTCTTGAAAGAAACCTGTGCAAGCACTTACTTAGGAAAGAACTACTTCTAAATGT
Organism: Melinopterus prodromus; assembly: GCA_964023965.1. Lineage (NCBI taxonomy): Eukaryota > Metazoa > Arthropoda > Insecta > Coleoptera > Scarabaeidae > Melinopterus > Melinopterus prodromus. Next base: position 13,672,058 of record OZ030390.1, on the reverse strand, counting down.
GGCATTTTTCTTGTGAACTTTGATACCCACGCTATGACTTTGATCGACAGAACTAAAGATTCGTCTGTTCTCGTGATCGGAACCCTTAAGTTACCATTACAAACAATATATCATTTGTATTACAACATTCAGTCGGGTGACATATTAAGTATACAATCTACAAAAATAACAAGGACATGTATCAATAATTTGGTTCTAAACATACCATTAATTTCAAATTTTGTTGCAAGTTATTTATCACCCTGTATTGTATCCACTCAGGTGCTACTTATATCATTTTTAGTTAGTTATTCATTTCTGACTAATGTTGCTTTTCATGAAAAGAAAGTAATGCAGAATGTGTTAAGGTTGTTCTGTATAACATATAGCATATAGAAGCAAGAAAATATTACTGAGATAAGTTATCATTATGCTCGTGTACATTGTTGTTATAGCTTAGTTATTAGTGCATTATCTTTGCTCATCAATTAGTCCTAATTACTGTTTGTTGCTCTATTTTAATATCCATCTTTGTTCGTGTAATTATAAATAACCTCAACAAAAATTAATTCATTGGTATTATAACAATAATAAAAATGAAACGAAACCAGCAAAGTTAGTTATTGGTCTGCAAAACTTTTACAAGCTGTAATATAGAATAAGTACGTAGGCTTTCACGGCCAGAATCATTTAGAAAATAAACTGCTTCCGGGTTATGCCGTGTGTCAAGATTTGTTAATGCTGACGTTTCGCGAACCATGTTGCTCGCTTCTTCAAAGCAGTATTCAATTAGCTTTGAAGAAGCGAGCAACATGGTTCGCGAAACGTCAGCATTAACAAATCTTGACACACGGCATAACCCGGAAGCAGTTTATTTTCTAAATGTAATATCAGTTTATTTTCTAAATGTAATATAGAAGTTATTATATTTATTATTATAGATAGAAAATCACTAGTCAGTAGTTAATACTGTTTAATTTCCATCATTATCCTTATTCCTTTATATTATCTATAAATCATTTTCCCAATGACGATCAGTAACACTTGGCATGATAGAAACAACGCATCAGAACTTACATGTTTTTTACATTGACATCTTCATCAATATTAACACCATAAGAAGATAATGTAAGCATAACTCTTTCATTAGCTTAGTTTGCTAGTTTATTGTTTAGAAATTGAGACTTTCTTGCCTGCGTAGATTGCAAGTATCTTGGCTTTAGCAAAATCGCGTGAAACAAAAAGGTGACGTTCTATCTTAAGGAATGTTTGGAATTTTGTAGGATCCGTCTTAGACTTGATAGGCGGCGGTTCTAGGAGTACAACTCCCGTTAGTTTGGGGTCCCGAAAATCCCCGACCAATGACCAAGGCGTCCAAGCCGGCGGAAAGAAAGACGACAAGAAGATGGTCAGGCCTATCCAACCTCCGGGTCAGCGTCAGCAGCACGACAGACGAGATTCCCGTGGAGACGGACAAGTATGTTGAACTTTTTAAAAGTTATTTCAAATACATTCACAAAAATTTCAAGTATTAAGAATATTTTGTTTAAAAGGATGGGTTTATAAGTTTACAGGTTTTTTTTTTTTGTAAAGAATACTTAGTTATATGTTGTGAATACAGTGTTAACAGGGGGAACACACCTTAAAGACTGTTATTTGAGAAGTAAGCAATTCAGAATTTACCACAGTTATGTAAGTTATTGTAAGGGATATTTTTGTGGAATAAAGGGAAATAGAATATCTGGCGAAAAATTGTGTAAACTATGATTAAACTAAAAAGTACTGTTAATCTTAAATTGCATTATACTATTTTTGTGCAAGTGTGAAAACTAGACCCGCCTGTATGCCCTTAGATAATTGGGAGAGAAAGTAGATCCGATTCTGGTTGGTAAACTAGTGTCTACTAGTATGAAAACTTTGACAGATTTTTTTCTGATTTACATTATCCAAGTTCAAACAGAAGACAGAACCTTGGACAAAACTAGTATAAATGTATGTCTAGCTTTAAAAACGATCATCGCAGGAAATTATACATTGCAAACTATACTTTAAGAAATCTTTATGAAAGGCCAAATGCAGTTTTGTTATTTCACATTTTACTATAAACTAAGTAATGATGTAGTGCAATTTATTTAAGGGGTAAAACCACTCTAGAATTTAAAAAAAACACGTTTTTTTTTTCTTTGCTTAAACGATACGTTAGAGTCATAAAAACAACATGCCATTTGATTTATAGTGAAAAACAAATGGTAAACGTTTGAATTATCGATATTGCCGCAGCGCCTCAGCCCGCTCTGCGCACGCACGTGGCGCGCTGTGGTTCATCGAATCACACGTCGCACAAGAAGTGTGTGTGTCAGTGCAGTTTACAAGCCACGTTGTGCACACGTTTCTCCCGTTATTCCCGCCATTCAAACAGTGTCATTACTGTATCTGGTGATGGTTCGTGGAGAAAACGCTGCTTTTCGTCACTTTTAGGATTCGTATCGCTTATTGGATGGTTTACTGGGAAAGTGGTCGATGTTTTAGTAAAATCCAAATATTGTAAGAGTTGTGAATATTGGAAGAAAAGATCGGATACCGACGAGTACAAGGAATGGGCGGAAACTCACGAAGATGAATGCCAAGCGAACCATGAGGGATCCGCAGGAAAGATGGAAGTAGACGCCGTCATCGAAATGTTCCAGAATGTTTGCAGAATTGAAATACGGTAATTACGTGGGAGACGGAGATTCAAAAACATTTAAATCCATCTGTGATTCACAACCCTATGGAAGTTATCCAATTAAGAAGAAAGAATGCATCGATCACGTGCAAAAGCAAATGGGTAGTCGCCTCCGCAATTTAAAGAAAAAGACAAAAGGCCTTGGAGGAAAAGGCAAGTTAAGGGGTAAATTAATTGACGGGTTTCAGTTTATTATGGTCTAGCAATACGGCGAAATCATCAGTCTATTGAAGAAATGCGTAATGGAATCTACGAGACGCTAGACCACAAATTGTCGGCTGACGAAGAACCGAAACACGACAAATGCCCGCGCGGAGAAAATTCATGGTGCTCATGGCAGAAGGCACAGGCTACTGGATCAGACCATACGCATAAACCACCTCTATCTCAAGAAGTTTACAAAGCGATTGCTCCAATTTATAACGAATTAAGCTGAGACGAACTGCTTTCTCGTTGCATCGGCGGGTTTACGCAAAATAGTAACGAGAGCTTCAACGCCACGGTCTGGTCAATGGCTCCGAAAACGACATCCAGCGGCAAACACGTTCCCGACACGGCACTTTATATTAGTACAGGCATCTATAATGACGGTCTATCAAGTATAATGACGCTCATGCAGAATTTGGGTATGACAATTGGACCGAACTGTTATAACTTCTGCGTGAAAATCGACGAGCGCCGCATCGAATTTTCCGATAGATAGCTTAGCGATGCCGCCAAAAAGGCCCGAACATCCTTAAAAGCATCTAGGAAGGAAGAGGAGGAGGCGAACATCGACCTCGATGGCCAAATGTATGGTGCAGGCATCGCAGATTAGGTATACACAAATTTCAGCGATTAAATTGTTCATCAATTTTGACGTCCGTTTTTCTCGAAACCAGTTTTTTCAAACTGGGAGGACGGATTTTTCAGAGACTATTGCATGGATCAATTTGACATTTCTACAGTACCTTCGCAACAATTATCTCTTTGGAAATACGTAGCCGTTTTTTGATTGATTGTAAACTTTTTTTTTTATTAGCTTGTTAACACTGATTTTTAGGGCAAGAAATCAATTAATTTACTAAATTTTACTAAAAGTGCACCACTTTCACAAAAATTGATGAAAAGCAAAAACCCTACGTACTTCCAAACCCAATTGTATACAGATTATCATTCATTTTGATTTTTTGTTCCAAGACTCATACATGCCGAGAAATCCGTCCTCCCGTGGCGGTATTTAAAAAAAAGCAGTTTTCGATGACGGGTTCTGGCGCCGCCATTTTATATAAAAATGAAAATAAAAAAATGTTTTTTTTGTACCTCAATATGTGTTAAATAAACCCTCTGAAAAGAAATTCTATTTCGCTTGTCATACCCCCAAAATAAATTTTCAAATTTAGGTTCTTTTTTCCGCCTCTAGAGTGGTTTTACCCCTTAATATCATTTTTAGTTATATTGTTACAACAATAAATCATTCTTATTTGAATTAATTTCTTGTAATATTGTAAGAATATTGTAAGTAAATATTGTAAACATATGTTCAGTAACCAAATTATTCAACAAACTTATCAAAAAACTTATTCGGATTTCATAAGGATTTCTAACAAAACCATAAAGTTTGTAATTTTTTCCTTTAATTCCCTGCCAAATAATATGTTATTTGCATTTTGTGTTGTATTTTACGCACAAGAGAGCCAATGTCAAACTTTCTTTACTCACAGTCTTCTGAAAACAGTTTTCTTTTGTCTGCCTGTGTTTTTGTAGCTGATGTGGCCAAGCACATGATTTTATCATACTATACAGCAGTGTCAAACACTGATATTTTGACAATACTGTCAATTAAAATATCTGTCAAATCCTGGCTAAGTAGTTTTAATGCAGTACGTGTGATCTCGATGAAATAGAATTTGCTCATGCAGCTAAACTATTAATTTTATGAAAAAAATGTCTTAGACATAAATTATACAAACTTTTACTTCTTTTTGAACAAAAATTGTTTTTCCTTTAAGTTTGGTATTGAAACTTCTAAATATGACACAATATGATATGCCAATACCTTTAGTAGTTTCTCCAGAATCTTTGTCACAAAAAAAACACATACAGACACACAGATAGAGAGAAACATTTTTTTGTACCTTGGTCAAAAATGTTCAGGGGACCCAAAAGAACATATTTCCGCTAAAATCAAAAAGATTTTTTTAATACGATTACAATACTTTGTCATACTACGTATGATACGGTAAAAATGTGTGAACAAAATCTGATATAACTGCTATTTTTACAAGATCAAATTATGCTTAAATAACATTTGTGTTTCTTTTTGGGACATTTTTAAGTCATAAAGATTATCACCTAAATGAATAAATAAAAAAAAACAGCATTCCAGGAGATTATACCAAGAGAACCAAAACTATGTTTTTTATATTGAGATACCTATATTGGATCCTCTGTTACAGTCATATCAATTATCAACAATATTCTTTTTTAATTCATTTCAATATCTGTATTTTTGTAGGAGATAGTATTTTAAATCATAATAGTTTCCTGTGTTTCACTTCTTATGTAGTGTAATAAACAAGATTGATTGTATTTAGCGATCGTACTTAATTGACATTACTTTCTTTATAGGTTGAGTACCAGAACCGGACTCAGAACAGGCCGATGCCAAACTACCAGCAGCACCGTAGCAACCAGAATTTCCACCCGAACAACCAGAACCATCCGAATCATCAGAACCAGCGCGGCGGTTGGGGAAACCCGCGCGGCAACAACATGAGGCAACGCGGCCGAGCCCGTGGCAGCTACCAGAACCCGAAACAGGGCGGACCGCCAAACCAGCAAGGTGGCAAGCCGAAGAATACCCTCAAATTCGAGAATGACTACGACTTCGAACAGGCCAATACCGAATTCGAGGAACTGCGGAGCCAATTATCAAAGGTAAAAAATGTTTATTATTAAATATAAGGAGAAAGGAGAATTAGAAGACGGTAAAACGATAGTTGCTGTTTTTTGTAGACTTGAAAATAGCCTTCGAGACAATTTGTCGTCATAAGTTATTACAAAAATTGGAAACTTACAGAATCAGAGGAAAAGAATTGAAATGGTTTGAAAACTATTTAACAAACAGGAGACAGAAGGTTAGGATTGGAGAAAATGAGTCGAGTGGATTAATAAACAGCTTAGGGGTACCACAAGGTTCTGTTCTTGGACCTGTTTTATTTAATTTGTACATAAACGATGTTGCTTCACAAGTTCAAGCTTGTGATATGCACCTATTTGCAGACGATACACTAATATCAATTGCAGGAGATAACTTACCTGATGTAATCGCAACATTAAACTCCGATCTAGTATCGATATTAAATTGGTATAAAGAAAATAAATTATGTTAGAATGTATTGAAAACAAAAGCTATGGTATTGGGAAATAGAAATTCGGTAAACCCTACACCAGACATAGTTATCGATAACACAGTTGTTGAGATAGTGGACAAATTTAAATATCTAGGTGTCATTTTAGATAATAGTTTGAAATTTACGAGTAATATGGAATATATAGTTTAAAAGGTGAGTTGAAAGATTAGCTACTTAGGAAGAATATCAAATAAACTTACATTAAAAGCTAGAATATCTTTGTACCATATGATTATAGAACCATATTTTTACTATTGCGGCAGTATATTATTTTTGTGTACAGACAAAGACATTAAAAAGATTCAAGTACAACAAAATCGAGCACTCAGGATTTTATTACAAAGCTCCAGGTTAACCAGTATCGAGTCCATGTTGAGTAAATTAATTTTTTTGAATGTTAAGCAAGGAACGGTTTATCTGGCACTCACGTTGGTATATAAATGCATAAATAATAAACTCCCAAATTATATGAGTAATTATTTAACATACAATAGTCAGCAGCATGAATACAATACTCGGCAAAAGGACCACTTCAGATTACCAAAATATACAAAAAGCAGCACACAAAATTCATTTTATTATAAAGCACTGAAGATGTTTAACACTCTACCAAGTGATATAAAAAACAGTAGTTCGCTAAGTCTTTTTAAAACATCATGTCGGGTTCATGTATTGGCTAATTTTAAGTAGTTGATAAGTTTATTACTTAGGAAACCAAATTTATTGTGATTATTAGTTTCTTTTAACTAAATAAATATCATTATTATTATTATTATAATATGTTAGAAAAAAAAAGAAAAAGAGAACATAGAGAGCTATGTGAAATAAATGATAATTCAGGAGCTTCTTGAAGTTCAGGAGCTTTGATTAACTGCTTATTTATAAGTTACAAAATATGCACTTTATTTTAAAAAAATTATTCCTACAAAAATTTCCTAATATTAATCTTAGAATTAAAAATATACAGTGTTTTATTAGAAAAACTAGTGACTCGTAAATCACTGGGATCGGCAGATCGCCAATTTCGTAGACCTCTGAAGTAGGTTGATCGCCGCAATAGGTATAGGTCGCCTAAATAAGTAGCCACTTTGACCACGGAATTGATAAATAAACTCATAAAGTTGTACCTAACCTAACATTTATACTTCCAATTACCGATTACTTCTAATATAAGCAAAATTCTCTTTTCAGGTCCAGTTTATTGTTCATTAGCGTTCCCTGTCATATTTTGACTCAATTATTGTCCTATGCCTTAGGTATTTATTAATCCAATGCACGTAAAATGAACGGGTTGTACATTTATATACATATTTGTGTATGTTTGCTTTCTCCTGAAAAATAGACATGTGGTAGACAAATAGACCATATCGCGTATAGCTTCTAATAAACTCACAGTTTTTTTACACATTATTATCCGTTGGAACGTCTTTTCGGTCCACACCGGACCTAACTCTGGCTCCCGTCATACTCGCTCTGTCACTGTCGCTTAGCAACCGACCGATTTGACAAATTTAGTGCCGTATCTCGGGGTACAGTCTAAATCTCGACCGATTTTAGTTAAAATCGAAAAAAAATTCTCGCCTCTCAAACTACATTTTTGCATTATCATTTCTTCAATTATAAACCAAAAGTCAGACCGTATCTTTAGCGGCCGCAATATTCGGCGAAAATTGTCTCCGATTACTTTCAGGCTTTTAGTAATAATAGACGTGGAATGATAAATGGTTACAAAATTTTCATATTAAAATGAATATAACATAATATTGAAAATGTATATAAGCGGAGCTTGTTTAATTTAATTTAATCCAATCCTCAAAAATCAAGTTTTATAGAAAAATCTATTCCTACAAAAAGTTCTTAGAATAAAAATGTAAAAATATACAGGTGCTCTATTTAAAAAAGAAAAGGTTACCAAATTTTCATGATAAAATAAACATCTGTATATTAAAAATATTTTTTTCTCGTTTCACATCAATAGGAATATTTTTAGTCAGGACATTGTTATAAAAGAATTTCTTTTTGTGTGTGCAGGTGAAATTGGATGAGGTTAAGCCTGAGATAAACGGTGATAGTGACAAGAAGGATGACTCTGGCAATGAAACGGGTGCTGGCGAAGGAGAACCGGAAGATGGGGAGCACGAGATTTTCTACGACAAGGCGAAGTCGTTCTTCGACAACATCTCCTGCGAAGCCGTGGAGAGGTCGAAGGGCCGCTCGCAACGTACGGATTGGAGGACAGAGAGGAAACTCAACTCTGAGACGTTCGGAGTGTCCTCGACGAGGCGAGGAGGGTAAGTAATAGAAGTTTTGTGTTTAAGAATTTCGGCAGGAGGAAATAGAAATAGGTGTTATAATGTTTTTGTTAACCAAAATAACATGAATTGATGTCGGAACACATATAAAGAAGGAATACACCAATAATTTGAATAAACCTTAGTTATTGGTATCTGTCTAAAAACAAACAATAAATAGTTTCCTCAAATTAAAATTTTACGTTATTGGGGATTTAATAATGATTTTATCTTTGTGATAATAATAACAGTTTGTTTTGACTTATTGCAGTAGCATGAAATAAAGATTTGATTTGAATATATATTAACATTATATATTAATAATAAATTTGTTTTTTGGCTTTTGGGAGCTCGAAAGTCGATTAAAATATCACCTATTTGATGACGTTTCGGTTTTATTTGAAACCATAATCATAGCTCAAAGTATGAACTAAAACTATAATAAAACTTGTGTCGGCCGACGGACATTTTACACAACAGGTACCTAGCCACAACACATCAAAACATGTTTTAACATTTTTAGTTTGGTTCAGTTTTACGAACTGTGATTCATTGAAAACTTTAAGTTTCATTTTTATTGATTTCTTAGGCAATCAGCATGATAATATGTATGCTAAAAAAACATTTATCACTCAACGTCAACATTATCTAAAAATAATTATATTTCTTTAAATCAATAATTATCCAATTTCCAATACTACTAATTATTAAAATGAACATTGTAATAAAAAAAATATATATAAAAGCCAGCAAAAATAACATTTTACCTTCAAAAGCTGTTCATTACCATACATGTGGTTGTAATTGTCGTTATTGACAAGCAAGATGAAAGCTAAAATAATTCTTGTAGAGTATTTTAAAACATTGTTTAATTGAATTGCTTTTTATTAAAGGAGACTAAGTATCATTTTACTCATGTAGAGATAATAAACAAAAACTGTTTAATTTGTGAATATTTAACTGTAGTATTGATTGTTTTAGTTTATACAATAATATTTTAAAACGTGTGCTAAGCCTGCTTAAAAATAAATTAAAAAAAAACAAGCTTTTTTAATATTGGTTTTTCTACATTACGATGGGAGTCAATTGGGACAAACAATTTTCAAAAAATCTTTAACAACTCGCAAATATTCAAATAAAACCCCTCCAAATTAAGAGACAAACATTTATTAGATTTGACTATAGGAATACACACGGTTAGTAAGCTTTATAACTATTCCAAATTAACAGGTTCGTAAAGATTTATTCAGTCTAGAGAAATTTGACTTTTATAGACATCAGACAAACGGACGAATGAGTGATTCCATAAGGGATCCATTTTTATTTTTGAAGTAAGAAACATTTAAAAATCTCAAATGAAACGTATTTGCTTTTAAAAAATTATTACAATAATACCTCGCACAACCAACTTCTTGTTCAAGCTGTAATATGATCTATATATATCATCATAATTTTTTTCTGTCTAAACATGACTTGGTGCAAGCAAACTTTCATATATATTCGACCATATTCTATTTCTATTTCTATTAATATACGGAAGGAACTGCTAGCCAACACTGGTAATTTGAAATGTAAAAAATCTCAGAATAATCAGAAATGTCAGTTAGTCCCCTCTAAAAATAAGCAATTTCACTAAAAAAATTATTGATAAAAGCTTTGTTTTATAGAGTTTAGGAGAAGTTTAATTTTTCTGTTTGTATTTTAGTCATTTTTACGGTTACCGCGGACGAGGTGGTTTCCGAGGCATGGGCTACCGCGGTGGGTACCGTGGCGGTTACAATAACAGGAATAACCAGGGCCCCCGTAGGGACCAACAACAGCAGCACCCCCAGCAACAGCAACAAAACAGACAGAGCCAACAAGCACCCCCGAGTGCCATAAAAAACGTACAATCTTCTGGCACCAGCCAGGAAACAAAGACTGCAGCGCCCATAGCAAGTAAGTTTTATTAATTTCTCGTTACCCATTCTTATCGTTATTATTCAATCGCTGAAATCATATCATCACATTTTTTATATATTGTTTCTTTCCGTCGAAAGATTTTGTTTTTATCGCATGCTAATTTTTTGTTGTTTCTTTCTTTTTTCGCACTTTTCCCGCAACCCGAAGGTAACTAGAAGACGAAGATCTCTACCAATAAGTACAGTGAAGTGCTGACAACACACACACAGGGTCGCGATGCGTATTGTCAAATTTTTGTGGTCGGTGTAAATTTTCTATGTAACATAAACTAAACGAAAGATATGGGAAGCGATTTAGTTTGGTTCAGTTTTACGAACTGTGATTGATTGACTCGGACGAGAGATAGCAAGATGGAACGGCATTAGTTATTTTTATTTTTTGTTACTTTTACGTTTGTTATTCTTAGATGAGTGGGCTGGATAGTGTTTTTCCGGAAATCGGTGTTTTTTCTTTCTGTTTTTGATTTATTCCTCTCCGTGATGAAGCGTTTATTTTTACATTGCCCCCACTTCTTCCCCCATGTTGTCAGTATTCATTTGTTAGGTGATAATTTGTAACCGCGGCGGAGGTATAATGATAGGCGGCTGTTAACCGCTCTCTTAACGCAGCCTCCACTGGGATTACAAGAGAATGTATTTTAATTTAATATTTTTTTTATATATATTATACTCGTCGAAATATTGATGCGCTTAGAACAGGTGGTAGTAGTAACGGCTAGTAACGCAATATTTTCCTTTAACCGCAACAATGGTTTTATGATTACTGTTCCTCTCGTATTATACTTGTTCTCAAATAATTTAGTTTTTAGAGGGTCGTGACATTCCGCGTACCCGATATGCGGTGTCCCTATCTATAATCTCTGTTCTATGGCTCATCAATAGCGCGAAAGAACACTTGAAAACTCGAGAAACGAGCGAGAGAGAGTACTTGATGAGAACAGATGCGTATAGGAATGCTGTGGTATTTATTGTCGATTCGTTGTTAATATTAGACATTTGTATTTAATAAGATGAGACTTTGTAATGTAAAATCAGATTTTCAAATAAATATTATAACCTAAGTATAGCGTATTATGATTTTTTCTTGTTTTTAAATAAACTCTAATAAAAAATATACAAGTTGTATTTTTTTCACAATCCTGAACCTATATTGACCTTTGTATGTTGCAGGTAAGTAATGTTACCAATATTTTCTAGTATGACGTCACAGAACAAAAACACTTTTCATATGCTTTCATTTTTCATGCACAAATAATAATAATCATTTATAAAATATCAAAAATTATTATCTAACCAAGATAATTATAAAGATTACTGACAATAATCACTTGGCGTTAACCAACACTGTTTGTAGGGCTCTTTTTAAAAAGGCCTTTTTTTGAAAGGCCTTAAAAAGGGCCTTTTTTTGTTAGAATAAACTGTTGGCACTACAAGTATAGGCAAAACTGGGAGAGCTGAAGATTACTCATAGATTTCAGCTGTTATTTTAGACATACGTTACAGAATATTTCTAAATATTGACGCGTGTTAAAACGAAATAGCATACTTTTCATACGTCTGCTGTATAATTTAAATGGGCAAGACAAAAAAGTACGTCTGTTCTTAGAACCATAAGAACGAATGACAGCGGTAGCAACCTAACCTCCAATTCGAGCGCGAACTTGTGATGTGAACAAGATGTTTTCGTTGGTATGTTTTCACTTTGCTTCTGTTAAACATGCTAATGATGGATATATAAATTAGATAGGACAATTATCACAATTAAATGACAGTATTTTTAATAATTAAATATTAATCTTGAACGAACTACCTAGTAGGCAACTTAATATACACAGCTAAGAACGAATTCACGCGGTACGTTCATATCTTGGTTCAGACGATTTTAAGCGATGAATCACCTTCAGCTCTCCCAGTTTTGCCTATATGTTGAGTTTTGTTGACATGTTGAGATTTTGCACTTATTATGCTCACCTAATAATCTTTGACTAAGATCATTGCACTATTCTGCTGGCACGCATATGTTCTAAAGCACTATGGTTGTAACGTGATACTTTCTGAGCCAACCCGATTACTTGTTTTTGCAGTACACTGAAAGATTATATCAGGAATATGAAAGATCAAAATGGTAAGTAAAGTAAATGGTAAGTCATTATGGGATGTTAAAATGGAGAAAGAAATAGAAAATAGAGTTTGTATTTACATTATTGTGTAGATAAAATATGTTTTAATATTTTTACATTGAGTATCTTGTTGTCTCATTTGCCTGATTCCTTTTTTGTCAAATTTAAGGTATGTTTTGAGTGTATTGATTTAAAAATAAACTCCCAACAGCTTACCTATTTTTATTCGTAGTCCACTTAATATAGAACATTTGAGTTTCTAGAGAAAATATAGCAAACTCCTACTTCAAAACTATTTTCAATTGTCCCTCTCAACAACGATAAAATAGAGTAAAAACGTAAGTTTTTCCAGGATTTGCTATTGCAATGGATTGAGGCATTTGAACATGTTCTCTATCACAAAAGCATTTTTTCTGTAATGGTTAGACAAAGTATAATTTGAGATATGAAAAAATACTTTATGATAACATTTTAATTCGTTTGTTTTTTACATCAAATTTGTGCATTCTCGAATAAGTAATCATGTATAGAACTACCAACATCTAAAAACTTTGAATAATTATATAGTTTGTGACAACGCTTGTTTTGTGCTGACTAAGAAACGGATACAACATTTAAATGAGCCTAATAACAGATTCTCTGAAAAATAAACTACATTTCCTGGAGCTCACAAAAGGTATTCAATCGTATGTGCTACGATATCTTGTTACAAATTCATTATGTCTTAAATTCATACTGCTACATGACAGAAAAAATGTACATCTTCATAGGACGATGTTGAAATTGTTCAAAGGAAAAACAAAATCAATCCTTAAAAAAACAATTTTATTAAACACTAATCATATCTACAAATAGATACAACAAATAAATACAATTCCATCCAACCATAACCAACATCTCTCCTCGTTACGCCTTACCCTTCTTCAACCCCAACGAGCTTAGCAGCGCCTTTGGTGACGGATCTCTCCCCCTGAACTTCCGGAACACCTCGCTCGGATGACAACTCCCGCCCAACGCCAGGAAAGTCTCCTTAAACCTCTTTCCAACCTCCAAAACCTCATCCTCATTTGCCTGCACCTCGTGAAACGCGCTATAAATATCCGCCGCAATGACCCTCGACCAAATGTGAGAATAGTACGCAGCCCCCCACTCCTCGGTAAAAATCTGCGTGAAAGAACAAGGATGCGAGTCGCATTTCTCCAATGGGAAAGACCGGTACTTCGGCCACAGCCTTTTAACCAAGTCCAACCAAAATTCTTTCGTCGTGTGAAGTTCTATGTCCAAAGCCGATAGATATAATTCGCGACAGAGGTCTAAACCTGCGGTGTGACGATGCGCTTTAACCAAACTTTCGTACATGTGTGCCGGTAAACTTTCTTGCGTCTCGTAATGGCTGCTGATGCTCGTTAAGGTGTTTTGATTGTATAATAAATGCGAGAACACATGCCCGCAGGTTTCAACAGCGTCCCATTCGATGTTCGAGAGTCCGGAGACCTCGGAATAGTTTGTGCGACTTAATAAATGCTGTAACGCATGCCCAAATTTGTGGAACAATAGATTTACGTCTTTAAAGTACAATAAGGTTGGTTTTACTGGTGTTGGTGGTTCGAAATTGCAAACTAACGCCGCTAAAGGCGTAATATTGGCGATTTTGCTGTGATTTTGAATGCCGACCATCCATCCGTTGTTTAACGTCCGAAGTTTATCGTTGTTTCTTGCGTATGGGTCGAAATAAAATCCGGCCACCGGGGCGGAACTATGTGTCTCGAAAATGTCGTAGTATTCGACGTCCTTATGCCAACCTGAAAAAGATGCAGCAAGGATTAGAATTTAGAACTTTAGTTAATAATATTATGAAAACAAAGGTTATAATTTCTATACTTAACATAGAAAAAAAATTTAGTTAATAAAGGTATTTAGTTAAAAATCCTACTTACAAACTAAGCTTGGTGGTATATACAAGTAGTAATGAAAAAACACTAATTTTTTCCCCAAAATAATTTAAGACAATAATGAGGGATAAATTATTTATAAATTCCTTCATTTAACTGTTATTTAACCAATGAATGGACAATGTCTTTAATGTAGTAAAAATATTGACATTATACATGGTGTGATGTTGCTTTGCCAAATATTTTTAGTTGCGGAAGATAATTAATTGTTTCCAATGATCTTCATTAGAAGATTGGATTGCTTTTTTGAAATAACTACCTTGCTTCCTTCTTTCTGAAAATAGTTTTGCCATCATTAAAGTACGTTTGAAAACATCACTGTTACAGAAGATTCAAAAGATTTTCAGATAAAGCAAGGTAGGCTTTTCATAAGTAACCTTTTCAAGGTCATATCACACAATCAATTGGGCAGATGTTAATAAAATGATGATCGCCCTTTAAAACATCTGTAATGCAGGAAGATACACCCTAGGTATATCAAAGCTGTTTATGTGTTTTTTCTCTCGTTTAGCTTTATAGTCTTCTTGTTTTTGTAATTTCCTCTATTTACAAAAGGGTAAAAAATATTTTTTACAAAATTAGTTGTCACACTAACCCAAATTTGGGCAGAGTCCTCATTTTTCTAGTCTTATTTTTTTTCAGTTCCTTTTAACATGTGCCAAACTTAAGAGAAAATGTAATCTCGAAATATAAAAAAATATATGGTACATATATGGTTTTAAAAAAATATTTATACTGTTTTACTACAATAAATTTACATACCACAGCAAATAACTTTTAAAAAATTATTAATTACCTGTTTTAGCCTAAATATCAGAGCACTTCACATATTTTCAAGTACTTAATTTGTCAAAAGTACAAGCTATCTGACTATATCTAACAAAATATTATTTTGTTTTTTTCGTAGAATCTGAATCCCATAGCAGATATTTTGAGTTGAGCTTAGTTTTTGAGAAAAGCAGTGTCAAAAAACAGGAAAGTTGTTTTTTTCTCTCAAAAACTTTATATAAATTGGAAGTTTTGCTTTCTGATTCAGAATGTAGCAAAAAAAAGTATACCAGAAATAGTTTTCACTAGCCTGATTTAGTTCTTTGTTGGCTAGGATACTCACATCGCTTACTATTTTAAACAAATTATGTACAAATCACTAAATATGTGGATATGTACACTCAAAAGTTAATAGATTATTTTTTTAGGTTAAGATAATAATTGTGGTATGTAGTTATTGTGGTAAAACAAAATAAAAATTTTTTAAATATAAATTAAATGTACTTATTATAATAATTTTAAGCTGTTTGGGGCACAATATATTTTAATCGATCTCAAGTTTCACAGGAATTAAGTATGGATATATAAGAACAAATAGGGTTCATCAGAAAAAAAATAAAAGTTATATTTTTTCTATATAAATACTCTAATATAATTTTATACAATTGGTTATCCATTGTTGTTTTATTTATATAATAATAAAGGTTAGAAGCTAACCCTGCAGACAAAAAATTGGGGACAACATTAAAGATAACAATTTAAAATGTATAAATAAATGTTAAATAAAAAGGCATTCTTCTCACTAATTATTAACTTTCAATAATATAGAAGGAAACAAATATCCACTTATAGCTCCTTTCTTTGAATATATTCCTACTATTTTAAACAAAATAGCTACGTAATTTTTTTATTTTACTGTTTTGAGATGTTAGTTATCGGTTTTTACATGGGAATTTAAAACATTATTTATATATATATATTTATATATACAAAATGGTAATAACTGTATAATATTACTACTCACCATTAATCTCCGGTCTTTGCTTTATAACGATATTAAACAAATTCTCGCATAAATCAAACATTCCTCTAAGTACAGTGGGTAACGGAAAATATTGCTGGAACTCCTGGTCCGTGAAGCAGTACTCAGAGACGCGCTGTTTCCGTTTCCAGTACGGAACATCCCAGAGTTCGATTCTCGAGCCCGCAAATCCGCTGGCCGCAGCAAACTCTTGCAGACTGGCCAGTTCGGCGTCCTGCGCGGGTTTTGCCCGTTCGAGCAGAGTCTCAAGCATGGTGTTGACATTTTCTACGCTGCCGGCCATTTTTGTTTCCATCGACATGTCGCCAAATGTTTTGTAGCCTAGGAGTTTTGCCTGGTCTCTGCGTAGAAATCTGATTTCTTCAACCTTGAAGTACAAAAATTCAACGGTTACTGGATAAATTGTTACAGTTGATTGTACCATCGACAAAAATGGCTTTTTACTCGGTTACTCAATGATTTACTTTTTTGTATTTGTTTTTTGGCCTTTTGGATTAGTGAATATTCAGATTCCCGGGGTTTGGATTATCGGCGCTCTTGTGATTTGTGTCTATTGTTACAGTAGTCTTCTAAGAAACTACACACAATTCAAAACTTCTGATTTCAGATTGTATGGAAAAAAAGTATGTCAGAATAACTAGATCGATTTTTTTGCTGTTGGCCAGGATCGTTATTGTAATCATTTTTTTAAGATAATGAATTTAAATATACAAATTTATTTCTTTTTTCTTAACTTTGACAGCCGGTAGCAAACTCCAAAATATATTTTAAAATTTATTTAAGAAAATACTAATAAAATGTAAGCAGATACAGATATCATTTAGAACCAAAAAATGATGATATACCTGATAAAAAAAATCTGATGTGGCCAGGCACATGACTTTATCATACAATATATAAAATTAATAGTTTAGCTGCATGAGAATCTAGTCAATTGAGATAAATCGTAGATATTGTCAAAGCATTAGCATTTGACACTACCTACACTACTTCATTAGAATAATAGTTATTTATGTCACAAATGCCGAAAGTACGGAACAGCGCGACGAGCGGTGATGCGGCGCGTCACCGAAGGCGGAGTGTCGCCGTCGCATGTGAGCGAGTAGCGCTATCTAGTTTTTGGCAGGAGCGACATCAACGTTTATTGTGTTGCTTTTTAAGAAATACGTATTTAAAAAAATAAATAAAAAATTTCTGTATAGTAAATGCTAGGTTGGTACCACTTTGACGAAACGTCAAGTTTAAAGGTCTGCTACCACTGCCATTATCACAAATGAAAACGCACCTTAAAAAGGTAATTCAAATTCTGACAGATTTATATTTGTTCATGACACATCCCTACCAACATACTAAAATAAAACTACACTTATCGCTATACTTTATTTATAATTTTTTCAATTTATCGTTTTTAGAATTAGATATAAAGACGGGTTGATATTTCTTATCAACAAACAATCACATTGGTGATCTTATTTTATTTGAAATTTGTATTTTATAGTTTGCCGCACTAGAGCAGCAACGTTCCATAGTGGTTCTCCAACCTCTGATGAGATCAGCTGTTTTCGAATGTGACAACACAAAAAAATATTTGTCAAAATCCTGGCTACTATGTAATTTCATATCAATGCAGATGCGACCGATCTCGATCAAATAGAATTTGCTCTTACAGCTAAACTATGAGTTTTACCAAAAAATGTCATAAACATAAATTATTCAAAATTTCCTCTACTTCTACAGTCTACAGTCTACTACAGACACGATCTCGATCAAATAAAATTTCCTCATACAGCTAAACTAATAATTTTACTAAAAAAATTCATAAACATAAATTATTCAGAATTTCCTCTACTTTAATTTATTATTTAACTATTTTGACGAAATTACAGAAATGGCGCCTCATTTGCAAAATCCTTGAAAAAGGCGTAGAATAAACTACCAGTTCCTTTGGACCGTTGTGAACCAAAAGCTTTTCAGCTCTAAGTTAGGTCATGAAACTTCTAAATATGAACTTTCGTTCCGAAACCTTCAGTAGTTTCTCCGGAATCGTCTCCACAAAAATCGTTTACACACACACACACACACACACGCAGACATTTTTTTGTACCTTGGTCAAAAATGTTCAGGGGACCCAAAAAGACCTATTTCTGCTAAAATCTCAATTTTTTTTTCGGCATGATTACAATACTTTAGCATACTGCGTATGATAAAGTAAAAAGTTTTGCTGCTAGAGTACAGAATTTGACAGATGAAGAAGGAAAATATAAAACAGGGCTCTATCTAGGACTCATATCTTTGGATACGTAAATAGTTATTTTGTTTATAGCATACTCCAAACTAATTTAGCCACTAAATTTTGCAAATTTATTAGTTATCTTTACCAGACAATAAATCTCCTCTACATACAAAAAAGATAACATAATCACATCAGAAGATTATCTAAACAAGATTAAAAAAAAATAATCCAAACTTAATCTACCTGCGTACTAGTCTCAAACTCCTTATTTCCATAACCGGAGCCCCGTCCGACCATCGCCTGCCACACATTCCACCTAACCTCTCTATCGGGACAATACTCCATAAACGGCGTACAAATATGTGGCTGCAACGTTATTGTCCATGGCCCGTTCAATGCATTTGCCGTATTACCAGCCATCGCCCCCAATAACTCCGTTGGAAAATCCCTCACGATCTGCGGATCCCGAACATTATGCACAAACGCTTTAGTTGCGTGTTCGTTCTTAATCTTAAACTTACTACGTTCCGCCAGTAACTTGTTCAAATTCTCTTGCAACTTAATTTTAGTCGGTAGGTCCAATTCCAAACCGTTTAATTTTCCTTCCAGAGCAAATTTTTTCGCTACTCGTAATTCTTCGTCTGTCACTTTTTTGTTTTTCGATAATTCGTTACATACTGCGTTATAGATTATTGGGCTATTGAATTTAACGGCGCGTGCACGTCTGGCACGTTCGTGTATCGATAAGTAACTCTTTGTAGGCATTAACGTGCTATTTCCTAGGTATAATGTTTTCGAGAGGCCCCACGTCATGTCTAACGGAGAACCGGACTTTTCGATCGGTTCGAAAACGTCTTTGTATATATCTATGTTCCCCTGCGTTTGAATTTTTTCCTCGATATACTTAATGTCTGCCTCGAACTCCAATGTCTGCTTGCTGATCGCTGCCATGCAGTTTTCAATCGTAATATGACTAAATTCGGGTAAACCATTTTTCTGCAATAGCGGATTTTTCTCTGGTAAATCTTCTCCTATTTCAGGAACTCTACAATAAAACATAAAATAAATCACCAGCATTAAGATGACCTCTCTAACCCTATTTAATCATAACAAATTACGAAATATAAGAAATAAAAACCTATTCAGTAAAAATGGTTAGTTCGGCGAATTCCTAACCTCAAAAAATTGCCGTACTTACAAAACTATGTATCCATGCCTCCTAAAAGTCTTCTGAAAGGTGTTGTGCCTCTGCAATGCTCTTCTACAGCATAAAGTCAAAGACATCGTGCTTCAGTACAATTAAATAACTAAAAAACCAGAAATATACTCGCTATAGCAATGGCATGGTTGACGTTTAGAAATTGACTTTTAATCTCTCTTCGTAGCGATTGGTACGCGTGATCTAAGCCGTATCCAATTCACTTTGGATCTCGTACATCCAATAGACAAGCATCTTCTTTAATTTCAAAACAATATTCGCCTCCTATTGGACAAGAGAAAGATCCAAATCCATTTGATTTGGCCGATGTTTGTTGCATATAACTAGAAATTAATTATGTTGGTAGGAATTTTAAAATTATACTCAAAGAAAAATTCACAAATGAAACATTTTATTAGATTTTAAATTAACATTGTTTGAATAAACCAACAACTAAGTACTCATCGTCATACTTTAAAGGTGACAGGATCATCTTGTGATAATACGGGTACTCTATGGCTTGATAGTTTGCTGATACTAACCAAATGTATTCGGTATATTTTTTGGAAACTTGTGTGTGGATATAAGCAGCAACTTGCCAAACGTTCCCGCTGTAAGCGTAGTTGCCATAATCCATGGTTTCCACAATAAAATGTTGAATTTCTTCAGGCATGTCGACTTCGTGAACGATAGCACCTACATCTCTATTTGCCTGGTTGTTCTCCTATTTATTTTATGTTATTTTTACTGGGTAATATAATATGTAAATAAATAAAGGACTTACGTTTTGTTGGGAGGGTAAATTTTTAGCAGCGACATAAATTGCGCATAGAAAAATGAAAAGGGCAATATTTAATACCTTCATCTTGTATGGATTTCGTTGGAACAATGGAGTATTTTAAAAGGTTGTTGAGTGCTGAAGTGTTTTTCGGTTATAATCACAACCATCTGATAGAAATATCCACGTTATCTCGAAAACAATACATATTTTAAATCAATTTTCTTATTTTTATCTGTTTGGGATAGTTTTTTTATTTATTCTGATAAAAGTTTTGATATTTCGGTTCATCACGCATTTTTTAAAGAAATTGTTAGGATGTTTTGGGTTATCTGCAATATTTATGCAATTATACAGCAAAAATTAAAATTTGTTGAGTTTATTTTGTATTTCAAAGGTTCTTTGTTTTGGAATGTATCGATAATAAAAGCCATTACAAGGGAAAATATAGAAATTCACTTTAGCACCAATAAAATTAAATCAAAAGAATTATTGCAATAGTCAAACTTCAGCGACATCTGTTATATATATTATGCAGTTGGAGGTTATATACCACTAGCGCCATCTATGAGGCGCGTAATGAAGCGCAAGTGATAACATGCCCTTAACTGTGAAAGAGCTATATTCACCTTGCTGAAAACTAAGAAAACGTTTATCTAAATAATATACAAAAACTTGCTTATAATACAGTTTAATAACTCAAAACTGGAAGAAACTACAAAACTATAAGATCTAACACAATTAAAAGTTATAAATAAATCTTGATATCACATAGCAATTTTTTGAACAGCATCATTATAAACTCCTCATGCCCAGTCGTTAAATTGCTTCAGTTTAGATTAAAAATTCTGAAATATCGTACAGTAAACACAACTTTAACTTAATTATTGAAGTACTGCAACTGTCATTCGTCACCACGCAACGCTCTGTATTTGTTGAGTTCAGTAGGAAAAGTCTTGCTTAATTCCAAAAGCATGTTTGCTTTGAATTTTCTGTAAGCGTCGATCTTCCCCTTGACTTGTTCGTTCTTAGCTAGCGCTTTTTCTATGCAATCTTTCGTGTATAACTGCGGATTCCGCCCTTGATCGATATAGCTACAAAACACTTGAATTCGTACCTAAACGTTTGATAGAAATGTTAAAACTTACTCAAATACTTCGAGGGGTACGTGGACATCTTGCACTTGTGATTTTAATTTGTCTACTTCTTGCAATCCGTGTACAAGAGATTGCCTGAATAAATTTAAGGTTAAATTTAGGGAATCACGGGGAATTTATTGGTACTTACAATTTCTGGTTTAGGACGTTTTGACTCTGTGGTTGAAAATCGCTTACTATTATGTGTATTTGACGCACATTTTCAATAAACATCTCGAGTTGAGTTTCTAAACTTTCTAAAGAGGACGCCATCTTACTATCTTGGAAACAACTATGAAAATAACCTCAAATGAGTTGAGCGAACCACAATTGTACCAACCACAAACACAAAAAAGGAGTTTGTCAGATTATTATTTATATTCACGGTAATTGATGAATAATAAAATTATAATATTGAAATACTAATAATTCTAGTATTGATCCTTCAACCAAATTCACAATTAGTCTGTGAATTAGAGTAAGCTTTAATGTTATTACGAAGTTGGCAACACGCAATAATGACAGCAGTGATGTTCTAATTTTTTTTAATTTGACGGCTGTCAGTGGTAACAACCCTAAATAAAAAAATGTAAGCAGTCAAAATTATACCATAAACTGACATGGCTTTTACAGACAGTATATGGATGGATTGGACAGTTATAATTAATTAAACCAACATTGAGAAATAACATAAAATTTATTATAAAATAGAGGTATACAATGAGTTGAACACAAAAGAAAAAAAAGTGAATTGCCTCGTTTTATTAACACTATAACATCAAACAACCTAGTCGCTAAAAATTTTATACAAAGTTGTACAATTGTCACGTAATGTTCATAGGCCTAGGTTTCAATATCAATTTTCCAGTGTCATCACACGACATATTAAAATCACACAACACTTCGCGCGTCCTAGATGTGATAATAGACGCCGCTATCACCCTCTTGTGTACGCCCATCAAAAATATTATACCTGAGAAACATGAAAACATTATATAACACAATACTAATGGATATTTTGAATCAGATTAGAAAGAATGAAGTATTCTTTTCTGAGAAGACTCAGTACTGTTATAGAATTAAAAATTTATCGAAAATAACAATTGCAGCATTAATCATACTGATTTACTAGTTTTTATTTTATAATATTATTCATGGTGTTATTGAATCTAGTTGAGATGAAATCTATGTAAGTCATTAAAAATGATGTAAAAGAAATAGAAGAAATCTTGATTTAAAACTGTTGTTTCAATTAAATTTGTAAACGTCATATCTTTTTCAAGTTTGATGCAAACAGTTCCCCGGCCCCCCTTTCATTCAAAAATCATCGTAAAGTCTAGGGTTTACACCAATTTTTTAATATAATATATGTTTCCATAGATTCCATCACAATTATGTCATTTTTTGAGAATACAGAGCTTCGATTTTATACCTACGATACTGTGTACGATAGTTTACCTAATAGCATAGTGGAAATAATAAAAAACGGATGATTAGACAGCGATTGAGTCAACGGAACAATCCTGGTGGTCGGGTCCATCAGCCATTGGCCCGCTCCGGTGGCGACGCAAATTGACACCACTAACAACAAAACTACGCACATAATTAGCAACAGATACAGGGATTTTCCGAAGAGCCGCCAGAACTTACTTCTCCATCTGTACGTTGCAGGCTGCAGACACGCTATCACCTCGGTCAGTCTGCGCTCGAAAGCCTTAAGATCTGCAATGATATCTATCTTATAGGTTATGAGAGATTTGTGTTGTGCGGGTACCTGTCGTACCTTCGCAGGCGGTCTGCTCCGGAGACATCCTAAGCTAACGGTATCATGCGGGTCCAACAACGTTCCTGGGTACTATCACGATTTTGGAATTGGCTCGATTCATTCGAAAAACTTTACATGGTTGACAGAAGACACCGAAAATCCAAATCCCTCAGTCGCTAACGAACACTAGCGACATCTCTGAACAATCTCTGATCTCGATAGCGTCACGTGATGCGCCAAATCTCCGCAACTTCAAAATTAATTATTTCAAACCATTTTCAAATTCAAATATATTACATGTGCAACAAACTTCTAGGCTTGTCTGTACGATGGGGTGGTTGAGAGGCGGACTATTTAGAAAATGCCCTGCCTAACAACCCTGTTGAAGTAATGAAACTTTTGAGAATATCGGCAACAATAAAACTATCCCCTTTTGAATTTTAGAATAGCCAATGAATAGCCAAAATTACAATTTATCATACGCATCTTACGTGAATTGTAACCTATGATTAAAAAATCTGATGTGGCCAGGCACATGACTTTATAATACAATATATAAAATTAATAGTTTAGCTGCATGAGATTCTAATTGATTGAGATCGACCATATCTGCATTAAAATAAAACAAGTTAGCTAGGATATTTTGATAATATTGACAGTAGGTATTGTTAAAAAACCAGCGTTTGACACTACCATTACACTACCTACTGTCAGAATGAAAATAATTGTCTAAGTTTTAATGCAGATACGATCTCGATCAAATAAAATTTCCTCATACAGCTAAACTAATAATTTTACTAAAAAAATCATAAACATAAATTATTCAGAATTTCCTCTACTTTAATTTATTATTTAACTATTTTGACGAAATAACAGAAAACGCAGCTCATTTGCAAAATCCTTGAAAAATGCTTAGAGGAAACATCCAGTTCCTTTTGACCTTTTTGAACCAAAAGCTTTACAGCTCTAAGTTGATCATGAAACTTCTAAATATGAAGTTTCGTCCCGATACCTTCAGTAGTTTCGCCGGAATCGTCGACACAAAAGCGGTTACACACACACACAGAAATTTTTTGTACCTTGGTCAAATATGTTCAGAGGACCCAAAAGGACATATTTCCGCTACAATTACAATTATTTACATTTATTTTACAACAAAATTTTTTTGGGTTTAAATGATCTATCGTCTAAATATATTACCAATATACTCATTTTATTATAGAAAAACAAAAAACATTTGTTTGAACAATTTTGGGAAATATCTTACGGTTGGAGAATTATTTAGGTGTTCCGGTAATTTTGGCTAAGCCTGTATAAGTGAAGTATACGCTTATTTAATTTTAATTAATATATAAAAAAAATTCTCTAGTACATTTCACCATCTAATGCTATAATAGTTATATTATTGTAGAACTTTTTTTGAAAAATATTGAATGAAAATATCATTTTAAAAAATAAGATGGTTTTATTGCTGTATTATATTCCCATAATTTTAATACTAAAATCATTTTTATTATTATTTTAATTTTTAGATTGTTTTATATTTTATTATCTGACGGGCGTAATAATAGGGCATAATCATAATCGCATAAAATGAAATAAACCACTGATGATTTAGGTTAGAATTTTTCGAAAATTTGGACAATAAAACCAGTTTAATTGCAGTTCTTCATCACTCTTGGAGTACATTTATTGTTTGGCCAGAAATTCACCTCCTTCATTCCTCTTGCTCATAAATTCCTAGGTGCTGCCAGCTTTTGAAAGTTGATATTCTTTAGTAATTGGAAAATAGTTTTTGCAGGGTAAAGTTATAAACCAGTAAAATGCACGTCTAAATTTGCAAAAAATAATAATTATCATACTGCGTATGATAAAGAAAAAAATAAAGAGTATACAAAGAATCGAAAGATGGTTGGTACCAACTTCAGAAAGAACATAGGATAAAATTAAGGTCATCATGTGGGTAAATTCTATTCTCTTTCATTTCTACATTATCCCAGTTTCTCAGGAATACCAATCCACCAAATTTAATACCTAACCATCCTACAACTTAGAGATAAAATTTTATTATATAAATATAATATAAATAATATAAATATAATAAATATAAAATTAAATTTCTTTAAAAATGTTAAAATAACATAAACTAAACACAATAAAACAAAACAAACTTATAAAACTTCCGCTTTATTAAAGAAGTCATATTATTACAATACTTATGTTAATTAGACATACACAACGGATGTGGTATCCTAAAACTCTTGATTTCCCCAACGTATCTGCAACAAAACAATAACAAATTACCAACCAAACTCCTCAACCGAAAAAACCGACAAACTCACATCCGTCCTGGCTTTTAACTTCCGATCAATGAGCCCCACCAAAGTTTCAGACCTCACGGACAACGAATCGATCTTCTCGATCAGCTGCTGGTACGGCGAAAGGGGCTGCGCCCCCATAACAACATGCCCCAACTTAGAATCAATTTTCGCGTCAAGACGAGCGTTCCTGATCAAATTCACAATCCAGCATTCGGCCTCGTCCGGATTCATGTTCAATTTCTCGGCCAACATTCCGATACTGATGCACTGATGTATCCTGCAGAACGTCTCGAAGATCATTAAACGGGCGTTTTCGACAAACTCGTCTAAGCAGGAAATCAAGAAGAAGTCGTGGAAGAGAACCGTCTGGCATTCGTGGAGTTTCTGGCGCGCGCTATCAAAGTCGAAATTGACGTAGAGATGCTCGACGAATTCAGTGATGGGATCGCGATACGTGTAGCTCTCCTGCTGGATGACTTTGACCAAATCTTTCAAGGCGGAACGTCTCGTCCTGTTGATGATAACGGCGGTGGTCAAGTAGCGTAAAATGTGCGGACACATCGTCTGAATGGCGTTGAGGTAGTGAGGCCTGTACAGGAAGAGCTCGATGATTAGTTCGCGGCCCATCGCGTGGTTGAAGAAGACGAATAGGGACCAGTGGATCAACCACGTCCTCTGCTGCAGAATTTGCAGACTGTTGTTGCCGAAGTAGTTCGGACTGGAGTCGATGAACTCGCGGAGTTTGTTTAAGTCCTCCAGAGCGGAGTCCCAGTTTTGGACGAGGATTTCGGAGGCTAGTTTTCCCCATAAGACGCTAAGGTAGTTCTTGTCGTTGGGCGGAAGAACCAGCAGGCAGAAGTAGAGGTACGACGTCGAGACCGAGTAGTTGCCGCATTCGTAACGGTACTTCGCTAGGCGGTGCAGGCTTTCGATCATCTCGATTTCAAACTGCCAAAAAATTATTTATTGTAGTTTTTTAATTTCTTGTTAACAAGTTTGTTATAACTTTAATAAGAAAGACATTTACAGAACCCTGCATGGATCAGAAGATGTCTTCTGACAAATTTAAGACAATCCAAAAGCTTTTATTAAGACAAAAATTTCCCATTAGTAGCCAACTTTTTGCCGGACATGGTATAATCAACTAACCTGATGTTTTACCTAATTTTAACAAGGTTACCACGAAAAAGAAAGCCTTAGCTTTTGTGGCAAATTACAATGTACCACTGAAGTTTGCGCATCACTACAAAGAAACGCTGACAGTATTTCAAATCATCAAATATAGCATTTCTTTACTTTCTTTCCTAATTTATATAAAAAATATGAAAATAATTCATGATATCTTTAAGTCAACAAATAGTGCAAAATTTACTGAAAATAGTAAAATTAACTTTAAAAACTATAACAAATATTAGGACAGCACCTGAAATATGAACACTATTATTTATATTATTTTGTCAGTAATCTCCAATACGCACAGTGTTTAAAAGGCAGGGACATACTTTTAAAGGGTTGTTTAATTGTGTTCTCAGTAAATATGTTAATATTCTTAAAAAAATATAATTAAAATAATTATAATATCTTTAAAATTATCCAAATAAATGAACAATAACTGTCCACATACCAGAAATCTTATTTATAGCTTGTCACAGAAACATACAATTAAAAAAAGGACTAATAAATTAAATTTTCAAGAAGTCAGTAACTGACAATTGGGTAAAGAACAAGTTACTATTATGGAAACCGCTAATGTTCCAGTATGTAGAATGTAAATGAACAAAAAGGAAACTGTTAATACGATATAGACTAATAATTTTAAAAGTTATTAAAAGATATATAATTCAGCTCTTAATTATAAAATCTTTTTAAATGTTTTAAATCAACAAAAAGGAAGCTGTTAATACGATAAAGACCAATAATTTTAAAAGTTATTAAAAGATATAATTCAGCTCTTAATTATAAAAATGTTGTGAATTTAATTACTTTTTGACAATAATGTCAAGGCCATTCATTACTATTCTATCATCTAAATTTGTCTTGTTAGATGATATAAACTATGATAAATGATGATATTTATCACATTGTTTAATGTTTACTGCAATTATAAACATTTATATCCATATCTGATCAGGGCGAATAATACAATAATTATTAATAATTCTGCAATATTAGCAGTTTCTGCAGTTTCTTAACCCAGTTTCTGTCCAGAAGAAAGACACCTTGATAAATACACAAACATTAAAGTTTTAATAATTTGTTTCCCTATTAGATTTTTACTAAATAATTACCATTATATTTTAGCTAGCAACCCATCAATAAAATATACATTTAAATTTAATAACATACTCTGTATTCCTTTGATAAGAAATTGATTAACGTCTTTGAATCCCTCATACTCTCCATATTCTTCATGATATCGTCATCAGCCATAACCCTGAGGATCGGTTCAACCTCCTCCTGTAGCTCTTGGAGCTGCGCGACGACATGAATACGACGTTCCTTCATTTCTTCGGGAACTTCCTTATCGGGATACAATTGCTTCCTAATATCAATCGAGTAATCCACCATATTAGTCTTACTTAAAATATCTAATTTCGCCTTCAATAATTGCTGCTCATTGTAGATCTGAAACATATTGAATGACGCATGGTGTTTTAACCTCACTTTCGCCTAATTACCTCTTTAGCCGATAAGAACTCCAGCAATGGGAAGATCAGATGCCGATCTAGGTTTTGCGCTATGCGCGGCGTTAAATCAAACTCCGCCATAATTAATAAACGCACCAGCTATGCTGTTAAATAACAAAAAATTATTCAACAAAAATACGTCTGTCCGTTTTTGACAGACCACGGCGCAAAGGAATCGTACAGTTGCACCAACCGATGATCACTTGAACGAAAATCCTCAACACAGTGAATAATTTTCGCAGAATTTACAAGTGTATAGAGAATATTCAATGAGAAACGGCATAAAACGTGGGGTCCCGAAATGTTGTAATTAATTATGAACACATTACAACGGAATATTAATTATGTCAAACTTATCTGGTGATATTTGTGTTGGTAAGTTTAGCAAATTATCGTCGGCGAGATGGCGCTGTTGTCAACAAAAGCAACTTGATAAAAAACACATTTATTTTTTTAAAACTAACGATGTAATTATAAATTATATCACATTTTAGACGTATTGCTAATTACTTTGTCCTATGTATCTATCTATTGGTTGATATTTCCACTCGGTCTCCTTCACGTACTCCAATTCTCTCCTTAGGGATTTCATCCTGTTGAAATGTAGTTCTTTTATCGATTCCGATGTGCTGTCATTTATTATTTCTTGAAGATGTATCACGGATTTCATGTTTACAGTCACGCCGTCTGCTGATGGAGTAGGCGGAGGAGATAATATATTTTTTGATATGCCCGGCGCTAGGTTCGACATTTTCAATTCTCTATTTCTGTGCTTTTGATTATAGCGCACATAACCTCACATTTGACGTAGGGATATTTAGATTTGACACGACTACTGTTCGTAGCTAATTTCGGGCGGTTCGTAAGATTTGTGGCGCCATCTACGAGAGTAGATTAACTTCAATCGTTAGTTACCTAATTTACTTCCCAATAAATAATCATAAACTCCCTATAATAAAACAAAGTTTTATTTCTTGAGTATAACTTCTATTTATTGCATAACATTTTACATATAATATTATAAATTGTATGGATTTTCATTCAATTCCTTCATTATATCCCTCGCAGATTTTAAATTTTCTAATAGAACGTCTACGGAAAATGGAGTCATGACAACAGTCGACGTAGAATTATTTATTTCCAGTTTTAAGCGAGCACAATTTATTTTATCGTCAGGTTCCACAGAAAATGACTGTAGGGGATTTACTAAAATTGAAATGGTTATATTACAGAATTACATAATTTCAAATTTAAATACTTCTGAGAGATGTTGATTTTAGTTTGGCACCAATGTCGGTACATTGATCACTGGTTACCCGTTTTATGGACGTGCTGTGCTCCCTAGGTAAACCTAATTGTTGTAGTTCACTGTGCAAAGCATTATGATCACAGTTGTATCTTACTGCGGATGTTATGATGAAAGATAAGCAAGCTATGCAGGCTTTAAGGTTTATATCTTCATCTAGAATTATAGCATTTTATATTATAATGATTGTTATTTGTTAGAAATTTTACCTAATTTGGAATCGGCAAAGAGCTTTTCTGCTTTTTCCATCTGAAAACACAGAATGTTAATTTTTAATTTAAAATCTTAAGTCTTTTGGAGCATTTTTTGTTAATTTTCTACTCAAATTATATTTCTTGTTCAAATATGATTAACTAAAATCGAATCATTCCCTTAGCCGGAATACTTATTATTTCAAATAATGTAATATAACAAAAAAATCATCAAAAACTATTTTACTCCAATGAATTCCGAAATACAAACTATTATTGACGATAGTTGACAGTATGATAATAAAATTAAGAATTAATCGACAACAAGTACCATTTTGGATAACAATTGAGCATTTATATGTTTCTGAACCATTATTGCATTTGAAAGAAGATATTTTGAGAAAATTCAATGACATTTTTTATTTAATTTAATTATTTGAGACCTAAAATAGCCTATTGCCTTGGTTAAATGTAATTATTTATTTTTATTAAATTATTATTGTGAAAAAATCTTTGAAAACAAAAACATACATTTATGGGCGGATTTAATATTCCTTGAGCGACAACTTGTGCTAAAGACTTCAACTTCACCGATGACAATTTCGACAGCATATTTATCTCGGCTAAGACCCAATCCGGGCAATCGGCATCCCCACAAAAACGAAACCTCTAAAACATAACCTATAAAATCATTGCAAAGTTGGTATTTGCACACTCACCATTCTAAATAAAATAAAAAAAATCGTGTAAAATACTTGGGTAGTTATACAGCACGTATTAAGTCAATCTTGCTCTTCACAAGATGAACAGGAGGCAAAATAAAACTTCGGCAACCACACTTTGTCCCCGATATAAAATCGAAAGAGCCGATTCTTGCCATACAATTGTCACAGTTGATTTTGCCTTTAGACCAGTTTTTATCTTCTATTACTGTGATTATTTTTGATGGGAGTATATCCTCTGCTAAGCAAAGCAATTCCCCTATTGAAGGGCAATTTTCTTTATCAATTTCGTCGTTTAAATCGTCCGAATGAGCGCTTATCAACAAAGATTTAGCCTCTGCTTCGTTGATGATAACCTGCCGACACTTCTTACACCTCACAGCAGAATACATAACCGAAAATAATTCGATTTATCTATAATATTGCATTATTTATTTGAACATAACCGTACAAATTAAATAGCATGATATTAGCCGCGAGGTTAAAACACCACAGGCAACCTAAAAAATCATAAATACACTAGATAGCGAGATTTTGCATTTGCGATTGAACTTCGAGCAACGGATCGACAGTATCGTCGATGTCTTCCTTTTCTGTATTGTTCATCTCGTCCATGAAGTGAATGAGTAGTTGTTTTAGTTCGTCGTTGTCCGGTTGCATTTTGTATGCGATTTCAATTTCCTTAAACGCGCGCTCTTTCATCCCGAATTTGAACAGGGCCTTCCCCCGACGCACAATGCAGGTAACCCGATCTAAATAATTTGCAGAACATTCCGGCTTCATAAGATCTATAGCTGCAGAGCAATCGGTTATTGTTCGTTGCATATTTCCTGAAATAAATAATAAATGGTTTACCTTCAAAAAAATATTGAAAATTTGAGTTGTTGACATTTGGATTTCCAAGATGGCGGCACAAAACTCTCAATCTAGTCAAAATAGTTTAAAAAGAATGAATTTGGTGTACCTTCTGTTTTAGTTTTTACAATAATTACCTTGTGCAAAATGTGCCTCAGCTCGTTTCATGTACAAATCGGGGTATTTATTGCATAGCTTCAATCCAAAAGTGTAAGCACTTATCGCGCCCAGGTAATTCCCCGAATGCAAAAATTCATCTCCCTTAGCCATCAAAAACATGGGATTCTTTTCTTCTGGTCTCAGATCGTCACTATGAAAACCGACAGATCTTCGAACCTCAGCCTGCTTCCTGAACCACTCTTCCTCCTCAGCCAACCTGGATTCCCTACAAGGCGTTGGCAGTTCCCTCTCTGTAAATTCCACAGTGATGGAAGCAGTTGTTCTGGGAAGAGGAACCGAACGTTGGTCGCATTTCTTCAAATTATATTTAGGTAGTTTGGGTAGAACTCTGGTCTTCTGCGGTTTCTTAACTGGTATGATTTCTTCATCCTCGGAGTCTAATTCTACAAACTTTGGCCGTTCCACGTCAGGACCGGGAGCAATTTGTTCCTTCCAATTCTCTAGATCGCCTAGCGCACGTTCTTTTTCAGTAGATCTAACGTTGTCAATCTTCTCCCGTTGCTTGGTATCCAAAGATATTTGCTCGCGAACTGCTAACTTCCTCAAAGCATGCTTCTTGGTGACTTTCTCCTGACATTCCTTCTGGAACCTCTGGTGTTCCTCCTCAATTAGTTCTTTCTTCAATTCGTTCTTTTCGCTTTTTGGCAAATCAGGCTCTAGTTTGTCCCATTCGCCTTTCTCGGTTTTAGTTAGTTCAAAAACGATTTCCGATGTTGTTAGCGTGCATTTGCTTTCTAAAGGATTGACGTCTTCCAGTAGGAAAGCTTCGAAGAAAAATGGCGAATAGGAAGCTTTGATGTACTTCCGGCTGGTGAAGATATCAACTTTTGATTGTGGAATGCCGTTGAGGGGCACTTGGATGACAAGAGTGTTTGGAGTCTGCCTCCATTTGATGTCTTTCACTATTATCGGCATCGTCAACGCGTAATATTGTAGGTTAGTTATTAGATTGCCATGGAAACGGGGTAATTATATTTGATAAAGTGCGCGACCCGTTAGCATACCGAGACTTTGGAATGCGGGGAAATAATTTTACGGTTCGTTGGTTCGGAGACACACGCATATTATAAACGTATCCATTGAACCCTGTTCCCATAATTTTACAGTCCGCTTGAGAGGAAAGTTAATATGAGGTTTTGGAGTCAGTGGAGAATAAATGCGTGTGATCCTGTAACAAAAGTAATGCGCTGTTTACGATCAAAACAAAGTACTAATGACAGGGTCTGTTTTGGTAAATTATGGGAGAACGAAAGTATAATCCTGTCATTTTTATATGTAAAATTTCCTGTTTATGTTTAAAGGAAATTAGAACAAATTTGAATTAAATTTTTGATGATTGAACAGCATAAAAATACATAACACTGCACTAATTTTTATTGTGGGAATTAAAAAATTTGGAAGCACCCACTTTATTGTTAATCAAACTGCTTTAAATTCTTCTTTTGATTCACAACAAACTTAGTTTTTGTGCTGCATGGGTTGTATACGAAATAAGTGAATTAATATTATGATAAAATAAACCTCGATTATTGGCGCAACAAATTTGTTTTGTCCTGAATTTGAAGTCCATTTCTAGGAACATTGAGTTGATTCATGCTAATTTGGCAACATACTATATGTTTTAAAAACTGCAGATTTTATTTCTTTAGGTTTTTTACCATTTTAATTTAATGTTTGATTTCACACATTGGGATAAAAAACAGGTAGCTACTGAAAACATACAGGAGTATGTGGAGTATAAAAAACTATTTATTTTAACTAAAAATATTTATTAAATACAAAATAATTACAAATACATATGTATATACTTACAAAAAAAATCTTACAAAATGTTAATTTTGAGTTTAACGTGCAGATATTAAAATCTGCACAAAATATTCAAAAGTAGTATCAAAAATCATAATATCAGATCATTGGGATTAGAGATATGCACCAGCCATCACCTGTAGTTGCCTATATACGAATATAAAAAATAACAAATATGAACAACTTATTCGAACAAATATTTTGATTATGTCTTGGAAGAGAACCAGTATATCAATAAAACAAAATACACGTAAATTAACCTCAAAAACGAGTAGCAGTTAAAAAATTATTAAACCAACTGGAAATTGTTTTTTAGACCTAGATATGTATAGACCTTATTTTATCACATTATATTCGCATTTGCTTACTAAATAGAGATACACTTTTTTTATTACTTTTAAGGTACAGTCTTATTTTGATTACCATCGGCAGTATTAATCAGCCGAGAAAAAAATTCACATATCAAAAAAATTTAATATCCTACAAAAATTGTAATGCTATATCTAATAAGGGCGTTATTTTTGTAAAAAATTGCGCCATATATCAGAACTGCTCACTTCATATAGTAAAAACGTAACCTAGAACTGTCAAAGCACTATAACCTATAAAATTACCAAATTGTCACTTTGACAGTCGTGGTTATGCTAACACAATTTACGTTTCGAGCACGCGAAACCATGAAAAAACGTGAAAACACATCTTACAACTGTCAAAGTACTATGACCTATAAAACAACTACTACTGTCACTTTGACAGCTATAGGTTACGTTAACACGATTTACATTTCGAACACGTTTAACGATATTATTGCTGTCGGCAACCATCTTTATTCTTCTTTTTCTGTTTCTTTTCGAGGGACGAAGTCCTCCTCTGTCCCTGTATGGGCATGTACGGGGGCACAGGACTACAGTCGCCCTCGTTCTCGGATATGTCCGGCGGCGGTAAGCTTAGGCCGGGACTGCTGCTCGAAGTGCTCGTCGTGACAGTGCTTGAGGTAGTGTCGTAGCTGGGTGGCGATTGGTAGCCGCCTTTTCTTGAGAATGTCGGGTCAATAGCCATCGCTATGTTCATGTGCTGGGACGGAAGAGATTGAGCGGTATTTGCTGCCAAGCTCTCGACTAGTTCTGGATCTGGCATTCGAGGTTTGTTTATGCGGTTCAATGGGGATCTGGAAAGAATTGAATTGAGTAGGGTACATGATTGGAATAGATGCAAAAAATGACAAAAAAGTCAAGTTCAAGCAATTTTGTGAATGTGGCTTTTTTTCTTTGCTACTTATTTTAAAATTGGAATCCCAGAGTTTCAAAACCTGACATCATTTTTATTATACATATTTATTTTGCTCCTAATTTTCGTGTTTTGAATGGGTTTTAGGTCAGTTTTCAGTATGATAACTATTTTGTTTTTGTTATTAAACAAAATATTAATGTGAAAAGCCACATCAAGATCAATAGCAGTTGATGTATATCAACCATACATTCTGAGATAACTATTATATATAGTAGAGTTCTAGTGAAGTGAAGTGATGAGTGTATGCTTGATAACGACTCCTATAGATAATGGTGATATGTATAACTGAAAGCACTTAAGAGAGGTCCAGTTAAACAGATAACCTCATAAGAGGAAATATTACAGTAAAACTGATTGTTAGCTCAAATACATTAATTTTTTTTTCAATATTAATAAAAGTGTTGACACTTAGGCAGCATATTTTGTATTTCAAATATGCATTACAAAAGATAGCCTGAAATAGTTTGAAAAAAGAAATAACAAATTAATGCAATTAAAATGTTAAAATATATATAATCAACTAATGAATAAAGAATAATTGAAATTTAATCAGTTTTATTACATCAAAACTGGCGAAAACAAAAACGCCAATCTATAGAAGAGACTCCAAACGCAACCTAAACAAAACCTGAAATTCTTGTGGTAATAAATTTAAAAGAAAAAAAAATCGAATAGGAGAGCGTTAATTTAAAATTGTAAAAATCGAGGCAAACAATTTTGGCAGTCATACAACTTATGTAGAAATGATTCAGGAGTATGACATAGTTTTTTTTAATTGTTGTCTTTTCAGTAGTTTGTGTTGTGGGCCATCAAACACAGGTGTCAATACTATCGAAACGAGAAATGGCAGTTATGGCAATCCTCTCGTGCGGGGTGACATATTTATTCAAATAACTCTGTATTATAAGCAGTCAAGTCACATAAAAAACAGCTACAATAGTGAACCATAGAGAATAAACACTAGAAATAATATAATCAATAGCAAAAGAGATTTTCTTGTACAATATCTAATAATCTTAAGCCCGAAATGTTGGGACAGGGGTAGTTTTCTGTATTTCAAACAGTTTTTTTTCACAAAAAAATCATAATCTTTGTAAAAACAAATTATAGTCAAATCTATAAATTTGTTTGTCTATATTTTATCATACAGTTCTTAATACCAAGTGTAGAATCCCAACAAATACATAGCAAAAATCTATGTAAAAGTGATTTTCTAATCAAATGAAACAAATAATACTTGACTCTCCCAGTTCTGGAATTCAATATCTATGGTTTCCAAGTATTTTGCAATGTTTGCTCTCGTCTACTTATCTGTATCTACGTATTTACACAAAAAAAAAATACAAAGGAAGTTCATAGAAAAACAAAAGATAAAACCTACACCTTTAAGTGCAAATCTTAATATATACTCATTTATTTCATTTATTTAGCTATTATATTATTATAACAATATCGCGCAATTCTGTTTTGCAAACAAATGCAAATTTGTTGGGATCATATTTCAATATTATGTGCTAATTTTACTGCACGATCAGCTTATTCTATTATTATGTAAGATTTTCTTTCAACCCAGAAAAAAAAATAATTTACAAAACAATAAAAAGAAACAACTCACCTCAAATCCAACTGATTCGGCCTAGTAGGCGGTGGAATATCATCGTTGAGAATCCTATCAACCCCATACCCGTACCCCCTTGAACTCCCGTTGGCTTGGTACCTCCCGTCGAACGCCTTCTGCGGGGAATACCCCACACGCACCTCCTGATGCAACACATCCAACGGATTGCTATAACTATCCTCGTCAACGGTCCCGCCAGCATTTTTCGCAGGCAATCCGTACCCAGATGGATAACACTGCGACTTATGCTGGATCAAATCAGCGGGAAACGCGTACGAATCATCGGGCAACAGCTGATTAGCATCCAATTTCTGCTGTTCCTCCATCTGCTTTTTAGCCTGCGCCTTCTGCTTGGCGCGTTCCCTCGCCCTTTTTACCTTGGCACGCTCGCGTTCCTGCAACATCTTCGCCAATTCTTTATCCCTGGCTTCGATAGCTAGCATACGATCTCTGTTAATTAGCGTTTCCTCGGAAATTCCTTCTTCTTCTTGGAGTTGTCGTGCGAGTTCGGCGTCGCGTTCCTCTTGGATCCTGCGTTCGTTTATTTCGTCTATGGGCACGCCAATTTCTTGTAGGTCTAAGCGTTCAAAGTTGGTCGTTAGTTCGTTGTTGGTGGATCGTTGTTTGGCGTCGTAGGGTTCCGTGTAGAGTTCGATGCAATCTTCCGGGGTTAGATATTCGTCTCTTACTTCGATCCTGTCGGATGGTAAAGGCATTGCTAAGGCTTGCCTGCGTGAATTGCCGGGCGGTAAGTTGGCATAGTAGTTGTTCACGTCCGGTCTGTGAGGGGATTTTTCGGGGAGTTTTGGGGGTGGACTGGGGTGTACTGGTTTATTCGGGGAGTTGCTTTTCGTTTTGTCCATGACCAGTATGTGTCGTGCCATACCTGTAAATAGGCAATTCGTAGCACCAAAATTAGAAAAATTTGAAATAACAGACAAATTAAATTGTATGTATATTAACCATACCCCAGAATAATCTTTTTGTAATAAAAAAAAATTAAAAAAACAAAATAAAATAATTCAACAAAGAATTTCAATTAAATTTCCTTTATTTTGTTAAGGTTGTAAAAGAACATCAACATTTTGAACAGGAGTGGAGTAACCAGAGCGCGCTCCATTTACTCGGGGTGTTGTTCATAAACGCAGTCCAGTGTTTAGAACTGTTAAGAGCTAAAAACTGTCAGTGTAGCATTAATTACTACTGTCATTTCGCATGTTTTTCACTTTCAAGTGTTGTGGAAATACTCAAGTTAAAATCGATTTCATTTTTCTTAAAAATTTTCTTTGATATGTCTCGGGCTTTCGACACCATCAATCACGACCTTCTGAGCATCAAACTTCATAATATCGGTGTTACTGGACGACCAAACGATTGGGTGCATTCGTACCTTAGGGACAGGTCACAGGTAGTAATGGTGAGTGGTGAGGAGTCCGAACGGAAGCAGATCAACGTTGGGGTTCCACAAGGTTCGTTGCTGGGCCCCATCCTGTTCATTATAATGATCAATGATTTGGTGGAAGAGTGCAAAGCCACCCCAAATGTCTACATCTATGCAGACGACACCAACCTGATAGTTACAGAGAACAAGCAAGACAACCTAATAGACAGGGGTGGTGCCGCCGTGAGTGAGGTATCCAGGTGGTGTGAGGGAAACGGTATCATCCTGAATGCAAATAAATCCAGAATGGTGGAGTTTATGCCAAAGAATGGTGTAATGGACAGAAGTCTGCTGGTGCGTCACACCAAAAACACTATTCGGCAAAGTGACCAAATCAACTTCCTTGGGCTGCGAATAGATAACAAGCTCACATGGCAACACCACGTCGATCATGTAGCAGAACGACTGAGCTCGGTTTGTTATTTGTTCCGAAGGCTAACAAACACCGTCTCGAATCACACCCTCATGACCATGTATTACGGACTGGCTCACCCACTGCTGTCATATGGGATCTCTGTATGGGGTGGTAGCAGTCACACAGAGAAGGTTTTCATAATCCAGAAGAAGATTCTGAGAACAATATTCCGAATTAAACAGCGGGATTCGTGTAAACCTATCTTCAAACAACACCGTATCATGACTGTGTACGCACTTTACAAATATACAGTGCTAATAAAAATTAAAACAAATGAGCAAAAGCTAACAAAGCAACAAGATGTGCACAGTCATGATACCAGAAGGAAAAGCATTGTGCGTAATGACAGGAAAAGGTTGGGTATAGCTCAGAAAGGCACGGAGTACGCCGGTATAAAATACTTCAACCAATTACCCAGTGCAGTACGGAAAGAAGTAAGCTTGAGGAAGTTCAAGAATCTAATACGGCAAATATTAACCAACGAGCCGATGTATAGTTTAGAGGGAGATGAATAGTTACCTTAGTTTTTTGACTTATCCAACAATATGTATTTAACCTTGTTAACTTACTTATTTGGACAAATAAATGTTATGTTATGTTATGTTATGTTATACTTTCAACACTAATACATATTATAAAAACCTATATTTAAAAATCAACTCACATACATCCTACTAATAATTATTAAAATCAAAAAACTATAATAAATCAATTTTACTATTAATAATTAATTGCATTTTAACACTGGATAATAAAATACATATCCACCTCTTGTAAATAGACTTTGTACAATTTTCAGTTATGTTGTCTTAAGAAAAACAAGAAGAAAAGCTTGTTACATGATTTTCCTGTAAATTATACATGATTGCACTTGTAGAACACAAATTTTAACTTGTGAGGACTTTGAGGAAAATATTTAATGTTTTCTGCATTATACATAAAAATGAAAATTTTATTTCTGTATTACTCATTTACATTTTACAAATACAGAACACTACTGTTGTATATATTATATAGTACATATAATTTAGAAGGGTTAGCAACTCTAGTCACGACAGGTTTCAGTGGTTTTTAAATATTAACATTTCTCTGAGATTGGTTTAAAAATTGATGATTTTTCTCTATCATTTTTGTGTCAAGTTTGGATTAATTTTTCATTCAAGGCTTATTTAGTATTTTATATTAGTTTTTTCATATTTGCTATATTATATACTCTGATCTGTTGAGAATTTACCGATGGCACAAAGAAATTGTTGCAACAGCTATTGAGGACTCATTAAAAAAAAATATGGTTTTTACATTATTTTTAATAACTAATTTATATGAAATGGCACAGTAGTTGCAAAAAATACAAATAAGATTTACATAACAATACATAAAATAAATAAATTAATGAATAAAATAATGAGCACGCAATTATGAAGAGGTACACTTTTTTTGCAAGCAAATGGATTTATTTGTTTCTATGTATATATTTAACTTACTTTTGTATTTTTGGGAAAATGATTTTTAGTCATATTAACTTGGTTGCTGATGGTACTGCAATGACTGGACATTATTTTAAAACACTGAAAAGAATTGCAGCTTTTTCATAATTCTTTTGCTTCACAGTAAAAAGGCACAAATGTAATGTTTTTTTTTGAAAAATATGAAAATTAAAATAAAATGATGAAGTTAGCAGGTGTTGTAATTTTACTTTAGTAGGATACTTTAGAATTACGGCAGCTATTCTATATTAAGAAATTGTATGATTCATATAAATTTTGTAGAAGAGCTATTAAATCAACTATTATTACTACACTGTACCTTCATCTTGCTTTTCCAATATTCGTCTTTTCGATCGTTCTTCTCGTTCAATTTTGTCCGATAACTTCCTAGCGACTTGGTTATCCATCTCCTCTTGTTCAGCGAGCATTTTCTGATAAACGGCAGCTGCTTGCTCCGCTAGACGTTGCTCACGAATTTGTTCATCTAACGCACAAGGAAAGTCCTCGCGAACCTGAGCATTCTTATGCTTATTGTGTTGCAAATGTTGATTAATTTCCTGCGATTGTAACTGATATGCTAAAGCACCATCTTCACGTACCAGCCATTCTCTCCTCACCTCAGTAACCTTCCCCATTTTGCACCCTTCACGGGGTTGCAATTTTGAGTCGTCCATTTTTTTGGTTTTATGATTATTTTCTCACCTTTTCTCCATTTAGTTTTCTGTTTTTCTTGTGCTTTTTCTCGATACGCTTTCGCGTTTGCCAATTAAAATAACAGGTTGAACCCGTTCGCGAGTTATTCTCTCTCTGTTGTTGTTGTTACGATCATCGGATTGTTTTTGGTGTTAAATCGGTTAAAAGAAAGCTGTCAAGTGCAGTCGGTGACTAATAAATAAGATGTGGGGTTCATAACGAATTCACATTCCTTCGGTGAATTGAAATGAAACAGAGATAAACAGGCCGCCACACGGCGGTATACAAAACAAATAGAGATGACAGATGTAATTCGCTACGTCGAATGTAGGGGGGATGGATACCACCCGCCATTTGCAAATCGATAATTAACTTCTTTCCTTCTTTCAGACCTAATTATACGAATTATTTATACCTTCAGGCATGAGTTGTATCCAAAGCTATAAATTTAATTGCAAGAATTTTTGTTTTGTTGTAGTTGAATTTCAGTT
Source organism: Melinopterus prodromus (assembly GCA_964023965.1). Lineage (NCBI taxonomy): Eukaryota > Metazoa > Arthropoda > Insecta > Coleoptera > Scarabaeidae > Melinopterus > Melinopterus prodromus. The sequence goes on along the minus strand of OZ030390.1, from coordinate 13,631,212 downwards.
TGAAAGATAAATTCGATGAAGGAGATTGTGAGTAAGTGACAGTTATTTCGATGAATGGCCAACATTTAAAAATAAACATTCTTGCCCTGGATTTTTTCTTCCAGCCAAATTGCACGAGACTCGCTACTTGAATGAGCAGGTGCAAGCGGATAATTGTACTTTCCTTTCAAACTGGAATTGATCGTTTTGTATGCTTCGTTAATGTTGCGTGCAGTAATTATAGTGGAAATTATGAGATAACATAGCCCATATTATGCAAATTTACGCATATTCCAAAACTAGATGTGATGGATATTTTTAGTTCCCTATACTTAACAAGTAATAATTATAGTTTAATATAAATACTTAAGTAAATGACAAAATACAAAATAATGGTTTAAAGAAGTTTCAAACATATTCTTTTCACATATTGATACATTTGTAATTTATTGTTGTTACTTGTTTATTACACTACACTGTTTATTACATACATATACTTGTAGTTTCAGCCGTTATAAGTTCACAAAAATTGCCAACCTCTCAATTTTTTACATTTTGAAGTCAACTTTTTCGAAAACTTTACTTTTTAAAAAATATTTTATTATCAGAAGCAAAATCTTCCGATGATGCAATTTAAAATTTTTGTGTTTTTTTTATTTATTTAAAAAGTTTTCTTTATTCATTTTGAACTTTTTGCAACTCCATACTTGAGGATTAATTTTGAAATTACAACTACATTTAAATTATGTATAAACATGCAATACTTTTCTATATTTATTTATCACTATTGAATTGTACTAGATATTTGCATTATTGCAATAAACTAAACGAATGTAATAAATTAATGCAGACAGGTCGGTGTTTGTGAGAAATTTGAATTGAAATTTCGGTTGGTGGAACTGTGTGGTGGGAGCAGGCCGACAACGGAGCGGTTGCAAAGTTCCTAGGATTTGACAAAGTCTGAAAGTGCAGGAACGGAGCCCAGCGGTACTCAGGCCGAAAGCGTGTTATAATTCGTCCGTGTTTGTTTTTTACTAGATTAAGCACCAACCCATAGTTTAAGTGTGCCAAATTGGGCCCGGCTAGGTCGGTGTGCGCTCTTGGGCACATTTCAGGTGTCTAAATTGACACTGTACACATCCTAAATCATGGCGGCACCATCATCAACCGGTGTGGGTATGTCATCGTCAATTTTTACCGATTTCAACGTACTTTTGCTTATTACTTTCGAACGAAATATTAATTTGCTAGGTTCGAGTAACGGGATGGTTTGGTTTTCTTTGCGTAAACGCGTGTTTTAGTTTTTGTAACTTTGTTGTAATTGTTCACAGTGATACCCAGAAACTTCAGGCTGTTAGAGGAGCTTGAAGCTGGTCAGAAGGGTGTGGGAGATGGAACCATCAGTTGGGGCTTGGAGAACGACGACGACATGACACTAACGCACTGGATGGGTATGATTATTGGGCCCCCGAGGACCCCATACGAAAATAGAATGTACTCGGTTAAAGTCGAGTGCGGCCAAAGGTATCCGGACGATCCACCTAGCGCTAAGTTTATTTCTAGGATTAATATGAACTGCATCAATGCCTCCACAGGAGTGGTTAGTATTTTCTTATGTTTTCTTTGTCTCATTATTGTAGAATTACTTTCGCTGTTTAACTTTTGTTGTTACGTTAGATTTTCTGGGTTCGCCATTCAGATATGTAAAGCTAAAGAGGTTGTGTGTCTCGTATAAGTCGGTTCAACATATTGCATATCTATCTAAATATTTGGTTAAACAGTGATAAGAATTAGATAAATTGCACTTCAAAAAAAGTGCATTTATTATCTGGTGATAACAGCCTAGAAACATTGGACAGTTCTGTATACTGAAACAGACTTGTACGCAATTTTTGGCCAGATTACTTTGTTTTGGCAGTGTCTATTACAGTATTTACTGGTGGTGCTTATCTTTTAATTTGAATTGTTAAAATTATCAACACAGTAAACAATAATGAATAGGTTGTGAGATGAAAATAACCAAAACATGTTTAAAATTGTCATGTTATATTTAATATAATATATACCAGCCCTTAATCTACTTCATTAATAGTTTTTTAGAATAGACTTGATAAAGAAAACTGCAAATACCGCAATTTTGAAAAATTTGTATTCCCATCGATTATCACTTGTCTTCATAATTTATTACAATCCATTGCATATTTGCTAAATTTAAAGTGACATCATTTTTAATGATTATTTGTCCTACCAATGTCAGATTAGTCCAGTCAAATTGTTTCCGAGGGTGCCTGTTCCAGAAAAAAATGTAGATAGATGTTTTTTTTTCTCTCTGATTCTATATGTTTTTTTGGTGTGCAGAATCCGAATTTCAACTTTGCTACTTCCCATGAATATGGCTTCACAACAAAAATAGCAAAACAATCAAAATTCTCGACCTTTTTTAGTTTGTTCCAAAAATGTGATTAAGCTATGCACTTTTTGAGGTAGACCATCCTATACAAACAGAAAGTACATTAAATTTCATATAAGAACACTCCTGAAATGCATATTGATTGAACTGTTTGGCGGCTAGAGCGCGCTGAAAGAAATCCAAATTTTCCTACTTTATGTAAAGCCTACTTTTGGAGTTAGTTAAAATCTCTAGGATTGTTCTAAAATTACATTAATTTCCCTATAAATTGCACATCTTAATCACTTGTTTTGGCCAACCGTGTAACCGCAAGTTCGGATTGATATTTTATGTCATTAAGCTAAGCGAAGCCGCTAAGCCAGAGCTGCTAACCGTCGCAGACTTAATAAAAAAAACATACAAAAAATACATTAAGTATTAATTAATAAGAACAAATAATAATTTTTAATAAATAAATCGTAATAATATAGGTCTCTACTGAATTTTTGGTTAAGAGCTTTTGTCTTAGCAGTTTCCCATAATGTGGCATAAAATTTCAACGCACTCTAGCGGCTGTAATGTTTGGCCACAATGACTGATTAAGTTATGCAATTTCTCGGGAATTTAATGTAGTTTTATCAGAATCTAAGCTTTTTGTAATTCCACGTACATTACATAAAGTAGGAAAATTTGGCCTTCTTTCAGCGCGCTCGAGCGACCAAACCATTCAACTAAAAAATTCACTTGAGGGTGAATTTTATACGAAACTTAGTGTACTTTATTTTTTATATAGTGGTCTACATCGAAAAGTAGATAGTTGTTAACCTTTTGGCAAAAAAACTAATGAAAATTCGAAATTTTAAATTTTTTTTTGTGACTTTCGTCGTAGAGCCATATCCGTGGGAAGTAGCAAAGTTGAAATTCGGATTTAGCACCCCAAAAAACATATAGATTCAACGAAATAAGACCTTCTATAATTTTTTCCTGGCCAAAACACCATTTGACTGTACATACTAAATATTTTAGTCTGTTTACTTAACGATGCTAATAGCTTATTCTCCATTATACCTATTTAGGAAGGAAGATTTTTATTCAAAAGTATCATATCAACAACTAAAAGACACAATTTCAACAAAAAATCACACTTCTAAATACTGAACGTTAAAAATAAGTGGATAAATTGTACATTATTGAATTATCTTCTCTTATTATCAACAAAGAGCACAATACGAAGTATGAAGTTTTTCTTGTAAATTGAATAACAGTAAGTTTTCTAAATGATTCTGGCCGTGAAAGCCTACGTACTTATAGTAAGTTTAAAAGTTTTCTATTTTGTTTTTCTTATATTTTACTCTGTAGACTTGACAGTTGACTGGAGGAAAACCAATTTCAAAATCACTTCTAATAACGTACTTTCTTCACAAACTTTGGAACTTTTTCTCAGGTGGATAATAGACAAGTACCAGTGTTGGCGAGATGGCAACGCGACTACACCATCAAGACTGTGCTGCAAGAGCTGAGAAGGTTGATGACGCTCAAGGAGAACATGAAGCTGACGCAGCCCCCCGAGGGCAGCTGTTTCTAGCCCTCGAGCCCCGGAGCCTCATCGTCCCCCCTGTCTGCGGTGACCACATGTCCACTGAGTGTAGATGCATGTGCGGCACAAGCATGTCACTTACTCTGACGGTGGAACCAAGGACCTACTCCTCCCCCCCGTCCCACGTCCTCGTCCTTAATCCCCCTCCTCCTCTGTGTACAGCTTAAGAGCCTCACGCGCTGATTATTTTAGCCCAACAATTATAATAATTATGTATCATTAATTCTATAATTGAGTACTACTACGATAGATTGCCGTTCTTTGTGCATTTACGGAGACGTACTGCTATGTAATATTTCTGTTCATATTAATAAATTTTTACTATAGGACGTATTGCGTATTTTTATTTTTTTGTTTGCGAACGATCTTGTGTTCTGTCGTCTCTGTTTTCTCTCAGTACTGATTTTTTTGTTGTTTTTTGAGTAGTAGGTCGATCTATATGGATATGATAATATATAACTGCAAATATGTTACTACTGTCGTCATTTTCTTTTGTTGTTGAAGTCATCTGCAAATTAATGTAACACACGTGCTCATCACCACAATGGTTTTAAATATATGAAATACGATATTTAAAAGATGCGTTTTTATTTGTTTTCTTGCCCTTTAACAATTCCTGACTGAACTATATTATTGTGTAAGTATAAAAGATTTACTAACCATTAGAAAATATTGAAAGCAAATCTTGCAAACAAATGCAAGTAAAGAGTGCTTGTCCAGTTTGGTATGATTTTGGTCAACCTTGGCGTTCCACCATTTTGTTTTTATGTCATTTATCATAGTTGTAATTGACACCAAAACTGCAGAAATTTGATGGTTACTATTGGCTGAATCAGTTCTTTAAAAATGAATAATTTTTGCAAACTTCCACTCTCCGTTTTTTCGTTGGTATCACCTTTTTCCATTTTTCGATGTACTGACAATCATTTTTAAGTATGTATGTGGATTATGTAGTTTTCACAATTTTCCCAAAACAGCCTAATAAACATTTACATTACTCTCTTGATTTCCAAAACAACCACAGTTAAAAACAAAACTATTGTTGTCAATGTTTCCAATAGCACTATATAGTTTTCGAGAAATTAGTTATACTATTTTATAACTAACAAAATTAAGAAGAATAACTGTGCTCTACAATTGTGATTTTTTTACAAAGTATGTATATAACGTTTTGCTGGTGTTGGCCCTGGATTCAAAAGTTTACTATGGCCTCTCTGTATACCAGTTAAACATTTCCCCTGACTATTTTTAACGGCAACCGTTAATAATTTAGTCTATTTCAATTTTCAATTAATATCCATGCACGTCAAGTGGTTGTTTAGAATAATATAGTAATAATAAGGTCTGTTTTAAAAAAAATAGTTTTGGGTACTTGCGTGTCTATAAAAATGCAGAACTCCGTCATTTACCATTTAATTTCCAAAATAAGAAATACTATGGAAAGAGGGAACACAGACCATTATAAGGATGTACTGCTCGATCAGATCGAAAAGTTATGGATGTTCAAATTCAGAAGTTTCCACGGTCTGCTCATGAGCATCGGCCCCGCCTACAAATGACGTCAGTGCGAGAAGGAAGCCGAAATACAATTAATATGGCGTTAATTTCATGGCTGCTTGAGTAGCCAATTGTTGTCACGGTTGTAATAACTCATAACATTTATGCGCTGACGTCATTGCGAGAAGTAGCGTTCGTTGCCCTGGTAGCTAATATGTTGTTATATTGGTCAAACCATTTTGACAATTAAAGCGTTGGCATGGTTGTCAACTTGTTAACCTAAATCATCTACAAAAATCAAAAACTTACGGATGTATTTGGTTGCTTAGGTGTTCGTGTCAACATCTTTCTCGCAGTGACGTCATCCGCAGAAATGAACGAATTTGAGGCGCGAAGTGAGCAGACCGTTGTAATGCACCGTGGAAGTTTCCCATTATTTTCAGATTTTATGAACTTTAACAACAGTTTTATTACGTGTTTCAATGCATAATATTTTATACTTTATTTATAATATATATTAAAACAAATAGCAAACAAATATTACGGGTTCAAAAAGCTCATCAAATTGTTAAAGTTGAAAAAATCTGAAAATAATTGGGAACTTCTGAACTTGAACGTTCATAACTTTTCGATTTGTTATTGGATCTGACCGAACAGTACATCTTTATTATAATTGTCTATGCTTCCTCTTTCATTTTAATTTTTTATTTTGGAAATTGAATAGAAAATGGCGGAGTTATGAGTTTGTATAGATGTGCAAGTTTTTTTTTTTGTAACAATGTAATTTTATACCGTTGTTATGTTTCAACCTGTATATTTATGAGATACATGAAAATAATTCCTACTTGAGTAGGTATCTTATTTGTTCCAGTCAGCGGCTAGGCAACACGGCGAATGTAGGGGGCGCCACACGACGTACGCATTTCATCGACGAAATTCGTGTTATCAGTCGAATTGCGTGTATTGCTTTGTGGCGGTGTCTAAAACGTATCGACACCAGCTTGTAGCGTCGAAAAATTCCAAATTTGGCCACTAGTGGCTTTGTCGAAGTGCCATGACATCGCATCGGCCTCAGTGGGTAAGTAGATTATTAACATTAAAATCACCGGTAATTATGAATACACGTCTTGTTGCTAGGAAAGTTATATCGGTATTGTTTTGCGTCGGAACTCTCTGATTTGCATAAAATTGTGTTCTGTATATATAAAACAACGCGCACCGCTTCGATGTTATTGACAAATGACCCAAAACCCTTATTTTGATCTCCCCAGTGATTACAACATAATACGCGCTAATTTTAATTGCGAGATAAATTGGTATGGGTATGTGTCATTCAATTTATATATAAAAAACGACGATTATTATTGTTTCCTTCGGCGAACGCTTATGGATTAAATATCTAGCTGGAGTATACTTATAATTGTGGCGTGAATATGCCTTGATGTACAATAATGAGCGCAATCTTACACGACGATAATCTTAGTTTGACCTCAGCTTTCTTTTGTGTTGAGTTTACGTTTTGCGTTTTGTTCTCGGCAATCTTCGAAATTTCGAACAGGTGTGATCCAGTAGCTACGGAACACTCGTTCAACAACTATGAAATACTGTTATGACTACATTTACATATTATAAATTAATAATACTAATCTACTACTAATAATGTTTAACAGTTATTTTGTTTGATCTTTGGTAATTTAATTGTATTACATAATATCCGTATGTACAGTCATGGAAAAGAATAAAACAAATTTTGGATTTAGCGTGTTCAGAAAAACAAAGTTTTTTTTTTATTTCTGAGTCTAAACGGTCCTTAATGATTTATTGACTACAATGATAAAAAAAATCAAGCGTTATTTCATGAAAATATCTTGTGGTAGACAAGAAAGTTAAAATAAATGTGTACAAGTATTCCCCGATATTAGATTCCCCCCGTTTTCTCGTTTACCTACTCTATAGGTGTCATAGCAGATGGATCAACTTTTTATTAGGAAAAACTGCACCGCTGCAGAAACTTAAAGATCGCCGGTATTATTGTTAGGTATTTGATTAATTATTATAGTAGTTATATAGATTGACAGTGACAGATCTGGATTACAAAATGTTTTGTTTCAACTTACGGTTATGTTCGGTTTGCTATTAGTAAATCGTTTATTAATAAGTGATCGTGTATTAATAGAGCTGTTTATTGTTTAATAAACAATATTCTATTCACTAAAGCGACTCATTCATAAACGAACGACGGAAATAGTTCTTTTTCGTCGATCGTTTATTTATGAGTGTATCTAGTTAGTAGTATAGTAAATTATAATACAAGTTTTATAAGACAACAATTAGTGCACGTGTAGTTTTGGGCACGACGAGCGTAGCGAGGAGTGTCCAAAATGGGACGAGTGCGCCAATCCATCTAATAAAACGATTCTAATAACTGTTTTTATACTTTGCGACATTAATTTCGAAAATTGCGGTTGGCATCTTACAATCTAGAGTAGTTTTATATTCAACAGTTGGTACTCGTAGTAAAATATCACAAACACGATTGAGGCGAGCCAATAGCGATTGAGATATCAGCCTTATTTGACACGACTTCAATATCATCAATCTTGGAAAACTATAAGTTACCAAAAGTTTGTGATCTAGTGTTTTCATAACGGCACCGATAGCGGTTTTGTTATGACTTTATAACGAACGCAAAGTAGATAAAATCGTTTTTCTACTTTGCGTTCCTTATGAACTCATAACGAAACCGGTTTCGGTGTCGTTATGAAAACACTAGGTCACAAACATTTGGTAACTTTTAGTTTTCCAAGATTGATGATATTGACGTCAAGTGTCAAATCAGGCTGACATCTCAATCGCTATTGGCTCGCGTCTGTCGTATTTATCGATTTTACTACAACTGCCAACTGTTGAATATGAAACTACTCTAGATTGTAAGATGACAACCGCAACTTTCGAAATATATGTAAATTTAATGTCGCAAAGTAGAAAAAATAGTATATAACACTCGTTTTATAAGACGTATTGGCGCACTCGTTCCATTTGGGCACTCCTCGCTACGCTCGTCGTGCCCAAAACTACTCGTGCGCCAATTTTTGTCTTATAAAACTTGTATTATAATATACTATTCTTAAACAGCTTCTTAACTGCACGATTTGTTATCGCCAATCATACAACTTTATTATAGCCAATCGAACATACGTGAAATTAAACTAGCTAATCAAAACATTCCGTCATCCAGAACTGTCAGTGTCAGACTACATACATTGTCATATAACCTCCAATCACATCTTTATATCCAGTCAAAATAAACTGAATAAACAGAAACAAGTCTAAATAGATACTTCTTCTCTGATAAGAATATCAAATAAATATGTCATTCTAAAAAAAAAAAACAGATAAATAAATATTACAATAAATATTCCAAATAAAGTCCTCGTAAATAAGCAACTGAGCTTATATTTTCCGCATAATGCACATTTAGCAAAGTTTTCATTCTACTTGTTAAAGTAACTCCCAACACGAGTTAGCCATAGCCTCAGTTTATATCTACTGATTGTCACAGAAAACTATTTCCGAAAATGTTTGATAACATAAGAAATAACGAAAACTATTAAATCTAACAAAATAAAATAAAAAATGTGCAAAATAAAATAATTTTATGTTAGCTAGCTTTGTTATGTATATGGACGTGGTATACAATATACATACATAGTTGGAAATTTGGATAACTGTTTTCTTTTGTTGATATTGTACTTTGTAATAAACTGTTGTGCAATGTACCGTTTTCTTTAATCAAATCCAGAAAAAATGGCTTGCTTCTTGTTTTTGAAAATCTGACAGGACTACTCAAGCAGTGCCCATCTCTTCTCTCGGCCCGGAAAATAATCATTTTCTCGGCTTGGTACACAACGTACTATGTCGATCGTATTCTTTGCCGGCGCGGCGTCGATTTTCTTCGTCGATGTCATTTGAGGTTATATAACAATTTATGTAATTTGACACTGACAGTCCTGAAGTATATTATATTGTTATTATTGGGTTGTTTCATTTTATATATGCTCGATTGGAGTCGTTTGTTTGGCTATATATAATAAACGATATATTATTAGACATCGTGCATTAATAGAGCTATTTAATAATCGATTTTCTGTTCACTAAACAGACTAATAAAAATTTACCTAATGATGTTGGTTTGGCTAATCCAATCGATTTCATGGAGTACGGTTTTTGACAGATTGATTGGTTATGTTATCAGTTATCACTAAATCTCAGTAAAATAAACGTGGATTTTATGTGGGTTTTATCCTTAATATGTTTAAGTATCGATTTAGGATTGTATTCAGTATTGGAAAGATAGTAGTAACTCGAATAAATATTGAAAACCCGCGTATACAAATTACATACATATACCAATTTGACCGTTAATGTGGGACACTCTGTATATTTATATCATTACTATTATTATAGAAACTTCTTGATAAAAAAAAAAAACGATGGTCGTTTATCTTAGTAGCAAGTTTGTTTACTCCGTTAGAAACCATTTTTACCCATCCTGTAAAAAGTTTCATTCCAAATGATATAAAATATAAACAGAAAATTTCGGAAATCCTGTATATAAATAACATTTACCTTAGATTCGGAAGGTTTATTTTACGACAGATAAAAATATAACATATTTATATATATTATTACAAATATCTTGCTCTGTTATGAATAGAGCATGTGATAAACTGCTGTCTACATTATTTGACGAGATAATAATTATTACTTATTAGTTACTACACTTTTTTTATGACGGTGATGTATATGTGTGTATTTTTGTCTTGAGTGCAGGTATCTGTTAAAACAAATGCACAACTCACGGTGGTCTCTCTGATAATATCGATAAACATTACACTGTTATCTAAAGCGGCCAATATCAACAAATAATTCACCAGTAATGCGAATTTGGCTGATATAATTTTCTAGTAGACATACTCCAGTACATATTACGTTAAATTGCTTTTGAGATATTTGCTGCCAAAAATATAAAATGCGCTGATAAAAAAAAAACGTATCAATATTTGAATAGATCTACTTGGTCGATATAAAATGTTAAGAAGTTCTTACGTAATCGAAAAATAATTAATTTTATTTAATTATTCGTTAAAATAATGAAGATTTATAGATTTCCGTGTTGTACGGTCGTTCCCTCCTTGCAGGAAATTTTAAAACACTTTGTTGTCGTTAATGTGCTTCGTTTTTGGGGCACTCACGACTTGCGTATATAACGATTTACAATGTATTTAGTAGTCAATATATTAATTAACAAAAGGTACGTTTGAATTATTTATCACTTAGGTTCAAGGTAATTGTAATGATTATGTGTCTCAGTAAACGATCATGTTTATTCAAACATACTGCACTCAAATGCGTTTCATTTACATCGAACAAAACAATTTAGCATCACAGATGATATCAAGACGCATTATGGATTAGGTACATACATACCATTCCTTCATGTGTAAAAAAATACATTAACAAAAGAAGATTATTTACATAGATGCAGAACTTGATTATATACAATAATGTTTACACGAATAATTCGTGTTATTTTTTGAGAATCTAGTAAAAGAGTGTGTACAAAAAAAAGGATTCTACATTTTTACACTGCACCTATTAATCTTGTATGTAGCATTTTCTGTTTATTATTTATCATTCTCTAAATTTTATAGTTTCTGATACATGAAATCGGAAAATGAGTATAAATAATTGATAGACCTTAGCCGCCTGCTATCTTGGATTAACAAAACATAACTTTAGATATAAACACTTATCTAGTCTGACGTGCAAGCTGATGTACCGTCTCCAAAATGAGTACTGTACCGCAATCTATAATATACTGTGACAGAACTGTCACACAGAACTTACAGAACTGTTGCATTAGAACTTTTTCTACTTTGCGTTCGTTATAAACTCATAACGAAACCGCTTTCGGTGTCGTTATGAAAACACTAGATCACAAACTTTTAGTAAGTCGGTCGGTCGCTACGCTCGTCGTGCCCAAAACAACTCGTGTGCCAATTTTTGTCTTATAAAACTTGTATGGTAATATACTATTTGCTGTTCCACTAATTTTATATATTTGAAAGTATGTAATCAGGATCTATTGAATTCAAAGTTGTAAATTAAAATAATCGCAAAATGACTACCATTTCCGCTGTATAGAAGTTGGTATTAATTTTGTTATTTTAAATGTTTTTTTTTCCACGTGACAAAATACATTTTCTTCTCTGCTAAGTTGGTTATCATGAAAGCTAACAGTTTCATGGTTGCTACGTTAAATATGTTCAAAGAATATAATGTTTACTTCATCACTACATCTTGTACAGAATGTACAGGGTCAAAACTTGCAACCCAAGTGTTACAATATTTCAAACTTAAAAATCATTTTTTTAAGAAACATCTTGTGTTTTAATATGCAATGCGAAAGAAAGTCTTCCGCTCTATCATTCCCTATACCGAACTTCAGTGGTTTTAGAGATATTCATACATTTTTAAATTTATTAAAGTGCCCCTGATATTGTTTTAGCTGGTTTTGATATTATACCGGGTGACCCACGCCATAGGTACGCCCATTTATTTTTTATTTACGACGATGGACGACATTGAGAAGTGCAAATAGACAAAAAAGCTATTTTTGGTATTTTTGGTTCTTGAGGTTAGTATGACTTCCGACACAATCATTGAAATTTTAAATGGCATTCTTTATCATTTCTGTCATATTTTAATCAGAATGACGTTCTGAAGACAAAAACATGCCTATAGACAAATTTTATCATCAAAGCAAATGAAAATATAACTTTTTTGTTTATTCATCTAGGTGGCTATGAATTCGTCAAATTAGTCTAACATTTTCAATTAAACACCGACTAAACCCTTAAACGTCAATTTCACGCTACGATTATCAGAAAAATATCAAGAATTTGTTATCACTGTGCCGGAAAAGCGTTTTTCCTCGCATAATCGGGGTACTTCCTTCGAGTAGTCCATTGAGTGACTTTGCAATGTCGGGCAAAATCGATTTAGTTAATATTTATTTGACAATTTTCGACTATTTTTACTAATTCCTAGCCACCTAGATTAATACACAAAAAAGTTACTTTTGCGTTGCCTTGGTGATACAAATTTACGATCGATATGTTTTTGTGTTCAGAATGTCATCCTGATTGAAAATATCATACAAAGAATATAGGGTCCATTAAAAATTACAATGATGACGTCATTTCCGGAAAAATCGGAAGTCATATAGCCTCAAGAGTATCCAACAGAATGGCATTTTTTGTCTATTAACACTTTCCCAAATTTCATTCGTCCAACTTTATAAACAACAAGAATAAACGGGATACCTATGGCGTGGGTCACTCTGTATAATTCCGATGTCACAGAAACAATACATAATTTTAATAATATTCTTCTCGCCTGAAAATAGCCATGGACCGTGGTCTTTTAGCTTAAAAAACCAACTCATATTAAACACAATTTTAACTTCTATTAATAGCGGTTGTGCGTAATGTAGTTACATATTTTATTCAGCGGCGAGACTTTTCAATTGCTGTTAATTATACTACGCAATGATTGTATGTAAATATGTAATATATTATTGTAAATACATAAATCACATGATCTAGGATACAATTATCGTCAATTTTGCAGTCAACCATATAAATCGTTTAGATCTTTGATACAGTCGAATTGTCGTATTTTTAGTTATTGAAACCAATGCGATTATCGTGTTTGTTGTTTGATGGTGTTATCAGTGTTCTCTTTTACCGAAATTACCGAAATTTCGTATTTTGGTAGCTTCCATATCGTCTTTTCTAAGATCAGGGGTTATGTGATAAATCTCATCACGTCGTCTTTCAGAAGACGGTACTTATTTGATGTGCAATCTTTGCGATTGGATCTACAAAAAGGAAAAACTACCTGTGCGCGTGCGGTCAAGGATTTTCGGCGCTGCATCTGATTTAATTGCATAATAATAAGCGTTTTTACGAGTTTACCAACTGCTAACCTTGAGGTTTGTCATCTAATATTATGCTACTGAAAAGGTACGTTTTCGCGGATTCAATTCGACGGCAGTTGATAATATTTTTACTGTTTTTGGTCGGCGGAATTAAATAAAGACGAAATAATGTAATATCTCATAGAAAATAATTTACTATTATAATAACACTGCACATAAGAAACTTCACAAGAATGTTGAATACTTAGTTTATCGTTATTAATACTGCTTTCAACAAACAAATATTTTTTTTATCTTTGTGTTTGCAAAAGCTAATTTTTGTGTTGATTTTTGTTGTGCAATAAATCTTAAATCTTGCAAAACGTAAGTGAGGATATCGTGTTTGATTAAACAGACCATTTACAAAAGGTAAAGAAATGGACCCAACACAAACCCCTATGGAAACAAATGTCATAGTATATCAAAATTTTTACTTTATCATACGCAGTATACATAAATATAATATATATAAATATGTCCTTTTGGGTTCCCTGAACATATTTGGCCAAGGTACAAAAGAATTCTGTGGCTGTGTGTGTATGTGTATGTGTAACCGTCTTTGTGGCAACGATTCCGGAGACACTACTAAAGGTATCGGGAGGAAACTTCATATTTAGAAATTTCAAGACCAAACTTAGAGCTGAGCTGAAAAGCTCTTTGTTCAAAAGGGTCCTAAGGAACTGGACGTTTACTCCTAGCATTTATCAACGTTTTTGCAAATGAGCCGCCATGTCTGTAATTTCGTCAAAATAGTTAAATAATAAATTAAAGTAGAGAAAATTTTATATAATTTATATCTATGACATTTTTTGGTGAAATTATTGGTTTAGCTGCAAGAGCAAATTCTATTTTATCGAGATCGGTCGTGTTTGCATTAATATAAAACTAGTTAGCCTGGATTTGACAGATATTTTAATTCTAATGACAGTAGGTAGTGTCAAACGGGTGATGTTTTGACAATACGTACTGTCAATAGAATCAGAATATCTGTCTAACCCTGGCTTAGTTTTATTTTAATGCAAAGACGACCGATCTTGATCAAATAGAATCTCTTTCAGCTAAACTATTAATTTCATTTATAGTATGATAAAGTCGTGTGCCTGGCCACAGATTTTTTTCTTGTATATCATGTTTGAGTTCCGATGCTTGAATATTAAAGTAAAAGTAGTTAAGATCTTTTTTAATATGCATAAAAAATCAACTTTTCATTATTTGCTTACTTATGATAGTATAGTTCTATTGGTCTTTTATCATTATTGCAAATGATAAGCAAAGCAAACCGTTTGTTTCTATAAAGTCTGGTTTAGAATATGTAAAATAATTTTTTTTCCTATAAACACATTAACATTAACAAAAAATCTGATGTGGCCAGGCACATGACTTTATCATACAATGTATAACATTAATAGTTTACCTGCATGAGAATCTATTCTATAGAGATAAATCGTAGGTATTGTCAAAGCATCAGCATTTGACACTACCTACACTACGTCATTAGAATAATAGTTATTTATGTCACAAATGCCGAAAGTACGGAATAGCGCGACGAGCGGTGATACGCCGCGTCACCGAAGGCGGAGTGTAGCCGTCGCATATGAGCGAGTCGCGCTATCTAGTTTTTGGCAGGAGCGACATCAACGTTTATTGTGTTGCTTTTTAAGAAATACGTATTTAAAAAAAATGATTTCTGTATAGTAAATGCTAGGTTGGTACCACTTTGACGAAAGGTGCGTTCCGATTGGTAGGTAATGGTAGCTAATGGCGGTGGTAGAATACGAAATTATAGTATTTCTTACATATCGTGATAAGGACACATATTAGTTTGCATGTACATAAACATGAGTCACTACCAATTTTCTATTGGAAATACTATAACGGCGTCTGCTACCACTGCCATTATCACTAATGAAAACGCACCGTAAAAAGGTAATTCAAATTCTGACAGATTTATATTTGTTCATGACACATCCTACCAACATACTAAAATAAAACTACACTCATCGCTATACTTTATTTATAATTTTCTCAATATATCATTTTTAGAATTAGATATAAAGACGGGTTGATATTTCTTATCAACAAACAATCAAATTGGTGATCTTATTTTATTTGAGATTTGTATTTTATAATTTTGCGCACTACAGCGGCACATTCCATAGTGGTTCTCCAACCTCTGATGAGATCAGCTGTTTTCGAATGTGACAACACAAAAAAATATTTGTCAAAATCCTGGCTACTATGTGATTTCATATCAATGCAGATGCGACCGATCTCGATCAAATAGAATTTGCTCTTGAAGGTAAACTATTAATTTTACCAAAAAATGTTATAGGCATAAATTATTCAAAATTTCCTCTACTTTAATTTATTAATTAACTATTTTGTCGAAATTACAGAAATGGCGGCTCATTTCCAAAATCCCTGAAAAGGCTTAGAATAAACTAAAAAGCTAAACTATTAATTTTACCAAAAAATGTCATAGACATAAATTATTCAAAATTTCCTCTGCTTTAATTTATTATTTAACTATTTTGACGAAATTACAGAAATGGCGGCTGATTTCTAAAATCCTTGAAAAAGGCTTGGAGTAAACACCCAGTTCCTTTGGACCCTTTTGAACCAAAAGCTTTTCAACTCTAAGTTTGGTCATGAAACTTCTAAATATGAAGTTCCGTGCCGATACCTTTAGTAGTTTCTCCGGAAATGAATTAACAAAAATTGGGTACACACACACACACACACACACACACACACACATACACACACACACACACACACACACACACACACACACAGACATTTTTTTGTACCTTGGTCAAAAATGTTCAGGGGACCCATAAAGACCTATTTCCGCTAAAATCTCAAAAAAAAATTTCGGCGCGATTACAATACTTTACATACTGCGTATGATAAAGTAAAAAGGTAAAAAAGAATCCCGGGATCCCGGGATTACAAAATCTTTAATCCCGAAATCCCTGGATCAGTATATTGTCCGGGATTGGAAGCCGTAATGCGTATGCAATGAACGTATTATACGTGAGTCGCAGATAAATGAATTTATTCCATATATGTCATTGTATTTGATAATAAAGTTTATGCTAAATTTCTCAAAATTATGACGTGATGAAAGTTCTAACGTTTTTACAACTATTATAAACATACAATTAAGACACACCCATTACCAAACGTCTTTATAGTCAGCCTTTCAGTGGCTGTAGAAGGAAGTAGAATTATTTCGGGTAAAACTTTGATGTTCAATAACTTTTTTAATCTTCAACCGTTTTTCATTATTTTTTCGGGATAATGGAGAAAAAACTCATCAAAATTATCACACATCTTTCTAACTTTGATTATTATTTTTTGCCTCTTTGTACCGGGTAAACCAAAATCCTGATTTTCGCTTATTTTCACATCAATTCTTAACACTTTACTTTTTGGTTATTTCCAATATCTGAATTTTTGTAGAAGATACACATAGTTTATGTCAACCATTAGAATTGGAAATGCAGTTAAACCTTGTAGCAAATGTTACTTGACTACATTTTAATGTTCAATCCTGAGGGATGCGGCATATTCGATCTGCATTTAAAAGCACAGTTTAACTTAAATTGTGTATCTTCTACAAAAACTCAGGTACTTATGATAATCTTGATGAATACCTTTACAATGTCCAGAAAAATAATGGCATTCGGTTAAAGATTACCAGAGTTATTGAATATCAAAGCTAAGTTCGTTTATAGATTGTTGGAGTAACATTAGTTACTAATATTTACCACTTCTCATTGTGTTGTATATTGCGTAGGTTTGTTTTGATAACACGTTCCAATTATAGACAATCATAGATACAATCATAGACAAACACTCAGCTCCAATAGATTAATCCAACTACAAACTATACTGAGTTTTAGCCATTTATTTAATACCCATACTGAATCAGATAACTCTTTAAATTTCACGTTTGGTAATACTCTATCATTATTATTTAATCCCATTCTAGTATACCATTTGTTTATTACAACGGATATAAATATATTTTTCTATCTACAGGGAATGGATTTCGAAACTGGTGAAGGCATTCCAGACCAAGAAACCGGAGAAATGCCACAAATGCCAAACATCAACCAAGAAACTGGAGAAGTCGAGTATTCTTACAAGGAAACACAAAACACCAAGAAACCTTTCAAAATCCCATCCAGTCTAATAACTGAAAAGAAACACGACAACGGCAAAGTAGAACTGCGACTTCTGTTCACCGAGATCAAGCCGAACAGTCCTATAGTTCTCTTCCTCTTGCCAACGCTGATTTTCTTCGTGCCCGCTTTTGTAGTCCTACTTGGTATCGTCGAACTCATCCTGCATAACTGGGCTCACAGGAAGAACAAGGCTTTGAGAAGCATAGACATCCATGATGTGTTCTATCAGAGTCCTTTGCATCTCATCGTGCGCGAATTCTGCTCGAGCTGTCAGTTCGAAACCAGCAAAAAGAGGATCACGAAGATGCAAGACAAGACCAACAGGAGGTTCATTAAGTATGGCCTGAACTGCGTGAAGAATTTGGTATAGAGTGAGATCTTTGTTTTTTAAGGTCTGTTTTTCTATAAATCAATCCATTGATGTTTTGGAAATGCTACTTAAACTTGATTCAAAAAAAGTTCTTATACGATGTCAAGAGTATAATGATGCAGGACTGATTATATTATAATATCGTACGTTACTAATTTGCTGGGAACTAATTATAGAAAAGTATAATTGTTTTTACATGCAGATATAAACATAGCTTTACGTATTTTTTGGACAGGGTGTTTATTATATTAGTTGCGAGTAGGGTCTGTGGAGTTTTCTTATGGCAAAATAAGTTGACAGGTTGTGATGTTTAGAGCGGGCATGCTGTTAAAGATGTTTCCTTGAAACGGTGGTGTGCAATTGTTTTTTTTTTAATTTTAGTTATTAAATTTAGGAGTATCTTGTTATGTAAGTTGTTTATCGATATGTTTTTGATTTAAACGTGTTTGTTATTATTATAAATAAAGTTTATTAATACCGATGTTATCATCATTTACTTACCATTTCATTCATAGGTATAACAAAGCTGACTATCTGTGTAGAATTGCTTAGCATATATAAAACATATATAAAGTCAATTATCTGAAATTATTATAATATTTCCAGGTTACCACTTTTGTTATACAGAAAGTCCTATCAACTACTTGTTATTTTAAATGGATTGATATAATTTTTGCGGTAGACGTATTTTTTTTGTTTCCATGCTTCAAAAAGAAATCTACGTTCACCAGGTATCCCAACACGTAAATGCCTCAATTTTTTAGTTTCTTATTTTTATTATAATATGTACTTTTTTTCGATTTTAGCGGCAGCGTTTAAAACTGCATGGTTAGGTACATCGTATAACAGCCTGGCCAAAACGTGCAACTGCAGTGTACGGTACACTGTAGTTGCAAATTTGTTACACCCATTTTGCTATGTTAGAAACTTTGAACGCAAACTGTGTCCGATCTAATCGACCGATCTTGACGGTTCAAACGGTATGGGATGGGAAATTGGCCGAGGAATTCATTTCCGAAAGCCGCATTGCTCTAAGGTGCGCGGTTCGCGAGAAACCGCGGAAATTTTAGTTTCCCACTTTCTAGCCAAACCGTACACGCTACGGGAAAACCGACCTCGCCGTTGAATTCAGCACATCCCAATGCATAAGCATGACTACATTAGAACGCTCTATCTCTCAAAAAGTTACAATTGTTTTTTCGGTCTAAATTTAGCACTTTTAGATAGAAAAAATTGAACATTGCAACCGTTGGTGATAGAAAGGTTTACCCACTACCAAATGATAGCTCTCGTTGAGTCTATCAAAAAAATGTATACTTTTATATGCCTAACATTTACCATTTTCATGTTATGTGGTCCATTTCGCTTATTTTTGTATTATTTGAAAAACCGTAATTTCAGCACAACTCGGTAACCAGTAGAGACAGAGACTTTTCCTATGTAATATTGTAATCAGCGCACCCATTTTAGTAAGATAGCAAAGGTTTCATGTTGATCCGGGTCCTTGTTTTTGAGATAGGTGTGCTACTTCAAAATTATTGTTTAAAATATGTGATTTCTTACAGAATTTTAGCCAGTCGGCAAAAACTCAACTACCTTCAATCAAAGTAAGGTTGTGGTTCTTGATACAATTTTTGACGCTGATTACGACGGTATAATTTGATTTTACATATTTGGAACGGTTCGGCAGTTATTACGTTCCCAATTATCAAAAATGATGCTAAAAACACCCATTTTACTATGATAGAAACTTTGAACGGAAACTGTGTCCGATCTAATCGACCGATGTTGACGGTTCAAACGGTATCGGATGGGAAATTGGCCGAGGAATTCATTTCTGAAAGCCGCATTGCTCTAAGGTGCGCGGTTCGCGAGAAAAGCGCGAGAAACCGCGGAAATTATAGTTTCCCACTTTCTGGCCAAACCGTACACGCTACGGGAAAACCGACCTCGCCGTTGAATTCAGCACATCCCAATGCATAAGCATGACTACATTAGAACGCTCTATCTCTCAAAAAGTTACAATTGTTTTTTCGGTCTAAATTTAGCACTTTTAGATAGAAAAAATTGAACATTGCAACCGTTGGTGATAGAAAGGTTTACCCACTACCAAATGATAGCTCTCGTTGAGTCTATCAAAAAAATGTATACTTTTATATGCCTAACATTTACCATTTTCATGTTATGTGGTCCATTTCGCTTATTTTTGTATTATTTGAAAAACCGTAATTTCAGCACAACTCGGTAACCAGTAGAGACAGAGACTTTTCCTATGTAATATTGTAATCAGCGCACCCATTTTAGTAAGATAGCAAAGGTTTCATGTTGATCCGGGTCCTTGTTTTTGAGATAGGTGTGCTACTTCAAAATTATTGTTTAAAATGTGTGATTTCTTACAGAATTGTAGCCAGTCGGCAAAAACTCAACTACCTTCAATCAAAGTAAGGTTGTGGTTCTTGATTCAATTTTTGACGCTGATTACGACGGTATAATTTGATTTTACATATTTGGAACGGTTTGGCAGTTATTACGTTCCCAATTATCAAAAATGATGCTAAAAACACCCATTTTACTATGATGGAAACTTTGAACGGAAACTGTGTCCGATCTAATTGACCGATGTTGACGGTTCAAACGGTATCGAATGGGAAATTGGCCGAGGAATTCATTTCTGAAAGCCGCATTGCTCTAAGGTGCGCGGTTCGCGAGAAAAGCGCGAGAAACCGCGGAAATTATAGTTTCCCACTTTCTGGCCAAACGCTACGGGAGAACCGACCTCACCGTTGAATTCAGCACATCCCAATGCATAATCATGAGTACATTAGAACGCTCTATCGCTCAAAAAGTTACAATTGTTTTTTCGGTCTAAATTTAGCACTTTTAGATAGAAAAAAATTGAACATTGCAACCGTTGGTGATAGAAAGGTTTACCCACTACCAAATGATAGCTCTCGTTGAGTATATCAAAAAAATGTATATTTTTATATGCCTAACATTTACCATTTTCATGTTATGTGGTCCATTTCGCTTATTTTTGTATTATTTGAAAAACCGTAATTTCAGCACAACTCGGTAACCAGTAGAGACAGAGACTTTTCCTATGTAAATTTGTAGTCAGCGCACCCATTTTAGTGAGATAGCAAACGTTTCATGTTGATCCGGGTCCTTGTTTTTGAGATAGGTGTGCTACTTCAAAATTATTGTTTATAATAGGTTCGTTCGAGCAGTCGTCAAAACCAGTCAAAACAATTGGGGATTCTTGTACGCATACGCAATGCAGGCTTTTGCAGGGCAAAACCGCCATTTGGCATGCGCAGGAGAAAGAATAAGTGCTTTATGCACTTATTGTACTGCTGCTCGAACAAACCTAATATGTGATTTCTTACAGAATTTTAGCCAGTCGGCAAAAACTCAACTACCTTCAATCAAAGTAAGGTTGTGGTTCTTGATACAATTTTTGACGCTGATTACGCCGGTATAATTTGATTTTACTTATTTGGAACGGTTCGGCAGTTATTACGTTCCCAATTATCAAAAATTATGCTAAAAACACCCATTTTACTATGATAGAAACTTTGAAGGGAAACTGTGTCCGATCTAATCGACCGATGTTGACGTTTCAAACGGTATCGGATGGGAAATTGGCCGAGGAATTCATTTCTTAAAGCTGCATTGCTCTAAGGTGCGCGGTTCGCGAGAAAAACGCGATAAACCGCGGAAATTATAGTTCCCCACTTTCTGGCCAAACCGTACACGCTACGGGAAAGCCGACCTCACCGTTGAATTCAGCACATCCCAATGCATAAGCATGACTACATTAGAACGCTCTATCTCTCAAAAAGTTACAATTGCTTGTTCGGTCTAAATTTAGCACTGATAGGTGTGCTACTTCAAAATTATTGTTTAAAATATGTGATTTCTTACAGAATTTTAGCCAGTCGGCAAAAACTCAACTACCTTCAATCAAAGTAAGGTTGTGGTTCTTAATACAATTTTTGACGCTGATTACGACGGTATAATTTGATTTTATTTATTTGGAACGGTTCGGCAGTTATTACGTTCCCAATTATCAAAAAAGATGCTAAAAACACCCATTTTACTATGATAGAAACTTTGAACGGAAACTGTGTCCGATCTAATCGACCGATGTTGACGGTTCAAACGGTATCGGATGGGAAATTGGCCGAGGAATTCATTTCCGAAAGCCGCATTGCTCTAAGGTGCGCGGTTCGCGAGAAAAACGCGATAAACCGCGGAAATTATAGTTTCCCACTTTCTGGCCAAACCGTACACGCTACGGGAAAACGGACCTCACCGTTGAATTCAGCACATCCCAATGCATAAGCATGACTACATTAGAACGCTCTATCTCTCAAAAAGTTACAATTTCTTTTTTGGTCTAAATTTAGCACTTTTAGATAGAAAAAAATTGAACATTGCAACCGTTGGTGATAGAAAGGTTTACCCACCACCGAATGATAGCTCTCGTTGAGTCTATCAAAAAAATGTATACTTTTATATGCCTAAGATTTACCATTTTCATGTTATGTGGTCCATTTCGCTTATTTTTGTACTATTTGAAAAACCGTAATTTCACCACAACTCGGTAACCAGCAGAGACAGAGACTTTTCCTATGCACATTTGTGATCAGCGCACCCATTTTAGTGAGATAGCAAACGTTTCATATTGATCCGGATCCTTGTTTTTGAGATAGGTGTGCTACTTCAAAATTATTGTCTAAAATATGTGATTTCTTACAGAATTTTAGCCAGTCGGCAAAAACTCAACTACCTTCAATCAAAGTAAGGTTGTGGTTCTTGATACAATTTTTGACGCTGATTACGACGGTATAATTTGATTTTATTTAGTTGGAACGGTTCGGCAGTTATTACGTTCCCAATTATCAAAAATGATGCTAAAAACACCCATTTTACTATGATAGAAACTTTGACCGGAAACTGTGTCCGATCTAATCGACCGATGTTGACGGTTCAAACGGTATCGGATGGGAAATTGGCCGAGGAATTCATTTCTGAAAGCCGCATTGCTCTAAGGTGCGCGGTTCGCGAGAAAAGCGCGAGAAACCGCGGAAATTATAGTTTCCCACTTTCTGGTCAAACCGTACACGCTACGGGAGAACCGACCTCACCGTTAACTTCAGCACATCCCAATGCATAAGCATGAGTACATTAGAACGCTCTATATCTCAAAAAGTTACAATTGCTTTTTCGGTCTCAATTTAGCACTTTTAGATAGAAAACAATTGAACATTGCAACCGCTGGTGATAGAAAGGTTTACCCACTACCAAATGATACATCTCGTTAAGTCTATCAAAAATATGTGTACTTTTATATGCCTAAGATTTACCATTTTCATGTTATGTGGTCCATTTCGCTTATTTTTGTACTATTTGAAAAACCGTAATTTCACCACAACTCGGTAACCAGTAGAGACAGAGACTTTTCCTATGCACATTTGTAATCAGCGCACCCATTTTAGTGAGATAGCAAACGTTTCATATTAATCCGGGTCCTTGCTTTTGAGATAGGTGTGCTACTTCAAAATTATTGTTTAAAATATGTGATTTCTTACAGAATTTTAGCCAGTCGGCAAAAACTCAACTACCTTCAATCAAAGTAAGGTTGTGGTTCTTGATACAATTTTTGACGCTGATTACGACGGTATAATTTGATTTTATTTAGTTGGAACGGTTCGGCAGTTATTACGTTCCCAATTATCAAAAATGATGCTAAAAACACCCATTTTACTATGATAGAAACTTTGACCGGAAACTGTGTCCGATCTAATCGACCGATGTTGACGGTTCAAACGGTATCGGATGGGAAATTGGCCGAGGAATTCATTTCTGAAAGCCGCATTGCTCTAAGGTGCGCGGTTCGCGAGAAAAGCGCGAGAAACCGCGGAAATTATAGTTTCCCACTTTCTGGTCAAACCGTACACGCTACGGGAGAACCGACCTCACCGTTAACTTCAGCACATCCCAATGCATAAGCATGAGTACATTAGAACGCTCTATATCTCAAAAAGTTACAATTGCTTTTTCGGTCTCAATTTAGCACTTTTAGATAGAAAACAATTGAACATTGCAACCGCTGGTGATAGAAAGGTTTACCCACTACCAATTGATACATCTCGTTAAGTCTATCAAAAATATGTGTACTTTTATATGCCTAAGATTTACCATTTTCATGTTATGTGGTCCATTTCGCTTATTTTTGTACTATTTGAAAAACCGTAATTTCACCACAACTCGGTAACCAGTAGAGACAGAGACTTTTCCTATGCACATTTGTAATCAGCGCACCCATTTTAGTGAGATAGCAAACGTTTCATATTAATCCGGGTCCTTGCTTTTGAGATAGGTGTGCTACTTCAAAATTATTGTTTAAAATATGTGATTTCTTACAGAATTTTAGCCAGTCGGCAAAAACTCAACTACCTTCAATCAAAGTAAGGTTGTGGTTCTTGATTCAATTTTTGACGCTGATTACGACGGTATAATTTGATTTTACTTATTTGGAACGGTTCGGCAGTTATTACGTTCCCAATTATCAAAAATGATGCTAAAAACACCCATTTTACTATGATAGAAACTTTGAACGGAAACTGTGTCCGATCTAATCGACCGATGTTGACGGTTCAAACGGTATCGGATGGGAAATTGGCCGAGGAATTCATTTCCGAAAGCCGCATTGCTCTAAGGTGCGCGGTTCGCGAGAAAAGCGCGATAAACCGCGGAAATTATAGTTTCCCACTTTCTGGCCAAACCGTACACGCTAGGGGAAAGCCGACCTCACCGTCGAATTCAGCACATCCTAATGCATAAGCATGACTACATTAGAACGCTCTATCTCTCAAAAAGTTACAATTTCTTTTTTGGTCTAAATTTAGCACTTTTATATAGAAAAAAATTGAACATTGCAACCGTTGGTGATAGAAAGGTTTACCCACTACCAAATGATACATCTCGTTAAGTCTATCAAAAATATGTGTACTTTTATATGCCTAAGATTTACCATTTTCATGTTATGTGGTCCATTTCGCTTATTTTTGTACTATTTGAAAAACCGTAATTTCACCACAACTCGGTAACCAGCAGAGACAGAGACTTTTCCTATGCACATTTGTGATCAGCGCACCCATTTTAGTGAGATAGCAAACGTTTCATATTGATCCGGATCCTTGTTTTTGAGATAGGTGTGCTACTTCAAAATTATTGTCTAAAATATGTGATTTCTTACAGAATTTTAGCCAGTCGGCAAAAACTCAACTACCTTCAATCAAAGTAAGGTTGTGGTTCTTGATACAATTTTTGACGCTGATTACGACGGTATAATTTGATTTTATTTAGTTGGAACGGTTCGGCAGTTATTACGTTCCCAATTATCAAAAATGATGCTAAAAACACCCATTTTACTATGATAGAAACTTTGACCGGAAACTGTGTCCGATCTAATCGACCGATGTTGACGGTTCAAACGGTATCGGATGGGAAATTGGCCGAGGAATTCATTTCCGAAAGCCGCATTGCTCTAAGGTGCGCGGTTCGCGAGAAAAACGCGATAAACCGCGGAAATTATAGTTTCCCACTTTCTGGCCAAACCGTACACGCTACGGGAAAACGGACCTCACCGTTGAATTCAGCACATCCCAATGCATAAGCATGACTACATTAGAACGCTCTATCTCTCAAAAAGTTACAATTTCTTTTTTGGTCTAAATTTAGCACTTTTAGATAGAAAAAAATTGAACATTGAAACCGTTGGTGATAGAAAGGTTTACCCACTACCAAATGATACATCTCGTTAAGTCTATCAAAAATATGTGTACTTTTATATGCCTAAGATTTACCATTTTCATGTTATGTGGTCCATTTCGCTTATTTTTGTACTATTTGAAAAACCGTAATTTCACCACAACTCGGTAACCAGTAGAGACAGAGACTTTTCCTATGCACATTTGTGATCAGCGCACCCATTTTAGTGAGATAGCAAACGTTTCATATTGATCCGGGTCCTTGTTTTTGAGATAGGTGTGCTACTTCAAAATTATTGTCTAAAATATGTGATTTCTTACAGAATTTTAGCCAGTCGGCAAAAACTCAACTACCTTCAATCAAAGTAAGGTTGTGGTTCTTGATACAATTTTTGACGCTGATTACCACGGTATAATTTGATTTTATTTATTTGGAACGGTTCGGCAGTTATTACGTTCCCAATTATCAAAAATGATGCTAAAAACACCCATTTTACTATGATAGAAACTTTGACCGGAAACTGTGTCCGATCTAATCGACCGATGTTGACGGTTCAAACGGTATCGGATGGGAAATTGGCCGAGGAATTCATTTCCGAAAGCCGCATTGCTCTAAGGTGCGCGGTTCGCGAGAAAAACGCGATAAACCGCGGAAATTATAGTTTCCCACTTTCTGGCCAAACCGTACACGCTACGGGAAAACGGACCTCACCGTTGAATTCAGCACATCCCAATGCATAAGCATGACTACATTAGAACGCTCTATCTCTCAAAAAGTTACAATTTCTTTTTTGGTCTAAATTTAGCACTTTTAGATAGAAAAAAATTGAACATTGCAACCGTTGGTGATAGAAAGGTTTACCCACTACCAAATGATACATCTCGTCAAGTCTATCAAAAATATGTGTACTTTTATATGCCTAAGATTTACCATTTTCATGTTATGTGGTCCATTTCGCTTATTTTTGTACTATTTGAAAAACCGTAATTTCACCACAACTCGGTAACCAGTAGAGACAGAGACTTTTCCTATGCACATTTGTGATCAGCGCACCCATTTTAGTGAGATAGCAAACGTTTCATATTGATCCGGGTCCTTGTTTTTGAGATAGGTGTGCTACTTCAAAATTATTGTCTAAAATATGTGATTTCTTACAGAATTTTAGCCAGTCGGCAAAAACTCAACTACCTTCAATCAAAGTAAGGTTGTGGTTCTTGATACAATTTTTGACGCTGATTACGACGGTATAATTTGATTTTATTTAGTTGGAACGGTTCGGCAGTTATTACGTTCCCAATTATCAAAAATGATGCTAAAAACACCCATTTTACTATGATAGAAACTTTGACCGGAAACTGTGTCCGATCTAATCGACCGATGTTGACGGTTCAAACGGTATCGGATGGGAAATTGGCCGAGGAATTCATTTCCGAAAGCCGCATTGCTCTAAGGTGCGCGGTTCGCGAGAAAAACGCGATAAACCGCGGAAATTATAGTTTCCCACTTTCTGGCCAAACCGTACACGCTACGGGAAAACGCACCTCACCGTTGAATTCAGCACATCCCAATGCATAAGCATGACTACATTAGAACGCTCTATCTCTCGAAAAGTTACAATTTCTTTTTTGGT
The DNA here is from genome assembly GCA_964023965.1 of Melinopterus prodromus. Classification (NCBI taxonomy): domain Eukaryota; kingdom Metazoa; phylum Arthropoda; class Insecta; order Coleoptera; family Scarabaeidae; genus Melinopterus; species Melinopterus prodromus. The sequence continues at coordinate 13,603,734 of OZ030390.1, read as the reverse complement.
CTAAATTTAGCACTTTTAGATAGAAAAAAATTGAACATTGAAACCGTTGGTGATAGAAAGGTTTACCCACTACCAAATGATACATCTCGTTAAGTCTATCAAAAATATGTGTACTTTTATATGCCTAAGATTTACCATTTTCATGTTATGTGGTCCATTTCGCTTATTTTTGTACTATTTGAAAAACCGTAATTTCACCACAACTCGGTAACCAGTAGAGACAGAGACTTTTCCTATGCACATTTATGATCAGCGCACCCATTTTAGTGAGATAGCAAACGTTTCATATTGATCCGGGTCCTTGTTTTTGAGATAGGTGTGCTACTTCAAAATTATTGTCTAAAATATGTGATTTCTTACAGAATTTTAGCCAGTCGGCAAAAACTCAACTACCTTCAATCAAAGTAAGGTTGTGGTTCTTGATACAATTTTTGACGCTGATTACCACGGTATAATTTGATTTTATTTATTTGGAACGGTTCGGCAGTTATTACGTTCCCAATTATCAAAAATGATGCTAAAAACACCCATTTTACTATGATAGAAACTTTGACCGGAAACTGTGTCCGATCTAATCGACCGATGTTGACGGTTCAAACGGTATCGGATGGGAAATTGGCCGAGGAATTCATTTCCGAAAGCCGCATTGCTCTAAGGTGCGCGGTTCGCGAGAAAAACGCGATAAACCGCGGAAATTATAGTTTCCCACTTTCTGGCCAAACCGTACACGCTACGGGAAAACGGACCTCACCGTTGAATTCAGCACATCCCAATGCATAAGCATGACTACATTAGAACGCTCTATCTCTCAAAAAGTTACAATTTCTTTTTTGGTCTAAATTTAGCACTTTTAGATAGAAAAAAATTGAACATTGCAACCGTTGGTGATAGAAAGGTTTACCCACTACCAAATGATACATCTCGTCAAGTCTATCAAAAATATGTGTACTTTTATATGCCTAAGATTTACCATTTTCATGTTATGTGGTCCATTTCGCTTATTTTTGTACTATTTGAAAAACCGTAATTTCACCACAACTCGGTAACCAGTAGAGACAGAGACTTTTCCTATGCACATTTGTGATCAGCGCACCCATTTTAGTGAGATAGCAAACGTTTCATATTGATCCGGGTCCTTGTTTTTGAGATAGGTGTGCTACTTCAAAATTATTGTCTAAAATATGTGATTTCTTACAGAATTTTAGCCAGTCGGCAAAAACTCAACTACCTTCAATCAAAGTAAGGTTGTGGTTCTTGATACAATTTTTGACGCTGATTACGACGGTATAATTTGATTTTATTTATTTGGAACGGTTCGGCAGTTATTACGTGCCCAATTATCAAAAATGATGCTAAAAACACCCATTTTACTATGATAGAAACTTTGACCGGAAACTGTGTCCGATCTAATCGACCGATGTTGACGGTTCGAACGGTATCGGATGGGAAATTGGCCGAGGAATTCATTTCCGAAAGCCGCATTGCTCTAAGGTGCGCGGTTCGCGAGAAAAACGCGATAAACCGCGGAAATTATAGTTTCCCACTTTCTGGCCAAACCGTACACGCTACGGGAAAACGGACCTCACCGTTGAATTCAGCACATCCCAATGCATAAGCATGACTACATTAGAACGCTCTATCTCTCAAAAAGTTACAATTTCTTTTTTGGTCTAAATTTAGCACTTTTAGATAGAAAAAATTGAACATTGCAACCGTTGGTGATAGAAAGGTTTACCCACTACCAAATGATACATCTCGTTAAGTCTATCAAAAATATGTGTACTTTTATATGCCTAAGATTTACCATTTTCATGTTATGTGGTCCATTTCGCTTATTTTTGTACTATTTGAAAAACCGTAATTTCACCACAACTCGGTAACCAGTAGAGACAGAGACTTTTCCTATGCACATTTGTGATCAGCGCACCCATTTTAGTGAGATAGCAAACGTTTCATATTGATCCGGGTCCTTGTTTTTGAGATAGGTGTGCTACTTCAAAATTATTGTCTAAAATATGTGATTTCTTACAGAATTTTAGCCAGTCGGCAAAAACTCAACTACCTTCAATCAAAGTAAGGTTGTGGTTCTTGATACAATTTTTGACGCTGATTACCACGGTATAATTTGATTTTATTTATTTGGAACGGTTCGGCAGTTATTACGTTCCCAATTATCAAAAATGATGCTAAAAACACCCATTTTACTATGATAGAAACTTTGACCGGAAACTGTGTCCGATCTAATCGACCGATGTTGACGGTTCAAACGGTATCGGATGGGAAATTGGCGGAGGAATTCATTTCTGAAAGGCGCATTGCTCTAAGGTGCGCGGTTCGCGAGAAAAGCGCGATAAACCGCGGAAATTATAGTTTCCCACTTTCTGGCCAAACCGTACACGCTACGGGAAAGCAGACCTCACCGTTGAATTCAGCACATCCTAATGCATAAGCATGACTACATTAAAATGCTCTATCTCTCAAAAAGTTACAATTGCTTTTTCGGTCTAAATTTAGCACTTTTAGATAGAAAAAAATTGAACATTGCAACCGTTGGTGATAGAAAGGTTTACCCACTACCAAATGATAGCTCTCGTTGAGTCTATCAAAAAAATGTATACTTTTATATGCCTAACATTTACCATTTTCATGTTATGTGGTCCATTTCGCTTATTTTTGTATTATTTGAAAAACCGTAATTTCAGCACAACTCGGTAACCAGTAGAGACAGAGACTTTTCCTATGTAAATTTGTAATCTGCGCACCCATTTTAGTAAGATAGCAAAGGTTTCATGTTGATCCGGGTCCTTGTTTTTGAGATAGGTGTGCTACTTCAAAATTATTGTTTAAAATATGTGATTTCTTACAGAATTTTAGCCAGACGGCAAAAACTCAACTACCTTCAATCAAAGTAAGGTTGTGGTTCTTGATACAATTTTTGACGCTGATTACGACGGTATAATTTGATTTTATTTATTTGGAACGGTTCGGCAGTTATTAGGTTCCCAATTATCAAAAATGATGCTAAAATCACCCATTTTACTATGATAGAAACTTTGAACGGAAACTGTGTCCGATCTAATCGACCGATGTTGACGGTTCAAACGGTATCGGATGGGAAATTGGCCGAGGAATTCATTTCTGAAAGCCGCATTGCTCTAAGGTGCGCGGTTCGCGAGAAAAACGCGATAAACCGCGGAAATTATAGTTTCCCACTTTCTGGCCAAACCGTACACGCTAGGGGAAAGCCGACCTCACCGTCGAATTCAGCACATCCTAATGCATAAGCATCACTACATTAAAATGCTCTATCTTTCAAAAAGTTACAATTGCTTTTTCGGTCTAAATTTAGCACTTTTAGATAGAAAAAAATTGAACATTGCAACCGTTGGTGATAGAAAGGTTTACCCACTACCGAATGATAGCTCTCGTTAAGTCTATCAAAAATATGTGTACTTTTATATGCCTAAGATTTACCATTTTCATGTTATGTGGTCCATTTCGCTTATTTTTGTACTATTTGAAAAACCGTAATTTCACCACAACTCGGTAACCAGTAGAGACAGAGACTTTTCCGATGCACATTTGTGATCAGCGCACCCATTTTAGTGAGATAGCAAACGTTTCATATTGATCCGGGTCCTTGTTTTTGAGATAGGTGTGCTACTTCAAAATTATTGTCTAAAATATGTGATTTCTTACAGAATTTTAGCCAGTCGGCAAAAACTCAACTACCTTCAATCAAAGTAAGGTTGTGGTTCTTGATACAATTTTTGACGCTGATTACGACGGTATAATTTGATTTTATTTATTTGGAACGGTTCGGCAGTTATTACGTTCCCAATTATCAAAAATGATGCTAAAAACATCCATTTTACTATGATAGAAACTTTGACCGGAAACTGTGTCCGATCTAATCGACCGATGTTGACGGTTCAAACGGTATCGGATGGGAAATTGGCGGAGGAATTCATTTCTGAAAGGCGCATTGCTCTAAGGTGCGCGGTTCGCGAGAAAAGCGCGATAAACCGCGGAAATTATAGTTTCCCACTTTCTGGCCAAACCGTACACGCTACGGGAAAGCAGACCTCACCGTTGAATTCAGAACATCCTAATGCATAAGCATGACTACATTAAAATGCTCTATCTCTCAAAAAGTTACAATTGCTTTTTCGGTCTAAATTTAGCACTTTTAGATAGAAAAAAATTGAACATTGCAACCGTTGGTGATAGAAAGGTTTACCCACTACCAAATGATAGCTCTCGTTGAGTCTATCAAAAAAATGTATACTTTTATATGCCTAACATTTACCATTTTCATGTTATGTGGTCCATTTCGCTTATTTTTGTATTATTTGAAAAACCGTAATTTCAGCACAACTCGGTAACCAGTAGAGACAGAGACTTTTCCTATGTAAATTTGTAATCTGCGCACCCATTTTAGTAAGATAGCAAAGGTTTCAGTTGATCCGGGTCCTTGTTTTTGAGATAGGTGTGCTACTTCAAAATTATTGTTTAAAATATGTGATTTCTTACAGAATTTTAGCCAGACGGCAAAAACTCAACTACCTTCAATCAAAGTAAGGTTGTGGTTCTTGATACAATTTTTGACGCTGATTACGACGGTATAATTTGATTTTATTTATTTGGAACGGTTCGGCAGTTATTACGTTCCCAATTATCAAAAATGATGCTAAAATCACCCATTTTACTATGATAGAAACTTTGAACGGAAACTGTGTCCGATCTAATCGACCGATGTTGACGGTTCAAACGGTATCGGATGGGAAATTGGCCGAGGAATTCATTTCTGAAAGCCGCATTGCTCTAAGGTGCGCGGTTCGCGAGAAAAACGCGATAAACCGCGGAAATTATAGTTTCCCACTTTCTGGCCAAACCGTACACGGTAGGGGAAAGCCGACCTCACCGTCGAATTCAGCACATCCTAATGCATAAGCATCACTACATTAAATTGCTCTATCTCTCAAAAAGTTACAATTGCTTTTTCGGTCTAAATTTAGCACTTTTAGATAGAAAAAAATTGAACATTGCAACCGTTGGTGATAGAAAGGTTTACCCACTACCAAATGATACATCTCGTTAAGTCTATCAAAAATATGTGTACTTTTATATGCCTAAGATTTACCATTTTCATGTTATGTGGTCCATTTCGCTTATTTTTGTACTATTTGAAAAACCGTAATTTCACCACAACTCGGTAACCAGTAGAGACAGAGACTTTTCCTATGCACATTTGTGATCAGCGCACCCATTTTAGTGAGATAGCAAACGTTTCATATTGATCCGGGTCCTTGTTTTTGAGATAGGTGTGCTACTTCAAAATTATTGTCTAAAATATGTGATTTCTTACAGAATTTTAGCCAGTCGGCAAAAACTCAACTACCTTCAATCAAAGTAAGGTTGTGGTTCTTGATACAATTTTTGACGCTGATTACGACGGTATAATTTGATTTTATTTATTTGGAACGGTTCGGCAGTTATTACGTTCCCAATTATCAAAAATGATGCTAAAAACATCCATTTTACTATGATAGAAACTTTGACCGGAAACTGTGTCCGATCTAATCGACCGATGTTGACGGTTCAAACGGTATCGGATGGGAAATTGGCGGAGGAATTCATTTCTGAAAGGCGCATTGCTCTAAGGTGCGCGGTTCGCGAGAAAAGCGCGATAAACCGCGGAAATTATAGTTTCCCACTTTCTGGCCAAACCGTACACGCTAGGGGAAAGCCGACCTCACCGTCGAATTCAGCACATCCTAATGCATAAGCATCACTACATTAAAATGCTCTATCTCTCAAAAAGTTACAATTGCTTTTTCGGTCTAAATTTAGCACTTTTAGATAGAAAAAAATTGAACATTGCAACCGTTGGTGATAGAAAGGTTTACCCACTACCGAATGATAGCTCTCGTTGAGTCGATCAAAAAAATGTATACTTTTATATGCCTAACATTTACCATTTTCATGTTATGTGGTCCATTTCGCTTATTTTTGTATTATTTGAAAAACCGTAATTTCAGCACAACTCGGTAACCAGTAGAGACAGAGACTTTTCCTATGTAAATTTGTAATCTGCGCACCCATTTTAGTAAGATAGCAAAGGTTTCATGTTGATCCGGGACCTTGTTTTTGAGATAGGTGTGCTACTTCAAAATTATTGTTTAAAATATGTGATTTCTTACAGAATTTTAGCCAGTCGGCAAAAACTCAACTACCTTCAATCAAAGTAAGGTTGTGGTTCTTGATACAATTTTTGACGCTGATTACGACGGTATAATTTGATTTTATTTATTTGGAACGGTTCGGCAGTTATTACGTTCCCAATTATCAAAAATGATGCTAAAATCACCCATTTTACTATGATAGAAACTTTGAACGGAAACTGTGTCCGATCTAATCGACCGATGTTGACGGTTCAAACGGTATCGGATGGGAAATTGGCCGAGGAATTCATTTCTGAAAGCCGCATTGCTCTAAGGTGCGCGGTTCGCGAGAAAAACGCGATAAACCGCGGAAATTATAGTTTCCCACTTTCTGGCCAAACCGTACACGCTAGGGGAAAGCCGACCTCACCGTCGAATTCAGCACATCCTAATGCATAAGCATCACTACATTAAAATGCTCTATCTCTCAAAAAGTTACAATTGCTTTTTCGGTCTAAATTTAGCACTTTTAGATAGAAAAAAATTGAACATTGCAACCGTTGGTGATAGAAAGGTTTACCCACCACCGAATGATAGCTCTCGTTGAGTCTATCAAAAAAATGTATACTTTTATATGCCTAACATTTACCATTTTCATGTTATGTGGTCCATTTCGCTTATTTTTGTATTATTTGAAAAACCGTAATTTCAGCACAACTCGGTAACCAGTAGAGACAGAGACTTTTCCTATGTAAATTTGTAATCTGCGCACCCATTTTAGTAAGATCAAAAATGATGCTAAAATCACCCATTTTACTATGATAGAAACTTTGAACGGAAACTGCGTCCGATCTAATCGACCGATGTTGACGGTTCAAACGGTATCGGATGGGAAATTGGCTGAGGAATTCATTTCTGGAAGCCGCATTGCTCTAAGGTGCGCGGTTCGCGAGAAAAACGCGATAAACCGCGGAAATTATAGTTTCCCACTTTCTGGCCAAACCGTACACGCTAGGGGAAAGCCGACCTCACCGTCGAATTCAGCACATCCTAATGCATAAGCATCACTACATTAAAATGCTCTATATCTCAAAAAGTTACAATTGCTTTTTCGGTCTAAATTTAGCACTTTTAGATAGAAAAAAATTGAACATTGCAACCGTTGGTGATAGAAAGGTTTACCCACTACCGAATGATAGCTCTCGTTGAGTCTATCAAAAAAATGTATCCTTTTATATGCCTAACATTTACCATTTTCATGTTATGTGGTCCATTTCGCTTATTTTTGTATTATTTGAAAAACCGTAATCTCAGCACAACTCGGTAACCAGTAGAGACAGAGACTTTTCCTATGTAAATTTGTAATCTGCGCACCCATTTTAGTAAGATAGCAAAGGTTTCATGTTGATCCGGGTCCTTGTTTTTGAGATAGGTGTTCTACTTCAAAATTATTGTTTAAAATATGTGATTTCTTACAGAATTTTAGCCAGTCGGCAAAAACTCAACTACCTTCAATCAAAGTAAGGTTCTGGTTCTTGATACAATTTTTGACGCTGATTACGACGGTATAATTTGATTTTATTTATTTGGAACGGTTCGGCAGTTATTACGTTCCCAATTATCAAAAATGATGCTAAAATCACCCATTTTACTATGATAGAAACTTTGAACGGAAACTGTGTCCGATCTAATCGACCGATGTTGACGGTTCAAACGGTATCGGATGGGAAATTGGCCGAGGAATTCATTTCTGAAAGCCGCATTGCTCCAAGGTGCGCGGTTCGCGAGAAAAGCGCGAGAAACCGCGGAAATTATAGTTTCCCACTTTCTGGCCAAACGCTACGGGAGAACCGACCTCACCGTTGAATTCAGCACATCCCAATGCATAATCATGAGTACATTAGAACGCTCTATCTCTCAAAAAGTTACAATTGTTTTTTCGGTCTAAATTTAGCACTTTTAGATAGAAAAAAATTGAACATTGCAACCGTTGGTGATAGAAAGGTTTACCCTCTACCGAATGATAGCTCTCGTTGAGTCTATCAAAAAAATGTATACTTTTATATGCCTAACATTTACCATTTTCATGTTATGTGGTCCATTTCGCTTATTTTTGCATTATTTGAAAAACCGTAATTTCAGCACAACTCGGTAACCAGTAGAGACAGAGACTTTTCCTATGTAAATTTGTAATCTGCGCACCCATTTTAGTAAGATAGCAAAGGTTTCATGTTGATTGTTTTTGAGATAGGTGTGCTACTTCAAAATTATTGTTTAAAATATGTGATTTCTTACAGAATTTTAGCCAGTCGGCAAAAACTCAACTACCTTCAATCAAAGTAAGGTTGTGGTTCTTGATACAATTTTTGACGCTGATTACGACGGTATAATTTGATTTTATTTATTTGGAACGGTTCGGCAGTTATTACGTTCCCAATTATCAAAAATGATGCTAAAATCACCCATTTTACTATGATAGAAACTTTGAACGGAAACTGTGTCCGATCTAATCGACCGATGTTGACGGTTCAAACGGTATCGGATGGGAAATTGGCCGAGGAATTCATTTCTGAAAGCCGCATTGCTCTAAGGTGCGCGGTTCGCGAGAAATACGCGATAAACCGCGGAAATTATAGTTTCCCACTTTCTGGCCAAACCGTACACGCTAGGGGAAAGCCGACCTCACCGTCGAATTCAGCACATCCTAATGCATAAGCATCACTACATTAAAATGCTCTATCTCTCAAAAAGTTACAATTGCTTTTTCGGTCTAAATTTAGCACTTTTAGATAGAAAAAAATTGAACATTGCAACCGTTGGTGATAGAAAGGTTTACCCACTACCGAATGATAGCTCTCGTTGAGTCTATCAAAAAAATGTATACTTTTATATGCCTAACATTTACCATTTTCATGTTATGTGGTCCATTTCGCTTATTTTTGTATTATTTGAAAAACCGTAATTTCAGCACAACTCGGTAACCAGTAGAGACAGAGACTTTTCCTATGTAAATTTGTAATCTGCGCACCCATTTTAGTAAGATAGCAAAGGTTTCATGTTGATCCGGGTCCTTGTTTTTGAGATAGGTGTGCTACTTCAAAATTATTGTTTAAAATATGTGATTTCTTACAGAATTTTAGCCAGTCGGCAAAAACTCAACTACCTTCAATCAAAGTAAGGTTGTGGTTCTTGATACAATTTTTGACGCTGATTACGACGGTATAATTTGATTTTATTTATTTGGAACGGTTCGGCAGTTATTACGTTCCCAATGATCAAAAATGATGCTAAAAACATCCATTTTACTATGATAGAAACTTTGACCGGAAACTGTGTCCGATCTAATCGACCGATGTTGACGGTTCAAACGGTATCGGATGGGAAATTGGCGGAGGAATTCATTTCTGAAAGGCGCATTGCTCTAAGGTGCGCGGTTCGCGAGAAAAGCGCGATAAACCGCGGAAATTATAGTTTCCCACTTTCTGGCCAAACCGTACACGCTAGGGGAAAGCCGACCTCAACGTCGAATTCAGCACATCCTAATGCATAAGCATCACTACATTAAAATGCTCTATCTCTCAAAAAGTTACAATTGCTTTTTCGGTCTAAATTTAGCACTTTTAGATAGAAAAAAATTGAACATTGCAACCGTTGGTGATAGAAAGGTTTACCCACTACCGAATGATAGCTCTCGTTGAGTCGATCAAAAAAATGTATACTTTTATATGCCTAACATTTACCATTTTCATGTTATGTGGTCCATTTCGCTTATTTTTGTATTATTTGAAAAACCGTAATTTCAGCACAACTCGGTAACCAGTAGAGACAGAGACTTTTCCTATGTAAATTTGTAATCTGCGCACCCATTTTAGTAAGATAGCAAAGGTTTCATGTTGATCCGGGACCTTGTTTTTGAGATAGGTGTGCTACTTCAAAATTATTGTTTAAAATATGTGATTTCTTACAGAATTTTAGCCAGTCGGCAAAAACTCAACTACCTTCAATCAAAGTAAGGTTGTGGTTCTTGATACAATTTTTGACGCTGATTACGACGGTATAATTTGATTTTATTTAGTTGGAACGGTTCGGCAGTTATTACGTTCCCAATTATCAAAAATGATGCTAAAAACACCCATTTTACTATGATAGAAACTTTGACCGGAAACTGTGTCCGATCTAATCGACCGATGTTGACGGTTCAAACGGTATCGGATGGGAAATTGGCCGAGGAATTCATTTCCGAAAGCCGCATTGCTCTAAGGTGCGCGGTTCGCGAGAAAAACGCGATAAACCGCGGAAATTATAGTTTCCCACTTTCTGGCCAAACCGTACACGCTACGGGAAAACGCACCTCACCGTTGAATTCAGCACATCCCAATGCATAAGCATGACTACATTAGAACGCTCTATCTCTCGAAAAGTTACAATTTCTTTTTTGGTCTAAATTTAGCACTTTTAGATAGAAAAAAATTGAACATTGAAACCGTTGGTGATAGAAAGGTTTACCCACTACCAAATGATACATCTCGTTAAGTCTATCAAAAATATGTGTACTTTTATATGCCTAAGATTTACCATTTTCATGTTATGTGGTCCATTTCGCTTATTTTTGTACTATTTGAAAAACCGTAATTTCACCACAACTCGGTAACCAGTAGAGACAGAGACTTTTCCTATGCACATTTATGATCAGCGCACCCATTTTAGTGAGATAGCAAACGTTTCATATTGATCCGGGTCCTTGTTTTTGAGATAGGTGTGCTACTTCAAAATTATTGTCTAAAATATGTGATTTCTTACAGAATTTTAGCCAGTCGGCAAAAACTCAACTACCTTCAATCAAAGTAAGGTTGTGGTTCTTGATACAATTTTTGACGCTGATTACCACGGTATAATTTGATTTTATTTATTTGGAACGGTTCGGCAGTTATTACGTTCCCAATTATCAAAAATGATGCTAAAAACACCCATTTTACTATGATAGAAACTTTGACCGGAAACTGTGTCCGATCTAATCGACCGATGTTGACGGTTCAAACGGTATCGGATGGGAAATTGGCCGAGGAATTCATTTCCGAAAGCCGCATTGCTCTAAGGTGCGCGGTTCGCGAGAAAAACGCGATAAACCGCGGAAATTATAGTTTCCCACTTTCTGGCCAAACCGTACACGCTACGGGAAAACGGACCTCACCGTTGAATTCAGCACATCCCAATGCATAAGCATGACTACATTAGAACGCTCTATCTCTCAAAAAGTTACAATTTCTTTTTTGGTCTAAATTTAGCACTTTTAGATAGAAAAAAATTGAACATTGCAACCGTTGGTGATAGAAAGGTTTACCCACTACCAAATGATACATCTCGTCAAGTCTATCAAAAATATGTGTACTTTTATATGCCTAAGATTTACCATTTTCATGTTATGTGGTCCATTTCGCTTATTTTTGTACTATTTGAAAAACCGTAATTTCACCACAACTCGGTAACCAGTAGAGACAGAGACTTTTCCTATGCACATTTGTGATCAGCGCACCCATTTTAGTGAGATAGCAAACGTTTCATATTGATCCGGGTCCTTGTTTTTGAGATAGGTGTGCTACTTCAAAATTATTGTCTAAAATATGTGATTTCTTACAGAATTTTAGCCAGTCGGCAAAAACTCAACTACCTTCAATCAAAGTAAGGTTGTGGTTCTTGATACAATTTTTGACGCTGATTACGACGGTATAATTTGATTTTATTTATTTGGAACGGTTCGGCAGTTATTACGTGCCCAATTATCAAAAATGATGCTAAAAACACCCATTTTACTATGATAGAAACTTTGACCGGAAACTGTGTCCGATCTAATCGACCGATGTTGACGGTTCGAACGGTATCGGATGGGAAATTGGCCGAGGAATTCATTTCCGAAAGCCGCATTGCTCTAAGGTGCGCGGTTCGCGAGAAAAACGCGATAAACCGCGGAAATTATAGTTTCCCACTTTCTGGCCAAACCGTACACGCTACGGGAAAACGGACCTCACCGTTGAATTCAGCACATCCCAATGCATAAGCATGACTACATTAGAACGCTCTATCTCTCAAAAAGTTACAATTTCTTTTTTGGTCTAAATTTAGCACTTTTAGATAGAAAAAATTGAACATTGCAACCGTTGGTGATAGAAAGGTTTACCCACTACCAAATGATACATCTCGTTTAGTCTTTAAAAAATATGTGTACTTTTATATGCCTAAGATTTACCATTTTCATGTTATGTGGTCCATTTCGCTTATTTTTGTACTATTTGAAAAACCGTAATTTCACCACAACTCGGTAACCAGTAGAGACAGAGACTTTTCCTATGCACATTTGTGATCAGCGCACCCATTTTAGTGAGATAGCAAACGTTTCATATTGATCCGGGTCCTTGTTTTTGAGATAGGTGTGCTACTTCAAAATTATTGTCTAAAATATGTGATTTCTTACAGAATTTTAGCCAGTCGGCAAAAACTCAACTACCTTCAATCAAAGTAAGGTTGTGGTTCTTGATACAATTTTTGACGCTGATTACCACGGTATAATTTGATTTTATTTATTTGGAACGGTTCGGCAGTTATTACGTTCCCAATTATAAAAAATGATGCTAAAAACACCCATTTTACTATGATAGAAACTTTGACCGGAAACTGTGTCCGATCTAATCGACCGATGTTGACGGTTCAAACGGTATCGGATGGGAAATTGGCGGAGGAATTCATTTCTGAAAGGCGCATTGCTCTAAGGTGCGCGGTTCGCGAGAAAAGCGCGATAAACCGCGGAAATTATAGTTTCCCACTTTCTGGCCAAACCGTACACGCTACGGGAAAGCAGACCTCACCGTTGAATTCAGCACATCCTAATGCATAAGCATGACTACATTAAAATGCTCTATCTCTCAAAAAGTTACAATTGCTTTTTCGGTCTAAATTTAGCACTTTTAGATAGAAAAAAATTGAACATTGCAACCGTTGGTGATAGAAAGGTTTACCCACTACCAAATGATAGCTCTCGTTGAGTCTATCAAAAAAATGTATACTTTTATATGCCTAACATTTACCATTTTCATGTTATGTGGTCCATTTCGCTTATTTTTGTATTATTTGAAAAACCGTAATTTCAGCACAACTCGGTAACCAGTAGAGACAGAGACTTTTCCTATGTAAATTTGTAATCTGCGCACCCATTTTAGTAAGATAGCAAAGGTTTCATGTTGATCCGGGTCCTTGTTTTTGAGATAGGTGTGCTACTTCAAAATTATTGTTTAAAATATGTGATTTCTTACAGAATTTTAGCCAGACGGCAAAAACTCAACTACCTTCAATCAAAGTAAGGTTGTGGTTCTTGATACAATTTTTGACGCTGATTACGACGGTATAATTTGATTTTATTTATTTGGAACGGTTCGGCAGTTATTAGGTTCCCAATTATCAAAAATGATGCTAAAATCACCCATTTTACTATGATAGAAACTTTGAACGGAAACTGTGTCCGATCTAATCGACCGATGTTGACGGTTCAAACGGTATCGGATGGGAAATTGGCCGAGGAATTCATTTCTGAAAGCCGCATTGCTCTAAGGTGCGCGGTTCGCGAGAAAAACGCGATAAACCGCGGAAATTATAGTTTCCCACTTTCTGGCCAAACCGTACACGCTAGGGGAAAGCCGACCTCACCGTCGAATTCAGCACATCCTAATGCATAAGCATCACTACATTAAAATGCTCTATCTTTCAAAAAGTTACAATTGCTTTTTCGGTCTAAATTTAGCACTTTTAGATAGAAAAAAATTGAACATTGCAACCGTTGGTGATAGAAAGGTTTACCCACTACCGAATGATAGCTCTCGTTAAGTCTATCAAAAATATGTGTACTTTTATATGCCTAAGATTTACCATTTTCATGTTATGTGGTCCATTTCGCTTATTTTTGTACTATTTGAAAAACCGTAATTTCACCACAACTCGGTAACCAGTAGAGACAGAGACTTTTCCGATGCACATTTGTGATCAGCGCACCCATTTTAGTGAGATAGCAAACGTTTCATATTGATCCGGGTCCTTGTTTTTGAGATAGGTGTGCTACTTCAAAATTATTGTCTAAAATATGTGATTTCTTACAGAATTTTAGCCAGTCGGCAAAAACTCAACTACCTTCAATCAAAGTAAGGTTGTGGTTCTTGATACAATTTTTGACGCTGATTACGACGGTATAATTTGATTTTATTTATTTGGAACGGTTCGGCAGTTATTACGTTCCCAATTATCAAAAATGATGCTAAAAACATCCATTTTACTATGATAGAAACTTTGACCGGAAACTGTGTCCGATCTAATCGACCGATGTTGACGGTTCAAACGGTATCGGATGGGAAATTGGCGGAGGAATTCATTTCTGAAAGGCGCATTGCTCTAAGGTGCGCGGTTCGCGAGAAAAGCGCGATAAACCGCGGAAATTATAGTTTCCCACTTTCTGGCCAAACCGTACACGCTACGGGAAAGCAGACCTCACCGTTGAATTCAGAACATCCTAATGCATAAGCATGACTACATTAAAATGCTCTATCTCTCAAAAAGTTACAATTGCTTTTTCGGTCTAAATTTAGCACTTTTAGATAGAAAAAAATTGAACATTGCAACCGTTGGTGATAGAAAGGTTTACCCACTACCAAATGATAGCTCTCGTTGAGTCTATCAAAAAAATGTATACTTTTATATGCCTAACATTTACCATTTTCATGTTATGTGGTCCATTTCGCTTATTTTTGTATTATTTGAAAAACCGTAATTTCAGCACAACTCGGTAACCAGTAGAGACAGAGACTTTTCCTATGTAAATTTGTAATCTGCGCACCCATTTTAGTAAGATAGCAAAGGTTTCAGTTGATCCGGGTCCTTGTTTTTGAGATAGGTGTGCTACTTCAAAATTATTGTTTAAAATATGTGATTTCTTACAGAATTTTAGCCAGACGGCAAAAACTCAACTACCTTCAATCAAAGTAAGGTTGTGGTTCTTGATACAATTTTTGACGCTGATTACGACGGTATAATTTGATTTTATTTATTTGGAACGGTTCGGCAGTTATTACGTTCCCAATTATCAAAAATGATGCTAAAATCACCCATTTTACTATGATAGAAACTTTGAACGGAAACTGTGTCCGATCTAATCGACCGATGTTGACGGTTCAAACGGTATCGGATGGGAAATTGGCCGAGGAATTCATTTCTGAAAGCCGCATTGCTCTAAGGTGCGCGGTTCGCGAGAAAAACGCGATAAACCGCGGAAATTATAGTTTCCCACTTTCTGGCCAAACCGTACACGGTAGGGGAAAGCCGACCTCACCGTCGAATTCAGCACATCCTAATGCATAAGCATCACTACATTAAATTGCTCTATCTCTCAAAAAGTTACAATTGCTTTTTCGGTCTAAATTTAGCACTTTTAGATAGAAAAAAATTGAACATTGCAACCGTTGGTGATAGAAAGGTTTACCCACTACCAAATGATACATCTCGTTAAGTCTATCAAAAATATGTGTACTTTTATATGCCTAAGATTTACCATTTTCATGTTATGTGGTCCATTTCGCTTATTTTTGTACTATTTGAAAAACCGTAATTTCACCACAACTCGGTAACCAGTAGAGACAGAGACTTTTCCTATGCACATTTGTGATCAGCGCACCCATTTTAGTGAGATAGCAAACGTTTCATATTGATCCGGGTCCTTGTTTTTGAGATAGGTGTGCTACTTCAAAATTATTGTCTAAAATATGTGATTTCTTACAGAATTTTAGCCAGTCGGCAAAAACTCAACTACCTTCAATCAAAGTAAGGTTGTGGTTCTTGATACAATTTTTGACGCTGATTACGACGGTATAATTTGATTTTATTTATTTGGAACGGTTCGGCAGTTATTACGTTCCCAATTATCAAAAATGATGCTAAAAACATCCATTTTACTATGATAGAAACTTTGACCGGAAACTGTGTCCGATCTAATCGACCGATGTTGACGGTTCAAACGGTATCGGATGGGAAATTGGCGGAGGAATTCATTTCTGAAAGGCGCATTGCTCTAAGGTGCGCGGTTCGCGAGAAAAGCGCGATAAACCGCGGAAATTATAGTTTCCCACTTTCTGGCCAAACCGTACACGCTAGGGGAAAGCCGACCTCACCGTCGAATTCAGCACATCCTAATGCATAAGCATCACTACATTAAAATGCTCTATCTCTCAAAAAGTTACAATTGCTTTTTCGGTCTAAATTTAGCACTTTTAGATAGAAAAAAATTGAACATTGCAACAGTTGGTGATAGAAAGGTTTACCCACTACCGAATGATAGCTCTCGTTGAGTCGATCAAAAAAATGTATACTTTTATATGCCTAACATTTACCATTTTCATGTTATGTGGTCCATTTCGCTTATTTTTGTATTATTTGAAAAACCGTAATTTCAGCACAACTCGGTAACCAGTAGAGACAGAGACTTTTCCTATGTAAATTTGTAATCTGCGCACCCATTTTAGTAAGATAGCAAAGGTTTCATGTTGATCCGGGACCTTGTTTTTGAGATAGGTGTGCTACTTCAAAATTATTGTTTAAAATATGTGATTTCTTACAGAATTTTAGCCAGTCGGCAAAAACTCAACTACCTTCAATCAAAGTAAGGTTGTGGTTCTTGATACAATTTTTGACGCTGATTACGACGGTATAATTTGATTTTATTTATTTGGAACGGTTCGGCAGTTATTACGTTCCCAATTATCAAAAATGATGCTAAAATCACCCATTTTACTATGATAGAAACTTTGAACGGAAACTGTGTCCGATCTAATCGACCGATGTTGACGGTTCAAACGGTATCGGATGGGAAATTGGCCGAGGAATTCATTTCTGAAAGCCGCATTGCTCTAAGGTGCGCGGTTCGCGAGAAAAACGCGATAAACCGCGGAAATTATAGTTTCCCACTTTCTGGCCAAACCGTACACGCTAGGGGAAAGCCGACCTCACCGTCGAATTCAGCACATCCTAATGCATAAGCATCACTACATTAAAATGCTCTATCTCTCAAAAAGTTACAATTGCTTTTTCGGTCTAAATTTAGCACTTTTAGATAGAAAAAAATTGAACATTGCAACCGTTGGTGATAGAAAGGTTTACCCACCACCGAATGATAGCTCTCGTTGAGTCTATCAAAAAAATGTATACTTTTATATGCCTAACATTTACCATTTTCATGTTATGTGGTCCATTTCGCTTATTTTTGTATTATTTGAAAAACCGTAATTTCAGCACAACTCGGTAACCAGTAGAGACAGAGACTTTTCCTATGTAAATTTGTAATCTGCGCACCCATTTTAGTAAGATCAAAAATGATGCTAAAATCACCCATTTTACTATGATAGAAACTTTGAACGGAAACTGCGTCCGATCTAATCGACCGATGTTGACGGTTCAAACGGTATCGGATGGGAAATTGGCTGAGGAATTCATTTCTGGAAGCCGCATTGCTCTAAGGTGCGCGGTTCGCGAGAAAAACGCGATAAACCGCGGAAATTATAGTTTCCCACTTTCTGGCCAAACCGTACACGCTAGGGGAAAGCCGACCTCACCGTCGAATTCAGCACATCCTAATGCATAAGCATCACTACATTAAAATGCTCTATATCTCAAAAAGTTACAATTGCTTTTTCGGTCTAAATTTAGCACTTTTAGATAGAAAAAAATTGAACATTGCAACCGTTGGTGATAGAAAGGTTTACCCACTACCGAATGATAGCTCTCGTTGAGTCTATCAAAAAAATGTATCCTTTTATATGCCTAACATTTACCATTTTCATGTTATGTGGTCCATTTCGCTTATTTTTGTATTATTTGAAAAACCGTAATCTCAGCACAACTCGGTAACCAGTAGAGACAGAGACTTTTCCTATGTAAATTTGTAATCTGCGCACCCATTTTAGTAAGATAGCAAAGGTTTCATGTTGATCCGGGTCCTTGTTTTTGAGATAGGTGTTCTACTTCAAAATTATTGTTTAAAATATGTGATTTCTTACAGAATTTTAGCCAGTCGGCAAAAACTCAACTACCTTCAATCAAAGTAAGGTTCTGGTTCTTGATACAATTTTTGACGCTGATTACGACGGTATAATTTGATTTTATTTATTTGGAACGGTTCGGCAGTTATTACGTTCCCAATTATCAAAAATGATGCTAAAATCACCCATTTTACTATGATAGAAACTTTGAACGGAAACTGTGTCCGATCTAATCGACCGATGTTGACGGTTCAAACGGTATCGGATGGGAAATTGGCCGAGGAATTCATTTCTGAAAGCCGCATTGCTCCAAGGTGCGCGGTTCGCGAGAAAAGCGCGAGAAACCGCGGAAATTATAGTTTCCCACTTTCTGGCCAAACGCTACGGGAGAACCGACCTCACCGTTGAATTCAGCACATCCCAATGCATAATCATGAGTACATTAGAACGCTCTATCTCTCAAAAAGTTACAATTGTTTTTTCGGTCTAAATTTAGCACTTTTAGATAGAAAAAAATTGAACATTGCAACCGTTGGTGATAGAAAGGTTTACCCTCTACCGAATGATAGCTCTCGTTGAGTCTATCAAAAAAATGTATACTTTTATATGCCTAACATTTACCATTTTCATGTTATGTGGTCCATTTCGCTTATTTTTGCATTATTTGAAAAACCGTAATTTCAGCACAACTCGGTAACCAGTAGAGACAGAGACTTTTCCTATGTAAATTTGTAATCTGCGCACCCATTTTAGTAAGATAGCAAAGGTTTCATGTTGATTGTTTTTGAGATAGGTGTGCTACTTCAAAATTATTGTTTAAAATATGTGATTTCTTACAGAATTTTAGCCAGTCGGCAAAAACTCAACTACCTTCAATCAAAGTAAGGTTGTGGTTCTTGATACAATTTTTGACGCTGATTACGACGGTATAATTTGATTTTATTTATTTGGAACGGTTCGGCAGTTATTACGTTCCCAATTATCAAAAATGATGCTAAAATCACCCATTTTACTATGATAGAAACTTTGAACGGAAACTGTGTCCGATCTAATCGACCGATGTTGACGGTTCAAACGGTATCGGATGGGAAATTGGCCGAGGAATTCATTTCTGAAAGCCGCATTGCTCTAAGGTGCGCGGTTCGCGAGAAATACGCGATAAACCGCGGAAATTATAGTTTCCCACTTTCTGGCCAAACCGTACACGCTAGGGGAAAGCCGACCTCACCGTCGAATTCAGCACATCCTAATGCATAAGCATCACTACATTAAAATGCTCTATCTCTCAAAAAGTTACAATTGCTTTTTCGGTCTAAATTTAGCACTTTTAGATAGAAAAAAATTGAACATTGCAACCGTTGGTGATAGAAAGGTTTACCCACTACCGAATGATAGCTCTCGTTGAGTCTATCAAAAAAATGTATACTTTTATATGCCTAACATTTACCATTTTCATGTTATGTGGTCCATTTCGCTTATTTTTGTATTATTTGAAAAACCGTAATTTCAGCACAACTCGGTAACCAGTAGAGACAGAGACTTTTCCTATGTAAATTTGTAATCTGCGCACCCATTTTAGTAAGATAGCAAAGGTTTCATGTTGATCCGGGTCCTTGTTTTTGAGATAGGTGTGCTACTTCAAAATTATTGTTTAAAATATGTGATTTCTTACAGAATTTTAGCCAGTCGGCAAAAACTCAACTACCTTCAATCAAAGTAAGGTTGTGGTTCTTGATACAATTTTTGACGCTGATTACGACGGTATAATTTGATTTTATTTATTTGGAACGGTTCGGCAGTTATTACGTTCCCAATTATCAAAAATGATGCTAAAATCACCCATTTTACTATGATAGAAACTTTGAACGGAAACTGTGTCCGATCTAATCGACCGATGTTGACGGTTCAAACGGTATCGGATGGGAAATTGGCCGAGGAATTCATTTCTGAAAGCCGCATTGCTCTAAGGTTCGCGGTTCGCGAGAAAAACGCGATAAACCGCGGAAATTATAGTTTCCCACTTTCTGGCCAAACCGTACACGCTAAGGGAAAGCCGACCTCACCGTCGAATTCAGCACATCCTAATGCATAAGCATCACTACATTAAAATGCTCTATCTCTCAAAAAGTTACAATTGCTTTTTCGGTCTACATTTAGCACTTTTAGATAGAAAAAAATTGAACATTGCAACCGTTGGTGATAGAAAGGTTTACCCACCACCGAATGATAGCTCTCGTTGAGTCTATCAAAAAAATGTATACTTTTATATGCCTAACATTTACCATTTTCATGTTATGTGGTCCATTTCGCTTATTTTTGTATTATTTGAAAAACCGTAATTTCAGCACAACTCGGTAACCAGTAGAGACAGAGACTTTTCCTATGTAAATTTGTAATCTGCGCACCCATTTTAGTAAGATCAAAAATGATGCTAAAATCACCCATTTTACTATGATAGAAACTTTGAACGGAAACTGTGTCCGATCTAATCGACCGATGTTGACGGTTCAAACGGTATCGGATGGGAAATTGGCTGAGGAATTCATTTCTGGAAGCCGCATGCTCTAAGGTGCGCGGTTCGCGAGAAAAACGCGATAAACCGCGGAAATTATAGTTTCCCACTTTCTGGCCAAACCGTACACGCTAGGGGAAAGCCGACCTCACCGTCGAATTCAGCACATCCTAATGCATAAGCATCACTACATTAAAATGCTCTATATCTCAAAAAGTTACAATTGCTTTTTCGGTCTAAATTTAGCACTTTTAGATAGAAAAAAATTGAACATTGCAACCGTTGGTGATAGAAAGGTTTACCCACTACCGAATGATAGCTCTCGTTGAGTCTATCAAAAAAATGTATACTTTTATATGCCTAACATTTACCATTTTCATGTTATGTGGTCCATTTCGCTTATTTTTGTATTATTTGAAAAACCGTAATCTCAGCACAACTCGGTAACCAGTAGAGACAGAGACTTTTCCTATGTAAATTTGTAATCTGCGCACCCATTTTAGTAAGATAGCAAAGGTTTCATGTTGATCCGGGTCCTTGTTTTTGAGATAGGTGTTCTACTTCAAAATTATTGTTTAAAATATGTGATTTCTTACAGAATTTTAGCCAGTCGGCAAAAACTCAACTACCTTCAATCAAAGTAAGGTTGTGGTTCTTGATACAATTTTTGACGCTGATTACGACGGTATAATTTGATTTTATTTATTTGGAACGGTTCGGCAGTTATTACGTTCCCAATTATCAAAAATGATGCTAAAATCACCCATTTTACTATGATAGAAACTTTGAACGGAAACTGTGTCCGATCTAATCGACCGATGTTGACGGTTCAAACGGTATCGGATGGGAAATTGGCCGAGGAATTCATTTCTGAAAGCCACATTGCTCCAAGGTGCGCGGTTCGCGAGAAAAGCGCGAGAAACCGCGGAAATTATTGTTTCCCACTTTCTGGCCAAACGCTACGGGAGAACCGACCTCACCGTTGAATTCAGCACATCCCAATGCATAATCATGAGTACATTAGAACGCTCTATCTCTCAAAAAGTTACAATTGTTTTTTCGGTCTAAATTTAGCACTTTTAGATAGAAAAAAATTGAACATTGCAACCGTTGGTGATAGAAAGGTTTACCCACTACCGAATGATAGCTCTCGTTGAGTCTATCAAAAAAATGTATACTTTTATATGCCTAACATTTACCATTTTCATGTTATGTGGTCCATTTCGCTTATTTTTGTATTATTTGAAAAACCGTAATTTCAGCACAACTCGGTAACCAGTAGAGACAGAGACTTTTCCTATGTAAATTTGTAATCTGCGCACCCATTTTAGTAAGATAGCAAAGGTTTCATGTTGATTGTTTTTGAGATAGGTGTGCTACTTCAAAATTATTGTTTAAAATATGTGATTTCTTACAGAATTTTAGCCAGTCGGCAAAAACTCAACTACCTTCAATCAAAGTAAGGTTGTGGTTCTTGATACAATTTTTGACGCTGATTACGACGGTATAATTTGATTTTATTTATTTGGAACGGTTCGGCAGTTATTACGTTCCCAATTATCAAAAATGATGCTAAAATCACCCATTTTACTATGATAGAAACTTTGAACGGAAACTGTGTCCGATCTAATCGACCGATGTTGACGGTTCAAACGGTATCGGATGGGAAATTGGCCGAGGAATTCATTTCTGAAAGCCGCATTGCTCTAAGGTGCGCGGTTCGCGAGAAAAACGCGATAAACCGCGGAAATTATAGTTTCCCACTTTCTGGCCAAACCGTACACGCTAGGGGAAAGCCGACCTCACCGTCCAATTCAGCACATCCTAATGCATAAGCATCACTACATTAAAATGCTCTATCTCTCAAAAAGTTACAATTGCTTTTTCGGTCTAAATTTAGCACTTTTAGATAGAAAAAAATTGAACATTGCAACCGTTGGTGATAGAAAGGTTTACCCACTACCGAATGATAGCTCTCGTTGAGTCTATCAAAAAAATGTATACTTTTATATGCCTAACATTTACCATTTTCATGTTATGTGGTCCATTTCGCTTATTTTTGTATTATTTGAAAAACCGTAATTTCAGCACAACTCGGTAACCAGTAGAGACAGAGACTTTTCCTATGTAAATTTGTAATCTGCGCACCCATTTTAGTAAGATAGCAAAGGTTTCATGTTGATCCGGGTCCTTGTTTTTGGGATAGGTGTGCTACTTCAAAATTATTGTTTAAAATATGTGATTTCTTACAGAATTTTAGCCAGTCGGCAAAAACTCAACTACCTTCAATCAAAGTAAGGTTGTGGTTCTTGATACAATTTTTGACGCTGATTACGACGGTATAATTTGATTTTATTTATTTGGAACGGTTCGGCAGTTATTACGTTCCCAATTATCAAAAATGATGCTAAAATCACCCATTTTACTATGATAGAAACTTTGAACGGAAACTGTGTCCGATCTAATCGACCGATGTTGACGGTTCAAACGGTATCGGATGGGAAATTGGCCGAGGAATTCATTTCTGAAAGCCGCATTGCTGTAAGGTGCGCGGTTCGCGAGAAAAACGCGGTAATTATAGTTTCCCACTTTCTGGCCAAACCGTACACGCTAGGGGAAAGCCGACCTCACCGTCGAATTCAGCACATCCTAATGCATAAGCATCACTACATTAAAATGCTCTATCTCTCAAAAAGTTACAATTGCTTTTTCGGTCTAAATTTAGCACTTTTAGATAGAAAAAAATTGAACATTGCAACCGTTGGTGATAGAAAGGTTTACCCACTACCGAATGATAGCTCTCGTTGAGTCGATCAAAAAAATGTATACTTTTATATACCTAACATTTACCATTTTCATGTTATGTGGTCCATTTCGCTTATTTTTGTATTATTTGAAAAACCGTAATTTCAGCACAACTCGGTAACCAGTAGAGACAGAGACTTTTCCTATGTAAATTTGTAATCAGCGCACCCATTTTAGTAAGATAGCAAAGGTTTCATGTTGATCCGGGTC
Source organism: Melinopterus prodromus (assembly GCA_964023965.1). Taxonomy (NCBI): domain Eukaryota; kingdom Metazoa; phylum Arthropoda; class Insecta; order Coleoptera; family Scarabaeidae; genus Melinopterus; species Melinopterus prodromus. The sequence goes on along the minus strand of OZ030390.1, from coordinate 13,579,981 downwards.
CTTGTTTTTGAGATAGGTGTGCTACTTCAAAATTATTGTTTAAAATATGTGATTTCTTACAGAATTTTAGCCAGTCGGCAAAAACTCAACTACCTTCAATCAAAGTAAGGTTGTGGTTCTTGATACAATTTTTGACGCTGATTACGAGGTATAATTTGATTTTATTTATTTGGAACGGTTCGGCAGTTATTACGTTCCCAATTATCAAAAATGATGCTAAAATCACCCATTTTACTATGATAGAAACTTTGAACGGAAACTGTGTCCGATCTAATCGACCGATGTTGACGGTTCAAACGGTATCGGATGGGAAATTGGCCGAGGAATTCATTTCTGAAAGCCGCATTGCTGTAAGGTGCGCGGTTCGCGAGAAAAACGCGATAAACCGCGGTAATTATAGTTTCCCACTTTCTGGCCAAACCGTACACGCTAGGGGAAAGCCGACCTCACCGTCCAATTCAGCACATCCTAATGCATAAGCATCACTACATTAAAATGCTCTATCTCTCAAAAAGTTACAATTGCTTTTTCGGTCTAAATTTAGCACTTTTAGATAGAAAAAAATTGAACATTGCAACCGTTGGTGATAGAAAGGTTTACCCACTACCGAATGATAGCTCTCGTTGAGTCTATCAAAAAAATGTATACTTTTATATGCCTAACATTTACCATTTTCATGTTATGTGGTCCATTTCGCTTATTTTTGTATTATTTGAAAAACCGTAATTTCAGCACAACTCGGTAACCAGTAGAGACAGAGACTTTTCCTATGTAAATTTGTAATCTGCGCACCCATTTTAGTAAGATAGCAAAGGTTTCATGTTGATCCGGGTCCTTGTTTTTGAGATAGGTGTGCTACTTCAAAATTATTGTTTAAAATATGTGATTTCTTACAGAATTTTAGCCAGTCGGCAAAAACTCAACTACCTTCAATCAAAGTAAGGTTGTGGTTCTTGATACAATTTTTGACGCTGATTACGACGGTATAATTTGATTTTATTTATTTGGAACGGTTCGGCAGTTATTACGTTCCCAATTATCAAAAATGATGCTAAAATCACCCATTTTACTATGATAGAAACTTTGAACGGAAACTGTGTCCGATCTAATCGACCGATGTTGACGGTTCAAACGGTATCGGATGGGAAATTGGCCGAGGAATTCATTTCTGAAAGCCGCATTGCTGTAAGGTGCGCGGTTCGCGAGAAAAACGCGATAAACCGCGGTAATTATAGTTTCCCACTTTCTGGCCAAACCGTACACGCTAGGGGAAAGCCGACCTCACCGTCGAATTCAGCACATCCTAATGCATAAGCATCACTACATTAAAATGCTCTATCTCTCAAAAAGTTACAATTGCTTTTTCGGTCTAAATTTAGCACTTTTAGATAGAAAAAAATTGAACATTGCAACCGTTGGTGATAGAAAGGTTTACCCACTACCGAATGATAGCTCTCGTTGAGTCGATCAAAAAAATGTATACTTTTATATACCTAACATTTACCATTTTCATGTTATGTGGTCCATTTCGCTTATTTTTGTATTATTTGAAAAACCGTAATTTCAGCACAACTCGGTAACCAGTAGAGACAGAGACTTTTCCTATGTAAATTTGTAATCAGCGCACCCATTTTAGTAAGATAGCAAAGGTTTCATGTTGATCCGGGGCCTTGTTTTTGAGATAAGTGTGCTACTTCAAAATTATTGTTTAAAATATGTGATTTCTTACAGAATTTTAGCCAGTCGGCAAAAACTCAACTAGCTTCAATCAAAGTAAGGTTGTGGTTCTTGATACAATTTTTGACGCTGATTACGACGGTATAATTTGATTTTATTTATTTGGAACGGTTCGGCAGTTATTACGTTCCCAATTATCAAAAATGATGCTAAAATCACCCATTTTACTATGATAGGAACTTTGAACGGAAACTGTGTCCGATCTAATCGACCGATGTTGACGGTTCAAACGGTATCGGATGGGAAATTGGCCGAGGAATTCATTTCTGAAAGCCGCATTGCTGTAAGGTGCGCGGTTCGCGAGAAAAACGCGATAAACCGCGGAAATTATAGTTTCCCACTTTCTGGCCAAACCGTACACGCTAGGGGAAAGCCGACCTCACCGTCGAATTCAGCACATCCTAATGCATAAGCATCACTACATTAAAATGCTCTATCTCTCAAAAAGTTACAATTGCTTTTTCGGTCTAAATTTAGCACTTTTAGATAGAAAAAAATTGAACATTGCAACCGTTGGTGATAGAAAGGTTTACCCACTACCGAATGATAGCTCTCGTTGAGTCGATCAAAAAAATGTATACTTTTATATACCTAACATTTACCATTTTCATGTTATGTGGTCCATTTCGCTTATTTTTGTATTATTTGAAAAACCGTAATTTCAGCACAACTCGGTAACCAGTAGAGACAGAGACTTTTCCTATGTAAATTTGTAATCAGCGCACCCATTTTAGTAAGATAGCAAAGGTTTCATGTTGATCCGGGTCCTTGTTTTTGAGATAGGTGTGCTACTTCAAAATTATTGTTTAAAATATGTGATTTCTTACAGAATTTTAGCCAGTCGGCAAAAACTCAACTACCTTCAATCAAAGTAAGGTTGTGGTTCTTGATACAATTTTTGACGCTGATTACGAGGTATAATTTGATTTTATTTATTTGGAACGGTTCGGCAGTTATTACGTTCCCAATTATCAAAAATGATGCTAAAATCACCCATTTTACTATGATAGAAACTTTGAACGGAAACTGTGTCCGATCTAATCGACCGATGTTGACGGTTCAAACGGTATCGGATGGGAAATTGGCCGAGGAATTCATTTCTGAAAGCCGCATTGCTGTAAGGTGCGCGGTTCGCGAGAAAAACGCGATAAACCGCGGTAATTATAGTTTCCCACTTTCTGGCCAAACCGTACACGCTAGGGGAAAGCCGACCTCACCGTCCAATTCAGCACATCCTAATGCATAAGCATCACTACATTAAAATGCTCTATCTCTCAAAAAGTTACAATTGCTTTTTCGGTCTAAATTTAGCACTTTTAGATAGAAAAAAATTGAACATTGCAACCGTTGGTGATAGAAAGGTTTACCCACTACCGAATGATAGCTCTCGTTGAGTCTATCAAAAAAATGTATACTTTTATATGCCTAACATTTACCATTTTCATGTTATGTGGTCCATTTCGCTTATTTTTGTATTATTTGAAAAACCGTAATTTCAGCACAACTCGGTAACCAGTAGAGACAGAGACTTTTCCTATGTAAATTTGTAATCAGCGCACCCATTTTAGTAAGATAGCAAAGGTTTCATGTTGATCCGGGTCCTTGTTTTTGAGATAGGTGTGCTACTTCAAAATTATTGTTTAAAATATGTGATTTCTTACAGAATTTTAGCCAGTCGGCAAAAACTCAACTAGCTTCAATCAAAGTAAGGTTGTGGTTCTTGATACAATTTTTGACGCTGATTACGACGGTATAATTTGATTTTATTTATTTGGAACGGTTCGGCAGTTATTACGTTCCCAATTATCAAAAATGATGCTAAAATCACCCATTTTACTATGATAGGAACTTTGAACGGAAACTGTGTCCGATCTAATCGACCGATGTTGACGGTTCAAACGGTATCGGATGGGAAATTGGCCGAGGAATTCATTTCTGAAAGCCGCATTGCTCTAAGGTGCGCGGTTCGCGAGAAAAACGCGATAAACCGCGGAAATTATAGTTTCCCACTTTCTGGCCAAACCGTACACGCTAGGGGAAAGCCGACCTCACCGTCGAATTCAGCACATCCTAATGCATAAGCATCACTACATTAAAATGCTCTATCTCTCAAAAAGTTACAATTGCTTTTTCGGTCTAAATTTAGCACTTTTAGATAGAAAAAAAATGAACATTGCAACCGTTGGTGATAGAAAGGTTTACCCACTACCGAATGATAGCTCTCGTTGAGTCTATCAAAAAAATGTATACTTTTATATGCCTAACATTTACCATTTTCATGTTATGTGGTCCATTTCGCTTATTTTTGTATTTGAAAAACCGTAATTTCAGCACAACTCGGTAACCAGTAGAGACAGAGACTTTTCCTATGTAAATTTGTAATCTGCGCACCCATTTTAGTAAGATAGCAAAGGTTTCATGTTGATCCGGGTCCTTGTTTTTGAGATAGGTGTGCTACTTCAAAATTATTGTTTAAAATATGTGATTTCTTACAGAATTTTAGCCAGTCGGCAAAAACTCAACTACCTTCAATCAAAGTAAGGTTGTGGTTCTTGATACAATTTTTGACGCTGATTACGACGGTATAATTTGATTTTATTTATTTGGAACGGTTCGGCAGTTATTACGTTCCCAATTATCAAAAATGATGCTAAAATCACCCATTTTACTATGATAGAAACTTTGAACGGAAACTGTGTCCGATCTAATCGACCGATGTTGACGGTTCAAACGGTATCGGATGGGAAATTGGCCGAGGAATTCATTTCTGAAAGCCGCATTGCTCTAAGGTGCGCGGTTCGCGAGAAAAGCGCGATAAACCGCGGAAATTATAGTTTCCCACTTTCTGGCCAAACCGTACACGCTAGGGGAAAGCCGACCTCACCGTCGAATTCAGCACATCCTAATGCATAAGCACCACTACATTAAAATGCTCTATCTCTCAAAAAGTTACAATTGCTTTTTCGGTCTAAATTTAGCACTTTTAGATAGAAAAAAAAATGAACATTGCAACCGTTGGTGATAGAAAGGTTTACCCACTACCGAATGATTGCTCTCGTTGAGTCTATCAAAAAATGTATACTTTTATATGCCTAACATTTACCATTTTCATGTTATGTGGTCCATTTCGCTTATTTTTGTATTATTTGAAAAACCGTAATTTCAGCACAACTCGGTAACCAGTAGAGACAGAGACTTTTCCTATGTAAATTTGTAATCTGCGCACCCATTTTAGTAAGATAGCAAACGTTTCATGTTGATCCGGGTCCTTGTTTTTGAGATAGGTGTGCTACTTCAAAATTATTGTTTAAAATATGTGATTTCTTACAGAATTTTAGCCAGTCGGCAAAAACTCAACTACCTTCAATCAGAGTAAGGTTGTGGTTCTTGATACAATTTTTGACGCTGATTACGACGGTATAATTTGATTTTATTTATTTGGAACGGTTCGGCAGTTATTACGTTCCCAATTATCAAAAATGATGCTAGAATCACCCATTTTACTATGATAGAAAATTTGAACGGAAACTGTGTCCGATCTAATCGACCGATGTTGACGGTTCAAACGGTATCGGATGGGAAATTGGCCGAGGAATTCATTTCTGAAAGCCGCATTGCTCTAAGGTGCGCGGTTCGCGAGAAAAACGCGATAAGCCGCGGAAATTATAGTTTCCCACTTTCTGGCCAAACCGTACACGCTACGGGAAAGCCGACCTCACCGTTGAATTCAGCACATCCTAATGCATAAGCATGACTACATTAAAATGCTCTATCTCTCAAAAAGTTACAATTGCTTTTTCGGTCTAAATTTAGCACTTTTAGATAGAAAAAAATTGAACATTGCAACCGTTGGTGATAGAAAGGTTTACCCACTACCAAATGATAGCTCTCGTTGAGTCTATCAAAAAAATGTATACTTTTATATGCCTAACATTTACCATTTTCATGTTATGTGGTCCATTTCGCTTATTTTTGTATTATTTGAAAAACCGTAATTTCAGCACAACTCGGTAACCAGTAGAGACAGAGACTTTTCCTATGTACATTTGTAATCTGCGCACCCATTTTAGTAAGATAGCAAAGGTTTCATGTTGATCCGGGTCCTTGTTTTCGAGATAGGTGTGCTACTTCAAAATTATTGTTTAAAATATGTGATTTCTTACAGAATTTTAGCCAGTCGCCAAAAACTCAACTACCTTCAATCAAAGTAAGGTTGTGGTTCTTGATACAATTTTTGACGCTGATTACGACGGTATAATTTGATTTTATTTATTTGGAACGGTTCGGCAGTTATTACGTTCCCAATTATCAAAAATGATGATAAAATCACCCATTTTACTATGATAGAAACTTTGAACGGAAACTGTGTCCGATCTAATCGACCGATGTTGACGGTTCAAACGGTATCGGATGGGAAATTGGCCGAGGAATTCATTTCTGAAAGCCGCATTGCTCTAAGGTGCGCGGTTCGCGAGAAAAACGCGATAAACCGCGGAAATTATAGTTTCCCACTTTCTGGCCAAACCGTACACGCTAGGGGAAAGCCGACCTCACCGTCGAATTCAGCACATCCTAATGCATAAGCATCACTACATTAAAATGCTCTATATCTCAAAAAGTTACAATTGCTTTTTCGGTCTAAATTTAGCACTTTTAGATAGAAAAAAATTGAACATTGCAACCGTTGGTGATAGAAAGGTTTACCCACTACCGAATGATAGCTCTCGTTGAGTCTATCAAAAAAATGTATACTTTTATATGCCTAACATTTACCATTTTCATGTTATGTGGTCCATTTCGCTTATTTTTGTATTATTTGAAAAACCGTAATTTCAGCACAACTCGGTAACCAGTAGAGACAGAGACTTTTCCTATGTACATTTGTAATCTGCGCACCCATTTTAGTAAGATAGCAAAGGTTTCATGTTGATCCGGGTCCTTGTTTTCGAGATAGGTGTGCTACTTCAAAATTATTGTTTAAAATATGTGATTTCTTACAGAATTTTAGCCAGTCGCCAAAAACTCAACTACCTTCAATCAAAGTAAGGTTGTGGTTCTTGATACAATTTTTGACGCTGATTACGACGGTATAATTTGATTTTATTTATTTGGAACGGTTCGGCAGTTATTACGTTCCCAATTATCAAAAATGATGATAAAATCACCCATTTTACTATGATAGAAACTTTGAACGGAAACTGTGTCCGATCTAATCGACCGATGTTGACGGTTCAAACGGTATCGGATGGGAAATTGGCCGAGGAATTCATTTCTGAAAGCCGCATTGCTCTAAGGTGCGCGGTTCGCGAGAAAAACGCGATAAACCGCGGAAATTATAGTTTCCCACTTTCTGGCCAAACCGTACACGCTAGAGGAAAGCCGACCTCACCGTCGAATTCAGCACATCCTAATGCATAAGCATCACTACATTAAAATGCTCTATCTCTCAAAAAGTTACAATTGCTTTTTCGGTCTAAATTTAGCACTTTTAGATAGAAAAAAATGAACATTGCAACCGTTGGTGATAGAAAGGTTTACCCACTACCGAATGATAGCTCTCGTTGAGTCTATCAAAAAAATGTATACTTTTATATGCCTAACATTTACCATTTTCATGTTATGTGGTCCATTTCGCTTATTCTTGTATTATTTGAAAAACCGTAATTTCAGCACAACTCGGTAAGCAGTAGAGACAGAGACTTTTCCTATGTAAATTTGTAATCTGCGCACCCATTTTAGTAAGATAGCAAAGGTTTCATGTTGATCCGGGTCCTTGTTTTTGAGATAGGTGTGCTACTTCAAAATTATTGTTTAAAATATATGATTTCTTACAGAATTTTAGCCAGTCGGCAAAAACTCAACTACCTTCAATCAAAGTAAGGTTGTGGTTCTTGATACAATTTTTGACGCTGATTACGACGGTATAATTTGATTTTATTTATTTGGAACGGTTCGGCAGTTATTACGTTCCCAATTATCAAAAATGATGCTAAAATCACCCATTTTACTATGATAGAAACTTTGAACGGAAACTGTGTCCGATCTAATCGACCGATGTTGACGGTTCAAACGGTATCGGATGGGAAATTGGCCGAGGAATTCATTTCTGAAAGCCGCATTGCTCTAAGGTGCGCGGTTCGCGAGAAAAACGCGATAAGCCGCGGAAATTATAGTTTCCACTTTCTGGCCAAACCGTACACGCTAGGGGAAAGCCGACCTCACCGTCGAATTCAGCACATCCTAATGCATAAGCATCACTACATTAAAATGCTCTATCTCTCAAAAAGTTACAATTGCTTTTTCGGTCTAAATTTAGCACTTTTAGATAGAAAAAAATTGAACATTGCAACCGTTGGTGATAGAAAGGTTTACCCACTACCGAATGATAGCTCTCGTTGAGTCTATCAAAAAAATGTATACTTTTATATGCCTAACATTTACCATGTTCATGTTATGTGGTCCATTTCGCTTATTTTTGTATTATTTGAAAAACCGTAATTTCAGCACAACTCGGTAACCAGTAGAGACAGAGACTTTTCCTATGTAAATTTGTAATCAGCGCACCCATTTTAGTAAGATAGCAAAGGTTTTATGTTGATCCGGATCCTTGTTTTTGAGATAGGTGTGCTACTTCAAAATTATTGTTTAAAATATGTGATTTCTTACAGAATTTTAGCCAGTCGGCAAAAACTCAACTACCTTCAATCAAAGTAAGGTTGTGGTTCTTGATACAATTTTTGACGCTGATTACGACGGTATAATTTGATTTTATTTATTTTGACCGGTTCGGCAGTTATTACGTTCCCAATTATCAAAAATGATGCTAAAATCACCCATTTTACTATGATAGAAACTTTGAACGGAAACTGTGTCCGATCTAATCGACCGATGTTGACGGTTCAAACGGTATCGGATGGGAAATTGGCCGAGGAATTCATTTCTGAAAGCCGCATTGCTCTAAGGTGCGCGGTTCGCGAGAAAAACGCGATAAGCCGCGGAAATTATAGTTTCCCACTTTCTGGCCAAACCGTACACGCTACGGGAAAGCCGACCTCACCGTTGAATTCAGCACATCCTAATGCATAAGCATGACTACATTAAAATGCTCTATCTCTCAAAAAGTTACAATTGCTTTTTCGGTCTAAATTTAGCACTTTTAGATAGAAAAAAATTGAACATTGCAACCGTTGGTGATAGAAAGGTTTACCCACTACCAAATGATAGCTCTCGTTGAGTCTATCAAAAAAATGTATACTTTTATATGCCTAACATTTACCATTTTCATGTTATGTGGTCCATTTCGCTTATTTTTGTATTATTCGAAAAACCGTAATTTCAGCACAACTCGGTAACCAGTAGAGACAGAGACTTTTCCTATGTACATTTGTAATCTGCGCACCCATTTTAGTAAGATAGCAAAGGTTTCATGTTGATCCGGGTCCTTGTTTTCGAGATAGGTGTGCTACTTCAAAATTATTGTTTAAAATATGTGATTTCTTACAGAATTTTAGCCAGTCGGCAAAAACTCAACTACCTTCAATCAAAGTAAGGTTGTGGTTCTTGATACAATTTTTGACGCTGATTACGACGGTATAATTTGATTTTATTTATTTGGAACGGTTCGGCAGTTATTACGTTCCCAATTATCAAAAATGATGCTAAAATCACCCATTTTACTATGATAGAAACTTTGAACGGAAACTGTGTCCGATCTAATCGACCGATGTTGACGGTTCAAACGGTATCGGATGGGAAATTGGCCGAGGAATTCATTTCTGAAAGCCGCATTGCTCTAAGGTGCGCGGTTCGCGAGAAAAACGCGATAAACCGCGGAAATTATAGTTTCCCACTTTCTGGCCAAACCGTACACGCTAGGGGAAAGCCGACCTCACCGTCGAATTCAGCACATCCTAATGCATAAGCATCACTACATTAAAATGCTCTATCTCTCAAAAAGTTACAATTGCTTTTTCGGTCTAAATTTAGCACTTTTAGATAGAAAAAAATTGAACATTGCAACCGTTGGTGATAGAAAGGTTTACCCACTACCGAATGATAGCTCTCGTTGAGTCTATCAAAAAAATGTATACTTTTATATGCCTAACATTTACCATTTTCATGTTATGTGGTCCATTTCGCTTATTTTTGTATTATTTGAAAAACCGTAATTTCAGCACAACTCGGTAACCAGTAGAGACAGAGACTTTTCCTATGTAAATTTGTAATCTGCGCACCCATTTTAGTAAGATAGCAAAGGTTTCATGTTGATCCGGGTCCTTGTTTTTGAGATAGGTGTGCTACTTCAAAATTATTGTTTAAAATATGTGATTTCTTACAGAATTTTAGCCAGTCGGCAAAAACTCAACTACCTTCAATCAAAGTAAGGTTGTGGTTCTTGATACAATTTTTGACGCTGATTACGACGGTATAATTTGATTTTATTTATTTGGAACGGTTCGGCAGTTATTACGTTCCCAATTATCAAAAATGATGCTAAAATCACCCATTTTACTATGATAGAAACTTTGAACGGAAACTGTGTCCGATCTAATCGACCGATGTTGACGGTTCAAACGGTATCGGATGGGAAATTGGCCGAGGAATTCATTTCTGAAAGCCGCATTGCTCTAAGGTGCGCGGTTCGCGAGAAAAACGCGATAAGCCGCGGAAATTATAGTTTCCCACTTTCTGGCCAAACCGTACACGCTACGGGAAAGCCGACCTCACCGTTGAATTCAGCACATCCTAATGCATAAGCATGACCACATTAAAATGCTCTATCTCTCAAAAAGTTACAATTGCTTTTTCGATCTAAATTTAGCACTTTTAGATAGAAAAAAATTGAACATTGCAACCGTTGGTGATAGAAAGGTTTACCCACTACCAAATGATAGCTCTCGTTGAGTCTATCAAAAAAATGTATACTTTTATATGCCTAACATTTACCATTTTCATGTTATGTGGTCCATTTCGCTTATTTTTGTATTATTTGAAAAACCGTAATTTCAGCACAACTCGGTAACCAGTAGAGACAGAGACATTTCCTATGTACATTTGTAATCTGCGTACCCATTTTAGTAAGATAGCAAAGGTTTCATGTTGATCCGGGTCCTTGTTTTCGAGATAGGTGTGCTACTTCAAAATTATTGTTTAAAATATGTGATTTCTTACAGAATTTTAGCCAGTCGCCAAAAACTCAACTACCTTCAATCAAAGTAAGGTTGTGGTTCTTGATACAATTTTTGACGCTGATTACGACGGTATAATTTGATTTTATTTATTTGGAACGGTTCGGCAGTTATTACGTTCCCAATTATCAAAAATGATGATAAAATCACCCATTTTACTATGATAGAAACTTTGAACGGAAACTGTGTCCGATCTAATCGACCGATGTTGACGGTTCAAACGGTATCGGATGGGAAATTGGCCGAGGAATTCATTTCTGAAAGCCGCATTGCTCTAAGGTGCGCGGTTCGCGAGAAATACGCGATAAACCGCGGAAATTATACTTTCCCACTTTCTGGCCAAACCGTACACGCTAGAGGAAAGCCGACCTCACCGTCGAATTCAGCACATCCTAATGCATAAGCATCACTACATTAAAATGCTCTATCTCTCAAAAAGTTACAATTGCTTTTTCGGTCTAAATTTAGCACTTTTAGATAGAAAAAAAATGAACATTGCAACCGTTGGTGATAGAAAGGTTTACCCACTACCGAATGATAGCTCTCGTTGAGTCTATCAAAAAAATGTATACTTTTATATGCCTAACATTTACCATTTTCATGTTATGTGGTCCATTTCACTTATTTTTGTATTATTTGAAAAACCGTAATTTCAGCACAACTCGGTAAGCAGTAGAGACAGAGACTTTTCCTATGTAAATTTGTAATCTGCGCACCCATTTTAGTAAGATAGCAAAGGTTTCATGTTGATCCGGGTCCTTGTTTTTGAGATAGGTGTGCTACTTCAAAATTATTGTTTAAAATATGTGATTTCTTACAGAATTTTAGCCAGTCGGCAAAAACTCAACTACCTTCAATCAAAGTAAGGTTGTGGTTCTTGATACAATTTTTGACGCTGATTACGACAGTATAATTTGATTATATTTATTTGGAACGGTTCGGCAGTTATTACGTTCCCAATTATCAAAAATGATGCTAAAATCACCCATTTTACTATGATAGAAACTTTGAACGGAAACTGTGTCCGATCTAATCGACCGATGTTGACGGTTGAAACGGTATCGGATGGGAAATTGGCCGAGGAATCCATTTCTGAAAGCCGCATTGCTCTAAGGTGCGCGGTTCGCGAGAAAAACGCGATAAGCCGCGGAAATTTTAGTTTCCCACTTTCTGGCCAAACCGTACACGCTACGGGAAAGCCGACCTCACCGTTGAATTCAGCACATCCTAATACATAAGCATGACTACATTAAAATGCTCTATCTCTCAAAAAGTTACAATTGCTTTTTCGGTCTAAATTTAGCACTTTTAGATAGAAAAAAATTGAACATTGCAACCGTTGGTGATAGAAAGGTTTACCCACTACCAAATGATAGCTCTCGTTGAGTCTATCAAAAAAATGTATACTTTTATATGCCTAACATTTACCATTTTCATGTTATGTGGTCCATTTCGCTTATTTTTGTATTATTCGAAAAACCGTAATTTCAGCACAACTCGGTAACCAGTAGAGACAGAGACTTTTCCTATGTACATTTGTAATCTGCGCACCCATTTGAGTAAGATAGCAAAGGTTTCATGTTGATGCGGGTCCTTGTTTTCGAGATGGGTGTGCTACTTCAAAATTATTGTTTAAAATATGTGATTTCTTACAGAATTAGCCAGTCGCCAAAAACTCAACTACCTTCAATCAAAGTAAGGTTGTGGTTCTTGATACAATTTTTGACGCTGATTACGACGGTATAATTTGATTTTATTTATTTGGAACGGTTCGGCAGTTATTACGTTCCCAATTATCAAAAATGATGATAAAATCACCCATTTTACTATGATAGAAACTTTGAACGGAAACTGTGTCCGATCTAATCGACCGATGTTGACGGTTTAAACGGTATCGGATGGGAAATTGGCCGAGGAATTCATTTCTGAAAGCCGCATTGCTGTAAGGTGCGCGGTTCGCGAGAAAAACGCGATAAACCGCGGAAATTATAGTTTCCCACTTTCTGGCCAAACCGTACACGCTAGAGGAAAGCCGACCTCACCGTCGAATTCAGCACATCCTAATGCATAAGCATCACTACATTAAAATGCTCTATCTCTCAAAAAGTTACAATTGCTTTTTCGGTCTAAATTTAGCACTTTTAGATAGAAAAAAATGAACATTGCAACCGTTGGTGATAGAAAGGTTTACCCACTACCGAATGATAGCTCTCGTTGAGTCTATCAAAAAAATATATACTTTTATATGCCTAACATTTACCATTTTCATGTTATGTGGTCCATTTCGCTTATTCTTGTATTATTTGAAAAACCGTAATTTCAGCACAACTCGGTAAGCAGTAGAGACAGAGACTTTTCCTATGTAAATTTGTAATCTGCGCACCCATTTTAGTAAGATAGCAAAGGTTTCATGTTGATCCGGGTCCTTGTTTTTGAGATAGGTGTGCTACTTCAAAATTATTGTTTAAAATATATGATTTCTTACAGAATTTTAGCCAGTCGGCAAAAACTCAACTACCTTCAATCAAAGTAAGGTTGTGGTTCTTGATACAATTTTTGACGCTGATTACGACGGTATAATTTGATTTTATTTATTTGGAACGGTTCGGCAGTTATTACGTTCCCAATTATCAAAAATGATGCTAAAATCACCCATTTTACTATGATAGAAACTTTGAACGGAAACTGTGTCCGATCTAATCGAACGATGTTGACGGTTCAAACGGTATCGGATGGGAAATTGGCCGAGGAATTCATTTCTGAAAGCCGCATTGCTCTAAGGTGCGCGGTTCGCGAGAAAAACGCGATAAGCCGCGGAAATTATAGTTTCCACTTTCTGGCCAAACCGTACACGCTAGGGGAAAGCCGACCTCACCGTCGAATTCAGCACATCCTAATGCATAAGCATCACTACATTAAAATGCTCTATCTCTCAAAAAGTTACAATTGCTTTTTCGGTCTAAATTTAGCACTTTTAGATAGAAAAAAATTGAACATTGCAACCGTTGGTCATAGAAAGGTTTACCCACTACCGAATGATAGCTCTCGTTGAGTCTATCAAAAAAATGTATACTTTTATATGCCTAACATTTACCATGTTCATGTTATGTGGTCCATTTCGCTTATTTTTGTATTATTTGAAAAACCGTAATTTCAGCACAACTCGGTAACCAGTAGAGACAGAGACTTTTCCTATGTAAATTTGTAATCAGCGCACCCATTTTAGTAAGATAGCAAAGGTTTTATGTTGATCCGGATCCTTGTTTTTGAGATAGGTGTGCTACTTCAAAATTATTGTTTAAAATATGTGATTTCTTACAGAATTTTAGCCAGTCGGCAAAAACTCAACTACCTTCAATCAAAGTAAGGTTGTGGTTCTTGATACAATTTTTGACGCTGCTTACGACGGTATAATTTGATTTTATTTATTTGGAACGGTTCGGCAGTTATTACGTTCCCAATTATCAAAAATGATGATAAAATCACCCATTTTACTATGATAGAAACTTTGAACGGAAACTGTGTCCGATCTAATCGACCGATGTTGACGGTTCAAACGGTATCGGATGGGAAATTGGCCGAGGAATTCATTTCTGAAAGCCGCATTGCTCTAAGGTGCGCGGTTCGCGAGAAAAACGCGATAAACCGCGGAAATTATAGTTTCCCACTTTCTGGCCAAACCGTACACGCTACGGGAAAGCCGACCTCACCGTTGAATTCAGCACATCCTAATGCATAAGCATGACTACATTAAAATGCTCTATCTCTCAAAAAGTTACAATTGCTTTTTCGGTCTAAATTTAGCACTTTTAGATAGAAAAAAAATGAACATTGCAACCGTTGGTGATAGAAAGGTTTACCCACTACCAAATGATAGCTCTCGTTGAGTCTATCAAAAAAATGTCTACTTTTATATGCCTAACATTTACCATTTTCATGTTATGTGGTCCATTTCGCTTATTTTTGTATTATTTGAAAAACCGTAATTTCAGCACAACTCGGTAACCAGTAGAGACAGAGACTTTTCCTATGTACATTTGTAATCTCCGTACCCATTTTAGTAAGATAGCAAAGGTTTCATGTTGATCCGGGTCCTTGTTTTCGAGATAGGTGTGCTACTTCAAAATTATTGTTTAAAATATGTGATTTCTTACAGAATTTTAGCCAGTCGCCAAAAACTCAACTACCTTCAATCAAAGTAAGGTTGTGGTTCTTGATACAATTTTTGACGCTGATTACGACGGTATAATTTGATTTTATTTATTTGGAACGGTTCGGCAGTTATTACGTTCCCAATTATCAAAAATGATGATAAAATCACCCATTTTACTATGATAGAAACTTTGAACGGAAACTGTGTCCGATCTAATCGACCGATGTTGACGGTTCAAACGGTATCGGATGGGAAATTGGCCGAGGAATTCATTTCTGAAAGCCGCATTGCTCTAAGGTGCGCGGTTCGCGAGAAAAACGCGATAAACCGCGGAAATTATAGTTTCCCACTTTCTGGCCAAACCGTACACGCTAGAGGAAAGCCGACCTCACCGTCGAATTCAGCACATCCTAATGCATAAGCATCACTACATTAAAATGCTCTATCTCTCAAAAAGTTACAATTGCTTTTTCGGTCTAAATTTAGCACTTTTAGATAGAAAAAAAATGAACATTGCAACCGTTGGTGATAGAAAGGTTTACCCACTACCAAATGATAGCTCTCGTTGAGTCTATCAAAAAAATGTATACTTTTATATGCCTAACATTTACCATTTTCATGTTATGTGGTCCATTTCGCTTATTTTTGTATTATTCGAAAAACCGTAATTTCAGCACAACTCGGTAACCAGTAGAGACAGAGACTTTTCCTATGTAAATTTGTAATCTGCGCACCCATTTTAGTAAGATAGCAAAGGTTTCATGTTGATCCGGGTCCTTGTTTTTGAGATAGGTGTGCTACTTCAAAATTATTGTTTAAAATATGTGATTTCTTACAGAATTTTAGCCAGTCGGCAAAAACTCAACTACCTTCAATCAAAGTAAGGTTGTGGTTCTTGATACAATTTTTGACGCTGATTACGACAGTATAATTTGATTTTATTTATTTGGAACGGTTCGGCAGTTATTACGTTCCCAATTATCAAAAATGATGATAAAATCACCCATTTTACTATGATAGAAACTTTGAACGGAAACTGTGTCCGATCTAATCGACCGATATTGACGGTTCAAACGGTATCGGATGGGAAATTGGCCGAGGAATTCATTTCTGAAAGCCGCATTGCTCTAAGGTGCGCGGTTCGCGAGAAAAACGCGATAAACCGCGGAAATTATAGTTTCCCACTTTCTGGCCAAACCGTACACGCTAGAGGAAAGCCGACCTCACCGTCGAATTCAGCACATCCTAATGCATAAGCATCACTACATTAAAATGCTCTATCTCTCAAAAAGTTACAATTGCTTTTTCGGTCTAAATTTAGCACTTTTAGATAGAAAAAAAATGAACATTGCAACCGTTGGTGATAGAAAGGTTTACCCACTACCAAATGATAGCTCTCGTTGAGTCTATCAAAAAAATGTATACTTTTATATGCCTAACATTTACCATTTTCATGTTATGTGGTCCATTTCGCTTATTTTTGTATTATTCGAAAAACCGTAATTTCAGCACAACTCGGTAACCAGTAGAGACAGAGACTTTTCCTATGTACATTTGTAATCTGCGCACCCATTTTAGTAAGATAGCAAAGGTTTCATGTTGATCCGGGTCCTTGTTTTCGAGATGGGTGTGCTACTTCAAAATTATTGTTTAAAATATGTGATTTCTTACAGAATTTTAGCCAGTCGCCAAAAACTCAACTACCTTCAATCAAAGTAAGGTTGTGGTTCTTGATACAATTTTTGACGCTGATTACGACGGTATAATTTGATTTTATTTATTTGGAACGGTTCGGCAGTTATTACGTTCCCAATTATCAAAAATGATGCTAGAATCACCCATTTTACTATGATAGAAACTTTGAACGGAAACTGTGTCCGATCTAATCGACCGATGTTGACGGTTCAAACGGTATCGGATGGGAAATTGGCCGAGGAATTCATTTCTGAAAGCCGCATTGCTCTAAGGTGCGCGGTTCGCGAGAAAAACGCGATAAACCGCGGAAATTATAGTTTCCCACTTTCTAGCCAAACCGTACACGCTAGAGGAAAGCCGACCTCACCGTCGAATTCAGCACATCCTAATGCATAAGCATTACTACATTAAAATGCTCTATCTCTCAAAAAGTTACAATTGCTTTTTCGGTCTAAATTTAGCACTTTTAGATAGAAAAAAATGAACATTGCAACCGTTGGTGATAGAAAGGTTTACCCACTACCGAATGATAGCTCTCGTTGAGTCTATCAAAAAAATGTATACTTTTATATGCCTAACATTTACCATTTTCATGTTATGTGGTCCATTTCGCTTATTCTTGTATTATTTGAAAAACCGTAATTTCAGCACAACTCGGTAAGCAGTAGAGACAGAGACTTTTCCTTTGTAAATTTGTAATCTGCGCACCCATTTTAGTAAGATAGCAAAGGTTTCATGTTGATCCGGGTCCTTGTTTTTGAGATAGGTGTGCTACTTCAAAATTATTGTTTAAAATATATGATTTCTTACAGAATTTTAGCCAGTCGGCAAAAACTCAACTACCTTCAATCAAAGTAAGGTTGTGGTTCTTGATACAATTTTTGACGCTGATTACGACGGTATAATTTGATTTTATTTATTTGGAACGGTTCGGCAGTTATTACGTTCCCAATTATCAAAAATGATGCTAAAATCACCCATTTTACTATGATAGAAACTTTGAACGGAAACTGTGTCCGATCTAATCGACCGATGTTGACGGTTCAAACGGTATCGGATGGGAAATTGGCCGAGGAATTCATTTCTGAAAGCCGCATTGCTCTAAGGTGCGCGGTTCGCGAGAAAAACGCGATAAGCCGCGGAAATTATAGTTTCCACTTTCTGGCCAAACCGTACACGCTAGGGGAAAGCCGACCTCACCGTCGAATTCAGCACATCCTAATGCATAAGCATCACTACATTAAAATGCTCTATCTCTCAAAAAGTTACAATTGCTTTTTCGGTCTAAATTTAGCACTTTTAGATAGAAAAAAATTGAACATTGCAACCGTTGGTGATAGAAAGGTTTACCCACTACCGAATGATAGCTCTCGTTGAGTCTATCAAAAAAATTTATACTTTTATATGCCTAACATTTACCATGTTCATGTTATGTGGTCCATTTCGCTTATTTTTGTATTATTTGAAAAACCGTAATTTCAGCACAACTCGGTAACCAGTAGAGACAGAGACTTTTCCTATGTAAATTTGTAATCAGCGCACCCATTTTAGTAAGATAGCAAAGGTTTTATGTTGATCCGGATCCTTGTTTCTGAGATAGGTGTGCTACTTCAAAATTATTGTTTAAAATATGTGATTTCTTACAGAATTTTAGCCAGTCGGCAAAAACTCAACTACCTTCAATCAAAGTAAGGTTGTGGTTCTTGATACAATTTTTGACGCTGATTACGACGGTATAATTTGATTTTATTTATTTTGACCGGTTCGGCAGTTATTACGTTCCCAATTATCAAAAATGATGCTAAAATCACCCATTTTACTATGATAGAAACTTTGAACGGAAACTGTGTCCGATCTAATCGACCGATGTTGACGGTTCAAACGGTATCGGATGGGAAATTGGCCGAGGAATTCATTTCTGAAAGCCGCATTGCTCTAAGGTGCGCGGTTCGCGAGAAAAACGCGATAAACCGCGGAAATTATAGTTTCCCACTTTCTGGCCAAACCGTACACGCTAGGGGAAAGCCGACCTCACCGTCGAATTCAGCACATCCTAATGCATAAGCATCACTACATTAAAATGCTCTATCTCTCAAAAAGTTACAATTGCTTTTTCGGTCTAAATTTAGCACTTTTAGATAGAAAAAAATTGAACATTGCAACCGTTGGTGATAGAAAGGTTTACCCACTACCGAATGATAGCTCTCGTTGAGTCTATCAAAAAAATGTATACTTTTATATGCCTAACATTTACCATTTTCATGTTATGTGGTCCATTTCGCTTATTTTTGTATTATTTGAAAAACCGTAATTTCAGCACAACTCGGTAACCAGTAGAGACAGAGACTTTTCCTATGTAAATTTGTAATCTGCGCACCCATTTTAGTAAGATAGCAAAGGTTTCATGTTGATCTGGGTCCTTGTTTTTGAGATAGGTGTGCTACTTCAAAATTATTGTTTAAAATATGTGATTTCTTACAGAATTTTAGCCAGTCGGCAAAAACTTAACTACCTTCAATCAAAGTAAGGTTGTGGTTCTTGATACAATTTTTGACGCTGATTACGACGGTATAATTTGATTTTATTTATTTGGAACGGTTCGGCAGTTATTACGTTCCCAATTATCAAAAATGATGCTAAAATCACCCATTTTACTATGATAGAAACTTTGAACGGAAACTGTGTCCGATCTAATCGACCGATGTTGACGGTTCAAACGGTATCGGATGGAAAATTGGCCGAGGAATTCATTTCTGAAAGCCGCATTGCTCTAAGGTGCGCGGTTCGCGAGAAAAACGCGATAAACCGCGGAAATTATAGTTTCCCACTTTCTGGCCAAACCGTACACGCTAGGGGAAAGCCGACCTCACCGTCGAATTCAGCACATCCTAATGCATAATCATCACTACATTAAAATGCTCTATCTCTCAAAAAGTTACAATTGCTTTTTCGGTCTAAATTTAGCACTTTTAGATAGAAAAAAAATGAACATTGCAACCGTTGGTGATAGAAAGGTTTACCCACTACCGAATGATAGCTCTCGTTGAGTCTATCAAAAAAATGTATACTTTTATATGCCTAACATTTACCATTTTCATGTTATGTGGTCCATTTCGCTTATTTTTGTATTATTTGAAAAACCGTAATTTCAGCACAACTCGGTAACCAGTAGAGACAGAGACTTTTCCTATGTAAATTTGTAATCTGCGCACCCATTTTAGTAAGATAGCAAAGGTTTCATGTTGATCTGGGTCCTTGTTTTTGAGATAGGTGTGCTACTTCAAAATTATTGTTTAAAATATGTGATTTCTTACAGAATTTTAGCCAGTCGGCAAAAACTTAACTACCTTCAATCAAAGTAAGGTTGTGGTTCTTGATACAATTTTTGACGCTGATTACGACGGTATAATTTGATTTTATTTATTTGGAACGGTTCGGCAGTTATTACGTTCCCAATTATCAAAAATGATGATAAAATCACCCATTTTACTATGATAGAAACTTTGAACGGAAACTGTGTCCGATCTAATCGACCGATGTTGACGGTTCAAACGGTATCGGATGGAAAATTGGCCGAGGAATTCATTTCTGAAAGCCGCATTGCTCTAAGGTGCGCGGTTCGCGAGAAAAACGCGATAAACCGCGGAAATTATAGTTCCCCACTTTCTGGCCAAACCGTACACGCTAGGGGAAAGCCGACCTCACCGTCGAATTCAGCACATCCTAATGCATAATCATCACTACATTAAAATGCTCTATCTCTCAAAAAGTTACAATTGCTTTTTCGGTCTAAATTTAGCACTTTTAGATAGAAAAAAAATGAACATTGCAACCGTTGGTGATAGAAAGGTTTACCCACTACCGAATGATAGCTCTCGTTGAGTCTATCAAAAAATGTATACTTTTATATGCCTAACATTTACCATTTTCATGTTATGTGGTCCATTTCGCTTATTTTTGTATTATTTGAAAAACCGTAATTTCAGCACAACTCGGTAACCAGTAGAGACAGAGACTTTTCCTATGTAAATTTGTAATCTGCGCACCCATTTTAGTAAGATAGCAAAGGTTTCATGTTGATCCGGGTCCTTGTTTTTGAGATAGGTGTGCTACTTCAAAATTATTGTTTAAAATATGTGATTTCTTACAGAATTTTAGCCAGTCGGCAAAAACTCAACTACCTTCAATCAAAGTAAGGTTGTGGTTCTTGATACAATTTTTGACGCTGATTACGACGGTATAATTTGATTTTATTTATTTGGAACGGTTCGGCAGTTATTACGTTCCCAATTATCAAAAATGATGCTAGAATCACCCATTTTACTATGATAGAAACTTTGAACGGAAACTGTGTCCGATCTAATCGACCGATGTCGACGGTTCAAACGGTATCGGATGGGAAATTGGCCGAGGAATTCATTTCTGAAAGCCGCATTGCTCTAAGGTGCGCGGTTCGCGAGAAAAACGCGATAAACCGCGGAAATTATAGTTTCCCACTTTCTGGCCAAACCGTACACGCTAGGGGAAAGCCGACCTCACCGTCGAATTCAGCACATCCTAATGCATAAGCATCACTACATTAAAATGCTCTATCTCTCAAAAAGTTACAATTGCTTTTTCGGTCTAAATTTAGCACTTTTAGATAGAAAAAAATTGAACATTGCAACCGTTGGTGATAGAAAGGTTTACCCACTACCGAATGATAGCTCTCGTTGAGTCTATCAAAAAAATGTATACTTTTATATGCCTAACATTTACCATTTTCATGTTATGTGGTCCATTTCGCTTATTTTTGTATTATTTGAAAAACCGTAATTTCAGCACAACTCGGTAACCAGTAGAGACAGAGACTTTTCCTATGTAAATTTGTAATCTGCGCACCCATTTTAGTAAGATAGCAAAGGTTTCATGTTGATCTGGGTCCTTGTTTTTGAGATAGGTGTGCTACTTCAAAATTATTGTTTAAAATATGTGATTTCTTACAGAATTTTAGCCAGTCGGCAAAAACTTAACTACCTTCAATCAAAGTAAGGTTGTGGTTCTTGATACAATTTTTGACGCTGATTACGACGGTATAATTTGATTTTATTTATTTGGAACGGTTCGGCAGTTATTACGTTCCCAATTATCAAAAATGATGCTAAAATCACCCATTTTACTATGATAGAAACTTTGAACGGAAACTGTGTCCGATCTAATCGATCGATGTTGACGGTTCAAACGGTATCGGATGGAAAATTGGCCGAGGAATTCATTTCTGAAAGCCGCATTGCTCTAAGGTGCGCGGTTCGCGAGAAAAACGCGATAAACCGCGGAAATTATAGTTTCCCACTTTCTGGCCAAACCGTACACGCTAGGGGAAAGCCGACCTCACCGTCGAATTCAGCACATCCTAATGCATAATCATAACTACATTAAAATGCTCTATCTCTCAAAAAGTTACAATTGCTTTTTCGGTCTAAATTTAGCACTTTTAGATAGAAAAAAAATGAACATTGCAACCGTTGGTGATAGAAAGGTTTACCCACTACCGAATGATAGCTCTCGTTGAGTCTATCAAAAAATGTATACTTTTATATGCCTAACATTTACCATTTTCATGTTATGTGGTCCATTTCGCTTATTTTTGTATTATTTGAAAAACCGTAATTTCAGCACAACTCGGTAACCAGTAGAGACAGAGACTTTTCCTATGTAAATTTGTAATCTGCGCACCCATTTTAGTAAGATAGCAAAGGTTTCATGTTGATCCGGGTCCTTGTTTTTGAGATAGGTGTGCTACTTCAAAATTATTGTTTAAAATATGTGATTTCTTACAGAATTTTAGCCAGTCGGCAAAAACTCAACTACCTTCAATCAAAGTAAGGTTGTGGTTCTTGATACAATTTTTGACGCTGATTACGACGGTATAATTTGATTTTATTTATTTGGAACGGTTCGGCAGTTATTACGTTCCCAATTATCAAAAATGATGCTAGAATCACCCATTTTACTATGATAGAAACTTTGAACGGAAACTGTGTCCGATCTAATCGACCGATGTCGACGGTTCAAACGGTATCGGATGGGAAATTGGCCGAGGAATTCATTTCTGAAAGCCGCATTGCTCTAAGGTGCGCGGTTCGCGAGAAAAACGCGATAAACCGCGGAAATTATAGTTTCCCACTTTCTGACCAAACCGTACACGCTAGGGGAAAGCCGACCTCACCGTCGAATTCAGCACATCCTAATGCATAAGCATCACTACATTAAAATGCTCTATCTCTCAAAAAGTTACAATTGCTTTTTCGGTCTAAATTTAGCACTTTTAGATAGAAAAAAATTGAACATTGCAACCGTTGGTGATAGAAAGGTTTACCCACTACCGAATGATAGCTCTCGTTGAGTCTATCAAAAAAATGTATACTTTTATATGCCTAACATTTACAATTTTCATGTTATGTGGTCCATTTCGCTTATTTTTGTATTATTTGAAAAACCGTAATTTCAGCACAACTCGGTAACCAGTAGAGACAGAGACTTTTCCTATGTAAATTTGTAATCTGCGCACCCATTTTAGTAAGATAGCAAAGGTTTCATGGTGATCCGGGTCCTTGTTTTTGAGATAGGTGTGCTACTTCAAAATTATTGTTTAAAATATGTGATTTCTTACAGAATTTTAGCCAGTCGGCAAAAACTTAACTACCTTCAATCAAAGTAAGGTTGTGGTTCTTGATACAATTTTTGACGCTGATTACGACGGTATAATTTGATTTTATTTATTTGGAACGGTTCGGCAGTTATTACGTTCCCAATTATCAAAAATGATGCTAAAATCACCCATTTTACTATGATAGAAACTTTGAACGGAAACTGTGTCCGATCTAATCGACCGATGTTGACGGTTCAAACGGTATCGGATGGAAAATTGGCCGAGGAATTCATTTCTGAAAGCCGCATTGCTCTAAGGTGCGCGGTTCGCGAGAAAAACGCGATAAACCGCGGAAATTATAGTTTCCCACTTTCTGGCCAAACCGTACACGCTAGGGGAAAGCCGACCTCACCGTCGAATTCAGCACATCCTAATGCATAAGCATCACTACATTAAAATGCTCTATCTCTCAAAAAGTTACAATTGCTTTTTCGGTCTAAATTTAGCACTTTTAGATAGAAAAAAAATGAACATTGCAACCGTTGGTGATAGAAAGGTTTACCCACTACCGAATGATAGCTCTCGTTGAGTCTATCAAAAAATGTATACTTTTATATGCCTAAAATTTACCATTTTCATGTTATGTGGTCCATTTCGCTTATTTTTGTATTATTTGAAAAACCGTAATTTCAGCACAACTCGGTAACCAGTAGAGACAGAGACTTTTCCTATGTAAATTTGTAATCTGCGCACCCATTTTAGTAAGATAGCAAAGGTTTCATGTTGATCCGGGTCCTTGTTTTTGAGATAGGTGTGCTACTTCAAAATTATTGTTTAAAATATGTGATTTCTTACAGAATTTTAGCCAGTCGGCAAAAACTCAACTACCTTCAATCAAAGTAAGGTTGTGGTTCTTGATACAATTTTTGACGCTGATTACGACGGTATAATTTGATTTTATTTATTTGGAACGGTTCGGCAGTTATTACGTTCCCAATTATCAAAAATGATGCTAGAATCACCCATTTTACTATGATAGAAACTTTGAACGGAAACTGTGTCCGATCTAATCGACCGATGTCGACGGTTCAAACGGTATCGGATGAGAAATTGGCCGAGGAATTCATTTCTGAAAGCCGCATTGCTCTAAGGTGCGCGGTTCGCGAGAAAAACGCGATAAACCGCGGAAATTATAGTTTCCCACTTTCTGGCCAAACCGTACACGCTAGGGGAAAGCCGACCTCACCGTCGAATTCAGCACATCCTAATGCATAAGCATCACTACATTAAAATGCTCTATCTCTCAAAAAGTTACAATTGCTTTTTCGGTCTAAATTTAGCACTTTTAGATAGAAAAAAATTGAACATTGCAACCGTTGGTGATAGAAAGGTTTACCCACTACCGAATGATAGCTCTCGTTGAGTCTATCAAAAAAATGTATACTTTTATATGCCTAACATTTACCATTTTCATGTTATGTGGTCCATTTCGCTTATTTTTGTATTATTTGAAAAACCGTAATTTCAGCACAACTCGGTAACCAGTAGAGACAGAGACTTTTCCTATGTAAATTTGTAATCTGCGCACCCATTTTAGTAAGATAGCAAAGGTTTCATGTTGATCCGGGTCCTTGTTTTTGAGATAGGTGTGCTACTTCAAAATTATTGTTTAAAATATGTGATTTCTTACAGAATTTTAGCCAGTCGGCAAAAACTTAACTACCTTCAATCAAAGTAAGGTTGTGGTTCTTGATACAATTTTTGACGCTGATTACGACGGTATAATTTGATTTTATTTATTTAGAACGGTTCGGCAGTTATTACGTTCCCAATTTTCAAAAATGATGCTAAAATCACCCATTTTACTATGATAGAAACTTTGAACGGAAACTGTGTCCGATCTAATCGACCGATGTTGACGGTTCAAACGGTATCGGATGGAAAATTGGCCGAGGAATTCATTTCTGAAAGCCGCATTGCTCTAAGGTGCGCGGTTCGCGAGAAAAACGCGATAAACCGCGGAAATTATAGTTTCCCACTTTCTGGCCAAACCGTACACGCTAGGGGAAAGCCGACCTCACCGTCGAATTCAGCACATCCTAATGCATAAGCATCAGTACATTAAAATGCTCTATCTCTCAAAAAGTTACAATTGCTTTTTCGGTCTAAATTTAGCACTTTTAGATAGAAAAAAAATGAACATTGCAACCGTTGGTGATAGAAAGGTTTACCCACTACCGAATGATAGCTCTCGTTGAGTCTATCAAAAAATGTATACTTTTATATGCCTAACATTTACCATTTTCATGTTATGTGGTCCATTTCGCTTATTTTTGTATTATTTGAAAAACCGTAATTTCAGCACAACTCGGTAACCAGTAGAGACAGAGACTTTTCCTATGTAAATTTGTAATCTGCGCACCCATTTTAGTAAGATAGCAAAGGTTTCATGTTGATCCGGGTCCTTGTTTTTGAGATAGGTGTGCTACTTCAAAATTATTGTTTAAAATATGTGATTTCTTACAGAATTTTAGCCAGTCGGCAAAAACTCAACTACCTTCAATCAAAGTAAGGTTGTGGTTCTTGATACAATTTTTGACGCTGATTACGACGGTATAATTTGATTTTATTTATTTGGAACGGTTCGGCAGTTATTACGTTCCCAATTATCAAAAATGATGCTAGAATCACCCATTTTACTATGATAGAAACTTTGAACGGAAACTGTGTCCGATCTAATCGACCGATGTCGACGGTTCAAACGGTATCGGATGGGAAATTGGCCGAGGAATTCATTTCTGAAAGCCGCATTGCTCTAAGGTGCGCGGTTCGCGAGAAAAACGCGATAAACCGCGGAAATTATAGTTTCCCACTTTCTGACCAAACCGTACACGCTAGGGGAAAGCCGACCTCACCGTCGAATTCAGCACATCCTAATGCATAAGCATCACTACATTAAAATGCTCTATCTCTCAAAAAGTTACAATTGCTTTTTCGGTCTAAATTTAGCACTTTTAGATAGAAAAAAATTGAACATTGCAACCGTTGGTGATAGAAAGGTTTACCCACTACCGAATGATAGCTCTCGTTGAGTCTATCAAAAAAATGTATACTTTTATATGCCTAACATTTACAATTTTCATGTTATGTGGTCCATTTCGCTTATTTTTGTATTATTTGAAAAACCGTAATTTCAGCACAACTCGGTAACCAGTAGAGACAGAGACTTTTCCTATGTAAATTTGTAATCTGCGCACCCATTTTAGTAAGATAGCAAAGGTTTCATGGTGATCCGGGTCCTTGTTTTTGAGATAGGTGTGCTACTTCAAAATTATTGTTTAAAATATGTGATTTCTTACAGAATTTTAGCCAGTCGGCAAAAACTTAACTACCTTCAATCAAAGTAAGGTTGTGGTTCTTGATACAATTTTTGACGCTGATTACGACGGTATAATTTGATTTTATTTATTTGGAACGGTTCGGCAGTTATTACGTTCCCAATTATCAAAAATGATGCTAAAATCACCCATTTTACTATGATAGAAACTTTGAACGGAAACTGTGTCCGATCTAATCGACCGATGTTGACGGTTCAAACGGTATCGGATGGAAAATTGGCCGAGGAATTCATTTCTGAAAGCCGCATTGCTCTAAGGTGCGCGGTTCGCGAGAAAAACGCGATAAACCGCGGAAATTATAGTTTCCCACTTTCTGGCCAAACCGTACACGCTAGGGGAAAGCCGACCTCACCGTCGAATTCAGCACATCCTAATGCATAAGCATCACTACATTAAAATGCTCTATCTCTCAAAAAGTTACAATTGCTTTTTCGGTCTAAATTTAGCACTTTTAGATAGAAAAAAAATGAACATTGCAACCGTTGGTGATAGAAAGGTTTACCCACTACCGAATGATAGCTCTCGTTGAGTCTATCAAAAAATGTATACTTTTATATGCCTAAAATTTACCATTTTCATGTTATGTGGTCCATTTCGCTTATTTTTGTATTATTTGAAAAACCGTAATTTCAGCACAACTCGGTAACCAGTAGAGACAGAGACTTTTCCTATGTAAATTTGTAATCTGCGCACCCATTTTAGTAAGATAGCAAAGGTTTCATGTTGATCCGGGTCCTTGTTTTTGAGATAGGTGTGCTACTTCAAAATTATTGTTTAAAATATGTGATTTCTTACAGAATTTTAGCCAGTCGGCAAAAACTCAACTACCTTCAATCAAAGTAAGGTTGTGGTTCTTGATACAATTTTTGACGCTGATTACGACGGTATAATTTGATTTTATTTATTTGGAACGGTTCGGCAGTTATTACGTTCCCAATTATCAAAAATGATGCTAGAATCACCCATTTTACTATGATAGAAACTTTGAACGGAAACTGTGTCCGATCTAATCGACCGATGTCGACGGTTCAAACGGTATCGGATGAGAAATTGGCCGAGGAATTCATTTCTGAAAGCCGCATTGCTCTAAGGTGCGCGGTTCGCGAGAAAAACGCGATAAACCGCGGAAATTATAGTTTCCCACTTTCTGGCCAAACCGTACACGCTAGGGGAAAGCCGACCTCACCGTCGAATTCAGCACATCCTAATGCATAAGCATCACTACATTAAAATGCTCTATCTCTCAAAAAGTTACAATTGCTTTTTCGGTCTAAATTTAGCACTTTTAGATAGAAAAAAATTGAACATTGCAACCGTTGGTGATAGAAAGGTTTACCCACTACCGAATGATAGCTCTCGTTGAGTCTATCAAAAAAATGTATACTTTTATATGCCTAACATTTACCATTTTCATGTTATGTGGTCCATTTCGCTTATTTTTGTATTATTTGAAAAACCGTAATTTCAGCACAACTCGGTAACCAGTAGAGACAGAGACTTTTCCTATGTAAATTTGTAATCTGCGCACCCATTTTAGTAAGATAGCAAAGGTTTCATGTTGATCCGGGTCCTTGTTTTTGAGATAGGTGTGCTACTTCAAAATTATTGTTTAAAATATGTGATTTCTTACAGAATTTTAGCCAGTCGGCAAAAACTTAACTACCTTCAATCAAAGTAAGGTTGTGGTTCTTGATACAATTTTTGACGCTGATTACGACGGTATAATTTGATTTTATTTATTTAGAACGGTTCGGCAGTTATTACGTTCCCAATTTTCAAAAATGATGCTAAAATCACCCATTTTACTATGATAGAAACTTTGAACGGAAACTGTGTCCGATCTAATCGACCGATGTTGACGGTTCAAACGGTATCGGATGGAAAATTGGCCGAGGAATTCATTTCTGAAAGCCGCATTGCTCTAAGGTGCGCGGTTCGCGAGAAAAACGCGATAAACCGCGGAAATTATAGTTTCCCACTTTCTGGCCAAACCGTACACGCTAGGGGAAAGCCGACCTCACCGTCGAATTCAGCACATCCTAATGCATAAGCATCAGTACATTAAAATGCTCTATCTCTCAAAAAGTTACAATTGCTTTTTCGGTCTAAATTTAGCACTTTTAGATAGAAAAAAAATGAACATTGCAACCGTTGGTGATAGAAAGGTTTACCCACTACCGAATGATAGCTCTCGTTGAGTCTATCAAAAAATGTATACTTTTATATGCCTAACATTTACCATTTTCATGTTATGTGGTCCATTTCGCTTATTTTTGTATTATTTGAAAAACCGTAATTTCAGCACAACTCGGTAACCAGTAGAGACAGAGACTTTTCCTATGTAAATTTGTAATCTGCGCACCCATTTTAGTAAGATAGCAAAGGTTTCATGTTGATCCGGGTCCTTGTTTTTGAGATAGGTGTGCTACTTCAAAATTATTGTTTAAAATATGTGATTTCTTACAGAATTTTAGCCAGTCGGCAAAAACTCAACTACCTTCAATCAAAGTAAGGTTGTGGTTCTTGATACAATTTTTGACGCTGATTACGACGGTATAATTTGATTTTATTTATTTGGAACGGTTCGGCAGTTATTACGTTCCCAATTATCAAAAATGATGCTAGAATCACCCATTTTACTATGATAGAAACTTTGAACGGAAACTGTGTCCGATCTAATCGACCGATGTCGACGGTTCAAACGGTATCGGATGGGAAATTGGCCGAGGAATTCATTTCTGAAAGCCGCATTGCTCTAAGGTGCGCGGTTCGCGAGAAAAACGCGATAAACCGCGGAAATTATAGTTTCCCACTTTCTGACCAAACCGTACACGCTAGGGGAAAGCCGACCTCACCGTCGAATTCAGCACATCCTAATGCATAAGCATCACTACATTAAAATGCTCTATCTCTCAAAAAGTTACAATTGCTTTTTCGGTCTAAATTTAGCACTTTTAGATAGAAAAAAATTGAACATTGCAACCGTTGGTGATAGAAAGGTTTACCCACTACCGAATGATAGCTCTCGTTGAGTCTATCAAAAAAATGTATACTTTTATATGCCTAACATTTACAATTTTCATGTTATGTGGTCCATTTCGCTTATTTTTGTATTATTTGAAAAACCGTAATTTCAGCACAACTCGGTAACCAGTAGAGACAGAGACTTTTCCTATGTAAATTTGTAATCTGCGCACCCATTTTAGTAAGATAGCAAAGGTTTCATGGTGATCCGGGTCCTTGTTTTTGAGATAGGTGTGCTACTTCAAAATTATTGTTTAAAATATGTGATTTCTTACAGAATTTTAGCCAGTCGGCAAAAACTTAACTACCTTCAATCAAAGTAAGGTTGTGGTTCTTGATACAATTTTTGACGCTGATTACGACGGTATAATTTGATTTTATTTATTTGGAACGGTTCGGCAGTTATTACGTTCCCAATTATCAAAAATGATGCTAAAATCACCCATTTTACTATGATAGAAACTTTGAACGGAAACTGTGTCCGATCTAATCGACCGATGTTGACGGTTCAAACGGTATCGGATGGAAAATTGGCCGAGGAATTCATTTCTGAAAGCCGCATTGCTCTAAGGTGCGCGGTTCGCGAGAAAAACGCGATAAACCGCGGAAATTATAGTTTCCCACTTTCTGGCCAAACCGTACACGCTAGGGGAAAGCCGACCTCACCGTCGAATTCAGCACATCCTAATGCATAAGCATCACTACATTAAAATGCTCTATCTCTCAAAAAGTTACAATTGCTTTTTCGGTCTAAATTTAGCACTTTTAGATAGAAAAAAAATGAACATTGCAACCGTTGGTGATAGAAAGGTTTACCCACTACCGAATGATAGCTCTCGTTGAGTCTATCAAAAAATGTATACTTTTATATGCCTAAAATTTACCATTTTCATGTTATGTGGTCCATTTCGCTTATTTTTGTATTATTTGAAAAACCGTAATTTCAGCACAACTCGGTAACCAGTAGAGACAGAGACTTTTCCTATGTAAATTTGTAATCTGCGCACCCATTTTAGTAAGATAGCAAAGGTTTCATGTTGATCCGGGTCCTTGTTTTTGAGATAGGTGTGCTACTTCAAAATTATTGTTTAAAATATGTGATTTCTTACAGAATTTTAGCCAGTCGGCAAAAACTCAACTACCTTCAATCAAAGTAAGGTTGTGGTTCTTGATACAATTTTTGACGCTGATTACGACGGTATAATTTGATTTTATTTATTTGGAACGGTTCGGCAGTTATTACGTTCCCAATTATCAAAAATGATGCTAGAATCACCCATTTTACTATGATAGAAACTTTGAACGGAAACTGTGTCCGATCTAATCGACCGATGTCGACGGTTCAAACGGTATCGGATGAGAAATTGGCCGAGGAATTCATTTCTGAAAGCCGCATTGCTCTAAGGTGCGCGGTTCGCGAGAAAAACGCGATAAACCGCGGAAATTATAGTTTCCCACTTTCTGGCCAAACCGTACACGCTAGGGGAAAGCCGACCTCACCGTCGAATTCAGCACATCCTAATGCATAAGCATCACTACATTAAAATGCTCTATCTCTCAAAAAGTTACAATTGCTTTTTCGGTCTAAATTTAGCACTTTTAGATAGAAAAAAATTGAACATTGCAACCGTTGGTGATAGAAAGGTTTACCCACTACCGAATGATAGCTCTCGTTGAGTCTATCAAAAAAATGTATACTTTTATATGCCTAACATTTACAATTTTCATGTTATGTGGTCCATTTCGCTTATTTTTGTATTATTTGAAAAACCGTAATTTCAGCACAACTCGGTAACCAGTAGAGACAGAGACTTTTCCTATGTAAATTTGTAATCTGCGCACCCATTTTAGTAAGATAGCAAAGGTTTCATGGTGATCCGGGTCCTTGTTTTTGAGATAGGTGTGCTACTTCAAAATTATTGTTTAAAATATGTGATTTCTTACAGAATTTTAGCCAGTCGGCAAAAACTTAACTACCTTCAATCAAAGTAAGGTTGTGGTTCTTGATACAATTTTTGACGCTGATTACGACGGTATAATTTGATTTTATTTATTTGGAACGGTTCGGCAGTTATTACGTTCCCAATTATCAAAAATGATGCTAAAATCACCCATTTTACTATGATAGAAACTTTGAACGGAAACTGTGTCCGATCTAATCGACCGATGTTGACGGTTCAAACGGTATCGGATGGAAAATTGGCCGAGGAATTCATTTCTGAAAGCCGCATTGCTCTAAGGTGCGCGGTTCGCGAGAAAAACGCGATAAACCGCGGAAATTATAGTTTCCCACTTTCTGGCCAAACCGTACACGCTAGGGGAAAGCCGACCTCACCGTCGAATTCAGCACATCCTAATGCATAAGCATCACTACATTAAAATGCTCTATCTCTCAAAAAGTTACAATTGCTTTTTCGGTCTAAATTTAGCACTTTTAGATAGAAAAAAAATGAACATTGCAACCGTTGGTGATAGAAAGGTTTACCCACTACCGAATGATAGCTCTCGTTGAGTCTATCAAAAAATGTATACTTTTATATGCCTAAAATTTACCATTTTCATGTTATGTGGTCCATTTCGCTTATTTTTGTATTATTTGAAAAACCGTAATTTCAGCACAACTCGGTAACCAGTAGAGACAGAGACTTTTCCTATGTAAATTTGTAATCTGCGCACCCATTTTAGTAAGATAGCAAAGGTTTCATGTTGATCCGGGTCCTTGTTTTTGAGATAGGTGTGCTACTTCAAAATTATTGTTTAAAATATGTGATTTCTTACAGAATTTTAGCCAGTCGGCAAAAACTCAACTACCTTCAATCAAAGTAAGGTTGTGGTTCTTGATACAATTTTTGACGCTGATTACGACGGTATAATTTGATTTTATTTATTTGGAACGGTTCGGCAGTTATTACGTTCCCAATTATCAAAAATGATGCTAGAATCACCCATTTTACTATGATAGAAACTTTGAACGGAAACTGTGTCCGATCTAATCGACCGATGTCGACGGTTCAAACGGTATCGGATGAGAAATTGGCCGAGGAATTCATTTCTGAAAGCCGCATTGCTCTAAGGTGCGCGGTTCGCGAGAAAAACGCGATAAACCGCGGAAATTATAGTTTCCCACTTTCTGGCCAAACCGTACACGCTAGGGGAAAGCCGACCTCACCGTCGAATTCAGCACATCCTAATGCATAAGCATCACTACATTAAAATGCTCTATCTCTCAAAAAGTTACAATTGCTTTTTCGGTCTAAATTTAGCACTTTTAGATAGAAAAAAATTGAACATTGCAACCGTTGGTGATAGAAAGGTTTACCCACTACCGAATGATAGCTCTCGTTGAGTCTATCAAAAAAATGTATACTTTTATATGCCTAACATTTACCATTTTCATGTTATGTGGTCCATTTCGCTTATTTTTGTATTATTTGAAAAACCGTAATTTCAGCACAACTCGGTAACCAGTAGAGACAGAGACTTTTCCTATGTAAATTTGTAATCTGCGCACCCATTTTAGTAAGATAGCAAAGGTTTCATGTTGATCCGGGTCCTTGTTTTTGAGATAGGTGTGCTACTTCAAAATTATTGTTTAAAATATGTGATTTCTTACAGAATTTTAGCCAGTCGGCAAAAACTTAACTACCTTCAATCAAAGTAAGGTTGTGGTTCTTGATACAATTTTTGACGCTGATTACGACGGTATAATTTGATTTTATTTATTTAGAACGGTTCGGCAGTTATTACGTTCCCAATTTTCAAAAATGATGCTAAAATCACCCATTTTACTATGATAGAAACTTTGAACGGAAACTGTGTCCGATCTAATCGACCGATGTTGACGGTTCAAACGGTATCGGATGGAAAATTGGCCGAGGAATTCATTTCTGAAAGCCGCATTGCTCTAAGGTGCGCGGTTCGCGAGAAAAACGCGATAAACCGCGGAAATTATAGTTTCCCACTTTCTGGCCAAACCGTACACGCTAGGGGAAAGCCGACCTCACCGTCGAATTCAGCACATCCTAATGCATAAGCATCAGTACATTAAAATGCTCTATCTCTCAAAAAGTTACAATTGCTTTTTCGGTCTAAATTTAGCACTTTTAGATAGAAAAAAAATGAACATTGCAACCGTTGGTGATAGAAAGGTTTACCCACTACCGAATGATAGCTCTCGTTGAGTCTATCAAAAAATGTATACTTTTATATGCCTAACATTTACCATTTTCATGTTATGTGGTCCATTTCGCTTATTTTTGTATTATTTGAAAAACAGTAATTTCAGCACAACTCGGTAACCAGTAGAGACAGAGACTTTTCCTATGTAAATTTGTAATCTGCGCACCCATTTTAGTAAGATAGCAAAGGTTTCATGTTGATCCGGGTCCTTGTTTTTGAGATAGGTGTGCTACTTCAAAATTATTGTTTAAAATATGTGATTTCTTACAGAATTTTAGCCAGTCGGCAAAAACTCAACTACCTTCAATCAAAGTAAGGTTGTGGTTCTTGATACAATTTTTGACGCTGATTACGACGGTATAATTTGATTTTATTTATTTGGAACGGTTCGGCAGTTATTACGTTCCCAATTATCAAAAATGATGCTAGAATCACCCATTTTACTATGATAGAAACTTTGAACGGAAACTGTGTCCGATCTAATCGACCGATGTCGACGGTTCAAACGGTATCGGATGGGAAATTGGCCGAGGAATTCATTTCCGAAAGCCGCATTGCTCTAAGGTGCGCGGTTCGCGAGAAAAACGCGATAAACCGCGGAAATTATAGTTTCCCACTTTCTGGCCAAACCGTACACGCTACGGGAAAGCCGACCTCACCGTTGAATTCAGCACATCCTAATGCATAAGCATGACTACATTAAAATGCTCTATCTCTCAAAAAGTTACAATTGCTTTTTCGGTCTAAATTTAGCACTTTTAGATAGAAAGAAATTGAACATTGCAACCGTTGGTGATAGAAAGGTTTACCCACTACCAAATGATAGCTCTCGTTGAGTCTATCAAAAAAGTGTATACTTTTATATGCCTAACATTTACCATTTTCATGTTATGTGGTCCATTTCGCTTATTTTTGTATTATTTGAAAAACCGTAATTTCAGCACAACTCGGTAACCAGTAGAGACAGAGACTTTTCCTATGTAAATTTGTAATCTGCGCACCCATTTTAGTAAGATAGCAAAGGTTTCATGTTGATCCGGGTCCTTGTTTTTGAGATAGGTGTGCTACTTCAAAATTATTGTTTAAAATATGTGATTTCTTACAGAATTTTAGCCAATCGGCAAAAACTCAACTACCTTCAATCAAAGTAAGGTTGTGGTTCTTGATACAATTTTTGACGCTGATTACGACGGTGTAATTTGATTTTATTTATTTGGAACGGTTCGGCAGTTATTACGTTCCCAATTATCAAAAATGATGCTAGAATCACCCATTTTACTATGATAGAAACTTTGAACGGAAACTGTGTCCGATCTAATCGACCGATGTTGACGGTTCAAACGGTATCGGATGGGAAATTGGCCGAGGAATTCATTCCTGAAAGCCGCATTGCTCTAAGGTGCGCGGTTCGCGAGAAAAACGCGATAAACCGCGGAAATTATAGTTTCCCACTTTCTGGCCAAACCGTACACACTAGGGGAAAGCCGACCTCACCGTCGAATTCAGCACATCCTAATGCATAAGCATCACTACATTAAAATGATCTATCTCTCAAAAAGTTACAATTGCTTTTTCGGTCTAAATTTAGCACTTTTAGATAGAAAAAAATTGATCATTGCAACCGTTGGTGATAGAAAGGTTTACCCACTACCAAATGATAGCTCTCGTTGAGGCTATCAAAAAAATGTATATTTTTATATGCCTAACATTTACCATTTTCATGTTATGTGGTCCATTTCGCTTATTTTTGTATTATTTGAAAAACCGTAATTTCAGCACAACTCGGTAACCAGTAGAGACAGAGACTTTTCCTATGTAAATTTGTAATCAGCGCACCCATTTTAGTAAGATAGCAAAGGTTTCATGTTGATCCGGGCCCTTGTTTTTGAGATAGGTGTGCTACTTCAAAATTATTGTTTAAAATATGTGATTTCTTACAGAATTTTAGCCAGTCGGCAAAAACTCAACTACCTTCAATCAAAGTAAGGTTGTGGTTCTTGATACAATTTTTGACGCTGATTACGCCGGTATAATTTGATTTTACTTATTTGGAACGGTTCGGCAGTTATTACGTTCCCAATTATCAAAAATTATGCTAAAAACACCCATTTTACTATGATAGAAACTTTGATGGGAAACTGTGTCCGATCTAATCGACCGATGTTGACGGTTCAAACGGTATCGGATGGGAAATTGGCCGAGAAATTCATTTCTTAAAGCCGCATTGCTCTAAGGTGCGCGGTTCGCGAGAAAAACGCGATAAACCGCGGAAATTATAGTTTCCCACTTTCTGGCCAAACCGTACACGCTACGGGAAAGCCGACCTCACCGTTGAATTCAGCACATCCTAATGCATAAGCATGACTACATTAAAATGCTGGATCTCTCAAAAAGTTACAATTGCTTTTTCGGTCTAAATTTAGCAATTTTAGATAGAAAAAAATTGAACATTGCAACCGTTGGTGATAGAAAGGTTTACCAAATGATAGCTCTCGTTGAGTCTATCAAAAAAGTGTATACTTTTATATGCCTAAGATTTACCATTTTCATGTTATGTGGTCCATTTCGCTTATTTTTGTATTATTTGAAAAACCGTAATTTCAGCACAACTCGGTAACCAGTAGAGACAGAGACTTTTCCTATGTAAATTTGTAATCAGCGCACCCATTTTAGTAAGATAGCAAAGGTTTTATGTTGATCCGGGTCCTGGTTTTTGAGATAGGTGTGCTACTTCAAAATTATTGTTTAAAATATGTGATTTCTTACAGAATTTTAGCCAGTCGGCAAAAACTCAACTACCTTCAATCAAAGTAAGGTTGTGGTTCTTGATACAATTTTTGACGCTGATTACGACGGTATAATTTGATTTTACTTATTTGGAACGGTTCGGCAGTTATTACGTTCCCAATTATCAAAAATGATGCTAAAAACACCCATTTTACTATGATAGAAACTTTAAACGGAAACTGTGTCCGATCTAATCAACCGATGTTGACGGTTCAAACGGTATCGGATGGGAAATTGGCCGAGGAATTCATTTCTGAAAGCCGCATTGCTCTAAGGTGGTTCGCGAGAAAAACGCGATAAACCGCGGAAATTATAGTTTCCCACTTTCTGGCGAAACCGTACACGCTATGGGAAAACCGACCACACCGTTGAATTCAGCACATCCCAATGCATAAGCATGACTACATTAGAACGCTCTATCTCTCAAAAAGTTACAATTGCTTTTTCGGTCTAAATTTAGCACTTTTAGATAGAAAAAAATTTAACATTGCAACCGTTGGTGATAGAAAGGTTTACCCACTACCAAATGATAGCTCTCGTTGAGTCTATCAAAAATGTGTATACTTTTTTATGCCTAAGATTTACCATTTTCATGTAATGTGTTTAAATTTTTGTTTTCAAATTAAGGTTGTGGTTCTTGATACAATTTTTGACGCTGATTACGCCGGTATAATTTGATGTTACTTATTTGGAACGGTTCGGCAGTTATTACGTTCCCAATTATCAAAAATGATGCTAAAAATCTATTCAATTATTTGGGTACTGTAATGTGTATAAAGAAAAATTCTTAAACTAATACCTTACGATAGAAAAAAAATGTTTTAAACAAAAACATACATAATAATAAAATATGGAAATTTGTAAATTTTCGAATGTAGATTATGGTTTACTTTCAGAATTTTTGAAGATGCCATAAAAACAACTAATTACAGTGAGAACAAAAAAAAAATTAGTATCAACGCTTTAAATTCTTCAATAGCATTTTCTAATAAAGAAATATATGTGTTATAGTATAACCGTGGAACGGAGTAAATGTATACTTGCTAGTCAGTGCATGCATTTGCTAACGATCTTAGTAAAAATATCATCTCACTATGAAAATGTATAGTATAAGTAATTGTCATGTAATTGTTAGTAGATGTATACATTCTCTGAAATCTGTGCATGCATACACCAACTAAACTTTAAAATAGATTATAATAACTATATATCTAACTATGCATGATGTAATTTATAGGTTATAAAGGATATTATGATTTACCATGATATTACAACATTTTTGCTTTATGACTTTATGTTTAAATCCGTCCAATCTACAGACTTGAAGACGATTAAGACCAACTTATTTATGTACAAAATTATTTGACATTTGAGTTATTCCACATCATATTTACGTCCACTCATTTATAAGCAAAAATCAATCACGAGTTCACAAATTAAAAAATTGTCCACGTCTATTTATTACAAAGAAATATTTCGTACAGACACAATAGACTCGTATTCTATTTTTTCTTCCTCATCTGTTCTCTGGTGGGCAACTCAACCTCATAAGTTTCCCCACACTCTGCTACCCAAACAGATCCATTCTCGCCCTCTTCAATCACCTTCATCAACCCAGCAGCTGTTTCCTCAGCCCTGCAACATCAAATCATCATCAACCTACCCAAAAACCTTCAAAACCAAAACACTTACGTTTGCATTGGTGGAGTTTTGGTGTCCAAACATTTGATCATGATATCCACGTATCTTTGATTTGGACACTTCTGGAGTAGATTTTGCATGAGTGGCGTATCAGAAACTCCTGGGCATATGCAAACCAATCTCACTTGACAAGTTTCATATTGCTCTGCGGAGCCTAAACTTCTCGTTAAGGCAACGACTGCTGACTTAGTGGCTGCGTAAAATGGAACAGATGGAAAGTCTTGGAAGGCTGCTATGGATGCAATGTTGATGATGAGGCCTTCATTGCCGGACTTATACTTGGGCATGTAGTTGTCCATGGCAAGCATGCAGCCGTATATTGGACCATTCTTGGTAAAAATAACGAACATATTAATAAACGAGTTCATTGAAATTGAAAAACTGCAACACATTTTCTATTATAATTTTGTGGAATAATTAATTTGCAAAGGCAGTAATGAACAGAAAAGTATGCATGTACTTTTTTACCAGGAGCCTGACTGTTTTTATCTCACATGACAGTAAGCCCTAGTACACACGACCGTGTTTTGACCACGCGTTTGTCTGCCGTGTACTCTGTAATAATATGTGAACAAAAAAATTAACGAAATTAGACACTAAGGAAATACCAACTGTAGGGGCGCACCGGCTGTGAAAATGAATAAAATTAACTTAACTTTTAACTTAAATTTGTATTGAAAAAAGAAACCAAAAGTCATTTTGCTTTTGTTTTGAGTGCAATGTATTTGCATGTCACGATTATTACCTTAATTTAAAAAATTCGTTAAGCTTTTGAGTTTAGATATTAGAGCATTTCACAGATTTCCAATTCTTTTATTTGTCAAAAATTCAAGTTAAATCTATTCTGGCATGCCTGCGGTTTTCCGCAGGCATGTGCCGAATCTTAAGTTAAAATTTTTGAATTGTCTTGTTATTGAGAGGAAAAAACGCGTATAGGTAAAACCACGAGAGCTGGACGTGAGTCATCGATTTCAGCTGTTATTTTGCTGATACGTTATAGACCATTCCCGTGCGTTAGACAGAAACGATGTGCTTTTTTATCCCTCTGTTCTTACGATTTTAAGCGATGACTCACGTCCAGCTCTCGTGGTTTTACCTATATTCTTGCATTCTTTGGCTTTTTGCACGGATTTTCTATATTCAAAATTAAACTCACACCAGAATCAGTTGTTACTTATTCCATTTCTTTAATTGTCAGCCAAGCTAAACATTTCGTTTTAACTATTATATATTTGACAAATTATGTAATTGGTAATCTGTGAAATATTCTAATATCTATACTCATAAGTTTATGGATTATTTTGATTGATGTAATAATTGTTGTAAGCGATGTTATAAATAAATAAATCAAAAATAGAAAGGTTTGTACTTTTTTTAATACAAAGATAAATAAATGTTTTCTTACTTTGACAAAGGCCAATACAACCACTTTTTTTATTACGAGAAAAGTACCATCTTTATATTATTGTTTTTCAGGTCATTAAAATTTTGAAGTAGTGGCATTAAAAAATGTTTTTTTTTTTTCATAAAATAAGAAACACCCTAACGGCACGACATTAAAGTTGTTGATGCATAAAACGTGGGACCAAAATTAATAGCCTACAAAATTGCACTATTTTAAGGCTACATACTGTAACATTTTCAATAATAAATGATTGCATATTTTTATTGTACAACATTTAAAGAATACACTGTAGACATTTCAGAAAGAAATTCGATAAATTAACGATTACACAGCCAAAACTCGAACAGGCCCGTCGTAACCCTGTTCTCCAGCAATTTACAAAGTTGTAAATTGTTGTTTCATTCTAAGGTTTACTGTTTCCATGATTCAAGCTTCAAGGCTAATACCTAAACATTTCTATCACGTCGTATATTTTTGTGGGACCTTAAAAAAGTGTAATAAACGAGATTTTTTGACATTTTGAGCCCATTTTTCTGAAATAAATGTGATGTGACGTGACGTCCGTTGGTGGCAGAATATATCATTTCTGATAAAATGGCTATAAAAATTATCTGTCATACCTTCTTTTACTTTCAATAAAACTTATATGTAAAGACATAATAGCAATACATATCTATACAACGGTAAAAGCATTTTTATATATAGTCGTTGAGTTCATTTTATTATTGTATAAAATGCAACGGCAACCTAACAAACCTACCCATTTAGGCCAAGAATTTGGGGGTTCCCGGAGCTTCTCAAGAGT
This sequence comes from Melinopterus prodromus, assembly GCA_964023965.1. Taxonomy (NCBI): domain Eukaryota; kingdom Metazoa; phylum Arthropoda; class Insecta; order Coleoptera; family Scarabaeidae; genus Melinopterus; species Melinopterus prodromus. The sequence continues at coordinate 13,539,278 of OZ030390.1, read as the reverse complement.
ACAAATTCAGGGTTTTCTTTAGGGTTCAAGCTCAACCTATTCACTGGATTGTATCTATTCACTGAACTATCTTTGTTTGAAAATTTTAAAACTCCTTATTTTTGATCTTTTATTTTTTTTCCTGCTGGACCCTCCCAATTTGTGCCTTTTATATCCATACCTAATTGCTGTGACAGTTCGGGTCGATCAGTAGATATTATTATACACGAATTTACTACAATAATTGTACATACCACAGTTATTAACTTGGAAAATCTACCAATTGACAATTGTTTTTTGTAGGCTTTTTTCTGTATAATCTAAATCAGAATACAGAAATGTCGACTTGAGTCTAGTTTTTGAGAAAAGTGCTAAACAAACTACAAAAAGTTTTTTTTATTAACCTAAAAAGTAATAACTGTAGTATGTATGTAAATGTAACGGGGTAAAAAAATAAATATTAAATTGAACTTAATCTTGATTTGCACAGAAATTAAGCATAAAGAAAGATGATTATCTATTTGTTGGTTTTGTAATTTGTATTTTTGTTTTTATTATTTACATAACAGTAATAGTTATGTATTTACTAATGGTAAATTCAAGGTTTCTGATTACTTGATAACCAAGCATTACCTTCTATTGCACAATAACGGATCAAAATTAGAGGTCATCAAAGGCCATACGCATCATTTGATTAGATTATTTCTCAATTTATTGTATTAATATTAATATAATATCTCCAGTTAAATCCGAGTATTGTTTTATATAAAAAATTTGGATTCTTCTCTCCACTTACCACGTTTAATGCAATTTGCTTCTCCCATATTTTTTCATTCATGATACCAGCGTTGTTAAACAAAATATCAATTTGCCCAAATTTAGCAACAGTTTCCTTAAAAGCATCTAAAATATATAATTACATATTAACTCACGCTTGTTTCAATATTTCCAGTTTGTCCCACTTACTTTCAAATTGGCCATAGTCACTAGCATCTGATTTTACAAAATGGACTTTTCCCTCGCCGAATTCTTTCGAAATATTTTCAACGGCAACAGCACCATTTTTTGGATCAATATCAGTTAATGTAACACCCTAATAAAAATGTTTTACATATTCTCAAAAGAAAGGTACCTATTCATATTTAAAAAAAATTACCTTTACGCCATTTCTAAACAACTGCAAAGCGAATTGGTAGCCAATACCAGACGCTCCTCCAGTAATGATAGCAACTTTTCCTTCAACAAACATCGTGGTCAGTTGGTTTCAAGGTTAGCAAACAACTAAAGTATTTATGCATACTGCAGAGTACTCGTACGGGTGTTGGATTATGCCGCTTTTTATCACATATTCAATCGAAAATTATTGCGATGTATTCTATATTTATATATTGTAATAAATTTACAATTCAAGTGTTAATCTTGGTCGACAGAAGATATTCGATAAAGCAACACACGCTGGAGATAAAAAAAAAATTAGGAATTTAAAAATACATTGCATCGATCTTGAATAGAAGCAAGAGCTCTAAGATTCACACAAAAAACATGAAACTTATTTTTTTTTGTTATTTTTTACTTATTTACAACACAAGACAAGTTAACACGAAAAACTTTGGTAGACAACTTCCTCTCGTTTTCCACCAACTACTGAATGTATAGATCCTGATTTCCCTTCTCTTATAGCATAGATAAACGCTCTGGCAGCTGAAGCAGCACTAAATTAAAAATGAATAAATAAGTACTTAATCAAAGAACACTATCGAATTACTAACTCTTGTATTTCACACTGTTCTAATTGTTCCTGTGCAAGATCAGTGTAGACGACTGTTTTGCCAATATCCTCGATTATGTTAGTGGCTGTAGGTCCTGGACATACAGCCGTTATCCTAACCCCAGTTCTCTTGAGATGACAATTACCACCAAGGGTCAAAGTTAAGCCGACGATGCCAAATTTGGTTGCAGCGTAATGTGGAACTGCATACCATGGCTTCAGTGCTGAAAGGGATGCTGTATTGACGATGACTGCGTCTGATGTCGATTTATATTTTGGAAGATAGTCTTCCATGGCCAAGTGGATACCATTGGCCGTTCCTATCTAGATGTACATTATACAAAATTACGGTCTTAATTTTTAAATTCCATATATAGTTTTTGTTTTTAGTTATTGTTTTTATATGTCTCAATAAAAAGCAATTTTAAAAACAAAATATCTCTTTCATATGTTAATTTGTAAAACCTCACTCACAACTTACCAAATTAACATTATAACAGCGCTGATAATTGAATTCATCTACAATTCCCGCGTTGTTGATTACTATGTCCAAATTCTTAAAATGATCAATGGTTATTTTGAACGCATCTAAATTATAAACAAAAAACTTCTGGTATTTATTCCCACATGGGATCCAAATTTATAATTAACCATACCATCCAATGATGACTGATCAGCAACATCGGCTTTAACAAAAATAACTTTTCGAGTGTCACATTTAGCCGAAAACGTTTTGTTCAGTTCTTCGGCAATCCCATGGCCAGAGTCATTTATGTCTACTATTACCACGCCCTTAAATGTTAGTAATTTGTCAAAATTTTTAATAGTTGTGATGATAGACATCTTACTCTTGCACCTTCCTTTAGTAGTTCTTTAACACATCCCAATCCAATGCCGGAAGCACCTCCAGTAACCAATGCTATTTTGTCTTGTATATCCATCCTAACAGTTTATACAAAAGGAAACTACATAGTACCTACTAATTAACTTGATGACTTGATTAATAAAACTTATGGTATCAACTATTTGCTTTTTGAAGAATGAAACAATTATATCGCAAGTTGGCTCTTTGTTTTTCAACTCAGTTGTTTTTTGCTTACTACCGACAAGTGCAGTGCATTTCAATATATGTTTGTGTGTTTAATGTATGTAATCTTAACATTCTTATCATACTATGACACTATGTCGTTGGAAATTAACGCTAAAACATTTTCTTGATACTTTCGGATAATATTGCCAGGCGCTGATTAGAATATGAAAAATAATGTGTTTATTTGTTATTCTTTATTATAGGTATAATAAAGGTTATTAATACAAAAATTACGTACTCTTGATAACTAGGTATTTTCAACTTGACATAGTGTGATTGTAGAGATGTATAACTGAACATAATGGTACAGAGGAATATTCCCAGTTACCCCCAAAATCTCGATTTTTTAACAAAACTGTTTTTGGGTACTTGCATGCATATAAAAATTCAAAACTCTGATGACTTGCTGCGATATGCAATATTTTTTTAATTTTTTTATATTGTTGAAATCCGATTTAAATTTTACGTTTAATGTGTGTTTGTTTATTAGAATCGGTTGAAATTTGTCTTAGTTATCGAATTTTAATCACCCTCTGGACACATATTGGCGAGAAGGAATATACCGACATACTGTAATAAATTTGTACTCTTCATTTAGATTAATTAGACATTACTATTATTTATATTTACAATGTATATTCTTATTCTCAAACTATGGAAGTATTTTGTATTTTGTTTAGTTTTTATCACCTGCTCATTCTATTGACATTATGGTCAGTATTGAAACACTGCTGTATAGTATGATAAAGTCATGTGCCTGGCCAAATCAGACTTTTTTAGTCCGCTTTCGGTATTGGTAAACGGCATTTTACATCCACAACCACAACAAAGGTCTATTTGGTTAAATGGCAAACCTAACGCTGAGGGCGCCGCTTGATCCAAGTGCATTTTGTTGGCGTTGCTTTGCAACGCCTCCGGCGGTCTGTACGCAAGCTCCAGGTGGGTACCTGAAGGTTTTTTACTTTATCATACGCAGTATAATAAAGTATTGTAATCGTGCCGAAAAAAAAAATTGAGATTTTAGCGGAAATAGGTCTTTTTGGATCCCCTGAACATTTTTGACCAAGGTACAAAAAAATGTCTGTGTGTGTGTGTGTGTGTGTGTGTGTGTGTGTGTGTGTGTGTGTGTGTGTGTGTGTGTGTGTGTGTGTGTGTGTGTGTGTGTGTGTGTGTGTGTGTGTGTGTGTGTGTGTGTGTGTGTGTGTGTGTGTGTGTGTGTGTGTGTGTGTGTGTGTGTGTGTGTGTGTGTGTGTGTGTGTGTGTGTGTGTGTGTGTGTGTGTGTGTGTGTGTGTGTGTGTGTGTGTGTGTGTGTGTGTGTGTGTGTGTGTGTGTGTGTGTGTGTGTGTGTGTGTGTGTGTGTGTGTGTGTGTGTGTGTGTGTGTGTGTGTGTGTGTGTGTGTGTGTGTGTGTGTGTGTGTGTGTGTGTGTGTGTGTGTGTGTGTGTGTGTGTGTGTGTGTGTGTGTGTGTGTGTGTGTGTGTGTGTGTGTGTGTGTGTGTGTGTGTGTGTGTGTGTGTGTGTGTGTGTGTGTGTGTGTGTGTGTGTGTGTGTGTGTGTGTGTGTGTGTGTGTGTGTGTGTGTGTGTGTGTGTGTGTGTGTGTGTGTGTGTGTGTGTGTGTGTGTGTGTGTGTGTGTGTGTGTGTGTGTGTGTGTGTGTGTGTGTGTGTGTGTGTGTGTGTGTGTGTGTGTGTGTGTGTGTGTGTGTGTGTGTGTGTGTGTGTGTGTGTGTGTGTGTGTGTGTGTGTGTGTGTGTGTGTGTGTGTGTGTGTGTGTGTGTGTGTGTGTGTGTGTGTGTGTGTGTGTGTGTGTGTGTGTGTGTGTGTGTGTGTGTGTGTGTGTGTGTGTGTGTGTGTGTGTGTGTGTGTGTGTGTGTGTGTGTGTGTGTGTGTGTGTGTGTGTGTGTGTGTGTGTGTGTGTGTGTGTGTGTGTGTGTGTGTGTGTGTGTGTGTGTGTGTGTGTGTGTGTGTGTGTGTGTGTGTGTGTGTGTGTGTGTGTGTGTGTGTGTGTGTGTGTGTGTGTGTGTGTGTGTGTGTGTGTGTGTGTGTGTGTGTGTGTGTGTGTGTGTGTGTGTGTGTGTGTGTGTGTGTGTGTGTGTGTGTGTGTGTGTGTGTGTGTGTGTGTGTGTGTGTGTGTGTGTGTGTGTGTGTGTGTGTGTGTGTGTGTGTGTGTGTGTGTGTGTGTGTGTGTGTGTGTGTGTGTGTGTGTGTGTGTGTGTGTGTGTGTGTGTGTGTGTGTGTGTGTGTGTGTGTGTGTGTGTGTGTGTGTGTGTGTGTGTGTGTGTGTGTGTGTGTGTGTGTGTGTGTGTGTGTGTGTGTGTGTGTGTGTGTGTGTGTGTGTGTGTGTGTGTGTGTGTGTGTGTGTGTGTGTGTGTGTGTGTGTGTGTGTGTGTGTGTGTGTGTGTGTGTGTGTGTGTGTGTGTGTGTGTGTGTGTGTGTGTGTGTGTGTGTGTGTGTGTGTGTGTGTGTGTGTGTGTGTGTGTGTGTGTGTGTGTGTGTGTGTGTGTGTGTGTGTGTGTGTGTGTGTGTGTGTGTGTGTGTGTGTGTGTGTGTGTGTGTGTGTGTGTGTGTGTGTGTGTGTGTGTGTGTGTGTGTGTGTGTGTGTGTGTGTGTGTGTGTGTGTGTGTGTGTGTGTGTGTGTGTGTGTGTGTGTGTGTGTGTGTGTGTGTGTGTGTGTGTGTGTGTGTGTGTGTGTGTGTGTGTGTGTGTGTGTGTGTGTGTGTGTGTGTGTGTGTGTGTGTGTGTGTGTGTGTGTGTGTGTGTGTGTGTGTGTGTGTGTGTGTGTGTGTGTGTGTGTGTGTGTGTGTGTGTGTGTGTGTGTGTGTGTGTGTGTGTGTGTGTGTGTGTGTGTGTGTGTGTGTGTGTGTGTGTGTGTGTGTGTGTGTGTGTGTGTGTGTGTGTGTGTGTGTGTGTGTGTGTGTGTGTGTGTGTGTGTGTGTGTGTGTGTGTGTGTGTGTGTGTGTGTGTGTGTGTGTGTGTGTGTGTGTGTGTGTGTGTGTGTGTGTGTGTGTGTGTGTGTGTGTGTGTGTGTGTGTGTGTGTGTGTGTGTGTGTGTGTGTGTGTGTGTGTGTGTGTGTGTGTGTGTGTGTGTGTGTGTGTGTGTGTGTGTGTGTGTGTGTGTGTGTGTGTGTGTGTGTGTGTGTGTAAACGATTTTTGTGACGACGATTCCGGAGAAACTACTAAAGGTATCGGGACAAAAGTTCATATTTAGAAGTTTCATGACCTGACTTAGAGCTGAAAAGCTTTTGGTTCAAAAGGGTCCAAAGGAACTGGTAGTTTATTCTAAGCCTTCTTCAAGGATTTTGCAAATGAGCCGCCATTTCTGTAATTTCGTCGAAATAGTTAAATAATAAATTAAAGTAGATGAAATTTTGAATAATTTATGCCTATGAATTTTTTTTGTAAAATTAATAGTTTAGCTGCAAGAGCAAATTCTATTTGATCGAGATCGGTCGCATCTGCATTGATATGAAGCTACATAGTAGCCAGGATTTTGACAAACTCGAAAACAGCTGATTTCATCAGAGGTTGGAGAACCGCTATGGAACGTTGCCGCTGTAGTGCAGCAAAGTACAAAATACAAGATTCAAATAAAATAAGATCACCAATTTGATTGTTTGTTGATAAGAAATATCAACCCGTTGTTATATCTAATTGTAAAAACGATAAATTGAAAAAATTGTAAATAAAGTATAGCGATGAGTGTAGTTATAATTTAGTATGTTGGTACGGTTGTGACATCTACAGTGTCATGAACGAATATAAATCTGTCAGAATTTGAATTAGGTATCAACCTAACAGTTCCTGTGCAGAAATATAACCATTTTTGGATTTTTTAATATACGTATTTGTAAAAAAGCAACACAAAAAAACGTTGATGTCACACTTGCCGAAAACTACATAGTGCGCCTCGCTCACATGCGACGCTCCGCCTTCGGTGACACGCCTGATCACCGCTCGTCGCGCTATTCCGTACTTTCGGCACTTGTGAGATAAATAACTATTATTCTGATGACAGTAGGTAGTGTCAAATGCTGATGCTTTGACAATACATACCTACTATTGATACTATTGTCTATCAAAATATCTGTCAAATCCTGGCTGACTAGTTTAAAATTGCAGACACGATTTATCTAAATCAAATAGAGTCTCATGCAGCTAAACTATTAATTTTATATTTTGTATGATAAAGTCATGTGCCTGGCAACATCAGATTTTTGATTATTACACCATTATTTAAAAAAATAATGGTAAGATGTTACACATTGCGGAAATGAGCAAAAACACAACTATCGGAAAATGCCAAAATTCAACATAGCGCCTATAAGAAAAACAAAAGTTGGCCATGGTTACGCCGCCATCTTTGATGTTATTTCAAATTTAAAAATGACACTGCATTCCTTGTTAAAAAGTACCTAGAATCTAGAATGTTTTTGTTTTAAATGTCTAGCTACATTTAGTTTTGAATAAAAAATTAAAAACGATATCTTAACATTCCAGTTTTTGTGGATATCTTCAAAATGAAAATGATAGCTTAAATTTCTTTTCAGATAATTGATTAGCACAAAAATACGAAACTTTGCCAAATTTAAACATAGGCTCTATCTCCACTAATAAGCGAGATCCCCATGGTGAGGCTCGAAATTGAATCACCCGGTATATCCGGGAAAACAGTACTCACCTTTTTCCCGGGGAAAAAAGTTATTTCAGAAAAAGTTACTTTTTATTACCTGTCAACAGAGGAAAAATGACAAACTTTTTGACCGTCACAGAAAAAAAAAATTCTATATCGTAGATTTAAACCCACGTAAAAGCGATAAACAATTCAAACTAAATTGGTACGTGAAACCTTTCTATTTTTTATGTTCTAGTCTGGAAAGCGTTTTCATAAATATACAATGTTTACTAAAAAGATGAGAAACGATTTTTTTAAATATTTATTTTACACCTGTTATTAGTACAAGACAACTTAACACGAAAAACTTGGGTAGACAACTTCCTCTCGTTTTCCACCAACTACTGAATGTATTGATCCTGATTTTCCTTCTCTTATCGCATAGATAAACGCTCTGGCAGCTGAAGCAGTGCTAAAACAACAATGAATCAATAAAGAACAAAATAAATAGAATATAAACAAAGAATACTATCGAATTACTAACTCTTGTACTTCACACTGGTCGAATTGTTCCTGTGCTAGATCAGCGTGGACGACTGTTTTGTCAATATTCTCGACTATGTTTGTGGCTGTAAGTCCTGGACATACAGCAGTTATCCTAACCCCAGTTCTCTTTAGATGACAATCACCACCAAGAGTCAAAGTTAAGCCGACGATGCCAAATTTGGTTGCAGCGTAATGTGGAATTGCATACCATGGCTCCAGTGCTGAAACGGATGCTGTATTGACGATGACGGCGTCTGATGTCGATTTATATTTTGGAAGATAGTCTTCCATGGCCAACTGGATACCATTGGCCACTCCTATCTAGATGTACATTATACAAAATTACGGTCTTAATTTTTTTCCATGTATAGTTTTGTTTTAGTTATTGTTTTTATATGCCTCAAAAATACAATTTTAAAAACAAAACAGTTCTTTCACATGGTAATTTGTAATACCTCACGAACAACTTACCAAATTGACATTATAACAGCGCTGATAATTGAATTCATCTGCAATTCCCGCGTTGTTGATTACTATGTCCAAATTCTTAAAATAATCAACGGTTGTTTTGAACGCACCTAAATTATAAACAAAAAACTTCTCGTATTTATTCCCACATGGGTTCCAAATTTAAAATTAACCATACCGTCCAATGATGACTGATCAGCAACATCAGCTTTAACAAAAATAACTTTTCGAACCTCAGATTTAGTCGCAAACGTGTCGTTCAGTTCGTCAGCAATCACATGGCCAGAATCATTTATGTCTACTATTACCACGCCCTTAAATATTAGAAATGTTGTTGAATTTTTGATAGTTGTGGTGATAGATATCTTACCCTTGCACCTTCTTTTAGTAGTTCTTTAACACAACCCAATCCAATGCCGGCAGCACCTCCAGTTACCAATGCTATTTTGTCTTGTATATCCATTCTAACAATTTATACAAAAGAAAACTAGTACCTACTGATTAACTTGATGACTTGACTAATAGAACTTACGGTATCGTCTATTTGCTTTTTTTAAGAATGGAACATATATTTCTCCAGCTTGCTCTTCGCTAAAGTTGTTTTTACGTACAAGCGACAAATGTGTTTTTATGTATTTTTAGGTATGTGTTATTTGAATGTAATCTGGTAATTCTTATCATACTGTGACATTAGGAACTCAATTCTAAAACATGTCGCGATACTTTTGGATATTGTTTCCAAGGACTAATTAAAAGACGAAAAATAAAGTGTTTATTTAGTATCCTTTATTATAGGCGTAATAAACGTCATCACAACATAAATTAGTATCTCTTTGCAAAATTCCTTCTTTGAAGTTAAAGTTTTTATTGATATGTAACAACGTATATAAATACATACAGTGCTTCCCAAAAGTAACGGATAAATTCTATAAAGTCTTAAATAAAATTATTTCAGGAAAATGCTCCGACACGTCGATTTTTGTTTTTTAATTACTATCCTGACATACACTTTTCAATCCCCCACGCATTCATCCCTAAGGGGTAGTAATCCCAACTTTAAAAATTCAAATAGCAAAGTACCCCTTGCGATACCTCAATTGATAGATTATTTTATTCTGAATATAACAAAAAAAAGAATATCAAAATCGGTTGATAAATAACGGCGATATTTAGCAAGATTTATTTATACACGAAATTGAGCGAATAACAAAATTTACTTAATTAATCCTTAATTAACTGTTCAAAGTGCTGCCCGTTAACGACGAGACAATGCCCTAGTGTATCCCCAAAAGCTTGTTGAACATTGTCTAACATTTCTGGAGTGATTAAGTGAATGTCTGCACGTATTCTTTCCTTTAACGCATCAATATTTGCAGGTCTATTCACATAAACTTTACTTTTTAAATAGCCCCAAAGAAAATAATCTAGTGGGGTTAAATCTGGCGATCTTGCTGGCCATTCAATATGTCCTCGTCTACCAATCCACCGATTAGGAAATACTTGATCGAAGTATTCTCGAACTGGTCGCGCATAATGTGGAGGCGCACCGTCTTGCTGTAACCAAATTCTGTCACTGTGTCTACCAGGATCTTCTGCGTTGGGAAACAATACCGCTAAAGTAGGTAGTAGTTCATTTCGGAGAAAGTTCAGGTAACGTTCACCATTCAGTGTTCCGTCGAAAAAATATTGTCCAATTATTCTTGAACCCACCACACCAGCCCACACATTAAGTTTTTGAGGATATTGTGTGTTCGCTTCCATCATCGAATGCGGATTTTGACGGGCCCAGTAACGGCAATTTTGTTTATTTCTTAGATAGATTTTGTTTATTCTAATTAAGCAAGGATTTGCATGAGAGAGTTCCATCATTGTCTCATAAAACTGCACTCGTCTATCAAAGTCGTCATCGGACAATTCTTGTACCAAGTGCACTTTATACGGGTGAAATTTCTGTTTTCGACATAATCTGGATACTGTAGTTTTTGACACACTTCAGAAGTGAAGCGACCTCTGCAAAGGTTGAATGTGGATTTTCTTGCACCATTAGAATAGCATCCATCTGCCTTAGGTTTATCCCGTACCGAGATCGCGAAATTTGTTTTCGATTCGACTTACTGTCGATTGCGATATTGGCGGACGGTCCGGGTGCGTTTCATTGAACAAACCACGAACTTCTTCATACGTCCGGCTTCTATCTCCAAAACCAATCATCATTAAAACTTGGATTCTTTCGGTTTCAGTAAGTCTCATTTTGTTACTATTTCCTTAATCACGAAAAACTCGGAATTGTGCTTGACATAAGTAAAAACAAGTTGCAATTGTTTGAACGGTATTGCTATGCCCGCTTCAATAGCGCTTACTCGAATATTGACGCTCTTCTTTGAATACATTTTGGTAAATATCGTCGTTATTTATCAACCGATCTTGATATGTTTTTTTTTCGTTGTATTCAGAATAAAAAATCTATCAATTGAGGTATCACAAGGGGTACTTTGGTATTTGAAATATTAAAGTTGGGGTTACCACCCCTTAGGGATGAATGTGTGGGGGATTGAAAAGTGTATGTCAGGATAGTAATTTAAAAATAAAAATCGACGTGTCAGAGAATTTTTCTGAAATATTTTTATTTAAGATTTTATAGAATTTATCCGTTACTTTTGGGAAGCACTGTATATGTAAACATTACAAAGTGGACTACACATCATATCAGGTTTTTGATAAAGACCATGAGGTCAAATTATACCAAAACTGTAATTTTGGTCGTTAACATTTATTCCAGTTCTTTCCAATCACAATAAATTTTGCAAACTAGAGTTTCCAAAAAGATTTTTATTTGGCCTGGCTGGAATTTTGGAGTGGGTTGGGGCTAGTTATTCTGTCACAGCTTTAAAGTTTAAGGTTCGCGCTTTTATTTCTCCCCCTTTGTCCTGGTTTTTGTACATTTGTCGTGTTTTTCTGTAACCCATGTCGTGCACGATTAAAGTTTTGGACGTGACAAGTGGCAACAATGGCGTAGATACATATTCAGCGTTCAGGGGCAAGAAAAATCTTGTTTTTTGGAAGAGGTCTGGATTTTTTTTTTACATTTAATTTAATTCCAAGCGAAACTTTTTTGCCACTGATTGTACACTAATAAATTTATATTTTTTGAGATGATAGGGCTCAAAAAAGCGGTGTTCTTTGTTAGACCCTTTTTTATTGTTCAATATTTTGCCAAATCTTGTTGGCTTCCTCAGGAACTAAAAACACAATTGACAAACAACAGAACAATGTAAAAGCGGATTGTACATACCTAATAAATGGTCTTAAAACACAGCGACAAGCATGGACGTTAATAACATGTCAACTAACTAAATAGAACGCACACACACAGCGGTTACGGACATTCAAACTAAACTGACGACTGCATGTGGACATAGGAACGACTTTTTCACTCAAAGAACGGAGAACCCCCAACCTGCCCCAATAAAATATCGCAAAGGTACTATACGATAACAAAATACATTTACACAACGCGCACAATAAAAATAAAAATCATAAAAGTACAATTACAACACCGAACTAGTGTAAACACAAATTGGTAACAAAAAGCAATAAATTATTCTAAAAGAAAAAAAAAACAACACAATACTGGAAAAGAACAACTCGCTTAAATCGCTCACACCGACAGCTGTATCATTAAAAACCGTTGAGTGATTATAATCTAAATTCAATAAAAAGCTATACATGTTGCTTAAGTTTTCGGTGTCCGACCGCAAATTCATGGCATTACTAGTCTGGTTTATAGCTATCATCTCAAAAAAGAGTCTTTCACGGAGATTACGTTTCTTGAAAACTATACTAATGTTGTCAAAGTCAACATTATGATTTTCACCAACAGCATGTTGAGCTAATGCACTAGTAAGCTTATTATTTCTTATATCCAGTCTATGCTGGTTCATCCTAGTCTTCAACCAATTACCAGTCTGGCCCACATAACTTGCTTCACATCCAGCACACGGCACACGGTAAACAACATTAGACATATAATCTAAAGGAGTTTTCTGTTTTAATCTGGTAAAGAAGTTCCCCACTGTCCCAAGATTATAGTAGGCTATTCATAAATTGCTTAAAGAAAAAACACGGGAGAGTACTTGCGACAAGCCTGGAATGAAGGGAAGCTTTCGGTAAATGATGGCATCACACCGCGCTGGAGCCGTCATATCTGTAATCACTCTCCTGTGAGTGACACCAAAAATCAGCTTCCTAAGTAAATATTTAGGGTACGTACCCATTATTAAGAAAATTTTTCAATATTTTAGTTTCATTCTTAGCATGAAACGAGTGATGCGACAGCTTTAAAATGCGATTGTGCATGGCCGTGACCATATTTAACTTTTGGTTAATGAGATGGTTTGATTTGAAATTCAAGTACTTGCCAGAGTTCGTTCCCTTCTGATACCACTCCGTCCTTATATCACCTCCCTCCCCCCTAATCAACAGCACATCTAAAAACAGTAAAGAATTCTCATTTTCCCTCTCAACAGTAAACTGAACATGAATATTAAAATTATTAAACACACAAAGAACATCGTTGATAAATTCTGGTGGTAAGGATAATACCAAGTCGTCCACATATTTTTTGATAAGACCGAGTTGGCAAGGCAATGTAGGCAAGACCCGCAACAACAAGTAATCGAGTACGATATTGGCGATAATCGGACTCAGCGGGGATCCCATAGGAGTGCCAAAAACCTGGCTGTAAAAAACGTCATCCCAGACAAAGTAATTACTGTCAAATAAAAACTTAATAATCTGTATGAACAGTGCCCTGTCCACCCACGTCACATTGCTGATAAGTTGCCATTCCTCTTCAATTATCTGAAGGACAAGTTGAAGAGGGATACATGTAAACAAGGAAACCACATCAAAACACACCAAAACATGCCCATCAGGCAAAACAAACCCCTGGTACATCTCAACAAAAGTGAAGGAGTCTTTAATGTTGGCAGCAAAGACAGAAAGATGATCACCGGTGAGCCAATACATGACACTATGGGTCTCAGTGAGATTCCCTCTTTGTGAATCTTAGGTAAACAATAGAGTTTCGGCGTGGTGGCATTGTAAATAGTTAACTGTTTCTTGAGTTTTTCATCGATATAAGAGTTTGTGGTTTGTGTGCAACATTTTTACTAGCTTTTTCTTTTTCCTTTTGAAACTTTTCAGTTGGATCAGAACTTAACATTTTATACGTGTTAATATCCCTCAACAATTCGTACGTTTTTTGTTTGTAGTCTGAAACACTCAAGGCTACAGTTACGGCGCCCTTGTCGGCCTTAGTAATGGCGAAATATTGAACAATAAAAAAATGTCTAACAAAGAACACCCTTTTTTGAGCCCTATCATCCCAAATAATACAAATTTATTTTATTTAATGAATACCACTTTCTATGCCAATTTTTCAATTCCAAAAACCAAAAACGGAGTTTATATAGGTATGCAAAATCCTCGAGAAAGTCAGTTTAGGGTTTAATGACAATAAAATATGATGCTCAATCATGTTTTCAAATACTTGGGACGCGGAATGTATCACCCAGCATATAAATAACGTAATCCGTGCTTTTAATGTATTGACGCATAACTTGAAACGCCAAAAAAAAAAAAAAAAATAATAATAATACAAAAAGTTTAACAATAAGGTTTGAAATTACCGTATGCAAAAATATATTACTCTAATGCAACATTTAGATCGCCTGCAAATTATTTAGATTCGTTTTAATTTTTAGAAAAATGACCATTTATGCTGACAAAATTTTTCTACTCCTATTGAGGAATGCATTCATTATCATGGCAATTTATGATAAGTAATACTAACCATTCCCCACACACATGACAAATATTTCATTCCTGGCTCCTCATACCCCGCCAGTAGTGAGAAATATTCCATTCCTCACGGCTTTAGAACCAATCACAGCTCTGGATTTTTCATTTCCAAATTGTTGATATACTGCTTAGCGACATTGTCAAGGCATTGACAACGTCGCTAAGTGACAAGGCGCACCAAACAATTTTAATCTGTAAAAATCCTGTAAACCGTCATAGTGACATACAGCTGTCGCTATATGCACAAAAATTAATTTATAAAATTTCGTTGCATGGTCGTAGAAAAAGTATAGTATTCCATTCGCAAGTAATGGCAATTTCTCACTCGAACGCTTTGCAGCACTCGCCTACGGCTCGTGCTGCAAACTTCGATCTCGTGAGAAATTGCTTACATTACTTGCTCATAGAATAATATACTATTGTCGGACATGTGGGGTTTGAAAAAGAAAAATTACGTATATTTCATTAATAAAAACATATGAAAAACTTTTTTTCGGTACACCCTACCTTGCACCCTACCATATAATCCCCATTATGATACACGCCAATGATTATAATGACACTAGCGTTGTTGACCGTTCGTTCAAATAACGACTGCATTATTTGAACGAACTGTCATTATTATACAACGCTAGTGTCAAAATCGCCATCAATGTTTTAAAATATTTGATCTAAAATGGAATTTATGAGTCGTAGATAAAACGCACTCGCACACAACGAATGTAAATCGCTTGCGTGTTTACACGCTCGCCTATTATTATAGTTTATTATTAGTTTGCATAATAAACAAATAATGATATTTTAAATATATCTTACCTATATTATATCGTGTAAATTTGGTTGTATAATTCGAATGGTACACGTCATGGCAGTTGAAAAATTGCCTGAAAAAATAGTTACCTCCGTTACCGGCTGATACCATGGTCGTTACGGTCGTATTTTATTTGTCAAATTCGGGTATAAGAATTTTAGTATCAAACTTTCTAAATGGACGAATCTCAATATTCAAGTTTAAATAAATCGTTTACACGTTCAGAGCCAAATCTGAACGTACTGCATTACCGACAAGTCCTCGTGACTGAATTACAGAAACCTGACGGCAACGGTCATCTTCTACGACAGTGCAGTTATCAAGAAATATCTTCACAATGTTTTGGTACGTCTATATCACATTAGTCTAGATTAGAAGATATATTTGTTCCGTTTTTAGGTAACCAACCGCCTATTTATAATTTCTACAGTGCAGAAATATCAAGGAACGACCATAGCAATTTTCCAATGTTGGGGAACTATAAAAATGAAAGTACGCATGAAAAAAAGTTCAATTATTCACCTATGGAAATTGACTATTATGATTTGAGTGATGAGCACGAAGATAGAGAGGTCTGTGTAACAGATTGTCCAAACTTAGATAGAAGGAAGTTGCTTATACAGCAGGGTGCACATATGGGAGATGGTAATATATCAGAAGACGAATACATACAAAAAAAATTCGTACCGGTTTCTCAATCAAAGTCACATGAATCGCCTAAGGAGAATTTTAGTAACAGAAAGCTAATACTAGCTGTCTGCTGCGGAATAGCAATTATTGCTGCCGCATTGTGTTATAATAATAGTATAGGGTTAAAAGACGTACCAGTATCGGAAATAGAAGTGGATTTACGATCTTCAGTCTCAAATCAAAATCATGTTATTGATGCGATCATTCAAAATCTTAATTCCGTACATTCTGTCAGTCGGCTTCGAAAAGTGTTAACGTTTGCCGGACGTACAGGCGTTGGCAAGAGTTTTGTTTTAAATCAAATGCGACGTAAATATTCGAGTACTGCTTACGTTTCGTTAACTTATTCTGTACATAAAACTTTAATCGAACAATCCACCAATATTTCTTTTCCTGCAGATTGTTTTTTACTGTCGATAGACGACTTAAGACTGGCAAACGTTGAGACTGTCTCTGCATTTATTGACTCCATCGCGCACAATTGCGTGCTGATCATTCCTGTTTTTAACGTACAAGAGACGACTGATATGATAACTCATACGATTAGAAATGATCGAGAATTAAAAGGGTATTTTGAGGAGAAATTTCCAAATTCTGAGACTGTGTTATTTAATTCTATGAATAGTAACGATTTAGAGATTTATTTGAAGGAGAAGCTTAATGAGAGAGGCTTAAATATAAACGATCATCATGTCTTTGTGAGGTTAGTACTTGCTCACCATGATGTTAAGAATTTTGGATTTAAAGGTGTGTTGCCAAAGATTAATCTGCTAAGTTGAGAGTTGATGAAGTATGTAAACGGTTCCTTAATTTATTATTATGTAATTTTTATTATATCGTTTTAGATATTAGTTAAATTATAAGTTGCCATTCGTAAACATATTTTGAATAACTAGACATTACCAGTTTGTTGATCTTTTGTATTCGTCCTGACGCGTTTTTTTGACTTTTATATGTTTTGTAAGTTTTTAAACGATAATACTTGCACAGTTGTGATTATACATTTGCTATTTATAAAATTTATTATAGAATTGTGTGTGACATTTTGTACATTGATAGATATTAGATATATTTGGGATACTCAATAAAAATATTTTACATACCATATAATCTGCGTTTGTATTTATGAAGTTGTGATAGGATTTTAATTATTTTACGATAATGTCCAAGTACAAGAATATATATTTAATAATAATACACATACAAAATATTGCACTTTCATGCAAGTGTGTCCTTTGCGTTTATAAAATCTAATTACTAAAATTGTAGTCATGTATGGATTTTAACTGTCCCAGTTTTTTCTATAAGTTTTCATAAATGTGTCAAAAATGTCTACTTTTTTCTTGCAACCGTCAATGAAAGGCGAGTTGCCGGTTTCCTGGGGTTGGGGCGTCGTGAAAAATTTGTTTGTTAGGTTCTTCTGTATCGATAAAATGTCGAACTGATTGAATTTATTATTATTACAATATTATTATTTGGCGAGCACATAATTAATTTTAATACCTCTGTCACATGTTTTTACTGTTTTATATCCGTTATAAATATTTTAAATGTATTTATCAATTATGGCGACGTGAACTGTCAACAACGAGGTGTTGACCGTAGCTTTGAATACTAATGTAATAATGGTGTTGACAGTTCTTTTAAATAAAGAAGGCATTATTCAGAAGAGCTGTCATTATTATTTAAAGCTCTTGTCATCATAATTATCGGCGTGTATCATAATGCGGATTATTGTCATAAACATTTGCTACGTACACAATGAACTTATTATACAGAGTGTCCTACTTTTTTTCCCGCAAACCTTTTTTCCAGATAGTAAATGTCATACTAAAAAAGTTAAGTAAAAAGTTTCCTCCGGACTTATTTGTTTTCACGATTCATTAAAAAGTTACAGTTACGTTTGAAATATTAACAAAATTGTATTTTAAACGCCATCTTTAGGAACTGAAAGTCCCTATAAATCGACATGAAGGTTTTTCCTGAAGCTTTATGATATTTACTAGAAGAAAAAACCTCTAAAAAGTTGCATATAATTTTTATTGTTTCATCCTTTGTTTATTCAATTTATTTTTATGTTTTTACTTAAACTTATTTACTTTTATTGTTGTTATGACTATATTGATTATGTATTATGTTCTTTCTTCATTTTCGAGTTAGTTAGATATGTAATTGTTCCATTTTTATTTATTTTCTTAATAATTTACTGGGGTGTAGCTTATTAAGGATTAAAAAAAAAAACATTTGGTTCCATATTACAAGTTTTACTCAAAATCACATACACTTTCTAAGAATTAATTTTGCTTACACCTGTATATGTGATAGATAAATTAAATTTTCAAACAGCCCCATTGGCTACAACTTATTTATTTGAATGTTATTAGCCATGTTTACGATGCTAACGCTTCCTAGCGGCCACAATGTTTTTAGACTCTAGCGCTGTTTTTATCCAGTTATATATACAGTATACAGTGGTATGCAGTTACCTGCTAGAAGTTGCAGGCACATGATATATACAGTATGCAGTGGTATGCAGTTACCTACTAGAAGTTGCAGGCACATGATATATACAGTATGCAGTTAGCTACTAGAAGTTGCAGGCACATGATATATACAGTATGCAGTGGTATGCCGTTACCTACTAGAAGTTGCAGGCACATGATACCAATTTGTGTTTGTAGTGAACTTAAAATTTATTATTTATGGTAGTTGAATTCTGTGGATCTGTTTTTATTTCTTTTACAAATAAAACTCACTTTCGCCGATTTTTACATAATTAACAGATGTGTTTAATAAAAGATAAATACGTCCGTTTCTAAACCAAACAAAAATGCTATTACGTAATCTATTATTGTTTATTGCAGTCACGATGAAGTCTATTGATCCAGAATATCTCCAAGTTTGTCATTTTTATCTTCCCAGATAACAATCGTGCGACGCATAATGATGCAATTGAATCAGCACGTGCATACATATAATCACGCAGATGCGTCATCAATGGAGGTTCATATCGCCCGCATTCTCACTCGAGTAGCGATATGCGGCGCATCTTATTCGTCACGGACGACGCATCGTGCTGAATGTATAACGAAAGTAAGCATTGTGACACGCATATCGCTCGCACCCGTGCGTTTTACTCAAAAAAGCGAGCGAATTGTACTCATCGCACCAAAAATCGTGCGTCGCACGATTGTTGTCTGGGTTCATTTTTTCGACTATAAAAATTATCGGTAATCGAGTGAATTCCAACTAATATTGTCGACATTCCTTTGGTGATGAATTTGCAATTACCAATTTCTAGTAAAAAATAGCCAATTATTTGATATTACTCACCGTAAAACATTAAAAATTCATCAGATATATCTGAAGACTGAACTACCCGCCATGTTTTTATTACGAAGGACTATAATACTTATAATTTACTATCTATCTACAATTTACATTCAATGTTTGATATTATGATGGATGATGTTTGTGAGTTTTAAGGCTGATATTTGCATCTACCTGTAAAGTCCTGAATTAACCTGCAGGATAAGGTTATTATCCTGCAAACCTATTATCTCATCTTCACAATTCACAGGTTCAAATAGGGCGACATATAAGCTTATCTGTCTGATAGCTATGTAGGATTTTATAGATATATTCAGTATTTGAGAAATATAATCAAAACACCGGTCCTATCTTAAATTACAAACTATAAAGAAAATCAGTAGGTACCTACGCAAATTAACATAATCTACAATAAAGTACATTTTATATCGTTATCTTTATATTACTAATATAGTCTCATAGATTATATCAAACACTAATCTACTTCTAGTTTTCTGAAATTTCCGGTAACGCCATAGAGAGCATCATCTTCAAATCCGCACGTATTCAAGTTCCTTTTTAGGGCAGATACGGCGCCTTCGCGAGCTTTTGCGCTGAACAATTCTTCTCTTACTTCCATTCTGTCATGCGAAAGCAGCGTCGCCTGATTCCGTTGCAGTTCTTCCTTCCAAAGTGCTATTAAAAGAGTTACCACATCATAAAATTGAGGGCGACAAGTTAAAGAAATGATTACGTACCGATCATCTCCGCCATTGGCATATCGCCTCCATATTCCCTTGGTAGAACGTCACGCTCGATCAGCCCAGTATTCAGCATGTCTTCTTTGGAGGTGTAGAAATGAATTATCTTCTTCATTTTATCAGAAATCAATGACATTCCAAAATCGAGGGCGAACTTCATCGAAGGATGGGCGTTGATGATGTGGGCTTGTTTGTGACGCATAGGCAGAGTTTTCTAAAAATAAAAAGCAATTACAAAGCTACGCATGTTGTGCAGCAAGATTACTGTGGTATTTATTAACTTATTAATGTTCTTGTCTATAACTACGCAATTTTTATTAATAACAAAGCAATTTATATATCGTTTTAATGGCAAAAACTAGCAGAAAAACGTAAGCTTTAAAGTTTACCTCGCCATTTTTTACAATACGAACTGCTTCCTTGATGGTAAACAACGTCAAATATGGAAAACCGACACCTTGCCCATCGGCAAAATGAACAAAACCGCGCACTTGATTTTCCTCGTCTTCCATTAGAGTTTCATAAACAATACCATGGATTCGACACATATCCGCATTGGTGAATCTATCCAAATCGAACACACCTAAAATCTTTTTCATAAACCAAAGCATGACTTTTTTCGACGCCCACAAACCTGGTCTAGCAATAATAACCCTTCTTCCTTCGCTGTCTCTTTTGGGAGATGGAAATAGGTAACCCAAATCAGTCAAATCCTGCATCATCGGTATCCTCATATCGAAATTATTAAAGGCAATACCAAAAGTCTGACGGAGTAGAAGATATCTTTCGATGGCTTCCTGTGCTTGTAGCACGCTGAACTTTTTGAAGCGTAGGAACCTCAGGAGGAAATTTGCATCTGAAATTTGAATCATAATTAGCAGTGGTAAAGTTGGATAATTTGTGTCATGTATAACCCAGTCTGCAGTTGCGAATTTTGGGGTTGGCCAGTATCCATTCCCTTATTGATACCAACGCTTGTTTCCTGCTATTGGAGTCTTCCCTCAGTTCTCTTTCGGCTTTATCCTGAGTGTCTTTGGATAATTTACAGATGTAGTCGTCCGGTTCGGATACCCAAGTTTCTTCGGACATATTCAAAGCTTTGGGCTGAATTTGAAGGCAAATAAATTTAGTGTCTATTTTATTTATTAATTATTTCGATTTAAATATTTTTGGTTACGCAGTTTTTATTGTTATCTAGTTTTTTTTTTATATAAATAATTAAATATAGTTTATATTAATAGAAAATGGTTGAATTTTTGAGTCAGGAATTTGCATAGACGGTATACTCTGGAGCCAGCATAATTATTAATATAAATAGACAAACGTGCAAAGAAGAATTGTAGTAAAGGTGTAAAGAAATAGCGAAGAAGTAGAAAGAAGCAATAAAGGATGACTAATATTAAAGGATAACGACAATAAATAAAAGTTCCAAAGTTTGTTAACATTTGCCAGCTCAATTTTGGAATCTTGTGATAAATATTGACCAGGAAAAACATCTTTTTCGACCGGAGTACCAAATTAAAGCTGAAGGTAAAGATGAGTGAAAGAACAGTATTCCTGAAAGTTAGAAGGAAAGAATGAAGAATTACACAAGAAATAGGAAATGAAGATGGAAGTGAAATATGAAGTGAGATTAAAGGGCAGAACAAAATACCTAACAAGTGGAATTATTTGTCTCACTTTTTATCTAATACTAGGAGCTATAATTTTAAAAATAAAGTTATTTTTCATGTAAAACTGATACTAATTTTTACATTAATAGATCTACGACCGATTTTATCAACAAGAGATAAATAATTTATTAGTTGGATAACCCCTATCTGTTAGGTATAGCCATGATTTCCATTGTTTAGAGATTTTTTTTATAAGATTTCAGGTTATTTTCTAGTTATCAAATAGATAATTTTATCTCTTGTTGGTATAATCATTCCTAAGCTTTATACTGCAAGCAACCTGCAAAAGAATAAAACTTGCGCTCTATCCATCAATTCTGGGTCTCTTTCCTTTACCTAACAGTTGTTTCGGAGATAATTGTTGATTTATCTTTTTGTTGGCTTAGTGAATATAGATGAATGACGCTCGAACAGTCAAAAGACACAAAATAGTACATAGAGCATTCAAAAGTAGTACATACAAAGAGGACCATCTCGATGAAAGGAGACCGCTAGGAGGACAATAATAAAAACGAGGGCAGTCCTCTAAAAAGGAGGGATGCCCCCCTAAAGAAGAACGGTTGGACATCCAACCGTCCAACCATAGGAGGACATCCAACTATTTCTAATGTAACATGTTATCAAAATATTAAACCACAATTGAGCAATGCCTTTTCAGTTGCTGAAATAAAGAGGAAGTTATTCTTGCAGGTATAATCAATTACCGTGTGTCTGCAGGCAGAAATCTGATGATCATAATGACGATATAATGTGAGAAGTGAATGAAAATTTAATTCTAAATAAGTAAGTACGTAGTAAATGGTAATGATTATTGCACGAACTAAGCAAAGAAAGTAATAATGTTATTATTTAGCGTTAGTCACCTCTTAGTCAGAGAAAGTAAATTGTCGGAATTATTGCATAATTTAATGCAGAATCGTACAGATGTGGTTAGTGGGTCAGTAGTAATGGTACATGCTACACGTAACAGTTATATAACCGGCACCGACGGTTATAGAATAGGTCAAAAAAGTAGGTATAACTTTAAATCCGAGACATAAGTACTACTTTTTTATTTATTTTACTTGTAAAATGCGAAAGTTGGGATTAAGTAAAGATTTATGTAGCTGGTCATTGAATTTTTAAACAACAAAATAACAAAAAATCGTTTTATGGTTTAGTTCACTGTGATTTTAGAGATCTAACTGATTTGTTGCCGTATTATAGTCCATGAAATGAGAACCAGTGGCCGATATCACATGACTGTTTCATTCTTATGAGTGGATATATCATAACAGCTATCGGACAGATCAGTCAGAATAAGTTCTTTATACGTAGATAGTTGAACATACCAGCCGCAAAAGTTTAAAAACTATAAAATATCTATAAATTTTCTAGATTTCTTTCTAGAATAAGAACAATATTGTCATCATTTGATTTGATGTTCTTCAAATCACATCTCCTGCAGACTGTACGAAATAAATATTATTTTTTTTTCGATAAAAAATTTATTTTATAACAACTTTTTTTTAAATTTTAAACAAAACAAACATGTTTTTTTAAACGAAACAATGTTTTTAAACATTTCACAAAAAAAATGTTTTAAATTACACACAAATAAAATATGACTTAAACAAGAAATAAAACTAGATTTAATAGTATATTATTTGACGAGCACATAATTAAGGATATAAATCGCGAGCATGAAGTTTACACGCGAGCCGTAGGCGAGCGTGTAATCATGCGAGCGATTTATATCCGTTATGTGCGAGCCAAATACGATACTTTATCTACGACTCATAAATTCCATTTTATGCAAAATATTTTAAATGTATTTGTCAATGATGGCGAGGCGAACTGTCAAATAACTGTCATCCACGTAGGTTTTGACAGACTTTGACACTAGCGTCATATAATGATGACAGTTTGTTCAAATAATGAGGTCATTATTTGAACGACCTGTCATTATTATACAACGCTAGTGTCATTATAATCATTGGCGCGTATAATGATAGGGATTAAACAGTCATCGATACGTATGCAATGAACT
The DNA here is from genome assembly GCA_964023965.1 of Melinopterus prodromus. NCBI lineage: Eukaryota > Metazoa > Arthropoda > Insecta > Coleoptera > Scarabaeidae > Melinopterus > Melinopterus prodromus. The sequence goes on along the minus strand of OZ030390.1, from coordinate 13,515,680 downwards.
TATTATATGTGAGTCGTAGATAAACATGTTTTAAACTACCTATGCAATTATATTATTTGTCAGCATTTTAATCGGCGTCTTTTGATTCCTTATTTATTTTCTACTACTGATAATGTATAGTAATATTTTATGAAAAACAACTATTCAAATATCGGAAGTATAGGACACATTTAAAACACAACATTTAAAACAAACTTCAAGGGCCCTGCCGAAAAAATAAATTTGAAAAATAAGGAGCAGCCTTAAAAGACCTGGATTAATTTTTTTTCAATGATTTAAAAATATGTGACATAATTTTGACCCACTTATGAACAAAAATTAATTCGCCCTGTTTAAATACAAAAAGCTACTTGTGATAAAAAACGAAAAATCCAAAAATCAAGTTAGGGATGTTTGGAAATGACATAAGATACAAAACTAGGCATTAGAAAAAAAAGTTTAGCATTCATTAGATGGCCACATCGCCCACATGTTTGCAGTTCTTAATTTAGTTTTCATTGGTGATATCGGGCAAAAACTAAAAAATTATTTGACAAACTTGTGAAAAAATCATTTGTTTCATTTGTACAGGGTACAAATGAAACATCCTGACCTAACAACTTTTGTCTAAAACATTTTGCTTTGTCTCCAAACATAACTGAACTGAAATACTGATAAGCTAATGACTCACCCTGTATGTGATATAACAAAAATAACTACGTACAGATAACAGAGCTAGGTATATGTATTAATTAATATTACGGGATCTTCTTTATATCACATGTCGACCTGTCTAATTAGTAAAATTTATTAGGTGTTATGTAAAAAAGTAAATATATTATAAAGTAATATATGTATATGTAATATAAGTAATAAATTCAAGGTAATTTAAGCTTTTTATTTATAAAACATGATTCCTGTTTTATGTAATGTAACTATACGTGATAATACGAGATACACGAAAAGTTAACATGACCGTCGATAGCTCAGTTGGTAGAGCGGTGGACTGTAGAGGTTTACGAAAAGCTGATATCCATAGGTCGCTGGTTCAAATCCGGCTCGACGGATTTTTTTTTTGGAGTTTATTTTGAATGTGTTGTTGAATTATTTCAGCTCAAAATTTACTTGAAGGTTAAAATAATAAAAAGGAAAATATCAAAACTTTTTTTAACTAATAAATATAATTGAATAATATTTTAAATGTATTTTTTTTAGTAACTATTTTCTCATTAAATATTTACTTATTTATTAATCAATGCTTCTGGCTCAAAATCTAACTTCAACGGTCTGTTTAAATAAGTAAAAATAATTTTTTTTTATATACGAGCGAATTTATTGATGAAGGTTAGTTTATTAGGTACTTTTTACAGTTGTACTTACTTTTTTTTTTTAAAGCACAAACTTTCACCAAAAATATCCAACTAAAACGTAAACTGAAGATGTGATGTGTAACAAGTGTTGCTAGTAAGAATGAACGGCACTCTGCTTTTCCGCGGAATAGATATACCTTTGCATTATTGTGTTTACAAAGCCTCCCCACTAAGCGCACGCAGATGTAACAGCTATACGAGAATTCTTTTGTTACGAATTAAATCCCCAACTAATATCGACGTAATCTAAACGGTACCTGAGTCGCAACTTGCAGGCAAATGACTTCTTGAACGTACGAACTAAATTCCCTTCCACTTTTACCACACTTTTAAACGCGGAAATAAGTACTATGTACACCATTTCTCGAAAGTGTCGTAAGTGGAATAACAAATCATTTCTTTTTGTAATGAATGGATGAATGAAGCCGTATAATATATTAAAAAAAACTATTACCGTGCCACATATGTAGGAAATCAGTTTTTGAATTGGATAGAATGTTTTTTTTTCATTATTTATGTTGCCAATTTAATGGTGAGGTTTTTGGCAATAATTATAGATGGATGATTTTACAGGACTGTTTTTTTTTAATGCAAAGCAGACTTACTGTTATGCACTAAGTATGTGTGTATAAAGCAATTGGAGAGATATAAATGGAAAAACACAATTGTGAATGATTTTTACGAAAAAATAGTAACAAGCTGTGACTTTTTTGTTGTAGCTTTGGTTAGACGCTTTGAAACTATGAATAATATGTGGCCCGGTATACAAAAACCGACCAAACTGACATTCTCGTGACGATTGACCACTGTGTGTGTTGAACGGTCATAAGTCATAAGTCATATCTCTAAAACTACTCGGATAAAAAATCGAAAAAGTGTGTCAAGATGAAAATGTGTAAAAATACACCTATTTCATTTGATATTCAGAAACTAACAATTGATATTAAGAAAGTAGCAATTGTAGTAATTCAGCTATGCCAATTGGTTTTCAGAAAGTAACAATTGTAATTCAGCTAGGTATTCCAATTTCAGAAAGTAGTAATTGATTTTAAGAAAGTAGCAATTGTAATTAAAATATTACAAATGATATTCAGATAGTAGCAATTGATACTACTTTCATTTTGAATGTAGCAAATGTATATCTGATTAAATCATGTAATTCAGAATTCTCCAACTGTAGCCATTTTTTTTCAGGAACGGTAAGGTATATACAGTAAAGGAATGTCACATGACAGAATGACGAGGTGGTAGGTACTTCTCGTTAAACCACCCTTGCAATTTCTCAACCATTTTATGTACCTATTTATCTCGGTTAAACGTACATGTTTAACTTTAAAATTTATTAAAGAAGTAAACGAATTCATATGGAGAACAAATGAACAAAATTCGAAGAAAAGTTAGGGAGCAATTATGTAACAGTCCATGTTTACGTGCCAAGGGGCATATCGTCAACCATCAATTGCATGATGGAATGAGCTGCTGTGCTGGACAGCGCTGTTCATTATCTCTCTAAATATTGGAGACGTTGGTTGCTCTATCAGTCTAGCCGCGACGACATTGGGCAAAATTTTATATAGCATAATAGACGTAAAATCATGTCAGGAGATAACTGCTCCTAAAAATATATTTATACTTTCCTCAGAAATTGTCGAAATAAAATATTTCTATAAAGTTATAATTATTTAAATTTACTTTCTGAATTACTTATTGTTGCTTTCAGAACAGACGTTTGTTAGTTTCTGAATTTTAATTGACATATTATGAATATCGGTTGCTTCTATCGGAATATCATTTATAATACATATCTGAATATTGGGTGCCCGCAGAGAGGGGCAAGGGGGTGCACTTGCACCTCTGGCTTTTAATATACCGAACAGGGGAAAGATCAACAAGAAAAAATCATAAAATGTATGCTGATTTATAACTAGTGTTAAAAACTTTTAACACTTAATTAAAATAAAAAAAAATAAAGCAATACAACTTAAAAATAAAATAATTAATAAACTTTACAGATAAAAATTCGCAGATAATCAATTAAAAAAAACACGGAAACCAACAATTGATAACTGATTATGTTATCAATTTTTACAACAGTTGACTGATTCAAATACGTTTGTTATTCGAACGGAGATTCTAGCAATTTAGCAAAACTCCAAGCATCGACGAGCACCGAAGGGCTACTAGGTCTTATAATTACCTACAATTTGAGGTACGACGGACATTCATGCAACAATTTTAGCAAGTTATAAACATTTTTCTGTAGCAACTGATTGAATACGTTTGCTATTCGAATGGACATTATCGCCATTTGGGGGTTTTGCCCATGGGGCAAAACTCTGAGCGTGTAAAGGCTACTAGGCTTTTTAAATAAGTACGATTTGAGGTATGATAGAAATTTATGGAACAATTTTTGCAAAAGTTATAAACATTTTTTTAGCAAGTGTTTGAAATACGTTTTGTATTCGAACGGACATTTAAGGGTTGTTGTCCATCGGGTAAAAACTCCGAACGTCGATGGGCTACTAGGTCTTTTTATTACCTATAATTTGGGGTATAATCATGGGCGCCGTTACATATGGGCAGGGGGGGGGGGGCGCTTGAGCCTTAATATATTATAGAATATATAAATAATTTGTATGTAAAACTTTATTTGTTTAACGTCCCTAAAAAGAATTCAAAATAACCCAAGTTGGCGAAAATTGGTATCAAAATTACAAAACGGTTCTCATTAACTCCTTTGAAAGACGATAAATAATAAAAAAGTCATACTAATGTTATTTGGCTTTAAAAGTGCCGTCCTATGATAAATGGCACTATTTTTCCTATGCTGTTTGTAAAATTGGTTCAATCGTCCGACTCTCCAACATTCAAACAATACATTTCCGGACATGAGTTCATTCAAAAATTTGTCTACTATGGTCAAACAGACAATTCATACAGCTTATATATAACAACAATTATTATTAACTAGTTGATTTAGTATTGTCGCCTTTTAAGTGTTTACCTATAATAGTAATGATAGCAATTTTGAATTTCGTTGTCGATGATCGTAATCACAGAATTTTCAAATTTGTCAAGTTTTCTTTATACATATTTATACATTCATTGCTTTCCGTTTATGTGGTTACATTTCAAAACAATATTTTTTCCTTTTATTGTTTACCAATTTGTTATTAAGACTTTTTATCGGATGCTCCATTGACACGATTATAGAAATAAATTATCAATTGTGTTCATTTTGTGCCTGTATTTTTGAAAGGTGCCAGTTGCGCATTATACATTAAGCCTTGCTAGATCAACACGAGCTGGAAATTCTTATAAAAAATTAACAGTGTTTACTCCAGAATAATACAAAGTAATAAAAATTCGTCACATAAAAATAAGGTGTAAAAAATGCCACAACCATAAAAGCGACGGAAATTTTTCTGGGTGAATGCAATGTTTGAAATACGTTTGCTTATTCGAACAGATATTATCGCCATTTAGTTGTCCATGGGGCAAAACTCCGCGCAAAGTCGTTTAATTACCTACAATTTGGGGTATGAAATTTATGCAACATTTTTTGCAAAAGTTATTAACGGTTGGCTTTTTATACCAAAAGCGGAACGGTAGCTCCGGTTTCCGTTAATCCTATTTTTACAAGGTGTTATTTTGATATTACAACCACTAACCAGGCAAGAAAATTGCAGACTTGTATAATACATAATATAAAAACTACACGTGCATTCTCTTATACCAAGTGCCACTTATGTATAAAAGTGTACATGTTTCCGTAATCTGTAAAAAACGAGAACACGGACGCGTGTTTAGCATTAGGCCATAGAAAACATAATTACAAAAGAATTGTAAACGCGAAAAAAAGTGTTTGCGTTTTCGATCCAACTTTTGCCATTATGAGAGTCAACGAAACTTTTCAAACTGTGCCAGAAATCGTTTCCTTGTAGGTACATCTGACCCGCTAAAATAATTGCGTAATCACTAAATTGCATCACGTCACGTCGGCAAAAATGTCTGATGCCAGGTGAAAGTCGTTGCACAATTTCAATATATCCGACTGATCTGACGCGGCTCTTGTGTACCATATTCCGTTTTGCGTGTTTACTGACCAGCTTCCCACTTGTATTGTGTTGCTTTATTATCTTCATGCAATAACAACGTTTATGTAATACAAATTACATAAATACGAAAATAGAAATAAATAGAATATCGGTATGCCGGCTGGAAACGAATTAGTCATTCGAATTGACGATTTTCCATAGTTTTGTTACTCGAAATATGAGTAGGTGTCGTTAAATTCCATTTCCAAAGGTAATGGCTTTGGAAGTGGAATTAAATATTACAATAGGTAGCTGGTGTTCGCTGTTTGCAAAAGTGTGAAGTTTTAATTTTTACTCATTTTATTAAAGACAGCCTTTTTGGTGAATAGCAAGAAAATGCATTATTTAGAGGCAAAAATATAATGGTTCAATTTGGTTGACACAATTTTAGCGAGAAAATCTTATTGTTTCGGAAATACGCTTATTTGCTTGCATATTGTAATTATTCTAAACATGTTTTTATGTGACAAATACACTTTTCCGATAGCATTACATTTACATATGATCTTCAAACATCACTTTACTTTGTTTGACTTTAAGTAGCCAGTGACAAGTTATAGCACTTTGTTTGTAAGTCTGCAGCGCTTGCAAAAGAGCTCCAGATTTTTTGATAACTACATAATTATCCCACTTTGAAGTAGTGCTGAAAGTCGTAAATTGTATTAGTCGTAGAAAACAATAGTCTAAACAAAAGTGTATTTTATAGATATACAATTTTATCTTGCAGAAACTTTATAATAACTATTTTGCTTATAAAACTCCAGATATTATTAAAAAACAATCACACAACGAGATGTCGTCTCAATTCACAGCAACCATTGTTAATCCAAAACATCGTTCACTGAAGAACACCGTTGTTTCCACCGGTTGTCTTATTCTAAGATTCTACAATTTTAAATGGATTCTATACTTATTTGACTTATGGATTTAATCTTTTTAAATCAAAATGCTCGGTAGTTAGATTATTCTGCTGACATTCTTGATGAAACATTCACCTACTTCTTTAATATATGAACATGTTATTATAAAAGCAATAATATTTTACATGGAATGGAATTAACGCACCCAAAGAAGATGGTATTGTGGTTTTCCAACTATAGACAAGGGACTGTGCTCCTTCTTTTCTTATGTCATTCCACCAATACTAGAGCTGTTGGACACTTCTACGTCGGATAACTGACATCCTACGATCAGTCATCCTACGAACTATAAAATTTGCTTATATTTTCATTTGTTTGTTTTCCTTTTATTGAAAATGTGCAATTTGCATTGAGTGTTGTATAAATAACAAAGCATTTTCTACAATATATAAGAACTGGGGAAAGAAGAATGGGATTATGTTACTGAGGACAGTTAGGACTTAGGGCCTTTGAGTTCCTATCGGAAAAAGATTGTCTAAGAGAGTTCAACTCTCGATCAAGTTCATATTTTTGTTCTGTTTGTATAATAAGCAATCAACTAAAGAAGCGAATGATAATTATCCTCACCTTGGTTAATTATCATTCGCTTCTTTAGTTGATTCTATATTACTGACGAGTTTACGTAATAACCATTTTCCCTTGAATTTATTCATCTATATGAGCTGTTTAGCAATAAACATTTAGCGATTCCTAGTTACCAGACTTCCATCTAGCCCCAATAGGTGTCACGACGGGTTTGTTTAATTCGAAAACTCGGATTGCAAGTCCTGAAGTGACAAATAAAACCTATAAATTTCCATCGCCTCTGTAGCTCAACTGGGAGAGCTGTCAACCGGCAATTGGAGGGTTCCTGGTTCAAATCCAGGCGAAGGTGTTTTTTCCAAAAATTATCCTCACCTGGGTTAATTATCATTCGCTTCTTATTTAGTTGATTCTATATTACTGACGAGTTTACGTAATAACCATTTTCCCTTGAATAATAAGCAATGTATTGAAAATATTGAAATTCCAGTATCCTAAAAATAGTTATTACAACTATTTAAAAAATGAGACACCTTAATATTGTCGGTATATATCTCTATTTTATGATCAGCAAACACTAAACTGTCACCCACGTGATTTTATAAACATAATTTTATAATGAAAGTAATTTATGATTCAGACAATTTCGTATTTATCTCGCCTATCATGGCCATAATTGACTCACCTGGTTATAACAAAGTTATACACTCGCCTGGCGGCTCGTAAATTATAACTTACATTTCTTTCTTGTCAAATAATTTACTATAACATATGTCCCACATTTTTCCAGGCAAGATTAATTTTTAGAAAGTAAACGTCATTTTGCGTAAAATTTACATATGGACCTAATCCTTAAAAAGTCAAAACAGCCGCTTGAAATATGTATTACCAAAATAAAGAAAAATAAACAAAAAAATAAATATCAAACAGTGCAAAAAAGAAGAAGAATACAATCAATATAACAACAATAAAAGTAAACAAATTTAAGTAAAAAATAAAATACAGTTTTGCTATTATTTAAGTCCTTATAAATCAAACTTTTTGCCAACAAAATATAAGCATTTTGAAAAATAATACAAATCCATTGGTATGATCTAAAATGTAAAGATTAAAAACGATAAAATAATCGAGATTGTCATGCACTCTCAGGAATGGCATTAAATAAAATAATTGTAACTATTTCCCGAAGGACTAAATTAATTATTACTATAGAAACCCGAAATAAATAAATAAAACAAGAATTAAAGGTATTAAATAGTTTATTGTATAAATAATATTAATAGATCTTAAACAACATAAAAAGTAGTATGTACATTAGTATAAAATATATAAGTTTTATAGAGGTCTGTTAACAATGTATTAAACATTCAATCAACGATGTTAGCTCGCACATAAACACAAACAACAGTTATTAAAACAATATTTCGAAACATGTAGTAAATACAATCCAAAATACTATTATGTATTAAATACTACTAAGGCAGTTACAGGCACGAACAAATTTTGTCACAATTTATTTTAAATTAATCAATTTCTACATAATATCCCGGTACTTTGTGAACAGCTTGTACAACACCCTGAGTGTTGACTTCAGATCCAAGTTGACGATATCTACAACAAGATAATAATAAACATAAACCAGTATTTTTTAAATTATTAATTACCTTCTGGCCGTGCTTTTGGTCTGGATATACCAACCTCCTCCATAAGTTCAAAAGCAAACGCAACATTATGAACCTTCTGGTCAAAATCTTTGGGTGTCAAAAAGAAGCAATGCAACGGAACAAAAAATCCTTCCAAGAGCCCCATAAGCAACACCAAGTAAACTCCGTCGCTAAATTGCGTATCCAAATCCGTCACTTCCAAATTAATCTTATTCAAGTGTTTATTTACGAAGGTAACCATACTCTTCTTGACGACTTGTAATTTGTCCGGGGCGTGATCGAATAGGGTGTCAAAAGCGTCCCTTTCGCAACGCATTCCAACGTCATCGTATGCGGAAGTGACATGCTCGTGGACAGTTCTGTGTATAAGTTGACCTTTGCTCTTCTGAACGACGTGAGTTACGATCGTCACGTGCTCTGGTAGACGAATCGGAGCTCTAAAGTGTCTCGCCAAAGCTACCAATAGGTATAATATGGCTACAATATTTTTCGAATGGATTGCCTCCACGCCCCATTTCTTTGGTGCCTGGTGTTGTATGCCTAGTACCTAGGCAAATAAAATGAAATGATTTTTTATAAACAGTTGCAAACATTCTTGTAATAGGTATAATAAAACTACACTATATTAAAATATTAAACAATTATAGGATTGACCAATAATGTATTATTAGGTTCGAGCAGTCGCCAAAACCAGTCAGAACAATTGGGGATTCTTGTACGCATACGCAATGCAGGCTTTTGCAGGGCAAAACCCCCATTTGGCATGCGCAGGAGAAAGAATTAGTGCTTTATGCATTTATTTTGGGGCTGCTCGAACAAACCTAATATGTCATGTAGTTTTACCATGACAATATTTTCAAGGTCATATTGGTAAATGGTGGTTTTGACAATTTAGCTAAATACAGCTATCAGCGCTAATGCTTTATTTTAAAAAAAGTGAAACAAAAGCTGCTATAATGAGACAAAGTTGCATATTTTTATACTGGCCTATTAAATGAACACAAAACTCTCCCAACACAATACAGAAATGTTTATTTTCATTTTTATTTTAACAACAAATCTCCAAGTTGTAGCCAAACATGTTTAAGACGTACTATCGTGAGCATAAAAGACGGGGACTGCAAAGTGAAATTTGGCACTTATATGCTCAACTTTCCTTTGAGACTTGAAATAACATCTGTTTTTTTTGCAACACAAAGTTATTAAATTACATTTTGTTTACATTTATTACATATTATGTGACAAATCATATCCCATTAGTTTTTGAAAACTATTTTTTACTTTATCATACGCAGTATGTAAAGTATTGTAATCGTGCCGAAAAAAAATTTTGAGATGTTAGCGGAAATAGGTCTTTATGGGTCCCCTGAACATTTTTGACCAAGGTACAAAAAAATGTCTGTGTGTGTGTGTGTGTGTATGTGTGTGTGTGTGTGTACCCAATTTTTTTTAATTCATTTCCGGAGAAACTACTAAAGGTATCGGCACGGAACTTCATATTTAGAAGTTTCATGACCAAACTTAGAGTTGAAAAGCTTTTGGTTCAAAAGGGTCCAAAGGAACTGGGTGTTTACTCCAAGCCTTTTTCAAGGATTTTAGAAATTAGCCGCAATTTCTGTAATTTCGTCAAAATAGTTAAATAATAAATTAAAGCAGAGGAAATTTTGAATAATTTATGCCTATGACATTTTTTGGTAAAATTAATAGTTTAGCTTTTTAGTTTATTCTAAGCCTTTTTCAAGGATTTTGGAAATGAGCCGCCATTTCTGTAATTTCGACAAAATAGTTAATTAATAAATTAAAGTAGAGGAAATTTTGAATAATTTGTGCCTATAACATTTTTTTGGTAAAATTAATAGTTTACCTTCAAGAGCAAATTCTATTTGATAGAGATCGGTCGCATCTGCATTGATATGAAATTACATAGTAGCCAAGATTTTGACAAATATTTTTTTGTGTTGTCACATTCGAAAACAGCTGATCTCATCAGAGGTTGGAGAACCACTATGGAACGTGCCGCTGTAGTGCGCAAAATTATAAAATACAAATTTCAAATAAAATAAGATCACCAATTTGATTGTTTGTTGATAAGAAATATCAACCCGTCTTTATATCTAATTCTAAAAATGCTACATTGAGAAAATTATAAATAAAGTATAGCGATGAGTGTAGTTTTATTTTAGTATGTTGGTAGGGATGTGTCATGAACAAATGTAAAACTGTCAGAATTTTAATAACTTTTTAAGGTGCGTTTTCATTAGTGATAATGGCAGTGGTAGCAGACGCCGTTATAGTATTTCCAATAGAAAATTGCTAGTGACTCATGTTTATGTACATGCAAACTAATATGTGTCATTATCACGATATGTAAAAAATACTATAATTTCGTATTCTACCACCGCCATTAGCTACCATTACCTACCAATCGGAACGCACCTTTCGTCAAAGTGGTACCAACCTAGCATTTACTATACAGAAATCATTTATTTTTTTTAAATACGTATTTCTTAAAAAGCAACACAATAAACGTTGATGACGCTCCTGCCAAAAACTAGATAGCGCGACTCGCTCATATGCGACGGCTACACTCCGCCTTCGGTGACGCGCCGTATCACCGCTCGTCGCGCTATTCCGTACTTTCGGCATTTGTGACATAAATAACTATTATTCTAATGACGTAGTGTAGGTAGTGTCAAATGCTGATGCTTTGACAATACCTACGATTTATCTCTATAGAATAGATTCTCATGCAGCTAAACTATTAATTTTATATATTGTATGATAAAGTCATGTGCCTGGCCACATCAGATTTTTTAGTAATTTTATGGCTCATAAAAAATATTATAAAATAATGGAACGATAACAATATTAAAACAAGGGTTGTTATAAAAAACTTTTTTTTATATTAACCCTAAAACAAACATGTTTTTTTAACAAAACAATGTTTTTAAACACCGGGCAAAAAACATGTTTTAAAAATGAAATAAAATATGTTTTAAACATGACATAAAACATGAAATAAAATATGTTTTAAACAAGGAATAAAACTTGTTTTAAACATGTTTTAAATTATGTGTTCATTTTATTTGCATCTTTTATTCCTTAGTACTTGATACCACTAATATTGTATGGTAATATTTTATGAAAAACAACAAAAAATGTTTAAATATTGGTAGTTTAAAACACAACATATAAAACAAACTGTTTAAAACAATTAAAACAAACTGTTTTAAACAATGTTTTTTACAAATTGTTTTAAAACAAAGTGTTTTAAACATTTAAAACAAACTGTTTTAAACATGTTTAAAACAAAATAGTTTAAAACTAAATATTTGTTGTCAAACATTTTTAAAACAATGTTTTAAACAAAGTGTTTTAAACATAACAACCCTGATTAAAACACACAACTGATTAAAACAACAAAGTAAGACTCAAATTTTCAATAAATGTTCAAATCCTAAAACTTTCATCTTCAAACAGAGTTCAGCTGCTTGCCTTAAGTCACATTTACACCCAGGCAACAATGGGCATATGTTGGAAGGTCACTGGTATTTAACAGGCTGTTGTTGCCTATTACTGTTGCTGTCTGTTGCCTTGGTGTAAACTAGGCTTTAGATCTTCACGTCGACTAAAAAACTTTTTTGATTTTAAATATAACAAACAAGTTTTTTATAAAATGATATTATTATGATGTTTTTTCTTTTACCCTTGTTTAAAACATGTTTCTTTGTGTGTGTGATTTAAAATATGTTTTATTTCATGTTTATGTTTTATGGATATATAGACAACTATGTATATAGATTTATATCAGACAAGAAATATTATGGAACTGTTTGGAGATCAAATCAATTGTTGCTAACTGAACATTTATTGAGAATTTTTTGTTTACGTTGCTGTTTTGTGTGTTTTTTCTTGTATTATTTTATATCGTGACCTCTCTTTGCGCCATATTTGTTATGTAGAGTTAAAATTGCTTTTCATAAAGTTGCCTTTCATAAACAGAAGTAAGAAGAGATATGACAATACCCCATAGTAATTATTGTAAGCTAATTCTCATTGCTTTTGTTTGAAACACACAAAAAACATTATTAGCAAGTATCCAGAAATAAATATCTATGGCCTAGTTGCAATACCACGTATCACCTTGTTTAAAGCATAGGTAATACGTGGTATTGTAGCTAGGCGATTGATATTTACCTAACATCTTCAGGAATATGAATTATTATTTCAATTTATGTCATATAAAGTTGTCTAAAATCCATAAATCTCCAAAACAAATGAAAAACACAAATTTTGACTATGCTTTCCCAAATAAACATATTGTTGGATTGGGTTGGGTCGAATTATTAAGAAACCACACTTCAAAAAAGGAATACTAATAAATATAATATTTTCCAAAGAATTAATGGATTTTCAGAGAACTAATATTGGACTTGCAATTTCAATCACACTGTATGAAATGAAATATAATATTGATCTGCCAGCAAATCAGCCAATACACTCACTTTTTTTGAACGTAATTTCCAATAGAGAAAGATCAAATTTCTTTCTTTTTTGCCTAAGCCGTAGGAATTATTGTGATACCTAGTGCTTAATGATAAAACTAATTGCAAATATGACATCCACAATATACATTCTCAAAAAACTTGTATTAACCAGGCCGTTTGTGCATTCTTTTACAAAAAGTTGGGGGTAACGGTGTTTCTTCATGATCGCTTACAAGAGTAAAGCAACATATCAGATAACAGACCTTAAAAAATATCATCAACAAAAATGTAATGATGCTAATTACTTACTCTATTGAAATCTTCCAAAACCATTGCCAATTTGTGTTTCTGGCCTGCCTCAGATTGCGTGACTTCCGGCTCATTCAATTTATCTCCAGTCAACCTTTCCAAAAGCTTCTGTAAAACTTGACCATCGTATAAATCTTCGACAATATCCTGTACGATAATTCTCTGCTCAGCCAGTTCATCATTAATCCAGTCCATAAGGATTTGAATTAAATCTTTCACCTTAGGCTGTTCGAGCGACTGAAGATTGACCATGCACCTTTCTTCATTTTCATCTACAAAATGATTAATAATTCGGTATACCAATAATTCAACGTTCGAGGTCAGTAATTAAATAATTATTAAATATCGTACCCAGTTCATATTCTTCCGGGGGATAGTCAGGCGTAACGGGAATTCCAGGTGAATCAATTGCATTCTTTCCTTCGGCTTCAACTTCTTTGACTAGAATATAATCATGGGTTAATTTGTTATGGGTAGTCATTTGTAGGTAGTCATTATTATTTTCATTTGCATACCACGCCTACTATGTTTAACAACATAACCATATAGGGAAGTGCAAAAGTTATTCGTTCAGAATATGTAATACGCTGATATTTTTAACCTACCTTCTTTGATACGTTTCTTTCGTCCCAACGTTCCTAGTTTATCCCATAGGGACTCTTCTTTTTCGGGTTTTACAACTGGAGGGCGAGGTGATTTTGGTCGTAACGTCGCCATTTTTCCCGCAGTGTCAAATGCTTTTATATCTGGAAAATGACATCACTCTGTATTAGTGCCGAAGAAATCTACTCGACGTATGTATGGTTCCAAGAGATGATAACAGATGGCGCAGGCATCTAGTATTTTTTTTACAAAAATAATGTTTTATCTCCTTGAGTTTTGATGGGTAAAATTATTGTTTGTTATTTATTGATATAATAATGATGTATGTACTAGGTCATAGACGAAAGATTGAATACTTAAATAAAAACTTTATTTCGTAAATAACTTACCGCCAATATCTTTTGGTAGAACATTCTCAGTTGTGGCTGGTTTTGAATCATTCGATTGTAATATTTCATTGACATCTCTAATAATTATCTTACTGGGCATCACATTTTCATAGTCATTAGTTTTCGGTATTTCTTTTACCAAGTCGCTGGATGGTTTGTTGATATCATTATTCATGTTACTGGGCATGATATTTTCATAGACAGAGGCGGTTTTTGGCATTTCTCTGCCCACATCGCTGGATTTTGGTTTTTTGGTGATTTGAGCATACGCTGGAATACCAGAAGGTCCAATGTTAAGCTGTGCTGCGGCAGGTGATTTCTGGACATCATCGCCTTCAAAAGTGACTTTTTGTTGGGATGGTTTCCTTGCCATGACTGGCTTTGGCTTCATCTGCAAATTCTTAAGTTTTTCTGCTATTTCCGATTGTATAGATTTATTTTGAGCTCTGATATCCGGATTATTTTGATTTTGTACTATTTCAGCATACATGCAACTGTTACTATCACTGTTCTTTACTGAACGCTCACTTGGAATTGCAGGTTTTGCTGTTACTTCAGTATATAAAACCTGACCTTGTGCTGTTTTTGGTGTATTTCTAATGGGTACCTCAGGCTTCTTCTGTACACGATTACCACTTTTTGAAGTGTCGTCATTTCGCTGAAACTTTTTCTGTTCGAATTTGTTTTTCAACTCATCCATCATATTGGCGTTAGTGCTCGTGGGCTTTCGTATTTCTGGCGATTTTTGGATTTCCGCAACAATTTTGGGTGTGGTCATATCCTCGTCTTCGGACTCGGAGGATTCTGGCGGTTCTGGCGTGAGATGCACTTCGACTGACGATTGTCGGAACAAACATCGGTGTTCGGGCATTTCAATAACATCTTCGCTCATTTTAACGTATTTATACAATTTGCTAGGTAAATATTTGTTCAGTACAGTGTGCAGTACGTATTGCGACTAGCATTAAGTCTATATGCTAAAGGATGGGATGTGGTCGAATGTGATATCTGATAACCACTTCCTATTTAAATTGTGTGTGTATATATACGTATGAAATATAGTGTCGGTAAAAACTTATCAGTTATGACATGTTTTTTCATTAATATTGGATTCCCAATATTGTGACGTTTTGAGGGCTGTGGTAATCCACTAAGGAGCAACAATTTTAATATAAATGTGCCTTCGTTTGGGGCTGTAGCAGAGACAGTAGCTTTTCCAAAGGAATCATGACGCTTACAACGGATTATACAGTTTATTCAGTGTATTCGTTACAATGTGATCTCTTAAATAGTTTGTTTCCTTGAAAAATTCCTCGGAGATGTCGATTTTTAATTATCAAAATATACATATTTATTTATATTTATATTTTACATTTACTTTTCAACATATGACATCATCAACACTTTTTTAAATGTAGTAATATTGATATAGATCTTTTAATTCTCTAAATGATAATTTACAAAATGTATGGTCTTACATCACAAAATTTCAGAGAATTCCAACGAAAAAGTCAACTGTCTGTCAACACACTTTTGTTGCTTTACTGAAACCGAATAGACGTTTTCGATTGGTTTCGGGTTGCCATTTAAGAAATTTAATGGCGAAACCAATCGATGTGTCGATGACGCCATAACTCAGTAACAATTGACGGTCGGAAACTGATTTTTTTTATTAAAATGTATATTCTAATAATAAAAAATTGACGTGTCTTTACGTGCCACTGTATGTGCCCTACGGGTTGCAGAGCATAATGCACATTGCATTCTTTCTCGGGCATATAATATTATTTCTATGCCGCATTTTAATTTTCTCATGGTACAGGTTAGATTATTGAATGCACGTATAATATTTTGGAAATATTTGGAATGTGTCCCTGTCGACGAAGGTATATAATACAATAAACTCGAAAAAAAGGCCTATTTTCCTTTGTACAAAGTAATTTCTTTGGTACCGGTTTCGTTAGTTAAAACATCATCAGCCTAAATCTACAATTAGAAAAATGGTGGTAATCTATCATACCTCAAATTGTAGGTAATTAAGGGACTTAATATCCCTAAGACGTTCAGAGTTTTGCCCCCCTAAATTGCGATAATTTTCGTTCCTATAGCTAACGTATTTCAACCAGTTTCCACAGAAAAATGTTTATAAGTTCCACGGCAAAAACTAATTTAAATGCAACCCGCGCACCTTCCTAACGGCAGAAACTAATCAAATTGCATCCCGCGCACCTGTCTAACGGCAAAAACTAATCAAATTGCATCCCGCACACGTGTCTGATGGCAAAAACTAATCAAATTGCAACTCGCGCACCTTCCTGACTCCAGAACCTAATCAATTTGCATCCCGCGCACCAGCCTGACGGTAAAAACTAATCAATTTGCAACCCGCGCACCTGCCTGACGACAAAAACTAATCAAATTACATTCCGCGCATCTGCCTGATTGCAAAAACTAATCAAATTGCATCCCGCGCATCTATCTGATTGCAAAAACTAATCAAATTACAACCCGCGCACCTTCCTGACGGCAGAATTGCATCCCGCGCACTAGCCTGACGGCAAAACCTAATCAGATTGCATCCCGCGCACCTGCTTGATGGAAGAAAGTAATCAAATTGCATCCCGTGCACCTGACTGACGGGAAAAACTAATCAAATTGCATCCCGCGCACCAGTCTGATGGCAAACACTAAACAAATTTCATCCCGCGCACTAGCCTGACGGCAAAAACTAATCAGATTGCATCCCGCGCACCTGCTTGATGGAAGAAAGTAATCAAATTGCATCCCGTGCACCTGCCTGACGGCAAAAACTAATCAAATTGCATCCCGCGCATCTGCCTGATTGCAAAAACCAATCAAATTGCATCCCGCGCATCCGACTGGTTGTAAATACTAATCAAATTGCATCCCGCGCATCTGTCTGATTGCAAAAACTAATCAAATTGCATCCCGCGCCTGACTGTAAAAACTAATCAAATTGCAACCCTCGCACGTGCCTGACGGCAAAAACTAATCTAATTGCAACCCGCGCACCTTCCTGACGGCAGAAACTCATCAAATTGCATCCCGCGCACCTGCTTGATGGAAGAAAGTAATCAAATTGCATCCCGTGCACCTGCCTGACGGCAAAAACTAATCTAATTGCAACCCGCGCACCTTCCTGACGGCAGAAACTCATCAAATTGCATCCCGCGCACCAGCCTGGCGGTAATAACTAATCAAATTGCAACCCGCGCACGTGCCTGACGGCAAAAACTAATCAAATTGCATCCCCCGCATCTGCCTGGTTGCAAAAACTAATCAAATTGCAGCCCGCGCATCTGTCTGATTGTTACATCTAATAAAACATATCTAAAGAAAGGAACAACACATTGTATTGAGGCTGGCTTCAGGCTGATGGAAGTTAAAAAAGTTAAAAAAGAAGACTTGGTTTGAAGTCATGTGACATAGGTACTCAAAAAACGTTGATTCCAGCTCCGGTTCAAACTTCAGGCTGACTTCAGGGTTCAGGTTGATGTTTGTTTTTTTAAGGCTCGAGTCTTCTTTGCAATGCTCAAATATTCAGTGTATTGTTCAAATATTTTATGTATTGGTTAAATATTTTATCAAATGCTTATACATTTTAATTTATATATTGTGCATAGAATTTCTACACATTTTATTTTTGCGTTATTTGATTATTTTCTAAAGTTGTTTTGTAATAAAAGGTATTTTTTAATAGGTATGTATATACTGTGATTGATTTATAGTTTACGAGTATCACACAGCAAGACACAGCAATCATTTCCTGATTTTCATCTATTTAATTTCTTCGTAGAAGAAAATATTACTTTCTTGACAACCCATAAGCAATTTTAAGGCGCTAGTGGGGAGTCGATGTTGATAGATGAGAAAACATGCACCAAATAAACGAATAATATGTGCAATCACAATGTAAAATCTCTGTAATTTTCAACTAATACCAGTTAAAACTAAACTAGTACGTATTGGGAGTAATTTTCCGGCTAATTTCAATTGCTGCAGAGGTGTAATTGGTAATCACTTAATATCAGGAATATTCCAACATATTCACTCACGATCCGAATCAAACATTTATCGAGATTATTACCTTCTCAATACTCAACATCCAATTTCCTAACATAACCTCAATCGACACCAAGCGCTACAAAGCGCCACATCCATCAGACCTGCGTCGGTTTCCCGAACCAGCAACGACGTCCTCGGTGGCGTTCTGTTTTTCAGGACGCCTCCGCCAAGTCGCTAGCGCCATCTGTGCGCCTTCAGCGCAGGGGTTGAAGGGCGCGACTCGGCCTGGCGTGAGCCCTCAGTTTGCGTCCCGGCCCGGCTATTGATTGCTGAGATCGCGCAGTGCCGAGAGCGCGAGCGGACAAGCGACCAGCCACAGCCCGTCGACGTACCTGCTCGCGGTTGTCCCTTGCTCCCGTGTGTGTGCTGCTTGCTTCAGTTTGGGGCGTCGCCGCACACTTACACACGATAAAACACGCACACAGGTGAGAGAAGAACGGACGAGACACGCTGGCACTTTGCGTTCGTGAAGCGAGTGGTGCATGTGGTACGAGATGTGATCCCCCCGACCGGTACAACCCAGCTGCAGCAGGCGACGAGCGACGGTCATCGCAGGAAGACATCACAGGTAAGAAAAATACTTAACGCCCACACGACCGATACCAAGTACAACACCCCACGCAACTCCTCGAAGCTATACGACGATAGCTTTCCACTGGAAACCTACTGGTACGGTTCTTTCCAATGGTTGAAGCTCCAGAAACACACTGAACTACAATTAGAAACTGCCTTCCCCTAGTCACCTTCCACTGGTTGGCATTTGCTAGAATTACGATATCATTACTGGGAATTCATTCTAAACCCAACTTAAATTGATAATGAAGCTTTCTTTCCTTCATTCTATTCTCAAATTGAGTCCTAACAACTTTGATCTCGTTTCTCGGTCAGTTAACAATCTCATTCCTACGTATGGTACATATTTGATATTGCAGTGGTCTTGTTATATTCGTTGTTTAAATCGGTTTGCTGAAGAAGCTATCGACATGGCGAGGGAAAAGTCAGTCAAGGCTGTGATGCAATCATCACGCACAACACAAAATCCGGGACATGCTCGTTTAAAACACTTCCGAATTGTCGATTCGGCCTACATAAGCATAACCATTTTGATGATACAAGTTTTTTTATATGCCTCAATATACTCCACTGTGTTAACATTGTTTTTCATCTCTATAGATTGAAATTGATCGAAGTCAAATGAGGTTAAACATATTCAAAGGGGACAAGTAACTGTTTTTTGTTCATAGATATACTATTTTCAA
This sequence comes from Melinopterus prodromus, assembly GCA_964023965.1. Classification (NCBI taxonomy): domain Eukaryota; kingdom Metazoa; phylum Arthropoda; class Insecta; order Coleoptera; family Scarabaeidae; genus Melinopterus; species Melinopterus prodromus. The sequence goes on along the minus strand of OZ030390.1, from coordinate 13,495,995 downwards.
GTCAGTGAAAGAGGATAAAATGGCGTTAGTTTTAAAATTTTTGTTTTTCTTTTGTTTTTTGTTTGGGCGTTTCGCTAATGAGTTATCATTTTTCCATGCGGTGTTCTGACATAGCACCCACAGTGAGTCCTTGCATATACATTGTAGCCAGAATATAGATTTTGGAAAAAGAAAATAGAAATTGAAAATGCTGGACATGGTCAAATATAAAACAATTACTTTTCTACAAAAAAATACTTTTCAAAACAATTTACCACCTGACAAGACACCTAAATTTCAATGCCAAAACAAAATTAAAACTGCAAAAAATATCGTGTCGATATTCTATTGTTGGTTTTATTATTAGATCAACATTTTCCTCATTGTTGCAATTTGTCTTCAGTAAATTGTAAAGGAATATCTGTTTACTCCCTGTAAGAACTCGACTCGACTTTCTGTTCACCATATTTAAAAACAAACAATTGAGCAAACATTCAAGTCTCTGGAGCAATCTTTTAAAATTTGCGTATTTATTTGATAGTTTGATACCACCTTAGCTTCATCTTTATTTTTGTACAGAGAATTAACCAAAGTAAAAGTCAGGATCTATTTCAGGAATATTTCAAGTGAGTAAAAGAGGATAAAATAGCGTTATTTTTTAGTTTGTGCGTTTTGCTAAAGAGCGTTTATTTTTCGATGCAGTGTTCTTACGTAATACCTAGAGTGAGCCCTTGCATAGGCATTGGAAAGCAATAATATCGATTTTGCAAATTTCGGGATTCACATATGGATTGTACGAATGTAATGTAGTAGTATTAAAAGAATAAAATTGAAAATGCTGGACATGGTCAAGTACAAATCTATTAGTTTTCTACATACAAAAATACTTTTACTTAACACAACAACTTTAGAAAATGTACTACTTGAGGATACACCTAAATTGCAATGCCAAAACAACTTTAATAATTCAACACATATTATCGTGTCCATCCTCTCATTCCATTGGTGGTTTCTATAATTACATCAATATATTTTCCTTATTCTAGCAATTTTTCATCAATAAACTACAAACGAGTGTCTGTTTACTCCCTGTAAGAAATAATATCGACTCTCTGGTCACTATATTTCAAAACAAATAATCGAGAACACTGAAGGAATTTCAAATACTGAAGGACTGTTTTGAAATACGCGTATTTAATTCATAGTTTGATACCACTTTAGCCTCATCTTTATTTTTTTTGTGAATTGTCGCGGTTTTTCGGAGTAAATCATCACAGGTGATAAAAATACTCCCCACACGACAAATGCTAATTACAACACCCCACGCAGCTCCTCAAAGCTATACGATGATATAGCTTTCCACTGGAAACCTACTGGTACAGTTGTTTCCAATGGTTGAAGCTCCAGAAACACACTGAACTACAATTAGAAACTAAGGGAAGGAAGTAGGTAACCTTTCACCGGTTGGCAATTGCTAAAAATACGTTACCCTTGCTGGGAATTCGTTGTAACCACAACTTAATTGATAATGAAGTATTCCTCCTTCATTCTACCATACATTAAATTCACAAATTGAGCCCTAAGAACTTTGATCCCGTTTCTCGGCCCATTAACAATCTCAATTCTAAGTATGGTACATATTTTATATACGGCAGTGGTCGTGTTATATTCGTTGTTGAAATCGGTTGCTGAAGAAGCTATCGACATGACGAGGGAAAAGTCAGCCAAGGCTGTGATGCAATCAACACGCACAACACAAAATCCGGAACATGCTCGTGTAAAACACTTCCGAATTTTCGATTCGGTCTACATAAGCATAACCATGTTGGCGAAGCAAGTTTTTCTATATGCCTCAAAATACTCCATTGGGTTAACATTGTTTTTCATCTCTATGGATTTAAATTGATCGACGTCAAATGAGGTTAAACATATTCAAGGAGTACAAGTAACTGATTTTTGCTTGTAGATATACTATTTTCAAGTAAGTGAAAGAGGATAAAATGGCGTTAGGTTCATTTTTTGTTGGTTTGGGCGTTTCGTTAATGGGTTGTCATTTTTTCATGCGGTGTTCTGACTCAGCACCTACAGTGAGTCCTTGCATACACATTGTAGTCAGAATATAGATTTTGGAAAAAGAAAATAGAAATTGAAATGCTCGACATGGTCAAATTTAAAACAACTTTATTTCTACAAAAAAGAAAACTTATCAGAACAATTTACCACCTGACAACACACCTAAATTTCAATGCCAAAACAAAATTAAAAGTGCAACAAATATTATGATGTCCATCCTATTATTTTAGTGTTGGTTTTATTATTAGATGAACATTTTCCCCATTGTTGCAATTTGTAGTCAGTAAACTATGAAGGCATATCTATTGGTTTACTCCCTGTAAGAATAAAATCGACTCTACGATATCTATATATCTTATTTCATAGATTCGACTTTAAATTCTACTGCGGTTTTTCAGAAGAGACCCTTTTGGCAATAATGGGGAAATTGCGTCTTTCTGCTATGTCTGTTGTGGCTTTATAAGCACACAAAAAATACATTTAAATATGAAAATGCAATAAAACAGTTTGTTATAATTACAAAGATCGTAAACTTAGTTGGTGGTGCTGAAACATTGCTGTATAATTTCAACGGGATCCTTGGATTTTAGGAACAATGGGTTTATAGTGGGTTTCATTATCAATTGTAGAGATATTTGTGATTTTTAATTGCTATAAATTTGCAGTTGTGTACTAAAGCCGGGTTAGCAGAACACATTTTGCTATCAAATTACGTCTAGTTTTGGCAAAAATTGGCATTTTTGCACAAATTAAAAAATAACGCGTAGCAAGAGAAATTGATAATGATGCATCTGCACTATTATGGTGTCGTGTTAGACCTCAAACATTGCATACATGAGGCAAAAAAATGTTGACACTTCATTGCGAATTTGTTTTTATTGGATAGGCGGCTGCCATCTAGTGAGACTACTTGCTTGGCTAGGCATGTAAAGAACCACTTTATTGCCTAGCTGTGCTATTAACTGCTTTTGTGTCTCCATAGAACAGAACAAATTACTTTTCCCTAATAATTCTATCACACAACATTATCGTTTTGGGCTTGTATTTTTGACATTTTAATCACGTTTTTGTAATAGAATTCTAGTTTAAAAGTTCTAAAATAAATGCTTCAACCTTGACCTATACGAGATTTGAGGCAGAAAAATGAGACAATTCTGCCAACTGGTATTTCCTCACTGTCAAACGCAGGACCAAACAAACTTATTTGATATTTGTTTCCATTTTCGTACCTTTATCTTGGACAAGTGTTATCTGTGTAATATACAAGTATTTTAGGTTATTTTTTTAGATTAGTCATTTTTGATTTTATTGCATTTTCTTACAAATATGTATCTCATCTGCCTTCTGGTTTCATAGAACCAGCAGCATTTTGCTGCATCTGCATCCCTCATTAACATTAACTTACCTCTTACTTCTCCTAATAAATAATAAACAAAAATCAAGAATAAACTTCTTTATTGTTCATTAAAATATCCTATGAAATAAGCCATAAATAAATAATATCACAAACAGAACTAATAGACAATTAATAAGAATGTTCAAGGCTCATAATAATTCTATAAAATATACAATATAAAAATTACTTATAAAAAATATCAGTCATAATTACTTTATTATCAAGTGCAGGACAAGTATTGTACCGTACATCGGAATTTCTCCTTAAGAAAAACACAAATAAATTACATGGTTATTATAATCTTATTTTTTTACATTTTGTTCACCACGATACATGTCTGTGCTGTTATTGCCGCATTTATCCGAAGTTACCATAAGCGCCTGTTTCTTAATCTCCGCAAACATATCCCTAATATTCATCTGGACGTCCGTTGATCGTTCACTTAATTTACCTACAGATTTCTCCTGAAAATAAGTAAAACAAAATATATAAAGTGTTACCAAAATATCAATCAATTCGTAATTACTTTTTGCATTCGGAATCCGTCGTGTTTCTTTTCTCTCGGTTTGTCGGGCGGTAGGATATTTACTGCAATATCACCCGAAGATCGTTCCTTGAAATTCCTCATCTGGTCCGCCGTGTACAACTGCCTTAATTGTGGCGTATCGTCAATAGTATGCGTATCAGAAGTTTCCGATGTTTCAGTTTTTAGAATATGCGATTTTACCATCCAATCATCTAAAAATAAGTTAATTTAAGTTACCAAATCTATAGATCCCTCACATGTAGGGTGAGATTTTTTTTTTCATAGAATTTGTCATAGTCTTTTAACGCAGGTCCTGGATTTAGATAAAATTTGTTGTGTTTCCTGTTTTTAATTTTATTCTAATGACAGTATAGATAGTGTCAAACACTGATGTTTTGACAATACCTACTGTCAATAGAATCAAAATATCTGTCAAATCCTGGCTAACTAATTTTATTTCTAAGAATGTCACTTTCGTGTTGATAATACGTTACTTCTACAAGAATTAAGCCAGACGACTTTTTTCCAATAGTATTCAAAAACTGTAATACATTGGTCATGGAATTACCAATACATCAAACACCTGTAGAAATTGGAAACTTTTTTTGTTTATAAAGAATTGAGCTAGGCAACTGAAATTGAAAGGAATGTTAATACACAAAAAAATGTAGACATTATTGCAATTGATCCCCTCTTTGCAGGAAATATTCTACAAAATTATACTTGTTTCTAGCAAAATATATTTTAGGGCTGGATTGGTTTAAGTTTATAGCACCATTTCTTTTCCGGAAATGAATATACTTCGATAATTTCCCAAAATCTGGTCTCCTACTCATAATACTTACGGGTCATGTTCGTTACGCTGGAAGTAACAGAAGAGGGCGCGTTCTGCAATTCTAGCAGCTGATCGTTGACCACGTCCTGAAGTTGCGCCATCTCGCCGCGGATCTCCTTGATCTGTCGATCTCTCGCCGATAGAATCGCGATGAACTTCTCCTTCTCCATGTTGCTGAGCGTAACCTGATGATTGAGGATGGTAATCTTTTCGTCGGAAGCGTTCTTCTGCTGCTGCAGTTCCTGTATCATCGATTTCATCTCTTGCGAGGAGGCATCTTGCTGCGATTCCAATTGTGCCTTCAGCTTCTTCACTTGGTTCTGCAAACTTTCCTTCTCGTGTTGTAGATTCAATATCCTGTTGTTGTCTAATTCGGTCTGTAGATGTAAGGAATTTGAATGTTTAGTTGAAGATGGATGGATGAGTACAGTTTTGTCACATGTTTTCCTGTTTCAAATATTATTTTAGAAGGTGTCAATAAATGGCCTTAAAAAAATCCCTTTGTCTTACTTTTAATAAATGAAGTATCACCATTTTCTTACAATAGTGTTGATGGAAAAGTAAATAAAATGCTTGTTATTTGTTTCAAAAACTTAATGATATAACTTAACTTTATTATAGCCAAAGCCAACGCCCATATCTGAAGCCACATAGCATACGTTGTAAGCAAAGATAGGGCACAATGGGGAATGCGAAAGCGAAATTGTTGTAGTTGAGGATTTCCCCACTAGCTTTTGTATTAATGAAATCAAGTAAGAGAATAAATCTTACTTGATATTTTGGAAAATTGTCAAAAACTCGAAAACTGGTGATAAAATTAGAAGATATAACAAGTTCTAAATAAAACAAAATTGAAATATGTATTACAGAGAAAAATTATATATTCGGGTCAAAAGTTGTCGTTCACATACTTATATTTTTCTTCAATCACCGTAGAATGGCCTACAAACCAGTTATTTTTATGAGTAGGAGTTTGGGGAAAGAAGAGCAAAGGCACCACATTATCATATTGATAAAATAAGAGTGTTTTTAAGATATGTCCAAAGATCAAGCTTTAAAACTTGAAAATTATGATATTTTTGAATTGAATGTCACTAGGCGTTTGTGATAGATTTTCTGTATTGAATTCGGTCTGAATAGTGGTCAAACTTTTGTTTATTTTGTTTCTGAAAGCTCATACACTAGTACCAAGAAACTCTGTCAGGGTTCAAGCTCAGTTAATTCTTTTCTGTAAAGTCCTGTTCATCATTTATACATTTTATACAAGCAAAAAATAGCAATTTTGAAAATCTTGTCTAGAAACCTTAGGTATATTAGGAGCATCTGCTCAATGTAGTAGGAGCATCTTATTCCTATAAACAGAAGACCATAAACTCGCACTTTATGCTCATGCATACATACTCGGAGCATCAGTGTCAGTTTTATTCATATCTCCACAATCCAGTATACCGGTCTGCTCACTTCATGCCTCAAATTCGTTCATTTCTGCGCATGACGTCACTGAAAGAAGGATGTTGACACGAACACCTACGCAACCAAATATATCCGTAAGTTTTTCACTTTTGTTGGTGATTTAGGTTAACAAGTTGACAACCATGTCAATGCTTTAATTGTCAAAAAGACCTCGCAATGACGTCAGCGCATAAATGTCATTACAAGTGTGAAAACAACAATTGGCTTCTCAGGCAGCTATGAAATTAACGATACTTCCACTTCCTTATTGCACTGAAGTCAGTTGTAGGCGGGGCCGATGCGCGTGAGCAGACTATAGTGGATCGTGCATATCACCCAAATGAGAAACACTCTCAACAGACTTCATTTTTATAAAGAAACAGAAATACAGGCATCCTCATATCTATGACGGGTGGGAAATTGTATATTGTGTACTAAGCCGAGAAAGTGATTCTTTTCCGGGCAGAGAGAAGAGTTGCACAAGCGAGCGTAGCGACCCTGGGCTCTTCTTGAGGCCCGGATAACATCTGTCTGGTGTGTTCATTACATTGGTTCAAGTAAAAAGCCTTGTAATTGGAAGATTTCAGTTATTTCAGTGTCGTCTGGGTATGTTTATGATAGATAGCTTTGTGCTTGTCAATAGTTAGTTGTTTATGTTTTAGTGGTAAGCAGACCACTGCTTATTTTGTGTTCTTTCTACTTTTCACATAATCTGATAATAGATAAATTAAGCCTCTTGAAAAATTTAAGCATAGAAAAATCTGATATAATTCAATTTTTATAAACCCTACAGCATTTTTCGTTACCACAAGAAGCTGCACACAATTTCTTACGCTAAACAAACTCGCGCATGAGTATTTTACTAGTACCTTTTCGTTTTCGCACTCTTCCATTTGTTTCCTCAAAAATTTTACCGTTTCCCTCTCGGCTCGCAGCATAACCTCCAACTCTTCCTTCTCGGACTTCAGCTTCGTGCAGACGCTCTCCATCTGCTTGCACGCCGTCTCGATTTTGGCAGAACTCTCCTCGAGGTGCTTCTGCAGCTTTTCCGCCTCCGCATAGCTGCTCCGTATCGTCTGGCAGCTCTTATCGGTCGTCGCGGTTTTCACAAATTGTATAACCGGATAATCAGGCTAGAAAATTTAGGAATAAAATAGATACGTATCATCTCCATAATAGTCCGGTTCATTTAGAAATAAAATGTTTTATTTAATGGGAAATCTATAATTAATTAATGTGAAGTGACGTGCGGGTGACATTTCTATGCATAATGAGATTTAAGCGCCATCTATCTACCTTGTGTTTGTTGTCATTAGTAAAACAAAATTGTGTTTAGTGTCTTTCAAATATGAGATAACAATGTTGCATGACAATTTATTTATTTTGCCTTTAGAATAATGGATAATCATAGTTACCTCTTCTTTGGTATAGTGTGGTCGATGTTTCTGCGGCTTAATATCTGTATTTGACTTTTTTCCGGTAAGTTCTGTGTTCAGAGCCACTTGTGACGCAACTTCGGGTGGTATTCGACTCAGGGCCAGCTGCATGTCAATTACCATCTGTTGAACGCTCTTATCATCTATAACAGATCGACACATTGAAGAAAAATGTGGAAATAGTAATATATATTAATGTCAGCTAATTGTCTAGTTTCAAAATCAACGTGGTATTACAGAAAATAGTAATATAAATAATGTTTTGTAAATTAATGAACAAAGCAAACCAGAAAATGCAATAAGGTCTATCAAATCCGGATGATTATTGAAAATAAAGCAACTAGAGAATGTCATTATTAATACGAAATATCTAGACTATTAATATCTAAGAAAAGAAAAGGCTTACTTTATAATATAAACTAGTAAAATAATTTCTTCCATAGCGACTAATACAGGCCCGATGTATTTTTTTCTTCAATATATATCCAAGAATTTATTTCTGATAGCAATGATGATCAAATGGTCTGACCTTTCACATAACAAGACTTTTGAGTAAAAGGCAATTGAACATAAAAATATTGATAACTCGGGGAACGCAGTTTGTGAATGGTAATATATTAGGCATTTTCAATAGGCTTCTTTGCGCTTCAAAATTTGAAGTTAAATGTAGACAAATTATAAAAATATAGTGCAAAATAATCTAATAAAAACGCCTATGCGTTATTCGTCTAAGTTATGAAGAAAAAGCTATACCTGCTTGTGTCTTTGGATTTTTTTAAAGACCAAAGATCCATCTGCAAATTAAAAATTTTGATATAATCCTATTTTTTCTTGTGTTTCATCTTAATTTTTTTGGGCTAGACAAATTATATTTTGGTTACTAGTTTGAAAATTTACATTTATGAAAAAAATCTGATGTGGCCGGGCACATGACTTTATCATACTCTATATAAAATTAATAGTTTTGCTGCATGAGATTCTAGTTGATCGAGATTGGTCACGTCTGCATCAAAATAAAACTAGTTAGCCAGGATTTGACATATATTTGGTACTATTGACAGTAGGTATTATCAAAATATCAGCATTTGACACTATCTACTATCATTAGAATGAAAATAGTTGTCAAATCCTGGCTAGCTAGATTTATATTAATGCAGGCACAACCGATCTCGATCAAATAGAACCTCATTTACTATTCATTTTATATATATGATAAACTCATGTGCTTGGCCACATCAGATTTTGAGAGTTTGAAAACAAACTTTCTTTGCAGCAAAAAACATAACTACAAAATCGTAAATTTTCAGGCAATATAATAAATGTACCATCCGATAGATTCCATTTCTATCTCTAGAAAATTGCGAGAGACAACACGATTACTTACTGGGTAGAAAATCTACGAGTTTGTTTTGTAATTCCTTAGCTAAGAAGTGTAGGGTCCGGAGAGGGTCGAAGTTATAGAACGACGAGATATTTTCGAAACTGGTCTGCGGTTTGAGTAATTTACTCCACGGTTCTCTTCTGGACGTGCTGTTCGACCTGGAATTGTGGTTCACATTGTGAGTTTTCACCGTGACCTCGACTAAAGCGGGATTATCTGTATACAATTCTTTGTGGATCACGCTCGAGCTGGTCTGTTCGCTTTTCAGATTTTCGTTCTGTCTGCGTACGTTTGTAGTCCTATTTTTAACTGAGGGAGTTTGTATGGCTTGCTGTTGTTGTACAGGTGCAACTCTTGTTCTGGAGACAGACCGTTCTCTCCTCGGCGCTTGAAAGTTTCGCGTGTTCGCCATCACGTCTGGTTTCCTTCGTTGCTGTAGTTTAGTGCTGTACGCTTCACAGTTTACCGGGTCAAAGTTCATGTTATTCGCACAACTATGTAATCGCTGAGACATTTGCACGCATAATTTTTATGGAAATACATACAGAAGACAAGGTTAATGTGCTCCTAACCAACGAATATTTGAAAGTGTATTGAGGTTATGGATCTTGTTTTGTTGACATTCTCGCGGCGCAGTCTACCTGATTGCGCGTGCGCGACAACTACTCCCGCCCAGGGTCTGCTCGGCGCTGTGACGTCAGAGACGGCACCGGCGTCCGCAGCAGACGGGGTAGTTTGGCTGATTCACGGAATCTGCCCAACTAGGGCGAATTATGTTTTTATTTCTTTCCCTCGCATGAGCTATTTATAAATTTTGTAGTACGTGTTATGTAGAAACGTTCAGCACGTATGTTTAAGTAAATTTACGTTGAGCTTATTACCGTGGAAAACGGGATGTTCATGTTGGTGGAAATTCTCAGAAATAATTTGGACCAATTTTGGAAATTCGACGCGACTTTATCGATATTTTTACATTCGATATTATTACCCAACCGTTCACGTCAGGGTAAAAGTTACAAAATTGTAAAACTGTTGTCAGTTTAAAGTGAAATTAACAAAATAATAATTATGATTTGTTATACATAATATAACTTATAACTATTAAAATATAGTATTACTGAAACTGGAATTTACAGTTTCAGATTATTAAAAAAAGCGTTTGCTATTATCCCCTCCCTCCATTCATCTCGCGTCTATGCTTGTCGATGAGTGCATTCCTTTGTTTTCGTCAGTATGTGCTGACCGGTTGTAGACATTGCGTGTGGAAAATTTTACCGTTTTCCAATTTTCACCCGTTTCCCGATGACTGCTTTCAAATTTTTCGGGTCTTGTTTTATAATGTTTATAAATGTGACATTTCGGGTTAGTGATGGATGTTCCCGTTAACTTTTTAGTGTGTGTTTTCCTTGAATAAGAAAGGACAACAAATGGCAGAAATAAGGTAGGATGTTTTTATATTTTGCAATCGCTGTTGATTTTGCTGGTATACATGCGTGTTAAAGTCGGTTTGGGCTTTATTTTCAGTAATATTGTATTCAAGCATTAATAACCCTTAAGTTGGTCACTGCATAGCACATTATTATTGTATTGTGTTCACAAAACAGCGGTTGACGAACGGTTTATTATTATAATACATATTTATTATGAGAGATACATAACAAATCGCCATTAGCTACTTTAGTAAGATTTATCATTATTGAAGTAAATAAATCTGAGATATAGAGCAGCAGTCGCCAACCTTTTGGGCCCCATGAACCCCTAAACTCTAAGTTTAAGTTTCCGCGGACCACTATAATTTCTCTTTTTGTGATGTACTTTAAAATAGTGAGTATAATAGTCGATTTATACTACCTACGTAAACATCTTTCACTCTTCTAACAACTCCTGAAAAATGCTCGGTCATGCTTGCTGCACTACCTGTACGTATACCAACACATTTCTTCCACTCAACAACGTTTTTCTGATGCACTTAAGTGCATCAAAAATCTCTGAGCCAGTTGTTCTACAGGTAAGTTGAACGAACAGAGAAGTTCTTCCTTTAACTCTCCTTGGCACCCAAACATTGTTTGTTATATCTGTTGTCGAGTTGAATTGAATAAACCGTTGATTTTGTTACCATTTCAATACCTTCTGCCATGTCCTCAATTCGGCGCTTCACAGTGTTAGCGGACATAGCAGTTACTTTCAGCTTATGAACAGCATGTTGCCCTAAAACTTCTACACACGTTTTTTACTTTATCATACGCAGTATGATAAAGTATTGTGATCATGCCGAAAAAAAAAATTGAGATTTTAGCGGAAATAGGTCTTTATGGGTCCCCTGAACATTTTTGACCAAGGTACAAAAAAATGTCTGTGTGTGTGTGTGTGTGTGTGTATGTGTGTAAACGATTTTTGTGGCGACGATTCCGGAGAAACTACTAAAGGTATCGGGAAGAAACTTCATATTTAGAAGTTTCATGACCCAACTTAGAGCTGAAAAGCTTTTGGTTGAAAAGGGTCCAAAGGATCTGGTAGTTTATTCTAAGCCTTTTTGAAGGATTTTGGAAATGAGCCGCCATTTATGTAATTTCGACAAAATAGTTAATTAATAAATTAAAGCAGAGGAAATTTTGAATAATTTATGCCTATGACATTTTTTGGTAAAATTAATAGTTTAGCTTTTTAGGTTATTCTAAGCCTTTTTGAAGGATTTTGGAAGTGAGCCGCCATTTCTGTAATTTCGACAAAATAGTTAATTAATAAATGAAAGTAGAGGAAATTTTGAATAATTTATGTCTATGAAATTTTTTGGTAAAATTAATAGTTTAGCTTCGAGAGCAAATTCTATTTGATCGAGATCGGTCGCATCTACATTGATATGAAATTACATAGTAGCCAGGATTTTGACAAATATTTTTTTGTGTTGTCACATTCGAAAACAGCTGATCAGAGGTTGGAGAACCACTATGGAACGTTGCCGCTGTAGTGCGGCAAATTATAAAATACAAATTTCAAATAAAGTAAGATCACCAATTTGATTGTTTGTTGATAAGAAATATCAACCCGTCCTTATATCTAATTCTAAAAATGATACATTGAGAAAATTATAAATAAAGTATAGCGATGAGTGTAGTTTTATTTTAGTATGTTGGTAGGGATGTGTCATGAACAAATATAAATCTGTCAGAATTTGAATTACCTTTTTAAGGTGCGTTTTCATTACTGATAATGGCAGTGGTAGCAGACGCCGTTATAGTATTTCCAATAGATAATTGCTAGTGACTCATGTTTATGTACATGTAAACTAATATGTGTCATTATCACGATATGTAAGAAATACTATAATTTCGTATTCTACCACCGCCATTAACTACCATTACCTACCAATCGGAACGCACCTTTAAACTTGACGTTTCGTCAAAGTGGTGCCAAACTAGCATTTACTATACAGAAATCATTTATTTTTTTTAAATACGTATTTCTTAAAAAGCAACACAATAAACGTTGATGTCACTCCTGCCAAAAACTAGATAGCCGACTCGCTCATATGCGACGGCGACACTCCGCCTTCGGTGACGCGCCGCATCTCCGCTCGTCGCGCTATTCCGTACTTTCGGCATTTGTGACATAAATAACTATTATTCTAATGACGTAGTGTAGGTAGTGTCAAATGCTGACGCTTTGACAATACCTACGATTTATCTCAATAGAATATATTCTCATGCAGCTAAACTATTAATTTTATATATTGTATGATAAAGTCATGTGCCTGGCCACATCAGATTTTTTTTTACTTGTTACGATTTGAAGCGCAATTAAATAATAAACTTTTACTAGAGGCTTATACGCAAAATGTTTCTGAATGAAGTATTCATTTGGTTTCTTAGCACAATCTGGGTGTTCCGACTGCAGGTGTCTTGTCGAGATTTGTAGGTTTCCTGGCGCCATTAGATAAATTGTCAGAAAATACTATGCAAAGCGGCCGTGTATTAATCCATGTTCTTACATGATTCCAAATTTCAAATAGTCATGGTCGTATTTTCTTGATTTGGAATCTTTAAACTTTTTATTCTCTCCGCCTCCAGTTCTCGTGATCTTTCTGATAGTTCGTGGTGGTGGTTGTGGAGATTCAGATTGTAAAGATTACATGTTATTTAAAAGCTTGTATTGTAGGTATAACATGAAAGATAAATATAATCCCTATAATAATCCCCATAATATAAGGTCTCAAATTTCTCCACGAACCCCAAATATTTTAAGCGGGCCCCAAGGAGTCCGCGGACCACCGGTTGGCGACCGCTGATACAGAGTATGTCCCCAGTTCGAGTTACGAAGAAGAAAATATTTATTACTGCTTTATGTGACATTTCTGCATTTAAATAATGCGTCGGATATGTTGAAACTCCTAAATCGCGCAAAATGGACTCTAAATTTTTTAACTCAGATAATTTGAGATAAAGATATGTAACCATAGAAACAAAGTTTTATTCATGAAATATGTATAGTGACCCATTGAGTAGTAAGCACATAAATCACATCTTATTCCACTGACGTTTATTGTCGTGAACCTATGTGGTCTGGCACACGACTAATACTATATATATATATAAAGTTAATAGTTTAGCTGCATGAGATTGTATTTGATCGAGATCGATCGTGTCTGCATTAAAATAAAACGAGTTAGCGAGGATTTGACAGATATTTTGATAATATTGAGTGGATATTGTCAAAACATCAGCGTTTGACACTCCCTAGTGTCATGAGAATGAAAATATCTGTCAAATCCTGGCTAACTAGTTTTATATTGATGCAGGCACGACCGATCTCAATCAAATACAATTTGCTCATGCAGCTAAACTATTAATTTTATCCAAAAATGTCATAGACATACATTATATAAAATCTCTTCTACTTTAATTTATTATTTAACTATTTTGACAAAATTACAGAAATGGCGGCTCATTTGCCCCGGCCCGTTCCACAGGGTTTTTTCGGGTTAGGCCAACTTGAAAAAACCCACTAGGGTTTTTTTCGGAGCGCACCATTTTGATATAATTTGGAGTTGTTTGACTTGGGCTGGCTTGAAATAAACAAAGGTGTTTATTGAAAACTCGTTACGGCCAAAAGTAAATTTCAAATGGTAATACAAACACAAAATTCAGACATTTTCAGTTAACAATTCAGAACAAAACTTAAGTTGTATTCTTATTCACTCAATCTTGTGAATAAGTGTGTTAAGAAAAGAACAAGTCGACACGGTCAGTGGTGTACATGTCAAGTCGGTAAATATCTATACACTTGCACCAATTTAACTGCTTTTTCGACCTGGAAACGGTTTGGGTTGTTGTTTTGGATTTTTGTCCAACAGACGTTTTGGTAATCTTGGTTATGCACTTACTGAAACGATTTCAGTTCCGGTTTTGACTTTGATCTCGAACACATAAATTCTTCCCATCTACGTGTAACATAAAATAAGTAGGTACCCACCTACTCTCGAATTTTCAATAGAACCGTTTCGGTTTTACCAAGGTTTTGAATATTTTAGCAAAGGTTAGGATTTCAGTTTCAGTATTTTATACATGTTGGTTCGGTTACGGTTAAGGGTTTTACATCATAAAACAATCGGTTACGGTATGGGTATTAATTAATATTTACTATTGCCCACTTTTTCCCGAAAAAGACTGAAAAAAAAACCACTTGGGCACAGTGGGTTGGGGTTTTCAGTTCAAATTAAGATATGTAACCATGAAATATGTAGTAGTATTCATATAAGTCACATCTTATTATGAGAATTATGGATTTATATTAGATTGATTGAAACAAATTGTTCACGGTGATTAGTGATCCATTACAAGACGATGCCAAATTAGAAATTGTTTATAAAGACTTTAGAACTCGTCTTTAAATGTGTGCCGAATTAGGAGGTGATTTGTTTGAATAGTTGATCCAATCACGTACAAATAAATAATTATTTTTACGTACATAGTATGTTATTATATAAATTTACATTTAAAATGTTTAATTCAATTATTTGGGCCTATTTTAATTTGATTTGTACGTATCAATTCGATAATGAAATATCTAAAGACGTGGTTTCTAAGGCTACACATCATGTTTTGAACTATTAAAGTTTGTAATTCCAAGTTTTACATAAACAGCAATTATGAATTAATTTTTAGTCAGAGTATAAATTTCGCGCGATTTGGGGGTTTGAACATATCGGACGCATTATTTATGCTGAGCTATGTTTGAAAAATCAGTTATTAAATTTTGTTTCCTCCTTGCACCTCAATCAGGGGACATTCTGTATAACACAAAGATAATATATGATTCGCAGCGAAGACATTCATCAAACCGAATGCCTTGTTTTCCAAATTGTATAACAAAATAACATTTCACGCCGACGCCCTTCGCTCGCTGACGTCACGTCGCCGCGTCGCCTGGCAACCACTATTCGCGAAATGACGTCACGGCCGTACACGGGAACATTTTAATGGTAGAGATTTAGCTCCGGTTATCCTACATCCGGACCCGTTATGGCTTTAGTTTACAACCTGCTGGATATCGCCACAAAGGACGAAACGTTGGCTGGCTGGTGTTTTTATTGCGCGGCCGCAATTGTTTTTGTGATATTTCTAGTAACTTTCAGGAGGTTGCCAACGTACGAATGTTGTTTACGACCGGATCGCCCTAGAAACGGGGACCGTCAAACGGGCGGATCTAATTCCGGACGAAAATTAAAGTTGTTACGTTTTTTTTTGGTCGAACAAGGGAAAGAAATAAGATAACAAATGAAATATTTTGTGAATATGTAAAAAGAGAACGTTGTAGTATGATTGCTGTGACAATATTAGATACTTTATGAAAATTGTGAGTGTAAAATGTATTAGTACACCTAGGTTTTGTTTTGGTATTAATTTGCTGCAAATATTGAAGGTGTTCTGTAAGAAATAATGAAAATATAAATGAAAATAAGTAAGGGGAGGTTCTTATGGAATTGGTTGGAAAAGTCTAACAGTGTTTTTGTTGGTACAATTAGGAAATTGTAACACTGTTTTTGGTAACTATTAGGTTTATAAGATTGAAAGAAGAATTTTTAAAGAAGAAGAAGAATATAACCATAATTTGTTTCTTTGTATTATGAGTTATTTGGCCTTGTCGCATTAAGGCATTAATTAATTAACAAGATTGCAATTTAGTTGAACATACAACAATTTCTAAATTTCTATCATATTGATAGCACAAAGAAAGGTAAACGTCCCAAATTCAGACACTGTCCTAAATTCCGACATATTTCTGCTTAATTGGATAAAATAATAAATCTACAACTACAATTCGACTTCTTTTTACATCGCTACAGGATAAAAGTAATTAAGAAAATTTTAATAATACATATTTAGGCTTACTAAAAATGCTTTATATTTTCATAATAATACGGTGTACTACTCTTTTAACTACTATTATTTACAAATTTACGGGTGTCGGAAGTAGGAACATGTAAATATAGCGCGTCCTTAAATCAGACATGTGTGTCGGAATTGTGTACATGGTTAGAAGTAATATATATGGCTCTATTGCTGTCTTTACACAACAAAATAACATATTTTACATCGTTTGCTATATTACAATTAATTCTAAGCATTTTTTCCAAATTCCGACATGAGTGTCAGAATTACGGACATCAATAATCCTTAATTATTACACTAGCAGATAAGAATAGCGATTTTGGCATTAAGGGGGTTATAGATGGGTTGAACAATAATTTTTTTATTGCAAAAATCGAAAGTATATCATTTCAAGAATATGCGGTTGCTTAGATATAGGTACTTTCGCTAAGGCCCTTGGGCGTGCTGAGCAGGTAACATTATTTAATAGAAAGAAAATTTTGAAGTTTTTTGCGATTTTCGTTGTGAAGCCATATCCGTGGGAAGTAGCAAAGTTGAAGTTCGGATTCAGCACCGGAAAAATAATATAGAATGAAAGAAAAAATACTTCTATATTTTTTTCCTGGCCAAAAGACTATTTGAATAGACTAAAATTTCTTAACCTGTCTGAATTTGGGGCATATATCTTAGGACAATATATATTATTAGTAGTTTATTATTATATTATATTTGATATCTGACCATTAAATGAAATGAAACAACTTTTTCCTATGACATTTTTGTTTAATTGTGAGAAATTATTCTTGAGCACACGTAATAATGTATTGTTTAGCAACCACCGTGTATGTTAAATCAGTATTTTAACTACGGCAGTGGCGTTCTTAGGACATCAAACACCTTTATAAATTATGACGTTTTCTTGTCAATTATATTTACAGTTATGTCCCTCTGGAATGGGTTAGCTTTAGACCAACTTTATTGCCCTTAAAAACAAGAAATATTTTAGTTTCTAGTGTTTAAAAATTGGTACTTGACTTCTGATTATGAAGACTGGTAGGTCTGTTTGTTGTTTTCATATATTTGCTTAAATTTTAGTAAAAATCCTTCGTGTACCAATACTTTTTACACTCATCGTACGTAGTATACATCCAAAACATTCTGTTTTGAGATATAAATGTGTAAAAAATGAAGTGAGTTAGCGTGTTAGCTGTTAGCTGTTAGCTGTTAGAAGTGTGTTAGCTGGCACATTAACCTAAGTTATTAGTGTTTTCCTATCTATACAGGTGATAAGTAATTCTGAATGTACTTACTAGGCTTTGTATATATCATATTGTCGATTAAATTTGTCAAAATTTGTAATGGAGAATTTTCCATCATACCAGTCAAATTTTAAGCGGAATACTGCATGTCATCCGTCATTTTGACTTTGTAACTTTGAAGTTGCCTTTTGACAACGTCAACCGTTATCCGTTAAGGTACCGAAGAAACTAAAGTCACTAGAGAATTTTTCTTCTATCATGAAAATTGTAAGGATTTAGATCCAATTTTACTATCGCATTTGATGACAAATATCAAATATCTCATATATTTATACCCCCCTCATTTACTGTGGTAGTAGGTTGACCTGTATATACAAGTTAGCCAAAATTACCGGAATACCTAAATAATCCTCCAACGGTAAGAAATTTAAATAAATTGTTCAAACAAAAGTTTTTTTGGCTTTAAACAAGCTATCGTCTAAATATATTTTCAATATACTGTTTATTTTATTACAGAAATTTGGTAGCCCTTCCTTTTTTTTAAATTGAACACCCTGTATATTATTACATGTTTTAATTCTTATTATTTCTAAGAAATTTTTTATATGAATAATTTTTTTATAAAATGCTTTATTTTTTAGATATAAGGTGTTAACTAAATAGTCAAAATTACCAGAACACCTAAACAATTCTTTAGCTACAAGTCAATTCTAAGAATTTTTTATAGAAATATTTTTTTTTAAAATGCATTATTTTTCAGGTATGAGCAATTAATCAAAACTACTGATATTCAAATTAAAAGAAAGATTTTTAGATTTTTACCAGTTTGGTTTAAGTAAAAGATTATGATTTTTGATTAAAGAAGATTTAGAATTATTAAGGTGTTCCGGCAATTTTGTCTATTTTTGGTAAATAGCTTATACATAATTAAAAAATAACGATTTTTATAAAAAAAGGGATTTATATAAAAATTTCTTAGAATTAATCTTAGAATTAAAACATAATAAGTAATAACATACACGCTGTTCTATTTAAAAAAAGAAATGGTTATCAAATTTCTATAATAAAATGAATCGAAAATATGGCTTGTTCAAAGCCAAAAAAAACTTTTGTCTAAACATTTTTTGGAATTTCTTACGGATGCAGAATTATCTAGGTGTTCCGGTAATTTTGGCTTATTTTGTTCCGGTAATCAGCATTGAAAACAATCCATTTAGCTATGGCCGTCTGTCTGTCTGTCTAATTGATCTGAATTTTGGTATATAAGCTTATCTCTTAAAAAGTAAGTTAACTCAATTTTTTCCAAATTCCACGCTAAAATATTTTACGTTATATTAATTACACATTTTAAAAACACTCAGATGTATATTAAAAAAACAAAAACATTTTTGATTATTATTATAACCGTAACAAATTTGAACACGATCCTGGTGAAATGTGTCTGTCACATTGGAGCAATTTCCTAAACCCCAAGAGTCCCAAGAATCTCCTTTACAAGCGTCACTTTCAGATCATGGTGTGTTCCAAAATATAACCTTTTCATTGAAAAGGATCTTCGATTCCATTATCACAAACAGTTTTCCACACACCCCAATAGACATAGATGTAGACGTGGCATGCTGTAACAATTTTCTCTTCTTGTTAATCTACCTTTCCCCTTGATATGTATTTAAACCATATTCGATAAATTTGTTCTGTGGTTTATTTTAAATGTTCTGACAACTTTGACCACGCTTATATCATGCAGTCTTGGATTCTCCTCCACTATATACTGTGGACGTAACCGTAAGACACGTCAAACGCGTTGATAATTGAGTATCATTCTAACACAGCAATTTGTTCAAGACTATTACACACACTATAATGATTGAAGACTGTGTTTTGTCATTAATTACCGCATGGTTGATGCGTCCATTAATAAAAGGAAGACCTGTATCGATTCTGGCGAAACAATTTAGTTTTGAGCAATTTCCTCTACCACCAGCGACAACTCCGACTTGGACACCATTGTATACCACTGGTCCACCTGAATCTCCCTGACAAGCGCTACTACCTGCACTTTGATATGATGGCAAGGTGCAAAACATAGAGTTTACATGGAAATTTCTCCACAGTGTTCGACTCTCCTCCCTAGTTAACGATGTGGACGTTGCACACTGTAATGTTGATCTCTTATCGTTAACCCATCGACTCCCTGGCGATGTATGTAACCCATAACCGATTAGTTGAACTTGTTTTTGTCCAGTAGTAAAATGGGCAAAAGTGTTTACATCCGTAAGTTTTATTACATTTGTTCGGTTGTTTAATTTAAATGGTCTGTGAACTTTGACCACGCATAGATCATTATCGAAGGATTTGGGATTCGTCCTTCCTCCGTATTCGGGATGTATCCACATAAAATCTGCGCGAATTTGGCGTTGTTTATGTTCTCTTGCTCTGTAGAAACCGGAAAAGATCAACGCGTTTTTCCTTTTGTGACAGCAATGGGCTGCGGTCAACACGAAATATTCACCGACAATTGAACCGCCGCATCCGATAGTTTGCGATACTTCTGAATGTTTGTTCTCAAATAACACCAGGTAGACGTAGTATGGATGGTCAGCAACGTCGCAGTTGACGCCGTTCCAGAAAAAGGTTTTACTGCCATCCAAATTTCTGGTGAGAATTAACCAGATGATAAATGAATTTAAGTGAAATATCCCGAATTGTTGATGCATATTTGAATTAAATCATTGACCCAATTTAGGTTACTAGTTCATTTGGCAATCATTTGAAAGGTTGTCACTTTTGATCATGTATAATACTCAAATATAACGCCACAGATTACTATATATATATTTTCTGCAACGTTGTGTAATAGCACGCTCTAGTAACCATCTAGTTAGTAACTCCGGTTACTGAACGCTTTGAGAGCGAACCCAGCGAATCTTGACATCTGTCGTAGTTATGGTTGCTAACTCTTCAAAATCAATATACCGGCTCACACCAGCCTAAGCACCAGTAAATGGCAGCCTATTTTTATGTTCTTTATTTACAAACTAAAAATTTATTCAATTAAAGTAGCGAATGATAGTTAATCCAGGTGAGGATAATTATTTGATAAAAATACCTCCTCCTGGATTTGAACCATAAACCCTTCAATTTCAGGTTGAAAGCTCTCCCAATTGAGCTACAGAGGCAGTGGATAGGGAAAATCGATAGATATTTTTTTTTAATTTTGAGTACTACCCAATAATAATTTGTTTCGATGAGTATTGTGCATTGAGTATCTACTCAATACATTTTTTTTTAATTTTGAGTACTGAGTAGATCAATACTCACAAAAAACAAAATGGCTATTGAGTATCTACGAAGTACTTAAAATTTAAACATTTGATTATTGAGTAGATAGTCAATACTCATCGACAAAATGAGTATAGAGTAGATACTCAAAACAAATTTCGGTGAGTACTGAGTACTCTACTCAATACTCATTTAATTTTATATGAGTAGTGAGTATTGTACTCAACATGAAATGAGTAGAGTACTATTGAATTGAAGAAACGGAGTTCCAGTGCGGCTGAGATGATACCTGCGCAGAGCATTAGCCGGGTCCGCCTTCAACTTGTTCGGCATACGGCGACATAACAATATTCGTACCGCGGCATTAGAGATGCGTGCCGGATAGACAAGATAGGTCGCTGCGGAACAATACACCCGTGAATCAATGTAATTTATACCAAGTACCTATACAGCCGCAAAGAAGTGGCCTTGTACAAGTCGCTGTATTGCCCTATTATTGTAAACACTAAAAATACACCTAACGCTGCACCAATAGTGGGTATAACCGGACAAATCTACCTGCGAACGAGACGGGAGATACATTTTAATCGAAAATAAATTAACGGTTTAAATAATATAAAGAATGTTATGTTTGGTGTACGTAAATAATGTAGAAAGTTATAATTGATGTTAGATTATAAAACTTTTCAAATAATTAAACATCTTGGTTTAAAACACTTACGTGTTTTTACGACAAACATATTTACTATGTGTTGCAATGCACGAATGAAAAGAACAAGTAAATAGGTTAGTTTTGCATGGTTTGTGGTCGATCTGAGTAAACTACTCAAATCGTTTTGAGTAGATGCGTACGCTAAGCAAAATACTCAAATCGTTTTCAGTAGATGTAGTACTCTGAGTAAATCTACTCAAATCGTTTTAAGTAAAATACTCAATAGTATTCCTTTCACAGAGTACTCACGTACTCAATACTCAAATTTATGAAATCTATTCAAGTAATGCCCCACTCTGTTATCAACAGTCAGTCTAAGATCATCGAGGCAGGATACAATCTTCGTTTTTGCATTAGATCGGGCTCTTGTAATAGACTTTTCCCATATAAACTAGGTGACGATTAAGTGAAATATCCTATAGATGCCTCTAGTGTTACCATAATGAGAGGCATCTGTGGGAACCGAGAAATATGTATGTTTTCCAGTGAATTTGTCTTGATAAAGGCGATTCGTAAAACGCTATTGCATTTAATTTCAGACTATAAGAGGTAGCACAGAAATTGCAACTCGTGGATTTTTCCAGAAATCTTTCTTTGTGGGGAATTGTGGCAAAAGATCGATGATTACCTTTACTTAACCCTAAGAATTTAACTGAAATCCCATAGCCTGGAGAATGGTTGCCAAACCCGAAGTGTTTTTATCAAAATTATCTTGTTGGCAACTCTAGTATGACCATAATTGAAGGGCTTAGAATGAAAAGTGAGTAAATGGCATAGGAACCATATGTTTTTTTTTATCCACTTTTCATTATCATGCCTTCAACTATTCAAAATAAAGAAACATAAAAATGAGATACGTCAATAACAAAACATTGAAATAACAAATAGTAATAATCTGAATTGTTCTGAAATTGTTCACACACGTATTTAATTACAGATATTTGTGCTTGCAGAGCACGTTCTGGTACACTAGTTCACTTCATTGCTGTGATATAATAGGATATTATCGATTCTATTGTCCTTTTCCACGTGCAATGTCTAACTTTCAAAGTTAAACCAAACTAAATTACTAATGGAGTCTGGTGGAGATGGCTAGCGTGCCTGTGCTTTTGACGCTTATGTAGTTTCGCATCTGACAAACACGTTCGCCGTACCTAACAGGTGTAATTGCATCCGTTAATTGAAGCTTTGATACATTCTATTGAGCAATGCGGTTTAAATAGGATTATGGTACTAGAAATTGACAATTGACAATCAATTATAATGAATTGCTACTGTTGTGCCATGCTTTGACGTTCCAACCGGCGCCTTCACCATTTTGTAAAGTATCTCTTCTATAGCAGAATAATTAGATTTTTTTAGATCTTTACTTATTAATTCCTTATTCTGTGATATTGTTTACAATTATGTCAGTTGATAATGCTAAAAAATACTAATACCAGTGTAACATTGTTTCCTGGTAATTTATGAAAGAATTTCAACAGGATAATAAAAAAGCTAAGTATAATACAAGTTGACAACAAAATAATACTGTATTTTGTAACTAACATAGTAACGGACGTAACAGTAACCGTTAAATTGTTATTTTACGAAAAATAACTAACTTTTTGGTTTATTCTACTTCAACTTTTGATATTTTTGGGTTCATCTTTTTTTCGGTTTATTTGGGTGTAAAATAACATTTTAGCATTATTTCTTTATTTCTTTATATCTTTATTCTTACTTTTATATGCCCCTAGTTTTGTAATTTATTCATTTAGTTCTGGTGCTTTTACTTAACTCATAAGATCTTACAAATTGACATACCCGAAGATCTTCGAGGCCATTCAGTAGGACCTCAAAATTTAATTTCAATGTCTTAATTTTAATTAGTTTATTTGATTTGCTTGTTTGTGTTTTATCCTTTTTTCTCAATCAGTCCTCAATGCGGTTTCCACCCGAAAATCAATATATCAAAATAATAAACATTGAGTAACCGAGTTAAAAGCCATTTTTGTCGATTCCAGGTTACACAAATCTTCTATTTAGCTGTAATATTTGCTAATACGAACAATTTGATAGTTCGAACCACCTTCTTAGTACGGATTATCGACGCTCTACTGTACTAGTTTTGTCCAAGTTTATGTCCAAGTTTATGTCCAAGTTTCAAAACTAGACGCGCTTGTATGACCTTGGATAATATAATTCAGAAAACCCCATCAAAGGATTTATACTTGAAGCTAGTTGGCAAACTAGGACCGGACCTAGTTTCTCTGCTAAGTTTCATACTATACTTCCGCATTGAGGCGTTACCAATTGCCTCCCAACAAAATATCACGACAAACATAACTTACAAATATACGTGTTGTTTACGCATACTGTTAGCATACATACTGACGGTTATTTGACTTACATTGTTTAACAATGAGTTTGAAGAAGTATTTCTGCTAAAACATCAGGCACAAATTTTGAAATAGTAGAAGCTGTAATTTTATGACAAACTTTTAAATGATTCCCCAGTAGCAATAAATCTAAATGTGATCTTCAACCGAAATCTTGATGAAATACGCTGACGTAATTGTGTGTTTTGCTTTGTTATTTTATGTTCTATACGACAGCAATTTTCAAATTATTTGTTGTATATTGTTAATCTATTTGTATATGAGTTTTGGTCGTTTTGTAAAAGCTCATACGATAACATTTGGTATAACCTAAAGAAATTAATGTAGCTATCGCTTTCTATTTGTACAAATATTCAAACTGGACTGTGTTTGAATTGTCTAGTCGATGATATAGTACTGTCACAATCGTCGCTATTGTAAACATGGTTGCCAAATTATTACAAACATGCACTACAATACTCCAGAGTGCACGTCTAGAGAACTTTAGAAGAAAATAACTTGTGCTCTTATAGTGAACATCTAATTATATTTTATAATGTATTACTGCAGACAATAATCAGACGTAACTGCTATTGGAAACCATTTTTACTTTATCATACGCAGTATGCTAAAGTATTGTAATCATGCCGAAAAAAAAAATTGAGATTTTAGCGGAAATAGGTCTTTTTGGGTCCCCTGAACATTTTTGACCAAGGTACAAAAAAATGTCTGTGTGTGTGTGTGTGTGTCTGTGCGTATGTATGTCTGTGTGTAAACGATTTTTGTGGCGACGATTCCGGAGAAACTACTAAAGGTATCGGAACGAAAGTTCATATTTAGAAGTTTTGTTACCAAACTTAGAGCTGAAAAGCTTTTGGTTGAAAGGGGTCCAAAGGAACTGGTAGTTTATTCTAAGCCTTTTTGAAAGATTTTGCAAATGAGCCGCCATTTCTGTAATTTGGACATAATAGTTAAATAATAAATTAAAGTAGAGGAAATTTTGAATAATTTATGCCTATGATATTTTTTGGTAAAATTAATAGTTTAGCTTTAAGAGCAAATTCTATTTGATCGAGATCGGTCGCATCTGCATTGATATGAAACTTCAAAGTAGCCTGGATTTGAAAATATTTTTTTGTGCTGTCACCACAGAAATGTCTATGGCTGTCACACTCGAAAACAGCTGATTTCATCAGAGGTTGGAGAGTTGGAGAACCGCTATGGAACGTTGCCGCTCTACTGCGGCAAAGTAGAAAATACAAAATTGAAATAAAATAAGATCGCCAATTTGATTGTTTGTTGATAAGAAATATCAACCCGTTGTTATCTAATTGTAAAAACGATAATTGAGAAAATTGTAAATAAAGTATAGCGATGAGATAGTTACGTTTTAGTATGTTGGTACGGATGTGACATCTACAGTGTCATGAACGAATATAAATCTGTCAGAATTTGATTTAGCTTTTTAAACTTGACGTTTCGTAGAAGTGGTATCAACCTAACATTTCCTATCCAGAAATATAACCATTTTTAATTTTTTGTAAGTACGTATTTCTCAAAATGCAACACAAAAACGTTGATGTCACTCCTGCCGAAAACTACATAGCGCGACTCGCTCACATGCGACGGCGACGCTTCGCCTTCGGTGACGCGCCGCACCGGTCGCCGCGCTATTCCGTACTTTCGGCACTTGTGACATAAATAACTATTATTCTAATGACGTAGTGTAGGTAGTGTCAAATGCTGATGCTTTGACAATACCTACGATTTATCTCAATAATATAGATTCTCATGCAGCTAAACTATTAATTATATATTGTATGATAAAGTCATGTGCCTGGCCACATCAGATTTTTATATTTGTAGTCAAAATTGAATCCAAAATTTGCATAAAATAATTTTCATAAATACATATTGTAATTCCTTTCCGATGACAGTTGCATAAGGATCTTCAGAATCGAATGGTAGCGAGCATTTCACAATCTGCGCAATAATTATTACCTCGTTTATTTTCGCGTTTTCAAGGTCGAAGACGGGAGCTTTAACCTCAAATATACAAGGTGACTAAGATTATTTCTTTGTTGCTTCGTATATGTTGGCACTGTTTATTATTGGTTAGTTTAATTGGTATAGAAGGCTTAAGTTAACTGGTAATTAACTGGAAAAATTAAACTTGTACTTTATGTACAAGAGATCAATAAAGTTATTATTATTATTATTATTATTATTATTATTTACTTGGTTCAAAGAAACATCTAGGGAAGCAATTTGAAACTATTTGTAGTTTTGTCCAATTTTGTTTCTAGTAAAAAACTTCACCATTTCTAGTCAGAAATATAGTACAATGTCACTCAAACTTTATGAAAAAGAATAATTTTGACAGAAACGGAATATAAACGGACGTCTTCGGTCAAACCGGAAGTAAATTAAAATAAAATCCTCTTATTTACAAATTGTTGTTAATTACCAATTCATCACATCACAATTTTAAAAATATAATTATATAGACGCCCAACAAAAACCAGAAGAAAAGTAGTAGACACCTAACAAATGCAAGCTCAAGATAGAATAAAACGGCAAAATTCATTCGTTCTTGATTGTGTATACTGCATACGTAGATTAAATGCAGTCGATGTAACTGATATCAATCGATAGCTTATTACCGTAGTAACGCATAAAAATATACAATACAATCAAATATTCTTAATCATAGTTAATAGGAAACCTTTTAATTAACGAAAAACTACGAAGAAATTGTGTCTTGTACTTTAATCCTTCATTCCTCATATCTCACTCACGTAATGGTAAAAATAAATGGACCATACTGTAGCGGAAAAAATTTACTATCAAAAGGATTCGGAAAAATGAACGCACAATTTAGTATAATTGTTTGAAGTATTTTTTTTGCGATTCTACGTCAACGGGGCAGTTGATATTAGAAATGCACGTTCGATTGATATCAGTTTTCATAGAATGACTGGACTAAATAATTTGTACTACCCTGATCAGTGCTCACACAAAACTTCAGATGTTACACAAAGTTACTAGACGCAATTTATTTTTTTATCTACAAAAAATCCGAACGAAAAGAAAAGAAACAACGGCCGTAGAAGAAACTGCAATGAACGTAATGGACGTTGATCAATTTATTTTCGAGCTGGTGAACTGTAATGGTCCTCCAGCAGAATAGCTGGTGAACCGACAAAGTAAAGTACTGCATGCTCGATTTGATTGCGAAAGCTATTTATATTAGTTCGGGCAAAGTTTGCGCCGGTTTAGTTTTAGCTCCGCGAAGCAACGGCGTTAAGACCGAAGTTTAAAGGGCGGAATGTAGTGCTGGCCTCGCATAAACTAGTTTACGGTTCTATTATGGTGTCGTTTAGTTTATGCCGTACATACTTATTAATATAAGTTAAGTTTTAATGTTCACACGAAGATGAGAAATTAGTAATAGGGATATCAAAGTAGCAGTGTAATTCGGAAATTAAGAGGGTGGTGTATAAGTAGGTCTGTTTGCTCCGATATTTTTATTAATTTATGAATAGTTTTTAAGAAACACGTAAATTATCATATCAGTCTAATACCAAAAGATACAATAAATAAATTGTCTTGCTAAACCTTGCTCCACAAATTTACGAGAGGTTTTTACAATGTCCTTCAAGTTCTTATAAAATATTATTATAACTTTTATTATTATTATTATTATTATTATTACTATTTAAATTCAATAGTGTCTTATAATATAATGACTCGTATAATCCGTTATAAACAGTGCTACCAGCGTCACCACATTATCTACATTGTCTAAGAAACCTAGAAGTGTGTTGAAAATAAAAATCATTATTATATTCCAATGGACAAAGCTATTAATAGAATAATGAAATAATTTAGTCAATGTAGCTTTAAACCTTCGATGTCAACACACGCAATCGTCTTAGACAAAATTATTGCCAGGAACGCATTTAAATTGGATAGATTAATGATCGATTATTAACGCTGGTCATAATTTAGATCACATTTTGTTATTCGACGAATTTACATTCCAATTATTTAAACAAACAAATCCCCGACACGAGATTTGTCCCTGTTATTTCACGATCGTACTTTAAGTTATGATGTCATTTAAATTGTATGTTATTAGTCATTATACAAGTTTTATACGACGTCAAAATGGCGCGTGAGTTGTTTGAGGCACGAGGAGCGCCAGCGACGAGTGCCCTAAGTGAACGAATGCGCCAGGATGTCTTATAAATCGAGTGTGATATACTATTTTTTCTACTTCGCGTCATTAATTTTAGAAATTGTAGTTATTATATTTAGTATCTAGAGTAGAGAATCTAGAGTATTTTGCGGGTACCGTGTTGTAGTACTATTGGTACTTCAGTAAACTGTCAACTTCGAAAAGGTGGGATCAAATCATGACAATCTTTTTGTGGATAATTTTACTCTACTTTAACCTATAAGTTTTAATAAATAATTAACGGGGCACTACTATAGTCACAATAGAGCAGGTAAATGTGGTCCATGTATTGTATTTGAAAGGGGGATTAGATGTGTAGTTCTTCTTACCAGTCGCAAAAAATCACCGAAAATGTCAAGCTGGCGTATTTTGATGAACAGATTAAAACTATGAAAGCCCCAACCTTTTGGCAATACTATAGCAAGTTACACGCATGTTTAATTATGTATACAGGCTGTCTCGCGGAACTGGCACAATAGAAATTTCTCATGGTCCACTCTTTCTGGAAACTTGAAATTTTGGAATTAGAATTTACTCGATCTGAGCTCTTCAGCTAAATTATTCTCAACTGTCACGTCCGGTCACCGGAAGTACGTATCAACTTTGTTATTTTAAATGGAATGATGTAATTATATTTATTTGATTTATTTTAGTTTTTAGTTTTTTTGATTTTACTATTTTTTGTGATTTTCGCGGTTAAGGTTAAAATTAAATATCTCGGTTATTATTGAAACTAGAAGTTTCATGATTGGTGGTCCAAAACTAGAAACATAACTAAATAAGACGATATTTAGTTCATCATAATATCTTATACAGGATGTTCAAAATTTACCACACAATAATTGAATTTTCAAACGTAAAAACATAATTTTTTCAAATGGAACAGCCTGTATACCGATACGCCATTCGATAAGAAATCTTATTCCCTATCAATCAATATTAGGGTTCCCTATATTTACCTTTAATAGTTTTTAAGATATTGTCAGTATACTAGAATGCACACTAAATACAAAACGACTTATTCTTTCATTTATAGGAATTTGACAACTTTGGAACAGCAGGAAAACAGAAAAATATTAAAAAGCTTTGTAAAGGTTTGTTAAAAACGTAACCGCGAAAATCACCAAAAAATTAGTAAAATCATAAAACTCAAACGATTATGATATTTAGGTATAGGGAAATATTATCAAAAATGATGTATGTATTTTCATACGTAGAATCCAAAAATAAAATAAAAATTATATCATTCCATTTAAAATAACAAAGTTGGTACCGACTTCCGGTGACTGGACGTGACAGTTAACTTGAGAATATTTTAGTTGAAGAGCTCAGATCACGTAAATTCTAGTTCCACAACTTCAAGTTTCCGGAAATGGTAGAACATGAGTAACTTCTAATGTACCAGGTCCGTGCGACACCCTGTATAATATACATATTTCGCAGTTTATGTGATTGAAAGCGATCTACAAAGACAGTTTTCGGCTGTATGGGTACATTTGACATATGGCATTTGATATCAATGTGACCAATCTTAGAAAAAAGTTACTAAAAACGGTGTTATAATTTGTTAATTGTAATACCGAAACCAGTCATATAGTGTCATACCAGTCATATAGTGTGTGCATTCTGAATGCAAAGTAAAAAAATAGTATATTATTATATTATACAAGTTTTATAAGACGTCATATTGGCGCACGAGTTGTTTTGGGCACGACGAGCGTAGCGAGGAGTGCCTAAATGGAACGAGTGCGCTAATACGTCTTATAAAACGAGTGTAATATACTATTTTTTCTACTTTGCGTCATTAATTTTATACAAATTTAGAAATTGTGGTTACTATATTGCGCTAAATTAGAATCTAGGGTATTTTGCGGGTGCGGGCGGTGCGGGGTACCACGTGGCAGTACTGTACTAACTGTCAACTGCGTAAGGTTTGGATAAAATTATGATAAAATCTAATTGTGAATAATTTTACTCTAGTTTAACCAACAAGTTCTAATAAATAATAAGCGAGGTCGCAACTATGATCATAATGGAGCTGGGGGCAACACTTAACCCTACTGTGATAAATACATGAAACCTAACCTAAAAAGTAACTTTAAAAGAATGGTTTCTTAAGTAGGTAAAATATTCTGAATAGACGTGTTTGGCGGTAACTGATTAGTTACTTCAAAGAATAAGCACTTACGAAGGAATTGTCATAACGGTTAACATTTAATAGCAGTTTATACCTGGCTTATATTTGAAACCAAATTCTAATTTCGGTATAACAATTTATTAGAATAAATTATACTTAGTAAAATTACATGTGATGGAGGTAATACAAATAACTAAGACGAAGTTGAAAGCGACGGACAAAAATGAAACGGTATTGAAACGAGCAGAATTCGGTCCAAAATGTTACCGAAAACTTATACGTTATATAAACTAAGAAATCCTCAACACTTTAAATGTACTATTGCTTCTTACGTGTATGCTGATATTCAATAAACCATTTATTGGGCATATACAATCTTGCAGCAGTAATTAAAATCGTTCATATCTACGATGTAGGTTTGATCTTCGCATAGTACCTTATTAAAGTAAATGTGGTCCTTGAATTATATCTGAAAAGGGGATTTGATGTTTAGTTGAAAAGAATGATGACGCTCACTTACCCGAATCGCAAAACATCGCCGAAATGTTATGCTGGCGTATTTTGATGAACACAGCAAAACTAAGAAAGCCCCAATCCTTTGGCCATATTATAGCAGGCTACACGTATAATTAAATATTTATAGAATATTGATATTTCGCAGTTTATGCTATTAAAAAGAGGAAGTGTGTGGTTATGTATTGTACGTTTGACATATGACATTTGATACAAACAATCAATGTGTACTGTGTCAGTGTGTACCAATCTTAGAAAAAAGTTATTAAAAACGATGTTACAATTTGTCAATTGTAACACCGAAAACAGTGTTACAATTTGTCAATTGTAACACCGAAAACAGTGTTACAATGTGTGCGTTGTGAATGCGATGTGGAAAGAATAAGTTTTTGCGAGCTGTGTTATCCATCGAGCAATCATGTCAATGTTCATCAAGAGGTTCTGCCGCCTCTGGTATATACCTAGAGAGCTCTGTAGGGCATAGCGTCGGCTGTGCCCCGGCAACGTATCTGTTACACGCGTCCTAAATTATTCACCAGTGGCGCCACCTAAATTATGCACGGCGAGTGCCTCAAACTCTAATTCATCCGGCACCCTTTAATAATGCATACATTTTCCTACATGGCCCCGGCGTCAGCCAGTCCATCGAGAACATCCCCTTTAGGCGTCCTCGCGACACGTTAGAACGACGACGACGCCACTCGAAAATGACGAATGTCGTCGGGAAAAGTTCAGCGAGCTCGCGGGCGGCTGCCGGAACACTGTCATCGCTTTGACATTTGACGCCGCCAGACATTTTAAGGGGTCCCGCTATTCTGAAGTTTGCCGGCGTCCGTTTGTAAAGTTTGGCCGTCGATGCTGCACGAGTCGTTCGTCCTGTTTCAGGCGCTGAAAGTTATGGTTACTCTTTCCGTTTGCGTTGTCCTGGTGGAGACTGTCTACAACTTGATATCGAAGATTTGAACGGTCTACGGATTTGCCGTTTGTTTTTTATTGTTGCTTTGGTTTTGATGAATAAAAACGTATGTATTATAAAGAGCAATAGCTTGTTCTACTTACCTTACTTCTTTTGCGATGATTGCTATTGGTTAATCGTTGAAACAAATGCTAACATCTGTTGAAAACAACAACACGCTTGTAGTGTACAAATTTGGACAAAATCTGATTCACAGGACACAAGTGTGGACATTACAATAATGAATTAGCTCTAGCTTGTGAGAAAGATGGTGACAAAAGCAGAATTGGCACGTTTTGACTTGAGCGTTGCTCTCTTATGTCAAATAATACATTATATAGAATCAACTACACAAAATCACTATAAACGTACTTTGACACAAAACCAGTTATCATGCCAGATATTTTCTATTTTACCATATTTATTTCAAATAGATAAACGTTTGTGATGTTTTTTTAAGTAATATTGTAAAGTTTAGGCATCTCGCAATAGACCGATTTTTTTCAATTGTTTATAAATTTAGAGATATTAGGCCCATAAAGCCAACTTATTTATATCAAATTTATGATAACTCATTTGATTTGAAAGAACTCATCAACTTTTAAAATTTTTACTTAAAAATTGTCGATACAATATAGTGTTTTATCAATATTGTCTTTTAAATTCATGTTTAGCCCTTTTCCTTACCATAATTTTCTCAAATATACGGTTTTTCTACCAAATAGATTTAGTAAATATGTAAATACATTTTCATACAGAAATATATATATCTAATGGACTAACTTATGTATTTGATTTATACAATATTTCGCCCCAGTGTAAGTTTGAGTATTAGGAAACACCTTATTTCTACATTTGTGGTGGCGGTATGTCGGACGACTAATAAATATTTTAGGTTACAAGAAGATGGAAAACCAATGTTCTAATTTACTGGTTTTAAACAAGTTATGCCAAGTTGAGAGGAACGGTCTAAAAAATAACGCTAATTCGGTTTTTCAGATTCCATTACAGACAAGAAAACAAAACAAACATTAAAATATCAAAACTTCCAGAAAAAACTTAAAAAGTCTACGTATCACTGGGATTTTAATTGGGATTTGATCTATGACTGGAAAATTATATAAAAATGTTAATAAAATGTTCGATCATGGGTACAATATTATAACCGTAGATTTTCTTCAACTCTATTTTATAAATACATACTATCAAATACTCGCATTTTTGCAGTAATATACCAACATTTTTGCATTTTTCATGGTGGAAATGTCATATATACGAAGAAAAAAGTCGAAATTGGAATTACAGTATGTATGGAAACATGAGAATCGATTTTTGTAAATGGCGACCCCATATTTTTCTTGGTGATTTTTATAGACCTTTAATTGTCTTAACGTAAGCGGAATTATATGGGCTTACATAAGAACTTTCTTGGAAAAACACAATAGTAGACAAAATTCAAAATAGCGAAAACTTTGGGGAACATGGATTGTTTACATTGAATATAAATTGCGTTTTGGATAGAATTGTTTGTCCTGATGACAATTCCCAACTCACAGGGTCTCACAATAATCGTTAATAAGGAAAATAAATGATCCTGAGATTGAATTCTGAGATTAGCTCAAATCCATATTTTCATATGAAATTATAAATTTAATTTTATTTCACGGTTTTATTTAGGTGTTGGTTGTGTTCTTTTTCGCCTATGTTCAGATGAACTCACAGAAATCTAGGTTATAATATAGATTATGAATAATATAAATAATAATAGATAATAAATAAATAGAATAATATAAATTAGTAGAGATAAATTAGTAGAGGGTGCTCCCATGGGATCACCTCTTTCACCGGTAATCGCCAATTTGTTCATGGAATTGTTTGAAGAAAAAGCCATTAGGTCAAGTCCTTACAAACCCAAGCATCGGGTCAGATATGTTGATGATACCTTTGTGGTTTGGCCACACGGTAGAGATAAACTTACTGACTTCCTTAGCCACCTGAACAATGTTAATCCTTCTATCAAATTCACGATGGAAATAGAAGCGGATAATCAGCTGCCATTTTTTGATGTGCTGGTATACAGAACGTCAACGGGTACACTTGTACATACAGTCTATCGTAGGAAGACACATACCGATCGGTACTTGAACGCCAAACCACATCACCATCCCCAACAGAAGAGGTGTTATTAACACTCTGTTCGACAGAGCCGAGAAGGTGTGCGATTCCAGCACCTTGGACAACGAACGGAAACACTTGGAGTGGGCTCTACGTCAGAATGGATACACTAAGTCTGACATACGGGGTGTCACACAAAGAAAACGGCAAGTCTCAGAGGAGCGGCAGGATCAAAGGGGTTCGCTTGCTTACCATACGTAAGTGGGGTATCAGAGAGAATCGGTAGAATACTGAAGAAATCGGGTATCACGGTAAGGTACAGAGCACCAGCAAAGGTAAAGGATCTTTCGCCTAACCCAAAGGATATCACACCACTCCTGAAGAACTGAGGGGTATACAAGATAACATGTGAGTGTGGAACATGCTATGTAGGACAGACAGGACGAAGTATCGCATGTCGAGTCAAGGAGCACAGTAGAGACACCCGGCTACGCAATATTCAACAGTCCGCTGTTGCTCAACACTGCCACGAGTCGGGACACAATTAATTTCTATGACGTGAAGATGTTGGCAAGGGTGGGTAATTATCAGCGAGGCTTATTAGAGGAGCCGTCGAAATTTACAAACATCCTGACAACATCAATCGCGAGGACGGTACTGACATTAGTAGGGTCTGGAAATCGATCTTAACGCGGTCAGGTGGAAAAGCACATGGGAGCGGTAGCTCCAGATGTTCACAGTAAGGTGTAAATTTAGGTATATAAGGGAGATTTTCTTGATAGGTCTTCAGTATTCAATTAGCTTTGAAGAAGCGAGCAACATTGTTCGCAGCATTTACAAATCTTGACACACGGCATAACCCGGAAGCAGTTTATTTTCTACATGATTCTGGCCGTGAAAGCTTACGTACTTATTTAATATAAATTACATAATTATTATCAATTTTCTTTAACAATGAATAGCCAGATATCTTTAGAAGAAACTATATGGTTAAAAAAGTTGATATAGTGGTTATCACGCCATAAATATAAATTTTACAGTTACAAATGTCACAAAAATTCATTAACCTGTCTGTTTCTTTGTCTTTACTAATGATTTACGTTTACTTTTATAGAAATATCGTGAAATATAATAAGTCAACAGAACAAAAGAGCAATTAATTATCACCCATGTTCCATTTCCATTTATCTGCGACGTCGAACGCACAACAAACAACATAATTTACGTACATATCTCGAAAGTTGAACGCAGCACTAATGTTACTTTTTGTTTCCAGGTTCTGGATTAGGCCCGGTGGCACGAGAAAAGTGTTTCGTTTATGGGTGAGTTATCGTGCGATTCATTAATTTTATTCGCGTTAATTAATGGAGAAGGGTATCTTGCATCACCGCTTCCAATGACTCATAACTTTACCATAGGCTTTGTTTCAATTTGCTGAATATGCTGTTATTCAGGTAAGAGTTGTTATGGCAAAATGTTGAGGTAAGATCGTTAAACGATGAATGAGCAAACAAACTAAAGCTTGAATACAATATACTGTATAGTTTCGTCCATGTTTCAAAACTAAAACTTTTCAACTTCAAATTGACATTGACCAATTTCAAATTGTGAATAAACACATTCAAATTGGGAATGAACAACTTTAACTTAGGGAAGAAATAGTTTCAAATGAATTTCAAATTTCAAATTTAGAGTCTACACATTCAATTTGGTACTAAGCAAATTCAAATTGGCACTACACCATTTCATATATAAATAAATATATGAGTTTTAATAAATATTGGAAAATTGGCAACATAAAGAAAGTTTTTCATGTTTTTTTTTGTTTTTTAATTTTTTTTTTATTTTAATATTTCGCCGTTATTAATGGCTTCATCCGGAGTTTAAATAAACAAACAAAAAATAAAATGCTAAACTAAGTGACTAAACTTCTGATGCTCGATCCTTTACCCATTGATAATTCTTTCAAATATAAGTTTTTCCATTTTTAACAGCCTCTTCTCCTTCAAATATATTTTGAATATACAGGTGTTTATTTTGTTTGGTAATTTGCAATTTGCCTTTTTCTAAGAGTACGCTGTATAGGTATTTTATATTTTTTATGCTAAGAATAATGCTAAAATTTTTATGTGGGAATTGTTTTGGTATAAAATGCATTATTTTTAGTTATAAGCAAATAATCAAAAATCATAAGCTTTTACTTGTAATCTTAGAATTAAAACAATCGAAATAAATTAAACTTGGAGAAGCGCAGTCTTTATTTAAAAAAATTATTTATGAGAGTTTTTAAATAGAAACTGCTTCTCGAAGTTCAATTTATTTTGATTTTGGCTACTATGCGAACATGGAAGAGGTGGATATTTTCATTCAACAATGTAATAATATACAGGCTGTTCTATTTAAAAAAGGAAAGGTTACCAAATTTCTATAATAAAATAAGCACCCAGTATATTGAAAATATATTTAAGCAATAGGTTGTTTAAAGGCAAAAATCTTTGTTTGAACATTTTTTTTAAAGTTTCTTACCGTTGGAGAATTATTTAGTGTTCCGGTAAGTTTGGCTAACCCTGTATAACTTATAAATCTGTCTTTTACATTGTCAGCATCCAGTTTTTTGATGCACGCCATTATTTTTATATCATAAGGACTTACAATAACACCAGCAACAACTGGCAATGAAATGTGTCACAACCATGAATATTCCAATTGTTTAGTGACAAATTGAATTTGCATACCACCAAATGGATTGTGTTTATTCTCAATTTGAAATTACTTATTCCCAATTTGAAATTAGTAATTTCATTTTGAAATTATTGTTTATTCCCAATTTAAAATTGTTTATTCCCAGTTCGAATGTATTTATTCCCAATATGCAATTGTTCAATCTGAATTTGAAGTTGAAAAGGTATAGACACGCTTGTATGAACTTGGAGAATGTAATTCACAAAAAAATCCGTCCAAGTTTTCATATTGCAAGCTAGTTTACCGACTAGGATCGGACCTAGTTTCATTCGCAATTATTCTTTTAAGAACGTCATTAACGTAAAAATTTCTTTATAAAAGTTACATAATAAGACATATTACGTTACTGACATCAGCCTACTTAGTAAAAAGTTTCCTGATAATTTATCGTTTGATTTACTGTGGTATTACAAACACAGAGAAAAAACAACAGTTATATCTCTCTTATTATGCAACTCTAGTTAAGACTCGATTTTGACGTTAATGACTTTATTTTAAGATATCCCTTGAAAATAATATCACAAGACCGTAAACACCTCTGTATAGATTTGAAAATTGGACGAAAATAGTATAATGTAATTAAAGCTTAAAACGTCAAACAATGACGTTTCCCATTATTTCACATTTGACACTTTTAAAATTCCAAGTTTTTGTTGGGTACTTCCATCAATCATTTATTATTAAGTAGGTTATAATAAATTGGAATCTGGTGTCTGCGCCATATTATAATGAGTGAAGCGAAAGCAGGTGATCCGCCTTCTAGTGGGGATGACCCACTTAAGATTTGCTCCTCGGATTGGGTTCAAGAACTGGAATTGGAGATCATGACGGATATGTATAATAGAATTTCGTGTTCGTGTCATAAAATGTGCATTCCAACAAAATATTATGATAACGAACTTGGCAAAGGGGAGGCTGTCTGCTTGGACAGGTGTGTTGCGAAGTTTTTGGAAGTACACCAGAAGTTTGGACAAAGATTAGCCGAAATGTCTATGAATCCTATTATTTAATGGTAATTGTTGCATAATGTTTTTTGTATCTGATGATTAAACGTTCGTTATTCCGAGTATGTAGACGTCTTGTATCTTTCAGTTGTCATTACAAAAGCTTTGCTATGTTATTAGTCATTTTCTCGAGTCATTTGGTATCGGGAACTAATTATATGAGGCGGAAAAATTGTAGTTGCCTCCGCTCTACTTTTTCTAGGAGTTCTTCTAAGTAATGTTATAAATACTATATTCAAAGTAAAAGTCACTAAAATACAAGACAAACTTTACAAATTTATATTGACAGTCAGAATATAATATCCACAGAATTATGCACAAATTAAACATAAATTGAGACAAAAATACATAAATAGAAATTACAGACTTACGAATGAACTATTTTATAAACTTACCACCATCTTATTTGGTGAGTTTGACGAATGAATAACAGTTTAGAATGCAATTCAGAACAACCACGTACCTACTATCCCAAAATACTACATAATATAATCTTTTTAATGCTAACTAATTAATAACTATTTGAAATTGGTGGTTTCCAAAAAATCAATTCTTTCAAATTTTTCGCACGTAATAAAAATAATTCGAAAGCATGAAACATTGTTGTTGATTTCTTGCTAAAGTTGTAGAAATTTAAGCAACTAAATACAGCCCTGGCATAAAGATTCTTTGCTTATAACGAAAAAATAAAAAATCTAAAAACTACAAAGTTTTACACAGTTTTAATTTTAATGAATTTATTCCATACTTTTACCGCTCACTGTACCGGTTGACCCACACCATAGGTTAGCCCGTTTATATTTCTTATTTATGAAGTTAGACTAATGAAATTTGGAAGAATGTTAATAGAAAAAAGTTAATTCTTTAAAAATATTATTGAGGTTAGTATGACTTATAGTATGGCACCCTATATTATTTTTGGTCTATTTTCAATCAGGATGATGTTCTGAACACAAATACATATCGATCGTCAATTTTCATCACCAAGGCAACGACAAATCACTTTTATGTTTATTGATCTAGGTGGCTATAAATTGCTGAAAATTGTTCGATTTAATTAGTTTTTGGCCAAGTATTTTTTCACTGGTATGTTCACAGGTAGTAGAATTTCACTTATTTTCGCATCTCTTGAGTATGTATTTAGAAAACGTATTTTTTTGTATTTCTCGTTTTCCTGTTCGATATCCCCAGGAGTCTGAAATAAATTGCATTAGTCATGTTATCAATATAGAATGAAGTATTATCTACCTTAACAACACTGATTATAGATTATTCAGTTCCGATAGTGGAGTACTTCCAATGATTGTTTCTATTCGTGCTTCTACATTTGTGGGAATTAGGTGAGGCACATATAGCTGCGTTGCAAACTTAGCATCTAGAACAGTAGTTAACGATAATATTTGTTATTTATTATCTTTATGGATTTACTCTCATCTGTGTAGCGCATCCCAATTAGAAACTCTAAAATATTTATAAAATATAGTTCTTTTACACAATATTCTTCAATTGTAAGATTGCAACAAAAAAGCTA
Source organism: Melinopterus prodromus (assembly GCA_964023965.1). Classification (NCBI taxonomy): domain Eukaryota; kingdom Metazoa; phylum Arthropoda; class Insecta; order Coleoptera; family Scarabaeidae; genus Melinopterus; species Melinopterus prodromus. The sequence goes on along the minus strand of OZ030390.1, from coordinate 13,456,700 downwards.
TATAGATGACTAGTTCAATTTGGATATAGTGACAAGAAATCCAAATTAATCTATAAAATAAATAAACTACAATATTCAATAATATAAAACTAATATACTCATACATAATTAATAATAATAACAAAATATAAGAATAAAACAGCTTAAACAACTATATTTAATACAGTAGTATTATCGTGTTTTTTCCGTTACATTGCAAGTGTCGCCGGGGTAGCCCCGACAACTAAACTGTCGCGTCGCCGTATGTCTACCTTGCCGGAAGTGTAATACAGTAATACAACAACATACGGATATGTGACTCTCTGTGAACACGTAAATAACGGTCTTAGTTTTAATATATGTACGCGAAATTATCTTATTTATTAACAAAAGAAACACTTACCTGAAAATTCCGGTATGAGGCTTTCGAACCCCTATTCCCGTAACATAGAATTCAAGGAATCCATTTATTTCAAAAGTTCAGTTGTTCAGATAGACATTATATGTAATTTCCATAACACGCTGTCACAATCGAACTGGAACAGTGTACAGACGACCACAAACTGCACAAGCAACCATTACAAGATAATCGCTGGGTCACATGGGTCTGTCACGGTGGGAAGTAGATGTACAAATTTTCTTTAGTTTCATTTGAATATACCGGATTCTTACCTCAACAGTGAATATAAATATTCTTTCAATTGACTGCTATATATTTCTTCAATTGACGCTGTAGAAACAGAGATACTTTAGTTTCTTTGCGACATTATGATCTGTTCCTTATGATTAAATATATTTTTGGTTAAAATAATCTATATAATCCACATACTTAATTCAGTTAAATATATGAATTATTTAACACAAATATTAAATCTATTAAATAAATTGATAAAAGGTTATTCTTGTTGGAAGAAACATGTTTTATTTAAAGTGATCGAAACCTCAATAAATATATACATTTAACTTGAGCATTTGTTTTTTAGTGTGTACAGTTAAAAGCGCTTGATAAAACATTGCTTAATTAGAAAATTCCCTAAAAATAGAAAGAAAGAAACAAGTCTATTGTTTGTGTACTGAAACATCTACTTATATTATTTAGATGATTTAATTTTAATGTTCTTTCTGTACAGATCCCAGTAAAAGCACGATCAACAAAATATGTTTATTTGCTTTAAAATGCAGTGCAATAATTTGGAAACAATGATTAATTATTATTCAAGCTACTTTGTTGAAAATAAGTCTATATGCATTTTGTTATACAAAATTTTACGAGCTATAATTTGAATAAAACGTTTTTTTTTGAGAACTTCATATCGTCAAATGACGTGTCTTGAAAATTTCTTATATTTCATACCGTTCTACCAGTTTATTGCCAAAATCTGAGTAAAACCAATACAAGATATTTCCTCAATTTAGTCGGGACATGGACTGATTTCTTCCTTTAAAATTATCCTCACTCGTGCTAGCACCGAAATACCCAGACGAAAAAAAAATATCAGTAATAATCCGTAGTAAAGCGATTTGATACCGAGACGAAATCAATAAGCGGTTCAATATGCATTAACCTGTCCTAAAACGTAGGAAGGCATGGCGGAGGTTCCCGGCTTACTCGACCGGCATAACAAATCGTCGGAAGTCAATCGATGGCAGTTTTTTCGACGGTCTGAGTTCGAGGTCGTCGAATTGATTCCGGACGCGGAGTACTGTTCCAATTAAAATGTATTTATTCTATCGACGGTACGGTCTGCCCATAAATCGACCGGAAGTGTCACGGTCTATCTCTGGCGAAAATCCACCCCCAAAATGCGCCCGCTGGAACCAGGCCGACGTGCCAGACCGCCTAAAAGATAAAGGCGAGTCGTCGTTTCACAGTGGGGACCCCGCTGTCTACGAGAGGGACAGAAATTGTTTTCACCAACTACTTCCTACTAAGTAGAAATTATTTTTTTAATAAAATATCAACAAAAAAGCAAGTCACTCTTGTAAAAAAAGAAACACGAGTCACTCTTGCCATACCTGTCAAAAAAAAAGAGTACTCTTGTCAAAAAAATAACAAACAAGAGTCACTCTTGTCAGTCTTCTCACTCTTGTCAAAAAAAGAAGAGTAATTCTTGTCACTCTTGGCAATAACAAAAAAAAACAAGAGTCACCCTTGTCACTCTTGTAAAAAAAAGTCACTCTTGTCAATAAAAAAAAACAAGAGCCACTCTTATCACTCTTCTCAAAAGAAAAAAAAACAAGTGTTACTCTTGTCATTCTTGTAATTGAAGTTTGATTTGCCTAAACACAGTGGCGCAAAATGGGCATTTGCCCAGCGCCCCCAATAACAGGGGGGCCCCCAATGCATTCTGGAAACTCATTTCCGTAATAGACTACCACACCATTCCAATCCATCCTTAACGTTGCAAGCAGATTTAGGCTCCTCTCAGCGAGGCACAAACTAATCTTTCACTAATTTATTAAATTAAACTTACTGTATGAGAGAAGGGTACCCCTTAGAGTGGTTCAAAAACGGATTGTAAAATTTTTTGTGATGATTGAAAGCAACGACCCCTGAAACCGTTTCCAAATTCAAAAAAGTGGACACCTATTTGTTTTTAAATTTTTACCTTTAACCGTGCTTGTAGAGGCCTTAAATTTACATGGGAAAATGCATGGGAAGAAGACATTTTTGGTATTTATCAAATAGTTGCTTGTGGTTTGGGAAAACTTAAGATTACTTAAGGACTTGCAGAGGACTTTCCAGGGAAAATTTTTACCTAATATACATTTGGATTTGACGCCCCCCAATTCATCCATATAGTGCCCTGAGAACTACCCTTAAATGAAAATATTTACATTCTTCAGATAATTCAGTCATTCAGTCATAATTCACTCTTTCTTCTCATTGAAATTATTACTATAAATCTAGTGGAATGTTTATAAACAATTGTCAGTTAATTTACATTTGTTTAAAGAAATTCTATTTATTTAAATAAGTCGTTTTTCTCGAAAATCTGAACGACGAAAATGATTGTTTAATTTTTAACTTTTTTCTAATTATGGTAGAAAAGTTAGTTTTTGTGAAATTAACTTATAAATTTCATGTTCGAGATATCTAACAAACCTATTATCTATAATATCTAATAAACCCACATTTGATTAAACAAATTCCATTTGTTTAAACAATTTTTGTTTGCAATTTACCTCAAATTATTTTTTTATGGATCGACTCGCTTCTTGAGTTGGTTTTCAATATCGTTTATTCGAAAAAATGTAAATGATTGAAATCCCTTTTTAGGGAAATTGGGAGTTATATTTCTTTTTAAAATATTAAATTTCCTAAAGTCAACAAATTTTATTAATCACATTTCTTTCTCCATTTCTTATTCTGATTTCCTACCACTGTGTGTCGCAAAATAATGTTGATTTGTTGCTGTCTGGAAACTGTTACCTGTACTCTAATTTAATGAAATATTGAAAAGGAATATTATTTTATTATTCGAACACTGGAAATCATCTCAAAATATAATTGATATCATTCGAATAACAGTTGGCCAGACCGAACTAAGATAATTAATTTTAAGCGAATTGAAAAAAAAATTAAGAAGTGGAATTTGTTTAAACAAATTTATTAGATAATACAGACTAGATATCTCGAAAATAAAATTTATTAGTTACTTTTACTAATAAACTGACTTTTCTACCATAATTAGAAAAAAGTTGAAAATGAATTATAATTGATTTTTTAAACAATAGGAAGCAATTTCTTAATGAATGATGTCTCTCTAAGGTAATAAACTACCATTTCGAACTCAGAAAACAGAATTTGGCGGATTTTCGAGACAACCGTATTATTTCAACAAGTAGAGTTTGTAAATTAACACACAAATGTTTATAAATATTCCACAAAACTTATAGTAGTGATTTCTATGAGAAAAAAGATAATAAAATGATTAGAAAGGCCACTTTTCTGAATTTTTTTTTATTAGGGTAGTTTTCAGGGCACTGTGGGGTGAATTGGCGGCATCAAATCCACATGTATAATAGGTAAAATTCTTCTAGAAGTCCTACAACTTTAACATAAGTTTTCCCAAAGCTCGAACAATTATACGAAAAATACCAAAAAATGTCTTCTTTCCATGTAAATTTGAGGCCTCAAAAACCACCATTAAAAATCAAAAGTTCGAAAAAAAATACGTGGCCACTTTTTTTGGAGTTGGAAACGATTTGGAGGAGATCGTTGCTTTCTAAATAAAATTAACCATTCTAGTGTTCATAACGGAAATAGTGGTATTATCAGTAATAATATAATAAGAGAGTGAGAATAAATTGAAAATAATTTGACAGATTGTTTGAAAACTTGTTGCCAGGCAATAGTCACGAGAGCCCGCAGGGCTCGAGTGGCTATTGCCAAATGGCAACAAGTTTGAACAAAATCTGTCAAATTATTTTCTAATTTATGGAACTCTCGAGTTATATTTGACTAGATTATTTTTTGATTCACAAATTTTTACAATAAAAAAGATCAATAAAACTATCATAAATTTATTGAAAAATTTAATTTAATTAATTATTACTTACAATATATGAAAATATCGTTGACAAATTGTGACAAGTATCTGACAGTTGCTAGGCAAATAAAACCTACAGTGATTATTCCCGAGAATAATCACAAGAGATTTATTCCCACTATAATAATGATATAATTGGTTGAAACTTACCCTTGTGACAAATAAAGAAGCATTTCATTGGTTTTAAGAAACGTCAAAAAATAATCTAATAAACATAATACCAAAATACGAAAGAGAGGGGGCAGCTGCCCCCCCTTGCCCCCCCCCTGGATACGCCCATGCCTGATACTGTACGAGACTAATGAGAAACTAAGTTAGAAGGGAAAAACTGTATGAGTTCTTCGAAGATTTTGAGCCAACACTTCTCCTTTTGTTCTGAAATTCTATTCTGTAAATGGTGTAAATGAATCTGCAAAATGCTGTAAATCTTTCAAAGTCTTTATAATTACACAGTGTTTATAAAAAAAACGTAACCACTCAATATATTTCGTTCTAAAAAGTTGACAAGAAAAGGACTCCAATAAAAGTATTAGGAAATTTCTTAAGCTACAAATTTAAAATGCAAAATTGAAATGAAACACTTTATATTTAAAAGTAGGTATTTAGTATTTATAAATTAAGTCATTTTTAAAAACGACGAGCTATTGATACGCTAGAAATCCTTTTAACATTGTTTAATGATTTCTTTTAACATTTAATCCTCTTGTTACATTTACACCACTGTAATTACTGTAATTAAAAGAGTAATAAAAAACAAAAAAATATACGGGATACTAGATTAAAAATTTGTTATTTGGTCTGTTTCTTACAAATACATATTTAAAAGTCATTCAAGTTTCCTAACCTTTTATTTGATATTGACCCGTTACGTGTCACTTCTTATTAAAGCTGATGGCATTCGAAATAATTGTATTTTTTGTTGATATGGAATCGGAATCTTAGGTAATGTTAGAAAAAGATATCGGAATTTCAATTTTTAAAAAATTAGCATCTTAATATAACTATGAAAACTTCACCACAAATTTAATAGGTACATATTCAGAGGACATATTATATTGATGACGGTGTATTTAAGAATGAAATCGTAGTTTTTGAAATATTTAAAATAATAAAAACATATTTATTTGTTAAGAATGCTCTTTATTTATTAAGATAATATATTTTGCTTGCTACGAATTTTGATTTTTAAATTGTTAAACTATTTATTACTTATTTTGTAATTCTTAAGAATAATCTGTTGTTACTTTAAATAACTATGTAGGTACTTATATTAAATATTGTTGCAGAAAGGTGATTTTGAAAAAGATGATTTTTGTCAATTGTTTCGAAATGTATATAATATATATACAACTCTACTGATATATCTATAAATTTATTTATAGTTATATGTTACAGACACCTATCTATTTTGATAATTTTGTTTTCTGACTCTTCCCAATATTGACATTTTTGTAGAAGAAAAACAGTCTCAAGTAAACCTTTTCAATCTGTGCTACAAGAAAGCTGGTAAAAGTAGTTATAAGTTTTAGTTCTTCTTGCATAAGAAAATGTAAGTATTCAAATTTATGTTCTACAAGCTTTATTTTGACATAACTAGCCCCTTTCTAAGGCTTAACAGTCTTATAAGAAACGTATTGGAGATATTAAATAAATTTAACCTAAAAATAATTTAAATATAATCGCTAAAATAACTGGTGACATTTCTGGTGATTTTTTGTTAGTGCGAACCTGGTGTTTGGTTTTATTCCTCCTGGCCATAAAATGGACCACCGAAATATGTTGTAATTATTTGAAAACGGCACAACCGTTGTTGTCAATAGCGATACTATTCAATTACTGCATATTCAGTTAGGCAAACGTCATTCTACAATACAAACAATCACAACTAACAAACTAAACAACAACATAGCTAAAATAAAATCTTAACTTCACCAGATTATTATATTATTATGTATGTATTCATCTTTTTATAAGTTTTCCCCTTGTTTTCCCCATACTGTTGCGTAGTTGACTAACGCGGTTAACATTCGAAGATGCCGCGACGTGATTGGTTGGCTGTTGTCGATACACACAAAGCGTCTGGGTCGTACAACAGAGCAGCAGCTGATGTTTCTGCGTGTTCGCGTCTGTCGATTTTTTGAACATTTTGGTGCAATTTCGCTCGTGTTTGACTGATTGTTATTACATGTGTCTACTTTTGAGTGCCTACAAAGGATTTCATAAGAAATATGGATGAAGAATCCGTTATTATTCTGCTAATCGGTGAGTTTAATTTTACGAACAGTTTAGAGCAGCGTTCTTCAACCTTTTTACGCCTGCGGACCGATAATAGTAGGAGAAATATTTCGTTGACCGGCTGACGATTAAGGGGTAATACCACCCCTGGAGGTAGAAAAATGATACCTAAGCTTAAGCATGTAGTCCTAGCATAAAAATCAATTTGATTCAAAAGTTAAATAGTCTACTAGAAATTCTGTTTGACACAAGTCTTTTGCTCTGTAATCATTTGCATTTCAAGAACGGTCGGATATGTCAACGAATTCATACCTGATTGATTTAAAATTTCTACATATATATGACAGACTTTATGTATTCTCTGATACAAAACCCAATCCAGTACGTAGGATTTTAGCAAATAGTAATTTTTTGCGGTTTGGCGTGTTTTTGAACACAAATTGAACACTCTTTATTCGACAATTTTGTAACCACTGTATCCAAAAAGAAGTTTTGAAAATTTCGTAAAAATGTTGCTAGACGTATATGTATCGGAGAAGATTGTCTCAATTTCAAGTCAATCGGTTATGAATTGGCTGAATTGGCTGAATTGAATTGGCTCAACGTATTTGATGATTTTAAAACGAGATTTTTGTTAATGTTTTTTAAGTACATGATGTTAAAGACTTGTGTAAACTATGTAACTTCTGAAAAAGAAAATGATTTTTACACTTATACATGCTTAAACTTCTTTCGACCTAAAAAAGTGGACACTTATTCGCACACTTAACTTGTGTTTCGATGTCATTAATTCTTATCTGTGTTCTGGTATCAGATAGTGGTACAGCCTTTAATTTTGTAGAAGCTTGAGGACCTAAAATTTCTTGAACGACATCTAAGACGCAATGCTTTACTAAGTCCTCACCAATAGTGAACGTTTTTTTTTGTTTTAGCTATACAAAGAGCCACGAAATAAAACGCATGAACCACGGACTTGTTACTATAGTAGTCATTATAATTTTCATTTGACTTTTCTGAATTATCGTCCGCTCATGTAATCTTTCAAAAATGTCCAGTGCCTTATCAGTAAAATGTTTATGTTTTGAATCCAAATGACATGCTAGTTTTGAAGGCGTCATACCTTCATTTGAAAGAATTTCTGAACATACTACACACAAAGGCAGTGGCGATAGTTCGCTTCCAGGTGTACAATAAGAACGAACTATAAATACTCATTATCATATTGCCTTTTCTTTTTTTATTGTATATTCAGAAGTATCGACACATTTATCTTTCTGTAGTCCTTCTACACTTGAAGCACTGGTACTTGGCATAATTTCGATTCCATCAGTACTATTTTGTCATTGGCTTAAAAATAGGTTTACTTCCGCCAAAGAAATTATATTTTGATTAAAATAACTATATTTGTACACAAGAAGAGATTTGTTTCCTTTAAAGTAATATTTTTGTTTTGGGTTTAAAATAGGTTTATTTCCACCAAAGAAATCATATTTTGATTCAAATAAATATATTTTTAATGTCATCCAACTGTATTGTTAGATGGCGCTGTAAACTCGCTCCTTGCACTTCGTACATATCGAGAGTATAAAACCGCATGATCGACAGTATAGAACTTATAGAGTACAGTGCCTGCAGGTTCAAGTTGCGATTCCAAATCAGAGTACACTTTACGAACTTTACCTTGACTATATGTTGGGTTGGGAAGACCAAGCACTGGTCGAGGATGTGTGACATCCCAAAAAGGAGGTGACACATGACGGGTCTTCCGAAAAATTCCATCAACAAATTAATAATTTTAAGCATTTTAACTCGACCCACAATTTTCTTAATTTAAAAAAATGTAATTCTTTCACTCACCACAATCATAATTATTTGAAGTAAATAAATCTCATTCCATAATACACAAATTGCAAACTTTAACTGGAAACATAAGTTGTTTGACACAAATCAACGTTATTTCTACCAAACAAATATTTCAAATAAATGCGTTTTTATCCGCAAATAAATTTCTTTGCCTCTATTGAAACAACAAATTTCTTTGAGTCAATGCATATTTATTTGAATTAAACAAAAATTTCTCTCTGTGTAGAAAAACAATGCTGCATGATAGAATGCTCTACGTAGGCTGAAATAAAAAGCCTTATAAGGAGAAAAACTGTCAAAGTAAGAACTGATGTGGCAATTTAACCCAAAACATGCCAATGTTGCACATCGATATATAGCAAGGAAATACCACTGGACGCAGTTATCACATAGTTTGTTGCTTCATAAAAAGTTCAAGTTCAAGGTTAATGTTTTCATTACGACATACTTACTTGATGGTATCACGTAGAATTTTTTCTGTGGTCTTGCCTGTTAACACATTTGTGCAAGTGATGAAACAGAATCCTTTATAAAGGATAGTATTGAGTACTAAAAAAATAAAAAATAAAAATAAATTGAACAAGCAAATGAAAAAAATTTAGAGAATTTTGATTTTGAGGAGAATTAGATTTTAGCGGTCAGGATCCCCTGACGAGTTTTGACCAAGGTACAAAAAAAGTGCATTTTTCAAGGATTTTGCAAATAAGCAAATTTCATTTCTGTAATTTTGTCAATATAGTTAAATAATAATTTAAAGTAGAGGATATTTTGTATAATTTATGTCTATGACATTTTTGGGGTAAAATTAATACCTACTTTAGCTGCATAAGCAAATTCTATTTGATCGAGATCGCTGGTATTGAATTAAAATTAGTTAGCCAGGATTTGACAGATATTTTGATTCTATTGACAATATTGTCAAAATATCACCATTTGACACACGTTGGTAGTGCTGTATAGTATGATAAAGTCATGTGCCTGGACACATCAGAATTTTTTTATCATAAACAGACCTAGTAAAATTTTTATTTTGCTTTTGTTTTGTTACATAATGTATTTTGAGTCCGCCATTTTGAATATTGAAAATCTAACATCGGATTTATATTTAGTTACACAAAAACACCTTAAATACATAGTTTCATTATAATTGGCACAATAGCAACCTTGCGGTTCAAAATATTCTTGTTTGTTATGTTCAAATAAATAACTCAATAACATTTTAATGTTTCTTTTTACTCAGATTAAAGCGTAGTCCTTTCTTATTGTCTTATATGTCCCCGAAAGGTCATTTTTGCCCCACTGTGCGTCGTCCGCCCTCAATATCGAGAGCCCTCCGCGAGGGCTGGTGGTGCTGAGAAAAGTGGGTGGCTGCGAGCCAGATCGCCGGCTTTCGCACTCATCGGCCGTCATCTGTTTGCCATCCACTTCGGCTTCGATGGGGTGTGTATACAGTACGTACTATGATCTTAAGCGTCACTTCAATGGCGAGAAAAGCAATCGCGAATATCGAACGTCACCAGCGCGCCAATTAATTCAGTCTGCCCTTCGATCGTTCCCGTTTTTATTAACACATTATCTGGGCATCACTTGACTTTTTAATTTTAGAAAAAGAATCTTACGAGAGACATTTGTTTTCTGTGACAAAAAATTATTGTTAACCTAACGTGGAGTAAAGAAAAAGTGGAAATAATGGAAAGAGTAATAATTTTCCGGCGCATCCGCCAATGTGGGTATTTTTTAATTTGCAGGCCGCCAGTCAAATATTAATCTGTAGCCACGTTGAGTATTAAAAGAAATAAAAGAAATTCGTATAGAACTTTCTGCTGCAGTTTCATAAATATTCGCAAAAGAAAGCTTCTTGAAATGACCAAATGATATGAAAGATTGAACTTCAGACCAAGTTCTACTCCTCCAAACGCGTTGTAGAATCATGGAGGCATTTATTGATCAAAATTGATGACCTTTTTATATAAATAAGAAGTAATCACGACGTAACTCACGGAGTAATCACGGCCTGAAAGGAATAATGCAATTGAACAGTTTTTCAGAGCGGTGTCTTAAAGAGAAACCACAGAACAATTCTGTAAAGTGGTGGAACATAGTTTCTTCTAATTTTGAATAGTTTCTAGAATTGATTCTACAACGCGAAAACTTACTCTTTTTGTACTTTTACCTAATATATTCGTTAATTGTATTTTCTTTGTATATTGTTGCTGATAAGCTACTGAACTATAGAAATATTAACAGTTTCATAACAATAATTAATAAGAAAATAAAGTTTGCATTATACCTACTAAGATACAAATTAACTTCGTAAAATTGTAATTAGCCAATATTTCGGACACAAGTTTGTCCTTCAGGCGTCTAAGAAGTTTTCAATATACAAAAAGTAATCAGTATACATTCGGCATATAAAAGAATCAAAGCAAAAATAGCTTATTTTTTTTCGTTAGTGGCGTATATCAACTTCTATTTCACTATTATTATTATTATTATTATTTTCTATTTGTTAAAAATCGACATAAAATCGGATTTTGCTAATAAAAAGTGCATAGATGCAAATTCTATCTCGAAAGTTTTCAACAGAGTTAAGCTCAAAGTCTGAAAAATTGTGATTTTGGCAGTTTTGTTTATATTTGTTGATAGGGGCTGAACTCAGCGATCTAGAAACTTCAAAAGGTTCCCAAAAGTAAACATAAAACTATTACCTCATATCCTGAAAGCTTGTATAGGGCATTGATTTCATCCATTATAAATTCACAAATATTGCCAAGACCACATTTGACCTTGACTTTTCCAAATACGTTAGTTGATAGGACCCCTTAAGTCACGGTTGGGCGCCAAGAAATCTATCGAAAATGCCTATGCACTGTCGTTATACAAGATCGACGTTCCTCAGCGTTATTATTATGAATTATATTGTTCAATTTTCAATTGCCCTTTTCTCGAAAATTTGTGTTAATCATTGAATACAGAAATTGATCCAGTACTAAACTTTGGAAAATAATGCATATTTCGCTCCATTCGAAAAACAAAATTCGACACCTGTCACAAAATGTGGTGGTTATGGGATTTTAGTTAAACTAGTTTATACCATAAAATAACCCAATGTTTATTTTTTAGTTAAAGTTTCATATATAGATATGAACCGAAGTAGATCCAGCTTATTCTAGTTTTTCTTCTAGTCTTTACTTTGAAAGTTGGTTCGATTATTGAAAACGTAAGACACATACAATAATGACTATATTTACAAACAAAAATTAAATAGCAAAAATGCATTTACATTGGATATGAATCAATAATCCTAACATTACCATGGTTGGTAAAACTGAGGAGAGTTGGCAAAACGATTTTATAATCAAATATGCAGCTATATTTACGACTCGCATATAAGTTCAGTGCATACGTATCTATGACTGTATAATCCCCCATCATGATTGATGATACACGCCAATGATTATGACACTAACCTTGTATAATGACAATTAGTTCAAGTGGTGACGAATTGTCATCGTTATACGAACGTACTGTCAAAACCTACGTGGATGACAGTTATTTGACAGTTCGCTACGCCACCATTAACAAATACATGTAAAATATTTTACATAAAATGGACTTTATTAATAGTAGATAAAACGTCGTATTGGACTCGCACGTACCGGATATACCTAAATTGCTAGCATGATTGCACGCTCGCCTACGACTCGCGTATAAACTTCATGCTCGTGATTTATATCCTTAATGATGTGCTCGTCAAATAATATACTATTATCTTTAATAACTCTGAACGACTACTTGCTTCAACCTCGAAGCTTCAACCACAAGACTTTGGCGTCATAATTTCCCGCCAATTTCTACACACAGGCTAAATGACCCTCTAATAGAGGGTATAATAATTATGGATGTTCTTATATGTAAGTAGGTAGCCATCATGCCCAAGAGTGTTTCCGTGTGAAGGCAGATGCGTGTGATGTCGTTAGTTTTTAACAATATATAATCAATTTTATAATCGTTTGAATGTCAATGGTAGTGGATCCTAAATAATCTTGTGCAATATTAGAATAATAGAATAGTATTCAGAAACTTTCTGAATATTTAGTTTTTCCTATAGCATTTGCACGAAACTGTATGCTGTATCTTGCGAGCTTCTATTATTATCATTTATCAAATAGCCGAGAATTCTGTATGCAATCAGCAGTGAAGGGGTAGATAGGTAATAAGTCCTACCCAATTAACGAGCGTACCAAGACGCAACTGCAGGAATTGCAGCAGTTCTCGTCTTCGAGCCAGGAGCAGTCGGATTGCCATGAAGTTATGGTTCGAGAGGGCCGAGCGGAGCCCCTATTCTACGAGAGCGTTCATAATTTATGCCAGACTGAATTACCCTCCTTGGAAGCAGACGAGTGGATATTTATTTGCCTCTGTACAGGGTCCCTAACGGCGCTCGTGGAGGTGGAAGGAAGCGCTGAAAACTAGCGTATTTATGAAAGGGAGCGGTCGGTCTATGCAGGACGCCTTGAGCAGGGCGGGCGTCGGTTTTATGCCGTCGTATGCAAAAGGTTTCCGATGAATGTTAAATGAACGCGTCCTCGCGGAACACTATCTCGCAATTTATGCGATATTGAAGTCGCGATGAATTCCTGATGGTATTGTGTACGGAATTGGTCGGAAAAATTGAAAAGTTCGAAGGAAACTCGCTTGGCGGTGAATTCGAACGAACAACGCCGCCGCCGCCGCCGCTGTGAGTGCCTCCGTTCCAGTTCGGTGAGTCCCGTCCTCATTATTTTCAGCGTATGCACTATGCGGTTATTTCTTTCCCCACAAACACAGACAACGTAATTACTAAACTAAAATATGGTCTAAAGTTGCTCCGGGGGATCTCGCTTATTAGTGGAGATAGAGCCTATGTTTAAATTTAGCAAAGTTTCGTATTTTTGTGCTGATTAATTATCTGAAAGAAAATTTAAGCTATCATTTTTCATTTTGTAGTTATCCACAAAAAACTAAAATGTTAAGATATCGTTTTTATTTTTTTATTCAAAACCAAATGCAGCTAGACATTTGAAACGAAAACATTCTTACTTTTTAACAAGGAATGCAGTGGCATTTTTTAATTTGAAATAACATCAAAGATGGCGACGTAACCATCGCCACCTTTTGTTTTTCTTATGGGCGCCATGTTGAATTTTGGCCTTTCCGATAGTCGTGCCTTTTCTCATTTCCGCAATGTATAACATGTTAGCATCCGTTTTTTAAATAATGGTGTAATAATCAAAAAACCTTCTGGTATCCAACTGGAGCTTGGTTACAGACCGCCGGAATCGTTGCCAAGCAATGTCAACAAAATGCACTTGGATCAAGCGACGCCCTCAGCATTGGGTTTGCCATTTAACCAAGTAAACCTTAATTGTGGTTGATTGTGGATGTAAAATGCCGTTTACCAATAACGAAAACAGTGATGTGCTAAGGGTTTATTATTGCTCTCATAGAAATGCCCCATCGTACAATATTCCTAACATCGGCCGGAAAATTTCCCGGACTATGGATCGTTTAGTAAACCCCGCAATTCTTATAATCCTCATGGAAATGTTGAAACTGATCAAAGAGACATTTTGGAAATAGTAAACGTTAGATTACCATAATTTACAATGCTTCAACTACTGGTTTTTAGATAAATGACGATCCTCGAATTGCTAAGCGGGAAGTAGCCCTTAATTTGGAATTGCTGCTAACACTTGCTTGAAGAGCATTACGAACACAGAACTCAAACTTTGCAGTTGTACGAATTTTTTTGAGTCAGTTAGTAGTTAGAAGGCCATAACAATATGTAAGTTTTTTTATTATTAAACAACTGTTTTAAAAAATGATGCCAAAATTCAACATGGCACCCATAAGGCCTTATAAACCCTTATCATAACATGCTTTTTGTTATTGGTAAACAGCATTTTACATCCACAATCAACCACAATTGAGGTTTATTTGGTTAAATGGCAATCCCAATGCTGAGAGCACCGGTTGATCCAAGTGCATTTTGTTGACATTGCTTGGCAACCAGTCCGGCGGTCTGTAACCAAGGACCAGTTGGGTACCTGAAGGTTTTTTGATTATTACTCTATTATTTAAAAAAGAATGTTAACATGTTATACATTGCGGAAATGAGAAAAAACACGACTATCGGAAAATGCCAAAATTCAACATGGCGCCCATTAGAAAAACAAAAGTTGGCCATGGTTACGCCGCCATCTTTGGTGTTATTTAAAATAAAAAAATGCCACTGCATTACTTGTTAGAAAGTAGCATATTTTTGTTTCAAATGTCTAGCTACATTTGGTTTTGAATAAAAAATTAAAAACGATATTATTACATTTCAGTTTTTTTTGCGGATATCTTCAAAATGAAATATAATAGCTCAAATTTCGTTTCAGATAACTGATCAGCACAAAAATACGAAACTTTGCCAAATATAAACATAGGCTCTATATCCACTAATAAGCGAGATCCCCATGATGAGCCTTGAAATTGAATCACCCGATATAGCGTTATTTCTTTTCCTATACATTCAAACCTAATTACTAAACTAAAATATAGTTTAAATTTGTTCCGTGGTAGTCCTGCGTGCTTTTCGGAAACTTAGTTCTTAACACCATAATATTCTCAGCTTCTATTGGTGTTGATGTAAATATATAATGAAGGTTAACCAGTTTCGGCCCGGCCCTTCTTAAATATTAATAGACGCTAATATTGCCATTTATAGCTGCAGGGGTTTGACTATTCCCAACACAATTTCGTTGAGGCAGGTCTAGTACATCGAAACGCGTCATCCTTTTTGGTTATCTCCAGCTATCTAAGATGTTGGGTGGCAACTGAGATCCTGAGATATTTGATAATCATTTAGATAGACTTCGTTGTTGACAGAAAACATTTTTTATTGCTTTTAAAGGTGTTTTAGATGGAATTTTTCATAAAACCAAGAAAAGTTATTTTGCATCGTGTTTTGGAGAACTTTTGGAACAAAATGCATAAAACTTATAACCCAGGAAATATCTTTTGTTCAATTACTTTGTCAATGCTATCTTCAGTCACATTTCTACTACATTGGCGACCTATATTCGACGGAGCATTACTTAAATTAGTTGTAGCTGAAAGAATGGGTAAATAATGAAACTTTTTCCTTCGTTGATAGCGAATAATAAAGCATAATAGCGCGTTTTCCAAAACAAAAAAGCCACCGAACTCGGTTAATATCTTCCTCCCGAAAAGGAAACATAATTAAGGGCTGATAGCGGTGGGCGCGCGCGGAAACGCCGTGGAGGAAATGTGGATTTTTACGTCGCTGCTAATGCGCAAGGAAATGGGTTTCCCTTTTTATAGATAGTTTTGATGTAGTGTTCGAAAATTACGCTTTCATAGCTCGGACGTAAAAATCGCGTAAACAAGTTTTATCGGTACTTACCTCTGATATAATAACGGGGACATTATTCCTATTATCGTGATTATTTTTGTCACGTAGTGTTCCTTAGTGTTCATAAAATGTTCCCTTGAAATGTAGCCGTTTATCTTAAGTTTAACTTAAGAGTTTTTCACAAGCGTTTACCGAATGATAATCAGCAGTCTACTTAATATTATGCATATCATTATAATATTTAACGCTTGGGGTTTATTTTCCTGCTCTACCCGGAATTATCATACATTAATAATAATAATAATAATAATAATAATAATAATAATAATAATAATAATAAGCTTTATTGTATCAACAGTAAAAAAAGTACATAGCTAACATTAATAACATAACATTAATGCTTATATTTTTCTACTCTTGTATACAAGGTGACTCACGGAAAATGTAAAATTTTGCATTGATCACTAGATAGTACGGAAAAACTAAAAACTGTCCATGTCTGATCTCTCGAATAACTTCGCAGTATGAAAAGTAGAAAGTCGAAATTATTGTATTATTACATAGGAGCATACTCCGATGCAATTTTTGTTATAAAAAAATGTTTTTGTTCACTTGCTTTAGCTGGGCGATATTCCACTTTTTTATTTCTTATGGACGCCATATTGTAATATTGAAAGATAATTACGACCATGTATCAGCCGTGTATAAAATTATCACAAAATACATTGAAGGTCCTATTAGGTCGCCCGCCAGATCGCCCGACTTAAACTCCGTGGATCTTCTTCTATGGGGCCTCAAAAAAAAATAAAAACTAGCGTCCATGATCTGTGATATTGTGCAGGGGCTTCAGACAGCAGTGGAGAAGACTTTTAACGCCTCTTGAGTAATATAGTTAATTCTTGTTTAAAATAAATAATTGTATACATACTATGTGAGGTTCCATTTGATATTTACAGATTGAAATAGAATGTCGAGATTACTTTACAACCTTATGTTTATGTTGTAACAGATTTTTTTTCACAAAATTTTACGTAAAAATTAACAACCTAATATTTTCATATAAAGCTAGCTAATTTTATAAAAATGGCATTATTATGTAAGTCTTGTAACGGCAAACCTTTAGTTATTGTGAATTACAAATGAAAACTCCTTAAATAAATTAATTATGTAACGAAAAAAATCATTAACAAAAAGTATTTTATATACATTTTAAAATTTGCTCATATAATTTGCTCCCTAAAAGCCCTCTCTACTATTCCTGAAGGTCCCGCACTGTATTATAGTTCTTCAAGTATACGTTGGCTTTCATAAAACGCCATTAAAAATGCATGGACTTAAGTCGGGTGATCTGGCAGGCCACCTAATGGCATTTTTTGTGATAATTTTATAAATGTGTTAAATAAACATGGTTCTAAAGTATTTTCAATATTTTATTTAAATCGTTATATGATTATGTTATATGATAAGATATATGGCGTCTATAAGAAATAAAAGAGTTGAATAACGTCCAGCCAAAGCTGATAAGACAAAAACATATTTTGATAACAAAAATGGCTTCAGAGTTTGATCCTGTCAGAATTATTTTTAGCAATAGCAAAATTATTCAGGAAAAAAGAAATTGACATGTTTACCTTTTCCGTAATATCTATGTAGTAATCCCTGCTAAATTTTTGAAAAATAAAAATGTCCCATTTAACCGGTCTCGTAACTCCTACAGTTTTCCAGATCCCCATGTATATACATCATGTTCCGTGTATTGGCGCTTTTTGATAAATGGTGTAACTTAATAACTATTAGAAGCTTCAGGAGGATCAAACTAGCTCAACTTTTAGAGAAAATACATTTTCTAGAAAAGCGCCGTTTTTTAGATGTTTCTTTATAAAATGGTAAAAATTTAAGAAACAACATAGAAAATCAATAGCTCGTTTGAGGTATAATAGGATAATGGGTTCAGTTTTTTTGAAAAGTTATTTTTATCATAGAAGATAATTTAACTAAACATAAAATTTTGTTATTGTTATTAATTCAAACCGTATATGTTCACATAATAATGGATTTGATTACTACTACAAAGAAGAATAAATTAAATTTCTCGAGTAAAAGTTAATTGTTATAAAGAATTTTAACTGCTCTAAAAATACCATAGCTACTGTTGATAAAGCAGAACCGCTGGTAAAAAAGAGAAATTGTTAAATGTGCTCAAGAGTTTTTACTTTTTTCTGTGTGTATGTGTATTGTGTGTACCCGATTTTTGTAACGACGAAGAAACTACTAAAGGTATCGAGACGAAAGTTCATATTTAGAAGTTTTATGACCAAACAGAGCTGAAAAGCTTTTGGTTCAAAAGGGTCCAAAGGAACTGGACGTTTCCTCTAAGCATATTTCAAGGATTTTGAAAATGAGCTGCCATTTCTGTAATTTCGTCGAAACAGTTAAATAATAAATTAAAGTAGAGGAAATTGTGTATAATTTGTGTCTATGACATTTTTTGGTAAAATTAATAGTTTGTATGAGCGAATTCTATTTGATCCAAATCGTGTCTGCATTAAAGGTACATCGTTAGCCAGGATTTGACAATTATTTTCATTGTAATGACAGTAGGTTGTGTCAAACGTTGATTATTTGACAATACCTACTGTCAATATTATCAAAATATCAGTAAAATCCTGGGTAACTTGTTTTATTTTATTGCAGACACGATCAATCTCTATTAAATAGAATCTACTAAAATATTAATTATATATATATTGATATTATAATGGGACGTGCATGACCACATCAGATTTTTTACATTTAAATTAGAAATGTGTTAAAAATGTAATTTTATATGAAATTTAGTATCTGGAATTAGATACAAACTACTACAAGACTGTATGTATTTTTAGGAATATTTTTAAAGCAGACTAACCGACTGACGCCCCATTAATATTCTGTACACTAACATTTAAGTAACTATAAAAGTTAATGTGCACTATACGGAACATAACGTCACGACAGAGAAGGCCTACGTCACGTCCCGTCAGATTTTGCTATGAATGCTATGCTATAGAATTCTCCTTGTTTTCATGGCTAGCTAGCTTAGTATAAAAAATAACAATGATTGCATAATTTTTGGATTAAGAATAGGCAACTGCAATCGCTAAAAGGACAATGAGCACGAAAGATGTTCATCCTATACATTATTATTCGGTTTCTTACTACGTTTTGAGCACGCTTTGAGATAGGTGCACATAATAAGTTCATAATAGTTGAAATCAATTTATATGGGTAAAGAGTAATGGTGTTTCTTTCATGAAGCTTTCTTTGTCATGCTACAGCTTATACATGTTATTATAATGTACTGTATAAAGACTCTGATAGGGAGTGAAATACTTGCTTATTGAATCATCTCATCATTCGAATTTATATCTATTTCTGTATATTTTTGTATTAACAGATGGACTTTGACCGATTCACACTTTCAGAATCGACTAGCAACGTCGCGGCAGGTCACGGCACGTCACGTCACGGCACGGCACGTCACGTAACGGTACGTCACGTCACGGCACGTCACGTCACGTCAAAATTATATTTTCGAGACTACTCTTTGCTCGACTATCGGTGACGTTGACGGGCAATGACGTGCCGTATAGTTGCATATTAGCACACAAAATGCATTTAACAATATTCTGACGTGACGTTGCCGTTCTCTGCCGTGACGTGACGTTCCGTATAGTACGAAATGACTTCGGAAAAAAAGGACTCCAGCAATAATAAATATTAAAAATTAGCATAACCCAGCGAACGAAATATCACCAGCACAAACGCAAAGAGCACGAATTTCGAATAGAACGTAAATCCAGAAACGCCATTCCGCACGAATGCTGCTGACTCTATACAGTATGTCAAATATGTTCACGTCGCTTCCGGGCGCACACGAAAAGAATAAAAAGTCGTGCCACAACTTGCGGCGCAAACTTTCCCGTCCATAAACCGCACACAATACACGTTATTGCGAAAATATAAACCGCAGTTGAGAATTTCGCGATGCAAAACTGCACCTGTCAAGAATACTTTGCGCACGAAATACCTACTGGCTGACTACCGTGGTACCACGCGGATACAGGATAGCACGAATTCAGGCCGCAATTCGGCTGAAATGTTTCCAAAATTGAACCGGTAAGTGGAATAATTGATCGTTTTTGGGAAACTAAAGAAAACTGTGTTATTTGACATCTGTGCATTTTAAAGATTTAGTCAGAACAGAAAAGTTGTAGTACATGTTAGTGGGTAGTTGTTTTGAAGTTAAATTTTCGGTTTAAAGCAATAATAAATTAGCTATTAGCTAAAACATCGGCTGGGTTTGTACTGTTCTTCCACTCAACGACAGTTTATCAGTAATTATATTTATCACTTATTTGATGACAAAATCAAGCATTAGAATGAATTGAAAATAAAAATGAAAAAATAATAATATTTGGAACAAAATTTAATATAAGCAAAATAAAAAGACATCACTGTAGTCTCACTTCGTAAGTTTTTGAATGGTTCCGTGTAGCACCTAATTTGTGGATTTTGAAGTAAAGGAAAACTAAGAAGTGAGGAACTATTGTTTGTGAATGAAACTTAATAAATAAATTTAAATAATAGTTACCTACATATTTTTCCTAGAATTATTAAGGGGAACCGCCACCACTGTGTAAACATAATTCCTCTGTTTAAGCATGTGTTACCACTACAAAAATCAATTTTTCCTACTTTGCATTCACAATGCACATACTGTAACACTTTTTTTGGTGCTACAATTAACAAATTGTAACAACTAAACATCAAATCCCCATTTCAGATACAATACAAGGACCAGATTTGCCTGAATAAGGAGTTAGACGAAGATCAAACCTACATCGTAGATATGATCGGGTTTAAATACTGCCGCGGCAGTAGCAAGCTATAGTACATCTACAGAGTTCGGGATTTCTTTTTTTATGTAACGTATATGTTTTCGTTAACATTTTGGACAGCATTCCGGTCGTGCCAATACCGTATTATTTTTTATGCTTCCAGCATCGTGCCATTTCTAGTTTTGTGCAACCATTTGTATTACCTCCAACGCATGTAATGCAACCGCTATTAAACGTTAAGCGTTATAACAATTCTTTAGTAAGTTCTTGTTCTTCCAAGTAACTAATCAGTCACCACTGTTTTTAAGTTAACTTTTTAGGTTAAGTTTGTATATCTATATCCTTTATTTACTGGTTGTCATGTGAGTTTTTATCACAGTAGCCGTTGCGGGTTAATATAGTGTTGCCCAAAGCTCTATTATGATCATAGTTATTACACAATAAAATTTTGTCATGATTTTATCCCAAATTTACGACGTTGACAGTTTGCTACAGTACTACCAGTACCACAACATGCTACCCGCAAAATACCCTAAATTTTAAATATAGTAACCACAATTTTTTAGTGAAAGTGATTTCTGTACTTTGAATACAAGATAAATTTAATGAATTGTTTCTCGTGTTCTTAGATGGTGTTAGTCCTAAATACGCAAATGTTAAACTGTTGGCAGCAACAAGAAAAAATACTGAAATTATTAATATTGATTATTATTATTTATTATTGATATTTTCACACTTAAAAGTACCCGCCTAATTGCCTTAAACCATTGTTTATTTGAGTGCTCAGTGCAATGAGTATTTCCTGGACCATGTACGTCGTGACATATTCGGTTCTTTCACTCATTGTGTAACAATTTTCAAGAGGAGATTTGAATTGAAACGCTGGTGTATTTTGTTTTAAGTTGGTATTAACAGACGGTTGGAGTGGCGCTGTGGTCGACTTTAGCGGCGCCTTGAGTTAAGAGTAAAACGAACGAAGCTTCCTTCTTCTGGTATTAGACATTAGCTATCATGTAGTCAAGACGTTTCGTGAGAGCCCTATGCGGCCAAGTTATAGAATAATTGTGCTGTCTTGTGTTTCTTGTTTTCATTCATTTTAACGCGTAAGTTGTTTATTAGAGTTTATTGATTTATATTGTGACCATCTCTGCCAAAAGAATATTCTCATTGTGTTAGAGTTAACATTCATATCTTTTTGTAGGCAGTTCTGCATCTGTTCAAGTTTGTGTAAATATATTCTAATGTGGTTTTATTTGGCTATTAATTTTAGATAGAATAATATAAAGCTGTGGAGAAGCATTTTGGCTTCCAAATAGTTTTGATTAAAGTAATTGGTAGTTCATCTTTGTCTAACAAAGTTTCAGAGATAGAACCCACAGGTTTTAAGCAGGGTTGGGTAATTACGCGTAGAAAACTGTTTTCTACATTACGCGTAGAAAACGACGTCGAAAACTACTAAAAATGTAAAATACCTACGTATGATACGTAGAATACTGTTGTATTTGTGGTGATAGTTCCTACTTATTGGTGCTATTAGAAGAGTGTGAGAGAGTGAGAGTGAAAGAAAACAAAACATTCGACAGAAAATTTTTATTCAGAAAGTTAATATTACATACATATTCTTTATAAAATAAAATCAATATCGATGCTTTACTTGAGGTATGTAGGTACACAAACAAAATTAGAAATAATCGTCAAGAAGTGCGTTCTAAAGCATTTTGAATTTCTTTATTTGTTGGAGCTGGCAATGTTTCTACAGTATGTTTTTTTCACTTTCTGTTGTTCACATTCGGTGTGGGAGATTGAAAACATTACAGATTAACGAATTTCATCTTCTGTAGGACGCCCCGCGGTAGTTACGGCGCATATGCGCTCGATTCACAAAAACAAACACAGCTCATTTGATTTTACCGTCTCGGTTCTTCGAAGAAATCGGTCTTTTTTTATTATTAGTTTTTCTATATTGTTATATCACATATTAAACTTAAATAGGATAGATACATATAGGTATTGCATTTTCAAGTTTAATAAATAAAATAAAAAATATAGTTGTTTCATATATTATGACGTTGAATAATTTATGACAACACTACTTCACAACAATCACTAGAATTTTGAGTTTTCTACACGTAGATTACCTGAATGTAGAAAACTGTCTATGTAAATTACATGATTTCTACTTGGTAGAAAACCATGTATTTTACCTCATGTATTATACCTACCCAACCCTGGTTTTAAGCCTCCGGAAGAGAAAATTAATTCACGCTACCGAAAGTAAAGTTTAGAGAGTTAGTCGAGTTGGTGGATCACTTCCAAAACGGAGGGCACGGCTTCGCTTTGCGTCGCCATCTTGAACATGTGGTTTAAGGTTAGGTTCTTGAACGATCACAATTGCACGGCGCACGCTGTTTTCACAGTAATACTAATAGATAGAATTATAATGGAAATATTTTCGAAAAGATCGAGAAATTTTATACAAAATCGCTATCTTCGTTTGAAATGTCAAATTTTGTACTTCCACTCACCTATTCAATTATATCCAGGACACGTAAGCCGCAATTTGGGTGCAATTGTGCGAAACGACGTGGAAAATCCTTGCAGGGGTCATACGGGGGCGGTTTTGGAAGGAACCGGTTCGAGTACTTCTCGGTAGCCAGGCCCGCAGGGATACCAACGTGCATACATTTGAATTTAGTTTGCCACTAGTTGAGATAAACGACTTGCCTCTATGTTAATGATGAATAATGGCCGTTTTGATTCACTGCATTTTCCGTCTCTGTTCCGTACATCAGCGGGCGATCGCGAACGGAGCGGTTTTAATGATCGATAATTGCACAAACAATTCAGGCCGACGATGCAATAAGCTGCCGTTTGTGTACTGTTGTAGACCGATTATTTTCCAACCCTAACGTAATTGTATATTTATTACTGCTTGATTATATTGATTTTTCCGGGGTCTTATAACCAGTAATGTGTACATACCTTAAAGATGAAAGAAAACTAAACAAAATGATGTCTGGCTTATTATAAAACAGTGAAGCTCGTATGGAGTATGGAAACATGGACAAATCTCAGAGACAGTTTGTTATTAAAAAAAAATCCTCAAACACGTCGATTTTCAGTTATTAAAATACATATTTCTGTGAAAACTTCACGTTTCGAGTTTTTCGACCACCTATTGTTACTGAGTTATGACGTCGTCGGCGATTTTTTTTAAATGGCAGCCCTGTTTTTTCTTACCGATTTTGTTAGATTATTTAATTGTCTAAATTGTCTGTTTTTTATCAGATGTGTTCGTCTGAAACCCGTCTGCAGTTGGAAACGCATGAAAAAATGCGTTTTTATTGCGAACGAAAAGGGGACTAGTTGTCGATGTCACGCTACGTAGCTTACGGTGTCGCCGCATACATTAGCACCAATGTATGATAGCAGTTTATAAACTTTTTTGTACAAAATATAATTACAAAAAAACAGCCTTTATAATTACAAAGTAATATAATATTCCGGGACAATTACTACGCTTAAATTACCTTCACTTGTTTCTTTGTCTGTTTGCCTGTTACGTTCAAATCTTGTAATCGATTTTTTCCTAGTTCCCAGTGTCCAATCGAGTTAAAATTTTGCATGTGGGCTGATTGCTGGTGACAATACTCAAAGAATTAAAAAAATGAAAACTTTTCCGAAATTTTCAAAAACTTTAAATTTGGAAAGTTTGTCCCATTGAGTTGAATAGAATTCAGGAAACTAATTTGATAGTATCTGATTTATTTATATTTTACACGTCGTCAGATTGAATTCGCAAATGGACTTTCAACTGACATAAGTGTTGAAATCAGAGAGCTGCACAATTATGTTACAGGAAATCGGAAAAGAAAAGTTCCAAATTTACGTTAATTTATTATGTTTGCCAGATTGCATTCGGTGCAATTTTTTATTATAAACATCTAACATCAGATGTTTCTGTTTTCTTCCGAATCCGACAATTAATTACATGTTTGGTCGCCATATTAAATCCACCATTTTGAATTCTAAAAATCCGAAATCAGATTTAGAATCAGAGACCCCAAAAACCCCTTACGAGAATGCTTGAGTCTTCTTAAAACTCGAGAGATGAACATACCTAGTTTACACTATTTTGTAGCCACAGGCCAATGACGCTATAGAATAATCGGAATAATCGGAATAATGAAGTAATAAATACTACTAAAAATCTTAAAACTAATATAGAAATTGTTCCAAAAATCTTGAACTTCCAAATTTGCGTAAAGTTATTATGTGTTACTTTGTGTTACTTTGTGTTACTTTTTGCATTAGTAACTTTTTTTTCAATTTATCTTTATGGTAATCGGCTTAAAATGTTGGAGTACCTTTGCCATAAGTTATTCTATGTAGAACCTTATCCATACACACACATTGATAAGGGAAATTAGGGAAAATAGCCTTAGTGAATAGCGAATATGAAATTACGTTTTGGATACAAAACGAATCTGCTTCCAAAATGATCTATCGCGTAAGGTTTTCGAAAAAAAAAAATGTGGCCAGTGTCAAAAAACACTACAATTTTTACAAATTTATGCCAGCTAAACCCATTATCCTAGAAACCTCAAATTGATCTTATAGTAAAGCTTAATCTTTGCACTTTTATCTGAAATCCCAAAAGTTTGTTCAAAATTTTTTCTGATATGCTCAGATTCGCATTCAGCGCCTATTCGCTTTCCACAAACCAACAAAAGTTAGGTATTAATATTACCACAATTTTCTTTCTCTTGAAAATTTTCATATGACAGCGATACATTTCGTGAATTACATTTAAGACAACTAGCAGAAATATCACTATGAGTAAAAAAATATGGGGTTGCCGTTTATAAAGAGTATTGATGAAGTCATAAGTCGAAAACAATTGAAGGTCGGAATTTAAATTGAGTCAAGTAGGTATGTATATTTTGATAATTAAAAATCGACGTGACCGAGGATTTTTTCAAATAACAAATCGAGATTTTGTCATGTTTCCGTACTTTACGCGCTCACTGCATATCATTGTACCTGTACAGGGTATATAAATTTGCACACCAAGTATTACATTTTTAAACTAAAACACTATTAAAAGCACTATTTTTTTCAATTCGAACAACCTATATCGTTGCCCCATTAGACTGATATTTTTTTCCATCATTCCATAATGTAGTTTTTGAGATATTGATAACTTTTAGTTAAATTTAGAAAATAAATTATTTATTTCGTGCTTAAAAAATTATAACGGCTGACATTTCGCAATCCAAATTGTTCGCTTTTTCAGAACTGACTGAATACTGCTACAGTACTTTAAAGTTAGGATTTTCATGAAAAAAGAATTGTAATTAATAATAATGTTCCCATTTTATCATTTAATACCACATTTAACTACTATTGATAAAAAATTATTAGCAAATTTGTGATTTTTGGGATGATAGCTCTAAAAAAATGTGTTCTTAATTAGAGGTTTTTTTATTATTCAGTATTTTGCCAATTATTATTGGCTTCCTAAGGAACAACAAATTTACCGATATTTTCGTCCTGTACAATAAAAATAGAAGAAGTCGGTCTTAGCATTCAATCAATGCAATGTAAAGAATTTCTCTTATACGACTCAAAGTTCTAATGCCAGGAGAAAACTGCTGCCACCAGGACATTTCACATATCGTTATTATATCATTTTCCAATAAACGTTTAGTATTAAATTTGAAAATAGCCAAAATAAACAAATTTAAATTCACCCCCGGCACCTCCACCATTTATTTAAACAGTCATATTTCCCTATTAATTCTCAATTTCTTGTTTTTTCGTTGTATTATTAACTCCGCTTGTAAACTACCATACCCTCCACCCTTCCCACTCCATTTCTCATATATTTCAGTCATCATAATGCCATCGATTTAGGTTCACATTTTGCGAGTGTCACCGCTTATTGGGCGAATATTCGGGTCGTTAAACAGCAAACGTTACGTTCGCAAGGCGGCCATGCCAAACACATTAAGCGGCTCGGTCGGCCCGATCTAGGCCCAAATCAAACCGGGCAGATGTCATTAGTTCCGAGATCCCCGACCGCAGCGACGTAGATAAGGTACATATTTTCATTAGAATTATATTTTAATGATACGGCGACGGGGTCGGGCAAAAGGCGATATCGCGTGATGTCGCCGCGTCGCGCCGGTCCCGCTTTCGTACACTACGTCGCTGATTGCCATCGGCATCCGTCTACAATTTATCGACGATTGCAGGATACAAAGTACAAGATAAACACCGATTAGGCGGTGTTTTTTTATGTTTTACTTACCGGTTCCGTGGTTGTGTTTGTGGACAGTGTTTGTTTGTGTTATAAAATCTATTCGGGGAAAGAAAATCTTGATTCAAACTAACCTAACGTAATTATTGGTGTGCCTGGATATGAAAAGGGATCAGTTGACCGAAACTGAGTTATGAGTGTTTTTAGATAGAATAAGTTATGGCAATGGTACTCCAACATTTTAAGCCGATTATCATAAAGAGAGATTAAAAAAAAATTAAATTTAAGTTACTGATGCAAAAAGTAAACTTTTGCGCTGGGACGCTTCAAAATTTTGCAAAGTTTAAAAGCTGATATCTTCGCGCATATTTGGAAGTTACGCTGACAAATTATTGGAACAATTTCGATGTAGGTATTTATTATTATTATTATATTCAAATACACTATTTTTATGTGTCATAGGAATGTACGTTGTAGAGATAACTTTATACCTCAATAATAAGTATACAAAATCTGATGTGGCCAAGCACATGACATATAAAATTAATAGTTTAGCTGCATGAGATTCTATTTGATCGAGGTCCATCGTGTCTGTATTAAAATATAACAAGTTAGCCAGGATTTGACAGATATTTTGATAATATGGAGAGTAGGTATTGTCAAAAAATCTTTGTATAATTTTCATTGTACATGCTATATTTTGTCCTGAAATAAAGATTATTATTATTATTTATTATAATCATGCTGCGTATGATAAAGTAAAAACAACTGTGGGATGATTTCAAAACTTATAATCTAGAATAAAATATTTTAGATGTACTTTAACGTAAATTTAATTTACTGAGTGATTACACCCACTACGGTGAGCTATTTTAATAATTCTGTGTCCTGATATGAGGTCTACTTCATTTTTAAACCATTTTTAAACCAAATTTTAGTACTACTAGTACTACTAGTACATATTAGTCTAATCATGACAGTTTTCAATGTTGACTTTATTTGTCTAAAAAGCAGAATTTGAAGAACCAAATGACTTCTGAATTGTATTTAGACTGAATGGTTCTATCATTTTCAGGGCATAGGACAACTCGTTTGTATAAAGAGTGTTCGTAGTATTGGACTCAAGCAATATTTATCGTTTCTCTTATCGGAATAGCCGTATATTTGTTCACATAAAAAAGTATTATCATACTATTGTGTAAAAATCCACTGTTTTTGGAGATAATTGCATTTTTGCCTCTATTGTATGAAACCTGGTCGCTTTATTTTGTTACATGGAAAGATAAATTTTCTATTCATAGTTGTGATTCTACATAAAAAATATACATATGTAGGTACTTTTGTTTGAAACTTGAAGCTGGAATATTTTTCGTTTAGTTTTTGTACCGAGAGATACCGGCATCGAATACAATCGACGTACAAATGCAATTTTGTCCAAAACAGTATGATTTTTGCAAAATATTGCTAGTACTCTATTTAGGTATGTGAAAAATATCGACATTCCACGATTTTATTAACGGCTCATTTTGTAGCAGTTCAAACAAATGGATAAAAATTACAGCTCTAATGTAAAGTGGAATAAATTGAAAATATTTTTTTTCATTTAAACTGTCTCAAACAATTTTATCTCAGAAATGGCCAAAACCTTCCAAACCCCATTTTTTTAACCTCAAAAGAAGTTTTAAATATTTTTAATTAGCACTATGAGCGAACCTTATAAAGTGCACAGATGGTTTCAGGTGAAAGATCTTGACGTTGACGTTTGTCAACTGTCAGATTGAGTTGTCTTTTGTTTGAATATCCTTTCCGATTATGTACTGATATAACTGATTAATGTTGCAAAGCTCCTACCATATTATAATAGAATACTGTTCAATTTCTTAATAATGTAATCATATTAAAAACAAAGACAAGAACGTCAATACTTTACCAAAAAAAGCTGCTGATATAAATAAAGAAATAAACTAAAGGTATTAAAAATTCTTCTAATTTCAACAAGTCAATTTTGACCTGCTTCTATTCATAGCCGAAACAATTCGCGGCGCGCGTGCATCTTTCCCATTCTGCACCTTCCGGATAACCGGCGCGGCGTTCCACGCGCCACCACAACAGTATAGCGGTGCAAATGTGTCTATGGCGCGCATGCTTCCGTATTTGCTGGCTATTGAAGCGATGGACCCGCAAAAATTCCTCGCATATTTTCGAGACGTACGGCCGCCCGTCGGCCGCGGCTCGCACGCCTCGTGCAACCGGCGGCGGCCGGCGGCTAGCGGGCTATTTGGGGCAATGCCACAGTGGCCCAGCAGACCAGAAAATGTGGAGAAAAGTCGTGTACTTTTGATCTTTGTTGATTCATTGGAATATAAGTTATAAGCATGATTATAATAAAGAGGATTTGGGCTTACAAATTTGACGAAATTTTCAAAATTTCATAATTAGTGAGCCAATGGCTCAATGGCTCAATGAGCCAATGACAACTTTGATTTGAAAGAAGTGAATTATTTCCTGTAACATTTGACGCTCACCGATTCAAAAATATGAAATAAAAATGGCAATGATGGCATTTCCAAAACATGTTAATGTCTATAATATATCATATTAAACACAAATAAAGTGAGTGCATTATAAACAACGAATTGCTCTAAAACATTGAAAGTGTTTGTGTTTGGGAGGAGATGATGGATTTGAAAATTATGTCTGTAATTATTATTCATGATTAATAATAAATATCCTATTTGTCAAGTTATCTGTTATCAACAAACTTCTGTATTGTTTCAGAATAATCTCATAAAATTCCTTGAAGAAGTTACACGCAATTAAACAAAATGGCGGTCCTATGCCCTGAGTCGAACCTCTGTCGTGTTTTATGGCTTCTCTCTTCCTTTGAAGGGTGTAACCGTTTATTTCTGTTTATATTAGTTTCGCCTACTTACAGAAGTTTGCCAGGTCGTGTTATTTTCTTAAGGTTAAAAAAGTCTTGATCTTTGAACATTAAACGAAAAACAAATGGTCAAAAATGGCAGTCGTCCAGTTTAAGAAAAGAACCGCTTCTACACCATACGCTTTCTCTCCTACTTGTTTGAAAATTAACGTAAAGTAACCTACTTTTTGATTAGCGTAATTTATCAGCTTGATTTTTAACATTTGTTGTACGTTACTTGCTGTTTTCGGATCATATACGGTTAATAAAAAATTTTTTAGTTACAAACTGATATTTTTTAACGTCAAACATCATGCTTACCAAGCTACTACCTTTGCGTTTGATTTATTGGTTAATTGTTAAGTTAAAGTTTCTTTTTACTTTATTTGGGTGCTTCAGGCCAGAATAATGATTTTTTTTTAATGGAGATGGTATGAGTTTAACTGTTATCTCCAAAGTTGGTGTATTAATGCCAAAATCGCTACTCTCAACTGCTACTGCAATAATTAGGGATTATTGATGTCCGTAATTCCGACGCTCGTGTCGGAATTTAGACAAAATGCGTACAATTAATTGTAATATACCAAACGATGTAGCATATGTTATTTTCTTGTGTAAAGACAGCAATAGAGACATATGTATTACTTCCAACCATATACACAATTCCGACATACATGTCTGATTTAAAGACGTGCTATATTTACATGTATCTATCCAATTCCGTCACCCCTAAATTTGTAAATAGTGGTGGTTGAAAGAGTAGTAGACCGTATTATTATGAAAATATAAAGCATTTTTAGTCAACCTAAATAGATATTATTAGAATTTTCTTAATTACTGTTATCCATTAGCGATGTAATATAAAGAAAAAAAACTAACTTTTAGTATAACACAGTGGTTAAAACAGTAGTTCACCGTCATATTATAAAAATATAAAGCATCTTTAGTCAGCCATAATATTTGTTATTAGAATTTTCTTAATTACTGTTATCCCGTAGCGATGTAAACAGAAATCGAACTGCAGTTACCTTATAAGGAAACTCATTATCAAGATCAGTCAAACTTTTAGGTTATATTCTGACCGTTAGAACATTGGTAGAATAAGAAACGATTGTGGGTTGATTAGTGTAATGTGAAATTACCAAACCGGATGTCCTAAAATAAAGTTCTCTGTTGTATAATTCTTATTTTATCCAACTAAACAGAAATATGTCGGAATTTAGGACAGTGTCTGAATTTGGGACGTTTACCTTACATGATTTTAAGCATATTCTCATATTCACATAACCATAATAAATCATAACTCATAAACATTTGCCGTCGAATAATTTATTTCACTTGTACGCTGAAAAGCGCTAATTACACAAAATTAAATTGCTTTTTCAAGAAAATGACCTAATTCAAAGTATTCTCAGTAATTTCGCCGAAAGACGACTCTTGTCATTCTAACAAATAATGTCACATATTTTCCAACTCTTCGATGTTCTGCGTAAAGACTTTTTTCAGTTGGTATGCGGTATAGCAGTAAATATTAGTCTGTGATAGATCTGAAAACTGATAACGTAGAGGAAGGACAATAAATGGTAAAACGATGGCATGAGTCTTCCTGCTTCTAATTTACGTATATTTTCTTAGATTTCGATATTAGGTTTATTTTAAATTTTATTTTCATTTTCATTTGACTCGCTTTTTAGAGTTGATGTTTAATCTTTAAAATGGTAAGAGGTTGGCTTTTAAAATATCTTTTAGTGAATTTTGGTAAAATTTTCGTTCTCCTGACCCACAGCTGCAATGTCATTGTCGGCAGCTTCAGAGGCGGCGGCTGCCGGCGAATGTGTTTGCCCGCTCGCTGGCCGCTCCGTGCCGTCGGAATATTGATCTGGTGAGCCTTGGCTGCCGGATCGACCCCGCCCGTCGCACCGATCATATGACACATGCCCGGGTTGTTAAAGGAGAGGCACGTGCGCCCGTACAGACTCTATCAGAATCTCACTCGCCCCGTACCTTAGATACGGACGACGTACACTACCGAAATGCACACCTGGTTTCTATGTAACCCTAGCGTAATAGAGGTCCCCATTAACTTGAATATACCCGCTACTAAGACGACTTGATGGGATAAGTTGAATGTATGGAGTAGATATCTATGGCCTGTTCTTTATATCGACTGAGGTTTACGCTTAATTCCCATTAGCGGGCTGCGAATTAAACCTTGAACAGAGGAATTGC
Organism: Melinopterus prodromus; assembly: GCA_964023965.1. Classification (NCBI taxonomy): domain Eukaryota; kingdom Metazoa; phylum Arthropoda; class Insecta; order Coleoptera; family Scarabaeidae; genus Melinopterus; species Melinopterus prodromus. The sequence continues at coordinate 13,424,377 of OZ030390.1, read as the reverse complement.
TGAATTAATTATCTTAAGAATCTTCGTGAATCGTCCGAAACAAAAAATAAAGTTGTGTAATAATTGTTCTCACGTGGTTATTTGTAGTAAAATTGTATTACCGGCTCCTCCACCATTTGTGTCGTGGTGTTTAGCGCCAAAGGAAGCCCACCAGTTGCTAAATAACACGACGCTTTTGTTTTAGATGGCCCTACTAAGTGTCAATCTACTTATTTACTAAACTATACTATCCTGTGGTAAGGTAAACGTTCCAAATTCAGACACTGCCCAAAATAAGAAATCTTCAACATTGAACTTTATTTTAGGACATCGTTTCTTATTCTACCAATGTTCTAACGGTCAGAATATAACCTAAAAGTTTGACTGATCTCGATAATGAGTGTTGATTTTTTCCTTATAAGGTAACTGCAGTTCGACTTCTTTTTACATCGCTACAGGATAACAGTAATTAAGAAAATAATACCTATTTTGGCTGACTAAAGATGCTTTATATTTTCATAGTATGACGGTGTACTACTATTTTAACCACTATCAGTTACAAATTTAGGGGTATTGCGTATTATTATATGTATTACAATTAATTGTACGCATTGTGTTCAAATTCCGACACTCGTGTCAGAATTACAGACATCAATAATCCCTAATTATTACACTCGCAGAAGAGAGTAGCGATTTTGGCATTAATTCGCCGCCTTTGGAGATAACGATTGAACTCATGCCATCTCCATTAAAAAATAATTATTCTGGCCTGAAACACCAAAATAAAGTACAAAACTGTTCTTCTGTAACATTGTTATCTAATGCTTGGAGAGGATATTTGTTAATAAAAAAATATAAAGCACAGAAGAAAATCATTGTAGAGAAAAGAGAAAGGAAACGAAAAAGGAACAGAATAAAAAACTTCGCCAAGAAAAACAAAAAATTCCAGATTCAAAAAACATAAATATAAATTTTACATTCACAAATGTAACAAAAATTTCTTAACCTGTCTGAATTTTCGGAATTTTCCTAATACGTTTATTGTAAAATAACATAAATGACATAAACATAAATTTTTTACTGTATTCTCTTTACTGTAACAATAAGTATTTAGACAGTTTGTTCTGCTTGGGAGTTTAACCATCAAGAAAATATTCTCACATATCTAAAAGCTTGCTTTTTTCTATTGGTAGCAGTCAGGTCTAAATGTTGTTTTGAAACAGAAGACAAGCAGCTCTAAAACATTCTGTTACTACTTATTAAACAAAGATTCTTACCCAACAATGTATTGTTATATTAGTCCCAATAATAAAAAATATAAAAAGGAACCAAATCGAAATTCAATCCTAAAGACATTACTGTAGGATAAACTCTTAAGAGAAAAGGGGAAATATTTCAATCAATGTCAATTTTGTAGACAGGAAGTTTACCTTTGGACAGCAGTATAAGTATGTTATTTCAAAAGTTGTAATAAAAAATGAAGGTAAAGAAATATATTTTGTGTTAACAATATTTATATTAGCGCAACAAAAGTAAGTTCCCTTGTATCGTATTTTCTTAGCCCAGCAACGGAGCATCATATTGCCTAATAAGAAAGTCTATTGCATACAGTTAAAACTGGACCATTTCCAACATACGTTCATGAGAACGTTTAGAACTGTATTATGCCTGAGCTTCACTATAGAAGTTTTGATAAGGTTCTTGTCAAGGTTCTTGTCAAATGTTTGATGAATGTTTTGCGAACTGTCAACATGTGTCAACACTTGAAAAGGTGACTGCTATCACCTGAATATGTCCCATATACAACCATATATAACGATATATACCCTGTATTCTGTATTTACTAGTGCCTTGTCACCGCAACCACTTTAGTTGTGTTTAGGAATAAAAATTACATTATGCCAAAAATACGACATAGTTAACCGAATTAACGCATACGTTAGTTGGTTTGTACGAGTTGCAACCATACTGTACCAATCATCCTCAGCAGAATACCTGGCTATTGTGTTGTCTGTTTTCTGTTTTCTCTGTTATCTGTTTTGTTAAGATATTTTTTAGGAAGGACAAAGGGTTGACGAATATTCACACCGGTGATTGAGAATTTGATACCAGGGTGTATCATAGTTGGGTCAAGGGATCTTTGGGTGTTTTCAAAACTAACGTAGTTGTGTGTGCCTTATCACTTGTCAGTCAGTCAGTTTAGATTAGTCAATTTTTCTTAGAGAAAAGCAAGGTCTATCAACTGTACACTAAATAATTTTTAAAGATTTTCATCATTACAATATTAATAGTATATTATTTTACGAGCACATAATTATTCAAAATTATAATTAACGTTGTATATCCGATTAATGCCACTATTCCTACTAGAAAAGGGTGGTTGGGTGTAACACAAATTTCACATATACCTACATAGATCCATACATATTTATATATTTACTACCAGTCATTACAAAATATAATTATGAACAGCTAAAATAAATAATGGGGCATCGCCCATAATAGGCAATTTATATGCAAATGCGTTTGCTATTTATACGTGTGTATAGCATTGAAATTATGCGGTAATTAGTAATGTATCGCCGGTTCACGGGCCGTTGCCTGCTTCCCCCGCTAATTCGGCGCGTTCATTTGACGGATTGTGTAAGCGGAGATTATTGGATTATTGCGTTGACATTGACACAAATGCGCGATCTGAAAGATTGCAGTTTATTGTATAGGGGAAATGCACATGGTACACATGCAAGCTCGTTTATGTCAACCCAATAAATACAAAAAGCATATTCCTGGTAGTTACTGCACACCATGATAAAAACAAATGTAGAATTATAGCGATATACTCTTTTTCGCATATCTTCAGGAGGAGATAATATGTTTATTGAAAGATATGTGAAGATATTTTAGGTGAGGTTAAATAAAAAAAAAATATAGTGTAGCGACCTCGACTCGAACCAGGAACTCCGCTATCACCGGTATACATACTCTAGCCGTTAAGCTATCGAATCCAGTGAAAATAGATCGGAATATTTGTTACTTGAAGGGATGCATTAGAAATCCTTTTATAAACATTCGTGTGGCGACACCTATGGTAGAAGAGTTTCTTAATGAATTCGCTAAGGCTTTGGCAATATACAGTGTGTTACACTTTAATGAAACTTTGTGAAACACTTAATATCTTTTTTACTTACAATGCAATCAATTTGATTTTTTTTACAAGGTATGAAGGTTATTATAATTCATCCTTTTGTGAAAAATGTCCCAAAAACTTCCAGGGTAGCATCATATTCTATGATAAGAAATCGAATAAACATATTGTCAAAAGTTTACAATTTTACATGTTCTTCAACAGAAAAAATAGGTTTATATGAATACACCTCTGGTTTTTTATGGGATGTGTACAAATTTAGTATCTTTTACTAGCGTACTAGCGTGAATACATAGTTACAGAAGTTGTGTTGCATTTCACATGTTTTTTAAATACTTTTTTTGTTATATTTCATTTCCTCACATGACTTTTTTTGAAACTCTATAACTATAACTTTTTACGGCTTCATTATTGTTGAATTTAAGAACTTTGATACTTACCAACAATAAGTTAATTATACAACACATTGTTTGAATTGTATAATTGATAATTTATTCAGGTAGTCACGTACAGTCATGGAAATAAGTATTTCAGAATTGTAATATTAAAATATATTCACTAAATGTAAATTCTCTAAATTTAATTTAAATTTATATTTAGGACAGAGCATGTATTTTGTATGAAGGAGAATAGAAATATTATATCTGTATTTACTTTACAGCAGTTAATGTTTCAATTATCTTTCATGAGATCTAATACATGCTTGACAACCAAAATAATTAAAATTATAGCAATAATATATACAGGCTCTCCCACGTTTCTTCTCCAAAACATTTTTTCATGCCAAATAAATGCACGTTTTGACATTCCAGGTGTTGCCAAGTCGTTCATTATGTCTAAAAACGAAGCCTTTTGGTAATTTAAAATAATATTTCATATGTTCTATGAGAAATACATTGAGCACGTTATAATACAATACATAATTATAAAGTGCAGTTATTCCCAAGTAATTTTGTTTTTTATTGAATGTTGCAATTAATTTATCGGAAACTATACCTGATTTATCGAAACTTCGCTATATTTTATTTATTTTTCAAATCTCAAATCTGTAGTAGTTTTGGGCATAGAGGGAACTAATTTTAACAGTAATAATTTTTATGTTGTCTAAATGTTCTTTTAGATGGTCGTATATTTTGGTTTATTTTTTTAATAATAATTATATTACATATTTACATTCCATCAAAATTCGTCGAAAATTTAGAGCTTGCTTCTACAAGCTATTATCAATTTTTGTAAAGTAGTGATATACATAATTGTCATTATTTTCAGTTGTCAGATATTTGAAAAATATTGCTGTAAAGTAAATACAACATAATAATATAAAAAATTGTTATGATACATTCATGCTATACAAAATACAAAATACAAGCTAAATATCTCGAAAATACCAGTAAATCACAAGTAACACATTACCATTATTAATTTATTTCTATTTTGTGAATAAATGTTAATACATATTAGTTCCGAAATAACCTTCAGTAAAAATATTCACTTGAAATTGATTTTTGTATTTATTAACGCAAAAAAGCTATTAGATGCAATAAGTTTGTTGTGTTTTATGCAATATCTTGAAATGAGATTTTCATTTCATGTTGTATAAAAGATTATATTTAATAAAAACAATTACGTTGCAATGTAGGAATTACATTAATTAATTACATATTAAGCTAATAAATAGAAACCTATAAATCATTATAAACCAATTCAAAGCATTCGAACAACGTTTCGCAAATAATAAATTTCCGATATACGAGTATGCAGCGTAAACGGACAGTTACAAAAAACTCGTACATGGATGTAGCATCGACACAATGCTGAAATATGGATCAGAACATACTTAATTCCACCAGTGTACATATAAATATACCTTACAATAGTGTTACGTAAGAGTAATAAATTAAAGTTATTTTGTGTGCGATTAAAAATTGCATATAAATGTAAAGTTAACAATCCGAATTCCTCAATGATTGCGGTGTCTGGTATGGACACCAAACGCCGAGTTTGCATAAAAGACAAGTGAACAACCTCGACGTTTGGTAACCTAATTAACGGCAATGACGTATTTGGACAATTGATATAAATACAGTAAAGCGGCGTATCGAAGGAGATTGTTATTAGTCTATATTTACGAGCGAGACATCCGACACCTGTACGAGAAGGCAGCGACCTGCCTTCTCAGCTGTTTTCTTAGTCTGCTGTGTCGACAATTATACAGTATGTAAAACCAGTGTGAGTTTTATTTACATCCACCCTGGCCTGGACCCATCCCTTCACGAGCTACGTAACATGGTGGAGGCGCAAAATGATCCCAAAAGAGAACAACAACGGCTCATTCAGGTCAGGGTGGCAAGCAACATCGCAGTAAGAGAAGAAACGAAGGAAGAAGATAATTACGATGAAGAAAGTGTAGAGTTGACTAAGAAGAAGATTATGAAGGGCCCAGCTGCAGATTCCAGTACAATTTCTCCGCCCCGCCCCCAAAGAGAAATTTTCTGGAATTTCCCGCTCAAGCAGGCGCACATTCGCAGACGCCGATTTAGGAAAAAATTGCAGATGTTAGTATTTGTACATTTATTGTTGTTGTAGTTTAAATCGTCCATAGGAGGATGACGCTGACGTGAGAAAATATGTGATTGCCCGTATGGAAGCAGTGATCCGCCCCTGGTTCTCGAAGAAAGGAGGAATGAAAATTAGATCCCACAAACGAAGCGGATGGGTGGTCATCTACAAAAAGCTGCCGACACGTGACGCACCGCTGTACAAGCAAAGGAAAGTCTGTGTACACGGTCGAAGTCGTCTTTAAAGATGTCCCTTAGGTAGATGATCATCGCAATCCTAGAATAAGGCAGAAGGTGGGAGGCTTTGACAACCAGGGCGGACGTATAAAAATGGAACAAACCACCGACGATGGCGAAAATTGGATCTTCAATACGGATGGGTGGTCATCTACAGAATGCTGCCGACACGTGACGCACCGCTGTACAAGCATAGGAGAGTCTGTGTACACGGTCGTAGTCGTCTTCAAAGATGTCCCTTAGGTAGATGACCATCGCAATTCTAAAAGCAGGAAGATGGTGAGATGATTCAATAATCAGTCCGGTGAACGAGAGCGTGGCAAACCGCATACATACGTGGGCAATTAGTTTCCGATTTTTGTGTGTGTATTTTTTCTTGTTTCTTAAACTGTGTTGTATGTGTGTTGTAAGGTTATTTTCTGTTTTTGTTTTTTTTTTGTATGTGAAATAATTTTTGAATTTTTGTATGTTCTTTTGCTGTTTAAATTGTGTATGTTCAGTGTGTGACCAATAAAATATTTTTTGTTGGTGTTTTTGCTGCTCCGCTCTGTGGCTATAGATTTTGTTCAAGTTATGGCATTGCTCTGGGACGAGCAATTATTGGCGAGGAGGTTGTTACGTAAGAGTAATAAATTAAAGTTATTTTGTGTGCGATTAAAAATTGCATATAAATGTAAAGTTAACAATCCGAATTCCTCAATGATTGCGGTGTCTGGTATGGACACCAAACGCCGAGTTTGCATAAAAGACAAGTGAACAACCTCGACGTTTGGTAACCTAATTAACGGCAATGACGTATTTGGACAATTGATATAAATACAGTAAAGCGGCGTATCGAAGGAGATTGTTATTAGTCTATATTTACGAGCGAGACATCCGACACCTGTACGAGAAGGCAGCGACCTGCCTTCTCAGCTGTTTTCTTAGTCTGCTGTGTCGACAATTATACAGTATGTAAAACCAGTGTGAGTTTTATTTACATCCACCCTGGCCTGGACCCATCCCTTCACGAGCTACGTAACACAAACCCGGCGCCTCCACCATGTTACGTAGCTCTTAATGAGAATGGTCCAGGCCAGGGTGGTTGTAAATAAAACTCACACTGGTTTTACATACTGTATAATTGTCGACACAACAGGCTAAGAAAACAGCTGAGAAGGCAGGTCGCTGCCTTCTCGTACAGGTGTCGGGTGTCTCGCTCGTAAATATAGACTGATAACCATTTCCCCTTGATGCGCCGCGTTACTGTATTTATATCAATTGTCCAAATACGTCATTGCCATTAATTAGGTTACCAAACGTCGAGGTTGTTCACATGCCGTTTGTGCAAACTCGGCGTTTGGTATCCATGCTAGACACCGCAATCATTGAGGAATTCGGGTTGTTAACATTATATTTTTATGCAATTTTTAATCGAACACAAAAATAACTTTAATTTATTACTCTTACGTAACAACCTCCTCGCCAATAATTGCTCGTCCCAGAGCAATGCCATAACTTGAACAAAATCTATAGCCACAGAGCGGAGCAGCAAAAACACCAACAAAAAATATTTTATTGGACACACACTGAACATATACAATTTACACAGCAAAAGAACATACAAAAATTCAAAAATTATTTCACATACAAAAAAAAACAAAAACAGAAAATAACCTTACAACACACATACAACACAGTTTAAGAAACAAGAAAAAATACACACACAAAAATCGGAAACTAATTGCCCACGTACGTATGCGGTTTGCCACGCTCTCGTTCACCGGACTGATTATTGAATCATCTCACCATCTTCCTCCTTCTAGAATTGCGATGGTCATCTACCTAAGGGACATCTTTGAAGACGACTTCGACCGTGTACACAGACTCTCCTATGCTTGTACAGCGGTGCGTCACGTGTCGGCAGCTTTGTGTAGATGACCACCCATTCGTATTGAAGATCCAATTTTCGCCATCGTCGGTGGTTTGTTCCATTTTTATACGTCCGCCTTGGTTGTCGAATCGTCCCACCTTCTGTCTTCTTCTAGGATTGCGATGATCATCTACCTAAGGGACATCTTTAAAGACGACTTCGACCGTGTACACAGACTTTCCTTTGCTTGTACAGCGGTGCGTCACGTGTCGGCAGCTTTTTGTAGATGACCACCCATCCGCTTCGTTTGTGGGATCCAATTTTCATTCCTCCTCTCTTCGAGAACCAGGGGCGGATCACTGCTTCCATACGGGCAATCACATCTTCTCACGCCAGCGTCATCTTCCCATGAACCATTTAAACTATAATAACAATAAATGTACAAATACTAACATCTGCTTTGCTCTTCAAAGCGGCGTCTGCGAATGTCCGTCTGGTTGAGCGGGAAATTTCAGAAAATTTCTCCTTGGGTGCGGGGCGGAAAAATTGTACTGGAATCTGCAGCTGAGCCCTTCATAATCTTCTTCTTAGTCAACTCTACACTTTCTTCATCGTAATCTTCTTCCTTTGTTGCTTCTCTTACTGCCATGTTGCTTGCCACCCTGACCTGAATGAGCCGATGTTGTTCTCCTTTGGGATCATTTTGCGCCTCCACCATGTTACGTAGCTCGTGATGGGAATGGTCCAGGCCAGGGTGGTTGTAAATGAAACTCGCAGTGTTGTCTACATAGGTCGTGTATTGCTGATCACACGGAATTCCAGTATTACAGCTGACTGGCGACCGTGAAACACGATAGCTGGTCGTATACTATACTACTTAGGTGCTGCAAACTAGTGATTGATCCTCTACCTATCCCATGCCGTGGCTTTTATATGAATTTGGCAAGACGTCATGACCTGCTTTAGGCTCCCAAAAATCCTGAGTTTGGATTCTTGGTTGCACACGGCTTTTTGATATAAGTAAATGTTAATGTGCACGCTTTGTACTCGTGCCACAAGGAATTTCCTTTGTTCTATATCAAAAAGCCTGACGCCTGCATTTCTGACTAAGCAACTGTCTGTCGGACGGACGGGTTAAATGACCTGCCCTAAATTATATAATGCAATGTACTATACATTCGTCACACGATACATTGAATTTTGTGTTACCCGGCGCCTCCACCATGTTACGTAGCTCTTAATGGGAATGGTCCAGGCCAGGGTGGTTGTAAATGAAACTCGCAGTGTTGTCTACATAGGTCGTGTATTGCTGATCACACGGAATTCCAGTATTACAGCTGACTGGCGACCGTGAAACACGATAGCTGGTCGTATACTATACTACTTAGGTGCTGCAAACTAGTGATTGATCCTCTACCTATCCCATGCCGTGGCTTTTATATGAATTTGGCAAGACGTCATGACCTGCTTTAGGCTCCCAAAAATCCTGAGTTTGGATTCTTGGTTGCACACGGCTTTTTGATATAAGTAAATGTTAATGTGCACGCTTTGTACTCGTGCCACAAGGAATTTCCTTTGTTCTATATCAAAAAGCCTGACGCCTGCATTTCTGACTAAGCAACTGTCTGTCGGACGGACGGGTTAAATGACCTGCCCTAAATTATATAATGCAATGTACTATACATTCGTCACACGATACATTGAATTTTGTGTTACCCGGCGCCTCCACCATGTTACGTAGCTCTTAATGGGAATGGTCCAGGCCAGGGTGGTTGTAAATGAAACTCGCAGTGTTGTCTACATAGGTCGTGTATTGCTGATCACACGGAATTCCAGTATTACAGCTGACTGGCGACCGTGAAACACGATAGCTGGTCGTATACTATACTACTTAGGTGCTGCAAACTAGTGATTGATCCTCTACCTATCCCATGCCGTGGCTTTTATATGAATTTGGCAAGACGTCATGACCTGCTTTAGGCTCCCAAAAATCCTGAGTTTGGATTCTTGGTTGCACACGGCTTTTTGATATAAGTAAATGTTAATGTGCACGCTTTGTACTCGTGCCACAAGGAATTTCCTTTGTTCTATATCAAAAAGCCTGACGCCTGCATTTCTGACTAAGCAACTGTCTGTCGGACGGACGGGTTAAATGACCTGCCCTAAATTATATAATGCAATGTACTATACATTCGTCACAACCCTCCTGGCAAACAATTGCTCGACCCAGAGCAATGAAAAGAGAAAGACACAAAATTGAACAGCCACGGGACAGGATAGAAAAGAACGCACCACTTATAGGTTTATTTAACTACCATACAAATCAACAATACAAAACAATACAAAAAAATATACTTAGAAAAAAATTCAATGTATCGTGTCGGTATCGTATGCCATTTGTCCCGTTCTCATCAATCCCCCGACTGATTCTTGGGCCTTCCTGCTAACCTTCTTCTTCTAGGACTGCGATGGTCATCTACGTGAGGGATACCATTACGGTCGGCTTTGACCGTGTACACAGATTCTTATTCCAGAATCCTCTCCTGTTGCCTCTTAGAATTCTCTTAATTCTTCTCCTTCTTCTACATCTACTTGGACTAGTCGGGACCCCTTGTCCCGTGCGAGGCGGTTTGGTAGAATCCATAGGACCGTTCCTCTCTAATCGACTTGTTTGTTTCTTCTCAGACTGGTCGAGACATCTCTTGTCCCGTGCGGGGTGGTTCGGTAGAATCCGTAGCGCCAAATCCCCTCCAGTCTACATCGCCAGCTTCCTCTGGCGGTATCGGCAACCCCAAAACTCGCATATAACTCTATTATGCTGGTATGATACCCCGGTTCGTCATGTCTCGAATGCTTCGAGCTCGCGACTGCTTCTTGTAGATGACCACCATCCGTTTATTTAACTTCGTGATCCCGGACCAGCCAGCTTCATCCATCGAAGAGAGAACGGGAAAATGCATACTCTTCCTTACAGCGGTGGCATCAACCTCCAACAATTAAACTAAAAAAATAAACAGACTAAGTACTAACTTATTTCTAAGACGAAGAGTTGAACGTTATTTGACTCCATGCGGTTGTTAAGCTGTCCTTGGAACAACATATTTCTCACTGGGGGAGTGAGAAACATTGCAAAACCTCTCTGCTGATTCACCGCCAACACAATTCGCCTTCTTTCCGTGCTTCAGACATGCTTCCTCTTCGTCGTGCAGGATGTTTTTAGATGTTTCCACCCTGACCAAAATGAGCCGTTCCCGTTCTTCTTCTTAGTCAACTCTACTACCAACTCTACCATCTTCCTCCTTCTAGAATTGCGATGGTCATCTACCTAAGGGACATCTTTGAAGACGACTTCGACCGTGTACACAGACTCTCCTATGCTTGTACAGCGGTGCGTCACGTGTCGGCAGCATTCTGTAGATGACCACCCATTCGTATTGAAGATCCAATTTTCGCCATCGTCGGTGGTTTGTTCCATTTTTATACGTCCGCCCTGGTTGTCAAAGCCTCCCACCTTCTGCCTTATTCTAGGATTGCGATGATCATCTACCTAAGGGACATCTTTAAAGACGACTTCGACCGTGTACACAGACTTTCCTTTGCTTGTACAGCGGTGCGTCACGTATCGGCAGCTTTTTGTAGATGACCACCCATCCGCTTCGTTTGTGGGATCTAATATTCATTCCTCCTTTTTCGAGAACCGCCGTTCCCGTTCTTCTTCTTACTAAATTCTATACTTTCACTAACTTTACACTGAGTTTGTACACAAACACCACAGTAACCACAGTGTACAGTAATAGAAATGCCTCATTGTCGGTTAGAAAATGATACTATTTTATACTTAATTGATACTAATTTACTATTAAAAGTTGTGGTCTTCGCCAAGCTGATAATATACAGTATTATACAGCACCGTGAATATTTAAATTGCAGCATTACGTTCAATAAACTTTGCATAATGGAAACGCGAGAAAGCAGCTTTAGTTTCTTTATTGGAATCTAGAAATGTCAGACGAGTATACCTTTGTTGTAAATAACACAATAACTATAGAAACCACAGGCTACTACAAACTAACCAACGAATTTTGTAAACTCCTTTACCTAAATGTCTTATGCTCAAAGGAGTAATCTATAAAACAGTCCTCATAAGTTTCAATGTTCAGTAGTTTTACTTGAAAATGTTTACATTATGATGTGCATCTGTGACCTCCACCATAAGAGCATACTACCTACTTAAGTCAGAAACCAAGACATTACTCAAGTATAAAATTACACGCTATACATTTTAATTAGGTAATATTAAGCTGTAATTTGCCATAACCATCAGTCTAACAGCGCGCAGCGTACCGATAATAATTATTTAAACCAATCAAACAATGAACTGTACTAAACTTAATACCGAAAATTATACCAGCTAAATTAACATTTATAATTAACATTATAAATTCATTGAACAACACAATTCAAACATTACGTTGAACGATGCCAATTTCAATGGGTATACAACTATAGGTACACTCCGGATCACATGTTTATGCTTGCGCAAACAAATTACGGCATGTAATTGACCACGATGCCGACAAACAATAGGATTGCGTTAGTACAGGATAATGGAGTGGAGCCATTGCAATATTGACAGCTGCTTTGTTTACTTAATAAAACGATAATGTAACGCTACACAGATATATTGATTTCCAACAGGCCCATATTATGTCGATTACAAGCAGTTTACACATGTAGTACGTATATTGACTAACGCACCGGTAGGTTGTTGTACAAGTATAGTTATGTTTAATCCTATACCAGGTATAGGTACAGGTACAATCCTTGGTTTATTCTATTCTTGAAAGGTTTTTGAAACATGTTCTAAGACATGCAATAGATAATAAAATATGTGTACTTCGGCATGTGAACCTTTTGAACATCATAGACCACCTAAATACAACTGTGAATACTGCGAACAACTGAGATAAATTTGATCAAGAATGTAAAACACCTATGAAACCTAAATGTGATTATGAATATATTAACGACTATTATGAACAACAAAACAAATGATTGGTGGCCAGGCACATAACTTTATCATACAATATATAAAATTAATAGTTTAGCTGCATGAGATTCTATTTGATCGATATCGATCGTGTCTACATTAAAATAAAACTAGTTAGCCTGGATTTAACAGATATTTTGATAAAAATGACAGTAGGTATTTATACAGTAGGGTCAAAACATCAGCTTTTGACACTACGCACTGTCATTGGAATGAAAATATCTGTCAAATCCTGGCTAACTAGTATTATATATTAATTCAGACACGACCAATCTCGACAATCTCACAAAATAATGAACATTGACACAGCCTACTTCGACTACAATCATTTATAATGACCATGTATTATTATTTTAAAGAAAAACCGTTCTCTGAGATTACGTTTCTTGTACAATATTTCAACGTTATCGAAGTCTATGGTATGGTTTTCATTAATAGAATGTTGGGATAAGGCGCTCGTTAGTTTTTTGTTAAGAATGTCCAATCTATGTTGGGTTAACCTGGGAGTCTACTCTCGTCATCATTTTCAACCAGTTTGCCGTTTGACCCACGTAACATGTCTCACACGGTACACCAGTAAACAACATTGAACATGTACTTCAATGGAGTCTTTTGTTTTAATTTCGTAAAGAAGTTTCCCACTGTGCGAAGGTTATAATAGCCAATTCTTAAGTTTTCTATGCAGAAAATACGGGAGAGGACAGACGACAACCCTGGGATGAAAGGAAACCTTGTGTAGACAACAGAATCACGTGTAATAGGAGCAGTTATATCCGGTACCACTCTAATTTCTTGAGAAAAAGTTTAGGGTATCCATTGTTAAGAAGAATCTATAAATCTTATTCTTGTTCTTAGTGTGAAAAACTGGATGTGAAAGCCTCATCACCCTGTTATACATGGCAGTGACTATATTCAGCTTTTCGGGCGAGTTTACGGATATCCCTCTTCAATTGATCCTTCAGGTAACTGAAGCGGAATGGAAACTTATTACGCCAGTTGATAAGCAGCTGACTGTAGATAAGCATAGTCGGGGTCTCCCTTTTACCTGATGTTACTTTATGCTTGCATCATGACAGCAGTGCATTTTTGTTAAGTCTAATATTGTCATGGGGGCGACATCTCTTCTTAATATTATTACTTAATGACTCTGAACTGAAGGGGACGCTTAGCCGCCATTTTTAAAATCGACATCTAACCTGATCTAAAGATCTCTAATTTACTTGATTTTACTTACGGTAGCGTTTATCAATTATCTAACTCTTTCGGAGGCTTAAAATTTGTGAGTTCTTCCTCTAAGACTTTGTTAGAAAAGTTTGAACTCGCTCCTTATCAATCAAAACTTATTGGAAGCGAAAATGGTTCTCCACAAAAGGACAGGTTTATATTATTTTATAATAAAAGCGCAAATCCAAACAAGACTAATTATCTATTAACAAAACATGAACAGATGCAGAACTGCTTACAAAAAGATATGAACGTTAATTCTAAAACAATGATAATAATATTTGGAGAGAGTTGGTCACAATATAAATCAATAAACAACTTACGTATTAAAATGGTTGGGAGAAGCGCGAGACAGCACTGCTATTTTATAGTTGGCTCTCACGACACACGTCTTTACCACATGATGGCTAAAAGAGGAAGAAGGGTTTCTAACGGTAACATTTTAACCATTCAAAATAACCGTTTTCGTCGCCGCGAATCCTCGTGGCTAATACCAACATCTAATCCGTCTTAAAACAAAATACACCAGCGTGCAAATTCAAATCACCTTTTCAAACTTACGCGCGAAAATCTCAGATACGTTGTAAGATTAGTACAAAAATGCTCTGTCTTCATGGTTCGATCAAACAAAGCTCGCTGAAGTAATTCTTTGGTCGATTTGCATGACTCTTGCGGCAACGCCGTCCACGGACGTGGATGAAAGAGACGAGGAGTCCAAAAAGGCGCCTGGAACAGCACTCCTTTCATTAGACCCGTCGCCCTGCCATCCTCAAGAAATAAAGACAGAAAGAAAGAAAGAAAGAAAGAAGTTATTTTCCTAATGGGTAAAATTTTTAATGACTGTAAGTAGACTTTTACATGACTTGCGGCCATTAGGAGAGGGCGCAGTGAGGCCACACTAATAGCGCATAAAATTCCAATAATTAGAAACGGGCCGAAAGAGGCCCGTTTACATGCGTGGTTACGTTAAGGGCCGCCATTATGTAAATATTCTTACGGTCTCCGTGTAACTGGTATTTAATGCCGTCGGTGCGGGGGCGGGTGTCGGCGGCTCAGTGATATGCCGCTTGCAAACCTGCAACGGCGAACGCCGCCGAACAAAGCGACTCCGATGGTTTTCCGCGCTCCACCTATATCGATCTACGGATTACACCTCGGCGCTGCGTTGCGCCTCGCGGACTCCAAATTTATTGGGCATTAACTTGCATTACATGTGCCATTAGTTTACCGCACTATCAGGGTGGAAAAATTCACCGCTAATGCGATCCGCTATCCGACCCGCACATAATCTGAGGCGGTATTTAAAACCAGTGGCCTAATGTTGTCGAATCTGTCTTCCTCTTTATTGTTCTTAAAGATTTTAGTTCATTTTAATTTTTTTTTGCACTATAAGATGATATTCTAGAATCCTTGGTTATAGTTTTCACTGTATAACAACTCTGCTCAACTTTTCTCGCCTGGATTTGGAGGTTAGGTGCTTAGATTAGTCCTGAGTCACAGTCCACATATACCGGTCTGCTTACGCGCATAGGCCACGCCTACAAGTGACGTCAACGCGAGAAGGAATCAGAAATAGCGTTAATATGGTGTTAATTTCCATGGCAGCCAATAGGGTATTTGACTGTTGGAAAAATATCTTAGCGTGTTTATTCCTTCACTCTACTTTGTAAATGCATTTTTACGTCATTATTTCCTAATTTTTCATAAAAATCAGCGTTAAAAGTTGAATCACAAAATGTCCCGCCAAAACCATACTTTCTGTTGTACGCAGATCACGTGAATCTTGTAACGTCACTCCATAGCAGATATCCAATTGGTCCGTATGGTCTGTAAGCATCGGCATCGTCGCTGTTTGGTAATTGTGTTGTATGATGTGTTGTTTTCACAACTTATACATAAAATTGGGTTATAAATGGTGTATAAGTCCGTCAATAATAACTCCGGATAAACTATTTTTAGCTTGGCAAGAAATAACTCCATATTCATCATTGGAATCACAATTGAATAAAAGAAAAAAGGAAATTCTTCTTCAGGAATGATGAAGTTTATTAAAAAGATATATCACAATACCGGTTTCGGGTCACCCCGTCGTCAGTTGCAAACGTCAATAATTGAAAAATACATGCATTATTTGTAGCTGTTCCGCAAAATTTGAATCTGCGAAGAAAGTGGTTGAGACTGGCTCGTAGAAACCCAAATAAAGATGTTGTAAAGATTACTTTGACATAAGTAAAACCACGGTCAAACACGGTCTGCTCTCACGCATCGCAAAGTGACGTCAGTACGAGAAGGAAGCGGAAGTACGGTTTGTATGGCGACAATTCAGATAATTTCATGGCAATGCGCTAACGTCATTGCGAGAAGTAGGGTTCGTTGCCATGGTAGCTAATATGTTGTTGTGACGTTCAAACCTTTTTGACACTTAAAGCGTTGGCATGGTTGTCAAATTGTTAACCTAAATCACCTACAAAAGTCAAAAACTTTCGGATGTATTTGGTTGCCTAGGTATCTGTGTCAACATCCTTCTCGCAGTGACGTCATGCGCAGAAATGAACGAAATTGAGACGCGAAGTGAGCAGACCGTGTGGACCGTGAGTAAAACGTACTAGAATAAATTATTTATCGTGTTGTGGATCCACGTATAATCTGACAGTTTAAGGTTAGGACTAACCTAACCTACAAAGTTATGCTTACATGGCACTTTGTACACGTGACTTAGTTCCGCAACGTAAAATAAGGATTATATTTAAAGAAGAGTCCCACCATCAAAGCGTTAACCTTCGGTAGATTACCCCTATCCGCTTTAACAAGGTTGGTTTCTATTGTTTGTAAATTAACGTAGTTAAGTCAAACGGCAGAACCACAAGCTTAATACCATGTCACGTCACAGGAGACTGAACCAATTACAGAACGTTTTCAATCACGCAATAGAACGTGAATAAAATTGAATTTTAATTTTGGCTTTTAACAGAAATATATGTTTTTAAAGTAGTAACAAATAGTTTCCTTAAACTGTAATCTATTAGGATGACTATAATACAATAGTTATTTATGTCACAAGTGCCGAAAGTACGGAATAGCGCGACGAGCGGTATAGCGGCGCGACGCCGAAGGCGGAGGGTCGCATGTGAGCGAGTCGCGCTACGTAGTTTTCGACAGGAGTGCCATACAACGTTTGTTTTGCTTCGTTTTGAGTAAACGTGTATTTAAAAAAATGAAAAATGCTTAAATTTCTGTATAGGAAATATTAGGTTGGTACTACTTCGACGAAACGTCATGTTAAAAAACTAATTCCAATTCTGACAGCTTTATAATTGTTCATTACACTGTATGTGTCACGTGCGTACCAATATAGGAAAATAAAACCACTCTTCGCTATACTTTATTTACATTATTCTCAATTTATTATTTTTCGAATTGCAACGGGTAGATATTCCTTATCAATAAACAATCAAATTGGTGATCTTAGTTTATTTTAAATTTGTGTTTTGTCAACATCCTTATCGCAGTTATGTCATGCGCAGAAATTTGAGAAACGAAGGAAGCATACCGGTGTCTGTGACCGTGGTCCGGTTTGCAGACGATATCTGCGTAACATATACTGACACAAATATATCAAAAATACAAGCCGATATGACCGCTAACTTAGAACAAAGTAGCACAGGTAACAATTTAACCATAAACAAACCGAAAACGAACCATAAAATCATGCACAACACCAGACGGAACTACAAACCCAAATAAGATCCACACGATGCCGGGGATGATACCATGTATTGATGATCTCTTGGTGATAATAAATAATGTAATCGTAATAAAATAAGGTACTTGAAAAGTACGTGAAACTCATATACTTATTTGGATTACTTTGGTCATTTAAATCATCCTCACGATTGTTTTTGTTGTGATGCATTAACAGTTGTCAATGTCAAACAAACTCCTGTCTTGTACTCGGATAACCCGGCTACTTGCTAAATTGATTAATTTTCACATATAAACTTTAAGCTTGTTTTTCTCGATTAAAACTATTGAAAATTTTATACAATTAAATAGAGATCAAAAATCCTATGGAAATGAGTAATAAAAATATAGGTTGCCATTAAAAAAGTCTCAATGATGTTATTACTCTTAGAAAAACTATACCCCATTTAGAATTTTGCTCTAGAATAATTATTATGGAAATTTCCATTTCTTAATGTCGTACTTTTTGGCCTTTTTAGCTCATTCTTTTGTTAAATGTGACGCAATAGAACTATCTAAATAAAATCCAATTAAAGTTCAAAACCTCGAACAATACAGCTAAGGCGATAACCCAGATTACAAGTCGCGTATATATTCTAGTTTTTGAACCTGTTTTTTCCTCTTGACATTTTGTGACACCATTTTTTATGTCTTTTGATTATCTGAAACACATTCTATGTTTTTTTCTTGAAATCACCCTTTGTCCCTCAGGTAATGTTGTTTGCTTCTGATTTGCTTTTGCTATATTGCACTAATTGGATGACAAATAATAAAATGAATAATAAATAAATAAAGCATAATAAATGTTATAATGAAGTAATAATACATTATTCCGACACTCAACTCAAGCTAGAAAATGTAGTGCATTTATTTTTCTATAGAGGATGCCGAGAAAAAATTACAAATTTTATTACACACAACCAAAATTAATAACGTATAAAAATTTAACACAAAGACATAAAAGCTTTTTTGGTTTTGCTACAAATTGGATACTGAAGTCAGTTGTAAACAAAACAAAAAAAATGTACTATGGAATAAAAAATAAACTTTAGTAAAACCGCTATGACGACCGAGGCCGATCCCACAGCCGTCCGTTCTGACGCCAGCTTTTTTGTCCGCAGCCTACTCGGAACCTTTGTTACCCGACATGTCTGAAGTCGGTGCATGCAGTTTTTGCCTACTACATCTTTGTTAGTCCGCACCCATTAACACCATCAGGGCCTCAGCCGCACGCCACTGGTTCTGCGGCGCGGCGAAGGCGCCGGTGGAATTTTCGAATGAAACGCCAACGGTGATGAATTATATACCCTCTAAATTCACTCAAGCTCGCTACATATTATATTAAATAATGGATGTTGTTTGTCGGTTGTTACTACAGCACTTTAGACAGTAGCGTCCTCTTTTATGAAAAGAAATAAAGAGGTGCAGCAGTGTAATGGCTTTGCATTATAAATCAATAGCGCGAGATGTTCTGCATCTATGGACAGTTGTTCTTACGTTTCGATGGTGCTTATTATGTTTTCAGGAGATCTTTCAGATTTTCTTTTAGAATTACTTGTCTATTGAAATGATTGAGGTACAAAATCAAATTTGTTTTCTGAATATAGCATTGGTCGATAAATTTTAGTCTGTGTCTTTAATTTAAAAAAGTTAATTCGATATGATTCGTCAATTCCTATTGAACTTACCAATGTTATTGAAGGCGGACTAGTATTATCATCATTTGGGGGTTGTTTCCCGACTGGTAAAACTACGAGCTGCGAATTTTAATTACATACAATTTGACGTATGATAGATGACTATTGAGTGGGGTAGGTGAATAGGGGTGGTATCTTTACGATAGATACTGTTGTATGCAGAAATGTCTGCACTTTCGGAATTTACAACCTTCAGTTCTCCACGGGGTTGAAAAATTCTGTCATATGGTAACGTGTTTCGAAATAAACCGAATTTCCGTAGAACGTACTTTCTTCAAAACTTTATAATCGTTCACTTGAATATATGTAGCTATACAGAATTGGGGCAAACTATAAATTTAACCTGTTTCTTTGTTTTGAAGCTATTAACAAGTAAGAAGAAAGTCGCGTTTTTGTGTTACATTTTTACTAAAAACCTGGTGCTAATTCAACTTGTGTAGTCTTAATGTTTGTCTGTAGTTTGTACCCAATTTTCTATGATAATGTTATATGTATGTATGTTATATAATATATTACATTAAGATGATAGTGTTTGGCTAAATCAAACGTATGATAGTTGGCTTGATTGAATCAAATCTTAGGTTCTAGAAAGTCGGCAACCCAGTCAGAGTTATTTTACACTTTCTTTCATTAAGGTGCCTCCAAACATTTATGTTTTTCAAGTGACACCATTACAAAAGGTTTGACGGTCTGAAAATAATTGTAGCATGTTTTAAAATTATTTTAGAATAATATTTAGAGGCTGGCATCTCTTAATTAAGATAAGTAAAATAAAACAAAAATTATGCTAATTTTAATAATGAATTTACAGTACAGTTTTTGTACATTTTTGTCACAAGAGTTTCTCAAACGCTACAATTAATTCACAATTTCTGACAGCTTCAGTTTGTACAGAAAAAAGCATACCAATAACTCGAACGAAGAGTACATTTTTCGAAAAGAAGCTTGGGAACTCGAGGAGTGGGGAGCGTGCATTAGAACACGTCCCGGTTGACGCAAATAAAGGGGAAAAAAGTAAAATAAAATCTGTTTGAACACCCTTTCAGTTCAATAATTCAGGCGGGCCAGTCTTTCGCAGGGCGTTCCGTACGGCTGTAAAGCGTCGGATTACAGTTAATCTGGCAAAATACGGGGGCCGATTTTCAGTCGAACGTGCTGCCGCCGCCGCTCTGCCCTACCCGGCCGGCAGCCGACCGAATTAATTACACCGAAATGGGAACGAAAGTGTAAAACTGCCGCCCGACAGCCACCACCTCGTCGACCTCTACCCTCTAAGAACCACCCCACAATACACATTCGGCACGATCAAGTTCGGTGCAGTAACTTACAGTATCTGAAATAACTTGCAGTATCTGAAATAACTTGCAGTATCTGAAATAACTTGCAGTATCTGAAGTTTTCCTGCCCTCTCAACTAAGCTTGACAGGAAATTCAGGTCGGTCCTCAGATTGGTGTGGCTTCCAAGAGGTAACATCTTCAAGGTGACATCTGCCTTGGACCATCAGTAATTTTTGTATGGCTTTGGCAACCTGCAAGATAGGGTTCCAGGTTTCTTTGCCTTTATTTCTTCTATCGCTGTCTTTCTCACTGTATTGTAATTTAAAGAATCTTGGAGAGTAAGATGATTTAATTTGGTACAGGTTTTTTTTCCAGCGGCATATTTTCAAATGGTTCTATGGTCTGATTAGTATTTTTTCGCAAATTAAAATAATTATACTTAGCGGTTTCCACCAGCTGTCAAACTTTTAATAATTCATTTTAATAAATTTGCAAACCAGAATTAAAAACTTATACTTAGCAATTTCCACCAGCTGTCAAACTTTGAATAATTTATTCAGTTTAATAAATTTGCAAACCAGAATTAAAAACTTTTCAGTGTAGATGTGAAAATAATAAAGTGTCCAGTTATTTAGTTTTGGCAAAAAAGACGAGAATCTAAGACAAATGACTAAACTAGCAAAACAAATAATATCGAACAAATGACTGATACTGGTATGCCTTTTATCTGTACAATCTGAATCTGTCAGAAATTGTGAGTTAATTGTAGCTTTTGAGAAACTCTACACTAAAATTAAATGTACGCAACATATACTCGCCATTTCAATACATACACGTTGCCTCTACAGCCTCATCGGCAATCCGGAATTATCATTTTATGGCCCGCGTCTGTGGCGCGTCGTTTTGTTTGGCATACAAAATTCTCCGTGGAGTAAAGAAAACAACAGAAAACCTTCACTCTGGAAGCAGGTCGTAAGACTCGAACTCACTAACAACACTGTACTAACAAGAAACTGACGTTTTTGTGTTACATTGGTACTCAAAGCCTGGTCCAAATGTTATTTATTGTAAATAGTTTTTCTTCTAAAACAGAAATCTAATTGGGTAAATTGAATTTAAGATAACCTTAGGGATGGAAAAAGTAATCAAAGTCACCTTGTGATATCTCGATGTTTGGCTGTAGTTTTAACGCGATTGTTTTTTACAGCGCTGCTTTGGTTGATACTTTATTGTAAGAAAACAGATGTATAACAGATGCTTATAATTGTTTGAATCAGATCTTAGTTTCTAGAAAGTCGATAACCCAGTAAGAGTTCTATACACTTTTGTATTAGGGTGTTTTCAAACATTTATTTTGTTTAAGCGTCAAAAAGTTCTATAATCTGAAAGAACTTGCAGCATTTTTAAAATAATATTTAGAGGTTGCAACCAGCTGAAACACCCTTGATTAAATTAAAATAAATAAAATTAATATTTATTTAAGGAATATAAAAGAATACATTTATTGATTTCTAGTATAATATCTGATAAGCGTTTTGTAACTGAATCAGTAGACAGTAATTGTTTCCGGTTTTTGAGATAAACAAAAACTTATCAAAATGCGTTCTGTACATTTTTGGCGACAATTTCACAGTTTCTGTATTCAGATTCATGCAAACAATGCAGAACATGCACCCACAACGTTTCTTAGCACCTTATTTTGATAGCGTTGAGTGATGCTGATATACAGATACTCATGATAAAACAGGTTTATAACGTGCCTGCATTCTCATCAGTTGATTTATTTATCTATCTCGGCATACTTGTCCTCATTACCAATTAAATACACTACGCTCTAGCATCGATCTGAAAGTTGTTTGTTGGCAAATTTTCGACCCAAATATAGTTCGGCGGAGCCAACAATCATGTCGGCATTGTTTTATTCATTCATTGGAAACAATGACGGCAACGCGAACGAGTCGATATCGCCGATCGATATTGCTCGCGTTTTATCTGATGGCTGAAAAAGTAAACAATGCCTCCGATGGTCCATTGTTTCAGTGAGCTGGTTGGCCGGGCTATTTCTCGCTGAAAACGTATCAACTTCGGCTCACCCAATTCTTTACAACCCTCGTCCGTATTTGTAACTGCAACTTCTATTGGAAACTTGAATAAACTTCATCGTCAATAATTCAATTGTACTGTTTTTTTTTGTTATTATTCATAAGTGAACTACAATCTAGTTATAATTGAGTAATGAGTAACTTAATTCTAACTTAATTTTACTAGTATAACTTAGCCTAACAGGCACCCATCGATGTCTCTCTGTTGGTCCTGGTATACTTGGCACGTTTTTCTTGCGTACTACGGTAGCACTGTCTCTGCTTTTAGAACTAAAACTAGCACTTACTCTGCTTTTGCCACTAACTTACATTCACACTTACTCAAGGCTTCTTTCTCTTGAGTCTTCTGATTAATTCGGTGTTGTCGAGGAGCTGGATGGCCTCAACGTTTACGTGATGGTGATCCCTTCGCTCGTGACTTCTTGCTATTTTTTGGATTTCTTTGCAAACAAACTCCATTTTGAGGTCGTTGTGGGGATCATCATTCCTAATGTACCAAGGCGCATTGACAGTGCATCTCAATACTTTATTTTAAAAGGTCCGGCCAGTTGAGCACCATACGTCCACACGGGTTTTAGAATTTGCTGGTACAAGAGAAGCTTATTATGTACAGAGAGCGTGGAGTTGCTTCCTAGCAGCCAGTACATTTCTCTATAACGGATTCCTAGTTCCTCTCATTTCTGTTTGACATAGGCTTTCCAGCGGACCCTGGCGTGTAATGTCATGCCCAGATATTTGGCTGTGTTTGCGTACGGTACTATTTGGTTATTAACCGGGATGTGTTGTATTTTCTTGTTGGTGAAGTCAATATGTACTGATTTGAGTTCCTTCAGTTTTGTTCTTTTTTTCTTTGTCCAGTCCTGAAAATGACTAAGAGCTGTTTGGAGTTTTTCGTCGTTTCTTCTTTGGTGTTTCCAACAGCTAGGATAGCCGTGTAGTCTGCAAAAGTTGCGACAGTATTATTTTCTAATGTTGGGAGGTCGCTGGTGTAGAGTAGGTAAAGGACCGGCCCTAAAACTCTACCTTGCGGCACTCCTGCTTTTATTTCCTTATGGACAGAGCATGCATCACCTTGCTTGACTCTAATGTATCTCTCAGTCAGGTAAGATTTTAATAGTTGTGCAAACTGTTTTGGAATTATACTTCCTAATTTATTGCTCAGTCCGTCATGCCAGACTTTATCTAAAGTTTGTGCCATATCTAGGACGACTGCAGAATAAACCTTTTTTTCCTCTAACGCTTTTTCGATTATGTTGGTTATTCGGTGTATCTGATCAATAGTAGCGTGCTTATTCCAAAATTCGAACAGATGAATTGTACTGGTAGAAAAGCATTTCTTCTCAATCATTTTGAAACTTCTAATCTCTGGTAAAATTGCGCCGGTGTTATTTTTAATCTAAAGCGAAAACTCTTATAATATCGAGACTAGTTTCACAAGAAAATTGTCGGTCCATTAATCTAACGAATAACAAGTTAAGTTAATAATGTCCTGTGACGTACATAATCTGATTTTGTAGCGTCGGCACTTTACACATCCCCGACACAATGTAATAACAATGTTTGGGTCCAGAGGTTTATTCGTCGACACGAGGCGATAGCGTGCGACGGTTGAATGTGTCTTTTTAGCTGTCTACCGATAAAATTAACTTAGCTTTAGACGAACTACTCTTCAGCACATCGTGCTAGGCTCGCAAGCGCAACGCTAATCAATATTGCTTTTTATACTTGCTAAGGGTAAACTTTGTATTATATTTCCGACGTAGGTAATCCGCTATAATTTAGGATTATTCAAATTGAATTTAAAACATTTTAAATTTGTATTTTATAGATTGGTCTGAAGACAGGTGCAGAAGTTTGGTGGCACTTGAATTCACAAAATTCATGGTTCGCAGAGAAATAGGTCATATAATGTTTATGCTATGACATGTTATGTTCTTGGTAATTAGGAAAAATATAATAAAAAATGGATAAATGTTAGAGAAAGTGTTTGCACTAGTTTTCACTTACTGTAGCATATATTTATGATTCCACCAATCAATCCCACTTATATTTTGCAGCTCATAGCTGCGCATTCTTCGTAACCTATTATTTTTTTTTCGATAGTTTCACGTTTTGGTAGAAATCAGTATCCTTGCGTTTACATGCAATACGGATCAACTTTCAACTAAGTTTTTAGGTGTTAATTATTTATTCAAAGTTACAAGCTATGCATCAATCTAAAGATAAAAACTTTGTAATCTTCCATCTATACAACTCTGGTCTAACAAATTTTGCTTTTTTTAGAGTTCATATTCAGCAACCTCAAAATCCTCCAAAACGCCACATATCAAATTAATCAGAGTATAGTTTATTGTCGTCGTCCGCCATATTGGATCCGCGATTTTGTTTTCATCAATTTAGAGTACCGAATCATAATCAGCGACCTCAAAAACACCCAAAAAAACTCCTTTGAAGTAAATTACTACATATTTTAATGTAGTTGTCCACCATATAGGATTTACCGTTTTTTCGGAAATTTCGTGTTCAGATTCGCAAGCAGTGAGCTCAAAAGCCCGCAAAAGGCCACCCTTTAACTACAAAACATCTATTAATGGAGTCGTCCGACATTTCGTTTTTCGCAATTTAGAGTTTATATTCGTAATCAGTAACCTCACACCCCCTTATAAACCAAGTTCCAGAGTTTTGGCCAAATTTTGTCTGTCTGTGTGTGGACGAGAACCAATTTTATTAATAGTTGACGATTTATGGATTTAAGTGGGTCAGTTTGCAGGACACGTGGATAATGCAAAAAGGAAGTGTAAATCGCAGGGGATTTTAAGATGCTTAGCATATTGAATGAAATTAACTTAAGATTAACAATGAATTTGGATCTGAATTCTTAAAACTAGGTACTTGAGAAGATCCCTTGTTTCCTATACTTACTGCAATGCTTTTTACACATTTCACTGAACTAGATCGAAGAGTTTAATTCTTTCTTCTCACTAGATTTAATGTAATTCTAGTCTTTTCACTAGATTCTGGTTGTCCTGTAGCTGTAGGGCCTGGCCTCTACGTTGTCCAGTAGCTGAAGTGCCTCTACATATGATTTTATCTCTTTGATGACTTGTGGGACGCAAAGATTAAGGTGCAGGTCAGTGTTAGGAATGTACCAAGGGACGCTAACCATATTGTAATTTGTTCTGTAGTTTCTCTACTGACACCGTAGAGTTTCTTCCCAAATGCCAGTACAGTTCTCTGAATTTGGGGCCAAACTCTAGTATTTTCTTCTTAACATGTTCTTCCCACCTTAGCTTTGTATCCAAATCATATCCAAATACATTGAAATATTCGCATAGGGAATATTGACATAAGGTATATCCTCGGTTCGCTTATTTGTAAAGTTAATGTTAAACTATTTTGGTCTATTGATGGATTTTATTATTAGCTTGTTGTAGATTCCTATTATATTCTCCAACAGCTGATCCAACTGCCATTAGAGCCATGTCATCTGCGACAGTGGCGACTGGTACATTTTCCAGCTGTGCTAGGTCACTTGTATAATGCCATAATTTTGAGGGGTAATGTAACTCAATACAAGGAACAAAAAATCTTAACAAATTTATCAAAATTTTGCAGTTGAAAATTTGATTATTGCTAGTGAAATGAGACCCCGCACCTATATCTAGTAAGCAATTTTAGCAATTCTAGCAATTTTACGAAATAACGATTCATAGAATGAGTCAACAGTCAACCGAAAAATGTAAAGAAATTGTTCATAGTGACCAAACATGCGAGTGTACGGCCAATTTGAACTTGAATTTCAGCGTCTAAGGTCCATCATAGTCTTCGAGCGACACCAGGAGTCCACGTTCTCACATTGCCACATTTTTGCAAATAGCCATCATATCTCAGCCACTACTTGTGAGATTATCCATTTTTATCACACAAAACCCGAGACGGACAACCAGAAAACAACGCAACACGGCAAACACGGGATTTCCGACGGCTCGCTCAGCAGTCAGCTGAACCTGCACGGGATCTCGCAGACCAGGTCAAGGTAGTACTAGCCACCCTAAAACGTCAAATTATGCATTTTCAATAATAATGAATATTTTACGCTAACTATGAACATCTATATCCCCGGAAATTAATACACTCATTTAATGTACACCGTGTATAGTAGATAGAGAATGGGTCCCAAGACACTACCCTGGGGTACCCCTGCTTTACCTAGTTTTAGGCCCGGGTATGTCTGCTTTCTTATGAATAGCATATCTGATATAATATAGAATGTTAGTAGCTCAACGTAGTGTAAGGATAGCATACTCCTTGATTTGTTTATCAATGCTTCGTGCGAAACCTTATCGAAAGCTTGTGTCACATCAAGGAAGAATGTTGAGCAAATTACCCTTCCTTCTAATGCTTTTTCTATTATATCCGTTATTCGATGGACTTGATGTATCGTGGAATGTTTTTCTCTATAAATAAATTGGTGGTTTGGAAGCAAAGAGCCTTGATATCATTGGTAATGTGATTCCAGGTGACTTCTTTGGATTCAGGTTTGTTTTGATTTCTTTGGCCGGATGGCTTCTCTAATTTCCATAGGATAATTATTTCCAACAGTTGTGCCGGTGGTTTCTTTGGTGTTGTGCCAGGCGGCTTTCTGGATGGTCTTCAACACCAATCGCAAGAGATGGCGGGGATTTCGCTGAACCTGACTGGTGTGGCAACCCTAATACGCAAGTACTTTCACCATCTAGTGAGTGCAGATTTCCTCTCATCGTTCATCCTATGAAATCATATATTTAGGTCGACAAGGTCATCAGCCCTGGTCTGGAAGCGCACCCCAGTAGATCCTCTAGTAATAATATAATGTCAACGGCACGCGCTTTCGAGAGAATAAAACATGGCATCCATATGCATTAGGCGGTCGAGAGACAACACAAGTCGCGTAATGAATGAACGCGTGTCGGTGCCCAACTAGATTCCTGTTAAGTGCCACATGAATATTCCGAGGGCGAGCGAGCGAGACGCTCATGCAAATTGGTATACATGCGACTTCATTACGTGTGTATTCGAGCTAGCTAGGTGGGTTAGGTTGATAGGGTAGGGGGGCCGGGCGACTGTGCGATGGTCTTTTCGTATTGGGATAGTCGCTTGGGGCGGCAGGGAAAATGCCGTGAAATGTTGCTTAACTTATGGGTCGCCTCTAGTGTCACATTACCCCCAAGTAAATTGGCCGACTAATTGGGCATTATTTAAACGCGCGGAATTATTTTGACGTTCCGGTGATCTGTTCTTGTCGTTCTAATAAAGAATTGATCCCCGATGATCAGTTTTAGATAATTTTAGACGTTTTTTAATATAAGTAATGTTATAATAATAATATAAATATATAATAGATTTTCCGTAGACAAAGATTTTTTTTGGTAAAAAATGAAAACCAAAAATCTTATTTTGTACTCGCAACTAGATGAAACTGGACATCGTGGACAACTCGTAAAGAAGTATTATGGTTCTGGATAATGTTTTATTCCCAAATGCTCGCTCCTGCTTGTTTTGAGTCAAATGTAAATCGTATATACTGGGCCTTTTTGAAGCTTTTTTGATCAAGCCCCTAGGGCACCTAGGATCTACGGTTTTCCAAAGATCCACAAGGATAACGTACCTTTGAGATCAATCGTCTGCACATTATGGTCCCCAATCTATTTGTTGGCAAAATATTTGTCGAAAACCAACCAGCCGTTTATCGGACAAACTACATCTTTTGTCAAGAACTCTGAACATTTTATTCTGATTCTGAAGGAAGTTATCATTGAACCTCCGGATATACTAGTAAGTTTTGACGTAACATCACTCTTTCCGTGTGTTCCGGTTAAGGAGGCGGTCGAAGGTCTTCGGACAACACTTGGCCCCCTAGGTTTACCAACCGATTTACCGGGTCTGGTAGAGTCCTGTGTCTCCACCACATACTTCAAGTGGGGCGATGTTTGAGCAAGTAGCGAGTGCAACCTTGGGTTCACCTCTTTCACCGGTAATCGCCAATTTCTGGAATTGTTTGAAGAAGAAGCCATTACGTCAAGTCTGTACAAATCGAAGCATTGGGTTTGATATTTCGATGATACCTTCGTGGTTTGGCCACACGGTAGAGAAGAACTTACTGAGTTCCTTAATTACCTTATCAATGATAGTCTTTGCATCAAATTCACGATGGAAATAGAAGAGGGTAACCAACTGCCATTCTTGGATGTGCTGGTATACAAACTTGGACACTCAGGCTACCGTAAGAAGACACATACCGATCGGTACTAGCACGCCAAATCGTACCACCATCCCGAACAGAAGAGAAGTGTTATTAACACTGTTCAACAGAGCCGAGAAGGTATGCGACTCCAGCACCTTGGACGATGAACAGAAATACTTAGAGCGGGCTCTACGTCAGAATGGATACACTAAGTGTCACACAAAGAAAACCGCAAGTCTCAGAGGAGCGGCAGGAGTAAAAGGGGTTCGCTTGCTTACCATACGTAAGTCGTGTTTCCGAAAGAATCGGTAGATTACTGAAGAAATCGGGTATCATAGTAAGGTGCAGCGCACCAGCTAAGGTAAAAGATCGTTTGCCTAACCACACAACTCCTGAAGAACGAAGGGGTATACAAGATAACATGAGAGTGTAGAACATACAATGTAGGACAGACAGGACGAAACATCGAACGTCGAGTCAAGCAGAACAGTAGAGACACCCGGCTACGCAAGATTAAACAGTCCGCTGTTGCTCAACACTTCCATGAGTTGGTACACACAATGGACTTCGATGACGTAAAGATGTTGGCAAGAGTGAGTAGTTATTATCGAAGACTTATTAGAGAAGCCATCGAAATTTGCAAACATCCTAACTACAATCGTGAGGACTGCACTGACATTAGTAGGGTCTGGAATCGATTCTAACGCGATCAGGTGGAAAATAATGCATGAGAGCGGTAAGTCCAGATGTGCGTAGTGAGGTGTAAATTTAGGAATGTAAGGGGGATTTCTTTGGTAGGTCTTTAGTATTCAGTTAACTCTGAAGAAGCGAGCAACGTGGTTCGCAAAATGTCAGCATTTATGAATTTTGACAGACGGCATAACCCATAAGCAATTTATCTTTTAAATGATTCTGGCCGTGAAAGCCTACGTACTTATTTATATTTGGTATTGTTTTTCCTGCACGAGTTAGTTTATGTAGGGGTTGATCGTCATGAATGAAATTTTTTAGCGTTGGTACCACGATTCCCTACCTACAACAAAATTTATAAAAGAAAGGTCTGCAACCAGTTTTGACAAAGTTATAAGCTGCTAGGGCATTAACTAGGCAAGCCCAGAATGCATAACCATAGCAGTTATAAGCTGGTCTGGCCATAGTTTTATGCAGGTTTGAATACGCTTAGCGGTGGTTTATTTTATTGGTAGTGCAACAGTGGACGCATAATTGTACCTGCTTTGAAAATTTGCTAACAGCAGAGCTATACGATGTCATCACAAGCAGTGATTTGCAATACAGCATACGTGGTCTAAATCCATTTTATCACCTTGAATTTAAGGGAAAACCGTTTGATAAATATATGCGGTAAAATAATAATAATGAATAATAATATATTATATAAATAATGAAAGATAAAATAATGAATACATGTAATATTTGATATAGGATTAATTAATAAGATGTTTCTGAAATACAGTTAAATTATGCTACATTTTTATTATAACAATATGATTAAATTTGAAATATCATCAAAATAAGCAAGAAAATTGCTGCGGTCGAGTCACAATTAGTAGAACTCTGAAAACACAGTATATCTCTCAGATATTTGGAAATACAAAATGTCTATCTCTTCCAGCGCTCTACGAATAGTGACCATACAAAAAATGTGTTATCAAATGAATTCTTAAGTCCGACAGCCGTAATGTTCCTGATTTCAAACAATGTAATAACATCGAGTAGGTATCAATGCAGATAAGGTTGAATATATTACATAAGAAATAGAACAAATAAAATCAAACAACAAACGAAATAAGTATAGTCAGCATAAAATCGACTTAGCTATTTATAAATCCTGAAATTTCATAAAATTAATATGCAGGATTTGACGTATATGCAATATTTTACCTGAAACTCATTACATACATCATGCGGCAATAAATTCTTCTTAACATGTACCATGTATCAAAATTACTGATATCGGGCACTTAACGTCGGTGTAAATTCGGTAATTTCGGTAATTTACTATGAAAAATTACTGGTTCGCTCTCCTCGCGCAGGGTATTAAATAACGTCGAGGTTGACTGAAAAATCTCGTCACTTGAAGGGGGGATTGCAAAGTTTGTGTTCGGCTCGTATCGATGAGGGCTTAAAATTCTGTTGGCAGATTTAATGCGTCACATGAATTTGTGCTTTCGTCAGCGATTAATGCCTTGTCATATCGGTTAAAACCTAAGCTTTGCCAGATTATACTTTCGTGAAATATTAACGATTGCTACTGTAACAAAAAAAAGGGGAAGTTGCCGCAATAGGTACCTATTAGGGTGGCCCTTATTTTGCAACTAACTAAAATTTTAGCTCCCACCCCCCTATCTTGTTTCAATAAACAAAGAAACGATATATGCAAGCTTAATTCAGTTTAATCGGACAACTGCGAGGCGACCCTCATCCACCATGAAGTTGGGAATTTTCGCCCAGCTTATCCCACTGCATAGGTTTTCTTTGGCCTAATATACCATAGTAAATAAGGACGAAAGTCGTCTACCGTCTCGTACACCGCAGGTACGCGTGCGCACTGAAGCTACGTACGGCCATTATTCACCTACACCACTCACAGGACTGTCCCGCTAAGTTAATGTATGTAATTGGTTCCACGGTGTATAAGTCTTTCGACCTTATTATCTTTGGACCCAAACAAAGCCTGGTACGCTCCCTCTAGACAAAACCAATAACGTTGTCGTTGATGATTAATTTCTCAATTATTGTTTCAGAATTGTGGTAGTGGTGTAAAGTGAGTTGTATAAAATGTCATCAAATTCTTCAGGTAGCTCGTGACACAAGTTGAGAAAAGATTTTTATGTCACTCTTGTTGGCTAGGTTTCCAATCAAATCGTTGGAGTCAACTACCTTCGAACAGGCAAACTTTACGCATTTTTTTTCTGCAATCTACGAGTAAATATGACAACGAAAGCAAGAGCAACATTGGCGATTGAGGAAGTTTCTATTTATTGGTAAAAAGCACGAGTTCCTACTAGAAGAACTGACCACTGCATTGGTAAGTTAGTCAAACTCTATAATGAATGGAAACATGTGCAGAAAAATTTGTCTAGAATATCTGGCAAAGAAAACGAGACATTTTTGTGGAAACTATGGACGATCTCTTTGGCATAGGTCATGCAAATGCTTTGGGACAGATGTAAAATGAAGGAGATAAGGATCTATTATTGCTTCAGCGCCAAAAAGGACGACCGGGCTCCATGGTTGGGATATCATTTCGTATACCACGAGCTGTAAGTTATGCTAGGTGGACGGCAGGGGCACTTTATGCACTGACGATTTACCTATTTCAAAAACAACCTCAGTTATCTGGTAGAAAGAAGAACTCTTTAAAAAGAATAGATATTTTTCTTGCTCGAGTGTACGTTCGACCCTAGTTTCTAACATAAGAAGCAATAAAAGTACCTTACCATGATTTCCTATTCATGCGTCAACTGATAAATTATCAGGATATTGATCCAGAAATCGTTAGGTTCCTGTTAAAAAAATTTCAAACTATCTCTGGTACTTAGCTCCCGAAACTGTGGCTCTATGCTTATTTGATGATTAAGTTGCAACTACGGGTAAGACAAATATGGCTCAAGTTATGCTGGAACAAGACAAAGCAGCAGATCAGGAAGAAAAAAATCAGCAAAAGAGGTACATTCTGCACCAAAATGATTTTTCTTCCTTTACAAACGACGACTTTTCGTCTTTTGTAACTCCAGTTACAAAAACTTTCCTCACAAAATTTTCTATTACCACCGATTTTGTCGACAAAGACCCTTCAACATGGAAGGATGATCCTGGTGACAAAAGTGCAATAGAAAATCATGATAAAATAGTTGTTGTGAATGATGCTGCAGAAAGAGGTGTCAAACTAATCCAGGTAAATAATAACAGTCTCACAAAAGATGAGAAACAATTTATTCTACGGATCGTTGGCGAAGACCGAAAAAATACCCAGCTGCTACCAAATCCTCTCTTAGGAAAAAATGTGTTCGTTCGTTTACATTATGTATTGTATTTATAGAAATTAATCGTCTAACCAAAAATATATTTTCCCTTATAGAAATAGCTAAATAGAGTTAATAAGTAGCTAAATAGAGTTAATAAAAAATTAAGTAAAAAAACGATTTTTCGTTGTATTTAAGGATTGTTTCAAGTTCAAAGCGTTTGAGGGTCGCCACTTACTTGTCCGATTCAAGTAAAATTTTGTACAGCCCGTCTTCTTGTTAATTAGAATAAGATTTGAGGGTGGGAGCAGCAAAATTTTAACTTTCGGAAAATACCCTATAGCTAAGGGCCACCCTAGTACATATAGATCGCCTAACTCAGTATTTCGGTAAAGTAGGTAGATTATCTATGAACTTAGATGGCCGATGTTTATAAATTGCTTAAGTCTTGAAGACTGAAAAGAAAGAAATAAAAGAAAGCAACTTTTTTTAGAAAATTATAATGATCTAAAAGAAACAAAAAATATGTCGATCCATAGAGACAACGTATTTTTTTCAACTTGTAACTTTCAGAATTACTACCACGTTTGCGGTTCGTGAATAAACATCATCATTTCGAGATTACGCTCATAAAGAAACAGAAAGTTGGAAAAAAAACTTACAAATCGGAACAGCCTGTATATAGTGGAAAATTATCCAAAAGAAAACATGTCATAATTACTTGCCTATCCAAATTTGTACTTTCCATAAAAATCATGTTTACGCAATGAAACGTCGCAAATACGACTAATTTACCTCACATTTACTTATTTCTCGCAACACCCTGTACGTTATATGACTAAAAATAAAAAAGTGTAATGACATATACGTCCTTATAATATAAGACCAATCTTAGAGAACAGTTACTAAAAACGGTGTTACAATTTGTTAATTATAGCACCGAAAACAGTGGTACAATGTGTGCATTCTGAATGCAAACTAGAAAAACAGCATTATGCAACACCTGTTACTGTATGTGTGTGTGTGTGTGTGTGTACTGTGTATATTTTGCTTTATCCTGCGATCCCTAGTCACTAAAGTGTCAACTGCGACCTCGCAGTGACGTACGGTGTCGCCGTTGTTTTATTAGCTTCGATATTACTTAATAGAGGTCGGCATGTGCATATTTCAACACGGGATGGTCGCGTTGATTAAAAACCTTTTCCTCCGGTGACATGATGTACGATCGCGCGGTCCTTTTGCGATATTGAGCGAGAGGAACCCGAAAAAAAGAGAGGATTCCTGTAAATCACAGGACTGGACGGTCGTCCTTTTGTGTGCTGGCGCGGTGCACGCACGCACCTACACGGCAACCGGACGCTGCTGCCCCGCTTGTAAATTAAATCGTCGAGAAAATGAACACGTTTCTATCAGGGGCGGAATTGAATTTCTCTGCACGGGGTGCGATAAAAGTGTAATATGGCCCGGGCGGTGCTTTGTGTGCAGCTGCAATCTTAAACTTTCCCGAAAGGAACCCACCCAAATTGAAATAAAATCACATTTAGTCCGTTCTAATAACGCCCAGTGAGAAAATATGTCGTTTCTGGCGAAGGTATTATTATTTACGTGTAGGTGTTGGATGATTTATTATTAAATTTGCTTATCTTTGATTAAAACTGCATATTTAGTGATTTTAGTCCACGTAAGTGGCCAAGAAACAATACTCAGCAGCATAACTAAATAAATTAATTAAAAGAGAGAAAAATAATCAGACTCTGTTATAATTATATAATATATTACAGTGAAGGATGGAAACATGAGACTCTATCTGAGACAGTTTGTAATTTTAAAAAATACACTTTAATTTAACAAGAAGATATCTTTACCGTTAATTGTTACTGATTTATGACATCATCGGGCTTTGTTTTTGGCAACCCCATTTTTTCAAACTGATGATGGTAGATCTTTTAATTGTTTAATCTGAATGGAATCAGTTTCTGGTCCTTCATCAAGAACTTTTCGAGAAAAGAACAATAGAAAATTGTAAAATGCGATATTGCAATTGGATTTAAGATTGATTCTCCTCTTATTGTATATTATGAAACAAAATCTGATGTGGCGAGGCACAAGACTTTATCATACGATACATAAAATTAATAGTTTTGCTGCATGAGATTCTATTTGATTGAGATCGATCGTGTCTGCATTAAAATAAAACAAGTTAAGCTACACTAGCGCCATCTGTCGACGATCCTAATAACTACTGGCCACGCATGCGCAGCTTTCTCCCGAACACCACATCGAGAGACAAAATATATCTCCGTCTCACATTGTTGGAACCGAGACTACACCTTGGCGCTATAGGACAAGCTCCGTATATTCCCTAATACGTATATGGATAATATTGACAGTAGGTATTGTCAAAAAAACAAGCTGACACTGCATACAGTCAGAATGGAAATAAGTGTGAAATCCTCGCTAACTAAGTTTTAATGCAGACACGATCTCGATCAAAACAATTTGCTCGTACAGCTAAACTACTAATTTTATCAAAAAATTTCATAGACATAAATTATACGGATATTTCTCTACTTTAATTTATAATTTAACTATTTTGACAAAATTAAGACTAAAATTAAAGACTATTTCTTCACAATATCTGTTTCAAAGCGTTTTCTTTTATTTATACTATGTGATCAGATCGCAACAAAGTTGCTTCTTTAGAAACATTTTTTTTATGATTTTTTGTACTAGTCTAAATTATTTAAAATACATAAAGTATTATTACCGAAATCAACCCATATGTAGATGAATGAAAACAATCACAAATTATTCAATATTTTCGTCACAAATCGCAACCCTACTAGGCGGCCTGTGAGGCAGCCTGGCTGTTTTTCCTTGTCAACTATCTAGTTGTCTAGCTATCAAAATCAGTACTACAAATATGGTGTTGTATTTTGGTAATAAAAAATCGACTGTTTCAGAGATTTCGTTATATTTCCATACCATACTGTATAATATTCAATTACAACAGCATTTATCTACTTGTGACGTCATCTACATTTTGTATATTATTTATCTGTAAAATATTTAATTTTAAGAGTGAGACGTCCACTTAAATTCTGCCAATTCAGATATCCAATAAATTGTCACTAGCCGAAGTACCTATCTACACGTACTTCATTGTAGAATTTTAGTGTGAGTTTATGAGTTTGTATATTGCCGCTTCCAGCGACAGGAGTGCCTATCTGTTTAAAAGCTTTCCGATGAGTATCGTGAAAACTGCAACGGTGCACTACGTAGATACAATTTAATCTCAAATGTATCTCCCGGCTGTTGGCATCGGCATTCGCTACTAAAAAATGAGCAAACAAAAAAAAGGGCGCGCACATGTCGACGCCGAAATGATTTACTGAAGTTTGAATATAAAATATTGATGATGAAATTCAGATTTACAGCATGATATCCAGTGCAAATTGATTTGAAGCTAGATCAAATGGTGCGTCTTGTTAGTTTCTCTTTCATTTTTTAAAATTACGTCTATTCGTTATTCGACATAATTAACCTATTGATTAACCTATTGGACACTATTGGAGGAAATAGAAAAACAATTATCCCTCATGATAATTAATTGCTATACTATTTTCTTACATCTTAGGATTAGCTTTTCATTGTTATATTCATATATTTACCTAAATTGTCATATTAAATTAATGTTTCTTTTCAGGTTAACTGATGCGGTGGTGTGATGGCCAATTGGCAAGACTTGCAGTCGAGCGTAACGTCAGTTAGTGTCCAATTACAGCCCTTAAGCCACTCGTAAAGCAATAAAAATCGAACTTCAAAGCTTTTCCACGCACACAGGTAATTTTGTTTCTATACTTAAACTTAATAATCAACGATATACAGTAAAAGTTAGGCATGTATAAATATATTAATAAATCTAACTTTTGTGTATTATTTGAAAATTAATGACGCAGATTAAGACGAACTACACCAACTACACTCCTACAACTTTGATATTTAATAACTTTTTCGGCTTACTATTAATTATGTAATTTAGTCAAGTTCTGAAAGAGCCTGTTACTGTTATAGCCGTAGCAATTCCCAATGTTTTGCTTTTTTATTCACTATATCTAAATGTTTGTACAGACTTACAAGTAAAATTTTGCAATGTTTGCTTTAATGTTTATTAACTTTTGTGACATTTTGGTCAATTTAGCTTTAATTTTAGGACATAATTTGAGTTGTGCTCATTTTTAAATATTTTTAATTTAATATTTAGTAAATAATTAATTTGAATTCATTTCTTATTTTTCTTTTAATTAATTTGATTGTTTGTGTAAATTAGAGTAAATGCTAAATATAAAATTATTCGGCAATAGACAGACGACAATATTCGCTGGAATTAAGTCAGTTATCGAGAGAGGTTATTTAAAAGCAAAAAGACATGTAAAAAGTTGAGTTTACACCTCTAAACCAAGTCTCATACAGTCACAAATAGTGAGCCAAATATGCTTATGTAATCACAGTATAATAAGGATCTTTGTGTTGTTTTTTTTAATACACCTACGCCAATTAACAATTCAATTCAATTAAATTTTTAACACATTTATTCAAGAACATATCACCTAAACTAGAATTGTGCAAATTGATTATAATTCTTCTTTTGCTCAAGAAGTTGGATAAAAATTTTACGTTTTGGTGAAAATGCTGCATTCAAGTTTTCCAAATGCATGCCGCATGCATTTTTTAAATCAAAAGTTTGTTTCGTTTTCTAAATCGTGTCAACCGCACGCAGAAATGATATTGATTATCTCCAAAACTGCTAATCTTGGCAAAACAATGTAATAATTTCTAAGTTCCGTATTCTTTCCTTGCGTTGCGAAATCTGTCAATCAATTTCTTCCGACCTTGGTAGCTTAATTGGTTAGAGCTTCGAACTGACGATTCGTGTCTTGGAATAATTATTATTTTAATACTACGGCAAATGTTCAAGTGTATGAACAATACTTTAAATTGATATATCAACATATTTAAAAATTAGTTTGATTCTTTTTTTTTCAATTTTAGTGGTTAATCTATCATTACAGGTAAAAGTTCAAATAATGTTTAATGAATAATTTATTTTTTTATTTTATTACTTTTTGGATAGGGCATTAAGGTTTGCCATTGTTATATGTCAAATGTATCAAATATTTGTCATTAATATGTAAATTTTAAATCGTCAATGTCAATTATTGACGATTGAGGTTATAAGGTTGACAATTAATTCACTGCATTGTCACTCGTCAATGTCAATTATTACCGATTAAGGTTATAAGTTTGACAATTAATTGTCTCTATTGTCACTCCGAATTGTTTGATTGTTTTTCAACTCCGTAGATACGCATGTCACTTGATAACGTCAAAGTATTTATTAATATTATTCAAACGGAGGAACAAAACTATTGAAGGACATAAAATTTACTATGCATCTCAAGCATTACTAGATGTTTATACCTTCGGGAGGGGTAAAAAGCTCTCCGGCCTATCGGCCCTCGAGCTTTTTAAACGGTCACCCTCGGGGCATAAACATCCGTGTAATGCCCTTGGTACATAAATAACTATTTCGTTTATTATACAGAGCATTTATTAAACATACGGCAAAAATTCAAGGGTTATCATAAGAATATGTTGTCCTTTAATGATTTTTGAGAAGTGGATTTCTTTCTAAGATACAGGGCGATACAGCTCGTTGCTGAAGTTATTCAGGTCATACACAACTATTATGTTGAATACATAACAATTATGTTGAATAATTACGCAAATACGTTACTTGATCCCAAAATCGTCCATTTTTTCCGAAGATCCCTGTATAACTTCGTATATCACCAAATATAATATTACTTTCGCAAAACCCTATAATATGAGCCAGTATAGGGCTACAGAAGAAAAACTCCATATATAAAATTGTATGCTTTCCATATTCCGTTATGGACGTGTTCCTTCGGCGAAAGTAACACGTTCCATTGTCGTTCCATTCCGGGGGGGGGGGTAGTCTGCATCCCCACACAATCGTCGCGAGTCGTCGTGCTGCAACAATATTGCCATTGTGCCTAGGAAGCAACGCATGGAACTGTTTGCTTATCTGGATCGCGACGACGTGTCACACAAGGGGAATAATATTATCGTTCGTGAACTTGGTAAACAGACTACTGTGGGGAGGAGGGCGCTGCCTCGCGCGACAATTTTCGACGTCGAGTGGAAAGCCGGAGGAACGACAAAAAGGGAAAGATTTATTCGACCCCAGATTGCCTAGACATCGAAGTATTGCCGTAGCTCAAGTGTGGTCGGAGTTGTTGGAAATAGTGAATAGAGCAACCACTACGAATTTATTTTGGTGTTTGAAGGATTTATAAGGGTCTTCGAAAAGTTTGTACGCGCTTGTGGTAAAGAAGTAGAACGTTGATTTGAAAAGCTGAATTACACTACACACTGAATTGCCTAGTTGAAATAATTTATCAATAATGATTATTCATTATTTATGTATAATTAGTCAGGTCGTGACATGAGGACAAAAAAATGTTTTACAAAAAAAGCAACGTCTGTGTTAATTCGGGTGTCTATCGTATAATTTTTTAACATAATAACCGTAGTTAGTAAATAAACTCCTATTAAAAACAAGGCAGTAACAGCGCCAGCCGTGACAGGTCACATTACAGGTATTGAGCGAAGCTTACCAAGCAAAGCACAAATGTCAGAAAATGTCATTTTGCATGAAATAGTCATTTATGTACCAAGGGCATTACACGGATGTTTATGCCCCGAGGGTATAAACAGTAAGTAATGCCCGAGGTGCATAGAAAATTTTGTGACCTACACTGGTTTTGTTCCACAGTTTGAATAAATAATATTAATAAATATTTTGACGTTATCAAGTGTCATGCGTATCTACAGAGTTGAATAACAATACAAACAATGCGGAGTTGAGTGACAATACAGACAATTAATTATCAAACTTATAAGCAGAGATTAGTAAAAAAAGATAGGAAACGTCCATAAGCCACCTATGGTGAAATTCGACCACATTTTATTAACTGGTTAACATCTGAGACGTTAGGTGGCAGCACGGTGGCGCTCTGGGCGATTCGGCGGGATGTGGCTGTAAATTTTTATTTGTGTGTATTTCTTATATGTTTTATTATTTCGTTTTCTTACACAACATACAAAACTTAGTTGTACATTATTTATTATATAATAAATATCAATAACAAATAAGAACAGTGTTACTAAAGTAATACAACACTAAGCTATAACAACAACAATAGAAAGCTTAGCTTCATAACTGCTGCTGACCTGCTGCTCTTCTCTGCTGTTCGTAGCAACATCCATATTATCTGCAGAAAGTAAAGGTACAGCTCCTGATTTGAAAAGCAATCGCGCCTATGTTTTCTTGAATTGCTCGACAGAAAAATGATCACTTCATATGTGATAGTTTTTTGTGTCATCTTGCAAAAGGTAAATTCGGCCAATATTTAACATCCATTGCTTGGCTCTGCAAAACCAAAATCTATGCAGATGACTAATTTCAAAGATTGATTTTTACTTACAGCGAACGATCCTTTGGTATTATTGCAAAGAATGCCACATCCCTATTATCGAATTTATTTTTGTAACTTGAATTACAAATGCAATAAGTGCCACGACTCATGTTGTCACTCTTGGTAAATAATGAAACTCCGGCGTTACCACTAAATGCAACTTAAGTCAAATGACATTTCAAATTGCGTTTTGAACACTTGACATGACAAGACATGACATTTCAGTCACGTCATAGAGCGGTTAGTTAACATCTGAGACGATAGATGGTGCTAACATCGACACGGTCGCATCGCTTCCTATCTTTATTTACTAATCTCTGCTTATAAGCTTAATCGCCAATAATTGACATTAATGACTTGAAAATTTACAATTTGAATGACAAATATTTAATATACTTGACATATAACCATGGCAACCCTTAACGCCCGCGCGGGCGTTAAGAAGCAGTTTTTGCCCCGGTATCTAAGATATAAAATGTCACTTTATGATCTATTTTTGATGTAGGACATAAATTATATCATTCATTATCTTTATCCACGTTATTTGCAAATCTGTAATAGATACTACTTTCAGAACACTTTCTGTCTGTGGTTCTGATGTTGCAATG
This sequence comes from Melinopterus prodromus, assembly GCA_964023965.1. Taxonomy (NCBI): domain Eukaryota; kingdom Metazoa; phylum Arthropoda; class Insecta; order Coleoptera; family Scarabaeidae; genus Melinopterus; species Melinopterus prodromus. The sequence continues at coordinate 13,383,135 of OZ030390.1, read as the reverse complement.
AACATAGTTCAGTGTATAGACAAAAACACAACAACTGGATTAAAATTGAGAAGCAGATTTTTGTGCCGTTGCTATGGAACCGTTGGGTTTATGTCTGTAATTACTGTCAAGCTAGTAAGGTTATTTATTTCCAGCTGTCACCATTATATAGTTTTCTTTTTTTTTATATAGTAATTATAATGTTTGGCATTTGATTTTCTATGTGTAAGTTTCCATATTGCAAGTTAATGTGTTATTTCGGTTAGCTGAATAAAACCTCTTAATTCTTGCTTCACTTTTATTGATATATAAGGTACACGAAAAAACTTTTTTTGTGTGTTCGTTGAACGCGTTTACACACATACGTTCGTATATTTCTCATTTTGAAAAAATAGTTACCAGCAAAACTTCGCTTAGACGTATAGTTTATGTCCTACATGATCATAAAGTGACATTTTACATCTTAGGGGACAAAAACAGCTTCTTAACGCCCGCGCGGGCATTAAGGGTTGCCATGGTTATATGTAAAATATTTGTCAGTCAAATTGTAAATTTTAAATCGCCAATGTCTATTATTGGCGATGGCGATTAAGGTTATTCTGTTTGCAAATTAATTATCTGTATTGTCACTCAACTCCGAATTGTTTGTCAATTATTGGCGATTAAGGCATGATTAAGGTTATTCTGTTTGACAATTAATTGTCTGTATTGTCACTGAACTCCGAATGCCTTGTATTATTATTCAACTCCGTAGACACGCATGTCACTTGATTACGTCAAAATATTTATTAATATTCAAATTGGAGGAATAAAACCATTGTAGCACATAAAATTTTGTATGTACCACGGGCATTACTTGATGTTTATACCCTCAGGCGTTTTAAAAAGCTCGAGGGCCTATTGACTCTCGAGCTTTTTAAACGGTCACCCTCTGAGCATAAACATTCGTTTAATGCCCTTGGTACATAAATTACAATATCAACCCATTTATGAACAAAAGTCGTTACAAGTCGTTTATGTTTTGTTTCTCTCCGTTTGACTATTTAAGGATGATGAAGGCTATGATAGGCCGTAACATGTACCTTACATGAATATAAATAAAAGTAAAGCAAGAATTAAGAGGTTTTATGATGATAACCTTTTTCAAGAATATCACATGAAAATGATTATTTTTTTGCACATTTTTTCTTCTAAAAATAGTAGTAACAAATGTTGTGATGCACCTTATTTTGATGTTTTAGGCACCATCAATTTGAGGTCGCATAAAAATTTCGGGGCGACAGCGGTTTGGAATAATTCATTTTGTCAGTTACTATCAACTTTTTAATATTTATCAATTATAACACGTAAAATTAACTAGAAAGTTTTATACTATGTGTTACTACATATGATATGTGATACTACAACTATAACTACAACATACATCTAACATTTATAGAGTTTACTTAACAAAATTCATTTAATCTAAGTGCTATCTATGGCTTTGAGGTTTCTAATGCATTAGGTTCCTTCGTCATAAACTGGCAAAAATGTCAAAAGAAAGAAATGGTTTTTACATTTAGATTTTAATTTATGTGAAAATCCTGATTTTGTATAAATTATTGTATTTGTAAAACTATTTTGAAGTACTGCTAGTACCATCTTGTCACACTAACAACCGATTTAAAGTCTCTTAATGAATTTGTAGCGTCTGAACCTAACGCCCTAAAATTCTCAAAAGGATCTGAAAGTACACCAAACATTCCACATTCACGTGAATGTTTGAACGTTTTTCACAAGTATTCCTGCATCAATGACAACGGTTTTCTGAGTGGTGCGCTGAGGCTTCCAAACACAACAAGACATTTAAAATTTCTACAGCTGTGCAACAAATGCTGATTGGGCATTTGTTAATATAAACTTGTTTTACTTAATATGACATCCCCTATCACTTGTTCTCGTTTGCAACATCCCCTTGCATTCTTTTGTGGTGGTTTTAGCATTTCTTCTAAATGGCAATATACATCTATTCATCTATATACAAACTTTATTAGGATTCTGCAGAATTCTAATGTCCAAAATATGACCGAAAGCGCTATATAAATTAACAAATCCTCAACACTTTAGATGTTCTATAGCTTGCTACGTGTGTGCTTATATTCAGTAAACAAGTTATTGCGCACATACAATTTTCTCTTGTTCCTGCTCTTTTACGTTTTGATTATGACTTCAATGCCACAAATATTACATACCTTAATATTACTAAAAATACTGGTAACAATTGCTACAATAATTGTTACACCGAAACCAGTGGTACAATATATCAATTGTGAACGCAATCTAGAAAAACAATTTTATACCTCCAATTTTAATCACAGGTAGGCAATAAAAATAAAAAAGTACAGCTTGTTCAGGCACAAAAAAACTAACCCCACGCATACATCACGGTGCCCATTTGGCAGTAGCAAACAAACAAACACGAACATCGCTCCCAAATCGTAAATAACCTGAATTGGCTGGTACTTACTGGTCACGTAGTGCGTAAAATTCAAAATTAATTGATCGCCCTCCATTATATCATCTCATAAATACATAATGTCCAATTGTAAACTACGGCACTCCGGTCGCAGCGCCACCTGTGTTAGGGTGTACCAACCAATCAATATTTAATTGGCGCACCAGTGACCCAAGCACGCCATTTCAGAAACTGAAACGTTCAAAATTTATCAGCGGACGCAGGCTTCTGGGCGCCAGGCTGAGGCCACCCGCGACATCTCGTCCCATTTAATTGGCAGAAATGTTTTGACGGGGGTGTCCAATTGTTCGTGCCATGTGTTCCGATAATTGACAGGTACACGGGACAGGTCCGTGTCATCTGATACGGCAACATCGTGCTCCCAATCAACTCCCTCACCCCCCTCGTCACCGGGCGCGCACACATAATTAATTTATCACACTGACACACAAGTAATAAACGAACGACGACACCGATCGTGTTTATTAGTTGTCCCATATCGCAAACTGTATCGACGCCATTGTCACCATAATATACTCCTCAAAACAATTAGGGAAACACTTTTTGGAACAAGTTATAAACATTTTGTCGAAGCAGCCAACCGAAATATACAGTTGCGGCGTACAGTTGTATAAATACATCCCTAAAATATCTAGGCAAAATTTGATCAATGTCGGTCAATGTATACATACTTTATTACCACTTCAAATATTCTGAACATGGAATGCCGGATCCGCCTTCACTAGGTATATTATATCATATTTCGGGGTTGTTCACCACAGAATGTTCAATATTTCGAGAAAGGTCATTAGAGTTATGGATGTTTTAAAAAGTCCATAGCCGTAGTAGTAGTAGTACAGTCCATTTGTGCTCAATAGGGCCTCTAGCGAGAATATTATGGGGTAGTTTTGATTTCTTCCATTTGAGGTCTGAGGTTCGCTAACAAAACTTCGTGACGTAACACAAAATTGCGTTCTTTTTTTGCTGCTGAAAGGGTGGGAAAGAACAAATAAAATGAAATGACGTACAAGACTATAATTATATTTGCACAGAATTTGAATACAATGTGATTTTGCAAATGCTTTAATTATACTGGGTACTGGAGATGGCATAATAATTTAAAGCAGTATACATTGTATTGGAAGGAGGAATGCACTAAATGATAGCATGTGATAGTAAATTAGTGTTTTGGTGTAAAAAACATGGGTTTTTGCGCAGACAGATAAAATGCGTCAATTTTCGTCTATCGCTTGACTTTGAACGGTTTGTCGGAGAAAATATATAGCACCCAAAAAAATATAAAGAATGGGAGACATAAAAACTACCCCACAACATGCCTGGTAAAAATCACAATTTGACTGGATTATAATCAGAATTTGGTTTTAACAAACAGGGTCGAAACACGAAGTAGGTGTTAGTTTTTAGTAAACTATTAGTTAATCGCAATCACCATAAAAATGTCTAGTGAAAACCACGGTGAAAAGTTGATTTAAAATTAAGCTCAAATGTCAAATTGAAATATGCTTAACTCAAATTTCAACTTCTTTTTAAATTAAATTAAAAAAATTACTGCACATGAAACTATTTTCTAAATAACGTCTAGAATTGTGTACCATACTATATATAAAATTAATAGTTTAGACTTTAGAATAATATATAAATCATAAAATAAAGCTAGTTAGCCAGGATTTGACAGATATTTAGATTCTATTGACGGTAGGTATTGTCAATACATCAGCGTTTGACACTACCTACTGCCATTAGAATAAAAGTATCTGTCAAATCCTGGCTAACTAGTTTCAAATTAATGCAGACGCAATCGATCTCTATCAAATATAATTTGCTCATACAGCTAAGCTAAAAATTTTACCAAAAACTGTCAGACATGAATTATACAAAATTTCCGTTTCTTTAACTGTTATGACGAAATTACAGAAATGGCGGCTTGTTTGCAAAATCGTTGAAATATGCTATGAGTAAACCTCCAGTTCCTTTGGACGGTTGAACAAAAAGCTTTTCAGCTCCATGTTTTGTCCTGAAACTTCTAAATATGAAGTTTCGTCCCGATAGTTCGGGAGACCCAAAAGGACATATTTCCGGTAAAATCTCTATTTTTTTTTCGGCACGATTAAAATACTTTTTTCTACTTTGCGTTCGTTATGAACTCATAACGAAACCGGTTTCGGTGTCGTTATGAAAACACTAGATCACAAACTTTTAGTAACTTTTAGGTTTCCACGATTAATGATATTGACGTCTAGTGTCAAATAAGGCTGACATCTCAACTGCTATTGGCTCGCCTCAATCGTATTTGTGAATTTTACCGCAACTGCCAACTGTTGAATATGAAATTACTCTAGATTGTAAGATGACAACCGCAATTTTCGAAAATTATTTAAAATTAATGTCGCAAAGTAGAAAAAATAGTATATAACACTCGTTTTATAAGACGTATTGGCGCACTCGTTCCATTTGGGCACTCCTCGCTACGCTCGTCGTGCCCAAAACAACTCGTGCGCCAATTTTTGTCTTATAAAACTTGTATTATAATATACTATATTATACTACGTTTCATAAAGTAAAAATATTTTTGTCGAATAAATCATGTTTTAGGGTTTTCTGTTTATTTTAATTTTATTGTTTTGGACTATAGTTGCAACGTTATCATTGTTTATATACAAAATTACAGTGCCAATTTTTAAGAAATAAATGTGTTAGCATTTTCATTAAAAAAGGAATTGAAATGAGAGTAGAACTACTATTTTAAATTTACTATTACTATTACCGTATTTCCATTACGTGTCATTGTTTCTTCTTTCAATTTTTTTCCATTTATTTCCTGTCCTATGCTAGTCTGCTAGTCATTCGGCCGCGATCCTATGTAATCCTGCTTTTAATATTTCTTCCACTCAGCGGTTTCGAGTTCTTCTGATTTTCCCTAGTGATTTTACGTCTTACTTTTTCTTTGGTTGTCTCTGTTTTCCCCATTAGGTGAGAAATCACTTCTATTCATTCTCTTCCAATATCTATCTCATTTGCCCAGGTGCTACTTACTCGTGGGCACTTTTCATAGTTCGCTATATCTCACCTCTGATATCTTTCTATCTCGATGCTTTATCAGTATTATTTTTTGCTTGAAGTAATACAGATAAGTAAATGGATAATCGATGGATAAGCAATCTCTGTTTCTCTTCATACTAGATATTTGCATTTCCAGGAACATTTTTTGGATTACTATGTTTGCTAATTGTATTCTTTTGTTGAACTTTTCGACAAAATTGTGTCTCTTTTCAGCAATTGCAATTCCTACACTCACAGTTTTATCTGTTCTTGCATTATTCAAATTCAATAGCTAAGAAATACGATAATACCTACATTATCAACTGATAAAAATTTGGGATTTTAATTGTTCAAATATAGCTCGAAACAAAAATAAACTAACGCGGGGGACGTTGCTTCCCTACTTCCAAAACATTCATTACATTTCATAATAATTGAATTGCTGATGTTAAGTTTAAAAAATATCGAGCGGGCGTAGTATAATGGTTTAAGATGCCGGCGACGACGTCTGAGCAAGGCCAAAAAGGAAGGCGGCGCGGCGCCGTCCTTTGATTCACTGCCTGTCCGCCTCTTTTAAATTCCTCGCCCCAGAAACGGTTCCCGGATTATCCGCCGTACTAATTCAGCGTTTCCGTCGTGAACGCGTTCCGTAATTTATTCCCGTTTGACGCTGACGTGGGGGTGGATCTCCAGCACGGCGATCAAACGTGCACGGGTAACTTACCCGACAGATCTGTCCAGAGCATGTTTTAATGGTGTATGTAGTGTGCTCGAAGCATTTAAACTGTGTAGTTACGTCACACACGTTCGTCCTGTTTTTGTTTGACATATATGTAGTTGTTAGTATTGTCCTACTCTTATTTATTAACTGATTGATTAATTATTATTGCAGTTTAATTAGTTTTGGAGCTGCTTTTAGTTTTGAAGATGGCTAAGTGGGGTAAATCATTATTTACAAAGAATAATGATTTACAAACATATTATTATCGTTACTCAACACATCACTTTTTATTGCCAATTTGGCAATGTAGCATAAGATATGTATGTATGCCTTTCTAAAACATCATTGCAAAGTCATATAAAATTATATAAAGTATTCTACTGATAACTAATAGTAGTTATTCACTCGAATGATTACATCCTGATTGAATGCTATTTTGCTGTGACAGTAAGTTTAAGGTAAAAAATAAAGTATCACTTCTGCGAATTCTATGGCGAATTAACTCGAGCTAAATTATGTCGGGGTTTCACTTGATTATACCTTGAAGTATAACGAAAAAATCATTCGATGCTTTCACAGTTTTTTGTTATTATTTTGCTGCAAATATCCGCGAAGAGAACACAATTAGCAGAACGAATTATGTGCAACCTTTTGGTGAATGTGATGTTTAGCAACTACCACGGTGCAACATTTACGATAATGTTCATTAAATTAAGAAAATAAAAATAAGATTTTTCCGAACTGCAAACGTCACTATCAAGTTATTACTAAATAGATAATACCACACAAAATAATCACTAAATCAGTTTTAATTTCTCAAAAATATTTTGCGAAGTGTCGAGTTTGCTGGTATTCAGAACAAATATTATTTTTGTGAGTGGCATATTCTCCATATTTGCTACTTATGTTATAGACATAAAATGAGAATAGAATTACCACAGTATTAATTATAAAAGTAATTAATTTGCTTGACAAACCGCCCTGACAACAGCTTTATTTGGATCTCTGTGACTTAGATACGCGAATGTACAAGGCGGTATCAAATGATAAGTGAAAATGATACGGTGTGCGAGGTTTTAAAAATATAAGTATAATATAAATAATGTGCAAGTAAAATAATAGCATATTATTTAACGAGCACATAACTAAGGATATAAATCGCGAGCATGTAAACATGCGAGCGATTTATATCCGTTGTGTGCGAGTCTAATACGACGTTTTATCTACGACTCATAAATTCCATTTTATATCAACATTTTAAATGTATTTGTCAATGATGGCGAGGTGAACTGTTACATAACTGTTATCCACGTGGGTTTTGACAGACTTTTGATACTAGCGTTATTTGAAGACGTTATTTGAGCGAACTGTCATTATTATACAACGCTACTGTCATTATAATCATTGGCGTGTATCACGGTGGGGATTATATTGTCATAGATACGTATTATATATGAGTCGTAGATAAACACAATATTAAATTACCTCAATACCTATATGGGTAGTGTATTATACAACACATAGTCCCGCTTAAGACTACCACTCGAAAAACGTGTTTTTAAGTAAAGGCGTTATTTATTGTTCAAAATTACTGAGTGTCAGTTCTTAGAATTTTTTAGATAAATAATGACTTCGCTTATTAAAAAAGAATTTTTTGGCAAGATGCAAATGGATTTTACTTTCAGGTACAATTTCATCCCAAACATATAATTTCTCCACTACCCGGAAAAATGCTACAACCACCAGAAATTGCCATATTTCTGGTGTCCCGTGTGGTCAGATGATCACAGGCTGCATAAGCTTTAAACCAAGCGTTAACCTCGGCGTAGACGCGACACCGACAGAAAAGCTTCGTATTTGAATATTTCGTTTAATAGTTGCGATGTTTTCAGAATCGTACTCCATATTTTAATATGAAACGTCCAATATAAAACACAACATATGGAACTTGTTTCCAGCTATCACTCATCAAAGAAACAGAATGGACGGAAGATTAATGCATTATTTCAATATAATAAGTGGGTATAATTAACTACTAATATCATAAACTGATAAAAGTTGACAAAATCTCTGAAGAGGTATGATATTTAAAACATCTTGCTTCAATAAACTTCACGCTGAACTAACTTTCAGGATATGTGGTAAATGTAACATGTAATTAACTGTAGGTAATTAAGGTTTACTGTGAGACCCTTTTGAGGCTTAGAGGACAATAAATTCAGCTGGTATAAATTTTTAAAAATTACCATTATTACGTGTATTTATATTTTAACCCGCACTTTTTTCAAAAACGTTACGCAATGAAAAATTTGACTCCGCATTCGTCTTCGGGCAAATAATTCTAGCATTCTAGCATCTAGTTTTGCATTCACAAAATCCATGTTTCGTAGAGCATCTGTAAGACATTTATGGGGTTGCCACTAAACAGCCCCGACATTTTCGACATGCTCAAAGATTTTTGAAAATATCAAATTGGGAGTTTTTTTCACTGTATATATAAAATAAACTAATTACTTAATTTCATGGGAAACTTTTTTCCGCACTACTTTTCTCTTGCAGATCTATTAGCATATTTTTGTTGTAAATAATTGTAATTCATCAATCAAATTGTAATTGTAGATAATGTCGTATTTTTCAATAACTTGTATATATAAGCAATGTTAAAAGGTCGTGGTTGGTCCCCATGATGACAACCAGTTGCTTTGAAACAAGAAATAGGACACCATCTATTTCACGAAACCTGTTTCAATCTAATTTTTCTTCCAATGAATCGAATGTACGCATTTGGATTTTAGATCACGCGCTCTAAGTTGATGAAACATGTGTAGTCGGGTACGCAATAATACACAGTATTACGGATAATAATAAACTATATTGATATATGTAACGTTATCACTTATTATGATACACAACTGTACCCTATTCCAACTCTTTAGATAATGATTTATGTCCATCCCTTTGTTGGGGTCGGCCGTTGTCCGTGACTCACATATACCCGTTAGATCAGGCCGCCGTCACACTATCACTGTAATCACCTGTACACATGTTTCACGTTTCCTGTTTTACGTTTTATGTTTCTGTTTATGTTGATGTGCGGCTTGAGTAAGAGATACACATGGGACACACGTTGCAAACATTTGACACATTTTGCACTAGATATTACGATAAATGATACTTTGAATATATATCTCGTGTCCGACTAATGTCAAAGACCAAATCGGGCGTTTTTTGGAAACTGAAGAAAACTGTCTAGGTAATTTGACAACTGTACATTTTACTGATTTGATCAGAACAGAAAAGTTGTAGTAAATGTCATTGGTAGTTGTTCTGGCGTTAAATTTTCCAGAAGAGAAGAGAAAAATTCAAATTCTGTAATTCTGTTTTCAATGTTAGCTCACAGACGAGCACACAATATTGACTATAATTCACGGTCATGAGTGAATTATGGTCATTTTTAGAAATAAGAAATAAAAAAAATCTCATCACTGTTTACTACCTACCTACTTAACTCCATGCAATAAATAATGATTATTCTCGCTTTTACTGGCGAGAATAAACTGAGAATAGACTGTTCTAAACAGTAATAAAATCTCCATTGTTCTATCATAATGACGTAACGTACGTATACATAAATGAGACGCTAAGCTGGATATTCAGTATTGCACATTCTATAACGGTGTCCATCGTAAGTCCATTGTCACATTATTATCCCTCTCCTGCAGCCCTGAATTCAATTAGGTCCATTTCGCAGGGACGGCGCGACGGGAGCGCACGAAGGGATGTAATTCCGGCACGTGATATATTTTATGCCGGGGGTTTAAAGTGAATTCAAGTTTAGGAAGTCGAGTAGTGGTATTAGCGGCCGTTCGGGATATAAGAAGATCACCGGAAGGATTCTCTTAAGTCGAGATGGCAGCTTACCGATCGATCGGCGCCTTCGCCCCTTTTTTTTGCCGGCCCTGTCGACCGACCGCTCTCCGACTTAATGGTTTTAGAAACCTCTGTCCGTCACTTCGATGGACGCAGGTTCTCTACACGCGCTTTAGCTCCTTTTGTACACCTACTACTACCGATTCTGTCATCACCATGGCATCTATTTTTACAATAATGTTTTAATTTAAAAACATATACCTATTTCATTAGTCTGTGCTGAATCTATAGTGCAAAGTTGTATTGTACTTCGGTATAATAAAAGGCTCTTTTCTTTGCAAACTTTTCAAACTTTCCCATCTTGTTCCGACCACCATAACGAAGATACGCTCTCGTCTGCTAATTTTCTAAAAGTAATTTCTCTTACAAGGGCCACAATATCAAATTACAAATGTTTGTCGCTAGTATGACACTTGACTATTTAGGACCGATGATGGTTTTAGTTAAACCGAAACATCGTCTCCTAAGTAAATAAAAACGAAAAGTTTGCAAAGAAAAGAGGCTTTTATTATACCGAAATATTTCATTATTGTTTTCTGAGGCTGCTCACTTTTCATAAAATAACTTTTTATACATTTTTTACATACAATTATAACAAGTACAATTTAGAAAATCAATTGTTTTCGGGTTCTGCCGTATACGTTAAATTTCGTAAATACTGACGTTTCGGAAACAATGTTGTTCGCTTCTTCAGACCTAACTGAATACCGAAAACCTACCAAATAACTTTATCCTATATACCTAGTTTACACCTTACTGCTTCATTGACCGCTTGGATCGATTTTCTGATCCTACTGATGTCAATGATGTCCTCACGATTGATGTTGGTAAATTTACACTTGGCAGAAATACTTGCGGTCGTGTAGGTTGAGACAAAGAGAAACTTGGAGTGTTCGACCATTCAATAATAACACCTTTGTTTAAATTGTTACGTTTTGCTTTAATTTTCAAAGCTTCTTTAGAAAGTACTGCAGAACTAATTATAATCAGAAAAACAAAAGATTTAATTAACAATAGAGACTTAAACATCAATTGATGTTAATTAAGTCTTTTGTTTTTTCTGATTGTAATTGGTTTTGCAGTATTGCCTGAAGAAGCTTTGAAGATTAAACCAAAACGTAACAATTTAAACAAAGGTGTTATTATTGAATGGTCGAACCCTCCAAGTTTCTGTTGGTAAATTTACAAACATACTGCCTTTTTTTAGAAGTTTTGACTTTGTACGGTATAACCTGGTATAAATCTGCCTAGTCCAGATTAAGTAAATAAAAATATAGCCAGTAGATGGCTACGTTTCACAGTGATTTTTTTACTGACAGTTTCTACTACAAGATACAATATTGTGGCTGTAATTTTTAAAATACTTAAAACCTTTTTTGGTATATATACGGCATTTTATCTTCGGCATTGTAATCTCTTCTGCGCTCCTGAGCCTCCGCTGGGTGACCTCATTTGTTCGTGTCTGAGCTGGAAGCTCTTCTCTAGCTTGTAGAAGTTGTTGGTAAATGTACGATCCCATAAAAGTGAGGACTTGGTAGTTTTTAAACAGCGGTATGCAGTGCGCAGTAAAAAACATCAATTTTCATGATTACAAATACGCCAGCCATATGAATGTGATAAACAGTAAGGCGTTTGTAAAATTACAGTTATGATTGTAATAGTTATTCATGTACCAAGGGCATTAAACGGACGTTTATGCTCCGAGGGTGACTTTTTAAGTCGCCCAAGGGTATAAACATCAAGTAATGCCCGTGGTTCATACAACATTTTATGTCCTACAATGGTTTTGTTCGGTTTTGTTGGTATCTACAAAGTTGAATAACAATAAACACAATTCGGAGTTGAGTGACAATGCAGAAAATTAATTGGCAAACAGAATAACCTTAATCGCCAATAATTGACATTGACGATTTAATATTTACAATTTGAATGTGAAATATTTGATGTATCTGACATATAGCAACGCTTAATTCCCGCGCGGGCATTAAGAATCCTTGATGCCCTCGCGGGCATAAAGTAGCTGTTTTTGCCCCGGTATCTAAGATGTCAAAATGTCACTTTATGATCATGTACGACATAAAATACAATTACATAACGTTTTGTGAATTCGTTATTAATTTTGATGTGGTCAATTACATGAATAATGGTATGTTTTAATGTATTTCATGTAAATCTATTTATTGGTATAGTGTAAGTATATAATAATACTTACCGTATTATGTAAATAGTTATAATAAGCCACACTTTTCCTTGCACAATTCACAAAATACAAAACAACGTATGCCACCATGAATTTGCAAATGTTTTTCATAAATTAGCATGGTTTTAAACTCCAAAGTAAATAAATTGCAGTTCAACGGCATGTTTGATGCAACGACGTATAAACTGAAAACACAATCACAATGGGTGGCATAATCGGTACAATAGTAGATTAGAGATCTATATACCCCATAGCAATCAAATAACATATCAGTTTTACTTCAGACGCTTAAGCAACAAGCCAACACAACATAGACTGTGCGATTGCCATCGCAAGCACTTGTCTATCCTCGTGATCATACGTATATGGGGCATTCTTTCTGAAGTGTCCCAATCCAAAAATGTAAAGCTTTCTGATATAGTTGAAACTTTGGAGAATTATTGTACTTAGTAACAGTAACAAATACCTAAAATATTAGCTCATGAAAAAAAAAATATTGAGGAAATTACTAGGGGTTGAAGTTTGGTCGTTTTGAGTGACAAGGTCATTTTTAGATTAGTGTAACTCCAATAAATCTTTATATATCTTATTTTTTATTTAGTGCATTTTAAAGCATTTTTCATGAACTTTTTAATGTTCACAAAAAAAATTAAAAAAACAAAAATCTAACACGTTTTTTTAACAAGTAATTTTGTATTTCATTCGAAAGCTGAGTCTTTTTTCTATACAATGAGTAAAGATGAAAGTGGGACAAAAGTGGGTTTGGGAGAAAATTAATAACTAAGCAAACGGAGCACCCGCGCTTCATAGGCCAGCGCCAGCGTCCAGTCCGTGGCGCGTAGGGCACCCATTTGTCTAGTTCAGTAACATTTAATAATAATAATAATCCACGGCTCAACATCCCCCAACAGCTTTCGCCACTACTGGGGCGTCGGCAGGCCCGAATTATCATTATTATGACCCGCGTCTGTAGCACGCCTTAAGTTGTTTGGCTTTCAGCATTCGCCGAGGAGTAAAGGAAAACCACAGAAAAACCTTCACTCTGAAAGCAGGGCGAGGTAGGTCTGTTTCAAGTCGAATTTCTTTTTCTGGATTTTTTTTTATATTGTATTTGTGTTGTTTTTGATTCTTCTTGTTTCTTTTTCTGTCTTAAATGGATGGAGCAAGTAAAAGGGGAATTCGATTTTCATATTTGTTGGAACAAATGGATAAATAGTTTTAGAAAATTTGGTCACACATCATTTGATTTACGTGGTTAATCACTGAAACTACAAGAATAGTTTCCATCTATATCATAGTCTTCGAAAATTTCTTCTAAATGTAGAAAAGAACTTTATACATTAAAGACAGATAATTTGAATGCAGAGTCAAATTCTTCTGTTCTTGATACAGCTCTGTCTAATTATATCATTCCTTCTGAAATGGACATTTGTGACAATGAGTCGGAAATCGAAGAATCTGATCATAATAGAGATAATGATTTTGCATCGAATATGTTTCCTCTAAAAACAGCTTGCGTTGACGGGAATCATAGGTCGGGAGTCGAAGTTCTAGAAGCAATTATTGACGATGGCATTTTTAGCGCGGGTGCTGCGTTTACTTAGTTATTAGTTATTAATTTTCGAAGATTTAGGGCGAAACGGAAACTGTTCTTGTCATTTAAGTGATATACCACGTAAATCAGATGATGTGTGGCCAAGTTTTCTAAAAGGATTTATGCATTTATTCCTTCAAATATAACAATCGAAGTCCGCTTTTACTTGCTCCATTTCAGCTGAAAATGAAACAAGAATAAACAACAACAACACAAATACGAGATAAAAATACAAAAAAAAATAAAATACCAGAAAAAGCAATTCGTCTTGAAACACTCCTACCTTGAAGTACATGTTATAAGATGTTACTGAAGTAGGGATACAAATGGGTGACCTACGCGCCACTGCCTGGACGCGCGCTGGCGTTTGTAAAGCGGTTGCTCCGTTTGCTTAATTATTAATTTTGTCCCAAACCACTTTCGTCTTTACTCATTGTATAGGAAAATGTCTCAGGTTTCGAATGAAACTATTTTAAAAAATATTAAAAATACCCAAATGGGACAAAAATCGAAATACAAAATTACTTGTTGAAAAAACGTGTTAGATTTTTGTTTCTTTTAATTTTTTTTGTGAACATTAAAAAGTTCATGAAAAATGCTTTAAAATGCACTAACTAAAAAATAAAATATATAAAGATTTATTGGAGTTACACTAATCTAAAAATGACCGTGTCACTCAAAACGTCCAAACTTCAACCCCTAGTACTTTCCTCAATATTTTTTTTCATATGCTAATATTTTAGGTATTTGTTACTGTTATTAAGTAAAATAATTCTCCAAAGTTTCAACTATATCCGAAAACTTTACATATTTGGATTGGGACACTTCAGAAAGAATGCCCCATATGCGCAATGGCATAACTGCGCATAATAGTTTACATTAAGACTACTGTACGGACGCGCTTTGGTTGCGATTTTACATGTCCGATTGTAACAATACTAGGCTAATAGGCTATATTGTAAAATGACTGCAGTATTACTTCGACAACAACTTTAAATTATGTTTCACGTAATTCATTAGTTACATGAATAAATAAAATTTGCATCTACATATACTGATGGAAAATTATATTTACTTTTTACGGTGTAGGTTTCAATTTCTTCAATCCCAGAAAAAAGGTCTTGTTGACCAGCATATGCTTCAAATTCCTTTTGAAGGCCCGTAGGGGTTTTTGTAGCCAGTTCTTTGGAGGCTTATTAAGAAGCTGATATGTCCCTGCTTGACGTGGTTTTGATTCTATGGTACGGTATTGTAATATCTTCTGCGTTCCTGAGACTCCTTTGGGTGACCTAATTTTGTCGTGTCTGAGCTAGGAGCTCTTCTCTAGCTTGTAGATGTTGTTGGTAAAGGTACAATTCTATAAAAGTGAGGACTTTAGTAACGACTTTGACTTTGTTAACGAGCTTACTTAAGCTAACTGCGACGTCACACGTTTGTCGCGAGACTACCATACTGGACCTTACTTCAGGTAGCTGAAATAAGCGTTGCTCGTGAGAAAACGCCTATAGAGAAGTATAGCTAAAAGCTAGTGTTATTTTATTATGTTTCTATCAAAGCAGCTTTACGAGAACCAAACTTGACCACGAACGACACAGGGGCTGAACTATATTTAGTATTAAGGGCATGAGTATTTCTTATTCGTCATCCCCAGGAACAGGATACAATTTCCTCGCATACGTGCGCACACGATATATGTAAATGTGTGACGTCCGGACCTTGGCTTGGAGCACACCCCCGCGCCCCAACCCTCACGGCCGGCCGATGGTAAGCGGACCGCCATGTGGGACACAATCAATTTCGGTTTGCGTTAAATTACTGTCGCGGTTCCATGCATGCTAACTAGCCGGCCACAAAGGAGGCGTCGGGCGGCGATCGGTCCTGTTGACCTATACTATACCAGAAATGACCGTGGGTCTCACGCCGACCGACGCCGCCGACGATGGCTATGTTAATTCGTCGGACGTCAGGCGTCGCCGCTCGTTTCGTGCCCCATTAGACACATATTCTATTCACACGGACGATCCTTTGAACTTGCTCGCTTGGTCTAGCCAAAGGTCGCAATAATAATTGATCTCCGACGTTTTTCGGTCTCGGTGTCCCGGGGCATCGCATCGGCTTGTTTGGAGGAGATATTATAGGGTTGATACTAGGGCTTCTACTCCCGGACAATATACTTACCCCGGCATGTCGGGATTATGAAAAAAAGTAATTGAAAATTGAAAAAACTGAAAATTGCCGGAGCAAAGCGCTTGGGGTGCCAAAAGTTACCAAATCCAGTCAGTAAACAACTCCTAAAATATACTTGATTATCCAATATCTGATAGCCTGAAAATTGTTTAACTTCTTCAAATTTTGAGTTACAAGTAGAAAACCAAAATTATCGGTTGAAAAAGGTGTCAAAGTGCGTATTGTCAACAATAACAAACAAAATTTAAACTCTATTAGATAATAACTTGCTCTTCTATCTTAAATTTGCCCAAAAATTCTATATTTTTGTAAAATTTTTCATGATAGTCGCGGCAAAAGAATGTAATTGAGTAAACTTTTCAATATTTGTTATAACTTCCAATAAAACATTTAGAAAAATTGGATAACTTCATACGTACCATTACGTATGAAGTTAACGTCCATACGTTTATTATGAAGTAGACCAAGTGCTTGCATTTTAAATAAAACTATTATTGTTTACAAAAAAATATAGGTATAGTGACTTTAAGACCCAGTTCTATCCGCGTTTTCCAGTAAAGTCGTTATTTATTGTTCAAAATTAATGAAATATTCAGTGCAACTTCTTAGATGAATAATGAGTTATGCTATTTAAATATTTAATTTCTGTAAGTAGAAAAGAAAACAATGTTGTTGATGCATTTATTGAAAGCATTTAATTTCTGGTCATGAAAGAAATTAATATTACTTGTACGTCTTTTGCATTTGTAAAATATAGTTCAAATAGCCCAACCGACATTATAAAAACAGATTTTTTATCTAAGGGCACTTTTTGATAAAACTTTTCCACTAAGCAATCAAAAAAGCGATAATTGTGCAATGATCCCATGACAGAGATACATCGTCCCTAATATATCTCGGTTTTTAGTATAAGGTAAAATCCTTAAATTGGAAGAAAATCGGAACAAGAAATAACAGCGTTCGTTCGATTGGAATGAACCATCGAACGATTAATACCAAATAGTTTTTAGTACTATCTGGGGTTTCATTTTACAGTTAAATATATCGGGATTAATTTGTATATTTATTTTATACTTATTTTCAATATGTTTTTGTTTTTGCTGTATTTTATTACCTATTTACTAATTTTATATTCTATAGTACATCATTGAATACAGGTAAAGGACTCCGAGACTATTTTTTTTTTCATTTTACGTTTATGTTTTTATTTTCTATTTAAATACACTTTGGTTTAGGGTATAGTAACTAAGGAGACTTAAGCAAACTGAGAAAATTTATTTTGCTTCCATATTGAATTATATCTACTTTTTGCTAAATCTGTTTTTCCTATTATAGCAACATTTATTGGGTTGGGTTCTTTTAAACATTTTATGCTTGATACTTTTTTTTAATAGCAGTTCAATTGATTTATTGTAGATTTGTGCCCACATTTCGCCAATTAACAACAAAATAAGAAAATAATGTAGTTTTAACTTTTCCTGGATACCGGGATTTAGATTTATTATACTGGGATTCCGAAGAAGCACATTATTTATCGGGATTCCGGGATCCCGAAACCCGGGACTGGAAGCCCTAGTTGATACCCGTATCGACTGTCAACGTCGACAAAAAAGGGGGACGAAATTAGTGCTCTAAATTAACACAGGGATAATACCGGTTATGAATAATGCGGTTATGGATATGTATAATAGCTATTTGATGATAGTGCATATTTGCGGTTGAGAACTAGAACCCACAAACATATTTTTTTGTATATCTGATAATTGGCATATGCTGGTTACTCAGCATTATAAATATGGAAAATCCAGCTTAATATGAGTCAAATTTCAAATTATGAAATCCTACACACATTAACATAATCGAATTTTTCAATTAATTAAATTAATTTTTCACAAAATGCATTATCATGCCAATTTTATGATAAGTTATACTAACCATTCCTCATACTCATGACAAACATTTCATTCCTGTTTCTTCATACCCTACTTTAGAACCAATTACAGCTCTGAATTTTTATTTCCCTCGTGTTTTGAGGCACTACAGTGACGTTGTCATGGCGTTGACAACGTGGCTAAGTGACGAGCGCTACAAACATGTTTAATCTGTCAATTTATTAAACAACAAAATAATCATTCTGATAACGAACAAGGAGATATTTGTACTCCACTAGAAGCCGCACAAGTACGGACATGTTTGTACCTACATTGTTTGTATAAATTGTAGAATTTTGAATAAAATGTAAACAGAAAAACGTGTAACAATCTGATTTATTTAATACACCCATACGCACCAACAAGAGATACATATTTGTCGGGTATTTTGTAGGTTAGGTACCTTGTCAACCGCCGATCTTTTCTTCGATGTCAATATTTGACACATCTGCAAGAAAATCTGTGATACCAACATAGTGACCTAAAATAACAAAATACCTATACCGCCGGCCGTATCTATACACAAAAATTTTATTTATAAAATTTTATTGCATAGTCATGAAAAAAGGATAGTATCCCATTCGAGCATTTTTGTTTTGTTCTCGTGAGTAATTGCTTACATTACTTGCTCAGAGAACAATATACATACTATTTTCTAGTCCTATTGACCATTCCCGATACACATGATAGAAATTCCATTCCTGGTTTTTCATACCCCGCGAATCGTGAGACATATTTCATTTCCCACGACGTTAGAACAAATCACGACTCTGGATTTTCATTTTCCTCCTATACTACCTATAATATCTATACCAGAAAGGACCATGGGTCTCACGCCGACCGACGCCGCCGCCGACCGACGCCGCCGCCGATGGCTATGTTAATTCTTCGGACATCAGGCGTCGCTGCGCGTTTCGTGCCGGATTAGACACATATTCTATTCACACGGACGATCCTTTGAACTTGCTCGCTTGATCTAGCCACAGGCCGTAATAATAATTGATCTCCGACGTTTTTCGGTCTCGGTGTCCCGCGGCATCGGCTTGTATGGCGTGGACATTATAGGGTTGATACTAGGGCTTCCAATCCCGGACAAAATAATCATCCCGGGATTTGGGGATTAAAGATTTTGTAATCCTGGGTTCAATCCCGATTCATGAAAAAACAACAATAATTGCCGGATCAAAATGCCTGGGATGCCAAAAGTTACCAAATCTAGTCGGTAAGAAACGCAATAAGAAACGCCGTTTTTACCCTGAAACTTGATCGACGTTTTCAAATTTTACCTTACAAGTAGAAAACCAAAATTGTCGGTTTAAAAGGTGTCAATGTGTGCGCATTGACATTAATAATAAACAAAATTTAAACTACATTAAGATAATAACTTGCTCTTCCATCTTAAATTTTCGTTCTTGTAGAATGTTTCAAGAATAGTCACGGCAAAAGATTTCTTTTGCCATGTCTATTTTTTTCCTATTTATTTAATCGAGCCAAATTTTCCATTTTTGATATTAAGGCCAATAAATATTTTGTTAGTTTCATTACAATTCATAGGTCATAGATGATTATTATTCAAATAGACTAACTGTATTTTAAATAAAACGATTATTGTTTACAAAATATAATGACTTGTATACCCAGTTCTAAATTCGTCTTCAAGTAAACCGTTATTTATTGTTCAAAATTGCTGAAATATTCAGTGAAATTTCTTAGAATATTAAATATTCAATTTAAATATTCAATTTTTTGTCATGAACAAAATGAATATTACTTGTACGTTGTTCGGTTATGTCAAATATAGTTCACATAGCCCAACCCATATTATGAAATACATTTTTTACAGTGCACTTTTTGGCACAAGTTTTCCACTAAAAAAGCAAAAAAAAGCTATAACTGTGCCATGAAAATTGTCAAAAACTACCACATTACCGCTGTCAAAACATCGTACCTACCTAAATATTTCGTTTGTTTAAAAAGTAAATTTCTTAAACTGGAAGAAACATAAAAACCTGAACAAGAAATGACATCGTTCGTTCGATTGAAGTGAACTATCGACAGATTAATAACAGCGAGTAAAACGATTAATCATGTTTGGTACAATTTGGGTTTCATTTTACAGTAATATATATCGAGATTAATTTGTATCTTTATTTTATACTTATTTTCAATATTTTTTCGCTGTATTTTATACCTATTTAAAAAAAATATTCTGTAGTATATCATTGAATACAGGTAAAGAAATCCGCCACTAATTTTAACGTTTAGGTTTTTGTTTCTGTTTTAAATAAAGCCTGTTTTTTGTTGAGGTAAATAAAAAGACTCAAACAAGCTGAAAATGATGTTTGTCTCCATATTGAATTATATCTACTTCTTGCAAAATCTGTTCCTCCTATTATAGCAACATGTTGGTATAAACGAACATTTTATGCTTGATACTTGATTTAATCAGAAATGGAGCTGTTATAGATTGAAGTTGATACTTAAAAAATAGCAGCTCAATTGATTTATTGTAGATCAGTGCCCACACTTCGCCAATTGACAAACAAATAAGAAAATAATTTAGATTTAACTTTTTCGAGATCGCGGAATTTAGACTTATAATCCCGGGATCCCGAAAACGCTCATTAATTGTCGGGATCCTGGGATTCCGGGATTGGAAGCCCTAGTTGATACCCGTATCAACTGTCAACGTCGACAAAAAGGGGAACGCAATTAGTGCTCTAAATTAACACCGGGATAATACCGGTCATGAATAATGCGGTTATGAATACGTATAAAGCTATTTGATGATAGTGCATATTTTCGGTTGAGAACTGGAACCCACAAACAATTTTGTTTATATATCTGATAATTGGCGTATGCTGGTTACTCAGCATTATAAATATGGAAAATTCCAGGTTAATATGAGTCAGATGGCCAAACTAGTGATCCTCTGGTTTGTACTTTCAAATTATGGAACCCTACACACATTAACATACCCGAATTTTTCATATATAAATATCTCCAACATCACAAAATGCATTATCATGGCAATTTATGATAAGTGATACTGAGCATTCCTCATACTCATGACAAACATTTCATTCCTGGTTCTTTATACCCTGCGAGTCGTGAGACATAATTCACTTCTCACGAATTTAGAACCATTTTAGAACCATTTTAGAACCAATTACAGCTCTGAATTTTTATTTCTCTCGTGTTTTGAGCCACTGAGCCACATCATTCTGATAGCGAACAAGGAGATATTTGTACTCCACTAGAAGCAGATACCAGAAATGACCATGGGTCTCACGCCGACCGACGCCGCCGACGATGGCTATGTTAATTCGTCGGACATCAGGCGTCGCCGCTCGTTTCGTGCCCCATTAGACACATATTCTATTCACACGGATGATCCTTTGAACTTGCTCGCTTGGTCTAGCCAAAGGTCGTAATAATAATAATTGATCTCCGACGTTTTTCGGTCTCGGTGTCCCGGGGCATCGGCTTGTTTGTCGGGGATATTATAGGGGTGATACTAGGGCTTCCAGTCCCGGGATCCCGGGATCCCGGACAACCGACAAATAATGAGTTTTTTCGGGATCACGGGATTATAAATCTAAATCTCGGGATCCTAAAAAGTTAACTTTAAATTATTTTATTATTTTTGTTAACTAACGAAATAACGACACTGACCTACAGTAAATCAATTGAGCTGCTATTTTTGAAGTGTAAATATCAGACTATAACAGCACCCTTTCTGATTAAATTATCAAGCAAAAAATGTTCGTTTACACCAACATGTTGCTATAATAGGAAGAACAGATTTTGCAAGTACTAGATATAATTCGATATGGAGACAAACATGAACCTTTTCAATTTGCTTCAGTCTTTTTAGTTACTTTACCCTCAACAATAGAAAAAAAAAAATAAACGTAAAAATAAAGAAATTTGTGGCGGGTTTCTTTACCTGTATCAGTCATATACTACAGAATATAAAATTAGTAAATAGGTAATAAAATATAGCGAAATAGTTTCTTCCAGTTTAGAGATTTTACCATAAACTAAAAAATGTAATATTTTGGTACGAAGCATCTCGAGTTTGTTATGAGTTGTAACAAGTTTTGTCCGAAAGGGCTCTTATATAAAAAAATCTATAATGTATTTGGTTGGGCTATTTGAACTGTATTTGAGAAAACCGAAATACGTAAAAGTATCTATTAATTTTTTCATGACAAGAAATTGAATATTTAATATTCTAAGAAGTTGCACTGAATATTTTATCAATTTTGAACAACAAATAACGTCTTCACATAAATAAACATCCATGGCATATTAATTCTAAAGTTATCCAACTTTATCTTAAAGAAGATAACAAAAATATGTCAAAATGGTTTATTGTCAGCTATATGGAAAATTGAAAATTTTGGCTCGATAAAACAATTTCTTTTGCCGGACTATTCTTGAAACAGTTTCCAAAAATGCAAAAATTTTTAATAAATTTAGGATGTAAGAGCAAGTTATTATCTAATAGATTATATGTATATTTTGTTTATTATTGATGTCAATACGCACACTTTGACACCTTTCTCCTTTTAAACCGTAAATTTTAGTTTTCTACTTGTAAAATTTGAAAACGTTGATCAAGTTTCGGGGTAAAAGATATCCAATAAAATATATTTTAGACCTGGATTTGTCATCCCAGGCGTTTTGATGCGGCATTTTTCGGGTTTCTCATGAATCCCGGAATCCACGGGATCCCGGGATTACAAAATCTTTAATCCCGATATCCCGGGATCAGTATATTGTCAGGGATTGGAAGCCTTAGTTGATACCTGTATCAACTGTCAACGTCGATAAAAAGGGGGGACGCAATTAGTGCTCTAAATTAACATCAGGATAATACCGGTTATGAATAATGCGGTTATGAATATGTATAATAGATATTTGATGATAGTGCATATTTGGGGTTGAGAACTGGAACCCACAAACATATTTTTTGAGATATCTGATAATTGGAGTATGCTGGTTAGTCAGCATTATAAATATGGAAAATCCAGCTTAATATGAGACAAATTTCAAAATATGGAACCCTACACACATTAACATAACCGAATTTTTCAATTAGAACTATCTCCAACGTCACAAAATACATTATCATGGCAATTATGATAAGTACTACTAACCATTCCTTATACGCATGACAAACATTTCATTCTTCATACCCTGCGAGTCGTGAGAAATACTTCACTTCTCACGACTTTAGAACCAATTACAGCTCTGAATTTTTAGTTCCCTCGTGTTTTGAGGCACTACAGTGACGTTATCATAGCGTTGACAACGTCGCTAAGTGACGAGCGCTTCAAACATATTTAATCTGTCAATTTATTAAACAAAAAAATAATCATTCTGATAGCAGACAAGGAGATATTTGTACTCCACTGCACAAGTACGCAGAGGTACGGACATGTTTGTACCTACATTGTTTGTATAAATTGTAGAATTTTGAATAAAATGTAAATAGAAAAACGTGTAATAATCTGATTCATTTAATACACCAATACGCACCAACAAGAGATACATAATTGTCGGTTATTTAGTAGGTTAGGTACCTTATCATCTGCCGATCTTTTCTTCGATGTCAAAATTTGACACATCTGCAAGAAAATCTGTGATACCAACATAGTGACCTAAAATAACAAAATACCTATACCGCCGGCCGTATCTATACACAAAAATTGAAAAAAGGATAGTATTCCATTCGAACGCTTTTTTTTGTTCTAGTGAGTAATTGCTTACATTACTTGCTCAGAGAACAATATACTATTTTCTAGTCCTATTGACCATTCCCGATACACATGATAGAAATTCCATTCCTGGTTTTTCATACCCCGCGAATCGTGAGACATATTTCATTTCCCACGACTTTAGAACAAATCACGGCTCTGGATTTTCATTTTCCTCCTATACTACCTATACTATCTATATCAGAAAGGACCATGGGTCTCACGCCGACCGACGCCGCCGACGATGGCTATGTTAATTTCGTCGGACATCAGGCATAGTTGCTCGTTTCGTGTCCCATTAGACACATATTCTATTCACACGGACGGTCCTTTGAACTTGCTCGCTTGATCTAGCCAAAGGTCGTAATAATAATCGATCTCCGACGTTTTTCGGTCTCGGTGTCCCGGGGCATCGGCTTGTATGGCGGGGATATTATAGGGTTGATACCCGTATCAACTGTCAACGTGGACAAAAAGGGGGGACGCAATTAGTGCTCTAAATTAACACCGGGATAATACCGGTTATGAATAATGCGGTTATGAATATTTATAATAGCTATTTGATGATAGTGCATATTTGGGGTTCAGAACTGGTACGCACAAACATATTTTTTGAGATATCGGATAATTGGAATATGCTGGTTAGTCAGCATTATAAATATGGAAAACTCCAGCATAATATGAGTCAGATTGGCAAACGAGTGATCCTATAATGGCTCCGATTTCTACTTTCAGAGTATGGACCCCAAAAAACAATACCTTAACCGTATTTTTCAATTACAAATCTCTCCAACATCACAAAAAAAGTTCAACTGTTATCTCCAAAAGTGGTGTATTAATGCAAAAATCGCTTCTCACTGCTACTAGTGTAATAATTAGGGATTATTGATTTCCGCAATTCCGACAGTCTTGTCGGAATTTGGACAAAATGCGTACAATTAATTGTAATATAGCAAACGATGTAAAATATGTTATTTTCTTGTGTAAAGACAGCAATAGAGCCATGTGCATGGGTGTAAAACTGAAATCATACGAACTTTCGAGAAAAGCGAAATATTTAAACAAATAGAATTTGTTCAGTACGTAATGATAATTACTTGCTCAAACATTTTCGTTCTCGTGAGTAATTGCTTACATTACTTGCTCATAGAATATTTTATGGTACGCAGTTTTTTAAATCATCCCGAATTCTCTCGTACTAGTAGAATTTTGAAGAATATAGTAGTATTAAAAGCATCCATGACGTGTACGATGCTGTATAGAGCATGTAAACTAGGGTGATCAACTTTTTCAATTGCCAAATCGGGACGCTTGGGGATCGGGGTTGGGTTGGGTTAGTGGAAAACATTAAACAAAACGTGCTGAACTATAAACAAATTGTACCATTGGGTAAATTGACAACAGCAAATGTTTAATATGACTTATAATATACGTTTTCACTTTCAATAAAAGAAAATAAGCTTAAGAAATAACAATATAAATAAAACAAACATTCTTTAACTTTCACTAGTTAAAACAAAAAAAGAAACAACACAACATAAATCAAACACAATTCTACAATTTTTACAAATTGTACCACAAGAACGTAACTTGAAACAACATTTTTATTATGATAGTATTTTTAACTAAAAATAATCATTAAATAAACAGTATGCAAATATTGAAACATACCTATATCAGAATAAATAAAAAATAAAACAAAATATAATAAAATTTAATCAAGTTTCTTTAACTTTTACAAATTGCACTATTACTTGACTCTATTCTTCCCATCTAGACGATGTCTTATTTTTTTAAAAACATTGTTCTCTCCTCTTCGTTCTGTACCGCCAAAATTGGTATTTGTACTGTCTGCTGCAATGAATCCATAATTTTATTGGACAATTCTTCAGCCGTCTCGCGAATATTTTCGTGAACATTTAAAATATTTATTTGAATACATTTTTGGACATCAAAGTATCTAACCAGGAGAGGGAGTATTTTTATGTCTCTAGCTAGATGTGTCAGGAAATATTGTCACGAAATTACATTTCCTCACATTTCTTCTCAACTCTTTCTTTACTAGAGGATAAAACACATTTGTTATACTTGCTTCTGTGTTAGTTCGTACGAGACACATCTTCTTTTCAAACATTTACATTAGAAGTTTTGACGTGTAGTCTATTAATCGAAAATTGTGGTTGTGATACAGACAGTGGTATACATATGTGCCTTGTTTGCAAGCCAAAATCTTTCCTGGTTCCCCTATTATTACGGCTCTAAAACAAGTACTTAATTTCGATGAACATACATTGCTTCTGTTTATTCGATGTATGTTTCACAATATCGTTTCGGCGACCTGCGCCGATGTAAAACTGCATTTTAGTTCTGATTGCGAATTAGGCCTAGTAATTTTCAAAAAAACGAAATTGTTTTTGTAAGTTGTCATTGAACGTGCATTTGCGTTTTCTGTCTTTGTGTTCCATAATTTTGGAAGAAATTAATCTAGATAGAAGAAATCCCAAGAACAGAATAAAATAAATCGGTAACATATATTTTTCTCTTTCATTCCAAATTATTACGATCAATATATCTGTGATTTGCTATGGCGCATTTTATGAATACCAACAAATATGTAAAATAGAAATCTGATAAAAAAATAAAACAAAAAAAAAATGTTTTGTATTGTGTTGACTGATTCAATTTGAAATTCAAAAAATAAAAATGATCCAACGCGACCTGGCCACTTAATCTTACCCTGCCCAAACGATTCCACAAAAGACTAACATGCATTTTTATTTAAGTCAGATTAGTTTTTTATTATAAGCAATATGCACCGTTTGTACACCGTCACAAGGACTAGATTGTCAGCCACCAACCGGCTATTCACTACGCGTGTTCACATAATTATTATGGTCGCTAAGGTTGCGCTTAAAATTCGTTATAGATAGAAAACCCTTCTTTCAGATAATAATTGGGAATCTAATTTATGTTCATGGATATCTTGGAAATTCGAGTTGTATTACAAAATCCTGAACATACGGATAAAATTTTCAAAAATCGGGACAAAATTCGGGACGCTTTACAAGTCGGGACGAGTTGTTAAAATTCGGGACTGTCCCGACCAAATCGGGACGGTTGGTCACCCTAATGTAAACACGTATTACAACGTTTCCTGTGGATATATTGTTCAAGAAAGTAATAATAATATTCGACAATAAACACAATTCATTGGGAATAACTGCAGTTTTAAATTATGATACTTTACGAAGAATATAACTATTTAAATGTATTTTTTTTACAAAAGAATGATATCAATATTTTTTTAATTCAGAAAACAATACAAGGAAATTATCCCTTTTAAAATATAGTGAACGACTTGGGATAACAACGAACGTTCTGAGGCGACAACGTGTGTTGATATGATACCATGACAACCGAGCCGACTGCGGCGTTTGTCCTATTTTTTAGATAGTAGCGTGTTCTTTTTAATGGCTACTTGTAGATAAATAAAATTATCTGCACCGCTTATTGCTCAATTAAGAAAATAGGCTATTTTACATGTATTTGATTAGAACTGTCACAGTTGTAATTTAGATGATATCTCACTTGATAACAGATAACTACACTTGAGTCGGAGTTGATCTCATATATAAGGTACTCGTTCAATATTATAGGATTATAAAATACATAAGTACAAACAAATGAAAGCAATTTTGATTGATTTGTTTATTACTCTATTATTATTATATGTAGGTAACATGGTCCCAACATAATATAATGTACCCAAATCGACCGATCGACCGACCGACACGCAGAACCATTTGCAAGAAAAATATACATACAGTTTAGGCTAGGTAATACTACAGGCTAATACATACAGGCTAGGCGAGGTAATACTAATAAGCAACTAGCAATCGGTAACAGGCGATAGACACCAGAAATTCCTTTAAAATACAGCACACAATTAGGTTAGTGTATTGGCACCCGAAATAACAGCGATATCGGCCCAAAAATATCGGTCTGTTGGAAAAATATATGTATGTACGGCTTTGGTGTGTCTTCCGGCTTAAAAAATGACAAATTGACATCGTGACTACGGATACCATATGGTATTCAAAAGGAGGACATGTCCTTTTTGAGTTCAAATATAGTGTCCTTCATCTTCCTTAAAATGTTCTGCTGTTTAAAAAGAATCCCAGGCGCTAAGAAAATTGTACTAAGCTTGTCTGGACTTTTGTGGTTCTGTTGATATTGAATATCAACCTTTACTTAATCATACCAAAGCGAATATTTACGTTTTTTGTTATTCCAAAACATGTTTATGTTTTTATAATATATAGAATTCAAGACAATTTTCGCTTAAAAGTGACACCTTTGTGAAGCAAATCATTCAAACAAAGAAAGACAAATTATTTAAGTTGACGCGTGATCTACAAAGCATCTACAAAGCATCTTGGCAACACTTAAGTGGATACGGTTGTTAGATGAAATTAAATGTTTTGAATGGATGGGGAGGTAAATTTTTCCAAAAGAATAGGTTGGCTGAGCAATCGAGGATCATTTTCACACCATTATTAGTATTGATTGCTTTTCGGAACTGCTTTTGTATTTCTTCTCATAACGTAAAGCATACAAGGGTTTTGTTCACTGATAAAGTGGATGAAAGATAAATAGATAAATAAAATTATTCTGGAGTCAGTGACGTTGGTACAGTAGAATTTTAAAGCAATCCAGTGCAGAGATTTATAAAGTTATCTTCTAAAAGCCAAAGATCCGTTGTTAGAAGTTGGAAAATCTGAAATACAGTGTTTTTATTCAAAAATCTAAATCTAAAAAAACTCTTTTCCTGTAGAATATGGCCTTGTTCTCTTATTTAACGTATGGGCATAAATGATTGCGTTCATTAAACATTATTTTTTATTATTTTCAACGTATTTTTTGTCCTCCATATTAGGTTGATTGTCCTGCATTTTCCTTTATCATACGGAGTATGATAACTGACAAAGTATTGTAATTATAACAATTTTTGCGAGATTTTTATCCTGGTTATCCAGGATTTGACAGATATTTTTAATCTAATGTCAGTAGGTAGTGTATCAGTAGGTACTATCAAAATATCTGTCAAATCCTGGCTAACTAGTTTTATTTTAATGCAGATACGACCGATCTCGATCAAATACAATCTCATGCAGCTAAACTATTAATTTTATATATAGTATGATAAAGTCTTGTGCCTGGTCACATCAGATTTTTTAGCTTGATTGCCCTCCTTCTTAACTTTTTCATCTGGTAACCCTAATCGTGACAGAAGCAACACGCGATTCATAACGCAGTTGCTACCAATCCTTTTTATATTATCTCATCGATACGATTTGATTCTTTACATACTGTATATTGTCTAATTATTATCGCAGATGCACTTGAAAACTATTGTATTTCCTCGCGCACCTGACTAAGCGCCGCGATCTTAGCGCAATTGTGCATTATCCAATAAAAGTGTCTATCATTTCTTTGACCTTGAGATTCTTTGTATCACCGCTGGGTTGCCACAACAAAATACCTGGCATACTTCTTGAGTCTCTTGTGTAAATCGGACGTTCGGTTTGTAAAGCCGGTTCGTAGACTAGAATCGCCGGTTAGTTTTTGGTGTTTTGTGTCATAGTATTAACTTTAAATTCAGTACTATCGCGACCGCTTGTGTCATGTGGAGGTTATGTTGATTGTTTATTTTTTGAGTCTGTAGTGTGCTGTGTAAAGTGATTTACAGTGACGTTAAAATCGTTGGATAAACAATCCATCTCGCAACATAGGTTAGTTATGTTATCTTCTGTCACATTCTGTTTTATCGGCATGTCGTATAATTTCCATGCGACAATTTTTTATCTGTTATATTGTGGTTGATATCAGATTTATAGCCGCAAAAAAGAGAATGTTATTTGAATTTCTGCGTGATTTAAGAGCAAATATTCCGCGTGAAACTTTCTATTTTATACGTTTTAGCACGTCTCACTTGACAAATTTTATTGAAAGACCGCATTATCTTTACTTCATAGACGTTTTACGGTGTTTGTTATTTATGGGACGAATTTTCAAATGCCGAGTAATAATTTTCTTAAATTTATTGTCGCGGGTTATTTTATTACGTCGGATTTTATGCCGTTCTATATTTATTACTCGATAACTCCATAAAATAATACGTTGTCAATATTATTATCTTTGGTTTGCTTTTGCTATTATTAACCGTTGTTGTAAACAGTCCACATATTGTATGGTTTATAATTTTAACATACTTAATAACAACGCATTATCTCGGTCATGATCATTAATTAGCAATATCTCCTTTCGGTTTTTAACCGGTGCTGTGTCGCAACCTTGTGTTACATTTGTATATTTTTTAAATATAACACCGTGTTCTGTTACCCTACATTATCGTGTTGATAATTTACACGAGGCCCTGCTATATAACAATAAAACATTTAACTAACCGTCATAAAAAATCAACGTCATCGGACTATAATGAAATAGTGTTACAATTTTGATGTGATAATAATTGCTCGTGGATAATACTGAAATCCAAGTTCGTAGTTTCCGCATAATATATCGTCGGTTTAAAGGTAAAAGTCACTAACTAATATTCTGTTACATTTTATTGCAACGCGAATTAAATGTTGCTAAATGCTTATAAATGCGTTATTTTACGCGTGGTTGCGATCAATAAGTTTTCTAAATTCTCTGGAAAGTATTATCATATTAAGTAAAATTAATTTTTAAAAGGTTGAATTTCTTAATAATTTGTCATGTTAGTTAATGAGTTTTACCCTTAACCCGACTATATAAAAACGTATTGCTATATATTTTTATATATTCTGGGATTTTGAAAGGACTGTCTGGAGCATATTTATCACTGAAATGGAACGGATGCATTATAATTTAAAATGGATTGTCAAGTGTGAAACTTATCTTGCTTGTCCTATTACTTGCCAGCGAGATAAAAGTTGTCCAAAAATAGTATATTATAGAACTGAGTTACTTGATAAAACTATTTTTAAACTGATTCTGCTAGTAGCACCCTATAAAGGTTTTCAAAAACCAAAATTATTCTGCTAAATTTTTAAGTCTTAGACTACTCATACTTATAAGAGCATTACAATCTAGTCATAATTGACTAATGAGTAACTTAATTCTAACTTATTTTACTAGTATACCTTAACCTAGCAGGTAACCACCGATGTCTCTCAGTAGTCCTGGTATGGTATACTGGGCACGTTTTTCTTGCGCACTACGTAGCACTGACTGCTTTTAGA
Source organism: Melinopterus prodromus (assembly GCA_964023965.1). Classification (NCBI taxonomy): domain Eukaryota; kingdom Metazoa; phylum Arthropoda; class Insecta; order Coleoptera; family Scarabaeidae; genus Melinopterus; species Melinopterus prodromus. The sequence continues at coordinate 13,351,988 of OZ030390.1, read as the reverse complement.
ACTAACACCTACAACCAGCACTTACTCTGCTTTTGTCACTGTCGCACATTCACACTATCTCAAAAGGCTTCTTTGTCTTGGGTCTTCTGATTAATGCGGTGTTGTCGAGGAGCTGGATAGCCTCAATGTTTACTTGATGGTGAAGCATTTCCTCGTGAGTTCTTGCTATTTCTTGGACTTCTTTGCACACAAACTCCATTTTGAGGTCGTTGTGGCGATTATTATTCCTAATGTATCAAGGCGCATTGACAATGCATCTCAATGGTTTATTTTGAAAGGTCTGGACAATTTTAATATTACTTTTTTTGGTGCTACCCCAGAGTTGAACATCATACGTCCACACGGGTTTTAGAATTTTCTGGTACACGAGAAGCTTATTATGTAGGTACAGACAGCGTGGACTTTCTTCCTAGCAACCAGTACCTACATCTCTCTGGAACGGATTCCTAGTTCTGCTCTTTTCTTTTTGACAAGGGTTTTCCAGCGGAGCCTGGCGTCTGATGTCATGCCGCGATATTTGGCTGTGTTTGCGTACGGTGCTAGTTTGTTATTAATAGTAACCGGGATGTGTTGTATTTTCTTGTTGGTGAAGTCAACATGTACTGACTTGAGTTCGTTCAGTTTGATTCTCTTGTCTTTGTCCAGACCTTAAAATGACCAAGAGCTGTTTGGAGTTTTCTCGTCGTTTGTTCATTGTTGTTCCCAACAGCTAGGATAGCCGTGTCGTCTGCAAAAGTTGCGACAGCATTATTTTCTAATGCTGGGAGGCCACTGGTGTAGAGTAGGTAAAGGATCGGCCCTAAACCACTACCTTGTGGCACTCCTGCTTTTATTTCCTTAATGACAGAGGCAACACCTTGTTTAACTCTAAAGTGTCTGTCAGTCAGGTAAGATTTTATTAGTTGTGTAAACGGTTATACTTCCTAATTTATTGTTCAGTCCTTACTGTTGTTCAGTGCCATACTTTATCTATAGCCTGGGCCACATCTAGGAAGACTGCAGAACAAACCTTTTTACCTCTAATGATTTTTCGATTATGTTGGTTATTCGGTGTATCTGGTCAATAGTAGAGTGCATGTTCCGAAATCCGAACTGATTGGAGCAAGCCTTTGGTCTCAATTATTGCCTTCAATTTATTCAGTAGCAATTTTTTGAAGATTTTGGCAGCAAAGAGATATATCTATAAGTCGTTGTTTCATGTCGATGTTTCCCAGGTATCAGTATCATACAGATATAGAAAAAAACAGTGTCCCATAAAAAGAATAGTTATTTTCATTGTTTTTTTTGCCATACTTAGAAATGTGCTTTTAAAATCGTTATTTTTTGTGTAATGTGGTGTGACTAGGTGTAGAGACTAGATGAAAGTAAAAATGTATGTACAGTTATGTTACTTCTTGGTTTGATTAAAGTCAGCGTGATAAGAATGTTGCAAATTGCTGTACTATAGTGGTATGTTAGAACCACGAAAACAGTACAGATTCGCCCATATCTCACAATATATCTCAAATTTACTATGTGTTTTCTTTTTCGTTCCTTCTATGAAGAGTAACTAGGCATATCGACACAAGCAGCAAACCGTGTGACGTAACTGCACTGTTTTCGTGTATTGACTATAGAGTATAGAGCGTTGCTCGACTGATTAGGATCGCAAGTATCCTGTCAGTAAAACATCATTAATTTCCTGAAATTGGCTGACTTCTTCGTATGCTGCACAGATTGAAAAATTCCCACAAAGCTGGTAAAAACACACATTTTACTATTGGTAAATTACACAGATTTAATGCTGCATAACAAATCTCTGACTAGCTGCATAAATGTCCTCAAATTTTAGAGAAAATTTTAGACTGGTTAAAAATTAGGTTAAAGTTAAATTCATGTTAAAGGTAAACCTAAAAAAACAAAAAAATGCCGGTGACTCTCAGTGCTTGTATATCTTTTGTTTTTGATTTGATCTTCCATTTCAACATGCGTCATTAACACAATCATTATTGGATTATTCAGTTAATTTTCACGATAAGAAAATTATATGACAGTGACTCAATGTGGACCGGTATAGGTATTCATTCACATGTAGGTATCTACATACCTACATATTACGATAATCATCCGGAATACTAAAAAAAAAAATAATGCTTAGTACCTACAAGTATTCTACAGCAAACATTGTGAACATTCCGTGTAGTCGGAGTGTGCACCTTAAATGCAATTTACAGCATATTTTGCACGACTGACGTACTTGGATATATAGATATGCTATAGGTACATATTGTAGTGTTGTTCTTATTTGGTCCAAACAATCGTATGTTGAACAGGAGCAACAGTATTTCTATTATATTATTTGAACATTTTGGGGTCGCTACTGACTTAAAAATCTAGTTACAGACCTTATATAACCGCTGATTTCTGCCATATGTATTGAAGATGATTTGGTTTTAAAGGCAAGCGCTCGAAGAAAATAAAAAAAAAAAACATTGCCGATTAAGTTGTCAGTGTTGCTTTGCTTTGATAGTGGTTATCATATAGGTGCCGGGCAAATGTAAATAAATGTTTATCATATTTTTTGTCTGTATGTATCATTTTTTCGCGAATCTTGTTGACATATTAATTAACAGGAAATCTGCGGTTGTAATAAAGAACCCATGAATATTTGTATCCTTTCATAAATTGTCTGTCAATAGTCAATACACAATACAAATTTCAGTGATAAATGATAATGTGCTTCTAATAAGTTATAAAGAAAGTTTTTGATATATTGTTTGCTTCTTTGACAATCTATTTAAAATATATAAAATAAAAATATTATTAATAATATATTTGCTAGAAACAACATATATTTGAAAAATTTGCAATTTATTGCACAAATCACAGAAATTCAAAAGGAAGTACAAAAGGACATTTCGCCATAGAAAACTATATGCAAGAACTGGATACTGTTGTTGGAAGTATCAGGTCCTGTGCGGTGTGCTTGTCTCAACGACGTGCACGATAGCTCCTATAAAAATAAACAGAAATCGAAATTTCGCGCTGCGAAACTAGATGGAATTAGTTGGAGGCTAAACCAACATTTAGTTAAAAATGTTGAAAATTGACATTGAATTTTAAGATCGATTTTTACAGCTTTTTTTCGGTTTCAAATTGTTATAAATATTATAATTATTTAAAAGTTAAACTTATTATGAGGTTCAGCCACCAATAAAAGTATTGGGAAAAATATCTCCGTGAATTTTTTGTAATAATTTTTTTCTTTCAAGATAATATATTTTTAAAATAACCCTACTAGCCATCTAAGAAGTAGAGCACTGAAAATGTTATTTAATCTACGAATGACTACCGCGTTTTCGAAGTGGTAGAACTGAGTCTTAACCGACCGATAGTGTAATTCAATTAATTTATAAATTACTTTATTTAAGATAACTTAAAAATGCCGGAGAAGTCATAGTCGATCTGTTTTTGTTATGAGAGCAATACTTGTTTTTTTTTTCTGTTGGTGAATGTACTTTTATAATGCACATGTGTGTGTTATCATTTGTCATCTAATCTAATTTGATTTTGAAATTAAGCTTCCCAAACTTATTAAACAGTTCTGAGAAAAAAGTATTGTATGTTTTATGTAAATAACACCATATGCTTAGTAAAATTAAATATATGTATGCAAACGCAATGAGCAGAAGATTTATGCTTTTTATTTCCATTTCAGGAAGGATTCACGCCCAGTTTTATGGGCAGATAGAGCATACTTGGGAAACGGGACCAAAACAACCTGCAAGTAAAATGAATTGCTGCAACATCCAGGTTAGTCTCGATTCACCTCCTATATACTATATTTCCCAAGGCAATCCTTCATATAGAATATGCATGATAGCATTAAGACGCCCGATTGCTGCATCCGATGTACTTTTTCTGTAGCCGCCATTATTTTGCTGTGTGCATTTCTGCCATTTTATTTTTGCCTTTGAAATAAGCGCGCCTCCGCCTTGCGTGCTATACCGCTTCGAGCCGCTGGCAAATAGTTGCCTATTTTTCCCCGTTTTTTTCTTCTCTCGCTCGCTTCACGCCGACATGAGCGCGAGCGGCCGTAAATAAGGGAGATTAATGAATTAAAGCGGCCGGTAATTATTAATGAAAAATGCGAATCCGTGAATACGTTATTCGAGAGAAGCGACAACGCAAGACGTGATAAATGATTACACGACCTGTGACCTTTTCGCAAATCTGCCCGTCTACTCGTATATGCTTCAATATCACCCTGCAGCGATATGAGAGTATTTTTTTACATGATTGAAAATTTTACGGGTTGGTATATATTTTTACCCAAACCTGCAACTATTTCATGTAATTCTGAAAGGATTACCTTTTGTGATTAACTTAGAATACCCTATTGATAGTGGAGATTCATACGCGCCAAAATTGAAATGAAATCAGGAAATGAACATGACAACGAAAATCCTTTTTGTTTTCCTATAAACACTTGATATAATGAATATGTGAGCCTATATTTATTGACAAATCAAAATTGTATTAATGTTCCCAAAGAAACATCAATATAATTGATGTACTAATGACGTACAAAAAAGAATACGGTATTTTTATTGACACCATCAAAATTATGCCTAAAATATTACCGAAAACGTTATATAAATTCGAAAAGAAATCGTTATATACAGTACGAACTCCTCAACTATTTAGATGTACTATAGCTTGCTACGTGTATGCTTATATTCAGTAATGAGTAATGAGTTATTGCGCACATACAATACCACGACAGTAATTGAAATCGTACTAGATATGGTGTAGGTTTGTTCTTCGTAAAAGTCCTTATTTGGGTAAATTGTATTATATCTGAAAATGGAGATTTGATGTTTAGTTGACGAGAATAATGCACGATAACGCGACAATGTCGAATACTCCACATAACATAAAGAAAAAGAAATTGAAGCTATATACTTCTTCGATGGTAATCGATGGTAATCTCTCTGTGTCTCCTTGAAATTTCCTCAAGAGATGTGGTTATGTATTCGGTTTTACGTTTAACGGTTGATATCAATGCCACCAGTTTCCCAAACCTAAAAGTTACTAAAAAGAGTGTTACAATTTGCTAATTGTAGTACCGATAACAGTGTTACAATGTGTCAATTGTGTACGAAAGTTAGAAAACGTAGTTTATTCTCTTGTTACTTTGTTAATAAGATTTCTAACGGTGGACTCCAAACATTATCTTTTGACAAATGAGTCAATTTTCACTAATATTATAGTCTATCTTATGTTTATTTTTCTACTTTGCGTTCGTTATAAACTCATAAGAAAGCCGCTTTCGGTGTCGTTATGAAAACACTAGATCACAAAATTTTAGTAACTTTAGCTTTCCAAGATTGATGATATTGACGGTCAATTGTCAAATAAGGCTGACATCTCAATCGCTATTGGCTCGCCTCAATCGTATTTGTGAATTTTACCACAACTACCAATTGTTACTCCTCGCTACGCTCGTCGCGTAACGAGGAGTAACTCGTGCGTAAATTTTTGTCTTATAAACCTCGTATTATAATATATTATAATTTTCTATAAGAATTGTTGATTATGCGTGTTAACGACACGCATAGTAGAAAGGCGACAATATTAGTTGGAATTCACTCTAGTTATCTGGAGTGTATGTTTAAAACCAAATATACTGCAAAAATCCACAATATTTGAAAGTCATATTGTTGACTGGACCTTCACTTAACATCCGTAATAACAAATTTACAAGCATTGGCGAGGAGAGGTTCGTATGAGTGTTCATCAAGCCTTGCAAGATGAACATGAGTTAGTATTCTTAAAGCCAAGTTGAACTTTTAAACACTTATCTGTAGCAATCAATCTATATATGTAATATGTTTGTCGGTCCTTTTGGTTTCGCGCGGACATTATCGCCATTTAGGGGTTATATGCCGTTAGGAAAGCTTTGAAGGACTACTAGTTATTTCAATGAGTGCATCGTAAGTTTTAAATTTATATGGCACCATAGAATATAAAAAGAAGATTGCCTCTCCCGGCAGTGATGCACATGCCATGCGACATTGCACATATGTAAACGGTCAAAAAGATTACATAAATTGCTTGCGATTTTGAAAAATCGCTTGATTGAAATTGTAGGATTGAATTGCATAGATGTAAAAGTAGCATAATAAATTTTTTCTACTTTGCATTCACAATGCACACATTGTAACACTCTTTTCGTTGTTACATATGACAAATTGTAACACCGTTTTTAGGAACTTTTTTCTAAGATTGGACACATTGATATTAAATGTCATACGTCAAACGTTACCACACTGCGAAATATCTATATTCTGTATATATTTAAACATGCGTGTATCATATTGCCAAAGCGTTGGGGACTTTGTCATACTTTATTCTTAGTATAAAAAAAATCCAGAAGTTACAAATATTTCTTAGCCCAGTATAATAAAAAATACTCCACTAATAGTCAGACATGACTGAAAACATTTATATAAAGAGTATAACAATAGCATTAATGGTATAACATTGAATTGCATCTATGTTTCGTTCTATGTAGGTATATGTATCTAGATATCCCCAATAGTATACCACGGCATTAGAAGCTCAGTGCTTACAACAAAGTTACTATGGATCGTTAACCAGTGGATATTCAATGGTGGCCAGACACTAAAGTCGTTCATTAAAATTCACTTAACCCTCCAACGGAGATAAGGAAGACTTACTAGCCAAGTTTGACCGTTCCACGATACTAAATAACTTATCTAATTTCGACAGGTTGCAGCGCATGTTTGTTAATTATTGCTTTAGATATAATCTAGGGGGTACGTATATTAGAGGTAAAATGTGATATAGACATTAGTCAAACAAACCACAGACTAGATATAAATACATATGTTCATTACATTGCTAAATAAGTACGTTATTTGCAATGATTTTAATTGTTGTTGTATGCTAAGAAGAAAAAGGTAGTGCTGAATGGCATCACTTTGCAAATACATTGATCTGTTGTATTTCCATTAAGTTCTGAAGTAAACAAATTATTTGTGAAGAAGAAAAAAAAATTTTTCGCCAGTATGTTTGCTAGAAACAAGTGAAACATTTGTATTTCTTACGGACGCCGTATTGGTATTATACATATTTGTATTCAGTATTCTTTTCTCAGCAATATCATATGGCATAAGCTATGTCTTTGATACATATGAGGATTAAATTTACTGACAATTAGTATTTTTTACTACCCTATGAAAATCACAAGGTGCCTATCGACTAGGTTTCTAATCCCGCATAATATACTGATCTCGAGATTTTGCGATTAAATATTTTGTAATCCCGGGATTTTTGCAAAAAGAAAAACGAAAAGCGCCGGATCTTTTACCCTAAAACTTCAACAACGTTTCTCAAATTTTACCTTACAAGTAGAAAACCAAAATTGTCGGTTAAAGAGTAAAAAGTGTGAACGTGTGCTTATTGACGTGAATAATAAACAAAATTTAGACTCTATTATATAATAACTTGGTCTTGCATCATAAAATTACTCAAAAATTTTACATATTATTTTGATCGAGTCAAATTTTCAATATGTCATATTAATGCCAATGAAACATTTTGACGAATTTTTGATTTCTTCTTTAAGATTGTTCAAAATTGATGAAAAATTCAGTGCAACTTCTTAAATGAATAAGGGGTTGGACTATTTAAATGATCAATTTCTTGTCATGAAAAAAATAATATTACTTGTACGTCTATCGGTTTTTTCAAATTTAGTTCAAATAGCCTACCCCACATTATAAAAATTGATTTTTTATTGCCTATTTTATTTCCTGTATTTTATTACCTATTTACTCATTTTATATTTTGTAGGACATCATTGAATACAGATAAAGAAATCAATCACTATTCTTTTTTTTCTATAGAAATAGGCTTGCTTATAACTCAAAAATGATTCCTACAAAAAGTTCGTGGAATTAACCTTAGAATTAAAAAATGTAAAAATATTTTTTCTATTACAAAAAGGAAAGGTTGCCAGTTTCTCTAATAAAATAAGCACTCTGTATATTAAAAATATATTTAGGTAGACGATAGCTAAAAAAATCAAACAACTTTTGTTTGATGTGTTTACGGTTGGACAATTATTTAGGTTCTGTTCTTATTTTGACCAACCCTGTATACTGGTATGTAACAACGATATTATCAATCAATAACTTAGTAATTGCCCTATGTAGATCGCAGTTGTAATTAGCGATTGTCGAGAGAGATAAAACAAGAATGACTGTTGAATGTCTGTCGAATACATATTTCTTTTCGCCAATGTACGAGAAGCACCCCCATTAATGAGGGTAAAATAATACATACTTACCAGGTAGTCAGCCGGCCCAAGTATTCAAAGAACTTCACCAAAACGATACAATACATTCTGAAATCAAAGATAAATAAGATTGGAATAATGTGGAACTAATAAGATTTATTTTAAACACTTAAATAATTAATTCTTTAGTTCTAAGTAATTAATTATTGATTTAATATTACTATTAACTTTAATTTTCATGAGTAATCTTATAATACGGATGGTGAATTTATTGACATGCATTTGCATTTCTTCAATAATACAGAAATAAATATCATTATCTGCTATATTTTCGATTTTAACTTTGGGTAGGTGATCTTTTTTTGCTGATAAGTTGTAGTAACGTCACAAATACAGAAAAAAATACTTTCGGTATTAAATTTAATACCAATGTAAATTATTTGTATTTTGCATATATTGATATTTATTGTGTTCAATATTTTGTAATCTTTTATGTCAATACTAAATAATTTATTCCATTCGTTACCTACTTTTCGGGTTGCATTGATGTACCGCACGTGTTTTATGTCATAAATCAGACCCCTGTCGTAAATAATACCTTCGGGTACACACAGCATCCACTTTGAGCCGCGTCAATAGACCGACATTGAATGGATCGACGCGAACGCGATCAAATAAAGCGGTTTATGGCGAGACACTCGCCGAACGCGTGATTTTTATCCAACTATCTACATCCGTAGAGACTTCTGGCATCCACACTCTCTCGATTCGCGGTCTCTCGCTATGTCTCGCAAGAGTGGGCAAGACATTTAACAGTAATATTAAATAATACATAAAACCAATATTACAAAGTTGCGGCTATATTTATTCGTTTAGCGGGAAGTATTTCGATTTCTGAAAGCCATTAATGCAAACGAGGTTTCATGAATAATATCACTACAGCTATCCATATACGTTATATAAATAAGGTCAGTATTCAATATTTTGTATTTTTTTAGAAAACGCTTGTTTGGTTATTTTTGATTAGAACTTATCCTTCAAACATCTCATATTTGAAGTAGATTTGGAATGAACGTTGGACTCGATACCCATCGACGAGTGATTATTAAGTACCTACGTACTTAATAATAGTAAATTACGTAATTTGAGACAAAACCGCGCATTCACCCTTATCGGCAATTACCCACGTAATGCAATTAATAAGCAATCTAAAGTTGTTGAACGTCGACGCGCCGCTTATAATTAGTTTATAATTAAAATTGTAACTTGAATAATGCGATACCATACGTTGGGAGAGTTTATGGTCTAATTTCGTTCCGTATCGCTTGTCTGGTAATTTCAGCGACGGGTGGCGCGGCGGGCGAAAGCTTTTGCACTTTTATTTTGCCGTAAGGTATCGTGTGCGGTACCGCGGCGCGTTGATCCTGCAGGACTTCATCGTGCACGATATTGCACCTGGTCTTCCGGTCTCTCAAACTACCCCACCACCGCGAAACGCCTTAAACTTTACACAAGTTTACCCCCGACCGTTCACTACCTACTCTAAATTTCAAATTACGTTAAAGTTCAACCGAACAAAACGACAGCATTACCTGTTATGTGTAGTTAAATGCCATACAAGTGTTTTTAAATTTTATTGCATGGTAATAAACGCAAAATTAAAAAGAGGTAGGTATGTTATTATTCAAATTTTGATGTTTCGTCTGATCATCTGCCTAAATCTACAATTGAAAAATTGTGTATATAAGGTAAATAATAAATTAACATATTACTTACGGTCAGGTAATTAAAATGACTTAAAATTCGTATTTTTTAGTCATTGTCAAGCAAACATATTGTCTAATAGATCATTCAATAAAGTAATATTGTGGTTTCTGTTATGCTTTTCTATCTCGAGTTGTTCTAATAAATCTAATATGTAGTTTTATTACATTTGTGAAGAAGTGTAGGCTCATTGTATTTTTACGATGACCTGCTGAACATTTATGTTGATGAATGTTAGAGGAAGTTCTATATTTGTGTTCCTCTATCCAGTTGACCAACTTACTGCCGGCTTGAGCTGTATAAACACCATCACAATTAAAGCATTGACTGAGTAAAATATACCTTTATCGACGCCTTTCCAAATGCTATTTATTTTCATATTACAATAACTTTTACATCATCAATCAAAAATGAAACAATTAACATTCATTTACTAAAATACATCATCATGTGTCAAATTTGTAGACGTCGAACATAAATAACCGTTGAAAAGTTGGTAACCCTTATGAACCGCAAGCACATTGGAATTGAAAATATGCCCATCATTTGCGCCAATAGCAAAACTGTATTTCCGTAGAAAAAAATGCAATATATGATAATATGGATCACTGTTTAAAGATAACAAATCCCAAACACCCCCTTTCGTTCTATATATGCAGACACGTATTTGTTTCTCTCTAGTACAAAAGAAATAATACCCCAAATTTAAAGTTTTTTACTGTATCATACATATATGTAGTATATTATAATACAAGTTTTATAAGAGAAAAATTGGCGCACGAGTTGTTTTGGGCACGATGAGCGTAGCGAGGAGTGCCCAAATGGAACGACTGCGACCAATACATCTTATAAAACGAGTGTTATATACTATTTTTCTACTTTGCGACATTAATCCTTATAAATAAATTTCGAAAATTGCGGTTGTCATCTTACAATCTAGAGTGCTTTTATGTTCAACGTTGGTAGTTATATTATTTGACACTTGACGTCAATATCATAAATCTTGAAAAACTAAAAGTTACTAAAAGTTTGGATCTAGTGTTTTCATAGTGACACCGAAAGCGGTCTCGGAATGAGTTTATGACGAACGCACAGTAGAAAAAGTATTGTATCGTACAAAAAAAGAAAAAAATTAGTTTTTAGCGCAAATAAGTTTTTTGGGTCCCTTGAAAATTTTTGACCAAGGTACAAAAAAATGTCTGTGTGTATGTGTGTGTGTACCCGATTTTTGTGACGACGATTCCGGAGAAACTATACTAAAGGTATCGGGACGAAAGTTCATATTTAGAAGTTTTATGACCAATCTTAGAGCTGAAAAGTTTTTGGTTCAAAAGAGTCCAAAAGAACTGGATGTTTCCTCTAAGCATTTTTCAGGGTTTTTGGAAATGAGCTGCCATTTTTGTAATTTTGTCAAAATAATCAAATAATAAATCAAAGTAGAGGAAATTTTGAATAATTTATGTCTATAACATTTTTTGGTAAAACTAATAATTTAGCTGCATGAGCAAATTCTATTTGATCGAGATCGGTCGTGTCTGCATTAATATAAAGCAGGTTAGCCAGGATTTGAGACATATTTTTATTCTAATTACAGTACGTAATGTCAAAGGTTGATGTTTTGACAATACCTACTGCTAATAGTATGAACATATCTGTCAATTCATGGCTAACTAGTTTTATTTTAATGCAGACACGACCGATCTCGATCATATCTCATGCAGCTAAACTAATATTTTTATATTTACTATGAGTAGTCATGTGCCTGGCCACATCAGATTTTTTTTCAACGATTCACAATTTAATCTATTCATTACGTACGCATATATGGAGACATTACGCTTACCAACAACAGTTCGTTGGTTTATGGTTTGACATTTACGTAAATTTATTTCATCCACGTAAATTAATGAATGATTTATATTTTTAAGAAATGTAATGTCTGAGTCGTAGCTAAAACGTCGTAGTTATTCGCATCGGTAACAACACTTCGAGTTTTCAATTTCCTTAAAAAGTTGCAGCCGTTCAAAGTAGATCAACTAACAATGCACACAAACAAGACCCGTTACAAAAATACAAAATAAATTGAATAAACAAATAAAGAAGCAAATTAACCCATATTTTAAAAAAAGTAGATATCATTAAGTTTTATATGGGACTGTTTCCTTTTCAAACACTGAAGGTGTTAAAATATCGATTTGTTAATATTTCAAATTTTTGTAACTTTTTAAGGAATGAAAAAGGCTAATAAGTCTATATGAAACTGTGGCTGATATTTAGTTTCTGGATAAATAAAAAATGCTGGAATGGCTGACATCCTGTATCTTCAGGTTTACTGCTTCACATCTGTTTATTTTGTTCTTTTGATTAAATTAATATATTCTCATCATTGTATTGTCGGTTTTGTATTCTAACGTTTTATTAAGACTCTTGTCGCGACCTTGATGATGATAATTTGGCGTTTTACAGTGACAGTTATGAACTTTATGGCTATAAAACACAGTGAAATTTCAGTATTTTCATTCCTAGGAGAACTCCTATGATGTTTGAAAGCGTTGATTAATTAAATGGGCAAAAAAAGTGTACCATTTCGTATATAGAACAAATAATATTACACCGTTTTATTCTCCCATCATTTGCGGATTTCTTGCGATAAATGATCACGGCGTCAATGGTTGTATTACGTTGAAATTTCTCGGCCCTCATGCCATCTATATCAGAGTTTTATGTAGATCCCTGACACTGTGCAACCATTTCTCAGGGGATGCCTCCTTTTTGCGGGTAGCATTTGTGTCGTTAGTGAACCATTTCGACTAAATCGCTTCCCTGGTACGGTACCTTGGGGAGATTTATCGGGCGCGGTTCTGTTAGATTGCGGCCATATTTAATTTATTTAGTTGTTTGCACCGCATCCACCTCGGTACACGTTAACGCCCAACGACCGTAAATCTGGCTGTTTTATGGGAACGTGTGTTCTGCCGCTCTGCTCCGTTCCACGTCGGTCTGCTATAACGCCTGTACGTACGAGTACGTACCTACCTATATGTATGCATGATTTAAATACGCGATTTAAGGAGCTGTCAAGCGAAGGTAGACTTATTATAACCGGGATAGTATTCCGGTTACTTTTTAGCCTTTGGTATGTTGTAGGGATGCTCTGTAGCGAGAGCCTTGAGAACAATGTTGTACCTAATATACTGAGCTGTAACATAAATTCATTAACATTGAAGCTGCTTGTTACTTAAGAAAGTTCTCTCTCACACACGGGTCTTTTATTGTATCGAAATACGCATTTTGTATATCAGATTGAAGTATATCAGAAAAGGCTCTTGAGGAAAAGAAAATTTGCTCAGCAATATTTTTAGACGTGGCTCATGCTTTCGATAAGGTGTGGCATGATGGACTCTTCGTGAAACTGGAACAGCAGCTTTCTAGTGAATATACAGAACTGTTAAAATCATATCTGAAAGATCGCCACTTCAGGGTGAAACAGGATGACGAATACTCCTCGCTACGCAATATCAATGCCGGAGTACCACAAGGAAGTGTATTGGGACCTCTTTTGTACCTACTGTATACTTATGATATTCCTGTTCCGGGAGAAACCACAGTGGCAACATTTGCAGACGACACGGCTATTTAAGCGATTAGTGACAGTGTCGAAGAAGCAACTGAAAAATTACAGATAGCTGCAAACAAAATCAACCTTTGGACAAAGAAATGGCGCCTCAAACTAAATGAAGGAAAATCCACGCATGTAAACTACACCAATAAGAGGGTTAACTATATTCCAGTAACCATTAATGGGAACGATATTCCATACGCGGATACAGCGAAATACCTTGGCATGACACTGGATGCCAAGCTTAGATGGAAAGTACATGTCAAGAAAAAGCGGAACGAACTCGACCTAAAATTCCGCAAAATGTATTGGCTAATGGGACGGAGGTCAGCCCTGTCAGTGCAAAATAAGCTCCTACTATACAAGCAATTATTAAAGCCAGTATGGGTGTATGGAATACAGTTATAGGGGTGCACTAAGCAGTCCAATATCAACCTCATTCAGAGGTTCCAAAATAAAGTACTAAGGTCCATTGTTGGTGCACCATGGTACATCAAAAACACCAGTCTTCATCGGGACCTCCGCATGGAAATGGTAACTAGCGAAATATCAAAATTTGCTAAGAAGCACGAGGATCGTCTACTCCACCACGACAACTTTGAAGCCATCCAGCTGCTAGACAACAGTGCGCTAGTGCGTCGGCTGAAAAGAACTAAACCTTTCGAACTAGTGCGGGAGTGATTAAAAGCAGAGCACCCGTAGTGTATTCACAGTATGTGAAAAGTGAAAACAAGTGTAAGTGAAAACAACCGCCGTCTACTTGAGTGGTAAAAACTGTCAGACTAAAACAACTTAGGCCAATGAGCAAAATTGTATAAATACTCATTATATTATCAGTCTAGGTTAAGTGAAAATAACTTGTTAGTCATTGACTAGGTGTTATGCCACAAACACTCTGTGTTTGAACAAAATAAAAAAAAAAAAGATTGAAGTTCTGATCTTCAATTTAACTCGTGTTATGACGTTATGACTCATAAAATATAGTTTGTTTTTTTATCTATGACGATGGACGAATGAAATTTTGAGAAGTGCTAGTAGACAAAAATACCATTTTTGAGATACTCTTGAGATTAGTGAGATTTCCGTTTTTTTTGGAAAAAACGTCATCATTGAAATTTTTGTTTATTAATCTTGGTCGCTGTAAATTGATAGAAATAGTCGAAAATTGTCAAATACACATATACTAAATTTGTTCTGGCCGATTGTGTATTACTGGCGCCCTCTAGCGTGATTTGATTGGTTTTTGGCCAATTAGTAATTTCTTTGCTGTGTGCTTCATGGACACACCCTGATCATTCGATAGAAAATATTTTTCCGGCAAGTTGTGACTATTTTTACCAATTTCTAGCCAACTAGATTAAAAAAAACGAACGTTATTTTTTCGATGCCTTGGTGATAAAAATTGACCATCGGTATGTTTATGTGTTCAGAAGAGTGTCATCTTGATTACAAATCTCACACAAATAAGGCTCTTTAAAATTTCAATGATAATATAATTTCAATAATTTCAAAATTGGGTGTACCTATAGCGTGGGTCTACTCTCGTCATGTTTTTTTCAAGCGGATGCGAGACTTTTCGAATGGAGTGGGGATATTACCGGTTGCCCTCTGGTACGTATCTAGGAGCAAGTTTGCTTGTTGCTAAGAACAATAACGCACGCGCCACGCCGATACGTTTCAATCAAACGTATGGGAACGTATGGGCGTGGCGCGTGTGTTATTGTTCTTAGCAACAAGCAAACTTGCTCATAGATACGTACCAGAGGACAACCGGTGATATCCCCACTCCATTCGAAAAGTCTTGCATTCGCTTCAAAAAGATGACAAGAGTAGACTCCCAGGTAGAATTATGAAAATGATCAATAGTAAAAACGGTAAAGATTAATTCTGGTTTTTGAATAACATAGATCAAAATAGCAAACAACATCGTGGCAGTTTTTCTCAATGTCCTAACAACTTTAAAATGGTCCCGAAAAACAATAAACTATCTACTTCTTTGCTACTTTCGAAATAATACCTTGAAATACAAATTGCTTTTCTAATCATTCTTGTCAAGTTGATTCTTTTTGACGAAATTACAGAAATGGCAGCTCATTTGCAAAATCCTTAAAAAATGCTTAGAGGAAACATCCAGTTCCTTAGGGCCCTTTTGAACCAAAAGCTATTCAGCTCTAAGTTTGGTCGTAAAACTTCTAAATATGAACTTTCGTCCCGATACCTTTAGTAGTTTCTTCACACACATACATTTTTTGTACCTTGGTCAAAAATGTTCAGGGGACTCAAAAAGACCTCTTTCCGCTAAAATCTCATTTTCTTCGGCACGATTACAATACTTTATCATACTGCGTATAATAAAGTTAAAACAAAATATGCGGGATATTGCATCTAGGCATGTCGAACGAAGATATAGTATATTTTGAATAAGGTGCAGTGAACTTTAATATTCTATTAAAAATGGGATATCTTTGTTAAACTGTTGTATAAAACATTCATGTCTTTCTCTTAAGATATGGATTCAAGTTTATTAGTATATTTTCGATTTCGAGTACTTTTTTAAATATTATGTCTCTTATAGCCACGTTCATATAATGCACTTATCTTCCCATTATGTTTTCACCTCAACTGGTAGTAAAATGAAATACAGAACTGAATATAATTGCTGCTCATGTTCAGTAGCTACTAATTATTTTAAACGAGCCACTTATCGTACAAAAAATTGTTTGCATATGAAGAATGTCTTGACAATTATAACTATAATTGTTTCTTTAATGATATATAACCTTTTAAATTCTTCGAAAGCTTTTTGTAATAAGTAAAACCCAAACGCGAGCTAGACAAAACATAAGAAATTATTAAACTTCTTTAAATTGTAAGTCGTACCGGAAACTTTTGAAGTAGCCAAAGTTTCAACTAAATACGTGCTTGAACTACTCGCCGAATATATCAACAATAACTAGCCTCATGTCTAGAGATCAATATATACAGTTGAAATATTCATGCCTCTTAAGGAACAAAATATCAGTTTGCATTTTAAAGTTTGCCCCTACGTAAAAAGTTTATGCTTTCATATCATATGAAAGTCTACACCTTCCCGCTTATCCAACGTTGCCAACATAATAACTTTACTGACACCGTAAAAATGTTTTTCATTTTTTTCGCAATCCCGTCGGAGCGAATCGAATAAAAGAAAGCGGAATTTGAATTAATTTTCGACTGTCGCGAGTCCTTTTTTACGTTCCTACGGCTTTTGTCTTTTCGCGGAACGATATTGAATGTTTGCAAAAGCCCAACGTATTTCGTATTTTTGTTTAGTCGCCGCTTTTACTGGAAATTGTTTCCGGGTTTTAATTTTTAATGTTCTATTGGGGTATTTTTTTATCGAGGAATAACAATTGTTAAGCTCGAAATTCCGACCAATTTATTTCGCGGAAACATTTGTGTTCATAACTCATCAAAATGTTTTCAATATTTACGGTTCGTTTTATAATTAAAACAATAGCGAGGTACCGCGCGCACATGTTTCACAAATTTACAATTTATTAGTTATTATCCATGATTGTTCTGTTGAATGAGTGAAAGGCAAACATATGTTGATGGCCCTTTGATAGATACGGTATGCGATAAAAGTTAAATTTAGCATGAAACCGGAAATAGAATTTCCATTTATTCTTCACTATCATAACTTTTGTGTTGGTTTCTAGTCTTTAATAATTATTCCATGAAAAATAAAATAAATATCTCAGTTTTAAAGATTAAAGCAGCAAAGTTTTCTAAAACGGTTCTTAGTAATAGTAAACACTGTTTGTTATCAAAATTGTAGATTGTAAAATTTGCCATAATAAAATGTTGTCCGTCCTTTTCTGTTCAGATTGTGGGCAAAATACGCTAGATACGTTTTTTTGATGATTTCCAATAATATTTAGTCAATTAAAATATTGGAGATGTAAATTTTAAATAAATCAAAAATTACAGCCACAACCTGGATTTGAACCAGGGACCTTTGCGTTTCTAGCACAATGCTCTCCCATCTGAGCTACTGAGGCCTATGACATTTGTTAGATATAATTGTCACAAATCAAGGAAAGGAAGTAGTATATTATAGGCCTCGGAGAGATCTGGGTTATCAGATAAGATACTTAAACTGTTTAACATTAGAGATATCACAAAGTAAAACGTTTTAATTTTTTTTCCACTGAAAACCTAAGAACATATGTTACTAAATCCATTTTTACGTGTGATTCCATAGTATAATTGAATTTAAAATAGCTTTACAGATGGGCCACACATTGTATTTTGATATTTTCGAATGCACTTACTGTTACTATTCCAACGATCTGTCACAGCTGATGTCTCGCTGTATATTTCAGGCGAATTTAATAGGTACTTACTTTTTTATGGCAGTAAGTACTAATGGCACGTGCGTTTTACACTTCGCATGGTATCCTTATCTGGCGATCAATCCCATAAAATAAATAAACATTTTCCACTTATTCATCATATTTCAATTTATGCAAAGCAAATGAAAATTTGTTACGAAATGTAGATAAAAACTGGAATTATTTCCAAAATAGTTTTTTACAGAATAGTGTGTTAGTACTTTTGTATGTGTAAAAATATATACATTCCAAAAATGTAACCATATAATGGTTTTCCAATAAGAAAATAAATTTTGTTGGATCGGAATTTTTTTGATAGAGCGTAATATTGCTAACCTGCTGTACGCAAACTAATAACTGTATTAGATACGCAGTCCATGCTTGCAAATATTATCAAACTGTTGTGGAACTAAAAAAAAACTCATTTTTTATTCGCAAAGGTTGAGTAATTTAAATAGGAGACATGTTTGGCTTCAAGGCATTATCAATCCTAAATTGTCAAAACGGAGATATAAAACTAAATATTTGGACCGAACGAACATTTAAGATTCGTCAAAAACGAGTCAATCAACAGTTGAAATGTAGAGACAGACCCGAATGTGCAGTTATGGTCCTTATACAAACTGCAGTTTGTATAAGGGGCCAATAAGGGAGAAATCTCCCTTATATACCTAAAATTTAGGTAGGTATACAAGGGACGTTTCTTTGGTAGGTCTTCAGTATTCAGTTAGCTCTGAAGGAGAGACCAACATGGTTCGCGAAACGTCAGCATTTACAAATCTTGACAATCGGCATAACCCGAAAGCAATGTATTTTCTTAAGAAAAGTAATTTTTCTGTGTTAGATAATGCCTTGAAGGCGAAACATGTCTCCTATATAGATTAAACCTTTGCAAATAAAAAAGGGGTTTTATTTCTTTTTCCACTATAATTGACAACTATTTGCAACCACATATCAAATATTAGACCAAAGTACAGTCTGTGTGTGTGTGCTAGGGTGTATCGAAAAAGCGTTTTTTTTTTTCGAAATTGAAAATTTCAAGTTGATAGAAAGATGCACCTATGGACCTACACATACTTAAAAAAAATTGGCACAATTGAAAAATATTTAGGTCTCTCGCAGAAGGCATACAGTTTATAATTTTCTTTAAGTATTAGATTTTCTTTTTTCAATGAAAGATTAAGTGATTTTTCTTTTTCAAATAGAATAAGTTTAACAATAAGGTGTGAAATTACCGTATACAAAAATATATTACTCTAATGCAACATTTAGATCGCCTGCAGTTTATTTAGTTTCGATACAATTTTTAGAGAAATGACCATTGTCGTATAATTAAAAAAATGTGCTTCAATGTTGATAACAGGTTATTTGTCAATAAATATTTTATTATATGGGGACATGTGTGCTTTGAAAAAGAAAAACCACGCAAAACTGTACAAAATAAAAATATGAAAAATTCGAATTTTTAAAGAAAATCATTAACTTTAGGCCTCCTGCGGGAGACCTAAATATTATTGAATGGGCCCAATTTTTTTAATGGCATATGAGGGTCCGCAGGAACAACTTTTTATCAACTTGAAATGTTGAATTTTGAAAGAAACGGTTTCTCGATACACCCTAGTGTGTACCCGTTTTTTGTGGTCACGATTCTGGAGAAACTACGAAAGGTACACGGAACAAAACTTCATATTTCGAAGTTTCCTGACCAAACTTAGAGCTGAAATGGTTTTTGTTCAAAAGGATCCAAAGGAACTGGATGTTTACTCTTAGCATTTTTTAACGATTTTACAAATGAGCGACCATTTCTGTATTTTTTTCAAAATAGTTAAATAAAAAATTAAAGTAGAGGAAACTGTAAACATTATGTCTAAAAATGTTTTTTTTTTAATTAATGATTTAGCTGCATGAGCAAATTCTATTAGGTCGAGATCGGTCGTATCTGCATTAATATAAATCTAGTTAGCCAGGATTTGACAGATATTTTCATTCTAGTAACAGGTAGTGCCAAACGCTGTTATTTTGACATTACCTACTGTCAATAGTGTCAAAATATATGCCATATCATGGCTAACTAGTTTTATTTTAATGCAGATACGACCGATTTGGATCAATAAGAATCTCATGCAGCTAAACTATTAGTTTTATATATAGTATGATAAAGTCATGTGCCTGGCCACATCATATTTTTTTTATGGTAGTAAGTACTAATGTCACGTGCGTTTTATATTAGCACGGTAACCTTATCTATCAATCAATCCCATAAAATAAAACAATAATCTCGACATATTCACCATATTTCAAATTATGCAAAGCCACGTAGAGCGAGGGCATGACGAATCGTCACCATTTATCACAATAATCACAGGAAACCGTTACCAATTCTAAGCAACCCCCCCAAAAAAAATATCCATAATGACCGCGTGGATTCGACTGAAAAAGGGCGTCGAATAAATTACTATCAACCAGCCCCCTCCCCCACAACAACTAAAATTTGTCAATATTAAATCCCCGAACCACTTAGTTGGCCAACTGGCCGGTAGGAGGCGGCCGGCTGCGCCGTTAATAATTGAAAAAGAGGTGGCGGCGGTCCCAATTGCCACAAACCACCCCCTTCACGTAACTGGTAAATACATCGAGAAGGGAAAAATTCATTTAGAACCCCGAGCGCAATTAAAATTAATCGTGCACTTTACCCGTACACCGGCGTATAAAAAAAAGAGCGAGACGGAGAGAAAAAGGGGAGAAAGAGGGATGAAACAAAAGCAAAACGAATACTGTATCGCGGAGCTATAAAGCGGCGAATCCGAGAGAATTTCTTTCTCTGGAATTGTACGTAGAGATTCGGTTATTGCAGACGGATTCCCGATAATCCCGTTCGAATATTAAATCCTATCTTACGGAGTGAGTGATGTTGGACGAGGTAAGATATCGGGGGTTGACAAGGAGACGAAGATGAAAGACGGGATTAACCTCGAGCGGTACGAGAAAACTGCAGATATTTGCATATTTTTTATGGTCGAATGGCTTTGATGTTGAAACTACTGAGATGTGTGTTCATTTTAAGAGTTCTCGTCTTGAGTATCTTTAGATGTGAAGACGACGTTGTAAACAAGTTGTTTGACTTAGTTTTCGAAGTTAGTTTAGTCGTTATTGTGTCTATTAATTCTTTCAAAAGTTTTTCTTTTCAATTAAATAAGTTTTCTAGCAGCGTTTGTTTATAATAAGAAAAAGAAAGGTACATTTTTAATGGGAATCGCATGTTTTAAAGTTTTTCTATTTGTTTATTTATCTTGTATTAAAAGTAATAAACATTAATAGTTTTCTACGAAAGGCAACAATTCTAAATGAATACAAGATTTGTAAAAAGTAGTTATACTATGACCTTAATTTAAACAAATCGATTTTGTTTGATTTTGGATTTTAATAATACAGTGTGTTTTAATTTGCTGCGAATACAAATCGTAAACTTTATTGTTTCTGCAGAATAAACCACTCAACACAACTGCTACAGATTAGGTGCATATCTTTTAGGTACTTCTATCTTAACTTTAGAAAATCATGAACTTGAAGTAGGTAGTAAATAAACATAAAACATGGGTCAAACTTACAGTCAGATTGATGTAGTACGACAAGTTTTATATCGGCAAATGCAGTCGAATTGAAATAAATATATGGAAATAAACAAACGTTTATTTGTGGAAAGCGAATAGGCGGTTTCAATTGATTTGTTTGCGGTGAATACGAGTCCGAGCGTGAAAGATGCATATCGCTTTAGGTTATTGCGGTTTTTGTTACTTTTATGGAGGCGTCAGGATGGCACATAAAAATTCGCTATAAATATTTATAAAATATTCTTGAAAAAACTTTTACGTATCCAAAACCTTACTATGAGACGATTTTGAGCTTTCTAGGACAATGGATTCAGCAATTGCATAGTATATTTGTAAAAATTACCAAAAACGCGTTTTTATATTTTACATTTTAGTTATCAAGACGACAACGATACGGACTGTATAGTAGGGTACATAGAAAAAACTTTTTTTTTAATTAAAATTTTCACGATAAAAAGTTGTCCCTATTGACCCTCATATACCACCAAAAAATTGGCCTCATTGAAAAATATTTCGGTCTCCAGCAGGAGGCATCAAGTCTATAATTTTCTTTAAAAATTCGTATTTAAATTTTTTTTTAATGAAGGATTGTGGTCATTTTCAAAACCCAAATGGACGCACATAATAAAATATTTAATGACAAATAAACTTTATCAATACTTAATCACAATTTTTATATTATACGAAAATGGTGATTTTTTGTAAAAGATTAAGATTCTAAATAAACTGCAAGCGATCTAAATGTTGCATATAATACGTTAATTTCATACTTTATTGTTAAACTTTTTGTATCTGAAAAAGAAAAATAATTTAATCTTAAGAAATAAACTTTAGGCGTCCTATGGGAGACCTAAATTGTTTTCAATTGGGTGATTTTTGTGTGGTATATATGGTATATATAGGGACAACATTTTATCAACTTGAAATTTTGAATTTTGAAAAAAAAAAGGTTTTTCGATACACCCTAGTGTATAGGACTCACGTAATATATTTGTGTTTAAAAATACATTTCCGTCGATCGTTTATTTATGAGTCAGTTTAGTGAATAGGAAATCGTTTATTAAAGTACTCCATTAATGCACGATTTCTGTTAATGCATGATTTGTTATAGCCAATCACAACACGCAATGACGTCGTTTGATTGGCCAATCGAACATATGTGAAATGAAACCTTCCAATCAAAACATACCGCTCTCTAGAACTGTCAGTGTCAAGTTACATAAATTGTCATATAACCTAAAAAGACATCGGCGAAGAAAAATCTATGTAGACGACGCTAGAAGAATACGATCGACGGAAAAATTTTGTAACCAACTCGAATATTAAACAGCGACAATTAAACAGCGACAATTAACGCGCTCGCTTCGCTCGCGCGTTAAACAGTCTCGATCATTAATCGCTCTTTTTAATATACTTGTTGGTTAAATAACTATTATCGCTGCTGTTATATATTAAAATTAAAGAATTCTATATTATTTAGAACATATGTGTGCGCGGATGAGAAAAGGGGTCAATTTTCCGTTTCTAGTTACACAAATAATCGCAAATAAAGTTAAACTTGTTCAAAATACACATTTTTGTTTTATTCGATAATTAGTCTCTTTATTGTGTTTTTTAACAGATGTATTTGTCTGAAACCCGTCTGCGGTTGGAAACGCATGAAAAAATGCGTTTTTGTTTGGGACAACTTGTCGATATCACGCTACGCTCTTGCGCAGTACCATATTTTACCTACTTCCCAGAGTGCAATCGAGTTGAAATTTCAGGTTTCTGGTGACAATGCATGAATACATAAAAAAAAATTAAAACTTTTCCATAATTTGCAAAAATTTTGAAAGTTGCCGGATCGTTACCTATGTTAGACTATTTTGTAGCGCCCAGGCCCATGGCGCTATAGATTAAAAAAACCTATAAAACATAAATGGTATGCGCGCAGTTATTAACTTTTAAACTTTGCAAAAGGTCATAACGCAAAAGTTTACTTTTTGCATCAGCAACTTAGTTATTATTTTTTTCAATTTCCCTTTATGGTAATAGGTTTAAAATGTTGGAGCACCTTTATCATAACTCATTCTATCCAAAAACACTTATAACTCAAGTTAATATCGCATAATTCATGACCTAAGTTTAATAGAATATACAGTAATACATGATCGTCAATATTGGTGGATGCGCCGGAAGTTATTGTTTTAACCAACAAAAAACAATTAATAATTGAATAATTGCCTTATGTGGTTGATCCAAAGCGGCCAATGCATAGTTTTTTTGGGGCTTGGCGTCCATCTTTTATAAAAAGCTACTACGTACGTAGTAGTAGTAGCTATTAACTATATACAAATGAACTACGAACCATTGTTATACTGATTATTATATCGAATAATATATGCTTATTTTGTTATTTGAGCTTGCTAAAATGTGTAGTAAGGCAGCTTTATTTGATTATTAGCTAAACCACATCGAATAACAATAAGATGCAAGAACCTGTGACATATACTGTTACACAGAATCTAACGAAAAAAATCTTTAAATTCCTATTTACTCCACAATTTTTATAATTTATTTATCAAAAGAATTTACATACTTTGCTATTTTTAGTTGCAGCTTTTTGTAGATTTTCTAGTTTTGCTATAGTATAGCGCATTTGCCAGTAGAAGTTTGTGTTGTATGCGTGGTAGTGATCTTCCTGTTGGTGTACGGTCGTGTATCAGATGAGTTGTGATTGGTTGCAGTAAACGCGGACGCAGTCGAGGTGGAGGAATATGAGCTGGGCTCGGACGTCGAGCCGGAGGCGGCTGCCACACTCAAGCTGACCTCCCGCGGCCGCCACCACGCCCACGGCCCAGCGGGATCGCGACGACGGTCGCGTGATGAGACGAAGAAAGAAATACAAGAGGACGATGAAGCCACTCTCAGAGAGCTGCTTATTAGGTACCCGCAAACTACCACTATGCCAACTATGACCGACACACTTTTCACCCTACAATAATTACACTATCATACACCAATACGACAACGACAAAAAATACATATCTAGTAATACGACTAAACGACAAAAGAGTAGTTCTAATGATAAAACGCCAGGATATATGTATTTAGATGATACTACTTAGTTAAATTGTTTTTTGGTGGTAAAATACTGACAGTTTTTCTGTTATTGTTTTGTATGATTTATAATTCTATTGATTAGGCCAGGAAGGTCTAAAATATTCATAATATTAACACACTAATAAATAAAACTTGAAACGCTTGTTGATTTAAAAAATCTCGATTCTGATCCTGATTCTCGATCAGTTTGTTTATCTCGATTGTTTATTTCAGCACAGGAAACAAATTAACATTTTATCTATAATACGTCATGTCATGACCACTGCTAGCGAAATGCTGTTTCACGGTCTGCAGATTTCTTTCTTTTCCTGTAAAATAAATTACTTTAACTTGTCGAATATCGCCAAAAACTAGTAAATACACTAAATTTATTTCTGACGATATAAGTAGTTCACGATTTTTAACGGAATGATTTTAGTTAATAATTACTTTTTGATGACTCTATACTACCGTTTTAAGCATAATGTTTAAAAAAAGTCTTTTAAAGTAATTTGATTTTTTGGATAAAATTCTGCATAACATTTTTGTCAAAATGAAAAACACAGGCAATTTTGGAAATATTTGCTTGAATTCATACCAGCTCAACCCATGTTCTAGAAATGACTATCAAAAGCCTTAAACTTTTTCAGAAAATTAAATTCTAAACGCATCCACACTAAGGTGGTCTTTATTTTACAACTTTTAAGTTAATTCGTATGAAATATGAGGATGATGTGTAACTAGTGCTTCTAAAGGCCACAAAATCGAGAATAGGTGTAATTTAATAACACAAAAAAACAATAAAAAAACTTTTTAATTTGGTTTTACTACAATAAATTAACATATCACAGTTCTTGATAGAAACAAATAATCAATTATCGTTTTGGTCTTGATACCAGAGCATTTAACATATTTTCAAGTATATACTTAATTTGTCAAAAAATACAATAATCTAAGTTACACGACTATCCTGGCTAACAATAAACAAAATCTCACAAGTGATAACTGTTTCTAGTATGTTTCTTTCCATAAATGCTAAATCTGAAGGCAGAAATTTTTACCTGAGCCTAAGTTTTTTTTCTTTCGAAAAGCAGTGCTGAATCAGAAACAAAACTAACTGCAAAACAGCATTTTTTTCTCAAAAACTAGACACAATTTGGATTTTCTGCTTCCCGATTCAGATTGTATGGAAAAAAAGCATACCTGAAATAGTTTTCCCTTGTTCGATTTTGTTCTTAGTTGGTTAATAGTTCATAACTGTGGCATGTAAAATTATTGTAAAAAACTGATTTTTTTTATTCTTGTAATATAAAATTATTGGAGTTATTCTCGGTTTTGAATCCGTTGGATTAATGTTTTGATTGATCCCAAAATTCACAGGAATTAAATATCGATAGAAAAGAACAAATTGAGAGGGTCCTGAGAAGAAAAAAACAGTTATTTCTTTGTTTTGTAGAAATGGACTACCCTAATCCCATAAGTGTTGTATCAAAGCAAACAGGAAAATATGCGGTTGTCATTACAAAACTTCTAAATTAATGTCACTTCAACGTCTGAAAGCATTTTGTTCTGTGAATGTAATTTACCCTTGTCAGTACAAGTTAAATTGCGAACAGATTTGAATGATTTGCAGTCCAATTTCAGTTTCAATTTTCAATAAGATACAAAAAGATTCTATCAAGGATATGAAATACCGACACTAATATAACTTTCAAAAAATTACTTACAAAGTGTTGCATATAAACTTCGGCGCGCAAACTTACGTCGTCAGACTGACTTATTATCGGTGTATTTCGAGCTTGCGACTCCTCTAGGGCTGTACAACTTCACCCTAACTTTCCCCGGATGCAAATTGATATGCAAGACTGCGCGTCGCTTCCAGCTTTACCGCCAAGAAATATCAAACATTTCTTATTTAATTTTCCAGCCAGAGAACTTCCTAAAAGGCACAGTAAACACCGCGCCATCCGTAATATGACTAATTGAACATAATCGTCAAAGTAGCGACTTCAGAGCCATCTATATCTTCGTTCCCTCAGCGCCGAATTTCCCGTCCATCACGCACACCGCTCGACTCGTTTTTGTTTGTCCTTTCTCCCACCAATTTCCGGACGGTCGGTTTTTCTTCGCGGCTTCATCGGTCGCTTTCAGATCGTCGTCGGTCGTTTTTTCTTGCCGTTTTATGTTTGTTTTCGTATAAAGCTACTTTGGACTGAGACGTTCTTTATTGCGAATGAAGTATGGTTTCAAGCCTCACACTGCAAGCAATTCGTTTTTTAAAGAAATATTTGATTTGACCAAACATTATTAGAAATACAGTCATTTAAAATGTGTACCCATATATGATAATATAAATATCAGCAGCTTCTTTCTCTGGCAATATTTTTGCGATTTTTTGTCAACACGTTGTCGGATTATGTGAAAAATACAAAATAATATATTAACTCAGAACTAATGCTATTTACCGTTTACAAAAGAAAAGTACCTCACAAAAAGTATGTTGTTTCCAAAAATTCTCGCTGAGATCTAAAATCTCCAAAACTTCTAGAAAGTAGGCTGAAAAAAAGATACAAAAAGTAATGATTTTTTATCATTTATTATACGGGCTAAGTCAAAATGAAGCTATAAAGCTATAAACAAGGTATGGTTTAAATTTATTTTTAATATACAGGCTGTTTATTTTATTATGGAAATTTGGTAACCTTCTCTTTTTTGATTAGAAAAATTAGAATTTTTTTTAATTCTAGATTAATTCTAAGAATTTTTTATAGGATTTTTTATAATATGCATCATTTTTTTAATTATTAAAATTCTTAACCAAAAATAATAAAACTTACCAGAACACTTAAATAATTCTCCAAGCGCCACAATTAAAAATTCGAATAAAAGTTTGAAAATGGAAAAGTTTGCAAACCATAAGAAAATGAACGGTAAATCAATATTTTTGTATTCCAATAAAAAATGTATGCAATTTATCTTAGAATTCAAAAATGTAAAAATATAAAGGCTGTTTGAAAAAGGAAGCGTTACAAGATTACCATATTAAAAATCTGATGTGGCCAGGCACATGACTTTATCATACAATATATAAAATAAATAGTTTAGCTGTATGAGAATCTATTTGACTGAGATAAATTCTGTCTGCATTAAAATTAAACTAGTTAGCCAGGATTTGACAGATATTTTGATAGTCAATAGTATCAATCGAAGGGATTGTCAAAGCATCAGCATTGGACGCTACCTACTGTCATCACAATAATAGTTGCTTAAATCACCATACGCAGTATGGTAAAGTATTGTAATCATGCCGAAAAAAAAAATTGAGATTTTAGCGGAAATAGGTTTTTTTGGGTCCCCTGAACATTTTTGACCAAGGTACAAAAAAATGTCTGTGTGTGTGTATGTGTGTGTGTGCGTATGTGTGTACCCGATTTTTGTGACGACGATTCCGGAGAAACTACTAAAGGTATCGGGACGAAAGTTCATATTTAGAAGTTTTATGACCAAACTTAGAGCTGAAAAGCTTTTGGTTCAAAAAGGTCCAAAGGAACTGGTAGTTTATTCTAAGCCCTTTTCAAGGATTTTGCAGATGAGCCGCTATTTCTGTAATTTCGTCAAAATAGTTAAATAATAAATTAAAGCAGAGGGAATTTTGAATAATTTATGCCTATGACATTTTTTGGTAAAATTAATAGTTTAGCTGCAATAGCAAATTCTATTTGATCGAGATCGGTCGCATCTGCATTGATATGAAACTGCATAGTAGCCAGGATTTTGACCATTTTTTTTTGTGTTGTCGCCGCTGAAATTTCTATGGCTGTCACCACGCTGTCACACTCGGAGAACCGCTATGGAACGTCATCCACAGTGTCATGAACGAATATAGATCTGTCAGAATTTGAATTAGCTTTTCAAACTTGACATTTCGTAGAAGTGGTATCAACCTAACATTTTCTATACCGAAATATAACCATTTTTGATTTTTTTTAAATACGTATTTCTCAAAAAGCAACACAAAAAACGTTGATGTCACTGCTGTCGAAAGCTACATAGCGCGACTCGCTCACATTCGACGACGACGCTCTGTCATCGGTGACGCGCTGCATCACCGTTCGGTGTGCTATTCCGTACTTTCGGCACTTGTGATTTAAGCAACTATTATTGTGATGACAGTAGGTAGCGTCCAATGCTGATGCTTTGACAATCCCTTCGATTGATACTATTGACTATCAAAATATCTGTCAAATCCTGGCTCACTAGTTTAATTTTAATGCAGACACAATTTATCTCAGTCAAATAGATTCTCATACAGCTAAACTATTTATTTTATATATTGTATGATAAAGTCATGTGCCTGGCCACATCAGATTTTTTTTAAGACAAATAGTGCAAGTATTTCTAAAAAATGTGGCGTTTGGAATGGTCTGTTAACAGAAGAAAGCGTTTTTCTTTCTGTGTATTAAAAAAACTGATTAAGGAGCATTTTATTGGACAATTTTGTTAAACTTTGAAGTTCACTTTTATAGTCTGTGACGATTTTATTTATTTTTTCGATGCATTGTAAAGAGTTTCATCGAGATTGACATAAAACTATAAAGACAAAAAACTGTCACAGCTAATTATACTGAGAGAATCACGTTCTAAAGAGAAGAATACTAATTCTCAACAGTTTGCTTTTTAATTAACTGTATGTACTACCAGAATTACTGAATATGAACGATATCATTGAAGAAAACCGTTGGTATAAGCTGCTGTTTTACTTTAAGATTGTATAATTTTAAATATATGCTATGCTTATTTGACCTTAGAATTCCTTGTTTTAAATTATCCAGCAAGAGAAGGGGACCCTGTCCCTTATTAATCTCTTTTTCACCAATAGTAGTCGTGCTGTTGGACATTTCTATGAGATCCATCTTACGACGAGAAATTAAAGCTCTATGGGCATCTTTTACAGTACTTAAATCAAAACATCCTTTTCCTAAAAGGTTATTTTATACGAAAGAAGTATTCTTATGATAAGTATGAGTTGTCCTAACTAAAAAAATCAGTTAATCATATTATTTTCTTAACATTAAACACACACGCTTAATAACCCAGTCAAATAAGACGAAAAACTGACAAACCGTAATATGACTAATTGAACACAATCGTCAAAGTAGCGACATCAGAGCCACCTATATCTACGTCCGCGTAGCGCCGAAGTTCCCGTCCATCACGCACCCCACTCGACTCGTTTTTGTTTGTCCTTTCGTCCACCAATTTCCGGACGGTCGGTTTTTCTTCGCGGCGTCGTCGGTCGCTTTCAGATCGTCGTCGGCGGTTTTTCTTGCCGTTTTATGTTTGTTTTCGTTCGCCGCGCCGCGTCACTCAGCGGTTCTTCTGCTTTTGTGTATTCGTACGACGCTGTGTCGGAGGCATCGGGACTCCGTGCCAATTTCACCGTGAAATTGACGTTTCAGTCGTCTTGTCGTCGGTCGGCGTCGCATCGTTCGATTGAAGATGCGACGCCGCCGACTGAAGACAGCGTCAACGCCAACCGCCGGCGATGTAGTTTGTTTTTTTTTTATCGTAAGGGTGCGTTTGATGATACTTGATGTAGTGACAAATACTCAGTCTTTGTTATAGGTAATACATTTTCAATGTAACTCTGCAAAGCATAATATGCATAATACATATTAAGTATAATATAATAGTCCGGGAGGTAATAACAGAGGGTGGTTTTGTGTTCTGAAACCCCTTCTTTTGCCACTAAGATGTAGTTTACCCCTGGTAGGTCTCCATCCTTCTACATTAAGGATTTGGCTAGTAAGTGGTCTTTGAAGACTGGCTTTAGCCACTAGTCGCTTCGTTGTCCCCCCTATACCGTCGCATGCATTTTTTCCATGTGCAGATCCAAAAAAGTGCCTTTCTGGTTCTAACCCAAAATATTCTTTGAGACGATAAGTTTACAAAGTTCTTTTTGTTCTTATATTGACTTGCTGCACCATCAGAGAAATATATAAGTTTTGATATGCTTGGCAGATTTTGTATTATATAATCAGTTAAATGTTTCTGAAAACAGTGGAACACAGATGTATCATGTTTAAAATGATCGCTAAGAATGCACAGATTCTTATGTTGCAGTTTTCCATTATCTTCATAATAGCATACTGATGGATGTAAGGTTGCCTGGCTGTTTACCCAATGGAAGCTTTGTATCTCATCTTGTAAAACAAAGGAGAAGTTGTCAGCAAAATCTGCTAACACTATGCACTCGTCAGATTTCAAGTTTGTTTTTGTCTTTTTTCCCAAAGTTTGAGGGCTTGTTACTCCAAACACGATGCAATACACAAGAATATTTTTATTTATTATTAAACCTTATAAAAAGGTGAATTAATTGTGAAAGTTTCAGATTTTTTGTCTTGATCCCATCAGAGATATTTGACATTAAATATCGCGAAAATGAGAAATTTTCAAATTCTATAGCTTGTTATCAATAGGGGGAAGACGTAAGAAAGTTATTTTTTTATTACAAGCCCTTTATAACTAAAATATATTGAATGGACAAATGAAGTACCCCTTCATGTAAAAAAATCGTGAAAACCGATCCTAATAAGCTATTTTTAAATGAAAATAAACGTAAACTACTCGTATTATATATATATAGGTATATAGGTATATATATAGGTAGCTTGAAATCTGTTTAATAGAGTAGTTTTTATTACAACTCTCTAGGGCCCCAAAAGATCCCAAGGATCCCAAAAGAATATTTCGTTTAACGCAAACACATACCAATGTCAAACATGTCGGATTCGCTGACACAAAACTGGGCGCCATTTCTGAACGGAACAAAATAATTTTTAAAAAAATGGTTTTCTAGTTTCAGAACATATGCAAATTCATTTTAAAAAATAATTTTTTACTGAAATGGTCAAGCGACCACCTCTGGACCGCTTCAGATGGATTGACCCTTTAACCAAAACACCCTGTACTTTTCCAACCCTGTTACTTTTCCAACGTCCTGTATAAAAAATACATTCGCATTATAATATTCATTTAATATTCCATCATTTCGCCTATATAGTAAAATAGGAAATTATATATTATTGTTATTTACGATTGCGTTATGCGTTATTCATGTTTTAAATCACTGGCTGGGAAATTAATATTTTGTAGGTCTAATTAAATTTTATATTAAAGTCTGAAATAAAAGCGCACAATATTACACAGATAAGCGCGTATAGTATTTACCGCACAATAGAGCATATTATTTTGCGATTTTCATAAATAAAACTAAATAATTTATATAAAATTAACGAATATTATTACGATTGTCAGAAATATTCACAAGAAGTAGTCACAATCTGAGATTTCGTTGATAGATCACAAAAGCACCAGAAGGGTGTTGTCGTTTCGTCGTATGAAACATATTCTTTGACATATAAAAATGATTTACATAACGTGAATGTGTCACCTAGATATCTAGTACTCACTTACACTTACATACATACCACACACACACACAAACTCAACTCACAAACACACACATACTCACTGACATCCATGCCATTGTTTGATGTTTCCAATTCAAACGTGGCCTATACTTTTATGACGTGTTTGGCCACACTTTATTCTAATTATCTCAGCTTAGCATAGAGGATCTCTTCCATTTTTTTGGTCATGCCGTTTGTTGCTATAGCGGTTATACTTCACCGTTACCGCTTCCGCCGACGTTCTCGATTAAGCCCAAAAGCTCATTTCTGCTTTCCGCCAGACTGCGCCATGTTTCTCAGCTGTTGCATCACACGAATCTTTTGATTTAGCTGGCGCGCAGGATCCTCTATGTTAGGTTGCGATGTATTAGTGCATTTACTCTTTTATTTTTGTCAAATGAGAATTTGACAAACTTGTTTCGCACGCACCCTGATTTTGGGCTGTGTTTCCAAACTATAGGTGGAAGAATTGGTGTCGAGATGAACGTGAAAGTCACGATGATGACGATGATGACGATGTCGGTCGGCTGTCAGGTGTAGAGTCGTCTAGGAGTGAATTTTGGGCATTCGGAAGGGTTGGAGGATACCTAGGGAGTTGTCCACTGTAGTTTGGAACACAGCCATGGTATCCTTACCTCCCAGGTATTGAGCTTCTTTGCATTAGGTGCTTATCTGTCTGTAGGTGCTATTTCATGTGTGTCCCCTGACCGACTTTGGGATTGCCGATTTTGACGATTCTCGCATGACGTACGGGCATGTATCGACGATCTACTCCCCCCACCATCATCCAGTGTTTATTGCATGCTTCGTGTAGATTATTGTGATGCTTGCATGTGTGTTGGGCCTGTTAATTGTAGGTAATTGTCTGGTATTCTATTGAAACTAACCTTGAACAAATTCAAGCACGCGAAATAACACCGATGTGCATGAGATGAGCGTTACTACATAATTATGTTGGTAACGCGTGTTGTGTTCGTTTGCAGCACATACATCTTAATCCATGTTATTCACATAACTCAAATTGTAAATAAGTATACCAAATTCCTTTGTTTTTTCCACTTAGCGTACTAAATTAATTCCAATTGGCATGTTTTCTAAAAAAAAAAACTATTGATTAATTCTTTAATAACTATATGATATACTGATGATGATCACTGTGAACATTTTGTATCCCAGAGTAACATTATTTACTTTTCCACTGTATTGCTTTTATATATTCGCAGAGATGTAAATATGTATGTATTCATTGAGATACAGGAAAAGCAATTATGGTATAAATATTACCGGGGAGACTTACCGAACGCAGACCTAGATTCGACATCTTATTGTACCAAAAATTTCTTTTTTCAAGGGCCACCTCCTTCAAAATGTTAAAAAAAATAAATTAAAGTTAGTGTATTAACTTAGTACTGAAAAAATGTTTTATTTTTTAACTGTAATAAAAATAAAAATAAATAAAAATTAGCTCATAACAATAAATAAGATTAATAAAAAAATAAACCATAAACTTCTGAATGTAGATATCGGAACAATTACTTGATTTCTCAAAAATACACAGTTGAAACTAAATGATTAGCCTGGCTAACATTTAAAGAAATCGAATTTTAGAAAACTTTAAACTTTTAAAGTATCGAAGTGATAACTTCTCGTAGTGTGCTAGTAAGCAAACTAGTAATGGTTGTAACTGGTTGTGATCCAAATGAACATTGTGCAATATGAATAACTGGGGAACATGAATTATGTGAATGGAATGTAATTATAGGTACGCTTTGAATTGGATACTCAAAATAAAAATATCATAAAATGAAAATTTCAGTGGAACTATTTCCAAATGTATACCGGCAATGCTCTAGATGCCTCACAAGAGTCAAAAAGGTCATAGTCATAAACTTTAAGCTGTGTACTTTGACCTTAAATACTAAAAGTTTTTTTGACAAGTATTTTTAAGCATTGACAGCAATTATTTAATCGGTGTGTGAGCGATTTCAGGAAGTGTGTCAGCTCATCGCAGACATCATAAGCGTCATCACTGAAATTTTAAATGGTACCCTATATTCTTTATGTGACATTTTCAATCAGGATGACATTCTACAAACAAAAACATATCGATCGTGAATTTTTATTACCAAGGCAACGCAAAAACAACCGTTTATGTATTAATCTAGATGGCTTGAAATTGGTGAAAATATTCTGAAATTGTCAAATAAACACTAAGTAAATCGATTGTGATCAACATTGTATTACTGGCGCCCTCTAGCGTGATTTATTTGGTTTTTGGCCGGTCCGTTACTTTTTTTCACGGGTACCCAATGGACTCACCCTGATTAGAAAACATTTTTCCGATTACAATGATACCAAATACTTGATATTTTATTGAAATTCTTAGCGTAGAAATGTTAGAAGCAAGAAATCGAAAAAAATATTGACCGAATGATCAAAGTCAGCGTACAAGTCAGTCACTCAATGGACTACTCGAAGGAAATACCCTTAAGCGTCATTTTCGCGCTATCATTATCAGTAAAATATCAAGAATTTGGTATCATTGTGTCGGAAATTGTTTTTCCTCGCATAATCAGGGTACTTCCATTCAGTAGTCCATTGAGTGACTTTGACTTGTACGGTAACTTTGATCACTAGGTCAACATTTTTTCGGTTTTCTTGCTTCTAACAACATTTGTACGCTAAGAATGTCAATACAATATGAAGTATTTGGTATCATTGTAATCGGAAAGATATTCTCTATCGAATAATCAGGGTGTGGCCCTAGCGTACCCGTGAAAAAAAATTACTCACTGGCCAAAAACCAATTAAATTACGCTAGAGGGTGCCAGTAATGCAATGTCGGGCAAAATCGATTTAGTTAGTGTTTATTTGACAATTTTCGACTATTTTCACCAATTCCTAGCCACCTACATACATTATTACACAAAAAAGTTATTTTTGCGTTGCCTTGGTGATAGAAAATGACGATCGATATGTTTTTGTATTCAGAATATCATCCTGATTGAAAATATCACACAAAGAATATAGAGTGCCATGTAAAATTTCAATGACGACGTTATTTCCGGAAAAAACCGGAAGTCATATTAACCTCAAGAGTATCCCAAAGAATGCATATTTGGTCTATTATTAACACATTTCCAAAATTTAGTCGTCCAGCTTTATAAACAACGTATATAAACGGAAGTACCAATGCCGTGGGTCACCCGGTGGTCTACGTCGAAAAGTGAATAGTTTTATGACTTTTTGGCAAAAAAACTGAAAAAAGTCGAACATTTTTAGTTTTTTTGCGATTTTCGTTGTGAAGCCTAGCCGTGGGAAGTATCAGAGTTGAAATTCGGATTCAGCACCACAAAAAACAGAATGAAAGAAAAAAAATCTCTATTTTTTTCCTGTCCAAAACACCATTTGACTGGGCTAATACGTTACTTATACTTTTTGTATAGAAAAATTTTAATATTTCATATCCATACTTATTTCCTTTGAAATTTGAAATCGATTAAAACATATTATTAACCCGTGTCCCACTAGGCTACTAGGCCCACTAGGCGTACATGCTGTGGTATGCGTTTTTCCTTATAATCTAAATCTGAAACCAGATACTCTAAATTTTGTCTAGTTTTTGAGAAGAAAAATGATTTTTTGCAGTTTTTACCACTGCTTTTCTAAAAAGTTTGCTCAAGTTGTAAGTTCTGCCTTCGGATTCGAATTTTATGGAAAAATACTGATGGTCAGGATGGTTACGTATCTTAGATTATTGTATTTTTGACCAAACACCTAAGTACTTGAAAATAAGTGGAAATACTCTGAAAAAACCTCGAGGTACATAAAATTGACTTATCTGTGAAACTTGCATTACAGAAACAACAAAAAGGTGAACATTGGTATCAGACACATTCTAAAATTATGACGCGTATCGTGCGTACTAACTCATAACAATACCAATAAGAACACTCCTTTATTTATACCAATCAACCACCGCCACAGGTCTCACCACAATACCAAATAATCGGAATAATAATTCCTAATTGCATTTACCGACTCGTTATTGCGCCATTAGCGGATTTCTAAAACACCGAACTGATGCCTCGGAATAAATTCGAATTAGCCGATGATAACGGCGCGCTTGTTTTCCGTTCTTCGTGCCGCGATAAATTGCCTTTCTTTTCAGTCTTAACGGCCTAATTACGTAACGTCGAAGCGCGCCACCCGACTACGTTGGCGACCGGCGAATGTCAGAACTGAAATTCAGCGGATACATTGTCGTTCAACGCCCGTATCCATTCTGTCCGTTCGCGCGCGCTGCAGAAGGATTAAATTTAGCCGGGAAAGCCGGTAGGCGCGCCGCTGACGCGTTAATTGAATGTCCGTGTGTATGTATTGCGGCGTTTAATCTTGTTGTTTCTTTATTAGGGAATTTCTGTACGAATAATGCGCGTGAACGTCGCTCTGCGGGCGTGAAGAGTGTTGTCATGCCGGAGTTTATTCATTACATGCGGAAATACTTTGTTTTGTTGATGTGTTTTGCGTTCAATATGTTGTTTTATTTTGTGTGTGGATTGGTGAAAAGTATGGTTAATGATCTGTTGGGTACTAATACACCAATAATAAATAAATAAATAATAATAAACCAATACAGTTGATCCATCGATTTATTTATTCCTTTCTGGTTGTAGTGCATAAATAAATTTATTACTGCTGTCAAAACAAAAGTCTGAAACATGAATAGTTAATATGAAACATCATGGTTATTTCAGCAACTTTTTTTATAAATTTTATCTTTTATCTAGAATCAATTGTATCAATTGTCACATGCTCTTAAAATAAAAGAAAAACAGCATGATGTTGGTGTTCTTTGTGACATGATTTCAAAATTTGCAAAAAGAAATGTTTAAAGCATATTATGCCGGAAGAACCAAGAGGATGGTGTCTAAGTTCGAGACACTCTGTGGAGTAAGCCATTTCAATTTCCAATATTTTGTTTTCAGATGCATCCCAATATCTGTATGTTTGCAAAATTTACACAGTTACGAAACTTTGCAATTTTCGCTTTTATGTTCAATAATTTTTGTAACCTTTTACCGTTTTAATCATTTCCAAACATGTTACGGTTCGTCTCCATATCCCCGTTTCTGTAGAAGATACATACTTTCAAGTAAAATCTTGTTTTTTTAACTTAAATAATATCACTATTAAAGATGTTAATTTTTTTTTCGGATAGTCATTTCTCAACAGTTTTAGGAATATGATCAATCTGTCAACATGATAATTCAATACCGAAGACGTGTGTAAAGTTGTCAAAACAAATTGAATCTGTTGGTGCGGTTAATACCAAGGTTAATACCAATACAGTTGATCCATCGTTTTATTTATTCCTTTCTGGTTGTAGTGCATAAATAAATTTATTACTGCTGTCAAAACAAAAGTCTAAATGATCGCGGAATGGCTTATGCTTTAAAAGCGTGTCATAATTGAGATGTTTTTGTTTAAAATCGGAAGAAAATACTATCAAAATCGGCAAAAAATTATTGAATATTGAAGCTCAAAATTGAAATTTGTTACTTGTAAATGTATCTTTTAGAAAGATTCAGAAATAGGGATGCATCAAAAACAAATTGTTGAATATCTCAAACACTGACTTCGAAACCATAATTTTGATTCTTACAGTTTAACAAGATCGTAGTGTTTTTACCAAAATTTCAATGACATGTGGTTATCTTAAGGTTGGGCGAGAATTGATTAGGCAATCAAATACACTTCATGATTTTGTAATACGATTTACACCGGAATGTTCAGGTATTTCTATTCAAATTATAGGTGAAATAAAGAGAACTTGGAACCTGAACTACTGATAGTTCGAAATTCGAATATTCGGCTCAATTCCCTCAATTATAGATGATGAATTTTATAATTATAGGTGTCTTTTGCAGATAAACTAAAAAACGCCGATATTAATGAAATCGTTATTATAATCAAAGGTACAAAGTTCACTCGAACGTTAATTTTTAATGTACAAACTTGAACATGCGTGTAATAGCCGATTGAAAATTATGACAAAAACTTTCATGATCAAAATCGATAAAATTTTGCAAAACATATTCATTATCAAAGTTGAAAGAGCAAAGATTTTTTAGCTGTGAATCATTTACGTACATTTAGATATTGTGATTAATCCAAGAGCAAAATGTTGGGAATTTATATGGATTATTTGCAAAGTGCTTGAGAACCTGCCCAAGTTACAAAGCATCAAGTTCGTTCTCCCGTCATAATATGCTTTAAGAATTTCGTTTTCAACATTCCAAAACCATGTAATAATTTTGACAAATTTACTTACAATGTGCTGAAATAATCAGTCAAGCTGGTAAAATATTACAAAAGGTATACACATTCTTGCCGGGAAATTATAAAATATATAGGCTAATAGTGATAAATAATGAAACAAAGTGAGAACCTAATTAACTAAAAATATAATTTGTTTACTTAGGTCTCATGTTATCTCAAGAGATGAAATTGTTGTTCATTGCTCTTGAACAAATTTACAGTGGTGTTCTTTGCTGGATATGTTTACAGAACCAGAGACAAATTTATACCCTCATAAAACAAGTTAAAATGAAGTTAAATTACCCCCCACCGTAAAATATTTAAAACAAGAAAAAAGTTAACCAGTTATGCTCATCCACGAACTTCTTCTTAGTTAACTTTTCTTAGTTAACAGATAAGCTTGTATACCAAATTTTAGATCAATTACTTCAAAATTACGGCAGTTATCGTGTACACAGACGGACAGACAGATGGACATTGTGGCAAACTCAATATACCCTCACAACAGTAAATGTGGGGGCATAATAATGTGACGCAAAGGATAATACCTGAAAATCCAACCAAATTGTTGTTTAATTGGCTCAGAACTCATATGAGTGATTGTTGTCTCTCAATATTGTTGTATTATCCGCAAAGCAAAATCATTAAGAAAAAATTATATTAATATCGTGCTTAAACAATATGTCAATATGTAATAAGTTATATCAGATGTGAAGTTGTCAGGAATTATGAATTTGTCGCACACATTTTACACAAAACTGCCATTTTTACAATGCTTAAAAGACTCACCGAAAATTGTTGTTCATATTGCATAAAGAGTCAATGGGGTCCCTAAATTTTTTTAATGGTATATCACGAATCATGTAAAAAAGCATAGGTAAAGCATTTAAATCTTTTTTATGAAACTGTTTCAAATTCGATGTAGGTACCTACTTATATCTGGCATTTTATATCTGTACGTTGTGCTGCTGGTTCTCTAGTTAAACCTTAAAATGTAAAATTTTCAACCAGCTAGATTACCTAGCGCACGCCTGCTTACTTTTGCCGGCGGGTATGCAGTTGACATTTATTCCCGGAATACGGTGTAATTTACACGAGAGCAAAAAATAACGTAGTTATTAGCAGGAAGCGGCTTTGTGCTGTCTGCTCGCCGTAAAAATGCTGAATTAGAATTTCAAATGCAATTAAATTACGTATCTGCGAGAAGCACGAAATACGTAAATATTATGTGTATGGACGGAGCGCAATCAACAATTCACAAACAACAATAATTACGATTGCAAATTTTTACCTTATCGGGATATACCTTCGTGTTCGTCCTTCGTAAATATTTATTATGTATTTGTTTGCTAATATTTGGGCGACACAAGATCTAACTTACTTAAATCAGCGTTTCGTGATGGTTGTCATGTTATAAATTAGCGCACAATTTTCTTTTTATTGATTCACACTCACAAATAAAACACTGATGTTTTGGAGATCCAAAACATATAAAATATCGTATTAAATTCATAATTTTAATACAATCTGTTTTGATAGGTATAATGATATAATGATTTGAAATAATCGCTTGGCTAATTCCATTATTTGTTTCTTAGAAAAGTTATGTAATACTATTTCTAATATTAACTACTAACTACTAAAACAACTTATTTTGCCTTATTTACAATAATTTTAGATGATAATTTACCATCATAGAAAGCAATTTTGGAGCAACGCGCTTTAATTACAACAACATATTGTCCACATTTATTGTTTATGGCAAAGTAAAGACTGAGAAATAAATGTGTTCTCAGCTTTTTTGGGCACTTTAATCTGCAGAATATTGAAGCCGCTTTTCTTGAAAATTTCGTACACTACTTAGTCCTTGAAATTTCACATTTCTTGTATTTTGAAATGTGAAGAGAATTTTATTTGAGATTTGAGATATTTTTGACAATAAAATAATGTAAAATGTATGTAGGTATTATTCTATTGCCAAAGTTTTCTCACTGAAACATAACCTTGTTAGATGTTTAATTATCAATCGAATAGCTTTTTTAATACTACCTCCTTAACATGTTATATGACAGCTCTTAAAATAAAGAAAAATTTATTAAATTTATATTTAAAAAAATCATAAAAACAAATAATTTTTGTTTTGTTATCGAAGTAATTGACTACTCTCAACAACAGGAAAAAATAAAAGTTTTAACTGATTCTGGTATACTTTTTTTCCGTAGAATCTAATCCTGAAGGCAGAAATTTTGAATTAGCGTTTTTTGTTGGTACTGGTTTTCTCAAAAGCTAGATTGGACTCTGTTTTAAACCCCTGATTCTATGAGAAAAGGTACATCAGAATCTGTTGTCACATTCCATGTCTTTAATTGTTAGTCATAGTAATGTTTCCTTTAACGTACTTCTAACAAATTATGTAATTCAAACTTTGTGAAATATTAAGAAGTAAAAAGATAAAACTACGTGTTCGTTTTCTTCTTTGAAGTACAGAGTTAATACATTTATTTTCACTTTGATATCCGGTATCAACCACCAAATATTTTTTTAAAGTATTAAAAACATACTGTAGTTGTTTCCCAGCCAATGTAACTTTGTGATCCTTAAACAACGAAGTTTGGACAAAATAAGAAGCCCTAATGTATATATTTGTTGAAAAATTATAAATATGTAGTTAAACAACTAACTGGAAAATGCGCTAGATGACGCTAGAAGTCAAAGATGTTGCTTTGTTTAACGTTCCCAGTTACATTTTCTTAAATTGATCAATTGAAACGTTTTTGTGATTACGCATTTGTTTTTGCGTTTATTACTCTTTTTCCAACACGTTATACATTTATGTAATCAGAAAAATTATTAGCATGTGCCAAACTCCATGTTCAGAGAGCAACAAAATGTTTCTAGAAAGTTCTGCCCTGCTCCAAAAATCTATCTCAATTATACTACTTTAAATGCAAGCCCTAGAAAGTAATTTTTGGCTGACTATTGATCATTGTTGAATTTGAATTGTACTTTTTATTTTTTTTGTAAACATCTTTCCTATCTCTAATTTTTAATCGGTCTGTACACGCTCACATTGGTTCACCAGATGCAATCCTTTTGGTACTAATTA
Organism: Melinopterus prodromus; assembly: GCA_964023965.1. Taxonomy (NCBI): domain Eukaryota; kingdom Metazoa; phylum Arthropoda; class Insecta; order Coleoptera; family Scarabaeidae; genus Melinopterus; species Melinopterus prodromus. Next base: position 13,310,330 of record OZ030390.1, on the reverse strand, counting down.
GAACGTATAAACATAATATGAACCGCAACTTTCACTTCAGTGAACTTCACTGATTTGAAGGTAAAATAATAAATATGCAAATTTGGAGAATTTGTCTGCGAATCGTCTTTTTTTAACGAATCGATTCACAAAACTATTACTTAACTAGCCACACCACAGGCTGGCAAACCTATTCTGCATGTATACCTACTATTCGCACGCTGCATGACTGTAACCATATCGATGTTCTCCTGATATATCTCGTCCTTTCGGAATCTAAACAAACTAACATATTGTCAATTCTTTTACCTTGCTTGCGCACACTTGGATAGCCTGCAGAAGCAGGTGAGCGTGATGAGTATGAACCTGACCGCGAAGCTTGATGAGCTCCAGCGTGGCGACCGTCACCTGGAGACCACCGTGGCGCTGTGCGAGATCCGCAGTCAGCTGCAGGAGCTGACGAAGTCGGTCGAGTCGTGCCAGTCGGAGGTCTCCGAGGTGAAACGCGATATGGTCGCCATCAAGCACGAGCTGGACACCGTGCAGCAGGTGAAGGAGGAGATCGAAGAGCTGCGGGAGTACGTGGACCGCCTCGAGGAACACACGCATCGCAGGAAACTACGGCTACTCGAACAGGTTTGTCCCAATACAAGACACTGTTGTTGCATGCGGATAATAAGAAGTTATGCGCCAAACTGTCAAATTATTTTGGAAATTAGCAGTTGTTGATTCGATTTACTTGTTCTCTACGTTCTGGAGAGTAATTAGGAACAAACGCGACCTCGATCTGATGAATTGAATTGCATTGAGCGAGATATGACGGTTTAAAACATCGTTCAAATTGGTGGAGGCGCCGGGTGCACTAATTTTAGATGACATTATTGTTAAATTTAGGAGTTCTTGATTTGATTGGCTATGATTTACGTATCATATAGACCCTCATGAGTATATTAAACAAATCTATAGCTCGAATTGATTAAAACTGATCGAGATATGATAGTTAAAAAAATGGTACCAAATCACAGTTCTCAGAAATACGGCTGTTTTTTTTTTCAGAGTGTTACTTCGTAAATATTAAAAAAATTGACCACACCTATAGTATCCTTATACAGGTTGTTTTGTTTCTCGTGTACCAAAGACGTTGTAGATAAAGTCATTCTAAGCCAACAAGTTCATGTTAACATAATATCCAATTCCTTACTGACAAAACATTGCTAAATGTGGTTAAATGTATGTTGACATGTATTATTACTGTAGTTGTCAAGGTCGTTACTCCAGACCGTATAACATACACAGGATGAGTGATTTTACTTATTCAATCGTATATGTCTTGTTATAAACGATCTATAAAGAGCATAATAATCTGAACACAGTTCAAATTATGCTTGTCATAAAATAATACTAAAAAATAGTAATAATTGCAATTGTTTTTAATACGGTTATGTTTTGAAATTAAAACTACGCACTTCTTTTTACGTGTATTCCAAAATTTATAACTTATTTATAATTCTATGTGGTTTTTATTGCTTCTTGGTTGTCTTTTATCTCTTGAAATGCACTTCGACTAAAGCCGATGATTTTAAATGTTTTTTTTTTCTAATTTCTAGCAAAATATAAAAGACAGAGCGCATGTAGGCGATATATTGTTTATTAAAAAAAATTTTATTGCCACAGAAAATTGTCAAATTTATCAAGAATATGGTCGAGTCACTATTAGTAGAGTGCTGCAAGCATAGTATATCTCTCTCAGATATTAGGAACTGCACAATGTAGTCCATTTCTCTCAGCGCTCTACTAATAGTGATAGCATACAATAAAACGTTGACAATTATTTTGTCAGTAATCAGATACATTGCCTCAAACCAACTATAATTTAGCCATTCTTTTTACTTTCAGTAAAAAGTATCAGTAGACGAATCAGTACATTTACAGATAACAATCCCGATTATAAGGAAAAATAAAGAGTAAACTCATTAATACATTGTCTGAGCATCATTTATCATTAAAACTTGATTTATTGATTTATTTAACAATAAAACCCGATTTTTTAAAAAAATTCCGTTGCCTCCTCCATATCTTCTTAATAATTGATTAGTCGTTTTCGAATTATTAACAAAAACTGAAAAAAATCCTTAAAGACCTACCCCTTCCCCTCGCTTAGTTTCACCCCCACCCATTCGTACTGTTATTATGTTGTTCAGGACATCTTCTCCTACAACTGTGCCATAATTGGCTTCTACATGATTTTTTTCCGTTATTTGGCCTTTTTTGCTATTAGTTGTCTGGACTAATACAACCTTTTGCTTTCTTTCTTTCTACGAAATCAAAGATTCTGGCTAAGAAGACGTACATATACAGTGTGTTCCAAGATGGACGTAACTATACATATAATGGACGAACATTTTCATTTGGTCTGATTGCAAAATAAAAAGCAAGAAATTTGCTCAAAAGTAAAGTATCAGTTTTTACAATTAAATGTAATATAACAATTCTAGTATTTAATCGTTTGTTTTTACTGTTGTATCGTCTTACTTTTTTCTTATCGTATGATCTTAAGTCAATATTATTATTAACAACAAATTATAACAACTGCATTTGATAATGTACTATAGGTAGCGTTAACTCAGTCTCATTAATAAAAATAACAAGTGGTTTCAGGAAAAGAAAATTGTTATCATCTGCAAATTCTTTTGTTAGTTTATTAAGAGATAAGTTCTGCCATTTTGCTTGTTTTTTCACAAACATTTTGTGTATTTTCTAATTTTTCGAATTAAAAAGTTGAGTTAATGAAAACACGTCCCATGCAAAACGTGAATTACTTTTTTACAGGGTCTCGTGGTAGTTTGATTTTAATTCTTGGGTTCAGAATTTCAGATATCTAATTTATTCAACTATGGACTTCACAGATTTAATACAACATTCCAATTTGACATTTTAATATACAATAACATTTATAACAAGTAATCCCTAAGTCATTTTTAATTTTGTTTAAAAACGATACTTAACACTTACAGAAATTCCACAATTTCTTGTGGTTCTTGTAACGTCCATTTGAGGACAACTGTATATAGGACCATAATCATAACTGGTGAAAAGAAAATGAACCCTAGATCCTAAACATGATTTCAGTTAAAATTAAAGACAGACACACTTTAAAAATTTGTTTTGTGTCCGAGCAATCTCTCCTGAAATTTAGGCATATAATTAATGGAGTTCTGAGTTGAAACAGACCACGACCCACTCTGCCTTATATAGTATAGTCAGAGTGATGATGATGTGAATTTATATGGTCCTGAGCACATGCACACGCAGTATAAACGTAGCCTTATGTCGATGGAGATCGTTCGAGCGTCTATAACGTTTCGGAGTTAACTGATTGTGCCCGGCGCGCACACACTTTGGTCTCTATCAAATGGGGGACGATTTTATTGAATGGGGAAACGGGAACAGTTAACGGCCCGTTTTGTATTCGACACTTACGTTTTAGTGCTTTTACTACCCGATGTGCCACTAAAATCGCGAATATGGACGCAGGAAAACGCTCCGTCGATGTATATGAGGAGGGCGCTCTGTTAAGGGAGAGTGTGAGGAGTTAATTTTTTAACGGTGAAGTCTGTTCAGCCGTTCCGAATTTATGAAATACTGGTGTTACTGTACATGCTAAACAGATGATAGATCCATGCAGGCAACAGGATAAAAATTAAAATGACAAAGTAACGTGTAGGTAATAGTATCGAAGTATTTTTCTCTAAATTCTGTAAAATAGCGAGAATATTAGGTCCAGAAATTCTTACGGCAAATTGACAAATAATAGATTATTAGAAAATAGAAAAATTTTTAGAGGCTCGATGAATACAAGCCATATAAACTTTAATACTATATACGACTTCTGCAGTCATCGATTTTTCTAAATTTTGGTGTGCTCAAGGGAATATGGATTTGATGATTGAAAAACTTTCGTTGTTTCCCTACTCGTTTGCTATTCTACGATATAGACTATATAGACGTAAATTGTTACTGATATCAACAGTTTTTTATGGACGTTTTTCGCATATTTTTCATACACATTTGGTATTATTTAATTATCATAACTAAATTGTTTGCTCTGAAGATGAATCTGGAGTATATGTTTTCTACCGCTTGAGGTTTTCGAAAAAAGTGAGATGAAAATGTCAAAAAATGCAATTTTGGTAGGTATTCTTTGCACCAGTTGAACCAGTAGTCGTGGAAACCTCAAAAACATCTCATGGTAAACCTTGATAACTTTACCTGAAATCCAGAAAATATATTCCCCAACGTTTTTGACGTATTTACATCGATTCTTTAAGTAACAAAAAATCTGATGTGGCCAGGCACATGACTTTATCATACAATATATAAAATTAATAGTTTAGCTGCATGCGAATCAATTTTATTGAGATAAATCGTAGGTATTCTCAAAACATCAGCATTTGACACTACCTACATTACGTCGTTAGAATAATAGTTATTTATGTCACAAGTGCCGAAAGTACGGAATAGCGCGACGAGCGGTGATGCGGCGCGTCACCGAAGGCGGAGCCTCGGCGTCGCATGTGAGTGAGTCGCGCTATCTAGTTTTCGGCAGGAGTGACATCAACGTTTATTGTGTTTCTTTTTGAGAAATATGTATTTTAAAAAAATAAATAAAAAATGGTTATATTTCTGTATAGGAAATGTTAGGTTAGTACCACCTTGACGAAACGTCAAGTTTAAAAAGCTAATTCACATTCTGACAGATTTATATTTGTTTATGACACTGTAGATGTCACATCCGTACCAACATACTAAAATAAAACTACACTCATCGCTATACTTTATTTACAATTTTCTCAATTTACCGTTTTTAGAATTAGATATAAAGACGGGTTGATATTTTTTATCAACAAACAATCAAATTGGTGATCTTTTTTATTTGAAATTTGTATTTTGTACTTTGCCGCACTAGAGCGGCAACGTTCCATAGCGGTTCTCCAACTTCTGATGAAATCAGCTGTTTTCGAATGTGACAGCACAAAAAAATATTTGTGAAAATTCTGAAAATTCTAAAGTAATATTATACTGCGTATGATAAAGTAAAACCACAATAACCTGACGTAATAGGCGTCTTTCCAGCTTGGATTCGTATTCAGAGCAGAGAAGACGCTTATTGAATATTGAATTTTGATCAGACTTTCCCCAAAAATTCTTTGAACACAGCAATTTTAGTTTAACTCAAATAAATATTTGTTTGAAGAGAGGATAAATTGTATTTTTTTGCTACAATAGTATATTATTCTATGAGCAAGTAATGTAAGCAATTTCTCACGAGAACGAAGTTTGCAGCACGAGCCGTAGGCGAGTGCTGCAAAGCGTTCGAGTGAGAAATTGCCATTACTTGCGAATGGAATACTATACTTTTTCTACGACCATGCAACGAAATTTTATAAATTAATTTTTGTGCATATAGGGACAGCTGTATGTCACTATGACGGTTTACAGGATTTTGACAGATTAAAATTGTTTGGTGCGCCTTGTCACTTAGCGACGTTGTCAATGCCTTGACAATGTCGCTAAGCAGTGTATCAACAATTTGGAAATGAAAAATCCAGAGCTGTGATTGGTTCTAAAGCCGTGAGGAATGAAATATTTCTCACTACTGGCGGGGTATGAGGAGCCAGGAATGAAATATTTGTCATGTGTGTGGGGAATGGTTACTATTACTTATCATAAATTGCCATGATAATGAATGCATTCCTCAATAGGAGTAGAAAAAGAATGTTTATTTGATTCAAAACAATATTAATTATATATTAAATTTACTCCAAACAAATGGTATTTGACTGAAATAAAGCTTCTTTTGTGGCAAATTATTATTTTTTGCCTCTATTTGCCTCAATTCGAACACGCATTTATTTGAGTTAAACAAAAATTTGTAATATAATTTAAATTTAAGTAATATATAATTTCTCTAAATATTTTTCTCAAATAGAAATGTAAAATCGTCAAACCGCATACGGCTATGGCACCGTATGAGATTGAAAAAGATGGCTACCCCCACATCACTGCGGGTTGCATAATGCATACCAAATGGGTTTACCTCACTTATTCACCATGTAGCGGCCTTTTCAGATATACGAATGTGTATTTTTAACATTTCACTGTGCAGATACTACCGGTCTCGATCAATTAGAATCTCATGCAGCTAAACTATTATTTTATATATAGTATGATAAAGCCATGTGCCTGGCCACATCAGATTTTTTATTCATAAATTGTGATGGTCCTATGTAACTGATACCGACAACAACAAGTGGTATGTTCTACAATTATTTATTATAGACTTGTATTGTAGACTTTATTGTAGAGTCAGCGACCACAAACACGACACACGACACTTTATCAACATTCTCTAAAATCGACTTATTTTTAGCTTGTACAGCGCACCAAGACAATGCTGACATTTTGTCTAATTATAATCGAAAAAATAAATAAAATACACATTTTTTACATATGCATTGCACCAATACGATCTGGGCTTGGTGAATCCAACTTCTGATGTTAGAAACGTACGTGATAAACATAAAGCTCAACCATATTACTCAACAATAGTTAAATTCAATTACACCGTCCATCATACTGAATCATCACTGTGGTGCGGCCATACAACGAATGGTGATTCACTCAAATAGTCAAATAGTGACCAACACTGACTTTCACATACGTGTATTTTGATCAAATGGAATGGCCATGCTAAAAGAATTTTAAATATTGCAATCTCCTTCAATTTAGTTCCTACTACTGTGGGCGTAGTCATATGCACGCCGTGGTATGCTAATCTAAATAAATAAAACCGACAAATAAGTTTTACCCTCAGCAATTCTCTCCCAGCAATGTCAATAATGTTAGCCAGCTACTTCCGTACAAACTTTTCGTGCATATTCATCAGAACCAGCTTCCAGTGTAAACTTGCCCTAAAAACGGCGCGGCGTCGTCGGCCAACGCTCGTTTTGCTGGCGTTGGCGTCCGGATAGGTGCAGGAAATACGTGCATACACGAACAGTCGGTTCAGCGTTAATTTTAATTTCCTCATGGCGAAATCGCAGCAGGCAGCCAGCGCCAGAAATCCACGGTTAATTCAAAGGGACTCCGCTGAATTTCGCCGAACAGAATCGCTCCAATTTGCAGTAATTAGCGGTGTCCTTAATGCGGCGCCGGGCAAATTCGCTGGATATCCGTGCGCTGCGTCCCTTTCAGAAAAACCGTCTAACCGCACGTTTCCGACTGCGGAGCCCCCTCTCGTGAGAGGACCGCTACGCCGGGCGTTATTATTTTTTTTAACGTCGTCGACGTCTGGCTTGGGGAACAAGAATTGACGTGCTTGCTAAATGCGCGTTTTGTGATATTTTTTTTTTCAGAAGTGATGTTGCGGTTCTTTGTTTATTGAATCTATTTTAGCTCGTTTGGTTGTAGTGGGGAAACGTTATTGCGGAGCGTGCGCATGAAATGTTTCGTAAAGGCTATCCACGAGAGATTTCTACATATTGTATTAAAAGGTTCCCCTTTCTGATGGGGTTATAAACTGGTTTGATATTAACAGATTATTTTCCAAGATAAAAAGATATCGAACGAAAACTGTTTTCAATAGCTCTCTTTATGAAACTCTATTTCAGAAAGAGTGATCGTTTTGGTATAACTTTCTTTAATTATGACTTATACTATGGACTTAATTATGTTAGATTTTTCAATAATGTTTTTGGTTCAGGACTTCATAAAAATAATTCGACATAATACTATAATTCTTTAACCATTCTTGTTGATGTTTAATTAAAAGCTTGAACCTTGAATAATAAAATAGCAAAATAGAAATCAAAATCATTTGAAAATCTTTAAAGGTACGCTCCAGACAGTTTGTATTTATTGTGCTCATTCTAAAGTTGCCGAAAAATGTTTCTTTTCCTAGCTTAAAGTTCGAGGTTTTAAGCTTTTATTTTAACCTACTTAGAGAATTGGTTTATGTCACATTTTTAGTGGGTTCAAAATATCAAAAACATAATACAGATAAAAATACATTTGGGAAATGTTGGGCTTAATAAAATTCCGTTATAAGCGTACACAATTTCCATGGTTTTATTGTAGTTATTTATATCATTTAAATATATAAGTAATATAAGGATTAATTACTTAATATACGTATTTATTACATACAGATATACTTAATGCCTCTGCAATTTGAGATTGAGGAATACATATTAACACATGTCCCAAAGGGCTCAAAATCGAATGCCTTTTCCCGTAGAATTTGAATCTAAAAGCAGAAATCTTAACTTAAGCTAGGTATTTGAGAGAAGTAGTGCTAAAGAACTGTAAAAAATCCAAAAATATTTTTTTCTTTCTTTAAAACTGGACATAGAATTTCCGCATTCAGATTCAGATTATACGGAGAAAAGCATACCAGAAACAGCATACATACAGTAGGGTGACCAGCTGTCCCAAGTTTGGCGAAACAGCCCCATGAAACGTCCATAATTTGTCCCTCTTTATGAAAATGTTACTGTAATTTCCATAATTTTATTGACACCGTTCAATAAATCTTATAATCATTGGTTAGCATACGCATCTACAGTAAGATACTGAGATATTTATAATTCATACACTGAAGGGACTTGTATTAATATAGTAGGTAAACAGAATATATAAATTAAAAATAAAAAAAATTAAATAAATAATAAAAAAAATTATAATAAATAAAAATTCGTTGCTATTATTAAAAATTACAAAATTATGGAATTTGCTATGGACCTTAGTTTTTAATAAACACTGGTATAAAGTTAAATGTTAATTTTATTTAAATTTAATTTAGTTTCAGTTTCATGTGTTTCATGTGTCTGTCATTTTTGAGATATTTTTTCTTAAATCTAAATTTTACAATATAAGGACATTTTATAAAAAAAATAAAATTAAGAGAAATTTGGTCATAGGTACTCATTAAGTAAAATTTTAGTCATATCTAAGATCGGACAGGTTCTATTGGCAAAGACAGTCAAAATGAAATAAACTCTTATAAGCAGAAGGTGGCAGTGCTTTGGCACTGCCAGTTTTGCAAGACTAACCTTTGGACCACGAAGTAATTCTTTTAGACAGCACGTCAAAATTCTTGTTGAACAATGACTAGAGAAGACCAAAGAAATTATATCAATCTTCATCCCTCACTCAAGAGAAATTCAGATGGATTGAGGAAACATAGTTTTGTATCTGTATTTTCTTATAACACCAATGACAAAGGATATTAGTTGGTTAGCAATGTTGATGACAAAAATGGAGTTAGTTCAAATGATGACTATATCTGTCAAATGTGTTTGTGACCCACATGTGCATTATTATTAACATAGCATATTAACAAATTTAAAAGAACAGTTAGTGCTTTGTTATATGCACATTGCTTTTACAGTATGGAGTACATATTTGCTATGTTAATTATGATTGGTATAATTATGATGTATTGGTTTTGAAGGGTAGTTCCGATTGTTGTTTTTTTGTCTCTCTAGATTTTTCTGAATTGTTTTCTTCTGTTTTTTTTTTTTTCTAATGTGGATAAATAAAGCATAGCATTTCATTTCATTTCATTCCTCAGTAGGTATGATATCGATTCCTTATTCTAAATGAGAAAACGCTTTGAGATCTAATTGCAAATAAGTTCTCGTTCTTCAAATCATGTTCAAGTTCCTAATTCGACCCCATAACGTCCGGAAAGTACCAACAATAGTAGATACTGTATTACCAAATTTTGGAGTATCAGCATCATAATCATTTGTAAATTTATTGTGGGAACTGTTTTTATATTTAATGTCTTCCAACGCATTTTGTTCCATATAACGACAACATTTTTAAATGTCGTCTAAAAATTAATACCAAGCGCACGACACTCTCGCAATAAGAAAAGATCTACGTGATCTAGTCACAGTGTTGTCACAATAGCGCCTTCTTATAATTATAAAGTTTACGGTTTAAAGTTTCATTTTAGCCTGCTTAGAGAATACTTCTATCTCATTTCTATCCCGTCGTATCGCAGTTTTTAACGTATAAAATAACGCTAATAATCTCGGTCATTACTCCTTTTAATATGAGTGTACAGTATACACCCTAAGAAATATTGTATAACTTAACTCCTTAGGCGATCACAAATAAGAATTTGAATATTTATCCACCCGGTACCATTCTTCACTCACTCCCCTACATGTCATACACGTCTTGTCGCGGCGTCAATTCTTAAAACGCAATCATGTCCTCCCTTCCGGTGGACTTAAATATTTCACCCGTTTCCTCGTCATCAACGACGGCAGCAGTTGCGACGAGGACAAAAGACTCGCGAAATAAAAGAATCGCGTCGGAGCGTATACCTATATAGACCTATAGTGACACAGAACCAGTGGCGGCTCGTGCTCTAGAAATACGACGGTTGCAACTTAAAACTTATCAGTTTTGTATAACATGTTTCATATAAAAACATCTAGATTTTCACTCTAAAAAAGTCAAACTAACTAAAGCTAAGCTTAACTAACTTCTGGCCCTACTTTATGGCTCATCAAAATTATAGCTCATTTGAAGAGAAAGTTTAGACATCCTTTTGAGGGTTGAAGACCAGGAAATACTAGTCGCTTTGCTCCTAGATACCAGTAGGGGTTTGGTCACTGTCTGGTAGTGTCGCGTTTGCGGGATATGTGCAAACCTAGTCGGAGTAAACTAACCGGTCGGTGCCCATGAAATTCGCTTAGTAGTGGGCTAACATCCAGGCCTCGGATACGATAATGTGGCGTTAGCAGACGTTTGCGGCCTCGCTACAAAATCCAGGCAGTGTAGCCGACTTGCGCTTGGAATTCACGGGCAAATGCTCGCTGTTTTGTTAAATTATATGCTATAGTATAGATCGTTGCTTAGTGACTATTATACTATTACACTGTGCAACAACAAAAAATCTGATGTGGCCAGGCACATGACTTTATCATACAATATATAAAATTAACGATAATTTTTTCATATCTTCCCTGAGACCATTGTATATGTGACTGACCTGGTAGGAGAATGACCGTTTATACAGCTCTGCGCGATGAGCAGGCGAAGCAAACAAACCCCTGAATCTTAAATTAAGGTTATGGACATCCGTTCTACAGCGTATCTTCCGCATGAGGTATGGGATCCTCTTGGATAGCAACTTATGATATAATATTGCTACATGCAACACCCTAGTGTTATCCATGTTTAACCACCCTAAGTCGCCCAGCCCATTCGATATATGATCATACTTCCTCAAACCAAAAACAAACAATACTCATGCATTTTGGACACGCTGCACACGCTGCCTATCCGACGCCCTCAGGCAAGGACCGTACACGCTATCACCATATGAGATCTTTTTACTATTGACTGTAGATATAGTGAGATATTGTCAAAACATCAGCATTTGACACTCTACCGGTACTGTCACTAGTCTGAAAATATTTGGAAAATCCTGGCTCACGATATTATATCAATGCAGGTGCGACCGATCTCGATCAAATAGAATTTTCTCTTGCAGCTAAACTATTAATTTTACCAAAAAATGTCGATGACATAACTTATTCAGAAGTTCCTCTACTTTAATTTATTATTTAACTATTTCCAGAAAATTACAGATATGGCGGCTCATTTTCAATCCTAGAAAAATGCTTAGAGGAAATGTTCAGTTTCTTTTGACCCTTTTGAACCAAAAGCTTTTCACCTCTAAGTTTAGTCATTAAACTTAGATTAAATATTCATTAAAATTAAAACTGTTAATTATTTTAAAAAATAGTCGTCAATTTTTAGTTATCAAAATATACATTTTTGTATTCAATTCAATTTGAAACGGCTGAACAAAATGTCGTCATAACTTCAAAATAGCTTGGGAGTAATCGTCAACATACATATGGACCGTCCCACTATTGTCCCGACCATTTTTCTTATGAAGCAAAAGTTATTCTGAGTAAAAAGTTTCATTCAAAATTTTTTGTTTTTAAAGTTCATCAAAAATTTAGAGTGAAATATCTGAACAAACCCAATAATTAATAATAACCAAAAATTATACAAATAAATTGAATAAATGATGAAGAAACTAAGATAGCCATATGAATCTTTGAATGTTTTTTTTTTACTTTATCATACGCAGTATGCTAAAGTATTGTAATCATGCCGAAAAAAAAAAATGAGATTTTAGCGGAAATAGGTCTTTTTGGGTCCCCTGAACATTTTTGACCAAGGTACAAAAAAATGTCTGTGTGTGTGTGTGTGTGTGTGTGTCTGTGTGTATGTATGTCTGTGTGTAAACGATTTTTGTGGCGACGATTCCGGAGAAACTACTAAAGGTATCGGAACGAAAGTTCATATTTAGAAGTTTTGTTACCAAACTTTGAGCTGAAATGCTTTTGGTTGAAAGGGGTCCAAAGGAACTGGTAGTTTATTCTAAGCCTTTTTGAAAGATTTCGCAAATGAGCCGCCATTTCTGTAATTTCGACAAAATAGTTAAATAATAAATTAAAGTAGAGGAAATTTTGAATAATTTATGCCTATGATATTTTTTGGTAAAATTAATAGTTTAGCTTTAAGAGCAAATTCTATTTGATCGAGATCGGTCGCATCTGCATTGATATGAAACTTCAAAGTAGCCTGGATTTGACAAATATTTTTTTGTGCTGTCACCACAGAAATGTCTATGGCTGTCACACTCGAAAACAGCTGATTTCATCAGAGGTTGGAGAACCGCTATGGAACGTTGCCGCTCTACTGCGGCAAAGTAGAAAATACAAAATTCAAATAAAATAAGATCGCCAATTTGATTGTTGGTTGATAAGAAATATCAACCCGTTGTTATCTAATTGTAAAAACGATAATTGAGAAAATTGTAAATAAAGTATAGCGATGAGTATAGTTACGTTTTAGTATGTTGGTACGGATGTGACATCTACAGTGTCATGAACGAATATAAATCTGTCAGAATTTGATTTAGCTTTTTAAACTTGACGTTTCGTAGAAGTGGTATCAACCTAACATTTCCTATCCAGAAATATAACCATTTTTAATACGTATTTCTCAAAAAGCAACACAAAAAACGTTGATGTCACTCCTGCCGAAAACTACATAGCGCGACTCGATCACATGCGACGACGACGCTTCGCCTTCGGTGACGCGCCGCATCACCGGTCGCCGCGCTATTCCGTACTTTCGGCACTTGTGACATAAATAACTATTATTCTAATGACGTAGTGTAGGTAGTGTCAAGTGCTGATGCTTTGACAATACCTACGATTTATCTCAATAAAATAGATTCTCATGCAGCTAAACTATTAATTTTATATATTGTATGATAAAGTCATGTGCCTGGCCACATCAGATTTTTTTAGTTTGTTAGAAGCTTCATGTTGTCTTATTGCTTTTTGGATTCCTTGAAAAGTTTGATCCGTTTAAATTACGATTTTGTTACTTTTTCACTCGATTATAACTCTTTAGTAATCACTCATATCTGCTTTATGAAAAAATAGGAACAGTTGGACTGTTATGCGGGTTGTGCGGTTACATCTTATGTTCAGCATTTATGGTCAGTTTCCAAACCGACTGCAATACTATGGGAAGTATGGATGAAAAAGTGGCAGAATTATCACAGTGTGAGGACGGATTTGTGCCATTTCATCCAGAAATGCCTGGCATCGCCACACATATTTATTAGATAAAAGCATTTATACATTCTGAAACAGACATGTTTATTTTGCTGCCAACTCTTTCGATACCCTTGATGGACATCTTAGGAGTATTACAACAACACCATTTAACTTTTCCGTCCCAAAATCGATGCTCCCAAACTTATGATTATTCTAAAATTTTCAATTTCCTTTTGTTGCAAACATTCTGATGTAAGGCCAAAAATATTTTATGGTTTCATGATGACAATTCAGGAAAAAAATTTTGATATGTGACGTTATGAATTTTTTTTTGTGGCAACTTGGTAGAGAGTCCTGAATTGTCATCATTGTACTATAAAATATTTTTGGCCTTATATCAGAATGTTTTTAACGAAACGAAATTGAAAATTTTAGGATAATGTTAACTTTGGGAGCATCGACGAGAGCATCGATGAGAAAAATTGAAGATCAAATATTCAATTTGTTATAAAAATGTGTGCTTCTATAAAATAAAATTTACATGTCTGCGGTTTTATGGTTAAAACGGTTTCAATTTGAATGCGTGTATTAGTAAAAGGCATTAATTTTATTTATTCTAAAGCAGGCATGATAGAAACAATTCGTTTAATTTCGGATTATCGGTGGTCAATAGACAAACGGACCAATAGAAATACACCAGCATAAGTGAGGAAAACAAGGAAAGGTTGAAATTTGTAGCGCAGTGTTGGTTATCACATACAATTAAAATCTTTTCATTTCCTTATTACTTTTTTGGTTTGCGCAAACCTGCAAACCAATGCACGCCACTGCGTACAGTAACACACAATACACCCCTCTCTAACCTGAGGCCGTCTTTTCTCTCTCGTTGCAGGGTCTGACGTTTTTTCTTACGTACGCGATCCTCGCGGCGGTCCTGGGGATGCTGCAGTTCGGGTACAACACAGGAGTGATCAACGCGCCTCAGGGGAACATCGAATACTTCATGAAGGACGTGTACAAGTCGCGCTACGGGCAGGATCTGCAGGACGAGGCGGTGGAGCGGCTCTACTCGCTCGCCGTGTCGATCTTCGCTATCGGTGGAATGCTGGGTGGATTCTGCGGGGGCATGGTGGCGAACCGATTTGGAAGGTTGGTGGTTTTGTTTATTTTCTGGACGATTTACTCGGTTTATCGGAGGAATTTTGAACTGTACCGATTATTAAGTATGAGAGGTGCCTAATCTTCTGAAATGGCTTTCCTCGTGAACTACAAATATTTAGTTTAGAATAAAAACGTGTTTTTAATATTTAAGATTTATGTGCACATTTAACATTGAAACGCGACACGTGAAAAACATGAAATATGATAAGAATTAGAAATTCAGCATTCATATGCGATTTTTGCCTCTATGTGACAGTCAAGACGCGTCGTTTCAGCGACAAGTTTTAAACTACTTGAAATTAGGTCTGCTTTGACATCTTAAACAACATAAAAGTTATTACTGTTAAGAAAGAGTACATTCTATAATAATATTTTCAAAAATCAGTGCTTTTTATTACGTACTTTGTTTACACAACATTTAAATAATACACAGTAAGCAAACTAGAAAGAAGTCCGAAGAACTAGAGATATCGATAAAAACACGAGTGGTCAGGAGCGAGATTTATTATTTTATGCGGCTGACAGTTTCAGAAAAATAACTTACAGATTAGACCAGAATAAACCTCACTAAAAATTAGATGTTTTATGAAACTTTTCATAGGAAAAATATATTAATTGGCATGGCTTTCTACAAAAACGTGTTAATTTGGCAATCTTCAATATTTTTCAATAAATATCTTTAAAATAGATCGGATAGTTTTGTCACAAAACGTCCCAAAAAAACAACGTTTTGAGAAAAAACCGTGTAACGACTTTCTTGAACTTTTAATTATGTCCGCTCATGTTTGACCAATATCTCCAAAGCTATTAAGCTTAGCAAAACAAAGGCTATATCTATTTAAAGAGGACGAATTGGAAGATCTAGGTACGGGAGAAAATTCGAAAAGGTTCTGAAATTCAATTTATTTTGTGCCTTTATATTGTTTATTCGTAAATTCTTCGATGTTTTTCTAAACTTTTTATTACAGATATTTTTTAAATAGTGTGCAATTAAAATTCACAATAAAAATACTTATTATTTGAAATTTTTAAACCAGAATGTGCGCTTACATAACTGTTTCTTCCTTGGTATGATTTAAACGTCAAACTCAGTTAACACGAAAACGAAGCGAAATTTGAAAATGATGTATTCTTTTATTTGACCTTAAAATTATAATCTGTATATGGTTTCTAATTCAACACTAATTTTTAATCTACCTGTATCAAAAGCTTGCTTTAATGTTTGACGTATGTTTCTAAAAACAAAGGACTGTGCAAAATTAGTATAAAAACGTATGCCATAATTATTTGGTATTTAGATCAAACCATAAATAGTGTATACTCACAATAGAACATTTCACAATAACTAAAATGTTATTTTAATATTTCTTAACTATAAATTATTGAATGCGTACCAACATTGATACAAATTACTATTTTTAATCAAAATAAGTGATGAACGCTAGTTTCAGCTGCATAATACAGTTTTTTTAAGTTACGATTTTATATTTCAATAGGAGACCATAACTTCAAACTTTCACGTAATTTCTAGCACGTCCTACAACACAAGCATCAATATTGAGCTTAATTTTGTATCAATTCTCTCATGTTTTTACATCAAATTATAGATAAAGCTGTATTACTTGTTGTGGTAATGTGTATGTATTAAATATTGTTGTGGTATCCAAACCACCTGATAAACAATGTCAGACTCATGTAGTGATATTGATGATATTGTTACGTGAAATTTTCTACACTTATATGGGAAGCTGCAACTGAGAGGTATCATGTGGTACTTCTTCAATGTCAGATTCAGTAACAGATTTGTAAAAAAACGTTAACCATATCAAAAATCTACCACTATTTAACGTGTGTAAACACGTGTGTAACGTGTTTGGCGAGTAGAACGTAGGAAGTACGCATTTCCCTTAATATTTGAATGTATGAGTCGTAGAGAGGTCCTTCCCGATTATTACTACAATGTTTTAATGCCCGTGTATACAGACTGTACCAGATTAGCGACTATACCAATTTCAATGATATACGGAAGTATAATTTAAAAATATCCGTAAACGAAAGTTAAACTTAGCTGGGAGATGCTACCTACTTTAGAAATAGTATTGGGATATAGTAGGGTATGAGAGGTATAATAGGATAGATCTTTAAAACCAAATACGAAGCTCCCTGCTACGTAGGGAAAGTGTCATGTGAGGAAAGGTTAGGAAAGCTCTTTTAAGCAAACTTATTTTACTAAATGTTGTTCTATTTAATGTCTGTGAATAAACTGATCGGATGTGTGTTGGTACCGACTGTAGCAAAAAAAAGAAAGTTGAGATTTTCTGCCTATATCGTTAAAATACGTTAGAATATGGTACCACCTGTATTCCAATAGTTATTTTACGATGCTTGATTATAATCAGAAATATAATTACTGAATTAAAATTGATGTGGGCTAATGGTTTTTTAAGATCCAAAAATATCAAAAATAACTAATCCAAATAAT
This sequence comes from Melinopterus prodromus, assembly GCA_964023965.1. NCBI lineage: Eukaryota > Metazoa > Arthropoda > Insecta > Coleoptera > Scarabaeidae > Melinopterus > Melinopterus prodromus. The sequence continues at coordinate 13,293,041 of OZ030390.1, read as the reverse complement.
ATACATAGTTAAAACTTTAAATTCAGTCTGCTAAAGCGTTTTTCAACAAATTAGTGAATTTTTACGCAGAGATCTTTTCCGTAATTAATTTAAAAATCTCTAAACGTTTTACAGAAAAGGTGGCCTTCTTCTGAACAACATCCTCGGCATATGCGGAGCGTGCCTGATGTGGTTCACAAAAATGGCGAACGCGTACGAAATGCTGTTCGTCGGTCGTTTTATCATTGGCGTCAATTGCGGTAAGTACCACAACCAAAACCACCCTTGCAACCAAAACCCCAACTCACCGCCACCAATCTCCCAAAACCCGCAGGTTTAAACACGTCACTGGTACCGATGTACATATCGGAGATCGCTCCGTTAAACCTGAGAGGTGGCCTTGGAACCGTTAACCAGCTGGCCGTAACCGTTGGGCTGTTACTGTCACAAGTGCTCGGCATCAAACAGATTCTGGGCACGAACGACGGCTGGCCATTCCTCCTCGGTTTGGCCGTGTGTCCTGCGTTGCTGCAGCTGGTTCTGCTTCCCATCTGTCCGGAGAGTCCTCGTTATCTTCTCATCACGAAGCAGTGGGAGGAAGAGGCCAGGAAGGCGTTGAGGAGGCTCAGGGCGAGCAACCAGGTGGAGGAAGATATCGAGGAGATGAGGGCCGAGGAGCGCGCCCAGTCGTCGGAGTCTTCCATCAGCATGATGCAGCTGATCTGCTCGAGGACGCTTCGGGCGCCGCTCATTATCGGTGTTGTGATGCAACTCTCGCAGCAACTGTCGGGTATTAATGCGGTGAGTATTTTCATTTTGATCATCCTCTTTCTGATCACCTTCCATGCTTCTTGTTTATTATTTATTATAGTCGTGGAATATCATGTAGGTACTAGTTGTCTACTATCGCCAGGAGAATATTGCAAATGCAATCAAATAATATATCAGTCAATAATATATTCACCGGCCTGCGAAAAAATATTTTTGGCCGGCGCTTTTAAAGTTTTATGGTGATTTTACATCAATATGACCTACTGATCTCAAATCATATATCCGTTTTTTTCCTGCACGTAGGAATTTATCAGAATACCCAAAAATAAAACTAAAGATTATATATCCAATTACAAATCTATACCTTAATAACGAATACTAAAACAACTACAACATTGTTTTAAATGAATTTTGTTATCTTTTCGGCGAAATAACAGTACTCCTCATTTTTATTTCAAATAAAAGAAACAAGTTTTAGGTCTTTCAAAATTTATGGGCCAATCATGTTAAAATTTTGAGAGCATACCCGTCATTCAAATTGGAGACAATTTAATAAGGAACTTATATTCAGATACGCACCTTATGGAATATACAAAGAGAAAAACTGAATCGGATGATAAATAGGATGATGTCAACTTTAGTAACAGGTTACGATAAGTAGGTCGTGTAGGGTATCATAGAACAGCTCTTTTAAAACCAGATGGTTTCCTCTAAAACTTTTTCTATTTAACACCACGAAGAGTTGGTGGAAATTAAAAATTTTATTACTCTTTAACTTTCTTCTCTAATGTTAAATAAAGAAAGTTACGGACGAAAGTAATTCATGAAGCATTCTTCATCCTGCTCCTATAGTTTGTGCCATCCTCCGGTTGTTTTTAGCTTCGAAACGGTACCTTTTCGGACATAATTTTGCTTTAAAAGTTGGTGGGCTATCAACACGTGTATGTAATTATTAACAATGTGTATAAAAACACACCCAGAGCTGTATCTTTTTAGTACCAAAAAGTTTGTTACGACCTTTTGAAAATAAATCCAAGCTTTAGGTTTAATGGGTTCCATAGCATTAACTACATTTTACATCTTATATCAACTTCAATGTTTGTGGTCCAACAAATATACCCTCTTTCAATATTGCATCTGACATTTGGTGATGTTTTGCATAATGAAAGGAATAAAGAGTTGCCATAGAAATCAAGACAAACGTGAATCGAAAGAATGCACCTGGCTTTGATCTTATCAGAGGACAGGTTCTTAAAGAATTACATAAGAAATGTGATATCAACTGTTGGAGAATCTACTAGAAATCTTCAACAAGCTAGTAATAAAATATATAAATGGGCCAAAAATGGAAGGGCAATCTCAGCGAACTGAAATCTGTCCACATTAATGTAATGGTAGGTAATGTCCGTTTTCGGTCATGTTTGCAAGCATTTTTAATCTATTTCCCAACATTTCAACTAAAAATCAGAATTGACGTTAAAACCGTTAAAAAATTAATATCAGACCACCTCCGACGCATCCAGGCTCGCTGAAAGATATTTCATAAAAAATCACATTGGAATTGTACAAAAACTGATCATCGGACAACACCTGGGTTGTGCACATGGAACTACCTATCAGTGGCTACTTTCTCGCGAAAAGCCTGCGCTAAAACTTTGAAAATGGCGCAGATATAAATTAAAAAAAACGCAGATATAAAAAACAAAAGCGATTTTTTAAAGTTTTTTTGATTATAACAAATTAAGTAATTATATTTGCGAGTCGAAAACACATCACAATACATCTACGGACTGTTCCACGCGACCTGGGACTATCGGCTTCCTGATACTATTTTTGACACGAACTCAGTCCTTTTCTGCTCTATTGCCTGCTCTAATGAAGAAAATTTTGAAAACGTTACGTGATGGAAAGAAAATCATGTCATTTTTGTATTCTACGCATAAATATAAACTGAAAACAAGTGTTGCTTTTAGAAGCGCCATTTTGTCGCAGCCCAGTGAATCAGTCAATAATAAGATAATCAGTCAAATGGTGTTTTGGCCAGGAAAAATATAGAAGTTTTATTTCCTTCATTGTATATGTTTTTTGGGGTGCTGAATCCGAATTTTAACTTTGCTACTTCCCACGGATATGGCTTCATAACAAAAATGGCAAAAAACCTCAAACTTTTCAAATTTTCTAGAGTTTTTTGCCAAAACGTCATCAAACTATGCACTTTTCGACGTAGACCACCATATACAAAAATAAAGTACACCCTCAAGCGTATTTTTTGGTTGAATGGTGTAGCCGCTAGAGCGCGCCGAAAGAAGGCCAAATTTGCCGAATTAATGTACTGTGCTTGTAATTACAAAACGCTTAGATTCTGATAAAACTACATTAAATTGCCTACAAATTGAAAACTTAATCAGTTATTTTAGCCAAACTGTGTAGCCGCTAGAGCGCGTTGAAATGTCACATTACGCGAAAGCGCAAAGTCATGAGCCCTTTACCAAAATTTCAGTAGAGACCTATATTATTATTATTTATTTATTAAAAACTATATATTGCTGTTTGTAGTTATGTAGTTAATACTACGCTTAGCGGCTTCGCTTCGCTTAATATGACATAAAATATTAACCACATCTCGCGGCTACACGGTTTGATAAAAAAAGTGATTAAGCGCCCTGGAGCAACAAAAATCTCAGCGCCCCCTTGTTTTCGGAAGAGGTCTGGCATTTTTGAACATTTAATTTAGTGTATACCACTTTCAATTGCATATTTTCAATTCCGGATTGAACCAAAAAAGATTTTATGTTAAAAACGACTTTATATATACAAAATCCTTGAGGAAGTCAGTTTAGGGTTTAATGACAATAAAAAAAACAATTAGTCAACACCTGGCTGTTTTCCATTTCTAACAAATTAAAATAATCCAAATATTCTTCAAATGTGTTCACATGTATTTGTAAATTTAAAAAAATATACAACAATAGGAATTAGCGGGTTTGTCGCTTACCGCGGCATTTGTATCTCCGAGATCAATGCCCGGTCTGAACCGTAACCCCAGCCGTACTAAATGTTTTTAACGTAAATACGATACATGTTTATTATCAATATCTCAGAAAATTTTATTCTTCATAAGAGCTTCTGGACTGTCTTAAACCTAATACGCAAGTATTAGAATTTAATTATCTCCTTGCATGTACCGGGTGTTACCAAAACTATGAAAAACCCTTAAGAATAAAGTAACTTTATGCTCAAAGCTATACAAAAATGTTATTTGAAAAAGTATTTCAAAATATTAGAATGTATTAAATACGAAATTATAGTCACCTTTTAAATTCGAAAACCGGGTTTTACATAAAGTAGGAAAATTTGGCCTATTTTCACCGCGCTCTAGCAGCCAAACTGTGCAATCCAAAATGTATTTCATGGAGGCGCTCTTATAGGAAAGTTAATGTTCTTTATTTTTGTATAGGATGGTCTACCTCGAAAAGTGTATAGTTTTAACACTTTTTCGCAAAAAACTGAAAAAGGTCGAAAATTTTGAGTTTTTTGCAATTTTCGTTGTGAAGCACCCCAAAAGGCATATAGAATGAGAGAAAAAGAACTTCTATATTTTTTCCTTGAACATGCACTCTCGGAAACCATTTAACTGAACTTATAGTAGATTTTGTCAATTAAATTTAAAGGTTTGTAGTTACTGATGACCAGCATCGTAAAATAGATTTTGCCAACCTCAGTTATTGGGTAGATAAAAAGAGTTAAAAGTTTTCTTCCGTTCTACGGTTTCTCTCTCCAGAAAATCGGCATCATCAATCAGAACGCAGAATCCACAAAAATGTTATGTCTAAAGTAGTATTAATCGTCACATCATAGATTTATTAGTTTAAACGTAAATGTAAATGGCCAAAGTTTGCATTGCCCAGATTGTCCAGAATCTCCTGAAACTCCAATAAAGGAAAATTTATGGTCAGCTCAAGTGATCAATATTTAAACCAAAATCAGTTTAAACACATAAGCCTCCTTATGCTGACAAATGTTCTAACTTAAGTTTCAGAACTGCAACATGTTGCAAACTTGTTTTACTCATAATTAATGACAGCTCATTTCGATATCATTTCGTGGTTTCCTAGTAGACTACAAATCGTAACAAACCGTCAATTACATCACATAGTTGAACAAAAGTAGATCAACACTCAGAACCTTGAACGTCTAAGCTGCACCATTTAACCATTTAAAAAATGTGAAATCATTAAAACTTGTTCGTACCAATTGTTTTTTAACGGGAAAAATCTATTGAAATAACGATCATTCCTTTTCGCAAAAAAACAAACATAATTTTGATATATTTTACCCTAATTTTTGTCATTTGCACAGGCGAGCCTCAACAACATCTCTATAGTCCTTAAGCCGAAACTTAAGATACATTTTCGAAGGAAATTTTGTATTTTTCCGATTTTTTCTACAAAATACTATAGGTTTCAGGATTCTGCAATGTATGCTATTATTTTTCTTCTTAACCCTAACGAAAATCTGCTGGTTTGCCTTCGAAATTTGATGGTTATTGTCATAGTAAAAAAACAATCTGGAAAGAGCAAAACGAAATACTATGCTAAACTAATCATTTTTCTTGATTTGTACACTACATTTTGATATATAGAGGCTATATGACGAATATAAAAGAACAAAACGGAATACTGTTCCTAATGCCCGTTTTGTTATAAACCTATGTGAAACTAAGTTTTAAATAACATTTTTCTTGATGTATACACTGCATTTTGATATATACAGGCTCTATGACGAATAATATTATCAGAACGATCAATAAGATATGGTATTAAAACTTATTTTTTAAATTTATAGTGAAACTGGTGGTAGTAGTTAGCTTTGTATTAGAAAATTTGGGGTAGAAAATGTAAAAAGTTTGAGGTTAATTATGAGCGTCTTTTGAAGTTTCTAGCAGATTGGGTTAACACACTATAATTTTGCGAAAATTGGCGTAATCACGTTATTTTTTACAGTTTGCACTCATTTTTTTTTTTTTTTCGAAAAGCTTACGAGATCGAAAACTTTTTTGTGAATGCATATTCAGAACAAGGAAGTGTATTGAAGACATCTTTCCATTCACAAAATTCATGTTATCAAGAGTTTAAAGATAAATATTTTAAATATATGATTTTTTTAAGTTACCTTAAGTCATTACATACCCTAATGTGAAACTAGTGCGACTGTATTTAGTAGAAAAGTACATGTTGGATAAGATTACCAGTACAGAACAAAAGTCTTTAGTAAGTTTTAGTTGGTATAAATCATGGTTTCCTTAATTCTAATCTAGAAGGTTCCTGTAAGAGTATTTTGTAAAATTCGCACTAGTTCTGAAGTTGTAGCCGGAGATTTATGTGGGCGTCGATCAGTATTGTGATAAGGGTGCTGAAAAAATCCCTCCTACCGTGCGAAATGCGTACTTATATTCATATTGCATATGACTCGACCAAGTCATAGATCTCCCACCACTGGTATCTATACCTTTTGTCATCCATTCATTGTTTTAAACCGATCATCACGTGATTATCTCGGCCGTTGCGGTATTTACCAAAGTTCTTGTAATTTCGGTCGCGATTTCCTAAAAGTCGTGTTTTTCCAACTGGTAACCACGATTTTGTAAAATGTATTTCATATATCGAGATGATTCTTTGTTTTTTATGTTCAGCACACATATAGTTTTCGTTCGATCGTTCATTTTTTAATTTTTTTGTTTTATTGCATATTTACAGCGTTCTATGTCACGAAAAGAGCTTCGAAAACGGAATTTTTTTGGGCATACGACCGTAATTCTGTTAAAAATCAAAATATTGCGAAACTGAACGATCGAACGATAGCCAACGAAATAACAATTAAGAAATGGTTTAACTTTTTTGTATCAGACGACCTACACACATGTCGTGGTTACCGTTACATAATTTTGAAATTGTTAATTTTGTACATCTTGTAGCTCTTTCATTATCAATTCCTTAAAATAGGGTCGAAAAGCGGCAAAGCGGAAGACGCCCTTAAATAAGTACAAAATTGCTAGATTTTGAAGATTTTCTCACTTTCCTCCAATACGATCCTGTATGGGATTAAAAATAAACCAGATACCACTATTAGACGATTTTTTTTGTCTCTTTTTTTATCAGTTTGACTTGCCAATTATATCACTGTCTCCTTTTCTTCTTTTTCAGGTATTTTACTATTCGACAAGTCTGTTCACGAGTTCCGGCCTGTCGGACGAGAGTGCCAAGTTTGCGACCATCGGAATTGGCGCGATCATGGTCGGAATGACTCTGGTTTCGATACCGTTGATGGACAGGACGGGCCGGAGGACGCTTCACCTCTACGGCCTTGGCGGGATGTTCATATTCTCCATTTTTATAACAATTTCGTTCCTGATAAAGGTTTGTGATACAGTCTTCGACCGTCAAGCTAAAGGTGGCAGTTTTCGATCGCTTTTGGGGATAGTGAAACCTAATAACAAAGACACAATGTATGACAGATTTCGTTTTCTCTTAAAACTTATCCAATAATATTGATTCTTTTGTCATCATTTTAGCAATGTGACTTTAAGATCCAAACTACTTTTTACATAATAGAAGAATTCTGTCATCGTGTGTCTTGTTAGGAATGTTGGTCAACAGTGGGATAGTTGCCCAAAAGCTTTTACCAGATTGATAAATAGTTTGTAGTAAAATTTACGAAATACGTCTACGTTCCACTGTGTGAATATATGCGCTTTATAAGGAAGAACAACTTTGTTGTCACACTACCTGAAGTCTCTTTTGATTTCCTTAAAATTAGACCTACAGAAATTGATGACCATGGACGTATTTCATTGTTTACTCAAACCATTTTTATCTGAACATGAATATCGGGGAAAAAAAATATTTTGTTTACCAGACGATGGTGCCAACTATAGAAACAGTATAGAATCACTTTAGCTACTGAAAGCACTAAAAGAGAACCAAAAATTGAGTCAAAGAATGCCTACTTTACCCTTGCTGTTTCTAAAGGTGGTACCATCTTCCATTATAAATTGTAATATAAAAATGGATACAGGTTGCCCGGAAAGTCTTGGTTCTGAACTATAGCCAATACAAAAAATATGTTTTGTATCATATGCATATAGGAATCATTTTGAACTAAGGCTTTGATTGAATTGGTCTTTCCGGACATCTGGACACTTACAATTAGACTTAGGTTAGAAATGAACATCCTGCATGTCGTTTTTATTATTTTGCAAACATCGGGCTTAAATATTAAGACAAAAATTAATCATAAGGTGCGTAACATGGGTAGAACACGTATACACTGTGGGCCAAAAAGTACCCGGTACAAATTTTCAATTGCTCATATTTCCAAATATATAAAGTAAATTCAAGCATTTCTTTGATAAACTAATTTCTCATATTGTGAAGATTGAAAACATACCATATTTGCAATAATGGAACATTTTAGTCCAATGTAATGTTGCTTTATGTATGGCTATGCAACATTTCTGATAATATCTGGTCGATTTAATGTGAAATGAATGGTGTAATGAAATTAGTTGGTAACGATATTTGTTTTCTTTCGGTCAAAAGGAACAGTAGAGATTTTATAGCATCGTATATCGTCATTTTTTAATATACAGGGTGAAATTTTTAAACATTTTGCTCAACTTTTTGCTTCAACTGCTCAAAAAAGCAGTTGAATTGGCAGGAAAAGTCCAATTGCGTACTTGAGTTATCTTTAAAGATGGAGGAGAAACTACTTCTTATGGGCGCCATGTTTGATTTTGAAATTTTATATGGATTTTTCTTACCTGTTTTCCATATTGTACTACAAATATTGGGCTGTAGATTTTTTGCAAATGTTTACGGTTTTGTAATCGTTTTGCATCGTTTTTTTTTAACTTAAATTAGGCAGTTTGCTTTCACTTGTCTGACGGTCAGGTTTTTGCTGTTCGTTTGTCGCGTAAAAATTACATTTTCAAATAAAAAATATCTAACAAAAAAGGAACAACACAATGTATTCAGGCTGGCTTCAGGCTGATGTTGGAAGCACTCTCTATTTAAACATGACATAAAAATAGAAAAGAATATGTAGCCCATAACAACACCAATAGTTTCTCCACAATCTTTAAAGATAACTCAAGTACACAGTTAGATTTCTCTTGCCGTTGCAATGTTTTTGTTGCAAACGTCATATTCCACTGGTTTTTACTCAAAACAATAAAAAATATTGTTTAAATATTACACCCTGTATAAGAAAAAAATCACCCTGTATACGATGCTATAAGATCTCTAGTGCCCTTTTTTACCAAAAGAAGACAAATGTCATTACCAATTGATTCTAATACACCTTTCATTTCACATTAAATTGACCCGATATTATCAGAAATGTTCCATAACCAAACATAAAGCAACATAACTTTGAATTGAAATGTTCTGTTATTGCGAATATGGTACTTAAATATTTGAATTTACTAATTATTCTAGGAAATGCGAGTGATTAAAAATGTTTACCGTTTTTTTGGCCCACAGTGTGTATATGTTTGAGTAAAAATTGACTTGTCTTTGTTAATTTTTATTGTATAATGTTATTTCGTCAATACCGACCAAAATTAAATAATACAATATTGACTGAATGCAACTGCAAGCATATCAGTTAAAACTGTATTAGTAGGTAGTTGAATTAAGTGTCCTACCTGTATGTGCAGTGCCAGATTTTTTTTTATAATTACAGTGGCCGCCGGATTGCAAATATATTTCAAATTTGTTCGACTATGACCGTTGTTGCTATAACAAAAATCAACAACGTCACAATTTGAATTGTAGAATTATTGACTAAAACGTTTTGTGTTTTGTTTTGTGTTAAGTACTTTATTTTCCACACGGTATCGTTCTACAAATACCAGCTCTGTTATTTCAGAAAATAATAAAAAAAGATTATTACCTAGTTCAACCAGCTTTGATAGTAAATTTTAGCCCTCAGTTCACGAAGTATAAAGCTCAACTCAAGTTGCACGCAAATCCTAACATAAATATTTCCGTCATACTAGGTCATTCCTTCAGTAGAATAATAGTCTCCCATTTCTATTAACTAAGTACATACTTCCATTAAGGTGGGGTTCGAAATGAATAGGCAACCAAATATACCTCGTAATATTGTTGTCAGTTTTTCACCGAAATGATTAGGTATTACCATTCAAATTATACGTTAAACTGAACACGAAACCTTTGCCGATAATACAAAAAAAAAATCCTGCTCAATTCTGTCTAGTCTAGGTGTCGGATTTTAAGCTTATTGGTGGCTATTATGAAGTATATTTGGTTGCCTACTCATGTCGAAGCCCAACTTAATACAATTATTTTTGTACAGGTTTGGCCAGCTAGTTTTTAGTAGCTATAGGAATTTATATTAGACAGACAAGGACATCCCTCGTTTTCAATGCTGTCAGCGTCATTATCTGACTTATGTAAAACCCTATAGCCGGCCATTCGCTAACCCAACCTGTGTGTCGTCTATCCCACTTCTGATATAACCTTTTCCATCAAGTTTTGACAATATATTTGCAATCTGTCGACAGTTTAACCTTACATTTAGGACAAAATTGAATACATTTCTGACTAGCGCACAATTTCACCCGCGACACAATCGTAGAGTCACGTATCGCCGTCGATTCTATTCGTTTTTTTATTTGCGAGCTTACCGCCTAGTCTCTCGCTTCTTAAGTCCCAGATCCCTCGCAGAATACCGAAAACTTTCCTGACATGGTGGAGGAGGGGACGCCTGTATATAGTTCTTTTTTCTCGACGCTCGCTAACATATATATGTATGTATATCCATCACGTACACGATCACTGACACAACGCACGCGGTCTCGGCTCTGCTCTCGTTCACGTTGCACTCCCACAGGAGCCGAAGGATATACGGCGCGAGGAGCACTGTAGAGTTCCAGCAGGATGCAGATATGATAGGATTTGGTGGGAATAAAGATTTTTCAATTTGACGTCGCACCAGCACGGTTGCGGAGTCGGTAGATCCGATTGAACACTTCGCTTGACGTTCACAGAGGCGTTTTATTGTTGCTACTGTACTGTATTTGCTAGATATCTTCGTACCACCTGAGTAGTTTGTGAAGTTAACCTGCGTCTGCTGTAAGACTACTCTGTGTGCTTTGTTGGTCGTGTTATGCTTTATAATGCATTGTCAAATAATGTAGGAAATACCACGTTAATTTTATAGAAATGGAGAAAACTTGGAGAACTGTTGAGGATTTGTTTATGGGTTTGAATAACTTGGTTGTCTTAATTCCATGACATTTGCCATTCTACAGTGACACAAGTGCATTAAGATAAATAATCTATTTGTTAAAGTATTAGTCATTCGTGTGCCTTGTGTAAGATTGCAAGCTATGAAACCCAAACTGACCAAGCTCTTATTTCAGCCTACCGATAGAATTCTGTCATATCTAAAAATCTAAAGATACACTCGAAAAACAATTTATCAAAATGATCTGTCATTCTATTTAGAACACGATACAGGAAAGGCTAATTTACATTGAAAGACTTTCATGTTTTTCTATACTTACTTCTTTAATAGTATCCAGAGAAAGTTTTTAAGTAAAATGTTATATTCGGAACAATTTTAGTTGTGTAACATTTACTTTCTGTAACATTTACTTTGACCGTATTTCTTAACCTATGAAGTCAACAACAGTATCTATCAACCTACAAACTTGTTCCGGCTTCATTAGTTTTATTCTTCGCAATATTCTTACCTATACATACTTAATTAAGTAGCAATTTCTAGAATGCTGATTTCATCTTGCACTCGAATTTCAATCATTGCCTTATAAAATTTTTTCATCAAACGTACTGTAGTGACAAGGACATTACGAAGCCCAGTTTAATTAGTGCAAATTTGAGTGTCCCCGTTTTTTATTTCACGATAGTACATCCTTTTTCAATTCCAGAGTTGCCAACCTACTGCAACCAAAACACTATTTTCAGCACTTATGTTGTTGTTTTCTTATCTTTGCAACACTGCAACACTGGCTGCAACATTGGCTGCCATGTGAACGTTACTTGAACGTTATTTTCTGATATCCGATGCAATATTCTAACTATTTTTTAATTCAAAGTGTTCCAAACATTGTTTTAACGGAGTAACTGCTTTATAGACTAGACTGCGTGTTACATTTTTTGTTTCAATGTGTTGGTAGACCTGATAAACTGATTAGGATCCAGTTCCACCTCTGCTATAACGCGTTTTCAAATAAAAACGTTATTTATTGTTCAAACTTTATGAAATTTTTACATCTTTGACTTTTTTTAAATATAAAACATCTAGCCGAACTCAGGATACACAAGTAGATTTTTTTTATGTTATTGATTACAATTTTAAGCCAAATATTATAATTGCGATAATAAACCATAATTGCCAGAAATATACTTATATGTCCATATATATTACTGCTGCCCGGTGTCGACAGCAGACGTCACGACCTTTAGACGCCGCCTATAACTGGTGACTAGGAGTTAACCTCGGTGGGGGACAGGCTGACCACTCCCAGCAAAAAAGACCTCGAAACGAAATATTTCGTGTCGGAGTTGCAATGTTTTTGCAACGGAGCCTAAGGCCCAGATGTCCTATTTTTGGACTTTTTTTGCAGTCAGTAAACTGAATAGAAAATAAACTGCTTCGCTCTGAAGAAGCGAGCAACATGGTTCGCGAAACGTCACCATTTACGAATCTTGACACATTGCGTAACCCGGAACCAATTTATTTTCTAGAAGTGACTGTATATTTTAATAATTTTAAAACAACTTTATGACGTCGCTACAATGCTTCAAATTTAGTGATTTTTAAAATAAGAAAAATGGAATTGTTTATTTTAGGTTACTGACAAACCACAATGATTATAAACTTAATATTAACTAATGTGTCAACAACAAGACTCACTACAAATCACTACAAAGCAGTTTGTTAGTTCATTTAAATTTGAATTTCTTTAAAGCCCTATGATTCTTGAAACAAAACAAAAACTGTGTACCCAACCCAACTCAATAACAATATATTTATAACACAACTAATATCTTTTTCGATATTTGTCCTTGAATTTGTCGATTTTTCTTCCGCTTGGCCAACTTCGATATAATGGCATTATACTTTTTCAATTACTATATTTTATTTGTTCTATTCACTTGAAATTCACTTTTTCTATTAATATTCGTTACTAAACACGTTAACCAATAATAGCCAAACAGGTCACAGAACATAACCCTGAAAACTTAATGTACTAACAAAATGAATAAGCAGATATAGACTCGAGAAAAGAAACTATTTTTGGCGATATGACTGAAAAACTATTCATCGAATTTTGATAGGGTTTTGGCCTATCAATCTGCTAACTTACAGACATTTGAAAGCCGGAGGGTTTCTTTTCTGATTTATTAGCTTTAGGTTTGTGAAATCCTCTACAGTTCTTCACGTTTGTATTCAACTTCATCTCAATATCGACGATATCTTCAATCAAACTAACTGACTGATTTCTTTTGTACTATCTACTCTCTCTGTCATTCTATAATCTAGCTTCTAGATTCTTAAACCAATGTAAATAATAACACCAGCAAAAGAAAATATCTGCATCCTGCAAAGTACACGTCTCCGAACCTGTAATCGTCGTACACGTTACTCACGCAACTACAGGGTAGTCCCGCTATGCCTATTTATGATTTTGTGCGCTCGCGTGGGTCACTCCTCCCCCCGTCGGGAAAGAACACCCACGCTACCGCCTGATAGGAGTTTTTTGGCTACGTGCAGGAGATGATAGACTGGATGTCGTACCTGTCCGTGGTGTCGACGCTGAGCTTCGTCGTCTTCTTCGCGGTCGGCCCCGGCTCCATACCGTGGATGATCACTGCCGAACTGTTCTCGCAGGGGCCGAGGCCAGCGGCCATGTCCATCGCGGTGCTGGTCAACTGGATGGCGAACTTCCTCGTCGGCATCGGTTTTCCCAGCATGAAGGTAAGTCTCACCTTAATTACCTTATTTAAATCGTTTTAATTTATTGTTTGATGGTCGGTTGCAGAAACGCTCATCAAATCTTAATAACTGATTATCTTCTTATGCTTAGAGGCTGAATAAATAAGGCGGTTCAGCATTCTGATTGGTTAATAATGAACCGTTAACAGCTAAGCCATTAAGACTTGATGGGCCCTATGTAATAATGTTAGTTGATAACCTAGCATCCTCCTGTTTGTTATGGCTCAGATCTTATGTCTAGACGATGTACAATTTGAGTAATTAACAGACAAAGGAGTGTTATTAGAAACGGTTAAAATTCAGAGTTATACAAAATGAAAAACAGATATTAAATTGTTATTTCTGACAACCTGTCAAAGATAGAAAGGCATGTCTTTGGATAGTGTAAGTTCAGGGGTTTGCAGACCTGAAGCACTTCCACACCAGCCGCCGCTGGATATAATACACAAACAACCCAACGATTAACAATTTTTTGTCATATTTTCACAATATCACTATAAGCGGGGTTTCTCGCCCGTAGAGTCATAGATCCCAAACATTGCAATGACTGTATGTTGATAATATAATAAATTTTATAAAGTTAATTGTTCAAAATTGTAATGGTGGCTCCACACTCAGCCCGAATAAATCTGCGAAACGTTCGGCGAGGCTGGGTGAGACATAGCGGGAAAAAAGGCCATCCAGATTCTCGGGGTTCGGCTCGTGCATTTAGTGTTCATCTGCGGGTGAGTGAGAATGGACGTCACTGAAGTAGCCACTGCCGCAACGTATAGTGTGAATGCATACTTTCATTGAAATTGTGGTTATTATTAATTAATAATTAAATGAAAAACGTGAATAAAAATTTAATTAAATATTTGATAAATTTATTAATTGCTATTGATTTATTATTGTGATCAGATACCACATACAGTGACATAGTAATACAATTTTCAATGGACAAAAAAAAATATTTGCATAATTATTGTTTTGCATAATGTACGCGGTATAAATTAAATATTATAGTGCATATACATACAGAGTTAGTCAAAATTACAACTAAATAACTGTAAACGAATAAACCAATTTTGTTGTAAACAAACTATCTAATTTTCTTTTTTCAAATAGAACATACTGCATATTTTTAAACTTTTTAATTCTCAGATTATTTTTACGAAATTACTGTACGAACCATTTTTTATAAAAGGCATAATTTTTAGTTATCAGCAATTAATTAAAACTCCTGAACTTTGAAACTGTATATTTTCCCACACACATACACATTTATTTTAATTTGCAGTTTGTAAATGTTCAATTCTATTCAGTTATTACTTTATCAAACGCAGTATGGTAAAGTATTGTAATCGTGCCGAAAAAAAAAATTGGGATTTTAGCGGAAATAGGTCTTTTTGGGTCCCCTGAACATTTTTGACCAAGGTCCAACAAAATGTCTGTGTGTGTGTGTGTGTGTGTGTGTGTATGTGTGTACCAGATTTTTGTGACGATGATTCCGGAGAAACTACTAAAGGTATCGGGACGAAAGTTCAGATTTAGAAGTTTCATGACCAAACTGAGAGCTGAAAAGCTTTTGGTTCAAAGCGGTCCAAAGGAACTAGCAATTTACTCTTAGCATTTTTCAACGATTTTGCAAATGAACCGTCATTTCTGTAATTTCGTCAAAATAGATAAATAATAAATTAAAGTAGAGGAAATTTGGTATAATTTATGTCTATAACATTTTTTGGTAAAATTAATAGTTTAGCTGCAGGAGCAAATTCTATTTGATCGAAATCGTGTCTGCATTAATAGTAGGTAGCCTGGATATTTTGCGAGTTTTGACAGTATTCAGAACGTCATCCGTTGCGAAACGTTAATTCAACACGCAAATGCATGGAGAAACACGCGCGCACGTACGCTATGTGAAACAATATTGAAACATCTTGGTGTCATACACAAAGTCAATGTGTATTTCGAGTGCGGATAGCAAGTTTGTTATGAATTTTTTAAGGATTTTGCAAATGAGCCGCCATTTCTGTAATTTCGTCAAAATAGTTAAATAATAAATTAAAATAGACGAAATTTTGTATAATTTATGTCTATGACATTTTTTGGTAAAACTAATAGTTTAGCTGTAGAAGCAAATTCTATTTGATCGAGATCGTGTCTGCATTAATATAAAGTTAGCCAGGATTTGCCAGATATTTTTATTCCAATAGCAGTGGGTAGTGTCAAAGGCTGATTTTTGGACTATACGTACTGTCAATATCTGTCAAATCTTGGCTAATTCGTTTTATTTTAATGCAAACACGATCGTTCTCGATCAAATAGAATCTCATGCAGCTAAACTTATAATTTTATATATTGTATGATAAAGTCATGTGCCTGGCCACATCAGATTTTTTTTTTATCAGTTTAGTTAAAATGAAAGTTTATGAGTTTTGATTAATTGCCTATAACTCAAAAATAATGCATTGTATATAAAATTATTCATACAAAAATTCTTTAATCTTAGAATTAAAAATCATCGAAATATTTGTTCTATTCGAAAAAGGAAAGGTTGCCAATTTCCATAGTAAAATAAGCACTCTATATATATTAAAAATATATTTAGACGATAGCTAAAAAACCAAACTACTTTTGTTCGATTTTTTTAAGGTTTGCAATTAGGCAATTATTAAGGTGTTCCGGTTATTTTGACCAACCCTGTATACTGGTATGTCACAACGATATTATCAATCCATAACTTAGTCATTGCCCTATGTAGATCGTAATTTGCGATTGTCGAGAAAGATAAAACAAGAATGACCTATGCGACATTCCCCAGTACTGAGGGTAAAATAATACCTACCTACTTAGCAGGTAGTCGGCCGGTCCAAGTAATTAAAGAACCGCACCAAAACGATAAAATACCTTCATAGAAAATAAGGCTGGAATAACTTGGAACTGATAAGATTTATTTGAAAGAGATATATAATTAATTCTTTAGCTTTAATTAATTATTTATTTAATATTGCTATTAATTTTAATTTTCATTGGTAATCTTATAATACGGATGGTTAGTTTATTGATATGCATTTGCATTTCTTCAATAATACAGAAATAAATATCAGTATCTGGTATATTTGCTATTTTAACTTTGCGTATGTGATTTGTTTCCTGACAAATTATAGTGATGGGGACGTCACAAATAGAGAAAAAATACTATCGGATATTCAATTTAATATCAATGTAAACTATTTGTATTTTGCATATAAATTTATTGTGTTCAATATTTTGTAATCTTTTTATTTCAATACTAAATAATTTATTCAATTCGTTACCTACTTTTCGGGTTGCATTGATGCACCGCACGTGTTTATGTCATAAGTCAGCCCCCTGTCGTAAATAATACCTTCGGGTACACACAAAAACCCTTTGAGCTGCGTCAATAGACCGACATTCGATCCATTCAACGCGAACGCGAACAAATAAAGCGGTTTATGGCGAGACACTCGCCGAACGCGTGTTTTTATCCAACTATCAACATCTGTAGAGACTTCTGGCAGTTCGAATGTTAGCGGATTTGGGTGAATGTGGCATCCACACTCACCCGATTAGCTTTGTCGACTCTCGGTATGTCTCGCGAGAGTGGGGAAGACGTATAAGGTATATTTCGAACAATGTTTGTCCATCTGAAAAATACTTAATATAGATATACTAATGTTTTTATTTTATATATATTTTTTAAATTTTATTCAGTCTGCAAAATCTGCAAAACTGTGAAAGTAACTTTTAAAGGTTTTTCAGCACTTAAAGATTGTCTGAACTTGTTGGTTAAAACCCGCCCGGTAATTCATACGAACTAATTAAAAAATACGATATTTTAATTCGACTTGACGTTTTTATCGTCGCTTTGCAGTCACTACTAATTTAGACCGAACTAATTCAAATAAATGACTTCACAATCGCGAAGCAATATCGTGTGGCTCCCGTTTTACATCACTTCATAAATCATCGTCAATACTTGCAACACAATTCCACGCTATTAATTATAATCGAATCAATTCCGAGCGATCCTCAGTATCGCACGAAGGAACGAACCTTTGCGCGAAATTGTACCAGTTTCTCGCGTTTTCTGTAGCAATAACACTGACCCCTCGACCTCATTCACTTGGCACAATACTCGAATGCTTTTACTAGGGCTATTCGCGATATTTGCGCAAAGAACCCGCAGCGGCGAATTACCTAATGACCGGTTACGTCTGAAAACTAACGATTGTCGGTGCATTTCACGAGACATTTCAACCTAGAAACGCAGAGATAAACGACCCGAAAAGAGAATGTGGCTGATAGGGAAATTGACAAGCGAAAGAGGATAGCGTTTCAGTGCGTAAACAATGTTCAAGATTGAATGGAGACTGGACTGCGGTTATGCAACGTTTCTTGTTAATTCGTGTGGCGTGGGCTAGGGTGTAGTAAATCTTGCGGAATTTATAGGAGGTAGCGGGTAATTGAATTTGGTTTTTACTGTGATGCCATGGCTTAGTTCCTCGTACTTACATCTATTAAGAAGTGGGTTTTTATGTCGTAGTTCGTTATGTCCCGGTTGGTGATGTTATCGCACTGTGTGTGTGATAATGTTCTTGTTGTAACCCAGTAAAATTTGACCTAAAACAGAGACAAACTTCGGAAAACTACGAAAAAAAGGACTGACAACGTGTTTATGTGCTGGGTGATCCATTCCGCGTCCAAAATTTTGAAAACATGATTGTTTTAGAATATGAAAAACAATAACATGCTGTTAAGACTTGACCCTTTCCGAGATATGTCCTTTAGAAGGTTAAGAAGGTTTTTATATAATACCCACGTTCCTTTCTAGCAAAAATGCAACAAAACTCCTGTAACAATGTATTCAAGTGTACGCTAGGAAAGGATACTGGTGGTTATTTGCTTTTCTTATCCTAAAATATGGTGCTACTTAAAATAACGCTGTACGTTTTAGACACGCTAATAGTGATTTCCTGCGTATAACATTGCTTACACGGTCGTCACTTTTCGAGTCCTGAAAATTTACAGGCCAATTTAAATGAGTATCATATTTTATGATAAAAAATATCCAATAAACAAGTAGTCAAAAGTGGGCCATTTTCGATTTATCTTCTTCAGAAGATGAAAGTGTTTTATAAAATCACTTGCTTTTAATGGTATTTTTATTATCCTTTACTAGCATACTATACATTTGAACACACAGCGAAGTCAAAGCGCGAGAAAATTATATGCTTGCGGCTATTGCTTTAAATGAAAGTTATTATTTACTTGGTTTGAAACATTTTTTTTTTCATTTAAGAAGTCTTATACTTTAATCAAATCACCTTTTTCTCAACTTGAGTAAATATCTACTTGCTGTATAGCAAACTACTCATTTACTTGCAAGGAAGCACCTTGCTTTGCGTGAAGTATTTATTTTTCTGTGTGAATACTCATCAAACATGTATTTATTTGAGTTAAACAAAAATTTCTATCTGTGTACAGAACTAGTGTTTTTCATTTCCGTAAAAAGCATTTTTTTCGCAAGACTAGTATTATTTGCTGGCAAATCATACATTTGAACACATAGTTACAGAAGTAGTGTTTTGTATTTCCGTAAAAAAGGAAATTGTCAAGTAATAACTGGATGTTATTATAAAATATGGTGCTCTATCCTGTTTTCAATGACTTGGTTTGTGTAAAGGTTTACCCAGCACATTAATACGTTATATCTCTTACGAGCTTTTGCCGTTTTTCTAGACCTATCACTTGAAAACTCACGTACGTAAACTATGAAAAAATACCTTATGTAGAAAATTAAAATAAGTAGAAGTTACTTATAACGGTCTTTGTAGTTTGATCAATAGAAATCAAGATTTTCGTAATAAACGCAAATCGGTCATTTTTGACTTTTTGCACATTATTTGCAACGCCCAATCGAAGGTGTTAACAAAAATCCTGGTGGGTCAAACGCTAATTTGACTCGACTATTCCAGGTTTACTAAATAAAAACACATCGATTAAAACATTTCTATTTCTATTTCTTTTAACCTTCTTTACAAACAAATGAAACTGTGTTGAACACGGGGCAACATTTTTCTGTCTCAATTGATTTGATAGATGATTTTGGTAGACATTTTCCGTATAGAGTACAAATCTGGTAACCAGTCTCCATCACGTCACATTTATAGAATAAAACGGGCTAAATGTGTAGAAAACCACGTTTTTGATTAGTTTTCAAGGAATATAGGAAGTAATTATACATAGGAGCTTATACCTTGAACTTTAAAGCTATGAAGCAAAAAGGCACGTATTAATTCTGTGAAGTTGCGTACCATTGTTTTTTTTGTGACAATATCGTGAAATATCGTAAATATTGTGACATGTAAAGAAATAAATAAAAACCTAGTTTCTTTTCAGGGTCGCTCGTTGCGAATTTGATAACAAAAATAGCCATAATCCCAAATAGCGGATCCAATATAGCGGCCAAAATGTTAGAAAGACATCGGAATTGTATAAAAACGAATAGGTACTCGGGGACTTTTGCTGTAACGAATTTTTAATAAGCAAATTTAAACTCAAACTTGCGGACGCAATAAGGCTGCTAAATTTTATAAAAAAAATTTCAAGCCTCAAAATAACAAAATGTAAAAAAATCTGATGTGGCCAGGCACATGACTTTATCATACTATTTATAAAATGAATAGTACATGAGATTCTATTTGATCGAGATCGGTTGTATCTGCATTAAAATAAAAGCTAGTTAGCCAGGATTTGACCGATAATAATAACAATAATAAATCTTTATTCACAAAAAGAAAAACACTATACAAAGTGAAAAACACAATACAAAATGAGCGAATAACGATCGGTTAGACATGCCACAGCATTGAATTAACACATGTGTGTGGCTTTAATTTAATGAGTACACATACGCTCGAAGCCCAAGAAATATAAAATTAACAAATAATATAATACAGATTGCGAAACCAGAGCACAAACTACACCAACCCAGTATTGACGACTATTGATGAGTATTGACTCATCGAACAAATAAATTCCCTAGAATGGCTGCAAAACATATCTCTGTCCAACAAAAGTACAACCAACACGTTAACCCCCGCTGTTTAGTGTTTCCATGTAAATATTTCAGGTAGATTTTATGTTATATATCAAGTTCCCATTTTCCGTTCATACCATAGAAACCTGCTAATGTTATTTTTATAAAAACTTCATTCATAATAAATATTTACTGGTGAGAGGTCGCATCTAATTTATGGTCCGTCGAACTTATATCTAGAAGAACAATTCTTCATCTAACGCAACATATTGGTCAATCGTTGAGCCGGATAAGGAAGAAGCGCATTTTGGTCGCAGTTTACATTTCGCAGGACACATTGTCCAAAGCAGTCCAACGCAGCCCAGGACACGTAGAACGGGAACAGGTGGAACAATCCGAGGCAGCCCAGGACACGTAGAACGGGAACAGGACACAGCTCAAGTTATCATAAACCACAACAAGGCCCCATACTAGGTAGTCTCCAAGTTGTGGACATTACATACATTATATTACACTCACATACATTACCTTCACATTACATTTATTACTAATTCTTTACTCTATACCTCTCACTCGTGACTTTTTGACATTACACTACACATGGACATTAAAACATTTATTAGTCGGCGTAGTACTTTGAAACGTCAACTAACAAATTTCGTTACTTTTATAAGTAATTTAGAAAACGACCCAACCAAATTAAATGAGTTGGTTGCCCGTTTAGATCAAATTAAAATAATTTTTAAAACCTTTGATGATATACAAAACAACATTGAAATATTAGATGACTCAGAAGCACAAATTGAGGAACGTGACTTGTTTGAAAACAAATACTTTGATATAATTTCAAGAGCGAATATGTTGGTTCCTACAAATACAAGCTTAAATTTAATAACTTCAACCACAAGTTCAAATCACAATGTCCACATAAATTTACCTAAAATTAATTTGCCTAAATTTTCAGGTAACTACAGCGATTTCCTAAATTTTTTCGATATTTTTAACTCTTTAATTCACAATAACAAGTTTTTAACTAACACGCAAAAATTTCATTATTTATCATCATCATTGGAAGGTGATGCTGAAAGTGTCATACAATCACTTGAAATCTGTGATGATAACTATGAAATTGCATGGCAACTTTTAAAAGAAAGATACCAAAACAAAAAGATCATTACTCAAAATCATATCAAGCAAATTTTCGAATTACCATCCATTAATAAAGAATCATATCGCGATTTAAGAATATTTTTAGACAACTTTTTGAAACATTTCAGAGCTCTTAAAAATTCAGGTATACCTGTTGATTCATGGGATCATATGCTCATTTATTTATTAATAAACAAGCTAGATTACAATAGCAAAAAGGAATGGGAAATCACATCCAAAAATGATGATGATCCAACAATAACACAATTTACAACATTTTTAAGGGATAGATGTATGTTGTTGGAGTCTATTCATGCTACAAATGTCAAGAGTCAAAATACCAACAACAGTTATGCAAACAAAACTCATAATTATAATACATTTAATAAACCAGGCACATATAATCGTTCATTATCACATATAACAACACAAGTCGGCGTTTGCAGATTTTGTAGTGAAGCACATAACATATATTCATGCACGAAATTTTTAGCGCTATCTGCAAAAAATAGATTGCAAGAAATAAGAAAACTAAAATTATGCACAAAGTGTTTTAGACGCGGTCATTTTAAAAATGATTGTAGATCAGCGGGTTGTAAAACATGCAATGGACGGCATAACACATTATTACATTTTAATTTCAAGGATTTGCAAAATGAAGTTCACGCAGAAAGCACACAAAAACAGTTAAATTCAACAGGCATTGCGACTATAAATACAACAGTTGCACATTGTAGCAATTCGTACTCTATTATTATATTATCTACAGCAATTATTAATGTTTTTGATAGAAATGGAAAGGCAATTGAATGTAAGGCTTTAATTGATAGTGGCAGCATGTCAAATTTTATGACAAAATCATTATTTAATCAATTAAAATTGAATGGTCAGAAAATAAATATACCAGTAGCTGGCGTCAATGAAAAGGTAACAAATATTTCATGTAAGACATCCACAAGGATTCAATCACGACATACAAACTACGAAGTTAATCTTTCATTTTTGATTATTGATAAGATTACAAATAATTTACCACAAATTACTTTTAGTCAATCAAGTTTAAAAATTCCTGATAATATTAAATTATCTGATGAAACATTCAACATTTCTAGACCAATTGATGTTTTGTTAGGTGCAGGCATATTTCTTGACCTACTGCAGAGTGGACAAATTAAATTGGGAAAGAATCAACCTACTCTACAAAACACTAAATTGGGATGGATTTTATCAGGATATTTAAACATTCAATCTAATTTAAACCAATCAACTTGTCTCACTTCTACATTAGAAATTCAAAATGCTTTAGAAAAATTTTGGATTATAGAAGAATGTCATGAACAACCAATTTTATCAAAAGAAGAACTAGAATGTGAAAAATATTTTAGTAATAATTATGAAAGAGATGAAACAGGTCGATTTATAGTTAAACTACCATTAAGAGATAATTATAAAGATTTAGGTAATTCAGAGATAATTGCAATTAAAAGATTTATTGCTGTAGAACGAAAATTAATGGAAAATAATTCTCTATATGACCAATACAAAAAATTCATGAACGAATACGAAAGTCTTGGTCATATGACCGAAATAAAAAACTCTAAAAGTATAAATACCGATTTAATATGTTATTTACCACATCACAGTGTAATAAAAGAAACTAGTTTAACCACTAAATGCAGAGTAGTTTTCGACGCATCGTGTAAAACGTCGTCAGGATTATCACTAAATGACATATTAAAAATAGGTCCAAATATACAGGATAGTCTTTTTGCAATACTCACACGATCACGTAAACACAATATAATGATGTTAGCAGATATTACAAAAATGTACCGTCAAATAAATATTCACCCATCACATCGTGATTTCCAACGAATTGTTTGGCGCGAAAGCTCAGATACAAATTTAAAACATTTTCAGTTAAACACTGTAACTTATGGTACAGCATCAGCAAGTTTTTTATCAACGCGATGTTTAAAGCAAGCGGGAATAGATTGTGAAAGAGAATTTCCATTAGAAAGTAAAATAATTATTAAAGATTTTTATGTAGATAATTTAATAACAGGAACAACTGATTATGAGAGTGCTCAGAGATTAATAGAAAACTTACAACACATTTTAGGAAGTGCTGGTTTCGAACTCAGGCAATGGATGTCGAATTATCCAAAACTTTTAAGTAATTTAAGTAAAAATTCCCAGGTTGAACATATTGTAATAACTGATCCAAAACAAGGCAACACCCTAGGCATAACATGGAATCCACATCATGATACTTTTGTATATAATTGTCCATTTAAGATTGAATTTTCAAAAGTAACAAAACGAAAAATTCTATCAAATATCGCTAAGATATATGACCCTTTAGGATTGGTGGGTCCAGTAATTATAACGGCAAAAATTATTTTACAACAGATTTGGAAATTGAATCTTGATTGGGACGAAGAATTACCATTTGATTTGAAAAATAAATTTATTGAATATGCATCTCAACTAAACGATTTAAATAAAATAAGTATTCATAGACTTATTTTACTACCTAAACCTAAATTGATTGAATTACACGGTTTCAGCGATGCATCATTAGTAGCATACGGAGCATGTGTTTACCTAAAATCGAAAAATGCACAAGGCGATGTTGCCATACGTTTAATTTGTGCAAAATCTCGAGTGTCTCCAATTAAAACAGTAACGATACCTCGTTTAGAATTATGTAGTGCAGTACTTTTATGTAAGCTTATGAGTCAAACTATTTCAGCACTAGATATCAATATAAACAAAATATATTATTGGTCTGATTCGACAATAGTTTTAGCGTGGATACAAACTGAACCTTCAAGATTGAAAACGTTTGTTGGCAATAGAGTCGCAAAAATACAAGAATTAACTAAAGGAACTTGGCATCATGTTGATTCAAAAAACAATCCCGCCGATCTCATTTCTCGAGGTATTACACCAAATGAGTTAATACAATCTCATTTGTGGTGGGAGGGCTCTGTTGATTTGATAAATTCAAATTACGACTTATCATCCAAAGAACATTTTGAGTTAAAAGATTTAACTGAATTAAGGGAAACCAAAACCGTTACTTTAACTACCATTCTTAGCAATGACCATATATTTACTAGATATTCATGCTTATCCAAATTATTTAGAATAACTGCTTATATACTTAGATTTATTTATAACTGCAAGAACAAGGAAAATAAAACCATTAGTGAACTTACTAAAACAGAGTTAGATAGAGCAACTACTACACTTATTAAGTTAGTTCAGCGAGCACATTTTGCAAACGAGTTAAAGGCACTTTCAAGGGGAGAACAAATACATCGACAAAGTAAATTATGTGCATTAAATCCATTTATTGATAGATCTGGTGTACTCCGAGTAGGAGGACGTCTTCAAAAATCTCTATTAACATTTGACCAGAAACATCCAATTGTTATTCCTTCTAAACACCCATTAACAACATTAATAATTAAACATGAGCATCACCGAAATCTTCATGCCGCAGCACAGTTGGTATTATCAAGCGTGAGACAAACATATTGGCCTTTATGTGGCAGAGAAACAGTTCGCAGCGTTTTAAGGAAATGCATAACTTGCTTTAGAGCAAATCCAGCTCCCATGAATCAACAAATGGGAGAGTTACCAAGCACAAGGTTAACCCCAGATCGCGCTTTTTCTTCTGTAGGTTTAGATTATGCTGGACCTTTTGATTTGAAGGACGGCAAATTAAGAAATAGAAAAATTATTAAATCCTATATTTGCATTTTTGTTTGTTTAAGCACAAAGGCCATACACTTGGAATTAGTTTCGGACCTTACATCAAATTCATTTTTAAATGCATTAAAAAGATTTACCTCTAGAAGAGGAATTTGCAAAACAATTATTTCTGACAATGCAAAAACATTTGTAGGGGCTAATAATCAACTACGTGAAATTATATCAAAAGCTTCTATACACTCATTTTTCCAAAAGAACAAAATAATTTGGAAATTCATACCAGCAAGATCACCTCATTTTGGAGGAATTTGGGAAGCCTCGGTTAAGAGTACGAAATATTTTTTGAAAAGACTTACACATCATACACACTTAACATTTGAAGAATTTTACACATTCATTACCCAAATAGAATCCATTTTAAATTCTCGACCCATTACACCACTTTCCAATGATCCTAACGACTTGGAGCCTCTAACGCCTGGACACTTCCTAATTGGTTGTCCTATAAATGCCCTACCACAAGAAAGCATAGAAGAATTTCAACATAACTGCCGTCAAAGATTCCAGACATTACAAGAAATGGTAAATCAGTTTTGGCGACGTTGGTCGAAGGAGTACTTGAACACGCTTCAACAACGGAACAAATGGCGATTGGTTCAAGATAACCAAGTACTTGAGGGTGCGCTCGTCGTGGTAAAAGAGGACAATCTACCTCCATGTAGATGGCAATTAGCGCGTGTGGTAGCTGTGCATCCTGGAAGTGATAATTTAGTGCGTGTTGCTAGCGTCAGAACTCAAGGAGGCGTCATAAAACGAGCGATAACAAAATTATGTTTGTTACCATTAGAATAGCTTTAAAAAAAAAATGTGTAAATAATTCTTATTTGTTGAAAGTTCGTTTATCTATACCTTTCAAAGGGGCCGGTATGTTTAGTGTTTCCATGTAAATATTTCAGGTAGATTTTATGTTATATATCAAGTTCCCATTTTCCGTTCATACCATAGAAACCTGCTAATGTTATTTTTATAAAAACTTCATTCATAATAAATATTTACTGGTGAGAGGTCGCATCTAATTTATGGTCCGTCGAACTTATATCTAGAAGAACAATTCTTCATCTAACGCAACACCCGCTTTCCTCAGATAAACCAGAAATACATTACATATCTTTGGTGCAATACTCAGAAATGATCTATGGACAATCGACCATAAGGCAATCCCATCTCTCCGCCCCTTGTAAAATAAGAATGTGAATTCATACTAAAATAAAACTACACTCATCGCTATACTTTATTTACAATTTTCTCAATTTATCGTTTATAGAATTAGATATAAAGACGGGTTGATATTTCTTATTAACAAACAATCAAATTGGTGATCTTATTGTATTTGAAATTTATATTTTGTACTTTGCCGGAGTTTGCCCCACTAGAGCGGCAACGTTCCATAGCGGTTCTTCAACCTCTGATGCATACTCTAATGAAATCAGCTGTTTTCGAGTGTGACAGCACAAAAAAGTGACAACCATAGACATTTCTGTGGTGACAGTACAAAAAAATATTTGTCAAATCCAGGCTACTATGTACTTTCTTATCAATGCAGATGCGACCGATCTCGATCATATGGAATTTGCTCTTGCAGCTAAACTATTAATTTTACAAAAAAATGACATAGGCATAAATTATTCAAAATTTCCTCTACTTTAATTTATTATTTAACTATTTTGACGAACTTACAGAAATGGCGGCTCATTTGCAAAATCTTTGAAAAAGGCTTAGAATAAACTATCAATTCCTTTGGGCCTTTTTGAACCAAAAGCTTTTCAGCTCTAAGTTTAGTCATGCAACTTCTAAATATGAACTTTCGTCCCGATACCTTTAGTAGTTTCTCCGGAATCGTCTCAACAAAAATCGGGTACACACACACATACACACACACATACACACACACATACACACACACAGACATTTTTTTGTACCTTGGTCAAAAATGTTCAGGGGACCCAAAAAGACCTATTTCCGCTAAAATCTCAATTTTTTTTTTCGGCACGATTACAATACTTTATAATACTGCGTATGATAAAGTAAAAAACACCGTAAAGGCGTGGAAAGTACTATGGGGGCTGACTAGTTAGAATTCAAAACCTAATTCAACATGGTGATTCCAATATGCGAGTCCAAACATTTTTGGTATGAAATATAAATATTACTTATGCACTGAAGAATTTGATCGACGAAAATCTTTTGTTGCCAACTCGGATATTAATGATCTCGATAATTCACAAGTCTCGATCATTAATCGCCCTTTTTAATATATTTGTTTGTTAAATAATTATAACAAAATTTGCCATCATGGATACACCATTTGAAGTTTTCTGTTTAGTATTACAAATTTAAAACCAGCTAATTTAAAACGCTAGTTTTGTTACGATTTTGCTTTATGGCACAAGAAAAGTACATAGAAAACCACATGTCGTCATAACTTAAATAACCAAAATGATTTTTTGTCAATATGATTTTGAATTTAGTTACCTAACTGGCTGGTTAAGTACATAACCTGTTCAATTGATTCCACTAAACGAACTACGAACTACGAACTAAAGAAAAGAAAGTAATCTCTTTTTATGCATGTATTTATTAATACAATAATAACATTTCTTTGTAAACGCTAGAACAACTACATTGCTAGCTTACTTGAACAAGAAGAATCACATCTACTTCTAAAGCACTCCGAGCTTTACGATCCACATCTAACAACTCTGAGTGAACACACTTGAGTAGTATCCACTAATATAATACATACTACCTACTATTATTTACTAAAATTACTCGTCCATGATCCAAATGATGGCGCCGTTCGTTGTCATTCGCGATTGTATGTGATTGCTGTGGGAGATCTGACAGAAAACTACGCTGTACACACTAAGTACTAATAATACTCAATACGTTCTTGGTAACACCTTGTTTATAAATTATTAAAATATTAAAATAAAATACTGGAATTAGGAATCAATAGCCCGGTTTGACGGTTTTGACTACTGCGTTGAAACCGCTGTGGTTGTCCGCTGTATACTGAACGATTCTCTTGGAGCCATCTGGTTCGACTAGTGTGTATTCTCCCTTGACTTTGTCGCCGTCTCGTGTCTCCCATTGACTCTTGATGTCGTGTGTGTGGAGATCATGTACGGCGTAATCGTAGTGGTATTTTGGATGAGCCTGAAAAGTAATTCAAATGTTATTAGAAATTACTTTAAAAAGTTTGCATCATCAATAGTTATACATTTCTTTTTCTCTGGATATTTTGCATTAAATTCCGGAGAAAAGTAAATTTAATTGTTATTTTAGATTTATTTTGATACAAGCAAACGAGCTTTCTTTTATTTAAACTTACTATTTTTGCAACCTAAACATATCGCATGTTAACACAAACAACAATTTCGATAATAAAAGAATCATAATTCTTTCACTCAACCCAATAATTATTTGATCTAAAATACAAAGTGTACATTTTAACTGAAAACGTAAATTGTTCTGGAGTAAACGTTCTTTCTACCAATCAAATCTTCCAAACAAATAGTTAAAAACTCAATGCAAATTTATTTGAATTAAATAAAATTTTCATCTGTGTACTAGAGTAAGCACCCGTCCTCGTTTTGCAAGAATTGTCCTCGTGGTCATGCTTGTGTCCTCCCTTGTGTCTTCGTAGGACAACATAATTTGATATAATCAAATAACCATAAAAAAGAATGAAACCATAAATTGTCTCACTATTGTTGTCTCAATGTTTGGCTGTAATTTTGACGTTCATTAGTTATTTTACTACATTATATGATATTATTGTTTGAAGCGTGTGACAGCTCGCTTACAATTGTACGATCTTTCAATCGAACCTTAGTTTCTAGAAAGTCGATAACCCAGTCAGAGTTTTTACACTTTTTCATTAAGAAGTCTCCATTATTTTTTGAAGCAGATCCGTTTCTAAATGTTATATGATCAGAAAACAACTGCAGCATACTCCCGTAGCTGTCAAACTTAATTAAATTGTATAAATTTATTTAAGATAAAAAATCCTTTTGGCTTCAATTGGGTTCAGTTTTTGAGGTAAGCTAATGCAAAAACGCTTCCTGTATATTTTTGCACTGACTTTCGCAAAAGTTAGAGACAATTCGCTTTATCTGACGTCAGACTGGAGCATTAAAAAATTTCTTGTTGGCCTAGGTTGAAAATGACACAATTTCAAACAGTCATCATATTGCTTCAAAAGTAATTCTTAAAATCTAATTCAAATAATTGCAATCAAAAAAATAATCATTCGAATCAGAAAAACTAAACTACCTTCTTTCGGGGATATCAATGTTCTACAAAAAGAATGAGCCTCGCTATATTTAAGATGGCCTCATAACAAGTTTTTTAAATTTATCTAAAGGCCTAAAATTTTATTTGTTAATTCACACAAAATACATTTTTGTACGATAATTTTTAGGTTACTTATTTTGCATGAGTCACTTCCGGATTTTTAATAATAGCACTCTATATTAGTTTTGTAATATTTTCAGGATGATCAGGATGATACCGTGAACACAAAAACATCATCATTTTTATCACCATGGCAACAAAAATATCGCTTTCGCGTCTAGTAATCAAATATAGGTAGCTATGAATTGTTTAAAATGGTCAAAACTATCAAAATAGCGCAAGAAATTGTTTTTTTTTTCAGTTTCTACTATTTTACTGAGTTCCTTGAGTTCCTTGATCTAGAATACCAAAAAGCGATTTTCTCGATGTCTTTCCTATAAGAGGTCAAAATACTTCAAAATGTTATCTTTATTGAAAATATTACAAAAATACTATAGGGGACCATTTAAAATATCAAAGCTGACGGCATTTCCCTCAAAAAATAGAAGCACTAACCACAAAAACATCCCACTGGAGGAAAGAATTATTATACATGAAGGTGGACCAATCTCATAAGCGTAAATCTTGGATTAGTTGTTTCATCTTCGGTGCTAGTTTAACGGCAAATTGATTGCAAATTCAACGTCAAATTACTTAACGTTCAATTTTGATACATACTTTTGTTACATAAATCGTTAGCTATTACTTAAGGACCCACCAACTATTATCAAGAATAATATTTTCTGAAAAATTTAATAGTAAAGACATTTACTTGCCATTTTCCTAGCATACGTTGTGGAATGTCTCCTAGTTTACTCTATTTTCATATTGTTTGTTCATATTGTTGTTTCATCTTCGGTGCTAGTTTAACGGCAAATTGATTGCAAATTGAACGTCAAATTACTGAACGTTTAATTTTGATATATTCTTTTGTTACATAAATTCGTTAGCTATTACTTAAGGACCCACCAACTATTGTCAAGAATAATATTTTCTGAAAAAAATTAATAGTACAGACATTTACTTGCCATCTTCCTAGAATACGTTGTGGAATGTCTCCTAGTTTACTCTATTTTCATATTGTTATGTCAATTTCCTATTTCGTGTAGCGGAAATGGTACGGATTTCGTATTCTAGGAGTATTGTGCAATGTTAGCATTATCTCGTCGCAAGTAGAACGCGTAATAAATGTGGTTAATTCATTACGTATATGTCGTTATTAAGTTGTCACGCGCAGCGACGAGATACGGCGGCGAACGGCGGGCGTAGTGAATGCAGACGCGCCGACACGTAATCAAAACGGAACTACGCGAAGAGTTGACGCTCGTGCGGACATTTTAGAAATCCTCGCGTTCACGCTCAAGAGGATTCAACAGCTCCCGAAATTACGTCGACGGCGACGGTTTTTAATTTGCTAATTATACGGCGGAGGAGTTTCGGAATTTATTATGTACGTACTAGTTAGCATAAAGACCAGCAGGATTGAAAAGAAAAATGTAGACAGGAATGTAGAAATTGTTTTCATTGGGTACAAATCTGTGAAGATTTTCTAGACAATGTTCGTTGCAAAGACAAATGTATTTTAAGTGACTAATTTTACGTATGTGATAAAACCACAATTTTCTTAGTTTATACAAAGAAATTAGCGAAAACTACAATACAATTTTTTAGTTTGCAATCATAAAAATGTCAACTTATACTACAAAGCAAAGCATTCTACGATGTTGGACTCAACTACAGTGTAATAACACTGGTCGACATTCATTTTATCCCAGAAGGTATGGCATAGAAATTCCAAGTGGCTTTGCAACAACTTTGCTTTTTTATTTGCTTACTTATTAGTTATTATGGTATATTTCTATCGGTCTACGACTACCAGGGTTGTCAGATTTCTAGTCATAGACGGGATAGGTACCATTTCGAGTAAAGAATTTTGTATTGAATTATTTATTTTATTTAGTGGTATATAATTGTTTAATGGCCATCTGTGCAAAATTGTGCAATAATCTTGGTTGTCACCACGCAAATTTTATAATAATAGGTTGTAGATATTCAAGATACCTTGGCCTTGTAATCTCCAAAGCTAATTTTATTTTAGCAACTGTTTATTTAAAAGTTCTCATGATAACTGATTTCGTTAAATTAATATCGTCATCAGATCATGGTGTCTATTGAGATAATATAATTCTTAATGACGTCTGATTTTCGAAAAGAAGACAATTGAAAATAGTCAAAAGCTTTTCATCAACGTTGCGTTTTTTTTTTAATTGTCATTTTGTTTATTTTTTCTTGTGATCATTTCTAATTTGAGCCTATCGCCTTAGACACTTCAAAAGAACGTCAAAGTAAACATGTAACGTTTTCGAAAACCTTACAGGGAAAACATTTGAGTGCGGATTCTAATTCAGCGAAAAGAAATATATCGAAACGCCTATACACTTTTACTCCACAAAATCAGCTGTTTTTCTCAAACCTATTCTGATGTAAAGTCATGCGATTTAATTATCATTGAATTTAGATCTGCTCCAACATTAAAAAAAATATTCCAATTTTGAAAAAGTTCCATTATTTTATACCATACAATATGCTCAAATAGCGCCGTCTGGCAACCCTGATCACTACTGATAACACCAAAGCAAACGGGTTGTTTCTACCACGTCTAGTTTAGAGTATATAAAACAAATGGTTTTTACTAATAAACGCCATAAAATTGAAGCTGTTGCTTAAAAAAATCTTCGGACATTGTTTTTGAATCATATACACATTATTATATCAAATTTAATTTCTGATGTTATATTTTTCTCTATGTATAACGTAACGTCATCAACAAAAACAAGCAAAAGATTTCTATGGATTGATTTGTTTGTTCATTTTGAATTCAATTTATTTTTATTACTTTTAATATTAGTATTTGGTTACTTTTTATTATTGGAATAGGTATTGTTTGTTTTCTTTCTTCGTTTGGAACACCTGTAGTTCCATGCTCTATGATTTGTCCCTAGTATTTAATTTCGAAACAAAAATAAGGAAAATGAACGGGTGTTTTGTGCATCCCATTTCAGGATTTCAGATAAATACAAATTGTAAGGGTTGTTTCGACGCTATTTTGAAGTTTTTTTGACATTGATTCAGCCGAAAATCGTTTCAATGTAATACCATTAAGTAATACATTATTTGGTATTTTTTTATCACTCAAAGAATTTCGTGTTCTGTGTCTTTTGATTTGATGTTTTTCGTCAGAATTTCTTAATTAATAGTTTCTCCGTTTATAATACGCATTGTTTTATTTATCGCCAAAATTTATTTTCATACACTTTTTCATAATATAAGAATTTGAATATAGAATAGAAAAAATGTGATGTACCCAGACACATGACTTTATCATACTATATATAAAATTAATAATTTTGCTTTATGACATTTTATTCGATATACTTCGGTTGTGTCTGCATTAAAATAAAACTAGTTAGCGAGGATTTGACAGATATTTTGATTCTATTGACAATAAATATCTGTCAAATCCTGGTTAACTAGTTTTATATTAATGCAGACACGCCCGATCACCATTAAATAGTATTTGCTCATGCAGCTAAACTATTAATTTGACCAAAAAATGTCGTAGACAAAATTTAACAAAATTAGCAATTAGCAATTAGGAACGTCCAGTTCCTTTGGGCCATTTTATTCAAAAACGTTTTCAGCTCTAAGTTTGGTCATGAAACTTATAAATATGAAGTTTCGTCCCGATACATTTAGTAGTTTTCCCAGAATCTTCGTCACAAAGGTCCGAAACACATACAAACACACAATTTCTTTTCTACCTCGGTCAAAAATGGGTAGGCAACCCAATAGGACCTATTTCCGCTAAAATCAAAATTGTTTTTCCACACGATTACAATAATTTGTCGTACTACGTATGATAAAGTAAAAAAGGCATAACCCAGCATTTTTAAGCTGCATTCTAATTACAGTAGGTGGTGTCAACGCTGATGTTTTGAAGATTACTACTGTCAATAGTTACAAAATATCTGTCAAATCCTGGCTAACTAGTTTTATTTTAATGCAGACACGACCGATCTCAATCAAATAGAATCTCATGGAGCTAAACTATTAATTTTATATATGCTATGGTAAAGCCATGTGTCTGGACACATCAGATTTTTTTATATATCCTTTCAAAACACAATTCCCTGAGTAGGCTGAAATGAAAGCTTAAACCATCAACTTCAAACCTATGAAGATAATAACTAGTGAATACTCTGTGAATTGGCTTTTCGTTACTATCATTCGTAGAACCATAATTACCACGTGTTATAATAAAAAGCTAGCTAAACAGTATGCTATGGTCATGCTAGGTTTAGTAATTTTGGTAAGAAAAAAGGTTCTAAAATGTAAGGCAGAAAAATGAAACGCTATTAAAAATTAGAATAAAGTTAAATCTCAAATCTGTTTTGTGAAAACTCTATTT
Source organism: Melinopterus prodromus (assembly GCA_964023965.1). Lineage (NCBI taxonomy): Eukaryota > Metazoa > Arthropoda > Insecta > Coleoptera > Scarabaeidae > Melinopterus > Melinopterus prodromus. The sequence goes on along the minus strand of OZ030390.1, from coordinate 13,258,464 downwards.
TGTTAATGTTTACCATCAATATTATCCAAATATCTCAAATTTAGCTCTATACTTGACTCGAACCGAACACTTAATCTATACGGAGTCCACTCTTCCATTTCCGTTCCCTTCTTATATCCGCAGGCAAACTCTTTCTTCTCGTTCTCTCGCAGTTTCTATTTTATATACCCATCAGAAATAAAAACGTTTCCTGTCAGTGACATCCCGGAACTTCTTCCAGAGACTCGCCGCATCGATAAATTCCCTTTCCACAGGCGATCAAGCAGCCACTGAAGCGTTCACTGCAGATGATTCTGCCATCTATTTACCGTTTTGTGGCCGAACTGAGCCCGTTCAGCCATACGTCCGTAACATCCAGGAACAAACGAATCTCGCCGACTTCACGACACTCACATTCGAGAATTTAACGTCTCAATAAATACACTTTGCGGTCGGTTTTGTCTACAATTATTTAAGATAATTCCTTCAATAGTTATTTTAAAGGTGAAGGATATTTTTTATAACTAGGTATAACTTTTGTTATATATTGTATATATTGGTTGTAACTTTTGTACAAACATTCAGTTATAAGAATGGATAAAAAAACTAAATATTTGGAATTGATATGGCGTTTTACTTCAGAACGTTAAGTTCTGAACTCCGATGTAGATATCTTTACTAATTTTTATTTTCCGTATTAATTTTTGATTGTCGTGTTGAACAATTTGTTGCCAAGTGATTGTGGATGTTGTTGGTGTAAACTTTAATAAGGTCGGATTGTCAATAAGCTTTTGGAAATTTTAAGCTTACAGTTTTTCTTGCAATAATTGTTTTTCCAAAAATTTGTTGATTGCTTACTTACTTGGTTGCATGACAACGTAGACATGATGATCATGTCATATTTGCTTTAAATTTTTAGTCATTGGCCAAAAACCAATTAAACATCCATTAATATGACAATATTTTGGAGACTGTGGCGAACTTAATAATAAAATTATAAACCCCTACCCACAACAAGTATTTTAGAAACCTAAATACGTATTTCAGCAACTATGTTGCCATCTTCAGTAGAACCTAAAAAGAGGAAAAGAGAGATTAGCACTTCATAGTATCTTTACTGGATATTGTCCAAGCAAATCACTAGTGGAAGTGACGTCCATGTTAAAAATTACCCTATATATACCCATTTGTTGGTCACACCTCAGTTGATCATTGAAGCGTAAAAAACAAGTTTTAATTAAAGCAGGTCAGACAATGGCGAACTAGGTATAGGACCCCTGTCTGAATTTATTAATTTATCTCTATTCAAGTGAATAAAGATACTTTCCAAGCTGTTTAGTTCCCTATTATTTGACACAGCTTTTACAAGTTTTAAGTCATCTACAACTACTTTATGACCTGTGTCTAAAATATGTTGAGCCACACTTGATTTTTCAAAACGATTATATTTAAAATGAGCTACATGTTCTTTGCACCTAGTTAAAATTGTTCTTCTAGTCTGGCCTACGTATTCTTTTTCACAGTCATGACATTTGATACAATATATACCAGATTTATCAAGTACATCTACCTTATCCTTTGGGTTTCCAAGAAGGTTTTTTATGCTATTATGAGTCGAATATGCTATACAGAGATTTTGTGATGTAAAAATACTTCTCAAACCCCTTGTATATGCACAATCGAACGGTTCTTGGAAACCCAAAGGATAAGGTAGATGTACTTGATAAATCTGGTATATATTGTTTCAAATGTCATGACTGTGAAAAAGAATACGTAGGCCAGACTAGAAGAACAATTTTAACTAGGTTCAAAGAACATGTAGCTCATTTTAAATATAATCGTTTTGAAAAATCTAGTGTGGCTCAACATATTTTAGACACAGGTCATAAAGTAGTTGTAGATGACTTAAAACTTGTAAAAGCTGTGTCAAATAATAGGGAACTAAACAGCTTGGAAAGTATCTTTATTCACTTGAATAGAGATAAATTAATAAATTCAGGGGTCCTATACCTAGTTCGCCATTGTTTGACCTGCTTTAATTAAAACTTGTTTTTTACGTTTCAATGATCAAAATTCACTGAGGTGTGAACAACAAATGGGTATATATATATATATATATATATAGGGTAATTTTTAACATGGACGTCACTTCCACTAGTGATTTGCTTGGACAATATCCAGTAAAGATACTATGAAGTGCTAATCTCTCTTTTCCTCTTTTTAGGTTCTACTGAAGATGGCAACATAGTTGCTGAAATACGTATTTAGGTTTCTAAAATACTTGTTGTGGTTAGGGGTTTATAATTTTATTATCTATTAAGATAGTGTTTATTTGACAATTTTCGACAAATTTCACAAATTCATATCCAGACGGGAAGAAAACTTGACATTTTATCTCTGTTGACAGGTAATAACCTGTCACTTTTTAAGAAATCAGTTTTTCCAGGGAATTTTCACGGATATATATATACCGGGTGATTCAATTTCGAGCCTCACCATGGGGATCTCGCTTATTAGTGGAGATAGAGCCTATGTTTAAATTTTCGCAATGTTTCGTATTTTTGTGTTGATCAATTACCTGAAAAGAACTTTAAGCCATCGTTTTTCATTTTTAAGATATCCGCAAAAACTGAAATGTTAAGATATCGTTTTGAATTTTTTATCCTAAACCAAAAACCAGACATTTGAGACAAAAACATTGACCCGGTATAATCCTTGTCATGATACACATCGATGATTATCATGACCCTCGCATGTTTATACGCTCGCCTACGGCTAGCGTATAAACTTAATGCGAGCGATTTATATCCTTAATTATGTGGTCATGTGCTCTTATGTCAAATAATATACTATTATCTACGAGTCACATAAAATAAGTTTACTGCATACGTATCTATGGGTATCTAACCTCTATCATGATACATGGCGATGATTATGAAAACAGTATAATGTGCTGTCAAAGTACACTTTGTCCAAATGAACTGTCACTTTATGCAAATGAACTGTCACTTTATTCAAATGAACTGCCAACGCCTGCGAGGTTGATATAAATAGCTCATTATTTTCAAAATATTGATTCTTTGTTATGAATTGCTCCGCGACGTTAGGGGATTCTATGAAAAGGAGAATGCGATAATTTACTAACGTTATGCCATAAGAACAACAAAAAAGACAGAAAAAACAGTTTTAAAAAACCGACAAACTCTAGTATTGACCACAAATAAATAGGCAGGGCGGTTTACTTGCTGTTTATGAAGCAGAAGCTATTAATTTTAGAGGAGCGTTAGTGGGAAAAAATGCCATTTTTTAAGTATTCTTGAGGTTTGAGTTTGATTTTTTGGTTTGCTCCAGAAATGAAGTTATCTGCAAGATTTTCCAATCACAAGCCATATTTTTGTAGTATTTTCTTACAAAAAATATATCAATTGTAAATTCTTCATCACCAGAATGAATAAAAAATCTAATTTCATGCAACAAAAAATAACCAAGCCTAAACAATGATTAAAATGTACCTAAATGAACTTCGGTGTTATAAGCTCTTCAATTCAGGAACAAAACGAATTCATAAAAAGTCCACATGAACTCATAATTAATAACACAAAATTAACCTATTTTTTAAAGTCCGACAATTTATTACAGTCTAGCATGCAATCATTAACGTTATACAAGCCATAACTCACTTAGGAAAGAAAATCTATCGACTACATTTGAGGAACGCTTGTTCGAAACGCAACTAATACAACTTCACACATGTAAAATTGCAACAACACGTTAAAACTTACCAACTCAACGCTTGTGAGCGATTGATTATTCGATAACGCACGGCGCTGTACACTTTTCAGCAGTTCGTGCCCGCAAACTATCAGCAAGTAAACAACTGCTTTGCATACACACGTGAAATAAATCATTGCATGTTGCACTACATTAAATTTTAGTGCAGTAATAATTCGGCTTTTAAAGCATTTTCGATCAGGGTAAGGTTAACCTGACCTGGATAAAAATTAATATATTAATGGCAGATTTATGTATCGGGCATCTAAATTTAGTTAGGTATCGGGAAAGAATTCCAGACCACTTAAAAGTTTGCTAAACTTTGATATTCGATAAGTTTTCTAATATTTTACCGATCGATGTTGATGATTATTTCAGCACATTGCACAGTGGACGATTTTGCATTTTTAGCTGATCAAAATGTTTTTTGTTTGTTACTGAACTTAAAATAGACTTTATGGATAAAATTCATTAATATTTGTTCTGAAGCAAAAAGGTATAGCGATTAAAATTATATGCCACTTAAACAGACTAGTTTCAGTTTTTTCCATCGATTTCTTCAAGCGTCATCGATTTTTTTTTTAAACAAGCTGTATTTAAATTTTTTTTTATTTCTGTTGGATTATTTAATAAACCTTAAAATTAATTATTAAAATTTAATTGAAAGAAATTTGGTATTCTTCAAATTGTAAACTTAAAAGACTGACAGCGTACTTTCCAGTGGTGTTCGGGAATAAATAACTTCATACAATCAAGACAATTTCAAGACAAAAAATACTAAATTATGTACAAATAATAATGAACATTGAGTTGACCTAATGAAAAATTAAATGAAATAAAATGAGATCGTTTGTTAACGTTGAGCAATGGCTGTGAAGACTCACTGTTCAAAGCGAAAAATAAATACCTACGACGATTCAAAAATTTCAAATCCTAATAATAATTGTTGCTGTTATTTAGGCACCGCTGTAAATAATTATCTATAATTACAAGAGAGTAAATTAACTTCCTCTATGCAAAATACTATCTCAGATAAAATCTCAATTCCCTGTTCCCAACAAACTGCTCCTGTAGCATATAACTTTTTACAATCTATTTCCTCGTGCATATGGTTTAAAAACTGTGTGAGGCATTTCAAAACAGGAGTGAAAACGCACGTTTTTTCACGCGTGGAAAGCGAGCGGTATGCAAACTCACGTCTAGGTGAAATACTGAAGCGTATTACTTACGTAGTAATCGAAAACTTCCTCTTCTCCGTGTCCATCAGAGCCTGCATGTCCGTAAACTTCATTCGCACTACCGTCACCGTCACCATAGCCGCCCAGTCCTGTGTGCTCTTCGTAGCCGCCTCCTACATCGTAGTGACCTATGATGCCTCCTTGGACTATCTTGATCGTCGCAAGGATTGCAAGGACGCACACCTTATGAATAAAAAAAATATATATAATTAGCTAATTTAGTGAAGTCCATAATTTATAGGTTTGTGTTATGATTAGCTTTGTCTCTAAATTATTAATTATTAAATCTGTATTAGTAATCAAGAAGGAAAATTAAAAAATTGAAGAAAAAAACTTTCAAATTCAAGGAGAAAATGTAATAGTGTATTTAGTTTCGATTATAAAATTATTGTAGTTAGTCCAATTTGCATCATAATTTTAAGTTTAGATTCAGTTTAGGTCATACCTAAACATGATAATTATGTAATTACCTTAATTGAGTTGATTTGGAGTAATTAGATTTACATACAATTAAAAGAGATTATATTGGGGAGAAAGCATTTAATTCGTTCTTGATACGCATGAAATTTATGCAGTAAATGTGCGTTGATATCCCAATTATGAATATTTTATAAAAAATAGGAGTAGGTACTCACTCAATAGGCTGGGAAACTAGTGATAATAGATAGATAACACAGTGAAAAAAATAACTTTTGTAATTATTAAAACCACCTACAAAACTAGTTGTTTATCAAAATTACCGTTACATGAAATCCATGCATGCTAATCAAAAAAGCATAAATTCCGATGTAAAATGAATTTATAAAAAAAGTCAACATTGCAATAATTTGCCAAGTTTACACAAGCAAAATATGCAGAGAATCTAAAAACTATTAAAAAGAATATTTGTTATTACAGTGTTTTAAAATATTATTCTATTTTATTATTTATTTTATGTTGATGTTTTTACTTTGACGCCAAAGGGCGACCTTTAGTCGAAATTGAAATCGCAATCAAATACTTTGAAACAATATAATTAGTCTACAAAAAAACGTGTCTGTTTTATTTATTTATCGGTATTTTTATCAGCGTTATTGCTCAGCCAATTATTATTATTGTTATCGAATTCTTTTCACCATTATTCAGAGAGCGATCAAAACTAGAGTACATATTTTGATTTTTCTACATGAGAATTTGAAATCTTCCATTTAACTTTCCCAACAAAATCTATAAAATTAAGAATAAAAGTAGGGGAAATATGTAGGAACATTGAATATTGATATTCGGCTACATGATTTTCAATTTTTAAGTTTTTCATAGTTGGTGTTAAATAATAAGGATAAAATATTACAAAGGGAGCATAGTAGTCAGACTTTTCAAAATAACCTAGCAGATTGTTGGATAAATTCTTCCATCTCTTTTAATGAAAACATTACGATCGTCTGGAAATGTGTTATATAATAACAAAACACTAGTTTTCATTTAATTGTTTATTCTTGAGAATTAAATGAAACAATTTTATTATTATATACCACATTTCCAGACGAACCTAGCACAGAGTTAAAGATACTCTAAAGACGGTACTACCATTAGAAATAGTATTGGAAAAGTAGCAGTATCATAGGTTGCTCTTTCAAAACACAGAAACTTCTGTCTTTTCTGAAAGTTTTTCCTACCTTTTGTTAGTGAGAACCGATGTTATGTAATTTTGGTACCAATTGTAGACATATTTACACTATATTTAATTCTCTTCAGTGATGTGAAACAAAACAAAGATTAACTGCAGCTTCCGGTGGAACACTGGTCACTATGACCACTTTGAATAATACCTTTTACATATTTTAATTTTAATGTTCAATATCCTGCATAACTGCATAAGCCAATAGTCTGTACATCGAGACCCAAAAATTACTTAATTGTCACGATAGACACATTTATAAAATATCATTGTTATATTGTAACAAAGGGCCTAAACCGAGAAACAACAGATTTTATTTTGAACAAAAAATTTTAGTTGTTTAGTGATTTTGGAAATATTGGTTGAAGTTTGATAATCGTTCAAGATCGAATTCAAAGATTTTATAGCCTCGTTTACAGGGTGATTTATATTTCGTATACACAGCGAAACATCGCTGTTTACTGTTTTTGTTAAAATATCAGTAATGTTTGACGTTTCTAACGCACACGCTGACTCCCTTTGACGAGTCAGCATGTCACTTTGGTGCCATTCGTCCCGTTTATTAGTGTTGAATTAGTGTTTAACGCTGTTGGAACTTTTGTGCCTGTGTTGGATGTAGTTTGAAGTGCCTGATTGATGTACCGCCTGTTGTCAAGTTCATCTACTTCACCATTTTTTATTGTCTGAAGAAGCTTTGAAAATTAAAGCGAAACGTAACAATTTAAACTAAGGTGTTATTAATGAATGGTCGAACCTTCCAAGTTTCTTTTTAGTCATTTTGTGAAGATTTTTCCTCCTTTTGATTCTCGCGATATACCACACTTATTTGGCAGAACATTCTGTCATTTTTTCTATTTTTCTTTTGCAGTGTATTTGGAACTAAAATCCACATATTTTGTTATTGAACTTGATAGTTTGCTTTCACTTATTTCACTGGTAGGTTTTCTATATTCGTTTCTGACGTACAAACATCATAGTAAAATGAAACATATCGAGAAAGATTAGAAGTAATTTTGGGGATCTCTTTATGTAAACAAGCCATGTTTTCATGTAAAAATAAAACAAATGTTTGGACGTGCCATACTGTCATGTTCGAAATCGTTGCAAGAGTAACAACAAAAATAATAAACATTTGTCTAATATTTACAGCTAAACAGCAAGTGAAACTGAAGAAAATACCTTCAGAACATATTTTTCAAAGAAATATTTGAATAGGCTAAATATTATTGTAATTGACTACCGTATTTTGACCAACAATGTTCCAAATACATTAATATCTCCGGAGGAGTAAATAATAATTACCTATATTGAATTATCTCATCAAATTCTAATTTCTATAGTAGGCTAAATTTGGTTTAAGTCAACAATTTTGAGTAAACATTTTATCCCATAATTTGTCCACCGAAAACTCAACAACCCTAACCCTGACGTAGCAAAAAACTACCACCCTTTTTCTAAAAAAAAATACTCACTGTATAAAGCTGCATTTTTCCACAAAAGGGGCACACACTGCTCAAAATCTAGACGATGAAGAAAAAGAATGAAACAGAAACTGGTCCACGGTCCTTAACTGAAACTCTTTTATACCCGGGTAGTTGTGAAAGGCTCCATCTCTCCATAGGCTTCTGGATCCCACTCGATATTTTCGCACCACTTTGCGTCCGTCCATTTGAGTGCCCGTGTGCGTTTAGGTACCGTACATTATGAATCAACGTACACTTTCCCTTGATCTTGGCAACCGTACCCGACTTCCTAATGTCCACACAGCGCGCGATACCATTAATGTTACGTGTACTGTACGACGGAAACTAATCGGTTTTATATACGAAAAGTTATTCTCCTTTGTGGTTTCAGATTTGAGGTACGTCAAGCATTGGTATCCACAGCATGCATAGTTTTTCTCTTTTGAAAGAAGGAATCTATAGATTCATGTGTATTTTGTCCAAATCTCATTTATACAAACATAGCCCAGTAATAAATATATATGTTATACACTTGTGCATCCGGTACGATTATTTAAATTAAACAATAACTGTAAAAATTGCACTAAACATAGTCATAGATTCACAACTCCGGAAATATCCTAAAAAATTTGATAAAACTTTCCAGAATTGATAAAAGGAAACTAATAATCGATACAAAGAACGTAGTAACTCACATCAGTCTCTTGTGAAGTCGGTATGATTCTTTAAATTAAACAATAACTGTAAAAATTGCACTAAACATAGTCATAGATTCACATCTCCGGAAATACCCTAAGAAATTTGATAAAGCTTTTCAGAATTGATCAAAGGAAACTAATAATCAATATAAAGAACGTAGTAACTCACATCAGTCACTTGTGAAGTCGGTACAATTCTTTAAATTAAACAATAACTGCAAAAATTGCACTAAACATAGTCATAGATTCACAACTCCGGAAATATCCTACGAAATTTGATAAAAGTTTCCAGAATTGATAAAAGGAAACTAATAATCAATATAAAGAACGTAGTAGCTCACATCAGTCACTTATGAAGTCGGTACGATTCTTTAAATTAAACAATAACACTAAAAATTGCACTAAACATAGTCATAGATTCACAACTCCGGAAATATCCTACGAAATTTGATAAAACTTTCCAGAATTGTAAAAGGAAACTAATAATCAATATAAAGAACGTAGTAGCTCACATCAGTCACTTGTGAAGTCGGTACGATTCTTTAAATTAAACAATAACTCTAAAAATTGCACTAAACATAGTCATAGGTTCACAACTCCGGAAATATCCTACGAAATTTGATAAAACTTTCCAGAATTGATAAAAGGAAACTAATAATCAATATAAAGAACGTAGTAACTCACAGCAATCACTTGTGAAGTCGGTACGAGTCTTTAAATTAAACAATAACTGTAAAAATTACACAAAACATAGTCATACATTCACAACGCAGGAAATTCGTTAAGAATTTTGATAAAACTGTTCAGAATTGATAAAAGGAAACTAATAATCAATATAAAGAACGTAGTAACTCACATCAGTCACTTATGAAGTCGGTACGATTGCATTCACAATGCACACATATGCCATATGTCAAGCCTAAATAGAACAAATAGAACCTAAATAGACAGAACCACAAACTACCTTCTTAGAATCGGTTGCAATCGCATTAACCGCGAAATATCTATATTCTATACATATTTAAAGATGCGTGTAGCATGCTATAGTATGGCTAAACGCTTGGTGCTTTCTTAGTTTTTTGTTTACCAAAATACGCCAGCATGACGTTTTCGGTGATGTTTTGCGACTGTGGTAAGTGATTATTCTCGTCGACTAAACGTCAAATCCCCGTTTGAGATATGATACACAAGCACCACATTTACCTGAATAAGGAGTTATGCGAAGATCAAACCTACATCGTAGATATCAGCTGGTTCATACACTGCCGCGGGATTGTATATGCCCAAGAAATAATTTATTGAATATTAGCATACACGTAGCAAGCTATAGTACATCTAAAGTGTTAGGATTTCTTAGTTTATGTAACGCCTATGTTTTCGGTAACATTTTGGACAGAATTGTGGTGGTGCCAATACCGTATTATTTTTTTGGACATCGCTTCCAACTTCGTCTTAGTTCTACTTGTGTGCAACTATTTTTGTTACCTCAAAATATACCTAAGCGGTGAGGATCGGAATTTAGGACAGAAAATCGGCCCCAAGTCATTTGACATTTAGTATATATAAAGTGTGTCCCCGGATAGGTGAAACGACTCTTATAAAAGGTATTTTTTTTTCACTTTTTGTGGTTTAGCCCGGGGTTAATGACTAGTTTCGAATATATTTTCAATTTCTAAAGGACAAGTGAGTGTTGACAGTGAATAAAAAAGCACTTGGTGGCTGGTAAACTACCTTTTCTGGTTACAGTACGTCAACATCTTACTTAGAAGTTTTGTTCAGAACAAAAAGCTATGGTTATATTCAGATTTGAAAAATGATCAGGCCTACTTTGATAAAATAACAAACAATGGGTGTTATTTTCGTCAATAGTACTTTAATACTGTTTTTTTGTGTCGAGATTCAGGTTTTGATAAGTTTGAGAGATAAAAATTGATAGGTACGCAATTTTTTTTCATGACACTTTCTGTGAGAAATAACATTGATTAATATTGGTTTATCAAAGTAGGCCAATCATTTTTCAAATTTGCATATAGCTATAGCTTTTTGTTCTGACCAAAACTTCTAAGGAAGATGTTGACGTACTGTAAACAGAAAAGGTACTTTACTTGCCACAAAAGTAGTTTTTTCATCACTGTCAAGACTCACTTGTCTTTTAAGAAATTGAAATATGTTCGAAATTAGTCCATCCAGGGCTAAACCCCAAAAAATGAAAGTAAATATGGAAAAATGTTTACCTTTTATAAAAGTCGTTTCATCTATCCGAGGACACACTGTTAGATATAGATATTGATTTCTAAATTTATAAAATTAATGACGTAAAGTAGTAAACACACTCGTTTTATAAGACATCTTGGCGCGTTCGTTGGTTTAGTACAACTCATGCGCCAATTTGACGTCTTATAAAACTTGTATAATAATATACTAATTATTATACTAATTATAATATTATGCATGTGTATGAGATATTTACATGTCATGAATATGACATTAATATAGTCCTGCAAAATTTATCGTTTGTTTTGAACCAGTTCAGAACTCACTGGTACTTTCTTTTCTTTCGCCCGGTAAACATATGCTTTGCGACATTTGGTTATCATCACTTCTTGTCGGGAAGTTTGCTGAATATATCTTGGATGACTCCCAAAGATAGGTGATAATTCTGGAGATTTGCGAATATTCCAAAAGATTTCCTTGTCACATCCACCTGTTATCAAATATGTTTTTCCGACCGTAAACTAGGACTGTTGAAAGCAGTGCCGGATTTAAGGGAGGGCTGACTGGGCTGCAGCCCAGGGGCCCCCACCAAAAAGGGGCCCCCACCAAAATGTAACAACACATATATTGGGGGCACATATATATTAACACATATATATTAAAAATAATGCTGCACAGGTGACCAAAAATAAAACCAGCACCAAAGTATTAACACTTCTATTGAAATCGTGTGTATAAAGTACAGAGTGATCTAAAATGACGAAGGACAGGTTGAATTTCCAGCCACATTGAATAATTTTATGTTTGTAATGTTTGCAAATGACAGCTATTATGTTTGTTCAGTGGCGTACGTATTCGTTCTTGTATAGGGATTCTTAGGTAATTTTAGCCTTGGTAAAGACATTGGACATGAATAAAACTTTAACAAGAGAGCATATTTTAAAACTACTGTGTATTTCATAAATACAATATGTATAAAAATAAATTCTCGAATATAATAAAAATAATATACCAAATAATAAAATCGTCCCATATGTAATCAAATGAAAATAACCCGATATTAGATATTTAGTCAAATAAAAATCATCTCTCATATCTTAAATCAAATAAAATAATATAGTATTTATTACAAATTAAATCCCGAAGAGATATCATAACCTGTATGGCATACCATCTTAGTAACACTAAATACGTGGCGGGAAATTCAAACTGTTCTTCATCATTTTAGATCACCCGTTAGAGTGATCAACTCCCTATTTGAGCGGGCAGTCCTGAATTTTGATCACATGTCCCGACTGATAAAACATCCCGAATTTTACCGTTTTACGAAAATGAGCTTCATTTAGAACAACATATTAGCGTATTTAGATGGTAGCCTAAATAGTAAAAAACTCATTAACTTTTATGTGGAAATACAAAAATATACAAAAAATGAAGAATCGACTATATATTCCTTAGAAGAACAGAACTGCTGTAAGTATATAGAAATTTAATCAGTCACGATTGACCAAATTCTATATTAAATCTTGTTGGCAATATACTGTCTTTGCGTTCATGATTGTATTACATAGAAAAATGGTATTTCTAGTTATAGAAATGCAGCACATGATTAATCTATTTTCGTAATATAGTCGAACTGATTTTAATTGATTTTAAATTTTGTAAAAAATAGTTTAAAAAAATCTACTGAAAACCAGCTGCACTACTCCACATAAAACAAAACTGAAAATTGTTATTATCAGGTTGCAATTCAAATAAAAACAATTATTAACTTCATTGGGTCTGAAAAATCATATTTCACTCATATTTTTAGACGTTCTTCTTAAATCTATAAAAAGACTTATGCTATGAATAAATCGTAAACAACCGAAAATCCAATGAAATATTAGAAAAAAAGGTCGGATAGAACATTTGTTTTGGTTAGTTTTTATTGGGACCTATGACATGTTATGTTCTCTATCTCAATACGTATTGCTAAAAAAATCAAAAAAGAACTGTTAAATAAAAGAAGAACAAACATTAACTAAGAAAGCTAGCTTCAAGTTTCTTTCATTTTCTTGTACCTGTTTTTCCATGTTGACAACGATGATGAACTACTTAAGATGCAAATTTGTTGTTTCAACTATTCAAAATATATTATATACCCCCCCCCCTCGGAATCTCAGCGTCCGCCCTTCGAGTATTAAAAAGTTGTCACCCCAGTGTAAAGTGGCGAAGTATATTTGACATTTTAGGTGTTTACAATGCAAAATCATGGCATCAAGTAATGTTCTTATATGTTTAAGGATCACTGGTGCATATTTTCTAGAACCCCACAGCTTTTGTACTCAAGGGCCCTCACAGCTTTTTCTGGCTAGGGCCCCCACAGCTTTTCAGCCCAGGGGCCCCCACAGTCCTAAATCCGGCACTGGTTGAAAGCAAGCCTAATATTATCACGAATAATAAGTCACTACAGTATGTTAAATAAGTCACTACTTTTGTCAAATTCAAACAAATGACTGTAGATCGAGTGTTTTTCACAAGTTTTTCGTTAGTAATAACAAAACCTAGAAAGTCAAATCAAGCAATGAACAAACTTTACAATCCAAGTACATAATTATCACTAATTATTCTAGTTATTCTCATCACGTTGTTGCTTAATATTCACAATTGGACACCTCGATAAATCGACACGATTTCTGCAATCACCCATCGAATGAAAATTACCTTAACCTTCAATTTAATCCACTGTGCGTTTGCCGTATTTTCGTGCAAAAACAAATTTCTCGCGTTTTCTCTTCGCTTCTTGAAGCAGTTTCTTCGCAATGCGTCTTTCAACATATGCTTCATACCACACACCTGCCACGTCACTACTATTATTTATGTCACAAGATTATCAGCAAGTAATCTATTAAAATGTTCCAGTAATCCGTTCGTCGGCCAATTAATAATGCATGTAATGTTTCACGGCGTGTTAAATCTACGAATGGAGACATTGACGACGTTAAGATGGTAATGCAGCTGTATCGTACATGAGTACATAAAAAAGTGAAAATTATTTATTATAATGAGTAGTGAAAATCGGTCCAATTTCCAAGATAGTCACTAGTTACGAAAACCTCGACAGCATTAGTCTCGGAACACGGTGAAGGATTGCTTCCTTAATTATCGCGAGTCATTGTAGCTGTGTGTATGTGATTGTGTGCAAGAATGTCAAAAACGCGTCCACCGCGACAAAAGTTTTGAAATATCGCGCAATAATGGGTAAGCAAAGTTACAATAATGCGTCGAACTGAGACCAATATATTTCTGTTAAATAAGGATCACTTCCGTATGTTGTTATATTATGTAATTTTCAGTTTAACTTAATTTTATCCCAACCAATTTGAAAACTTAAATTTGAAATAATTTTGTTTTATAGTCAACATTTGTAAAATAGAATACAACCGTTAATATAATAAAGACACCTCTGGACACAACAAATCTTTGACCAATTTGAATGATTCTTTCAAGACATTGTAAATAAATTTATCAAAATTATCAGCTGTCTTTGAAATTTTGAACAAAAATAGCAATTTTCGCTTCTTTCAGCGTGTTATGGAGTCGCATTTGGAAAATATGGGGATGATTTTGGCATACCACATTTATTAGAACTGTTAACACTTTTTTATTTAGTCGCCATGTGACTTTTTAAGAGATATCTATCTATGCATTTACCTAATACATTCCACATTAAATTGAAATGAAATATGTGTTGGCAAATGGCACAATAGAAAAAACTAATTTGTTATGTTTAACTGATCAACTTTACAAATATTTGCATAGTTTGGGACAAATCGAAAACAATTTTGATAGCCTTATATACTGAGTTTTTAAAACAAAAAAATATACCGACATTTAAAGGTTACGGTTTTAGATACGAGCTTACATTTACAACTGGTAGGTAAAAATAGTGCGGTATTTGATTGAAAAATTGGCATTTTGTTTTTATATTTAAAAGAATATGGCTTATTATAATTATAATAATATATTATTATTATTTACTTCTTATATAGAAACTGCTTTTTTCCCGGAATTTTTCTTACGCGGTAAATGTAAGTCTGAGGAACACTTCATATAGAGCTAGCCATCTCTCCAATTTTTACAAGGTACAGATTTAAAATACATGTGCAACAATATGAAAACGTTTACTATTATAACAGTAAATAACAAAGTAAAACAATAAAAATGGACTAAACAAATGAAAAACAAATAAGTCCATATAAAATATTTTATTGTGTTTTTACAATGAAAATTTTGAGTCAAAATGTTTATGTATATGTTACCGGCAAAACCAGTTTTACCTAGGCCAAACTAGTTTGGCCGAAGCGCGTATGGTACAACTAGTTTATCCTACGTTAAACTAATTTAACCAGCTATGTAAACGCATACTTCAGGTCAAACGATTATGGTCTACGCCAAACTGATTTCGATTAACGGTTTTGAGATGTACTATAATTTCTACACGCGTTTTCTGTAGAGCGTGTTCTCTAACGGTCGTGTTATTTGAAGCGCGTGTTTTATGACGCTCGAGTTTTCTGAAACGTGTGTTTTCTAGCTCGTGTTTTTCTAAAGCGAGTGTTTTTTACGTGCGTTTTCTGTTTAGTATTATGACGCGTTTTTTTAACGCGCGTGTTTTAATGCACGTTTTTTCTTGTGAAGCGTGTACTCTGACCTCGTGCTTTTTTGGTGCGCGTTATTTCTGAAACGCGTGTTTGCGATGTCAAGAAAACACGCTCGTGGCAACAAACTCGCGTTACAAAACATGCGCGTCACAAAGCACGCGCGCCAGCAGGCGCTTGCAAAAAACACGCGCGTCAGAAAATACGCGCTTCGGAAAACTCGCGCGTCATAAAACAACCTCAACAGAAAACGCGCGAAAAATCAGAGTACATATCAAAATCGTTGATCGAAATCAGTTTGGCCTGAAATATGCGAAATATGCTAGTTTGGCATAGGATAAACTAGTTGTGCCTACACAGTGCTTCGACCGAACTAGTTTGGCCTAGGTTAAACCGGTCCTGACTGAAGACGGGTTTTGCCGGTAACATATACATACCTACTTATTGGTTTTCTCAACTCTTTAGAAAATATAAAGGAGTTGAACATTTTGTTCTGTTAATATATCAAACTGCTGTAACTTTCTGAGCAAAGAGGTCCATATGAAAGTTATTATTTACTATCTGGAAAAAAGTTAATCTGGTAGAGTCATTTTGACACTATTGCAGTTTTCCGTCGTATTTTTGAAACAACTTTGTACAAGTTCTCTGTCAACAGAGAGATATATTTCTCTATTGACATAAATAAAATAGAATAATAGTTCTACTACTTCCATTAAATTCATACCAGAAAGCAAATATTTTGCGAAAGTTTCTCCTAAAAAACTTACCTAATTTTTATAGCAGTGATATTGTAGAGACCCAAGCTTATAATAAAGGGGAGTTATGGAAAAATTAATAGTAAAATAAAGGTGAAGGCACGAAAATTACAATATTTGTAACAACCAATAAAATACCAAATAAACAATAACGATAGGAATGCTCTGAGAACTTGAAATTAAAGATTAATAAATCCAACTTGAGTAGACAGAATATCAAAAATATAAAAAGTAATCATTCACAGGACAATTCTCGTATTTTTTTTTCATATCTCCCATATATCTCCAAAGTTTAAAGTAGATTATTTTATGGAGTAGGTATATCGATTTCGCATGCAAAAATTCGAAAACCGGTTTTAACCGTTTGAAAATGGGGATTTCGAAAAAAATCGGTTTTTGTATAAACTTTAGTTCGAATCCAAGACATTAAAATGGCGTATTGCGTTATCTTGAAACTAAACCCACCATAAAACAAGTATTATCGCCAATTTAACTGAAAACCATTACTCCTATTAGGTAATTTAAACTGACTAATAAAACCTCGCAATAAATTTCAGCAAAGCCAGAAACAGTTGAATTCGTGACAGTGCCATAAAATTACCTCAAATCAATCATTATCTACAGACAGATCTTCAACGAACGAGTGTAATAACTCTGACCCGGTAAACTTGCATGGCATGATCTAGTTTTACCTTTGAAAGTAAAACCTACAGACGAACGCGAGCCACAACAGATTTGCGTCCGTTTATGCAGTTCTGGCCGTGTCTCGTCGTTGTGAAACGTGAATGAAATTACTATATTAGGAACAAAGCGTTTACGCTGCTACAATGGCAGATATAATCGGACTCCGCGCGTACCATTTCTCTGTTTAATTAAATCCCGTAACAATGAACACCGAACGCGAAGAAACGAAGCTGGTTAAGGCCGCTTTGAAAATTCTTTTACATAATGCAGTGTAATGAGCAGTCGTTACATGGAGCTTATAGTTCGTTTGCAATTCAAATGGTGCTCATAAAAATTCATTTACGATGTTCTCTTTTTGTTGGTTTTTAGCGCTTTGTGGTGAATTGTTTCAAAAAGGAGCAATGTAGTATTACCTCACACAATATTGTGCCATGTGTTGAGAATATTATAAACATAAATTAGTACATTTTCTTCTACTAATCCTTATGATGAATTTAAAATTAACTTTTTATTTAAGATGATCAAATTGAGGTCTTTTTTTAACTATTAGAAAATCCATATATCCTTTAATTTTCCACAAAAAAATGGCTATACATAGTTCCACTACGAGTAGTATCATATTTTATGATAAATATCGAATAAACCTGTAGTCAGAAGGTGGCCGTTTTTTATATATTTTCTTCAGAAGAAAGAAGGGTGTTATATAAGTACCTCTCTTGTTTTTATGGGATTTATTCAAAACTTGTGGGGTACACTTAAATACATATACATATATTATTGAAAAAAAAACGAGTTAATTGTAGTCACATGCTTATTTATAATAATATCCTATCAGACAAATCAAACTTTACAGTAGATCAGTAAGTAATCTAAAATTATTTTATTTTCTGTAAAATCTCATTATATTTATTAGTTTAAAAATCTGATGTGGCCAGGCACATGACTTTATCATACAATATACAAAACTAATAGTTTAACTGTATGAGATTCTATTTGGTCGAGATCAGTCGTGTCTGCATTAAAATAAAACTAGTTAGCCAGGATTTGACAGATATTTTTATTCTATTGACAGTAGCAAAGCTGGGCAAAGTTAATCAGAAGTTAACTTCGTTAATCGATAATCCGTTAACGAAAAAGTTAACTTCATTAACCGATATCCGTTTATTTGCTATAAATGTAGGTAAATAGGTTATGTTAGGTATAACCTAATAACAACAGATCTTTCGGTTGCATAAGTTAAAATTGCCCTACGAATTTTTCAAACTACCCACAGTAATAACTAAAGTAACTACATTGCGAGAAGTAATATTTATAAAAGACATTGAAAAGCCCGACTAAGGTGGTTGCAGTTAGAAGTAAGGCATTTTCAGAAGGTTTCTTTTTAAGTTTATTTATTTTGAAGCAATTAGTGTTTATTAAAAAGTAACAACATTAAAAAATATTTAAATATTTACTATTACATAATAAATAGGTACTCTCGAAACAAGAAATTTAGGATGTGAACATATTTTTTTGCAACTATACATACAGAAAGTAACTAAAAACTAAACAATTCACGCACATGCTTTATGTACGGACGCCGTGTCGCACAAAGAAGTCATACAAAACGAAGTCCGAACATGCACAGAATGTCAATAGCAGTTTGAAATGTTTAATTGTGATATTTTCGATTTAACGGACTTGAATTAAGGATGACAAAGGTAGCGGAAGCTAATGAGTCCGTCAATGGTTTTGCTTTGGACAGCTTTGGACAGAATGTATTGTCAAAACATCGGCGTTTAACACTACCTCATGAGAATGAAAATATCTGTCAAATCCTGGCTAACAAACTAAGTTTGGCCATGAAACTTTTAAATATGAAGTTTTGTCCCGATACCCTTAGAAGTTTCTCCGTAATCGTCACCACAAAAAACGGGCACACACACACACACACACAGGTTATTTAAAAAGATATCATAGAGGAAAGTATGTCTGTCTGCAATAAATCATGTCGTTCTATTACTTTTAACCGTCCTCTTCTTACTTTTAAAACAGGGGATAAGAGACAGAAAACATATGCCAGGGGAAGGACATTTTCAAGAAAATTTAGGAATAACCAAAGTAATAATGGTTATATAGATCTAATCTTAGAGGAAATAGTTAGTAAAAACACAATAATAAAGTGACAAATTGCGACTAGCCAGGGTAAAGGAATCAGCCAACGTACTAAACACGGGTACCAAGTTGTTCCGTGACTCCCACGAACCAATGAGAGCATTTGAACAATTTGTACAATGGTCGTTACACCTAGACCTCCGATTTCTATGTATGCGAGCGTGAAATATACTCACAGTAATAGTGGATCAAAACATGCCAGGGGAAAAGATAAAAAAATTGTGGGGCAAACTTTAGTTTGAAAATGTTCGTTGCTTAGATTGTCTAGAAAGTATATGTCGTGGTTTTGTAACGTATTAAGAAACAATAGATTTTATTCCAGTGCATTTGCAAAAGAACGGGCATCATCGTATTATGTGACAGTTTGGTTAACACATTTTTATTTTATTGCTAGTTATCAAGAATTTTATCCCGTTGCAATATTATTTTTGAAAGCTTCAGATGGAACCTAAATTTTAGTAATTGGATCTCAAAACCCAGGCCCAAACCACTGTCAATATAATGTGTCATTTTTTCAGTAACAATAATCGCATTATTCACTAATAGTAGAGCTAACAAATATGTAAATTACCATCGAGATATCCATCTTACCTTTAGCAAATTTGAAACACGGCGCGAAATGTAAGTAAGTAAGACCCCGCTTAACGCTGCTCCGCTTAGCGCTGTTTCGATATTACGCGGTAGTGTTGGGCCTCCCCGAAAACGTACGCGGTATTGGGTTTCCCCGAATTCGAGCACTATTTGGTTGCTTTGGTACTCGCTTGCAGTCTGTTAGCGCGTATCATAGCAGTACGACCGTATCTTTGCTGCGTCACAGTTGATCTATGATCGGCCATAAACGTTAGTGTGTGTGTGTGAAGTTATAAACATAATATTTTATATTATTGTGATAAAGACGGCATTTGTTAGTTTTTACAATGGGTGATTGCAAAGAAAAAGGAAGTAAATCGACCAGAAAAAGCATTTCGCTGGAAACTAAAATGCAGGTGCTCAGACGATTAGATGCAGGTGAACGGCAAACTGATGTCGGTACTGCTTTAAATTTGTCAACTTCGACAATACGGACAATTTTAAAAAATAAAGAAAAAATCGTCTCATCAACAACTACAACTACAACGACTTCTGCAACTAGAATTACCCGTTCCAGAAGCAGTGTGATAGAGGAAATGGAAAAACGACTTTCCATCTGGATTGACGATGAAGTTGAACGTAATATGCCATTAAGTCAAGCAATTATAATGGAAAAGGCGAGAACAATTTTTAACCATATTCAGAATGATAAAGACGACACGAGTGAAAATTTTGTAGCTAGCCGAGGATGGTTCCATCGATTTAAAAACAGAAACAATCTTCATAACATACAGATTACTGGTGAAGCAGCAAGTGGAGATACAAAGGCAGCTGCTGAGTTTCCAGCGACATTAAGAGCAATCATTGAACGAGGGAATTATCCTCCTGAATTAGTTTTCAATGTTGATGAAACGGGCCTTTTTTGGAAAAGAATGCCAAAACGTACATTTTTATCACGTGAACAAAAGCGAGCACCAGGATTTAAAGCTGCAAAAGATCGCTTAACACTTCTAGTGGGCGGTAACGCTAGCGGGGACTGTAAATTAAAACCACTACTTGTTTATCATTCGAAAACCCCAAGAGCAATGAAGGGAATTTCAAAAACATCTTTGCCAGTAATTTGGGAGTCCAATAAAAAATCTTGGATCACTATGAAAATTTTCGAGAATTGGTTTACCGAACATTTTTGCCCGTCTGTTAAACGCTACTGCGAACATAAAAAACTAGAACCAAAAGCTTTACTTTTGATTGATAATGCTCCAACCCATCCAACGCATTTATCCGATTTAACAACATGCATTCCAGTAGAAGTGGTTTTCCTGCCCCCTAATACAACATCGTTAATCCAACCAATGGATCAAGGCGTAATAGCAAATTTCAAAGCTTATTATCTGCGCCGGACATTTCGACAGCTGATTGATAACACCGACGGAGAAGATAAACAATCCATTAGAGATTTTTGGAAAAACTACAATATCATGAATGCTGTAGACAACATCAACCTTTCCTGGAATGAGGTGACCGAGAAATGTTTGAAAGGCGTATGGAAGAATATATGGCCGGAGCTAAGCAATGATCTTGACACAACAGAATCCAATGTTGATGTCGACGAAATTGTCAGGATAGCAAATGAAAGCGGGTTGGATAATATAAGTGCGCAGGATATTGAAGAATTATTGCATGTTACAACTGGTGAAAGTCTATCCAACGACGATCTTAAAGAATTAGTAGAACAAGTGCCCGAAGATGACGAAATGAGCGTTTCCGAAGCCAACGGAAATTTCAACGGATTTTCTAAAAAAAAGTTTAGCCACTATAACGGAAATAATGGATCAATTCATTCAAAATGATGCAAATTTTGATAGAAGTTCAAAGGCACGACGAAGTGTATTTGATGCGATGTCTTCCTATCGACAATTGCTTGCTGAACGTAACAGAAAAAGGCAAACGACGTTAGATGACTTTTTCACAAAAAAACAAAAAATGTCAAATGAAGCAGGACCTTCGTCGACACAAACATAACTTCTTTTTCACTTATCCCTATTATTTACGTGTTAAAATGGCCTCGTTTAACGCTGTTTCGTTTAGCGCTGGAGCTTATTGGAACGTATCCCCCGCGTTAAGCGGGGTTTTACTGTAAGGCATTTGCGTGATAGTATTTTCCGTACACGCATAGCCATCTTGGCATACCGTTCACGTTACGGTACGCTTTCGTCTTGAATAATTCAGATAAATTTGCATCGGACCCTCCTGGGTCGTATAGGCTGGGCCCTAATCTGTCCCGAAAGCATCACACCAAAACCGCTCCAAGATGGTGTAATTAGTGGTCATCATGCGGCAGAGGGTTGGTCAGAACCTGTCAAGCCAATGGCTCGGAATTATGGACACTAGGTCATTAGGACTACTCATCAATACAAGACTACAACCTCCTGAAACCGTGTCGGAAGTTTGTAAGGGTAAATTGTACCTACATTCAACCAAAAACTGCAAGTTTACTCGAGGGTTGGTCTAATACTTTTCGATAAATGTTGCAATTAGTTTGAAAGTTTGACAGTTCTCCATAATTTTAAACACAAGCTTTGTTTGTTGTAACAATGGACGTTTTTCGTCTTTATATTGGCATTGTGAACCAAAATAATCAAAGGTGGTGTTAATTTGGTAATGTTGGCTTTTAATATTCGAGTGCGCCACAGCTACACAGATAGAAATGATTTTGGTTTTTAAGAACTTTGAATTTATTCATTTGGATCAAAACCTTTTTTTGCACAAAAAGATACAATATGCTAAATTGAATATTTCATTTTTACTCTAGCTTTAATATGATTTAATTGTGGAGATTTTCTTTGGAATACTGTTTTGATTTAAAAGTTCATCTCCTTGTGCCAAAGAAGTGCTACCTACATTGATTTAAACAAATACATTGTTACACAACAAGAGATTTCTTTACTTTAAAGTAATATTTAGTTTAAGACTACGTGTACTTCCATCAAAGAAATCAAGTTTTAGTTCACATAAATATTATTAGTGTGAAAACGTCATCCAGCTGTATTGTTAAGGTGCATTTATATTAGAGCGAACAGAAGCGAGCGAACCAAAGAACGAATTCGCAGGTATTTGCATTGAGCACCGACTTCCTTTGATGATTCGCTGAGTTACCGACAGGCGTTGGAACATCCACGATCACGACCGAATTCGTTCGTTCCCGTTTGGTTCTCCATGTAAATTATGCTAGCTTCAGCGTACGAATTCGTTCGCTTCTGTTCGCTCAAATTTAAATGCACCTTTAGATGGCGCTGTAAGCCGTCTAACCACAAATCGGACCGATCCTCAGCATATAATAGACTTGTGAAAGCCTGCTGCTCAGTTGACGTCCGTCGTGGGTCTGAGGAAATTGCTGAAAATATGAAAACAAATAGTGGTAAAACCTAACTTTGACTATACGTACTCGTAATACATGTAATCCTACGTTGTCTTTGACGCCCATCTACAACCGAATATGCAAAATCCCAAAATGCGGCGATGGTTTTTGCTCTACCGTGCGCTCCGAAAAGTTGTTGTCTGTAAAAAGTCGACATTAATTGTTTGGAATTGTTTGAAGAAAACGCCATTAGGTCAAGTCCTTACAAACCCAAGCATTGGGTCAGATATGTTGATGATACCTTTCTGGTTTGGCCACACAGTAGAGATAAACTTACTGAGTTCTTTAGCCACCTGAACAATGTTAATCCTTTTATCAAATTCACGATGGAAAAAGAAGAGGATAATCAGCTGCCATTTTTGGATGTGCTGGTATACACAACGTCAACGGGTACGCTTAAACATACAGTCGTAAGAAGACACATACCGATCGGTACTAGAACGCCAAATCACACCACCATCCGCAGAAGCGAAGTGTTATTAACACTCTGTTCAACAGAACCGAGAAGGTGTGCGACTCCAGCACCTTAGCCGACGAACGGAAACACTTGGAGTGGGCTCTACGTCAGAATGGATACACCAATTCTGACATACGGGGTGTCACACAAAGAAAACGGCATGTCTCAGAGGAGCGGCAGGAGTCAAAGGGGTTCGCTTGCTTACCATACGTAACTGGGATATCAGAAAGAATCGGTAAAATACTGAAGAAATCGGGTATCACGGTAAGGTACAGAGCACCAGCGAAGGTAAAGGATCTTTTGCCTAACCCAAAGGATATCACACCGCTCCTGAACAACGAAGGGGTATACAAGATAACATGTGAGTGTGGAACATGCTATGTAGGACAGACAGGACGAAGTATCGAATCTCGAGACAAGGAACACAGTAGAGACACCCGGCTACGCAAGATTCAACGGTCCGCTGTTGCTCAACACTGTCACGAGTCGGGACGCACAATTAATTTCGATGACGTGAAGATGTTGGCAAGGGTGGGTAATTATCATCGAAGGCTTATTAGAGAAGCCATCGAAATTTACAAACATCCTGACATCAATCGCGAGGACGGTACTGACATTAGTAGGGTCTGGAAATCGATCCTAGCGCGGTCATGTGCGGACATGTGCGCAGTGAGGTGTAAATTTAGGTATATAAGGGAGATTTGCTTGGTAGGTCTTCAGTATTCAATTAGCTTTGAAGAAGCGAGCAACATGGTTCGCGAAACGTCAGCATTTACAAACATGACACACGGCATAACTCGAAAGTAGGTTATTTTCTAAATTAATTCCATTAATCTATTAACAATTTCTTCAATAAACAACCATGTATTGCAATCTTAAAATATGGGGTTTTAACTCAAATAAAGTTGTTAATTTAAAAAATATTATTCTTTCACTCAACACTTAGAGACACTGCAGACTTTTTGATCGGCCGATAGTTTGGTCGGTCTTATAATTACCATTAGGGCATATGTAAGTGCGCACACTCAAACGATTAATCAAAAGTCGGCAGTGTGCTTTACTAACAATGTTACTTACTTACAATTATTTCAAGTAACTAAATCCCACTTCTTATAACATTCAAACTGTACATTTTTACTGGTAACATAAACTGGTTGATACAAATCAACGTTCTTTCTTTGTTATTATGTAAACAACAAATTCAATCCCCAATATCCCCATCTAAGTCTCTGATTTTTGCTCATTTAGGTAATTTATACAATAGTATAACATTTACCAAGTTTTACTATGGAAAAAAAAGATATTGGTTTGCTATTTTACTGTAAAAGCAGATTATTGTCAAATGATATTAATAATTAGGACGTTGAATGTCCTGACTTGTCAAATTAAAGTGACGGTTATTTATTGACAAATAGGGTAAGAATGACCAAAGCAAAACTGTTGTTGGATATAGTTTTTGCGCATATGGTCACATAACAAACAATATCGGGTCAATAGATTTTTCCTTTAACCAACCACAGTAGAAAATTTCTAGAGCCTTTAAAACCGGAGATCGCGGGGGCAATAAAATTTATCGTTATGTATTGATTTAATTTTAATTTGTAATAATAATTTATTGGATGAATTTATAGATGAAACCTAAAAAAGTCGTAGGGCCACTAAATCATACACAGCCTGAAAATTTTTCGTTATGCGAGGTTGGAATACTCCTACAAACAACTACTATAACTCTTACAAACACTAAAATTCTGAATGAATTTAAATTTTGATGGAAAGAAGGACTGGTGTTTCTTTACGAGCTATAATTTTGGCCCTGCTGTTTAGTACTGTAACACTGACAAATATTGAAAAAACGACCGTAAAACTGTTGAAAACTTATTTTCTATTTTCTATTTACTACTTTCTTTTATGAAAGAAGTTTGTAGACTAAATTTGACTGTACTATAAATCCATTTTCATAATTTTGTAAAACAATTATTAACAGGTACCCGATACATTTAGAAATTACTTATGATTGAAATTTGTTACAGAATTCGCTGGAGAACTACACATTTCTTCCGTTCAGCGTTCTTCTAGCTGTTTTCTGGATATTCACGTACAAAAAAGTGCCCGAGACGAAGAACAAAACATTCGAGGAGATACTGGCCATCTTCAGGCACGGAAACGGAAGGTAATATTTATAAGCCACTAACTCTAACCTAAAACATCTGATCGCTCAAAAGCCGTACCATATAGAGAAATTATTAACGTTTAAACATTTATACGATATTAGGGCTAGTTTTCGGGATAGTCGGCTGTATGGGTGAGTTCAATATTTTCCGTTTTCGGCCAAAATCGCATGCATTAGGAGCTTCTTTCCATGTACCAGATATCGATGTTGTGTATCAACCCCGGCCGGGGTTGATGTTTCGTCTGCATGTTTGTTTTCATTTTATTTCATGGGTGTACATACTAACATCACTTGAAGAAATTCTGTTTTTTGTTTTGCACGATTTGATGGGATTAGCGACTTAAATAACTCGAAACTAACGATATTATTTTGGGCCTAATCCCTACTTCATTCAGTTAGTAATTTCTCGATTTCAATTCAAGCCAGTAAAGCACGATGTTACTCGATGGATTTCAAACTATTAAAAAACACGTTTGTCATTCGTGTTGTATAGGATGTTCAATAAAAGAGAAACACTTGAAGCAGGTCATGATCTAAACCATGCTTTTGAGGTTAAAGTTGCACTAAAAATGTTGTCCTGACAGACTGTTTTTTCCTGACATATTAAACATCAGAATATATCAACATAAAGCCTTAGATTAAAAAAAATAACAATCATGGTCTTCTCAAGTGTTTTTTATATGATACTTCTTGTAAACTCGAGCCAAAAAGTTTGAATTGAAATCGATATCTCGCGATTACCGGGCCGGGTCAGGATCCCGGGCCCCAAAACTTGTGGGCCCTCGGTTGTAGTAGCATGCCACAGAGAAAACAAAAAACAAAAAAAAAACAAACATGAAACAATCATTCCTATCAATATTCGCACGATTGGACATTCTACGAGGCAACATTTTCATTTTTTCCTAATCTCCGCAAAAGCAATTTATTGAAAATGTGATATGACGTTTTTTTTTTAAATGAACAAAGTTATTTTATATAAAAAATGTAGGCGAACGAGAAAAGCACTGTAAACATGTGTACAATCTTCATGTATTTGATATTTTCAAAAATACTGCCGACAAAAGCGATATTTTTTATACACTGGCAGTAGCAGGGTTGATAAAATACAGTTGAACCTCAATTCTGTATAAAATCACGTTGAGAAAGGACTTAAAAACACTGCTGAATCTGCTGCTAAGCATTCTGTTGGCATTTATAATACGTTTCTGAACTAAAGCCAAAAATTTACGAGAAAGAAAGCATTGCACAAAGAATTTTCGAGAGCATGAAAAAACAGTAGTTTTGAAGTATACATTTATATACTGTATACATGTAGATGTCACCATTTAGATGAATTTACTATTATGTATTAGTAAATTGAGAAATCTAAAAGTGTTGATCAGAAAACTCCGTTTTTATGTTATTTCATTCTTCTTAATTAGACATATGATATTCTTTATGTGGGGGGATTTTAATGTTTAACGCTAGTTATAATTCACCTCTGTATATTTAAATGTAAATGCATTACTGAACTGTTCGTTTGTCGATTGTCCAGCTGTACAATTAGTGCAATTTGCTTTCTAATGTAAAAAGCAATCGGATATTAATTTACTTACAGTTATTTAAACTTTATACATTTCTACATTTATACGTAAAATGATAAAATGATAACATTGGGTTTGGAAAGCTTCGAATGACGTGTTTTCTTTGCAATACTTCTTGAGATAATCTGGTTCGCTCAACTTAATAGCATCATCGGACCTCGTGCCAATTGTGATAAAATAATTAATCCTTAATGACGTCACAAACATATGAAAATAATAAGTAAAAAGAAAAAGTTTCGAAGTGTTCCAAAGAAAAACAACTGTGTCCACACAGCAGAAATGTTAAAATAAGTCATTGTACTATAGAGGTAACGTCACCCCTACAGGTCCAAAAATGTGTTTATCACAATCTTTAATCAGAAGCCTTTGTCACAATCACAAACATCAATTTTATTCCAAAATCAAATACTTATTTACAGTCTTATTAAAACAAAAATTAAATGGCACCACAAAGGCATTTTTTTCTTAAAATCATTAAAATCTGTAAGTCGGATATCACGGCCAATTCCATCCGAACTGATTTGAAAATTTTAAACAATCTTTTCGGATAAATAAACATAGGTGTCTTTTCAACAATTTTTAAAACTCTTTCCGTTACAGCTATTTGTTTAGCAAAACTGAAACAAAAAAACAAGAAAATATTTAGTAAACATTTGACGTACTGGACGGTTTATCAGGGAAGATTGTCCAAAAATGTCAAACCATGGGAACTGGAATTGGCCGAAATATTCGACTTACTGATTTAATCAAAAGTGTACTGAGTGATTTTGTTGCAATTTATGCATACTGCTTGGTTTAAACTTATTTAATTTTACGTTGGTAAAGGTCCATAATGCAAAAAAATATATTGATAATAGAAAGGAGTTAATTAAAACCTCTTAATTTTTCTTTTTAAGAGAAACAATATGGTATTGTTCAAACAAATCAAGTTTGTAACCCTTATAACATTTTTGGGTAATTTAACGTTGTCAAAATTAATTTTATGTCCGGTAGCAATTCTATGTTTATAAATGTTAGAAGTGGACGTATTGTTAATAATAACTGTCACAATTTTGTAGCTTTTGGCTGATGATGATCTAGAGATCGAAACTAGTACCAAAGTAAATTAATTTATTCGCGCAAAAATTATTTTAGTAAATGGTATTCTATATTTTTTATCTGAAATTTAATAGAGATTTTTATTCATTTGATTTTTGATCAAATTGTAGCAAATTGTACGAATCCGAACTCTATCGCGTCAGGGATGTGTTGTTTGTATTCTCGCGCTGTCAATGCTTCAAGATCACTTGTGAAACTATTTTCAGGATTTCAGGATCACATTTAGACTTTTAGAATTTTTCGAAAACCTTTGCCTAATAGGAATCCATTTAGCACAGCGTATAATAAATCCAAAACCAACATTTCCTTATGTGGGGCTACGAAATTTGAATGATCCCTGAATTCAGAAATTTTAAAAGGCAATAAACCTCAATACGTAAGGTTAATATATAAACAAACCAAAAAAGTATAAATTTCACGTGTAATTTCAGAAATATATAGCATCATCATCCAAAAGCAGACCGAATGTTTTTATGTCTTTGTAAAAGTGAACAAACTATAAATCAATCAAGAAGAAACGCGAAAGTTAGGTTGGGGTCATTAGTTGCTCTCAAAGACATCGATTTGACAAATAAGACAACGCCGAAGAGAGTTTGGTTGAGAAGTTGAGGAGAGTAGTTTGTCAAAGACGTGTAATGTTCTAATCAATACCACCCCCACCGTGTTTACTATACCAAAAATTGGCTTTTGGCTATTCGATCAGTGTTACTCAACCTTGGGTCCCCAAGAGGTTTCCTTATCTTTTTCTTTTCTTTACCCCTTGCCGTTCTGACTAGTCCTACTGATTACTGTCAATGTGTATGGGTGCTACCTATTTAATTCTGGTTCATTTGCCGCTATACATGCAAGAGAGAGAGGTTGAGCAGCGCTGATCCTTAGGACAGGGCCTCTCAGCAAAAGTTGAGAGCTATGGTTGAGAGGGAGAGCAATATTGTAGCACCGGCGGCCGATTGTCTAAACTCTAAAGGTCGATTATGCGACTGACAAAGCCCTGGTGAAATAGTGATCAGTGAGAGAGAGAGAGTTAGAGAGTACGATGATGTTGCCTTGTATTTTGCCATCGTGCGATTTGCTGACCGTTGCTTCAAGACAGTCTTCGGGCCAGCCTTACGCGTTGCGCAATCAGGTGCTTATACTGGCCGTGCCGTGCCGCAGAGGCCGTGACGAACGGCCGGATAGGGAAAGGGTCCCGGCCCAACCGCTCACCGCACTCTCATGGACCTGGCCGGATCCACAGCCCTGACGACGGTGGGTCTTTCTCTCACTCTACTCTACTTCTAATATATCTCTATTTCTTCATCTCTACTTACTGTCTCTATTCATACTGTTACTCACCAACACTGTCACCATCACCTATACGCTCATCATCAATTTGTACTGACTACTTATTGTTGACCCACACAGCCCTGTCCCCATTTTACACCTCGTATGATTTTGTTGTTTGATTTTGTTTTTTGTTTCGTGCGTTATCATTATGTATTGTCTCCATGCAGGATAATGTCCGTTAAAGAAAGTGATCCCACATGGCAAATATTTGTTCCACAATAGTTTAGAAATGTTAATCTCTTTCTACTGATAGGACTGGTGAGGAAAGTAAATGTATGTATTGAATGAACAATGCGAAACATTACTAAAAGAGTGTGAGAAATAGAGACAAGTGAGCATAATGTATGATTTCCAGTCTAAACCTGAGGTTTGACCATGGTTTGAGGATGGTAGCCAAGGCAAGTTTTGTTCTTCCGCCACTAAACTTTCGATATTTAAACCATAGGAAAGTAACCTTTCTACTTGACGACAAGTACATTCTTTTCTATGGTTTGCACATGTCAAACGTCAGGGCTCTAGTGGAAATCATATTTTATGTCACTTGTGCTATTTACCATAGTCTTGTGGTGATGATCATATTTCAACAGCCACAAGTGAACAGATTAAATTTTTTGACAATAATTGCCAAGAAATGCAGAAAACATTAAGGTAAACGTCCCAAATTCAGGCTGTCATATTTCCGTCATATTTCTGTTCAGTTGGATAAAAAAAGTAAGCTACAACATTGAACTTGAATTTTAGGACATTTTTTACATCGTTACAGGATAACAGTAATTTTAAAAAAATTCTAACGATATCTATTTAGAGTGCCTAAAAAAGCTTTATATTTTCATAATAATACAGTGTAACTACTCTTTTAGCCACTTTTATTTACAAATTTAGGGGTGTCGGAATGAGGTACATGTAATTATAGCACGTCCTTAAATAAGACATGTGTGTCGGAATTGTGTACTGCGTTAGAAGTAATACATATGGCTCTATTGCTGTATTTAAACAAGAAAATAACATATTTTACATCGTTTGCTATATTACAATTAATTGTACGCATTTTGTCCAAGTTCCGACACGAGTGTCGGAATTACGGACATCCATAATCCCTAATTATTACACTAGCAGCAAAGAGTAGCGATTTTGGCATTAGTACACCACCTTTGAAAATCTGCATTGACATAATCATTATTCTGATAAATTGTAAATTTATAGACGAATATGTTATTCCTTTATTAATATTAAAATTTTAGCTTTATATTCAAAATTAAATGATATTAAATTGCAAGTTTAAAGTTGGGAGAGTATCTCTAAGGCTTAAATTTAAATTTATTGGTAGATTTGAAGGCTACTAGTTTATATTAACTTAAATCCTTAATATTTTAATAAAAATTAAAAAATAATGTTCTTATGAAGAAGCCAATTAAAGTAATAAAGTTAATAATTATAATAATATCATTTTTATTAATTTTATTTTTAAATGAGGATATTTGGTTTATTGTTAAGATAACTGATCTAAATGTAATTCGAACATAAAAATAAAGAGTTATTAGTGTTAATACTATTATAATTAAGGTTAATGTATAGTAATTATTATTAATTAAAATTTGAATTGTGAATCATTTAGGTAGAAATCCAATAAATGGGGGAAGTCCTCCTAAAGATAGAAAATTTAGGTTAAAAAGTAATTTAGCTAAGGGTTTTTTATTAAGGGAGATAAATAGTTGCTTTAAATAATAGATATTATATGTATTTAAAATAAAAATAATATTTAATCTTATTATTATATAGATTAGAAAATAATAAGTTCAGACTCTTTCTATAAATATAATAGCAGCAAGTATTCACCCGATATGGTTAATTGATGAGTAAGCTAAAATTTTTCGTAATCTTGTTTGATTTAGTCCTGAAATTCCTCTAACAATTATTCTAATAATAACACAGATTCTTACATAGCTAATATTAATATTTGTATAGGTAATTAAAATTATTGGGGCAATTTTTTGTCAAGTTAATATAATAAAAGCATTTATTCAATTAAGCCCTTCTATGATTTCAGGGAATCAGAAGTGGAATGGAGCAGCTCCTATTTTAGTTAAAAAGGCTGTATTTATTACTATTGTAAAAGTAGGAATAAATTGTATATTATATATAAAATTTAATGAAAGTATAATAATAGAAAATAAAATTAAGGTTGATGCTAAAGCTTGAGTGATGAAATATTTTAATGCTGCTTCTGATGCTATGGCATTTTCAGTTCTAGATATTAAAGGGATAATAGATAAAAGATTGATCTCTAATCCAATTCATATTCCTATTCAAGAGTAGGAGGAAATTGAAATAATTGTTCCGATGATTAATGTTAATTTGAATAGTAATTTGTAAAAAGAAATTAAAAAGAAAAGGACTATAACCTTTATAAATGGGGTATGAACCCAGTAGCTTAGTTAGCTTATCTTTTTATAATTTAGTATATGATGTATAAAGATTTTTGATATCTTAGGGATTAGTTTAATTCTATTAATTATAATATTTAATGAAGGTGAAAATATCACATTTTTTATTCTATCAAAATAATTCTTTAATCAGACACTTCATTTAGTTTTTATATAAACCGTATGATTTATATATTTAAAAATTGTTTCTTATATTTAAAAATATAGGTTTATTTTTAATTCTAATTTTTAGTAAAAAAAAAGCTAGGTCCCCTACACTAAATAGAAGTTTAGTATTAAAATTTATGGTTAGGTCATAAATTTTTGTTTACTAAGTAGGAGTAACCATTTAATTAAGTTATTAATATTAAAATTTATGGTTGGGCCATAAATTTTAAAATATCTAATTAATAGGGTTTAGTTAATTTTAATTTATAAAAAAAGGTATTTAAACTAGGAATGATTTTTTTCTTTAGTTTTTATATAAACCGTATGATTTATATATTTAAAAATTGTTTCTTATATTTAAAAATATAGGTTTATTTTTAATTCTAATTTTTAGTAAAAAAAAAGCTAGGTCCCCTACACTAAATAGAAGTTTAGTATTACAATTTATGGTTAGGTCATAAATTTTTGTTTACTAAGTAGGAGTAACCATTTAATTAAGTTATTAATATTAAAATTTATGGGAAATAAACTAAAAAGTACCTATTCTTCTGTAACATTATTATCTCTTGAAGAGAATATAAAGAAGAAACACAACAGAATAAAAAGCTGCGCCAAGAAAAACATTAAAAATTGTAGATGCAAGAAACATTAAAATACAGATGACGAAGAGAGGGCAGACTGAAGAAGACTAAGGACTTATTTTATACTGTGTTTCATTAAAAATGGTAAAACAATAATGTTTAACATTTCTTAATAATAAATCTTATTTAACAATATTTAAAACATTTAATATTTACTTGAATGTTTATATTTGTTGGAATAATGTACCACAAGTGTCTGATTTAGGAGCACTGTCTGAATTAGCTTCACTGAGGTGTCGGATTTTGGATCATAATATACACTTAGTGTCGGAATTAGGGGCAATTGTTAAACTTATAAAATATAATATAAATTGCATAACTACTACCAAATTTCTTCAAAAATGAATTGCCAGATATCTTTAGCAGGAAATATGTGGTTAAAAAAGTTGACATAGTCATTTTCACCACATAAATATAAATTCTACAGTTACAAATGTGACAAAAATTCTTTAACCTGTCTGAATTTGGTGCGTTTATCTTAACATTTTTAAACAAATTGTCAATATTTCCAACCTTTTTGGTAAATTAGTAGCATTATTATCTATTCACTATGGGGCAAACAAAAAAACGGTCCAGATTTTTCAATTAGTTGTATTACCAATAATATTTAGCCAATTCTAATTCTAATGTTTTTAAACGACTTCCTTTTAAGTACACTAGGGTCGTTCATATTTTTCAGCTTTAATGTCTCTGCAGAACCCTTGCAATTTGTTTCTTTATATCCATACTTAATTTCTGTGATATTTGAGATCGATGAATACATAAAAGTCAAGAACATGTGTAATTTAATAAAAAACAAAACAAAATAAGTTCAGCACAACCTTGTTATTTAGTTTTACTACATTAAAATTACATACTACAGTTATTAACTTAATAGTGAAAAATTAGTCAATTAATTTTTGACTCTAGATAGAGCATTTCACATATTTTCAAGTTTGTACTTAAGTTGTCTAAATTAATAATTACAATCTAAGCTACGTGACTATCGTGACTAACAACGAACAAAATCTAACAAGTGATTGGTTTGGAATGATTTTTTTTCGAAGAATCTGAATCTGAATATCTGGAGGCAGAAATTTCGACTTGACTACATTCTTTGAGCAAAGTTGTGCCAAACAACTGCAAACTAAATCCAAAACTGCATTTTTTTCTCAAAAACTAGACACAATTTCGATTTTTGCTTTTAGATTCAGATTGTACGGAAGAACAGCATATCAGAAACAGTTTTTAGTCGCCAGATTTGTCCTATTTTGTTACAGTTAATAAATGTAATTAAAAAAGTAAGCTGAAAAACAAATGAATATACAAAGAAATCGATGTAGGAGTTTTAACAAATTTGTTTCTAAGTAGTAAGTGCTAGATAACAACGAAACAATTTGTTTTCTTAAGAAGAATTTTAAATGACCAAATATTTTAAGAAAAATTAAGAATTAAAAAAATTTACCGCTGTTCCTTTACTTCGCATATTGATCAAATAAAGAAATTTTATTTTTACTACATTGGTCAACAAAGAAAAAATTCGGACACTACGTATATCTGAATTTGTGAACAAGCTGTAATTTTTTTTTGGGAAAATTATAACAGCGTGGGACAATTTTGATAAATTGATAAATTTGTGTTCAACACGTTTATTACTTACTTGTTTAGATTTGTTATTTATTTTATTTTTTATCATTTTATTTTATTTTATTTCAGCGACGACAACAAATCAATAGAAATTCCTTCGACAGCCGTTACGAACAATGTCAACACAGAAGACCAAAAGTCGCAGTTGTAATATATTTATGTAAAAAGCACAGTTATAAAATACACCGTTATTATTATCGTTACTATCTATTTTATTTTAATTTTATTTAAATTAATTTTCCACTCCCCTCCACTCCATCCCGCACGATGTATATTGGTACAAAACTTCACAAGCTGTAAACAACACAAGAGTTCTCACAATTTCCACTTGTTTCCACTGTGTGTTAAATGTTGCCGCCCTCAGTCGCAAATTAGCGATTTTGAAGCTGAAAAATGTGTTTCAGGAGCATGTTGAATTGCGTCAACGCTCTCGAACAGCATCTTCCCGTGACGGAGCAGGCAGGTTTGGTTGTCGCCGAAGAAAAAGTTCAACAAGACTCATGTAAGCATCAACCTGGTCACCGCATGATCTTTTGATGCTCGTTATTTTTATATTTTTCATTTCTGGTTAATTTATCGTTTTCGTATGTTGTGATAGTTAAAGATAGTCACGGAGATTTCTCCAAATAGTTTCATGAAAGTTACTGAATGCTTGGATGATTATTATTTTTATTTGTTCTTTATTATTTGTGTAATGGTAACGATGAGAATGGTATGGTATGAGAATGGTTTAGTTTTTGATGATGGTTACGTGTATGGTTATGCAATGTATTGGGGAGCCTTTTGCTAAGTATTCTGTTCATAGCTTTCTACAGAAAGAGATACGAAAGATAAATCTCAATACGTTGCAAATTATACACTTATTTACGAATTTGTTTACTTAGAATGAAGT
The DNA here is from genome assembly GCA_964023965.1 of Melinopterus prodromus. Classification (NCBI taxonomy): domain Eukaryota; kingdom Metazoa; phylum Arthropoda; class Insecta; order Coleoptera; family Scarabaeidae; genus Melinopterus; species Melinopterus prodromus. The sequence goes on along the minus strand of OZ030390.1, from coordinate 13,222,839 downwards.
GTTTTTGACCCTTCCTCATTCCCAACAAAATATCTCAAAGAATCCATGTTGTGTTCCCAATCTGAATTTTCTTCAATTCTTGGGTGGATAGTTCCAAATCCGTTCGAGAGGCATGCTTACAAAGCCGTATACAACTACAGAAGACATTCTGCGTATGCCAGCGTTTCAGGTACTCGATGTAATATAATCTGACGCAAAATGCACAAAACCACAGAACACAAAACCTCTATACACATGGTAACATCCAATGGCGTACAAACACTTTCCCGTGTGACCATGTTGGTTACTAGAATAAGCAGTACAGTACACAGGTTTTTATAGCACTTTGCACATGTCACAAGAAAAATACGGAATGTTTTCATTAATGTATGAACGATTTAGCTGATAAATACGGATAAAATGAGAAACAATTAAGAACAGAACTTTCGAACTGCAGACTTTTCTTTCAAGAGTCAGTTTGGGATTGCAACTTGCAGCGAGTAACAAATTTTACGACGAAAAAACTTGAAAACTGCTGTAATGCACGTCGACCATTCTTGCTACATAATAGTCTTGCCTTTTAAACCTTAACTTGTATGGCAGGGTCAAATTTGATCCTGTCGAATGAAACACGTAACATAATTTTGCGGGTAAACGTCTGTCTTTGTCTTTGTTTATCCAATAAATATCATGACAGCCCGCAAAATGATGGCTGAAACAGAGTTGCAAGACATTGTAAAACAGTTTTGGGATAGTGATGGTGATTTATCTGATGGGGAAACAGTCCAGTGAAAGAAAGGTAAATTACGAAGGCTGGCTCATCGTGTGTAACGACTACACGTCGTTACATAAGATGCCGCTGGAACTGGAAGCGGTAGAGAGATGAAAGCAAGGAAGACCAAGAAGGGAAATGGAAAAAGTCCTGGGTTCGAACCCCGGATTGGGCAAATAGATTTTTCTATGCTTGGGCACTCAAATTCCAGTGGTCTCGTAACTAGTCCTGACCTCTGGTTTCGATGACGTATTCTTGTATTGGATGGCGGCAAGTTATAACGTGCCTTGTAATGGGGCGAAAGTCCCGTTACTTATCTCTATGACTAATTTGATTCATTGATAGCGTTTGTCATATCTCTGGTTTCACCAGCCTATCTGAATATATGTTACTCTTGCGGAGGCTTGAGACTTGTGAGTTCTTTCTCAGAAACTTTGTTAGAGAAGTTTGAACTCTTACCAATTATTAATCAAAACTACTTGCAAGCTAAACCGGTTCTCAATAAAAGGGACAGGTTCATATTATGATTGGATTGAGCTAAATCTTGTCATTTCCTTACTCCTAGAGAAGATTAAAGAGTATAAGATGGCAACACTCTGGGCGGTTCCTTTGATGTTTGCGAACTCGATCTCAGGGACTTTGAAGCGTTGACTGTACCATTTGAGTACACACTCGGTTTACCCCTCTATCTCACTCTCGGAACAGGGTTCCTTTTTCGAGTGTCGGATCTTATATTATCTTGTCTTTTCTTCGTTTTACCGAGTAACAAGTCTTATGGATACGTAACTTAAACGTCAGCAAGAACTGTAATAAGTTTTATCCTGGTATTTTTTATTAATTGATAAAAACTCATTATACCTACATTAATAGCTCTTTCTGAAAAATCATAACCAGTTAAATATTATTGCTTGCCACACGACTTATTCCTACTTCTTCTAAAAGCTAATTTTCTGGAGAAAACATTCCGTATTTGACACGCCACACGACCACAACCCGAAATTATGTACGTACCACCCGAATCCCCAGTAATATAAAAAAGAAACGAAAAAAGTACCTCCTGCAATTTGCGGGAATACTTAAAACGGTCTACCTGCATCAGCTGCAGCACAGAAATGCATGCATTTTCACTTTAGCTCTCCTAGTTTAGTTTCTGTTTGCATGTCGCATTACTCACGAAGTCGCCGCTTGCATGTCGAAAGCGAAGTGTTCGAAGAGAATGGAGAATGTTAATTCGGCCTAGGTCCGGAAGACTGTGCGGCCAGTTCTGTTCACGACTGCCGTTTCTTGATCAATCAGCTGTAGTACTGATGCATGTCCTGCACACTAATGTTAATTGCAGTATCGTATCTGCATGAAAATTAACCATTAACCTGGGACTTTGACTAGATCTTATCAAATTATATTGTCGAAGGAAAGTTATGCATGTAGATACATAATACTTATGTGGGTAACAAAACTAACTTCTATAAATGCTTCCTTTTTGTTCGTGTTGTTTTTAAATCATCATTACCAATTGTATATAAAAGCAAATACAGAATTATGTAGAACTTTCTTCTATTGAATAATGAGCATAATAGATTCCTAAACAACGTCGATAAATAAATAAAGGGGGTCTAATAGAAACGACAGGGTGCACAATTAATAAAGGAGTATAATATAACCTGGCAAAGTTTGAAGTTTAAGTTTTTCATGAAATTTTTGTATAAACTTACTCTGTCACCGAAAGAAAGAAATCTAATTGACAGCAAAAGATAGGGTGATATAAGCTTTTGTATATCTAATATTAAATAATTGACAGAAGAGAGAATCGACTGTCACTTTTCCAGATTTTTAGACTGATATATGGGGTAGTTCAGACTCACGTTACCAGTAGCTACAAAATACATGTAACTAGGGACCGGCGAAATTAATAGAAATAAATTTTCTAGTAGGACAAAAGAAACACTGAACCGTATCCAGGTGGTGAGAATTAGAATCATTTTTGTCTACGAAGACTCATGCGCCGGAATCCGCGTGTTCTAAAAACTATTCTCATAGGAAGTTCAAGTTCAATTTTGTGTTGTTGATTCAGTTTTATTAGATTGTCCTAACCTAAAACTTATTAGGTGACAGCAACTTTCAAAGCGTTTGAAAATGTATCTAAAATATATTTTAATTAAATATACTGTGTCCAGCAGAAAGTTGGGCAATAATAAGAAACATTTGTAGAATTAATTTAATATAGCTTCTGGATTGTTTTAATCCTAAAACGCAGATATTAGAATGTAATTATCTGCTTGCATGTACCGGGTGTTACCAAGCCTATGAAAAACTCTGCAAAAATGTTATTTCAAAAAGTTATTAAGAAATAATTAGAAGATAATTAAATACGAAATTATAATCGCCTACTCCGCAGCATATACCGGGTGTCTCTATTAACAATGAACATTTTTATTATCAATATATCAAAAAAAGTTATTTTTCATAAAACTGTCTGGATTATATTTTACCTAAAGTGCAGATATTAGAATGTAAGTATTGCCTGCATGTATCAAAACTACGAAAAACACTAAAAGCACTACGTTCAAAGCTATGCACAAATATTATTTGCACAAAGTAAGTATGTATTTGAAAACAGATTAAAATATCTTAAGAGTAAAGTACCTTTATCTTCAAAGCTATGCAAAAATATTATTTGAAAAAGTAGGTATTTCATAATATTAGAAGGCATTAAATATGAAATTATGGCCAGCTTCGACGTTCCAACGACGAAGCAACCTATAATTTGGATCTAATGCCCACTAATATTTCTAAATTATTTTTCAAAGGACATTTTGGTAACCCTCGTTACATGCAAGCAGATCATACATTCTCACATTTTCCATTAAATACTGTCCTTTCTGTCGGACACGGTATATAAAGCTAAACTACATCAAAATTAAAGTATTTCAAAATTATTATGAAGTTAGCATAGTGGGTAGTCAAGGTACACATTGAATGGGGGAATTTTAGTTTTACGAAGTTTAGGCTTTTACAGTTTAGGAGGAAATAGTCAAAGATTTATCTAATATATAATGGTTTTGATGTAATGTCTTTATCGGGTATCACAAGAGGCAATTCAAACCAAATATACTATAACAACTGTTTCAGATTATGAGATATTTCTTAATTATAACAAACAAAATAAACGTTAACAACACATAAACTAAATTGTTTAAGTACAATGAAGTGAAAAAATGACGTAAACATATCAGCTCTTTAAAGATATTTTGGTTATTTTAGTAAATATATAGCGGTCGCACCAGAATTATAGCGAATAAATAAATAAATTTTTAAAAAGGCAAATTAGACTTACAAATTCACATTCAAAAAGTCTTTGCCGTAGGATTCTCAATATGCTTACACTTGCCAAAATTATGAGATTTAAGGAGAAAGGTATTTGTCGGACAATTCCGTCATCGAAGAAAGCAATCGTAGACACGTGTTTCGGACTATTAGTCCTCATCAGTACGGTATAGCCAAGGAGCAAGATGGACACTCAATGGAAAAACACTCAAATGGAGACCATAATGGGGGTGACCAATGTCGCCAATTTGGTGCTTCAGTTCCTTACCAGATTTCCTTATGAGATTTAAGGTTTTGGATTTCTGAAAGTCATTTGATATTATTGAAGCCGTATCGTCCCCGAAAGATCTCGACGTGCCTCTTCATTTTTACTGAAAAGAAACTAATTATTTTTTTTAATTTTCGGCAGTTGATTTGAACTTGGCGAGGTTTGACCACAATAAAATAAGCAGTCTTAAAAATACCTAAAATATAGTCAGAGACACTTTTAAATTACTATCGGTAATTGTTGTTGGGGGTGCCAGATCACTTACTATTTGAGGTGGACAATTACGTGGACAATTACCTTAAAAGTTATATGTTCATTCCTAGTTCTTTCTTGAACCAAATTTACCAGAAACCTAACCTATAACCGAACCTTGTGGATATAAGAAAAATCTTATACAACACTATAAGTTCATCAGGCTTCATTAATATCGAAGAACAAATGCAGATTCTGACATTTCTGACTTATACTGACCTCATCATCATCAAAATTATTTCTCCTTCACACGCTACATACTTTCAAAGCAGTTAGACTCACCGACACACAGACACACAGGCTTATCGCCAGAATATGTGTAAATGACATAACAATGCTGCTAAATTAAAATCATGTAGTTTCTATAAGACCTCATATGAAATGATAGACTGTATACACTGGATACAGATTAATAAAAGAGAAGACGTTAGCAAAAAAAATGCTTAATTTCTATGAAGATATTGGATATTTTCACATAAAATGTACCTATCCTCAAATAACGAATTGCTACTTGATGTCTTGCTTATGTGTACAGCAGGTTCGGAGCACTCGTCGAGAGCCGGGGACACCGGTAGCCGCCCTCCGCCCCCATTGCCGCCTCCACGGTTCCCAAACAGCGCCGTTTGACAATGGGAAAGTTTCAACGCCGTGGCGACCCTCAACCTCCTGCCTCTTCCGGGACCTCTTCTCGCCCTCGAGGACCATCTATTCGAACTGATCGCGCAGAGGAGCAAGGCGTGCGCGACGTTCCTTCGGCACAGTTTCAAGAGACCGCATCGCAACTGATGTCAGTTGTCCATCTTCAAAACAACAGCAAGTGACACTGTGCTCGATCAAACCCGGAATAAACTGAAACAAAAAATACGAAAAAACACTTCCTCAAACACGAAAGAAAAAAAAACTGTTTCCTCATCCACTCTTTTTTGGACTCTGCTTCCAATATGAGAGGTTTCGCATGGCCTTGAAACTACTAAATTGATCAGTGCGCGCCCTCAAGTGATACACCGATGAGACGGACTTATAGCACTCGCAACTACTCGAAATGGCTGCCCGGAGACTGGCCTCTCGACCTTCTCTTTAAAAAAGAATAGCGGTACACTAACGAATCAATAATGAATAATCTATTCTACATTTAAAAATTAAACACGTTTCCGAATCGTTCTCGCTATATAACGGTATATTTTTCCGGACTAAGTAAAAAATTAAATCGATCTATCGACGTAGGCTTAGACGACACAAAAGCATCTTCCATCCTTCTGTTTCGACATAACTAACAGTGTATGGCATGCGTATGAATCTATATTTACCTTATGATGATATCCCACACGGCAGTTTGTAGACTGTTCAGGTGTAGTTTGTACCGCTGCATTTTGTTTCTATTTCTTACGTTTGTATGTGACCGGAAAGTAGGTATGAGGTCGATTTGGACGGCGTTAAGTTACTCCGAACATCACAAGGTCAAATAAACAGCAAGTCAGCAGTTCTGTTGTCGCCTAATCGCACCTATGCCTACACTGGTGTCTTCTGATTGTAATTTACCGTGTTAAGTTAGACCAGATTACAGATCTCTACTAATGAGCCGAAGTAGCTAGTAAGCATTTTGTTGGTTATGTGTGTATTGATGTAACTATCCAATGGCGTAGCAAAAACTTAAAGCGTACATCAGAAGTTCATTAGAAGTTCACAACTTATCACAACTTATCAAAGTGGAGTCAAGTCAAGTCATTCGATGTACATTTCAGCCACAGATTCTTGGAAATAATATTAGATAATGCAACCCAACTTATCAATTTGTAATTCCTTGCAACTGCGTGTTATACTGCTTCAAAGTTCACATTTTAAACACATTTTTTTGCTATAACGAATGCATCAAATATAGAAATACACTTGCATGCAACAATAACGACCCAACTAAAATGTATGTCAACATTAAAGTTAAATATCTTTTGAACCAATTATTTAATTTTTATAATCGTTTCCTTTAATTGAATGTTAATTCCTCAACAACTACTCCGGGGTAGAATTTTTATTGAAAATTTAGTTTTGGGCATATACAGAGCTACTGTGTGATTCCAGTTGATAACATATGGTTGTATCAGTTACAATCCACAGACTTTTCAATAAAAATATACTTCTCCAGCGTTGTTGATGAAACAGCCTACAATTGAACGAAACAATGAATAATGAAAGTTGTTTCAAAAGATACTTAACTTTAAAGTTGTCATGGATTTTAAGTTGCCTCTTTTTTTGCACGTGACTATTTATAGATAAGTTGGGTTAAGTCGTTTTAGGACAAATATGTCCTAAGATTTTACCTGAGTCATGACTATCCAAATACGAGACGCCTGTAGGTTTCCTGAGACAATACTTTCCTAAAATTTGGAAATGCTATTTGAAATAAACAAGAAAACATAATAGTATATTATAATACAATTTTTATAAGACAAATGAGTGTTATATGAAAAAATTTCTACTTTGCGACATCAATTTTACATAAATTTGTAAAATTGCGATTGGCATTTTACAATCTAGAGTAGTTTAATCTTCAACAGTTGGTAGTTGTAGTCAAAATCACAAAAACGATTGAGGCAAAAGACAATAGCAATTGAGATGTCAGCCTTATTTGACACTTGACGTCAATATCATCAATCTTGGAAAACTAAAAGTTACTAAAAGTTAGTTATCTAGTGTTTTCATAACGACACCGACAGCGGTTTCGTTATGAGTTTATAACGAACGCAAAGTAGAAGAGTAATTGTATCAGATTCTATTTTCTTGCGTATTATGAAAACACTAGATCACAAACTTTTTAGTAACTTTATTTTTTCCAAGATTGATGATATTGACGTCAACTGTCAAATACGGCTGACATCTCAATCGCTATTGGGTCCCCTCAATCGTATTTGTGAATTTTACCACAACTACCAACTGTTGACGATAAAACAGCGCTAGATTGTAAGATTACAACCGCAATTTTCGAAATTTATATAGAATTAATGTGGCAAAGTAGAAAAAATAGTGTATAAATACGACGTTTTATCTACGACTCATAAATTCCATTTTATGCAAAATATTTTAAATTTGAAATTTCAAATGTCAATGATGGTGAGGCGAACTGTCAAATAACTGTCATCCACGTAGGTTTTGACAGAATTTGAGACTAGCGTTGTTTAATGATGACAGTTCGTTCAAATAATGTGGTCATTATTTGAACGAACTGTCATTATTATACAACGCTAGTGTCATTATAATCATTGGCGCGTATAATGATGGGGATTATACAGTCATAGATACGTATGCAATGAACTTATTATATGTGAGTCGTAGATAAAATAATATAGGAGTTTACATCAGTAACTAAATAATAAAATGGGAAAGCATCATTGGTCTCTAGATATCTGTAATCTGGTCTTACATAAATACATGTCGCAACAAGTATTAGTAGCATTTGCAAAAAAAAAATCTACACTTAAATGGAGTTTGTTGCACACAAAACTAAACTGATTGCTAACACGTATAGCGCAAAGTAGCGAAACAATCAGTACTCTTCCTAAAAATCTTTAGAATTTTTGTTATTGTTTTATTGTTAAATTATCATGTCGATCTGTGTCTGTGCGGTATGCGTGTATATGAAAATGAGACGATATCTTTGTATAGAAATCACTGCCATTTTGTGTTTCATACGGACAGACATGGAACATAATAGGTTAAAATATTTTGTAAAATCAGTACCTATACTAGTAATAGTTGAGCAGTTCGAAAAAAAAAATAAACCTTTACTAGTTTTGGTAGCGTGCATTTTCCGAAAAGGTAAATTGGAAGTTATTATGAAGCAAGTTTTACGTATTACTTTTAACGAAACAAAAAACATTTCGCCAAGATCAGATGCTCAATGTTATTAAACGTGTACATGATATCATTTTATGTTGATCGAAGTTTGAAGTTTTGATTTTCTGATACTACACACGGAATTGAATAAAAATACGAAATGTAATTGCGCAAAAATAAATATACATTTTTTATGATTGGTGACAATAATAACATAAACAAAACTCTTTCACGCGTATCGATCATAATTTAATTTCGACTCTATCAATGTGTCTTTTAGAACTAAGGAATCGAAAAATAAACTTCAAAACTATTAAAATACCTTCACGCACCCATTTATTGTGATATACCTTAATTCTGAGACACATCTCTTGTCTTGTCTTTACTCGGAGCATAGCAAATTATTTTATTTTATCAAAACTTCAAACTTTTTTATACACGAGAAACAATTGTATTATAGTCGTCGAGTATTTCACTTAAAATGTGAACGATTTTAGCAACAAGACGAGTCCGAACGGCACTGACACACGCGGAACATGGAAGTTCGCACCAAGGGACAGCGATGTTGGTTTGACAGCTCTGACGTGACGCATGGCATCCACAGTGAACATAATTCAGTACGGACTCGCGTAGGACTCAAACGAAACAAAAAAAAACTAGTGTGGTGATAGAGTTTTTATTATACGTTAAATTAATAGAATTAATAAAGTATGCGGATTATCTCATTAAAAAGAGAACACGCGATACATTGTAGATAGATGAGATGCAATTTACGAGCGATACTGTGAAATATCGAAGTTATTGTAACAGAATAAATAAATATGTACAGGCTGTTACAATAGCGCTATCTGGAGAAACTGTGGAACTATACGGAGAACTCAAGGATTGCAAGTTTGTGGACATTTTGTTGGATCGGGTTTATTTAACTAAAATATTTTCATCCCTAACTTCTCCAATACATGCGTTTACAAAAGTGCGGATGCGGATGCGGAAGCCGAAGTAGAAAAATATGCGAAAGTTCCGCATTTGCCGAAACAGATGCGGAATTCCCTTACAATCCTATTACTTACTTACGGTTACACCGAAAATGGTGTCAACTTTCATATTTCAAATGGAACACCCTCTTTTAAACCCTTTTTTAAATTTTAGGAATTGGATGTTACATACGCCGTACCCAACATGTGTCTTTTTTTGAATTATTATTTTTTTTTCGATAAAAAATGACAGCTGTAAGGTTACTTTCAATTATTATTTCATTAATAATGGGTGGTGGCCATTGGAACAAAGTTGTTTGCTTGAATTATCGTGAAGGTAACATATTATAGTGCAGGCAAATGAGCTGATTAGAAGCCAAAACCGGTATTAATTGTAGACAGTACTTTTATCATTGGGAACAGTAAAGGGGCTCATAGTGAACGTAAAAAACTTAAATGCAGGTCATGGGGTGGTATAGCAGGTGGAAAATATTTTATTGTGTTTTCCGGGAAAACTTGACCTTTTATTCGAAAATGTTGCAACATTCATCACGTCACTTTTTACTATGGGCTATAAAAATTTTCGAGGAAAATACTAATTTCAAAGCAAAAATGTTTTTTTTTTGTTTTTGTATTTTTGTTGTCGCAACAATAATTCAATTTTGATGAAATTTTGTGAGAGCGTGTCTTCTTATGTCTTTAATAAGCATACATGTTTTCATATGCCAAAAACAAGAAGTTTTTGAGAAATTTAGTGTTTCCAATCAAGATTAGGCTTTTTAAAAAAAAAAATTCTTCTGGTGTTCATTTTTATTGTTTTTACATGTACTTATTGATACAATAAACAGTCACCTAAGTTTAAATTTAGCACTATTTTTTCAATATTTCAGATTTCAGTGCTCAAGTTATACGCACAATCACTTCTCTTGCACTGATTCTACAATATTGAACTGAAATATACTTTTCTCTACAAAACTTTTATATTTATACGATAACTAAAATTAAAATATACTAAAAAATGGATTTTTCGCGTTTTTCTCCGAAGTTTTGAGGTTATGTTATGTAGTAACCTTTACAAAAATTGTAGATTTTTTCATGACCTACAAGTTTTGTATTGGATACTTTTTGATTCTAAGACAAAAACTGATTATTTTGCGTACTTATCTGAAGCTCTCTTCTTCTAATTTAATGGTTATAGCATTAGTGTAGAAATGAGAGACAGTTTCTTTTGTATTTTGCTTAGTACAATTGAATGGTGTGACCAGTTTTGCAATTTTCGTACAAATTTAAACAAATAATAAACAATTACTGAAAAATTCATTGTTGCAAAAGTGGTTTTTGAGTTTCTTCAATTCTTGAGCATGTTGTTAAATAGGGATTATTAATTTTATTATTGTATCAATAAGTACATGTAAAAGCAACTCAAATGAGCACTAGAAGAACTTTGTACGATGATTTTTCACCACAGAATTTCTTTAAAAAACTGATTTTGATTGAAAAACGAAAATATCTCAAAAACTTCTTTTTTTATAGTAAAAAATATATGCTTATGTAAAGTATAAAAAGGCAAATTATCACAATATTTGATTAAAATCTAATTATTTTGCGATGCGACAATGAAAACTAAATAAACTGAAAAATCGTTTTGCCATTGGCATTCGCATATTTCTCGGTAATTTTGAGGAAACACTATACCACCCCACGACCTGCACTTATTATGTTACGTTGACTATGAGCCCCTTTAGCATTTCCAATAATAAAACTCCTGTTTATAATATTAATACCTACTCTCAACTTTATATGCCAACACTTCGACAGAAGATTTAAAAAAAAAACTATCAAACACAGGAAGTAAACCGGCAGTAACTAAAAACTCAAAATATTTTAGTTAAAAAAATCGTATCCAAAACATAAGTCCACTAATTTTCAATCCCTCATTTCATATACCTCTCGTCGTTAAAGATATGGGGTGTAGGCAACCAATTGTACAGTAGAAACGTCAAAATGTGTATATTTGGTTGCTTAAACGGTAGTATTTTCCCAAATTAATCTATTGAAACATCCTGTACACTGAGAAGAATTGAAAGGAGATAATAAAAGCAGGGAATAACGCATTTAAACTTTTTGTGGTATTCTCGGTCGTTTTGCGAGAAATTAAAAAAATTTCCATTCGTTATGTTCACTGCCAATAACACAAAAGCAAACACGAACTCTAACCGTCGCGACGGTGTAATATTATAGAAAATTTTAGGAATTAAGAGCAACATATATTATCCTTGAGACGATAACTTTGCTATTTCTCTGAGCTAAAACATTCTAAAGTACTCGGGTACAGTATAATAGTATCAATGAAACAAACCAAGAAAGTATATTATAATAATTAATTATGACGTTATGAGTTTCGCGTATTTTGTGATCTTGTAGAGAGAAAAAAAAGTGGCTCAGTTTTTAGTAAGGTGAACTTATACATATATATTATGATTACCATATGATATATATAAAATATAAATAATAACGTGACAAAAATCTTGAAGCATAATATAAACGAATCTACTCACGCGTATTTTGTAATAATAATAAATGATGATAATTTGTACATAACACCGACGCTTAAACGTTACAATTACATATTAAACTAGTTTTGTAATTTAGTTAATTGACGACGTTCACCAAATTTGAATGTTACTTTCGAACAGAATTATTTATCGGAAGGTACTACCTCTTTTCTTCTCGTTTTTTCGTTACATATTTATTTAGTTCGAGAGGTAGTATCGGATCAAATATTTCGATTGTAGTCATAGTGATAGCGTATAGAAAAGTTCGTTCTCTTTTACAAAATCGCACTGTAAACAAAATGTAATTAGCATCTATAATAATACTGTTGTATCTAATTTTATTTGTTCTGTGATACAGCTGTATGATTAAATAGATCTTAAGTTGCCTTAACTTGAACTTTGAACTTAGTATCACTGTTACCAGTTTTGGATTTTTTGTTCTTCTTTTCTTTAAAATCGTCTAAAAAGTAAGGTTATAGTACTGACAGTTCGGGGAATTCTTAAAAGAACTGTAAAGTAGGTAACCGAAAAAATCAGTCGTTGATTGGGTTGCATACCACAATGGTAGAGGTTTTTATGACGACCCGGTATTCTAAATTTGAGTACAAGTAGGACCCATAGCATTACGAAAAATGCCGTTTTACTTTTAGGAAGTTTGTGATCAGATGAGGAATTGTCAATAAATAAAAGGATCAAACAATTTTGATAATGTTTGTCAACTGTCAGGACATTCTCACACAAAATTATCTGCAATAATTGCGTTCCTTTGACAAGAATTATACACATTTTGGTGAGAATACCACTTTTGTCAGATCAAAGTTATCAAAAACAGTTTTTTTTTTTTAAATTGTGAAATAGAACGCGCGCTTATAATGCCATTTGCTATGTGTTGGTTTTGAAAAATATCTAATGTTGCTGAAATGGGATGACAGACCATTCAAACGATATTATTTTGTTATGGTGAAAAGTTACGGTGAAAGGAACGAAAACACGAACAATGAGTAAAATTTCAACTCAGCTTTGCTAACTTAAGCTTGCTGCTAAAGATGTCAAATATAATAAATAACGGAAAGCTTTGAAACATCAAAAACTTTAAAATTACTGGTTTTCTCTTTTCATACATACTTATATCGGGTGATTCAATTTTGAGGCTCACCATGGGGATCTCGCTTATTAGTGGAGATAGAGCCTATGTTTAACTTTGGCAAAGTTTCGTATTTTTGTGTTGATCAATTATCTGATTTAAGCTATCATTTTTCATTTTGAAGATATCTGCAAAAAACTGAAATGGTAAGATATTGTTTTTAATTTTTTATTCAAAACCAAATGTATTGATTTTAAAGGAGCTTTCCTATGATACATCATCCGACCTAATTTCCCCAGTCTATTTCTCAATTTGATACTAACCGGAAGTTTAATTATTATATGAAAGAAATGTATTAAATAGCATAACTTTTAAAATTATTTTAACAAATGGATACTGTCGAGGTCTCAAATTTAGTAAGTTATTTAGCATCTCACGCAATGTCAACAACTCGAGGTAAAACGATAACTTTGAGCCCTTTTTCTTGTCATTTTCCGAAAATTTGCATTCTGCAAATGACAGTGACAGATTTTAAATGTAATGCTGAGTGTAGTGAACTATATATTTGAAGCACAACAATTTACTTCAGCAATAAATCTACTATTAGCCCAGTAATTTAATCATTTTCTTACTGACTATACAGTACACCCCTTCATTTTGTTGTTATAAATAAAAATCGTCGATATCACGGATGGTTATAGTAGGTTACAGAAAAATAAGTACATAAGATTCACAATTCAATGTGGAAAAAGATGAGTCATCATAAAGCGATTGTAATTTTAAAAGTACAGCTCGGAGGAAAAAACTGTATATGACCTTTATTGTAGAGAAATATCTTATCTACAACAATTATGACTATTTTATTGTCCGACCGATGACAAGCGAGATATTCAAGAAAATCTTCGACGATCTTTAGCTCGTATGCTAATATAGAGAACGACTTTTGTTTGACACTTCATTTCTACAACAGAGTCCAAAACTGGTTATAAGCGATATGCATATGTTCAAAGTTCGAGATTTCTTAAATTTCTTAAACAATTTAAAATAATAATACCAGCTTTTTCAATGACGTATAACCCGAACCATAAATTCTTAGGTAAATTCCATAGAAGAAATGACTATAGCTATAAATATATAAGTTGACGATATTAAATTAATCGGTAAGTTAAAAAAGAAGAACAACAAAAACACGTGCGCTTTGGGACGTCACATCATCGTGGGCGTAAACTTTTTTAATCGCGTCACCATATGTCACGTGTTGATCAAAAAAATGAAAAATTGTGCGCTTTTGTCCGTGTATTTTAGTCAATTAAATTCATGAAATGTCGGGACGAACCAGAGGCGTACGCGTCACACTGCAGGCCTAAATAAACCCAACGCCGACGATGACGTGACGTCGCCAATCTTGCACCGCCGGATATGGAAAAACCCACTAAGAAGAAACAAGATGATTATTCTAAATGTATATATTGTTACATATAAATAAATAAATAATCATATTATTATATTTAAACTTGAATGCAGTGTTTACCGATTTATTATTATGGTTATTATTATTATTATTATTGAAGGTGTTTTACCATACATACATATTTTTAATTTGGGGATTTTGTATTTTTATTGGTTTGAAATTTTTCAATCGGGTGACAGTGCATTTGATCGAGTATGCGTGTTCGTGAGTGACTGCGATTTTATTTGATTTGTTACATAGGGATGGTTTTTATATTTTTTAAAGGATAGTTAATTACTAAAAAAATCGCTATAAAAGAACCCTATTGTTATTGCAAATGAATTAAATATACCCACAACCACCTCTGGTGCACCTGGTCTGGATGTTCTTTTCTTTACTATATTATTAAATATTATTGTTGAAAGATATCAAAATTTCTCACCTTGAGTACGGATTATGTTCCTCTCGAACAGAATAGTTTTTGTACTTTTGTGCGGGCGAATACAAAAAAAGAAAAATATGGAACAAAACACGATTCTAAGTAAAATTGTAACGAATATTGTACGTGATCCAAAAATCGGGACGGACTCGTTCGCGACGCGATAAAACTGTACATGTAACGCGAACTAGAATACATAAAATTTGTAATCGAGAACAAAATACAAGCAAAATGAAAAATATGTATGTACTTTGTTGAGTGCGTGTTAGGAGTGATGATGATGGCACGAATGATGAGAGGTTAGTTTTTAGACTTATGTTATATAAAAATTATGGAAATTACGAAACATGTAAAGTTTCCTCCAAACGCAATAAATTCTATCTCTATGACTACACGTTGTTTTATTTCGTACCGTCAGCGAGAATGATGACAAATCATATGAGGTGTTCCCCAGGGTACCGTCTTAAGACCAATTTTCTATTTGCAATACAAGACACCAGGCATTATTCTAAGGATTTTGTCCACATCACAAATAAATAAATATAATACATGTAATTTTGTAAATACGTATTTTCGTAGTATGTATGAATTTAATTTCTCAAGTTAAATCACCCACACTGTGAAGAACAACAATGTATTAAATTATTTTTCACACTATCGTATTATTTTATTACTTTATGTTCTGAACTCATGTCAAATGAAAAAAAAAATCTTAGTAGTTAAAGGTAGTGGCAGTGACATTTTCAGATAGGTTCAAATAGCTAAAATAACGTTTTATGAGGCTCTTAATAAATATATGAAATGAATGCTTGTGACAGCTTAATGCAGTGGAACTTCTGCTGAATGACTAGAAAATACAGAATCAATAAATTGAGCATAAAGCATATTTCATTTTATTCATTCCATCGATGGTTCATGTCACACTTAATAATAACATAACACTATTATTTGACAAAACATGTTTATTATGTCCTTGGGTATATCTCCTTGTAGGTTAGCCGTTGTTTATGAAAAACATTTGGTCCTTTATTTTGTAAACATTTTATACATTATACATAAAAAAATGTTTATTGGGATGTATCTGATGTGCAATTATCCAAATAAAATTCTTGTTAACATTTTAAGAAGACCAATTAATTAATACCCAGTGCAATTGAAGAATCTCCCTGCATACGTTGTGCTTTGTGCAGTTCGAAACAGACCTTTCTCGCAACTGTGGCCCCCATTGAAGTGAATCATGGCATAATCAGTACAGTCCGTTACGCCATCTTTGTTGCAATCCTAAAATTTTAAAAATGAAATGGGTGATTTATTCAGATGTAAACTCTGTTGAAAGACCACCTAAATAACATATAAATGTCTATTTTATCTTTTATTTTACTTTTAAATACTATAGATTATACAATTATGTATTCCCTAGTAGAGATATTACAAACTAAGAAGACGGTATCCTCAGGTTTTCTCCTGCATGGCGGGAAAAAAAATTAAGGCCTTCAGATGCCCATATAAGGTAATGCATAACCGGTTCGTTTCAGAGACATTTTGAAAGATACAAAACGAACAAAAGTGTCGTTTGTTAGATATTCTAAAATTTAAGCTATACTAATCACTACTGGCAAAGGAACTGTTAAAACTGTTAAAGAAACTCAACAACTCGAACATCTACGCCACTGAATAAAATTTAGCCGGCTGTGCAGCCTAGAGGCTCTTGTTATTTTGAAACAACTCTACGTATGTTTATAAAACTATCAACTTACCTTTGCATACTTTGCTAAATAATATTTGAGAACAAGTTCGGCACAATTGTAATCTTGGGCACATCCTTTGTACGCTACAATAAATAGATATTTAACAGAATGTATACAAGGTAAGAAAAACTCCTAACAATGACATAAAAGCTGGTGAAGATGATACGTACCTTCCTCTGACTTTTGCAATGAAGTATTATTAATTGCATCCAAATAATATTCAAGACTCATATGGAAAGGGCCACAGAAACGACCAACACATCCAGCTTTCAGATTACAAGCGGAGGCAGCCATACACAAACATTTGAGACAACCATTGTTATCCACATTGCTGACATACACAACATCTACAAAGCAACGAAATATCTGTATAGGATTATATATAATATTATCATGTGTTGTGTCGATGTCCTTAATTTCAAAATTCCATAATTTGCCGACACATTATAATGTATATTCAAATTCACATTAACAATCAAATTAGGTTATCAAAAGAATCAGAAATAAGAAACTACCTAAAACAAGAAACCTCTAAACATACGCAAGACGTTCTTGAATTTACAAGAAACATTAAAATTTTAATTGAATAAATATTTTGATGTTAATAGTTGTAACACCAGTATGTTTGTAATTTACAATACTTTGATAACCTTGTGATCTTCCATACATATCAACATGAAAATAATATGTGATCGATAACCTAATTTATTTTTGGTGTTATTATTACATATTGTTAATAAACTCACCTTCAGCACATTGGACAGAAACAGCACAAATTACAACAAATGCAGCAAGCACTTTCATATCCATTGCGATGCCTCTTCAGATCTTTGCTGCTCGGGCTGGCGTAGTTTGCTGCCAGGATATTATTATCGTCAATATAACTGACCGGGCAGCTCCCACTTTTCCAACTTCCCCATGACAATGTCAACACCCAGAAGAAATGTACTGATTCAATGCAATTTCATGAACTCCTGAATAAAAAAACTTTAAATTGGGTTCATCGGCGTCACAAAACGCTCCAGGGGGAAGTGAGATTTTTGTAGTATTCAGGGGTAGTATTCAAATTTGAAACTCATATAGGTCTCCTAAAAATACCAACGGATATTTGTAAAATATACTTAATATCTATAGAAATATTATATATTTTTGCAGCACAATTAAGTCTATAGATTTTTTAATTATAACTGTTCTGTAGATTTAGCGTATTTGAACTTATTTTCCATCTAGGCACTGTTTGTGTCTTGTCTTATGTGTTACAAATATTATAAGTTATAACATAAGACACAGGCCAGAAGTATGTAAATACTAAATAATTAAGTAACATATTTTATTATTATAACACTGAAAACAATAATATTAGGTAAAATAGATTGAATTCCTAATTAATACTAATTAAGACGTTAAATAAATAAGGTACCATATAACAAATGTTTTCTTTTAAGAGATCGTATTCGGACACGATTTCATGATCAAAATTTGAACCATTTTACACATTCTCATTATTTAATGTTTATTTTTAACCATTTTATTAACTTATATCACTTTATTTAAATGAACTTTATTCAATTGAACTCTCAACGCCAACGCTTGACTGTTCGTCGTCATCATCGACAAAAAATTTAAATTATTTCATCTAAAATGATATAAAATACTTAACCAAAACGTAAATATCACAAATAGGTAGGCACTTATAATTATTAGGTTAATATACACAAATAAATAAAATAAAATAAAATTAAAACTATTATGTAGAGTAAATTAATCGTGTTTGCAGTCTAGGAATCTTCCGGCATACGCTTTACCAATATCATTGCGGAAGAGGTCTAGATGACATGAGTATCCTCCATTGAAGTTGATCATAGCATAATCAGTGCAATCTGTTTCTCCATCACCATTACAATCCTACAATTAAAAAAAAAACTTGCTGCATTTTATATATAGTGAGTCACTACAGTCGCTGTGGTCGATACTCCATTTATCTTAAGAGATAGAACAAAATTTTGTATAGAAAAGTGGTTTGGCCTATCAATGTTTACAACACAAATTTACTTTCACTTATACAGGATGTTGCATTTAGGCGCGAAGGAGAAAAATAGAATCGTTTTAACTGGAATGCTCTGTATAACATAACATATTTTGAATATTAAGGAAGTTGTCTTCCCAACTGGATCAAGTATAGTTGTAAAGTAAATAGTTTCTGAGATAATAACTTAAAAACTACGTGAAAAGTAAATCTTTTAAGATATTATCTTACAATTTTGTCAGACAATCACTAAAGTCAGTAGGCAAAGTAAGTCGTATGGCAAACGAACATGGGTCCTAAAAGCTTAAAATAACTACTAAAGTAAACCCTGTACTTTTAGGTTAACTATCGCGAAAATTTGTTGCCTTCATAGTGTTGAATAGAGTTTTTTTTTACTTGTATACTTTTACGTCGGTCTATTTCCGCAGCTTAGGCCAATCGCCGACGCTGAGGGCAGGCTACACACACCCAGGAATTTTGTCGAACTGAGGGCATTACAACCTCTAGTAAGAGTTCTTTAACGTGCACGTCGTATCATGACAGCACACGCGACCACCGGCTTTACTTCCCCATCCGATGGAAGGCGGCATGCAAAGGTATTTACTCCCTGCCTAAAATACCAGGACAGTCAATTTTAACCTCCAGTGTAGATAGCAGCTGCTCTATCCTATACGCCACATTAAAAGTCTTGGTTTGGAGTGATGTGTCATACTAAAAAATGGTTGATACCAACAATTTTTATTGAAAAACGCAAAAAAATAGCGGCATTCGTCTAGAATTTGTTCAGGTCTCATACGTCATAATTAAAACTGAAGAAATGACCACCTAAAATATTTAAATCAAACAGACGACCATAAGAATACTAAAAGAAAGTAATAGTTTCTCCTCAAATTTTAAAGATAACTAAAACTCTGTTGATCTGTATAGAATTACCCCGCAATTATTGCCCCCAAAGGTTTTGGTACTTATTTTTAAATAGTGTGAGTCGCTAAGACCAAAAAAGAAGACAATACGGACTGTAAAATAACTGTACGGACTTACCCTTGCAAACTCTGCTAAATAGTGTTTGACAACACGTTCGGCACACGTATAATTTAGGGCACATTTTTTGAAAGCTGCAAGAAAGATAACAAAATTAAAAGATTTTAAAAACTAGTGTATATGTAGTATGTACGTACAATGTAGATTATACTGACATAAATTCTCAAGGAAGATTCTGTATTTGGTAGAAATAGTAGCCGAACAAATAAGTAATACCTACATCACCACCATTTTAAATCCCTAAGGAAACAAATGCATCATTTATGCCCAGACTGCAACATCTTCTCAGTCCGAAAATGTTCTGATGGTTAATAATAACTAGAGTTTATTGAGATTTTGTTATTAAAATTTCATTATTTCTTTAATTTGCATTATTTTTGTTTGTAGTTGCTGCTTTTTACACTGTTTTATACTGATAATGTTAAAAACGATAATAAAACTGATTTTAATAACCAACTATTTTCACATATTTTGTACTTGTCCCACCAGTATCCCACCAGCCATACTTTCAAGTATATTTTTTATTGTTCCTAAGAAGGTTATCAGTCTAATTTTTAGTGAAAACGAAAGCATATAGTATACCAGTGGTCGTTTTAACTTGAGACTCGATATGAGATGGCGATATACGTTTCATTACAGATGGCGCTGCAATCGGTGAAAATGAAGTTAACTTATTTTTTTTTTAAATGGGAATACCCAACATTTTAATCAAATTTTTAATTTACGCTAAATAAGAAGAAGCTTTTGTCTGAATTTTTATTTCGTATGTTTCGATAACTCAAAATAGGTCAAATTCTGGAGTCAAATGTCCCACCTGTCACAATGGAATGCCCCATATATAGGTTAGGTGTTGGGTTAGGTGCCCCACTTAAGGAAGATTCACACTAGGAGTGCTGGTCACGAACAAGTCACGGTAAAAAAAATATATGTTTTTTGCATGTGTGGTGTACGACTGTTTTTTGGCGCGCATAGTACATATGTGTATTATCATAAGATTCCTAATAAGTATAATAATGTGTTACGTACCTTCTTCTGATTTGTCCATGGAAGTATGTTTAGTTGCATGTAAATAATATTCATGAGACATTGAGAAAGGACCGCAGAAAGTAGCATCACAACCAGCATATTTGTTACAACCACTGGCAGCACCACATAAACATTTTAGACAATTGTCATTCGCATTACTGATATAAATGTTATCTGAAAGAATAACGTATAGGTAGGTGATTTTTATTCGGAAAATTTGGGTACTATTAACGAATGCCACAAAACCTACTTTAGACACAACATTTTTACAAGAGTTAGTGTACAGTACTCTAGAAGTAGTTGTGTTCTGAATAACAATGTTTTTGTGCAGTGTAAGTATATGGAAGAGTAGGATCGTTGATCGTTGAATCGTTGAAACGGTTTGTTTTTATAAAAAAATCCTCAAACACGTCGATTTCCAATAATTAAAATACACATTTTTATGAAAAAAAAAACAAAAACAATAGCGACCGTCCAGTGTTACTGACTTATGACATTCTGACATTTTTTAATCAATTTTTATTTTTTAATAGCAAACGTTATAGTTTTCTTATTGATTTTAGGACATCTTGTAATTGTCTTAATGGCAACAGAAACATTTTAGGACCTGACATGAAAATTTTCGTAACAAATACATTGAAAATATTGTAAAATATCAATAACTCCAGGGAACATGGATTTAGCGAATCGAATATATAATTGTGCGTGAGTATCTTGCGTGTTGGGTAAAATTATTTATCTACGCTGAAGACGACTCTAGGCTAAAACAAATTCTATCGCGTATGATTTCGATGAAAGTGATATCAACGCAATGTTTTTTCTTTTTAAAATGCTTCTATTATCATAACTAACAGATCTATCACAATAAATACATGGGATTGCCATTTGAAACAAAAGTTTTATTGTCTTCAATGACTATAAACATCTAGTTTATAACAAATTATGATGTAGTAAAATTTATTATCCAACAACGATGCTGCAACCTGCATTGCGTAAATATAAGTAATACAGGCTTATATAAATAATACAGAATAGTAATTTTCGGTTATGATTCAAACTGGAAGCATGCTTACTTAATTGCCAAAAAATCTCACTAATTAAATGAATCCATGACCTGTTGATCCACATTGAATTCCATTGAACTACCACTTCATCACCCATTTACTTTGATGGAGCTTTCAGGCAACCCTAAGCTCCATTAATATGTTGATAATACCAGCTAACTGACAATTCTGGCCAAAATGAACAAAACTGAGAAAGTGTAAATTGTTTCTTGTAGACATCCATTCTTGCGTAGACCCTGAATCTAGAAATTCTGAATTGAGTGTAGTGAAATCCCCTTTTCCTAGAAAAATCGCTTTTTCACAGAATTTTCAGAGGAGTCAGGAACACTCTTCTCAAAAATGAAAAAAATGCACGAATAGAGCTTTCTAATAGCACGAAAAATACATTTTTATTTTCGCTACAGACCTACAAATTAGTTACAGTAAACTTTCCACTATTGGACTTGTTTCCGTCGTACCTTTTACACAGGATTTTAGGAATTTAAATACAATAATCATTTAACCTTGCTCATGAACTAACATCATTAAGGTGAAAATTAAAAGCGCAAACTATTTTACAATAGACACATTTATTATTGAGTAGGTAGTACATATTGTTAATGAATTGTTAAGTAACTCACCTTCAGCAACACATTGGACAGCAACCGAAACCACCATAACAAAAACCGCAAATACTTTTAACTCCATAGTGATGGCTCTTGAGATCTTTTCAGATATATAATTATCGATCAATATAATTGAACGAATGATGGTGAGAAGGATGTCAAGCCGCTTACCCGCTTCGAAATAATCCCAACTATATTGGCTATTTCGAGTGATTGGTTACACAAAACTAGTAGTTTGATTTAGTAAATGAAGAGCAAGTTAAATGAAAAGGTGAATAAGGAAAGTAAAAACTAAGAACTATAAAAATAGATGGTATAAACATCGACAATAGGTATGTTCGATTGCTGGCCGCGCTCAGTTGATTACGATCAGATTGAGCAGATTACTGTTCAATCTGATCGCAAATTTGAAATACTTGGTTCCTATTGGTGGAATCAGTTCAGCTCAGACGTCAAACGAGCAAACGAACTGCACTTTAGCCAACTGATCGCTAATCAGATTGAACAGAACTAAGCGAGACCAGCAATCGAACACTACTATTGACAAGTCGATTGTGGTGACCTTCACTCGCGGTGCTGATATACCACGCAGCTGGTCGAAGAAAACAAATCAGGGCCGTACTAGGTGAGCTGATTTTAAATAAAATTGCAGTGAAATGGGAGATAGTGACGAATCTTCGATCGACGAGTAAACTAAGAACCCAAGAGCTTTGGGAAGCCCGTCAAGATCGTGTGCAAAAAGGCGAAGACAAAATTAAAATGATTCTTAACATTGTAAAATCTCTGAAAACAGAATCAAAGCTAACCAGAGAAGAACAACGAAAATTCAATGAGGAAAAGTGAGGTACTTAGGGGTGAAAAGTGTCACTTAAACGGGAAAATAAAGAAATCATAAGGAATTAGAAGAATTAAAAAAACAGTATCAAATTGCTGGAAAACCAGCAAAGAAAGAATACCGTCATTGTGAGCGGAATAAGTACGAAGGAAAGAGAACCTACCAGCCTGAAAACAGAAATAAGGAAAATCATAAAAAGACCTCCTGGGAGTACAAGTCCAAGTTAAATCATCGTACAGTCTAGGAGTGAAAACCTGCTTGATAGAACTGGGAAAACTGAGAAAACACGAAAAATCTATATCAAGGAAGAAACGAAACAAAAAGATACAAAAGAAAGGCCACAAGAAGAAAAGAAAAAGGGCAAGCAAGTCAAGATAAGGTTATATATAATAAAATAATGATTGAAGGAACGCCGGAGATGGGATAAAGATAATGAAAAAACTAATAGAAACTCAAAAAAACTGAAAAATGGGAACAGGACTGGAACAACGAAGACGAAACAGGCAAACATGATGGACAAGGTATTGGAAGAAATAAACGCGAACAAACAGCGAGAAACGTCAATTGGAGTCAATAAGCCAACGGTTAGAAACTAAAAAAGGGAAAGCACACTCATAAAGATGGGTACATGCAATGTAAGAGGTTTAAACGGTAAAGAAGAGGAATTAATCGACGAAATGAAATTGCAAAAAGGGAATGGAAGAAATAAAAGAGGGGTACTGGCTTTATTGGTCAGGAGTATATAAGCGAAAGGGGATCGAGCTAATCGTGAATCCAGGAAAAATAAATTCCGAGAAATTTCCGAGAGAAGTACAATCTGGACAAGAAAGATCCAGCATATACTACTTCATAATAAACACAGAGAGCAGGAGATAGATAAAAGATGTGAGAGTAAGAAGACTAGCGGAGATAGGAAGCGAGTCAAAAGAAAGAGATTAATTAAAGAAAACATAAAAAGCAATAAATGAAGGATGATAAGACTAGGAATACCAAACAAAACTCAACGAAAGAAAGGAAAGGGAAACAAATACAGTAAGAGGAGTTGAGGCCAAATGGATCCAATCAATAGAATGTAATTACATAACGGAGTAAGTAAAGCTTAAAAAATTTCAAACACTCCAATAAAGAAGAAAAGCAGGTGGTGGACGCAAGAGTACAGCCAAAAGTTAAGAAAAAGAAAGACAAATGGAAGAAATACCTCCAAACGAAGGTACGAAGGTACAGGACTATACTGGTTATAAGAACGTAAGGACGGAAGTTAAACAGTTAATAAGAAAGGCAAAACAAAGATCATGGGAAGAGTTCGGACACCGAATGAATGAAAACTACACGGAAAATCAAAAATTGTTCTTCAGCACATTAAAATATTTGAGAAGAAAACACACTCCGAAAGTAAGCAATATAAAAGATTGAAATGGGAAGATTCTAACACAAGACAGGGGCATAATAGTACGATGGAAACAATACTTTGCGGAACTAATGGAGATAGACCAGGGAGAAGAAAATTAATAAGAATAAGTTCATGAAGGAGCCGTGGACGAAAATACTATACAACCACTAACATTAGAAGAAATTACTACAGCCAGTGGCGCTTTTACATATGAGCGGGGGGGGGGTGGGGTAAAGATGTGCGATAAAGATGTGACATTTACAAAAATTGTGATTGCAAAGTGATTCCCGTTTGACAAAAGAAAGCGTCATAGCAATCACTACACAAACACACGTTAAGATTCCGCAATTCAAAAGATTCTTATTATAGATTAACCAACGAACAGTGGATCAATGTCACTGAAAGCTAGAAACGTCGAACAGGTGGGAGACCGATATGTTGCTGGCGCGGTGGCGTTGTTTTGTCAGCAGTTGCAATACAACTACGGTAGACTGCTGATGATTTTGTTGCGCTGAACAGGGTCGGACTCCGTTTATCTTTATTAATTTTCTCAAGAATGCATTAAGTTAGACCATACGTTATTTGAAAAGACATGTGCATTAGGTCCTTTGTAAACATTTTCTTACATAAAAAAATTATTTATATATTTTTATTTGTATGTATCTGTGCATATTACAAATTTTAAAAAAATCATGTTGAAATTTTAAGAAGACCAATTTAGTCTCCTGGGCAATTTAGGAATCTCCTTACATAGGTTCTACTTTCTGCAGTTCGAAACAGATTGTTCTCGCAACCGTGGCCACCATTGTAGTGAATCATGGCATAATCAGTGCAGTCCGTTACGCCATCATTGTTGCAGTCCTAAAATTCGAAAAAATAATTAGATTTAGTTGTAAATTCTTTTGAAACGCCGCTAAACCTTACCTTTGCATATTTTGCTAAATAATGTTTAACAACACGTTCGGCACACTTGTAATCTTGGGCACATTCTTTATAAGCTACAAAATATAGATGCATACAGATTGTAAACGAGGCAAGCAAAAATTAGAGTATACTTTCTATGGTGACTCCTAACAATGACATAGATAAAAGCTGTTGAAATCGATATGTACCTTCTTCTGATTTTTGCAATGAAGTATCAATTGCATCCAAATAATATTCAAGAGTCATATGGAAAGGGCCACAGAAACGACCAATACATCCAGCCTTCAGATTACAAGCAGAGGCAGCCGTACACAAACATTTGAGACAACCACTGTTATCCACATTGCTGAGGTAAACAACTTCTACAAAGCAACGAAATATCTGTATAGCAATGTATATGCATTATATATCATGTGTTGTGTTGATGTTCTTAATTTCAAAATTCCGTAATTTGTCGATACTTTATAGTTATAATCCAATTATATTGTGAAAAGAATCAGAAATAAGAAACTACCTAAACACAACCTCTATAACGTGTGGGTTTTTGAATTTCCAAGAAACTTTTTATTTCACTTGGGCAGCAGATAATTATCTGATTTATATTTATTTATTGATAATTATACGACGTCATAGTTATAACGTCGTAAAATGTTAATCATACTGATTATTTTATCATCAAAATAAATATTTTGGTATGAGTTGTTTTTGTTTTCTATGAGTTGTAGGAACAGTATGAAATTTACAATATTTAGATAACCTTGTGATCTTGCAATCAATATGATAGAAAACATAATAATATAAATGTACCTATATTTGATCGACTAACTAATTTATTTTTGGTGTTTCATATTGTTAATAAGCTTACCTTCGGCAGCACATTGGACAGCAACAGAAAATATTACAACAAAAGCCGCAAGCACTTTTATATCCATTGCGATGCCTCTTCGGTTCTTTGCTGCTCTGGCTCGCGCAGTTTGTTGCCAAGATATTATTATCATCAACATAATTGACCGGGAAACTCCCATTTTTTCAAATTCCCCATGATAATGGTAACGTCCAGAAGGAAGAGAATATGGGGAATGTACTGATTTCATGCAATTTCTAGAACTCCTGAATACAGAAACTTCTGTATTGGGTGTATGGTCGTTACAAAATATTTCAGGAGGGGATGAGCAAGAATTTTTGTAATATTCAAAAATGTTATAGTAAATGTTATAGTAAACAGATTATTAATTTAGATTTAACATTATATTTAGAATTAAACTCATTGACTTCAAACGGTTCGTCTGCTCGTGGTAGTGGAACTTATGTTCTACTACCACGGGCCACAAATGGACAAAACAATTAGTGAATCAATAAAGTTCTTCGCCCAATCTGTCGTCTTCATTTCGTCACTTTATTCCTCAAAAATACCAACCGGTATTTGTAAAATATACCTTCTACAATGGTTGGAAAAATTTCAAAATCATAAGTAGAAATGTTTGGATTATGAAATAGTTTTTTGAGTATATAGATTTATAGAATTATAGATTTTTTCATCACAATTAAGTCTATAGCTTTTTGAATTACAACTGTTCTATAGATTTTTCGTATTTGCACTTATTTTTCATCTATAAATCCATAAATGTTATAAGTTATAACATCAGACTGTAGTAGTATAGAAAGGAGAGTTCTGGATCCACCTCTTTCCACCTCAGCACCATCTTCTTATTTTAAAATGCGCCCGACTAAAACCGAGCGCTATCGAACCGGGCAACGTAAGTGTGTGAGTCACACGTCGATGTTAGAGAGAGCACGCACAGGTCCGCGCGCTAGCGGTCCCCCTTTAAAAAGCAAACCATTTAAATTTTCGCACCATAAGTTTTAAAGTGCCGCCACGCACCATTTAGGGTAAAAAATTTTAAAATGTCGCCACGCATGCGCAAATCGCCGGATTAAATTAAATTTATCAGTTTAAAAATCCCGCGCGCTAACGGTGTGTCGGCAGCCATCTTGTGCACCATCTTCTTATTTTAAATGGTTTGCACACCATCTTCTTATTTTAAATGGGTCGGACTTTTATACGACGCCGCCTTCTTGTTTTAAATGGGGTTTGAGCGGTCATGTTTGAGCATCATCTTCTTATTTTAAAATGTCAGCCCCGAGTACCATCTTCTTATTTTAAACTGTTAACTCTTAAACGATACCATCTTCTTGTTTTAAATGGGGTTTTAACAACCATGTTCGAACACCATCTTCTTATTTTAAAATGTCAGCCCCTTTTGTCATTTCCGGTCGACACTTCCGGTCGGCACTTCCGGTCGCAATTTTTCATTTCCGGTCCAGATTTCCGGTCGGCACTTCCGGTCGCCATTTTTCATTTCCGGTCCAGATTTCCGGTCGGCACTTCCGGTCGCCATTTTTCATTTCCGGTCAAGATTTCCGGTCACAAATTTTCATTTCCGGTCCAGATTTCCGGTCGGCACTTCCGGTCACCATTTTTCATTTCCGGTCCAGATTTCCGGTCGATACTTCCGGTACAGACCCTGTATAAATTATACAGACCCTGCATAATCCCAACAGAACCTGTATACAGACCCTGTATAAATTATACAGAACCTGTATACAGACCCTGTATATCACAACAGAACCTGTATACAGACCCTGTATATCACAACAGAACCTGTATACAGACCCTGTATATCACAACAGAACCTGTATACAACCCTGTATATCACAACAGAACCTGTATACAGACCCTGTATAAATGATAACAAACCCTGATGAAAAAACCAACAGATTCATGTTGACAGCTACTATAAATTGGCAATCATATGCGCTACTTCTTCAGTATTATTTATGATGAAGGTCGTTAATCATCCATCATTATCTCTTCCATTAAATAATCTAGACGGTCTTTGCTCAGGCGATGAGTCAAAACAGCAACGGCATGGTGAACTCCTACCAAACACTATAAGAGCAATTATTTGTGGTCCATCTGGATGCGGAAAGACAAATCTTCTACTTAGTTTGCTATTTGAGGAAAACGGGTTACGCTTCGAGAATATTTACATCTTTTCCAAGACGTTATATCAACCAAAATATGAATTTTTAAATAACATAATCAAGGAAATACCAGAAATTGAAATATTTAACTATAGTAACAATGATGAAATTGTGGATCCTGAAGATGCTAAAAACAACTCTGTATTTATTTTCGATGACATAGCATGTGATAAACAGGATAAAATACGGTCATATTTCTGCATGGGGCGACATAAACTTGTTGACGCGTTCTACTTAACACAGACTTACACACGAATTCCCAAACATTTGGTGCGTGATAATGCGAACGTAATAGTTTTATTCCCACAAGATGTTCTGAATTTACGTCATATATATGATGAGCATGCTTCCACGGATATGAATTTTGAAAAGTTTCGAGAAATGTGTTCAGAGTGCTGGAAAGGAGGAAAACATAATGCATTAGTAATAATGAAAGATTTTGAAATTAAAGATGGTCGATACAGAATGGGGTTTGACCAGTATATATTAGGAGTGTCATAGAAAATATCATCAGTATCAATAAACCATTGTGTAGAAGAACAATGATGATGAAGAAGAAGAAGAACCAGTTGAGACATGGCAATCTCAAAAAGCGATCACTACTTCAGCGGGATGGAAAACACATCAAGCGACGAATTAGTGAAATTGCGAATGTTGTGAGAAAAAAATATCTAGCATTGAGATTGGGGCGTGAACATGATGCAGAAACAATTGAGCGTGTTGTAAAACCCATAACTAGCTCTTTAAAAGACATTTCATCCAACACATTAAATTTACTGAAGAAAAACATTAAAAACGAGGAAGATATTAAACAAGAAAATATTAAACACGAAGAATACGAAGAAGACGTTAAGACAGAAGATTCAAAGGTGGAAAAGTATGAAACAATGGACTTATCAACAATTCCAGGCGAAATTCGAGAATTATATGAAACCGGTGTAAAAGGACGATTAGATACGAGCTATGGAGTACAATACAATAACACCACCAATACTTGGACCTTAGGCTCTAAACCCATAGAATTTTCGGGAGATAAAATCATTATCGATAATCGAAATACTTTTCGCGGAAGTAAAGGGTTATATGAATTAATATTTCTAAAGAAACCCATCGGCTATACTTCAAAAGATTTTAATACGTACGGCGAAATCATAAATTTAACGAGTGTGCATAAACGTAAATTTGAGGAGGATGCTCAAAATAGAGGGAGTAGATCATTCAAATACATTAAAATAATAAAACCATTGCTTGAAAAGACAACTAATCCGGATAGTCCTATAACAAAAACAAAAAAGAGTGGTGATGGCCTTCAAATGGACTTCAATAATAAGAAGGTGGAGTATATATACTTTGACGACATTAACGAGTTGATAGAACGATTAAAGCTATTGACCGCTTCACAAGCTGCTGGAAATAATTCTCATACTAACGAAATTGCATCTATTATCGAAGAACTGAGAGAAGTTGAAGTAATTTTCTAACATGGGTGTAGATAAATTTGGTAGATCACCTAGATCTACTACTAGCCGACAAGGTCAGCGAGCAACAATGTTCCCACTAACTAAAGATGGTGGTTATGATATTCAAAGTCGTAAGTTGAGCAATATCGGGGTACCCATAAATGACCACGATAGCGTTCACAAACAATACGCTGACACCGGAATTCTAGAATCCATCAATTTTACAAAGAAGGAATTGAAGGCGTTGATGCAAAAAACAATCCCCGATAAGTTGACGAAACTGGATAGCGATATTCGAAGTTATATTAATAATGAAATTACCTCTATTAATGATAATATTACTACAACACAATCTCACATCGATTCTTTTAAAAGTATCGCTACCAACGACATCAAATCGGGGACATCTAAAACCGACGAATTAGAAGAAAAACAGAAAGAAATATGGAAAGAATTGCGAAAACACCGCGAAAAAATAGTGTTTCTTAATCATGCTAGTACAGTAGTAGATAAGGATTTACGATCGTTTGCCCAACTCACTAGAAGTGAGGTCTCAGATATAGAAAAACGCGTATCATTTCTCGAGCACAAGTTAAAGTTCAGTGCAACCTCTACCGTCACACCGTAAACTTTATAAAATGAGCAAATTTAGCAAGGCAAAGGAGACTGTTGTAAACGAGCTACATAAGCCGGCTCGCAATAAGTTTCCTAGACGAAGAACCATTCTACACGGTATAGATGATCTTTGGCAGGCAGATCTAATCGAACTCATCAAATATTCCCGCTTCAATAGAGGATTTAAATACATACTAATTGTAATTGATTGTTTTTCAAAATTCGTATGGATGGAGCCGATTAAGAATAAGTCATCGAGTGAAGTGTCACGTGCCATGGGATTAATATTGAAGAATTCACAACAACGTATTCCAAAGAATCTGCAAACCGATAACGGTACCGAATTCTATAACGGTCAGTTTAGTTCGTTAATGAAAAAGTATTCAATCAATCATTACTCAACCTTTAGCGTAATGAAGGCGGCCATAGTTGAACGCGCGATTAGAACCATAAAACAAAACTTATTCAAATTATTTAGCCTATATGGAAATTACAAATGGCATCATCTACTACCAACCGTCACATCAAAGTATAATAACTCAAAACATAGAACCATAGGAAAAAAACCCGTAGACGTAAATTCAAAACAAGTGGAAGCTGTACTACTCGGAACCGTTTACAATCACATAAAAATCGCTGGTAAGGGTAAATTTAAAATTGGTGATATAGTCCGCATAAGCAAGTTCAAACATGTTTTTACCAAAGGGTATTTACCGAACTGGACAACGGAATTGTTTAAAATTACGTCAGTTAGAATAACAAATCCTGTGACGTATATGCTGAATGATATGGAAGGTCGACCAATAAAGGGGGCATTCTACGAATCAGAATTGTCAAAAACGAACTTACCCGATGTGTATCTTGTGGAGAAAGTTTTAAGAAAAAGAGGGGGTAAAGTATTTATAAAATGGCTTGGTTTTGATAACACCCACAACAGCTGGATCCCAAAATCAAACATAATGTAGTGGGGTAATCATTATAAATTCAGGTAGCCACCGTCTTATAGATCAGTTGAGTGAAATATGATAATGATGAATAGTCCGTGCAACTACTGGTCGACAATCGATAGGCTGTATACCAAATATGAAGAGGCTATAAAAAATGAAACGCGATTCATCAACGAGTCGTGCTATGATGTAGAAAATGTGAAAATAATAACTGGATTAAGTGCTGCTCGAGGTTTTATCCCCATGATACGAATTACATCATCTGCTGATACCAACAGCAATCATATCCCCATAATTCATTCTGATTGGCCAATACTGGTTCGAACGTTGAAGGGCTTCTTGGAAAATGACAACGACCTCCGATACAAGAATATTACAACTGGTGAGGGAGAATTAAAGTTTGAAGAAATTGAGCCTGAACGATCCTCATTAGGAGTCAGTGTTGTGCTAACCTTCAGAAATATATCAATTCATCTTTGTGAAATAGATATATCCGGTATTTTGTATCTTGATGATGTAATACAATGTAAGTTAGCAATGTTAAAAAAATTAAACTTTGCATATTATTTTAATAAGTTAATGATAACTTTTGTTAGGAATAATGTACAAAATCCGTATTCTAAGATAAAAGAGTTATGTATAAAAAATCCAAATGAATTTAATTATACGGTGTTAGATTATCTTAGTCTTTCTAACACACTCTAAAACCATAACATAATCATATTTAGTCTTCAGTTTGTCATCGTCATTCAGCCGACATGTATCATAAGTCTTCAATTGTATTATTAGTATTAGTGTATTTGTTCATACGAATAGTTTGTATAAAACTTAGAATAAGACATCAATCACTCGCTCAGGACTCTAACGTATGCGATAACGTTATTTCACATATTACACGTGAAAGGACTTTGAGTGATTTTACTGATGAGGAGTTAAGATTATTCCCCATCAAATATCTACGAACACATGTATCTGCACAACAACTGCAAAATGTATGGCATAAACTGCCAAAGGCGTATTTGGAAGATGATGAGTTAAAATCGAAATTACCCTGCTACAAGCATTACAATACTCCGGACCAGATGACGCACTACGATGGACCACCACCTTCACGAAAAGACTGTCAATTTTGTAAAATATTGAATATGTAGATACAAGTTGATGATTTATCTAAATAAATGTATTAAACGAATTATGCTGTATTATTTATTTTTAGTGATGTAGGAAACGGGGTGTCTAAAATATACTATAAAAAGGGGGCTACTTTCGAAAATCTCATTAGTATCAATGAATACGTATAAGGGAGAGGGTCTGTTAAACAAAATTATTAATAATCTACCGTTTGAACTACATTTACCGGGGTATCAGTTTTGCGGGCCTGGAACTAAATTACAAAAGAGGCTACAACGCGGTGACGGGGGAGTGAACAAACTGGACATAGCCTGTAGAAAGCACGATATCGCGTATTCTAAACATAAAACTTTAGAGGATCGACATCAGGCAGATAAAGAACTCGAGTATAGTGCTTGGGATAGAGTCAAATCATCAGACTCTAAATTGGGTGAAAAAGTATCCGCTTGGTTTGTTACTAACGGTATGAAGTTAAAACGAAAACTTGGTATGGGAATGCCAACATCTAAACGTTCCAAAGTTGTAAAGAAGAAGAAGAGAAGGATGAAGAACCTGAAGCCAAAAGTTGCATTCCGCAAAGCAATTGTAGATAAAGTTGTCAAGACTATTAACAAATCTGATAATTTGAGAGACGCATCACGCTTAGCTGTACAAAGTGCTCGTTTAGCTGTTAAAGATGCTGGGGGAAAGTCAAGAGTAAGAGTCCCCCGTATAATCCCAATTCCCAAGACTGGTGGCATCCTTCCTCTACTACCAGCAATTTTTGCCGGACTATCAGCTTTAGGAGGATTGGGTGGTGGAGCAGCTGGTGTATACAGAGCCATAAAGGGTGGACAAGAGGCTCGAGATAAGTTAAAGGAATCGGAGCGTCATAATAAAACGATGGAAGCGATAGCTATTGGTAAAAAAGGATCTGGATTATTCTTGAAGAAACATAAATCTGGCTTAGGGTTATACTTGAAGAAAAATTTTTAAAAGAGCTACCCAAGAGACCCCTAACCAACATCGATTTAGTGAGATACGCGAAAATATTAAAAATCCCCAATTTTCGGGGAGTCTTTATGTGCGACACATTACCGAAAACACCTCACACCCCAAACGAGTCTGGCATTGTTAATTTGGATAATGATAGTGGAGCGGGGACTCATTGGGTAGCATATCGGAAGATAGGACATCAAGTCAACTACTTTGATAGTTTTGGAAACCTGCGGCCGCCAAAGCAATTGATAAAATATTTCAAACATTGTAAAATAACATATAATCATGAAAATGTACAAAAGAAAAATACTTACAATTGTGGACACTTGTGTTTAGAATTTCTAATAAAGTATAAATAGTAGTACGCACAACAAAATTGTTTAATTATGTCTCAAACGTTCACCCTAACAGGTACCAAGAGTACACTCTCAATTGATTTCTACCCCCCAATAGAATTGGAACATAGATCACAGTATTCCCTAGCTCTACTTGCTCTGCATACGTACAACAGTATTCCCAATATTGAGGAAGGTGTAAACAATAAATTTTATTTCGGAGATCCAAAGTTAGATAAGCAAAAACAACAACACGAAGACGAAATCGAGATTCCTACAGGATCATACGAGCTCAGCGATATTACGTCACACATTCAGGAGGAGTTATCCGCGCGCGGACATATACCAGCATCATCAGATAAATCTACATACGATAATTATCTATCGATCAGGGGAAATAATAATACTTTGAGGTGCGAAGTGAAAAGTGAACTACGAATTAACTTTACTAGTGAAAATTCCATTGGACGAGTGTTGGGGTTTTCACCGAAAGTACTTATACCGAAAACTAAATATCAATCCGACTTACCGGTAAATATAAGTAAGGTTGTTACGATACGTGTTGAGTGCAATATTATCCACGGCTCGTATTATAACGATAAAACATCGCATACGTTGTATGAGTTTGCTCCAACCGTAGATCCTGGCTATAGTATCGATATAGAACCAAGTAATTTAGTATACCTACCCGTAATAAATCAGCATTCCATATCCAATATCACGATAAATTTACTCGATCAGAGTGAGGAATTGGTCAACTTTCGGGGTGAGAAGATTGTCATTAGATTAGAATTGAGAAAACTCAACTAACATGGGATTGGTTTTCAATACCCAACTACCTGGAAGGTATATAAACAAGCAACATTTTCAAGCAGGATCAGTTAGTGTTCGACCAACAGTAGTAGTACAACCATCATCGATTAAGCACTCTTCCACATTATCCGCAGAAAATATTCAGTTTTTACGTTCTCTAGGATATCATGTCAGAAAAACTATCGTTATTCGGAAACCCCGAATTTGATACTTCCATAGCGCGAGAAGTGATCCATACTTACCATCCCACAACTAAATCTTTCCAGCCGAACGATGAAATTGAGATCACAATCAATCAGAAAGATGTTCTGGTCTCGATGTATGAGAGCGCTCTGTACATTGAGGGACATATTGAGCATTCAGCTACGGGAAAGGGCACTGTTAGGATTACAAACAATCTGGGTGCGTTTCTCTTCGGAAGTATCAGCTATGAACTCAACGGTATTGAGATTGATAGAGTTGAAAATCCAGGAATTACGACGCTCCTAAAAGCCTACTTGTGCTTAAGTGAAAATGAGTGTAAAGCTCTTCAAATTGCTGGACTCACATACCCGCTTGATAAAAACATGTATACGCTACACGAGGATAACAAATTCTCTCTTCGTGTTCCTCTAAGTTTTCTGCTGGGTGTTTTTCATAACTATAGACGTGTTATTTGCGGACGTCATAAGCTGCGCTTAGTACGTGCTAAATCTGATAATGATTGCTATCAAATTGTTCTCCCAGAAGCCGATAAGGATGCAACCGATTTAAAAACTTTGAAAATAAATCTCACCAGCGTTCAATTAAAAGCAAAACATATAATCCCCTCAGATATCGTAAAATTAGAAATTTATGAGGAACTTAAGCGTGACAAAGCCATAATAATACCCTTCCATAAGTGGGAATTACATGAGCTACCGAGTCTTAGGAATACCAACAACGATATCTGGGCAGTGAAGACAACCGTCGCCCTCGAGAGACCGCGATTCGTTATTGTTGCATTCCAAACAAATAGGAGAGATAACATTAAGAGTGACATATCATACTTTGATCATCTGAACATCACGGATCTGAGGGTGTATTTAAATTCCGACTGCTATCCGTATGAGTCTATGCGTCTGAACTTTGATGAAAAGAGATACACCGAAGCATTCCAGATGTATTTAAACTTTCAGACTAGTTTCTTGGGTCGTACTCACCCCGAACCTCTGCTAAATTATACAGATTTTAACGAAAGAGCCGTATTCGTACTAGACACATCTAAACATAGTTCAGAAGTTGTGCTCCCATCAACCTGCGACATCAAACTTGAATTTCAAAGTTCCAAGCAATTCCCCGATAATACTAAAGCTTATTGCATTATCGTTCACGATAGCATTGTTGAATACATTCCTGTGCATGAGCTTACCCGTCAAATTAGATAGTAGCAGTGGGGGATTTTGTTGATGGAGAATTTTGCTCAGTTTAATTCCTACTCCCATCAACGATGCCAGCTAAAGCAGTATCTAAGAAATTAAGTGCTCTTAAACGGAAGCAGCAAGTGTTACGCGACCAATTAAAGTTATTCTTGTCAGAACTGGAGGATTTAAATGGAACTATTGCAATGTACAGTTTTGTGAAGAAGTTTGAAACAATCAACATTACATCATAGGTGGGGATAAAAAGTATTATATATTAGTAGGTTATAATAAATTCATTTAGTTTCCAGTTTACCGCCAAATAAAAACATTCAAAATGAAAATCGTCGTGGTCGACATCCAAGGTTTTCAACTCAGGTCTGACGATTTTATAGTAAAAGAATTGTGCATTTACGATGGTAAATATCCAGTTAACCATTTATTCATACCATCCACCAAATATGAAGAGCTGAACGAGTTGGAAAAGAAAACTATCCGTCATCTCTCAACACATCATCATGGTCTCGACTACTGCGGAGGCTTCATCGAGCTGAGCAAACTATCCAACGTCTTGGAATTACATCTCAGTGATGTGGATCGCGTCTATGTAAAAGGTGCTCAAAAATATGGAGTACTATTGGAAAATTTGACCAATATGAAGTTTCAACCACACATTATCAATTTGGAAGGGATTGAATCCTGGTGTCCACCGCCACCCCTCCTGGAGAAGTTTACACCATGCAAGTTTCACACAAAAAATAATATTAGCGCAGTTTGTGCTCTGAATAATTGTAAACTACTATATAATTATATTATGTCAACTTTACCATTATAACGAAATAAATGTATTAAACGAATTTCTTTTGTATTATTTCATAGATTAAACAGTGGTAATATAAGAGTGAATGGTAAGTATATTAAAACACTGATGGTGACGTCATCATTTGGATATTATTAAAAGAGTAAATTCAATACGGTAAGCATATTAGAATTTCTTATATTTTCATTAGCAGTGTTATCATACTTACCTTTTTTTTTTTTTTTCCTCTTAATCACTATAAATACTAAACGGTAATAAAAAGCATACCGGTTTCAATTAAGTAATTTTTTTTATTATCATTATTTCATTTAGCATACAATTCATTTATAAATCTATAAAAGTTATCATTTGGACGTTGGTAGGCATTCCGACGTTTTTCTCCCCCTTGTATACCATAGCCATCGAAGATAGACTGCGTAGCTCGTCTTCGGTGGTAATGGCTTCGGCTAATCTCTTCGGAAGGAATGCTACGAAGTTTTCAAATTCGACAAGAATTGCTGGCCAAGCACACTTTGTAATTATTTTCGCTGATTTAATTGGATAGGGTGTATCAATTTCCAACTCTGATATCTTCTTCTTTGGCTTTATCTCGCAAAGACCCAACTCGGATAATCTGGAAGACATCGTGTTTGTTGGTGTTGTTGTTGTTGTAGTTATTGTTACTGTTGATAGCTAGTTGTGGAACTGGCTATTTTACTACATAATGGTCCTATTTATATGAAAAGATAGTATGGAGAGGGAAATTTTTGAGTCAACGGTAACAAAAAAAAAAATATTCCTCTTAATCACTATAAATACTAAACGGTAATAAAAAACATACGGCTTTCAGTTAAGTAATTTTTATTATTATCAAACTGGATCCACCTCTACGACCGAGACCGAACGCCAGTCGAGCGCGCCCGAACCGGGGAACGTAAGTGAATGACTCACACGCCGATGCTAGAAGGAGAACGCACTAGGTCGCGCGCTAACGGTGTGTGTCTTTCAAAGTTTCGCGGCTGAAACCTGAGTGTATGACTCACACGTCGATGCTAGAGAGAGAACGCACTAGACCGCGCGCTAACGGTGTGTCTTTCAAAGTTTCGCGTAACAGATTGCAAAGAGGATGTAGCGCTAATCAGTAGTGACAGGAAGTTGTGGGATTTGGTCGAGCGACAATACATGTTCCATTGCTAAATGAATAATGAAATCCGCGGACTCACCAGTCTTTTGTTAACAATCGACTAGTTCACATCGTTTTTCACTGCTTCAGAGTCAAGTGCTTCTCCGATAAGTCAAAATGTTCACCTGTGAAGTTTGCGCTAAATCCTACAGCCGCACCGATGCCTTAACGAGGCACATGAAAACCGTGCATATGCGTGCCCCCAAGCAATGCACGATATGTGATAAAAAATTCACGCGTATTGACAATTTGAAAAGACATATGGAAAAGAATCATCCAGGAGTTCCATCCATAGCCACTGGAGCGGGAATTCCATCCATAGCTGTTGGACATCCGCCTGCATCGTCGTCATCATCATCGTCAGGGGCACCAAGAAAACGTAAGAACGAACCATCCAAGAAAATCGTGCAAAGCAAAAGAATACGTATGCTTTGCGATTTTTGCGGTGTGGAATTCAATTCTGCAATGGCGCTTGGTGCTCATCTTAAAACGCATAAGCAGCAGCTGCCGAATGGGGTGCAGCAGTTGGCTACCTGTTTCCAAAATAGGGTAGCCAGCTATGAAATCGGTGGAGCTCTGCCTAATGATGACATCCCCGAATATCTGGAGAGAAATAAGACAATCGCTAAGGATCTTATATGGGACCACCTAGCTGAGGCAACGTTAGTGAAAGTGCAAATTGAACTATTCGCAATATTTGTGAAGAAAATGGTTGTTAGTGATGGTGAGGAGGAAGAAGAAGTTATAGCCTCACTAAAAAGTTTCAATACTAAATTTCGAGTGGTAACGCCGTCTTGTAATTTTGACAGCATCTATAATGAAATGGTGAGCAATATAAAGAAGCAGAGCGAACAGTTCCAAGAGCGTGATTCAGGATGGAGTTTTTTTTCGATTTCACATATGGAGTTAAACATTAACCAATATCGGCCACTTCACGGCTCATCCTACATCCCTCTTCCCAAGAAAGTAGCGAAAAGAAAAGCATGCATCAATATCAAGAACGATGATAATGCATGCTTGGCTTGGGCTTTAACAGCTGCACTTTGCCCCGCAGAAGGAAACGTCTCCCGAACATCTAGTTACCCTCATTACTCTGAGGTGGTAAATATGGGTAAGTTGGAATTTCCAGTTAAATTAACAGATTTAGCAAAAATTGAGGAACTAAATAACCTAAGCATTAACGTTTATGAACTAACAGAAAATGGTAAGAGGCATTATTGTGTGGATGGACCCATTCATTATACAGAAAATAGACGCAAAAAACACGTTAATTTATTATACATTTTTGAGTATGGTAAGGGTCATTTCGTATTAATTAAAGATTTTTCAAAGTTACTTTCCAAACAACTTTCGAATCATAATGGGCAGATTTATTTTTGTGATGGTTGCTTAACAAATTTTGCAACTGAGCATAAATTAGCTAAACACCAGGAAAGTGACTGTAACAAAATTCGCACTATTTTACCAACCGCAGAATTAAATTATAAACCTAATTATTTTGGAGAAAAATTACCGGGCAATATTTTGCGATTTAATAATTATAATCATTCGCAAATTGTACCGTTCGCGATTTACGCAGATTTCGAATCGATATTACAGCCTGTGGAGCATTGTGAACCTGATCCAAGCGTTTCTTTTACGCAAGCGGTTGCGAAGCATGTTCCATACAGCTTCGCATATCAAATAGTTTGCTCCTTTGATGACGCGAATAATAAATTTGAGATTTATACGGGTGAGGATTGCGCGAAAGTTTTTATCTCAAAATTAATTGCCGATGTAAAGTCAATTTATAATAATCATTATAAAGACATTAAACCGATGGATCCCTTAACATCCGAGGAGCAAGCTTGTTATGATGCGGCAGAGCAATGTTTTATTTGCAATAGACCATTTCGTGGCTCTGATAAAGCTCGCGATCATTGCCACGCTTCCGGCCGATTTAGGGGGGCTGCACACCCCATTTGTAACCTAAACTATAAAATACCAAATCATATCCCGGTATTTTTACATAACTTCAGCGGATACGATAGCCATCTGTTCGTCAAAGAGTTAGCCGAAATTGATGACGATACTGGTATCGATGTGCTACCAAATAACAAAGAACGCTACATCAGTTTTGGCAAACAAATTCACGTGGGTACGGTGCTAGATGATAAAGGGGAAATCGGAAACCAATTTTTAAAATTACGGTTTTTGGATTCCTTTAGATTCATGGCATCATCTCTTGATGCGTTAGCGAGTAATCTCTCAGATGCGGATCTAGTGAATGTGCGACAATATGCACCCGAGCAGAATAAGTTTAAATTACTAAGGAAAAAGGGTATTTTCCCCTATGAGTATATGACTTCGTTAGACAAGTTAGAAGATACCTCACTACCCCCTAAAGAGGTATTTTTTAATAAAATGTCTAACGAGGACATTACGGATGAGCAGTACACCCACGCTCAGAATGTTTGGCAAACTTTTGGGTGCAAAAATCTGAAAGATTACTCAGATCTATATTTAACGACTGATGTGCTACTTTTGACAGATGTTTTCGAAAAATTTAGAAAAGTATGTCACAAAACGTATCACCTCGATCCGGCGCACTACTATACAGCGCCCGGACTGAGTTGGGACGCGATGTTGAAATATACTAGAGTTAATTTAGAACTGCTAACCGACATAGAAATGGTTCATTTTATGCAAAAAGGGATACGGGGTGGAATCTCACAATGCTCACTCAGACATGCGTCCGCTAATAATAAGTATATGTCTACATTTGACCCCAATCATCCATCTAAATACTTAATGTATTGGGATGCGAACAACTTGTACGGTTGGGCAATGTCACAGTACTTACCTTATGGCGGATTTCGTTGGATGAGTCAGGAGGAGATTGGAAATTGTGATTTTAACAAAATTTCGGATGTATCTAGTGATGGATACATCCTAGATGTTGATGTCGAATATCCACAACACCTCCATGACTTGCACAATGATTTGCCATTTCTAGCGGAAAATATCATCCCACCTTGCTCAAAAACCGATAAACGACTTATTCCAAATTTAATGAATAAAAAGAATTACGTAATTCACTATCGGAATTTAAAACATGCCATTGCTCATGGCCTTGTTATTAAAAAAATTAATCGGGTTTTAACGTTTAAACAATCAGCTTGGCTAAAAAAGTATATCGACTTGAATACGAGTTTACGTCAACAGGCTGTCAACGAATTCGAACGTGAGTTCTACAAACTTTTAAACAATTCCTGTTTTGGCAAGACAATGGAGAACATCGACAAGCGTGTTGACGTGAAGTTGGTAACAAGTTGGGATGATATTATGACTAGCGGGCGTTCTAAATTGGGTGCGGGTAGTTTGATCGCGAAGCTAAATTTTAAGAGTATAAAGGTATTTACAGAGACTTTTTCGGCAATTCAGATGGGGCGACTTAATGTTTTTTATAATAAACCCATCTATGTTGGGTTCGCAGTTTTAGAACTCTCGAAATTGCTAATGTATCAGTTTTATTACGATTTCCTGAAGCCTAAATACGGGGATATGATTAGTTTATGTTATATGGATACGGACAGCTTCACTGTCACCATCCAAACCGAGGATGTTTATGCGGACGTGCGTGAAAACTTGGAACAGTTCGATACATCCAACTACGCGAATGAAAATCAGTTCAGTATTCCGCTGCAGAATAAGGCAGTTTTGGGTTTGATGAAAGATGAGAATCGTGGGAGAATAATGGAGGAATTTGTCGGGTTGCGCTCTAAGATGTATGCAAATCGGGTTGGTGGTGTTGGGGGTAACATCACCAAAAAAGCAAAAGGGATAAAAAAGTCTGTGGTAAAAACGAAAATTACATTTGACGATTATACTAACTGTTTATTCAATAAAAGTCAATTACGCGTAAAACAGCTATTATTTAGGTCTGATAAGCATACCATTTTCACCAATTTGCAGAGTAAATTAGCCCTTTCACCCTACGATGTAAAACGCCATATTAATAATGATGGTGTTACAACGTTAGCTTGGGGGCATTACACAATTGGTGATAAATAATAGATGAATTATTCTCCCACAGTTCTCACGATTTTAATTTTGTGGATGGAGGAATTGTATAATAGATGGATCAATCGCATGATTTATTTCTTAAGTTCATAAACGTTATTTCTGATGCTCGATTTTTTGCTATATCTTTTATATTTATCTAGATATTCCAACTACATATTGTATATGTGAAATCGAAAGGAGCGCATCATCGTTCTAGGAATTCTCATATCACACGCCATTTTATTATTGTATACGCTATTACCAGTCGGGGTCGCAACTCCAAAATTTGGTAGCTATTAGATTTGCTTCATAAATATTGTGATTATTTCAATCTGCTAGTCGATGGCGGTCGAGAGAGAGAGAGAGAGAGAGAGAGAGAGAGAGAGAGAGACAGAGAGAGAGAGAGAGATGAATACTAAACAACGGTTTACATATTGTATTATTATTTCTATTATTATAATTTGTATAAATTTTTGGGTGTGTAGAGTAAATATTTCAATTTAATTTGTAGATTTTTATTTACCTGACTTTAACCTTAATATTAAGATATACCGATAGGTTGCGAATTGATGGAAACTTTTATAGATTTATAAATGAATTGTATGCTAAATGAAATATTGATAATAAAAAAATTACTTAATTGAAACCCGTATGCTTTTTATTACCGTTTAGTATTTATACTGATTAAAAGAAAAAAGGTAAGTATGACAACACTGATAATGAAAATATAAGAACGTTTTAAAATAAGAAGATGGTGTTCGAACATGGTTGTTAAAACCCCATTTAAAACAAGAAGATGGTATCGTTTAAGAGTTAACAGTTTAAAATAAGAAGATGGTGCTCGTCTGTACCGGAAGTGTCGACCGGAAATTAAAAATGGTGACCGGAAGTGCCGACCGGAAATCTGGACCGGAAATGAAAATTTGTGACCGGAAATCTTGACAGGAAATGAAAAATGGCGACCGGAAGTGCCGACCGGAAATCTGGACCGGAAATGAAAAATGGTGACCGGAAGTGTCGACCGGAAATCTGGACCGGAAATGAAAAATGGCGACCGGAAGTGCCGACCGGAAGTGACAAAAGGGGCTGACATTTTAAAATAAGAAGATGGTGTTCGAACATGGTTGTTAAAACCCCATTTAAAACAAGAAGATGGTATCGTTTAAGAGTTAACAGTTTAAAATAAGAAGATGGTACTCGGGGCTGACATTTTAAAATAAGAAGATGATGCTCAAACATGACCGCTCAAACCCCATTTAAAACAAGAAGGCGGCGTCGTATAAAAGTCCGACCCATTTAAAATAAGAAGATGGTGTGCAAACCATTTAAAATAAGAAGATGGTGCACAAGATGGCTGCCGACACACCGTTAGCGCGCGGGATTTTTAAACTGATAAATTTAATTTAATCCGGCGATTTGCGCATGCGTGGCGACATTTTAAAATTTTTTACCCTAAATGGTGCGTGGTGGCACTTTAAAACTTATGGCGCGAAAATTTAAATGGTTTGCTTTTTAAAGGGGGACCGCTAGCGCGCGGACCTGTGCGTGCTCTCTCTAACATCGACGTGTGACTCACACACTTACGTTGCCCGGTTCGATAGCGCTCGGTTTTAGTCGGGCGCATTTTAAAATAAGAAGATGGTGCTGAGGTGGAAAGAGGTGGATCCAGAACTCTCCTTTCTATACTACTGACTGTGTTTACCTAACACTCTCTAAGATCCTTATGAGACTCCTAACACCGTTATCTGCACTAGCAGGTCTGCACTGCTAATATGGTGACATTTATACATATCTTTTCATGTTACTAACCACAGTCGTGACCCCATATGCTAAACGAAACTTGCACTGTATTTGCAGATTTAAATATGATTTCAATGAATTGCAACTAATTTCTGTTGTCTGGATTTTGTCTGTTTTTATACCAAAATGTGGTGTTTTTGTTTGTTTATTAACCCTAACTCAATAAAAACTAATATGCATTTCATCTAATATTGCCGCCTTTCTATTGTTTCTTAATTTTTTTATCGGAGGTCCAACGAACATGAATACTTTAACTTCACGTCAATTCACGTCAATTGTTTCTGTATTTCCAGTTTTATATATTCTCTCTCGATACCGGAAGTGTTATTGTCTCGCATTTCTACTGTCCACGATGAACAAGATGCAGCAATTCTTATAGCAAATTAAT
The DNA here is from genome assembly GCA_964023965.1 of Melinopterus prodromus. Taxonomy (NCBI): domain Eukaryota; kingdom Metazoa; phylum Arthropoda; class Insecta; order Coleoptera; family Scarabaeidae; genus Melinopterus; species Melinopterus prodromus. Next base: position 13,178,338 of record OZ030390.1, on the reverse strand, counting down.
AATTAGAAAGACGATTATATTAGCTGAAATTTGCTCAGTTGTCAAGATAAAAAGTTTGAAACGGTCCACCGATAAAAATTCTTAATAACAATAGTGTAAGTAATAAACAGTAGTGATATATAGTGATGAGTAATAAAGAATAGAAATACAAGAGGATTATGAACCAAAAGTTATCAAGAGCGAATGTTTAAATCCGAAAATACATGCACAAGAATTGAAAATTCTATAATCGAGTTTATCTAGCATCCGATAAAAACAAAAAATATTATTTTACACTTTACCGAATTATTGAGAAACAATGAGAAACATAGAGCGATAAATGGGCAAATTTAAAATATCTCCGAAATAAAAACCTCCTATAAAATAATTGATAACGCACTAACTATATAATGTACTAATAACACAAATTATAATAATCAAATATTATAATAATCAAATATTATATTTTTTCACTTGTATTTCAAGAACTTTATTTAACAAACAAATAAATATCACAAATATGTAGGTACTTATAATTATTAGGTTAATATAAAAAATAAATTATTAAAACTATTATGTAGAGTAAATAAATTAACCGACTTTGCAGTCTAGAAATCTTCCGGCATACGCCTTACCAATATCATCGCGAAAGAGGTCTAGGTGACATGAGTATCCTCCATCTGTTACACCATCACCATTGCAATCCTAAAATACAAAAAAATAAATCAATTTATTTCAAATATATATTAATTATGCAAATATATAATTAAAATGTCTTCTTAAAAATGAAAAAATTAAACAAATACAGTTAAAAAATGAAAAAACTTGGTTTGAAGTGATGTGTTAGTGAGATATGTTAGTTTGAAGTGATGTGAATGTTTAAATCAAACATGACGCCCATCAGAAACACAACAGTGGATAATAATCACCCCACAATCTTAAAAAATAACTCACACTGATATCGAATTACCCTTCTATTATTACCCAGAAATGTTTAACTTCCAGGTACTCATATTACAACTTAAGTCGAGCTTTCTGGCCAGACGAATGCTGTATACTGCGTTGTAACCTGCGGACTGTAAAATAACTGTACAGACTTACCCTTGCAAAGTTGGCTAAGTAGTATCTGACAACACGTGCGGCACACTTGTAATTTAAGGCACATTGTTTGAAAGCTACAAGAAAGAGAAATACAATTAACGGATTGTGAAAATTAGTATGCACGTATATGCGTGAAGTTACATTATACTGACGTAGTTTTCTGTACCAACTATATTTGGCAGAAATATTAGGCAATCAATAAGTACTATAAATAAGTAAAATTTCAAATTGTTCTCAAGTAATTATTAATTGTATTACGTACTTATTGCTGGCCTAACATTTTGAAATAAATGTGTAGACATAATACCCACCTTGCTGTGCACCATTTCCATGTCACTGAATAGTGAATAGGGTTCATTTACATAGGTGTATTATCATAAGATGCCGAATAAATATACATAATGTATGACGTACCTTCCTCTGATTTGTCCATGGAAGTATTTTCAATTGCATCCAAATAGTATGCATGACTCATGTAGAAAGGACCGCAGAAAGGACCATCACACCCAACATCCATATTACAACTGCTGGCAGCAGCACATAAACATTTTAGACAATTTTTATCAGCGTTACTGAGATAAACGCCATCTGAAAAGAATATAGTACTGTACAGTATTATAGAAGAAGTTTTCTTCCGAACTACAATTTTCTATACATTGTAAGTATGGAAACGTAGTATAGAAAAGTATAAGAAAATCTCTGTTATGTTAAATAAATTCTCGAACACGTCGATTTTTAATAATTAAATTTTTATGGGACAAAAATCAATTTACTAGAATAAATATCTTCATTAGCCCTGAAGAGATAAATCTGGACCAAACAAATTTTGCGTTGCGTAGGGTTTTTGATAAACATTTACTGAATATTATGATTATGAATATCATTTAAAAATATTTGGTGGTGATTTCTATCTTTATAAATAATTTTTTTGTTATATGGAATAACACACGTATTAATATGTAAATCACTACAATAACTGATTATTATGGAGTAATATCCCACACTTAAAACTTGCTTAATTGTCAAAAATTCTCACAAACAAAATTAATCCATTAGCTGTTAATGCACCTTTAAATTCATTGGAAATGCTACTTAATGACCCCTTTAAGTTAATGGAGCTTGAAGAGTACTTTAAAATCCATTAAAATGTTGAAAATACCAATTGTAAGCTAAGTAACTATTCTCGCAAAAAAATACAAAATTGCGCGTAAAGACTGTTTCTGGCACTTTTTTCGTAGAACCTGAATCTGAACGCAGAAATTTTGAATTTAGTGTAGCCAAACCTCCTTTTGCTAAAAGAATAGATTTACCACAGAATTCCTAGAGGGGGCCAGCAATCTTGTCAAAAATGAGAAAATAGCGCGAATAGGGCTTTCTAATAGCACAAAAAGATTTTTTTTTATTTTTGGTACAGAGATACAAATGATACAGTAGACTTGGTACTATTTTAGGAATTTAAATAAAATAATTAGATATCATTGCTCATTCAATTATACAAACTAATATGACAATTTTGACCGAAAACCAATTTATTCTTTAATAGGAATTTGTTTGTTGATAATAAACTGTTAATAAACTCACCTTCAGGAGCACATTGGACAGCAACAACAAACGCCACAACACAAACCGAAAATACTTTTAACTCCATAGTAATAGCTCTTGAGATCTTTTCTGCTCGAGCTTTGCGCACTTTGTCACCGAGAGTATATAATTATCGGTCAATATAACTGATCTACCGACTCCCACTTTTGCTATCCCGGCATTCCCCATGACAATATGATTTTTTTAGCCAACAAAAAAAAACTAGTGTGAATAAATTGCGCACATTTACATTATCTTATCTACCACTCCACCAAGCCAAAAGTCTTGGTCCGGTTTATCCTTTATACTAGATCACTATTATCGAGAAAGCGGACGTTGAAGTGTTGCAGAAGCCTGGTCTGGCCGCAAACTTTCTTATTTCGTTGATTATCATATCCATATGAAGAGATTCATTCCTGTGTGATATTTTAATTCTGGAATATAGAGCAGCATACCTAGTACTACTATTGCTTTAAATTGTCGTTGTTATTCTGTGAATCATCTCGATTATTTTTTCTCGGAAATAAAACTGATAACACTGTTTCCAGATTGGGGGATTTCCTACACTTTCCTATATTGGTCAACATTGGTCTGTACCAAAAAAAAACTTTTTCTGTATATATGAATATGGATCAGAAGTAGAGCACATTTTGTAGCCTACCAAGATTTGAATGAATTTGATATGTCCGACAATTGAAGGAGCGTGACGTCAAATTAAAGTTTTACCCAAATGAATCATGCTCAACCCACCAGGATACATTTCGGAAAAGATTGACTCAAAATTGTAACGTTTTGACTATATTAACTACAGTCTAATCGTAGAACTGATAAAGCCTTCACGCAAGTGCTTCCTTTCTGTTTTAATGTTATGATTTGAATTTTCAACGCAAACAACAAGCCAAATATTAGTCGCAAAACATTCAATCCGGAAAATATTTTGGAAAATGAAATAACTCATAATTCATATTAACAAGACGCGTTTCACATTGAAGAACGTGGAGAACGGCTTATAACGATGGAACTATCATCTTTTAAGAATAATTCTAAGAATCTTTTGTAGATATCACTTTTTAATAAAATGCATCATTTTTTAGTTATAACACCAATTAATCAAAACTCCTGTCTTCAACTTCAAATTAAAAATGTTTCAGACATACATACACATTTACTTTAAAGGCAGTTTGCACATTTAGTTAATTCTATTTCATTGTTTTGTTATTTTTTCTTGATTTTTTATTTTGTATCCTTTAATTATCGATTAATTGGTTATAACTCAAAAATGTTAGAATTAAAAATGTATACATATATCGGGTGTTCTATTTAAAAGGAAAGGTTACTAAATTTTCACAATAACATGGACACCTTGTGTATTAAAAATATATATAATCGATAGCTGTTTAAAGCAAAATAACTTTTATTTGGAAATATATTGAAAATATATATGATAGCTTGTTTAAACCCAAAAAGTTTTGTTGAAAATTTTATTGAAACTTTTTGCGGTTGACGAATTATGTAGATGTTCCGGAAATTTTGAGCAACCCTGTTTATGAAGGTGGACGACTCTATGATGGCATTAATATCTGTTACATATACATTGTACATGTTCAAGTTTGTGCATTAAAAGTGTACCTTAGTATAATTTTTTTTATTTCCAAAATAAATTTATAAAAATGACACAAAATATCCAAGAGTATTTTTTTTATTATTTATAGAATTCTTATCATTATCAAACAAGTGTATAAACGATCAAAAGTTTTAAAAAAATATTTATTTGCCATCTACATTTTTCTTTTTTATTCCATTATTTAACTTTGTGGGTGGGAGTGGCGCCCCCAAAGATATTTTGCCTAGGGGACCTGACTATTCTTAATCCGCTACTGCACTTAGGGGCTAAAGCTTCGAAGCAAAAAAGCACAACTATAAATACTTATTCAAATGGTTTCCTTATTATATCAAACGTGACACTAAAACTGCATGTGGCTAAAACCTGTCGGTAGCGTTATCTTTTTCAATAGTTCATCAGGGTTTATCATGCAACTATGAAGTAAAAAAACACTCCCAAAAAGGGGATTTTATTTTAATTTTTTACTAATTTAATTTTCATTATTAACAATATTTTGGAGACTGTGGCGAACTTAATAATAAAATTATAAACCCCTAACCACAACAATTGTTGTGGTTAGGGGTTTATAATTTTATTAATTTTCATTAAATGAAAAATATCATCAGAATAAAAGTAAGTTTTGAGTTTTCCTATTTCTAAATGGCATTCCTGAACTGGAGACGAGTCACTAAAATTATTGTCGGCTTAGTCTTTTTCTTCCAAGGTTTTGACTTTAAAGTAAGGAAGTGGATGTCATGAACTTTGTATTTCATAATCAAAACAAGCAAAATTGTAAGATTCTTGATCGAGTCTTGACTTTAAGAGATCGTACTTCACTAACTGGAGAAGCAAACATGCAATACCCGTTGAAATCCACATTACACCTTTTTTCATTTCGTTTTCACATCATTTCTACATCATTTCTTAGTGAACTATAGTTCCATGAGTGTACAGCCGTGGAAAATTCAATGGTAACAGTCTTGCCGCTAGTGTACAAAACGTAGCTCGGAGATTGTCGGTCGTCGGATACCTACCTGCTAAAGTCATAAAACCAAAGGGTTACTTTTGTTTCGTTTCGTTTTATTTTTCTGCATCTATGGAATGAAATCGAATTTCGTCTATTTATATGTTTCCGATATCTGAAACTGACAAAAGTGCACTGTAATATTTAATGTATTTTTTGCATGTAGTTGTAAATCGTATTTGCCCCGGTTTCTTCTTTGCTGCAGATATGCCCTTTAGAACTGATACTACAGTGTTGTTCAGCATTTTAGCTTAATTATAAAAATGTTGTTATTTTTATGTTTATTAAAATTATATATTTACGTTCTATAATAACATCCACACACAATTTTATTTTATGTGTGACATGTAAGGGCAGGATTTACAATCCAATATGAATGATATCACATCAGAACGATATGCAAATAACTTTGAAAAAATTTATAACAAAATCATTGAAATTTCAATCTATATTTATGTTACTCAATCGTTTTCGCCGTATTGCAAAAGTTTCAAGTCCACTAGTTCCGTGTATAATATTTTGTATTGCGGCCGACCTACCGGACGATCAAGCACAAAGGTAGGTATTTTTGTTACACTATGGGTCGCGTTTTGTTCCTTAATTTACTTTTTTGATGGCCTTTCCGCAAATTAGGCAAATATTGAAAATATATATCACATAACGTTGTGACTTCGTGCCATCGACACACAATTTCGAAGAGTTACAATGCCCTATCACCTATCTAGCTATTTGATTAAAAATCGTAAATTTGTTAGACAACCACAATTAAATCGATTTTGGCTGATACAACAATAAAGGATTTTGCTTGTTTTCTTAGTGCAACAAATTGACGATACATATGTTCCGTTTAGATTGTCATAAATGTATCATTTCCTAAAACATCAGGTCATACCAACCTCAACAACATATGAAATAAAAGCACTCCTGCAAATTTATATCAACCTCCAACCTAACAGAACACTTTTCTTATTTAATACATTTTAATTAGGCACATTAATATGTGCCTAATTAAAATTTTTACAATTATAACTAACGTTACTATGTATTTTAGTATAAATGAAATAATACTGCAATTGCATATCGAAACAAAAATATTAACGAATAACAATCTTTAGCTACGAGCGGCAGTTTCGCTCCGAATATCGAAAATATATTATATAAATACGAAACTCATATTCATACCATCTATATACAGAAAACTTAAAATGAAATGAAACAGAAGTGACTCTTCGGTTTTATGACTACCAGGTAGGTATACGACGACCGACATTCTCCGACCTACGTTTGGTGTACACTAGCGGCAAGCCTGTTACCATTGAATTTTCCACGGCTGTACATTCAAGCAAAATCCGTGTTTACTATACAGAATCAACCCTGAAACAAAGTGTTCCAAGCTAAAGTCGTGAAATCCAATATTTAAAAAATGCTTGTTTAAGAAATTCATTCTACATAAGAAAATAAAAACACGTTTGTCTGACATCTTCGTTCGAATAGTGGTTGAATCGAAAGACACCAGAGTTTGATTTAATCGATAAAAAGTCAAATATTTATTCTAAAACAGTAATTTTATACACAATAGTGTGCTGGTACATTTTTATGCGAAAAAATATCTACATTCCAAAAATGTAATTACAAACAGGTGTGCAGTAGTAGTCCAATATCGTGAACACGCTGTATGCAAACTAGTAGTCAAATGTCTTCAAATTGATAGAATCTTCCATTCTACATAAAATTTGGTCATAAATCACTTCAACAAATATCTAATATTTAAGATATAACCTGTTTCTTTAAATATACTCTTTAGACAAATACGGCAATAACTCAAAAACCTTAATTTAGTCATCAGGGTACAACACAGTACTTTATATGCACTACAATTTTGCAAAGAATTGCAAAATATCCAGAAATATAGGAAATTGTATTAAAGAAATAATAAGTTTTCACGACACTAGCGCGACTTATAAGAAAACCAGTAAGACGTCCTAGTCTTCAAGATAAGCAGTATCATTAAGAACGTATAAAAATAGTTAAGCATTAAAAAATCATTAAGTACACGGTCTTTATTTATCATAAATGTTTGTTCACAAAAAAAAAGTATATATATGTTTTGATTGTCTGTATGTGGGCATAATAAATGTGAAAAAATAATAAATTATTAGAAATATTAAACAGAGTAATTATTTCAACCGACTTGGCAATCTAGGAATCGTTTAGCGTACTGCTTTCCAGCATCATTGCGGAAGAGGTCTTGGTTACATGAGTATCCTCCATTGAAGTTGATCATCGAATAATCGGTACAATCAGTCACACCATCACCGTTGCAATCCTAAAATAATTTACAAAATTAAACGAACTAACTACCTAATTTAAACAAATTGATCACAATATCATAGAAAAAGATTTAATATAATTAAAGTTAAACTTTTTGAAGGAAAGCTTCTTAGAAGACGCTGTTTTACTTGTAAAGCGGTTTCTAACGAAACAAAATAAACAAACGTCTGGTTGTTAAGGTAAGTTAAAATGGTGACTAGATGTATACTGTATGTTTTTAGGATAGTAGTTTAAAGTTTAAAAGTGTCTTTTCAATATTTCAGGTTGATATACATTTGTGGTGAATTTGCTTGATATGACAGACATCTGAGAGCTTTTAGAGAACGGTATTAGTTCTATAACTGCTGTATATGCAGATTGTGAGAACAAAATCACTTCAGGAGTATGTAGTACACAACACAGGGTCTTTTTTTAAATATTAAAAGAAATATGGACGCGAAATACAGTATTGAAGAAGTGGTGGTAAAAAAAATGAGTATTGGTACAAACTTACACTTGCAAACTTCGCCAAATAGTAAGTGACAACACGTTCGGCACACGTGTAGTTTTGGGAACATTCTTTGAAAGCTACAAGAAAGAGAGAATACAATTAACATTAAGGCCACATTTTTAGTGACATGGAGTTTGTAACATCAAGAAGGAGTGGAAGTTTTCTTCACCAATAAGTAATACTTCATATTATTCTGAAACACTATTTCATTTTTTTACTGCTTTGTTTTCCAAGCCTTTTCGTTATGGCCCTTGAGATTTGTCCCCAATTTTCTAACTAAATACAGTCTTGATGTCGCAAATCCCAGGTCTTATCTTATCTTAGAAACGTCCCCAATAAATAAAATTATTGCGTACCGTCTTCTGATCTGTCCATGGAAGTATTTTCAGTTGCATCCATATAATATACATGACTCATGAAGAAAGGACCGCAGAAACCACCAGAACATCCAGAATCCTTTTTACATTTAGTGGAAGCAGCACATAAACATCTGAGACAACTTTTACTCACGTTGCTAACATAAATGTCATCTAAAAAGAATCGAAAAATATAATATAATACATAGTAGAAAAGGGACTAAATGCAGCATATAAATGACGTGAATTTGGTAAAACTTTAGGATTAAATTAAAAGTTTATTTGGTAGAAGAGTAGTTTTCTTTCTTTCACGATTGTACACGCGTAATACTAAATAATAATAGATATAGTATGATATAGTATGAGTATAATTTAAATAATCTATAAACCAACATTCAATTTTAGTAATTTAAATACAATAATCAGATAAGCTGGTTTTTTCAGTCACATCATTGTGACAGAGAAGATGATATGAAAATTTGAACCGCAAACTAATAAATTGTATTGTATTCAAAACAACACAAAGGCAAGTAGTGTTGCTTACATATATTCATATGTATATCCTGCCTGTGTGCAGAAGAGATCTGGATTTTCCAAATTATACGTCAGCTGTTCTAATAATATATAATGATAGTAAAATAAATTTGGTAATATCCGGTTATTTTTTTTCTTTTGTTCTCTATAACGAAAACTTGGGCTACTATGATTAGTAAATGCCCGGTATATAATATACTATATATATACTATATGTACTATAAGGCTTTCACGGTCAGAATCATTTAGATAATATCATAATATATAGTCGTCTATAGTGGCAACAACGTGGTTCGCAAGGCGTGGGCAATTATGAATTTTGACGTACCACATAGCCTGGTAATTATTTATTTTTCAAATAATGCCCTGTATGAACATTAAGAATATATACAGACTGTTTTAGAAGTGCATAATCGGCAGATTGCCTTAAATATGAGTAGGTATGCTAGATTTTGTAATGGCACTATCGGGACACTAGTGACCGGGGAATGGACCGGGGGAATATAGGTACAGTGTGATTTTACCTGTTCAAGAAAATATTTCCTATATTATTAAGAGATAGAAGAAAATCGCAAAGAGCTTAACACACAATAGTTCTTAATGTTATTGAACAAAATCAATTTTTTTAAAATTAACTGTTAAAAAAGGTCTTTTTAGTATTCTTAGAACGCTTGAAATTTTATTTAACATAATATAATGATATTAATAATATACTTTGTTCGAGCAGTGGAAAAACCAGTTTACAAACAGTACTGTTGTTATAAACCAGATAACGTTTCATTGATATTTAAAAGGCAATTATCATAGCAATATATCTGGTCCATCACAAGAGCACTGTTTGTAATTTCCTTTTCTATTTTTGCGTTTTTGAGAAAGTAAGTAATTGGTAAGTAAATGTGATGTTTTGCCATCTACAGTCAAAAGTTTGCCAATTATTTTTTATTTGGTAATAGTTAAGTTAAGTTAAATGCAAGTTTATAAAATGAGATACATACAAATTAGTTTTTAAGTTTAAGGGTGTAATTCTATTTTTTCATTTTCATTTTAGTACAACACAAGGTGTACTTATTGCTAATAGACTATTTGCTATTCGCGATATCAAAAGAAATTATCTACAGAAACAGAATTGTCCAAATCACTTCAATATTTTTGGTTATCATAAAACTTTGCATTTTTAGAACAAATTTTCGATAAAAATATTCCTATTATAATTATATACTTTTTATTTATTTATTTTTAATGTTCCAGGGGCTAATAAGTATTACTTATGTGTCAAATAATATTAATATTAAGAACAAATAATTAAAATTAAAAATTATTAATAATTAAATAATAGAACATTTTGATCACATATCCTTCATCACATATATAACAACTTTACAGTAATAGATATACATGATACTTCTTTAAATAGCTTCTCTTATACAAACTGCAAACTTGGAGCTAATTTAATAAAGAATTCTAAAATAGACCGACATATTTAAAAAATAATCATGCTTGGCTTGAGATGTACTGAACTTTTTTATTATTGACAAAAAAGGGAACCTAAAATTTGATTAGTCTTGATATTCCCTAACTTTTGTCGTAATTTACCGATTTTGGAGGTTCTTTAGTATACTCTGTGGGCAAAAAAAAAGGTAAAAATTTTTAATAATTCGTATTTCCAATAGTATTTAGTCAATTCAAATATTTCTTTAAAAAACCATTTACTTGTATTGTGAAGATTGAAACCATACCATATTCGCAATAACAGAACGTTTCAATCCAATGTTATGTTGCTTTATGTTTGGCTCTGCAACATTTCTGATAATATCGGGTCAATTTAATGTGAAACGATAAGATGTATTAAGATCAATGCGTAATGACATTCGTCTTGTTTCGGTAAAACTGGCAGTAGCGATCTTATACTACGATATTGTTATTGTGTATAGTAAAAACCAGTGGAATATGGTGACGTTTGTAACAAAAACATTGCAACGGCAAGAGAAATCTAACTGTGCACTTGAGTTATCTTTAATGACCGTGGATCGTGAATTTATTATTGTAGCTGGTATTTTTGTCAGTTTCAATTATTATGTATCACACTTGTTGTTTAGTTGTAAATTTTAGACGTATGTTACTTGTTCTTGTTCTTTTGCTTGTTTTTGCAAAGATTGAATTGGAGCTGGAATCGACGTTTTTTGAGTAAGTCACATTACTTCAAACCAAGTCTTCTTTGTTATGTTTATGTCATGTTTAAATAAAGTGTACTTCCAACATCAGCCTGAAGCCAGTGTTGTGTTGTTCCTTTTTTTAGATATTGTTTATTTGAAGGTGTAATTTTTACGTAAAAAATGAAAAACAAATACCTGCCGTCAGACAACTGAAAGTAAACTGCCGTAATTTTAGTTGAATAAAAAACGATGTTGATTTTAGTTCCAAATCACTTAAAAAGCAAAATTTCATGTTTTGGTTGCAAAAACATAAATAAAAACAATAAAATTTCCGTACAATCTACAGCCCAATAATTGTAGTACAATATCGAAAACAGGTAAGAAAAATCCTTTAATTATTTCAAAATCAATCTTGGCGCCCATAAGAAAACTACTAAACGTTTGATGGTTTCTCCACCATCTTTTAAGATCTCAATAAGTTCTCAATTGGACTTTTCGTGCCTATGCAAAAGAATCGTTTTTTTTTTTTTCTAAATCATAACTGCTGGAGAAAACAACTTCTCGAAAACTGCGGATATTGGAATCAATCAAACAGAAAAATGTGGAGTATTTTTGTGAAGATTTTTTTCAAGATATTTCCAAGGTGTGTGTTAATTTTTATGAATTTGTTTTCAAACGTGGTGACAAGGTCATCGAAATTGATCAAAGTTTGCAAAAGCATCTTTTGCGAACATTTAGATATTGGGTTGAATAAAAGAGACGTTGGGAACTGACATGGGGTCTTAACAGAGTACCTGAAAACCAGTCCAAGTTAATTACTCCACAGGATGTCTCAAACTAGGTACCAAACCAAAACAAGCATATTTTATGCATTTGTTACAAGCAAAAATAATAACAACTTTGTATACTAAATAAAATAATGTTTGGGCGAACAAAAGAATCGTATTATACATATCGAGAATTTGACAACAACAACAATAACAAATCAATTCTGTGCTCGTTCTATTGACCAATATTATGCAAAACAACATTACAATGGAACGACCAAATTTCATATTACCGAATCGTGTATACTTTATAATAACCCATGCTTTTATATTATTGTTAATTTAACTCACCTTGGGCAGCACATTGTGCAGCAACAACAATAACTACTACCAACGCCGCGAATACTTTCAAATCCATTGCTATGGCTCTTCAGATCTGTGCAGACACGACTGAACTTCTATTTCGCGTAGAATGCTACCAGAATAATTAGTATCGGTCAACATAACTGACCGCAAAACCGGAATAACGAATCCTCCGATTTTCTGTAATATACCCCCTCTTCAGAAATCCGGCTTTGCCCATGACATGCCATGACATTGCCGCTGCATCTATTTTTAAGAACTGATAATACGTGCCGAATAAATTCACGCTCTCTTATCTGTTCGTGTGGAAACTGACGTAAGCGTAGCTCATTAATTAAATTTCCGGATTTTTACGTAATACCTCGGCTATTAATTTGTTTATCTGGATTCATTTAATTTTAATTTATTAATCAGAACCGTGCGTAAGTTAAAAACCGATTATCTGCTCGGAAGTTATAAATATTAAACGAAATAATTGGAATGGAATGCGATGTTTACGATTGGACTACCGAGTTTAAAATACGCGCTTATTTTTCCTAGAGATGTTTATTTATCGATTTCCGACTCCGCCACCTGGCGAGTGTTTGTTGTTTGCAACCTAACCTAGAAATTCTTCGGCTGTCAGAATCAGCATGAACGAAATGGATCGCGATATAGAACAACTGTATTCAGCGTTGAACGCCATCAAAGTTTTAAGATCAAATGTTGGAAGTGTATTTGAATCAGTTAGTAATGGATTGAGAGCTGATCACGGCGAGGAAAATAAAGATGTGAAATTTATCACAGAGCTTCAAGGGCTGTTAACCACAGTAAACAATAACCTTAGGTTTGTTGTTTTTATGTTCTATTTTTGTGCAGAAATACATGTTTTTTATTGTAGGGATGTTGAAAATGCTGTTTCAAATCTAACTCCACCGCCAGGGCCGTTTAGTTTGGGCAACACGACTTATTTGGGACAAGAAACTACACAAGAACGGCAGACTCTGTACGGCCAGTTAGTCAACAGTTATAAGTGGACTGATAAGGTAATATTCAGGAAACTACTTTTGAGAGAATTATACAAAATATACATTATGATTATTATAGATTCGAGATTACAGCGCTGTAGCGAGCAATATATTGCAAGCCAATTCCATTCAGAAGACTTATAAAACTTTTAGTACGACTAAGAGACGAAAAACGCAAACCAGTACTCATAATGTGCAGCCAGAGTGAGTGTAGAAGCTATAGGCAAAACTGGGAGAGCTGAAGATTACTCATAGATTTCAGCTGTTATTTTAGACATACGTTACAGAATATTTCTAAATATTTACGCGTGTTAAAACGAAATAGCATACTTTTCATGCGTCTGCTGTATAATTTTAATGGGCAAGACAAAAAAGTACGTCTGTTCTTAGAACCACAAGAACGAATGACAGCGGTAGCAACCTAACCTCCAATTCGAGCGCGAATGTGTGATGTGAACAAGATGTTTTCGTTGGTATGTTTTCACTTTGCTTCTGTTAAACATGCTAATGATGGATATATAAATTAGATAGGACAATTATCACAATTAAATGACAGTATTTTTAATAATTAAATATTAATCTTGAACGAACTACCTAGTAGGCAACTTAATATACACAGCTAATAACCTATTCACGCGGTACGTTCATATCTTGGTTCATACGATTTTAAGCGATGAATCACCTTCAGCTCTCCCAGTTTTGCCTATAGTATTATATTTTCTATTAAAGCATAAAGTTAATCCATATAATTTTTCAGGATTATAGAGAATCACATTTCCACAATAGATCGTTTGTTCACTGATATGAACATTACAGCAACAAGACCGTTTGCACTGAATCCAATAATACAGGTTTGTCGATTTGTTTTTTAATTTGAGGCATTAGTAACGTATTTTTTAGTATGTGTGTTATATTTTTTTGTTATTATTTCTATAAATTGTATAAATGTGCATTTATTCTCGTCTTGTGAAGGAATTGTCTGGAAATATAGTGATAACAATTTAGAACGCACTCTTTGGGTGCATTACTGGTTGCTTTAATTGCATTTTGTTACTTTATTTTTATGTAGCCAGGTTCTTCTTCTTTTGCCAGTAGTTTTCCGTGCTGTATAGTTTTAGATGTTCAATAAAATTATCGATAATTTGAATGGAACTTAGAAACTCTATATTTTGTTTTTCTATTTTTATTATAGGCACTAGGGTGCCCTTATTTATATAGAAAGTAGTATACTTTTATTTTTTTTTCTGTGAATTCCTGTGAAATCGATCAAAACATATTCTTGTACCGTGCTCCAAGTGGGTTAAAATCGAGAATAAGTTCATTTTAATAATATTTAATAATAATAATTCATTAACTTTTGACTCTAGATATCAAAGCATTTCGCACAGTTCCAAGTAAAATTTGTTAAAAACACTAAATAATCTAAACTAAATGACTATCTTAACCAACAACAAAAATCGGACAAATGAAGAATGTTTCTGATATGCTTTTTTCTGTACAATCTGAATCAGAAAGCAAAAATTCCAAATTGTGACTTTTTTAAGAAAAAAAAAAATAATTGTTTGCCGTTTTAGCACTCAAATCAAAATTTCTGATTCTATGCGATAAAGCATACCAGAAACAGTTAACAGTTAACACCTGTTGAGTTTACAAATTAACTACTTACTTGAAAATTTGTGAAATAATAATAATAATAATAAAGCTCTGATATCAAGACTCAAAAGTTAGGTGATTCATTTTTTCTCTATCCATCATTTCCACACTCGACCCCCAGCAAATGTAGAGCGAGACAAAAGATGCCATGCCACGTTTGACAGAAAAATAAACCAAAAAACAGAGATGAAGGGTGTTTCATCTAAAATATCTTGGATTGTCTTGTATCTCTTCTGGTACTAATGTGGCTGTTATTAAATTATACTTCTTCTCTTGTGGATATTAGAAACAAATTGAATTCAAATTTCAAAAATAAGGACCATTGTAATATATTGCTAATATATGCGTAGTTGGTTTTGAGTACTCAACTATGAAAGAGATTGGTGAAAATTCTTAAGATCTTTGAGCTGAATATAATAAATATCTCATGCAAAATGTGGTCTCTAATTATAACTATTTCATGAACACCGCTGAATATTAAACAGCCACTTAAATAAAAAAGTAATTTGTCCTAAGAGATGTGAAAATGATCTATGTTTTCTAGGTGACGTTAGGTAGAGTTTTGAAAGCAATTATAGCCTTCAAAGGTTTAATGATCGAGTGGATTATGGTAAAAGCGCAGACGGAATCCAACGATATTTGGGCAGAATCTAGGTACAAGGTCTTTCGGAAAGTAACGGAGAACAGTCACGCAGCCATGTGTCACTTCTACGCCCCGACTATGCCCGAATTAGCAGTTCGATCATTCATGGTAACAATTTTCCTGTTAATTTATTGACACATTTTCTTTATTGCATAAAATTCTAGCACTGGCTCCACAGCTATATCACATTATTCAGCAGCCCTTGTAAGAAATGCGGAAACCACCTTCATAGCTGTTTACCGCCAACATGGAGAGATTTGAGAACCCTAGAACCATACCACGAGGAATGCAAATGATAATTATTTTACTGTTTTAGTTTTTATTATATTACATCAACTTCTGTATTCACTAAGTTTTTAAAATATACATCAATAAGTACTTGAACATTGTTTTTATCTTTACATTTATTTAAATCACAACCTACTATAACGTTTATAGATTTATTGAGCTGTTTAAAACATGCGAAACCAGCGTCTATTAGAGAACTGCACAAGAAAGCTCCTGTTACATTATCGTAGGTATCCTTGTCTAGAGAGACAAATATATGAAAGTCGTTAATTATAATTAACTCTGGAATTCTATACCAAGTGTGAACGCTATTGAGATGCTTAATAACATCAGTTGGCTCCTTCAGATACCTGAAAAAATAAAAGTTTTAAATAAATAATTTAAGGCAGTGTAAAGGACTTACAGGAATGTTAACAACTTTAAAACTTCTTTTTCCGGGGGTGTTATGTTCTGTGGGAGCTTTGTGATTGGCTCCGGTGATATCAACCAAACAAACTTTCCATGTTCAGCAAATTCGAGAGCTTTCTAATAAATCACAGGATTTAATATAAGTTTGTATGGAGAAATAGATATTACCTTTATCAATAGATTTTCTAAGTTGTTTCCATAAACAAATGAACTGTTTAGGTTACATGCTGCCATAACTACTTAATTTAAACTTTACACTGGCACTACTATAAGTTTGAACTTAAATTAAGGTTATGTTTATGTTGCAAGTATAACACAGTACCACAATGCGTTAGAAATTAAGAACAAAATTATGTATCATTTTATTATACAGTGTATGCCTTCTCGTTATATTCCATTGATTATTTTTTAAATTTATCAACGTATTCTTCAGGCGCGCCGCCAAAACAAGCTCTACAGTGTTACCAACACGTCGGAAGATGCGTGCCTAATTTACATTCAAACAAAAATAAGTTAAACTACAAACACAGGTAGAATACTATTTGCTCTTTAATGGATCTAGAGTTCACATTTAAGTTTCAATGAAGAAAATTGCGTCTATATTATAGTTCTTTACGTCTTGAACTTTAGTATTTTTAAAACCACAGTTGGCGGGACTGCCCGGCATTTAAGAAAGTTATAGGTTAGGGTCACCCAGCAGCATTGTTTACTAACAATAAAACTCAAGATGTTCAGCGAGAAGATTGAAGAGTTCCGTAGTTATTTCCAGTCCCATAACAAACATAAGGAATATTCTGGTCACTCGTCAAAAGTACATTCGGTAGGTTGGAGTTGTGATGGTAGAAGACTAGCGTCAGGATCTTTCGATAAATGTGTTTGTATATATACGTTGGACAAGGATCGCTTGGTAAGTCTTTAACGTTTAATACAAGAAATATCAATACCTAAGATTCAAATTTTAGAATAAAGAAATCACATTCAAAGGTCACGGGGGCTCGGTAGATCAACTTTGTTGGCACCAGTCTCATCCTGATTTGTTGAGCACCGCCAGCGGTGACAAATCGGTGAGAATATGGGATTCCCGAGTGCAGAAGTGTGTTGCGACTATTCCTACAAAGGGTGAAAACATAAACATCACTTGGGCGCCCAACGGTGATACGATTGCTGTCGGTAACAAAGAGGATTTGGTTACTTTTATCGATGCCCGTACCCACAGAATTAAAACCGAGGAACAGTATAATTTTGAAGTTAACGAAATCTCTTGGAATAACTCGAGTGATTTATTCTTTTTGACTAACGGTCAAGGATGTATACATATTCTGAGGTATGTTTAATTTTTAAGACAATACTGGTCAATGGTCATGACTTATTTTAAGTTGGTACCAGTAAGTGTTCAGGATGTGTCAAATATTTAACCTCACATTTGTGTTATATGTCAAAGTCTAACCCCAACACTACAAGTGACATTTAACAAACTCAGCTTGAAATATGTAACAACCAACCTATTTTTTTCTTTAATTATGCTTATTTTGCAGTTATCCTGATTTAGAATTACAACATATACTAAACGCACATCCAGGTACCTGTATCTGCATAGAATTTGATCCTACAGGAAAATATTTTGCGACAGGAAGTGCAGATGCCTTGGTGTCACTTTGGGATGTTGATGAGTTAGCTTGCAAAAAAGTTTTTACCAGGTAAATACCAACAGCAAAATTAATTAAAAAAAGCCCTATTTTTTATGTTTTACTTTCAGAATGGATTGGCCTGTGAGAACAATTTCTTTCAGTCATGATGGGCAACTGTTGGCATCAGCATCAGAAGATTTAATAATAGATATTGGATTTACTGAGACTGGAGATAAGATTGCAGATATATCTGTGGATGCTGCGACATTTACAGTTGCTTGGCATCCATCGCAGTATCTTCTGGCGTATGCCTGTGATGATAAAGATACTTATGATAGGAAAAGGGATGCAGGGAGTCTGAAGGTTTGGGGATTTCCATCTGATTAATGTGTCTGTGCATAAATATTTTGTATATTAGTTAATAAAATCGTTTTATAAGGTATATTATTGTTTCTTTTACAAAAAAAATACTATAGCATACATAACTATAGGGAATAAGATATTTTTTAATATTAAACAAAATACCCACAACTAGAAAAGATAATAACACACCCTGTATAAAGAAAAAAGGCAAGCTATAAAGTGGTTATTAATCATCTGGTTCATGAATTAGTGGAAGAAGATTTCACCTGATCACAGATGCAAAACCATCATGAGCTAATAAAATAAATTTTTATCCTACACAACAATATTGTAATAAATTGACCAGTTTCTAAAGGGATGAGGAAGTGCCAAGGCTCGCCTCTGCATCTCGGCTCGGAAAATAATCCCTTTCTTGTCTAACTAATTATAATGTTTTGCAAAACATACTACACAGGGTAATTGGTGAGTAAACGTATTCCTTTAAACACCTTATAGTAAACGTTGATTACAAGTTATTTCACCCCAAATGCATGATGCAAAACATGACATTAACAGTTGACATTAACAGTTTTTGGGGTATTTTATTTCTTACGATTTCAGAATAAAACGGTAATACTTATGACCGGCGACACAACAAAATAATTAATACCAATTATTGAAGTTTTTTCTGTGTCAATGTTGTCTTTAAGACATCTACAAAGCAATCTCTATAATATATAGGTATTATCTGATCATAAATCAAGTGATCAAGTGCAATAGCAGTATTACTACGTTAGTTAATACTTTAATAATCGTTGAATATAGTTTCAAGAAACAACTAATTATCATTTGATAGGCAAATTACTCATCGATTAGAAGACGCAAAATAATAATTTTAATTCATAGTACCTATAAATCTTAGCATCGCCAATAAATAAACCGTTTTTGCTGTGTAAATGTTATTATTTTAGTGTCATTTGTGTATTAGACCATTCAATATTTTAGTGGCAGTTGTTTTTACGTTTATATTTATTATTTTAAGTATATATAGTTTAAGAAATAAGGAAATAAACCAATAAGCAAACAACAGTTTATAATTAATAGTTTATCAATTCAGAAAAATACACAATAACAAGGCCTTACCCATTGAAAATCCTTTATAAAATAATAGTACGATAAATATGGAACGGCAAAGTTGTAAAACAGTGTAGTTCTCATTATAAAAAAAAATGTGAATTTGCCAGGCACAGACTTATCATTTATCATACAGCAGTATCAAACTGTGTCAAACGCTGGTTTGATATGGTTTGATAATACTGTCAATAGAATCAAAATATCTGTCAAATGCCGACTAGTTCTAATGCAGTACGAGCGATCTCGACGAAACAGAATTTGTTCATACAACTAAACTATTAATTTTACCAAAAACTATCATAGACATAAATTATACAAAATCTCCTCGACTTTAATTATTTATTTAACTATTGTGACGAAATTACAGAAATGACGGCTAGTTTGCAAAATCGTTGTAAAATGCTAAGAGTAAACATCCATTTTATTTGGGCCCTTTTGAACAAAACTTCAGCTCTAAGGTTAGTCATGAACCTTCTAAATATGAAATTTCGGCCGGATACGTTTAGTAGTTTCCCCGGAAACGTCGCCACAAAAACGGGTACACACAGACAGACACACCCATACACACACACAGACAGACAGACAGACGTTTTTTATACCTTGGTCAAAACTGTTCAGGGGACCCAAAAAGACATAGGAACAAAGACTAAGGAACAAATACATACTACACAAAACAAAAATGTCAAACATTGAAGCAGAGGAGCGTAGCTACGGGGAGCAGTGGGAGCAAACTGCTCCAGGCGCACGAGTAGAGGGGGCGAAAATTCGAAGAGAACTAACAATACTTTTGTATATAAAATTGCCAGAATTTCTAAATAAATTCTAACGACCTAAATGTTTTGTGATCTTGGCTTAATTATCATAATTTCGATTTATAGATTTGTACGTTGTGTTTATACATATATAACTGTATGTACATTTGACTTCTGTTAATGTTTGTTTTTTAAGCATGCGCACTTCATATTTATTTATTTATTGAGTGTACTATTGTAGTAAATTGTTCACTTTAAACCACTGCTATTATTTTACTGAATTGGTGTGGTATTTATTCACAAACTTACAAGTATGTAAGTGGTCTTCAGTATTTTCTTGTTGATATGAAACACATAATGTTACTTATTTTAAAAGAAAGAAATTAAAGCCTAAAACGCTTTCTTCCAAATAATGTAGACAAAAATTTAAAAAGGTCTCTTTGAGGAAGTTGAAGAAATGTCCCTAATCATCATTTGAATGGGGTTAGAAAAACGTAATGTGGCATCTTAACCAACTTTCACCTGAACTGTGAAAATGTTGTCAAGGTTGTAAGTTATGTTATTATTTTAATGGTACTCAAAAAACGAGAATAGTAGACATGAATTCTTTTATTGGTCGGACAATGGATATTTTTAGGAAACTTCTAGATCTTTTAATTCTCTACATAAAACGTTTATACATCCTTTTAGTACGACTTGGCGTTTTCAAGTTATGCGTCAGAAAATACGTTAAAAGTACGTATACAGTTATTTGTATGCCGCCTCCCAAGTATTTGAAAACATGATTGAGCATCATATTTAATAATAAAAAGAATGATAGCATGCTAGAAATGGCTTATGAATACCCACCTTGGTTTTTACGAAAACTAAAATTAGTGTAAATGTTCTTAAATCTTAAAGATAGTAAAAGATACTAGTTTTAGAATAATTCCATAAAATGCGATACCAGACCTCTTCCGAAAACAAGGGGGCGCTGAGATTTTTCTTGCTCCAGGGCGCTGAATATGTAGCTACGCCACTGCCTTGAAGCAGGATTTTACTAAAAATGTTTCATGAGGCTAGAATATGTTGTTTATTTTATTTATTAGAATAATACAAATATTGTAAATAAACGTGAAAGTGTACGAGAAAGAATATTTAATGTAATAAACACTGTACAGTTGTCCACGTAAATTTATGAATATGTGTCGTAGATAAAACGTTTTTTTTTACTACCACATATTGGGAATAATTCGCTGCTACGATTATACACTCGCCTGGCGACTCGTGTACAATCTGTATATTTGTGAATTCTTACATCTTACATTATGTATTTGTCAAATAATATACTATGTATACTAGATTACAATAACCTCTTTCAGATATTATGGCAATGAATTTTAGCAATATAAGCAATATAATTGCCGCTTATTATAAAGTGGGAACAGAATTGATGTTATCTGATCTACGTTCGATACACTCTCTGAAGTAATTGTGGGCGGAGCTTCTTTACTACCTGGCAAAACGGGAATGCTAAAAATCATTCCCAATTTTTGCTGTTCAAGGCAAACAACAAATTTTTTTTCATTCTATATAGAATTTTTATAACCTTTGCGACTGCAGTTTGTTCAGTGGTGAATTGTGGAGTACTATGTATACAAACAGACAAATGGTTTTATTTGCTAGGAACCTACGTTAAAACTTCTTATAATGTGAATCACAGACACTGATCTATTTCCACATACCTAAATATATTTCCGATCGACTATTTTATGAAGACAATCAATCCGATAAAAAACGCATCAAAGCAGCAATGTCATTTCCATTATATTCTCAAAGCCGTTAACACCTCTATAACCCGTCCGCTACAGAATGTTTGTTGTTTGATCGCGACCAGCTTCGCGCTCGGCTACTGTCATAATTTTCGCGGCCACTGAAAAACTGCCCAATAATAATAATAGACATGTACCGTGAGCTAATTTTAAATTGTCCCTCCGTTCGGTACTGGTGTCCAAAATCATACGCACACGGGTTACGTACGTACCGCTCTGTACGTGCAAAACAAACACCGCAGTTAACAACACCAGTAGCCCGTGATTCAGGACCAGTTTCAGGCCTTCTTCAGTAGACGTCTGACGAATTTTCAGAACACCGGCACGCACCGGTCGCGCGCGCGGTTTACGTTGCAAATTGTTCCATTATTCTTATAAATAGAGCGGTGAGTAGATGTTACAAGACCTTCGCGAAATCAGTATATCTAGTTTGTTTAATATTCGCAAGTTGCTAATTGGTAATAAGTTAAAAACGGTTGGTTTTCTGGGCGCCTGAACAATATCAAGGTAAGTGCAGGAATTATTTTGATATCTAAAGATTTATGGAGTAATGCACAATTCATATCGAAGGGATCAGTTTATTTTGCCTGGGTTTAATATGCTTTTAGATTTACGTATAGCTAATGAGAATTTCGGCAGTTTGGGAGTGATGAGTGGACAGAATAAAATATACAACATCTTTTCGTTAAATTAGGATTGATTCTTGATCTTGTGCAGTATATTTGGAAACTTGAATGATAGTTTCCGATAAAAACCTTTCAAAACCGTAGTGCTTTTAAAATATACAAAGTGATTGGAATTAGAAGGACTCACTGATTAACAGAAAACTGAAATTATTAATTTTTGTTTGTAATTTGCAATGTCACGCTTGTAAGACATTATTACGTTTCTTTTTGTTATGAGCGCAATTTTTAATTTTAATAATCCCACTTGTTGTTTTAACTTCTGATATAATTTTTATCTGATTGTTTTTCTTTAAAGGGTGCTCTGGGAGAACTAAAATTGGTTTTGATTGACATTCAAATCACTGCAGAATCCAGTCAGGTTTACTGTAACAATCGTTGGGATCAGTTCAAGTTTGCCGCCGAAAAAAGGAAAGATAAATAACAATTAAAAGACAGAAAAAAATAGTCTAAAATAAAACATCCAATGCTTTTAGGAAACTTAAGTAGGTATTAATGGTTTGCTACAAGCAGGGTCGCACTTTCAAATTTTTAAAAGAAATGATATTTACTGTATATATTTTTTCTATTGTGATATATCGGTGCCACATGTGTTTAAATCTGTAAATACAGAGAAGAAACTGACAAAAATTAAAAATTGAAAAATTGTATTTATTGAGGGTGATATTAGTTGGAATGCACTCACTTATTGAGAGAGTAAGTTGAAAGCCAAAAATACCGAGAAAACAGAAAAACAAAAAAAATTAAATCCAATATATCCAAAAATACAATATTACTTAGTTGGAATTCATGCTATTATTGAGAGATAATGATTAAAACCGAAAATATACAGAAACAAACTGATCACGCATCACATATTATATATTTGAAGCTGAAAAATCTAGAGAAGTAGATAACAAAATTCTAAAATATTCAAATTTCTTCAAATTTTCAACGAGGTTGTAAAAAGCACTATTAGTTGGAATTCACTCACTTATTATTGAGAGAGAATGTTTGAAACAAAAAAATACTGAAAAAACTGGACAAACATTCTAAAATCGAGTTTATCCAGCCTATAAAAAACAATCGTACTTAATTAGAATTCACACAATTATTGCAAAATAATGTTTAAAATCCAAAATACAGAGAGAACAAATAATTAAAACCAAAATACTATACTCATAGAGTCATTTCTGATCATAGAATCTGCAATAAAATTCTTAATAAGAAATTAATAAACACCGTAAAGGCGAGAATGTGTTATTGACATATTACTCAATTATCGAGAAAACCGAAAATACTCAGACGTAAATGACAAAAGCGGCAACCGTACAAACATGTTAATTTCAATAAAAATTTCTAATAACATAATATTCAACAATAACAAGTTAATAGAAATCGAAATACTAGAATCGTGCTCATTTGGGGTGTAAAAGAATAATATTGGTTGGATGACACTCACTTTTATAAACATCCAACTTCATAAAACTTCAAAATTTGAAGTCATCATACAAAATCATTCTATAAAATTCCAGCCTCATTGAGTGTCAATTACAAATCGGATTTTTGTAATGCCTCCGTTTTTCGAAATGTTATTTATGTATTATTGCTGTCTTTCTTGTTATTAATTCATTAGTTTACCTTTGAGATATTGGTGGTATTCAATTGGACCTCATTTTGCTATTGATCTGTTACGAAAGATGCAAAGTTGCCTTAACAAATATAGACTAAACAAATATAGATTTAGCTTATTAAGTTAAAAAAAAAAATACATGAAGTATTTTAGAATATAGATACTTGATTAGTTATCTATCATTATTTCTTACAGGTACGAGCATTTTTCACTTAAGCATATAATTACCAACATATCTATCGTAAAAAGTGAATATTATTGTAGTTGTTGCTCACATACCATCAATGGTTACTGACGCGTGTATCAATGTGGCCAGGCACATGACTTTATCATACAATATATAAAATTAATAGTTTAGTTGCTCATCTCTTTGATCGAGATCGGTCGTGTCTGCACGAACATAAAACTAGTTAGCCAGGCTTTGACAGATATTTTGATTCAATTCACAGTAGCCAGTAGGTATTGTCAAAACACCAGCGTTTGACACGTCTACTGTCATTAGAATGAAAATACCTGTCAAATCCTGGCTAATTAGTTTTATATTAATACAGACACGACCGATCTCGATCAAATAGATTTTGCTCATGCAGCTAAACTATTAATTTTATCAAAAAAATAATTTTTTTTTGTACCATGGTCATAATTGTTTACGGAACCCAAAAAGACTTACTTCCGCTAAAACCTCAATTTTTTTTTTCGGCACGATTA
This sequence comes from Melinopterus prodromus, assembly GCA_964023965.1. Lineage (NCBI taxonomy): Eukaryota > Metazoa > Arthropoda > Insecta > Coleoptera > Scarabaeidae > Melinopterus > Melinopterus prodromus. Next base: position 13,153,387 of record OZ030390.1, on the reverse strand, counting down.
CAATACTTTATCATACTGTGTATGATAAAGAAAACACATAATCACATTTTGGTACTTTTGGTACCCCAGGCATTTTGATCCTACAATTTTGACTTTATTTACTACCTCTAGTGATACCTCACACTACCGATTTTTCCTACGGTGAATAATTAAAGATTGACTTACCACTTTTGCTTTTGTACACTTACAATCGATTCTACTTTACGCTCGCTGAGGTTGGTCATAACGACACGGGACACCTTGTATATCACATTAATATAATATAATAGACCTAACATTTATTTTTATGATCTGGAAGCATATTAAGACAACAGCTTTATCGGTTATCGAAAGCGTATAGTGATAATAAAAAGTAACTATCGTATTCATTTTCTTTGATACTAAAATGAAATATTTTTCGCTACGGCCACAGTAATCACAAATAGTGGCAAGCCAAGTAACCGCGGTAGCCAACCGCGGTAGCCAAGTACTGCCTTTATAGTTTGTGCGATATCGAATTGTCAAACACATTGGAGTCATTAGACCTTCGACCATATAGTACTAACGTATCTTAACATTCACTAACATTCATAATTTTGCGGCACAATAATGGACTTATAGACTCTAGACCAGTACGCGTACCGCCTTTAAAATTTTATATGCTATAAGAAATGTGCCGTTTTCAAATGCGCGAATACCAGTCCCTGGCCATAAAGAAAACAAATAAAAATGTTTATTGCGGCTATTGTTTCCACCTTAAAAACAAGCAGCTCTATAGGCATTGACATAAACATCTCACAAAAAAGCATATTGATACTTTGTTACCATTACATATTTACTGCATACGTATTCTCTGGTTATTGGAGTAAAAAACACTATAATTCAATAAATTGCTATTGTAATATACCAAAAATATACCTGAATGAAAGTTTTTTTCAATGACAAAACATATTAAATGAATAATCTACCGACAAAAAAGTGGTAGGCAAATCAACAAAGCCTATTATGGTTAAATTTAAATACATTCTGGTATAGATTGATGGATAGAGATGGCACAGGCCACTGTATTAGTCCTCGTACATATTTAGAATACCAATTGCTAATAAAAGTGCTACAAGCTTCTATAAATCTTACGGCCAACGCATACACTGCCTTATTTTTATAAACCGTTCGCAAATAAACTGCTTCAAGTGCTATTTTAAAATAAACTTGTAGATAAAAACATTCGTTTAACTAGCATTATTATAATAAATATTGGTATAACTGGGAGTATAAAATTTATTTTTAATTTATTATCATTTAAAGTTGGAATAAATGTACACTGAAATGGTTGTGAGTGACACAACAACTCGAATCGTCGCTTCTTGTTTGCCAGTGCTGGTCGCACACAAATGTCTACTTTCCTGAGGTGTAAAATTACGGTGATACATTTTTTGTTTCATTCAATACTAAAAGATTAGCTATATTTTCTGAAATAATATTATCTGGTAGGTGAATTAAGGAGTGGAAAGGGACTTTGAAATTGAAAAAGAGTAATAAAATATCCGGATTAAAAAATGATCAAATAAATAATAAAGAAACAAAAATTAAGTATAGTTTAGCAGTTGATCATTTTTCTGGCCTTTGAAATTATTATATCGGTAAATTAGCAACGGTAATATATGCTGACAATAAATTACCTTTGGTAACTTAAACAATACATTACAGTAATTAAAAATCTTTAAATTACCATTAAATACGGTAATTTATTTTGTAATTTACCCAATAAATTACGATTTACATCCCTGCCATTTTCTAAAGACTTTAACGTCGATGCCAAAAATCGGCAAAAGAGCGACATTAATAATTCCGACAGAATTGTAAATTCTGCTCTATCTAAAACATATTTCGCTGAACACAAAAGTTTGATAAATTGACAATAATAAATAAATTAAATATAATTTTTAAAATGGAGATTATACCTATTAAGATATATAAAAAAAACATGTCTTTAATTTCCCCAATTTTGGCAATCTCTCAAACTTACATCACGAAACATTACTTTGGGTCCTCTAATATAATAACAGCATCATTATACAGGGTCCTGCAACTAAGCTCCCATCTTCTGTAGCTCACTTACTCATTAAGCTAAGAGTTTGACATTTTGCAGGCTTACCCTGCACTTCAAGGTACAATTCAAAAATTATTTTTTATTATACAGGATGTTCCAAAAATGTGCAATGCCATGGTAATATATTTTTTTAAATTGCATGCTATACATTTTTCTACACATTTGGAAGCCTTTTATGGTTGCCTACATATCACCAAAATTTTATTGAAATCGGTTGAGTGACCGCAGCGGAAAAAAATAAAACCCAAAAAAAAAATTGATTTGCATCGTAGGCTTTAAAAATCAATAAAAACCACAAAATGCACCTCGTTAATAAAATTTTGCGACGTGCTTATTAAGTTAGATGTAATAGTCTCGTTAGCCAAGTGACATTGATCCAAATTATACAGGCTGATCAAAATCGAGTGTCAAACTTGTCAAACTTCAAAGCGCGCTATTGTTCTTATTTTAAATTGGAACCCATAATTTTTTTAGGTGAAACGATGCGGAATTAAAGAATAAATATTGTTTCTGAAGACAACCCCATCACAATTCCCAATATTTTAAGTTATTCGCCAAAAACTCATTTTTCAACGTTTCCAACGGCAATTTTAGGTAATGAATATCGTACGTGGCGTGAAAAACAATTTATTACATAAAATATAACGCAGAGAGGTATTTTAGATTTTACTGTACTTAATTAAGTAGTTATTCAATTGCTAAATTTACTGCAAAATTTACCTATAGCCACATTTCGGTCTTTACCGCTATAGGTAAATTATGCAGTAAATTTAGCATTTGAATAACTACTTAATTAAGTATCTCAAATCTAAAATACGTCTATTATTTTTTATTAAATAAATTGTTTTTCAACGATATTTATTATCTAAAATTGCCGTTGGAAACGTTGAAAAATGAGTTTTTGGCGAATAACTTTTAAAATATTGGGAATTGTGATGGGGTTGTATTTAGAAACAATGTTTATTTTTTAATTCTGCATCATTTCACATAAAAAAATTTATGGGTTCCAATTTAAAATAAGAACAATAACACGCTTTGAAGTTTGACAAGTTTGACACTCGATTTTGGCCCTGTATAATTTGGATCAATGTCACTTGGTTAACGAGACTATTACATCTAACTTAATAAGCACGTCGCAAAATTTTATTAACGAGGTGCATTTTGTGGTTTTTATTGATTTTTTCTACTTTGCGTTCGTTATGAACTCATAACGAAACCGGTTTCGGTGTCGTTATGAAAACACTAGGTCACAAACATTTGGTAACTTTTAGTTTTCCACGACTGATGATATTGACGTCAAATGTCAAATAAGGCTGACATCTGGCTGACACCTCAATCGCTATTGGCTCGCGTCAATCGTATTTGTGAATGTTAGTACAACTACCAACTGTTGAATATGAAACTATTCTAGATTGTAAGATGACAACCGCAATTTTCGAAATGTATGTAAATTTAATGTCGCAAAGTAGAAAAAATAGTATATAACACTCGTTTTATAAGACGTATTGGCGCACTCGTTCCATTTGGGCACTCCTCGCTACGCTCGTCGTGCCCAAAACTACTCGTGCGCCAATTTTTGTCTTATAAAACTTGTATTATAATATACTATTTAAAGCCAACGATGCAATATCAATTTTTTTTGGCTTGTATTTTTTTCCGCTGCGGTCACTCAACCGATTTCAATAAAATTTTGGTGATATGTAGGCAGCCATAAAAGGCTTCCAAATGTGTAGAAAAATGTATAGCATGCAATTTAAAAAAAAATATTACCATGGCGTTGCACGTTTTTGGAACACCCTGTATAATAAAAAATAATTTCTTGAATTGTACCTTGAAGTACAGGGTAAGCCTGCAAAATGTCAAACTCTTAGCTTAATGTGTAAGTGAGCTACAGAAGACGGGAGCTGAGTTGCAGGACCCTGTATACCAATAGATACCAAAGAATTGTGAAAAATGCTCAATTCAATCAATCAAATTCAACTGAATTAGACAATAAATCAGTAACGTTCCATCGAATGACAAGGATGTTAGGTGTCAAGATGGCCGTAAATATTAAGCAAGAAAACAGACAGTTTATTTATGCTCTAGCTGCTAATGTGCTGGTCAATTTGCGCAAGAAAAACAGCGCACTACTTAACTCACTATTACTGTAATGAGATAAATCATCTGCAAGGAAATCTTCAATCAGCCATCCCACTACGTTTCAATGCTAAATAAATAAACTATGTTTATCCTTACACTAAATACATCTCTTAGGTTGATGTGCAAAATGATGAATTTTATGCAGTTGATGAATGTATCAAGAGTCTTATATCCATGTAACGAGTATAACGATTATGATGAGATGTTTGATATTTACTTATTCGCCAAGTTTGGTCTGTCTTCTCATTTTTGCAGTTTTTTTTTTTCATTATCTGTACCAAATATCCACTTCTTCTTTTCAGCTTTACTTATAATGGTATATTTCCACTGGTTTCTGGCGACTGATATCCACAAAACAAACCGTTAGTTTCTATGACGTCTGGCTTAGAATAAATAAAATAATTTACTAATAAACGCATTAAAATCGAAACAGTTCGTTGTTTTACTAAATCTTTGTAAATTTTATTTTATAGTATTACACATTTTTATATAAAGTTGAACTCCTGATCTTCAATTTTGTTCGTGGTATGATATCGTCATCATTTTTTTTGGCAACACTTATTGTTCTTATTGATTTTGATAGATCCCTAAATGTCATCATGGCAGCATAAAACATGTTTGGCATCAAACAATGGTTGAACAAAAGGTAATTGAAAATTAGCGAAATATGGTAACTCTGGCATTGATTTTGTGAATGACAAGTAAAAAGGTGGTCTTGATACATTTTTTGTGCTGGTCAAGAATTCGACTTCAGAAGTTGTACATACATCAAGGGTATAAAAAGAGTTGAGTAAAAAAAATTCCCAAAACAACTCGTGCGCCATAATTTGTCTTATAAAACTTGTATTATTTCTTCTTCTTATCACACTAGGATGTTTTGGTGTTTGACAGACTTGTATTATAATATACTATTTCCCGTCTCTATGGAGACACGAAAGATGCTATTTTCTACTTTGCGTTCGTTATAAACTCATAAAGAAACCTCTTTCAGTGTCGTTATGTAAACACTTCGATCACAAACTTTTAGTAACTTTTAGTTCCAAGATTGATGATATTGACGACATGTGTCAAATAACGCTGACACCTCAATCGCTATTGGTTCGCCTCAATCGTATTTGCGAATTTTACCACCAATTTTACTACCAACTGTTGACGATAAAACTACTTAGCGTTGTACACCTTATGCGGGCGCACTTAAATCTCGGAGGCGTCCTCTGGACGTCGGCTAGTCTGGGGGGCGTGAGTTCGATCCTCGCGACCTGCTTTCAGAGTGAAGGTTTTTCTGTGGTTTTCCTTTACTCCTCGGCGAATGCTGAAAACCAAGCAACTTAAGACGTGCCACAGACGCGGGCCATAATAATGATAATTCGGGCCTGTCGATGCCCCCGTAGTGGCGAAAGCTGTTGGGGGATGTTAAGGCGTGGATTATTATTATTATTAAAACACAGCTTTCTATTCGGTTTGACATTTGCGAATAAACCGTCATCGTTGTTCACTTGCTAAAAACGAATATGTCAGTGATTAGTCATTAGAAACGGGTGATTTGATCATGGTAATCTTGTGTAGGATAAGAAATTATGTGTGCACCACGCTGAGAAAGAGGTTTTCCGGGCCTCAATAAGTGGCCAGGCTCGCATGGTCGCCTTTGCAACTCTTCTCTCGACTCGGACAATAATCACTTTCTCGGCTTGGTACACAATTTATAGTTTTTACTTTATCATACGCAGTATGCTAAAGTATTGTAATCATGCCGAAAAAAAAAATTGAGATTTTAGCGGAAATAGGTCTTTTTGGGTCCCCTGAACATTTTTGACCAAGGTACAAAAAAATGTCTGTGTGTGTGTGTGTGTGTCTGTGCGTATGTATGTCTGTGTGTAAACGATTTTTGTGGCGACGATTCCGGAGAAACTACTAAAGGTATCGGAACGAAAGTTCATATTTAGAAGTTTTGTTACCAAACTTAGAGCTGAAAAGCTTTTGGTTGAAAGGGGTCCAAAGGAACTGGTAGTTTATTCTAAGCCTTTTTGAAAGATTTTGCAAATGAGCCGCCATTTCTGTAATTTCGACAAAATAGTTAAATAATAAATTAAAGTAGAGGAAATTTTGAATAATTTATGCCTATGATATTTTTTGGTAAAATTAATAGTTTAGCTTTAAGAGCAAATTCTATTTGATCGAGATCGGTCGCATCTGCATTGATATGAAACTTCAAAGTAGCCTAGATTTGACAAATATTTTTTTGTGCTGTCACCACAGAAATGTCTATGGCTGTCACACTCGAAAACAGCTGATTTCATCAGAGGTTGACCGCTATGGAACGTTGCCGCTCTACTGCGGCAAAGTAGAAAATACAAAATTCAAATAAAATAAGATCGCCAATTTGATTGTTTGTTGATAAGAAATATCAACCCGTTGTTATCTAATTGTAAAAACGATAATTGAGAAAATTGTAAATAAAGTATAGCGATGAGTATAGTTACGTTTTAGTATGTTGGTACGGATGTGATATCTACAGTGTCATGAACGAATATAAATCTGTCAGAATTTGATTTAGCTTTTTAAACTTGACGTTTCGTAGAAGTGGTATCAACCTAACATTTCCTATCCAGAAATATAACCATTTTTAAGTTTTTGTAAGTACGTATTTCTCAAATAGCAACACAAAAAACGTTGATGTCACTCCTGCCGAAAACTACATAGCGCGACTCGCTCACATGCGACGGCAACGCTTCGCCTTCGGTGACGCGCCGCATCACCGGTCGCCGCGCTATTCCGTACTTTCGGCACTTGTGACATAAATAACTATTATTCTAATGACGTAGTGTAGGTAGTGTCAAGTGCTGATGCTTTGACAATACCTACGATTTATCTCAATAAAATAGATTCTCATGCAGCTAAACTATTAATTTTATATATTGTATGATAAAGTCATGTGCCTGGCCACATCAGATTTTTTTTAGTTTAATATAATGGTTTTTGGGATACTCAATTAATTTCGGCTTACAATTCGTAGATTTAAAATGCATTAGCTACCCCATTTTAAAACAAATAATCGCAGAAATATTGCTTCACATTGCTTTTGAAAACACTCTCTTTTATTGTTTATTAGGATAAACGTATATCGTAGAAATAAATGTTCTTTGTACGGACGTATGGGTCGTAAATTTAATTGTCTGGACATCAGAGCACTTCAGCGGCTTCGAATAAATCTTTTATGATTTTTAACGGGCAGATCAATAAACCAGAGCAGTTAAAGGAAGACGTCTCAGTTACTTGCAGATCTGATTCATTTATATGTGTCAAGGTTTCGTTCTCAAATTGCATACGTCTGAACGATGACGATCGTTTGCAATGTGTGATCACTGACCACTGTTTGTTAAATTTAACCATTATTTCATATTTGAAACGCGACAGAGGTCACATCTTAATTAAAAAAAATTCCTCTCGTCGAATTATTTTTTAATGCCCACAACATACCCATAAAAAGCATTTGATTGTTAATTGCTTATGTGAAAGCAATGTATTTTGCCATTGGTAGCATACGCAGCGGTCTGGACGTTTTGTTCGAGTTAATTGAATCATCCAATCGGGTTATTTTTGCGAACGGAAATCGTTCCATAAGCCAAGCAGTTTTAAATTAAACGAGACAGCGTACGTGATTTTTCGTTTCCTGTGCCCACAATTGAGGTGTGAGTTTTTGGTTGTTTACGTGTCACGTCGATTTACTGCGTTAACAACACTTCATAAATCTTTTTACTGCATGTTTTCGTCAATGTAGTACTCAAAATTGAGCTGTTCGAGGATAGGTTAATTATAATAAAAGGTTAAGGGTCTCCCACACCGGTCTGCTTCGAGGTTTTACACCTGTGGGACGTTATAGCCACACAATGGATTTTTTGTTTTTTTTTTGCGGTTTCCCTAACGTTGGAAACACAAGATAATAGCGTCCCATCATTTTTGGCAGATCTGAATAGGCTTAACAAAGACTTAAAATTAATAATTAGGAAATTTCCGTACACTTTATCATTGGATACGATGGCAAAAGTATGAAATAAATTGATTAAAATTAAAAGCGATTTTTAATTATTTAATCATTTTATTTAAGAAATCAACTCGAAAGTCGAAAGTTCTGTTCTCTTACGCCAAGTATATAATTCTCAAAATATTAGCATATTGGAATGTGAGACAAACATTGTGAAAAAATCACATATACGGTTAATACCTTATTTCTTATATCTTTTTGTTTATAACAAAAAAATTCAGACCGACCACACCCAGAGCTATAACAGACACATTGCATTGTCATATAACCTCAATTTACTTCGACGAATTTCTTTTTTAACCAACTCGAATATTAAACGGTGATTTTGACAATATTCGCGCACTCACTATCGCTCGTGCGCTGAATGATCTCGATCATGATTGCGCTTTTAATATGCTTGTTGGTTAAATAACTACATATAAATTACATGTAATAGGTAAATAAATTATGTAGATTTTAAAATCAAAATTATGTACACTAAAACAAAATCATTTATATGCGTCTTTCCTATAGCGCCCTACGAATATAACAAGCTAATATGTCCGGTCCCTTGACCGTCGTAATAAACGATATTAACTGTACTTGAAGCAACGTAAAATATAATCAACATTTGATTTTGATTCCACACATCGCACATGGGAATGGGGCTTTATCAAAAACACGTTTCAAGTTCTCAAAAAGCTCCCGGACAAAAACTTGTTATTTAATGATCGTAACATAACTTCTACGACGCATTTTGTTAGAATATTTGAGGAAAACATTTTTTTTCTAGTTGCAAGAAATTCTTTTCCAAAAGTTGTCGGGTTGGTACGAGATATCTTAATACTTTTAATACAGTTTCGATAATAAATAATATCTTGGTATGTCGTGCAAATTGTAATAAATAATACACAGATAGAAAAGGTTTCTGGTTTTTAAGAAATATATTCGTTTGAATTTATTCTTTGGGGTCAAAACATATATTTTTTTACTCCAACAATATTAACTTCATTGAATACTCTAGCTGTCTAGCTTATTTGCTTGTAGAGATTAATTTATTCGGAATATAAATTTAAGTTAAATAAATATACTTGCATACAAACAATAAATACTTTCCTTTAAAGTAATATAATATTTCTTTTGATTTAAGAAAACGTTTTTTTTACACCAAAGAAATCTAATTTTGATTTAAACAACAATATTTATATACAAGGAGAGTTCGATAAAATAATCATGTGATTTTCTAAAAAAATCCCACTTTAACTGTCTTTGCATGATAAAAACCAACATACTGTATAGACGATTCTGTTTTGGGTCCATGTCGAATTATTTTTGTCTTTTAATGACTATTTTTAGTGTATTCAAAACGATGAAATTATCATATTCACAGAATTGCAGACTTTTCCGCTAAGATTTGTTCAAACCATTTTTCGCTTTTTCGTTTTTGTTCCTCAAAAAGTTTAAAATCGCCAACTCTGAGTTAAACATCTACATTATCCATCCAGTATAATAACCTGATCGTAAACTTAAACTCTGAAAAAAAACTCCGAATCACACATCAGGTATTATTTTATCGGTAGTATTCTAATACCAATCTATCAGGTTTATCAATCAATCAATCTTCGAAAAGTATCATCAATTTAAAATTTGTTATGTTTGGTAGACATTCACGTGATTCTGATTCAAATTTGTTAAGCCTTCACAGTTTTCGTACGCGTATTTTATAAAACATTGTTCATTTCATATACAAAACAAAATAGGTAACTAAACTACCTACAATTGAAATACAACAACAAGCTATAACAAATCCTACAGATTTTACAGATGGCCATAAAAACAATCAATTAAACAGCCATGCCAAAAAAAAATCGCTATAAATATTTAGATTATTGAATCTAAAGACTTTTCATCTTACCACAATGCATCTCTAATCGTCAGCTCTGTATATAAGACATCTATTTTTATGTCGTAAACAAGACGGTGCCTAAAGATTTATCTGTTCAAGCGTACCTCAGAACTATTGTTTTCCTCTGCGTTAAAATTGATAAACTCGCACAGATCTTTTGAAGTCGAATAAATATTTAGTTAAACGTAAATCATCCAAACAAATTATCTATAATTACAACGGTCGTTAATCTCCGCTATCTAGACAACAATAGATTTCAGGTAACATTGAGCAGGTCGCAAGAATGCAATTTATTAAATTCGCGCGCGTTTACTTAGCGGTCGGCTTATCTATTGAAAACAGACGCACACGTGTAATAAATCATTATCGGGGCTTTTTTCAGGTGGAGTGGCGGAGGCATCTGTTCAGGAAGAGCACCCACAATATTTATATTGACGTTTCGAAGATATCTCGTTTAATTTATTAACACCATCGGCGAGATTAGCAACAGCCAGGCTAGGCGAGCGAGTTTCCGAATTAATGATTCTCCAAACTCACGGCGGCTCGCCGCGCCGCGATAACTTTTCAGCATCTGACGCACACAATCATCAGTGAAGTGCGAAACGTTCCGGCGGCATCTCAGATCGAACGAAAATGCAGAAGAAGAAGGGAAGACGCGCGACGCTTTTTGTGCAATATTTTGGAATAATCTGTGCCTGATATACGACCGGAAATGACACACGTAAGTCTTGCACGACAATATTTTCATTTAGTATTTAATAACCCGGATGGAAATTGCTTTTTTGGCGTTGTGTCGTTTCGTTATCCGCTTGTCGGGTTTCTATTAAACATTCAGTCGAGTGGTTTTCAAACTTGACAGTTCTATCTGTTGGTAACAGATGGTGCTTGTTGATAAAGCGAAATTGATATATATTTTCAGAAAAATCGGCCTATAATTAATTATAACCACAGAAAAGCTCATACATATACTTTATCATTAATGTTTAATCTTTAAAAATAGTATTCACGTCGATTGGGTGGTTATTTTGGACGTGAATTGGCAGATAAATCGATAGAAAATTCATACGCCAAGTACACAGGTTAAGTAAGTTTTAATTGCCCATTAATTTAATGATACTAGTATATGAAAATACATATTGGCTTTGAGGGTACTCCAGATTAAGCCTTGGATATGTACCATATGATATTACGTTGCCGTCCAGAAAGCAAATATTTTTCGATGCTTCTATATATTATGTATATCTATTGTTGATTTTGTTGGTAAATCAGGCTAACAAAACAATAGATAGGTACAACTAAATTTTGACATCAAAACAAATGATTCGATTAAGATAGGATTCTTTCTCATATTGTCGCATCAAAACGTTCCCATTATAGTTTTTACACACAGCGAAAAGTTTTTTGTTTTTAGAAATTTTATTGAATTTATACCGAAAGACGGGTGGAGACACGTGGAGATATTGCTATACTGTACCCTCCGAAAGGTTCGCAGTAATTTCATTAGTCAAAGCACCATGTATAAGAACCTTCAACAACAATTAAATATTAATCATAATTATTTCACTCAAAACAATAAAAATAAGAAATCCGACCACTTTTTATTTTATTAATAATTAAAATATCTGTCAAATCCTGGCTAACTAGTTATTTTATTGCATATACAACCGATTGCGATCAAATAGAATCTCATTTACTATTAATTTTATGTATAGTATAATAAAGTCATGTGCCTGGCTACATCAGATTTTTATTTCTATATAAATATTGTTGATTGGAATAAACGTTCGTTACCTTAAATAAATCTTTGAGACAAATATATTTTCATCCACTAGGAAATATTTCTATAACTCTATTGAAACAACAGATTTCTCTGAATCAATGGATGTATTAAACGAAATCTATCTCTGTATAGGCTATTTGAATGGCGTTAAGAATATTTTATGAAAAACTTTGGTTGGACGTCAAAGGGCCTTCTTTGCACGGTTGTCATGGTTATCACATGAACACACGTTGTCACAGCACAATGTGTGAGTGTAGCCAACAATGCCAAGTCGTTTATTATGGTTTAAATTAAATTTTTTTCTTTGCGTAAAATTTGGATGAACCTCAACATTTTACTTTAGAAGTAATAAAGCATGTACATGAGCATTTTTCTGCCAATGTGCATGCTCTAATGTCAAAACTCCGCAGTGCTCCGCAGTCAGTACGGTTGTCATGGTATTAAAATCAACACACGTTGTCTCATAAGAAGTTAAATCAATGTTTGCTAATAACACTACTCTAGTTTTTTTTTTTACTTTGCGTTCGCTATAAACTCATAACGAAACCGCTTTCGGTGTCGTTATGAATACACTAGGTAACAAACTTTTAGTAACTTTTAGTTTCCAAGATTGATGAAATTGACGTCGTGCCAAGTAAGGCTGACATCTCAATCGCTATTAGCTCGCTTCAATCGTACTTGTGAATTTTACCACAACTACCAACTGTTGAAGATAAAACTACTCTATACTTTGTGTCTTATAAAACTTGTATTATAATTTATTATTATATATTTTTTCTTAAGTTTATATATCTTGAACCAAACTAATATTAATGTGCGAGTCTACCGTATCCGGACATAAATAGAGCAAATGTTTTCAATAAATTTTTAGAAAATTTTATTCTTCATAAAAGCTTCTGTGGTCTTAAAACTACACTGAAAAGATCAGAATGTAATTGTCTGCTTGCATGTACCGAGTGATACCAAAAGTATGGAAAACCCTTAAGAGTAAAGTACCTTTATGTTTAAAGCGGTACAAAAATGTTATTTAAAAAAAAGTGTTTAGAAATATTAGAGGACATCAAATACAAAATTTTAATCACCTTCTCCATTGCATATACTTTATTATTTATTAACAATTAACATTGTTTATATCAATTTCTGAGAAAATTTAATTTAATTTCGTATTTAATGCCTTCTGATATTTCTGTTATAGCTTTTTAAAAAAAATGTTTTTGCATAGTTTTTAAAACAAAGGTATTATACTCTAAAGACTCTTTGTTTTCCGAAAAGTTTCTTTAAAAATTCATAATTAAAATGTTTCCCATTTGTATTTGGCGTTTTCGGTGTCATCCAGTAAATATATTCACGTCTTAAATCAAAATTCTCAGACTTTTATTTCTTTTTTGGTATACCGTCATAGATATAGATTACGGCTGTTATTTTGCCAATACGTTGCCGATGCGTTAGAACGACACAGCACGCTTTTTTTGCGTCTATTCTTACGATTTTAAGCGATGAGTAGTTGGCACATGTCGTGGGACAGAGTATACGGATGCTGATGCAGAGGAAAGTACTGCATACAAAAGTTGAAAAGTTTTGAGAGATACAAATGTTGATGGCATTACCAACGATACCAACTTTGTAAAGTAATACCAACTTTGTAAAACTTTTAAAGTCAAATAAGTTCTTTCTGAAACTTTATTGAATGGTGTTTAAAAAAAACCGTAAGTTAACGATTGGCAAGACGTAGGTCGTTTGGTGCACTATAGGATAGCTCCTTTAAAATTAAATCACAAAATCACACAGCATATAACAATAATAATAATATTATTTTGTAAGTAACAAGCTTAATCTAAAAAGTTAAGAAATATATGCATCATCAATGATTTATGCTGATCTGTTCACATTTACCCCGCGTTCTTTAGTGTAAAATATTGTGTAAAACACGTAATTTTGTTGTTAATATCTCTCTTCCTATCGATAAACATGAAACTCCATGGACGTACAAAGTACTCGTATTTCTGGACATACGTATTTTACTCTAGAAAAAGGTAATGCTTAGTTTATAAGGGAGCGGAAATTGCCTATACGGCAATATCCTGTAACGCCCCCGATCAGGAATAGCAGCCAAGTTTCCATTCAAAAACAAGGGGAGTGAAAGTACAAAACTTATACACTGTTTGCGTACACTGTCGATGATTTAAATCTTTGTTGAGGTTACGAAATATCCACAAAAATAGCATGGGCTATTAAGATTCTTATATTTTATATGACATTTCAACACTTGCAAATTTAAGTGATCTTGAACATTAACATATGACATATTTCAATGGATGAATATTGTAAATAAGGAATATTTTAATTTAACTTGATGTTTAATTGGAAAATATTACAATCTCATCTGTGACTGTAACCACAGTTTACCTCTGATGTAATGAATTAAAACAACAACAAAAGCAACAATAAAAAAATTAAGAATAGCGATTAATCCTTTCATAGTTTCGCTCTATTGTTACAATGCTACTGATTTCTATTGCTAATTTATGTGTTGTTCTTTGCTAATCGATAACAATCACATTTTACTATGCGGTAGCTGATACTCGATTAGTGTACGTTACATTCTTCACAAATAAACTTATCTAATCTCACAACATGCATTAAAAATGTCGCCGTTATCGCTAACGAATTAACAATAAATATTCTACATTTTTTATAGTTGCTTTACGGAAAACGTATTTTTAGACCTTTGCTTCATACACGTAATTCTGACGGATTTTATGGGTATTCTGAATCAAACAAAATGAACATATTTGAAGTAAATATAATCTTAATTTGTTGCAAAGGCACATTCAGTTACAACTTATCAGATCGTCTTATCCCGATACGATATAATTTTAAATTAAAATTCAAAGTAGGTACCTATGTAAAAATAATAATAGGTCCTATCAGAAGATTACAATTTAGTACACATTTATTACGCTACTTAGGAGTAATTGTTCGTTCCTGTGTATGGTACCGAACCTAATTAGGATTAGCAATAGATGTCATAAACGGCTAAATACATGTATGTATTATCGATTGTTTATTAAACTGCTATGAACGTGGAATGTGGATGATATAAACCTAAGACCTTATGAGGTAGCATTGCGGAATGAGTGACAGTAGAGTTTGGTTAGGCCCGGTTTTTTCATCTCAGTTTAAGGTGTTCTTCCAGTTTAAACTGGCTAAGTGACGCACCCAATCGCTCAACCACGATGCACGGTGGCCGATTCTGCTTCGCTAGCTGAACAAACATAAAACTGAAATTTCGTTCAAGCTTCACTAGATATTAAGAGAAATAGTCAAAAATCAGTATATTAACACATTTGTGGTCAAAATTACAAATCCGCAAGTGTAGCACCATCACAAACTGACCTTTAAGGTGTGTTCCGATTGGTGGTAATGGCGGTGGTAGCATACGAAATTATAGTATTTCTCACATCTCGTGATAGTGACACATATTAGTTTGCATGTACATAAACATGAGTCACTAGCAACTTTCTATTAGAAATACTATAATGGCGTCTGCTACCACTGCCATTAGCACTAATGCGAACGCACCTTGACGCTCGGTGGCTCAAGTTCATGGTTACGTTTATTTTTGTGAATTAGTTTTTGAAGAACTATAACGGAGGACACTTGTGGTGGTATTACTACTTTCTAGAAGTTGTACTTTCTATTAATTTGAGTTTTTTTAGGGCGCTACAAAAATACTTTAACCATAAGGTTATCAAAAAGTACGACGAAGTGTGATTGTCATTGGTTTTCTATTTCTATTGCTGAGTTTAAATGTTATACTTTTAAGATTTGTTGATAGTTACGTGCCGCTTTTTGCAAGAAACTCTTTTTCTTTGTTGAAGAGAACGCCTTTAGCTTCTTTACTTGTTATATAACGTTATAAACACTAGGAAAAAAATGGGATAACATAACCCTCCCTGACATATTTATAAGTCGCACTTTTGATTTCCGGACCATTCCGGAAATAGTCATAACTGCATGCTGGTTTGGAATTTCAAACGAGAGTCTAGGCAATATGTTGGTATCATCGGAGAAATATTTTAAAAATAAACCACTGTTTTGTTTACAAAAATGTTTCTAAATCATACACTTCACAAAAAAAAAAACAATACATATTACATAGTGTGATAATATAGTATATTATAATACAAGTTTTATAAGACAAAAATTGGCGCACGAGTTGTTTTGGGCACGACGAGCGTAGCGAGGAGTGCCCAAATGGAACGCGTGCGCCAATGCGTCTTATTAAACGAGTGTTATATACTATTTTTCTACTTTGCAACATTAATTTTACATAAATGTCAAAAATTGCGGTTGTCATCTTACAATCTAGAGTAATATTTTTCTTCAACAGTTGGTGGTTGTAGTAAAATTCACAAATACGATTGAAGCGAGCCAATAGCGATTGAGATGTCAGCCTTATTTGACACTTGACGTCAATTTCATCAATATTTTTATCAATCTTGGAAACTAAAAGTTACTACAAGTTTGTGATCTAGTGTTTTCATAACGACACCGAAAGCGGTTTCGCTATTAGTTTTTTCTACTTTGCGCACGTTATAAACCCATAACGAAACCGCTTTCGGTGTCGTTATGAAAACACTAGATCACAAACTTGTAGTGAGTTTTAGTTTTCCAAGATTGATGAAATTGACGTCAAGTGTCAAATAAGGCTGACATCTCAATCGCTATTGGCTCGTCTCAATCGCGTTTGTAAATTTTACTACAACTACCAACTGTTGAAGAAAAAAATTACTCTAGATTGTAAGATGACAACCGCAATGTTTGACATATATGTAAAATTAATGTCGCCAAGTAGAAAAAATAGTATATAACACTCGTTTTATAAGACGCATTGGCACACTCGTTCCAAAACAACTCGTGCGCCAATTTTTCTCATAACACTTGTATTATAATATACTATATAACGAACGCAACGTAGAAAAAAGTTATAGTACCTGTATATGCTCTGATAAGTATGTACAGACACTATGTAGAACCATTTTATATTTGCGTAGTAGAGGGAAGTGATATTATAGATAATAGGTAAGGATTTTGCTCATCTGATGAGGGAAATTTTAAGGCAGAAAGTCACCTTTCTCCAGTCAACTGTCTAAAAAAAGGACTTATCTCCATAATCAGAGATATATGACGTATGTTTGAATTGAAACAATTTTTCCAACAAAAGTTGTTTCACTTTATAATATCTATATCTTACCCAGATTTTAATTTTAAATTCTGAATCTAAGCGCAGCTGTGGCCACTTCTGGAGTATTCCAGAAATGGATGATTTATTTTATGTCAGTTTTTCTTCCGAATCTCTATGGTGTCATTTAACCAAGAAAACTTGGAATAATATTCGCTATCGTTACAGGTATAATATGATCGAATCACCATTAGTAGAGCGCTGAAATCATAGTATAGTATATGTCTCTCAGACGTTAGGAAATACACGATGTAGTCTATATCTCTCAGCGCTCTACTAATAATGATTCAACCATAGTATCCTATTGGTAGTTACATTTATTTAAACATTTTCCGTCAATTGTTTATTTATAAGTATGTTTAGTGAAAACAATTATATTTTTTTTATTTATTTTTGTTGATTTGTTATAGCGAATCGAAAACATGTATGTGAAATGTATCCTTCCAATCAAAATATTTCGCCCTCTAGAACCGTCAGTGTCAAATTACAATAAATTGTCATATAACCTAAAAAGACATCGGCTTAGAAAAATTATGTAGACGTCGCCAGAAGTATACGATCGACGAAATTTTTTTTAACCGACTCATCCGAGTTGGAAACTGCGATTAATGATCTCGACAATTAACGCTCGTGCGTTAAACAGTCTCGATCATTAATCGCTCTTTTTAATATACTTGTTGGTTAAATAACTGTTGCGTGTATTTGCAGTTATAATGTTATCATATGCACATGGTGTCAGACTTTTAAAACAAACTTTATTTCTCAATCTTAACCCTGTCAAAACCCACCCTATTGTTACTTGGACTTTTGTTTACTATTGTTTGTATATTCGCTGGTGCAAAATTAGAATTACCAGATTTCAGAACTTTAAAGTTATATTTATTTCTAAACCACCATCAAACACCTTCCCATAGGCACTTAGATTTATATTTACACAAGGTTAAAAAATCTTTACATACGTTTCAACCCCTTGAAGATATCTTCCTTATTACTGAAGTTTATTTCACTAATTTTTGGTTTATCTAACAATTATTCTAAGTTCATTTCCAAACAAAAGTATTTATGACTGAGCTGGGCTTTAAACCAGGTCAACACTATACATCTTAAAGCATACGGTAGCTGTCAACTGTTTTGAATAGAATTAAATGTTATTGTATAGTACGGCAACATGTTGCCGGACTATTACTAAGAGACTATAAAACAAACTCTATACATTTAATAATACTGTCATTACTTGTCATCATTTCAGCAGTATTCTAAGACCCATATTGATGGACCAATGGCAAGTAACGACAGTATTAAGAATCTGGTGGACGTGACCACTGGTTATTAATAATATTACAAATACTATCAATCAATTTAAATATTTTAATGACAGAATTGGTCACGGATACTGTTATATTGATGACGACGTCTTTGCATCCCGTTGCCAAACACCTGGCGCCGCTGCATGAGCGAAAGAAAATTCAAAAATAAACTGACCTTAGCCATTCGAAATAACGTCAACCGTAAAGAAGGAAGAGATTTCAGAGTAATTACTGGACGTTGAATCATCGCACACTGCTTGCGTGTGTACTTATACATGCAAGTGGTAGTTTAAATATTATCTAAATATTTGGGGATTCGAATGTTTCAAAAATGAACACGCGCCAGTTTGTGATCATATCCTGTTGTACCTACACAAGTCTCTGTTTGCTTGAGAATAACTTTATTGCCCAGCATGTGTTGGAGAAATGTTCGCTAATTGTTTTGAGTTGCAGTCTAATTCATGTTGATGTCAATGGCAAGGTTTCGGCTAATTATAGTTATAGCTTCATAGCATAGCAAACATTTTAGTATGTATTTCAAATGTAGTATATGAGACATTGGATTATTCTTAATAGCAAGAGTGCGTAACTATATATACTGCAACTATCATCAGTGAAACACAAAACATTCAAACTCAAGAAACAAAACAATATTGTTGATTTATACACCGAACAACTGACAGGTCTAATTAACGTAGCACGTCATTCAGAATTCAGCATCCTTGTCTGCCAGTAGAAATATTATAATGCTGTAAATATTGTAAATTGCACATTTTCAATTCATCCATTAATGTGCCAAAGGCACTAAGCATAATGTGTATTAGACATCTATTAATAGTTATTTAACCAACACGTATATTAAAAAGAGCGATTAATGATCGAGACTGTTTAGCGTGAATTTTCGAGATCATTAATCGCCGTTTAATATTCCAGTTGATTACAAAACATTTTCGTCGATTGTTTTCTTCTGGCGGTGTCTAATATAATAATAGTGTATTATTTGACGAGCACATAATTAACGGATACAAATCGCTCGCATGATTACAAGCTCGCCTACGGTTCGCGTGTAAACTTCATGCTCGCGATTTGTATCCGTTAAGTGCGAGTCAAATACGACGTTTTATCTACGACTCATAAATTCCATTTTATGCAAAATATTTTAAATGTATTTGTCAATGATGGCGAGGCAAACTGTCAAATAACTGTCATCCGCATAGGTTTTGACAGAATTTGACACTAGCGTTGTGTAATGGTGACAGTTCGTTCAAATGATGAGGTCATTATTTGAACGAATTGTCATTATTATACAACGCTAGTCAAGACGCTAGACAATATATACAAAAATGTGGTATTTACGTAGTTTTAAAAAGAGTTGCGCGTGCCATTTTTCTACAAATAACAGCATATTTCAGGGCATTAAATTGAAAAGAAAATATATTTTTTTCCCTGACGTTTAAATGCATCCTGTATAAATGAAAATACTGCGACTAAAGTGACTTACCCTGTATATTCAGTGAAAGGTATTCTGGGAACAAAAGGCTAGAAAACACATTTCCAAGAAGCAACACAACAGAGCTTGAAAATTCTGTTTATAATTTAGTCCAGGAAAAGTTTAGATTTTCACTTCGGAAAGTTTCGCTCGTTATTTTGTATCATTTATACATCGAATATGAAATGGCTATGCTAGATTTTTTTTAAAGCATCCCGTTTGGCAGCTTTGATACAGATAAGTCAGGTTCATTTTGCAAATTATTCATCTTTCTAAATATTTCCTCCAAACATAATACTTCTTAAAATAGTGTATTGAAAACGTAAACAGGGTAAAAAACATTACAAATATTCATTTGTGAAAATATTAACCTTTGAATGAGACGATGAATTTGCAATTCCAATTTGTATTTTTCAACATTAAAAAGTTGGATAAAAACAATTATTTTGAATTGCACTTATTATCTGATTTTGAAAAACAGAATGGCGGATACAATATGAAGGAAGACGTTTCTAAAACTATTTCCTTTGCACTTCCGGTCCTGCGTATAAACTATTTATCATACCAAACTTTTCAAACACATTTGACATTCTCAATATAATCCCACTTCTAATCTTTATAACCACACTTAAATCCAACTTACCAACGATGTTTATGTACACATAGTTAAGTTAAATTAAGTTTTTGAATATAATCAACAAACTGTGGATATGTAATGCGTGTCTGTAACGCAAACCGTAACAATTTATAGTTAATAAAAGCTCATTTCTTAGTGAAATATTGCCTTAACACAAATATTTGAAATGAACAAGGAATAGGGATAAATAACAGCGCACACATTGGCATAGATTTATTGTGAAATTATTTACAGAGGGAGCTATTTTAGCTTATCAGTATGTCTAACAGACGCTGCAAAACTGACGCGGTTTTGGTCATTTTTGTGTCCGGAATTAAAAGGGAAGAATGTGGCATTAAGTTCCAATTCGACCGACAAAAGAAAGGTATTTTGCTAATTGATGTACTGAATAATAATAATGAATGCGCTGTAAATTTTTTAATGGGACGTGTTAATTGTGCTTAGAATATTTTGTGTTTTATTTGGCGAGCTTTAACTAGTTAGTTGTATCAACTGCTGTATCTAGTCCTAACTAGTTCTACAGTTACGAATTTATTGCTTTCGTGTTAGTGTTATGTTTATTTTAATAATGTTATTGTTTATCATGTCAGATAAGGCGATTATTTATTTAATTTATTTTTGTTTTTATTTGAACCAGCAAAACTAAAACCATTTCCTCACTACTTATATTCACTTGTTCGACGTTTTGGCAAACATATGATTCTTTCTGCCCATTTTGTATATTTTAATTTTTACGAATTATAATTCTTCCACTGTTTTCTTGTCGTTGGAAATAGTTATTTTTAGGATAAGCGAGCAAAATGACTGATTTCCTTTCGAGCCCTGAAATTAGAAATCAGGGCAAAAAATCTAAAATGAAGTGGTTATCAATTCGACCCATATGTATACAGTACACGATTTGTTATTTGAAAAAACTCGGGCACGTCAATTTTTAATGATCAAAAATACATATATTTAGGTCACATTAAATTTCCGATCTTCAATAGTTTTCGACTTCTGACGTCATCGACACTTTTTTTGAATAGCAACACCATATTCTTTTGTATGATATTGATAGATCTGCTAATTATATTATTGGTAATTTACCAAATATAACAGTTGACAGTTAGGGATAATTTTGTTTGTTTATGGAAAGCGAATAGACGTTTTCGATTGATTCACTTACGCTGAATACGAATCCGAGCGTGAAAGTTGCATCACGTCAAGTTATTGCGTTCATTGTTGTTTTCTTTATGGAGGCGTTAGCACACCACTTAAAGAATCGCTGTTAATTGCTTCGAAAACATTCGGGATTTCAGGTAGAAGTACAAAGATTAAGGAAGCCTTTTCAGGTTCACCTAGTATAAATTTGCAAGCGTTACCACAAACACATTTTTTCATATTTTGACCAGACTATTTTCAAAAACTTTACGCGTTAGAAGATTTATCAGCACTGATTTGTTTTTAGGAAAAATAATTTTACCCGAAACGCAATTTCATCTCGAATTTTTTAAAAAGTAAGGCCGTAAAATGTGTGTTCGTTACCGATAAAGACAATTACAAAATCTACCAACATCAGTCTGAGAGTGGGGTTGCCAGTTATAAAGAGTGTCGATAACGTTATTATACGTCAGTAACAATTGACAGTCGATTTGAGTCATTCTTTTCTTGCTTGAAAGGTTGTTTTTCACTGGTTTACTAAAATGAAATCCAAGTTATTTGTAGTTTACTCATTATCAACAAAAAACTGAATATCTGAAAAAAAAGACAAAAAACAATATGAAAGTCCAATGGTGCAATAAAAATTAAGAGAACTTTGCACAGGGTATTTAATAACAAACACAATAATGTATACCAATTATTACTGTTATTAAGATTTTGAAAGTTTCTATGCAATTTTATTCATATAGTATTGCCATTTATCATCGTTCGAAAAAAATCTATCAAAACCCTTATATGCATAGCTCATTCATTAGAAATAGGTTATTGTCGTGGAGAGACAAGTGAAACGTGAAGTTACGAATCCGGGATTAAAAGATGCTTATCAGTTACGTTTTTCTTATTTAATGTGATCTTGAAAACACAATACAGCTAAATATCCAGCTTAAAACCAGAGATCAGCACGACGTAGAAGCCGACAAATTCATCAACACCATACAGAAAGCCGCTTGGAACAACACTAAAAAATTACCCACAGAACAATTAGAAATAATTATCCTATGGAAATTAGAGAAATGCTCAAACGAAAAAGACAAGCTAGAAGAAGATGGCAGCAGTCACGAGATCCAGCTAACAAAACCATACTTAATAATAAATCCCTTAAACAAATTAAACGCAAAATTCAAAAAACTAAAAGGGGCATCATAGGAATCCTTCTTAACTCAATTAACTCCCGACAAAGAAACAGATTACTCGCTGTGGAAAGCACTGAGGAAATACAAGAGGCCAGTGGCCCATGTCCCACCTATAAGAGGAAGAGACGGTACCTGGGCAAGAGACAATAAACAGAAGGCTGAAATTTTTGCAGAACATCTAACAGAAATCTTCCAGCCTCACAACATCGAATCAGAGCCAATCCCGAATGTAGATATAACCTATGAAGAAAAAGCTATACAGTTACTACTTACTCCAAAGGAAGTTGCCAGAGAAATCAAAACAAACCTGAATCCAAAGAAGGCACCTGGATATCATCTTATCACAGGAGAAGTTCTTAAGCAATTACCTAAGGAAGGTATTGTTATGCTGACGTATCTAATAATTGCATAGTTCAGACTAAAATACGTCCCACATGTCTGGAAAATAGCAGAAGTTATCATGGTACCAAAACGAGGCCAAATCATATCGCCCAATATCACTGTTACCAATGATTTCGAAGCTCTTTGAAAAGTTGCTTCTAAAAAGAATGCAACCTATCATTGAAAGAAAGGAGCTAATTCCTAATCACCAATTTGGTTTTAGAGAAAAGCATTCGACTATAGATCAAGTTCATAGAATAACCGATATCGTAGAGAAAGCATTAGAAGAAAAGCTTATTTGCTCAACAATCTTTCTTGATGTGACACAAGCTTGCGATAAGGTTTGGCACGAAGGATTGATACATAAACTAAAGAGTATGCTACCTTTACAATACGTCTGCTAACATCCTATGTATCTGATTGACTATTCAGAATAAAACAGATCGATGAATACTCGGAACTAAAGAAGAACTAAAGAACTAAAGAAGTAAAAGCTGGGGTACCCCAGGGTAGTGTATTGGGGCCAATTCTCTCTGTACTATATACAAGTGACCTTCCACAGCTGGAATATGTAACAGTCGCAACATTCGCAGATGACACGGCTCTAATGGCAGTGGGATCAACTATTGGAGAATCTACTAGGAATCTTCAACAAGCTACTAATAAAAGGTATAAATGGACAAAAAAATAGAAAACCAAGCTCAACTAACTAAAATCTGTCACATTAACTTTACAAACAAAGGAATCGAGGACATACCCCATGTAAAGATTAACGACGCCATAGTTCAATATGCGAACAGTGCAAAGTATTTGGGTATGACTCTGGAAACAAAACTAAGCTGGAAAGAACACGTTAAGGAGAAAAGAGTAGAGGTTGACCTCAAATATAGAGAACTATACTGGCTTCTGGGAAGAAACTCTCAGTTGTCAGTACAGAACAAACTACAAGTTTACAACCAAATACTAAAGCCCATTTGGTTATACAGCATCCAGCTTTGGGATTGCGCAAAAAACTCCAATATACAAGGAATCCAGACTTTCCAATATAAAGTACTAAGGAATATGGTTAACGCTTCTTGGTACATACAGAATAGTGACCTGAATCGTGATCTTGGTGTCCCACAAGTCATCCAAGAGATAAAGAGATTCGCCACTAAGCATGAATCTCGCCTAAGCCATCACGTCAACGTAGAGGCCCTGCAGCTATTGGACAACCAGAATCTAGTGAGAAGACTAAAAAGAACTAAATCCTTCGAACTAGTGATTTAGTGAAATGTGAAAAAGCAGAGCACAGTGAGTGAAGCGTTAGTGCTTCTTGTTTAGGACAAAGTAAATATAGGACGTCAGTGGATAGCCTATTAGAGACAAATACCTAGTTTTAAGAATTCAGATTTAAATTGATGGTTAATCTTTTAGTTTCAATATGTTAAGCACCATATGCATACAAAAAAAAAATTGTGGTCAGGAGAGCTATACATTTGCGAGGTTTAAAGTTTTTAGCTGATATTATATTAAATCTCATAATAAGAGAGATTTCCATCTTGGCTTTAAAGATTCAATTCTACTTGAAGGTTGAGGTATATAAACACTATCGACAGTGCAAATTATTATTGGTTGAACACGGTTGAAACGACATTAAACAATTTTAACTACCGTTGTAGTGCTATCTGGAAAAAAGTAATAACCGTTGAAAATTTGAGCAACTTTACTGTTAACCAACACAGTATTTTAAGATTAGCAACCTATTCGTTTCCTTGGTGTTGAATATGGTCAGCAAAATTTAATTTGAAAGAAAACACCGAATATAAAACAAGAATTAGAAGAAAAAGTCCGATCTTCTTAAAACCGTTCTCTTTTATCTGCTTATAGGAATGACGCAATGGATCCAGACAACAGTACCATGGAGATCGACGACCCCTCTCTCCGGTTCATGGAGTCTTCCAGATTCTGGGTACAGAGAGTGCTGGTGCCGATCCTGGTCTGTATCGGAATCGGCGGAAACGTCGTCACCGTGATGGTCTTGACAAGGTATCTGAAATTGCCTAGGTAGCGTCCCAAAAATAAACTTTAAAAATTCACTTCTCACGGCCCACCTCAATGTCAGCAGCTTATTTCGACAGAGCAGATCAGAATCACGGCCCCGTATTTATAGACCATCAGCGCCATCGCAAGAAGTTTGTTTTCCGAAAAATTCAACCATCTGTTGATCTACTTGTATAAACGATCTGGTTTATGGGCGGTTTATTGAAACGTTGGACATAAATCAAGCATGAAATCTGTCAAAATAATTCAAACAGTTGCTATTTATAACCATCAGTTAAACGCTGGCACAATTGCCTTTTGGTGCTGCGCTTAAAGGATAATATATTAATCCTTCACCGCGTCATGAAAACCATAGTGTGGAGCACTTAACCTTAGCAGTATAAACTTCAAAGATTCTGCTTGCGTTGAAGAAAGGTAAAGTGGATGTTTTTCTTGCAGACGGAGGATGAGATGTACCACAACTATATACCTGACGGCACTGGCGATAGCTGATGTCATATATCTCATATTCGTCCTTCTTCTGTCTTTTCAACACTATCCAAATATCCACGAGAAGAGGTTTGAGCTTTATTGGAGGTTCTATGGGATCACACGGTGGATATGTGACGCTGCCAGTGAGTATAATTATTTTGTTGGTAACTTTTGATAAAACATGTAAGAGTAATTACTGACATCATATAAAGTGTCTCAAAACAACTACGAACGTTGTAAGTGACTAACTCACCAAATAGAAGACAAATCGTCTTTGGATTATGCGCATAAGAACCCAGGTTCGAATGCTGCACAGGCCTGACAAATTTAATAAAAATTGTTTGGCCAAAGTGTACGTTCCCGAACTGCAACTCTGCTGCCAGAAAGAATAGGAAAACAAGTCAATAGTCATTCACCATTTTAAATATTGCCAATTACACTTCAAATTTGGAATTAGCAATATCCGGACATCACTTGTCATAAGATTTATGCAAAGGCGTGTTGGATTTTGACAATATACTTCATACTTAGAATCAGAAATTAGCAAGTATCACACGAAATATGTTTTAAGCGACTCTCCGCTATTTTGAATTAATTTTGAAAGTCTGACATGATATTTGAAATGTGCAATCCTCATATAATACGAGACATTGTTTCATGCAAATCCATAACATACCTACCTACATTTTGGTTGACATATTGGACCTTTTTGAATATTGAAAAAAATGACATTTAGTTAAAAATCTATACGCGTCAAAAATCTATACGTTTCAGAAAATAATGTTTCATGCAAAATCAATTTTTTTTTATTTTTTTATCGCCATATGTGAAAATGAAAATCTGACATGATATTTGGAAGCAGCAATTCCAAATAACGTAGTCACCAATTAAAAATTTTTAATTTGGAGTATATCTTTTTCAAATGTCACAGCAACTTAGGTTATTTTGTAAATTTTCTATCGCCATATTGAAGCCGCTTATTTGTTTTTTAAAAATACGCGACAGCTTTAGAATCACAGCCCAGAAACCCTATGTAATCAGTACAGTACATGTCCATGATGATTGTGTTAATCATAGTATTTATCTCTGCATTTATTGTAAATAATAAATACAGTATGTGATCCATTTCATTCTCTGCAAACTACTATATATTTGGTTATTGGTATCGATTTTATTTTTCAATGCCATTTACGGGGCTATTTGAAAAAATGTCAAAAATGTTGATCAAATCGATTTTTAAAAAATTCATCATTTATCTACTTTTGACAAGATATTACCAAACAAACACAAATATGGTGCCTACAAATTTAAATTAAATTTTCATACTGGTAAAAAAACATCGATTAATAAACTATCTGTTATTTCAAAATACTTTTGAACAAAACAATAAAGAAATTGAAACTCGTGTTATTATCGATTTAGGGTAACTAATTGAGAAGCAGAGAACATAAAACAGAAACTAGATGAATAAAACAATTATAAAATTAAAACAATCAAATTATACTCGGATTTAAAAATAAATATGAAAATCTTTGAAAACCAGGGGTGATCGCCTGGTTAAGGCGAAAGGCTTTACGTGCCTACCGAAGCACGGCGTAGCAAAATCTCAGGCTGGGTGCAACTAGGGTTGCCACTTTCCGAAAAATCGTCTTGAAAACCTCTTGAATAGAGGTTTTCAAATAATTCTATGATCCAATAACATATTATGTTTTAAGAATATTAAAATATTTAGAGGTTGCTAGCAGCAGTCACACATAAATTTACAAAAGACACCTGAAAAAATAATTAATAAACGCGTTTAGTTATAATATTTATTACGAAATAAAGAACAACTGAAATCTTAATCTGACGGTAGTCATAAGGTTTTGAAAAACTTAGTGCCAAAATGGAAAAACTATTTTGGCATTTGTTTTCTTCAAAACTGTCTAGAAACTAAGAACAGATTCAAATATTTGTAAGCTAGCTGTCATACGTTTGCTTCAAACGTCAATGTTGTGACAAAACAACAAAAACCAAGGCAGTCCTGTAAAAAAACAAAAACGCGTAAAAACTGGCTATAACTAAACGTCGAGAAAAAAGTTTAAATTGATGGTTTTCCCATCTTTAAGGTTACCTTAAATCGAATTACACTATTAGATTTCTCGTAAAAGTTACAATACAATATGGACCACAACTTAGGAAGTAGTTCCAGCTGTTTTGATGTTAAACTGTAAAATAACACAACGGGTGGATACTTGCTTGATGATTGAACCACGCAAACAGCAAATCTATAAAAGTATTATCAAGTATACGGTACATCTGTGCTTAATTGTTTACAAATCTTCTATTTTCAATTCACAGTATACTGAAGGTGAAATGCGTATATTCAGTATGTT
The DNA here is from genome assembly GCA_964023965.1 of Melinopterus prodromus. Classification (NCBI taxonomy): domain Eukaryota; kingdom Metazoa; phylum Arthropoda; class Insecta; order Coleoptera; family Scarabaeidae; genus Melinopterus; species Melinopterus prodromus. Next base: position 13,125,168 of record OZ030390.1, on the reverse strand, counting down.
ATTACCATGTTGAAGCCTGTTATAGCATGTTATAGTACAAGGATATTATCTCCAGATTAACTTTGAAATAAACGATTATCCTGAACAGGTCCCAATTGTTTACATCAATAAAATTAAAGATTCATAGTTTGACGTTCGTAAAAAATCAGAACGTACACAACACACCGTATCCATACGATTATTATCATCATCTATATAAACGGATTGGGTCCAAGCCAAATTTTAGGTTCAAGTAAAATTGAGACATGACAAATATTCATCAAGCACACGCCATACGCAAAAACGAAACAACATTTATTGCTATCCGTTATTTAACACATGTGCGCAATGCGCATACATTATACTGCCGTACTTTCCGTTTTAAAGTGCATTTTAGGGATAATTATGTCATGGTTTCAGTAAAATATATTATTAATTGCTAACTCGGACGTTTCATATACAAACGCTCAAGCTTCCAGGAATGAATAAATAAATCTTGGTAACTGCGAAAGCTTTTAACCAAAGTTGTTTGCGGTGGTTGGCTAATATTGTTTAGACAGGAATATGTTATTTATGAAGACTGCGAACAAAGTAATGTTTTTTGCAGACTTCAATCAGCGTAGTCATAAAAATAAATTTGACGTTACTTGAATATTTTTATATTTCGTTTTTACGTCGATTGTATTCAAACGCTGGTAACTATCGGTACAAACACTCTGCGAAAAAATGTTTCAAACAAAAGCATCTTTATTTTAAATAAGTACGTACGCTTTCACGGCTAGAATCATTTAGAAAATAAGCAACTTCCGGGTTATGCCGTGTGTCAAGATTAGTAAATGCTGACGTTTTGCGAACCATGTTGCTCGCTTCTTCAAAGCTAATTGAATACTGAAGACCTGTCCCTTATATACCTAAATTTACGCCTCACTGCGCACATCTGGAGCTACCGCTCCCATGTGTTTTTCCACCTGGATGTTTGTAAATTTCGATGGCTACTCTAATAAGCCTTCGATGATCATTACTGATGCTTGCCAAAATCTTCACGTCATCGAAGATAATTGTGTGTCCCGACTCGTGGCAGTGTTGAGCAGAATGTTGAATCTTGCGTAGCCGGGTGTCTCTACTGTGCTCCTTAACTCGACATTCCATACTTCGTCCTCTCTGTACTACATAGCATGTTCCGCACTCCCATGTTATCTTGTATACCCCTTCGTTCTTCAGGAGTGGTATGATATCATTTAGGTCTTCAGTATTCAATTAGCTTTGAAGAAGCGAGCAACATAGTTCGCGAAATGTCAGCATTTACTAATCTTGACACACGGCATAAGTCATAACCCGGAAGTAGTTTATCTTCGAAAATCTTTATTTTGTATATAGCAGCTTCATAATAATCAATACAAAATATACAAAATTAAATCTTTCCATGTAACAAAATGAAGCCATTTTTTTAGTGAAAAGTATCACTCGTTTTGATAGTATTGACACCTGTGTTGGAAGGCCCATAACTCTAAAACTACTGAAGAGAAAAAAATTAAATAAAGTATGTATTCCATACTTCTGAATCATTTCTACATAAGTTGTATGACTGTCAAAATTGTTTGCCTCTTGGTGTAAAGATGACTAAGATGAGCGCGAGAGAATCAAAAAAGTATCCGATTGTTGCAGTTTTAAATCAACGCTCGTCTTTCCGATTTTTTCCCTTAAACCACTTACCACAAAAATTTCAGTTTTTGTTCAGGTTGCTTTTAGAATATCTTCTATAGATTGGCGTTTTTGTTTTCATCAGTATTTAAGTAATAAAGGATGCAAACGAGATTTTTATGAAAGCTCAGTAACAAATGTTAGCAGGACAACGCAGTTAGCATGAAAATAATCCTTATTTACTACGATACACATCCGTTGAATTTAATAGCATTCCGACTATTTGTTAATTTTGAAGACCGAAATAAACATGAACAAAATTTTGCGCAGTTCGGCTTCCCTCGCTTGTGGGTTTTGGTGCGAGGCAGGCGAACCACATGCGAAGTTTTGACGCGATCAGTGAATCCGTTTTTGTAAAATATTGATTTGTACATCTACATTCAATATCTCTATTTAAGTCACTCTACTATTCAAAATTCCGAAATTAAATTGTTCTGATCGTATCGTACTAATAGTAAATAATCTTCCACTGTTCCAGCTACGTTTCCATTTCCCGTTACGATTGACATTGTGCGCGCTGCACGAAATTTATATCATTCCTATTAAATTGCTTTAAAAATGACTTAAAAATTATTATGTTATTCTTTTTCTACAGTCGCCTTAATTAAAATATGGCGACTGTAAGAATAAAATATCCCAACCTGTAGATATATTCACCATTTACAGATTGTATCAGGCTTTTTTTTTTCTTAAAAACCAAACTAATCTTAAACCAAAGGAAATTCAGAAACATTTGAGTTCGGAGTATTAAGAAAATTTTAAAAAAGCAACCTAGTGGATAGAGCATCTTCAAAACTATAGTTAGAAAGTTTTATATTTATATTTTGTGTCATGTTTGTTTCCAAACTGTCGGATTCTATATGGCCACGATAAGTGAGAAGCCAATTTGATGTGATATTTGAAGAGCCTTACAAATATGACGCCATATTAGCAAAATTCTAAATATCGGATTCGATATGGCACCCAAAAATGTAAAACATGTTGGGTTTGCATGAAACTTATTTCCCGCAATATTTGACAATTGTTTATTCCAAATATCAGATCGGATTTTCAAAATTCAAAATGGCGGTTCAATATTGGCGACCAAAAATTTTAAAACTGACAGTGGCACAATTAAGTTCTATTGTCTTAAAGTTCTATTGTCAAAATTTAAAATCAATATGGCGGATAAGCTCGCTGATTTGAAATCTTGAACCCAGGCACTCAAAATAATGCAATTATGAGGACCAAAAATAAAAAAACTCGTGTTTAAACCTGCCTCAAAAACTTTCAAGCTGGCCGAATCCATATCTGCAGTAAGATTTACGAAATTTAAAATGCGACGTCCAATAATATTGGCCAAACCTCTGATACTATTTTTAGGGTCCTCTGATACCAAACCTGATCTCAAATTTCCATAATTAAAAGTAGCTGATCAAATATGGCGTCTAAAAGTATAAGAAACAGTCAATTTCGCTACTAAAATAGAAACCATTGTAGAATGTAGAACCAACAAACTTTTTAATGTTTTTTTCTTTCCTTATAGGCAGTACTTCCGTCTGGCTAACAGTTTCCTTCACAATTGAACGTTACATCGTAGTCTGCCATCCAATGAAAGGAAAAGTATTATGCACAGAAACAAGAGCCAAGAACATCATAACCATAGTCAGCATCTTGTGTCTCCTGGCAACCATTTCAACAACGTTCGAGTACCAGCTCGACCTGAAGGAATACTGCATTGAACTGAAAAACGAAACCAAAGCAAACCTATGCATTGAAAGACAAATGAATCTCACAAAAGACAGTGATCTGGACCTAGTCAACCTCATAAATAACGAATCGAAACCGATGGAAGTGCTCAGTGATAACCAAATACTCAAAATACAACAATACAACAATAGCAACGAAACCAACAATACTGATCATCATAACGTGAACGACTGTGTTTGTGATAAAAACGTACGCCAGAACGGTGAATCTGGTAAACTTGAGGATTATTTAACAGAAAGTGAATGTGACAATAGAACAGACTGTAGTTTATTGAATGGTACATGTTGCAAAGTGAGTTATACTATATACACGGAATCGACTTCCCTTGCTATGAATGCAACTTATATTAAAATAATGAACTGGTTCTCTTCGTTAACATTCGGAATACTGCCGTTGATTCTCATAGCTGCCTTTAATTGCTATTTGATCCATGCCGTCTATAAGTCACAGACTAACAGGAAGCGGATGACCAACTCAGTGGTAAGCAATATGTATAAAATATAATATTTGACATGGTATCGTCACCTACACGTGTATAAAACCATACTACTTACTAATCACATAAAAGTTTTAATAATTATTAAAGACTGCTAGTAAAAAGTGTCAGGCAAGATGTAAATTAAAAATATGAGCCATAACCTGGATTCGAATCATAAACCTTTGTAGTACCTGTACAAGGGACTAGCAACTAGTCATGTAAAGGGTTGCCATCTTTTGTGGTGTAACTGTCGGTACATTAGTGACCAAGGGAATATACAGCGTTATTTTATCTGTCAAAGCAATTATTTCCTTTATTATAAGAATTAAGGGAAGAAAATTTATTGAACAATAATTCGTTTTTAATACAACAGTAATTTTTTTAGTTATTAATTAGTAATACAACATTTTTTAAAAAGATATACCATAAACATATTTTTTAAATCAAAACTTAATTGATTTAAGTTTGACAGTTTGACAGTCAAACATAAAACATAAAAATTTTGGTTTATGTCATTTCTGTCAAAATAGCCCATTTATTTCTTCAAATGTGATAACCTCATACGATAACAAAATGAATCAAATACAAATTAAGAAATTATATTTGAAATTTTATTATCGCAAAACTTAACAATAATAAATAAAAAGTAATAAATGTACAGAATTCTTAAGTCCAAAGTTTTATAAAACTTATAAAATTAAATATTGATTAATTAATTAAATATTGAGATTTCATGAAAAAAGTCGACTATATGTATTACAATAACGTATTGTTGCGTTTTCTTTAAATAAAACGCAAAAATTTATCTTTGTTTGAAGCTTGTATTTATCGTTATGATACAGCAAATACTGTCCAACGTCGGGACAAGTACGCCAATATTGGTGATAGTCCCAATATATCTGGACGGATGACAACCCTAGTCATGTAGGTACTCGACTGTTTAATTGAAAATAAAATTTATTTAGCTTTTTCGTTGTATAACGTTGTGTAGCGTTGTATAAAAAGGTATAATCATCAACACGCTGGAAGTCAGTAATGAAATGGTTGTCAAAGCAACACAACGTTGTTGCCCACAAATATTGCTGTATTGTAATAGTTATTTACGTTATAACCGGACTTATAACGTAAGCGACTTGTAACAGTACGAGTCAAATATTACGGACGAGGCGACGAAGGAGCCGAGTCTGGAATATGTAAACGAGTATTGTTACAAGACCTACCGGACGTATGTCGTATGACATTTTATTTCATACTGTCGAGTCCGGTTGAACAGTATTATATTTTGTGGAAATTAAGTTGGCTTTTTTTCTATTGCAACCGCGTGGCTATGGTTTGCAACACTTACCGACTTTGTGGTGTTATAGCTCGCTTACCGGACTCAAATTGATGATGTAAAAATCAATATACCGGACAGTAGGAAATAAAAAAAGACATATTACTTTATCATACTATATAGCAGTGTCAAACTTTGTCAAACTCTGACGTTTTGACACTGCTGTCAATAGAATAAAATATCTGTCAAACTCTGGCTAACTAGTTTTAACGCAGTACGAGCGATCTCGATGCAATAGAATTTGCTGACACAGCTAAACTATTAATGTTACAAAAAAATGTCATATTCAGAATTTCCTCCACTTTAATTTAATATTTAACTTTACACCCTTCTAAATAAAAAGCTTTTCAGCTCTAACTTGGTCATAAAACTTCTAAATATGAACTTTCGTCCCGATACCTTTAGTAGTTTTTCCGGAATCGTCTACTATGTATGTTAAAGTAAAAAAAGCATATACGGATAAGCCTATCTTGGTACTTTTTGCGCTAAAATGAAAGAAAAATTTAAATATACAGCAAAATACTGGGCATTCCACTAAAAAAATGTAATTCGCTGTCTATCAGTAATTTTAAAATTAAAATGGCGACGCTGTATAAAGTAAGTTAGAGCTATCATGGCTATTTTATGTGAAATTTTCAGTTTCATCACAATAAAAGGTGCTGAAAATAGAGATAAATTTGGCGTCAAGTTCATCAAAAGTTGAAAAAAAAAATACCATGGTCTGACCACTTAATCGTTGTCTAAAATTAAAACTAACATAAAAAACTCAACTGTTTTTGACACCTAAATTAGCATTTGTAACTTAACTTGCCAACTAAACGTTATACCTTAGAAAAGAACTATTTATTTGAATTTATTCTTGTTTTGATATGTAACACCTGTCGCTTAATCTATGACTTGAATTTTTTTTCATCACCCTGTATATGTGTATATGTGACAGTGGACCTCTCCAGGTTTTTATGACATAGGCAGAAATTTTGGGTGGGAAATTCTTATTCCAGTAGTCCAGTACATCATTCCCATAGATTGAAAAAGTACGCTAGTTTCTATAGTTATTACTGCTATGCACTTTTCTTTATTGCATAATAAATCTAAATGACACTGGATTCTTTTATGTGCAGATAACGTGTTCTAACGTCAGGACTTTGAAGATATAAACAAAAGTGTAAATAGTGGAAAATCATACCATAAAAAGGGACCAGAGCTTTTGGACTTTTGCAAAATAGCCTTAAAGGAATAGATGGCAACATATATTTTCGTAAATTAAAAATAACTAATCCGTACGTGTGTACATTGAGAGTGCGTTATTGTTTTTCGCGTTCTTTATTGCCACTAAAATGTCCCGATATTTACAATTCCTCTGCCAAGAATGTACGTACACAAAGTCTAACTCAATATTTATTACATTTGTTTTAGTAGCACACCGCTAATAATATCGTATATAATTAGAATTCCAATCAATCGAGTATATATTGTAAATCCCTGTTCATGAAAGAAGATTTTTACCATGTTATCGTAACTTCAACCCTCATGCGTATTATCACTTATATTTTTAGGAAAGTGTGACCCAGCACCAGGAAAATAGGATAACGCTGCTACTCATAAGCGTGGTGATCCTCTTCCTCATCTGTCAAACTCCAACTGCAACATTTCTGATATACGATTCCCTGGACACCAGCACCGATATATTCACCAGCAATATTAAAAGAGGTGAGTCCATACACAAAATCTTACTTAAAAAATCATCAAATCTATTTCTTTTTTTCAGGTTTAGGGAACATTTTCAACCTGATGCTAGCGCTGAACGCGTCTTGCAACTTCATCTTGTACTGCGTCCTCTCAGACAAATACAGGCGGACATTCAAGATGCTATTTTGCGAGAGGAGACTGAACAGAAACGACACGTTGACAATGTCGAGGAGTAGGGCGTCTCAACGTTTCAATTCCAACTCAAACGGCTTCCAAAGGTGCAAGACAGAATACGGTCGCACTCCAAGAAACTTGGAGGTAACTATCTATATGTTTAATAGACAAAAGTATGTAAACACATACCACTTGCGCGTTCAGGTGGAACGAAGACTGTCTCCAGCTCTAGCTAAAGTTGCGGCTTTACCAGTCCTCTAATCTTCTTTATGCCTAAATCGGTAAATTCCTATTTACACTTTCGATTTTGTTGGCTGAGATTAATCATGAATGCCAGGCGTCTGTTTGTACGCGGATTCAATGGAAATTGTTACTGCATAGGCAACCAGCGTAGCGAACGACAGTCAACCAAATCCAGCGTATTTGGTTGCCTATACGGCGTATTGTTTCGTTTTCAAACAGAAGCACGGTAGGTAGGTAGGCGCCTATCGCTAACCGTAACTGTTGGCTTCTGTGTTACGCCTGTTTTCTAACCACAAGGCTGAATTCTGGTTAAATCAGTGCCATTATTTTGAGTAGTGATGATAGATAAAACTGACGGACTAAATACGTTAAATAAATTAACTTTGCAGACTGTAATAACACAGGTTATCAAAATAACAAATGTTTACATTATTTTCAGTAATTTATTGTAGATATCTAAAATGTGTTTCAGAAAAACTCTTTATTTGGTCATCTTTTATCATTTGCCAGAATTTTGGTTCTATGACATTACTTGAACATCATAAAGTATGAAGAAATGGTCTGCGTTTAAATTTAAAATTTACCTAATTAAATGGCGAATTCGGTAAATTCATTATTTCTATACCTTGTTGATAATATTATTATTACCTAAACCACAAGTATTGTGTACCAAGCGGAGAAAGTGATTCTTTTCCGGCACGAGAGAAGAGACGGGTCAGGGGTCTAAAAGCCGGTTCTTAGGGTTACTAGGGGTTAGTTAGCTAAAAATTCGCGAAAAGGAATAAACTTTTAAAGATATCTCGTAAAATTACAAAGAGTACAATGCTTACTTTGAGGCAATTTTGAAGTTTGAGGAGCATTCATTGGGTTCGTTCACAATAAATTCGTAACCTCAATCTTCTTTTTCTTTTTATTTGATTTGCGATATTCAACATTTGAGTGCGTATTCGCATATTCACCGTAAGAGAATGTGTATCCACTCCGTCACATTACAAAATACATATAATATTATTAAAATTATTTTCAACAATAGGTAATACACTGCTAAAAAAAATTTGGGAACACGTTTTTTGAAATCTGTCATTAGTATAATGAGTCGTCTTAGTGAAGTGCAAATAGCTCGTGCTGTCACCCTTATTCTGCATGGCCACTCCATTCGACATATCAGCTTGGACCTTCGAGTTTCCCCTTCTATTATTCAGCGTTTATGAAATCGGTTTCGGGAGACTATATTCGAACAATATATTAGAAGAGCTGGATAAGGTCAAAATCGAAAAACTACTCCAAATCAAAACCGATTTCTTGGCCTTTCCTCTCTACGTCAGTGGACTGCCACAGCACGAGAGTTCCTATAAATGATCTAAGACGAGCACATAGAATAGAAATTTCTGATCAAACTGTTAGAAACAGATTAAAAGAAGCGAATTTGAAACCAAGAAGACCTGTCGGCGCACCACGCCTTACGCAGCATCACAAAGCAGCGCGAATGAGGTTTGCTCTGGATCACAGAGATTGGCAACTTTGTCATTGGACGCCTGTACTGTTTACAGGCAGTCCAGATTTCGTTTAACTAGTTGCGACGGCCGAGTACGTGTATATAGGCGTCCTGGTGAACACTACGCAGCCGCTACTATACAGGAAGTGGATAGAACTGGTCGCGGATTTCCGATGGTTTGGTCTGGAATCAGTATAGACAACAGAACTGATCATTTTGTGGTTCCTGGTAGACTAAATGTCATTAATTACATCGAAAACATCTTGGAGGACCATGTGGTGCCTGCAGCATCTGGCGTCGCTCAAAGTGTCATCCTAAATCAGGACAATGCAAAGCCACTTACCTACTGCCGGCATCACCAAGTCCTGAGCTGAATCCTATTGAACACGCGTGGGATCAGCTTTACCGGCGTGGTCGCAAGCGCCCTAATCCACCACTAACCATACATGAACGGATACAAGCACTGATTGAGGAATGGGAAAGCATACCCCAAGAATCTCTTCGCAGATTAGTGCAAAGCATGCCACGCCGCTGTGAGGAAGTCATTCGTGGTCGTGGAGGGCATATACTGGTTTAAACCTCACCAATCCACAGAAAACCCGACTGTCATCGATACTATGACAGTGATTTCCATTTTGTTTTGCGTTATTAATTTACAATTTTAAGTGTAACTTAGAAGTAACTAAGAGTTGTAACATTGTTTTTGTAATTTTCTTTAGTTAAATATATGCCGTTGAAGTATACCAAATTTGACTTGCCTAAAACTATTTCTTAAAAAGTTACAGGTTTCGAAAAAAGTGTTCTCCTAATTTTTTTTGAGCAGTGTATTTGCATATACATATAATCTTTTATGGATTTATACCGTAAGACAGAAAAAAAAAAATCAGTTTGTCAAGATTTCTGGGTTCTTTGTATAGGTTTGGAGGTAACCGTTTTAAGAAAACTACTTTTAAGATGCGTTATTCAATTCCAGTTTAAACGATAAACTGAGTTTAGGTATATAAACTTCCTGACATCTAACCTGTTAGTCCAATGGATTGGGGCAGTTGAACATGTTTTCTTTCACGATTAACAATTATGTAGTGTTTAAGTTACCATAAAATGCTTTACATTAAACATTTTAATTTGTTTTAGTATGTTGATTCTGTGCAGTCTTGAACAGGGCTGTGCAGTCGGTAAAAAGAACATTTCATTGTATAAATGTTATGCTCAGTAAAAGATATCATATGGAATGTCATAAATCCATATGAAATGTTTAACTCAGTATGACAATTACTCTCTAAACCGAAACTTCTGTGAAAAACATAATACAACTAAGTCAATTATAAATTTGATATTAAAACAAAAGCACTATAGGAGGAAAAAGCGACAAATTTATGAAATTAAATTGCTAGTATAGCTTTATTAGAATAAGTACATTTAAAATATGTATATAACAAACCTTAATTAGTAGTGTAGTTTGATTATATGTAGGTATGACATAATATGTACTTTGCGAAAGATATGATAATAAGTTTAAGTTATTTTTTTAATATTTACAGCGGATCATCTTGAAAGGCCTTTGAACCTTCCTTTTTATTCCTGGATTTGATTTTTAACATATTCTGTGAGCGTTCAATATTTATCTCTATTTTTTTTAAACACAGAACGACATAATTGATAAACCAATTTTCCTTTTAAATCATAGCATATCAGTTTTTGGCGCCATGCAATAGTCGTCACTCGTCACTTTCATTTTTATATGAGAAACTAATTTCTAATGACAGCGTGATATAATCGTTCATCCATAACGTGAACATATGAACAATAAGATTAGGCAATAGTTTTTAGCTGTTTATTTTAATTTAATTAATTAATTAACTTTATGATTTATTTAAAATAACCCATAAAATTTGGATCTTTGATAATTTTGTAATACACAATATTTTATTCTATTTTCAATACCATCGATGAACAAAATTATTCAAGATAACTTTTAACACGCTTTGCCATGACTAATGCATTCATAGACTAGCTGACGTATAAAGATCTGCCCATAACAGCATTATAACTGGCATGATATATTATGTATTCGAGACATGCATAACCATATGTATAATTGCTTGCATGCATTATGTCGCATAAATAATAATATTTTGTATTGTTACAGGCGCAAAGTTTGACCAGTATTCCACGCTCCAAGTCCTTGATCACTCGACCACTCGGCAAGGCAAAATCGAGCGATCTCCTAGTTTAGCATTTATGTGAAATTATTATTATTATTGTATAGAGAGAATGTTGTATTATTTATGTGAATACATTATGTGTTATTGGTTACTTTGTTATTTCTATCAGTGATTAATTAATATTATTTGCTTGATTTTGATTTAAATCTGGCATTTTCCGAAAATTGCGAAAAATCCATAGAAAATATAAAGAAAACAAAGAAACGCACACAAATCCTGGGCTAGCACTAAATTAAAACCTTTTTTAAATTAAACGGTATGACACTTCATTCAAAGGCTCATGTTCATATAACTTGGTCTTGGTTAAATCTCTCGAAGTGGGGAGTCAACTTTGCCCGTCGAAGTTAGAAAGCTGCACCAATAATTTCCATTTTGTTTTGTTCAAGTTACACGCAGCGCTGATTTGAAAACTTAGATCTTATTGAATATTTTATGAGAAAGTTCATCAGACTACTGATTGCTTTTTATGTGCCACCACTTAACTTTGGAATTTTCAATCACACAAACGCCTTTAGGCACATAAAAGGGGATGAACCGTATCCACAAAAATAAATGTGTTTGTCTGTTTCTGTGATAAAAATAGAAATGTATCTATGATTTAATAACGCTCGTGAGTTTTAGCCGAGCTAATGCAAGCTAGGTTTGATGGATTTTATATATAAATTGGCACCTGTTTTTATGAAAAAGGAAGAATACAGGGCGGCTAAAGGTACAAACATGTGTTTCTGGCCATTTTAAAGACATACTGAATAGTACCACGATGTACAGGAACTTACTAATTAGGATGAAATAAAATCTTGTATGGTTGAACTATAGAAACAGTAGTCTTGACCAGGCGTAATATAAAAAACGAAAATTGCAAAATACATAGTTTGTATGAGATACGTTGCGAAATGATAATGAAATTGAAGTGTTTTCCTCTTAGTACATATAAATTATAGCTAATTCACCATTTTTAAGTCACGATATATTCTGTGCCGATGTATAACACGCTTTAGTAAAACAATCCGGAGTAGAACCAGTAGTTTTTGAGATCGGCCCAAAAAATGCGTCTGCAAAACACATTGCATTTTTTTTTTTGAGAAAGTAGTGATATTCGACTAACTGAGAAAATTAATGGGAAATAACACTATTCAGTTATTATTAAGTTAGTTTCACAAAAGACCATAACGTTCTGAATGGATTGTCACGATCAAGTATCAAATATTGCTTTAAATTACAAACTAATACATATAGATAACATATCCACTTCAAAAAACTGTTTGCAGATAAACAGTAAAAAAGTTTGAAAATAATGCTTAAAATCGAGAGCCGCAATAAAAATTCACCATGCAACAAGCCAAAGCGCTTTAAAAGTCTGTTTTTGATAATATATGTAGTTTCTTTGTACTGATGGAGAACATCACATCGCAACATACGAAATTCGTTTTTAAGAGTCAGGATGATTTAGAAACCATTTTAAAGTTATTAGGGGCTTGTCAGCTATATTAGCAAATGAAAATGACTAAAATTATCTCGTAGAAATACAAAGAGTAATAACATAATAAGTATTGAAGTTTGGTTATTATATACAAAGAGTAAGGTATATTTGAGGGCATTTTGTGTTTTGTAGGAACTCGTTCCCTATAAATGCATACAAATTGCATTATTTTTTTAAAGTTTGGCCTGATTTTGTTCAATATCTTTACATGATATTCAATAATTTAGCCGGAATCCCAACATTTGAGTGTTTATCATTCTGGTTATAAAATATATTCAGAACGTTAAACAGGTGGTCCCAAAACGTAACGTCATGCCTTCGAGGGCTGTTAGGGCAGCTCAGGACCGACCGGAATATCGTAATATGACCTTAGTACCAAATAGTTAGTTTTTGAGATTTGTGAATTTAGTCAATATCGTCGCGTTAAATTAGTTTTTCCAGTAATACAGCTACACAATTCCATATTCTTATATTTATTCTAATATTTCTAATATTTAGTACACAACACTATTGATCACATTCCAAAATAAATCTGATACTGCTACAACTTTGAAAAAAAATAAAAATTTGCCCGATTCATGTAAAAATGAAATACCCGACCCGCGGGAAAATTATTTAAAAAAATTGCTAGGTTCAACTATTGAAAAAAAAAGATATTACTATTTTCAGGGTGGTTATAAAAACACTTGTCTTTTTATAAAACGATGTGTTTTTAACGAAACAATGTTTTAAAACACTATACAAAAACATGTTTTAAACATGAAATAAAACATAATTTAAAAAACTCACAAAAAACATGTTGTGTGTAAACTAAAATATCAATATTTCTCTATCTATAGTAAAACATAGGAAATGTTATACCATTGTAGAAACTAAATGAGTAATTGTTTAAAATACCTGATTACTCTGGTATTTTCTCTTTCGAAGTTAGCTAAAATGAAAATAGCTTATGAATCGGGCAAAAATATATTTTCCTCAAATGTATAGTGGTAACTAACGTGACGACTTTGATTAAATTTATATTTCTACAAGTGCCGATATCTCAAAAACTAACGATATTTTATTAGCATATTTTGATATACTGGTCAGTCATGAGCTTTTATATATTAGGTAGGTATTTATAATAGTAGTTTCGGAAAATGTATAGGTTTTTCAGACGTGCTTTAAGGAAATGTAGAAACTACGTTTTAAAAAAATTGATATCATTAAGGAGACCTTCCAAATGACACATTACATGACTGAATTTAACGCTTTTTTTATGTCAAACTGAAACTGCTGTAAACAACTGTGAAGACAAACATTTTCAAAATTTCAGCTTTATTAGGTTGAAATTTGGCATATTTATAAAGAAATTTGATTCAGTACAGAGAAATTCGACCGACAGACAGACAAACACACACACACAGACAGATAGACACAAATATAGATAGACAGACAGATAGATAGATAGACAGACACATAGATAGACACATAGATAGATAAACAGATAGATAGATAGATAGATAGATAGACAGACAGACATATATCTAGACAGACAGATAGATAGACAGATAGATAAACAGACAGATAGATAGACAGACATACAGATAGATAGACAGACGAACATACAATAGATAGACAAACAGATAAATAGATAGATAGATAGATAGATAGATAGACAAAGATAGATTTAATAAGAGTAAACTGCCAATCTCAAAATTGTTTTTCTTTTGTAATGGAAAACCAACATTTTTTTAACTATTACTTGTAAGAAGATCCGATAAAAAATCCCTATATGGTAATTAAGATATAAAAAGATAGTACGGGTGTTACACTGTCAAGTGCAACACACTGTATACTTTGGTAGTAGTTTACTTACATACCGGGTACTTAATAATAAAAACTCCAAAGAGCTACAATGATAAATAGATGTAGGATGTACAGAAATTTTTGATACGTAACAACTCTCCAGATCAAGGCGTTAAAAAAGCTAACACAGAGGCACGAAAGGCGACAGCAACGCCTAAAAAGCACCTCCAGCGGACTCAAGGTACTCGCAAACATAAAAAAGATACCTACAAGTCCTACAGCACCTGAGCGGATGTGTTGTTTACAAATCTAGTTACCAGTTTACCGCCCACGCCGAGAGTGCGAATCCATCGCACATGCGCACCGACGGATCGCGTTACCTACGCGCGCTGACATTTGAACGTCGCGGCCAACTTCATCTCGCCGTATCTCAGAATAGCCTACGAACGTCTCCGCTCGTCTGTGCGCGCACAAAGTTTGCCAAAGTGTGTATATGTGCAGTTTTGAGTGTTCGCTCTCGAGGTTTAAGACGAACTAGCATAAGCTAGGTAAGTGAGAAACCTTCATTACCAACTTAATTTGATAAAATCGTTTAAAGAAAATAATTGATCAGAAAAAAATTGTTATTACTAGTGCGATATTCAAAACTGGTGTATTTTTGGATATTCCGACACCGGACGTCGTTTGTTCTGCTGAAATAAATAAAATTTGGCCTGGAAAACACCAAAGGAAACAACTGCCAATTCTTATAGTAGCAAATTTTAAAAGTTATTCAGCATAACTTTACATAATACGATTATTTTTTTTTTAAATCGGTTAGAGTTTAGAGATTCTTGTGTCCAGAAAACAGGTTTTGTAGACACGGTGTTGTACTAAATCGGCCGGACGGACACATGCGAATCTATTCTTGGATAATTATCGCATCTTGCGATTCTAGAAAGTGATTTTTGTGCAGGTTAAAACTTTGCATTTAAACTATACGTAATTTCGAGAAAAAATCGCGTTTCGAGATACTGAGAAACGGCAAATTGGTATTAAACGTTCAGCTGGTATATCTGGCAATGACACCGAATTATTTTATTGTGAACGCATACCGAATTATTACGTTTATGCAAGAATGGCTACAACTTTGGGCCTTATTAACATTCACCGACACCTACGGCCTTTCTAGATATAGACAATCGCTTATTTACTTATTCTACATAACAATGTAGTCCAGGAAATCCTATAGCATAATCTTATTTTATTTACATATGAGATAATATTTGTTTACAATATAATTTACAATTCTCCAGGAGTGTTATGTTGCGATTATTGTAGATATCGATCGGGCTTTAAACATATAAATAATATCTCTGTATTATAAAATTGAGGAATTTTTGTTGGCGATTAGGTTCCATGCTGACAGATTATGTTTATATAGGCTTTGTTTATAAGATTGCTGATACTATTACTATTCTATGAATGTCGTCAAGTATTCGGATTTGTTCTTATCTTCTAGTATTGTAAACTATGTATTTTTTTTTCAAATGTGTTGTTTTGCATTCATGTATATTTTACATTGACAATTCAACAATAGCATGTGAGCTAAAGAAGGTAACAAAGATCACTTTTTAAGAATCGTTCACAAAACAATTCTCAGTATTTCTTCATATTATCATTAAATTCGTATATTAATTTATTCCTTGTAATAAAAACAATTTTGTTCAATTAAGGTTAGATTATCACTTCGGTTAAATCACAATTCTAACGTGATCTGACATATGTCAGAAAATGTTTTGTTTTGTTTCTTACTGTGTTTCTTATTCTCTAGATTGTAAGAACTATTTTGAAAAGGGAGAGGTTTGATTCGATGAAACCGGAGGGAGTTATAAAGGGTTAAAACATAAGTTGAAAACACAAAGTTTTGAGACAATTGATCAAAATTGATTTTCTTAATGCAAGCTGGTACAAAAATAAATCTAAGATAGTTACCCTACTTGTACCCTACGTATATCAAAGATGGCAAAAATAAGTTCAAAATCTTTATTAATTTGGGCCCGAAAATGAGCTGGGTATACACCGTGTGCGTTGTTAGTATGAATAAAATACACATTTCGGTGCAAAGTAACTTTGCGACCATCAATTGTTACTGAGTTATGACGTTATCGACACTTGTTTAAATGGCAACTTAATTATTTTATTGATTTTGGTAGATCATTTAGTTGTCTAAATGGTATCGCAAAATTTTGAAAAAAGTCATTTGAAAATTGTAGAATATTGATAACTGTAGATAAAGTAGTTTTTGTGAATTAAATATTGAATTGCGTTTTGGATAGAATTAATTGCCCTGAAAGCGAATCCGGTCTCCAAAATTTTCTATCGCACAAGGGGGTTAATCAGTCAAAAAACGCTATTTTTGTAATTTTTACAGATTTTTACCAGATGAACCAACCCACTGCCCTAGAAACCTCAAATGTTCTTTAATAGTTGCACTTTTACTTGAAATCCCAAAAGTTTATTACCAAATGTATTTGAAGCATTTGCGGCGATTCTTTAAGTGGGGTGCTGGCTATAAAAGTAACTTTAAAAAACGCAATAACCTGCCGTGATATGCAAGTTTAGACCTCAGATTCGCACTCAGCTCAAATAAATCAGTCGAAAACGCCTAGTTGCTTTCCATAAACAAACAAAATTTATCAATGCAACCCTAATTTTCTGTCTTTTTCTTTAAAATTTCCTTATGTAAGGCGATATATTTTGTCAATTACCCTCAAGACAATTAACAAATGTATCATCGTAAGTCTAAAACAATAACTGGTCGGAAATTAAATTTGTTGTAAATACCTCTATATTTATAATTAAAAATCGTCGTGTCCGAGAATTCTTTCAAATAACAAACCGTTTTGGAGATTTTGTGGTATTTCCATACTGTACGCGCTCACTGTATATTTTTAAGTAATCAAAATCACCAACATATTATATAATTGAAAAAAACATATATCGGAAAAATGTGTTGAGAATAGTATCGTAAAAATTTCGGAGAAAAATGTATAAAGTGCAAGCAACCCGAAATTGAGAGTCATTTCCGAAAAACAGCGATACCAACCTCAGATCACCTGGTTAAATATTTCAACATTACAATTAAAAAATAACAGGATACAAAAATAAAGAAAATATATAACATATATACATATCCAATATTAAATTAAGAAATTGCAAACTATCGAACGGCTTCATATGTGTCCAAGTTTTTAAAGCGTTATGCACAGTCATTTTAAAACAGAATTGACAAAACCCAGCATTTAAACCCCCTAAAAACCATGTTGAAGGACTTATAAGCGATTTCAGACAAGGTAGGATAGTTTTGGGTAAAATACCCCAAATAACGACATGCATACACAGAACTACCAATTTTCATATTTGGTTGGACCATTACAATACCGTGGTCGTAAACGTAGTCCATACTCTATCAAGAGAAAATGCTTAAAAGGTGGCCAAAGGTTCGCAGATATATATATGGTGAAAATTTATAAATCGCCAAATTTTACCTAATATATAACTTTTCTTCAATCTGATTTGTCAATGTTGTTAGTGGCGCATCTCTGTAAATATCGACGAACTTCTTAATTTGGCCCTTATCTACAGTGGAATTTTCTTAGGTATTTAATAACAGAATCGTAAAACCAATACACGAAATTAAAGATATAGTTAATAAGAATAATAAAGATAATAAATAATACACATATTTAGTTTTTATTGCTAATTGTAAACTTTATGAATTTGTTTAAAATGTCTTGGTTACTCATGCGAGCGATTTATATCCGTTATGTGCGAGTCACATACGACGTTTTATCTACGACTCATAAATTCCATTTTATGCAAAATATTTTAAATGTATTTGTCAATGATGTCGAGGCGAACTGTCAAATAACTGTCATCCACGTAGGTTTTGACAGACTTTGACACTAGCGTTGTATAATGATGACAGTTCGTTCAAATAATGAGATCATGATTTGAACGAACTGTCATTATTATACAACGCTAGTGTCATTCTAATCATTGGCGCGTATAATGATGGAGATTATATAGTCAAAGATACGTATGCAATGAACTTACTATATCATATCTGAGTCATAGATAAATAAATATTTTTCCCTATAGTTTTGGAAACTATCGCTATTACCAGTAAACTGAACTCCAATGTTCACTTATGCTAAAGTAAATTTAAGTACCACAATTATTATTTTGCATCTGTACAGTTGTGTAATATTTATCCTAATAGTTGGTTCTAAAAACGTGTGTTGTTGCCTTTGGTGAAAATGAAACTAAAATGAGTAATGAACCTAATGTAAACACAACTTTACTCTGGTGGTATCAACA
The DNA here is from genome assembly GCA_964023965.1 of Melinopterus prodromus. Taxonomy (NCBI): domain Eukaryota; kingdom Metazoa; phylum Arthropoda; class Insecta; order Coleoptera; family Scarabaeidae; genus Melinopterus; species Melinopterus prodromus. Next base: position 13,106,472 of record OZ030390.1, on the reverse strand, counting down.
AAAAAGATTTATAGAAACAAGCCTGAAACGAAAATAAAAGAGATTCCCTGTGTTTTCAGGGAGACGCCAAGCCGAAGCCGTCTTATATTTAACTCGTGTGTACATAAATCTAAAATTAGCTAACGGGTGCGGGCGCCCATCATGACCTTGAGGCAGCCGCGAAGAGATTTTCGCATCGACGTAACCTGATTTGGCTGTGTTGTGAAAAAATAACCGCCAACTAGCGACAGAGCGAGATAATGGCGATTTTATTATTTATCGATGAACCATTAACATTCTTGGAGGCGTACTCACTAAAGCTACCATTAGCATCTTCATGTTTATCATGTTTATTATCGTGTCACTCCAGTATACATACGTTCCAGGTTCACTCTATGAATGCATCTTTACATAAAAGTTGAGGAATTTGCTTTTAAGAGCTTAGCTTATAAAATGTATTAGATAAAGAATCTTAATGCATATGGCCCGGTTAATTTATTTTGAAGTTGTTTTAGTAGCAAGAGAGCACCCTATGATATAGGGATAGGGTGTCCTAATTAGTGATATAGGTACTCTTGAAGTCCTCAGTATGAGCTAATTTCTTTGAATTTTATTCGTACCAATAATATCATAACATAAAATCGGGCTAAGGTTTCATCCCTGCGGAACCCCGGATCTTAAATAAGGTTTCTTTTTTTATATTTAATGATGACTTTTAAACATTTCTCGGCAATAAAATCAACACAAAATAGCTTTTTGTTAAGACAATGATATAAAATCAGTTATAGATCTGATCAAAGCTGTGAAAATATCAATCATGAACTATCATCAATCGTAGTGGATTAAATCTGTCAATTTCTCAAACTATGTTCAAGTCATTACGTTAATTGCGATAACCTGCGCTGATTAGAAGATAATTACAAGAGATAATACAAATAATTACTTTTTGTTAATTTAATAATTGGTTAAGTAAATATCTAAGTAAAATCTGTTCTGTAAAAAAACAAATATCACAAGTATGGATTGATTTAAAATTCAGGATGGAAAATAATGTTTATATAATTGGCCTACATATAAAAGGGATCAAAATCATCAAATAACATTTGAAATCCATCATTTGTTTCAAAGATATAAAAAAAACAATATTTAAGGTATTGTCAGATTGTGAGAATTCTGCCGTATCATTCTTTGTAGAAACGTGTCTTAAGAATGTTTTCTTTAATGTGTAATTTAATTACATATTGAGTTAAAAATTAGAAACTAAAATTTCTAATTTCAGGTTTCCATTCATTTCTTCAAAACTTTTCTCGTTTTGTAATTCTATTTTACCACATAGATGAGCATGCAAATGCAAATTAAACTTTCTTCCTATTTAAGGGTTTCCATGACATTTTCTTATAATTAATACTTTAGCAGTATGAGCAAATTCTATTTGATCGAGATTGGTCGTATATGCTTTAATATAAAACTAGTTAGCCAGGATTTGATAGATATTTTCATTCTAATGACAGTAGGTAGTGTCATACGCTGATCTTTTGACAATACCGACTGTCAATAGTATCAAAATATCTGTCAAATCCTGGCTAGTTTTATTTTAATGCAGATACGACCGATCTCGATCAAATAGAATCATGTGCGTGGCCACATCAGTTTTGTTTTTGTTTTGCTACAATGAATTTACATACCACTGTTATTAACTTAATAGAAAATAATAATCAATTAATTTTTACTTTATCATACGCAGTATGTAAAGTATTGTAATCGTGCCGAAAAAAAAAAATTGGGATTTTAGCGGAAATAGGTCTTTATGGGTCCCCTGAACATTTTTGACCAAGGTACAAAAAAATGTCTGTGTGTGTGTGTGTATGTGTGTGTGTGTGTGTGTGTGTGTGTGTGTGTGTGTGTGTGTGTGTGTGTGTGTACCCAATTTTTGTTAATTCATTTCCGGAGAAACTACTAAAGGTATCGGCACGGAACTTCATATTTAGAAGTTTCATGACCAAACTTAGAGTTGAAAAGCTTTTGGTTCAAAAGGGTCCAAAGGAACTGGGTGTTTACTCTAAGCCTTTTTCAAGGATTTTAGAAATCAGCCGCCATTTCTGTAATTTCGACAAAATAGTTAATTAATAAATTAAAGTAGAGGAAATTTTGAATAATTTATGCCTATAAAATTTTTTGGTAAAATTAATAGTTTACCTTCAAGAGCAAATTCTATTTGATCGAGATCGGTCGCATCTGTATTGATATGAATTACATAGTAGCCAGGATTTTGACAAATATTTTTTTGTGTTGTCACATTCGAAAACAGCTGATCTCATCAGAGGTTGGAGAACCACTATGGAACGTGCCGCTGTAGTGCGCAAAATTATAAAATACAAATTTCAAATAAAATAAGATTACCAATTTGATTGTTTGTTGATAAGAAATATCAACCCGTCTTTATATCTAATTCTAAAAATGATACATTGAGAAAATTATAAATAAAGTATAGCGATGAGTGTAGTTTTATTTTAGTATGTTGGTAGGGATGTGTCATGAACAAATATAAATCTGTCAGAATTTGAATTACCTTTTTAAGGTGCGTTTTCATTAGTGATAATGGCAGTGGTGGCAGACGCCGTTATAGTATTTCCAATAGATAATTGCTAGTGACTCATGTTTATGTACATGCAAACTAATATGTGTCATTATCACGAAATGTAAGAAATACTATAATTTCGTATTCTACCACCGCCATTAGCTACCATTACCTACCAATCGGAACGCACCTTTCGTCAAGGTGGTACCAACCTAGCATTTACTATTCAGAAATCATTTATTTTTTTTAAATACGTATTTCTTAAAAAGCAACACAATAGACGTTGATGTCGCTCCTGCCAAAAACTAGATAGCGCGACTCGCTCATATGCGACGGCGACACTCCGCCTTCGGTGACGCGCCGTATCACCGCTCGTCGCGCTATTCCGTACTTTCGGCATTTGTGACACAAATAACTATTATTCTAATGACGTAGTGTAGGTAGTGTCAAATGCTGATGCTTTGACAATACGTACGATTTATCTCTATAGAATAGATTCTCATGCAGCTAAACTATTAATTTTATATTTTGTATGATAAAGTCATGTGCCTGGCCACATCAGATTTTTTAGTCTAGATGTTACATAGAATTTCACATATTTTATGTTTTGTCTAAAATACAATAATCTAAGCTACGTGACTATGCTGACCAACAATGCACAAAATGAAGTGATTACTGTTTCTGGTATACTTTTTTTCCGTAGAATTTGAATCTGAAGACAGAAATTTCGAGTTGAGGTTAGGTTTTAGGGAAAGCAGTACTACAATACCCACAATTTGAATTTCAGATTCATTCAGATTCAGATTGTATACAAAAAAAGTGTATCAGAAACAGTGTTTGCTTGTTCGTTTTTGTTAGCTTAGATTATAGCATTTTGAACAAGTTTCGTATGGGTTTATTTTTTTAAATTAAGCTATTAATTATGGTGTGTAAATTTATTGTGGTAAAAGAACACACAAACTTTTTTTTTTCAATTATTAAATTTAACCAATTCTTGACTTTGAACCCCTTAGGGTACGGGAAAATTTCACAGGAACTAAGTATGGATTTTGAAAGAACAAATTGAGAGGATCCTGCAGAAAAAAACTCTTCAAGTTAGTTTTTTCTTCTACATAAATAAGAGCCTGTATAGTAATACACAGTGTAGTAAAAAAAGAAGCCAACAATCAGCAAAAGTTTGAATGGCGGAACCAATATGGCGAAGAAAACTAGAAAATTATTGATCAATTCACATGAATCGTATTCTATGTGATATCTGAAGCTCCCTGAGTCCAAATCTGAAGACAGATATGTATTTAAAAAAGCAAAATGCCGATCAAATAAGGCCACAACTCGACTCCTGTGTTATGTGAAACTCCCTGATTCCTTGATATATTATGTATTATGGTGGTTAAACTGTCAAAACATTGCCGTATTTAGATAATCTTATTTCCTATGATATTTGAAAGGGCCTAAATTCATATTCTAAAGATGTAGGCAGAAAATGCAAAAAAACGTTAGTTAATATTTCATAGAAAGTAGTACAAGCTATAATTTTGACATTCACTAATTTTCCGAAAAGCTTGTTGTTCCAAAACACTGATTTATGTATCTCCTGTAGTTACGCGCAGATCTGCGTAGCCCATTAACTTTTCTTCTTTGCGTTTTTAGTGCTTTTGTTACGTTCACTCGACAAACCAACACACAAAGGACGCTAGAACATTTTGCATACATATATCATAAATAATGGCGTACTATATGTCGTATTGTTTATTTTCGGAATACAATACATTAAAATTCAAGGCAAGCAAGTATTGGTAGTTCTTTGAATACAAATAAAAATTTAAACGGGAACTTATTCAATTGTTACGTAAAATGACCAAATGTTTGCTGGGTTAACATCAAGATATTTGGCATATTTTGATATGATTAGTCGAATGATTAGCAAAGTTTTACTTGAAACTACTATCAAACATTACACAGGTCGATCATGTTTTGGTAACTATAACGACAATATGATTTTTATATCTATGTACGAGCATAGTATAAAAACTGGTATTCCTGACGTCTCATATCTGAGAAATTACGAAAAATCAAATCAAAATCAAAATCATTTTCAGGTACAGAATCTATTTTATTGTCACTGGACCCTAGTGAATTTGATCTACACTAATTTTTCTGATGTTTTCGATCAGTTATGATATTGGGGGAAATTTTTAATCTGCATTATATGTGAACAATATTAATTCTTAATTGAATTTTGATCAGACTTCCACACACTAAAACTTCATAATACAAAGAATAAGTCAGAGAAACCCCCGATCATAATTCGTTGAATATGTTTTCGTGATATCGCCAGAATGATTGCAGGAGAAACATAAGAAACACTCTGAGACAGTTTGGTAGTTTAAAAAACTCCTCGAACAAGTCGATTTCAATTGCTATAATATACATTTTTACTTTTATAATATACATTTTTACTTTATCATTGGTAGTATGACAAATTTCTGTGTGTGTGAGTATGTGTGTGTATGCGTACCTGTTTTTTTGTGGCGACGATCCCGGAGAAACTACTAAAGGTATCGGGACCACACTCCATATTTAGAAGTATCATGACTAAACTTAGAGATGAAAGCTTTTTGTTCAAATGGGTCCAAAGGAACTGGATGTTATCTCTAAGCTTTTTTCAAGGGTTTTGCAAATAAGTCGCCACTTCTGTAATTTCGTAAAAATAGTTAAATAATAAATTAAAGTGGATGAAATTTTGTATTATTTATATCTATGACACTTTTTGGTCAAATTAGTTTAGCTGCATGAACAAATTCTATTTGATTGAGATCGGTCGTGTCTGAATTATAAAAGTAGTTAGCTAGGATTTGACAGACATTTCATTCTAATGACGGTAGGTAGTGTCAAACGCTGAAGTTTTAACAATACCGACTGTCAATAGAATCAAAATGTATGTCAAATTCTGGCTAACTAGCTTTATTTTAATGCAGACACGACCGATCTCGATCAAATCGAATCTCATGCAGCTAAACTATTAATTTTATACTTAGTAAGATAGTCATGTGCCTGGCCACATCAGATTTTTATGGCTATATTCGAAACCACCACCTCCAAATTTCCAAAAAAAAAAAAAATTTTAGTGTGTTTTTAAAAATTGAGATAAATTTGGGTCAAGGAATCTTTGCGTGTTGTCAAAAGTGACAGTCGTCTGGTGCAATCATTTCTTTTCAGTCGGCCAGTGGCATAGATACCTAGGGGAAAACAACGCCTGTCAATAATTGTACAATAAATAATGTTTGAACATTTTCATAATTGCAATATTAAATATAATTAAGGTAGTCCGATTTAAGAAAGGCCTATTGAAATAAATACTAGGGTAAAATTTGACCAGTGGAACTATAGAAGTTCATTGGCTTTTTGAAGTGCATACTAATAGGTGATGAGTGATGATGACAGTAGGTACCCCTGACTGAAAGCGACACCACTGGAGTTAGGACTACACAATACCTGCTTACTATAGTTCTGTCTTTGTTCTACATACTAGTATCTACATTAGTATGCGAGGTGCTGTGTCTTAGCCAGAGAAGACGTACGTCCAACGTTAATGTCAGTCATTTCACATGTCGTAGAAAGAGTGAACGCATGATAATCACAGCGTAACTACAGCATGTTACTTTTGACAATACGCAAAGATCCGTTGATCGACAATACTAAGATAAATAAATGAAAAAAAAAACGTGAAGTTGAGAATTGATGTGGCTGTGTAACAGAGTTTTTAAGAACCAGCACAAGTTCTTTAGTTACTTCACAGGGTGTCTTTGTGATCCTTAGTTACTCTACAGGTGTTCCAAACTTACATACAAATTATTATAGTTTCAGTATAATCAGTTTATTCTCAGGCATATATACTCAGGCGGGCCGGGCCGCCTGAGTATTTCGGAATTTGCAAACAAAAATGTAGCAACTACATATAATCTTTGCAAAAAAATGAAATAGAAAGATGTGGGCAGACTTCATTGACGCGTTGCTATCTGTAGAGTAGAACATTAAATATGTATTTATTAATAAATCATTGATATTATACCTACTGAATTGAATGAATGGCAACCTTTACAACATAAAAATCTCACATTCATAGAAAAAATAAAAAATATCGTTCAACGAATTACCCTGTGGGTGTTCGGACGTGAGACGTGACACAAACTACTGTTTACCTTGAAAATTAATCAAAACAGCAGATTACGTAACGCCATTCATGCCGGTCAACTTGCATATGGATGCGCACATGTCGGCATTTTTCAGCATAATTACGACGAAACGCGAGCTAGATGAAGATTAATCTTCTAATTCGAACCGAAACGAACCTAGACGCCTTCATCTACAAGAATCACGCAACATTAATTGATAGTTTCCGACCAGAAATTCACTTGCTCGTGCAGATGTTAAGACGCAAATACCACAAATAGCCGCCGGTAAGAACGTCAATGTTAAAGTTTTACGACAAAACTAAATGTGAATTATATTGCTACGCGTGTATAATTAAAACAAGCTTTTGTAGCGTTTATTTTAATAATAATAATAATGTTGTGCCTGAAGGGCACATTACGGCGTATGGAATGGAAGTAATCAAAATTATGTTTTTTTTTTAAGTTGTTTCAAGATTTATAACTGAAAACCTATTTCGCATATCATTGCAAGAGAGGATAGTACAAATTCTGAAAGTATTAAGCCACCTAGTGGCGCTGTTTGTTGTTTGACTTTAGTTATTGGACAACTGCAAAGTTCTTATAGGTATACAAACTACCGATAATTAAAATGCAACAGCTTTTGTTCTTAACTTATTTTACTGATTTTTGTAATTTTAATTACTAATTAGATATTAGGTTTACATCCAATAATAATGTTTCTTATATGAAGTTAAAATTGTAAATACATAGTTGTTGAAAGATGAATCACAGACCTTTAAACTGAAGTGCTAATGTTGTTGTTACGAAGAAAAATCACGTACTGGTAGTTTGTAGCCCTGCTGGAACTAAAAATTGTGGCATATACAAAAATTCTCGCACTCACGTTAAAATCAATTTTTGTTTAGGTCCAAAACGCTATTTTTTGGTAGAAGCACGAATCAGCACAAAAGTTAAATTTCATGTAAAAAGGGGTGATTTATTATAGAAGACTAAACAATTCTTTTTTACTTTATCATACGTAGTATGACAAAGTATTGTAATCGTGCCGAACAAAATTTTGGACATTTTAGCGGAAATAAGTCCTTTTAGGTCCCCTGAACGGTATTGGGACGAAACTTTATATTTAATAGTTTCATGACCAAATTTAGAGCTGAAAAGGTTTTTGTTCAAAAGGGTCCAAAGGAACAGGACGTTTACTTTTAGCATTTTTTAACAATTTTGCAAAATGAGCCGCCATTTCTGTAATTTCGTCAAAATAGTTAAATAATAAATTAAAGTGGAGGAAATTTTGTATTATTTATAGTAAAAATAGTTTAGCTGCATGAGCAAATTCTATTTGATCTAGATCGGTCATGTCTGCATTAATATAAAGCAGACAGTAGATAGTGACAACGCTGTCTTCTGTCAATAGTATCAAAATATCTGTCGAATCCTGGCTAACTAGTTTTTATTTTAATGCAGATACGACCAATTTGGATGAATTAGAATCAGATGCTTTAGCTGCATCTGATGCTCCGTCATTTTTTTTAGAATTAGAAAAGTAGTAAACATAATTTAATTCGTAAAAACAGACCCTAAATTCTTTTTTTTGTTCAAACTTACCGCATTTAGTCTCAATACAAATAAAAGTTCTGAAGGTTTCATGTTGTATTTATAACAGAATATTAAAAGCAATACACCAAATTGATGTACTATTATTATCATAGTTAAATTCCTTATAATGTATCTAAAGTTTTTTGTCTATTTTGTCTGATTTTAAGTTACGGACCTATTCGCAAATACCATGTTTGTAAACTACAAAATGATATCTAGCAATGCAAAAATATGTAGTTTTGAAACACCCTTCATTTTTTCTAGCAACCTGCTATTGTAGCTGTAGTGGCTGGACTAATAGGGCAATTCTAATAGGATGAAATGAAAAAACGACAGTACAACTCATTATTTGTTTGTCCCCTTGGCATAACCCAAATGTTGGATACCTGTTTTAGTATTTAATTGGATATTTGTAATTTATTGAGTACCTAATAGTAGTATTGATAATAGTACCTACCTATAAAAAAATAAGTTTCTTCCCATAACCTAGAATAGTTTTCTACATGTTATTGAAGCAAAGCTCTATTCTTTTCTACATAAGAAACAAAGAACTTTTCACCTATGCATTAAGGATCATCCTCACATATTTAACAGTGTTTAACCATGTAGAAAAGTAAGACGTTGTTTAACTTAAATGAGATATAATTATTTTATCGGTGAAAGGGACATGAGAGATTTCAGTTTGTTGAGCTTGGCTTTTCATCTATTGGTCCATGCACATATATATTTGATATCTATTATATATTGATATTGGAGTAGTATTATCTGCGAATCTGGCAACAGTCACGTTCTCAAACTATGCAAAGTTACTATTATATAGCCAGCAAAGTAATGGTCCCAAGACTCCAGCCTGGGGAATGTCATCTACCTCTCTAGCTCGACTAGTAAACTCTTCCGTTTGGACATTAATTCTTTGAGTCATATTTGATCCAAAGCTTTCGTCCGCTTTCGTTCAAATTTTTGCTCTTCTCAACAGATCTCATTCTTTTTAGTAGCATATCGTCATAAAGCTTTAATGTCACTGTTATTAGTGATATGGAATGATGTAATTTTCTGTTAAATTCTCGGTAAACAAGAAAACTGTTCCAACCACAAAGTAGATCATTGCCATATTACTAAAACGGCCAATAAAACATTGAAATTCCATGCAATACCTTTTGTGGATGAATCAAGAACCTTGTAAATATTTATGTAGTACATGCTCGACCACATATGCACAAAATTGGTCACAATTGTTCGCGCGGAATCGCACACCTACTTCGTTCGAGGTGTTAAAAGCATCCCACGCCTCCGATCTCGAATGCTACCTGAAAAGCACGAACGAAAAAGAACATGAAGACTTAAAAATTCCTGGAATGTTTCTTACGTCATCATCACACTGTCTTTGGATTCGCAGCTATGTGGGTTGACGCATTACGGTATCCATGTTTGGCAAACTACACCGACAGGTCAATCTTCAAGGATATTACGGTATCCTCTAAAACCCATCGACAATTTTTTTATGTCAATATCAATACCAACTATTGATTATGTCATTTTTGTCGAAAAGATGTTATTACCAACGACTTGATTAGAGATGTCGAAAGATAAATATTAACTACACCACGACCTAACACGACCTCCAATAAATAACCTTAATTAATTAATTATAATTTAACACACAGATACTCTCGAAGAAACTGAAAACAACCGTTAACAAATGTATTACGAAATAAATCAACTTGTCATGACAATCTTGAGATTATCCGGCGTAAAGGGCCTAAAATAAGTCGGACAATTTCGCTGTCGGTTTATTTTAGACTGGCGTCGTCCAGTCACATCCAAAATTAGTCGTAATGGATTAATTATTAGGTTAGCGGGTGCATCCGGACAAACAGCTCTTTCTCCACTATAAATCGTTGTAATATAGTCGTCAGTTGCATTCTATTTTAAGAAATATACTATTTTGCTACCAATGTATGAAAGCCCGTCACTTGAAAGCGTTGACAAGCCTAGAATAATTATGTTCTATGATGTTTATACTAAATTATAAATACTGTTACTAAACAGTACTACCCTGGTGTTTTAGTGACTATTTACGTCAAAAAGAACTCGAATTTTAGATAATAACGCGAAGAAAACACAAACAATGTATTTTATTGTCTATATCTAAAGAAATGATGTTGAGTGAAATAGGTGATATGTCATATGTATGGTATGAATAAATACGAGTATGTATAGTATACAGGGTCTCCCACGACGAGCTGCCATTAGAAGTATATGGAGAACCAAATGAAATGACAGATTGAAAATTTGTGGACTTAAATTGTTGGACACGATCATCTCAACTAAAATATTTTGAGTTTTGGGTTACTTCCGGTTACACCGGAAATGATGTCATCTTTTATATTTCAAATGGAACAGCCTGTATTTTATTGCATTTTTAAAATCTTCATTAAATTTTAGATCAATTTTATGTTACATTCCCTATACCTAACATGTGTCATTTTTGAGAAATTAATTATTTTCATTAAAAAATGACAGCAGCACGGCTAGCTTCAACTACTTATAAATTATCTCCTTTGACCGTTGGAAAAAAGTCGTCCGGCGAAATTGTTGTGAAGGTAACGTATTATCGACACATCGGTAGAACTCTTCTAAAAGTTATACAGGGTGTTCAAATTATAAGATCAAAGTTGAATTCGAGAAAAGTACTAAAAGTCGATTTTTTCAAATGGCAACCCTAACATATTAATACATTTCTCAATTCTATGGAAAATTTTAGATCAACTTTGTGTACAATGTCCTATACCTAAAATGTACTTGTACCTACTGAAATCGATTTTTAAACATCACAGTAGAAATTGCAAGAATCGCCAAATCTAGATTGCGTTGAAAACAACTGAACAAATTGGAATAAACACAACTTTATTAAACACGTTTCTAGGTAATTTTTCATTATAATTAATTTAGTAATTATAAAATGATAAGCCTACAATTAAACACAATTTTAAAAATAAAACAAAATCGTAAGGTAATAAAAAAATGCTTAATTCAATTTCAGTAACTGTTCAAAAACGTTGCCGTTTTCCGCTAAACATGCTTTAATTCTTTTAACGCATTATTGTTGGTGGCGTCCCTGATTGAGTTAGCACATAAGTCATTGCAAGCAGCTGGAACTCTATCTTTCATGTTCTCCTTATCAATTATTGGGTTCTCATAAACTACGTCTTTAATAGCTCCCGAAATTAATAAATCCATTGGCGTCAAGTCGGGGGAATGCGGTGGATATTTGTATGGCCTATTAAGCGCATTCAACCGATCGCCGATTATCGCTCGTTAAGCAAACCTCTTATAGCAACTGCTACGTGCGCTGGAGCACCGTCCATTTGAAACCACCCTATAATGGAGGACCCAATAACAATAACTAATAAGGAGAACATGAAAGATAAAGTTCCAGCTCCTTTCAATGGGTTATGTGCTAACTCTATCAGGGACGCCACCAACAATAATATGGTAAAAGGAATAGTAGCATGTTTAGCGAAAAACGGCTACATTTTTTAACAGTTGCTGAAATAGAATTAAGCGGTTTTTTAAAATTTTCTTAACGTTTTGTTTTATTTTTAATATTGTGCTTCATTGTAGGCTTATAATTTTATAAATACTAAACCAATGATAATGAAAACTGACCTAAAAAAGCTTGTTTTATTAAAAAGTTCTGTTTATTCCAACTTGTTCAGTTGTTTTCAACGCAATCTAGATTTGGCAATCTGTGCAATTTCTACGGTGATGTTTTAAAATCGATTCAGTAGGTACAAGTACATTTTAGGTATAGGACATCGTACACAAAGTTGATCTAAAATTTTCCATTGAATTGAGAATTGTATTAATATGTTAGGGTTGCCATTTGAAAAAATCGAGTTTTAGTACTTTTCTCGAATTCAACTTTGATCTTATAATTTGAACACCCTGTATAACTTTTAGAAGAGTTCTACCGATGTGTCGATAATACGTTACCTTCACAACAATTTCGCCGGACGACTTTTTTCCAACGGTCAAAGGAGATAATTTATAAGTAGTTGAAAGTAGCCGTGCAGCTGTCATTTTTTAATGAAAATAATTAATTTCTCAAAAATGACACATGTTAGGTATAGGGAATGTAACATAGAATTGATCTAAAATTTAATAAATATTTTACGTTTAAATACAGGGTGTTCCATTTGAAATATAAAAGATGACATCATTTCCGGTGTAACCGGAAGTAACCGAAAACTCAAAATATTTTAGTTGAGACGATCGTGTCCAACAATATAAGTCCACAAATTTTCAATCTGTCATTTCATTTGGTTCTCCATATTCTTGTAATGGCAGCTCGTCGTGGGATACCCTGTATACTTCATGCTCAATATTTGGAAGTGCATAAATGCAAGAGTAAAAGGCTGGGACAGTTGCTCACTGCGAGCAAATACTTCTACATATTCTTTGCGAGTACAAACTCATACATTTCAAGTCTGATGTAGCTGTCATGGCAGAGTTAATGTTTAATTTGCTTTCCGCAAAATATTATATAGTTTCATATGGCATTTGTAAGGAGAATGTATGAGTGATTGCAATCCAGTTTTATTGGAAAGGGTTTTTAAGATATGTGAACAGATATGAAGCTTTGAAACTAGAAAATTATAATATTATAGGAATTGAAAGTGACTACGCGTATTTGATAGATTTTCAGTGCTGAATACGAATCCGCACTAAAAAATGACCATATATTTTCTGAAAACGCGTACAGTAGTACCAAGAAATTTCGTCCGTTATACATGTTATACAGGGTGTCTCAACAGTGCGATCTCGGAAGATTGTGCCTCTGTTAAAGAAGATATTTTAAAACTGATTTCACTCATATATACAGAACGCCGCGGCGCACATTTTAAAATTATTAGCGTATATACAGGCTGTTCCATAAGGTAGTACCAACCCAAACTTATGTTTTTTTTAAATGGAACAACCTATATTTCGGCACAATTGTGAACTCCTCGCTAAGTTTTACGCCAATGAAACATAACATTACCTACACTAAACTTACTTTTTGATTTGTTTTTTCTTTTTTATGCAAAAAAAATGGTCTAAGAAAAACTGTATATCTTAACTATTTTTAATATTATTTCGCACGCTTAGATTATGATTAAGTAAAAAGCGTTCTATTATCCTGATTAGCTACCATATCCAAAGTATGTACCGGGTGGTCATAATCTCCAGCAAAACAAAGCAAACAGTTTTTCCTAAAAAAGTTATTTTTTTAATGGAACACCTTGTATCTAATTCTTTTTTTGAAGTACGCATCGTTCTGCACAAAAAGTACTAGTACACCATAGTGCTAAAATAAACCATTGCTGAGATAACAAGTCTTCTAATAAAAAAAAAACGATTTTCCTGTAAAACAGGTGTTACTTTAATATTGTTCACAAATCTTTGTAGAATTAGAACTGTCAAATAACTTCTTTGACGTATTTTGCAACATAAATATCTTAGTAATTAGCAAGAAAGTAAAAACCTATACATATTGGATTTATAAAGAAGGTCGACCACAAGACATGGCTACAATTTAAAAGGAGATCTACACCTGTAAAATAAATTCTTGCGGTTGACAAGTATTGGCGTATCACGTGATAATTTCTAATCGATACCGATGGCGAATAACAGTTCTGACCATCCGGCTTGTCAATGTAAATTAACTGCTCGATTTAGATCAGTCGAAGGAGTGGGTTCCGCAAACATACACTTTTCATTAAAGGCGCAACGTAAAAATGTACAATCTAGGTCACCGACAGGAATAGAACCACACCAGTTTGCTCCTTCTTCAAGAAAACACACAAATAAACAATCTTCAATAGGCACATATTTATTTTCGGATAGTGTTTATTTATTTTCTTAATACAATCATCAAACACTACAATTGCACCGGCAAACTGTGAAAATCCCAATTAATTATCGCATAATCTCTAATAGTAGAGAGAGAATTGACAACATCACACCAGTGATTGGATGCAGTTTTAAGATTCCTAGCAATTAGTAGGATGATGTATTTTGAAATTTTGTTGATGAAATCGGTTGGGCTGTCACTATTTCCAAAGCGCTGTCTGACTCAACGTTGGATAGTCGGTTAGACTTGGCACGAGACTGCTAGACTAAAAAAAAATAAGTTTTGCACCTTACAATTAGGATGTGATGCTGATGCCAAGCCTACCTTGTGTCTTTGAACTGAAAATATATTGTGGTGAGCTGGCGCCCGCCTTCTGAATTGCTGCTCATAACGAGATGATGACAGGTTTTGTTATGCTATTGTATAACCATTAATTTAGTTCAATTTCCTTAAAACTTTAGTTTAGTTTCTTCTAATTTAGAGAAAAGTAGAAAGAATACTAGTTGGAATTCACGGACTTATTGAGAGAGAATGTTTAGAACCAAACATTTTCAAAAATATAATAAACATATCTCAAAAGAAGTGCCAAAAAATGAGCTCTTTAAAGTTACAAATCTTATTTTCAAATGCCTCCATATTAGCCCAGTAAAAACAACAGTATTCAGTTAAAACATAACATAGTCAAGGTACTCTAGTAAAAGATACTAATTTTGAGAAAATCCCATAACAGACAAGGGTGGAATTCTCTAATTCTTTATATAATTTTTTTTATTTGCGTAAATTGCGTAAGAACATGACAAGAATAATGTCTCATATCATCCATTGCTGAAAATAGTATATTATTAAGTTAAATGCCAATGAGAATTAAGAGGAATCACTAGAGCATTGACTAACTATATATATAATCAATGCACTAGAGGTAGTAGCGTACTACAAAACAACACTACAAAAAAGCAAACATACTCAGCTTAATTGAGTGTTAATACTGTGTGTGCAAAAAAAAAAAATTTGGCGCCCTTTGTAAAAAGTTCAGATATCGTCCCATCGGGTTATATGGCACGGTTACAATACTTTCCTTTTACAGGCTGTCCCACTTTTTCTCCACAAAATTATTTTCTACATTAACACCATCAGTACCCATTACAAGAATAAAAAGTAAATACATTTATAAGTAAAAACAATAAAAATTATAAAATGATAATGAATAAACATAAGAACAAACTAAAATCCATATGAAACTTTGACTTTTTTTAGAAACTAAATGTTATTCTTTTAAGAAGTTTCATATGAGCTCAATTCCTTAATAACTTGTGAAGTGCCTGTGAAGCGACACAAGAAGAAACTGAAATAAAAAATAATAGAGATCTGAATTATAATTAGCAATTAGAATCGAGCACTACTAGGGAATGTCATAAAAATTGTCGTAGCTTTTTTAATTCATATGTGACATAACAAAACGTCTCTTTTTTAAAAAGAATTAACATTAAAATAACCAAAGAAATTAAAAGCAGGCTAAGAAATCAAAATAACTTAAGAACCCCTTAAAATGTTTAGTACAATTAAATGAGGTTTTATTTAATGGCACTATAATGGCAAGAAAAACAACAACAAAATTATTTAGAATATTTTTCTCCTAGATTTTCATATTTATGTTTAAATATGTTTAAATTAAAAATATCAAGTTAACAGCTTGCAATGTGATTAAGAAAATGTGTTTATGGCAGTTTTCTTAAAGTACTTTGAATCTAATTTTGGTTATTGTTAATAATGCCACACGTAGTGGATTATATGGTTACTCTAGCTATTGCACATGAAATATAATGCAGCTAAAAATTATCATAAAAACTGGAATATTATTTCATTAAATTTGGAACTTTATACGGTTGAGGGTTGGAAATTTTTAAAAGATCACAATAAACATGTGTTCCCTCTTTGTACCTCAATCCGAGGAAACATACTGTATATTCATTTGAACGGAACTCTCCCAGCTTTATTTTTTTGCAAATTCTTCAAGTACTTGATGTTCACTGACGACGATTTCGCCGTCGAAAATAATTGCGAAACTATTCCACTCCCCTGGTAATGTAGATATTTTTAAGTCTATTTAATTTAGCACGTAATTTTTACTACTGCAAATCTAGAAGTTAAAACAGGTAAAGTTAATGCAAGTCTGCATTTGGGAAAATCATCACTGTTTAATCATCATCATTAATTTTAATATAAACACATATCTCACAGTTATTTATATGGCTTTTCCCAGGATTTTGTATAATTGAGCTAGCTTTTTACTTTATCATACGCAGTATGTAAAGTATTGTAATCGTGCCGAAAAAAATTTTTGAGATTTTAGCGGAAATAGGTCTTTATGGGTCCCCTGAACATTTTTGACCAAGGTACAAAAAAATGTCTGTGTGTGTGTGTGTATGTGTGTGTGTGTGTGTGTGTGTGTGTGTGTGTGTGTACCCAATTTTTGTTAATTCATTTCCGGAGAAACTACTAAAGGTATCGGCACGGAACTTCATATTTAGAAGTTTCATGACCAAACTTAGAGTTGAAAAGCTTTTGGTTCAAAAGGGTCCAAAGGAACTGGGTGTTTACTCCAAGCCTTTTTCAAGGATTTTAGAAATCAGCCGCCATTTCTGTAATTTCGTCAAAATAGTTAAATAATAAATTAAAGCAGAGGAAATTTTGAATAATTTATGCCTATGACATTTTTTGGTAAAATTAATAGTTTAGCTTTTTAGTTTATTCTAAGCCTTTTTCAAGGAATTTGCAAATGAGACGCCATTTCTGTAATTTCGTCAAAATAGTTAAATAATAAATTAAAGTAGAGGAAATTTTGAATAATTTATGCCTATGACATTTTTTGGTAAAATTAATAGTTTAGTTGCAAGACCAAATTCTATTTGATCGAAATCGGTCGCATCTGCATTTACTGATATGAAACTACATAGTAGCCACATTTTTGACAAATATTTTTTTGTGCTGTCACACCCGAAAACAGCTATGGTTGCCGCTCTAGTGCGGCAAAGTACTAAATACAAATTTCAAATAAACTAAGATCACCAAATTGATTGTTTGTTGATAAGAAATAACAACCCGTCTTTATATCTAATTCTAAAATCGATAAATTGAGAAAATTGTAAATAAAGTATGGCGATGAGTAGTTTTATTTTAGTACGTTGGTACGGATGTGACATCTACAGTGTCATGAACAAATATAAATCTGTCGGAATTTGAATTAGCTTTTTAAACTTGACGTTTCGTCAAAGTGGTATCAACCTAACATTTCCTATACAGAAATATAACCATTTTTTGATTATTTTTTTAAAATACATATTTCTCAAAAAGCAACACAATAAACGTTGATGTCACTCCTGCCGAAAACTAGATAGCGCGACTCGCTCACATGCGACGGCGACGCTCCGCCTTCGGCGACACGCCACATCGTCGCTCGTCGCGCTATTCCGTAGTTTTGGCCACTTGTGACATAAATAACTATTACTCTAATGACGTAGTGTAGGTAGTGTCAAAGGCTGATGCTTTGACAATACCTACGATTTATCTCAATAAAATAGATTATCATGCAGCTAAACTATTAATTTTATATATTGTATGATAAAGTCATGTGCCTGGCCACATCAGATTTTTTTGCTTTATTTTGGATCTTGATACGGATACACGGAATTTTGTCTGTTTAAACAGACATTGACAAGTACAAAAGCATTATAATATGACCAACTACACTGTATTTTTCTTTGTGACTTTGAGAGTTCAATTTACGATTAACCAAGCTCATACTTGTGGTATCGTCTTCAATAATTTCGATGAGTAGGTATGACAACCAATTTGCTTTTAGTCATACCTTTTGTCCAAAAAGTAAAGGTGCCATAAAAGACGAGATTACATCTTTTCGTGTTTATCTATGTGAGCAAGCACACTATCAATCTAGAGGTCACAAAAATTAACACTTCTCGGACATCTGTTTACACAAACGTAGTAGGCTAAGGTGAATCCATTCGAACCAGTTTTTCCTCGGCAAACACTCGAGGAAACTGACAAACCTTGACTCAGTTTCTGTGACGAGCGACAACTTATTGAACGCACTCACGGCACCGTAAAGACCCCATAAGCTGAATAGTTTGCGGGCCGGCGCCTACAGATTTAATGAACCGGCCAGTCTATAGAAAGTTTTAGGAATGACCATGGATGACAATGAAAACGTGATCGGGAATCTCCATATTCGTCCGATGAGGTCACGCGCCTTTTGCAAATGTTCTCACCGATCAGACTGTTGTCAGTTGTCACCATACATGGTCAACGGACGAGGCATTCATGCCCAATACCGTTATGAACAACCAGAATTAAGATGGGTAGATAACGTATTATTATTCGAACAGCATAAATAACTGTTGTAAAACAAATGTTTATTTATGTATGATTATACAACTATTTGGTTGAGAGCCTCCTGCATGTAAAGAGTTGTTGAACTGAAACCATTGTAGCTGAAGCTTACTTATCTGAAGAGAACTAAAATGATGCTAAAACAGTTGGCATCAAACATATTGATTATTGAGAGTTCATATCCGTAGACATGAATCTTGTGATCTAAATCGTATTACTTCTACTGCTATATAACAGTCTCGTGTCAGTCATCACGTGAATCAGAGTTAGACGAAATCGTCTAAGATTGTGGCTGTGTTAAATTGACCTACGCTTTTGGATCTTCGCCAATTTTCAAATAATTACAATTGGTGTTGTTTGCAGTATGGCGATACAAACATAAATTTCGAGGAAAACTAAATTCTAGTCCCGGCGGCGCGTGGTGCTTTTATTAAGTGTGTAAAAAATGTTTGGAGTCTTTCGGAAAAAAGCGCAGTTGACGCTGTATCGCCAATTTGTAACGATTGCAATACTTTCATTATATGTACACTCGTGGAATAAAGTA
The DNA here is from genome assembly GCA_964023965.1 of Melinopterus prodromus. Taxonomy (NCBI): domain Eukaryota; kingdom Metazoa; phylum Arthropoda; class Insecta; order Coleoptera; family Scarabaeidae; genus Melinopterus; species Melinopterus prodromus. Next base: position 13,087,303 of record OZ030390.1, on the reverse strand, counting down.
TGTTCTGATCCGTATTTCAGCAGTGTGTCGATGTTATATCCATGTACGAGTTTTTTGTTACTCTAGTCGGCCGGTCGGCCGCAAAGTGCAAAAAATTGTCCGGTTACGCTGCATACTCGTATATCGGAAATTTATTATTTGAGAAACCTTGTTCGAATGCTTTGAATTGGTTTATAATGATTTATATATTTCTATTTATTAGCCTAATGTGTAATAAATTAATGTAATTCCTACATTGCAATGTAATTGTGTTTTTATTAAATATAATTTATTTTATAACAAAATGAAAATTTCATTTCAAGATATTGCATAAAACACAACAAACTATACAAACTTATTGCATCTAATAGCTTTTTTCGTTAATAAATACAAAATTCAATTTCTTGTGGTGAATATTTTTACTGAAGGTTATTTCAGAACTTTTATGTATTAACATTTTATTCACAATATAGAAATAAATTAATAAAATTAAATTGCTTTAAATTTGTATTTATGGTAATTTGTTACTTGTGATTTACTGGTATTTTCGAGATATTTAGCTTCAACGATATTTTGCAGTTTAACTTAATAACCAGGAAGGATATATTTTGTATAGCATGAATGTATCATTACAATCTTTTTATATTATTATTTTGTATTTACTTTACAGCAATATTTTTCAATTATCTGACAACTGAAAATAATGACAATTATGTATATCACTAATTTACAAAAATTGATAATTGCTTGTAGAAGCAAGCTCTAAATTTTCGACGAATTTTGATGGAATGTAAATATGAAATAATTATTATTAAAAATAAATAAACCAAAATATACGACCATCTAAAAGAACATTTAGATGACATTATTGTTAAAATTAGTTCCCTCTATGCCCAAAACTACTCCAGATTTGAGATTTGAAAAAAGATTTGACATTAATCATTACTGACATAATAACCTAATTTTCAGTATTCTTAAGTAATTAGTTAATTAATTATAATTCGAATTATAAATGAACAAAAGATGAAACTAGAATGTTTTTTTTTTCTAGAAAGTAGAAAGTAATAAGTTTCATATGGTTTTATTGGTTTTCTCTGTTCCTTCAGAAGTTGGAGCCGTTTAAAATAAGATATTGTTAATAATTCAAACTGCTGTAACTTTTTAATGAATTGAAAAAGTAATTTGCTTACTGAAAAAATGTTTTGCAGAAGAAACGTGGGACAGCCTGCATATATTATTGCTATAATTTTATATTATTTTGGTTGTCAAGCATGTATTAGATCTCATGAAAGATAATTGAAACATTAACTGCTATAAGGTAAATACAGATATATTTCTATTGTCCTTTCATACAAAATACATGCTCCGTCCTAAATATGAATTTAAATTAAATTTAGAGAATTTATTTACATTTAGTGAATATATTTTAATATTAAAATTCTGAAATAGTCTATATTCAGTGATAATCCTTGGCAAAAAGATGATTTGTGCATTTACTTACTTAAGCCCGTCATCCCACTGCTGGGCAAAGGCATTTACTTACGCAATTAATATGTGTATTAGATAAAATAAATTTAAATAATGTGTCGTGATATTACGCAATATCTTAATATCAGATTTTCGTATCATATTATCAAATTTCATGTTTATTAATATTATTATAAAAGTAATTTTATATTTAATTAAATGCACTACTCGTAAACTTAAATGTTGTGGTCATATTACATTTATTACATTGCAATGAAGGTATCACATTAAGGAAAAGATCGGACACGCTCAAAATAAACTAAATTCCGTTACATTACATCCATCGAAAAACCACCTCGTGTCGGACAACTTTTTGCGAAGCGGCCGGGCCGAGGGAATATATAACCGAATATATAACCGACATACTATTTTCAAATCCTGCGATAGCGATACGAACATACTTTTTTCTATGACTGTACGTATCGGTACAACAATATCATTATAAATGATTGTAGTCTATGTAGACGTAAAAGTTAAATTGGTTGTACACTCTTTTAATTTTGACAGTTTTTGTGTAAAGCGGCAAAATAGTTATTTATGTCCTACATGATCATAAAGGGACATTTTACATCTTAGATCCCGGGGCGAAAACAGCTACTTTATGCCCGCGAGGGCATTAAAGATTCTTAACGCCCGCCGGGCATTAAGCGTTGCCATGGTTTATATGTCAGATACATCAAATATTTAACATTCAAATTATAAATTTTAAATCGTCAATGTCAATTATTGGTGATTAAGGTTATGTTTGACAATTCATTGTCTGCATTGTCACTCAACGCCGAATTATTTGTATTGTGATTCAACTCCGTAGATACGCATGTCACTTGATTACCTCAAAATATTTATTAATATTATTCAAACGAGGGAACAAAACCATTGTAGGACATAAAATTTTGTATGTACCACGGGCATTACTTGATGTTTATACCCTCGGCGCATAAACATCCGTTTAATGCCCTTGCTACATAAATAACTATTTTGTTGCACATTTTCACACGTAACACGTCACAAACCTGTCAACTTTTTTTAATAGACTTAAAATATACACAGTTCTTAATTTGTTGTTTGTCTTACATTAAAAGTGTTTTTAATCAAAAATATATGATCGCTACAAAATCAAAATAACCATTAAACACTTCAGCAATCAGCCAATAATACATTGCCAGATAAAATTTTCGGCTACTATGTAAAATTATGAAGTTGGCACCTGTGGCGGCAGTTGTGACGGTGTACAATTTAGAAGTAAATGTTATTTTGACCCAGACCTAATGTTATTGTCATGGAACTCCTCCCATACACGCGGAGGCCTATTTTTTTAACACAACTGGTAAAACTTTGTAAAAACTTTGTAACTCTGTCAACTTTGTAAAATTTTCGTAATTATCGTTGTTTAATTATAATCATCAACCACCTATTTTTGATCCTTTTAGCACCTTTTTGTTACGGCGCCTGTGATTCCCACAGGCTACCCGCGGCTCTATTTACATTCTATATCTAATTACATTATGGTATTAGCAATTATTGCTCGACGCCTCCTACAGCTAGGTATGTCTCGCAGTATCAAAATATCATCAGAATTGTAAGAAGGTTTCAAACGCGAATGATGAAAGTGGTTTATGCCTTTCTTATCAAACATTTTTAAGGGGTTCATTTCCTAACTTAAATATAAATATATACCCAAATTACATCCACTATTTCTATTAATTTTCGACCAACAATAAACACAAATTATTTTCATTGTTTCAGGTTTAAGAAATGGCACGGGTGGAGAGGAAGGAGTACCAGGAGACGAAGATCATGCGGACCAGATCGCCGGTCGGACGTGGGCGGGGTTCCACACAAAACTTATCCGAATTCGACAATAATTTGGACCATCTCCTGGAAGATCTACAAAATTCAGTCGGCCGACCACAGGGCACGTTAGGCAGCAACGCATCGTCAACGTACAAAGAGATCAGGACTGAACGATCTGGAGACTCATCAGCCAGGTCCAACTCCTTGAACAGAGTCACCAATCTTAAGGCATCCAACCCTCTTACAGATTACTCCACCGATGACACCTACACATACACAGTAAGTGAATTTAAACTTCCCCTCGTCATATTGGGTAATTCCATGTCAAAGCACCACAGTTATGAATCACCAGCTTGGGATTTTGATGAGATATTGTACAATTGTTGTCAATTACAAAACCAAACAATTATGAAATTTTATGACAATATGTCATTCCGTTTTGCAGATATTCGTATGCAAAATTTTGTGGACAAACAAAAATTCGTTTTTTTTTTAAATTATATCATTTGAAGGATGATTGTCGCTTACCTAATTATGCTAGAGAGGGATAGGTGCCATTTTATAGCATTTTGTATGAGCTTTGTGGCGAAGTTTTGTTTTCTTAATTAAAAATAAAGTTGAATGTTGAATTCAAAATGCGCTGGTATTTTCACCTATCTGCAAACTAGTCAATACTTAAGTGACTGATTTGTTGCGTTATTTTAGGCCGTTGACTGAAAAGATGTGTTGGAGATTATGACTTAATCTCGTTTTACGGCCTTAAAACTACGCAGGAAAGCATTTTGTAACAAATTTAAGTCAAATTCTGTAGCAATTATTGAAAAACCACATAGGTAACTAACACTTTTATATTTTTTATCACAATAGATATGATAATAGATCATAAGCACGAACAAAAAGTGTTTGCTTAATGGTTGTACTTATTTTCCTTGTTTAATTTGTGGAATATTGCCGATACTTGATTTCTGTCCTATCAATTTTCCTAATTTGTTCATGATTTTTTCGTATTTGTCAAAATTTAGATGGTTCAGAAAAGTTGCAAGCTGTATCACTATCTGTACGACAATCAAAAGATATTCTGGTTAGTACCGATACTAGTAGATGGAAGGTATTTTCCGTTCGTTGGGATATTTTTTTAAAACAGCCAACTTTACGGTTTCACAAGTTTTAGCAATGTTTGACACGCAGAGCGTGGTAGAAATTCACATTTTTGGACCTCATTTAAAATTAATAACTGTATTATAGTAGATATATTCGTTAAATAATACAACTGTTCATTTGGGAATGTTAAACTTTTGTATTTATAAGCGATTGATTTCGGTTAGTAGACCATCATCAGGTTAATCTAAAAGGCAAAACATAGACAATACAATTTATAGAAGTTTATGGTACAACCAAGTCACTTACAGTCGAGCAGGTTCAATTGTCAAAATGGTATCTGTGAATATAGTATTTTATAACACAAGTTTTATAAGACTAAACTTGGCGCACGAGTTGTTTTGGTGCCCAAATGGAACGAGTGCGCCAATACATCTTATTAAACCGAGTGTTATATAGTATTTTTTCTACTCTCCGACATTAATTTTACATAAATTTCTAAAATTGCGGATGTCATCTTACAATCTAGAGTAGTTTTATCTTCAACAGTTGGTAGTTGTGGTAAAATTCACAAATACGATTAAAGGCGCGTTTTCATTAGTGGTAATGAGAGTGGTAGTAGACGCCATTATAGTATTTCTAATAGAAAATTGCTAGTAACTCATGTATATGTACATGCAAACTAACGTGTGTCACTAGCACGTCGTGTGAGAAATACTATAATTTCGTCTGCTACCACCACCATTACCTACCATTACCACCAATCGGGACGCACCTTCAGGCGAGCCAATAGCGATTGACATCTCAGCCTTATTTGACACTTGACGTTAATATCATCGATCTTGGAAAACTAAAAGTTACTAACAGTTTGTGATCTAGTGTTTTCATAACGACTTATTTTTTTTTTAAATATTCCAAATTAAATCTCTTGTTTTTAATGAAGAAATCAAAATTTCCTCATAAGTTAAAGTAGAAACCTAAAATAACAAACTCTAATCTTAATAATACTAAAAGTAAATGCTTACGTTTTAAACAAAAAGAAAATAAATCTGCAAAATATATAATAATAGAAAATAATATACAAAATATTAACATTAAGTTTTAATAATTTAAATAAAAAATTGGTCTTGTAAGTCACAAATAAGAATTTTCTTTTAATACTTCAAAGAAAAGGAAGTAGTAGTAAGTGTTGTATATTAGGAGAGAGCTCGTGGAAAAATGTATAAAATGACACTTCTACCACTTCTCTAGCTCAATTAGGTGAGCTACAATCACATAATATGGAAAGTTCAACCAATTTAAAAAAAAATCATACCCATATTTAAAAGGGTGAAGACATTTTTTGTAACTACATCAAAAAGAACAAATGTAACAAAGGTACTAAATTTCATCAATATCGAAGGCGAGGCAACAAACTATGTTGATTAGACATAAAATTACCATATAATGACATGATAGTAGATACTTAAACTTTGTTTAGTCTCCAGATGGTTCAAAAAGCGTAAAAACAGTCAAGAAAGAGATGTACTCGTATAAGACGTCAGGATCGGATGCAACAAATGGAAATCGGATGCAAACCAATATAAATCAACTTGACTCGTTGCTAGACGATTTGCAACAAGTCAAACAGAGTTCAGGTAACAGAATTTCTACCCGGAGCACTCGAAACTCACAATTTCGTCATAAAAATGAATCAACCGCGCTAATTTTAGAATGTTCTCTTCGTTACAGAAACGTACCGATCTGGCGCCACTCCAGGATATCAGTAAGTTTTCACCGCGTGCTATAAATCTATAATAAACAATTGCGTTTATGATGTATACGAGAGATGAGAATGTGGCCTATTTCTTCGCAGGGAATACAGCAAGAGTAAAGTCATGTCTGGAAAAACAGTCGTGGAAAGGGATGTGGTCTATCCGGATACTCCAAAGTCCAGCAGGAGCCGAACTTTAGACCGGTCCGATAGGGAGAATTCGGTTTCGAGGGATCTTCACTTTTCTTCCAGTGAAGGTATAAAAGAACGATTAAAAAAATAAACTTTTTTGGCTGTCCATGATCATGTGTTATTAGGATCAATGGCTCCAAGTTCTTGTAGAACGTTATATTTAAGCTCTCGTAATGTTTGTTGATGAATTCAAATACTTGGGACTTCAAATACCCCCAATGATGCGAAATAAGATGAGCTGAAACCATGTCCTTAAAACAGGCAACCACTGTTGCAATGATGACGAATGAAGTAAATTCAGAGGAATTTCATGAATTTCTCATGGATTGTTTGTTCTTGAGTCCAAACACGGCACTGTTATTTATTGATATCACAATTTACTGACACCACCTTAATCTGACATAACTAAATCATGCTAAGTTTCTGGGTTTTCATTTAACTGTTAACTGTTTATTTCCGAACCCTGTGTATTGTGTAAAAGCCAAAATAATTTTGTTGGCAATCAATATTTTGTTGAAGTTCCCTAGTAAAAACATTTGGCGCCTTCCAATGTCAATAGAATATACAACATTGTCTCCACATCTGTTGTCCATTTGGGTCAATCATATTTTGTAGTATTTTTACCAGATGACCACCAATCGTCCATTTTATATACAGGGTCTCCCACGACGAGCTGCCATTAGAAGTATATGAAGAATCAAATGAAATGAGAGATTGAAAATTTGTGGACTTTTATTGCTGGACACGATCGTCTCAACTAAAATATTTTGAGCTTTCGGTTAGTTCCGGTTACACCGGAAATGATGTTAACTTTTATATTTCAAATCGAACACCCTGTATTTTATTGCATATGAAAAAAATCTGATGTGGCCAGGCACATGACTTTATCATACAATATATAAAATTAGTAGTTTAGGTGCATGAGAATCTATTTGATTGAGATCAGTCGTGTCTGCATTAAAATAAAACTAGTTAGCCAGGATTTAACAGGATCCTTTATTAAAATAAGACAATATTAAATGCAACAAAATATTATTTATATTTAGAGCGTAGTTCAGCACACTTGTTTCCAAATTGCCTTACTCTTCCACTTAACCCCTTACGCAAACTAGAACTAAGACATAATTGTAGCAATAATATAAAAATAATTCCGAGAACTTATCAAAACAAACAAACAAAAATTACTCTAGAGTCTAATTACACGTAATTGCAGCAAATCCAACTCAACAAAACATTGCACCTGCCCATACAAAATAAAAATTAAAAAGCCTCCAATGTGCGCTCGATGTTTAAAGTCCCCGCTGTTGAGCAAACAGACAACGCTTCACCTTTCCCCCAAAACTTTAACGATACATTTTTCATATCTTCCCTGAGACCATTGTATATGTGACTGACCTGATAAGAGCATGACCGTTTATACAGCTCAGTGCGATGGGCAGGTGGAGCAAACAAACCGCCGAATCTTAAATTAAGGTTATGGACATCCGTTCTACAGCATATCTTCCGCATGAGGTATTGTGGGATCCTAGTGGATAGCAACTTATGATACAATATTGCTGCATGCAGCACCCTAGTGTTATCCATGTTCAGTCACCCCAAGTCGCCCAGCCCATTCGATGCATGATCATACTTCGTCAAACCAAAAACAAACAGAACACATGCATTTTGGACACGCTCAACACGCTGCCTATCCGACGCCATCAGGCAAGGACGGTACACGGTATCACAATATGAGATCTTTTAATACAATTAACTACTGTCAATATTAATTGTGAGATAATGTCAAAACATCAGCATTTGACACTACCGGTACTGTCATAAACTGAAAAATTTGCAAATCCTGGGTCACTATATAGTATTAAATCAATGCAGATGCGACCGATCACGATTAAATAGAATTTGCTCTTGCAGCTAAACTATTAATTTTACCAAAAAATGTCATAGGCATAAATTATTCAAAATTTCCTCTGCTTTAATTTATTATTTAACTATTTTGGCGAAATTACAGAAATGGCGACTCATTTCTAAAATCCTTGAAAAAGGCTTAGAGTAAACACCCAGTTCCTTTGGAACCTTTTGAACCAAAAGCTTTTCAACTCTAAGTTTGGTCATGAAACTTCTAAATATGAAGTTCCGTGCCGATACCTTTAGTAGTTTCTCCGGAAATGAATTAACAAAAATTGGGTACACACACACACACACACACACACACACATACACACACACACACACACAGACATTTTTTTGTACCTTGGTCAAATATGTTCAGGGGACCCAAAAGGACATATTTCCGCAAAAATCTCAAAAAAAAATTTCGGCACGATTACAATACTTTACATACTGCGTATGATAAAGTAAAAATGAAAAATGATATAATAACGATATGTGGAATGTCCTGGTGACAGCAGTTTTCTCCTGGCATTAGAACTTGGCAAAATACTGTATAATAAAAACAGCTCTAATAAAGAACACATTTTTTTAGAAAAACTCCACCAAAAATCACAAATTTGCTAATAATTTTTTATCAATAGTAGTTAAATGTGGTCATTAAACGATAAAATGTGAAGATTATTATTAATTATAATTATTTTTTCATGAAAATCCTTTTAAAGTACTGTAGCAGTATTCAGTTAGTTCTGAAAAAGCGTACAATTTGGATCCCGAAATGTCAGCCGTTATAATTTTTTAAACACTAAATAAATAATTTATTTTCTAAATTTAACTAAAAGTTATCAATATCTCAAAAACTACATTATGGAATGATAGAGCAAAAAATATCTTAAAATATATTAACGTAATCTAGATTTGCCAAAATTTGCAATTTCTACTGTGATGTTTAAAAATCGATTTCAGTAGGTACAAGTACATTTTAGGTATAGGACATTGTACACAAAATTTTCTATAGAATTGAGAATTGTATTCACATATTAGGGTTGCCATTTGAAAAAATCGACTATTAGTACTTTTCTCGAATTCAATTTTGTTCTTATAATATGAACAGCCTGTATAACTTTTTGAAGAGTACTACTGATGTGTTGATAATCCGTTAACCCCACAACAATTTTTCAGGTCAACTTTTTTCCAACGGTCACAGGAGATCATTTATAAGCAATTGAAAGTAACTGTGCAGCTGTCATTTTTTAATGAATAGAATTAATATCTCAAAAATGACACATGTTAGGTATAGGGAATGTAACATAAAATTGATCTAAAATTTAATGAAGATTTCGAAAATGCAATAAAATACAGGGTATTCCATTTGAAATAGAAAAGTTGACATCATTTCCGGTGTAACCGGAAGTAATCGAAAACTCAAAATATTTTAGCTGAGACGATCGTGCCCAAAAATATAATTCCACAAATTCTCAATCTCTCATTGCATTTGGTTCTCCATATACTTCTAATGGCAGCTCATCGTGGGAGACCCTGTATAGGTGTATCGGTGCAATTCCTACATATTTTTTTAATTTTCACGGTGAATACGTATCAGGGTTTAAAATAAGGCAAGTGGCCATTTTGAGAATATATTGTGGATGATTCATATGTGCTAGAAGCTTGAAAATTGACTCAAACGTAGCTGATAGCTTGAATATAGACGCGGTATTGAATCCATAGAATATCATCATCGCGTCGGTTCAAAACGTCTTTGATACGTATGTGTTTTCTGTTGCGTTTTTTCAACACATATTTCAGGGAAAATCTGTCGAGAAACGGACAAACAATACATATTGCAATTAGTCCAGTGTATTAAAGCTTAATCCACTCAAAGAGTCCAGTCTTTGACATTTTTCTCTTTTAAGGGTACATTCTAGTGTAACATTTTCAAAAATTAATGATTTTTATAGTACGTTTTGATTGCACAACATTTGAAGAATAGACACTGAAAATTACAGAAAGAAATTCGAAAAATTACTCGACGCTACAGCCAAACTTCGAGCGGCCCGCCAAAGCCGATTATATCTCGATTATCGGAACCTTTTTTAATAACCTCTTCAAATATTTTTTTAGAAATGCTTTTCCGTAGTATATCCACATTTATCCTCAATAGTTATGGAGATATCGATAAAAATATGAGTGGACAAAATTAAAACTTCGGGTATGTCGTTGCACGTCTACAATTTAAGCGCCATTTTCTTGGACCGTTGTTTTGTTGGGCGGTTGACACGATTTCGCAAAAACTAACGAGCCGATTTCATTTCCATTATATTCGCAGATTGACTCGCAATCGCCTAAACTAGAATAAACCAGTTAAATCAAAAAATAAATGTTTTATCCAACATTACTTAGGAAAATTAATCAATTTTTTCATTTTTTTGCGTAAATATCCTGTCAATTCCACAATTTTCAATATTTTTTTAATAATCCTAGTTTGCGCAATAGCGAGTCAATCTGCGAATACAATTCTACAAGATTTTTTTAGTCGGCCCGTTAGGTTTTGCGAAATCGTGTCAACCGCCCTACAAGGGTTCAGAGAAAACTGCGTTTAAGAAGAAGAAGTGCAACGACATACCCGAAGTTTTGATTTTGTCCACTCATATTTTTATCGATATCTCGAAAACTATTAAGCTTATCACAATAAATGATACGTCATTTTAAAGAGAATATACTACAGAAACGAAATACTAAAAAATATTGAAAGAGGTGGTTAAAAAAGGTTCCGATAATCGAGATATAACCGGTTTCGGCGAGCCGCTCGAATTTTAGCTGTGGAATCGTTATTTTTTCGAATTTCGTTCCGAAATTTATACAGTGTATTCTTTAAATGTTGTAAAATCAATATATGCAATAAAAAATCATTAATTTTTGAAAATGTTACACTAGAATGTACCCTTAAATGTGCATCTGAAGAAATAAGTAATTTTATAAAAAGTGATGATTGGCCTCACATTATTATGATATAAAAATACCTGAGACTAAAATTGGAATTGGAAAAACTGAAAATAGGTATGTACTAAGGAATCAAAACCCCTTCATCTGACCGTTAATTTTGACGGGCGAGGAGAGTTGATCAATCAAACCGGTGGCTTTATTTATGTTTTGCACCCCTGGAAATAATTCTGCGGACGTCAATGACTTCGTCATAAGTTTCAGAACCAATTAACAGACTATTATCTCTTTTTAGTTCATTCTGTTAAGCATCTCACCAAAGAAGTCAACACTATCATACATCGGATTTATAGATACTATTTATATAGAATGTTATGAAGAGTTGACCATCAAAAGAACAATTCAAAAGAAATAGTAATTAAAAAAGCGAGAAAAAACAAATATAACAGATTTAATATGTTTTCGAAAAATATTAAATCAAGAATACCATAAAATATAGTTCTGTTATATTTCAATATTATTTGCTTAAAATCAGTTAAGACAATGTTTGAAAACTGTGTTAAAAAATCATTTTCTTCAAGGCACTTATGGAGATCTGAAGACTATTCGTACTGCTTCTCCATCACCAAGTCGCACCAGCACTCTCTCCAAACAAACGAAAGTCACCAACATGCACAGCTACCCAATGGAAGTGATCGAAACATCAACGCCAGACATCAATCCCGAAATCCTAGCCAGTCTCGATCCCAACCTCCTCCCCGGCGGCAACACAAAAGTCACCACGACCATCAAAACGTACACATACGAAATCCCCGGCACCGTATACCCCACCCCAGGTTCAGTTTCCGAAACGGAAAAACTGGTTTACTCACCGAACCAAAGTCAAACCACGCCGAGCAAAAGCTTCGTCTACAATAAATACGACTCTTTATCGAGAAACATGAATTATCAAAATGAGCCAGGCTGGAACCAGAACGTGTACAGGGAAACAACCACCACGAATATCAACGACCAACCATATCAAAGACCTCCGCCACCAGTCGGCAGCAGCGATACAACTTTAATAAACGAAACGGTCACCACAAGGAATTACCAACCAGGAAATATGTACAGAGATAACTCCGGGAAGCATACTTATATGTACGATGAGAGCACCACATCTAGATCTGTTGATGGGTATCCACCGCATAGGGAACCACCAAACAAAGAAACTGTGATCATCAAAGAGACACACACCACGAACACGAACACCGGACCACCGTACAGGCAATACCCTCCTCAGGAAACGATAATCTACAAAGAAAACAACACCATCAACAACATAGCGAATAGGCCATACCCCAGAGATGAAGGTGACCATCGTTATCCGAAACCACCACCAGAACCTTTGAATATAACCTATAAATACTCCTCCACCAGCAGTACCAGTAATAACTTCAAGGGTTATCCACCGGGTAGCGAAACTGAACCGCTCCTTCAGCCCAGACCTTTCCCCACTCACGAACACGATGGAACCCCACCGAAGAAAGTCGACGAGCTCATGGCTACGATTGGAAGAGAGGTAATTAAAGACACTTTTTTTAAGAAATGAGCGGTAGGTTAATGGTGTTGATGTTTTAGCCGCCAAACAGTCCATTGAACGCTGGTTTCAATGCGCATGAAGTTGAAGCCATGCACCAGAGGAAAGCTGATACTTTGAAGCAGCACCAGGTAGAGCAGGACGAGAAGAAGAAGGAGGAGATCCAAAGGACGAAGAATATCACTGGGCCACCGGTTTACTACCCGCCTGGTTATGAGATGTTTGCCAAGAAGGAGGAAGGTGGCTGGAAAGCTGAGGTATGTAGGTACATATATAATTCTTTTCCGCTTGTATAATACGTATCAATAAGATAATCCTGTCAAAGTAACTTCAAATAGGGATGCTTCATAGCTCCGGTAACTGGGCTGCTTCGGCCCATTTTCTAAGATACGGCTCCGGCCGGAACAACCTTAGTATTCGGCGGCCGATGCAACAAAATACGTCATGTTGAGACGTGATGTTTTTGACGTCTGTCACCTCAGAACGCAACTTTTTGCAAATCGAGAGGAAACTTTCCAAATATTGAGGAACAATATTGATTCCAATATTGAGGAACAATCCTAATAATAGAGTAGTTCTTTTGAACTTTACCTCACAACGCCACTTTTGGTAAAACAACTTGAATCAATCACTTTGTTTTGTAAATATTTAGCAGCCAATTGGTACACTGAGAAAACACCCCAAAATCGGGGGATGAAGTTGGCGCGCGTGACCTCAGAATGCCACAAAAACAACTCGAATCTATTCATTCTTTTGTAAGGATTTAGTACCCAATTGCTATCCTCAGAAAATACAAACTCCCAAATCTCTAGCTCAAAGAAACCCCTTTTACGGGTAGTTGTTTCAAACGTCACCTCATAACGCTACTTATCGTAAAACAAAAAGCTACATCAGATTTGATAGCACAATGCAGAAATATCTTCGGGCATTTCAATAATTCTTCTGTGGCGTGCCCTAAATTGTACATGCAAAAAGAATTATAATTTTACTATAAACGGTTTGTTCAAGATATAACAACTACTATTGGTGGTCGAGTCAAGTGCTGTCATCATGCGAAGTGCAGGTTAAAGAACTCTTACTGGGGATTGGAATTCCTTCAGTTCGACAAAACTCCTGGGTGTCTGTACCCTGCCCTCAGCGTCAGTGGTTAGCCTAAGTTGCGGAAATAGACCGACATAAAATAAACAAGTTTTTTGTACCCCATAATAAAAAGACTGTTTTGGCCGAAGCTTTGGTGCTCCGGCCAAAATTTAAACCGAAACTCAGGTATTCGGCCAAATCCCGGCGCATGTCTAACCTCAAACTTATTTGTGTTCTTAAAGCACTGGAGATGGGGTGTCTTATCTAATAAGACAATAATCCCAGACAACAGAATACGCAAACATAACCTGGCTTAGATGCGTCAAACTTACGAATATTCAACTTTTGATCAAAATAAATCGCAATTGCGTAAATATTTTAAAAGAAGTTGATCGTCAAATACACTTTGGCGGCAGTATATCCAAATTGGTAGCGTTTTAAAAAAAAATCCAAGATATGGTCAGACCATGGGCGCCGTTAGAAAATGTTCCAGGGGGGGGGTGCATGACTTTTTTAGTAATAAAAGGTGACGTAGTGTCAATGACTATACTATTAATTATTTTGTAGCGTTTTCGTTGTTTTATTTGTTGTAAATGGCATTGATAGAGACATATGCGTATTTATTAGTTAAGATTCTAAAATTGAGACACAAGACACAACAAACATGAAAATAATAAAAATATAAAAAAATACCCAATATCCCATATTGTTCGTTAAATTTAAATTGCATTCAACCTGAAAAATCTCCGTTGCTTTTATGGTTGTCATTTCTTTTACATTATTTTATGTCATTAGACACTGTTGTGACCCCTGTATGGTCGGCAACTTATCTATTGCATATTGATATTAAGTAAATTGCAAGAAAATTTGCTGCCTTTCTATCGTTCATTAATGTTAATAATTTTTATTAAGAATATTATTTGTATTTATATATTTGTTTCAGAATCATTGAACTTTTATCCTAGAATTTTAAATTTGGTCTGTCTGATTGCCACCCAATATTAAAGAATTTTTATTACTTTGTAATATTCTGGAGTAAACATTGTTAATTTTTTATAAGAATTTCCAGCTCGTGTTCGTTGAGCAAGACCTAATGTATAATGAGCAACTGGCACCTTTCAAAACCAAAAATACAGGCACAAAATGAACAAAATTGACAATTTAATTCTATAATCATGTCAATCGAGCATCCGATAAAAAGTCTTAATAACAAATTGATAAACAATAAAAGGTGAACATATTATTTTAAAATGTAACCACGGAAAACAATGACTAAATATAAAGAAAAGTTGACAAATTTTAAAATTCTGTGATAACGATCAACGACAACGAAATTCGAAATTGCTATCATTACTATTATATGTAAACACTTAAAAGGCGACAATACTAAGTCAACTAGTTAATAATAATTGTTGTTATATATAAGCTGCATGAATGGTCTGTATGACCATAGTCGACAAATTTTTAAATGAGCTCATGTCCGGAAATGTATTGTTTGAACGTTGGAGAGAGTCGGAAGATTGAATCAATTTTACAAACAGCATAGGAAAAATAGTGCCATGTATCATAGGAAGGCACTTTTAAAGCCAAATAACATTTGTGAGACTTTTTTTATTATTTATCGTGTTTGAAAGGAGAGTTAATGAGAACCGTTTTGTAATTTTGATACCAATATTGGTCAATTATTTAGAATTCTTTTTAGAAACGTTATACAAATAAAGTTTTACACACAAATTATTTATATATTCTATAATATATTAACGCTCTATGCAGTACCTAAACGGTGTCAAATGTGTGGACATGAGTTCGATATCAAAAGTTCAGTATACTTTATCTATATTTTTAACACCCACTATATTTGGGATAAACATTAAACAGCTGAGCAGTGCTAAAAGGTGCGAAGTAAAACAAAACCAACAGTTTTCTGCAGGCAGGCTACAAAAATGGCTTTTCTTTAGGTTACTTAGTGATTTATTTTATTATTATTTCTTTTTGGGTGTTCGGATTACCAAGGTTCGGATTATCGACGTTCTACTGTAATTAAATCTAATAAGTATGATTAAATGAAAGCTCAAACATGGGCATTTTGGACTACAGCGCAAAATCGTAAACTTAGCACAATTTATATTGTGACTCTTTCACGACGAAAACTGTAGGTAAACAATCTAATGAAACTGACATTGGTGACGATTATAATCGGTATAGTCATCATTTGGATAAAAATGATGTGTGCGCCGCGCAAAAAAACTGATTTCGGGGCCTCAAAATGTGCCCAGCCTCGATTAGGAATCACTTTCTTGTCTTGCTAGTTGCTATACACAATATACTATAGTAGTAAAGTATGTAAAATGTCAGTAGAATTTTTGTAAATACAGGATGGGATAAATCACAATTGCGTACATATTTTAAAGGAAGTTTAAAGGAAATCTGGTCAGACATGGTCATTCGATTGTGAAGAATGCTCCACAATTGAATGATTGCATGCAATAAGATATTCAGTTTTGACAATTAATAATATAGGAATAGAGTGTAACTAGACGTTTCCAATAGATTTTGTTGGTCTGGCCTAATTTTTTTCAACCTTATTATATTTTTCATAAAATACCTATTTCCAGTGTTAAATACCTATTTCCAATATTAACATTGTTGTTTATTTTTCAGGGAGGCATGGCCAAGGCGTCTGGCAAATACAAATACGAGGCGGAAAGCAAAAGCAAGAGCAGCTCAAAATCGGGTGCAGCGATCGTACCAGTGTGCCTACCGTTGTGCTGCGGACTCCCATGCACTATTTTATAAAAGCTTTTTTAACATAAATATTTAATTAAGCAAGTTCAGATTTCTGTAAAAATACAAAATGTAATTCATACAAAAAAAACAATCTCATCTTAAATACTCAAATAAAATATTAAGTTGTAAACTCTAAAAACTGTTCTTGTAATAATGTCTTGTATAATGCCTGTTGTATATTGTAAATATATATCTATTATTTGTTTTTGTGATAGGAGAGCCATAATTAATTAATAAAAAAATTGTATATTATTTATTACGGATATCGATATGCGGATACATTTGGAATGAAACTAAATTAAGCTTGATTAAAGAATTTTTATTTGTATAATGACTAATTTACTTATGTTTTAGACATAGTCGCCTTAAAAATAAAGCAATATTTTGTTAATATACTTGTAATAAACTATTAAATATAAACGGTGGTGTTATTTTGATTACGAAGCCGTTTGTTGCGTACGCTCTTGATGTATGCCTAACAACGTACAATCGGCTTCTAGAAGTGTTAAATCCTTTTCATATCCCAAAAATCTTGACGATAACTCAAGATCTCTGATTACTAATCTTACTCTAGCTCCTCTAATGAAACTACTGCAATCAAAAAATTATCAAATAAAGAATATCCAGGTGTCTTACGTTAGATGCAACACACATTATTGGCCTTAATAAAATAAAATACATGATTCTTCCATAAAGTTGTAGATAATCATTCGCTCTACAGACAGAAAATATTTTTATACATACAGGGAGGAGGTGTCATTTTTGTGACTGAAAGTAAACGTTACTGGATCATTAACAAGCTATATTCAAAACTATGTATAAGACGAAACTGTACAATCTGTACATTCATTCCTTGCGAAGGTTATTGTCAAAACTGCGGATTTGGATATGCTTTTTTATTTAATCATAATGATATCTGAAAAACAACGGGGTGAGATTGATCACACCATCAACGATCAATCTCACCCAGGTTTATAGTAGATGATGTATTTAATTTTATAAAATAGATGCTTTGCTTTATTGCTACAAGATGAAAACACAAAATGGGACGGGGTAAAAACGAAAAGCATAATTTCTGAGATTTTTGGGAGGCTTAAATAGCGACACAAAGTAAGCGCACTCACACGTTGCAAAATTTTGCTGTCTCCCGAGTTAAGAATATGTTAGAACAATATTTAGACTTATAGAAGATTTATCGGCAGTTCTGTTTAAAAATACTTTTGGTAGTTTTATCAGACCCGAACTGTGAAAAAGTAACAGACAAAATAATTAAATACCTATTACCAACGAATGTTAAATTTATTTTTATTGCTATGCTTATATTAATTTCACTTTACTTTTTGTATGTTACGTGCAAATCTTGTAATTGATATTTTACCTACTTCCCAATGTCCAAACGAGTTGAAATTATGCATGTAGAGAGATTTCCGGTGACAATTCATGAATCAATAAAAAAATAAAAAAGTGAAAGCTTTTCCAAAGTTTGGAACATTTGTCCAATCGAGGCAAAATTTTGCATGTGAAGAATTATCCAGTGATAATCAATAAAAAATTGGAAAATTTTCCAAAATTTGGAAAAATTGCCAAAGTTTCAGAAAATTTGTCCAATATTAAATTTTGTATCTGGACAGATTTCCGGAGACAATGCATAAATCTTAAAAAAAATTGAAAAACGTTAAAAATTTAGAAAATTTCTCCAATGAGTTGAAAATTTTGCTTGTGTACAGTGTGTGTATTTTTTACATAAAAATATTTACCCTGTTACTAACTTAAACTAATTCCATGAATTTTATTTGGTCAACTTTGTTGATATTGAGACTGATTGTTAAGGTAAACGTCCTAAATTCTGACATATTTTAGTTTACACATCCGGTTTGTAGATTTGACATTACACTTATCACCCACAATCGTTTCTTATTCTAGCAATGTTCTAACGGTCAGAATATAACGTAAAAGTGTGACTGATCTTGATAACTGAGTGTTTTGCTAAAAGTTGATCGTTTCAAAATCATTGTCAAAATGAGGTGATCAACCACACCCCAAAATCAGTGGTGAGATTGATCAGTTTTTATTTAATAATGCTGTTATTTCTGAATTGTTTGGTCTTATATTTTTATATTCTGATAAACCTACGTCGATCTCACTGACCTGCCAAATATGGTTTATTTAACTCTAAAGGTAAAAAATTTATTCATCATATTAAGTTTAAAATGATCAATCTCCCCCGCTTTACGGTATTGATTATCTTCAATGTCAAAGAACTAGTAATTTATGTACCACTCTAAAATGGTTTAAATAATATTGAATGGTTCATGATGGTCTAATGCTTTGGCAAACTAGATCACCTGATTTACCCCGTTTGATTTCTTATTGTGAAAAGATATTGAGGAAGAAATTTATAGGGATATTACAGGTACAACAATTAATAAGATTATTTTTTGACGTTTCTTAAAACCAATGAAATGCTTCTTTATTTGTCACAAGGGTAAGTTTCAACCAATTATGTCATTATTATAGTGGGAATAAATCTCTTGTGATTATTCTCGGGAATAATCACTGTAGCTTTTATTTGCCTAGCAACTGTCAGATACTTGTCTTAGAGAAAATACGCAGGAGGAAACACTTAATATAACAAGCAATTCCAAATCCTCAATAAATAATGAGTCTCGAAATATTTTTAATAATTGCGTTTTTCATTGTACTAATTTAAATTGTTAATTCTTTTAATATATTCACAATGTGTCAACGATATTTTCATATTTTGTAAGTAATAATTAATTAAATTAAATTTTTCAATAATTTTATGATAGTATAGATTTATTGATTTATTGTAAAAATTTGTGAGTCAAATATAACTCGAGAGTTCCATAAATTAGAAAATAATTTGACAGATTTTGTTCAAACTTGTTGCCATTTGGCAATAGCCACTCGAGCCCTGGGACCCTATTCTCGTCATCTTTTTGAAGCGAATCGTGACTTATCGAATGGAGTAGGGATATCACCGGTTGCCCGTATCTATGAGCAAGTTTGCTTGTTGCTAAGAACAATAACACACGCGCCACGCCCATACGTTCCCATACGTTTGATTGAAGAGTATGGGCGTGGCGCGTGCGTTATTGTTCTTAGCAACAACCTAGATACGAACCAGAGGGCAACCGGTGATATCCCTACTCCATTCGAAAAGACGCATTCGCTTCAAAAAGATGACGAGAATAGGGTCCCTGCAGGCTCTCGTGACTATTGCCTGGCAACAAGTTTTCAAACAATCTGTCAAATTATTTTCAATTTATTCTCACTCTCTTGTTATATTATTACTGATACATGAAGAATAGAAGAAAGGGACGTTATCAAAATATTTTTGTAGATACCATGGAAAGTGTAAATTTTCACCAAGAATTATCAAGTTAGACTTAAACGCTTGAAAATCGTACTGAAATAACTATTTTTTATTCAGTTTCAAATTATCGATTTTCGTAAATTACTATCCATTTTTATTTATTCTTACGACAATATTACTCTCACTGTATCATTTGTACAAAAATACCAGGGTTTCTACAGAAAACACTACATATCTACCATATCTCTGATTTTGTTTTTTGTAGTAGTTAGCGCATCCACAGTTCTTTAAAATTTCTCAAAATACATAAACGCTACAGTAATAGAACAACAATTTATGAAAGAATCGAGTATTTATATTTCTTAAGGCCATTAAACTACTTTGCAGCAACCGTGGGACAAGTGTACAAAGTATCTCAAAGTACAAACCTTGCGTTTTTCTTCGGCCTTACACAAACACAGTTGAACTTCCATCCGAAGTCTATGTATAGGTCATCATCAACTACATGAACTATTTTTCCAGTTACAATTTTACCCTCTGGATCTCCAAGCTACAAGTACATTGGTGTAGCACTTTTAAGTCGTCAACAAGTACTTGATGATTAGTAATCAATTAACTTACATCGATAAATTTAGAATTCCTTAGTAATGTTGGGAAAGATTGAGGTGCTTCCTTAGGTTCCTCATTTATAGTTTCAAATTTGGTAAATGCTTTAGCATAACCGCCTTGTTTTGCTTCCGGGGCCGTATCAACACTATCACTTGAAAGTACTCGCACCGATCGACTCCAGGATATTTGTTTGCAGCTTTTCATTAAGCGATAACTGAAATTCCTTGCTAAAGACATTTTGAGTTACAAAAATATTTCATAACCTAAACAGCAAGGGCTCACGGATATTTTTACCAAGTTAGGGATATAGAATTTGTTTGGGTTGGTAACAAAGGTTCACATAGAGATTATTTTTAAAATTAGTTATTGTTGAATTTGTTGTAATATGCAAGAAATAAACTATTCGCAATGTATTGAATCTCTTTTAAAATCAGATCATATAAAATGAAAGTGTATATAGAATCATTTGTAATTAGAGCGTAGAACCATCAAGAATAGGGAAATTTGTTTTCAGGTTCATGTGACATCCTCAAAAAAAAATTGTTACATTTTTGTGTCCCGTAACTTGTTAAAATTTTGTGTGTTTGCTGTATCTACTGTTACGAAAATGACATCGGCCGCTGAAGCAAGAGAATCTGTTTGCGGTAAATTTGGACTGAAACCGTTAACTAAGAACAACATCCTGTTTCACTATGTACCAGTTCAAGGGGTCCTAAGCTACACAGCCCTTTCCGTCAACGTTATGAACCCTTCGTTAATTTTAAGGTACGGCTTATCTACTTCTATATCTCAGAAGAAATAAACCCACAAAATTTGCATAAGGTTATGTAATTCACCGAGTACATTTTAGACTATTCCCGAAACGTGACATCACGAATATTCTCCTCGTCAATACCCTTCTCGGCACTGGATTCTACTTATACAGTAGGCCACATTTGCAGTCGGCTTCAAAGAGAGACAGAATACTATACAGGTTAGTTTTTGCACTTCCGTACATTAACGGAGCAATTTTTTAATCGGTTGTTTGCGTTGCAGTGCGTTTGGAGCGGTGTCATTTTCTATGGGCTCTGTGTTGATATGGGCAATTCTTAGAAGTATGGTTCCTCAAAATGTTGCGTTATGCACGGTCTGCGGAATCGGCACAGGTCTTGCTATGATCAAATTAGGCTGCAGTTACGTTGATCATGCGGACGGTCTTGTCAAAAAGTAGACGAGTTGCATTTGTTTCGTTGTGTTGTAATAAAGTAGTTACAGTATTTAGTTGTTTTATTTATATTTGAATAAAAGTTTAATAAAATTGGAGTATATTTATTACTATAATATTTAGAATTGTTAAATTATCGGTTTAATTTACGGGGCTCATGTTACTGTTATTGTTAATATAACAGTGTAATTTACTGTTATATTACCACATAAGATTAACATGAACTCGGTAAATTACCATGGTAATTTAACATCTTTGATAATATTACATCATTATTAAAGGTTCCCGATTTTTAATCACGTTATCTGTAGTCTGTATTTATTTGATTAGATGTGCATGTGAATCCTGCCTGATTTTGAATAAAATATATAAATCCTACATGTAATATAAGCTAAGAAAATGTAGCATAATGTCATATGGAATTGCCATATACACATGGCAATCCCATATTTTTTGTACTGATAATGATAGGACTGTTAATTGTCTTGGTTACCCATTGTATTAAATGTAATTCACAAAATATATGGCCTTATATAAAAAAAAAATCGAGAAAAATGCAGTTGAAATTTAGGGTAATACTGATAACTTTTGTTTGTTTATAGAATCAAGCTGGCCTTAAATTTTCGATTGATTTATTTGCGCTGAATGTGAATTTGAGCTCAAAAATTGCTTATCAAGTCAGGTTATTACGGTTTTTAAGGTTTCTGTCATGTAGCCGTCCGTACCCCACCTAAAGAATTGCTGTAAATGCTTCAAGCTCATTTGAGACAAAACTTTTGGTATTTCAGAAAAAAGTGCAAATATTATAGGTTTACTATGAGACCATTTTGAGCTTTCTAAGGCCAAAGGTTTAAATTTGTAAAAATTACCAAACAAGCGCTTTTTGACACTTTTCACGTTGTGCTGTTGTGTTATCTCGTTAGAATGTTGTGCTGGGTTCTCATGCTTCAACATTTGTGTATCCATTATGTTCAATTGCTTACAAAGCAGTTCTTGTAAAAAAGAACTTTGGATTGGAAAGGAGATATTAAAGAAAAATAGTTTTGGCAGTACTTTTTCCATAGATGGAGGCTCTTTCAATAACTTGTCAGAGGTGCAAATTTATGAATTATATTAGAGATGTAAAATGAATAAACATATGTAATTGTTCCAAAGTATATAGAAACTTTTTTGACCTTTTGCAAGCCTACAATTTTTTTTTTGTTCCTTGATTAGTACATATATGAATCTTGCTGAAAAATAATCTGACGTTAAGAATATTAAAATTTGTTTCAAACGTAGTATAACTATATCTTAACACAAAATTGTTTTTAAACAAGTTATTTGTATAGTATTGCAAACTTTTGGGCGGCTTTTCCAAAAAGTTTTGATACCTGAATATTGCTTGAAGTTTAAAACCACCTATGAGTAATTTCTCCTTTCCCCTCTGTTCGAATAGGTGCTGGGCCTGGGGCCCTCGGGGTGTAAATATGTATGGGTTAGGGTGGTGATTATTCATATAGAAAAAATATAACTTTTAAAGTTTTTTCCATTTATTCTTTTTTATTTATACTTAATTCCTGTGAAATTTTATATCGATCGTATTAACCCATTCCCCAAGTGGTCGAAAATCGAGAACTTTAATTTATTAATTGAAAAAACCAAATCTAAAATTAATAAAAAAGAAACTATAATCCATATTAACTTTTGAGTCTAGATGTTCGGAGTGTTTCACATGTTAGCAAGTAGGTAATTTGTTAAAAATGCAATAATCTAAGCTATATGTGGCTATTCTGACCAACAAAGAATAAAGTCGGAGAAGCGGAAACTGTTTCTGATATGCTTTGTTGCGTACAATCTGAATCTGAAATTCAAAATTGTGTCAGGTTTTAGGCAGTATTGGATTTTTGCAGTTTTTTTAGCACTGTTTTTCTCAATAACTAGACTCAAGTCGACGTTTCTGCATTCAGATTATATGGAAAAAAGCATACCAAAAACAACTATCACAGATTTTTTTCATTGTTGGTCAAGATAGTACCTAATTGTTGTTCTTGAAATTGAATTTTGTTTATTTTTGCGTTTATTGACTGCACAGACTGCACAAGACTATAAACAAACCCCGTCCAGTTTCTTTTAAAATTGTGTGTGGGTATTTTTTATTTTCGATTTATGACCTGAGTTTTTACCAAATTAACGAGGAACAATAATTAACAATAGATAAAACGTGGACAAATTTGAAAGTTATGCAATATTATGGTTCTCTTCAATTCGCTTCAGAGACGTTAAATACAAGAAGGTTCACATTACGTATTTGGTTTTAAAACTTTCCCAATGGAGTTTCTAAAGTTGGTACCATATTCTGCAGTAGTTAAATGGTAACGAAATTGTTTACAGAACTAAAATTTGTAAACTTATTGTTTTGTTATTGCTGTTAATTGTTGTTAACTATCCCCATTTTTAATAAATGCATTTAAAATAGAAACTTGTGATCAATTCTAAAAATTTTAACCTTCTCTGAAGAGACATTCTGCATAAACCACCAAGGTAAACACAACTAAACACACCGCCCGTGATATTGTTTCGCACTAAATTGCGTAGGTACATTAAGGCATTCGAAAAAGTCATGCAAAAACACTTACGAAGATTCCAGGATCCACAACCTTGCCTAAAAGGAGTCCTCGATTGCTCCAGAAGTCCAAACTGGTCCAAACTACCTCATTTTGTTAAGGAAACCCCACTGCATTACCGGCCGTAACATCTATGATAAGAAATATGTACGTACTAAAATCTATGGTATAAACTAATATTGTATAAAATTTAATATTCAGTGTTTCTTCATTTGCTATGTTTTGAACTAATACGTAATCGGCAATAGGCATACACATTTTGTTTCGATAATGTTTCGAGTAGGTATGCTTAAAACCAGCATGGTTATTTATGAGCATATGTGTCCGTAGTTGGCGTAGGTTAAAGCCACCCACCTCGGCGGTTGTGAAAATTCTATAAAACGGACCCTTCCGAAAATTATAGACGCTATTGCACAACCGACCGCGGTTTTGCTACAATCAGATCTCAAAATATTCCATAGCAAAACACCGAATACATACCAAAATTGTCAATAGGCCACTGCATTAAATTTTGACTTACCTAAACCGATCCGAACCCAAAGTTATTGGAAAACGACAAAATGACTCCTTCCGGCCATTCTCGACGATATTCCATAGAGAATGCAGCTTCATACCTTATCGAAAGATCGAAAAATTTGCGAGGAAGAAGCCGTGGGTTAGGAAGAATGACATCGCGCGCGGTGCATTATGGGACTGGAGTCACGTGACTAACATCGGCAGTGAACTCCATCTCCATGTGAGCTCTAATCTAACTGGAAGTGGAAGGGACGCGCGCTATTGAGGCAGGCGCAAGCAAAAGAGACAGAGCGATGATGTGGAAATGTTACCATTTCCCTAGTTTTTTAAACATCTCTACAGTAGGGGTTATGTTCGTATTTGCTTGTGTTGTTTAACGGATTATTATTATGATAATTGATTAAATTAATGCAAAAACGTTGTTTATAAAACAATCGGGACGTGTTTTCTATGTTAGTGATAAGTTTTCTGGTGTTGTGGTGATGTTTCGGGCCTATTTTGAGACCATATAACCTAGTTTAAATTGAGCCTTGTTTTCTGTATGGAAAGGAATGCAAGACAAGGTAAGTCTTTTTTGTTAGTTGTTATCATAATGATCGTAGTAGACATACAGAGTGTGACATTGAAATAAATCACATTTGACTGCTTCACAAGCTTGAATCAGTCAACCCAACTTTGAACTGATGATTTAGGAATGTTTCACCTAAAGCCATGGAACAAAGGGTTTAAAACAAAGGGTTACTGTCTGAGAATCTGCTATAAAGGAGGCTAAATCCATGGTAAACATGATCAAACTGTTGATGATACTTATGGTGTTGCCCCCATGTTGAGAACGTTCAATTGATAATGAAAACTTAACTAGTACAAATTATATGCGCAATAAATTAAATAAAACGTGCATTTATTGTAAGAATTTGATAAAATATTTGACCACTACTAAAAATATTTGTCCAGTTGTGCATTAAAAAAATAAATATGCAATAATAGTTATTTAACCAACAAAAATATTAAAAAGAGCGATTAATGATCGAGACTGTTTAACGCACGAGCGATTAGCGAGTGCGTTAAACACAATTCTTCCGCCGATCATATACACGTAACCACGTGTTTCATGGGAAAGCTTTTTGAATGGATTAGTTTGACGTCAATAATTTAAATGTATGTCTTCATATCTATGTATACATGTAGTCTCCGTTATATTTTATGTTTGACTTTTATGTTAACAACGTGGCTAATGACGTTAGTACAGCAACTTTGACACTTTCACTGATGATGCCATTGATTGAAAGGGTGAAACCGGTCTGATACATTTATTTAATGCACATAAATATTTTTTTGCTCAAAGTATTTATTTTAATGCGTACATCTATTTAAATAATGCACCCTTAAATCACACTTAAACTTTACACACACACACACACACACAGAAGAAAAAGCTTCGTCAAAAGATCATTTCATGTAAAGAATTAGACGGTCTGACATAATACAAAAGTTTTATTGAATAATTACGAGTATATAAAACATAACATCCTTTATTATTTCACTATTAGACATTCATCACAACTGCAATGTATGTCCTTACGAATACCTGTAATCAATGTTCACGTTGTCGTTGTTGGATGTCCGTGTGAAATTCAAACATACATACTGTCAAATGCTGGATTTCTTCGGAAGTTTCTGTCCACCCTGCTCATACGGTCCACGTGATATAAGTATGAGAGGAAGTGCAGCATCATCATGCGACCGCAGAAAAATCCTAAGAAAGTGAGTAGGACCCGCCTATCATTAAATTTTGCCTCTAGATATTCGTACACCATCATCGACGAATAGTTGAACATCATCGAACCCAAAATACTAAAATTACCAATAAAAGTTTTTATTTATATGTTTTATAATAATAAAATAACTAAAAATCGAATAATCACAATAAATTTCGTTTCCTTAGTACTAAACTTATCAAAATTATTAAAATTAGCCAATACATAAATCCGACATGATGTTTTCAAAAGACTTTGCGAACTACTGTTTTTTATATCACTTGGTAGGCTGTTAAACATCCTCAGTGCTTTATAATAAAATGAATTTTGCGTACTGCTTTTTGTATATTTTGGTAATCTGAAGTGGTCCTTTTGCCGAGTATTGTATTCATGCTGCTGACTATTGTATGTTAAATAATTACTCATATAAGTTGGGAGTTTATTATTTATGCATTTATATACCAAGATCAGTGCCTGATATACCGTTCCTTGTTTAACATTCAAGACATTTAATTTACTCAACATTGACCTGATACTTGTTAACCTGGAGCTTTGTAATTCACCGAGTGCCCGATTTTGTTGTTCTTGAATTTTTTTAATGTCTTTGTCTGTACACAGAAATAGTATACTGCTGCAATAGTTAAAGTATGGTTCTATAATCGTATGGTACAAAGATATTCTAGCGTTTAATGTAATTTTATTAGATATTCTTCCGAAATAGCTAATCTTTCGGCTCACCGTATTACCTATATACTCCACAATACTCGTACATTTCAAAGTATTGTCTAAAATGACACCTAGAGATTTAAATTTGTCCACTATCTCAGCAACTGTGTTATCGATAACTATTTCGGGTGTGGGGTTTACCGAAATTCTATTTCCCAATATCATAGCTTTTGTTTTCAATACATTCAAACATAACTTATTTTCTTTATACCAATTTGATATCGAAACCAGTTCAGAGTTCAATGTCGCGATTACATCAGGTAAGTTATCTCCTGCAATTGATATAAGTTTATCGTCTGCAAATAGGTGCAAATAACAAGATTTAACTAATGAAGCAACATCGTTTATGTATAAATTAAACAAAACTGACCCAAGAACAGAACCTTGTGGTACCCCTAAGCTGTTTATTAATTCTCTTGACTCATTTTCTCCAATCCTAACCTTCTGTCTGCTGTTTCTTAAATAGTTTTCAAATTATTTCAATTGTTTTCCTCTGATTCCGTAAGTTTCCAATTTCTCTAATAACTTTTGACGACAAATAGTCTCGAAGGCTCTTTTCAAGTCTACAAAAACTGCAACTATTGTTTTACTGTCTTCTAATTCTCCTTTCCAATTTACCAATATCAAATTTAGTGCTGTCTCGCATGAATGCTGAGCACGAAAACCTGACTGTTCGTCAGTAATAAATTGATTTTCATCCAAGTACTCACTGAGCTGTTTCTTAACAATGATTTCCAGTATTTGTTCTAGTTTTGGTAACATGTCAATAGCCCGAAACTCTTCGCATTTGGTGGTGATCACAATTTTTTGTATTGGTATAATGGTGCTTACTTTCCAAGAGTCAGGTACTATTCCTGTATTTAGTGACTCATTAATTAACTCTGTTATATATTGTCCCACAATAGGTAATGCATCCTTTATCATCTTAATTGATATAGAATCTGCGCTGTTGGATTTTTTAATTAATTTCTTAATTTGGGATTTGGTTGCTGGTGGTGTGGAGATTGAGCTATTTATCTGATTGATTCTGTCGATAAAATATGTATTGACCTTGTCTACTATTGCGCATTCTTCTGTAATTGCAACATTGTTAAAAACTACTTTCTTAATTATTTTGGGTTTATTGTTGTTACCTATTATCATTTTTAGTATTTTCCATGTTTTCTCTGTGCTGTTTTCATTCTCGTGTAATATATTTTCTAAATATTCGTTTTTAGCTTTATTAATTAATTTTAAATATTCGTTTTTAGCTATTTTGTATGTATCCCAATCCGCGCCCAACTTTGTTAATTTCGCTGTTTTATACAAGTTATCTCGATAAATTTGTTTATTTCGTAGAAGAGCTGGATAACACTTATTTGCTGAGTGGATGTTATTTATTTACTGCAAATTAGTGGCAAAAAAATGTACATTTGTCTTTTAAGCTTTGCACAGTAATTTTTTGAAAAACAGGTAGTGGTAGAGTTAGTTTTCTTCCACATAACTACTGATTCATCTTTTCATTACAATTTTCGCAATCAATTTGAAGGGCTTTACTGTAAATTTGTATACTTACTCATCTATGACAGATCATCGTTTAAAAGAAAGACTTACCTAAAAACTATTCGATTTCCCCCACTTATTGGTCTCATTGCTGGTCGTGAATATAGATAAACTGCTGCTCCATAGACCATGTTGCTGAAGAGCAAGTGCGATGGATTATAATTTGAGAACCTGAATTGAAAAGCGATGAATGACTGCATAGTGAAGACTGATATTGCCTAAATTGCTACTGGAACGTACCTATGCCATATATTCGGATTGACTGCATAAATGGACATGAGTAAGTAAGCCACCCGGCCCTGTATGCTGGCGGTGGTGTAAAAATTGTCCACACATTGGTTGAACAGATCCTCATCTGTTACCACCGGATTATTATCACTAGTCATTTTATGACCCCCTCTTCCGAAGTCATATTCAACGAATTTTTTGTATATATATTTTTTGATTTGAAATTGTAATTTTGAGGGTAGTTAAGGTCTAAATGTTACTATTGTCAGTTTCGGATGTCAGCTTGACACGGTGGTAACTAAGGCAATATCGTATATTATGTCATTAAGCATTACGCAATATACAGACTGTTCACCAATCGACGTACAACCCTAGATGGAATCAAAGTCCCAAATTCGAATTAAGAAGTTCTCCATCAAGGGTAACGAAAAAGTTGAGATACGTCAAAATGTTATCAAAGTTTACACCGCAAACTGTGTCCGATCTAATCGACCGATGTTGACGGTTCAAACGGTATCGGATAGGAAATTGGCCGAGGAATTCATTTCTGTAAGCCGCGTTGGTCTAAGGTGTGCGGTTCGCGAGAAAAACGCGACCAACCGCGGAAATTATAGTTTCCCACTTTCTAGCCAAACCGTACACGCTACGGGAAAACCGACCTCACCGATAAGCATGACTACATTAGAACGCTCTATCTCTCAAAAAGTTATAATTGTTTTTTCCTTCTAAATTCCGCACTTTTAGATAGAAAAAAATTGAACATTGCAACCGTTGGTGATAGAAAGGTTTACCCACTACCAAATGGTAGCTCTCGTTGAGTCTATCAAAAATATGTATACTTTTATATGCCTAAGATTTACCATTTTCATGTTAAGTGGCCCATTTCGCTTATTTTTGTATTATTTGAAAAACCGCAATTTCAGTACAACTCGGTAACCAGTAGAGACAGAGACTTTTCCTATGTAAATTTGTAATCAGCGCACCCATTTTAGTAAGATAGCAAAGGTTTCAAGTTGATCCGGGTCCTTGTTTTTGAGATAGGTGTGCTACTTCAAAATTATTGTTCAAAATATATGATTTCTTACAAAATTTTAGCCAGTCCGCAAAAACCTAACTGCCTTCAATCACATTAAGGTTCTGGTTCTTGATACAATTTTTGACGCTGATTACGCTGGTATAATTTATTTTTACTTATTTGGAACGGTTCGGCAGTTATTACGTTCCCAATTATCAAAAATGATGTTAAAAACACCCATTTTACTATGTTAGAAATTTTGAACGCAAACTGTGTGCGATCTAATCGACCGATGTTGACGGTTCAAACGGTATCGGATGGGAAATTGGCCGAGGAATTTCATTTCTGTAAGCCGCGTTGCTCTAGAGTGTGCGGTTCGCGAGAAAATCGCGATCAACCGCGGAAATTATAGTTTCCCACTTTCTAGCCAAACCGTACACGCTAGGGGAAAACCGACCTCACCGTTGAATTCAGCACATCCCAATGCATAAGCATGACTACATTAGAACGCTCTATCTCTCAAAAAGTTCTAATTGTTTTTTCCTTCTAAATTTCACACTTTTAGATAGAAAAAAATTGAACATTGCAACCGTTGGTGATAGAAAGGTTTACCCACTACCAAATGATAGCTCTCGTTGAGTCTATCAAAAATATGTATACTTTTATATGCCTAAGATTTACCATTTTCATGTTATGTGGTCCATTTCGCTTATTTTTGTATTATTTGAAAAACCGTACTTTCAGTACAACTCGGTAACCAGTAGAGACAGAGACTTTTCCTATGTAAATTTGTAATCAGCGCACCCATTTTAGTAAGATGGCAAAGGTTTCATGTTGATCCGGGTCCTTGTTTTTGAGATAGGTGTGCTACTTCAAAATTATTGTTTAAAGTATGTGATTTCTTACAAAATTTTAGCCAGTCGGCAAAAACCTAACTGCCTTCAATCAAATTAAGGTTGTGGTTCTTGATACAACTTTTGACGCTGATTATGCCGATATAATTTAATTTTACTTATTTGGAACGGTTCGGCAGTTATTACGTTCCCAATTATCAAAAAGAATGCTAATAACACCCATTTTACTATGTTAGAAACTTTGAACGCAAACTGTGTGCGATCTAATCGACCGATGTTGACGGTTCAAACAGTATCGGATGGGAAATTGGCCGAGGAATTCATTTCTGTAAGCCGCGTTGCTCTAAAGTGTGCGGTTCGCGAGAAAATCGCGATCAACCGCGGAAATTATAGTTTCCCACTTTCTAGCCAAACCGTACACGCTAGGGGAAAACCGACCTCACCGTTGAATTCAGCACATCCCAATGCATAAGCATGACTACATTAGAACGCTCTATCTCTCAAAAAGTTCTAATTGTTTTTTCCTTCTAAATTTCACACTTTTAGATAGAAAAAAATTGAACATTGCAACCGTTGGTGATAGAAAGGTTTACCCACTACCAAATGATAGCTCTCGTTGAGTCTATCAAAAATATGTATACTTTTATATGCCTAAGATTTACCATTTTCATGTTATGTGGTCCATTTCGCTTATTTTTGTATTATTTGAAAAACCGTAATTTCAGTACAACTCGGTAACCAGTAGAGACAGAGACTTTTCCTATGTAAATTTGTAATCAGCGCACCCATTTTAGTAAGATGGCAAAGGTTTCATGTTGATCCGGGTCCTTGTTTTTGAGATAGGTGTGCTACTTCAAAATTATTGTTTAAAATATGTAATTTCTTGCAAAATTTTAGCCAGTCGGCAAAAACCTAACTGCCTTCAATCAAATTAAGGTTGTAGTTCCTGATACAATTTTTGACGCTGATTACGCCGGTATAATTTAATTTTACTTATTTGGAACGGTTCGGCTGTTATTACGTTCCCAATTATCAAAAATGATGCTAAAAACACCCATTTTACTATGTTAGATACTTTGAACTCAAACTGTGTGCGATCTAATCGACCGATGTTGACGGTTCAAACGGTATCGGATGGGAAATTGGCCGAGGAATTCATTTCTGTAAGCCGCGTTGCTCTAAATTGCGCGGTTCGCGAGAAAAACTCGATCAACCGCGGAAATTATAGTTTCCCACTTTCTAGCCAAACCGTACACGCTAGGGGAAAACCGACCTCACCGTTGAATTCAGCACATCCCAATACATAAGCATGACTACATTAGAACGCTCTATCCTTCAAAAAGTTCTAATTGTTTTTTCTTTCTAAATTTCACACTTTTAGATAGAAAAAAATTGAACATTGCAACCGTTGGTGATAGAAAGGTTTACCCACTACCAAATGATAGCTCTCGTTGAGTCTATCAAAAATATGTATACTTTTATATGCCTAAGATTTACCATTTTCATGTTATGTGGTCCATTTCGCTTATTTTTGTATTATTTGAAAAACCGTACTTTCAGTACAACTCGGTAACCAGTAGAGACAGAGACTTTTCCTATGTAAATTTGTAATCAGCGCACCCATTTTAGTAAGATGGCAAAGGTTTCATGTTGATCCGGGTCCTTGTTTTTGAGATAGGTGTGCTACTTCAAAATTATTGTTTAAAATATGTAATTTCTTGCAAAATTTTACCCAGTCGGCAAAAACCTAACTGCCTTCAATCAAATTAAGGTTGTGGTTCTTGATACAACTTTTGACGCTGATTATGCCGATATAATTTAATTTTACTTATTTGGAACGGTTCGGCAGTTATTACGTTCCCAATTATCAAAAAGAATGCTAATAACACCCATTTTACTATGTTAGAAACTTTGAACGCAAACTGTGTGCGATCTAATCGACCGATGTTGACGGTTCAAACGGTATCGGATGGGAAATTGGCCGAGGAATTCATTTCTGTAAGCCGCGTTGCTCTAAAGTGTGCGGTTCGCGAGAAAATCGCGATCAACCGCGGAAATTATAGTTTCCCACTTTCTAGCCAAACCGTACACGCTAATTTCAGTACAACTCGGTAACGAGTAGAGACAGAGAGTTTTCCTATGTAAATTTGTAATCAGCGCACCCATTTTAGTAAGATAGCAAAGGTTTCATGTTGATCCGGGTCCTTGTTTTTGAGATAGGTGTGCTACTTCAAAATTATTGTTTAAAATATGTAATTTCTTACAAAATTTTAGCCAGTCGGCAAAAACCTAACTGCCTTCAATCAAATTAAGGTTGTGGTTCCTGATACAATTTTTGACGCTGATTACGCCGGTATAATTTAATTTTACTTATTTGGAACGGTTCGGCAGTTATTACGTTCCCAATTATCAAAAATGATGCTAAAAACACCCATTTTACTATGTTAGAAACTTTGAACGCAAACTGTGTGCGATCTAATCGACCGATGTTGACGGTTCAAACGGTATCGGATGGGAAATTGGCCGAGGAATTCATTTCTGTAAGCCGCGTTGCTCTAAAGTGTGCGGTTCGCGAGAAAATCGCGATCAACCGCGGAAATCATAGTTTCCCACTTTCTAGCCAAACCGTACACGCTACGGGAAAACCGACCTCAC
The DNA here is from genome assembly GCA_964023965.1 of Melinopterus prodromus. Classification (NCBI taxonomy): domain Eukaryota; kingdom Metazoa; phylum Arthropoda; class Insecta; order Coleoptera; family Scarabaeidae; genus Melinopterus; species Melinopterus prodromus. Next base: position 13,053,638 of record OZ030390.1, on the reverse strand, counting down.
CGTTGAATTCAGCACATCCCAATGCATAAGCATGACTACATTAGAACGCTCTATCTCTCAAAAAGTTCTAATTGTTTTTTCCTTCTAAATTTCACACTTTTAGATAGAAAAAAATTGAACATTGCAACCGTTGGTGATAGAAAGGTTTACCCACTACCAAATGATAGCTCTCGTTGAGTCTATCAAAAATATGTATACTTTTATACGCCTAAGATTTACCATTTTCATGTTATGTGGTCCATTTCGCTTATTTTGTATTATTTGAAAAACCGTAATTTCAGTTCAACTCGGTAACCAGTAGAGACAGAGACTTTTCCTATGTAAATTTGTAATCAGCGCACCCATTTTAGTAAGATAGCAAAGGTTTCATGTTGATCAGGGTCCTTGTTTTTGAGGTAGGTGTGCTACTTCAAAATTATTGTTTAAAATATGTAATTTCTTACAAAATTTTAGCCAGTCGGCAAAAACCTAACTGCCTTCAATCAAATTAAGGTTGTGGTTCCTGATACAATTTTTGACGCTGATTACGCCGGTATAATTTAATTTTACTTATTTGGAACGGTTCGGCAGTTATTACGTTCCCAATTATCAAAAATGATGCTAAAAACACCCATTTTACTATGTTACAAACTTTGAACGCAAACTGTGTGCGATCTAATCGACCGATGTTGACGGTTCAAACGGTATCGGATGGGAAATTGGCCGAGGAATTTATTTCTGTAAGCCGCGTTGCTCTAAAGTGCGCGGTTCGCGAGAAAATCGCGATCAACCGCGGAAATTATAGTTTCCTACTTTCTAGCCAAACCGTACACGCTAGGGGAAAACCGACCTCACCGTTGAATTCAGCACATCCCAATGCATAAGCATGACTACATTAGAACGCTCTATCTCTCAAAAAGTTCTAATTGTTTTTTCCTTCTAAATTTCACACTTTTAGATAGAAAAAAATTGAACATTGCAACCGTTGGTGATGGAAAGGTTTACCCACTACCAAATGATAGCTCTCGTTGAGTCTATCAAAAATATGTATACTTTTATATGCCTAAGATTTACCATTTTCATGTTATGTGGTCCATTTCGCTTATTTTTGTATTATTTGAAAAACCGTAATTTCAGTTCAACTCGGTAACCAGTAGAGACAGAGACTTCTCCTATGTAAATTTGTAATCAGCGCACCCATTTTAGTAAGATAGCAAAGGTTTCATGTTGATCCGGGTCCTTGTTTTTGAGGTAGGTGCTCTAAAGTGTGCGGTTCGCGAGAAAATCGCGATCAACCGCGGAAATTATAGTTTCCCACTTTCTAGCCAAACCGTACACGCTAATTTCAGTACAACTCGGTAACGAGTAGAGACAGAGAGTTTTCCTATGTAAATTTGTAATCAGCGCACCCATTTTAGTAAGATAGCAAAGGTTTCATGTTGATCCGGGTCCTTGTTTTTGAGATAGGTGTGCTACTTCAAAATTATTGTTTAAAATATGTAATTTCTTACAAAATTTTAGCCAGTCGGCAAAAACCTAACTGCCTTCAATCAAATTAAGGTTGTGGTTCCTGATACAATGTTTGACGCTGATTACGCCGGTATAATTTAATTTTACTTCTTTGGAACGGTTCGGCAGTTATTACGTTCCCAATTATCAAAAATGATGCTAAAAACACCCATTTTACTTTGTTAGAAACTTTGAACGCAAACTGTGTGCGATCTAATCGACCGATGTTGACGGTTCAAACGGTATCGGATGGGAAATTGGCCGAGGAATTCATTTCTGTAAGCCGCGTTGCTCTAAAGTGTGCGGTTCGCGAGAAAATCGCGATCAACCGCGGAAATTATAGTTTCCCACTTTCTAGCCAAACCGTACACGCTACGGGAAAACCGACCTCACCGTTGAATTCAGCACATCCCAATGCATAAGCATGACTACATTAGAACGCTCTATCTCTCAAAAAGTTCTAATTGTTTTTTCCTTCTAAATTTCACACTTTTAGATAGAAAAAAATTGAACATTGCAACCGTTGGTAATAGAAAGGTTTACCCACTACCAAATGATAGCTCTCGTTGAGTCTATCAAAAATATGCATACTTTTATATGCCTAAGATTTACCATTTTCATGTTATGTGGTCCATTTCGCTTATTTTTGTATTATTTGAAAAACCGTACTTTCAGTACAACTCGGTAACCAGTAGAGACAGAGACTTTTCCTATGTAAATTTGTAATCAGCGCACCCATTTTAGTAAGATAGCAAAGGTTTCATGTTGATCCGGGTCCTTGTTTTTGAGATAGGTGTGCTACTTCAAAATTATTGTTTAAAATATGTAATTTCTTACAAAATTTTAGCCAGTCGGCAAAAACCTAACTGCCTTCAATCAAATTAAGGTTGTGGTTCCTGATACAATTTTTGACGCTGATTACGCCGGTATAATTTAATTTTACTTATTTGGAACGGTTCGGCAGTTATTACGTTCCCAATTATCAAAAATGATCCTAAAAACACCCATTTTACTATGTTAGAAACTTTGAACGCAAGCTGTGTGCGATCTAATCGACCGATGTTGACGGTTCAAACGGTATCGGATGGGAAATTGGCCGAGGAATTCATTTCTGTAAGCCGCGTTGCTCTAAAGTGTGTGGTTCGCGAGAAAATCGCGATCAACCGCGGAAATTATAGTTTCCCACTTTCTAGCCAAACCGTACACGCTAGGGGAAAACCGACCTCACCGTTGAATTCAGCACATCCCAATGCATAAGCATGACTACATTAGAACGCTCTATCTCTCAAAAAGTTCTAATTGTTTTTTCCTTCTAAATTTCACACTTTTAGATAGAAAAAAATTGAACATTGCAACCGTTGGTGATAGAAAGGTTTACCCACTACCAAATGATAGCTCTCGTTGAGTCTATCAAAAATATGTATACTTTTATATGCCTAAGATTTACCATTTTCATGTTATGTGGTCCATTTCGCTTATTTTTGTATTATTTGAAAAACCGTAATTGCAGTACAACTCGGTAACCAGTAGAGACAGAGACTTTTCCTATGTAAATTTGTAATCAGCGCACCCATTTTAGTAAGATGGCAAAGGTTTCATGTTGATCCGGGTCCTTGTTTTTGAGATAGGTGTGCTACTTCAAAATTATTGTTTAAAGTATGTGATTTCTTACAAAATTTTAGCCAGTCGGCAAAAACCTAACTGCCTTCAATCAAATTAAGGTTGTGGTTCCTGATACAATTTTTGGGCGCTGATTACGCCGATATAATTTAATTTTACTTATTTGGAACGGTTCGGCAGTTATTACGTTCCCAATTATCAAAAAGAATGCTAATAACACCCATTTTACTATGTTAGAAACTTTGAACGCAAACTGTGTGCGATCTAATCGACCGATGTTGACGGTTCAAACAGGATCGGATGGGAAATTGGCCGAGGAATTCATTTCTGTAAGCCGCGTTGCTCTAAAGTGTGCGGTTCGCGAGAAAATCGCGATCAACCGCGGAAATTATAGTTTCCCACTTTCTAGCCAAACCGTACACGCTAGGGGAAAACCGACCTCACCGTTGAATTCAGCACATCCCAATGCATAAGCATGACTACATTAGAACGCTCTATCTCTCAAAAAGTTCTAATTGTTTTTTCCTTCTAAATTTCACACTTTTAGATAGAAAAAAATTGAACATTGCAACCGTTGGTGATAGAAAGGTTTACCCACTACCAAATGATAGCTCTCGTTGAGTCTATCAAAAATATGTATACTTTTATATGCCTAAGATTTACCATTTTCATGGTATGTGGTCCATTTCGCTTATTTTTGTATTATTTGAAAAACCGTAATTTCAGTACAACTCGGTAACCAGTAGAGACAGAGACTTTTCCTATGTAAATTTGTAATCAGCGCACCCATTTTAGTAAGATGGCAAAGGTTTCATGTTGATCCGGGTCCTTGTTTTTGAGATAGGTGTGCTACTTCAAAATTATTGTTTAAAATATGTAATTTCTTGCAAAATTTTAGCCAGTCGGCAAAAACCTAACTGCCTTCAATCAAATTAAGGTTGTAGTTCCTGATACAATTTTTGACGCTGATTACGCCGGTATAATTTAATTTTACTTATTTGGAACGGTTCGGCTGTTATTACGTTCCCAATTATCAAAAATGATGCTAAAAACACCCATTTTACTATGTTAGATACTTTGAACTCAAACTGTGTGCGATCTAATCGACCGATGTTGACGGTTCAAACGGTATCGGATGGGAAATTGGCCGAGGAATTCATTTCTGTAAGCCGCGTTGCTCTAAATTGCGCGGTTCGCGAGAAAAACTCGATCAACCGCGGAAATTATAGTTTCCCACTTTCTAGCCAAACCGTACACGCTAGGGGAAAACCGACCTCACCGTTGAATTCAGCACATCCCAATACATAAGCATGACTACATTAGAACGCTCTATCCTTCAAAAAGTTCTAATTGTTTTTTCTTTCTAAATTTCACACTTTTAGATAGAAAAAAATTGAACATTGCAACCGTTGGTGATAGAAAGGTTTACCCACTACCAAATGATAGCTCTCGTTGAGTCTATCAAAAATATGTATACTTTTATATGCCTAAGATTTACCATTTTCATGTTATGTGGTCCATTTCGCTTATTTTTGTATTATTTGAAAAACCGTACTTTCAGTACAACTCGGTAACCAGTAGAGACAGAGACTTTTCCTATGTAAATTTGTAATCAGCGCACCCATTTTAGTAAGATGGCAAAGGTTTCATGTTGATCCGGGTCCTTGTTTTTGAGATAGGTGTGCTACTTCAAAATTATTGTTTAAAATATGTAATTTCTTGCAAAATTTTAGCCAGTCGGCAAAAACCTAACTGCCTTCAATCAAATTAAGGTTGTGGTTCTTGATACAACTTTTGACGCTGATTATGCCGATATAATTTAATTTTACTTATTTGGAACGGTTCGGCAGTTATTACGTTCCCAATTATCAAAAAGAATGCTAATAACACCCATTTTACTATGTTAGAAACTTTGAACGCAAACTGTGTGCGATCTAATCGACCGATGTTGACGGTTCAAACGGTATCGGATGGGAAATTGGCCGAGGAATTCATTTCTGTAAGCCGCGTTGCTCTAAAGTGTGCGGTTCGCGAGAAAATCGCGATCAACCGCGGAAATTATAGTTTCCCACTTTCTAGCCAAACCGTACACGCTAATTTCAGTACAACTCGGTAACGAGTAGAGACAGAGAGTTTTCCTATGTAAATTTGTAATCAGCGCACCCATTTTAGTAAGATAGCAAAGGTTTCATGTTGATCCGGGTCCTTGTTTTTGAGATAGGTGTGCTACTTCAAAATTATTGTTTAAAATATGTAATTTCTTACAAAATTTTAGCCAGTCGGCAAAAACCTAACTGCCTTCAATAAAATTAAGGTTGTGGTTCCTGATACAATTTTTGACGCTGATTACGCCGGTATAATTTAATTTTACTTATTTGGAACGGTTCGGCAGTTATTACGTTCCCAATTATCAAAAATGATGCTAAAAACACCCATTTTACTATGTTAGAAACTTTGAACGCAAACTGTGTGCGATCTAATCGACCGATGTTGACGGTTCAAACGGTATCGGATGGGAAATTGGCCGAGGAATTCATTTCTGTAAGCCGCGTTGCTCTAAAGTGTGCGGTTCGCGAGAAAATCGCGATCAACCGCGGAAATCATAGTTTCCCACTTTCTAGCCAAACCGTACACGCTACGGGAAAACCGACCTCACCGTTGAATTCAGCACATCCCAATGCATAAGCATGACTACATTAGAACGCTCTATCTCTCAAAAAGTTCTAATTGTTTTTTCCTTCTAAATTTCACACTTTTAGATAGAAAAAAATTGAACATTGCAACCGTTGGTGATAGAAAGGTTTACCCACTACCAAATGATAGCTCTCGTTGAGTCTATCAAAAATATGTATACTTTTATATGCCTAAGATTTACCATTTTCATGTTATGTGGTCCATTTCGCTTATTTTGTATTATTTGAAAAACCGTAATTTCAGTTCAACTCGGTAACCAGTAGAGACAGAGACTTTTCCTATGTAAATTTGTAATCAGCGCACCCATTTTAGTAAGATAGCAAAGGTTTCATGTTGATCAGGGTCCTTGTTTTTGAGGTAGGTGTGCTACTTCAAAATTATTGTTTAAAATATGTAATTTCTTACAAAATTTTAGCCAGTCGGCAAAAACCTAACTGCCTTCAATCAAATTAAGGTTGTGGTTCCTGATACAATTTTTGACGCTGATTACGCCGGTATAATTTAATTTTACTTATTTGGAACGGTTCGGCAGTTATTACGTTCCCAATTATCAAAAATGATGCTAAAAACACCCATTTTACTATGTTACAAACTTTGAACGCAAACTGTGTGCGATCTAATCGACCGATGTTGACGGTTCAAACGGTATCGGATGGGAAATTGGCCGAGGAATTTATTTCTGTAAGCCGCGTTGCTCTAAAGTGCGCGGTTCGCGAGAAAATCGCGATCAACCGCGGAAATTATAGTTTCCTACTTTCTAGCCAAACCGTACACGCTAGGGGAAAACCGACCTCACCGTTGAATTCAGCACATCCCAATGCATAAGCATGACTACATTAGAACGCTCTATCTCTCAAAAAGTTCTAATTGTTTTTTCCTTCTAAATTTCACACTTTTAGATAGAAAAAAATTGAACATTGCAACCGTTGGTGATGGAAAGGTTTACCCACTACCAAATGATAGCTCTCGTTGAGTCTATCAAAAATATGTATACTTTTATATGCCTAAGATTTACCATTTTCATGTTATGTGGTCCATTTCGCTTATTTTTGTATTATTTGAAAAACCGTAATTGCAGTACAACTCGGTAACCAGTAGAGACAGAGACTTTTCCTATGTAAATTTGTAATCAGCGCACCCATTTTAGTAAGATAGCAAAGGTTTCATGTTGATCCGGGTCCTTGTTTTTGAGATAGGTGTGCTACTTCAAAATTATTGTTTAAAATATGTAATTTCTTACAAAATTTTAGCCAGTCGGCAAAAACCTAACTGCCTTCAATCAAATTAAGGTTGTGGTTCCTGATACAATTTTTGACGCTGATTACGCCGGTATAATTTAATTTTACTTATTTGGAACGGTTCGGCAGTTATTACGTTCCCAATTATCAAAAATGATGCTAAAAACACCCATTTTACTATGTTAGAAACTTTGAACGCAAACTGTGTGCGATCTAATCGACCGATGTTGACGGTTCAAACGGTATCGGATGGGAAATTGGCCGAGGAATTCATTTCTGTAAGCCGCGTTGCTCTAAAGTGTGCGGTTCGCGAGAAAATCGCGATCAACCGCGGAAATTATAGTTTCCCACTTGCTAGCCAAACCGTACACGCTACGGGAAAACCGACCTCACCGTTGAATTCAGCACATCCCAATGCATAAGCATGACTACATTAGAACGCTCTATCTCTCAAAAAGTTCTAATTGTTTTTTCCTTCTAAATTTCACACTTTTAGATAGAAAAAAATTGAACATTGCAACCGTTGGTGATAGAAAGGTTTACCCACTACCAAATGATAGCTCTCGTTGAGTCTATCAAAAATATGTATACTTTTATATGCCTAAGATTTACCATTTTCATGTTATGTGGTCCATTTCGCTTATTTTTGTATTATTTGAAAAACCGTAATTGCAGTACAACTCGGTAACCAGTAGAGACAGAGACTTTTCCTATGTAAATTTGTAATCAGCGCACCCATTTTAGTAAGATGGCAAAGGTTTCATGTTGATCCGGGTCCTTGTTTTTGAGATAGGTGTGCTACTTCAAAATTATTGTTTAAAGTATGTGATTTCTTACAAAATTTTAGCCAGTCGGCAAAAACCTAACTGCCTTCAATCAAATTAAGGTTGTGGTTCCTGATACAATTTTTGGCGCTGATTACGCCGGTATAATTTAATTTTACTTATTTGCAACGGTTCGGCAGTTATTACGTTCCCAATTATCAAAAAGAATGCTAATAACACCCATTTTACTATGTTAGAAACTTTGAACGCAAACTGTGTGCGATCTAATCGACCGATGTTGACGGTTCAAACGGTATCGGATGGGAAATTGGCCGAGGAATTCATTTCTGTAAGCCGCGTTGCTCTAAAGTGTGCGGTTCGCGAGAAAATCGCGATCAACCGCGGAAATTATAGTTTCCCACTTTCTAGCCAAACCGTACACGCTAGGGGAAAACCGACCTCACCGTTGAATTCAGCACATCCCAATGCATAAGCATGACTACATTAGAACGCTCTATCTCTCAAAAAGTTCTAATTGTTTTTCCTTCTAAATTTCACACTTTTAGATAGAAAAAAATTGAACATTGCAACCGTTGGTGATGGAAAGGTTTACCCACTACCAAATGATAGCTCTCGTTGAGTCTATCAAAAATATGTATACTTTTATATGCCTAAGATTTACCATTTTCATGTTATGTGGTCCATTTCGCTTATTTTTGTATTATTTGAAAAACCGTAATTGCAGTACAACTCGGTAACCAGTAGAGACAGAGACTTTTCCTATGTAAATTTGTAATCAGCGCACCCATTTTAGTAAGATGGCAAAGGTTTCATGTTGATCCGGGTCCTTGTTTTTGAGATAGGTGTGCTACTTCAAAATTATTGTTTAAAGTATGTGATTTCTTACAAAATTTTAGCCAGTCGGCAAAAACCTAACTGCCTTCAATCAAATTAAGGTTGTGGTTCCTGATACAATTTTTGGCGCTGATTACGCCGGTATAATTTAATTTTACTTATTTGCAACGGTTCGGCAGTTATTACGTTCCCAATTATCAAAAAGAATGCTAATAACACCCATTTTACTATGTTAGAAACTTTGAACGCAAACTGTGTGCGATCTAATCGACCGATGTTGACGGTTCAAACGGTATCGGATGGGAAATTGGCCGAGGAATTCATTTCTGTAAGCCGCGTTGCTCTAAAGTGTGCGGTTCGCGAGAAAATCGCGATCAACCGCGGAAATTATAGTTTCCCACTTTCTAGCCAAACCGTACACGCTAGGGGAAAACCGACCTCACCGTTGAATTCAGCACATCCCAATGCATAAGCATGACTACATTAGAACGCTCTATCTCTCAAAAAGTTCTAATTGTTTTTCCTTCTAAATTTCACACTTTTAGATAGAAAAAAATTGAACATTGCAACCGTTGGTGATGGAAAGGTTTACCCACTACCAAATGATAGCTCTCGTTGAGTCTATCAAAAATATGTATACTTTTATATGCCTAAGATTTACCATTTTCTTGTTATGTGGTCCATTTCGCTTATTTTTGTATTATTTGAAAAACCGTAATTTCAGTTCAACTCGGTAACCAGTAGAGACAGAGACTTCTCCTATGTAAATTTGTAATCAGCGCACCCATTTTAGTAAGATAGCAAAGGTTTCATGTTGATCCGGGTCCTTGTTTTTGAGGTAGGTGTGCTACTTCAAAATTATTGTTTAAAATATGTAATTTCTTACAAAATTTTAGCCAGTCGGCAAAAACCTAACTGCCTTCAATCAAATTAAGGTTGTGGTTCCTGATACAATGTTTGACGCTGATTACGCCGGTATAATTTAATTTTACTTCTTTGGAACGGTTCGGCAGTTATTACGTTCCCAATTATCAAAAATGATGCTAAAAACACCCATTTTACTATGTTACAAACTTTGAACGCAAACTGTGTGCGATCTAATCGACCGATGTTGACGGTTCAAACGGTATCGGATGGGAAATTGGCCGAGGAATTCATTTCTGTAAGCCGCGTTGCTCTAAAGTGTGCGGTTCGCGAGAAAATCGCGATCAACCGCGGAAATCATAGTTTCCCACTTTCTAGCCAAACCGTACACGCTACGGGAAAACCGACCTTACCGTTGAATTCAGCACATCCCAATGCATAAGCATGACTACATTAGAACGCTCTATCTCTCAAAAAGTTCTAATTGTTTTTTCCTTCTAAATTTCACACTTTTAGATAGAAAAAAATTGAACATTGCAACCGTTGGTGATAGAAAGGTTTACCCACTACCAAATGATAGCTCTCGTTGAGTCTATCAAAAATATGTATACTTTTATAAGCCTAAGATTTACCATTTTCATGTTATGTGGTCCATTTCGCTTATTTTTGTATTATTTGAAAAACCGTAATTGCAGTACAACTCGGTAACCAGTAGAGACAGAGACTTTTCCTATGTAAATTTGTAATCAGCGCACCCATTTTAGTAAGATGGCAAAGGTTTCATGTTGATCCGGGTCCTTGTTTTTGAGATAGGTGTGCTACTTCAAAATTATTGTTTAAAGTATGTGATTTCTTACAAAATTTTAGCCAGTCGGCAAAAACCTAACTGCCTTCAATCAAATTAAGGTTGTGGTTCCTGATACAATTTTTGGCGCTGATTACGCCGGTATAATTTAATTTTACTTATTTGGAACGGTTCGGCAGTTATTACGTTCCCAATTATCAAAAATGATGCTAAAAACACCCATTTTACTGTGTTAGAAACTTTGAACGCAAACTGTGTGCGATCTAATCGACCGATGTTGACGGTTCAAACGGTATCGGATGGGAAATTGGCCGAGGAATTCATTTCTGTAAGCCGCGTTGCTCTAAAGTGTGCGGTTCGCGAGAAAAACCCGATCAACCGCGGAAATTATAGTTTCCTACTTTCTAGCCAAACCGTACACGCTCGGGGAAAACCGACCTCACCGTTGAATTCAGCACATCCCAATGCATAAGCATGACTACATTAGAACGCTCTATCTCTCAAAAAGTTCTAATTGTTTTTTCCTTCTAAATTTCACACTTTTAGATAGAAAAAATTGAACATTGCAACCGTTGGTGATAGAAAGGTTTACCCACTACCAAATGATAGCTCTCGTTGAGTCTATCAAAAATATGTATAGTTTTATATGCCTAAGATTTACCATTTTCATGTTATGTGGTCCATTTCGCTTATTTTTGTATTATTTGAAAAACCGTAATTTCAGTTCAACTCGGTAACCAGTAGAGACAGAGACTTTTCCTATGTAAATTTGTAATCAGCGCACCCATTTTAGTAAGATAGCAAAGGTTTCATGTTGATCCGGGTCCTTGTTTTTGAGGTAGGTGTGCTACTTCAAAATTATTGTTTAAAATATGTAATTTCGCGAGAAAAACCCGATCAACCGCGGAAATTATAGTTTCCCACTTTCTAGCCAAACCGTACACGTTACCGGAAAAGCGACCTCACCGTTGAATTCAGCACATCCCAATTCATAAGCATGACTACATTAGAACGCTCTATCTCTCAAAAAGTTCTAATTGTTTTTTCCTTCTAAATTTCACACTTTTAGATAGAAAAAAATTGAACATTGCAACCGTTGGTGATGGAAAGGTTTACCCACTACCAAATGATAGCTCTCGTTGAGTCTATCAAAATATGTATACTTTTATATGCCTAAGATTTACCATTTTCATGTTATGTGGTCCATTTCGCTTATTTTTGTATTATTTGAAAAACCGTAATTTCAGTTCAACTCGGTAACCAGTAGAGACAGAGACTTCTCCTATGTAAATTTGTAATCAGCGCACCCATTTTAGTAAGATAGCAAAGGTTTCATGTTGATCCGGGTCCTTGTTTTTGAGGTAGGTGTGCTACTTCAAAATTATTGTTTAAAATATGTAATTTCTTACAAAATTTTAGCCAGTCGGCAAAAACCTAACTGCCTTCAATCAAATTAAGGTTGTGGTTCCTGATACAATGTTTGACGCTGATTACGCCGGTATTATTTAATTTTACTTCTTTGGAACGGTTCGGCAGTTATTACGTTCCCAATTATCAAAAATGATGCTAAAAACACCCATTTTACTATGTTAGAAACTTTGAACGCAAACTGTGTGCGACCTAATCGACCGATGTTGACGGTTCAAACGGTATCGGATGGGAAATTGGCCGAGGAATTCATTTCTGAAAGCCGCGTTGCTCTAAAGTGTGCGGTTCGCGAGAAAATCGCGATCAACCGCGGACATTATAGTTTCCCACTTTCTAGCCAAACCGTACACGCTAGGGGAAAACCGACCTCACCGTTGAATTCAGCACATCCCAATGCATAAGCATGACTACATTAGAACGCTCTATCTCTCAAAAAGTTATAATTGTTTTTTTGTTCTAATTTTCGCACTTTTAGATAGAAAAAATTTCGACATTGCAACCGTTGGTGATAGAGATGTTTACTCACTACCAAATGATAGCTCTCGTTGAGTCTATCAAAAATATGTATAGTTTTATATGCCTAAGATATACCATTTTCATGTTATGTGGTCCATTTCGCTTATTTTTGTATTATTTGAAAAACCGTAATTTCAGTTCAACTCGGTAACCAGTAGAGACGGAGACTTTTCCTATGTAAATTTGTAATCAGCGCACCCATTTTAGTAAGATAGCAAAGGTTTCATGTTGATCAGGGTCCTTGTTTTTGAGGTAGGTGTGCTACTTCAAAATTATTGTTTAAAATATGTAATTTCTTACAAAATTTTAGCCAGTCGGCAAAAACCTAACTGCCTTCAATCAAATTAAGGTTGTGGTTCCTGATACAATTTTTGACGCTGATTACGCCGGTATAATTTAATTTTACTTATTTGGAACGGTTCGGCAGTTATTACGTTCCCAATTATCAAAAATGATGCTAAAAACACCCATTTTACTATGTTAGAAACTTTCAACGCAAACTGTGTGCGATCTAATCGACCGATGTTGACGGTTCAAACGGTATCGGATGGGAAATTGGCCGAGGAATTCATTTCTGTAAGCCGCGTTGCTCTAAAGTGTGCGGTTCGCGACAAAATCGCGATTAACCGCGGAAATTATAGTTTCCCACTTTCTAGCCAAACCGTACACGCTAGGGGAAAACCGACCTCACCGTTGAATTCAGCACATCCCAATGCATAAGCATGACTACATTAGAACGCTCTATCTCTCAAACAGTTATAATTGTTTTTTTGTTCTAATTTTCGCACTTTTAGATAGAAAAAATTTCGACATTGCAACCGTTGGTGATAGAGAGGTTTACTCACTACCAAATGATAGCTCTCGTTGAGTCTATCAAAAATATGTATACTTTTATATGCCTAAGATTTACCATTTTCATGTTATGTGGTCCATTTCGCTTATTTTTGTATTATTTGAAAAACCGTAATTTCAGTACAACTCGGTAACCAGTAGAGACAGAGACTTTTCCTATGTAAATTTGTAATCAGCGCGCCCATTTTAGTAAGATAGCAAAGGTTTCATGTTGATCCGGGTGCTTGTTTTTGAGATAGGTGTGCTACTTCAAAATTATTGTTTAAAATATGTGATTTCTTACAAAATTTTAGCCAGTCGGCAAAAACCCAACTACCTTCAATAAAATTAAGGTTGTGGTTCTTGATACAATTTTTGACACTGATTACGCCGGTATAATTTAATTTTACTTATTTGGAACGGTTCTGTAGTGATTACGTTCCCAATTATCAAAAATGATGCTAAAAACACCCATTTTACTATGTTAGAAACTTTGAACGCAAACTGTGTGCGATCTAATCGACCGATGTTGACGGTTCAAACGGTATCGGATGGGAAATTGGCCGAGGAATTCATTTCTGTAAGCCGCGTTGCTCTAAGGTGCGCGGTTCGCGAGAAAAACCCGATCAACCGCGGAAATTATAGTTTCCTACTTTCTAGCCAAACCGTACACGCTCGGGGAAAACCGACCTCACCGTTGAATTCAGCACATCCCAATGCATAAGCATGACTACATTAGAACGCTCTATCTCTCAAAAAGTTCTAATTGTTTTTTCCTTCTAAATTTCACACTTTTAGATAGAAAAAATTGAACATTGCAACCGTTGGTGATAGAAAGGTTTACCCACTACCAAATGATAGCTCTCGTTGAGTCTATCAAAAATATGTATAGTTTTATATGCCTAAGATTTACCATTTTCATGTTATGTGGTCCATTTCGCTTATTTTTGTATTATTTGAAAAACCGTAATTTCAGTTCAACTCGGTAACCAGTAGAGACAGAGACTTTTCCTATGTAAATTTGTAATCAGCGCACCCATTTTAGTAAGATAGCAAAGGTTTCATGTTGATCCGGGTCCTTGTTTTTGAGGTAGGTGTGCTACTTCAAAATTATTGTTTAAAATATGTAATTTCGCGAGAAAAACCCGATCAACCGCGGAAATTATAGTTTCCCACTTTCTAGCCAAACCGTACACGTTACCGGAAAAGCGACCTCACCGTTGAATTCAGCACATCCCAATTCATAAGCATGACTACATTAGAACGCTCTATCTCTCAAAAAGTTCTAATTGTTTTTTCCTTCTAAATTTCACACTTTTAGATAGAAAAAAATTGAACATTGCAACCGTTGGTGATGGAAAGGTTTACCCACTACCAAATGATAGCTCTCGTTGAGTCTATCAAAATATGTATACTTTTATATGCCTAAGATTTACCATTTTCATGTTATGTGGTCCATTTCGCTTATTTTTGTATTATTTGAAAAACCGTAATTTCAGTTCAACTCGGTAACCAGTAGAGACAGAGACTTCTCCTATGTAAATTTGTAATCAGCGCACCCATTTTAGTAAGATAGCAAAGGTTTCATGTTGATCCGGGTCCTTGTTTTTGAGGTAGGTGTGCTACTTCAAAATTATTGTTTAAAATATGTAATTTCTTACAAAATTTTAGCCAGTCGGCAAAAACCTAACTGCCTTCAATCAAATTAAGGTTGTGGTTCCTGATACAATGTTTGACGCTGATTACGCCGGTATTATTTAATTTTACTTCTTTGGAACGGTTCGGCAGTTATTACGTTCCCAATTATCAAAAATGATGCTAAAAACACCCATTTTACTATGTTAGAAACTTTGAACGCAAACTGTGTGCGACCTAATCGACCGATGTTGACGGTTCAAACGGTATCGGATGGGAAATTGGCCGAGGAATTCATTTCTGAAAGCCGCGTTGCTCTAAAGTGTGCGGTTCGCGAGAAAATCGCGATCAACCGCGGACATTATAGTTTCCCACTTTCTAGCCAAACCGTACACGCTAGGGGAAAACCGACCTCACCGTTGAATTCAGCACATCCCAATGCATAAGCATGACTACATTAGAACGCTCTATCTCTCAAAAAGTTATAATTGTTTTTTGTTCTAATTTTCGCACTTTTAGATAGAAAAAATTTCGACATTGCAACCGTTGGTGATAGAGATGTTTACTCACTACCAAATGATAGCTCTCGTTGAGTCTATCAAAAATATGTATAGTTTTATATGCCTAAGATATACCATTTTCATGTTATGTGGTCCATTTCGCTTATTTTTGTATTATTTGAAAAACCGTAATTTCAGTTCAACTCGGTAACCGGTAGAGACAGAGACTTTTCCTATGTAAATTTGTAATCAGCGCACCCATTTTAGTAAGATAGCAAAGGTTTCATGTTGATCAGGGTCCTTGTTTTTGAGGTAGGTGTGCTACTTCAAAATTATTGTTTAAAATATGTAATTTCTTACAAAATTTTAGCCAGTCGGCAAAAACCTAACTGCCTTCAATCAAATTAAGGTTGTGGTTCCTGATACAATTTTTGACGCTGATTACGCCGGTATTATTTAATTTTACTTCTTTGGAACGGTTCGGCAGTTATTACGTTCCCAATTATCAAAAATGATGCTAAAAACACCCATTTTACTATGTTAGAAACTTTCAACGCAAACTGTGTGCGATCTAATCGACCGATGTTGACGGTTCAAACGGTATCGGATGGGAAATTGGCCGAGGAATTCATTTCTGTAAGCCGCGTTGCTCTAAAGTGTGCGGTTCGCGACAAAATCGCGATTAACCGCGGAAATTATAGTTTCCCACTTTCTAGCCAAACCGTACACGCTAGGGGAAAACCGACCTCACCGTTGAATTCAGCACATCCCAATGCATAAGCATGACTACATTAGAACGCTCTATCTCTCAAAAAGTTATAATTGTTTTTTTGTTCTAATTTTCGCACTTTTAGATAGAAAAAATTTCGACATTGCAACCGTTGGTGATAGAGAGGTTTACTCACTACCAAATGATAGCTCTCGTTGAGTCTATCAAAAATATGTATACTTTTATATGCCTAAGATTTACCATTTTCATGTTATGTGGTCCATTTCGCTTATTTTTGTATTATTTGAAAAACCGTAATTTCAGTACAACTCGGTAACCAGTAGAGACAGAGACTTTTCCTATGTAAATTTGTAATCAGCGCGCCCATTTTAGTAAGATAGCAAAGGTTTCATGTTGATCCGGGTGCTTGTTTTTGAGATAGGTGTGCTACTTCAAAATTATTGTTTAAAATATGTGATTTCTTACAAAATTTTAGCCAGTCGGCAAAAACCCAACTACCTTCAATAAAATTAAGGTTGTGGTTCTTGATACAATTTTTGACACTGATTACGCCGGTATAATTTAATTTTACTTATTTGGAACGGTTCTGTAGTGATTACGTTCCCAATTATCAAAAATGATGCTAAAAACACCCATTTTACTATGTTAGAAACTTTGAACGCAAACTGTGTGCGATCTAATCGACCGATGTTGACGGTTCAAACGGTATCGGATGGGAAATTGGCCGAGGAATTCATTTCTGTAAGCCGCGTTGCTCTAAGGTGCGCGGTTTGCGAGAAAAACGCGATAAACCGCGGAAATTATAGTTTCCCACTTTCTAGCCAAACCGTACACGCTAGGGGAAAACCGACCTCACCGTTGAATTCAGCACATCCCAATGCATAAGCATGACTACATTAGAACGCTCTATCTCTCAAAAAGTTCTAATTGTTTTTTCCTTCTAAATTTCACACTTTTAGATAGAAAAAAATTGAACATTGCAACCGTTGGTGATAGAAAGGTTTACCCACTACCAAATGATAGCTCTCGTTGAGTCTATCAAAAATATGTATAGTTTTATATGCCTAAGATTTACCATTTTCATGTTATGTGGTCCATTTCGCTTATTTTTGTATTATTTGAAAAACCGTAATTTCAGTTCAACTCAGTAACCAGTAGAGTCAGAGACTTTTCCTATGTAAATTTGTAATCAGCGCACCCATTTTAGTAAGATAGCAAAGGTTTCATGTTGATCCGGGTCCTTGTTTTTGAGGTAGGTGTGCTACTTCAAAATTATTGTTTAAAATATGTAATTTCTTACAAAATTTTAGCCAGTCGGCAAGAACCTAACTGCCTTCAATCAAATTAAGGTTGTGGTTCCTGATACAATTTTTGACGCTGATTACGCCGGTATAATTTAATTTTACTTATTTGGAACGGTTCGGCAGTTATTACGTTCCCAATTATCAAAAATGATGCTAAAAACACCCATTTTACTATGTTAGAAACTTTGAACGCAAACTGTGTGCGATCTAATCGACCGATGTTGACGGTTCAAACGGTATCGGATGGGAAATTGGCCGAGGAATTCATTTCTGTAAGCCGCGTTGCTCTAAAGTGTGCGGTTCGCGAGAAAATCGCGATCAACCGCGGAAATTATAGTTTCCCACTTTCTAGCCAAACCGTACACGCTCGGGGAAAACCGACCTCACCGTTGAATTCAGCACATCCCAATGCATAAGCATGACTACATTAGAACCGTCGGTGATAGAGAGGTTTACTCACTACCAAATGATAGCTCTCGTTGAGTCTATCAAAAATATGTATACTTTTATATGCCTAAGATTTACCATTTTCATGTTATGTGGTCCATTTCGCTTATTTTTGTATTATTTGAAAAACCGTAATTTCAGTACAACTCGGTAACCAGTAGAGACAGAGACTTTTCCTATGTAAATTTGTAATCAGCGCGCCCATTTTAGTAAGATAGCAAAGGTTTCATGTTGATCCGGGTCCTTGTTTTTGAGATAGGTGTGCTACTTCAAAATTATTGTTTAAAATATGTGATTTCTTACAAAATTTTAGCCAGTCGGCAAAAACCCAACTACCTTCAATAAAATTAAGGTTGTGGTTCTTGATACAATTTTTGACACTGATTACGCCGGTATAATTTAATTTTACTTATTTGGAACGGTTCTGTAGTGATTACGTTCCCAATTATCAAAAATGATGCTAAAAACACCCATTTTACTATGTTAGAAACTTTGAACGCAAACTGTGTGCGATCTAATCGACCGATGTTGACGGTTCAAACGGTATCGGATGGGAAATTGGCCGAGGAATTCATTTCTGTAAGCCGCGTTGCTCTAAAGTGCGCGGTTTGCGAGAAAAACGCGATCAACCGCGGAAATTATAGTTTCCCACTTTCTAGCCAAACCGTACACGCTACCGGAAAACCGACCTCACCGTTGAATTCAGCACATCCCAATGCATAAGCATGACTACATTAGAACGCTCTATCTCTCAAAAAGTTATAATTGTTTTTTTGTTCTTATTTTCGCACTTTTAGATAGAAAAAATTTCGACATTGCAACCGTTGGTGATAGAGAGGTTTACTCACTACCAAATGATAGCTCTCGTTGAGTCTATCAAAAATATGTATACTTTTATATGCCTAAGATTTACCATTTTCATGTTATGTGGTCCATTTCCATTTCGCTTATTTTTGTATTATTTGAAAAACCGTAATTTCAGTACAACTCGGTAACCAGTAGAGACAGAGACTTTTCCTATGTAAATTTGTAATCAGCGCGCCCATTTTAGTAAGATAGCAAAGGTTTCATGTTGATCCGGGTCCTTGTTTTTGAGATAGGTGTGCTACTTCAAAATTATTGTTTAAAATAGGTATGTGATTTCGTACAAAATTTTAGCCAGTCGGCAAAAACCTAACTGCCTTCAATCAAATTAAGGTTGTGGTTCTTGATACAATTTTTGACGCTGATTACGCCGGTATAATTTAATTTTACTTATTTGGAACGGTTCGGCAGTTATTGCGTTCCCAATTATCAAAAATGATGCTAAAAAAAAATTAAATTTCAAGTTTTGTCACACTGTCAATTAAGGACTTGTTTCTAAGTTTCTAATGAATAGTTTTTAAAATAACTAATAATTTGCTATTATTTAACATTTTTCTTATAACATTCACTAGAAACTAGTACAAATAATTTTATGCGGTATGTATAACTGAAAGCCGAGGTATTTGAACTTTGGCATCGCGAGCATGCAAATTATAATCTTGAATAGTTCAACTAATAACCATCATTTTAACTTTTTCTGCATCGAACCCCGCATTGCGGCTTTGGCAGTGACAGCCACCGCTGCTTTTCTGATTATACATCAGGTATGTTATCTATAGATCTGTGTACTTATATCGTGTACTAAGAATAGAGAACAAATTTCCTTTGACATCGGCAAGCATTGCCCACAACCTTTTGGCCTTTTTGCCAAGCAATATTGACTTTTTTAAGGCAAAAATCGGTTTGAATATTTGATAGTTTTTCGTTTCATGTCTCGACCGTTTAGGTATAATTTAAAATTATCATTGAAATAATCGACGTTCTTTTTGGCCATAGATGACAGAGATAAGTCAATACTAGTATTATTTTTTGAGAAGATTATTAATAAATACAACAGATGCATTCTCATAGACTATAATTTAATGTAGAAAAATACATCATATCACTAACATTAATCCAAAACGGTATCACTTTTCCTTTCATACGATCAATCCATACAAATTATTACGTTATACATAATTACTCATCAACTAAATACAGTAACACCCCGTATTTCACGTACTATTTACGCTGTTACTATACGGGGTATAACTGAATCTCAAAGGCAGGACTCTTAGAAATAAAAATTGAAAGGGTAGAATAAATAACAAAATCTATATACATCAATAATAAAAGATAAAATGATAAAATCTTCCATTTATACCATATATATCTTATCTACACTATGCTGTTTAATAGTAATGTGAATGTTCTTGGAATACAGCGGTTGTAGGCTTCATTGTTGTGCTCTCTTCAGGGTGTTCGTGAACATGGCCGTGACCCGCTGAAACAAAATAAAACAAAAACATCATTTATATGCGGTTAAACAAGGGTGTAGATGTGAATTGAGGGGTTTGGAAGTA
The DNA here is from genome assembly GCA_964023965.1 of Melinopterus prodromus. Classification (NCBI taxonomy): domain Eukaryota; kingdom Metazoa; phylum Arthropoda; class Insecta; order Coleoptera; family Scarabaeidae; genus Melinopterus; species Melinopterus prodromus. Next base: position 13,033,493 of record OZ030390.1, on the reverse strand, counting down.
AAAGGGTTTAAGTCCACATACTATATATAAAATTAATAGGTTAGGTGCATGAGATTCTCGGTTGTGTCTGCATTAAAATAAAACTAGTGAGCCAGGATTTGACAGATATTTTAATACTACTGCCAGTAAGTATTGTCAAAACATCAGCATTTGACACTACCTGCAGTCATTAGAATGGAAATATCTGTCAAATCCTGGCTAACTAGTTTTATATTAATGCGGACACGACCGATCTCAATCAAATAAAATTTGCTCAGGCAGCTAAACTATCAATTTTACCAAAATATGACATAAATTATACAAAATTCCTCTACTTTATTTTATTATTTAACTATTTTGTCGAAATTACATTAATGGCGGCTCATTTGCCAATATAACAGAAATTAAGTTATATCGGTTAAATTCCTTGAACCTGGACATACATACATGGAATGTGAAAGAAAGACAAATTCCTCAAGTTTTGGTCAGATTGTGCAGATTGGGAGATCGTAATATGAGGCATTTCAATAAATTTTGTGTGTACAATATGACCAAAGACGATGTTTACTCTTTTTTACCATTTTATGAAATAATAAAGGATCCTAATAATGATACCGATGACACATAAAGTGGAGAGCAATTTGCCATTTCGTTTATTATAAAAGTGAAAGACGCGTCTGGATACAAGAATAGTCTTAACAGTAATAATAAACCTCAAAATTTGGACGTTCAAATGTTTTCAGGTTTTCTTTACTAAGTCTTTGAATAAAACATCAATCAAAATAAAAGTACAGAAACCTAATCACATTGTTGGAACATATTCCACCACACCATCATGCGTTGTATACAAATAGATATAAAGCATGATGTAACAATAGTTGGACGAAAAGGACACAAGAAAAATATAATTTATTAGAATACTCATAAAGATGACACCGTTATATTATATTTCGATTACGAATACAAAAATTGCGTTATACTTTACCTTAGGTAACTTGTCATTTGTATCTCTTATTAATAAAATTCATATTAATACAGTAAATGGGCTTGAATCATTTAACCACCAACATTATTGAAACCCACATAATGTTTCAAGTACATTTGTTCGAAAAAATAAGTTAAACAAGAAAATTTAAAAACTCCTTGATTGGTTACCATCTTTTTATGACTATGAATATAATTTAAATAATAATACAATTTTCCAAATTTATTTCTGACATTTTGAAATACAATTTTAATGTAAAGCTTATTATCTCAGAACCACAAAAGTGCCCTTAAACCTTTTTACTTCTAGGCCCCTCAATTGTTATAATATGCACTAACTAGTTTAGTTTTTGGCGAGACAGTCGCGACTTTTCACATTTTGCTCCCGTAAAGTTTTAAGATTTTTTTGAGAATTACTAGAAATAAATCTAAAAAATCTGATGTGGCCAGGCACATGACTTTAACATACAAAATATAAAATTAATAGTTTAGCTGCATGAGAATCTACTTGATTGAGATAAATCGTGTCTGCATTAAAATTAAACTAGTTAGCCAGGATTTGACAGATATTTTGATAGTCAATAGTATCAATAGTAGGTATTGTCAAAGCATCAGCATTTGACACTACCTACTGTCATCAGAATAATAGTTATTTATTTCACAAGTGCCGAAAGTACGGAATAGCGCGACGAGCGGTGATGCGTCACCGAAGGCGGAGCGTCGTCGTCGCACGTGAGCGAGTCGCGCTATGTAGTTTTCGGCAGGAGTGACATCAACGTTTTTTGTGTGGCTTGTTGAGAAATACGTATTTGAAAAAAAATCAAAAATGGTTATATTTCTGTATAGGAAATGTTAGGTTGATATCACTTCTACGAAACGTCAAGTTTAAAAAGCTAATTCAAATTCTGACTACAATATAACTACACTCATCGCTATACTTTATTTACAATTTTCTCAATGTATCGTTTGTACAATTAGATATAACAACGGGTTGATATTTCTTATCAACAAACAATCAAATTGGTGATCTTATTTTATTTGAATTTTGTTCATTGCCGCACTAGAGCGGCAACGTTCCATAGCGGTTCTGCATCGGCTGTTTTCAAGTGTGACAGCCATAGACATTTCTGTAGTGACAGCATAAAAAACTATTTGTCATATCCAGGCTACTATGTAGTTTCATATCAATGCAGATGCGACCGATCTCGATCAAATAGAATTTGCTCTTGAAGCTAAACTATTAATTTTGCCGAAAAATATCATAGGCATAAGTTATTCAAAATTTCCTCTACTTTAATTTATTATTTAACTATTTTGACGAAATTACAGAAATGGCAGCCCTGGCTACTAGTTTTTGTGCAGACACGATCTCGATCAGATAGAATTTGCTCTTGAAGCTAAACTATTAATTTTACAAAGAAATGTCATAGGCATAAATTATTCAAAATTTCCTCTACTTTAATTTATTAATTAACTATTTTGTCGAAATTACAGAAATGGCGGCTCATTTGCAAAATCCTTAAAAAAGGCTTAGAATAAACTACCAGGTCCTTTGGACCATTTTCAACCAAAAGCTTTTCAGCTCTAAGTTAGGTCATGAAACTTCTAAATATGAACTTTCGTCCCGATACCTTTAGTAGTTTCTCCGGAATCGTCGCCACAAAAATCGTTTACACACATACACACACACACTTTAGATTACAATACTTTAGCATACTGCGTATGATAAAGTAAAAAAGACAGTAACAATTTTTATATTTTTAAAATAACATGTTGCTACTCATTTAAGCCAAGTTGCATACCATAATAATTATAATATTGACTAATTTGTCAACAACAAAACTATTAGTTAAATTACTACAAAGCAGTTTATTGATCCTAATCTGTTGCATGTTTTAAAATCGATTACTAACACTGTTTTTTTATCTCACAAGACAAAATATATCTGATTCAGATGCCATTTTATTGCTTTGCTCTATAACTTCTACAGGCTATATGGTCAATAGTAAACAAATTTCTTAAAATTTTTGGTTGCTCAATGTGTAATTTATTTTCGACTATCCTTGACATGTTAAGGAAAGCCAAATCCGTGGTTTTACGAAAGTAGCTATGAACAAAAAATTGTCTTCCATTTATTCCATCATGAATGTCAAATCAATTAACTTGATCTAGAAAACACCTTCCTTCAAATTTGTACTAAATTTCACAAAAAAAACAATATTTGAACTTACTTACATATGGCAATAACAAAATAAACTTTGTCTTGTATCAAACCATATTTGATTAAAATAATGTTTCAGAAAAAATCAACCCAAGTTAAAATCATTTTGATTATACAATTAATTCGTTCGATATTCATCTACATCATAGCCAATTTGCAACGTTTACATGACGCTAGGTTTTGCTTCAGTCAAATTCTGGTCACCTTAGTCTTGGGGAATGGTAAGGCATCCATATTTTGTCCTCGAGGTTTGTAATTTAGACATAGTTAAAAATCAGTTAGTACCGATATTTAATATGACAACAAATGGAAAAGATACGGGTTATGTTATTATGGCAATAAGTATGGCTTTATCCTTCAAATTTAGATGCGAATGTGTCTGGTCAGATTTCATTTTAAAGCCATGGCCTTTCCCAAGAAGTTACACCATAAAAATCGTCCTTTCATCTTTAATGGTGTAAAGCAGATACATATTGCAATAATTTTACATTTATAAAATGTATACATTTTTCACATTTATAAAATGTATGTATATGTATTTCGATCATAATAGGAAATTTACTGTTACGCCACTGGTGTTTAGTATATAGGTAGGTACTGCGCTAATATAAATCGCACGGAAATAAAGCAATCGAAGCTGGTAGGCACAATTTGGGGCATGGAACTGACTGGTAGAGTGTTTTCAAGGTCGGAGTTGTTGGTATTTTTAGATCTGCATTATTACACAATTGTCAAAAACGCTTCCACACGGAAGCGAAGTGTTGCCAAACGGCACATTGACCTTTACGATAACCTTTTGCGATAGGTGCAAAAATCTTTAATGTCCTTACACTTAAATCAAATAAATTTGCATAATACCATCTGTATTAAAGATTTTCTGCACACTGAGAATATCGCGTGAAAGATTTTGTTGATTTGATTCCTGTGTTTTTTCATAATCTTTTCAGTACATTGTGAACGAAATTGGCATATTTATTCTGATGAAAAAAAGTTATCAAATCGCTGAAACATTACAATAAGTTATTGATCGTCAAAATGTATCAAAATATCAGCCCGTGTGTCCGGTTTGTTATACCCGGATTGAAGTAAGTCATTATTATCAATTAATTGTCAAAATTGTTAACCTTTCTGTACTAATCTCTATTTTGCAACACTTTTGTAGACTTTGCGCACTTAAATCTTTGAAAAGATCTAGTCGATTTAAATATTTACTTGGAAAACGAATAGCTTACACCGTCAAGATTGAAAGATATCATGTTGCAAGTTGCAACAACAGCACGTTTTAATGCACTGTTATGTTACTTTTTTTATGGCTATCGAAATCTTTTCGTTTGCGATAACATCGTGTCACAGTAATGTGAATCGAAAGGTGTATCTAAATTTATAGATATGGTCAAAAAAGATAGTCGAGATTTTATAGCATTCTATACAGGATGATAAGATTTTTTCTCGTATACAGGACGGAATGTTCTAATATTGTCTTTGTTTTTAACACAACATTGTACACCGTATGGTTTGTCGGTTTTTAAAAACGCTTTTTTAGCCATTCGAGAACTGGTTTTAATATTAAAAAATCTGTTTTAGGTACCAGTCTACAATTGCAATTAGCATGTAAAAATAATGAAGTATTTAATTAAAAATCGCAGTTTTCTCTTTGAATAAGTAAACTGGTTGCAATAAATCCCACTCTTATTCCCGAATTTTTTATTTTGCTGTAAATGTCATTTTGGGTAAAACATTTTACATTGACCTATTCGTCTTTTTGAAACAATTTTCAACAATGTGAAAGCCTGAATATATGTGTTAATAAATAAATAATGTAAAAGTAGTAAAATAATACTATTTTACTAGTTTTGTAGTACAATAAAAATAAAAAAATCAACAAATAAAGAAACAAATAAATCCATATTACACATTTTATTGGATTTTTTAGAATATAAATTTATTTTGAGTAGGTAAATTTAATTTGAGACTTATCTTGAGGTTTTACAACTCCTTAAGAAGTAAGAGCCGTTTAAGCTACGGTTTTGTTCAAATGGCCGTAATTTTCTAAGGAATCGAAACAAATGAGTGCATATGAAACTTTTTACTCAGTATAACATTTACTATCTGAAAAAAGTGGTACAGCTGTATAAATCACCAGGCCGATTCTGTAAAAAGAAGATGCTAACTAACCATTTGGAAATGAGGTTAAATTTCTGCGCAACATTTATATGCCATTAATGGTTTGTTAAGAAATTACCGATGTTTCCAAGTGATTAGTTAGCATTTTTTACAGAATCGGCCTCATTATATCACAGTATGATCTCCTGCTACAATACGCTCTGTTGAACGAGTAATGTTCACTGTCATTACAGTAAATATTTTGATAATTTTTATAATATTTTGTAATAAACTAAAATTCTGACAGTTTGCTGTGACAAATGATGAGTTGTGTGATGAGTTTTGTTCTAGGAATCTCAAATCTACAGCCAAACAAGTGTGATACATCAAAAGCCACATTAGAAATGTCAAAATCTAACGTGAGAAAACCAAAAGTTAGCAGTGGCTTCTCAGCCAATTTTAAAGTTACATAACTCAAATTCAAGAACCCAATTGTACGGAGAAACAAAATCGCTCTGTATATAATCCTGTAAAACCTATACTGTTTCTTTTTGACGAAACCCAAACACTTGTTTACCTCATTTCACATTTATCTGACCCGAGATTAACAGAATTGACCCGATTTGCATACATATAAATAAAATAACGTAACACTGAATTAAAACTATCTGTTATTGCAAATATGGTATCACACAGTTACTATTCGTTTTGCAAAGAAATATTTTAATTGATTAATTAATTATTATTTGAAATACGAGTAATTCAAATATGTACTGTTGTTTGCAACGGATACAATTGTGCAATTTCGCTTATTGCCTCTTTCTCCCATGTTCATAATTATAGACATTTAGCAGAAACATCAATTAGACACCTGCTAATTAGTGAATAATGAGTTACTGTTTACTGTTTACACGATCAGCATACCAATACTCGAATTACCATCGACGATACTAATAATAGCAATCTTGTGACGAAAAGTTTCTCATCGCAATAATTAAATAAATTTAAACCATCAAAAACAACGAATAGTTATTTAACAATAATATTGAGCAACTTAACCACGAGAAATCGCCGAAGAAACACGCTTGCATGTGCACAGGATGTTACGGAACACTTGCTATTTCTCAACACTACCAAGAATCTCATGAAACTATATTATAGGAAATAATACTGAAGGATTACTGGCTAAATCCATAGTAATAAAGAGAGAATGAGTGTGTTTAAAAGTCGTAGTGAAATTGCATCATTGCAATTGTTTTTCTGCAACAAAAGAAGAGCAATAATGCGAATTAGAGCGTTGCATTTGTGGTGAGACATACCTCCTCGGAGAGTTCGTAGCGCCAAGGACGCAGTCTGGAAAAAGTGAAGATTTCTTTTCGCTCTTAAATGGTATTGACCGTAAGTGACCCTTGTTAATACAACTTGTTCTACGTACGTTTGACCAGTACAAATACGACTTAATGTGGGTATTTCCAGACATTGCTACCGCTCTACTTTCTATAAATCTGAAGATAACGATATTGGAATATGCAGAACGTGGTCTATTCAAATTTTCAATGATGCGCTTTCTAAATTTTATTGCGTTTATTAGAAATCTAAAACCGCAATGAGTGAGTATATAGAACGAAGTCGGACATGTGGGATTAAAACGTTAAAAGTTTAAAAAACTGCCTCAACCTGGACTCGAACCAGGAACTCCAAATTTGGAAAAGTATATATGTTCATAATTATAATTCCTTTCACTGGAGTTCGTTATTCGAATTGTTGTAACAGTTGATAGGATTGGTGATGTCATCAAGATATAATTAACAAATTAGGTTAGCCATGTTGAAACTTACTTGCGAATTGAAGTGTGAACATAATGAGAAATCCTACTATGATGGCGATCAGCTGCCAAATACCGCTGTGCTGGTTGCTCCTTTCTCTTGACAATACTTCAAAGAACACGACGTATAACAAGGTTCCAGCTGCCATACCCTGCAGCACGACTGATGTTACATCGATTTCAGCTGTTCCAGTATTCTTTAATAGTATACCAGCACCAATACCTGTAATGGGAAACAAGAACAGCCCGTATTATTAAGAATATAAATGTTCAATATCCACACGGAAAATATTTTCGTACAGAACAACGTACCAACACAAACTTTTGTTTTTTTAATGGAAAGCTACGATAGGTATATTTTTGCGGTATTTAATTGACATTTGTATCCGAATCGTTTTGATAACCACTTGTATTGGTCTATTACTGTTTCTGAGATAATAATGAAATTAGTATTGAAATTAATCGCTTCATGGGAACTTTGGTTCGATTAAATTAAAATGCAGGTTTGCTATATTTCCAAAGTTCTTTATTTGATTGATTTTCTGGCAACCGGTTTCGAGTTAATACTTAAGTCTTACTTAAAATGTACACATGTTATGTGTACATTTTAAGTGAGACTTCCATGTACATATATGTGTACATGGAAGTCTCATTGCTAGAATTTTAAGCTCTGATGAATCGGATGATGTAGGTATATAGCAAGTGACATAACCTACAAAAAATTTACGCCATCGTACAGCTGTTGACGTTGAGGCCTGAAGACGAGCATTAACTCGAAACCGGTTGGCAGAAAATCAATCAAATAAAGAACTTTGAAAATATAGAAACGCTACATTTTACTTTAATGAAATAAATGCCTAAAACGTGCAGTAAAAAACACATTCTCAGATAGTTAATAAGAATAAAATTGAACGAATTCATTCAGAATAGTAAAAGTATTGCACTTTTCGATAGTTATTTTTGTGCATATTTCAAAAAATCATTCCCACGTATGTAACTAACCAATACGGATAATGTAACAAGCAAACTTATTTTGGACAGTAAAAAAATCACACTTTTAGAGAGTAATTATGGATTTTCGATGCTAATATGATTTATCCGGAACAAACGGAAGTTAGCTACATGTCATGTGAACACCTGTATATCTTAACATACTTCGTAATCATTCTTCTCTTCATACAGCAACTTTTAGTAATAATTGCAACTATGAATAATTACACAAAAGAATAATTTATGAAATGATCTTAATGATGAATAATAATGATGTTCCAATTACTTCAAAGAATAAAATCAGGGAGTGCATTGATAGATATGTGGTGTTTTCATAACAACCTGTCATAAGTATAAATAAATAAATTGATAATTGTAAACTCAATAAACAATAATTATTTCAGTCCTATTTTCATGAGTGTGCATATCGGCAGTTGCACGACAATGCGTTTAACTTCAAATTCTCGGTGAAAATTTTACATTTTCCGTGGTTTTAATACCCCCATAAGTTTGTTCCTCAATATGTCGCCACAGCAAGAAATCGAACGGGGTTAAATCAGGTGATCTAGTTTTCCCATGAAGTTTGCCAAACCGTTGGACCAGCATGAACATTTAAACGTTTTTGATAAATATTATTTAAACATTTTTCGAGTGGTACATAAATTACTAATTCTTTGACATTGAAGAAAATAAATGTAACAAATTATATGTTTGTGTATATCAAAATTGCAGAATGCTATTACTAACATCTGCTGCATGTAGAAAAGAATTATTACATTTATGATATTGTTGAATTTTGTAGTACCATCTAGATATTTAATATTGTTTATGAATTATTGTACAGTCATAAATGTATAAAAGTTATAAATATCAAATTAGATGCTTTTTAGCTGTTGATCTACCAGATCGATCTTACTTAGATCTACCGAGTTAGGCATTTTAGGAAAGCAGATTTGTCGATCTTTTGAAGTATGTCAAGATTTACCAGGTGCTAATATTCTTAAGTTATTTAACACTCAGTTATTCGGCATGTCGAATATAAGAATCGTAAATTAATAATAACTGTCAAAAAGTGCGATAGTTTTACCATCCAAAATGAGTTCTTTTGTTTATTATCCTTGTTAGTTAACTTCAAAAGAGTTTTTAAACTAATTAGTCAAAACGATTAGGAAGGCCCTTAATTGAAAACTAACAATAATATACCTAGTGTTCTTTTAAAAAAAGATAAGTTTGTGTTGGTATGTCGTTGTGGAATATATTGCATAAAAATGCATGAAAATATTTTCTGTCTGTAGAGCGAATGATTATCTCCCCTTTTTCTATATTGAAAAATCGTGTATTTCGATTTCTTAAGGTAATTCCTGTACTTTGTGGGATACCCTGTACAATTTCTTGTATGTAGGAGCCCACAAGGACGCTGGTATTACTACAGATTACTCTTTCGTTGTGAAAACCAGGTTAAAATTTGTTGTAATGGAATGATCCATATGATGGATGTATAATTTTTATGGCATAAGTAGATTACATACAGCGTGCTCATAATATTGGTTTACTATATTAAAGAACTTCCGCTACATGTGGTCAAGACTCAAGTAATGTAAAAGCGAGACAGCAACAAGTTGGGGTACTTTTCTCCACAGTAACTATTTTGATACAAAAATCTTTTTATATTCCATAAATCAATATCATAAAAATATCTGTCTTTTAAATCAACATGAGTCACAAAATAACGTAAAACCTTCTTAGAAGCTTAAGTAAATATTTATTTTATTTTTTCCATGGCGTAGTTTTAACTTCGGAGTTTTTCAGTTTAAAAAAGCAAGGGTGTGCTAGAAAAACTACCATGAAAATTTTGGCAATAAAAGTTAATTAGAACTTTTTTTTATAGATTTTCATGTGTTTCTAAAATTAAAAATAACATTTTTAACTCCCATTATTGTTATTAATGTCTTTGACAATATTAGTGGCTTATTTATAAGCTTATTCTAGCTCCTACACATGATGCAAGTAATATAATAAGAGCTCGTCGAAATTTCACATAATAACTTTATTAGAATAGAAACTTTACACTAGCGTCATTCCGGAATTTTTAATTTTAGGTTACCGAAACCAAGAAATCGCTGTGCTGCAATTCTAATAGATGAGTTGTCTTTTTGTTATAATGTTGCAATGCGGGCCATTTACTCCTCGGCGAATGCTGAAACCCAAACAACTTTAGACGTGCCATAGACGCGGGCCATAATAATGATAATTCGGGCCTGCCGATGCCCCCGTAGTGGCGCAATCTGTTGGGGGATATTAAGGCATGGATTTTTATTATTATTATTATATAACATCTAAAAACCAAATTAGGTGTTTACTTTAATTCATTAACCCACAACTTTTCCATGCATACTCACGAATTTGAAAATTTAAAGAAATCGGCCCTAATATATAGTCGTTAAATGGGCGTGACGGGTGTGACACGTTACTGCGGAATAACCCACAACTAGGAGTTTGGCATTTTTGAAAAGTCACAATAAAAATGTGTTTCCTCTGTATACCTCAATCCGTGGTGATTTACTGTATATTTATTTGTAAGGGACACAACCAGCGTTAATTTTTTAATTTCTCTGGTAGTTTGTCATTTTTATTTCACTGTTCATGTTCAATGGTCTGTTCAACTGAAATATTGCCCTAGCTATTCTATTTTCCTGGTCGATTTACGTCATTTTTAAATTTGGAAGGGCTGGGCTAAAATATCGATCGACCGATCTGGTCCATCTGATCGATCTGATCGATCAGATCGATCACAAATTGTGATCGAAGGTCACACATTTCCAAGATCGCCCACCCCTACCAGGCACCACTTATCTTTTTCCCTACAGCGAATTTTTATCCGCAGATTATGAAACACCCGGTTTGTAAAGAATTGCGCCCATACACGTGGTGCAAATTTTTATCAGCGGTGATAAAAAACTCAGCGCAAGTCTGAATTTGGAAAAATCATTATTATTGAATCATCATCATTGATTTTTAATATAAATAAATTTCTCACTTATTTTTAAGATCGCTTGCACCGGGGTGTTTAATGCCGATTTGGCATATTTGAACTCTGTTTATGGTTTAAACTTGCATTCAAAAATCTAGCCTTTAACGCACTTTGCACTTGCCTCCCACCTGCCCTAACTATATCTATCATCAAAATTCATAAGTATTCATAAAACTAGTTATAAAAATTGTTATTGCGAACATACCTAATGGTGTAACAATTGCGAAGGTTCCGATATACAACACAGTCCTAATTGGTTTCGTCTTGGAGGTAACCAGTTCCAATCCAACACAGAAAGCTATCACCAATTTATGCGTAGCAATAGCAACAAAAAGATACCAGACTTTTTGCACACTGTTCTCCAATCCAACAGCAAGCCCCTCAAATACAGCATGAAAACTCAAAGCCAACACTGCCAATAGGCCACTAAAAGAGTTCTTTAGATTTTCATCCAGATGCATGTGGTTATGGTCGTGCGAATGCTGCGTAAAGTTGAACGTATTCTGCGAGTTAAACAGTTCTTTGTTCGAAGCACTTATGCAACTAATACTGGTGTCGTCTTTGTTCAAAGCCACCCTAGGTATGGTCATGTTTTCTTTTTTCAACGATCGTACCGATAGAGAACGATGTAATACTTCGTGTTCGTATTTTTTGTCGAGAAGCGCGTTCACTAGTTCTTCTATAAGGTAAACGAAGAAAAATCCAGCGCAAAAGATTATTTCTGATAGTGGTATGCCTTCACCGATGGTTGGTATCTTGTTTTCTTGCTCGAGCATAGCGAATCCTTCCCTGACTTCCGGTTGGAGATGGATGAACGTTGTAAATAGCAGAACACCACCTCCGAAGCAAAGAAGCATGGATATTAACAAGTTATTACCACTGCTTTCGGATTTTATCTTGAATAACTTCGCCAGTTTGATCGGTGAGATTCCTATGAGGAATGAACACAGCCCCAGGACCAACATTGCGATGACTTTGGCGAAAATCAAGTCGTCAGATTCAACTGCCTTTAACGACTCCATCTTTGTTTGGATAACTTCAGTGTTTTTTTGGACAGTCGCTTTTTTTCTTTGTTTTAAATTGTTCTAAATGGTCTGGAAGTGGCCACTGTTTCACAGCAGGCTGAAATAAAAAAAATAAGAAATTAAACCAAATAGAACTATCGTATTACAATTATTAAATGAAAGATTAACGTAAAGCATAAATTTAAACTGTTCCTCTGAATGACGATAAGCGTTTTTGAGCAAACATTGTTACAGAAAGAACTACGTGCTAACCTTTAAGTATTTTTAGATATGATTGCCGTTAGTATTTTCTGTAGTGTTAACTATTTTATTATGCTGAGGATAAAACAACTATTAAAAGTTATGAAAATTATTTGCAAGACTGTGCGAAGGTCAATCTTTTGAATGCACCAAAATAAGTTGCTTCTAATATAATCATGTCTCTCGTTCTAAATGGTTGCTTTAAAATTAGAGTCCTGGTTTATGTACTTACGTAAGTACTTATTATAGTTAAGTATTATTATAGTATTTATTATCCACAACTGAATAATATTCTATGCTAATAAAAGGACATAGGAAAGCATATAGACATATATTTATATGATATTGATTCGATACAAAAGTCGAAAATAGCTACGTCGCATATAGCCAAAATATCACAACACTGATAAGTGGGAAGTCAATAATAAAACCGTAAAAATAGTTCCAATAATAAGTTAGTATCGTATTTCAAAGATAGGGTTTTATATTTCGACTATCGCATTAACAATACAATGCAACAGAACATTGTTTATGGTGGTCTTTATCAAGTGTTCTATTATAACATAGAAAGTTTCTTAAGAACATGTTAAAAGGTTTTATGATACTGCAAAATTTTAATGTTTGTTTGGGTATAAATGTACATAATTTTTGGGTTACGTACAAATGTGAATAAAACCCAAATGTTTATTTAAGAATAAAGTATTATGAATCTTGATTGGACGAAGTTACTGGAAATATATTTACAGTTACATTATAATATCTGTTGAATGTTACCTAATTATGTACATTAATTAAACGTACCTAATTAAAAAAGACTACCAGCGCCTAACCTGGAGTTTACACATCAACACCAAACTCACACTATGTTACCACCGACTAAGAGAACTGTATCCCCTAATAAACAAAAAATCCTCCCTACGACCTAAATGCACAATTTTACTCTATAAAGCACTCATCAGATCGTTACTAACGTATGCCTGTCCCGAATGGAGTAGTACATCTAAAAGTAATCTGAGAAAAATTGAAGCTCTGCAAAATAAAGTGCTAAGAATAGCTATAGATGCGCCATGGTATGTTCGAAACGAGCAAATAAGAAGAGAGCTCAACATGGAAACGATCGCAGACTTTATTCACAGAACAACAAAAAAAATTCTACTCCAACCTCCATCAATGCACCAGTGCAGCGGAACATGAACTCGGAAACAAAAGGATCCATGTACGACTAAAAAGAAGACTGCCACAAGATCTCCTATCCTCTGATGACGAGGGCTGAATCTCGAAGGGCAATTTAATCTTCACCGGGCGATTAATCAGATAATTTTTTATTTTGACTATAAAAACTATGTGAAACAAAATACTTTGTTGGTCTAGTTATCTTCTTAATAAAAAAAAGACTATTCGTGATATATGGTTATAAAATTACCCAAAAATTAAGATTGTATGTCCATCAAATATACATTCGTTTGAAAGTTTCTAATTATAAGTGTATAGCTATATAACTGAGTAATTTGACACGCAAAAAAAGACCCCAAAAATGTTTTTATGCCCTACATGATCATAAAGTGACATTTTACATCATGGTTTGCGAAACGTCAGCGTTTACAAATCTTGACACACGGCACAACCCGGAAGCAGTTTATTTCCTAAATAAATGAATTGTTGCCTTTATTTAAACAGCAATATGTTTAAACCAAACTACATTTTATCTATGCTCAAAAGAGACCAAGGTAGAATGTTTTGTTATTTTAATTTTAGTTTTTACAGCTGGCAACTGTCGCCACGTCACAGATGACACGGCTCTTACACCGCAATTACAAGAACTCTAACGTACAAAGATTTTCTACCAAATGAAACGCAATGTCTTCTCTATCGATTTGCACGGGTTATATTTTAATACTGCAATAATTGCATTCACCATTAACTGTACCTAAATAGTAGTACGTAAGTACACTGAATCGACATTGACCCAATTAGCGATACCACAGATCGATAGAACTGCAATCTTGATCATTACGTTAACTAAAAACTCACTATGATAACGTTCGAATCGTTGTGAATCCCTGCATGTCAAATGCGCCGTCTTTATGTTGACTGCGTGAAGCTATAATCTTGCTTAATTTGGTCATTAGTTGTGGTGACGTGCTTACGACAATGATGGCATTATCAACTTAACAATTTGTGGTATTATTGCTTTGCTCGTATTAAGGCTAATGCTACTGTAATTGAACTGTATTTTTTTCAATGTACCTTATTCGGGACACATTAATTGTGATGTTGTTCCAATTAACATTACAATAATATAGATAGGGTATAATATATTATCTGCACGATTTGTAACAGTGCTCGTTAATTAAACAACATGTTAATCAGAATGGGAATTCCTATCGAAGTCAACAAAGTTCAAATACATCATATTTCTGTAAATTCTTTAGTTTCGTAAGAATAGGTTTTGGACATTTTCTGTCAATTTTCCTATTATACGTAGGCATATGACATTAAATACTATTAATCTATTAATGTTCATATGATTTTTTTCCTCATGTTATTAAGAAACACCGTCTATATAGATAGTACAAATTTATTTAAAAAACAAATTCAAAACAATTATAGATCTTTCCAAAACCGTTGTTCAACGGTTTTTCCAGAACATCACATCAACTTTCTTTTAGGTTATCAAACATAGAATTTGAATTTCTAATTTCCTAAAAACAACAATTTGATTGCTAGGATATAAATCAGCATATACAAGAGATAGCTAGATTTCTAGACACGATATCTTTAGCTGTAAGAGCAAAACATTGCAGAAGTAGCAACACTAAACTTTATGACAACATAAATAAGTAGATTATGAATTATTTTGCAAAATATGACTTCCAAATTAAAGTACTAACTTGTATTGTCAATGCACCTTGACACATTAGGAATGATGACCTTCATAAGGATCTCAAAATATAGTTTGTGTACAAAGAAATACAAAAAATCTGATGTGGGCAGGCACATGACTTTATCATACAAAATATAAAATTAATAGTTTAGCTGCATGAGAATCTATTTGATTCAGATAAATCGTGTCTGCATTAAAATTAAACTAGTTAGCCAGGATTTGACAGATATTTTGATAGTCAATAGTATCAATAGTAGGTATTGTCAAAGCATCAACATTTGATACTACCTACTGTCATCAGAATAATAGTTATTTATCTCACAAGTGCCGAAAGTACGGAATAGCGCGACGAGCGGTGATGCGGCGCGTCACCGATGGCGGAGCGTCGCCGTCGCATGTGAGCGAGTCGCGCTATGTAGTTTTCGGTAGGACTGACATTTCGTTTTTTGTGTTGCTTTTTGAGAATTACGTATATAAAGAAAAATTAAAAATGGTTATATTTCTGTATAGGAAATGTTAGGTTCATACCACTTCTACGAAACGTCAAGTTTAAAAAGCTAATTCTAATTCTGACAGATTTATATTCGTTCATGACACTGTAGATGTCACATCCGTACCAACATACTAAAATATAACTACACTCATCGCTATACTAAATTTACAATTTTCTTAATTTATCGCTTTTACAATTAGATAACAACGGGTTGAAATTCCACTTCTACGAAACGTCAAGTTTAAAAAGCTAATTCTAATTCTGACAGATTTATATTCGTTCATGACACTGTAGATGTCACATCCGTACCAACATACTAAAATATAACTACACTCATCGCTATACTAAATTTACAATTTTCTTAATTTATCGCTTTTACAATTAGATAACAACGGGTTGAAATTTCTTATCAAGAAATAATCAAATTGGTGATCTTATTTTATTTGAAATTTGTATTTTGTACTTTGCCGCACCAGAGCGGCAACGTTCAATTGCGGTTCTCCAACCTCTGATGAAATCAGCTGTTTTCGAGTGTGACAGCCATAGACATTTCTGTGGTGTCAGCACAAAAAAGTATTTGTCAAATCCAGGCTACTATGAAGTTTCATATCAATGCAGATGCGTCCGATCTCGATTAAATAGAATTTGCTCTTGAAGCTAAACTATTAATTTTACCAAGAAATATCATAGGCATAAATTATTCAAAATTTTCTCTATTTTAATTTATTATTTAACTATTTTGACGAAATTTCAGAAATGGCGGCTTATTTCCAAAATCCTTGAAAAATGCTTAGAGGAAACACCCAGTTCCTTTGAACCCTTTTGAACCAAAAGCTTTTCAGCTCTAAGTTTTGTTATAAAACTGCTAAATATAAACTTTCGTCCCGATACCCTTAGTAGTTTCTCCAGAAACGTCTCCACAAAAAACCGGTACACACACACATACGCACACACACACACACACACACACATACACACACACACACACACACACACACACACACACACACACACACACACACACACACACACACACACACACACACACACACACACACACACACACACACACACACACACACACACACACACACACACACACACACACACACACACACACACACACACACACACACACACACACACACACACACACACACACACACACACACACACACACAGAAATTTTTTTGTACCTTGATCAAAAATGGTCAGGGGACCCAAAAAGACCTATTTCCGCTAAAATCTCAATTTTTTTTTCGGCACGATTACAATACTTTATTATACTGCGTATGATAAAGTAAAAATTGTCATCCAGCTCCTCGACAACACAGAATTGATCAGAAGACTCAAGAGAAAGAAGCTTTTTGAGTTAGTGTGAATGTCAGTTAGTGACAAAAGCAGAGTGAGTACTGGTATAAGTGTTAGTTCTAAAATCAGAGATAGTGCCACTTAGTGCGCAGGAAAAATATGTTCAAAACATGTTATCACTCAAATACCAAGAATCTAAACACTTCGAATTTCTGATTTACCATATTTCAAAGAAATATACTTATCAGTGTCGTTTATTATTAGTAAACAGCAATCACATATAAAACTTCACTTTGGACGCAAACAGAGAGATAATCGGTTTTTATACAGGGTCCTGCAACTAAGCTCCCGTCTTCTGTAGCTCACTTACTCATTAAGCTAAGAGTTTGACATTTTGCAGGCTTACCCTGTACTTCAAGGTACAATTCAAGAAATTATTTTTTATTATACAGGGTGTTCCAAAAATGTGCAACGCCATGGTAATATATTTTTTTAAATTGCATGCTATACATTTTTCTACACATTTGGAAGCCTTTTACGGTTGCCTACATATCACCAAAATTTTATTGAAATCGGTTGAGTGACCGCAGCGGAAAAAAATAAAAACCAAAAAAAATTAATTTTGTATTGTAGGCTTTAAAAATCAATAAAAACCACAAAATGCACCTCGTTAATAAAATTTTGCGACGTGCTTATTAAGTTAGATGTAATAGTCTCGTTAACCAAGTGACATTGATCCAAATTATACAGGGTGACCAAAATCGAGTGTCAAACCTGTCAAACTTCAAAGCGTGTTATTGTTCTTATTTTAAATTGGAACCCATAAATTTTTTTATGTGAAATGATGCAGAATTAAAAAATAAACATTGTTTCTACATACAACCCCATAACAATTTCCAATATTTTAAAACTTATTCGCCAAAAACTCATTTTTCAACGTTTCCAACGGCAATTTTAAATAATAAATATCGTACGTGGCTTTGAAAAACAATTTATTTTATAAAAAATAATAGACGTATTTTAGATTTGAGTGTACTTAATTAAGTAGTTATTCAAATGCTAAATTTACTGCATAATTTACCTATAGCGGTAAGGACGGAAATGTGGCTATAGGTAAATTTTGCAGTAAATTTAGCAATTGAATAACTACTTAATTAAGTACAGTAAAATCTAAAATACCTCTCTGCGTTATATTTTATGTAATAAATTGCTCTTCAACGCCACGTACGATATTTATTACCTAAAATTGCCGTTGGAAACGTTGAAAATGAGTTTTTGGCGAATAACTTTTAAAATATTGGGAATTGTGATGGGGTTGTATTCAGAAACAATATTTATTCTTTAATTCCGCATCGTTTCACCTAAAAAAAATTATGGGTTTCAATTTAAAATAAGAACAATAGCGCGCTTTGAAGTTTGACAAGTTTGACACTCGATTTTGGTCACCCTGTATGATTTGGATCAATGTCACTTGGTTAACGAGACTATTACATCTAACTTAATAAGCACGTTGCAAAATTTAATTAACGAGGTGCATTTTGTGGTTTTTATTGATTTTTAAAGCCTACGATGCAAAATCATTTTTTTTTTTGTTTTTATTTTTTTCCGCTGCGGTCACTCAACCGATTTCAATAAAATTTTGGTGATATGTAGGCAATCATAAAAGGCTTCCAAATGTATAGAAAAATGTATAGCATGCAATTTAAAAAAATATATTACCATGGCGTTGCACATTTTTGGAACATCCTGTATAATAAAAAATAATTTCTTGAATTGTACCTTGAAGTACAGGGTAAGCCTGCGAAATGTCAAACTCTTAGCTTAATGAGTAAGTGAGCTACAGAAGACGGGAGCTTAGTTGCAGGACCCTGTATATCCATGGTCATTATAAACTCAAATTTATGTTCTATAATTTTTGCAACTTACTTCCGGCAGTGCTAATGTTCTTACGTGAAAAGATACCATCAGAAATTATAGAAAATGAGAACGTACTTTCACTTTCTTCTGCCAAAAGATTGCTTTTATAGATAGCTAACTCCATTAAACAAATGGCCTTCAGCAATATCAGAATGAAATAGAAAAGCGTACCTTTCACACTATTAATTACGCATATTTAATTATTCGGTGCGTTAGAAAATGCCTTGGCCGTTCAGCAACACGAGTACTAGACGTTTATTCGATGTTATCTAATATGCCATCACTCAAATGTGTTAATTAGGATTATCAGTATAAAATTATTGCTAACGCAAAAGGTCAATAAACACTAACCGGGACACGTACTGGTTTTAGGATAGTTTTCGAGTGAAGAAACAGCACAGTACAAACATTAAAATAGTATTAAGGCTTCAAAAAGATTATAATAATAATAACAGTTTTTCTTTGTGTTATTGTAAATCGCATACTTTACACATCAAGGACATACCTGCTGCATACGTTCACATAATTTGCACAACTACCATTTTACAAAAAAAAAATCTTTTGTTTACGTCTACCTCTCGAAACACCGTAATAAAGTGCATACGCATACTAATATAATATTTAATTGGAGATGTTCATGTGTACACATTAGGGACCTACATTTTTTGTTGCACAATAAAGTTTTATTACGCTATTTATGCTATTCCGCGATTTGTGTATCTTGAATTGTTTAGATTTAGTCATTACGTTTTACAGGGTGATCTATTAGGTCACTTACAAACTTTGGCAGATCAAAGGTGGTATGATAAGCTGTTAAACATTAATTAATTAGCTGATAACTTATTATATAAGTAATATTAGAAAGCAATTTGAAACTAAAGTCTATTTATGAGTTTTTGCTCCAAACAAAAAGTTAATAGATTTGGTCTAAACCTAAAGACTCTAGTAAGTTTTAATTCAAATTAAAATAATGTATATGTCGTAGGCAAATGGTTATTTTAGGTAAATGGCTGTTGCCTAGCAAACATTATTTTCCTGGGCAAATAGATGTTGAACATCGACGACAAAACATCGATGTTTGAAAACATTTTACAATTTTCTATAATAATACATAATAACTTCTGCTTATTGAGCTTATTTCAAAGTCAGCAGAAGACCAGTTTATTTTTTCTTTATTAGGGTGTTTCAGGCCAGCATAATGATCTTTTTAATGGAGAATGCATAAGTTCACTAGTTACCTTCAAAGGTGGTGTATTAATGTCAAAATCGTTACTCTCTGCTGCTAGTGTAATAATTAGGGATTATCTATGTCCGTAATTCTGACACTTGTGTTCGAATTTGGATAAAATGCGTACAATTAATTGTAATATAGCTAACAATGTAAAATATGTTATTTCCTTGTGTAAAGACAGCAATAGAGCCATAGGTATTACTTCTAACCGTGTACACAATTCCGACAACATGTCTGATTTAAGGACGTGATATATTTACTTATACCTAATTCCGACACTCCTAAATTTGTAAATAAAAGAGTACTAAACCGTATTATTATGAAAATATAAAGCATTTTTAGTCAGCCTAAATAGATATTATTAGAATTTTCTTAATTACTGTTATCCGGTAGCGATGTAAAAAGAAGTCGAATTGTAGTTACTTTATAAGGAAAAAATCAACTTTTAGCATAACACTCAATTATTAAGATCAGTAAAACTTTTAGGTGCTATTCTTGCCGTTAGAACATTCGTAGAATAAGAAACGATTGTGGGTTGATAAGTGTAATGTCAAGTCAACAAACCGAATGTCCTAAAATAAAGTTCAATGTTGTAAATTTCATATTTTATCCAACTAAACAGAAGCATGTCGGATTTTTTGACAGTGTCTGAATCTAGGACGTTTACCTAACCTTAGTCAAAGTTTTTAAAATCAGACTTTAAATGTAATAAAATTATGTGAAGTTATGGAAAATGTGTTCATGTTTGTTTGGAAGTGCGAAATGAACGAATTCATAATATTCATTTTCCAATTTGTTACCTAGTTCAAACGAGTGTAAACTTTTCGTTTGGTCTACGTAGTGCAAGTTTTATCATAAACCTTTTTGTCAACAACATCCTTCATTGGCTCTAAACATTCTTCCTTAACAATACCCCCAATTATCTGGGTTTAGTTATCTTTGAAATTTTGGAATTGTGAATGCGAATCAAAATTAGGTTTGGCAGATGTCAAGAAGATTCTGCGGAATCCTGGATTCAAATTTAAGTTGTGCGTACTGCCAATAATACAAATACAGGTTTTTATAGCAAATTCAATGTTTCAAATACTACAAATATTTTGACAACAACTGACCTATAGTTATGAGTGACTTCATCGACATTGTTTTTTTTATTTGGAACCCTATATTTTTCTCCTTACTGATTTTAATAGTCGCATGGTAGAGTACGATTATTATATAATATTCTTATATAATATTATTATGAAATTGTTCGAAAAAGATATTAGTTCGACTCTGCAATGACGTTTTTGATAGATTTCTTTGTGTGTTTATCCAACACACATTAAGGCAATATCGATGACTTCATAAGTAAAAAGAGACAGTTTTGTATTGTGAGCAAATTTCCGTTTTATAGATTCAGGATTCAGATTAAGGTTTACTATACGACGAAGGTATAAATTTAGAAAAATTACCAAAATCGCGTTTTAGCGTCCCCCCCCCCTTTCTTCAAAAACCTTGCGTGATAGAAAATTAGATTATTTTATTTGCTTGCTTTTCAGGGCAAATAATTGTACCAAAACGCAGTTTCATACGCAGTTACCAATCAGTTTCAAGCAAAATCCATTTTCCCTAAATTTATCAATATTTTATAATTTGCAATTGTCTTTTTCTCGCAACTTTATTTGTAAGTAAACTGTAAGTACTTCTAAGGCCATAAAACGTCCCCGATGCTATTTACACTATTAAAATTTTACGTTACAATTACACAACTAAATCATCTACCAAATTCAGTAAGAAAAAAGTGGTCGGAAATTAAAGTTTCTCGAAATTAAAGTTCTCAGAGATTTTCTTATATTTCCACTTTTTACGCGCTTACTGTATGTGCGCTACAGGCTGCAGATTTATTTAAACAATTGGAAATATATTTGTGTCAATGAGCAAGTATTTTTTAAGCCTGGCATTATATTTTTAACGATTGTTTTGCACATTTATTAAATTCATTCAAATATATTTTATTTATAAATGCACACTTAGTTATTTTGATCCACATTTATTTAAATTATTTGCAGGTTTATAGTTTGTACTGTAATATTATTTATTATAAAGAACATAATTGAAGGAACATTATCTAGGTTACTAGACCACATCATACTATACAGGCTGTACCACGGAACATAATCTGCATGGATTTCGGAAACCGAACATTTAAACCTGGTGGAGCAAAACCTTTTCTGACACCAAAAGAGGCTTCAAAATTTCGATATCCAAATATCTTCTGTTTTCTACTAATATGAAAGCTAGTGAAGAAATAAAAGCTAGGGAAGGATCACTTTTTGACGCTGCTGTCTTATTTAAACCATCATATTCTGTAAGACATCCAACTTTTTTCAAGAACAAGCCCGAACAAAGATCGAATTGAGTCTATATATAAAAAAAAACGATAAAATAATGCTACTTGATGAGTGGTCACAACAAAAATAAAACCTATATTTGCTTCGTCGTACCTGTAAATTTGGCAAACCATTGGTGCCATCGCCGCACAGTTGACATGAGAAACATTCACTGATCGAACTATTAGTGGAACTGTAACTACATATTTTATGGGGTCATTAGAACTGTCTTGTTGTTGACCGCTCACTAGAGATACGTCTTCGAATGGTCAGAGGAACATGCCGACGACGACGGCGCGGTGTCGCTCGTGCTTGACGTTGCCTAGCGTACAAACCGTATCCCGCTGAAGACTGAAAGGAATGCCGCGCGTTCTGTTTGGCGCTTCGCGTGTCTAGTGACTCTAGTGCACCATCGTCGAAGGTGGTTCGGCGTACAGACGCACTACGCCAATCGCTGCGTGACCCTATGGTGAAATTTTTGCCATTCACTTGAACGATCCAGTATAGAAGAGAAGGAAATTTGAGTTATCCGATATGTGCATTAATCCGGGTTTAGGCAATAAAACGACGTAGAAACGTTTGTTTATTGACCTATTTCCAAATTTGTCGAGTTATTTTTATTATTAATTTGACTGCAGTTGCACCACTTGGACCAATGAAAATGGGTAATGTCATAGGAAGGGGGAACATTGTACGGAATACGATAACAAGAAATAATAATAATAATCGCGATATATTGGTCTCTGACGTTAAATGTTATACAGGGTTAATCATATTTTGCAAAATAATGCATAATCTATTTATTTATATTGATACAAAGTTTAGTGTTGCTGCTTCTGACTTATTTTGCTCTTAGAGCTGAAGACATCGTGTATACAGATCTAGTTATGAGGTATAAGCTGCTTTATACCGTACCAAACTACTAATAAATCAAATTGTTGTTTTGACTGATGTTTTGGGGAAGACCGTTGTGGAAAGTTTTATAATTGTTTTCAATTGTTTTTTACAGGGTTAGTCAAAAACAATCAAACAAAAGTTTTTGGGTTTAAACAAACTCTCGTTTAAATATATCTCACTGGTAAACAGTGGTTTTGTTGCATGAACTCTTATACCTAATTCTAAATGTATTTGCCTCGCTGATTTCAAATTTGTAGCCCATTTTCCAAAGGCAGGTCTAGTTTTTAAGGGTAATTGTTTTATTACACAAAACTAATTCGAATAAAACTATGTTTTATATGATTTTCTTGCATGAGCCGACCCAGGAGTACTACTCTGAATGCTCCAGCAGTAATCAGCTATCATATTAGCATTCCAGAATCCCTGGTATCTCTCTTCCATAGTGCGAATGTCCTGATGGAATCGTTCTCCTTGCTCTTTGCTGAAGTCACCCAGATTTTCAGGAAAACTATCTAAATGGCTGAAGAGGATATGGAGATATATAGTCCAGTGCTCAGATTTAGCTCTGCTATCCCATATAAAACAGGGATGTTTCGTGTAACCACCTTGCTGACCCAAAAGGAATATTACTAGTTTCAGATCTACGCAAATAACACAGTTATGTTCTAAGTACTCTATTTTCTCCAAAACTAAGGATATTGTAGGGTATTCTTCTTTAACTTTGATTGAGTGTGCAATAGGTAAACCCATTGCTGCCAAGAGACGAGCAATATTATTGCAAAAACAAAACCAACCTCTCCAGAAAATAGGGAGTACATTCTTTTCCCTTGTGCGATAAACCGAGATATGTGTGTTTGGTGTTACTAGATTTCTTTCTTTCAACTGAGAAGCAAGAGGTTCTGATGTTTTTTTAGACAGTCCAAGATCTCTGATCAAGTAATCTAGATCATTTTGAGTGAGCAGTCTAGGTTCGAAAGGGCAATTTATAAAAGTTACTATCATCATCGCAGTCTTCTGAAAGTACTTGAGATGTCTGACTGGATGTACTGCATTGGGAGTGTGGTACTAACTCATCACTACAACTCAGAACATGTCCAATAGCTGATTGCAAGCTAGGATAGATCCACTTGGAACGATTTTTGCGGGATATTCCGGAAATATTCACAACTCAAAAATAACAGACATTGTGTTGATTTGGTGGTTCACGCCAGATCATTGGACTTTTGTACTTAAAAGTAGGTCTTTTCTTATTCGCCCATAAACGCAACGACTCAACACACCGTTTACACACCAAATTTGGGATCCACGGGTTGATAGTTATTTCTAATGGCTTCCCAAAGTACTCCATGAAGGCCAATGTAGGCTTATTTTACAAAATCAGACACACTCAAACGATCTTTAAACATGTACTCACCACAAATAAAACAGAAAGTATTTGGATTGTTTACACAAGTTAATTAAATTAACTGTCAGAGAGACAGTTAATTTAATTATATTTAATTGTTTTGATATTTTTTCTAGAATTTTTTCTTTTATATCCGTTTGATTAAATTCATAGTTCATCAGTTTTGATTAAATTCTTAGAACTAAAAAATGACGCATTTTATTAAAAAATGGTTCTTATCAAAAATTCTTAGTTTTAATCTTAGAAATACAAAAAAATCAAAATATATAGGTGTTCTATTTGTAAAAGAAACGTTACCAAATTTATAGAATAAAATGAACATCTAGTACCTCAAAACCTACATAGATTATTTATCAATATAAATTATAAATTATTACATTTTGACGCGTGGAATAAAGCTATTTTTGGAAAACTTATAAACAGTTTTCAGTAGCAACTCACAATAATGTGTATCTTTGCTGGGCGATACACAATATTGTTACAATAATTGTTTGGTTACTCAACATTTAATACTCTGTTGTTAATACACATGATAATTTGTACCTCTCTCAAAGTCGTATAGCATAAAGGCAGTTCTCTTGACAAAGAAAATATTATTTGAGGCATGCATCAAAGATATAAAACTGTATGTATGCCACAAACAAGCTGCATTGATAAAAAATAATGTCTTATTATTCACTGTGCATCAGCGTTGTCTACAATTTAAAAACAATATAATTGTTCCTAGATAGCGACAGGTCCCAATCGATCTTTTTGTTTGAATAATTTGTTGCCACAAGAGCCGGTTAAAAATTTTAATCGGGCCATAACAGCAAACCTACCTGGACGTAGCGTTGGGAAAAAGGTCATTTTTGGATGCCGTAAGTCTTATAGCATGAAACTTAATAATTTTATTTTTACTGTAAATTTGCCCATGAGTAAAGTACATATTAGCATTTCACAATTAGATTCAATATGTCTGGGAATAATAATTTAATGCTGAAGTGTCAAATTGGGATAATGTATCTCAAATCACACTGATCTGCTCAGTTATAAGAAAACTGTAGAAGTTATTATTGATATCCAGGTCAGCGTCAGGCACAGATAACAGTAGAAAAGCATAATACATTGACTGATTGGATTTACAACTGGACAAATTTAACAATTTCTACCAGTATTCAGTTAGCTGTGAAGACGCGAGCAGCATGGTTCGCGAAGCGTCAGCATTAACAAATCTTGACACACGGCATAACCCGGAAGCAGTTTATTTTCTAGCTACCGTATATATAATTATATTAATACGTTAATAACTGTTCGGTATAGTTTCAAGAAAACTTTAATTATTATTTAATAGGCAAATTAGTCATTGATTAGACCAAGCAAAATTATAGTAATATAATGGTCGAGATATGCAAATGAAATGTAGTGGGTTTTAAGAGGTTGTTATTGCGCATTTATGACATGCAATTAAGAATTTTATGTTCATTAGCGCGCATACGGGTAAAGGTTTCAAATTTTTTAAAGAAAAAATGGTACGCCACTGGGATATTTCAAAGTATAAATCATTTTGGAATTACTGTTTCAATTTGTGACAAAAAAAAACCTCTCTGCCCTTTTTCGTAGGGCAAAAAACGCAAAAAATAAAGCATCTTAATGATCTTATTTTAAGAGAACTATTTAATACAATAACATTAAACAAAACAATAACAGAAAATAACACTAATAAAATTATGTTGAAAATGATCTCCCTCAGACGTGACACAAGGTTCATTCGTCAGTTTTTAAGAAAAACTTTAACACCCCGTATCTGAGAAAACGAAGCGTTTACTGTCATCATTTTTTTCATACAGAATCACCCCCTGAAGTTTGTCGCACTTATTCACTAACACTCTGCATACCGGGTGGTCGTTTTAACTTGAGACTCCTAAATATCTCGTGAAATATGCATGGTACGACAAAAGTGTATTAAATAAACTTGTTGGACTCAAAGGGGTAAATGAGATGACGCATTTTTTTTTTTCATACTACGTATGATAAAGTAAAAATACATAATGCCCTTACCCATTGAAACGTCTTTATAAAATCATAGCACCGTACATATGGGGCGGCAAAGTAAAAGTTGCAGTTAACATTATCAAAAATTACGTAATGAGTTACTGTGCAACACTTAAATCGTGATCAAGTTGGTCAGTATCTTATATATTTTTTCATGATCTCATGTATTTTTACCACTTACCAGTAGTCATGTATTTTGATAAGAAACACTCTATTTCTAGGTACCGCTTCATTTTGCTGTGTTTTCTTTGTAATTAGAAGTCTAATTACTGAACCAATATCTAGGTAGTGTACATGAAATAATTTCTTACGAAACAACGTTTTAATTAGGTTGTTCTTCTGTCTCAACAGCTGAGAAGGATATTCATCATTGCACGATATCTAGACATTACTTGATTGGTTCAAATTAGACTATTATTTAATCAAATACGGGGAATTTTGGCGTCCTGACATCAACTATCAACTGCTGTTACGTTTTTTACCGATCTTCTGTATTACTATTTTAGAAACCTCTTGATAACTACCTAAGTATTAGTTAAATATTTTTAAAACTATTAATTGTCCAACAAAAGCGTACATTCACACCAATTAAACAATTAATATAATATAATAATAGTAATCACACGCATTTCTAACATGTGTTAGACTAATATCCTGGCTTTACATTATCCACGGAAAACAAAAAAGCCACTAATTTGAATATATTGTTAATAAACGAATACTTTCTTTTCATAATCTGTACCATAATTCTTAGCACGCATTGTACGTTTTCAATTACACGGAACGCTGTAAATTGTTGATAAAGATACATATTTCACTTTCTATTTTAATACTGTGAATAGACATTAAAACATAAATATTATTCCTGTGAACTTACTCGAAAGAAGTAAATGCATATGAAAAGTTGTTTTGATATTCTGCAGTTCCAAGATTTAATTGACGCAATTGTTAAAGTAATTGAATCAACGCAACAAACGTCATTTAATTCGCAACAGAAAAACAGCATTAATGCATATTAATAGTTTGATGTGGCCGGTGCATCAGTGCTTATCAACATATAAACAATAGGTTCGTTGTCGAAGAGCGCAACCATTGTTGTCATGGGCGAGTATTATTTGCTGCGAATGTTATCTCACGGTCGTGTAATATCTAAATAATAAAATGTATAGTTTGTCACTCGTCGTTAAAACAAATCGGCTTTTGTTTGCGGATGGCAGCATACTCGATATACACTTGTATTCACAGTTCACACTATAATCTCAATACAGGGTGTCCGATACAGGTGTTCCGAAAATTAGGGAGCTGATAGAGGACGTCACTGCCATCCAAAAAGTGTATATGTACTTTTGGTTTCCGACGTTTCATTAAAAAGTTATAGCTTTTTTATTTTTTATTCCCTTAAAAATATAACTTATTACCAAGTCGGCGCTGTTTATTTTAACAGAAACAAAAAAAGCATTTACAAATAACGTTGCCCTTCCATGTGAATTCACATTTCAGCACGTCATCCCAATTCCTGCCGGACTGCAGGCAACATTTATTCGCTGTAGCAATTCATTTCTGGTAGCAATCCTGTGTGCATAAAGTAAATCTTTTAGATGACCCCACAACTAATAATCCAAACGATTTAAATCATGAGATCTTGCTGGCCATGCCACAGGACCGCCTCTGCCAATCCACCTTCCAGTGTATTGTTCATTGGGATACAGTCGTACAACAAGATCAAAATGTGCCGTCATGCATAAACCACGGATCCACACGCAGATGCAATGGGACATTGTCTAATAAATCTGGGAAAGAGTTTCGTAAAAACTTACGATAATGATCTCCATTCGGTCTAGCAGGTAATTCAAATGGACCAAGCAATTCGTTACCAATTATCCCACACCAGATGTTCAGAGAAAATTGTACCTGGTGTCGCCCTGGTACAATTGCATGCGGGTTTTCATTGGACCAAATGCAAGAATTGTGAAAATTGAAAACCCCATCTCTGGTAATGGTAGCTTCATCTGTAAATATTACCTATTCTGTAAATCTACTTGTAGCTATAACTTTTTAATGAAGCGTCAAAAGCCAAAAGTGCATATACACTTTTTGATTAGCAGTGACGTCGTCTATCAGCTACCTAATTTTCGAAACACCTTTACCGGACACCCTGTATAATGTATTTGAATAGTGGTGTTTTGAAACTAGGTTGAAACTGGTTTGAAACTGGTTAAATAAGTTTGGAAGAATAATATGTTGCTCTGAAGTGATACAGGGTTAGTTTTATTAATAAACTTTTTTTAAAACTTGCTTGTGATAAACTTGTTTATGTGCTTAAAAAAGTAGGTATTAAACATCAAATATTTTCTTTTAGGTGATTAAAATTGATTATATTATCGATGTGTTCACAAGCAAGTACAGATTTCAGAATCACAAAATTAGTAAATTAAATAAAAGTCCCCCGCTTCAAAAGACAAAAAAGATAAAGAATACTTTTTATGATTTTACATTAATAATTCGTCACTATTTTGTTACATTATTTAATATATGTGTAAAATACCGTTAACACTGAAATGCCCATAAAAATATTACTGTAAAAATTAGGAATTTTCATTGGATATATTTTCATTTGTGTAAAAAGCGACAAATGATTTTCCCGTCTTATGATTTCCGGTTGAACATCTATAATAATTAAGTACTCACTAGTCTGAGATAGATTTTAAAACTGAAAATTTAATAAGAAACCAATATTTTCGTACACTTTAACACACAGAAATCTTGTAAAATAAAAAAGTACAAGGCGTTCGTAAGAGACAATTAAATTAATAATATGAATTGGCAAGATTGTTAATGAATATCTCATTTTCAATTATCTCTATTTATTGATGATTTTTAAGTATCAAATAACCGCATACAATAGATACAATGGAGATAAAATAGATATTTTAACACCCATGCTCTAGTAAACCGAATAGTATATACATAAGTATTTACAGTTTAGATAGGTTCTGTCTGTTGTTACTTTGTTCGTTTTTGTTCATTATGTGAATGCAATACAATGAACGGTAACAAGTGGTGATAATCGTTTCAAGGTCACCGTGGATTGTGCAGTTGGTAGCATATTACCAACTTCTTAAAAACTCGCTTTTTCCGTTTCGCACTGATCGTTAAATTATTTTTTGAGGATATGCACAACAGTAACGTAGTGTACTGAAAGCTGCTAAGTATAGGATAAAATAAAATACTAATCCTTGCCCTTTTAGGCTGCAGACACAACAAAATTATGTATCCGGTAACTGGAACACTATATTTCACAGCCATAATTTGGCATAATTCAAATAAATTGTTTGAAAGAAATTTATTATTTCAAAAGAGGCAAATAAATATTTCTTTGCAAATTAAAATGCTTTTGGTTGTAATACTTGTTCAAATAATATTTTGTATTGATTGAAAGAATTATAATTCTTTAAATTAACGAAATTGTTGGTTGAGTTAAAATGGACATTTGGGAGTTGCAATCAATGGTTCTTCGATTTAAGAAATTATTATATGACTGAAGAAATTAATGTGGACTTTTTCTTGACAACAACTTTTCGTAGGATAGGTACAGTATAAACTAAACTTTAAAAGCCAAATAAATTAATGTCTACAAGCAAATAAGCTAGAGTATTCAAAGAAGTAAATATTTTTGGTGAAATATGTTTTGATCCAAAGGCATAATGTTAATTTGAATTTGAATTTGAATTTGGATAGTGTGAGAATTTCCAAAGTACCTATTAAGTTCATAATTATTGTGGTAGGTATGTATTTCAATAAATTCAATAAACATTTTTCATGATTATGAAGTAAAGAAGGTCTCTTAAATAATGAATTAGTGCAGCAAAAGGAGATAGTTGTTCTTTGGAAACTGATAAAGTTGAAGTTAATTTCACAAAAGAAGTGGTACTTTCTGGTTAAACAAATATTAGAAATCGGGTCTGACTTGCCAAACTCAGATGACCGGACACCTTTGTCATACTAGACCAACTTTTTGTTTGTAAAAATAAGTAAATTGCAATAAAACTTATTTTTATTTTTTATTCATGGGAGTTAAAACTTTTATATAAAAGCCTTTGTAATTTAAATATTTATTTAAAAATTATTATTTAATCGTTCTGTATATCAAACAATTTCTCTATGACATCATATTTAAATTAAGATATTTAAAAAAGATATTTAAATTAATAAATTTAAATTTATCACCATACACTTGGTGGTATATTCATTACCAAATTATAAGAGTAAAATTACTTAACACTTTCGGTAATAAAGTAATATTTTAATGTCATTCCCTTGATGAAAGTGTAATTAAAATAATACAAACTGCGTATAGATATATAGTTATATTTATCTAAAAGATACAATAACTCAACACATTACAAAAATAATCTCAGTATAGGTACACATAAATACAAAACATCACAAACTTTAATAATACATTATTCATATCAGTACATTTACTCAATAGGATAAGTCAATAATTGCCACGTAAACATATTAAAAATCTAATGAATATGCCTCGAGTGGTCAGAGTCATCGCCATGGGAGTGAGAATGCTCATGGCCAGCTGAAACAAAAAGAGGGAATGTTAATTTTACATCATACATTTTATGGGCGAAATTTTACTATTGTAAAAAACATCTATCTAAATAATATTGCCTAAAAAATACTTGAGGTAGATGAACTCTTTATAGTCATTAGTTAGAGACAGTAATTTCTAATTGGTTTTCCCCAGCAAGTCAAGTCGACTTTTCATTCAACTATTTTCTACGCTCTAGTTTTATATGGTAGTAATTTTCACTATTTCGTCTAAATATAGCACATTTTTACTCTTCCATAGAGTGATCTCAGAGGTTCTTGGAGTTTGCGACATCACCTGGCAACCGTTGCAATTTCCGCTACAAGAATTTAGAAAGGATCACTCACGTGTACCGTGGAGTGTTCTGCAGAACGTGACACATTCTTAGAAACTTGCCAATACTTATTGGATATTGTCCGTTTGTTAAACAGTAAGCCTCAAGCCATAAACATATTATAAATTCTCCGTAAAAGTCTGCAGGAGAATTCTTAAGAATTGTTATATAATAGGTCAGTTTTTAATTCCAATTACTTATTATTTCGATTGAGAAAGAGCAATAACAATTAACAAGAATTATTACGAAATGTTCTTCTTTTGCATAAGCATGTTTAGAGGCTATTATTATAATAAAGAAAGGGGATTAGATCGAGTTTATGCGATATTAAGATCGCATTCACAATCACGACATAAACGAGACTGTAGAGATTGTATCGACAGTATGTGACAGACACAGTTAAGATAATGGTTTAAAAATTAAGATAAATTAATTAACAGCAAGACAAGAATGATATCAAATGTAAATACTAAATATTGTTCAAATAGAGTCGAGCCCGGATATTACTCCGCTAATAACGAATTATAATGAGCCTAACTTAGTTAAATAGATAGTTTATTAAATAATAAAAAAAGTATATGCATAAATAGTGTGTATGGGGTTTTATTCATATGAAAAATATTAGATTTATTGCGTAAGACCGTTTATAGCGAACGAAGTATTTGTTTCTTGAGCATTCGTTATATCCGGTCTCGATTGTATTCGATACTTCTTAGTTAGTTAATGTGTAAATTACAAAGAAACAAAAATTACATTTTTGTGCCTAAAAACAGTCTAAAAAGTAAAGAACTACTTAAAAATATTGGAAGAAGTATGTTTGGGAGATTCTATTCTGTCAAGTCATCTGTCATAAGCAAACTTCATGAGACTTAACTCATAAGACTTTATAAGAAACTCGTCAAAGACGTTACACGTAAATAAACAAAATACCCTAAATCTTGCAGTTTATTCTACATGGAGAGCCCACGTGCTCTTACAGTTATTGAAGTTAGTAGTGGTGTTTAAATTCTAGATATCCTGTGGAGTAATTGGGAATTTGTTCTCATTACGCGGCTACAATGCCATATCAATTTCCAGAGTGTTGTTGGATCAATATATATTTCAATACTCAAAGTCTGTAAAAGATGTGTAAAAGATTATGTTAAATGACTTTTGTAATCTTGGATTTTTTAGACAATCATCGAGATAATTGTAGGCCTATCTAATTTAAAAAATCTGATGTGGCCAGGCACATGACTTTATCATACAAAATATAACATTAATAGTTTAGCTGCATGAGAATCTATTTGATTGAGATAAATCGTGTCTGCATTAAAATTAAACTAGTTAGCCGGGATTTGACATATATTTTAATAGTCAATAGTATCAATAGCAGGTATTGTCAAAGCATCAGCATTTGACACTACCTACTGTCATCAAAATAATAGTTATTTATCTCACAAGTGCCGAAAGTACGGAATAGCGCGACGAGCGGTGATGCGGCTAGTGACCGCGCGTCACCGATGGCGGAGCATCGCCGTCGCATGTGAGCGAGTCGCGCTATGTAGTTTTCGGCAGGAGTGACATCAACGTTTTTGTGTAGCTTTTTGAGAAATAAGTATTTTTAAAAAAATCTAAAATGGTTATATTTCTGTATAGGAAATGTTAGGTTGATACCGCTTCTACGAAACGTCAAGTTTAAAAAGATAATTCAAGTTCTGACAGATTTATATTCGTTCATGACAGTGTAGATGTCACATCCGTACCAACATACTGAAATATAACTTCACTCATCGCTATACTTTATTTACAATTTCTCAATTTATCATTTTTACAATTAGATATAACAACGGGTTGATATTTCTTATCAACAAACAATTAAATTGGTGATTTTATTTTATTTGAATTTTGTATTTTGTTCCATTGCCGCACTAGAGCGGCAACGTTCCATAGCGGTTCTCCAACCTCTGATCAAATCAGCTGTTTTCGAGTGTGACAACCATAGACATTTCTGTGGTGACAGCAGGCGGCAATATACTATTACACTTTCCTGTCAAAGTGACAGTTTACATTTTTCTGTCAATGTGACAGTGTCCGTGTCAGTTTGAAGTAATAAATTTGCCTCTTTTGCAGTGGCGCCATCTAGCGGACTTTTTCAAATCACGGCTGTCGTGCCTGCTAGTTTCGTAAAACGTGGACATCAAAGGTGCCGCTGGTGCCGCCGCAAGGGTCGTATCTTGATATTTCTAATCGCTGGTGACTGCACAAAAAAATATTTGTCAAATCCAGGCTACTATGTAATTTCATAGCAATGCAGATGCGATCGATCTCGATCAAATAGAATTTGCTCTTGAAGCTAAACTATTAATTTTACCAACAAAAGTCATAGGCATAAATTATTCAAAATTTCCTCTACTTTAATTTATTATTTAACTATTTTGCCGAAATTACAGAAATGGCGGCTCATTTGCAAAATCATTGAAAACGGCTTAGAATAAACTACCAGTTCCTTTCGACCCTTTTGAACCAAAAGCTTTTCAGCTCTAAGTTTGGTCATAAAACTTCTAAATATAAACTTTCGTCCCGATACCTTTAGTAGTTTCTCCGGAATCGTCGTCACAAAAATCGTTTACACACGCACACACACACACACACACACACACACACACACACACACACACACACACACACACACACACACACACACACACACACACATACAGACATTTTTTTGTACCTTGGTCAAAAATGTTCAGGGGACCCAAAAAGACCTATTTCCGCTAAAATCTCAATTTTTACTTTATCATACGCAGTATGGTAAAGTATTGTAATCGTGCCGAAAAAAAAAATTGGGATTTTAGCGGAAATAGGTCTTTTTGGGTCCCCTGAACATTTTTGACCAAGGTCCAAAAAAATGTCTGTGTGTGTGTGTGTGTGTGTGTGTGTGTGTGTGTATGTGTGTATGTGTGTACCAGATTTTTGTGACGATGATTCCGGAGAAACTACTAAAGGTATCGGGACGAAAGTTCATATTTAGAAGTTTCATGACCTAACTTAGAGCTGAAAAGCTTTTGGTTGAAAAGGGTCCAAAGGAACTGGTAGTTTATTCTAAGCCTTTTTGAAGGATTTTGCAAATGAGCCGCCATTTCTGTAATTTCGACAAAATAGTTAATAAATAAATTAAAGTAGAGTAATTTTTGAATAATTTATGCCTATCACATTTTTTGGTAAAATTAATAGTTTAGCCTTTCAGTTTATTCTAAGCCTATTTGAAGGATTTTGGAAATGAGCCGCCATTTCTGTAATTTCGACAAATTAGTTAATTAATAAATTAAAGCACAGGAAATTTTGAATAATTTATGCCTATGAAATTTTTTGGTAAAATTAATAGTTTAGCTTCAAGAGCAAATTCTATTTGATCGAGATCGGTCGCATCTGCATTGATATGAAATTACATAGTAGCCACGATTTTGACAAATATTTTTTTGTGTTGTCACATTCGAAAACAGCTGATCTCATCAGAGGTTGGAAAACCACAATGGAACGTTGCCGCTGTAGTACGGCAAATTATAAAATACAAATTTCAAATAAAGTAAGAGCACCAATTTGACTGTTTGTTGATAAGAAATATCAACCCGTCTTTATATCTAATTCTAAAAACGATACATTGAGAAAATTATAAATAAAGTATAGCGATGAGTGTAGTTTTATTTTAGTATGTTGGTAGGGATGTGTCATGAACAAATATAAATCTGTCACAATTTGAATTACCTTTTTAAGGTGCGTTTTCATTAGTGACGATGGCAGTGGTAGCCGACGCCGTTATAGTATTTCCAATAGAAAATTGATAGTGACTCATGTTTATGTACATGCAAACTAATATGTGTCATTATCACGATATGTAAGAAATACTATAATTTCGTATTCTACCACCGCCATTAGCTACCATTACCTACCAATCGGAACGCACCTTTAAACTTGACGTTTCGTCTAAGTGGTACCAACCTAGCATTTACTATACAGACACCATTTATTTTTTTTAAATACGTATTTCTTAAAAAGCAACACTATAGACGTTGATGTCGCTCCTGCCAAAAACTAGATAGCCGACTCGCTCATATGCGACGGCGACACTCCGCCTTCGGTGACCCGCCGCTTCACCGCTCGTCGCGCTATTCCGTACTTTCGGCATTTGTGACATAAATAACTATTATTCTAATGACGTAGTGTAGGTAGTGTCAAATGCTGATGCTTTGACAATACCTACGATTTATCTCAATAGAATAGATTCTCATGCAGCTAAACTATTAATTGTATATATTGTATGATAAAGTCATGTGCCTGGCCACATCAGATTTTTTTTTTCGGCACGATTACAATACTTTATTATACTGCGTATGATAAAGTAAAAAATAAACTTATAGGGAGAACCAAAATGATGTTGTTTAAACCAGAGGTTATTTAACACTATTTAGATACTAAACTGTTGTTTTATTTTTATTATCTTTAAATTATACCACTTTACTGAATGACTGAAATTACTCCACATGATGTCTCCAACTCCGAACAATAGATGTTGTGATTAAACGTTTATTATTGCTAAAAAGCATCAAAATCGGTCAAAGATGCAAAATGTTATTGAATATCTAAGCTAATGTAACTGTTTGTTAGTTTAGAAAATCTTCGAAAAATTACATCAAAGTACAGATATTTTTACAAAATTTAATTTCACAAGTGTTCAATTTGTGACACCGTCGACTTATCAAACTTTTAGAGTTTCAGGTAAAAGTACAAAGATTAAGGTTTTACTATGAGACCCTTTTGTGGTTTCTAGGACCAATGGGTTCATCTGGTATAAATTTGTAAAAAAATATAAATTTCGTCTTATGACATTTTGACCACGAATTTTTTCGATTTTTTGCTGCAGCTATTTTTGTTTCGATTATCATTTATTTATTATTTTCATTGTTCATCGTTTCATGATTCAAAATAACCTCTATGGACTTTTTTGGATTTTCAATTTAACCCCAATTCTGCGATGTTTTCCTTAAGTTATGGTAATATCGGGAATGCTAATAGGGTTTGCGATGAAAACAAATTCTGTCGATCTGTTCAGTTGAGCGTGTTGTATTTGTGATTTAAAAAATCTGATGTGGCCAGGCACATGTCTTTATCATACCATATATAAAATCATGGAGGAAGATATGAAATTAATCGTTGAGCTGCATGAGATTCTATTTCATCGAGATCGGTCGTGTCTGCATTAAAACAAAACTAGTTAGCCACCATATGACAGATATTTTGATTCTATTGGCAGTAACTATTGTCAAAACATCAGTGTTTGACACTACCTTCTGTCATTAGAATAAAAATATCTGTCAAATCCTGGCTAACTAGTTTTAATGCAGTACGAGCGAACTCAATCAAATACAATTTGTCATGCAGCTAAACTAGTAATTTTGCCGAAAAATATCATAGGCTGAAAGACCCCGGTCAATGGCCATTCCCGGAGGAACATTTACGGAATATTTTATTTTATTTTGATATATGTATATATGTATACTCGTACTATGTATTATGTGTCCTCCATGGGAAATAAATGTGTATCTATCTATCATAGACATAAATTATACCAAATTTCCTGTACTTTAATTTATTATTTAACTATTTTCACTAAATTACAGAAATGGCGGCTCATTTCCAAACTCGTTGAAGAGGGCTAAGAGTAAACATCTAGTTCCTTTTGACCCTGCGTACACACATACACGCACACACGCACACACGCACACACACACAGACATTTTTTGTGCCCTGGTCAAAAATGTTCAGGGGGCTCAAAAGGACATATTTCCGCTAAAATCTCAATTGTTTGTTTCGGCACGATTACAATACTTTGTCATAGTGCGTATGATAATGTAAGAAACGCATTTGTGATTAATTAAGTTGGATTTGATGAGTTTTCCCATCATTACAAAAAGTGGTATTCATTATACGTGATATGTCATGCTGCAATTTTCTTGTCCACAAATACTTTAAAAATAATATGGGGATCATAATACAACCCTGTGGTATTTCCAACACACAATTATGCTAACCTCGCTTGAAATTTTCAGTTAATACAACTAATTTACCAACTGTAGATAAATAAACTCCAAAATAATAATCGAATTTTGCCAAAAAATCAATCAACAGTCTCCCTGTAACATCAGTTGCAAAGACAGTGGCAAACTTATGCCTGTTCCCAGTAACGATCCCACTTCTGATAGAATAATGAGCGAACCAGTTATTATTATTATTATTCGTCGCGAAAGATGCAGCACGTGTAAAGTCGTGATGGCAAACCATTAAAGAGGAAACGGACAATTGCCAATTATGTATGGTGCCGCGTGGAGTGGACACAGAAATAGTTAGTGAGGGTGTCAACCATTGCCTAATTTGCGCGTTTGACTTTGTGGTTGCGTCCGAACTAGTTAACTGAATTCATTAAACGATTACTGTCGCCGCTCAACGAGAAGTGCATAAATTTCAATAACGGATAAGTAGTTTGTGCGTTGGCGTTCCTGACAACATTCGTAGACAATTGAGGTATCCTACGTAATTCTTAGAAAGAGGAAAAACAGAGCTGAGTTGAATTTTGATGTGTGAATTCTAGGGATACAAATATTAGGAAGAAGATTTGGTAGGCCTTCACAGACAAACGTGTTAACACTACCTACTTCCGCTTGCAAATGTCAAATCGGCAATAAACAAAATTTACATCAAAATGGAGATCTTCCTGTTCTGAAATTGCCCCCACATACGAATGATACGTAAACCATTTGATAAAATGGTTCTGACCTTGCTCAATCGTTCTAAGAAGAGTACTATTTAAGAATTCAGCCACGTACTCGGAGAATCTTTAAGAGTTTTGCATCTAATTACAGATGGGACTTAAAAAGTCCCGCTGGGTATATGTATTGAGATATGCTTTGTTTGTAAATATGTATTGCTAAATATCAATGTTATATGGAGATGCCAAATAGAGACAGATTTGCCTTCCGGGTTTCTTCATTCATGGTAATGTGGTATTGTTTCAGGTTATGTATATTACTGATTTTATGGTTGCAATGAATCATGCAAAAAGTACCTGTACCTGTTAATAGATTGTATTGTAGTATGTTGCATTGTTGTGCTAGCAAGTGACAACCTTTTTTTTGTTTACCATTACTAGAAAAGAGATGTATTTTTTAGGGCCTTACGTATATTCTCTTTTGATTTTCAAATGGAATGGATATGTTTTTAAAAAAATCGTATGATATTCGAAATATGAATAAGAAAATTTCAAGAAAATGTCACGGTAACTCTGAAGACATTGATTTTATGAATGGGAAATTGTAAAAACCTGTGATTTTGGATCTGTTTATGTTTATAGCGGCTATAATCAATGTCCAAAAAAGCTAGAACATTATTATTATTATATTTTTACGTTTTGAACCTCAACTTTTTTAAAAACCTTGCTCACAGTTACTATTCTGTACGGTATACATATATTACGATAACTTATCAAATGCTTTATGCAAAATTTTCAGGTATAACTAATTTGAGGAAAATCCTCTGCTAAATTTTAGTGAAAATGTATCATTATGCATGCAGAGAGCCAAAAAGTTTGGACTAAGGCCAAATCTCCAAAAGAGTTTGTTGTCAAAACACACATATTTATATCAAATTTTCAACTTTCAATTGTTTTTTTCTTGTGACTCCATTGACACTTTTTACTTTATCATACGTAGTCTGACAAAGTATTGTAATCGTGACGAAAAATAAATAAGTTTTTGCGAAAATATGTCCTTTTTGGTCCCCGACATTTTTGAACAACGTACAAAAAAAAATCTTAGAACTGAAAAGCTTTCTGTTCAAAAGGGTGCAACGGAACTAGATGTTTCCTTTTATTTCTGAAATTTCGGCAAAATAGTTAAATAATAAGTGAAAGTAGAGGAAATTCTGAATAATTTATTTCTAAGACATATCAAACGCTGATGTTTTGACAATACCTACTGTGAATAGAATTAAAATATCTGGTAAATCCTGGCGAACTAGTTTTATTTTAATGTACACAAAATAAAATCTCATGCAGCTAACCTTTTAAAAAAATTGATATAGTATGATAAAGTCATGTGCCTGGCCACATCAGATTTTTTTAATGATATTCCTCTATTTGCTTTCTTAGTTGTCTTAATGGTAATCAACAAAGTTTATGGCCTAACATAAGAATTTTCGAGAAAATGACAAAATAGGGCAATGTTAATAACGTTTGTTTGTTTATGGAAAGCGAATAAGAAGCGAATGATTTTTTTGCGCTGAATACAAATCGAAGCATGAAAATTGCACCATCATGTTATTGGAATGTTAGCTGTAAATTCGTCAAAAACATTCGTAGGTAAACGTTCAGGATATTAGGCAAAGGAATTAAGATTAGGGTTTTCTATTTGACCATTTTGAGATCCCTAGGACGACGGATTCAGAGTTTCAGTTGTTTTACCGTCATACAGTCGTTTTCTGAGCCAATAATTCAATCCAAAATGCAATTTTATTGTTCATTCACAAAATCTATTTTCCATAGAGATCAATAATTCACAATTTTCATGAGCAGTTGGACATACATATGTAATTTACTTAAAAATATATTTTTTACACAAATTATGCAACCAAATTTACACAATTTCAATATATTAGCTTTGTGAAAGAGTATTTTTTTGTCAATCCAATGATTAATATTGTTTACCCCATGAAAAGCAGATTGCATTCCAACCTAGTTCTGCTTAAATTTGAGGTTTAATTTTTGCCTAGATTTGTTTTTTGGCGCACGTTGTAACTTGTAGGCCATGCCCAAGAGACAAAGAAGCATTCGTTTGCATAAAATAATACAATGACATGCTGATATCAATATCCGCTGGATAAATTTCCCTTATCGATAGGTAGTCGGCAAGGGAACGACATTTATTTATTTGGCCAGCTTCTTCAGTCGTTACGTATTCAATATTCCGTATATTTGATACTAAATCATTAGTCTACAGACTGCACGTTAAAATGAAAACTGTGTAGCGGCATGAAATATAAAATATTATTTTTCAAGTGCTAATCCGTAATTAGTGTCATCACTGATAAGTGATAACTGATCTGTGTTACAGATGTGACAGATACATTATGCATCAATACCTGTCCAAGATAACACAAAAATACATTGTATTTTACGTAGAGAGATTCCTGATTCGACAAGATGAAATCCTTACGTAATAACAACGCTTAACCGCAATGTTTTTAAGCAAAGAACCTTGAGATCATTGGAAAACACTAATAACAATATGATTTTACGTGACTTAAAACCAATTACCTATAACTTTTAGATATTAGATAGGTTACGCATAACTAACTTAACCTAGAAATGTGGACGGTGCCCTCTACACTATACATAGATACTTACTCAGCATGGTCAGTACGAACATGATGGCGAAACCGATGAGGATGGCGAAGAACTGCTTCATGCCTCCGTTCTTATCCCTTTGGATTATTTCGAAGAATACTATATAGAGTAGGGTGCCAGAGGCCAGACCTTGTAATATCACAGATGGTACGGCGGTCGTGCTTTCGTCGCTGACGGCTATGCCGATGCCAATACCCAATGGACTGACGACAGCGAACGTAAACACGTATATCACAGCTAGGATGGGTTTGGTTTGTATGGTAATCAGTTCGACGCCAATGCAGAAAGCTATTACTAGCTTATGTGCACTTACAGCGCCGAACATATACCATACCGAGGACGGCGATGACTCCAGACCAACCGCCAACCCTTCAAACAGTTCGTGAATCGACAGCGCCAGCACCACCAGCAGACCGCGCATACTTCTGACCAAACCATCTTCAACAACCATGTGGCTGTGGCCAATATGGCTGTGGTCATGGGTGTAGTCTTGGTTGTTCTGGATACTAGCCTCCTCCATCTTCTTGACTAACTCATTGGTCGATACGGTCATACTAGAGACACTTTCCCCTCTCCTAATGGAATAAGTCCTGGCCAACGTCCTCATCTCGCAATCTTTGCTTTTCTTGTGCAGGTAAACGTGCACGCATTCCTCAACGAAGTACATCGTGAAGAAGCCGATTAACATCAACGTCTCAGCGAAGTGGAAGGTGAATTCTGGGAGTGCGCCATCTGTCTGAAGCTCTGATATGCCTTCGGTGACCTCTGGGAGTAGATGAAGGAAGGTGGTGCACAGCAGGACTCCGCCTCCGAAGCAGAGTAGAAGATTTACGTAGATGTTGGTCTTGAGGTTAGGGGCTGCCTGCCACTTAAGCCTCCTGGCTACCAAAATGGGAATTAGTCCTAACGTTAGGGATGCCAGAAAGAGCACGCACATCGCGACTGCTTTTGCTGTCACGGCTGAGCCTCCTTCTTCGTCGTGATCATGGTCATGATCATGATCGTCGTGCTCGTCGTTCTTGATTAGGAAGTGTTGGATTGTTTTGCCGATCTCGCCCATTTTGGTTATCTAAAAGCAAAATATAAAACTGGTAAAAATGTATCAATTATTTGGAGATAATGTATCGGTTATTTGGAGTTCATGGAGAACAATGGAAACAGTGAAAAGGTTGGTAGAAAGATCAAAACTAATAGTTTGAAGACCATGGTAGCATGCTATACAGCGTTAGCCAAAATTACCTAAACTGTAAGAAATTTCAAAAAAATATTCAAGCTAAAGCTATAATTTAAATATATTTTTAATATAGAGGCTGCTTATTTTATTATGGAAATTTGGTAACCATTCCTTATTTTAAATAGAAAGCCTATATATTTTTCATTTTTTATTTCTAAGAATTTTGTATAGCAATTAGTATATGAATTGTTTTTTTTTATAAATTGCATTAATTTTGAGTATTAACCAATTCATCAAAAGTGTACTTTAATGTACTTTAACCAAACGGATACAAAATAAAAAATCCAAGAGAAAATAACAGCACAGTTAAGGAGAGTTAAATTAAATGTTCAACCAGCCCCGCGAATTTTGTTTTTAATATGAATTTCAGAATTTTTGTATAATTGCTTATAACTCAAATGAATGCAATTTATAAAAAAAACATTCCCAGTAACTCTTAAAATTGATGTTAGAATTACATAATATAAAATATACTATTAAAAAATTCTATTAAAAAAAGAAAGCTTTGTAAATTTCCATAATAATAATATTAAAATTATATTTGAACGAGAGGTTGTTTAACCCAAAAAACATTTATTAGATTTTTTACGTTTTTACTTTATCATACGCAGTATGCAAAGTATTGTAATCGTGCCGAAAAAAAATTTTGAGATTTTAGCGGAAATAGGTCTTTATGGGTCCCCTGAACATTTTTG
The DNA here is from genome assembly GCA_964023965.1 of Melinopterus prodromus. Lineage (NCBI taxonomy): Eukaryota > Metazoa > Arthropoda > Insecta > Coleoptera > Scarabaeidae > Melinopterus > Melinopterus prodromus. The sequence goes on along the minus strand of OZ030390.1, from coordinate 12,990,249 downwards.
ACCAAGGTACAAAAAAATTTCTGTGTGTGTGTATGTGTGTGTACCCAATTTTTGTTAATTGTTTTCCGGAGAAACTACTAAAGGTATCGGCACGGAACTTCATATTTAGAAGTTTCATGACCAAACTGTTGAAAAGCTTTTGGTTCAAAAGGGTCCAAAGGAACTGGGTGTTTACTCCAAGCCTTTTTCAAGGATTTTAGAAATCAGCCGCCATTTCTGTAATTTTGTCAAAATAGTTAAATAATAAATTAAAGCAGAGGAAATTTTGAACAACATTGTTTCAAATATTATTATTTCAAATAAAATAAGATCACCAATTTGATTCTTTGTTGATAAGAAATATCAACCCGTCTTTATAGCTAATTCTAAAAATGATACATTGAGAAAATTATAAATAAAGTATAGCGATGAGTGTAGTTTTATTTTAGTATGTTGGTAGGGATGTGTCATGAACAAATATAAATCTGTCAGAATTTGAATTACCTTTTTAAGGTGCGTTTTCATTAGTGATAATGGCAGTGGTAGCAGACGCCGTTATAGTATTTCCAATAGAAAATTGCTAGTGACTCATGTTTATGTACATGCAAACTAATATATGTCATTATCACGATATGTAAGAAATACTATAATTTCGTATTCTACCACCGCCATTAGCTACCATTACCTACCAATCGGAACGCACCTTTCGTCAAAGTGGTACCAACCTAGCATTTACTATACAGAGATAATTTTTTTTAAAATACGTATTTCTTAAAAAGCAACACAATAAACGTTGATGTCGCTCCTGCCAAAAACTAGATAGCGCGACTCGCTCATATGCGACGGCTACACTCCGCCTTCGGTGACGCGCCGTATCACCGCTCGTCGCGCTATTCCGTACTTTCGGCATTTGTGACATAAATAACTATTATTCTAATGACGTAGTGTAGGTAGTGTCAAATGCTGATGCTTTGACAATACCTACGATTTATCTCTATAGAATAGATTCTCATGCATCTAAACTATTAATTTTATATATTGTATAATAAAGTCATGTGCCTGGCTACATCAGATTTTTTTTGCGGTTGGTGAATTATTTAGATGTTCCAGTAATTTTTACTATTTTTGGTTAATAGCTTATACATAAAAAATGTTTCCTATAAAAAGTTCTTAGAATTAGACATAGAATTAAAAAAATGTTAAAATATGTAGGGTGTTCTATCCCAAAACTGGAAAGGTTTCCATAACAAAATAAACACCCTGTATATTGAAAGTATATTTAAACAATAGCCAAAAAACTTTTGGTTAATTTTTTTTTTTCAATTTCTTACTGTTGGAGAATTATTTACGTGTTTCGGTAATTTTGGCTAACCCTGTATAGGGTGTATAGTTTATACAAAAACCTTAGACTGGAAGAAGGCTTTGGATTAGCCGAAACATGTATCCTATAGAAAAATAGTTATAATAAGAAGAATCATGAGGTTTTCACCCTACTGATACCTGATTAATACCAATTAAAACCAAAATAATTAAAAAGTATTAAATATTCATCCCTATTGTAGTGCATTCATAAATATTGTAACATTTTTACCAACATGATTAGACCTAGTCGATAATAAAACTTAAATAAATAAAAATAAAATTGAGAAACATAATTGTTATTCTAGATAATGCATTAAATAGTTCTTTGGTCTGTCAAAAATAATTACATTTTCTCATTTACCAATGTATTATTTTTTGTATTTGCTTTTTAAACAAAATATAAATTGATATTCCTAAAAGCATTGCCTTGATAATAATAGTATTTCATCTGTCATAATATTTACATTGGATGTTGCACAACGCAGTCAAAAGTAGATACATTTTGCAGGAAAAATTAGAAAATTATACGTATTAGAAAATTTTTAAATATATAATATTAAATAAAAATATATTTATTAGAATCTGTAGTGCGGCCCTGAGGTTGGGTATGGGCTGGTCTAGACATTAAAGTTCTAATATGCCAGTAGTCACAATTTAAGGTACTTCAGCAAATAGCTCATTATTTGTCAAAATAAATTTCTAAACACGTCTTTTTTTTTAATTTAAAGACCCTGTTTAGAATATTCCAAAAGCGGTTTTTAAAAACAGGTTTTTAAATACCGACAAACCCTAATATTATATCCCCATAGTTTCTAAACATGACTACTTTACATACTGTATGTTCGATAAGCTTGTAATTTATGGTGAGTATGTTGTATAGATAAGTAAACAATTGCTCAATACAGTTTATAGAAACTTTAAATCTGTTACCATGTTATTAAAAAAAAACTTATCATGATTTATCGTTTGATATGCTGTATCGAATGTATAAATTCTATAATGTAGGTCATAATGTCTTTTTTTTATATTATAGTATGGCCATTACATCAATGTTATTTTGGCCGCTTTATATTCAGAACTAAATTGTGGCACATCCTGTTAGCTGAAGATATTAGAGTATTGTCACGTAGTTAAAAAATAGAATGGAGTGATCATAAAACAATTTATTACGAATAATTAGTTTTTCCAGGTACTACTGCAATTACGAACAACCATTATTATTCTGAAATTTCAATAACTGGATATTTATTCATTATTACTAATTTACACGTATAGATATTACGTGCACTATAGAAAAACAAGTTGTAGATGACTAGTTTCTTGTTTACATTTCTACTAATTTTACAAACATGATCTCATTTATAAAAGAAATTAAAATTGCGATATCACTGTTATACAGGGCTTAAATGAATAAATTGTTAGTAACATCCAGTCTAGGATGGAAGAATACGATTCCGAATTTGGTAATATTGGTGCTTATTGTAGAAAAAGCCAAGTTTTACTATAAATCTCTTCAGCGACGGTAAATATTTTTGCCAACTGCATCTTCCAAAAAGGAGCTTTTTGAGAATTGTCTAAAAAAATGATCCTCTATTGACAAATTTTAAAAATATATACAAGACAAATGCCCCTAAATTTTGGCTTTCGCGTTCTTGAACTCATTGAATCTCATTGAACTATTTTGTTTCTGATCTGAAGCAGTGCATGAGTTTTTCCAACAAATACTGTTTCTAAGGAGAAAATTGACCACCTATTATAAGAAGTTCAAATTTGCATGAGCTTCTGGGGTATACAGGGTGCAGACCAAGTTTTGATAATGATAAGAAAATCCGCAGTTTGTTAGGAACGCACCATGAAAAGTTTTAGAAAAATACAGATGCAATATCCTTTAAAACTGGTTTCTAAAATGATTTTCCGATTGTTTTTCTTATCTGAAGGTTGTTGGTCTACTATAACCCCTTGTATTTAAAAATAAATAGGTTATACATTTGAAAATTCTTTGTCTTTTAACTATCACTGTACTTTGCACAAACATAAAACTGATTAATTTAATTCTAAATATGTTAATGTAAAATATACATTTTTTAAAAAACTACGCCTAAAAAATGCACTAAGAATTTTAAAAAATTGGAAAATTTTTCGCGTTATTTTATTTTTTTATGCTTTGTCACATGAAATTTGTGTACATGCAAAACTTCAACTCGATTGGACATTGACATTTTATGTATAATATCAATTACAAGATTTGATCGCAACAAAACACAAACAAGGGAGTTTATTTAGAATTAATTAATCACCTCTACACACTTTTCATCAAACTATCAAACACCATGCAAAGTAAAATAAAATTTTAAAGTTAAAGTCTGGAAGAAAATTACCCGAACGAAACCAGGTTTTGTGGTCTAGAAATTGTTGAATACAACTTTTGTTATATGTGTGGCGCAAAAGTGTCAATCCGTTAGTCGGTAATTAGCAGTATTGTTAAAGACTTAACTTAAGGTATGCTTACAGCTGTGGTAAAAATTGCTCTTTTAGGTAAAATTTGGTATAGGATATTAACTGTTCAAAATAAGACAAAATACAATGACATGCTATCTATTCGCTGTTCAAGCGCAAGAATAAAATATTTCACTTTCTTTATAAATTAATGATGTGCGTAATGAAGGTTATTAAGGACACTGCTAGCAAAACATTTCCTCATGGTCGGCATAATTTTGTCTGTCCAGATCAATGGATCTTAAAATTCAAGGTTCGTGTAAAATAATATTGCCGTTATAGGCTGACGAACAAAATTTATTATTTTCGACAAACTTAGCGAATTAGATATGACATTTTAAAGTCAAAATCGTGCATTTTGTGACTAGTTTCGTTCTTTCCGGGTTTATAATGAATGCATTAAACAAAATATCAAACAAGGTGGCTCAACAGCATATAAAGAATGTACTACTGAAGACTTATTAAAAGACTTATTAAAAGTTCATTAAAAAATATTGACAACTTTCCAAGTTAAAAAAACTCAGAAGATAGTTTGATTTTTCTTGTTTTGTGTAGTATAAATAAATAAATACATTTGAATACAACACATAACGATGCATTAGCCTTGTAAATCAATAAACATTAGAGTTTAATTAATTTTTTTAAATGATCCTGACATAATATTCTATAACATGTCTTATGATCATTTAACTTAACATGGTTCCGCATTTGTTTTTAAACCTATACTAGGTACTATAATTACAGCTATTTTTATAGGAGTAATTTCAAAAGAATAAATTATAGCGTTCACACGGTTAACATTGAATTTATTGGATCAATGTCAATGAGGAAACCCTGAACCACAATGGCAATGTAAAACAGGTCGCACTTATACTAAATACTTATTGTCTGTTATCAATATTTAAGTAAACATACCGACAATGTTAAAATAAATTAAATAATATCTTCTTTTGTCATTCAACAAGTGCATAATGCATTTTAAAATACTCATCACCACTTTAGATTATAGGTAAAGCATGTTTTTCCATCGCGTTCCCACAAATTGTTTATTTACAAGTGACCGAAATTAACACCCTTCTGATAAACTGCTCTGATAATTCCATAAGAAAATAATGGTAAACAAACAGTTGAAAAGAATTTCACGCTAATCTACTTATTTTGAGATGTTTCACAGCTGAATTCATGCCCATGGTCTTGCGGCAATTTTTAAGAGTAAAAAATATCCTCACATCCAATATTAGTTTGACAATATTTAAATTGCAAAGAATATATTTGTTTTAGCGATTTATTAGTTTATTGACGACCGTACATTATGAACTGATGCATTCAAAATTTACTGATTGTCTGGTTTATCGATATAGGTATCTGTATAATTTATTAATATAGTAACAATAGGGTACTCACTCAATTGTTTAATCGTTTTAGCACTTCACACTTTTTTATGTATAAATATTTGAATCTGTGTTTAGTGTGCGCTGTCGGCCGATAGTTGGAGTAATGTGGTTGGTACCTGGAAGGTAGCGCGTTTAAATGTGTTGGGAGGGGACAGGCTTAGCTTCTTTACGTGCGTTGGTTGAATGTGAATTGGATTTATCTTAGACAATTGGCAATAGGCAGAAAATCACGATTGTCGACGACAAGTACGCGATATCCCTTTGTAATTCTCCCAGTGGTCATAAATTACCTATTTTAGAGACGGTAGTAACTTATTTATTCCGTTCATGGGATTACTTCGTTTTTTATTGCTTATATTATATTTATTATATAAGTAAATAAAGAATTTCCGTGTATTTACCGGGAAATACGGAAATTCGTATTTTTGTAGTTGATCCTTACATATATGGCTGAAAAAAGAAACTCTGTGTGTACTAGTTTTCTTAAACGTACTTTATATTAATAATTTATTCTGGTAACACTTTCTCCGGAAGTAATGATACTGCAAATTGCTCATGTGTTGGACAAATATGTGTTCTTAATCATTCATAACGAGTGTATCGTACTACAACTTGGATGCTTATTTTTAGAACTGCACCTTTAATATGCAATGGTTTTGATTATCTCTGTATTTAAAACGGTTTCCAGCTTAGATCTTGGCTCTTATCGGACCGATTTTTATGATTTTTGGTTTATATTCAAGCAAACGTACGTATTCTTATAACTTGAGAATATCAATTTCGTATTGAAAGAAGGACAAATGCCAAAATTTGTAGATTTTTAAAGTATTATTTTTTTAAATTTAAAGTAAATACATACCTGAAAAACCGAACTTTTATGTGTTTGGCCATAAATGTGCTGATAAATTATACAAAAAAACAGTACTTTTAATGCAATAAAAAGGACTTCCCAATTATTTGTACTCAATAAGTTCTGTGCACCATTCTAGGTGTTTTCTACCGTATTTTGTAATTATTTGAATCCCGTTTAAAAACTCAAATAATTACCTACATTGAAAAGGTAAAAACGTAGAAAACATTTCTTTTTTTGTTAGATAATACATAATTATACAAAATGAATTGCTATTCTAAGAATTTAATAAAACAAAACATAAATTTTAATATAATTTTGATCTACAAACGAAAATAAGAATCTTTCACATTTGAATGAGCAAATATGAAAAAAATCTGATAGTTTAGCTTCTGAGATTCTATTTGACCGATCGTGTTTTCATTAAAATAAGCCGAGTTAGCCAGGATTTGACAGATATTAACAGTAGGTATTGTCAAAAAACAGCGTTTGACACCACCTAGAATAAAAATATCTGTCAAATCCTGGCTAACTTTATATTAATTTTATGCAGACACGATCTCGATCAAATAGAATTTGCTCCTACAGCTAAACTATTAATTTTACCAAAAATGTCATAGACATAAATTATACAGAATTTCCTCTACTTCAATTCATTATATAACTACTTTGACGAAATTAGAGCAATAGCGGCTCATTTGCAAAATCCTTGAAAAATACTTAGGGGAAACATCCAGTTCCTTTGGAGCCTGTTGAACCAAAAGCTTTTCAGCTCTAAGTTTGGTACAATATACAATATATAAAATTAATAGTTTAGCTGCATGAGATTCTATTTGATCGAGATCGATCGTGTCTGCATTAAAATAAAACAAGTAGCCAGGATTTGATAGATATTTATATTGATAATATTGAAAGTAGGTATTGTCAAAAACCCACCGTTTGACACTACCTACTGTCCGAACGAAGGTAATTGTCGAAATCTTGGCTAACTAAGTTTTAATGCAGACACGATCAGACATTTTTTGTACCTTGGTCAAAAATGTACAGGGGACACAAAAAGACCTATTTCCGCTAAAATCTAATTTTTTTTTTCAGCACGGTTACAATACTTTATCATACTGCGTATGATAAAGTAAAAATACCATAAATTCAGAAAAATTATCTCATTGAAATGTTTACTGAATATATGATGACATCATTATTAAAACTAAAAAATCTGATGTGGCCAGGCACATGACTTTATCATACAAAATATAAAATTAATAGTTTAGCTGCATGAGAATCTATTTGATTCAGATAAATCGTGTCTACATTAAAATTAAATTAGTTAGCCAGGATTTGACAGATATTTTGATAGTCAATACTATCAATAGTAGGTATTGTCAAAGCATCAACATTTGACACTATCTACTGTCACCAGAATAATAGTTATTGATCTCACAAGTACCGAAAGTACGGAATAGCGCGACGAGCGGTGATGCGGCGCGTCACCGATGACGGAGCGTCGCCGTCTCATGTGAGCGAGTCGCGCTATGTAGTTTTCGGCAGGAGTGACATCAACGTTTTTTGTGTTGCGTTTTGACAAATACGTATTTAAAAAAAATTTTAAAATGGTTATATTTCTGGATAGGAAATGTCAGGTTGATACCACTTCTACGAAAGCTCAAGTTTAAAAAGCTAATTCAAATTCTGACAGATTTATATTCGTTCATGACACTGTAGATGTCACATCCGTACCAACATACTAAAACGTAACTATACTCATCGCTATACTTTATTACAATTTTCTCAATTTGTCGTTTTTACAATTAGATAACAACGGGTTGATATTTCTTATCAACAAACAATCAAATTGGCGATCTTATTTTATTTGAATTTTGTATTTTCTACTTTGCCGCACTAGAGCGGCAACGTTCCATAGCGGTTCTCCAACCTCTGATGAAATCAGCTGTTTTCAAGTGTGACAGCCATAGACATTTCTCTGGTGACAGCACAAAAAAATATTTGTCAAATCCAGGCTACTTTGAAGCTTCATATCAATGCCAGATGCGACCGATCTCGATCAAATAGAATTTGCTCTTAAAGCTAAACTATTAATTTTACCAAAGAATATCATAGGCATAAGTTATTCAAAATTTCCTCTACTTTAATTTATTATTTAACTATTTTGACGAAATTACAGAAATAGCAGCTCATTTGCAAAATCCTTGAAAAATGCTTAGAGGAAACTGCCAGTTCCTTTGGACCTTTTTGAACCAAAAGCTTTTCAGCTCTAAGTTTAGTCATGAAACTTCTAAATATGAACTTTCGTCCCGGTACCTTTAGTAGTTTCTCCGGAATCGTCTCAACAAAAATCGGGTACACACACACATACACACACACATACACACACACATACACACACACAGACATTTTTTTGTACCTTGGTCAAAAATGTTCAGGGGACCCAAAAAGACCTATTTCCGCTAAAATCTCAATTTTTTTTTTCGGCATGATTACAATACTTTAGCATACTGCGTATGATAAAGTAAAAAATCGTCGTGAAATGTTGTCGACCTATGTTTTTCGGCAATATCTCCGAAAGTATTAAGATTAGGAGAACAAATTATACAGCATGTTATAGACGAAGAGTGGGTATATGACAAACAAAGAATTACTTCAAAATATTAAAAGATCGTAGGTCTGGAAAAGGGTTCAAAAACTGGTGTTCAGAACCGAGATATGTCATGAAAGAATAAATATTGACATAATATTTCGGTTCTGAAAACACGTTCAAACCTTCTCTCAAACGTAATTACAATCTGTCAATAAATTTAAGTAATTTTAACTATATAATTTGTTCAGCTAAGCTTAATACTTTCGAAGATACTGATTCCATGTCACGAATTCTTTAATCACTAATAGTTTCTTTTTGTTATCAGAAATGGTCCCATTTGCACATATAAATAAAATAACATAGCACTGAATAGGAACGTTCTGTTATTGCAAATGTGATACGTTTTCAATCTTCTCATATGTACTGTTGTATTTAACGGATACAATTCTGGAATTTTGCTTATTACCTCTTTCTCCCAACGTAATTCAAGTTCAAAATTAGACATTTAACAGAAACGTCAATTAGGCACCTACTAATTGGTAAGTTAAAAATACACTAAATTATCATTGACGAAACTAATAGTAGCAATCTTGTGACAAAAGTTTCTCTACGTAGTGTTTAAATAAATTTAAAACATTAAAAGCAATGAACGTTTATTTAACAATAATATTAAGCAACTTAAACACAACAAATCGCTTCAGTGTATTTTTCTGAATCTATAAATTATCATGTTTAATTATTTTGCGTTTTAATCGACTAGATAATACAGGGTGTCTCACACCATTGGTACTCCCGTTTATTTAGGTTTTTATGTATTACGCTGGACGAATGAAATTCTGAGAAGCGCTAATAGACAAAACATTCATTTTATTGGGCTACTCTTGAGGTTAGTATAACTTCCGGTTTTTCCGGAAATGACGTCATCATTGAAATTTTAAATGGACCCTATGTTATTTATGTGATATTTTCAATCAGGATAACATTCTGAACACAAAAGCAGGTCGATTTGTTTATTAATCAATGTGGCTACGAATTCGTTAAAATTGTCAAATAAACACTAACGTAATCAATGTCGGTCTATATTGTATTACTGGCGCCATCTAGCTTGATTTCATTGCATTATGGGTGCACCCTGATAATTCGATAGATAACACTTTTCCGGTTACAATGACACCAAATACTTGATATTTAGCTGAAAATCGTAGCGTGGTAAATGTCGTATAAACATGGAAATAAAGAAATTGGGTTTATAATCAAAATCGGGTAGTAAACTTTGGATGAATGCTAACATCCGAATTTGACAGTTCTCTTTATTCCGCGTCACAGTCTTGATGCCAAATAGTATTGTATTTAGGTAAGGCATTTTGACAATTGCAATTTTATTCAAACAGCAATAGTCCCGATGTAAACTACAAATTAAATAAGAATTAACAATAACCAATAATTAATAACGAACAATAATAATTATAGAAATTATCGAATATACCTGGTACCTGGCAATAACCTCAAACAATAAGCATACCATGAACTGTCAAATTCGGATGTTAGCATTCATCCATAGTTCACTATGCTGATTTTGATCATTAAATCCTGGACCTGCAGAATCTCAAAACTATATTTTGTATTACTTCTTTCGAGGTCCTTCACAGGAATAACATTTACGTTTTATTATCTATTGACGTTATTAAAATAGAAAGTGTAACATGCAACGTGGAACTACATATGCGTGCTAAAAATTACGGAAGCGCAAATTATGGAAAGAAACTATTCATTTATGAATAAAATATTCAAATTGGTAGGATGTTTTCCTTTGCTAATTTGAAGCCACGACATTAGTCTAACACATGGCAGCAATGCATGTGAGTACAATTATATTTTTATTTGTGTGACTGTATGTTTTTCTTAGACAATTAGTAGCCCTGAATAAATTTAACAAATAGTTATCAATATGTGTTTACTTTATCATACGTAGTATGATAATCTGCTGTAATCGCGTCGAAAAAAGTTTTGAGATTTTAGCAGAAATATGCCTTTTTGGATCCCCTGAACAATTTGGTCAAAGGTACAAAAAATGTCTGTGTATGTATATGTGTGTGTATGTCTGTGTGTACCCATTTTTTTGTGGCGACGATTCCGGAGAAACTACTAAAGGTATCGAGACGAAATTATATATATATATAGAAGTTTTATGACTAAATTTAGAACTGAAAACGTTTTTGGTCGAAAGTGTCCAAAGGATGGTACACTAAGCATTTTACAAGGATTTTCCAAATGGCCGCCATTTCTGTAATGTCGTCAAAATAGTTAGATAATAAATGAAAGTAGAGGAAATTTTGCATTATTTATTTTTTCTATTAAATTTTTTGGTGAAATTAATAGTTTTCAAATTCTATTAGATCGACATCGGTCGTGTCGGCATTAATATAAAACTAGTTTACAGTGTACAGATTTTTTCTATTTCCCTGCTTTAAGCGACATTTCCACGATACGGATTTCAGCCAAATATCAAGTATTTGGTGTCATTGCAATCGGAAAAATGTTATCTACATTTAGAATTTCACTGATGACACCGTTCCGGAAAAACCGGAAGTCATACTAACATCCAGATAATTCAAAAAGAATTGCATTTTTTTGAGTAATAGCACATCTAAAAAATTCCTTTGTCCAGCGGCATAAATAAATTATTTATTAGCCGGTGCCATTTTGACTAATATCCCTGTTTTTCCGTTTTTCGACATAGTTCAAAATGGGTTTTTTCTCTGTTGCCATGTGAAGTACTGATAATTCCGGGTTCATGGATTTTGTGAATGGAAAGTCCATAGGTGTTTTCGATAGATTCCTTTGCGCTGAATACGAATACAGACTCAGACGCTTCCTATAGCGTTTTCTTTTCAGGTTTACAGGAAACTTGAGAACAAAATGTCATAAATTGCAATTTTGGCAATGTTAATTTTATAACGACTGAAATCAATCCCCTCCCCTTACCATGTGAAAGCACAAAGTTTATTGTTTCCTTTGAAACTTTTTTGAGGTTTCTAACGCATTGCATTCAGCTGCACTTTTTTACCAGAAATTGTTTAAAAAACTGTAAAAGAAAGTCCGTGGTAGGAGTTAAATTTTGTGTTCAGCGCAAATATCTCTATCGCAAATATCTCTTTCGAGAATTTCCACAAAAAAAAAAGAAATCGATTTTTGTCAGCTCCTGAGGGCAATGTCAGACCGAGTCATATATTTTTCAAATTAGCTCCATTAATCTAACGCAGTGGTCAAAATCAACAATATAAACTGACTCATTATTCAGGAAGAACTGGAAGAGATTCAAGGAAGCTGTAGCTCATTAAAGATATTGACACATATTTTGACGTACCTATAAGGTCTTTCCCTAACTAACTAAGGATAGAATCTGTATGGCAAAAGTCGTTACAATATGTTGCCTACGTATGTTTTCATCTATGTCACCAAGCCTTAGCTTATGCCTTAGCTTAAACAAGTCATCACTTGTTTAGGGTTTCCTTTTTAGGGTTACTTGATTATACCAAGAATATACTGCAACTTAACAGTAACTGTAACTACTCTGCATCTGTTTGTTGAATTTTCTTTCTTAATTATGTTAGCTGTTATTCTAATACTTTTTTTTGTAGAAATAAGTCTCACCCTTACCTTCAAATAATGTAAAAATGTGGAGCGGATGTTGAATATTTAATTATGTTTTAAAAATATAACTTTTGGTTGATCACTCGAACTAAATGTGCATAAAAACTAATCTGCGAAGAAAAACCGGGAGAAGGCATATTTATAGACAGATGAGGTGCGTCTTATTGTTTAAATAGCCGCTATCAAACAATGTAAGTTTGTATTGTGTTGTTAATATTTTCCAGTTATTTTTTATACCATTGCAACATCCGGTTTTACAACCTGTACTTCGTGTTAGATAAATGAAGTCAACAAATAGCGCCCATAAAATACTATTATTGCCAGAACGTGAACATTCCGGTAAGGTAAAGTACCAACGTGAACAATATTAGATAAAAATATAGTACACAGCTTGTTATTGGGAAAACCAAGGAGATTAAGAACGTTTGAGAACTAATTATGGTAAAGCGATACAATTGACAAAATGGGACCATGTGCAGGTGTCGATTGTTTAAAGAGAATGGATCGGAATCCTGTGTTTCGAAGATATACAAAAACCGTTAAATTGGGACAATGATAGATACATTTTTATGATGATACAACATAATTATGTGGTGCGATATGAGATATTATGCCAGACGTCGGCATTTTTTGCTATTGTTCGATTTATATTATTTCTCTATTCTCTAGATTGTGAATGGTATTTCAAGTTAACGACAGATGTTGATTTGCCAAAAAATAGGAGAGATATGAAGGTTTAAAATATATGTTGATAAAATATAACGAATACAGCGAATACAACGAATTCTCAAATTATATATAACTAACAGTATGTATACCCAGTGGCGTAAATAGCAGGTGTGCAAGGTGTGCGGCGCACACGGGCCCACGAGCCAGGGGGGCCCATCGGAGCCGGCCGGGTGTTTAGGAGGTCTCGCGAAAAAATAGGACCGTCGGCTTAAAGGTAAAAGTCACTAACTTTCAGAAGGAATGTCAATAAATATGATGCTATTTTCTAGACATTTTATGGATTTTAGACAACTTAGACAACACTCACTGATCGCCTCCTCGTATAAGATTCGCATTTATAAGCATTTGGTTAAAAATAATATTAGTTAGTGACTGTTACTTTTCAGCCGACGATATGTTGGTATTTCTCATATCGTATTTCTCCGTATCTGAATGAGGGATACGGTTTTTGGGCTAAAAAGATGTCTGAGCAGTTTTTGGGGCCCTGGGCTACAATAAGATGCAAGCATAACGTCAATAAATTAAGTCGACCATTTTAAAAAAGTTTCTTACTCAGGCCTCCACGGATACCATTCTAAACTCAATACCATATATTTATTGTTACATAAAGACATAGCTGAGTTACATAGATGTGCTTATTTCAGAAAACGTAGTACACAAGACAGATTATTAAATTAATAACAATTGGGCTGTCATATATCTACAGCATTTATGTTTTTTATACCCCCTTTATACCCACGCCTCTTAGGAGGCGTGTTAGATACAGTCTTATACCATATATGGATTTGATTTTCACAGAATAGAAAACTGAATCCGTTTAGCTAGGTCCGTCTGTCTGTCCGCCCGGTCGTCTGTCCATCCATCCGTCTGTGTACACGATAAGTGTCGTAATTTTGAAGCAATTGATCTGAAATTTGCTATACAAACGTATCTCTTAAAAAGTAAGGACAAGTTCATAAATGGGCAAAATCGGTTGACTTGTTTTTTTCTGTACGGTGGGGGGTATTTCAACTTCAGCACGGCTGAAGATAATTTTCTTACTAGTATGTATTTATTTTGTTTTTGAACGCATTCCTAAATACAAAACCAGTGCAGTACTTTTTTGTCCGTTGATTTGACACGTATTGTTAATTAAATCTTGGGTTAAGGCTCAATTAAAGATGTTGTTTTTTTGACTTTTTCCCTAAATGTTAGTAACTGTGAATGGAAATTTGCAGATAAATCGTCTGCATACGTCTCTATTAACTTCTGGCCTAAGTTTCCGGAAAAATTGATTTAAATAAGTTAGTAACATTTTCTAAGTTGTTGAATCTACCTACCTTTTAATTGTGTAATTATAATATCTAATGTTGTTTTAAATATATTAATTCGGAAGTTATACTCACTATTATTTAACCTTTGATCATCACATAACTCATCAAACTGACGTTTTAATTTCCGTACCCTTTTATTTTCAAAATTAATCTGTATATTCCACAATTTTGCTAAATTCGCTGCTGTCGTTAACGCCGATTGAAAACCGTTTCTTGACCACATTTTCATACGCTGTATGCAACAACGGCCTGTAATAATTTTGAAACCGCGTTTAATCATGACAAAATATCTGTTTGAATAATCATATGACATACCGTTTCGAAGTATTCCATTTTCTTTTTAATACATATTGCATCGTTTCGCTCAAACATAAAATAGTATATTATTTGACGAGCACATAATTAAAGATATAAATCGCGAGCATGAAGTTTACATGCGAGCCGTAGGCGAGCGTGTAATCATGCGAGCGATTTATATCTGTTATGTGCGAGTCAAATACGACGTTTTATCAACGACTCATAAATTCCATTTTATGCAAAATATTTTAAATGTATTTGTCAATGATGGCGAGGCGAACTGTCATCCACGTAGGTTTTGGCAGACTTTGACAGTAGCGTTGTATAATCATGACAGTTCGTTCAAATAATGAGGTTATTATATGAACGAACTGTCATTATTATACAACGCTAGTGTCATTATAATCATTGGCGCCTATAATGATGGGGATTATATAGTCATACATGCAATGAACTTATTATATGCGAGTCGTAGATAAAAAGTATTAAAAGTCTTGTTAGTGCGCATATTCAAAACGCAAAAACTAAGTTCAGTTTATGAAAAAATTCCTTCCAGTGTATTTTAATTTAAAATTTTTCTGAAATTTAGTTTCAAAATCCAAAATAAAAATCTGAACCAAATGTAGCATAGGTTCCATGTGAGTGGGGGGCCCATTACCTCTGTTCGCACACGGGCCCACTCACTCTTAGTTACGCCACTGTGTATACCTATTATAATAACATTTATCACAACTCAAATTCGCGTTCAGAAATACGTCCGGATGTCGGCGGTCTTTTATGAATGATTTCGGTGATTTCCATATTTTTTTGTGAATTATTTTTTCCAAATTTTTTGTAGACGGGCCTTTAAACATCACATTTTTGAATAATATAAGCTAAATGTTTAAAATATTTAGTTTAACACAACTTTAGCTTTCCTAAAAAATAATTGGAGCTGAAAAAATTCTTTAAGTCGTATCAGATGAACACGAACCATGAAAATTGACTTTATAGGAATCATGTGACTCCGTGAATTTACTAATAGGACACGTAGCAATTTTGACCGCTTGTTTACAAGTAATGACATAATACTTCACTTACTCACTGATTACGCTCTTCTTTGTATTACAAGTTCCAAGATTCAAGATTAAATTTCAGCCCACCTAAAGAATGCAGTGCAAAAAAAAAAAAGATTGATTGATTATATTGGTTGAATATATTGGTTGATGCAGTCTTTGAAAAAAAAGTGCCGTTATAGAGATTGTTGGTTAAAATCTAAAAAAAAAAAACTATCGAAATGATCTCTTTTTTCTTAGTGAGACACAAAAATACCCGAACAATGTTGAGTATTTTTCAAAATCGCACCGAAAAATAGAACCCGCCTTTTATTATAATGTAACAAACTTTTACAAAACTTTTATGTTTTGTTGGATTCCCATGGTGTGAAACCCATTTTTTGAACTAATCGTTTCAAACATTTGTAGACAAAAGTGCATTCAAGAAAAGTTATGTATGTAAAGAATTAATGTTTCTTGTTTTGTTGATATCTGGAGTTTGTTTTGATGAGCGAATTTACCTGTTGTATCTCTCAAATAAACGAGAAACAAGCGACCATCCTGTGCTTAAGATCTACGTAATTTTTTTTAACTAGAACATTGCTATGATTGAACTAATGCAAATGCCAAAGAGAAAAAAAAATAAGGAAAACCGTAACATAAACTGCAGAACCCACAACACTTTTAAGTGAGTTTTTAAGCGTGTTTTGACATTTACCGTAAACCCCGAAGTGACCGGCAAAATGACAGTGGTGGCAACCCTACTACCGGTAAATTAAAATTAAATGTTAATTTGTTACTTTTAGATGTGTAAAGCTTTCGAAACATTTTAGTCGACCTTTACTCAAGCCACTGTTTATATTTTTCGTAACAGAATTTTAGTAAGTTATTGGTTCTACATAATTATAGAAATAATAAAACATTTTATTGCAGTTTCCCAAATGACAAACGTCGATGAACAAAAAATATAAATTGAACAGTTTTATGTATTAAAAACGGCAGACAATTTTATTTTAGATAACTAAAACACAAAACCTCTCGTCATGTCGCAATGCCGCTTATTTGGTATTTTAAAGCTGGTAAAAAATTATTTGCGCGATACAGTTTCGGAGCAAAAACTCAACGCACATGCAATGCTATATATTGAAAAGGATTTCTAAAAACCATAAGAGATGAGATCCCTTGGAAACAGAGGGTTTAGGAGGAGACTTAAGAGATTGAAGGGCCTGGCGATTTACTCACTTCAGGAGTTCTTTGAAATGGATATCGGCTAGTTGTGTGTTTCTTGCTTCATTTGTTCATTTATTTATTGTGATGATTTAGTGTTCTATGTGATTCATTTTCTACTTGTCATTGAGACAAGAACTACTGTTCATTGCTCACTTGTGATTCGATTTAATATTTGTTTTTTAGTATTTATATGTGTATTTTATTGTAATTTTGACATGTACTATACTCCTCTGAGTTTTTCAAGCACTGAATAAATGACTATGACTATAAACCATGATAATATCATCAAAACATTTATTTACGCTAAAATCGGAAAACGAACATTTTCAGTTTGCAAAATAACTCTTTTTTATTTCATATTTTAATAAAATAAATATATAATCGCTTAAAAAATGCGATTTTTATTTCTTAATTTTTTTTTGTTATTTCTGGTCTTATAGGTTGTGGGACCCGGAATTTCATGTGTGCCTAGGGCCCGTGAACCCCTAGACGCGGCCCTGAGAGTTGGTGTAATTATCGGCATTATTATAATTTCGACTATTTGAATAACAAACTGATACTTTTGTTGCTGTCTTGGGGATTAAAATTGATGATCGATAGGTTTTTGTGGTAAAAATAGTGAAAATATATAAAAGAAAAACGTATACCTTGCAATTAATTTTTTACTTTATCATACGCAGTATGTAAAGTATTGTAATCATGCCGAAAAAAAAAATTGAGATTTTAGCGGAAATAGGTCTTTATGGGTCCCCTGAACATTTTTGACCAAGGTACAAAAAAATGTCTGTGTGTGTGTGTGTGTGTGTGTGCGTGTGTAAACGATTTTTGTGACGACGATTCCGGAGAAACTACTAAAGGTATCGGGACGAAAGTGCGTATTTAGTAGTTTTATGACCAAACTTAGAGCTGAAAAGCTTTTGGTTCAAAATGGTCCAAAGGAACTGGCTATTTACTCTTAGCATTTTTCAACGATTTTCGTCATTTCTGTAATTTCGTCAAAATAGATAAATAGTAAATTAAAGTAGACGAAATTTTGAATAATTTATGCCTATGACATTTTTTGGTAAAATTAATAGTTTAGCTGCAAGAGCAAATTCTATTTGATCGAGATCGGTCGCATCTGCATTGATATGAAACTACATAGTAGCCAGGATTTTGACAAATATTTTTTTGTGCTGTCACACTCGAAAACAGCTGATTTCATCAGAGGTTGTAGAACCGCTATGGAACGTTACCGCTCTAGTGCGGCAAATTACAAAATACAAATTTCAAATGAAATAAGATCACCAATTTGATTGTTTGTTGATAAGAAATATCAACCCGTCTTTATATCTAATTCTAAAAACGATAAATTGAGTAGAAAAGTATAGCGATGGCTGTAGTTTTATTTTAGTATGTTGGTAAGGATGTGACATCTAGTGTCATGAACAAATATAAATCTGTCAGAATTTGAATTAGCTTTTTAAACTTGACGTTTCGTCAAACTAGTACCAACCTAACATTTCCTATACAGAAATATAACCATTTTTTATTTATTTTATTTTAAATACATGTTTTTCAAAAAGCAACACAATAAACGCTGATGTCTCTCCTGCCAAAAACTAGATAACGCGACGCGCTCACGTGCTACGGCGACGCTCCGCCTTCGGTGACATAAATAACTATTATTCTAATGACGTAGTGTAGGTAGTGTCAAATGCTGATGCTTTGACAATACCTACGAGTTATCTCAATAAAATCGATTCTAAAGAAGCTAAACTATTAATTTTATATATTGTATGATAAAGTCATGTGCCTGGCCACATCAGATTTTTTTTACGTAAAGTCGCGTCTGAAAAAAGTCGAAATCTCAACTTCATAAATACCTCTCCTATATCAGATCACCCGTTATATTATTTTCAACATTGCAATTAAAAAAATAAAAATACAAAAGTCCCGCAATGTGTAGTAAGCATAATAATCAACTTTTTTTTGTCTATTAACAACTACAAATTTTATTCATTGAGTAAATGAGTTAATGAGTAAATGCTGTATATTTTAAAGTTAAATAATTAACTGAAAATCAAAAATTTAGTGTTTTAAAGTGATTTAAGTGATTTCAGGTTTTAACTTTAGCTTCAAAGATGACAAAGAAAACTCTAGCTTGTAACTTTAATATTATTTGTCAGGTGATTAAACCATGGACTGACTGGAATATTCGAATCTCATCATTAATAAAATAATATTTTTCATAGTTTAAGTTTAATATGTATTTTAAAGTGTTTATCAATATTAGTACTAATGAGTTGGCCTTTGCGACAAGCTAGATTAACAACTTTGTTGCATATCTCATCAATTTATGGACGACAAAACTCACCCGATAAGTGTAAAATAGATTATTTTTTATTATTCACGACTAGAAATATTGACAATGAAGTGACATAGATATTTATATAGAATAAATAATAATATGAAAGCATTACAATGCACGTAGTCATTACGGATTATAACAGTTATCTATGCTGCTAGGCAAATGTGTATCACATAAAATAATATCAATTATTTAATTTAAAAACTAAAATAATAGTAATCTCGGCGGCCCAAACATTCTTTCTCACAAAATAAACATTCGCTGTTAACACTCGTATCATTTCATGGCATATCTGAATTTTAATGTCACATTGTTATAGTCGTATATTATATATCTTACTAATTACCTCTTTGTCACTTATTTCATACGTGCATTCTTTATCCAAAACATATGTACAATATACCGCGTCCGGCAGAAAGTTGGACACAGAAAATGTTTTATTATCAACATAAAAAAAAGAATTATTCTGCGTAAATGTTTCTGGATTGTTAAACCTAAAAAGGTCCGTCATCCTAATAGAAAAAAAATCTGATGTGGCCAGGCACATAACTTTATCATACAATATATAAAATTAATAGTTTAGCTGCATGAGAATCTATTCTATTGAGATAAATCGTAGGTATTGTCAAAGCATCAGCATTTGACACTACCTACACTACGTCATTAGAATAAAGTTATTTATGTCACAAATGCCGAAAGTACGGAATAGCGCGACGAGCGGTGATGCGGCGCGTCACCGAAGGCGGAGTGTCGCCGTCGCATGTGAGCGAGTCGCGCTATCTAGTTTTTTGCAGGAGCGACATCAACGTTTATTGTGTTGCTTTTTAAGAAATACGTATTTAAAAAAAATAAATGAATGATTTCTGTATAGTAAATGCTAGGTTGGTACCACTTTGACGAAACGTCAAGTTTAAAGGTGCGTTCCGATTGGTAGGTAATGGTAGCTAATGGCGGTGGTAGAATACGAAATTATAGTATTTCTTACATATCGTGATAATGACACATATTAGTTTGCATGTACATAAACGTGAGTCACTAGCAATTTTCTATTGGAAATACTATAACGGCGTCTGCTACCACTGCTGTTATCACTTAAAAAGGTAATTCAAATTCTGACAGATTTATATTTGTTCATGACACATCCCTACCAACATACTAAAATAAAACTACACTCATCGCTATACTTTATTTATAATTTTCTCAATTTATCGTTTTTAGAATTATATATAAAGACGGGTTGATATTTCTTATCAACAAACAATCAAATTGGTGATCTTATTTTATTTGAAATTTGTATTTTATAATTTGCCGCACTACAGCGGCAACGTTCCATAGTGGTTCTCCAACCTCTGATGATATCAGCTGTTTTCGAATGTGACAACACAAAAAAATATTTGTCAAAATCCTGGCTACTATGTAATTTCATATCAATGCAGATGCGACCGATCTCGATCAAATAGAATTTGCTCTTGAAGCTAAACTATTAATTTTACCAAAAAATGTCATAGGCATAAATTATTCAAAATTTCCTCTACTTAAATTTATTAATTAACTATTTTGTCGAAATTACTGAAATGGCGGCTCATTTGTAAAATCCTTCAGAAAGGCTTAGAATAAACTACCAGTTCCTTTGGACCCCTTTCAACCAAAAGCTTTTCAGCTTTAAGTTTGGTAACAAAACTTCTAAATATGAACTTTCGTTCCGATACCTTTAGTAGTTTCTCCGGAATCGTCGCCACAAAAATCGTTTACACACGGACATACACACACACACACACACACACAGACATTTTTTTGTACCTTGGTCAAAAATGTTCAGGGGACCCAAAAGGACCTATTTCCGCTAAAATCTCAATTTTTTTTCGGCATGATTACAATACTTTATCTTACTGCGGATGATAAAGTAATAAAATGCATCGAACGTTTAAGGTTTAGGGTGATTGTTTAATTAATGGTCCGCTAATAGAAAAAGTGACCCCGCACGAGGTAATCGCCCTAACTACCATCTCACGTTTCGATAATATGGAATGTTTTGTTTGAAGGCACATAACTCGAATATTAAACGGCGAAAAATGATCTCGACAATTAACGCTCGAGCGTTAAACAGTCTCGCTCTTTTTAATATGCTTGTTGGTTAAATAACTAATAAGTAGCTATAATTAAATAGCTATATAAATAATTTGTGTGCGTGGATGAGAAAAGGGACCAGTTGTCCGTTTCTAGTTACGCAAATAATCGCAAATAAAGATGAACTGGTTCAAAATACACATTTTTGTTTTATTCGCTAATTAGTCTCTTTGTTGTGTTTTTATCAGATGTGTTCGTCTAAAACACGTCTGCGGTTGCAAAGCGCATGAAAAATTGCGTTTTTGTTGAGAACGAAAAAGGGACCATTTGTCGATATTTTATATTTCCGGTGACAATGCATGAATCAATAAAAGAAAATTAAAAACTTTTCCAAAATTTGTAAAAATTTTGAAAATTTGTCCAATCTTTACCTAGGTTAGACTATTTTGTAGCCCCCAGGCCCATAACGCTATAGATTAAAATACCTATAAAACCTAAACAGAATAATGAAATTATAAATTCTACTAAAAATCTTCAAACTAATATCCAAATTGTTACAAAAATGTTGGAGTGGGTGTAACTTGCAAATATGCGCGAAGTTATTATCTTTTAAACTTAGCAAAACTTTGAAGCGTCATAGCGCAAAAGTTTACTTTTTGCATCAGCAACGTAATTTTCTTTTTTTTGCAATTTCCCTTTGTGGTAATGGGTTTAAAATGATGGAGTACATTTGCCATAACTTATTATATCAAAACCACTTATAACTCAATTTCGGACAACTGGTCCCTTTTCATATCCAGGCACACATTTATACAGCTATTTAATATGAATGACGTAAATTTTGTGCAAGCGGGCACTACGTCAATCGTAATAATAAATAGAAACGTAGTTCGGACAGTGAAAAAATAATTTAAATATAGAAAATGAATTTAGATGTACAATTAATTATACCCAACCATATTTTACAAAAACGCATTCAAACGGGTTCACTGATCGCATCAAAACTTCGCATCTCGTTCGACTGCCTCGCACCAAAACCCACAAGCGAGCGAAGCCGAACTGCGCAAATTATTGTTCAGGTTTATTTCGGTCTTAAAGATTAACAAATAGTCGGAATGCTATAAAATTCAAGGGATGTGTATGGCAGTAAATAAGGCTTATTTGCATACTAACTGCGCTGTCCTGCTAACATTCGTTACTGAGATATCGGCTTCCATCGAAATCTTGTTCACAATAAAAACTGAAAAGAACAAAAACACCAATCTATAAAAGATACTCTAAATGCAATCTGATCAAAAACTGGTATGTTTGTGATCCTGATAAGTGGTTTAAAATAAAAAATCCGAAAGACGAGGGCTAATTTAAATCTGCAAAAATCGGGTTAACCTTTTTACACTTCTCTCGCGGTCATGTTCAAACCTTAAGATGCGTTCGCATTAGTGCTAATGGCAGTGGTAGCAGACGCCATTATAGTATTTCTAATAGAAAGTTGCTAGTGACTCATGTTTATGTACATGCAAACTAATATGAGTCACTATCACGATATGTGAGAAATACTATAATTTCGTATGCTACCACCGCCATTACCACCAATCGGAACACACCTTAAGAGTAGACTTTTTTTAAAGCGTACATACCATGTAGTACAATTGTTTCAGAAGAATAACGAATTTAATTTTTTATCGTTAGTAGTTCCAGAGTTATAAGCCTTCTCGCGATCATATTTAAACCGAGATGCAAACAATTTTGACAGTAATATTTTTGCCTAGCTTCTTCATTTTATCTGTTAAGTTTTCTATAGTTTTGACAACACCCGGTACATGCTAGCAGATACTGACATTCTAATATTTGGATTTTTGGTTTAAGAAAATCCAGTCATTTTTAAGAGGAAAAAAATTTTCTGAAAAATTTATGTTTCCTATATGTGTCCAACTTTACTAATATTTCTTTTGGTGCCAGCATTGTTCAGGTTCTTTGCTTTCGATCAATGAACACACTCAAGGTAGCAAAGAGGTCACTTTTACAGTATAACATTACATGATTCCATTAAAAGATGTCTATATAATTACCAGAAATACCGATAATAAAGAATCAATATATCAGATAAAGTCGGTTGAAAAACATCAACAATAAATAAATTCTTGTAATTTTACACGGTATATCGTCTTCTTCTTGGAAATGGTACGGTATAGATTCCAGTGGTATTCGATACAATCTTCAACTTATAATAGATAGTCTCAAGACAAATGCGAGTTGTTATGTTGTTTTGGCCTGAAGCCAAAGGATCGGGGATTTCCATTAACACCAGATGATTCACCACGTCTTTGGAGAAACTTAATGGTTAACGGGTAAATCTGATTCTGGGAAAAGTCAATGAGGTGCGGTTTATGTGTTGGTAAAGCACAAAGTAATAAATTTTGTAAATTATGCTTTTAAATTGGTTAATAAAACCTTACAGAAAAGAGAGACGCGAAATACTTGTTGTAAAAATTATTGCAGCCTGCATTTATGCGGTTTCACTAAATGGCTCTAAATACATAAATATTTCTTCGGAATTTTTATTTACTTATAAATGCCTCAGCTAAAACGATACATAAGTTGCTCTGTAGAGTTCATATAAATATATTTACACATTGAAAACAACTAGACCAGATTGCGTAGGTTTCTGAAACTTATGTAATCTGGAGTTGCATATGACCCACCTGTCACCTAAAACGACGTAATGTATGTAACTGTGTTTAACAGTCCTATGAACTGCGCTCTCTCGAGATAATTTAAGCAATAACCCACATGTAGATAAAAAAATCTGATGTGGCCAGGCACATGACTTTATCATACAATATATAAAATTAATAGTTTAGCTGCATGAGAATCTATTCTATAGAGATAAATCGTAGGTATTGTCAAAGCATCAGCATTTGACACTACCTACACTACGTCATTAGAATAATAGTTATTTATGTCACAAATGCCGAAAGTATGGAATAGCGCGACGAGCGCTGATACGGCGCGTCACCGAAGGCGGAGTGTCGCCGTCGCATATGAACGAGTCGCGCTATCTAGTTTTTGGCAGGAACGACATCAACGTTTATTGTGTTGCTTTTTAAGAAATACGTATTTAAAAAAAAAATTATTTCTGTATAGTAAATGCGAGGTTGGTACCACTTTGACGAAAGGTGCGTTCCGATTGGTAGGTAATGGTAGCTAATGGCGGTGGTAGAATACGAAATTATAGTATTTCTTACATATCGTGATAATGACACATATTAGTTTGCATGTACATAAACATGAGTCACTAGCAATTTTCTATTGGAAATACTATAACGGCGTCTGCTACCACTGCCATTATCACTAATGAAAACGCACCTTAAAAAGGTAATTCAAATTCTGACAGGTTTATATTTGTTCATGACACATCCCTACCAACATACTAAAATAAAACTACACTCATCGCTATACTTTATTTATAATTTTAATTTATCATTTTTAGAATTAGATATAAAGACGGGTTGATATTTCTTATCAACAAACAATCAAATTGGTGATCTTATTTTATCTGAAATTTGTATTTTATAATTTTGCGCACTACAGCGGCACGTTCCATAGTGGTTCTCCAACCTCTAATGAGATCAGCTGTTTTCGAATGTGACAACACAAAAAAATATTTGTCAAAATCCTGGCTACTATGTAATTTCATATCAATGCAGATGCGACCGATCTCGATCAAATAGAATTTGCTCTTGAAGGTAAACTATTAATTTTACCAAAAAATGTTAATTGCATAAATTATTCAAAATTTCCTCTACTTTAATTTATTAATTAACTATTTTGTCGAAATTACAGAAATGGCGGCTCATTTCCAAAATCCTTGAAAAAGGCTTAGAGTAAACTAAAAAGCTAAACTATTAATTTTACCAAAAAATGTCATAGGCATAAATTATTCAAAATTTCCTCTGCTTTAATTTATTATTTAACTATTTTGACGAATTTGCAGAAATGGCGGCTGATTTCTAAAATCCTTGAAAAAGGCTTGGAGTAAACACCCAGTTCCTTTGGACCCTTTTGAACCAAAAGCTTTTCAACTCTAAGTTTCGTCATGAAACTTCTAAATATGAAGTTCCGTGCCGATACCTTTAGTAGTTTCTCCGGAATCGGATTCACAAAAATTGAGTACACACACACACACACACATACACACACACACACACACAGACATTTTTTTGTACCTTGGTCAAAAATGTTCAGGGGACCCAAAAAGACCTATTTCCGCTAAAATCCCAATTTTTTTTTCGGCACGATTACAATACTTTACATACTGCGTATGATAAAGTAAAAAAATAAATAAATGATTTCTGTATAGTAAATGCTAGGCTGGTACCACTTTGACGAAACGTCAAGTTTAAAGGTGCGTTCCGATTGGTAGGTAATGGTAGCTAATGCAAATAACTTATACTGGTATAATGCGCCTAGAAAGAGAGGTTGTTCAGGTTTCAAAGCGAAATGGAAGATACTCTATTCTATTTCTTTCTACAATCACAACATGCTCTACGCGCATGCGCGAGCACTACGCGCATGCGCACATTAAGCCGCAACAGTGTTGTTTAAAATTCGCGGTCAAATTCAGTCAGCGCGCCTGCGCATAGCGAACCAAAACATTTTCGCTATCGCCTTTCATACGCGGAAAAATATTACATTGGTCGGATAGGGTAAGACGCAGGGACTGAGCTAATGGCGGTGGTAGAATACGAAATTATAGTATTTCTTACATATCGTGATAATGACACATATTAGTTTGCATGTACATAAACATGAGTCACTAGCAATTTTCTATTGGAAATACTATAACGGCGTCTCCTACCACTGCCATTATCACTAATGAAAACGCACCTTAAAAAGGTAATTCAAATTCTGACAGATTTATATTTGTTCATGACACATCCCTACCAACATACTAAAATAAAACTACACTCATCGCTATACTTTATTTATAATTTTCGCAATTTATCGTTTTTAGAATTAGATATAAAGACGGGTTGATATTTCTTATCAATAAACAATCAAATTGGTGATCTTACTTTATTTTAAATTTGTATTTTATAATTTTGCGCACTACAGCGGCACGTTCCATAGTGGTTCTCCAACCTCTGATGAGATCAGCTGTTTTCGAATGTGACAACACAAAAAAATATTTGTCAAAATCCTGGCTACTATGTAATTTCATATCAATGCAGATGCGACCGATCTCGATCAAATAGAACTTTGCTATTGAAGCTAAACTATTAATTTTACCAAAAAATAGGCATAAATTATTCAAAATTTCCTCTACTTTAATTTATTAATGAACTATTTTGTCGAAATTACAGAAATGGCGGCTCATTTCCAAAATCCTTCAAAAAGGCTTAGAATAACCTAAAAACCTAAACTATTAATTTTACCAAAAAATTTCATAGGCATAAATTATTCAGAATTTCCTCTACTTTAATTTATTATTTAACTATTTTGACGAAATTAGAGAAATAGCGGCTCATTTGCAAAATCCTTGAAAAAGGCTTAGATTAAACTACCAGTTCCTTTGGACCCTTTTTAACCAAAAGCTTTTCAGCTCTAAGTTAGGTCATGAAACTTCTAATTATGAACTTTCGTCCCGATACCTTTAGTAGTTTTTCCGGAATCATCGCCACAAAAATCGTTTACACACGCACACACACACACACACACACACAGACATTTTTTTGTACCTTGGTCAAAAATGTTCAGGGGACCCAAAAAGACCTATTTCCGCTAAAATCTCAATTGTTTTTTTCGGCATGATTACAATACTTTATCTTACTGCGTATGATAAAGTAAAAAAACAACAATATTTACACTTCATAATGACTTTTCTCTGTTGACATGTATATCAGAATGTGAACATTTGTCTTTGATGATCACATCACTTTTATCTGCGTTGCGGTCGTTGTTCTTTTAGATGTGCTATATGTCACAATTTGCAATGACACGATATATTTTATACAATGATAATTTGAAACAGCTCACTAATGCAGAATAAACTGCGATTTATTGACCACTGATTTATTGTATACTAATATTGTAACCGGTGTTGCTTGTCCACAAACCATCCATAGACTTATTGCTAAACTTATTGCAATTGTCACAAATTTTTTCTTTTTACTTTACCATACGAAAGTATTGAAATAGTGTCAGAAAAAAAATTTCAGATTTTGGCGGAAATATGTTTTGGGGACGGACCCTGAACATTTTTGACCAAGGTACAAAAAAATGTCTGTGTGTGTGTATGTGTGTACCCGATTTGGTGGCGACGATTCCGGGGTTGTTGTTCAAGAGGGTCCAGAGGAACTGGAAATGAGCCGCCATTTCTGTAATGTTGTCAAAAAAAGTTAAATAATAAATTAAAGTAGAGGACATTTTGTATAATTTATGTCTTTGACATTTATTGGTAATATTAATAGTTTCGCTGCATGAGCAAATTGTATTTGATTGACATTGGTTGTGTCTGCATTAATATAAAACTAGTTAGCCAGGATTTGACAGATATTTTCATTCTAATGGCAGTAAATAGTTTCAAACGCTGATGTTTTGACAATACCTACTGTCTGTAGAATCAAAATATCTTTCAAATCCTGGCTAACAAGTTTTATTTTAATGTACACACGTGACACGACCGATCTCCATCAAATCGAACCTCATGCAGCTAAACTATTCAGTTTATATAGAGTATGATAAAGTCATGTGCCTGCCCACATCAGATTTTTTATATATGCACTGACTCTGTTTTCTTACTACTTATAGATAGGTTTCATTGTTATTTTATATGAAATTTGGTGATACTAAAGACCTAAGTCGTCCTAAAATACGGTGACCATTCGCCCTTTTTAGATGGGACAGTCCTCCTTTTTAGATGGCTGTCCTCCTTTTTGCTATTGTCCTCCATGTGCCCTCCTTTCTTGCAGAATGTCCTCCTTGTCCTCTGTTTGAATGCATTATTGGCAACTTCGGAGTTCGGATCGAGTTTATTTGTGTGAAGTAGTTAAAAAAATATTATAATATAGAATATATTCAGATGATTTTTACTTTATCATACGCAGTATGATGAAGTATTATAATAGTGCCGAAAAAAAAATGAGATTTTAGCGGAAATAGGTCTTTTTGGGTCCCCTGATCATTTTTGACCAAGTTATAAAAAAATGTCTGTGTGTGTGTGTGTATGTATGTATATGTGAGTGTATGTGTGTATGTGTGTATGCGTGTATGTGTGTACTCAATTTTGTGGAGACGATCCCGGAGAAACTACTGAAGGTATAGGGACGAAACTTCATATTTAGAAGTTTAATGACTGAACTTAGAGCTGAAAAGCTTTTGGCTTTTGGAATTTTATTTGATTGACTTGTTTCTACGTTGTATCTCTCATTGTAGCACGGACCGAAGACGAATTAATTATAATTCGAAACCTGGTAGCCGTAAGATCTTAATAAAAGGATATCATCGGAACACACTAGAGCTTTTCGCTTTTCTAAATCTAACACTAGGGTGTTGCATGCAGCAATATTATAGCACAAGTTGCTATCCAAGAGGATCCCACAATACCTCATGCGCACGATATTATAGCATAATATTGCATGCAGCAATATTATAGCATAAGTTGCTATCCAAGAGGATCCCACAATACCTCATGCGGAAGATACGCTGTAGAACGGATGTCCATAACCTTAATTTAAGATTCCGGGGTTTGTTTGCTCCACCTGCCCATCGAGCTGAGCTGTATAAACGGTCATTCTCTTTCCAGCTCAGTCACATGTACAATGGTCTCAGCGAAGATATAAAAAATTATCGAAAAATATTTTTGGGGAAAAGTGAAGTGTTGTCTGTTTGCTCAACAGGGCGGATTTTAGACATTGACCGCACATCGGAGGCTGTTTTAATTTTTATTTTTCTGATGTTTTGTTGCGTTGGATTTGCTGCAATTACGTGTAACTAGACTCTAGAGTAATTTTTATGTTTGTTTTTGTTTTGATAAGTTCTCGGAATTATTGTTATATTATTGGTACAATTATGTCTTAGTTCTAGTTTGCGTAAGGGGTTGAGTGGAAGACCAAGGCAATTTGGAAACAATTGTGCTGATCTCCGCCCTAAATATAATTATTATTTTGTTGCATTTAATATTGTTTTATGTTAATAAAGGAATTATTTATTTATTTAATTATCTGTCAAATCCTGGCTAACTAGTTTTATTTTAATGCAGACACGACAGATCTCAATTAAATAGATTCTCATGCAGCTAAACTATTAATTTTATATATTGTATGATAAAGTCTCGTGCCTGGCCACATCAGATTTTTTAAAATGTAATCAACCCAAAAGGGACCTGGTCCAAAAAGGTCATCCAATTGTTGTTACAGTTTCAAAAGTTTCAAAATAATGGAAATCTTCTGTGGCTTTTATGGGTTCCAGGATCTAATAAAAATTGCGGAGATCATATAATATTGAAACACAATACGTCGGATCCCAAAACGGCAACTGTATTGGATTTGTTCCCCTTATAGGCCATTATAGCCCCCTAAAAAATTTTACTAAAATTGAATTAATTTTAATTAAGGTTGACAAGCAGTTGCAACCCCTAAATAATATACATATATTATTTAAAGATTGTGTAAAAAAATATTTTGCAGACTATAGCACATTATGATGTTTTGACCAATAATTTACATATAATAACATGAATATGAAGTGTTATTTTACGGTCCCTTTATACGCCCCTGAATAGAAGACGGTTAATACAGCGACAGCTTTATATAGTACGATTTTGTGTAATATCATTATGGCTTTGCAAATCCTGTAACCACTGGTTAATGAGAGAACATTTTTGCTCTATTTAATGTATTTAAATTAACATGTAAAAGCAAATATTCCATCTTTATTACACTAGTCGTTGTCGTAATGTTGATATAGAGGAAACAGATACGCATGATATTATTTCAAGTTTTCAGTATTTTTTTACTCAAAATACGCATCGCATTTTGTTATGAAACGATAATAATTATTGTTATTCTTTATAAAAATATTTTTATTAGATAATATTTCGCAGTACATTCAAGTATAATGCGAACATGAGGACTGAGAATAAATACCGAAACGATAAAATTTTGTTGGTGCTGTGTGCAACATATTCAAGTTTTATATAAAGAAGGATTATCAGTTGTCTCGTTCAGTTCGTAAATTCCATAAAGGTGTACTAATTACTTACTTTCCAGCTCATTTATTTACACTGGGAGTACGTCTTTCTCTGCTGTGGACACGAAGACAACATTTGCATACTCTAGGCGTGCTTCCTCAAACGTGCGACATACACAACGATAACCTTCTCAAAGTGCAGTGATTATTCTGTTTGTTGTCGGTTATTTTTTTAAAGAAATGTGTTTCAAGTCCACTTCAAGTTTATATACAAGGGAAAGTACGGTATTGAACTCTTCAGTTGTTTTGGTCGATTTTTTAAATCTGTTTTGGCTGCAGAAAAAGTCAAGTGAAACTGGAATCATTGTGCAACTTGTTATCCTAGCAGCGACATATTGTGTTTTTTTTTACCTTACCACTGTTGAATTTTAATTTTTTTTTATTGTTCCTGCTTTGTTAATGGGTTTCATTAAATCAGGGCCGGCCCAAACATTCGCGGGGCCGGGTTCAAAAATAGCGCGGGGCCAAATAACACTTCCAAATACATTAGGTATTTATTATAAACACAATGTGCAGTATGTAATTGCCATATCTTACAGGGTGTTGCACTGTGCTCGTCAAATAATATACTATTATTGTTTGATTGAATTATAATGTGAGTGAATGAGAATGATGCTCCACTAAGTTTAAACCAAAAAAGAAATATCTATTTTCTTTTAGAAGTATTCTAAAGGATTCTTGTTACATTTTCAGAAAAAAGTTAATGTCAAAATGTCAAAAAATGTGTCTTACGGATTTCTAGTGCTCAACACAATTTCCTAGAATCTTCGAAATGAAAGATGTTTTTAGAAGTGTCCTTAAAGCACTGATAGCGTTTATATTGGTGGCATTTATATTTTAAGGTTTTATATTTTAAGGCCTCGAAATGAGTAGGTACCAAATATTTTTCATAATTTTTTAATGAGATTTACACCAAAATTATTAGGTATTTCCATTTAAATTATAATTTAAAGTGAACTTGGAACCTTTGGCGATAATACAAAAAATATCCGGTTCAATTCTATCGAGTCTATCTGACGGATTTTATTGATGGCTCTGTCCGTAGTCTTCTTGCGATCAACTAAAAAAACACCTATATTCACAGAATTCGTCACCAATATTTGAGAGAATTGAGCCAGAATTTTTTTTATTATCAGCAAAGGTACAAAGTTCACTCTGATGTATATTTTTAATGCACAAACTTAAACGTATACATGTAATAACCGATTGAAAATTATAACTGCATTTCCGATTTAAGCGCCACCTTGAGTGATATTCCTGGGCGTCCCAACATAACAACACCAAAAACGCAAGGGGTGCGACAGGTGAAATTTTTCAGTCAGGATTTGTGTTCAGCGCAAAGAAATCTATCAAAATAGCCTATTTGAAAAAGATCTTTTACTCAGTTCTTGTCAAAAATATGAGGCCAATAAATTGCAGTTGCAATAGTAGGTACATCAAAACTAATCCAATAACCAATAGGTTATACACAGAAAAGAATTTAGTATGCTTTTGGACGATTGCTTCATATAATTTACTTTTTTATTGTTGGTGTAAAGGACAAAGCCACGAAACCACGAAATAAATTGATGAACACGACAGAAAGGATAACATATACTACGGATAGTACCAGAAAAGAGCAAACAGGACATTATGGTCGGATAATAATGACGTAAAAGAAAATTTAAGAAAATTCTGTATAGAACGAAATTAACAAAAAGGACTAACAGGACGAAAGAGGCCAAACTGACATAAATGACAGAAAGAATAAAAATATTGAAAATATAAAAGAATGGCAAAAGTATAATAGAAACGTAAAGGACGCAAAAGACGACGGATTTACGAAAAAGGACGAACATGTCAGAATTGAAAAAAAGGACGAAAATATTTTTTTCCTTTACGTCCTTTTTGTCATTTTTATTCAATTTGGTCTTATTTTCGTTACGCCCTCTTATCTTTACATCCTTTTTTGGCCTTTTCAACAAACGTTGTCTTTTTTTTTGTTTTTGCGATGTGCGAAAAGTGATGTTTTGTAATCAATGACTTACCTACCAAACGGAGAAAACTTCAAATTTCCATTTACGTACCATCATTAAATTGACCGAGTTTGCTATAAATAACGCTCATTTGGATGATCCTTTCGCATCGGTTGGAGCTGTAGTGGCAGAGATAATGATATCCTCATTCTTACTCCTTACATATGCTAATTGTTAGTTTAGTTATGTCTTTGTTTGTTGTGCACCTGCACCAACAAACGTTAAGTCCTTATTTGAGATACCTGTTGACATATTTATAGTTTTCATAGAAAAGCTGGAGAGAAAACTGGTCGGAGTTTTGCTCTATCACATTGTTCACATTGTTACAGAGTCAAGACCGACCGGTTTCTGATATTACAAATGATTATTGTTATATTTGAAAGACTACGATTTGAACTATAACTGCCCAATAAAAGTTGTTCGAGTATGACCCAAATTTACCTTTAGATATTCGAAGAAGTGTTTTGATTGATAACCAATCGATGGCATTATTGTATTTATGGATATTGAGCTCTGTGTTAATTACTTGCAATAAAAGTAAATAATTTTCTACGACCATTCCAGCAATAAATTCTTTATTTACATATTAACAATACAAGTACATAAGTACTAGTATATATTAATCCTATGTCGATAATAAAATGCTCTTCTAACAAATATACACAATAAACTACTAAAGATAAGACAATAAATCAAAAGTACAAGTCCACAGATGTTTAGAAGATGTAGATAATTGTTGCTAAGTAATAAATAACCGTGAGTGTTGGAGTAGGTACTCCGCTTTATTTCATTTGATTTTGATATCAGCTCAGACAACCCTGAAAAAAAAATAGGAATCATTAATAGCTTGGATGATAGATATAAACTTCTGTTGTGATGTTTATCGTTATTCTAATTTCCATATGCCGATTTTTATTGATAGGTAATAAATACATACATAGATATGTTGCGGTTGATGGAATATCGCTGTTGTTGTACTTTGTATTTGATAGCGGTAATCACTGTCGTAAAAATAATTATAAATAGGACATTTTAAATAGCACATTCCTTTCATGGTTTCAACATATATGTTTATTTCTTGGAAAGAGGTAAATATTGTGAGCGGGATTTCTTGTTCAGTGAATGGCCTATGATTGCAACACGTATTTTGAAATTAAAACAAGCACATAGACATATAATATCTTCTAGGTATATAAACACAACTAACTAGAAAATTTACTGCTGTTCTTGTTTGTTCTATCCTTTATTCTACAATATTCATGTTGAATATGAGTGAAATAATAGTGCCAATATTACCCAAAAGATTCATATACGCACACAAATATGAGATGTTATTGGAGATTATATTTAATGCATCATAATATTTCAATATCATAAATTTATTGTGTATGTTACAACAAAAGCGTAAACTGTAGTAAATTTTAAGCACTTACTAGCCAGTCCATACATTTACTGATGATTTTAGTAACTATACCTGATGTATAAACTTTCTTGATTGCTACCACTGAGTAGTCAAAGTATAAACTAAAATTAAAAATAGAATTAAATTAAATTAAACTTGTACTAAGTAACACAAATGGTGAATCTTGTTGAAGAATGTATGACCATAAAATCATCATTTCTCGAATTTTTTGCAAAACTTGTCAACTTGTTTTTTAGACAATTTTTTTGTGTGAAATGATTACATAATTACCTGGCTTATTACGTGTTTAAATTTAATAAACCTATTTTGCAATCATTGGGAAATGTGTAAAATTAATCTGGTTCGCCCTGTGTTAAGAGATGAAACAAACATTAAAAATCGGTCAAGTAGTTCAGTTATTGGCCATAAAAATACTTGTACATGTACAGACTTGTCCATGAGTTTATTACAATATAAGATTGTTTATCTTATATATAACCATTTTGTATTGTTTATACAAAATGGTTTGTCGTTTGAATCACATAAGCATTTGATTATTATGCATTATTATGTTCTCTCTCCTCCCTTTACTTTGCAAAACATTATGTTTACTTACTATTGTTCTGCGGAACAATTCTTGCTGGAATGTTTGTACCTACATATTGAAATTAGTTCCTCAGGATATGCCTATGTACAGTTCATGAGAACTAGTTTAAAACATGTTTTATTTCATGTTTAAAACATGACTTGTGTGTTCAACAACATCGTTAAAAAACTAGTAAGAAAATTATTTTCTGCCGTGCTGAAGTTAAAATACCCCCCACAGTAAAATATTTTAATAAAAAGGTGAACCGATTCTTCCCGGGTCAGCTCACCTCATACCAAGACAAGTCATACCCGGACAACTCATACCAGGACAACTCATACCAAGGGACAACTCATACCACGACAACTCATACCGGGACACCTCATACCAACGGACAACTCATACCAGGACAACTCATACTAGGACAACTCATACCAGGACAACTCATACCAGGACAACTCATACCAGGACAACTCATACCAGGACAACTCATACCAGGACAACTCATACCAGGACAACTCATACCAGGACAACTCATACCAGGACAACTCATACCAGGACAACTCATACCAGGACAACTCATACCAGGACAACTCATACCAGGACAACTCATACCAGGACAACTCATACCAAGACAACTCATACCGCGACAACTCATACCAAGACAACTCATACCACGACAACTCATACCAAAACACCCATAACAAGCCGACAAATGATTGTTGTCTGGTACGGTGTCATCTATTGTGATTAGAACTCTCTTTAAGGCCTTATTATTAGGTAATTGAGTTTAAATTTTTACACTGTCGAGTATTGGCAAACACATCACATTTTATATCATTTTACATACAGTATTATACGAAAGAAACAATTAGATTGGGACATTAAAAGTTAATAAAACTGTTTGCAATGTTTTAGTATGTTTAGCTTGTGGTATACAATTTTGATGATAGATGTCAGGAGTAAACAGTAGCACCGGCGCTGCATGATTGATTATTATTTATGAAATGAATAATAATTTTAATCATTTATTAAACGAATATTTTTGCTATTAATTAATAAATGGATAATTATTAAAATTTATTATTAATTATTGTCTCTAATTGTTATATTTTTTATTATTGTGACTAATATAACAATACATTGTTGGGTAAGAATCTTTGTTTGGTAGATAATAGTTTATTTAACGTGTCAACGTAATACACAATAAATTTCACATGTCATGTTTAATAAGCAATAACATAGAATGTTTTAGTGCTGCTTGTTTTTGTTTCAAAACAACATTTCTTAATTTTATCATCACATTCCAACTTATCCCTAGGAGAAAGCTAAAGATAAATTTTTAATTATTAAAATAATTATTTAAAATATTAATATTAAATATTTTATAACAATATTTATTATATCTGGGTAATCCCATGTCAAAGCAATACAGTTTTTTTCTCACCACCTTGAATTCTGGTGACATTTTGTACAAATGTTGTCTTCATGTAGATAAAAAAAATGCAAAATTTTATGATATTTTATCCCATACTTCCAAAACGGTTAGGCCGTCTGCACATGGGGCAACCCAAAAGAAACTGTAGTAGCGTGGATACCGGGAGACTGGGCGACTGGGCTACTGAAGTTGCGCCTTGTCCGCACACGGTATATAGTCACTCAGTCGCGATCCATATCAGGTTACTCGTCTCTGGCCTCAAATCGGCACATTCTTGGGTGTGATCATAATATATAAATTATAAATAAATAATGAATATATTATTTTTAAATATAGTATATTATAATACAAATTTTATATGACAAAAATTGGCGCACGAGTTGTTTTGGGCACGACGAGCGTAGCGAGGAGTGCCCAAATAGAACGAGTGCGCCAATGCGTCTTATAAAACGAGTGTTATATACTATTTTTTCTACTTTGCGACATTAATTTTACATAAATTTCAAAAATTGCGGTTGTCATCTTACAATCTAGTGTAATTTTTTTCTTCAACAGTTGGTAGTTGTACTAAAATTCACAAATGCGATTGAGGCTAGCCAATAGCGATTCAGATGTCAGCCTTACTTGACACTTTATGTCAATTTCATCAATCTTGGAAAACTAAAAGTTACTAAAAGTTTGTGATCTAGTGTTTTCATAACGACACCGAAAGCGGTTTCGTTATGAGTTTATAACGAACGCAAAGTAGAAAAAATAATATAGTATACTATAATACAAGTTTTATAAGACAAAAATTGGCGCACGAGTACTTTTGGGCATGACGAGCGTAGCGCGGAGTGCCCAAATGGAACGAGTACGTCGAATACGTCTTATAAAACGAGTGTTATATACTATTTTTTCTACTTTGCGACATTAAATTTACATACATTTCGAAAATTGCGGTTGTCATCTTACTATCTAGAGTAGTTTCATATTCAACAGTTGGTAGTTGTAGTAAAATTCACAAATACGACTGACGCGAGCCAATAGCGGTTGAGATGTCAGCCTTATTTGACACTTGATGTCAATATCATCAATCTTGGAAAACTAAAAGTTACCTAATGTTTGTGACCTAGTGTTTTCATAACGAAACCGAAACCGGTTTCGTTATGAGTTCATAACGAACGCAGAGTAGAAAAAATAAATAAATACTAAATAATAAATAAATTATAAATAAAATAAACAAATTATAGATATATTAGAAATAAGTAATAAATAAATTAAAAATAAATAAATAATACATAAATATAAAATAAATCATAAATAAATAATAAATATGAAATAAATATATAATAAATACATAATAAATAAATAAATATGCTGTCGATATAGCCAGTCACGAAGAGACTGGGCACCGCGCGACACAACATGTCGGGTCTCTGATACTCGGATCGCGTCGGTCTCCTAGTTGCCGGTACTAGGGTTGCGCCGTGTGCGTTGAGTCATTGAAATATACATGCACGTAGCCTAGTTGCGTAGTGTCCTGGTATCCACGCTACTACAGTTGCTTTTGGGTTGCCCCATGTGCAGACGGCCTTAGGCATATGCTGTGTTTATGTTCATGTTACATAAGTTTTTCACTAGATGGCGGTAGCCTTCCGCGTTGTATAAAATGTGATATGTACTACGCGGGCCAAAAAGATCAAACATCTAGTTATTACATCATGTAATTCTGGCTTGGTTTTATTTTCAACCTGACAGTTGATGCATGTATTGTACTTAAGATTAATGACAGCGCATAGGTTATAAAAGAACCATTACAAATCTAACAAAAATATTTTCAGTATATTTGGTTGCATATGTAGCGTACGCCTTTTTTTTGGCGCGCGTAGTACATATAAAATGGCAATAGTCGATAATTTAGCAAATTAATCTCA
The DNA here is from genome assembly GCA_964023965.1 of Melinopterus prodromus. Classification (NCBI taxonomy): domain Eukaryota; kingdom Metazoa; phylum Arthropoda; class Insecta; order Coleoptera; family Scarabaeidae; genus Melinopterus; species Melinopterus prodromus. The sequence goes on along the minus strand of OZ030390.1, from coordinate 12,952,292 downwards.
AATACATAACAAGGCATTACATAAAATGTAGAGAACATCCACACATTGACCAAAGTTTGTTAATCACACTAGATGCCACCGTACGTGACAACAGTCACTTGTCGGCTTGTAACGGGTGTTTTGGTATGAATTGTGGTATGAGTTGTCGTGGTATGAGTTGCCGTGGTAAGAGTTGTCGTGGTATGAGTTGTCCTGGTATGAGTTGTCCTGGTATGAGTTGTCCTGGTATGAGTTGTCCTGGTATGAGTTGTCCTGGTATGAGTTGTCCTGGTATGAGTTGTCCTGGTATGAGTTGTCCTGGTATGAGTTGTCCTGGTATGAGTTGTCCTGGTATGAGTTGTCCTGGTATGAGTTGTCCCTTGGTATGAGATGTCCTTTGGTATGACTTGTCTTGGTATGAGATGTCCCGGTATGAGTTGTCGTGGTATGAGGTGTCCGGGTATGAGGTGCACCCGACCCATTCTTCCCATTCGCGAACTTGTCCTTCCTTTTTAAGAGACATATAATATCTTCTAGGTATATAAACACAACTACCTAATATACCAAATTTCAGATCAGTACAAAGACGGGCAGACAGACGGATATTTTGGCAAACTTAATATACCCTCACCACAGTAAAAGTGAGGGGTATAAATATGTTTGTTTTGTTTAAAATAATTTTTAAAAACCCGTTTTTTTTTTTCTACAACGCTGGGAAAAACTACATTGTGTGTGGTTCTACTAAACGAATTTTAATTACCTATTTAAAAACATAGGAAATGATAAAACGGTAAGAATGATGATAAATCATCAATCAATGTGTAAAATGTAATGATAAGATAAAATCATTCTTGGTAAGAGGTACAGTCATTGACATTATTACAAAGAATAGAAGAATATTATTTTTAAAGATTCTATTTTTTACAATAACGAAAATCGGAATATGTCTATAGTTTTCATTGCTGTAGCTGCAAATAAATGAATTAGGGTTGCCAGGTCATTAAGCATATTTAAATAAAAATCCTCTGGGTATTTACAATTGATTTAACGATGATTTAACTTTTTAGATTTGTCATCATAATTTCATTTTACGAAGTTTTTTTTATTTAGTTATTGAAGAAAGTGTTGTACCTTGGTCTTTTATTAATTTATGAATTTATTAGTGGAACCATGCCTACACCTTATGTTTTTGTTATTTTAATTTTACCAGACGCCCAGAAGGGCAACAAGAAAGTTATCAAAATTACGTTACTAACATTTCCGGTATAATATTTTAGCATTTAAGATTTTTACAAGCTAAAAAATCATTTTGAACTCAGCCCCTGATTGTTTTCTACCCAAATTACAGTAATTAGTACCTATAATCACCGCTGTATACCAGCACCTTCGGTAGTGCCGATAAAATTGTACCCTACATGCTCAACATAACCTAAAAATACAACTCTGACAACATCGTTTAAAAAGCGCGTAGGTCAGTGTTTACAAAAATGGAATCAAAAACAGCGATAGAATCAGAGAATGTTGCAGAAGAACATGTCGAACAAGCGCACAAAAAAGGACGCCATAGGAAGAAACAACTGTACAATTCAATCCTGCAACAAATGGAATTTTACTTTGGCGATTCTAACCTAACAAAAGATCGGTATCTAGGGAAATTAACACACGACGATCCTTGTAGGTTCTTAATTATTATTTTGACTAGTATATATTTTACTAAACTTTCCTCATTTTATAGATGTGGATTTATCGATATTCCTAAAATTTAACAAAATACAAAAGTTAACGTTAAACGTTGACGATATCGCCAAAGCATTGAAGAAGTCAACGTTACTTGAATTATCTGAAGATAACACCAAAGTTAAGCGGAAAGTACCGTTAAATATCAAACAGAATGTTGACGAATGTACTGTTTACGTTGAAAGAATTAAACCGGACGCAAATCACGATTGGTTATCGACTATCTTTTCCGAATTTGGCACGGTGGTGTACGTTTCTTTACCGAAGTATAGGACTAATAGGATGAATAAAGGTTTTGCTTTCATTGAATATGATAAAGAAAGTGAAGCAAAACAAGCTTTAGATCATTTTGAGAGTATTGGAAGCAAAATGCTGTCACATATGGCTCCAGAGGAATTGTGTAGTATAAGTACTTTTGAGGGACAAGCAAAGGATAAATTGCCTGAGGAAAAGGGTGAAGTAGAAGAAAAGGAAGAAAAGAAGATTGAAGGAGAAGAAAATATGATTGAAGGAGAAGAAAAGAAGATAGAAGGGGAAGAAAAGAACGTTGAAGGGGAAGAAAAGAAGATTGAAGGAGTAGAAAAGAAGATTAAAGGGGAAGAAACGAAGGTAGAAGTGGATGTGGAAATGGTTGAAGGGCAGGTGGAAAAAATTGCAGATGGTCACAATGATGATTCGGATAACCAGAAAAAACGTAAGAGGAGTAGCGTCACGGAGAGGGAATGTAAAAAGGTTAAAGTCGATTCGGAAGAAAATAGTAATAATACTGTTGAGGGCGAGGAGACGGAGGAAAAGAAGAAGAAGAAACCAAAAAAGGTTAGGAGGATTAACTTTAAGGAGTTGGGGATGCAGATGCTTTCAAAGTGAGTATTGTTTAATTTAGTTTGTGTTTTTTGTGGCATAGAAATCAAAAACTTTAACAAAATAATATGTAATAGTATAGTTTTCTTTCTAATGGTTGGATTTTTAAGCTATTACGGTTATTAATATGATTAGGTGGTTTAAAAGAAGTGAGTAAACATTAAGGATGTATTTACGAAAAACTAGTTGCGATTGAAAAAAGGGCCACAGACAAAATCTAAAAGACTCACAAGAGTATAATTATCTGCTTCTGGTCTATTAAGTTCCCTTATTTATACCTCATCCTAATGTGCTTACTTACGTTATATGATAGCATGAACTATTTACTTATTACTTAGTAATTCTTGGTATCTGCATTAAAATTTGATCGAACAATTGATGCCGTAATGTGTAATTCTCAGTAATTTGTGACTTTTGCAGCATTTTTCATCTCCTAAAAAAATTTATAGTTTATAGACATAAGAGTAATTTCACTTAGCAAATCAGATAGACCTGTAATATGTTTGTTGTGATTGTTTTCCAAATTGTATGATCAAATCTATAATATAGCTAATTTGGAAAAAAATAAGTACATTGAAGTAGATTTGTTTTTATTTTATTATTACAAACATCTTAAATACCTACAAAATGTTCTTATTATTAATAATATTAACAAACAATTTACTATATAAATTTACAAAACTAATACGTTTTGTTTAAAAAAATATAAATTTGCCAAGTAACATATTGTATTTATTTATTATTATTATTATTACTAAACAAATTTTTGTAAGTATCAATTATAATAATAAAATTTTGTATGTATTTAAGTTCTTTTGTTCGTATTATACATTTTTATATTAAAATATGTTATGTTTCAAGTTTGCTGCTAACTATTTATTATTATTAATAATAACTTTTTAAAGACCTTTCAAACCAGCGCAGCGCGAGTAGCAAAAAGACTTAAATTGACTTTGACTGATTCATTCAGTAGGTTTGACTGATTTAGTAGATACTGTTAAAACAACTGTTGCACATGGGTTCGATGAAAACTTATTAAATAACTCAATTTGTGCTTCTGTTTACATGTGTTCTTATGGGAATTTGTTTTATGTAGGGGGAGTCTATCAAAATAACATTGTTTCTTATGCAAAACGATCACAAATTTAGTGAAATCGAACGTCGTTATGTTTTACTGAATTAGGAAAGAGCTTTGTTCTGATTGGTTTTAAAATAGCTCCTTGAATTGAAAAGAGAAATAAGTAACAACGATTTTTTAATTTGGGTAAGTGGATGTTATAACACACATACAAATTATTTTATTATTTTCTAATATAATTCTAATCATTTAATAATAATAGTATTTTTAATTTGTTTTGTTCCCTTGACCACTCGATGTCTGGTGGGGACCTCTTGCTGCATTTTATCAGCAATCTGAAACAATAGAAAAAATGAAATCAGTGCAGTTTAACTTAGATGTAGATTATTATTATATCAAAGAAGATTCAGATGAGTCGTATAGGAAAACCGATAGTGGTGCGGAATAGACTAGGGCTGCTGTGGATAGGGTGAGATTTAAGAGTAGTATAGATCAAATTACTCCAATATTAAATAGAGTTTTGAAAGATATGTTAAATAGAGTAAAGTTAGAAAACCTTAAAATTTTATTTTTAATATTTATATATAATTTAATATAATTTTTAGCTATATAGAATTGTGTAATACACAGATTGGTTATTACACATTTTGATAGTAGGAGGTCTTAGTAGTAGTGATGCTGAGATGTTAATTTAAGTGGGGTGTAAGTATAAATACAGAACTGTAGTTTCAGAGAGGCTATTTCACTCTTACTAGTTTGTTAGTTCATTTGCTTTAAAATCGAGTAAGTTACAACAGATATTGTAATGCGTTTTCCGTCGATTCTAAATTGGAATTAAGAAATTTTGAGTTTTGAGTAGTTCTTGAGAAGGAAAGCGTATCTTTTAGTCTTGTTTCACTGATTTTCTCAAAAACTAGATTCAATGCACAATTTACTGTTGTCAGATTCTAGAGTAAACACTTTTTACAAATTAAGTAGTTCGAAATTTGACATGATTATTTCTTTATTAAGGTAATAATTGTGGTAAGCAAATTTATGAATTAAAATTTATCTACATAAATAATTGTTTTGGTACAAACTTAATAGTAATTGTTAAAGTAATTGTTTCTCAGGTCATATAACATTTTAACCGGACGCACAGTGGCGAGAAATCCGAAAACCTGGCCAAAACTCGTAATAAGTTTTAGTAAAACATTTTATCACTGCAATTTAATATTATAATTTGAAATAAAATTTTACTTATACCCTTTAGGCTATGAAAAACTGTGCTAAATAATTAAGGTATTAAGGTATCTGTCTAATACTTTAGTATATTGTGTACCAAGCCGAGAAACTGGTTCTTTTCCGGGCGAAGAAGAGTTGCACAGGCTAGCGTAGCGAGCCTGGGCACTTCTTGAGGCCCGGAAAACGAGAGTTTTTGGTCGCTATATCGAGTCGCCATTTTGAAATTGAAAAAAGAAAATTGGTGCAGATTTGGTATTAGTGACACAAAAAAATTCTTTGTTAACATATTTAATGCATATTTTACAATAGCGCAAGAAGGTTAATTTTGCCTAATTATACGGTTGCCGGGTTGATACTGCAATGTATATTAGTTTGCAACTCAATAGAAATATATTGCATTTCATATAAAATCGGATGAAGTCGGATGACATTTTCATACTATCTGAAAGCTAAAGGTACTACCTACCTATCTGGTAGTATGCACCATTCCGCAGGATTGAGTGGAATATGGAAGTTTTTCACTACTTAAAGTGAAATAAACGCAACGAATACAAAAATACGAACCAGTTATTCATTATTATTAATGTGCATTAAGTAAGTACAAACCTCCGGGAAGATTACCCATTGAAAAAGGAAATTCACATAACCATGAATACAAAGAAAATTGCACTTGAAGGCAGTATTGAATTATTGTACTTTCAGTAAAGAATAATTCTCCCGCGCAACAAGCCGAGTTTGGGGCTCATTTTACGAACTTAGTTGCAACTAAAAATCATGTTTTTTTGTGTACCTTTGGTACCTTGGTACCTTGTCTTGGCAACTGAAGTAGATTTTTGACAATTGCAGCATTTTCTTCAAATTAGGTTTTGGCCAGCTTCTCCGGCTATAAAAGAATTTTTGATAAAATAATAATTATAGATAGCTTAGGACTAAAATTCAGAAAGTTTCAAAAATATTGGTAGCAAAATATCATTATTTAAAGCGGGTACATTTAGCATATTTTGCTCCCTATTTCGATAAAAGATGCTATAAAACCCCGATATTCCAACCACTGCATTGTTTTAATATTCTGTCAAAACAAAATTAATCATATCTGAAAAATAATTACACATATCCAAAAAAAATAAAATATTTAACCGATATTTTTAACACCTTGTACATATTCCAATATTTTTGTTTCTTATTCCTGATAAATCGTTTTGATGATAGGTAACCTCGCTTTTCTCGACGGTACCTTATTTTCAGTCAACAAAATCAGTCATCAAAAATCCGCACAAACAAAACAACTAACCAACGTTATGTTAAACACCAGTCGCATCAAATTAAACTTAATTTCAACCAGAATAATTACATTATAATATAGCACATTATATTAATGGGCCAGGCTCTAGAAGGTTCTCGAGCGTTGTCGAATATTCTGGAAAGTTCACTTGTCCCTAATTATCTCACAAATTTACTAGGTCAATATTTAACATCGTTCCGATTTAAGCAATCATCTTCTATGATTATTTTCATAGTATAAAAACACCGCGCGCCATTTTCAATCACTTTGTTTACATCGACTTTTCCCGTACATTCATTCTCCACATTCCATGCCTCCGCGGAACAGTCGAGACTGATCGCCAACATTCGAGAAACCGAACGGGCTCCATATAAAAGCAGCTCGTTTGCGCGCCAACTCAATTCAATTTGAAACGCGACAGTGAACAGATCACAACGACCGCCCATAAAACAAACAGTGCGTTAAAAAGTGAACAGTTCGTAAGATTACCAGTGAATACGAAGAGAAATAGTTTGTTACGAAGAATTTGTGGACGATATAAATATGGTTGTTAAGGCACCAGCAATCGGCATAGACCTGGGCACCACGTACTCCTGCGTCGGAGTCTGGCAACAGGGAAAAGTGGAGATCATCGCCAACGACCAAGGTAACCGAACAACACCCAGTTACGTCGCTTTTACCGATACCGAGCGTCTCATCGGGGATGCCGCGAAGAACCAAGTCGCCATGAACCCCAGCAATACCGTCTTCGACGCCAAGCGACTCATCGGCAGAAAATTTGATGACCAAACGATTGCCGCAGATCTGAAACATTGGCCGTTTAAGGTCGTCATCGATAATGGAAAACCTAAAGTCCAAGTCGAATTCAAGGGAGAAGCCAAGACGTTTGCTCCGGAGGAAATCAGCTCCATGGTCTTGACCAAAATGAAAGAAACCGCCGAGGCCTATCTGGGGTGCAAAGTTAGAGATGCTGTTATTACAGTTCCAGCGTATTTCAACGATTCTCAAAGGCAAGCTACTAAGGACGCTGGAGTAATCGCTGGGTTGAACGTGATGCGTATCATCAACGAACCGACAGCTGCAGCCTTGGCGTATGGTTTAGACAAGAATCTAAAAGGCGAACGAAACGTGTTGATCTTTGACTTGGGTGGAGGAACGTTCGACGTGTCCATCCTCACCATCGATGAAGGCTCACTCTTCGAAGTAAAATCCACTGCTGGGGACACCCACTTGGGAGGAGAAGACTTCGACAATAGACTTGTCGACCACTTCACCGAAGAATTCAAATGGAAATACAAGAAGGATTTGGCACAAAATCCTCGAGCCCTCCGACGTTTGAGGATTGCTGCTGAACGAGCCAAGAGGACTTTGTCATCCAGCACTGAAGCAAGCCTAGAAATCGATGCCCTCTTCGAAGGTATCGACTACTACACGAAGATCTCCAGAGCTAGGTTCGAAGAGCTCTGCTCTGATTTATTCCGAGGAACTCTACATCCAGTCGAGAAGGCTCTACAAGACGCTAAAATGGACAAAGGCCAAATCCATGACGTCGTGCTGGTTGGTGGGTCAACACGCATCCCAAAGATCCAATCGCTACTTCAAAACTACTTCTGCGGGAAAGCTTTAAATTTATCCATCAACCCAGACGAAGCTGTTGCTTACGGAGCTGCGGTCCAAGCGGCAGTCCTCAGCGGGGACACTGATAGCAAGATCCAAGACGTCCTGCTAGTAGACGTAGCTCCCTTGTCTTTAGGAATTGAAACCGCTGGAGGCGTGATGACGAAAATAATTGAACGCAACACTAGAATACCATGCAAGCAAACGCAGACGTTCACAACATACGCCGATAACCAACCAGCGGTTACCGTTCAAGTCTTCGAAGGCGAAAGAGCGATGACAAAGGATAATAATTTACTGGGGACTTTTGACCTAACCGGTCTTCGTCTAGCCCCCAGAGGAATTCCGAAGATCGATGTCACCTTCGACATGGACGCCAATGGAATTCTGAACGTGTCCGCTAAAGACGCAAGCTCGGGCAACACGAGAAACATCACGATTAAGAACGACAAAGGAAGACTGTCTCAGAGTGATATCGATAGGATGCTCTCAGAAGCTGAACAATATAGGGAACAAGACGAGAAACAACGTCAGAGGATAGCTGCTAGGAACCAACTCGAGGGGTATGTGTTTGGTCTGAAGCAGGCTGTGGATGAAGCTGGGGATAGGCTGGATGAATCTGATAAGGCTGCGGTGAGAGGGCATTGCGATGAGTGTCTCAGGTGGTTGGATGGCAATACGTTGGCGGAGACGGAGGAGTATGAAGATAAACTGAAACAGCTGACGTCGGTCTGCAGTCCGATAATGACGAAGTTGCATGGTGGAAGTTCAGGAGGAAGGTTCGGAGGTCCGGGAATGCCAGGAGGATGCGGGCAGCAGACAGGAGGCTTTGGTGGCCAGAATGGTGGACCAACCATCGAGGAAGTTGATTAATTTAGGAAGAAGTGTTTTGTGTGGAATGCCATTAATATTAATTAGTGATATTTGTTATTATTATATTATTGTTATGAGTATATTATTCCAATTGTAAATATTGCTTACTACATAAAGACTGATAAATTGTGAACGAATAATTTAGATTAGTTATATTTATTTATTTATTTATTGTGATTATGTTGGTTATAAGTATAATAAGTAAAATAAATATTTTAAATTTTTAGTGTATGTGGTTTTATTTTATCTTAACCCTTGGCATATTATATAAAACATACATCAAATTATTTGCTCTGAGTACAAAATGTACGACCCAAAACTCCATGGGGCACCGTATTACTTGCGATCTGAATTTTGGATCAACGGCAATTCAAATCAAGACCTGTGCAGACGAACCAAGGAAAGCCGCCTGCGCATCACATGAAAAAAAAGAACAACTAAAGGGAGGGGAGAAAACGCTGGGAAAACTATCAATCGTAGCCAGGGAATAGGCAATTGAAATAAATGCTTGTGCTTCTTTCTCAGTGGAGTGTAACAAGTAACAAGGGGATTGATACTAATGGTAGAGAAAGTGGTGGCAGATAATTCTCGTTTAATCTAGATTAACAATCAAACAACTTAAAAGCAAAATTGCACAAATGGGGTTCCTGAATTCCTGGTTTTTGTACTCTTGTTCATTTTGAGCTGGCTCTCACAGTTTCAGTAAGTTGTCCTTAGAGATGCTTATAAATTTCATCTCAATAATATTCATCTCAAATAATACCACAGCCTACACTACGAATCAAATAATTCAATAATACAAAAGAGGGGAAAACTTAGTACTAATATTCCTCCATATATGACTGTAATTTCTAATCATACCGTGTCCGGCACAACATGGACACAAACGGATTTTTTCCTTATAAATACTTTTGAGTTGTCTTAAACTAAAATGCAAATAATAGAATGTATTATCTGCGTGCATGTACAACGTGCTATTAAAACCTTTATTTTATAAGCTATTCAAAAATGTATTAAATACGCAATTATAATCTCTTTCGTCGTTGAATGAACGCCCGGTATATGGAACGTCAAAAGTGACTATAATTTCATTTTTAATGGTTTGATACTTCGTCCTGAAGATGCCTCTTGCAACAGAGCGCGAAACGTTGGCTGCTTCAAAGTCCTCAACGCGGTATATCATTCAATTTAATGCTTTCTAATAATTTTGAACTACTTTTTCAAATAATATTTTGACATAGCTAGGTTCTTTACTCTTATGTCATTTTCATTTCTTTGGTAACACGCGGTATTTGCAATTGAGAAACTGATTATATATTTTTACTTTATCATACGCAGAATGCTAAAGTATTGTAATCATGCCGAAAAAAAAATTGAGATTTTAGCGGAAATAGGTCTTTTTGGGTCCCCTGAACATTTTTGACCAAGGTACAAAAAAATGTCTCTGTGTGTGTGTGTGTGTGTGTGTGTGTGTGTGTGTGTGTGTGTGTGTGTGTGTGTGTGTGTGTGTGTGTGTGTGTGTGTGTGTGTGTGTGTGTGTGTGTGTGTGTGTGTGTGTGTGTGTGTGTGTGTGTGTGTGTGTGTGTGTGTGTGTGTGTGTGTGTGTGTGTGTGTGTGTGTGTCTGTGCGTATGTCCACGATTTTTGTGGCGACGATTCCGGAGAAACTAGTAAAGGTATCGGAACGAAAGTTCATATTTAGAAGTTTTGTTACCAAACTTAGAGCTGAAAAGCTTTTGGTTGAAAGGGGTCCAAAGGAACTGGTAGTTTATTCTAAGCCTTTTTGAAAGATTTTGCAAATGAGCCGCCATTTCTGTAATTTCGACAAAATAGTTAAATAATAAATTAAAGTAGAGGAAATTTTGAATAATTTATGCCTATGATATTTTTTGGTAAAATTAATAGTTTAGCTTTAAGAGCAAATTCTATTTGATCGAGATCGGTCGCATCTGCATTGATATGAAACTTCAAAGAAGCCTGGATTTGACAAATATTTTTTTGTGCTGTCACCACAGAAATGTCTATGGCTGTCACACTCGAAAACAGCTGATTTCATCAGAGGTTGGAGAACCGCTATGGAACGTTGCCGCTCTAGCCGCTCTACTGCGGCAAAGTAGAAAATACAAAATTCAAATAAAATAAGATCGCCAATTTGATTGTTTGTTGATAAGAAATATCAACCCGTTGTTATCTAATTGTAAAAACGATAATTGAGAAAATTGTAAATAAACTATAGCGATGAGTATAGTTACGTTTTAGTATGTTGGTACGGATGTGACATCTACAGTGTCATGAACGAATATAAATCTGTCAGAATTTGATTTAGCTTTTTAAACTTGTCGTTTCGTAGAAGTGGTATCAACCTAACATTTCCTATCCAGAAATATAACCATTTTTAATTTTTTGTAAGTAGGTATTTCTCAAAAAGCAACACAAAAAACGTTGATGTCACTCCTGCCGAAAACTACATAGCGCGACTCGCTCACATGCGACGGCGACGCTTCGCCTTCGGTGACGCGCCGCATCACCGGTCGCCGCGCTATTCCGTACTTTCGGCACTTGTGACATAAATAACTATTATTCTAATGACGTAGTGTAGGTAGTGTCAAGTGCTGATGCTTTGACAATACCTACGATTTATCTCAATAAAATAGATTCTCATGCAGCTAAACTATTAATTTTATATATTGTATGATAAAGTCATGTGCCTGGCCACCTCAGATTTTTTTATTTAAAGACCTCTAATATTTGCAAATACTTTTGAAATAGCATTTATGCATAACTTTGAACATAACGGTACTTTAATTTTCAGCGTTTTCATAGTTTTGGTAACACCCGGTATATGTAAGCAAATATGTAGTTATATTCTAATATTTACAATTTAGGTTATATATAATCCAGATACTTTTATGAAGAATACAATTTTGTGAGAAATTGATGATAAAAATGTTAATTGATAATAAAAACACTTTGATGACTGTTGTTTTTTCGGGAGAAATTTGCTAATGTCAATGCAATATTTTTCTGTGATTTGCTTTGTATTGTGGCCCTTTCCTATAAAGGTTGTGTGTGGCATCAAAAACAACTTTTAAACCGGCATTTACTGTTCTCTATCCCATCGTGAGCAGAATACGTTTCTATGTTTTACAGTTTGTTTAAAATCTGCAAATTGCAATTTGCAAAAACTTTCAAATTTAAAATCTGGTTCGTTACATCGAATAATAATGATTGTATTATTTGTCAAAATAATGAAAATAGTAATTGTTTTAGTGTTGTTTTGTTCGGTTCCGTACGGAATAACGATATTCTTATGGCATTATTTGCATACCGTATATTTGATACATAGCGGATTATTGTAAAAAATTGGTTTATCTATAAAAAAATCTTGCAATAAAGGGTTAAGAGTACTTAAGAAGTTTGTTTGATATACATCATTCCTTGGAGCACTGACAGGGTTTCTTTGTGGTGGCGTGTGCGTTCAAACATCTCACGTGATAATCGCGCTTTTTTTATAACTTAACTAGTTTTACAACCACAAATAAACGCACTCGTACTTCAAGAACGCCGATGAACAAATTTATAAAGACTTGGTTTAAAGTAAAAAGTTCATGGTTTGCCTCATGGTTCCACGTTGGGTTCGTCCGCTATAATTTTCCAAAATTATGTTTGACGTAGAAATATAATTGTTATTATTGTTTGTTCTAGAATGGAATGGAAGAAAATGAGGAACAAATATCTAAACAACCAGAAAGAAAAAATGGCCCAACTCAAACAGTATTTGTACAAGAAGAAATTTATGAATAAATATGACGAAAATAAACACAAGAAGAGTCCCTACAACTCTGAAGACTCGAAAGAAGTGCCCGAGTTATGCGAAAGTGAAGAGAAATCTAAGTGGGGTTATACTTCCGGTGTCATTGTCAAAGCCAAACTGGCGGACCCTTGCTATGATATCAAGAAAACTAAAGTAACCCTAAACAATATCATCTTTTTCTTTTCTATGTGTTTCAAATGGTCTTTCATATGTATTAATTCATGGATTTATATTTTTAGAGTGAACTCAAAGCAATTTCATCCGATATGCAGTATGTGGACGTGCCTCATGTGGGAAGCCAAGAAGTGATGATCAGGTTTTCTTCAAGTGAAAATGCTAACAAGTTTTGCACATCCGAATACACTGGAGAAGCTACTGTTATAGAAGGCCAGGAAGAAGCAGCATATTGGGAGAAAATTGACGCTGATAAATCTAACAAATTTAACAAGCAAACTAAGAAGGTGCGTGGCCGTGACAAACTTCTGAAAAAGGCTGAGAAAGAGTTAGGAAAGCACATCAAGTTTGATGATAGTGATTAGTTTTGTACCATTGATGATATGTATAATAATGTTTTGTTACTAAATAAAAAGAAAATAAACTCCTATGTACTACAAACAAAGATGTGCTTTATTTAAGGCCACACTTGAAGTTACACTTGATTATTAGTACTGGTATATATTGTAAAGTGGTGATAAATGTTTAGAATTCAGTTTTTGGGCGGGTTTCAATCCAGGCGCTGATTGCAGGTTGCTCGAGGACGTTTTTCCTGACAGCCAGTAGGTTTGGGTATTTCTCCAACAGATCTTGGCCGACGACAATGGCTAAGAGGTCAACTGCTGTCACCAAGGTAATGTCGGCCCAGGTCAACTAAAAACAAATAGATATACAGGGTTACTCAAGTCCATTAAACATTTTATAACTAAATAAACCAAAGGCTATAAGAAAGTACACTACAGATCTTTCGTTGTTACAGATATAGACGCTCTCTAGTATACTAACCGGTATATTTGCGACAGTAGTGACAAATGTACAAAAGTAATTTTTGATGGAATAAAATATGCTAAACAAAATCTTTTCTGATCTCATGACGCGTGGTGATAGAATCTTCTAAATAGGGCATATTTCTTCTATGCTTATTCCCGACAGTGAGACACAGTTTAGATATTTTAGAATACATTTGAATTTTGTTGATAGGTTGACCAAGGTGACTAGATGCCCGCTTTTACGGCATATCCAACAATTTATCCTATTGTTCCAATTACAATAGGATAAATTGTTGGAGCGCATTTTCAATAATAGTTGAAATACGTGTAGGTACATAGGAACCTATGGTTGTAAAAATTAGTTAAAATTAGGTTATAATAATTATCTAATTGAAAACATTGTCTTGTACAAACTACACTCATGGTTACATACTTTCAGACACGTAGTATTATGACATTAAATAACTTTTGAACTTCTTTACCGATGTAGATGATTTCCTTGATACATTGTAAAAAAGAGTCAAAGGCACTTAAAATTGAAAACATGTCGCTCTTTATACAAGCTTTGAGAGGCCCTGTCGAGTAAAGAACTTGGTCAGGGACTATTACATAACCTCATCCTTTCTATTTTGTTGTTATTTTTTCATATTTTCTATTCTTTCGTTTTTTCAGTTGGTCACACTTTTGATGAAGACATCCCTGTATGTAAATAGGGTTGCCATATTTTACTAATCAATACTGATCAAGTTGATCAATACAACTTGATCCATTGGTTGCACAAAAACATATAATTATTTTTGATAATGATAACTTCTACTTGGGTGTTCCATATTTATTGTGTCAAAAAGTTATTACTCAGTTATGAACTGTTCTTGCTTTATTTCTTAATAATTATAAAAACAGTAGAAGAAACAGTTTGTCATTTACAAAATTCCTTGTCGATTTTTAATTGCCAAGACAAACAAATATTTATAATAAATTCAATTTCAATGGGGAATATTGATTGATGAATTTTCTTTCTGAAAGAAAAGCGAATTAAAAAATAATTGTCAACAATCTTTCAGGATTTTCAGGTCTCTTACACGAGAGTTTGTTTTCAGGGTAAATAATTCTATCCAAAACGCAATTTCATATTCTAATCCGAATATCTATGTTCCCCAGAGTTAACAATATTTTGCAGTTTGCAATTGTTTTTGAAGTTATACTGTTTTACAAGATTTGGAGTTATACTGTTTTCGTCCTAGACAATTCATTACTTATACGAACAAATGGTTTAAAAGCTATATAAGACCAATTTATTGCTTAACAAGGGAATTCCCAAAGTACAGGAACAGCCGATTTATGATTTACGAATATTATTTTATATTTTATTGCAAATCTAATAAAATGCAATGGGTATGAATCATACCCTATGATATATTATTACGATGGGTATTCGGAATTTTCACCTGAAGTACTAATGTTTCACAAGACAGTCATGGAACGATGGAACAATAAAAATTATCAATATAAACTGCCAGTGACACATTTTGATTCTGTCCACTCTAAACAGGAGTTCAAACAGACAACCTGATTTTTAAAAACATACAAAAATGTAAGGTTATTATTATCAAATGTAGCCTTTTTCAGTTAGGTTACCTACTTGCATTTTAAATATTGCAAACAATTTTAAAATGCGAACTTTTAATTAAAACGCGGTATGCCAGGTTAGAACTCGATTTTCTCCACAAATTTTCTTGCATGGCAAAATATCTGGAATTTGCCTTTTCCCCAAAGTCGCTGTTTACATTTTAAATTTAAGTCCAGTTAGTTTATGAACCTATGAAGTGCAGCTCATTCGCCTCTACTTCTGTACCACAATTCAAATTCAACCTGCTAAAAATGTCATTTACCCTTTATCTGGGGATTGTCACTTTTTTTCTGTAACTTTAAACATTTTCGAATCCCAGTTACAAAAATCAAGTTGACAGTCCGTGACGTCACATGTAATTTAAAAATTATCTTTTAACAGCCTAAAACAGTATTTTTATTGTAATTCCTGATTCCATACTTTCAGATCCCCGAAAAATGTATATATCTTTTGTAAACATGTGATAATCTTAAACAGTTAGTAAATAATTAAACCTAAACCAGCCCAAAATTGGCACAAAAAGTTATTCTATTTAGTTGGTACGTCGGTTTTGACCCACGAGCGTGTTAAAAAAACTGCTGAAAAGTCTGTCGTCGCAAAAATCGTAACTACACTGAAACGCTGAGGTTTCTGAATCTGAATTCAGTCTGTTCTGGGGTTTTAACATTAGCATTTAATACATCAGTAGATAATTTAAACTCACTTTGTTAATGGCCAGATGCCCACCGTTTTGTGCGGCAATCTTGTCGAAACGTTCCAAGTAGAAAGGAGCAGTCTCTTCAATGAAAGTCTTCTTAAGAGCTTCCTTTTTCTCGGCATCATTTTCCGTGAAAATTGGGTACGACTCTACATATACAACGTAAACAAGTATTACAAACGATCATCAAACAAACTACGAAAACATACTTAGCCTAAAGTCATTAATGGTATCGCCAATAGCATCAATTTCCAGATTCTCCCAATCGGTTGCTCCGACAAGATTGACCTTCTTGGCTAGATATCTGACGATGGCCAAACTTTGGCCCGTAACTTTGCCGTCCTCTTCGTACAATGGCACCTGTCCAAAGGGAGTGCTTGGTTTCATGTCTGGCCAGGCATCCCTTTCGAAGCGCACGTCTTCAAAGTCCACATTTCCAATCTTCAGTAGCATTCGAATTGGCTCTGCCAATCCTCTCCCATTGAAGTATGTTACCTTTACGGACATTTCTACAAAAATTAAGAAAGAATTTGTTGAGGATCAAACAGATAATGAGGATCAAATGTTTAGTATTCTAGTCACATGATGTTTTTTCTTTATAGCTATATTTGGACATATAATATAAAAAAAATCTGATGTAGCCAGGCACATGACTTTATCATACAATATATAAAATTAATAGTTTAGCTGCATGAGAATCTATTCTATAGAGATAAATCGTAGGTATTGTCAAAGCATCAGCATTTGACACTACCTACACTACGTCATTAGAATAATAGTTATTTATGTCACAAATGCCGAAAGTACGGAATAGTGCGACGAGCGGTGATACGGCGCGTCACCGAAGGCAGAGTGTCGCCGTCGCATATGAGCGAGTCGCGCTATCTAGTTTTTGGCAGGTGCGACATCAACGTTTATTGTGTTGCTTTTTAAGAAATACGTATTTAAAAAAAAAATAAATGATTTCTGTACAGTAAATGCTAGGTTGGTACCACTTTGACGAAATGTGCGTTCCGATTGGTAGGTAATGGTAGCTAATAGCGGTGGTAGAATACGAAATTATAGTATTTCTTACATATCGTGATAATGACACATATTAGTTTGCATGTACATAAACATGAGTCACTAGCAATTTTCTATTGGAAATACTATAACGGCGTCTGCTACCACTGCCATTATCACTAATGAAAACGCACCTTAAAAAGGTAATTCAAATTCTGATAGATTTATATTTGTTCATGACACATCCCTACCAACATACCAAAATAAAACTACACTCATCGCTATACTTTATTTATAATTTTCTCAATGTATCATTTTTAGAATTAGATATAAAGACGGGTTGATATTTCTTATCAACAAACAATCAAATTGGTGATCTTATTTTATTTGAAATTTGTATTTTATAATTTTGCGCACTACAGCGGCACGTTCCATAGTGGTTCTCCAACCTCTGATGAGATCAGCTGTTTTCGAATGTGACAATACAAAAAAATATTTGTCAAGATCTCGATCAAATAGAATTTGCTCTTGAAGGTAAACTATTAATTTTACCAAAAAATGTTATAGGCATAAATTATTCAAAATTTCCTCTACTTTAATTTATTAATTAACTATTTTGTCGAAATGACAGAAATAGCGGCTCATTTCCAAAATCCTTGAAAAGTCTTAGAATAAACTAAAAAGCTAAACTATTAATTTTACCAAAAAATGTCATAGGCATAAATTATTCAAAATTTCCTCTGCTTTAATTTATTATTTAACTATTTTGACGAAATTACAGAAATGGCGGCTGATTTCTAAAATCCTTGAAAAAGGCTTGGAGTAAACACCCAGTTCCTTTGGACCCTTTTGAACCAAAAGCTTTTCAACTCTAAGTTTGGTCATGAAACTTCTAAATATGAAGTTCCGTGCCGATACCTTTAGTAGTTTCTCCGGAATCGACAGACATTTTTTTGTACCTTTGTCAAAAATGTTCAGGGGACCCAAAAAGACCTATTTCCGCTAAAATCCCAATTTGTTTTTTCGGCACGATTACAATACTTTACATACTGCGTATGATAAAGTAAAAATAATATCAAAACTTCCCACCGATTAGGTAGGGCGATCTTGGAAGTTTGTGATCGATCTGATCGATCAGATCTGTCAGATCGATCTTTTATTTCTTGCAAGAAATCGATAACATACGATTTTGGGTTCGCGATTTATTGGGTTTAAGTTGATGGCGGGAAGGAAACTGGAAGTCAACTATGAAAAATTTGGGTTGGCGATTTATTGGGCCTATACCTTCCATGTGTTTATATGGGCGGGGAGCTTCTTAGCAAAACTCTATTATTTAAAATCGTGGAATTTGGACACAATGCGTACAATTAATTATAATATAGCAACCCCTAGATTTGTAAATAATAGTGCTTAGAAGAGGAAAGTACACCGTATTATTATGAAATTATAAAGAATTTTTAGTCAGCCTAAATAGATAGGTATTATTAGAATTTTCTTAATTACTGTTAATATCTGTAATATCTGTAGGGATTGAAAAATAAGTCGAATTGCAGTTACCTTATAAGGAAAAAATCTTTTAGCATAAAACTCAATTATCAAGATCAGTCAAACTTTTAGGTTATATTCTGACCGTTAGAACATTGGTAGAATAAGAAACGATTGTGGGTTGATAAGTGTACTGTCAAATTAACAAACCGGATGTCCTAACATAAAGTTCAATGTTGTAGATTTCTTACTTTATCGAACTAAACAGAAATATGTCGGAATTTAGGACAGTGTATGAATTTTGGACGTTTACCTTAATCTAGTTTATAAGCATTTTTTATGTGTTTTTAAGGACGCTGAATCCAAATCTGGCAAATATAGCAAAGCATTAGAAAATTTTAACAAAAAGATAATATCTGCAATTTTGAAAAAATATGTGTGTTTTGAATGACGCCAAATCAGAGAAATGTCGTAAATGTTGTAACGTTGATTTACCACGATTTATCATCAAGAGAGTAGAATGGTGTTTAGGTGGCGACCTTAAAAATTCTGATGTGGCCAGGCACATGACTTTATCATACAATATATAAAATTTATAGTTTAGCTGCACGAGAATCTATTTGATTGAGATCAGTCGTATCTGCATTAAAATAAAACTAGTTAGACAGGATTTGACAGTTAAATAAATAATTAAAAAAATAAATAATTCCTTTATTAACATAAAACAATATTAAATGCAACAAAATAATAATTATATTTAGGGCGGAGATCAGCACACTTGTTTCCAAATTGCCTTGCTTTTCCACTCAACCCCTTACGCAAACTAGAACTAAGACATAATTGTACCAATAATATAACAATTATTCCGAGAACTTATCAAAACAAAAATTTTCTAGTATCTAATTACACGTAATTGCAGCAAATCCAACTCAACAAAACATCGCACATGCCCATAAAAAATATAAATTAAAACAGCCTCTGATGTGCGCTCAATGCCTAAAATCCCCCCTGTTGAGCAAACAGACAACACTTCACCCTTCCCCCAAAAATGTTTAACGATAATTTTTTCATATCTTCCCTGAGACCATTGTATATGTGACTGACCTGGTAAGAGAATGGCCGTTTATACAGCTCAGCGCGGTGGGCAGTTGGAGCAAACAAACCCCTGAATCTTAAATTAAGGTTATGGACATCCGTTCTACAGCGTATCTTCCGCATGAGGTATTATGGGGTCCTCTTGGATAGCAACTTATGATATATTGCCTATGTAACGCCCTAGTGTTATCCATGTTCAACCACCCTAAGTCGCCCAGCCCATTCGATACATGATCATACTTCATAAAAACAAACAGAACACATGCATTTTGGACACGCTGCCTATCCTCAGCTGCCCATCCGACGCCGTCAGGCAATGACCGTACACGGTATCACCATCTGAGATCTTTTTACTATTGACAGTAGATATAGTGAAATATTGTCAAAACATCAGCATTTGACACTACCGATACTGTCATTAGACTGAAAATATTTGGAAAATGCTGGCTTACAATATAGTATTATATCAATGCAGATGCAACCGATCTCGATCAAATAGAATTTGCTTCTTGCAGCTAAACTATTAATTTTACCAAAAAATGTCGCAGACATAAATTATTCAGAATTTCCTCTACTTTAATTTATTGTTTAACTATTTTGAGGAAATTACAGAAATGGCCGCTCATTTACAAAATCCTTGAAAAATGCTTAGAGGAAACGTCCAGTTCATTTGGACCCTTTTAATCCAAAAGCTTTTCAGCTATAAGTCATGAAACTTCTAAATATGAATTTTCGTCCCGATACCTTCAGTAGTTTCTCCGGAATCGTCTCCACAAAAATCGAGTACACACATACACACACACATACAACATACACACACAGACATTGTTTTGTATCTTGGTCAAAAATGATGAGGGGACCCAAAAATACCTATATCAGCTAAAATCTCATTTTCTTTTTCGGCACGATTACAATACTTCTTTGTACTGAGTATGATAAAGTAAAAATAAAAACGTAATCTTCAATTCTACTATCTGGCGCCGGGTCAAACATGTTGCCTATGGCTCACAATACATCAATTCAACTCAATATTACGGGTTATTTAGCAGCAGGCATTTAAAGAAGGCTTATCTGCCCTCTTTAAACGATATAAAACGATATACAAACAAACAGATTTGCAAATGTGCGCGACTAACGGCTTTCTGGCAAGTCCGTCAAAATGCACACTAGAGGTTCGGAGACGGTATAGAAGCGAGAAAATTTCAATAATACATATATGTATTTTTATTTAATAGTATAAAACAATGTACATTTTGTGAGTTAAGTCGAAAATTTGAATTTGACAAATTCTCAAAGTCACCGAAAATATAAATATTTTTACTTTGTCATACGCCGTACGATAAAGTATTGTAATCGTGCCGAAAAAAAAAAATGAGATTTTAACGGAAATATAAATAGTAATTTCGTCAAAATAGTTAAATAATAAATTAAAATACAGCAAATTTTGTGTAATTTATGTCTATGACAGTTTTTGGTAAAATTAATAGTTTAGCTGTATGAGCAAATTCTTTTTCATCGAGATCATGTGTGCATTAAAACTACATAGTTAGCCAGGATTATTCAGACGCTGAGTTTTCTGACAATACCTATTACCTACTGTCAATATTGTCAAAATATCTGTCAAATCTTTACAAACTTTAATGCAGACGCAATCGATCTCGATGAAATAGAATCTCATGCAGCTAAACTACTAATTTTATATATTGTATGATAAACTAATGTGCCTGGCCACATCAGATTTATTATTTCAGTTTCATCCAGCGATAACTACTTATGTATAGATACAACGGCATTCACGGTCCGTTGTATTTTATAGGTCGTCGGGGTCCATAAAAATTATAATTTTTTGGAAACTACCCGAAATGTAGGGAAAAATATATGTACCAATTTTGGAATCAACTAATAGTATAGTGGCGTCAATAAAAAATGCAAATTTACGGAAATTTTAGCGTAATCAAACGGAATTAAAGTTTTCTAATCCAATATTTTGCAATATTTATGTCAGATTAGGTTTCAGCATTTCCTTAAAAACCCATAAAAATGAATGCTATGTTCGAGCGATTTCAGACAAAAACCAATAATTTACTTTATTTTTGCTGGGGTTTGGTCAAATTCAGTCTAATATGACTGGGCTATAACCTATCACGTTTATCTGTCGAAACCATCGCAGAGCTATAAATATTATCAGTCCTCCATCTTAATTTTTGACCTAATTATCTGAAATGTAGTTAGGGATAGGTAATCCAGAATCAGAAATCAATATCAGCATTTGTATTCAACGTATCCTAGTTACTTAGTAACTGTTGACTTACAACAAATCATCATGGCATGTAACCATTCAATGGCCATTAGGAAATGAACACGGGGAAAAAGTCGATTATGTTTTGTTTACCATCGACGGAATTATAGAAGTACATACTACTTTAGCTTATTGACGCAGGCCATTCGTTTTTTATTGATGTTCTGTATCCAGGAATATTTAAATAGATAAGGTATAGGATTTGGAATGCCTACATCAAGATCTTGAAATACATTGCCAATTTTCAGGAAAATATGACGTCAATAAATGCCTAAATACTTGAAGAGATGGAAATAATATAAGTTAATTATTTACGGCAACATTAAGTACTATTTCTGCGATGTTGTTGTGGGTACAGCTATTCAAAGATGATCATGCAACCAATCAGTTTTATAGTGTTAGATAACGTAAAAAATGTTATCAATATCCAGTATCAAGCGAATAAATCATTGTGCAATAAACACCGACTGGCCATATAAGTTATTGTCAAAGCAAAGCAAATATAAATGAAAGAATTCTCTAGACCTGCAAATATTTATCATTTCATTATGTACTTCAATCATAACAGATTAATACAATTTGTAATCACAGGTTCATATAAATTAATAGACAGCTTTCTAGTAATATTCATTTATTGTAGATGATATAGTAAATTTAATAATGGTTTTTAGAAATCAGTTGCTGGGCGTGTTTCAATCCATTTCTTAACATTTGGGATGTTTTTAACATTAGCAACAACCTTTTTAAGATTGGTGTATATTAAACAAAGCGGCTCTCCTTTGAATCTTTGTAGAAAATCAAACATGCAAACCAAAGAGAAGTCTGCCCATGTTAGCTAAAATAAATTTATAAATCAGTAGATACAGTCGAATCACTATAATAAAAGAAATAATAGTAATTCAACCATATTGTTGAATCACTATTAGTAGACTTCTGAGTATATATCTTTCAGATATATGGAGATATACAATACAGTCTCTCTCTCAGAGCTCTACTAATAGTGATTCAACCAAATACCATCAACTATACACACGAATAACACCTACCTTATTAAGTGCCAAATGTCCGTTGTTCTTTTCGGCAATATCTTCCAACGTTTGAAGTGTATATGGAATCATGCCGAATGCTAATTTATCATGTAGCCTCTGTTTTCTGTCTACATCTTCTTCGTGCAAATATTCGATTATTTCTGAAAGACATACAGTTATGAATTCGGATGAAAACGAAGTCACAATGATACGTGCTTGTTAGGAGATCGTTGAGCGTTTCCACAATTACATCAATTTGTGCACTCTCCCAATCATTTTCACCCGTTAAGTTTACCAACTTTGCGGCGTATTTTGCTATAGCACCGCTGTGCCAGATGACTACGCCATCATTTTCCAATAAAGGCAATTGACCGAACGGAGTTGCTAAAATGTATAATATAAATATGGGAATTGGTTCGATACTAGTTAAAAGATGATATATTTAAAAAAAATCGTGTATGAGACATGCTGGACAGTAGACAGCCAAGAATTTGAAGTTATGAGCATAAAATCCAAGAATGAGGAGATGTTATTTAATTGAAGAAAGGGAGGGATTGCCCCAATAGCGTTAAAAACGTTTAAAACAGGTCAATAATTTGGTATGATAAAATGAAAACATGTCCATTTTAATTTATAGAATTACACAGATCTTCAATTTTGCTCGTCGTATGACGTCATCAACATATTTTTTATGGCAAACCACTACTTTTCTTAGTGAGCTTAGTACATCGTCGGGAGCATCGGTTTTGTGAATTTAGTGAATGAGAGAAAAAGAAACGCCTTCTGATAACTACAAACCAACAATTTTGTTTCATTCATGTTTGCTTCAGAATGAATAAACGGTTTTATCTAAGAAATACTTAATCACTGAGATCTGACTCTGTGGCGATATGTGGCATCTCTGGATGAAATGGGAAAAATCAACCCCCCCCCCCTCAGAGTTTGACAATTTTCCCACATTTTCATTCATGCTTCTATATGCTTCACATATTATTGCAATCGATTTGAAAACTGTCCATATGCCTGACGGAGGTCAATCTAGTAGTTGACGATAATTTTAAGTAGCAATTTTTTAAAAATTTTGCATGAAACTCCATATTTTTCCTGATGCAAAAATAATTATCCGTTCAATGGTTTGTTTGTTGTTGTTCGATCTTTACAATTACCAGTGGCGTACTACTGGTCTTTGTATTAAGACAAACCCTCGA
Source organism: Melinopterus prodromus (assembly GCA_964023965.1). Lineage (NCBI taxonomy): Eukaryota > Metazoa > Arthropoda > Insecta > Coleoptera > Scarabaeidae > Melinopterus > Melinopterus prodromus. The sequence goes on along the minus strand of OZ030390.1, from coordinate 12,928,401 downwards.
TGTAACCGCACAATCCGCATAACATTCAACCTGTTCCAATCTTTCCCGCGTTTTTTTTATAAGGCAGATGACAGTCTTTACTGAAAAGATTCAGATGGACTTTATTTTTCAAATTCGTCGTTTAAAAGGTTCTAATATCTGAAGGAATTACGGAAAACAGCAATAAGACCGCATGAAGTTTCTTACTCAGAATTATAAAAAAATAACTAAAAGATTCATGGATTTATGGGATTCTTCTTCATTTATTCACTTTATTCGGATCTTTTGCTCTGTAAATTTTTAATGAATTCTAAATCATTCTAAACGAACTTTTTTACTCAGAATAACTTTTACTTCCTACAAAATGCCTCTAAAGGCCAGGCATACAAAATGCCTCTAAAGGCCCGGCATTCAATTTAAAAAAACCAAATCTCAAATTTCAGAATCTTAAAATACGATTGTTGGTGGTTCACTTTTCAGGATACCACATAAATACAAATTTTAAAGGTTACTCTGAGGCTATTTTGAAGTTTTGAAGACTTTTGGTGCATCCGTTATAATAAATTCGCGTTTTTACTAATTTCCCTAATTTTATACCAAAAAACCTTGTAAAAACTTATGAGCTCTGATGCATATTCAACGCACGGAAGTCTTTCAACAATACATATTTCCTTTCTACGCACAAAGTCCATACTCCACATAGTGATTAATATTTTCCTAATTTTCAATTGTCTTTCTCTCAAAAATTGTCTATGTAAGGCCATAAAATGTATATGCTACCATTTGGTCAATTAAAGGATCTATCATAAGTAAAACTATCATAAGTTGATGATCGGAAATTGAATTGAATACAAAAATGTATATTTCTATAATTAAAGTTTTACGTGTCCGAGTATTTTTTAAAATAGTAAACAAAGCAAAAAAAATGTGATTTAATGAAAAAACTTTAATGTCGTTTTTACAACTAGGATAAACCCACAAATAAGCCGGCGTGGGTTATTAGCATGCGCAAGACATTTTTAGCTGTTCCACAGTATTATCAGTACTATTCAGACAATTCATGAAATAAAACGCGCATTTTTTGTAAACAATTTTAAAATATATGACCATTAAGAATAACACCCCTGTTTACTTTTTATTGAGTAGGAATATGCCCTTAACTTTTAAGAATAGTCAATTTACTATATTATTAAGAAAAACGTGCCTCAAGAATCAAGTACGAAAAAGCCTTGTAATTTTATGCCACAGAGCAAATATTATATACCGTATCTTGTGGGTATGTCGTATGTATCATGTTTCTGTTATGAGTAAATTGATATCAGTGACAATAGCTAATATCGTTTACCGGGTGTTCATTTATTTATGGCGGCCATGATATGTGCGTTATTTTTCATTGCTCACTTTACGAGATTCGAACAAACAACATCCAAGTTAATCTAGACATCGAACGAGAGTTATCGCAAAACAATTTGCTTCTAGATAAATCATAGTTATTACATATTTATATGTTATTATATAAAAAGATAATGTCAAATATGTACCTAAATCAGTAGGTAATAGAGATAATACTTTTTAGATGTATTTATCTCGTAATATTAATCGAACGAGTTACTATTACATAAACAAATCATCACCAACGACTGCCAATCATGTAAAAATACTCATTTCCGTTAGTTGACTACAAAAAATTAGTTTCACTTTAGGCAATTTTCACTATTTGAAAATAATCGTTTCAAAAAAACAATAAAAATACACACAGTATGCAATTATCAATGATGACAATTCGGTCAGAAATTTACATTCTACATAGGTATTTACATATTATGGATACATGAATGTGAAGTATATCATTAGTTATTACCATCACTTATGGTTACCAGTTCCATCATGACAAACATTTTTAATTGCGCAATCTTGTACAATAAGGTAGTTTAATTATATATACGTATAGTACATTTATAACGCAGTAAGTGTTCTTTAAAAAGATAAAAGAGAAGATTAACTAATTTTGTTATTCCTCTTTCTCATTATTAATTATTTATATACTTACATGGTTTTAATTCTGGCCACTTATCACGAGCAATCCTATTGTCCACAAATTCGATGTCACCGTACTTAAAAAGAAGACGAGTCAATTCTGCCAATCCTCTACCATCGAAGTATGTTATCGTAAGTACCATTTTGCCTTGAAACAAAAATTTGTACATGTAATGTAAAACCCTAAAAAATTATAACATATAATTTATATAATCCAGATCTGTTTATACTTCTCCTTAACATAGATTAAACCCAATAAGCACTACTTTACACAAATTAACATTAGAGGCATCAATTAAAAGAAGTAACATTTTGCAGCTACCACAAAAAAAAATCTCATGTCATCAACATAGACGAACACAACTTACAAATAATAAAATATAGAAATTATATAAGATAATGAACTATGTTTGTTTTACCCAACCACCTACTTAGCGATGTCTAAAAATAAAAAAAAAGTTTTTTTCTAAAATAAAATTACATACCGCCAGGGTTGCCAGAGTCTCACAAAAATGCCGGAGATGATGTGGGGAGGTATAGTCGACAAGATTACAAAGAATATAAAATAGTTGTTAAAAAAACAATATTTAATTTTAAAGTAAAAATATTAAAATAATTGATGTAGGGTCAACTTGATTCTGTGATTAAAAAAGTCAGGCCGTTTCACCTCGCACGTGCCAAACCCAAACAGGTCTAAAAACTCTGATGTAATGACAATCCCATATTTTAAAGTTATTTTAATATAACATTTAATTGTCTGGAACTTTATTTGCCCTGAATACGAATGCGAACTCAAAATTACGTAAGACATCCGGAAAAGTGAGGTCAAATGTCAAAACTGTAATTTTAGCAACATTAGTAAATGTATGCCATTTGAATTCAATCTCCTAGAAACCTCAAAATCTGTATAAAATACACAATGTAACACTAATTTTCAACTATCGTTTTCTAGAAAATTTTCTTATGTACGGCCATCATACTATTATATGCTGTATTAAACCAAAGTGTTATTTAAAAAATATGTCGATTTCGTCTTAATTCAAAAACCGTTGGAGGTCGGAAATTTAGTTTACGATAAATATGTGTAGGTACTAATTTTGATAATTCAAAACCGCATTTTTTTTTTTAATAACAGACCGATTTAGTGATTTCGTCATGTTTCAATACTTTGTGTTCTCACTGTATAATAGCGATTTTACACTATTGTTAATGGCACTATACGCAATTTTTTATTGCTTAAAAAGTTGTAGAACATTTTGCGTGATAAATTACGTAGTGTAAAACAATTGGAATAACATTCAATCTGTAAAATTCAACAAAGATATGTCACTGTCTGCATTACGTCTGGTTAAAAGTAAAAGTAACTAACTAACATTTCAAATAATTACAAAAACCTGACTACAATAGAATACCAATAAATATAATGACATTTTTCAGAGAATTAATGGATTTTAAGAATTTATTGAACTTATTTTAATAACACTTATTGAGCGTATTTTCGTTTAGATACGCATTTATCAGCATTTGGCCACAATTAATTCGTGGTTCAATAAAATATAACAAATTGTTAGTTAGTGACTTTTACCATTTTACCTTTAAGCTGGCGATATATTATTTACAATAATGTAAAACTATTTCCTTCATGTGCAGACTCCGGCGCAATGCCGGAGACCTGGCAACCCTGCATAGATAACATTAATAAAAAAGGATTAATCAATTCACTTGTTAGTCTAGATTTCAAAATATTTCACATTTGCAATGTACTTTTTTTTGTCAAAATTTTTACTACTAAGCGAGTGGCCAACAATGGACCAACTCAAACAAGTAAATTGTGTTTCTGGTATTCCTTAGAACCGTAGAACTGAATCGGAAACAATCCATTTTATTGGACACTCAATATTTAACGTCAAATATGTTTACCAATCAAATACACTGTTTTAGAATATAATTTGATAGATTTTATTTTTGGAGTTCAGGTCTCAGGAGGATATATTATTTATATATTACTTTTTATCCTGATTTTCTCACAAACTAGACTCAATTTCAAATTCAAAGCATACAAGAAAAAAGTTTCAATTTCTTGATTTTGTGCATTGTTGGCCAGGATTATCACTTAGCTTAAAATATTACTCATAAAAAAACTGTTGGAAAAATTATTATTATAAATAGAAACCAGTCTTTCCTTATGATTATGAGTGTATAGTATACGAATTCAGTCAATCGTGAGATAACTCTTATGATCTAATAAAAAAAAAGTTTTTTCTTATCCAAACAATTTTTAAGAATTATTAATTGTGGATTGTATCTTTAATAAACCAATTTATGAATTTTAATCAATATTTACTTTTAACATAATAATCTCTTACACATAGTAATACTGTGAAGTAAACACCGTCGCGACATTCAAGTTATTGGCAAACCAACGCAAATATAAATAAAAGCATTATCTAGACCTGCAAATATTTATCATTTCACTATTTACTTCAGTCATAATTCAATTTCATATCATAATACAATTTCTAATCACAGGTTAGTTTAAATAAGTAAACGATTTTTATTAATATTCATTTATTGTAGATGACATAGTGCACATAATAATGTTTTTTAGAAGTCAGTTACTGGGCGTGTTTCAATCCACTTTTTAACATTTGGAATACTTTCAACAGTAGCAACAACCTTTATAAGATTGTCGTATATTGGGGTAAAACAAAACGGCTCTCCGTTGAATCGGTTCAGAACATCAAACAGGCAAACCAAGTAGAAGTCAGCCCATGTTAGCTGAAATAAAATAATAACTCAGTAGGTATACCATCAATTACAGACCTGATCAACAATTACCTTATTCAGGGCCAAATGTCCGTTGTTCTTGGCGGCAATAGCTTCCAACTTTCCAAGGTAATATGGAATGGTTTCGACCGATAATGTCTCTTTTTGCTTGGCTTTCCTATCTGCGTCTGGTTCGTGGAAAAATTGGGATATTTCTGAAAGAAATACAAATTATTGTTTCGATGAAGATAAGACGAGATGATACGTACTTATTCTGAGATCGTTGAGCGTTTCCACAATCGCATCAATCTGAGCACTCTCCCAATCGTTGTCGCCTGCTAATTTTACCAACTTGGCAGCGTATTTTGTTATAGCACCGCTTTGCCAGATGACTACCCCATCTTTTTCCAACAAGGGCATTTGACCGAAAGGTGTTGCTAAAATGTATAATATAAATATTAGAATTGATTGGTTATTAAGTAAAACATGGTATATTAAAAAACAAGAATTTGATCTGTTGACCATAATACTAAAGAATGAGATGTGGTTTAATTGAAGAATGGAACAAATAATATTTTGGCTCTACAAATACGTAATCGATAACGTTAAAAAATGTATAAAACAAGTTTTGTCTTGATTTTAATAACCTAGCGTTAACACATGAGAGTTGAATAACTCAAGTTTGGAAGCGTTAACCAAGGGTCAAGGATACGCACGCACGGCATCTGTTTCCGTCATCAATTCACATATCGTCGGCTAAGATGCAAATGACCTGTCTTATAAAATTTGGTTTAGTCATTTGCATCTTAAGCGACAAAATAGTATCTATACTATGCGAGCCAAAGAAAAAGTCCTACAGTCCACATAAAATCCAAATATTTTTAAGTTCTGTGAAACGTTCTTTTTTGACAACCTATGCATTCAATTATTGTTTAGTCCAAGGGGTTATTTAAATGCCATAAGCTTGATATTATATGCAGTTTTATGTTGCATTCAACGCATGATTAAATAAAAATCTAATATCCAATTATTTAACCTACTACTGTTGTTCAAAAATTTGTAAAATGTAAAAATAATGATGTAAAAATAATATTAGAATATAATTATGCAAAAATTTTATTTGGGGAAGTGGTATACGGTATACGGAACGTCAAATGCGACTATAATTTCATGTTTAATATATTTAATATTTTGAAATGCTTTTCCAAATAATATTTTGCATTGCTTTGAAGATAGCTTTATATGCATAGCTCTACTCTTATGTCGTTTTCATCTTTTTGGCAACACACAGTATATGCAATGGAGAAGGTGATTATTATTATTTCGTGTTTAAAGACTTCCAATATTTCCCAATACATTTTTTAAATAACATTTTTGTTTAGCTTTGAACATAAGAGTACTTTACCCTTCAGTGTTTTAAGTTTTCAGTTTCATACTTTTGGTATAAGCAAGCAAATACTTATATTCTAATATTTGAATTTTTTTAAGAATATTCAGCCAGTTTTATGAAGATTAAAGTTTTCTGAGAGACTAATACTTTTCTTCAAATTTCATTTTTGCATAGCTTTGGACATAAAGGTAATATACTCTTCAGAGTTTTCCATAGTTTTGGCAATACTCGGCACATTCAAGCAGACATTCAAATATTTGCAATTTAAGTTTAACACAATCCAGAAGATTTTATGGTGAAATCTTTTTTTTGAGAAGCTAATTATACAAATTTGTGTCCAGCTTCTGCCGGGCACGGAAAAATTACTTTGTTGATTAAAAAAATCCTTGGCCACGTCGATTTTTAATTATCAAAACACACACCCAATTGTCTTTGACTTGTCTATGTCGTCATCGACATTTTTAATGGCATCCATATATTTCTTACTGATTATGCTAAATCTCTTAATTGTCTTCATGACAACTTTAAAATTTTATGGCCTATCATTAGTAAATTTTTCAGAAATAGACTATTAAATTTACTTTGTGAATGAGAAGCGTATAGACGCTTTTGATAGATTTCGTGACACTATATACGAATCTGTGCTTGAAAATTGCAAGACGCCAGTAAAAAATCGTTCCAAATGCTTAAAAAAATGTGAACAAACTTTCAGGATTTCAGGTATATCAGATGTTTTTCAGGATTCCAGCATATTGAGTTCAGCTGGTATACAATAAAAATGTAGCAAGATCGTGTTTTTTACATTCTGGTTACTCACTTCTTGAAAACATTGACAATGTGACAGAAAACTTTTTAATCCGGATTTGTCGGGGTAAGTTCTTAAGAGTACGGGGTTCAGATTTTTTTTAAAATAATAAACCATCTTAGAGATTTTCTCATGTTTCCATATTACTTCTAGAATCTGTGGTATTTTGTGTACTTACTTTAGGTGATTTGAGCAAACAACATCCAAGTCCACAACAGTTATTCTTAGCCATGGAACATAAGTTATCTCAAAACAATTTGTTTGTTCGTAAATTATAGATATTCACATATAGAAAAGATATAAAATAAGTACCTAAATAAGTATATTAAGTGTATAAGAAATAACAGTGATTGGTAATAGGTACTACATGGATGTAATACTTTTTTATTTAAATTAAAAGAAAAAATAATAAACAAATCATCACCAACGACTGAGAATTATGCAAAAAAGCTCATTTCCGTTACCAACCAACTAAAAATTAGTTCCAGTTTAGGCGTGATTTGAATTTTCACTTTTTTCCAATGCTGATAGATATTATGCATGATACAGACAGAAATTTGCATTCTCCATTATAAATAAATAGAAAACTTAAAAATGTGGAGCTCTGACAGTTTCTAGACATAAGATATTACATATTATAGATACAGGAATGTGAAGTGTATCATTAGTTATTACCATCACTTTATGGTTCGCATTCCTTTGTGACAAACATGTTTAATTGCGCAATCTTATCCAATAATATGATTATAATGTTTTTACGCAGTAAGTGTTTGTTCAAAATGATAAAAGAGAAGATTAACTATGTTATTCGTCTTTCTAATTATAAATTATTTATATACTTACTTGGTTTTAACTCTGGCCACTTATCACGAGCGACCCTATTGTCCACAAACTCAATGTCTCCATACTTAAAAAGAAGACGGGTCAACTCTGCCAATCCTCTACCGTCGAAATATGTTAGCGTGAGTACCATTTTGCCTTGAAACAAAAATTCAAAGATGTAACGTAAAACCCAAAAAATTATAACATATATTGTATATAATCCAGATTCTTGTATACTTACCCTTAACAAAGATAAAACCCAATAAGCACAAGTTTACATAAATTTATATTATAAGCATAAATTAAAGAAAGAAAAATCCGGCAGAATGCACAAACAAACTCACATCACGAACATGGAGAAACATACAAGAAACGAGATAATATAAATCCCACAAACTTACAAATAATAAAAGATACAAATTTGATAAAATAAATAAAGTGCGTTTGTATTCGGCGTCAACCGCCCACTTACCGGCGTTTTATTTATAGAGTGGAGTAAAAACAATACAACCAACTTCTGCAGCGTAGCTTGTAGTACTGAATGAAAATAGTGGGTTCACTTCCAGCGCCATCACAGCGCCATCGTGGCAACCGTGGTGGCAACATTGATCACAGTGCTGGTAGCGGGGGAGACCTTGAATTTGAGATGTTTGGAGTATTCATTACAGTGGTTCCCAAACGCATGTCATGGTTCCATATACTTCGTCATAATTCATGATGATATTGCATAATATAAAAAAAAAACTGTATTCACAAAAACAGCTACTAATCTAGAGATCCGCGTTGGTAATCTTTTGTTATCAATAGACAGGGCCGGCTGCTGGTTTTACGTGGCCTAGACAGAAACTTTGTGGGGCCCCAACATCGATACGAAATATCGACAAAATAATGGCCAAACATTCTCTTTGTACGATTTCCAACTAATATTGCCCCATTACTCTCGGTATTTGTCGAGAGTGGTACACAATGGAACATGGTACACAATGGAACACTTCGAATTACTTGCAAAATAACGCGAAAAGGTATAGGTTTTTCTGGGCAGTATACTGATTTACAATGTAATTTCAACATTTGTCAGCTAATAAGTTTAATTTTTAGTTGCACTTAAAAGTGTAAAAATTATATTATACAGAGTTGTTATTAGTTTTATGGAATCTATTCTATTCTATTGATATTTTATTGTATGCTACGTATACACAGCCTATTTTATGTTTGTCGAATCAGACGCAAATATTTTTTCAATGTTGTGTGGTACACAATGGAACACGTTTTATTGCGTAGCACTATTTTTAGGAGTTAATATACACTAGGATGTAGTATAACAAAGTCAAATTGATCTTAGAAATGAAATTGTATAGAATTCAAATAATATAAATTAATAATTAATAACAAAAAAACAAAAACTTAAAGTATTTATTTAACACAACTGTATAGGTTTACTTATTCTGGTGTCAATTACGAAATTCAAAATGAAATGAAAAACTAATTTAGTTTTAAAATAGCTTTCCGATGATACTTCATACAACCTTTCTTCCTAGATTATTTCCAAATCTCGTATCAATATCACCCACTTCCGGTCAAACCGGAAGGGCTTCCAGTTCAAATCGAAAGTTGATAATATCACTATCGCATATTCCCCTCGAGCCCTGTCAACTTTGGTCTCAAATATTTTCTCCCTGCAGCAGAAAAACTTACCTACTTTAAAATTTTAAATGCAATTTGAAAATAGGGTATTTCAGATAAAATTGTAAAATATTTATTGTTGTTTTGTATTTATTTTCTAAAATAATTTTTATTTTGTCATTACAAATTTATTTTGAGTCGAAATTAACATGTTTCATTGTATACTACTACCTGTTCTATTCTGTACTACAAGTGGTACACAATGGAACAAATAACATGCTGCTATATATTCAATATTATTTATTCACCACATTATTTTATATATATGGTGTATACACCATGTCAATTACATATCACTATTCACTTTGTTTCTGATAATTGAAACACAAAATATATCTAAACAATAATACAAACTGTTCCATAGTGTACCACTCTCCCCTAAATATTCTCTCGATAACTGCTTGAATTCCAACTAAAAGTAAAGTAGACTAATTAAGAATTATAGCTGTATTTCCTTTGATTTTTACTAACATCGAATAACTCAATACAAATTGTTTATTTTGTTTGATAAAATAGAAATTTTGACATCCAACTCTGAGCCGACCCTGTAAATACATGTAAACAATGTTTTTCATTGGGCTTATTGTAGGTATATTGATATGCAGTAACATTATCTATGTAGGGCAAAATATGTACAGGCTATATGAAAAATAACAAATGACTGTAGTAACTTTGTTGTTTTACAACAAAATTGTTTAAATGAAAGTTGCTATTTCGCCAATCCGGCTGCAGGTTGAGCCTATGGCAACCAATTTAGTTTTTGTAAATCGTATAATTGTTGCTTTAGGTGTTTTTTGTGTAATCAATAAATTTTAAAATTATATGACTATGTGACCTTAAATTTCGTGTAACAGACAGTTAAAATTCCCACAAGATTGTTAACTCTAAGCACAAAGATTTTGTAATTCTCGGAATCTGTTAGCTTCGCATTAGGGTTTGTCGGTTTGTATGTTTAAAAAATCCGCTTTTAGAGACCAGTTGACAATTATAATTAATATACAGTATGTCCACGGAAAAGGTGTTGAATAGGAAAGACTTCTTTATTTTTAATTTTATCGAAAGAAGTTACTCTTGATAAATTTTTTTGTTAGTTCTTAGAGTAAGATTGGGATAGAAACATTTAACATATTTTATACTCAGTGTTCAGAAAATTGAAATAACTTTAAAATGTTGTTAGGAAAAGTTGTAGGTAGATCTCTAATAACAATTTTCGAAAAAATTCGCCTACTTTTATTTATTTGTAATCATTAAATTTAATTTAATTTTTTCATATTCAACACCTTTTCCGTGGACATACTGTATATGAAAGTAATAAGGAATTTGATTAAAAATTGTACTAATTATTTCTTGTATGGAAACTGATATACACTTCTGTCCCATTTTTTCAGTATATGTCGTTCTGGCTCTATGGATTTGTTAGTTCTCCTTTCAAATTCGTAAAAAGTTACAGGTGTTTGAAATATAAACAAACCAAAGGGAAAAGAGTTTGCTGTTTTGTAAAATGTTTAAAAATAATAAACATGAAAAAAATAAACAAATGAAGAAATAAATAAATCCATATAAGACTGTTTATTGAGATTTTAGAGTCTGTTTGACGTATTTTATAATAACTTTTCTGTCTGTTAACATGTAGATAAGCCAGAATGCAGACATTTTTCAAATAATTTTTCAAATGTGCCTACTTTTTAGAGTTGCACAACTATTATTGTTAACCCGAGATATGATAGAGGAAATGCTATAATTATCAGAGAAATACTCATGGGAAATACAAAAGTAACGAACAAAATTAAGAAATAATTCATAGGGAATATCAAGAACCTGAAAAAGTAATAAGTAATAAGAAGAATGCGAAAACTTCAGTGTTTGATACAACCAAAATACCAAATAAATATTGAAATCCTCGGAGAACAATAAAACCAATCTTGCTAGGAATATCTCCATTATCATCAGCTCTATATGTGAATATGAGTTAAAAAAGGAAAGTCGAGTCTGATGTAGAAATGTTTATTTGTCTTCTTGCAGACTAGTTTCGAGTGTTAAGCCCGTCCTCAGTGCATACGTCAAGTTTCACAGCTCCGCGAACACAGTAATAATTAAGAACCAAGTTCAGTATCCAGTTAGAGATTTTTTTTATTTATTATATTATTATTATTTTCCTAACCCAAAGGATATCACACCACCCCTGAAGAATGAAGGGGTCTACAAGGTAACAGGCAAGTGTGGAACATGGTATGTGGGACAAAGTATCGAATGTCGAGTCAAGGAGTACAGTGGAGATACCTGGCTAGGCAAGAGTCAACAGTCCGCTGTTGCTCAACACGGCCATGAGTCGGGAGTGCCAAAAATGGATTTCGATGACGCGAAGATGTTGGCAAGGGTGAGTCATTATCATCGAAGGTTTGTTACAGAAGCCATCAAAATTTACAAACTTCTAACAACATCAATCATGTGGACGGCATTCACATCAGCAGGGTCGAAAACCAAAAGTACATGTGAGCGGTATGGGTAGATTCAGATGGGCGCAGTGCGTAGTAAATTAAGTCTATACGGGAGATTTCTTTGGTCTTCAGTATTCAGTTCGTTCAGAAGATGCGAGCAACATGGTTTGCGAAACGTCAGCATTTATTTAGAGTCTTGACACACGGTATAACCCGGAAGCAATTCATGTTCTTAATGATTCTGGCCGTGAAAGCCTACGTACTTACTTACTTACTTATATTATTATTTGAAATTGTATTTAGAACATATGAAGTAGGTAATCATTCACAAAACAATTTATGTTTATTGTTGCTAAGTATTACTGACGCATATTTTCAAGTCATATTTATAATGGAAAATTTATGTTTAGAATGCAGTTATTGGGCGGGTTTCTATCCAAGGGCTGATTTCAGGATGATCGTTGGTGTTTTTCTTAACAACTTGTAGGTTGGGGTATTTCTCCAACAAATCTTGTCCGACGATCTTTGTTGAGCTCAAGTGCTGTCATAGAACGAACGTCCACGCACGTAAGCTGAAAACAAACAGATAAATACACAAATACATACCATAATCACAGTAATAGAATTTTTAGAAAAATAACAATTTCACTCACTTTATTATAGGCCAGATGGCTACCATTTTGCCTAGTAAACGTTGCAAGTAGAAAGAAGCAGTCTCAGCAATGAAGGTTTTCTTCAGGGCTTCTTTTATCTCCGCATCATTTTCCATCTGCCTCTGCCTCTTAGACTATTACAATAGCATGCTCTGACAGCCAAAATTGGAGAAATTATATAGTAATCTGTGGTCTCATATAAAAGGTGACAACCTTTCAATTAATTAACTGTCAAATGTACTAGTAAGCCAAATTGGGCCAGTGATAAATATGGATCAACAATTCGGGATGTTTCTACTAAATTCTATTACCATCTGGTTAATTCTCACCAGAAGTCTTGCTGATGGTCAAAATCAGGCGGCCAAAATCTGGAAAGTCATCGACTGCGACGTTGCCGACTATCCATACTACGTCTATCTGGAGTTTTCAGGCCGAAAACGCAAGTTACTTTGCCTCATGCGGTGGCTCAATTGTCACCGATTCTTTAGTGTTGACCGCAGCCCATTGCTGTTATGAAAATAATACCAAAGATCAAAGCATTACCGCAACATGGTCAAATTTGATACACCATTTCTATTAAACAGCAGAACAACTCCAGTAAATCTAACGGATAAAGCAAGATTTCCGCAAGTAGCTTCCGGGAACAAAACAGTTCAAATTGTCGGTTATGGTGGTACGACATATCATGGCGAAGAATGGATTACCGATAAGCTGAAATTACAGTGTTCCAAGTCTACATCTTTATCCGTGACGGAGTGTCGAGAATTGGTGACGCAATTAACGACATTCCATAAAAATTCTATGTTCTGCGTCATGCCACATCATCTCCAAGTGAGGGTTCTGCTCTTCAAGGAGATTCAGGTGGACCTGTCATGTATAATGGTGTCCAGGTTGGCGGCGTTGTCTCTTGGGCTGTACTAAATTGCTCCATATTCAATGTCTACGCGAGAGAAGTACAGTCTTCAATCATTAAAGCATGCGTAATATACTCAGTTATCAACGAGTACTTCGTGTTGACCGCTGTCCATTGCTGCCGCGAAAGAAATACGCACGGATCGTATCCAGTTTATACAGGGAACATAATTGCGAAGATGAACATGGAAAAGAATCGGAGAAGACGCCTAGATTGTATGATGTAGGCGTATTGACAGTTCAAAGTTGACAGACCATCTAAATTAAACGTCAGAACAAATCTAATAAAACTAACGTATGGAAAAATATTTGCCCAAGTTGCTTCCGGTAAGAAACAAGTGCAGCTTGTCGGTTATTGTTTAGATACATTGCAAGGGAAAGGTAGATTGACAATAAGAGAAAGTCATTACTGTGAGTATACATCTGTCTATGAGGGCGTTTCAAAAATGTTTAACTCCTGACCGTTATCTCAAAGTGCAGGTGGTGCTATGGGCCGACGGGAGAAATATTTGGGCTCGTAAATTGTCCGTTTTCAATATCTCATAAAAAAAAACACAAACACAAACCCTCTTTACCCTTGCTCTATTATTATTTCCATAGGAGACATGTTTCGGATTATTAATCAATCCTCAATCCTAAATCTACAGAGTAAAGTCATTCCTCAAGAAAAATACGTTATTAAACTTATGCTACAAATTATATATTTTAAAATACGAACACTTAATGTTAATGTTTAACTTTTTACCAAATTTTACGGGCCTGAATATTTCTTTTGACGACCCAAGCACCACCTTCACTTTGAGATGACGGCGAGGTGCATAACGTAACGTTTTCAATGTATTTAAACCATAACCGACAAGTTGAACTTGTTTGTTCCCGGAAGCTACTTTGGCAAATGTTATTCCATGCGTTAGTGTTATTAGATTTTTTAGGACTGCTTTGTTTGTAGATTTAGGATTGAGGATGGATTAATAATCCGAAACATGTCTCCTATGTAAATAACAATAAAGCAAAGATAAAGAAGTTTTTCGTTTGTTTCTTATTTATAAAACAATCTTGCAATATGAACTTTTCAATAACATTAAGTAAATATAATTTTCTACTCCTATTGTTAAATGCATTATCATGGCAATGTATGATAAGTAATACTAACCATTCCCATACACATGGCAAATATTTCATTCTTGGCTCCTCATACCCCGCGAGTCGTGAGAAATATTTCATTTCTCACGGCTTTAGAACCAATCACAACTCTGGATTTTTCATTTCCATTGTGTTGTGATACACTGCTTAGCGAAATTGTCAAGGCATTGACAACGTCTGTGACAAGCGCAACAAACAATTTTAATCTGTCAAAATCCTGTAAACGACACATAGTGACATACAACCGTCCCAATATGCAATAAATTAACTTATAAAATTCTATTGCTTGGTCGTAGAAAAAGTATAATATTCCATTCGCAAGTAATGGTAAACTCGTGCTGCAAACTTCGTTCTCGTGAGATATTACTTGCTCATAGAATAATATACTATTCGTTGAACCGACAACTATACTAACCTAACCTAATACATCTACTTCTCTCGCAATATTTCTCCTTTATTGAAAGTAAGTGATTGCATCCGTAATTGTCGGTCGTAGGTAAAATTGTGTACAATGGTCGAGCTGTAACGCATTGTACGTGCTCGTGAAAAATAACAAAACTCGCCGCGATGCGGCTCGTATGGTAACTTTCCACTCGTACGTAATATGCTAGTTACAGATCTTGTAATGTAATATACTATATCAATCCTTTTTTGAATACTTATTTTTATTTTTTAACGCACGGTTTTTGCTAGACATTTGCCTACATGCACACAATCTGTGTTTCACCATGTTTCACATTCACACAACCAACCATAATTGCATAATATGGTTTACTATTTCATTCTTTCTACGCATGTTAGACAGTACGTACAATCAGTCGTAAATGTCTTCGTACACCACACAAAAATGGGAAACTTAATTACCTAGTAAATGAAATTCCAGCAAAGTATAATTATTATTTCATCCATCTGTGCACAAATTATATCTACTTACGAAAGAAATACGATTTTTCACGAATTTCGACGAAAATAAATGTCTTGAGAATACTTATTCACTGTTCTTATAAGGCCCGGTCAGCGTTTCTTTGCTGTTGATTGCCGGTCTCGCCGTTTTCTTGTCAAATGGTAATAATGGTACAAACAGTTCTCAATTGGGTTGAAATCTGGTGAATGCAGCTGTTAGGATTCGTAAAGAAACCTCTCCCAAACAATTTAACAGGATGCTTAGAATTTTTACTTTATCATACGCAGTATGGTAAAGTATTGTAATCACGCCGAAAAAAAAATGAGATTTTAGCGGAAATAGGTCTTTTTGGGTCCCCTGAACATTTTTGACCAAGGTACAAAAAAATGTCTGTGTGTGTGTGTGTGTCTATGTGTGTCTGTGTGTGTGTAAACGATTTTTGTGGCGACGATTCCGGAAAAACTACTAAAGGTATCGGGACGAAAGTTCATATTTAGAAGTTTTATGACCAAACTTAGAGCTGAAAAGCTTTTGGTTCAAAATGGTCTAAAGGAACTGGCTATTTACTCTTAGCATTTTTCAACGATTTTGCAAATGAGCCGCCATTTCTGTAATTTCATCAAAATAAATAAAAAATAAATTAAAGTAGAGGAAATTTTGTATAATTTATGTCTATAACATTTTTTGGTAAAATTAATAGTTTAGCTGCAGGAGCAAATTCTATTTGATCGAGATCGGTCGCATCTGCATTGATATGAAACTACATAGTAGCCAGGATTTTGACAAATATGTTTTTGTGCTGTCATACTCGAAAATAGCTGATTTCATCAGAGGTTGGAGAACCGCTATGGAACGTTGCCGCTCTAGTGCGGCAAATTAGAAAATACAAATTTCAAATAAAATAAGATCACCAATTTGATTGATTGTTGATAAGAAATATCAACCCGTCTGTATATCTAATTCTAAAAACGATAAATTGAGAAAATTGTAAATAAAGTATAGCGATGACTGTAGTTTTATTGTAGTATGTTAGTACGGATGTGACATCTACAGTGTCATGAACAAATATAAATCTGCCAGAATTTGACTTAGCTTTTTAAACTTGACGTTTCGTCAAAGTGGTACCAACCTAACATTTCCTATATAGAAATACTACCATTTTTTATTTTTTTAATACACGTTTCTCAAAAAGCAGCACAATAAACATTGATGTCACTCCTGCCAAAAACTAGATAGCGCGACTCGCTTACATGCGACGGCGACACTCAGCCTTCGGTGATGCGCCGCATCACCGCTCGTCGCGCTATTCCGTACTTTCGGCACTTGTGACATAAATTATTATTCTAATGACGTAGTGTAGGTAGTGTCAAATGCTGATGCTTTGACAATACCTACGATTTATCTCAATAAAATGGATTCTCACGCAGCTAAACTATTAATTTTATATATTGTATGATAAAGTCATGTGCCTGGCCACATCAGATTTTTTTTCTGATATTTACAAACACGTTGTTAATAATGATAATTTAATTACAATAATAATAATTGTATCTATAAAATTCGTGGAAAAAAAACGTCTTCTTCGTAAGTAGATGACCGCCCCTCGCGGGCGTTAAGAAGCAGTTTTTGCCCCGGTATCTAAGATGTAAAATGTCACTTTATGATCATGTAGGACATAAATAAATATTTTAGTAACAATATAAACAATACGGAGTTGAGTGACATTACTGATACAGACAATGACTTATCAAACTGAATAACCTTAGTCTTCAGAAGTGGTTTTTAAAACATTGTTAGTTTATCGTCCTTAGGGCGAATGCTTTGATATTAGAAATTTTATGTGTCACTATGGTTTTGTTACTCAAGATTGACTAATATGATTGCTAATAATAATTGACATTGGTGATTTAAAATTTACAATTTGTATGTAAACTATTTAATGTATCTGACATATAAACCATAATAACGCTAAATGCCCGCGCGGGAATCCATAATACCCGCGAGGGCATAAAGTAGCAGTTTTCGCCCCCGTATCAAAGCTGTAAAATGTCAACTTTATGATCAAGTACGACATAAATAATATTTTGTAACGCATTTGCCGTGAACTGCGATTAAGAATAAAACCGAGTTTGGTAGTACTAATAAATGAACTGCAATTGAAAAACTAAACCTTAGATTGTTTGCCGTGTTCCCTTTATTTGTATTGAACGTGTCCTAGTTACTTATGAAGGGTACACTTGCAACAAATCATTATCGCATGTAATCGATTCAATGGTCATTAGCCATTAGGTCCGATTGGTCATTACACGGTGGACGAAAATTTTGATTGTGTCTTAGCACTGTGTATTCACCAGAGATATTCTTTTTGTTAATCCATAAATATTTGAATCGCTACAGTAATTTCTCCCAAAACTTGTCGGTCAATGTTCGTTAATTTCCACAGCAAGATATTTTCCGCACAACATGTACCTACGACTGTCTGAATTACTGAAGCAAGTTTCTTTTTACTTTATCATACGCAGTATGATGAAGTATTGTAATGGTGCCGAAAAAAAAAATTGAGATTTTTGCGGAAATAGGTGTTTTTGGGTCCCCTGAACATTTTTGACCAAGGTACAAAAAAATGTCTGTGTGTGTGTGTGTATGTGTGTGTGTGTGTGTATGTATGTCTGTGTGTAAACGATTTTTGTGGCGACGATTCCGGAGAAACTACTAAAGATATCGGGACGAAAGTTCATATTTAGAAGTTTTATGACCAAACTTAGAGCTGAAAAGCTTTTAGTTCAAAGGGGTCCAAATGAACTGGTAGTTTATTCTAAGCCTTTTTCAAGGATTTTGCAAATGAGCCGCCATTTATGTAATTTCGACAAAATAGTTAAATAATAAATTAAAGTAGAGGAAATTTTGAATAATTTATGCCTATGACATGTTTTGGTAAAACTAATAGTTTAGCTTCAAGAGACAATTTCTATTTGATCGAGATCGGTCGCATCTGCATTGATATGAAATTACATAGTAGCCAGGATTTTCTAAATATTTTCTGTCTAATGACAGTACCGGTAGTGTCAAATGCTGATGTTTTGACAATATCTCACTATATCTGCTGTCAACAGTAAAAAGATCTCATATTGTGATAGCGTGTACGGTCCTTGTCTGCCGGCGCCGGCGTCGGATAGGCAGCGTGTTCAGCTTGTCCAAAATGCATGTGTTCTGTTTGTTTTTGGTTTGAGGAAGTATGAGCATCTATCGAATGGGCAGGGCGACTTGTGGTGGTTGAACATGGATAACACTAGGGTGTTGCATGCAGCAATATTATATTATAAGTTGTTATCCAAGAGAATCCCACAATACCTCATGCGGAATCTTCCGCGTATCTACGGTGTAGAACGGATGTCCATAACCTTAATTTGAGATTCAGGGGCCCACCTGCCCATCGCGCTGGGCTATATAAACGGTCATTCTCTTACCAGGTCAGTCACATATACAATGGTCTCAGGGAAGATATGCAAAAATTATCGTTAAACAGTTTTGGGGAAAAGGTGAAGTGTTGTTTGTCTGTTTGCGCAACAGGGGACTTTAGGCAATGAGCGCACATCGGAGGCTGATTTATTTTTAATTTTTTTATGGGCATGTGCGATGTTTTGTTGAGTTGGATTTGCTGCAATTACGTATAATTAGAGAGTAATTTTTTGTTTGTTTTTGCTTTGATAAGTTCTTGGAATTATTGTTATATTATTGGTACAATTATGTCTTAGTTCTAGTTTGCGTAAGGGGTTCAGTGGAAGAGCAAGGCAATTTGGAAACAAGTGTGCTGATCTCCGCCCTAAATATAAATATTATTTTGTTGCATTTAATATTGTTTTATGTTAATAAAGGAATATTTATTATTTAATTATTTATTTATCGGTCAAATTCTGGCTAACTGGTTTTATTTTAATGCAGACACGACTGATCTCAACCAAATAGATTCTCATGCAGCTAAACTATTAATTTTATATAATGTATGATAAAGTTATGTGCCTGGCCACATCAGATTTTTTTATTAGCGTTCTTAATGTAATCACTATTCGATCGTATCAAACAAATCAATACTTTTGCAACAAACACCATCTGGTCTAGACGTTATGGCTAATGTAAATATTATCTAGGTACATAAATATTTATCAATTCATTATTTGCATCATACTTCATTAGTACAATTTTTAATCACAGGGTTATATAATTGATTAGTCGCTTCACTACTAATATTTATTTACTACAGATGACATAAGTGGTAACACAATAATGTTGTTTTTATGTCTCAGTCACTGGGCGCGTGTCAATCCACTTCTTAACATTCGGTATATTTTCAACTTCAGCGACAATCTTTTTAAGATTGCTGTACTTTGAAAAAATCTCATCTCCTTTAAACCTTCGCAGAAAATCAAACATGCAGACCAAGTAGAAGTCAGCCCATGTTAACTGAAATAAGGTAATAAGTTAATAGGCATACCATCAACCATAGAGACGTTAGTGGTATTACCTTATTCACTGCCAAATGTCCGTTATTCTTTTCGGCAATTGCTTCCAACTTTTCAAGGTAAAACGGAACCGTTTCCAAAGCCAATGTCTCTTGTAGTTTCACTTTCCTTTCTTCGTTTTCTTCTTGCAACAACTCGACTAATTCTAAAAGAAATACTATTAGAATTTGGACGAATACAAGTCGAAATGATAGATACTTGTTCTGAGATCGGTAAGCGTGTCCACAATCGCATCAATTTGAGCGCTTTCCCAATCATTGTCACCTGCTAAGTTCACCATCTTTGCAGCAAACTTTGCGATAGCAGTGCTCTGCGAGATGACTACACCATCATTTTCCAGCATAGGTATTTGACCAAATGGTGCAGCTAAAATGCATAATATTACTATAGGATTTGGTTGGGTATTAGTTCAAATATGATACATAGGCGCCCGCACAAATATTTCCAGGGCGACGCAAAACTTAAACTAGCCATTGGGTTGCCAAAGTTAATAAAAAATAATTACTAACTGCATTATTAAGATTTTGTTATCCCACACCAGAGATCTTCAATTCTTTAATTTGTAAAAAATACATAATATAACTGATAACTGATAATATTTATCCGTATAATCTGTATGAAAAAAATAATGTAAATTGTTTTTAAGGATACCAGAAACTAATTAAAGCAAGCATTTGTTTTCTCAAAGTCAGACTAATTTGACAATTTCAAAAATATTTCAGATTATACAGAACCCATACCATAATCAGTCGTCACTTTGTTTTCTTTTATTGGCCAGGGTGGTAATTTATTATTTATATTAATGTATAGATATCTGTGATTTTCTTTATGTGTAAATTCAAAAACCAGCCATTTCTTTTACTTTATCATACTTAGCACGACAAAGTATTGTAATCGTGCCGACAAAAAAAAACAGATTTTATCGGAAATATGTCCTTTTGGGTTCTCTGAACATTATTGACCAAGGTACAAAAAATGTCTGTGTGTGCGTGTACCTGTGTGTGTGTGTTAGGGCTTCCAATCCCGGACAATATACTGATCCCGGGATT
This sequence comes from Melinopterus prodromus, assembly GCA_964023965.1. Classification (NCBI taxonomy): domain Eukaryota; kingdom Metazoa; phylum Arthropoda; class Insecta; order Coleoptera; family Scarabaeidae; genus Melinopterus; species Melinopterus prodromus. The sequence continues at coordinate 12,907,300 of OZ030390.1, read as the reverse complement.
TCGGTATTAAAGATTTTGTAATTCCGGGATCCCGGGATTCATGAGAAAAGCGAAAATTGCCGCATCAAAACGCCTGAGATGACAAATCCAGTCAGTAAGAAACGCCTAAAATATATTTTATTGGATAATATCTTTTGCCCCGAAACTTAGAAAACCAAAATTGACGGTTTAAAAGGTAAAAGGTGTCAACGTGTGCGTATTAACATTAGAATTAATATGTCATGGATGTTTATTCATGTGAAGACGTTATTTATTGTTCAAATTTATTTTTTAAGTTTATTGTTCACTTTCTTGCCATGAAAAATATTAATATTAGATACATTTTCGTTTTTCGGTTTTCTCAAATACAGTTCAAATAGCCCAACCATACATTGCAGATTTTTTTTATCTATATGCCCTTTCTGACAAAACTCTTCTACTAATACAAGCGATAATTGTGCAATTAAGAAATGTGACTATATTACTTCTGTCACAGCTCATCACAAACTCGAGATGCTTCGTACCAAAATATATATTTTTTTAGTTTATGGTAAAATTCTTAAAAAATCTGTTTCACTGTATTTGATTGCCTATTTACTAATTTTATATTCTGTAGTATCACTGAATCCAGGTAAAGAAATCCGCTACAAATTTCTTTATTTTTACGTTTATGTTTCTTTCCTGTTGTTGAGGGTAAAGTAACTAAAAAGACTTAACCAAGTTGAAGAGGTTCATGTTTGTCTCCATATTGAATTATATCTAGTACTTGCAAAATCTGTTCTTCCTATTATAGCAACATGTTGGTGTAAATGAACATTTTATGCTTGATACTTAATTTAATCAGAAAGGGTGTTATATTCACACTTAATTTTTTATGATAGCACCTCAATTAGTTTATTATAGGTCAGTGCCCACATTTCGTTAATTAAAATAAGAAAATAATTTAAAGTTTACTTTTTTAGGATCCCGGGATTTAGATTTATAATCCCGGGATCCCGAAAAAACTCATTATGTGCCGGGATCCCGGGATCCCGTAATCCCGGGACTGGAAGCCCTAGTGTGTATGTGTGTACCTGTTTCTAGTGGCGGCGATTCCGGAGAAACTACTAAAGGTTTCGGAACGAAACGTCATGTTTAGAAGTTTCATAACCAAACTTAGAGCTTTTCGTTCAAAAGTATCCAAAGGAACTGGATGGTTACTCTTACTATTTTTTTAACGATATTGCAAATGAGCCGCCATTTTTTGTTAAAATTAATAGTTTAGCTGCATGAGCAAATTGTATTTCATCTAGATCGCTCGTACTGCATTAAAACTAGTTAGCCAAGATTTGACAGATATTTTGATTCCAATGATAGTAGGTACTGTCAAACGTTGATGTTTTGACACTACCTACTGCCAATAGAATATCTGTCAAATCCTGGATAACTAGTTTTATTTAAATACAGACACGACCGATCTCTATGAAATAGAATGTCATGCAGGTAAGCTATTAATTTTATACATATATAGTATGATAAAATCATGTGCCTGACCACATCAGATTTTTTATGTGTAAATTCAACAGTGTAAGTAACTTCATTTTGAGTTAATTGTGGACCTACGTAAATTAATATTATTTTAATATGTCTTTCATTTAACATCTTATAAAGGTGCAGCTTGACAAGAAATCAATTATGAAGTATCATAATTCCAGCATCATGTATATGTCTCATAAAAATAAGCAAAACAAATTAACTAAGTAAATACTTTCTAGTACATATTACGTATTTTTAACCTAAAATGTCAATACAAAACTGTAGATGAGTTGATCTGCTTTTAACACAAGCCATCTGGCAATACTACTACCAGCTTTTGCGTAACTAACGCTACTGTAAAAAAGTGAGTTTAATTTTTAACACTAGTTATAAACAGCTTTTATTTGGTAACTTATAAGCAAAATTAGATCCTAAATTACCCTTTAATTTTCTTAAAATTATTGTCTGTGTGTGAGCATGTGGGGTTTGAAATGCTAACACTACTTATAAATCAGCCTGTATTTATTGACATTTTATTGTTGATCTACCCCCCACTTATATCAAAAGCTAGGAGGGGTGCTAGTGCATCCCCTTGCCCCTCTCTGTCCCTTCACATTATACAATTCGATTTTTAGCAGGGAAAGGTTGTATGCATTAAGGAGAAGGAAATTGTGTTGGTTATCTTTGGTTGGCATTCTATCATGACAAATAGTTTAAAGTTGCGCAATATAGCACAATAAAATAGTATAAAATGTGCATAATTAAATTCACAAAAGAAAAGATTATTTTTTTCGGCGACTGTGTATTTCTGATCATAAATTATTTGCATACTTACTGGGTTTCAATTCTGGCCACTTATCACGAGCTATTCTATTATCCTCAAACTCAACATCGCCGTATTTGAACAGAAGACGAGTTAACTCTGCCAATCCTCTAGCCTCAAAGTATGTTAGCTTAAGTACCATTTTGCCTTAAAACAAAAATTCAAACATGTAGCTTAAAGACAGAAAAATTATAACTTATACAGGGAGGGTGTTAATGAATAACTATTATACAAATTACTACGATGTACAGTTAGGCCTAGTAGATCAGCTTTTAGAGGAAGCAAAACTTCCTAAAACCTCGATAGTGAGTCATTTACACCTTGTACCTAAATTGTCAGGAAAATAACTTAATATATTTAACAATAACCATCAAGATAACTTTAAAAAAATAGAGAAAGCAAGTCAAATCACCAATATAGAAGATATGAGATAAATTAAACCAAGAAAATAAGAAAATAAAATTATATATAATAGGGGAAGAGCGTTTTGTTTTAGCTTCTACTATCGACTTAATATCAACTTACCGGTGCTTTATTAGAATAGTGGTGTGTTGTGGCAGCGGAACTGGAAGGACTAAATGGAAATACAAACATCAGGTGCCATTGAGTGTCAACATTGATCATATAGCGGGAAGCGGGGGGACGTCAATATTTTTTTCATGACTCATTATCATCATGCATAATATATATAAAAAATCGATACAAATTCACAAAAAAATAGGAACTAATCTAGAGATCTGCTTTAGTAATCTTGGCCTAAATACAGCTGTATAAACACTGTTGTTAATTAATGTTATAAGTAGATTGTGTAGGGAGTTAACATGAACATTGCTAGGCTAAAAATATGTTAGATAATATTTATATTTTTTACTAAATGGAATATATAACATGAAAGGAGCAAAATAGAACCAACAAAATTTGATTTAAAGGAAATTGTAACAAGCACATCTAAAAATATTTCCATTTAAAAGTTTCAAATACCAAGTTTTGTAACTAAAAGTGTAGTTGAAAAAACACAATTATTGTTTAGTTAAAAAAAATAAATGTTGTTTTATAAATTATTTCGAACTCTATTCAAAGATGTAAACCTACATCTTATACAAAACAATTTTAAACTTCGATATGACATGACACTTGAGTCATTTCGCATTGTCAACTCTGAACAGTAATTAACAGGTTTACGTAGGCTTGTTGTCTTTTCCTACGAATTCTTACTCCAAATGTAATATTAGTCGTCATACTTACAAATAATGACAACAGTCGAAACAGTAAAAAGATAGTTCGCTCTTTGGGTACCCAGACTAGGCCTGGGTTAAAAAACCGATTGATAGAACAGCTGAACAGCTTCAATATTAATTAGTAAAATTCCAAGATAAGTGTTTACTTCACCTAGATCTTTCATTCTAAACTTGGCGGACAATAAGCCATTTTTATATTGTATCCTCTTCTTATTTTTACAACATATCAATAGATCGTCAACAAATACTATTAAATAAATCACGTCACCATCTTTCTTACTATATAAACAAAATCATGATTACTACTATTATATCAAAGTTCAACTCCTTTAAAAATTAAACGAAACAATCATACCATGCACAGGGACTTTCTCTTAAACCTTGGCTTACATCTATTTGTTCTATCTTTATATCTTTTAGCTAGATTTACAAAAGTGTCTGAAAAAACTTTACCATTTAGAGTAAACTGTTTCAACGTCCATTTGTTCTACAATTAATTTCTCCTGGCTACAATGTGATAACAAAATCTTCAATGTTTAATGTCAGTGCAAACTACTAATCTGGATTTACAACAATTTCTAAACTTTTTTTATTAACTTACTTAACATCTGTAGATACTCATTTTTTTTATTCATTGCTTGCTTCCCTCCAATGTTTTGACTTATTACTGTTAATTGCCTCCGCAACATTATTTGGGTAAACATCACAATTGATAACTCACATAAATATTACAGCCATATGGATTGGGCATTTTTCTATTTCTATTTTACTCGGTTTATCTTTTTTGTTTGATTACTTATTACCTATTACCTAAACCAATACGTTTCAAATCCTCATCCCTAGATGATATCCCTAGATGATATCCTTGATATCCTAATATCAAAATGACTTGCAATAATTATTCTGTTATTCAGTAAAACTCTACACTCCACATCAGAGTAACCCAACAAATTCCCCAAATCAGCTTTACGGTTCAATTTAGACCTTCTCAACTATTCTGGTCTTCTAACAAAAACATTACATATAAAGGTGATGATATGGCCAGGCACATGACTTTATCATACAATATATAAAATTAATAGTTTAGCTGCATGAGCAAATTTTATTTGATCGTGATCGGTCGTGTCTGCATTAAAATAAAACTAGTTAGCCAGGATTTGACAGATATTTTGATTCTATTGACAGTAGGTATTGTCAAAACATCAGCGTTTGACACTACCTACAGTCATTAGAATAAAAAATATCCATCAAATCCCAAACCCCAAGTTTTATATTAATGCAGATCTTGATCAAATAGAATTTGCCCATGCAGCTAAACTATTAATTTTTTTATATAGTATGATAAAGTCACGCTAGCTATTTTGCTATAATCATGTATAATAATTAAAGTCAGAACATGTTTTTTTACAAATCAACAAATCAGAGTGAATTATTTAAAAAAAAAAATTTTAGCTTTACCGCCTTTGTTGGCGAAAGGTAAATTATTCATTTTGTTTTCAATGGACGTTTTGCATTCCATATATGCAGATTCCAGATTTTCAGGTATTACATCTAATACATGATTTTACACAAAGTATTTAAATTAGAAAAATTTACATGACATCTGTACTGTTTTGATTTGCAACATTAATATTGACATTAATATTGGCTTCTTTGTTTTTAATCACACAAGTCATCTGATACAATTTATTTTCTTTTCTTAGATTAATAGTACGTACATTTATATAAAAAATCTGATGTGGCCAGGCACATGACTTTATCATACAATATATAAAATTAATAGTTTAGCTGCATGAGAATCTATTCTATAGAGATAAATCGTAGGTATTGTCAAAGCATCAGCATTTGACACTACCTAGACTACGTCATTAGAATAATAGTTATTTATGTCACAAATGCCGAAAGTACGGAATAGCGCGACGAGCGGTGATACGGCGCGTCACCGAACGCGGAGCGTCGCCGTCGCATATGAGCGAGTCGCGCTATCTAGTTTTTGGCAGGAGCGACATCAACGTTTATTGTGTTGCTTTTTAAGAAATACGTATTTAAAAAAAAAATTATTTCTGTATAGTAAATGCTAGGTTGGTACCACTTTGACGAAAGGTGCGTTCCGATTGGTAGGTAATGGTAGCTAATGGCGGTGGTAGAATACGAAATTATACTATTTCTTACATATCGTGATAATGACACATATTAGTTTGCATGTACATAAACATGAGTCACTAGCAATTTTCTATTAGAAATACTATAACGGCGTCTGCTACCACTGCCATTATCACTAATGAAAACGCACCTTAAAAAGGTAATTCAAATTCTGACAGATTTATATTTGTTCATGACACATCCCTACCTACATACTAAAATAAAACTACACTCATCGCTATACTTTATTTATAATTTTCTCAATGTATCATTTTTAGAATTAGATATAAAGACGGGTTGATATTTCTTATCAACAAACAATCAAATTGGTGATCTTATTTTATTTGAAATTTGTATTTTATAATTTTGCGCACTACAGCGGCACGTTCCATAGTGGTTCTCCAACCTCTGATGATATCAGCTGTTTTCGAATGTGACAACACAAAAAAATATTTGTCAAAATCCTGGCTACTATGTAATTGCATATCAATGCAGATGCGACCGATCTCGATCAAATAGAATTTGCTCTTGAAGGTAAACTATTAATTTTACCAAAAAATGTTATAGGCATAAATTATCCAAAATTTCCTCTGCTTTAATTTATTATTTAACTATTTTGACGAAATTCCAGAAATGGCGGCTGATTTCTAAAATCCTTGAAAAAGGCTTGGAGTAAACACCCAGTTCCTTTGGACCCTTTTGAACCAAAAGCTTTTCAACTCTAAGTTTGGTCATGAAACTTCTAAATATGAAGTTCCGTGCCGATACCTTTAGTAGTTTCTCCGGAATCGGATTCACAAAAATTGAGTACACACACACACACACACACACACACACACACACACACACACACACACACACACACACACACACACACACACACACACACACACACACACACACACACACACACACACACACACACACACACACACACACACACACACACATACACACACACACAGACATTTTTTGTACCTTGGTCAAAAATGTTCAGGGGACCCAAAAAGACCTATTTCCGCTAAAATCCCAATTTTTTTTTTTCGGCATGATTACAATACTTTACATACTGCGTATGATAAAGTAAAAAGTGGTAAAATCGTGTAGGCATTACCACTAATATGTAACTAAGGATATGTGTTTAATAAAACATAAGAAGTTTCATATCGTTATTGCACGACACTTAAATTTTTATATAAGATCATGTTCTAATAAAGATTTTTAAAATTTATTTTTCACATGGTTTCACTTTCGCCATAAATTCCATATTCATACATAATATTCAAACCAACCAATTAGTTTTCTTATTTATTATTATATTCACATAAATGTTTATTTAAAATTACATCTCGTTTATCATACTAGAATGGTGTCACTGGACGGGTTTCTATCCACGCCTTGATTTTTGGTAGATTGACAACATTGTTCTTAACTTTTTGCAAATTGGGATATTTTGCCACTAAGCTATCACCCAACATAAATGCTGCTATATCGGATATTAGGACAAAGTAAAAATCGGCCCATGTTAGCTGTAAAATGAAAAATGCAGCATTAGAAATAAAATAAACCGTATTATAGTATAGCGAAGTAAAACAATATAATATGTACCTTATTTGCTGCTAAATGATTGTTGTTATCACCGGCGATTTTCTCCAGCCTATCTAAATAGTATGGGAACGTTTCATTGGCAATAGTTTGCTTCAGGGTATTTTTCTTAGTTTCATCTTGCTCTTGGTGCCACTTACTTACATCTAAAACCCAATATATGCTATTTCATTGTTAACAAAATCATTAGTAATTCTTACGTAGTCTCATATCCGTTAAGGTGTCAACAATAGAATCGATTTCCAAATTTTCCCAATCATTGGCGCCGACCAAGTTTACTCTTTTGGCGAGATATCTTGCAATAGCGCAACTTTGGGTTGCGACCTTTCCATCTTCTTCGTACAGCGGAAGTTGACCAAATGGAGTAGCTAAAATCAAACAGTTGATTACATAATTTCATAGATATAAATTGGAAACAACTTACTGGATTTTAATTCTTTCCATTGTTCCCCAGTTAGGCGATTGTCTTCAAATTCAATGTCTCCATACTTCAGCAGGAACCTCGGCAGTTCACCCAGTCCTTTTATGTCAAAATATGTTAATTTCGGCATTGTATCTATGAAAGCATAAATAATTTCTAATTAATAAAAGTGACAGTGGAAGTAACGATATTATTAAATGGACAATTTGGTCTTTTAATATTTTGATACAGTATTAAATAAGAGAAATGTTATTTACGTGTTTCTTGGGTAATATTTTTTATTAATAAATAAATGGATTTGATATACAAAACAATATTTTAAATAATATGGTAGTTTCATATAATATTGTTTGTAACTAATATTCCCATTAGACAAATAAATAAAGTCGAAATGACCTTCCTTATACAAAACGGGTTGACCTTCACGGTCAATTAAAGCAATTAATACTTCGTGAATTATTTGATGCTTTGAATGTATTCTCACCGGCTTGTATAGTATATCTGAATTGTCACAATGTTGCGTCACTATACACTGTACACTCTGCAGGTTCCAAACCACTGAGAGAAATGACTGCCTAGAGATCAACGTGTGTTTATATAAATGAGTTTTTTATCTCTTTCTGTCTATCGGAAATCGGATTACGAAATATTTAGGTGTTTATAATAAAACCAGCTGCTGTGTACGGATGTATACTGTTTGATTTGGGTTGAACTGAAATTGTTTATAAAATTGCCATATTTCATAGTTTTTTTCTTGTTAGACTTTTTTTACCAGAATATAAGATACACGCCCCAAATTCAGGCAGGTTAAGGAATTTTTGTTACATTTGTTACATTTGTAACTGCAGAATTTTGTATTTATGTTGTGATAATGACTATATCAACTTTTTTAAACATATATTTCCTTCACAAGGTATCTGGCTATTCATTTTTAAAGAAAATTGATCATAGTTTTGTAATTTATATTATATTTTCTAAGTTTTAACAATTGTCCCTAATACCAACACTAAACGTATATTTTGATACGAAATCCGACACCTCAGTGAACCTAATTCAGACAGTGATCCCAAATCTGACACTTGTGGTACATTATTCTGACAACTATAAACATTCAAGTAAATATTAAGTGTTTTACATATTGTTAAATAAGATTTATTATTAAGAAATGTTAAACATTTATGTTTTTTTCTTCAGTCTGTCCTTTCTCCCTCATCTGTATGTTAATGGGTCTTGCATCTGGAATTTTTAGTGTCTTGTTGCTTGGCGCAGCTTTTTATTCTGTTCCTTTTTCGCGTTCTTTCTTATTTCTCTAGGATGATTTCTGTACTTTCTTCTTTTTTTATGGAATAATAAGCTCTCCAAGCATGAGATAATAATGTTACAGAACAACAGTTTATTCTTAGTTAATTTGTGTGGTTAAGGCCAGAATAATGATTTTTTTAAAATGATGATGGCATGAGTTCAACTGTTATCTCCAAAGGTGGTGTATTAATGCCAAAATAGCTACTCTCTGCTGAGGTAACTTGTATGTAGGTAACTTTGTATATCATTGTTTAAACAAATAGTATGTTTAAACAAGGCAAATTAGTTAATAAATAATAAAAATATACAAATAATCTAACAGTAATTTCTGCAAGAAAATAGAAAAATATGTCAGTAACATTGTATATTTTTGTTTAAACAAATGGTATTTGTTTAAACAATGCAAATTAGTTAATAAATGACAAAAAATGCCAATAATCTAATAATTTCTGCAAAAAAATATAAAAATGTGTTCGTGACATTGTATATTTTTGTTTAAACAATTTGTAATTGTTTAAACAAATTGAAGTTAGTTCGTAAATGACAAAAGGACATGTCAGTAATCCATTAATAATACTTTATGAAAAAAAAATAATAAAAACACGGTACATTGCCAAATTGTAAATTTGGAGAAAATGTTGCCTCATATTTATGGTATTGCAGGGGAGGGTGGGGGTGGTGAAAAAAAATACTTGTTGTTGATTTATTCCTTGGGGACTTCTGAACAATTTCTGGTAATCTCCCGCAATTTTTTTTCTAAATCCAAAATAAGAAAAAAAAAGTAAAAAAAATATGCATTTTTGCAATGTATTTTAAATGGGAAATTTGAGGTGCTCGGTGGCACGTGTTATCGTTAACCGATTTTTCTCAAATTTGGGGAGAATTTGTTTTTCATGATAACGAACAGATTGGGGGGGATCGTTGCCCTCCAGCAAGAAGTCCGTTTTTTGGACCACCCTAATGTAAACTCGGTCATTTTGTCTGTTTTTGTGATATGTTTCCATTTGGTGAAAGTAAAATCAGTGACTTTTTGCCTTTTCTGTTCTTGCACCTTTTGAGCTGTGAAATGTTAAATGTTTTGTTACAAATTGTAATATCTTTAACAGCTCAATAAATGATTTATTATTATTATTATTATTATGTCTAATATAAGGACGTGCTATATTTACATGTACCTAATTCCGACACCCCTAAATTTGTAAATAATAGTGGTTAGAATAGTATTCCTATCAGCCACTCGGACAAAAAGGAACTATTTGCTGATGACATGATCTTAATAACCCAACACGAAGATCTGGAAACCGCCAGCAACAATCTGCAAGCATCCATCAATGAAATTAGTGATTGGCTTAGTGATTGCCAAGTTAAAATATTTACACTAAGAAGAATCAGAAACCCGCAAAATATTATAATAAATAACAACGAAGTGCCATAGATTCCATCTGATCACGCAGCCAAATACCTTGGACTACATGTGGACACAAGACCAACTTGGAGAATACATATTAACACCAAGCTTAACCAGGTATACGGAAGACTAACATCGCTGTAACCCATAATTAATAAAACGTCTAAGCTGAAAGCTAAGTGCACCATACTTTTATATAAGTCACTATTAAGATGGGGTTCGAAATGAGTAGGCAACCAAATATACTTCATAATATTATTCTGAGTTGTTCAGCGAAATGATTAAGTATTTCCATTCAAATTATACGTCGAACAGAAGTTGAAACCTTTGCCGATAATACAAAAAATATCCGTCTCAATTCTGTCATGTATAGGTGACGAATTCTGTGAATAACGGCGTTTTTTTTTTCTTTTGTTGAACGTTAGAAGACTACGACATAGCCATCAACAATCGTAAAATCCGTCACCTAGACCCGACAGAATTGAGCCGGAAATTGTTTATACAGGGTCCTGCAACTAAGCTCCCGTCTTCTGTAGCTCACTTACTCATTAAGCTAAGAGTTTGACATTTTGCAGGCTTACCCTGTACTTCAAGGTACAATTCAAGAAATTATTTTTTATTATACAGGATGTTCCAAAAATGTGCAACGCCATGGTAATATATTTTTTTAAATTGCATGCTATACATTTTTCTACACATTTGGAAGCCTTTTATGGTTGCCTACTTATCACCAAAATTTTATTGAAATCGGTTGAGAGACCGCAGCGGAAAAAAATAAAAACAAAAAAAATTGATTTTGCATCGTAGGCTTTAAAAATCAATAAAAACCACAAAATGCACATCGTTAATAAAATTTTTCGACGTGCTTATTAAGTTAGATGTAATAGTCTCGTTAACCAAGTGACATTGATCCAAATTATACAGGGTGACCAAAATCGAGTGTCAAACTTGTCAAACTTCAAACCGCGCTATTGTTCTTATTTTAAATTGGAACCCATAATTTTTTTTAGGTAAAACGATGCGGAATTAAAGAATAAATATTGTTTCTGAATACAACCCCATCACAATTCCCAATATTTTAAAAGTTATTCACCAAAAACTCATTTTTCAACGTTTCCAACGGCAATTTTAGGTAATAAATATCGTACGTGGCGTTGAAAAACAATTTATTACATAAAATATAACGCAGAGAGGTATTTTAGATTTTACTGTACTTAATTAAGTAGTTATTCAATTGCTAAATTTACTGCAAAATTTACCTATAGCCACATTTCCGTCCTTTCCGCTATAGGTAAATTATGCAGTAAATTTAGCATTTGAATAACTACTTAATTAAGTACACTCAAATCTAAAATACGTCTATTATTTTTTATGAAATACATTGTTTTTCAAAGCCGCGTACGATATTTATTATCTAAAATTGCCGTTGGAAACGTTGAAAAATGAGTTTTTGGCGAATAAGTTTTAAAATATTGGGAATTGTTATGGGGTTGTATTTAGAAACAATGTTTATTTTTTAATTCTGCATCATTTCACATAAAAAAATTTATGGGTTCCAATTTAAAATAAGAACAATAACACGCTTTGAAGTTTGACAGGTTTGACACTCGATTTTGGTCACCCTGTATAATTTGGATCAATGTCACTTGGTTAACGAGACTATTACATCTAACTTAATAAGCACGTCGCAAAATTTTATTAACGAGGTGCATTTTGTGGTTTTTATTGATTTTTAAAGCCTACGATGCAAAATCAATTTTTTTTTGTTTTTATTTTTTTCCGCTGCGGTCACTCAACCGATTTCAATAAAATTTTGGTGATATGTAGGCAACCATAAAAGGCTTCCAAATGTGTAGAGAAATGTATAGCATGCCATTTAAAAAAATATATTACCATGGCGTTGCACATTTTTGGACACATTTTTTCTTGAATTGTACCTTGAAGTACAGGGTAAGCCTGCAAAATGTCAAACTCTTAGCTTAATGAGTAAGTGAGCTACAGAAGACGGGAGCTTAGTTGCAGGACCCTGTATTATCGTTTATAGTATTTCCGTTTCTTCATACAAAATTTTATCAGATATACATTTTTCATATTGAATTTTATGAGGGATGTTTTTGTCACGGGCTCACGGTCTTGTTCCCGGTAAATAAAATACTTTTAGTGGAAGATGATCATTGATCATCTACTAAATGAAACTAGTAAATTTTCAACTTTTTTAGCCAAATGTTTTTCAACCTCAACAAGTTTCATCTAGTATCACAACGTTTTTGAAATTTCGATTTGTTTGAAACCAATTTACAATGTATACCTACTAAAGTAAATTTATATCGAAAGAAACAGCTGCTTTCTGAGCTGTCATTCAGGTTATTTTTGCTTTTTTTTATTTCTCGCAAAATAAACTAACACTAGTTTCATAAATTATTTTACCGTTTCTTATTGATATTAATACGCACAATTTGATACTTTACACGTTTCCATTAGACAACTTTTGTTTTTCTCTTTTGGAAAATCTAAGAATCTAATCTAAAAATCTCGATGACTTATGCGTACATGAACTTTTTTGTTTTTTATTTGCTTTCGCACATGATAAGTGTAACACCTTTATCATTTTTCTTATCTCGTGATGTAATAATTAATATGTTACTTACTATATATGGCAAAAGTGATACTTGTTAAAGATAAACAACATTTGATAAGATATTTAATTTAAGAGGCTGTAACAATTATCTTCGTGCAATATGCGAATAGTAACGCAATATTTTGAAACGGTGCTATAGAAATCACAGCATCATTATGAGTTGCTGGAGTGATGAACAATTTTGAAGGATGGTCCTTGAGCATGCGTCACCATGTGACTTGCAGATAAGTTTGTTGTTTATTAACGCTCGATGAAGCGGCAAATATTGCATTCAAGTATGAGAGATGTTCATGGATTAATTTATTTTGATGAGCACATTTAGATTACTAATATGTATCTTTTTTATCATATTTTGTGTATTTACTTTGCGATTAGTTATGGTGATTAGGCGTTTTTGAGGCTAAATCTATTAGGTACACCAATTTGGATGACACATTCACGTCTATATTTTTAGCCTCGCTGGTGAAGATCGCTAGAATAATAGAGTTAAATTCGTAAGGTCATGAGATGAAGGTTAATTTAATTTGTTGAGTGGAAACAAGTTTAACATAACAAAGAGACAATATTAGAAGTCTAGTCAAATTAATATTCGTCGTGTTCAATTTAATATTAATAATTTATTTAAATTCAATAATAATAATTTATATAAAGCCCAAAATGAATTAATTCATAATAATCACATAATAAAAATGAAATTTTTAGGAAAAAAACGCTATAAATGCGCTATCGAAAAGTCCTACGACCTGGTGGAACGGCCACAATCCAACACAGTGCGTTGCCTAGCAACGGCAACTGTTTTATGTCAAATTGGCCGAATGACCATGAAGCGTATATAGAAATTTTTGTAGTACTTACATAATATCACAATTCCCAGATAAATCATCATCACAAGAAGTTAGAGGGTGGTAGAAGATAGCAAAGTTCCATGTGACTATCTTTGAAAATGTCAGTTTGTTTTAGAAATTTTTTTATTAAATCTTGTGAAACTTGATATAATAATTTGCACACACAACATCTTACAAATATCATCTGCTTTAATTATCACATCTCGATATCTTTCAAACCCTTAGTTGTACTGAATGAAACCTATTTAAATGGCAAATACTACTTATTTTTTGGTAATGCAATATTGTTTTATTGATTGGAATGAGTGATTGAAGTTAGAAAGTTGTATTCAAAGATAACTGCATATTTTTTTGAATATTTTTAAAATCTTGGTAATTTTCTGTTATATTTTTCAAATAGTTATTAATCAAGATATATAATTTTAGGTTGGTTGAGAGGGATACTACTGTACCTTGGTGAATTCTTTTCTTTCTGCTAAATAATAATAAGCTAGTCAACAAAAAGTTTTCTTCAAATTATTTTTAAATAGTTTTGGAAATAATCTCAAATACGCAAATTATAATTCTTAAATTAAATTAGGTAATAACAAAATGTAATTTACCAAAAAAAGTCACAAAAAAACGATTCTACTCTTAGGGATCAGTTCCGAAATAAAAGCCTATTTTGACTTACTACTCTATCATGAAAAAGAACTAATCATCAAATATCACAATTGACCATAAGATCATTGACCATTTATACCACACACCTTATTCTTTATAGTTTTATGTGATTCCAATAACCTAAAACTATTGTCTTTGGAAAAAGCTAATCGTACAATTATGTAGATGCTTAAATCGTAATCGCTTATTAATGGAGACCTTCAACCTGAGAATCTCTACTAATAATAAAAATGTATTAAAGGTTCTTAACTTTTTCAAATCTATCTAGTAGGCAGAGTAATGGTTATATTTTAAATCACAATATGTGTTATATATACTATTTGTAATTTTTCTATCTAGTATGACATAATGGTTATTTACGTACCAAGGGCATTACACGGATGTTAATGCCCCGAGGATGACCGTCTCGGGCCTATCGTCCCTCGAGCTTTTTAAGTCGCCCGGCCCGAGAGTATAAACATCAAGTAATGCCCGAGGTGCATACAAAATTGAATGTCCTACAATGGGTTTGTTCCTCCGTTTGAATAATATTAATAAATATTTTGACGTTATCAAGTGACATGCGTATCTACGGAGTTGAATAACAATACAAACAATTCGAAATTGAGTGACAACTGACAATACAAACAATTAATTGTCAAACTTATAACCTTAATCGCCAATAATTGACATTGACGAGTGACAATACAGTCAATTGATTGCCAAACTTATAACCCTAATCGCCAATATTTGACAATGACGATTTAAAAATTACATTTTGAATGAAAAATATTTCATGCCCAGGCGGGCGTTAAGAATCTTTAGGGCCCTCGCTGGCGTTAAGAAGCAGTTTTTTTCCTCGGTATGTAAGATGTAAAATGTCACTTTATGATCATGTAGGACATAAAAAAAAGATTTGGACATTGAAATGATACTAAAGTTATAATTTTCGACTATCTGGCAGTACGTACAACAATTGAGATTCAATTACAAAATATCTCCTAAAAAATATTTGTTTGTTGGAACATCATATCACTTTGCATTGCGATATATTAATCTTAATACAATACTCAACGCATTGCTTGATAATAATTCCGAACCAGTTCATTGTTGTTCTATGCACACATACAGATAGCAAGAAAATTCCAATAGCGTTGGTCAAGAGGAGCGATATTTCAGTAGCCAAGCCTATACTTACATTTTCCAAATAAAATATATTATATTATACACTAGGGTGGTTCAAATTGGCTATTTTTATTTAGAAAGCAACGATCCCCCCAAATAGTTTCCAAATAAAAAAAAGTGGACACGTAGTTTTTCTTTTTATCTAAATTTTGATTTTAATGGTACCTGTCAAGGCCTCAAATTTACATACGAAAATACATGTGAAAAAGACATTTCTTGGTATTTCTCAACTAATTGTTCGTGGTATCGAATGAAATTAAAATCCAATTTCTTGGAAAAAGGATTTTAAATCAATTCAATTTGTTCGAATAAATGATACAGAAAACGAATATTTTACTTAATAAAGATTTGAACCAGGTCTCAGGTCCCTGGTTCAATTCCAGGTTGTGGCTGTAATTTAATTTTTTTTATAATTACATACCACTCGAATATCACCATTATGCATTTGAATATTTTTTTATTATTTAAACAATGGAAATTATCCCAATATATAAATGAGTCACTTGACAATAACAATAAGTTGACCAGACCGATCTAAAAAAATGAATGATAGGAGAATTGCAAAAAAAATTGAATAAACAAATGGGATTTGTTTAAACAATTAGCTAATAACATAGGCAAGATACCTCGAACATGAAATTTATAAGTTAATTTCACAAAAAAGCTGACTTCTACCATATTTAAAACAACAGTTGAAAATTAATAATCATTGATTGTTTAAACAATAGGAACAATTTGTTTAATGAATAATGTCAGTCTAAGATAATAAACTGCCATTTCGAACTCAGAAAACAGAAGTCCAACGGTGTTTCGAGAAAAGCGAATTATTTAAACAAATGGAATTTGTTTAAATAAATGGAAATTACCTGACAAATGTTTATAAACATTCAACTAGACTTATAGTAATGGTTTCTATGAGAAAAAAGAGAATGAAGTGATTAGAAGTGTAAATTTTCTGAAGAATGTACATTTTTCATTTAAGGGTAGTTTTCAGGGCACTGTGGGGATGGGTTGGGGGCATCAAAACCATATGTGCAATAGCTCAAATTCTTCATTGGAAGTCCTCTAGAAGTCCTATTACTTTAATCTTAAGTTTTCCCAAACCCCGAACAATTATTCGAAAAATGCCAAAAAATGTCTTTTTCCAATGCTTTTTCTTATGTAAATTTGATGCATTGATAGGAACCACTAAAAATCGAAATTTCGAAGAAACAAAAATACGTGTCCACTTTTTTTGGATTTGGAAACGATTTGGGGGGATCGTGGGTTTCTATTATCACAAAAATGTTTGCAATGCATTTTTGAACCACCCTATTATACACGTTATAAAGTAAGTAAATAATAATCTCTAAAATATTCCATAACCCCACCATGACTAACTTAACTGTGTCGTAGGTACTAGCAATCAGCTTGAAAATTTAATTTATCATAAAATTTATGCACTTTGCCGGGAACCCTTTACTCGACAAATTTCTTTTGTGTGAAGTGTCCAAAAATCTCTGATCTGTGTGTGCAAAAATCGGTCTATGAAAAATAATAAATTATTTTTTTTATTATGTATACAAATTTATTCATGTTAGAACATTTTAACAATTATATTATTTATTTCATACAGAATAATTGAACTCGGGGCGAACTGCAACCCACTGTTTGATAGTTGGCAGTTCATATACATTTCTTCTTACTGCTTTCAGGTTTTCGTACTTTTCTATCGCGTCTTTGACATGATCAGTGAATGTGGCGAAGCGAAAATCAGCCCATGTTAGCTGAAAAGAGGCATAAAGAGAATCATATTCACATTAAGGATTGTTCGGGGCATTTAATAAATTAATTATTACCTTTTTGGCAGCCAAGTGGCCATTATTATCCTTAGCTAATTTATCTAGACGTTCTAAATAAAACGGGAAAATCTCTTCGACGAGATTCTTCATTTCTGTTTCTTTGGATGGGTCATCTTTAGGAATCCCATGAGCCTTTGATAATTCTGGAATGGAAACATTTTAGATATATTATTATAGAATAGGCTTTAGAGTTAAACAAACATAATTTTTATTAATGTGAAATCTGAAAGATTGAAAGAAGAGTACATATAAATAGCTTACTGGCTCTTAAATCGCCCAATGTGTCTATAACTGCGTCAATTTCCAAATTTTCCCACTCTGTATCTCCAACTAAATTGACCTTTTTGGCAACATATCGACCAATTGCCAAGCTTTGTCCAATAGATTTTCCATCCTCTTCATACACTGGTAAGGTTCCAAGTGGAATTGCTATAAAAGATAATGAAAATAACGTAAAATGCAAGGGATTCACAAGTTGAAGCGAAAAAACGAAGTTCTAGATTCAGTGTAAAATTTTGAGCAACAATTTTTCTTCCGATAGATCTTTGTTTTTGAGATATATTTTTCTAGATGATTTGAAAAATTATAAGGGGCATTTCTATATAAACACTCCACCAGATATAGGAGAAGCCGCGCAAGTAAGGACATTAAATTTCGAATAAAATTGTAATAAAAAACTTACAGTAATAATCTGAATTATTTAGTTTGATACGCAATGCGTGCCAACTAAAGATACATATTTATCGTTTATTTTGTAGGTTAGATACGTCGTCATCCGCAATCGCTGTCAATATTTGATACTTTTGCAATAAATTAATCAATAACATTTCATTGCATAGTCTTAGAAATAGTATATTATTCTCACGAGAACGAAAACAAAACGTTCTAGTGAGTAATTGCCATTGATGAATGCATTCATTATCATGGCAATTTATGATAAGTAATACTAACCATTACCCACACACATGGCAAATATTTCATACCTGGCTCCTCATATCCCGCGAGGCGTGAGAAATATTCATATAAATATATAAATACAAACTGATATAAAAATGTTGTTAACTGTTCCAACACTAGCGTTGCGACATATATATTAGTGAGCCGCCACATGTATAAGGTTATCTATGGGCTGTTAGTGGTTTGGCGTTAGTGATGCCGAATATTACCGGCTAACGGCCGCGGTAATACCGACCGCGCACTTTAAGCTACAATAGCGCCATCTGTCGACTGTCCTAATAACTACAGGCCACGCATGCGCAGTTTGATCGCGGGCACCACATCGATACCCAAAATATATATCTCCGTCTCACTTTGTTGGAACCGAGCCTACACCTTGGCGCTATAGGACAAGCGCCGTATAATCCCTAATACGTATATGGAAATATTTCATTCCTCACGGGTTTAGAACCAATCCCAGCTCTGGATCCTTCATTTCCATATTGTTTTGATACACTGCTTAGTGACATTGTCAAGGCATTGACAACGTCTCTAAGTGACAAATTTAATCTGTCAAAATCCTGTAAACCGTCATAGTGACATACAGCCGTCCCTATATGCACAAACATTAATTTTTTCTACTTTGAGTTCGTTATGAACTCATAACGATACCGGTTTCGGTGTCGTTATGAAAACACTAGGTTACAAACATTTGGTAACTTTTAGTTTTCCAAGATTGATGATATTGACGTCAAGTGTCAAATAAGGCTGACGTCTCAATTGCTAATGGCTCGCGTCAGTCGTATTTGTGAATTTTACTACCACCTGTTGAATATGAATCTACTCTAGATTGCAAATTGACAACCGCAATTTCGAAATTTATGCAACTTTAATGTCGCAAAGTAGAAAAAATAGTATAAAACACTAGTTTTATAAGACGTATTGGTGCACTCGTTCTATTTGGGCGCTCCTCGCTACGTCGCGTCGTGCCCAAAACTACTCGTACGCCAATTTTTGTCTTATAAAACATATTATAATATACTATAAAACGTCGTTGCATGGTCGTAGAAAAAGTATAGTATTCCATTCGTAAGTAACGGAAAGTTCTCCTCCGAACGTTTTGCAGCACGAGCCGTAGGCGAGTGCTTCGTTCTCGTGAAAAATTGCTTACATTACTTGCTCATAGAATAATATACTATTTATCATTACATTATTTGTACTGGTATAGTTGAGTGTATACGGAAACATACTGTATTGAATAGTAAATGTAAAGGCTAGTTTACGCTGTATTACTTTCGCTTATTTTCATACTGCTATGCAAATGTATAATAATAACTAAAATGTGAAATCCCATGATTTAAAATTGTTTGTTTAGAAATGTCGCCATGTACGCGTAGTGGTGGCATTTATGAAAACTACTGATAACTACCAACCTATTAAGATAATAACAATAACACGCCACCTAACCTATAATGCAGATGTTATAGAACAGAAAAAAAGATTGGGTAAGTTTGAGTTAAAAGATGGGTAGAAAATGAACATAACAAAGGCACGCGTAACATTGTCTCATATAGATAGGTAAATACGTAACATGCTTTAGCCGGATTACCAATGTTGCAGAAATAACATGACGAAAAAAGGAATACACAACATATTACGCTATTTTCGAATTGAATTGATAGTAAATCCATCACTTTCCACTTGATATTAAATAGGAGTTGATGAAAATCTGGGAGGTGTATTATTAAATTAGCTTTTAACTTACTTGGTTTTATTTTAGGCCAGTCTTCTTTCTCTATCCGAATATCCTCAAAATCTATGTTGCCATATTTTAGCATCATTCGAATAAATTCCGCAAGCCCTGGAGTGTTGAAATACGTTAACTTTATATTGGGTGCCATTATTTTCCTTTAAGTAAATTTTCCAACGTCCTATATCAGTGTGATTGATAACCAAATGCTAACTAGTGATGAGATATTTATTATACTCATTGGGAATATAATCTATTTTATCTTTCATCCATCATAATAGATAAAAAGAGACTTGAAACATGTGTCAAATTTTACAAGCTTAGGTTTTATTTTTAAGAACAGAAAACTGATTTTTTTGACGTCATCACAATAAATTTTAAAGAAAATCTATTTGTTGCAATATCACATCACGTAGTATTGCACTGGTATGAATTGCTAATACGATATTCAATGCATGGGTTGATAATTCCGATCAATTTATTGTTGTTCTTTGTACGCATACTGACAGATTCTGATAACAGAAAATTCCAATAACATTATTCAAGGAGAGCGATATTTCAGTAGGCATAACAATAACTTATGTCTCTAAAATAAACAGTACACATTCCAATAAAATATACCAAGCTGTTTTGTAGATATAGTCGTTCAGTTTGAAAATGTAAATTAAATGAATTCATTTTATTGAGGTTTTCTCGTCGAACTGGGGGATTGCATAGGATCCCTTAGTTCGACATTCCTAGGTGTGTGAAGCCTGTCTTACTGCTGGTGATTGCGGAGATATGTCGACGTAAAATAATGTAACTAACAAACGCTGTTTTCTTATTTTTATATCAATTTATTACTGTTAAAACATCTACATAAGTTTATTATTTATTTCATATAGAATAACTGAACTCTGGACGATCTGCAACCCACTGTTTGATTGCTGGCAGTTCATATACATTTCTTCTCACTGCTTTCAGATTCTCGTACTTTTCCACCGCGTCTTTTATATAATCAGTGAATGAGGTGAAGAAAAAATCGGCAGCTGTGAGCTGAAAATATGATTTACATTACTCATTGTTTACTATATCAAGTAGAGTTGGTATTATTACCTTGTTGGCTGCTAAGTGACCATTATTTTCCTTTGCTAATTTTTCAAAACGTTCCATATAAAACGGCAAAACCTCTACCATGAGATTTTGTACTGCTTCCTCTCTTGATGGATCATCTTTTGGCATAAGAAAAGCTTTTGCTAATTCTGGAAACAAAGCATTAATAAGAAATAAATATAATACAATCATAATATTATTACTCACTGGTTTTGAAATCGTTAATTGTGTCGAGAACAGAGTCAATTTCCAAATTTTCCCAGTCGGTATCCCCGGCTAACTTGACCTTTTTGGCTACATATCTACCAATTGCCAGACTTTGCGAAATACATTTCCCATCCTCTTCATATACTGGCACGGTACCAAATGGCATTGCTATAAAAGATAATAAAAATGTACAATACAACGTATCCCAGGAAGTTTGCTACAAAAAAACTGTTATCCGTTATCAAAGTTGGTGGATCCTCTCAAACTAATACAGCAACCTTCAAATTTTACAATGTATGCATCGTCCGTTAATTTTTACCTTATCATACGCAGTATGATATTTTGTAAATTTTGTATAATTTATGTCTATGACATTTTCTGGTAAAATTAATAGTTTAGCTGTATGAGCAAATTCTATTTAATCAAAATCGTGTCTGCATTAATATTATGTAGCCAGGATTTGACAGATTTTTTGATACTTTTGACGAAACGCGACACGCAAATACATGGAGATTGCCATGAGGAGGAGAAACATAAGCGCAATTATCGCTAGGTGAAATAATATTGAAACATCTTGGTGTTTACAAAGGAATTGTGTATTTCGAGTGCCGATAGCAATATTATTATTATTTCGTGAATAAATACAAGAAATATTGTAAGACTGTATGTTAACCTTAGAACTTATTTGGAATATTAATACTAATTCTATATGATCTTTTGTAGTTAGCACTGACGACGGGGTAAAACCCGAAACTAGAAGCCAATATAATTATCAGAACCAACAACCTTTTTACTTTATCATAGCAGTATAATAAAGTATTGTAATCATGCCGGAAAAAAGATTGAGATTTTAGCGGAAATAGGTCTTTTTTGGTCCCCTGTCATTTTTGACCAAGGTACAAAAAATGTCTGTGGGTGTGTGTGTGTGTGTGTCTGTGTATATCTGTGTGTATGTGTGTACCCGACTTTTGTGGTGACGATTACGGAGAAACTACAAGGTATCCGGAGTTCATATTATGACTAAACTAGAGCTGAAAAGCTTTTGGTTCAAAAGGAACTGGATGTTTCCTCTAAGGATTTTCTGGAAGGATTTTGCAAATGGGCTGCCATTTCTGTAATTATTTATATAATAAGAGGACATTTTGTATAATGTGTCTATGACATTTTATAGTAAAATTAATAGTTTAGCTGTATGAGCAAACTCTTTTTCGAGATCGTGTCTGCATTAAAACTAAGTTAGCCAGGATTTGACAAATATTTTCATTCTGACAGTAGGTAGTGTCAAACGTTTGGTCAAACGTGGTTTTTTGACAATACCTACTGTCAATAGTATTAAAATATCTTTCAAATCCTGGCTATCGTGTTTTATTTTAATGCAGACACGATCGATCTCGATCAACTAGAATCCCATGTAGCTAAACTATTAATTTTATATGTTGTATGATAAAGTCATGTGCCTGGCACATCAGATTTTTAGTTTATGATATTTTTTACGAAATTTTAAATGGAGCTTTTTTGTGATTTTTTCAATCAGTATGATAAACTGAGTAAAAAATATATACTTTATTGGTTATTATTACTGCTGGTTGGATTTAAAATTTCAAAGATGACGGAGAACCGCAAGTCATACCAATCTTAATAATATACCAAATAAATGGATTGTTTCTCTATTAAGAATCCTCCAAATTTCATACGTCTTGCAATTGAAAATAAATGAGTAAAAATTATTAAAAATAAATTGTTATATGTTTCAATTTCTTAAGTTTAGTTAAGTTTAAGTTAAGTTTAGTATTATGTTCATAAACACCTTAAAGTTAGTAATTTTAAACACCGCTAAACTGGATATGAAATAATGTTAGCTTACCTACTTGGTTTTATTTTGGGCCAGTCTTCTCTCTCGATACGAATATCCTCAAAATCTACTTCGCCATATTTGAGCATCATACGAATAAATTCCGCAATTCCTGGTGTGTTCATATACGTTAATTTTATATTGGGCGACATTATTTTTGTCCTGTTAAAATGCGATTGATAACTGAACACTAACTCTATAATGTTGTGACGTTTATTTATATTGAGAATACGAATAATCTGTTTTTATTATCTACCATCGCCGCTCAGTGAAATAACCTTGATTCGAGTTGAGGGGCGTGCTCGACTGTGTTTCTATTTTTAGATAATTTGGCTACATAACTGACGGTAACCTTGAGAAGTTTTCGATTTCATAACGTTACCACACACAAACTGATATCGCAAATTTAATTTTTTGTATACATAAGTGATTGGCAATAGATAACCTGTAGCTAGCAACGTTACCGTTTGTTTATTACTTCTTATCTTAGTTTGTAACTTATTTTTAATAACGAACATACATCAATTTATTGATATTGGAAGATCTAAATAATTTATTATTCATTTTATACAGAATAATTGTACTCGGGACCAACTGCAACCCACTTTTTTATTGCTGGCAGATCATGGATCAAATACATTTTTTTCTCACGGCTTTCAGGTGTTCATACTTTTCTACCGCATCTTGAACATAATCAGTGAATTCAGTGAAGTACAAGGCACCTGCCAAGGCACCATTGTTTTCCTTTGCTAATTTGTCTAGATGGTCTAAATAAAGCTGGAAAACCTCTACGACGAGATTATCCATTTCTTTTTTTTTTGAGGAGTCATCGTTAGGCATAGTATAAGCTTTGTTGGTTCTGAAAAGGAAGACGACATAAAAATAATAAAATTTATAAATTGAGTAATAGAATAATGGAATAGGTAACTATAAATAACTTACTGCTTTTAAATCGCCCAGAACTGCGTCAATTTCCAATCTTTCCCATCCTCTTCATTAGTGGCAAGGTACCAGTGGCATTGCTGTAAGAGAATAAAACAAAGAACACCAAACATATTATATTGCTTTTCAATTCATCAATTACAGTCAGCCTAAAAAGCAACCTAGAGAATTTGTGTTGGACAAAAACTAGGACACATATGGAGAACATTTTTATTATCAATGTTTAAAAAAATTATTGTTCATAAGAGTGTCTGTATTATCTTAAACCTAAAATGCAAATACACTTAAGAGTAAAGTACCTTATTGTTCAAGCTATGCAAAAATGTTATTTGATGACTGGTGTTTCAAATTATTAGAAGGCATTAAATATGAAATTATAGTCACCTTCGTATTTGCATATACCGGATGTTCCAGAAACGAAGAAAAAGACTTAAGATTATATTACTTTCATTATGAAAGATACACAAATTGTTTATACAAAAAAAGATACCAGTTTGAGTCAACCTAGAATACATTGTTTAACAAATGTTTCTGAATGCACCAGAAAGGACTGGAATTGTTTTAATATAGTATGACGACAATCTGGCCATGGCTTCCTTCACTTGCTTCACCAGAATTGTAGATGGTGGGCCGCAAGCAAACCCACAGTTTAGGATTCAGAAGTCCAGACCAGTATTTCTCTATTTTCGGGCAAGAGCCAGAAAGTTGTTCATGTTAGCGATTACAAATTTTGACACCTATTCAGGTTCGAAAAATACCACGTAGCATTTCAAAATTTAGTATCGAGTTATCATTTTATTGTTTAATATGGCGTCTTCACCCACATGTTCGTTAAACATTTTTATAACAAGACGTTTTATGTATTCTGTTAAATATTGTGTTGTTATATTTTTCTTTTGTAACGATTAAAAAAATACATGTAATCACATGTCTCTGATTTTTGGATATTTGTTTGTGTAATAATTGTTCTTGAAGAAGCTTGAAGAATTAGCTGCCCTTTTTGAAGTTTTGGCTTGCTTTGTGATAAATGTGAATAGTGGAATTTGACACTTTTCTAATCTTTTACCGATTTCAATGATTCTTTCGGGGAATAGTAAACAAATTTCTAAGTAGAGTGTTAAAAACCTGTATCAATTCCTAACTTCTTTTGTTTTTTATTGGTTCCAATATCTGAATTTTGTAAACACAGCTTTAGCAGTAAGCAATATAACACAATTTTGTTTGTAATGTTCACTAACTTTTGCGAAGTTTTACCGATTTTGCAAGCCTTTGCCATTTTGAATGGAAAAAACAATGCAGCTCGTTATAGCGGCAAAAGCATTTAATTTTGTGTATTGGTCGGTATGTATTTTGTATAAAAAATTGCAATTTTAGCTTTTTAAAAAAAAAATTCAGCATACTATTGTTTGTACACGATTTATGAATATGCAGATTTCCCATAGAAAAAATATTTTAAAAAAATCAAAGAATAATTTATTTTGCTTTGCACCGATTTCTTTAGAATCTCACCGAAGTCCTTAATTTCTCCACAGGGATCTCAATTGCCGCCAGAACTATATTTTCGGTTTCCCGGTGTAATAAACTGGAAGCTTGATTTACTTTTTTTTCAAAATTGGCATCAGCGCGTTATACTTTTGGTAAATTTGTTGATTTATGTTCATAAAAATAATCAAAGTCTGTTCAAGTTCACAAATGTTATTGAACATTAACGCTAAAATTGCAAAGGTTTACTTGAAAATCTACAATTGTTACAAACATTCAGATATGGGTATGTATCGAAAACCAACTTAGTAAGAATTGATACGGCTTTGTATCAGACTACTTGAGACCCTGACATCTGACGATGTATTCCACAAGGTGTTTTAAACTTAGACTACAACATAATGTTGATTCTACCGGTATAATAAGTTCTACGAATTTCAAATGCGTGTGAGCATCCGTATGAATTTGTTCTGTTGGCAAAATGTTGACAAAAATCATCTAAACACATTAATCATAAAACTTATTAAACATCAAAGTTTTGCAAAATATTAGGTAGTACAGTTCACAAGCTTTTAATTCATTGCCACAAATAATTGAGCATGACCTCTTACCAGTTACAAAAACCTAGGAGTAAAGAGTTCACGAGAGAATACAGACAGGTAATATTTCGCTGGTAAAATATCTCCAAGACAAATGAAGACGTATTTAATTTACTTCTCATATAATCGGACACTACCATCACCTTGCCTAGTAGAATCCCCAATTGTTTTTACTGCTGCTCGAACAAACCTATAGTATATATTATAACATTCACATATTCTCCATGAACACACCAACAGTGCTACGGAGGCCTGAAATTCCTCTGACAGTGAATATAACTACTTAAAAACTAACATATTTACTAAACTATTATTAATATATATGTTGTTTTATTAATTTCCATGATAAAATTAATAAATAAAATAAATATAAAATAAATATAAAATAAATAAAATTAATAAATTAATTAATAAAATCCAGACACAACAGAACAAAACACTCAAAATACTATATGGACTGAATAGACTGACGCCGACCGCTGAACTGTACAATACAACAAAAATATTGAATATTAACAAGACTATTACATGTAGCAATCTAACACTCATACATAAGATCAAGAAAGGGAAGATAAAAACCAACATAAAATTAAAAATTAACAACGACTTCCATCAGTATAGAACCAGAACATGTACGCACATAAGGACTCACAAATTCAAGAAGAACAAATACACTCAAACACTACTTACAAAGACAATCAACACATACAATGGACTACCGGACCACGTAAAAGTGTCACCGGTGAATGCTTTCAAAACCAAAATTAAAAAGTTACTCATAGAAAACAAACTATAGGCTAGGCAAAAAAAAAGAAAAAAAAACAAAGAACTGAAAAGAAAAACTTAATAAAATAAAAAAAACAAAAAAAAAGAATAATAATAAAAAAAAAATTATATATTTAATATAAATAAAAAAAATAATGCACCCTCAATACCGATAACCCGAGGAAGGAGACCCCCATCTACAGGTGGATGACCAACCCCGAGGCGAGGACAGAGGGACGAAAGAAGATGTGTTGTCATATGTTATATATATATATATATATATATATATATATATATATATATATATATATATATAGGAAACTGGTTTAATCGGTTTAAATATGCTATATAGGGAATATGACGTAAATAGAATCCAAGAGAGAAGTAATTTTTAAAATTAATTAATTAAAAGGATACGGTCTCAGCCCGGATTCGAACCGGGGCCTTCTTCCTTGCCGGGGAATTGCTCTACCGCTGAACCGGGCTCAGTAGTTCAGCGGTAGAGCAATTCCCCGGCAAGGAAGAAGGCCCCGGTTCGAATCCGGGCTGAGACCGTATCCTTTTAATTAATTTTAAAAATTACTTCTCTCTTGGATTCTATTTACGTCATATTCCCTATATATATATATATATATATATATATATATATATATATATGCCCGGTTCGAATCCGGGCTGAGACCGTATCCCTTTAATTAATTTTAAAAATTACTTCTCACTTGGATTCTATTTACGTCATATTCCCTATATAGTATATTTAAACCGATTTAAACCAGTTTCCTATATATATATATATATATATATATATATATATATATATATATATATATATATATATATATATACACAGTGAACATACTTCACCATGTTTTGTAACCTACTTACAATTAATAAAGAATCTTATTACTTAAAACTTCACAAAATTAATTTATGTAGACAATTGACGTATTTGGCCTCAGTGTGGGGTTCTTGGGTGGAGTTTTCCCTGTAACTATTGGATAAGATGATATTCCTAAGGCACTGTTGTTTCTTTTAAGGTGTTCAGAGAACTGATAATTTGCGTGGTAAATATTTAACAATAACTTTCTAAATTTGTTTAAATAATTATGTATTATAGTTAGTTTAATACAAACATATTTCTGATATTTTTACTATTGCTATTAATGTTAAAAAAATAACAAAAAATTAAAACAAAACAAAATCTCCTTTCGTATATTTAATACCAAATATTTCAGGACATCTACCTCAGATAAACATATTGCGTATCTTCAAAATAAAGTTTACTACACTCTGAAATTTCTAAATATCTTGTTGGCATGATACTATTGCCTATCTTTCAATATAACGGGTACGTGAAACGATGAAATAGATTATAATTTCGTGTTCACCCTCTAATATTACTAAAGCCTTTTTTCAAAATAATAGCGTATATAGCATATAAAATAAAGATACATTATTTACTCTTAAGTGTTTTTCATAGTTTTGGTAACAACCGGCACATGCAAGCAGCTAATTACATTTAAATGTTTGCATTTAAGGTTTAAGGCACTCCAGAAACTTATATGAACAACAAAATTTTCAGAAAAATTGATAATACAAAAGTTGTGTCTACTTTTCTGCAATGGAGCAAATGTTTTATTTGCTTATTTGGTTTTATTTTGGCCCCCTCTGCCGTCCTGTCAATACTAATATCCTCCAAATCTGTCGCCATGCTTTAGCATCAATCAAATAAATTCTGCAATCCCGGTGTATTGAATAAAGTTAATTTTTATTTAGTGACATTTTATTCAATCGTGATATTACAATGCATGGTAACTGAAGTTAGTATGTACTTTCGATGTTGTGATGTTGATACATATTGGTATTACTATCTTTATTTCTGTTATTGTTTCATTATCTTGATACGAATTAGACAGCAAACTCACCTATGCGATAAGTGACTAGCAATCAACTTGAGTGTTTACATTAATATATGTATGGGCTGTTCCATATCACTATAATAGTTGAATCACTATTATTAGAGCGCTGAGAATATTGTACACCTCTCTCAGATAACTGATATGATATTATTGTCTATCTCTCTCAGAGCTCTTCTAATATTGATTCGACCATAATTGCTTATCGCATTGTATGCTGCTTAAATATCTACGATGATTGTGACCTGATTTAGCAGGCTTACGGGGATCCAGCTTTGACCGAGAAGTGGGGGGATAGAATTTCACTCAGGTGGACTCAGCAGTTGGAATGCCCATGAAACTTACAATCATTACCTAGTTAGCCGAAAAGAACGGTCGTTGTCGTGAATAATACAGCGTTGAGTTTCAAAGTTTAAATAAGATGCCCAGCAAAGTAACGTACTTTGATTTACCGGCTCTTGGCGAACCAATACGTTTATTGTTGGCGTATGGAGATCCAGAATTCGAAAATGTTGCAGTCGCGCCCGAACAGTGGCCAGAGGTTAAAGCAAGTAAGTAAAAAATACATAAAATCAAGTATTTCTTATGGACATTAATTGTTGTTGTTTATAGCTTTCCCATTTGGTCAAGTACCCGTTTATGAAGAAGATGGCAAGATTGCAAACCAGACTTTGGCAATATGCAGATACCTGGGAAACAAGTTTAGCCTCAATGGTGACAATGATTGGGAAAATTTAGAAATTGACGCTATTGCTGATACCATTAATGACTTGATTATTAGTATGCCAACTGCAGGATTTTTTATACAACTGTAGACATTTATATTTTCTTTTCTTATAGAAATCGGCCAGTTTCATTATGAAACAAGTGCGAAAACTAAAGAAACAAAGAAGCAGGCTTTAGAGCAAGCTCTTCCTTTCTACTTGGACAGATTTGAGAAAATTGCTAAAGAAAACAACGGACATTTAGCAGCGAAAAAGGTAACCTATCCGCACTCTGATAGTTTCTACAATTAATTTATTTTTTTGATATTTTAGCTGACGTGGGTTGACTTTTATTTTGCTGGCGTCGAAGGTTACTATTCGTTGGCCGCGAAAAGGGTACTGACAGACGGATATCCAAATTTAACAGCTGTAAAAGAGACAGTATTAAAGTTACCATCAACAATTAAGTTTTACGAACAGTATCCACTTGATAAGGAAGCCGTGCTTAAGTGGATGGCCACAACTGGAACACCATCTGCTGAATGAAGTTATTATTACTTAAAATGTCTCATATTTCTTATACATACCTACTCCATAAAACTATTTTGCATAAAGTACATCATCATAATACACCATAATATTTGTTTGACGTATACATTTTATGAAAATAATCCAATTAATAAGAACGGACTGGACCACGATGGACCACGATCTACTCCTTACCATGTCTCATATTACTACATACACCATATATTTAGCATAAGTAATATCACCATAACATGTTTTCAATTTTTGTTTAACTTAATAAAAAAAATTATTGTGACATTATCTTAAACAAAATATAATAAACAGATTGTAAATTTATCCGACAATTTACATTATGTCCTACATGATCATAAAGTGACACTTTACATCTTAGATACCGGGGCAAAACTGCTTCTTAACGCCCGCGCGGGCGTTAAGGGTTGCCATGGTTATATGTCAAATATATCAATTATTTGTTATTCAAATTGTAAATTTTAATTCATCAATGTCAATTATTGGCGATTAAGGTTATAAGTTTGACAATTAATTGTCTGTATTGTCACTCAACTCCGAATTGTTTGTATTGTTATTCAACTCCGTAGATACGCATGTCACTTGATAACGTCAAAATATTTATTAATATTACGCAAACGGAGGACCAAACCTCCGAAAAAACGATTACGAAAAAAAAGTGCAGACAAAAGATTCTTCTTATTTAGTGTAAAATCATAATTTGACAAAAAACGTTGGGTATTCCCATTTAAAAAAATGAAGTTAACCTCATTTTCACCGATTGCAGTGCCATCTGCAATGAAACTGATATCGCCATCTCATTTCCCCCTTTGCGCCCTACAAGTGCAATGGTTTTAGTAATTACAACATCTCTTTGGAAGAAAATATATTTGTTCTAATATCATATCACTTCGCATTGCAATGTGAATTGCTGATACGATATTCAAGGCATTGAAAATTCCAATAGCCATTATTCAAGTATAGCGATATTTCAATACGCTTGTGTATTTGTGTATCACTTATAAGGAACACTTTCGCTGCTTTTATATTGTAGGGTATAACAGATCATTAATATTAGAACATGTAAACATATTTATACTTTATTTCATATAGAATAAATAATCGAACTCTGGACGATCTGCAACCCACTGTTTGATTGCTGGCAGTTCATGTACATTTCTTCTTACTGCTTTCAGGCTTTCGTACTTTTCTACCGCATCTTTTACATAGTCAGTGCATGTTGTGAAGAAAAAATCGGCAGCTGTAAGCTGTCAACATGATTCACATTAGAAATTGTTTACTTTATCAAATAGAGTAATTACCTTTTTGCCAACTAAGTAGCCATTATTTTCGTTTGCTATGTTTTCTAGACGTTCCATATAAAACGGCAAAACCTCTGCCATGAAATTTTGCATTTCCTTTTCTCTTAATGGATCATCCTTTGGCATAAAAAGAACTTTTGCTAATTCTGGAAGAAAGAATTATTTAGAAATAAAAATAATAAAATTTTAAAATTGTATATTATAGTAATAAGAACAATAACAATAACTATGAATAACTTACTGGCTTTAAAATCGTTAATTGTGTCGAGAATTGCGTCAATTTCCAAATTTTCCCAGTCATTATCCCAGCTAACTTGACCTTTTTGGCTACATATCGACCAATTGCCAGACTTTGTGAGATACGTTTTCCATCCTCTTCAAATACTGGCACGGCACCAAATGGCATTGCTATAAAAGATAATAAAAATTTAGAATACAATGTGTTTCTGCTTTTATTCATCAATTTTATGTATCTTCATAGTTAAACAAATAAAAGAGCGATAAAACAAGTGAAAATTATCAAAACTATAAAAGATATTAGTTGTTCATGATATGTAGCTGTGAATTCAAATTTGAATATAGTTCTTAGTTCTAAAGAACTTTTCCAAACAATATTATTCTGTAATATTAAAAATAAAGGATCTTTATCTTTAACTAAAATTTTAGTTAAGATAATTTAGCTCATAGCAAATAATGTTAGCTTACTTTGTTTTACCTTGCGCCAGTCTTGGATGTCGATGCGAATATCCTCAAAATCTATGTCGCCATATTTTAGCATCATTCGAATAAATTCCGCAATTCCTGGTGCGTTCAAATACGTTAATTTTATATTTGGTGACATTATTTTCGTCGTGTTACAATGCGATTGATAACGGCACACTACCTTTTAATGTTGTTGTGTTTATTATATTGGGACTATGAATTATCTGTTTTTATTATCTACCAGCCTTGATTCCTGTTAAGGGGCGTGCTTGAGTGAGTTTCTATTTTTAGATAATTAGTCTACATAACCTAGCCCATTTTACTTTTTCCCACGGTTTTACATGCTACGTAAATCTGCTGCTTTTTGCATGTCCAAGCAGTTCGGTAGTTCCTGAGTTATGACTTAGGACTACATAAGTCATGCTCACGTGATGTCAGTTTGACGTAGTGGTTAACGGGTTTATTCCAATACAGAGAAGCAAGCTGAAGTATTTGACGTGGATAAGGGCCACTTATTGTGTAGATTTTCTTGAGATACAGGGTCTTTGTTGCTTAAATAATGTCTTGGGACCTTAGAAATATGGTACAATACGTTTCATGTTTGAAAGAAAAAATTAATGCTTATTTAATGGACATATGGCCAAGTCCCTAGCTAAGCGTACATGCAAAAAGTTTAGCCTGACAGTTTACAGCCTAGAGACCTATACGCTCTTATCTTATTTGGAGGAATTACATCCATGCTGTGAAATATAACATAAAATATCATAAAACACAAAGATTTTGTGGAAATATCCTCGGTACGTTCGTTGTACTGACGCTAACCGCACATTAGTTGGTAAAAAATAGCAGAAATAATTAGTGTTATTCCCGGAGTATATCGTGATCGAAAGGAGTCGAAAGGAAGCAGCAGATCTTCAAATAGAATTAATATGACAAGCATTGAATCGTTTGGAACTAGAGTCGCCTCTGCCTGATAGTATCCAGAGTTCACCCCTGCAGAAAAGTAATGTCGGTTGAAGATTTTTACAACGTTTAATTATTATCATCTTTTGAACTTTGTTGCTGTGTTTTCTTCTATTTAACAAGTTGTAGTGTGTGAAGAAAATAGATCTGGGCGACACTGCTCAATACATTCTGACCGATGAAATGTCGCTGCACGAGAATTGTCCACCTGTTGATTTCATTTTCATTTTCACTTTCAACTGGCAAAGTAATTGTGCATATTGCAGCAAGTATAGCCATATGTGTTGTCAATGATTCATTATCCAGCCCTATGAATATTATGGAGGTAATATGTATGAGCATCTGGTCAAACTGCAATAATTTCTGCTCGAAGGCTGACGTTAGGCGCATCATGTTTTCACAGCCATCGCTGTGTCGTCAAAATCAAACTGAATGAAACAAGACGAGGAAAATATTAATTTGAAAAGATAATTATATGGTCTAGGTATCGCCGAGTATAGTCAAATATAACAATTCTATACACCCAAGTTACACAATGCTTTAAATAGTGTTTCCTCAAAACCGCATTTTTCAACTGGTCGGAAAGATAACTGGCCGGAAAGATAACTTCTATTGATCTCCGTCAATTCACTTGAAATTTTATATGCAGCTTCAGATCAACATTATCTAGAGAAGTATGCACGGATTTTACGATCAAAACTTTTTTTGTTATAAACATTTTTTAACCTAATTTTGTACCTAAAAGTGTTAATTTGTGTTCAAACGTGCGCCATTCTGTTTTAAAGCGAAATTTTCTAATTTCCTTACGTAGTTCCCGAGATAATCTTATATAGAATCAATTTCTTTTTTGTTTTTATGGCTAAGTGAAAAACTGCGTGCAAAATCTGTCCGGCCGTGCAACCCTGTCCGCCGGAAGAGGTTTCCTTTGATGTCCTCTAACGCTTCAATTTTTTATTTATTTTTGTTTTTTTTTATTCTGAATATTCCTCAAAATATGAACAATAAAGGGCTTAAAGAGATTTTGTAATTCATTTACTATATTGTAAAAAATATACCTACAATAGCGGCTTTATTTTTTTGCGCTAGAGTTGCATTACCCCTTATCTAAAATATTTTCAGGTTCTTGGTTACTTTCAACTTT
Organism: Melinopterus prodromus; assembly: GCA_964023965.1. NCBI lineage: Eukaryota > Metazoa > Arthropoda > Insecta > Coleoptera > Scarabaeidae > Melinopterus > Melinopterus prodromus. The sequence continues at coordinate 12,872,806 of OZ030390.1, read as the reverse complement.
CATATTTCAAATAAAGCACCAGCGTGATCAAAAACAATGTATGTGGCCTTACACAGAGTTCTTGGCAAACTAAGTAAAATGTTGAGCAACTTAATAAAGACATATTATTAATATTGTACTAGTAATAGTAATCGCAAGAGTACATATGTATGGTACATGCCATGACTCGTACGTAGGTTGTATACTAGAAAATATTTAATCACAAGACAATAGACATTCTTCTAAGTAGACATACAATTTGTTATTGTCTGCAGTGCAATATCAGTATTTGCTTTCTGTTAATCGCAGTGAGTTGCAGTTCCCTGAATTCTTTTGCAACCATTGTCAACTATAAGTGTTTACCAAACAATAAAATTACATAGACGGTTCCAAAAATATCCCTAAGCCTTGATATATTTTGTTTTCTTTTGTTACCATAGTCTGCTAACACTAGAATTACAATCTGTAATTATATATAATTTGACCTTATGCAGGATCAACTCACATTTATAGTATGATTGATCAAATTCTGGATCATTCTTTAGCGAGATATCGAATCAACAATATCTGAGTTAGAGTATCTTTTGAAACGAATATTTCAAAAATGCCAAAAGTAACGTGTACATATTTCGATCTGCCTGGACTGGGCGAACCAATACGCTTATTATTGGCTTATGGTGGACAAAATTTTACGGACAACACCGTACCAGTGCATATGGACCATTGGCTGCAAGTAAAACCAAGTAAGTTATTCAATTTGCGTCAGTAACATCATGTTACATAGAGTTTTTTAGGATTTTCTAAACCTATAACTTGAAAATGACAATACGTATTCAAACCACGTAGAGACTGTTTTGTACATAATTAAAAAATTTAGAAAGTAGCTAATGGTACTCATTGATGTCTGATCAACAGAAAGCAAGATTTTGTTAAAAAGTAATTCAATTTTTCCATCTATGACCGTGAATAACTCGTAACGCAGACACAATATCGATAGGGACTTTTTACAAAGTATTTATAGTACCCAACCAAAGCTGTATACAAAAATTCTGCTGGGTTGCAAATTTTCCAAAGTGAAACCTTTTAAAATTGGATGTGACTTTATCATACAATATATAAAATTAATAATTTAGCTGCATGATTCTATTTGATCGAGATCGATTGTCCCTGCATTAAAATAAAACCAGTTAGCCAGGATTTGACATATTTTGATAATATCATATAAATACAAAATGATATAAAGAATGTTGGTAACAGCAGGCTGTTCCAACACTAGCGTTGCGACATATATCTCTATCTCATCCGACGTAGTGTCACCGGACACACTACGCATGCGTCAAGTTCGTGGATTCGATTGGCTGGATTGGATCCATAGGCTGCCACAGAGCTACCACCAGCTGCCACATGTATAAGGTTATCTATGGGCTGTCACTGGTTTGGTGTTAGTGATGCCGAATACTACCGGCGCACGGCCGCGGTAATACCGACCGCGCACTTTAAGCTAAAATAGCGCCATCTGTCGACGATCCTAATAACTACTGGCCACGCATGCGCAGTTTGACCCCAGGCACCACATCGATAGACAGAATATATCTCCGTCTCACATTGTTGGAACCGAGACTACACATATAACCGCTAATACATATATGGATAATATTGACAGTAGGTATTTTCAAATAACCAGCCTTTGACACTACCTATTGTCAAAATAAAAATAATTAGGAAATCCTCGCTAACTAAGTTTTAATGCAGACACGATCTCGATCAAAAAGAAATTGCTCATACGGCTAGAAGAATTTACTCATACACTATTAATTTTACCAAAAAATGTCATAGACATAAATTATACAAAATTTCCTCTACTTTAATTTATTATTTAACTATTTTGGCGAAATTTCGAAAATGAAAATTTGAGGGGGATTTTTTGATGGCCATATCTCAAAAACAGATGTTATGGGAGTGAACAGTTGTATTTTGGTTCCCCTTTAAAATACAGAATAAAATTCCTTCTGTGTAGGTACGTCTAGGTATATATTATAACCTCGACTGATTAATACGTCATGATCATCAAAAATAAGAACGTATGTAATAAATTGTATATACTTATTACAAAAAGATATCCCCCTGTGAATTTTATTTTGTGTAGTTTGAATCAGTACTTATAGTATATACGTTCTTTCAGCTATACCTTACGGTCAGTTGCCAATTTATGAAGAAGATGGTAAACTAGTAAACCAAAGTGTCGCAATATGTAGGTATTTGGGGAAGAAATATAAATTGGATGGCATGAACGATTGGGAGAATTTGGAAATAGATGCCATCGTCGATACAGTTCGTGACCTAGTTAGCAGTAAGTACATAATTTGTTTGTTTTTCGTAATTCTGAAGTATTTTTTTCTCTCAAGAAATTGTCGATTTTTACTATGAAAAAAGCGCGGAGACAAGAAAAAGAAAACAAGAGTTGCTCAAAGAAATGTTACCGTTCTATTTGACAAGATTGGAAGCTATAGCGAAAGAAAACAATGGACATTTAGCTGCGAAAAAGGTTAATTTTTTAGTAATGTTGTTAAAATTTTGTGTCATTCTTTTGTATTGCAGTTAACATGGGCAGACTTTTATTTGAGCGGTATAATGGGTTATTTTTCCAAAATGACACAGAGGGATTTTACAGATGGTAATCCGAGTTTGGCAGCTGTAAGAGAAAACGTCTTCAAAATACCTGCAGTTGTCGAATGGTACAATAAGCACCCGACATCATGGGAAGGTGTAAAACAGTGGCTGAAACTGAGTGGCGGCCCAACTAAACCATAATCTATATTATAATATGTATCTCATGCAATATTGTTTAGTTATATTTTCCGACATTACAAATTGTAAATATTATTACCTGTAAGAAGAAGATTATAGTATATTATAATACAAGTTTTATAAGACAAAAATTGGCGCACGAGTTGTTTTGGGCACGACGAGCGTAGCGAGGAGTGCCCAAATGGAACGAGTGCGCCAATGCGTCTTATAAAACGAGTATACTATTTTTTCTACTTTGCGACATTAATTTTACATAAATGTCAAAAATTGCGGTTGTCATCTTACAATCTAGAGTATTTTTTTCTTCAATAGTTGGTAGTTGTAGTACAATTTACAAACACGATTAAGGCGAGCCAATAGTGATTGAGATGTCAGCCTTATCTGACACTTGACGTCAATTTCATCAATCTTGGAAAACTAAAAGTTACCAAATGTTTGTGACCTAGTGTTTTCATAACGACACCGAAACCGGTATCGTTATGAGTTCATAACGAACGCAAAGTAGAAAAAAATTAAATTTATGTCCAACATGATCATAAAGTGACACTTTACATCTTAGATACCGGGGCAAAAACCCTTCTTAGCGCCCGCGAGGGCGTTAAGGATTCTTAACGCCCGCGCGGGCATTAAGGGTTGCCATGGTTATATGTCAAATATAGCAAATATTTGTCATTCAAATTGTAAATTTTAAATCATCAATGTCAATTATTGATGATTAAGGTTATAAGTTTGACAATTAATTGTCGGTATTGTCACTCAACTCCGAATAGTTTGTATTGTTATTCAACTCCGTAGATACACATGTCACATGATAACGCCAAAATATTTATTAATATTATTCAAACGGATGAACAAAACCATTGTAGGACAGGAAATTTTGTATGCACCTCGGGCATTACTTGTTGTTTATACCCTCGGGCAACTTAAAAAGCTCGAGGGCCGATAGGCCCGAGATGTTTATGCCCCGGTCACTCTCGGGGCATAAACATCCGTGTAATGCCCTTGGGCCTTGGTACATAAATAACTATTTTGTTTAGCCACATGCAAAACTTACTTCATTTTTGTGTGATGTAACCTCCGCCAAGGAATTGCTCATAGTATTATGTTATTTAGTGCAACTATTATCTGCATCATGTTTGCATCATTCTTTGGCGGATCTTTGTTGCCTATTTAATATTAAATAATTATATTTGTATTTTCTTTTGCATAAAATAAAGAATTTTTTGATATAAAAAGACAATGGATATCTCAAAACTAGAGAGTTTCCGAGATGATGATGAAACAAGGTAGGTCTGTCCACGGCAATATGGTCAAGGTCATACCTCATAATGAAGTCAAGTTAGCACCAAAATGGGTTTTCATTATTGCTTTTATTTTCACTACAAATTAAACGCGCAATCTCCTCATATAATTATATATATATATACCTCAAATTCGTTCCTTTACCGATTCAATTATTGTTTAGATTTTTCCAAAGAAGATAACAAAAATAGTTATATTCAAAAACTGATCTAGCTCATCTTCAACTTGTTTATCAAATATGGTTGTTATCGGGTTCAGAATCACAAAGTGTACTTACTCAATTAGTTATTTACTAATGTTTTTTAGATTTATATAGAACGCATTGTTTTTCATCGTTCTAACAATCGAGAGCAAAAATAACCTGGTCAGTATATAGGTATATCGGAATGGAAGAAATCTAACCATAGTATTGATTATGGGGGACCAGCATTGGCCGTGAAGTGGGGATATTCTCTGACTCAGATAGGCCCCCCACTAGTAACTCGGAGACCAGTTGTTCAAGTGTGCGATTCAACGCCAAGTTCATTTAACTCGTCAGCCGAAAAGAAGCACTGCGTGGTTAATAATACAACGTTCAGTTTCAAGGTTTAACTAAAAATGCCCGGCAAAGTGACATATTTCGGCTTACCGGCTCTTGGTGAAGCAATCCGTTTATTGTTGGCATATGGAGATCCGGACTTTGAAAATGTTGTAATTACGCACGACCAGTGGCCAGAGTTAAAACCAAGTAAGCCCTTACATATTATAGTAATATTATACACTTTTTCCAATATTTAAAGAGACGATAACTTGATTACACATTAAACAATTACTATTATTATTGATTGCACATTAATTAATTAATCACAGACGAGCAAAATTTCTTATTGAAATTTCTTTCTTGAACTTCTTCTGGAGTTTGCATTATTTTGTATGAACACGTCATTATATATTATATTTAGTCGTTATACTAGATACTTCCGTTATCTTCACAGAAAGTGAAAAATGTTTTATTCTACAGGTGTTAACACTGTTAACCCATCGAAAACGCAAACTTATTTTCATATATACCGGTTATTGCATTTCAGCATGGCGGAAAAGGACATACTTTTCATGTCAGTTTGAACAACAATTATTTCTGTGATTAGATTGTTTTCTATAAAAATGAGAGAGCTTTTTAAAAAAAAAACTACGTAAAAACACATTTTTGCAGTCATGGTACAACTTGTCCGATAATATCAACAACCGATATGGAGATATGTGGATGTCAAAAATAGATCTAGAATTTTATGAAATAAAAATGGTGGGTACACATTAGGGCTTCCAATCAGGCTTTATTTAAAACAGAAACAAAAACATAAACGTAAAAATTAGTGGCGGATTTCTTTACCTGTATTCTATGATGTACTACAGAATAGAAAATTTGTAAATACGTATAAAATACAGCGAAAAAATATTGAAAATAAGTAGAAAATAAAGATACAAATTAATCCCGATATATTTAAGTGTAAAATGAAACCCAAATTGTACCAAAAATGATTTTTTATTAATCGTTGTTATTAATCTTTCGATGGTTCACTCCAATCGAACGAACGATGTCATTTCTTGTCCCGATTTTCAAGTTTCTTCCAGTTTAAGAAATTTACCTTAAACTAACGAAATATTTAGGTACGATGTTGTTCCATCATGAAGGGCATGTACGCCATAGATTGCGTCTCGGGTAAAACATCTCGAGTTTGTATTGAGCTGTGACAGCGGGAATATAGTCGTTTTTGCCATTTTTTCATGGCACAATTATCGCTTTTTTTGCTTTTTTAGTGGAAAAGTTGTGCCAAAAGGTGCACTGTACAAAATATATTTCAATATTCATTTTGTTCATGACAAGAAACTGAATATTTAACATTCTAAAAAGTTTCACTGAATATTTCATCAATTTTCAACAGTAACCAACGGTTTACTTGAAGACGCATTTAGAACTGGGTATACAAGTCATTATATTTTGTAAACAATAATCGTTTTATTTAAAATGCAAACAGTTAGTCTATTTGAATAATAAACATCCATGACGTATGAATTCTAAAGTTATCCAATTTTATCTTAAAGAAGAAAACGAAAAATATTGGCCTTAATATACAAAATGGAAAATTTGGCTCGATCAAATAATTTTTTTGCCGTGACTATTCTTGAAACATTCTACAAGAGCGTTGAGAAAATTGAATATGGAAGAGCAAGTTATTATCTTAATGGAGTTTAAATTTTGTTTATTATTGATGTCAATACGCAAACTTTGACACCTTTTAAACCGATAATTTAGGCTTTCTACTTGTAAGGTAAAATTTGAAAACGTCGATCAAATTTCAGGGTAAAAAATATTGTTCAATCGAGTATATTTTAGGCGTTTCTTACTGCGTTTCTTACTGACTACATTTGGTAACTTTTGGCATCCCAGGCGTTTCGATCCGCCAATTTTTGGGTTTTTTCATGAATCCCGGGATCAATCCCGGGATCCCGGGATTACAAAATCTTTAATCCCGAATTCCCGGGATCAGTATTTTGTCCGGGATTGGAAACCCTAGTACACATTATAGTACCTTAATACGGGTATTATACAGGGTGTTAATATAAATATTTATTAACAACAACTTAATGCAAATTTCCAATAACAACTAATATACGGGATGGTCCATTTGAAAACGTAATGAAAGGACATATTATTTTGAACGTAATTACAGGTTTCCAAGCATCTATCTTATGAGTTTTGATTATTATAACAGAAAGTTGTAAAACAATATCTGCAAAAAAAGTGTTTTATATTATATAATTTATTAGTTTAGTGTAAACAGTTTAGCAAGTTCAAATAGCATTTTTTGTGTCCAATGGATGCTGAAAAATCATATGAAACGCTTAAGTCTTATGTTAAGCACAGTCCTTTTATGGTTTAATGGCCGAATGTAATGAAATATTTTATATTTCATATCTATGTACAATCGAATGTAGTGTATGCATGTATTAGCTGACAAAGGATTAATATGAATGTTGTAAGTGCTGACTTAGGTATGAATAGGTGAATGAGCTAGATATAGGTAATTGCAACTACTAGTATTAAGTAGATCGTCAACGAGGAATAAGTAATTATATGGGAATAAATGTATCATAAGTGCCAACGTGTTTAAGTGTCAACCCATCCGCTATACGTAGTATATCACAGTACAGCATAAAGACAACTTTGTTTAATCAAAAACAACACACAATTGTAGGTGTCGCCAGTAAACATTCTTGACTCTACACTGAGTGTATTTGTTTCATTTGTGATTTTTACAGCAAATGCAATATTAGAAACGTCGAAAACCAAAATAATATGTGATTGCGAGTTTAATAGAGAATGAGAATTCTACAACACAGATAGAAACAATTTTTCGTTGTTAAAAGGAATTCTGCGAAATTTTTATTCATTTGTACTTTCGGTTCAAAATATATTTCTTTGGTGCCATAAATATTTACCCCATTCAGTAATCCATATTACTTCCTTGTAGAGATTAATTTATTTGAAATGGTGCCCTTATTATTATATTAACGTCGAATAAGCTTTTACTTTTTTTGCAATAGATTTGGGTTTTACCAGCGGCGTAGCTACGATGGGTGGCACCCGGTGCGGATATCGTGGTGTCACCCTTCCCTAAGAATGAAAACAGTAAAAGATTAACAAAACTTCGATAAACCTAAAGTATGATTTTATTTAATTAATACAAGAGAGTGTTAATAACTAAGTTACAATATTATGATGATAATAATAGTAGGTACGGTTTTATATAGGTATATCCTTTCGTATAGATGTACATGATAGTGAATCTCTTCTCTTCTTTCTAGCTTTAAAAGCCGAAAATTCGTGAAATTTGTGTTCCCTGGTGCCAAGATTGTTAAGTCTCGTTTCGGTTATTGTTGCCCGCAAATAATTTTTAATTAATTTTAATTTAATTTATTTTGCTTATTGTAAAGGTTTCACACGAAGCAACTGATACTTACGCAAATTGTCATAAATAACTTTAGTGCGATTATTAGACTCGGAAGAGATTCCGTAAAATCCCATTCCACGATAAATTACAAGTCTAGAGACGCCCAGTTAGAAACTGTAACATTTGCCACTTTTAAATGTCTTCGCAGCCTTGGTATATCTAAGAGAAGTTATATCCAAAAATAAAGTGCTTGGCCGCACAACTTCGAACAATGAAACTACATCTTAAATTGACTTCGATCTAGTTCGGAGTTCAATACTGAATCGGTCAAAACATTCCAACATGTCCTTTTCAAGTTCAGCTCTCTGTGTAAGTCCTGCATCGGTGGCCAACTCACCTGCCATTCGTTTTTTACGACAAATTCGTCTTCCGATTTTTCGATCTATTGCCTCTTCCACAATATGACTCAATTTTTCTCCAATATATAGATAGTGTCTCTATTTTTATAGCTAACTGGTCAACACTAAAGCCTTTACAAGCCTTTGCAATGCAATCTGAGCAAAATTTATTTCCCTTACTACATCATTCCAAAAGAAAAGATAGCAAAGAAATAAGAAATCACACAGCAGGCATATAGTTATGTGCAGCACCTCTGCAGCGTAAATTTTCTTGTTGATTACACCCTTTCTAAAGTGCATCCACAATCCCATCAACATTTTCAGCAAATACTTTTACTGCAGCATTTTGATCACTTCAACGCGTTGTTAAGAGTCTTTTAACAGATGCTTTGCTGTGTTTAAGAAGCTAGTAGAAGCAGAAAAACGTCTCTATTGTTCCGAAAAATATTACACAAGATAAATTTTGTGCAAATGAGTGTTGGCCACATAAATTAATTGATTGCTCTATACTTCCAACAATAAATTGCTTTATGGTAAACAAAAAGATGAATTACAAATAAATCATAATCATATGTAAACATCAGTACTGCCATCAATAAAAATTCGGAAAACTGTAGTGATTGAATTAATTGCCACTTGAAAACATTTGCAAAACATCTGCAGTAATTATTTATTTCATAGCTTACAGGAATTTCTAAATTATCAAAATTGATAAATTAAATCATTTCCTATTTCCCCAATTTCCTCCGGTGCGGGCCGCCCCCGCCGCCCCCCGTAACTACGCCACTGCTTTTACTTAAAAGTACGTTTTATTTTGTCAAAGAAATCCAATTTTAATTCGAATAAGTATGATTGAACTGGTGAATGGAACAACGGAGTAAGTCCACATCGGACGTTTTTGGAAAACTGATGAAAACTATAATTTGACAACTGTACATTTTACTGATACTAAATCAGCACAGTTATTATAGGGGGTAAGCATACACGTTGTTCATATGGTGAATTTGTCTTTTCATGCTACCTGTATGTTTACCCCCTATAATATTATTTAATTGTCACGCAGATGGTTGCTAAAATTTGTATACTGTTTAAAACTGAAAATCTTTCGTCAGACTATACCATTTTCCATATTTTAAGTTGTTTTCCCGCGAGGACATTTGTCTGTTGTGTGAGTTTTAGTGTAATTTTTACGTCACAGTCCCAACTTATGAAAGATTAGTGTTTTTTTAGTAAATTGTACTGTGTATTGTAATTAACAAAGTACTAAGAAAGGAAATTGCTCACTTATCGAAAAATTTTACCTATGATAACACATACGAGAGAATTTAATCTAACCCACCGTCAGTAAGTCTTTCGCGCCTGTTTATTGTTTAAAGTAATCTGATTTTGCAATGTATTGTAATTCAGTGTTAGACTGATGATGCTTTGTAGGCGAAACGCGTAACTAATAAATCTATTTATTAAAATACCTGCGAAGAACATACACGTGTTTTATTGTAAATTAATATTGTTTCTTATGATTTTGACATGGAAAATCTTAATTAAAAACATAAGTTGGTTGACACAAATATTTGTTCAACCAAACCAATCTACGAAACAAAAATATTTTTATTCGCAAACAAATATTTCTCTGCCTCTACAGAATTCTTTGAGTCACTCAGTCCAAATTATGCTGTGGTCCACCCGTAATTGTAGATGCCCACAAGTTGTGTGCCACAATGCTATGTATAATGTATAAGATTACACCTGGGATCCACTTATGTTACATTTCTGTGGACGTAGCTTCCCTCATATGTCCAAATAGATATGATGATTTTGTCTAAGTATCTATCTTACTGAGAAATCACAGTATTTGTTATGCAAATTAATTTTTGTTATTTGTAGCAACACCATTTGGCCAAGTACCGATTTATGAAGAAGATGGCAAAGTGGCAAACCAGACCTTGGCAATATGCAGATACCTAGGAAAGAAGTTTAACCTGACCGGTGACAACGATTGGGAAAATTTAGAAATTGACGCTATTGCTGATACCATTAGTGACTTTACTATCAGTAGGTTGACTGCAGCATTTATATTATCCAACTGTTAAAATATTATTTTATAGAAATCGCTCAGTTTCATTACGAGACAAGCGCTAAAACCAAGGCAGTAAAGAAGGAAGCTCTAGAACAAGCTCTTCCATTCTATCTGGAAAGATTCGAAAAAATCGCTAAAGAAAACAATGGACATTTAGCTGCAAAGAAGGTAACTTACTCGTACGGTAGTTTTTAACACCATTGAAATATATGTTTTCATATTTTAGCTAACTTGGGTTGATTTCTATTTTACTGGTATCGAAAGTTACTTCTCATTGGCAGCTAAGAGGGAGCTGACTGAGGGAAATCCAAACTTAGCAGCTGTGAGAGAGGCAGTATTGAAGTTACCATCAACAATTAAGTTTTATGAACAGTATCCGATTGATAAGGAGGCTCTGCTAGAGTGGATTGCCACGACTGGAAAACCATCTGCCGAATGAAGTTATTGTTCCTTAAAATGTCTCATATTTCTTATACATACCTACTCCATATAACTATTTTGCATAAATTACATCATAATATATCTTCATATTTGTTTTACGTATACATTTTGTATTGTAATATTGCCTTTTAAGATACATTTACATAATAAACGTATCCAACACTATAATTTTAACATACATGTTTATTTGTGACCTGGAAAAGAGAAACCGTCAAGCAGTGACAAAAACATATTATTTTAAAATTTTGGCGGGATCACATAACCAATACGAAGTGCTACTGATAAATTGCCCTTTCTCCGTTTCAGGTCACATATTCATATTTTATTTACCTGGTTTGAGAATATGACAAAATTCATCAAAATCTAAAATCCATTTGCCTCCGATAAGAAATAAGGAAGGAAAAAATTTCTTAACAGGACGGGATATTTTTAACTTTAACGTTTGATTATCTTGAAAAGTGCGGTTTCTGCGAAAAAAAATGTTACTTTTTTATATGAATCGTTTATAAATAGTGAATGCTCAAATAGAACCCGTAAAACAAGACAGCTTAGTGCAGCTAGATGGCAACATATCCTGAAAAAAAAAATAGTGATATTAAAAATTGGTTTGGGTCATCTTTATCGAGAGGAACTCAAAGTTGGAAAGCAAAACTAGTAATCGCCTTTTGATTTCGAGTCGTAAAGATATCCGATGTTTTCTTATTATGATTATTATTAATTTCCCCATGGACCAATCGGTGTATGGGTATCTACTATCTAGGTACATATAATAATCAAAATCTACAATTTATCCTTACTAAAGTAATTCTGTATAATGATATAACTCAACACTCTAATTCTCTCAATCTTGTGAAGATGTCAAATGGGATCTTTGCGATTAGGATGGGTTCTGGTAGACTTTTTGCTCTCCTTGTTATTTCCTGGTTTTCTGCTGGTCTACTTCTTCTCTTTCTGATCGTTATTCTTGATTCTTATACACTTCTAACAGGTGTACTCTCCTCCATACTTTGCATGTCTTTGACCCCACCAACTTAGCTGTCTCTCCTGTACATAGTCCAAAATAGAATCCGCCTCGAGTGTCTGTCTTACGTCGTCGTTCCTTTCTCTGTCCACTCTAGTTACTCTCTTGATTCCTTGTAGGTATTTCATTTCTGTGACTTGAATTTTGCTCTTCGCTAACGGCCAAGATTCGCTTCCAAATGTTAATATAGGGATGTATATCGATGGCCTAGCTGCAATACCACATATCACCTATGGTGCAACCATGATGATACGTGGTATTGCAGCTAGTCCATCGATATGCTCTTGAATATTGTCATTTTTGTGTTGCTCAGTACCTCGTTCCTAATAAATTTCCTATTTATTGTGTGCTACATTTTGACTATGTTCTGTATCTATTCACGTATGTTCCTGTTCTGTTTTCCGTTGTTCTGTATCAATACCCCTACTGTACTTAACTGATGAAATACTCATGTTAGTTCACGATAGCGGGACCTATCATTCTCGGTGTTTTAGTTTCTTCGGCTAGGTCGGGCAAGTCAGCGGCGCAGCTTTTGCAAAATGAAAATCATTATATCCATATTTTTTTGCTATTTTTTACCAAATTATCAGCGACTATACACATTTCCAGACGTTCGTTTTATATTAATGCAGACACGATCGATCTGGATCATATAGAATTTGCTCCTGCAGCTAAACAATTAATTTTACCAAAATGTGTCATAGACATAAATTATACAAAATTTCCTCTAGTTTCATTTATTATTTAACTATTTTCACGAAATTACACAAATGCCGGGTCGTCAGCAAAATCGTTGAAATATGTTAAGAGTAAGCCTCCAGTTCCTTTGGACCCTTTTGAACAAAAAGCTTTTCAGCTCTAAATTTGGTCATGAAACTTCTAAATATGAAGTTTCGTTCCGATACTTGTAGCTTGGTCGAAAATGTTCAGGGCACCCAAAAGGACATATTTCCGCTGAAATTTCATTTTTATTCGGCACGATTACAATACTGTGTTACAATACGTATGATAAAGTAAAAATACTGATATCAAAAAATTGATCTAGCTCATCTTCAACTTGCTTATGAAATATGATGAAATATGGACCTATTGTTATCGGGTTCAGAATCACAAAGTGTCCTTACTCAATTAACTATTTATTAATATTTTTGGTTTATCTTCATCGTTCCGACAATTCGAGAGCAAAAAAACATGTAAGTACTTATATAGATATATCGGTATGGAACAAATCTAATCATGGTATTGATCATGGGGACCAGGTTTGGCTGAGAAGTGGGGATACAATCTGACTATAACTGGCCCCACTAAGTAACCCTGGGACCAGTTGTTCCGTTTATGCCATTCAACGCCAAAATCATTTAACTAATAACTAGTTAGCCAAAAAGAACGCACATCGTGGTCAATAAATTAATAATAATAGAACGTTCAGTTTCAAGGTTTAAATAAAAATGCCCGGCAAAGTATCATATTTCGACTTACCGGCTCTCGGTGAAGCGATCCGTTTATTGTTGGCGTATGGAGATCCGGACTTCGAAAATGTTGTAGTTTCGCGTGAAGAGTGGCCAGAGATGAAACCAAGTAAGCCCTTAAATATTTTACTAATATTACACTTATTTTTCCAATATTGAAACAGTCCATGGTAATATCATTAGATATTATTGTATGTATTGAATAAAATCACAGACGAGAAAAATTTGAACTTTGTCTGGAGTTTGCATTATTTTGTATGAACATGTTTACCATAGGGTACACATCTAAGGTACCATTGCAATTAGTCAGATACGTATTGCGTATAAATTGAAATACAAATATTTTTTGAAAACTGCGTTTACCAATATATTCTATCTTAAAAAAACAACTTTGTCAGATAATAACGAATATCTACCAATAGGTAAATATGCGTATGTCAAAAAATAGATACGATATTATTGGTGATTGTTTAACATTTAAAGTATTGTAACCGTGACAGAAAATGAGATTTTAGTGGAAATATGTGTTTTTGGGTCCCCTGAACAATTTTGATTAAATATTTATTAACAACAACTTAATGGGCACTTAAAAACGTAAGGAAAACTCTTATTTAGAATATAATTACAGATTTCCAAAGCATGAATCTTATGCATTTTGATTATTATAAGACAAAGTTGTAAGACAATATCTGCAAACTCTTCGTCTTATATGTTTTTCACTGTATATGATAGATAATAAATAACTACATATTGATAAATGTTGTGCAATCTTATACAAATCATCATCACGTGAATAATTTAAACCATGTCGGCCGCGACCAGTGTATTTATTAATTTAGTGAAGACAGTTGTAGCGAGCTCAAATACCGTTTTCTTTTTCGTGTTACGAAGATGCTTAAAAATCATATGATTTGCTTATATTTCCTATGATTCAGAGTCCTTTTACGGTTTAATGGCAGATTGTACAGCACCACGAGAACTTTGTTTGAATAATCAAGAAAAATAAGATAATCAAGAAAAAATACACAATTGTTGGTCTGGACAGTAAAACACTATTGACTCTACAGTCTACACTGAGTGAATTTGATATTTAGCAAAACTTTGCTCAACATTTTCCCAAAAAATAATTTCTAATTGAGAATTCAATTGAGAATGAGAATTCTACAACACAGGTTTTTAGTTCTTAAAAAGAATTTATTTGGAAAATTTATTTAAGAGCCGGTATTATTTACGTCGAATAAGCTTTGACTAATCTTTTTGCAATTGGTTTTGGCTTTTACTTAAAGATACGTTACGTTTTCTTTTGCCAAAAAAATCCAATTTTGATTCAAAGATAGTTATTTATGTACCAAGGGCATTACACGGTTATTTATGCCCCTAGGTTATAAACATCAAGTAATGCCCGAAGTGCATACAAAATTTTAAGTCCTACTTACAATGGTTTTGTTCCCTCGTTTGAAACTTATAATCTTAATCGCCAATAATTGACATTGGAGACTTAAAATTTACAATTTGAATGACAAATATTTGATATATTTGACATATAACCATGGCAGCCCTTAATGCCCGCGCGGGCGTTAAGAAGCAGCTTTTGCCCCGGTATCTAAGATGTAAAATGTCACTTTATGATCATGTAGGACATAAAGTATATTTGTATACAAGAAAAAGTTTTGTCATTTAAAGTAATATTGTTTCTTTGCTTTAAAAATTGGTTTCCTTTTGTAAAGGAAATCAAATTTTGGTGGAATTAAAAATATTGTTTGTGTCGACACGTGGAGATGTTGCTATGCTTTACCCTCCAAAAAGCACACGGCAATTTCTATAATTCTTTCACTCAACACAATAATTACTTGTACTAAACAAATAGCTATTATTCCTTATATTTATCATAGACGTAGCCTCCCTCATACACACAGAAAAGTAATCTTTTGAAACAAGAGAGAATTACTTGGATGAAGGGGTTGGTAGGTACCTACGTATATAGGCGAGAGATTTTGTCTTCAATAAGAAATTATTTTCTGGTATATATCTAATTTTCTTCGTCCAAGTGATTATACATTTGAATCGAGTAACTTAGTTCAAGAAATTAGGTTTTTTTGTTTCAACTAATCACTTTTCTGTGTGTATGTTGAAATGAGTTGTGATGATTTTGTCTGTGTGTCTATCTTTCTGAGAAAACCCAGTATTTCTTATGCAAATTAATTTTTGTTATTTGTAGCAACACCATTTGGCCAAGTACCGATTTACGAAGAAGATGGCAAAGTTATAAACCAGACCTTGGCAATATGCAGATACCTAGGAAAGGAATTCAACCTGACCGGTGCCAACAATTGGGAGGATCTAGAGATTGACGCTATTGCTGATACCATTTGTGACATCACTCTCAGTAGGTCAACTGCAACATGTAAATAATCTAACTGTTGACGTTCAAATATTCTTTTACAGAAATTGGTCAGTATTTCTATGAGCCAAGTGCCAAAACCAAAGCAGCAAAGAAGGAAATTTTAGATCAAGCTCTGCCTTTCTATCTGGAAAGATTAGAGAAAGTTGCTAAAAAGAACAATGGACATTTAGCTGCAAATAAGGTAATCTATCTGCGCGGTGATTTATTATGCAATAGAAATATATGTTTTAATATTTTAGCTGACTTGGGTGGATTTCTATTTTGCTGGTATCGAAGGTTACTATTCGTTGGCATCTAATAGGGAGCTGACAGAGGGTAATCCAAATTTAGCTGCTGTGAAAGAGGCAGTATTAAAGTTACCATCAACAATTAAATTTTATAAACAGTACCCACTTGATAAGGAAGCTCTGCTTAAGTGGGTTGCCACAATTGGAACACCATCTACTGAATGAAGTTATTATTCCTTAATATCTCTCGTATTTCTTATACATACCTACTTCATATAACTATTTTGCATAAATTACATCATCATAATATATCTTAATATTTGTTTGACGTGTACATTTTTTTATTGTAATATTGTCTTTAAAAATTTACTTAATAAACAGTTTGTAAAGTTATCCAACACTGTAATCTTAACATACATGGTTTTTTATGACCTGGAAAGGAGAAGCCGTCGTGCAGTGACAATAAAAGGTTTTAAAAATTGCCCTTTCTCCGTTCCAGGTCACATATTCATCTTTTATTTACTTGGTTTGAGAATAAGCCAAAATCAATCCATATCTATTCATTCGCTTCCTATAAGAACTAAGGAAGTTATGATGTTAAAAAAGAAACAAAAGAGGTTTTCAAAAATCCAATAGGCTCATAACAAGCATAGCAAGATTAACTACACTTAGCTTAGTGTTGGCTGTTCTGAAAAAATTAGTGATATTTAAAAGAGGTATCCGTTGTTTTTCTATTTTTATATTATTATTTTTCCATCGACCAATCGGTATAGAGTGAGTTTTTCGAATGAGCTCGGTTCTTTGCGATTTGTCTGGGTTCTGGTACACACTTTGCTGTCCTAATTATTGCCTATCCCTGTTATTGCCTGGTTTTCTGCTGGTCTACCTCTTCCCATTCATTGTCATTCTTGAATCCCATACACTTCTCACAGGCCTACTCTCCTCCGTCCTTTGCATGTGACCCCACCAACTTAGCTGTCTCTCCTCTCCATAGTCCGAAAGAGAATCCGTCTCGAGTACCTGTCTTCTGTCATCGTTCCTTTCTCTGCCCACTCGGGTTACTCGCTTGCCTAAAACTGTCTGGGACTGCAAACTATCCCTGCAAAAAGTAGCAAAAAAGAACAAGGGTTTACTAATGTGGGTACCAGGACATTCAGGGATCGAAGGCAACCAACAAACCGACATCCTAGCCAGAGAAGGCTCTAAGACTCCTTTCTACGGACCTGAACCCTGGTGTGGTATCACAACAAGCTACATCACGAAGATGGTACAAAACTGGAAAGATAAAGATAAACGAGCTTAACTGGGAATCATAACCTGGCATGAGGCGGGCAAGGCCTTCAATTGATTACAGGTCTCCTTACAGGACATTGTCCACTGAGATATCATCTCACAAAGATTGGACGGGAAAACAACGCAGTCTGTAGATTCTGCGAGGAACACCTATTATGCGAATGTGACGCTGAATGCGCACAATACAAAACCACTTGGGAGCCGCCATCATTGAACCAGCAGAGTTTTTTTTAAATAAGCGTATGGAGCTTAACGTATTGAAACTAATCTAAAAGATTAACCATCAATTTAAATCTGAATTCTTAAAACTAGGTACTTGTCTCTAATAGGCTATCCACTGATGTCCTATATTTATTTTGTCCTAAACAAGAAGCACTAACACTACACTCACTGTGCTCTACTTTTTCACATTTCACTGAATCACTAGTTCGAAGGGTTTAGTTCTTTTTAGTCTTCTCACTAGATTCTGGTTGTCCAGTAGCTGCAGGGCCTCTACGTTGACGTGATGGCTTAGGCGAGATTCATGCTTAGTGGAGAATCTTTTTATCTCGTGGATGACTTGTCGGACACCAAGATCACGATGCAGGTCACTATTCCGCATGTACCAAGGAGCGTTAACCATATTCCTTAGTACTTATTTTGGAAAGTCTGAATTCCTTGTATATTGGAGTTTTTCGCGGAACCCCAAAGCTGGATGCCGTATAACCAAATCGGTTTTAGTATTTGGTTGTAAACTTGTAGTTGGTTCTGTACTGACAACTGAGAGTTTCTTCCCGGAAGCTCTCTATATTTGATGCCAAGCTCTACTCTTTTCTTCTTAACGTGCTCTTTCCACCTTAGTTTTGTATCCAGAGTCATACCAAAATACTTTGCACTGTTCGCATATGGAACAATGGCGTCGTTAATCTTTACATGAGGTATGTCCTCGATTCTTTTGTTTGTAAAGTTAATGTGGACAGATTTCAGTTCGTTGAGCCAAGTCTTCCATTTTTTGGTCCATTTATTCATTTTATTAGTAGCTTGTTGAAAATTGTAGACTTCCGCGGTCTGAGTCAATGATATATTTATTTCCGAGTGGAAACCGCGTTGAGGTCTTTGAAGCAGTCGACGTTTCGCGCTCTGTTGCAAGAGGCATCTTCAGGACTAAGCTATCAAACCAAGCGCTAAGAAGATGATCATCTAGTATGAGGGAAATACAAAAGATCTTTCAGGTCAAATTACATCGAAAGGCACAGATGCCAAACGACCCAACTATACCATAGCATACAATTACCATACTCCCTTGAATCCTCGTAGGCGTCCAAGGGGGAAATTACAATCAATCAAGCGATCCACGCAGCAACATAGCATAAGATAACCTACGTTTTTCATGCACTATGAATTGATTCGCTCCAAACTGCTTGTTCATCAAATATGAAGAAGAATGTATTGTTATAGATGAAGTATCACACAGTGTTACTCAATTATCAATTTAATAATGTTCACTATTTTTAGAGTTTATCTAAAACACACATTGTCTATTATCGTTACGTAATAATCCGAGAGCAAAAAAACAAGGTAAGTATTTAGGTATAAATCATGGTATTAATTATGGGGAACCAGGCTTTGCCGATAAGTGGGGATACAATCTCACTTAAACTGGCCCCCCCGCTAGAATAACCAGCGGACCAGTTGTTCTGCTATGCAATTCAACTCCGAAAATCATTCAACTCGTTAGCCGAAAAGAACACACATCGTGTTTAATAATAGAACGTTGAGTTTCAAGGTTCAAATAAAAATGCCCGGCAAATTGACTTACTTTGGCTTACCGGCTCTTGGTGAAGCAATCCGTTTATTGTTGGCGTATGGAGATCCAGACTTCGAGAATGTCGTAGTTTCGGTGGAACAGTGGCCAGAATTAAAATCAAGTAAGCCTTTATATATATTATCTTAGGTATTGTAATATTGAGTGACCTCTAAATGGCGGCATAATATGGGAAACATTTTTATTGTACATTTCTCAAAAAAAAGCTATTGTTCATAAATGTTGACGGCTGGTCTAAAACCAAAACTATGAGGTTTTATAATTAGTATAAGTATGCCATGTCTGCATTAATATAAAACAAGTTAGCCAAGATTTAACAGATATTTTGATTTTGCAGTAGGTATTGTCAAAAAAATCAGGATTACCAAATAATTTTAAAACAATAAAATATGAGTTTTGATCAACTTTTTTGGGATTTTTTTCACATTGTGCGCCGACTTGCCAACTTTCTCAGTAAAATTCTCAATAAACAAGGCTTTTTTTGTTAGGCTAAGAAACAAACTTTTCATATTCACAAAAAATGTGATTTTTTTTCGTTGTGCCAGTTGTTTTCTTTTTTTTTTCAAAATTGTTAGTGAATGTTTCTGTGATTGTATAACCAAAGACTTTTTACTCGCCGGACTTCACATCCGGTCAGGTTTAAATCACTAGATCACTACAATGGTTCAGAATCCACGTTATCCTGTAACTCCACTCCCCCCCATAATTACAGACGCCAACAATACTAATAATGCTATGCAAAATGTATTATATATCAGCTGGAATGCCTGTCCCCTTTTTTTCTGTAGAGGTACTTTTATTCATATGTATAAAACGGATGTAATAATTTTGCGTTTGAGGATACTAATTACACTGCGTGACAAATTGAGAGAAACTGTAGCTAACATGGATCAAAATAGCTATGTTAGACTACACTCAGCCTGCTGGTCACGAAAACGACGTTGAATTATTTCTATCATGCCAGGTTTTCCAAAAAAAATGAAATTTCCATCAAAATGCGAAAAAACGTGCTTTTGGCAATGTTTATGAATTTACAGCTGCTGAAAGAAACCAGAAACTTCCCAGAAACTTCAAAAGGAACTCTAACAAAACCGCAAACTGGATACTGTTTACATGTAATCCTCAAAGTTATGTCACGAATGACCTTGACCTGCTGACAAAGCTTGTCGAAGCTGCTGTTCATAGATTGTAAATACAGCCCACATGGGTTGCATACACGATTGAAACGATATCATTACGTTACAAATTTGTTGATAATATATATTTTTACATTTCCCTGTGATAACATATACCGTGTCCGGCAGAAAGTTGGGAACTAATGGCTTTTCTTTCTATTATTAACCTTTAACAAAAATATTTTTATTGTTTGCATATACCGGGTGTTACATATACCATAAAAAAACTCTTAAGAGTAAAGTACCAATGTGTTAGAAGCTACGCAAAAATGCTACTTGGAAAAAGAATTTGAAATGTTAGAGGTCATTAAATACGAAATTATAATCATCTTCTGCATTGCATAAGGTATATACATGTATATAATAAAAATGTTAATTACTAATAAAAACACCAGGTAGGTGTTTTTATTAGTAAAATTAACATTTTTATTATCAATTGCTCATAAAATTATATTCTTCAAACACGTGTCTGGATTGTCTTTTACCTAAAATGCAAATATTAGAATGTATGTATTTGTTTGCATGTACCAGAACCGCCCTCAGTCTAATCATTATGTAGTATTGTTTCAACGCCAGTGGCTGTGATATTATATTTCATTATAAATTTTAGGATTAAACTGTGTTTGCAAACACCAATTTTTGGTAATTAATACAATCAATTTGTGCTCAAATGGGCCTCTAGGGGGTAAGTTGTGGAGAAGTTTTGATTTCTTCCTTTTTATATGTTTTTTGGGTTGGTGAATCTTAATCAAAGTTTCGTGACGCAACATTGAAGAAAAATTCAAAAAAAAGAAGATAAAATAATAAAAATGTTTGCGTATAATTCGAAAACTATAAACTTTTCCTAAATAACCTCAATTTCCTACAAGCTTTACTCTTTAAGTTTGCTCTTCGACAAAACGTTCGGGCTCAAGCGATAGGTAGTTGAAAATTATCGTATTTTATCTGTTTGCGCAAAACCCAACCTTTTCCACTCCAAAACTCTAATTTATTATTAAAGGCTGTCAATTAGTGAATTTCTCCCAGTTCTCGCCACATACCTTATTGAAATCGTATGTCTAAAGGTACAAGTGACTTTAAAAAAAAATGCGTATCGTTCAAGTCCTTTAATGAAGACTGAAATAGTACACATTCAGGTAAACAGAAATTCAATTCCAACGAACAATTTTGATAAAATACGCCAATTGGAACTATCGCTTGAGCCCGGACAATGTGTCGGAGAAAAACCTAAATAAAAGAAATTCAAATGTTAAGCCTTTTTTTGTATTTTCTTAATGTTGTGTCACGAAATTTTGTTAGAAAATCGTAGATTTGGATTCAGCACCCTAAAAGAATCCCTTCTAATTATAGAATGGAAGACACAAAAACTACCGCACAACTTTCTTGGTAAAAACAGAGTTTGACTGGATTAAAGGTAAAAATACTTAAATTAATAGTTTCAGAATTGCTTCGTAAACGATACACCAATTAAACAATTTTATGGTGAAGAAGCGGAAATTTTCTGGAATATTATTAAGTAATCAAGACCTATTCCATTTGTTGCACATTTTATGGGACACACTGTATATTCTAGAATAAACGCCTCAAAATGGTAAATATCGCTAAAGATCGTCTTCAAGTATGCGAAACAATTACAGTGACCAATCTATCAAAACATATATTTTCTTTTTATTGGTTACCGACCTTCAAACTGTCACTTGTGAGCAAACTCCAGGATTTTAAATAATAAGTGCATTCTTCAAGCATTACTTTGAGACCCTTTTTAAATGGCCATATTATTGGGTTGCATCGAAACAAATAGGCAAACTTTGCAAAAAGCACGCATTTTCGACCCCGTTTACCTCAAAAATGTGTCGTGACGGAGCCCTCTTGACCATTATATATTACTTATTGAATATATTACTTATTTTGTTACACTTCGAAATAAATATGTGCCTAGATATGAAAAGGGACCAGTTGACCGAAATTGAGTTATGTGTGTTTATATATAGAATAAGTTATGACAAAGGTACAACATTTTAAGCCGATTACCATAAAGAGACATGGAAAAAAATATATATTTAAGTTGCTGATGCAAAAAAATTTGGAAAAATATTTGGAAGTTATTTTTTGGAACAATTTCGATATTAGTTTCAAGATTTTTAGTAGAATTTATTACTTCATTATTCCGTTTAGGTTTTATAGGTTTTTTAATCTATAGCGCGAATTTAAACTCAATTAAGCATTCTCGTAAAGGGTTTTTGGGGTCTCTGATTCCAAATTAGATTTTTTATGGCGACCAAACATGTAATGTAAGATTCATATAAAAATTAAAACATGTGATAAATTAAGGTTTAGAATTCCAAATCTGTTGTCAGATGTATAAAATTCACAATGGCGGATCCAATATGGCGACTAAACATACAATTAACTGTCGGATTAGGAAGAAAACAGAAATATCTGATGTAAGTTGTTTAAAAGTCAAAATCGCACCGAGTATAATCTGGCAACCATAATAAATTAACGTGAATTTGCAACTTCTGTTCCTATTTCCTGTAACATAACAGCTTTCTGGTTTCAACACTTATCAGTTAAAAATCCAAATTTGCCAATTCAATCTGTCGACGTAAAAAATACAAATGAATCAGATAGTATCAAATTATTATAAAAGTTTAAATGATAAGAAATAAACATAACTAGCTACACAAAACATGGAAATACAATTATAATAAATTTATATAAAAAAGTACATTTTTTAACAACTACGCTTTACAAACAAAATTACAATTTTTAAAAATTTTTCTTTTTTTTTTGAATTTTTTATTCACTTTTTAATTTTTTTTTCAAGCGTTGTCGCCGCATATCTGTCCGCATACAAAATTACAACTCGATTGGACAAATTTTCCAAATTTTTATTTGTTTTCCAATATTTGTAAAATTTTCCAATTTGTCCAATTGATTCATGTATTGTAACCGTTACTCTGTCAACATGCAAAATGTTAACTCGGTTGGAAAAATATCGATTACAAGATTTGAACGTAACAAACTGACAGACAAACAAACAACCAAAAAGTGACGTTAATATAAGCGAAGTAATTGTCCCGGAATATTATAGAACTTTGTAATTATATTTTTACAAACAAGTTTATAAACTGCTATCATACGGACATTTGTTTGTGCCACTGTATGCGGCAACATCTTAATGCGCTAGAGCGTAAAGTGATATCGACAACTGGTCCCTTTTTCTTTCGCAATAAAAACGCATTTTTGTGTGGGTTTTTCAACCGCAGACGGGTTTCAGACGAACACATCTGATAAATAACACAATAAAGAGACTAATTAGCGAATAAAACAAAAATGTGTATTTTGAACCAGTTTAACTTTATTTGCGATTATCTGCGTAACTAGAAACGGACAACTGGTCCGATTACATCCACGCACACAAATGATAATGATTCATGTTAGAAAAGCTTGCCACACAGTGTTATGATTGACAAAATCCTGTACATTATGTACCATTTACTGTTTGTTGTTTGTAGATTTTCCATTTGGCCAACTACCGGTTTATGAAGAAGACGGCAAGATTGTAAACCAGACGTTGGCAATATGCAGATACCTAGGAAAGAAGTTTAACCTGACCGGTGACAGTGATTGGGAAAATTTAGAAATTGACGCTATTGCTGATACCATTAGTGACTTCACTATGAGTAGGTCAACTGCGGCAAATATATTATCCTATTCACATTCAAACATTCTTTTACAGAAATCGGTCAGTTTCATTATGAGACAAGCGCCAAAACCAAAGCAGCAAAGAAGGAACTTTTAGAACAAGCTCTGCCTTTCTACCTTGAAAGATTGGAGAAAATTGCTAAGGAAAACAATGGACATTTAGCTGCAAAGAAGGTAATCTATCCGCATAGTAATTTTCAGTACAATTGAAATATATCTTTTAGCTGACTTGGGTTGATTTCTATTTTGCTGGTATCGAAGGTTACTACTCGTTGGCAGCTAAGAGGGAGCTGACTGAGGGTAATCCAAATTTAGCTGCTGTGAAAGAGGCAGTCTTAAAGTTACCATCAACAATTAAGTTTTATGAACAGAACCCAACTGATATGGGAGGTCTGCTTGAGTGGATTGCCACCAGTGGAACACCGTCTGCTGAATGAAGTTACTAATGCTTAATATGGCTCATACTACATATATATATATATATAGGTTGCAGTAATTTTATGACCATAAGATCTTTTAATATTTGTTTGATGTAATACGTTTTTTATTGTAATATTGTCTTTTAAGAAAAAAGTAGTAAACAGTTTCTAAACTTATACAACACTATAATTTTAACACATGATCACATGTGACCTGCGTCACATTGCCTCGTTTACAGTGACTGACCTTCGTATGCTGTTAGAAGAATTCGGGAATCCAGTAAACAAATCAAATTCCTGAAAAGACACTCGTACTAATAACTATGGCTAATATAAATGTATCGTACGTCGATTTTCCAGGGGTTGGAAGGCTAATGCTTATGCTGGATCTAAAAAAAAGTTACTTTCTCTATTGAAGGTACTAAAAATATTTGCCCCAAATAATAGTATAATACATTTCACTGAAGACTATTTACTTACTTCAACGAAGTAACAAGTTTCTTGAATATAGTATTTGTTCCAAGAAACTAAATTTCACTTCATCCAAGTAAATCTCTCTTCATTCGAGACATCAATTTTCCGTGTGTAAACAGCCTTATTGTTTTCTGTATTGTTGATTTCGTATAGGCTATATGTTGTGCTTTTAAACATACTAATGAAATTTGAACGAATAGACAAAAGATGCATTTTATCGGATATTCACATCGTTAGATTAAGTTTTGCCGGAAGTGATCACCAAACATAACGATCACCGTTTTCACCGCACGAGTACCGCAATTTGCAAACCTACCGGAACAAAATTATTAAAAGTGAATTTTAAATAAACATCAACTCGAAAAACCAAAGAAAACGCATACAGTTAAATATTTATAATTATTTATAAGATTTTATTATTTAAGATTTATAATTATTTATAAGATTTAAAATATGTTTTTTGTTACTTCGCGATGATTTCCTGTTCAAAAAGCAAGTGCAAGAAAAACTTCTGACACATTAACATTTTTCAGTTTAAAAATATCAAATCAATTTGTTTGCATTATTCATTCTTCAAAAATGTTAGAGTTCCATTAAAAAGTCAACAGCTTTAGCTTTTATTTTGTTTCCAAAGCTTTAGATCTCTTGCATTCTTAATTTATAAGGTGAATTAAGTTTCAATTAAAAAAGCATCCATAACGTTCTGAGTAGATATCACAGCATTTAAGAGATTTCTAATTATTCTATCATATTTTCAACACTATCAAGAAATTGTATTGTGTTGTTTTTTAAGTTGTGTGTTCTAATTCTATATTCCCATCCTCTGGATGGATTATTAGTACCTTTCTGAGTTAAGGAAATTACCTAACTGTCTTAAATAAGTAGGTTTTAATCAACAAAATATGTTAACATATATATGTACATAAAAGAACCGAGGAACCGTGCGTAGAATACCTTTTTTTTCATTACGTATTTAAAATATATGTCACAATTAAAATGGGTCAAAGAAGTAATTACCTTAGTATGAAACGTGACGATATGCGTTAAATATTCTTTGCAATATACAATATTCTCAACTTAGATCTGACTGCCAAATTTCCAAGAGTCATAAAGACATTTTTGTTCACATTGGTTAGCAATGTTGCAACACCAATTTTCGTGATGATGTAGGTACGTCGGAGTTGAAAAGGTTATAAACATTTTAGAGGTTGCTCATGTCCACTATGAAAAAATGCATCAAAAAAGGAAAGGCTACTGGAGCAGTTGGTCAAAGCAATTCCTTTCTATCTGGAAAAATTCGTAAATGTTGCAAAGGAAAGCAATGGATATTGTGCAGTTAAAAGGGCACCGTTTCTATAGAGCAATACGGAGAGATTCGACAAAATAGTCACTAGGTGTTGCACTTGGTATTCGGTATTGCCCTTGGTATATTTGGTATTGCAATGAAATGGCGTTGTCAATTAAAACTTTTTGGTATATCTTTATTTGCCAGCGTGTTACAATATGTTGTAATGTCGTACGTAATGTAATTGGAATGAAACCACATACTTCCGATTCTAAAATGTTAAAACTGTACTTGCTATTTTAATATACAATAAATGTATAGCTATCAACTATTTTACGCGATTAATCTTGACTGTTAATTCGAACCAATATCTCAGAAGTTTGCGATCGATCAATTGCTAATAATATAATTTTCTATCCTCAGTTAACTTGGGCTGACTTCTACTGGAGTGGTATGATTGATTACATTTGCTTGATGATAAATTTTGACGCAGATCAAAAGTATCCCAACTTGGCGGCTGTTAGGCAAAATGTTATGAAACTACCAACGACTGTCAAGTATTACGAAGATAATCCTGTTGATTGGGACCCAGTTCGACAATGGTTAAAAACCACTGGAACAACCACAGAAAATTGACAAAGTTGAATAACAGCACCGTCATTTAACTAATTAATTCCAGCATAAACTAACGCAAAAACCACGAGATTTTTATAATTTGTATCTTAGTAATAAAATAATCAATAACACAGTACACTAGTTATTTTATTTTTTGAAAACCTAAAAAAATTGTGACTGTAAGGCTTCATAATTTGAGCATTATTATATTCAGAATAACCGTAAACGAGTTATTCGTTATAAGTTGAGGCTCAAGGTACAATAGTTAATTCTAAAATAATATGCAATTACGTTAGCATTGGTTTACATCAGTGGTTCTCAACCGGTGGTACGCGTACCACTGGTGGTACGCGAAGGAAGGAATTCCAGGTGGTACACGAAAGGTACCAACCTTTATGGGTAAAATCATATGTATTTTGATGATAATGTTTGACCCAAAATTATAACGGCAAAAATAAATAATATTCCATTATTAAATGGTGCCGTACACAGACGTATTTCTAAAATGGCAGATTGTGTAAAAGAAAGTGTAGTTAAGAAGGCAAAACAAAGCAAATATTTTACGGTACAGTTAGATGAAAGTACCGAGATAAGTTATTTTGATCAATTATTAGTCTTTAACTGATTTGAGGTTGAAGAGGAAATTGCAGAGGAATATTTATTTTAGGAACCTTTGATGCCCCAAAAGAAGATTTAAAAATTTATCGTTGTCTGCACTGATGGAGGTCGGGCCTTAACAGAAAAGAATCGCGGCCCTAAAAAAAATTAAAACAGTAGTTCCAGAAGCTCAATTCACTCACTGCAAAATCCATCGGGATTTCCTAGTAGCAAAATCTATACCAGACAGACTTAAAACAGTTTTGGATCAATCAGTAAAAAGATAATATTGTCTCTTCGTACTTAAATCAGAAGTTCAAGTTTTCCATGCATAAGCTGCTTTCGACTTCAAATATTGTTTCTTTGATGAATTGTGGATAGTCCGGTTAGCATATGTATTTAGCTGATATTTTTGAAATGGTGAATAATATAAATTTACTTTTGCAGGGAGAAATGGTCGTTTATTGTTATTGTTTACACATTACATTACATTATACATTATTGTAAAATTAACGCAACAATAAAAAGAAGTTAATAAAAATAAATGTAATTTATTTTCCAGAAAACTATGACAATGAAAATTGGATCAGAACTCCAAGAACTATGAGTATACCAGATAACTTCACTGCCAAAGAGAAACAACAATTGATAGAAACTTCCTCAGCCTGATAGAAAAATTTAAGATTAATACACACCAATGTTTAGATCCAGGGGAAAAAGTATTTTAAAGAAATTGCAGATTAAGATATTAGGTTTTTAATGCCCTTTTGCACCACCAATTTATTTTAAATATAGTTCTCATCAATATAAAAACATAGGACTAAATTAATTACTGAAGCAAATTTGACATGAAATTTAAAAAAGAATGGGTTTAGCAAAACAATCCCAGTCGCATAAATATTTAAATTATTTTATATTACTTCAATGTAAGTGTTGTTTTTACTTTGCTTTTGTATACCAAATGAAGTTTTGTTATATAATTGTTCATTGTTAGACTATTCTTTTTAGAACTTTTTACTTTATCATACGCAGTATGTAAAGTATTGTAATCGTGCCGAAAAATTTTTTTGAGATTTTAGCGGAAATAGGTCTTTATGGGTCCCCTGAACATTTTTGACCAAGGTACAAAAAAATGTCTGTGTGTGTGTGTGTATGTGTGTGTGTGTGTGTGTGTGTGTGTGTGTGTGTGTGTGTGTACCCAATTTTTGTTAATTCATTTCCGGAGAAACTACTAAAGGTATCGGCACGAAACTTCATATTTAGAAGTTTCATGACCAAACTTAGAGTTGAAAAGCTTTTGGCTCAAAAGGGTCCAAAGGAACTGGGTGTTTACTCCAAGCCTTTTTCAAGGATTTTAGAAATCAGCCGCCATTTCTGTAATTTCGTCAAAATAGTTAAATAATCAATTAAAGCAGCGGAAATTTTGAATAATTTATGCCTATGACATTTTTTGGTAAAATTAATAGTTTAGCTTTTTAGTTTATTCTAAGCCTTTTTCAAGGATTTTGTAAATGAGCCGCCATTTCTGTAATTTCGACAAAATAGTTAATTAATAAATTAAAGTAGAGGAAATTTTGAATAATTTATGCCTATAAAATTTTTTGGTAAAATTAATAGTTTACCTTCAAGAGCAAATTCTATTTGATCGAGATCGGTCGCATCTGCATTGATATGAAATTACATAGTAGCCAGGATTTTGACAAATATTTTTTTGTGTTGTCACATTCGAAAACAGCTGATCTCATCAGAGGTTGGAGAACCACTATGGAACGTGCCGCTGTAGTGCGCAAAATTATAAAATACAAATCTCAAATACAATAAGATCACCAATTTGATTGTTTGTTGATAAGAAATAAGAAATAAGAAATATCAACCCGTCTTTATATCTAATTCTAAAAATGATACATTGAGAAAATTATAAATAAAGTATAGCGATGAGTGTAGTTTTATTTTAGTATGTTGGTAGGGATGTGTCATGAACAAATATAAATCTGTCAGAATTTGAATTACCTTTTTAAGGTGCGTTTTCATTAGTGATAATGGCAGTGATAGCAGACGCCGTTATAGTATTTCCAATAGAAAATTGCTAGTGACTCATGTTTATGTACATGCAAACTAATATGTGTCATTATCACGATATGTAAGAAATACTATAATTTCGTATTCTACCACCACCGCCATTAGCTACCATTACCTACCAATCGGAACGCACCTTTCGTCAAAGTGGTACCAACCTAGCATTTACTATACAGAAATCATTTATTTTTTTTAAATACGTATTTCTTAAAAAGCAACACAATAAACGTTGATGTCGCTCCTGCCAAAAACTAGATAGCGCGACTCGCTCATATGCGACGGCTACACTCCACCTTCGGTGACGCGGCGTATCACCGCTCCTCGCGCTATTCCGTACTTTCGGCATTTGTGACATAAATAACTATTATTCTAATGACGTAGTGTAGGTAGTGTCAAATGCTGATGCTTTGACAATACCTACGATTTATCTCTATAGAATAGATTCTCATGCAGCTAACATATTAATTTTATATATTGTATGATAAAGTCATGTGCCTGGCCACATCAGATTTTTTATTTTTACTTTATCATACGCAGTATGTAAAGTATTGTAATCGTGCCGAAAAAAATTTTTGAGATTTTAGCGGAAATAGGTCTTTATGGGTCCCCTGAACATTTTTGACCAAGGTACAAAAAAATGTCTGTGTGTGTGTGTGTATGTGTGTGTGTGTGTGTGTGTGTGTGTGTGTGTGTGTGTACCCAATTTTTGTTAATTCATTTCCGGAGAAACTACTAAAGGTATCGGCACGGAACTTCATATTTAGAAGTTTCATGACCAAACTTAGAGTTGAAAAGCTTTTGGTTCAAAAGGGTCCAAAGGAACTGGGTGTTTGCTCCAAGCCTTTTTCAAGGATTTTAGAAATCAGCCGCCATTTCTGTAATTTCGTCAAAATAGTTAAATAATAAATTAAAGCAGAGGAAATTTTGAATAATTTATGCCTATGACATTTTTTGGTAAAATTAATAGTTTAGCTTTTTAGTTTATTCTAAGCCTTTTTCAAGGATTTTGGAAATGAGCCGCCATTTCTGTAATTTCGACAAAATAGTTAATTAATAAATTAAAGTAGAGGAAATTTTGAATAATTTATGCCTATAACATTTTTTGGTAAAATTAATAGTTTAACTTCAAGAGCAAATTCTATTTGATCGAGATCGGTCGCATCTGCATTGATATGAAATTACATAGTAGCCAGGATTTTGACAAATATTTTTTTGTGTTGTCACATTCGAAAACAGCTGATCTCATCAGAGGTTGGAGAACCACTATGAAACGTGCCGCTGTAGTGCGCAAAATTATAAAATACAAATTTCAAATAAAATAAGATCACCAATTTGATTGTTTGTTGATAAGAAATATCAACCAGTCTTTATATCTAATTCTAAAAATGATACATTGAGAAAATTGTAAATAAAGTATAGCGATGAGTGTAGTTTTATTTTAGTATGTTGGTAGGGATGTGTCATGAACAAATATAAATCTGTCAGAATTTGAATTACCTTTTTAAGGTGCGTTTTCATTAGTGATAATGGCAGTGGTAGCAGACGCCGTTGTAGTAATTCCAATAGAAAATTGCTAGTGACTCATGTTTATGTACATGCAAACTAATATGTGTCATTATCACGATATGTAAGAAATACTATAATTTCGTATTCTACCACCGCCATTAGCTACCATTACCTACCAATCGGAACGCGCCTTTCGTCAAAGTGGTACCAACCTAGCATTTACTATACAGAAATCATTTATTTTTTTTAAATACGTGTTTCTTAAAAAGCAACACAATAAACGTTGATGTCGCTCCTTCCAAAAACTAGATAGCGCGACTCTCTCATATGCGACAGTTACACTCCGCCTTTGGTGACGCGCCGTATCACCGCTCGTCGCGCTATTCCGTACTTTCGGCATTTGTGACATAAATAACTATTATTCTAATGACGTAGTGTAGGTAGTGTCAAATGCTGATGCTTTGACAATACCTACGATTTATCTCTATAGAATAGATTCTCATGCAGCTAAACTATTAATTTTATATATTGTATGATAAAGTCATGTGCCTGGCCACATCAGATTTTTTCTCCATGTAAACTGTTGTTAAAAAGTTATTATTTTGGTACAAAATAATATGTAGGTATGTATATTTAAAATCCGATATAAATTTTTTACTTTATCATACGCAGTATGTAAAGTATTATTATTGTATAGTATTAAATTTTTGAGATTTTTGCGGAAATATGTCCTTTTGGGTCCCCTGAACATATTTGACCCAGGTACAAAAAAATGTCTGTGTGTGTGTGTATGTGTGTGTGTGTGTGTGTGTGTGTGTGTGTGTGTGTGTGTGTGTGTGTGTGTGTGTGTGTGTGTGTGTGTGTGTGTGTGTGTGTGTGTGTGTGTGTGTGTGTGTGTGTGTGTGTGTACCCAATTTTTGTTAATTCATTTCCGGAGAAACTACTAAAGGTATCGGCACGGAACTTGATATTTAGAAGTTTCATGGCCAAACTTAGAGTTGAAAAGCTTTTGGTTCAAAAGGGTCCAAAGGAACTGGGAGTTTATTCTAAGCCTTTTTCAAGGATTTTGCAAATGAGCCGCCATTTCTGTAATTTCGTCAACATAGTTAAATCATAAATTGAAGTAGAGGAAATTTTGAATAGTTTATGCCTATGACATTTTTTGGTGAAATTAATAGTTTAGCTGCAAGAGCAAATTCTATTTGATCGAAATCGGTCGCATCTGCATTGATTTAATACTATATAGTGACCCAGGATTTGCAAATTTTTCAGTCTAATGACAATACCGGTAGTGTCAAATGCTGACAGTACCGGTAGTGTCAAATGCTGATGTTTTGACATTATCTCACAATTAATATTGACCGTAGTTAACAGTATCAAAAGATCTCATATTGTGATACCGTGTACAGTCCTTGCCTGATGGCGTCGGATAGGCAGCGTGTTGAGCGTGTCCAAAATGCATGTGTTCTGTTTGTTTTTGGTTTGAAGAAGTATGATCATGCATCGAATGGGCTGGGCGACTTGGGGTGGTTGAACATGGATAACACTAGGGTGTTGCATGCAGCAATATTGTATCATAAGTTGCTATCCACTAGGATCCCACAATACCTCATGCGGAAGATATGCTGTAGAACGTATGTCCATAACCTTAGTTTAAGATTCGGGGGTTTGTTAGCTCCACCTGCCCATCGCACTGATATGTATAAACGGTAATTCTCTTACCAGGTCAGTCACATATACAATGGTCTCAGGGAAGATATGAAAAATTTATCATGAAACAGTTTTGGGGGAAAGGTGAAGCGTCGGCTGTTTGCTCAACAGGGGGGACTTTAGGCATCGAGCGCACATTGGAGGCTTTTTAATTTTTATTTTTTATGGGCAGGTGCGATGTTTTGTTGAGTTGGATTTGCTGCAATTACGTGTAATTAGACTCTAGAGTAATTTTGTTGTTTGTTTTTGTGTTCCCGGAATTATTTCTATATTATTGCTACAATTATGGCTTAGTTCTAGTTTGCGTAAGGGGTTGAGTGGAAGAGTAAGGCAATTTGGAAATAAGTGTGCTGAACTGCGCCCTAAATATAAATAATATTTTGTTGCAATTAATATTGTCTTATTTTAATAAAGGAATAATTTATTTATTTAGTTATTTATTTATCTGTTAAATCCTGGCTAACTAGTTTTATTTTAATGCAGACACGACTGATCTCAATCAAATAGATTCTCATGCAGCTAAACAATTAATTTTATATATTGTATGATAAAGTCATGTGCCTGGCCACATCAGATTTTTTTCATTTACGTACGTATTAATATGCATTTTAGTATAAAGGTTGGTGGTACGAAGAAATTTAAATATTTTTTATGTGGTACACGAAACCTAAAATGTTGAGAACCCCTGGTTTACATCAAATAAACAAAGCAATAACGCAATATTCATAAGTGTACACATTAAAAAAATCCATACTTATTCTGGTCTCCTGCTCCACAGTAAGTAGAGCCAAAAAAGAGTAATCTTAATACAATCGTTTCCAAACTTCTGTTTATAGCGCACATATAAATTAAGATTATTATCCCCACTATAGTTAATATTATATCTCTCTCAGTAGCACTAGTCAAGCGTGGAGATGCGCACGCAATTTTTGATACTAGAACTACACAGATGAATTAATGTTAATCTACAAATGTCTCGTTTACATTGACTGACCTTCGTGGGCGGTTGGGCATATTCAGAACGCCAAACAACTCAAATACCAGAAACCGACAACATTCGCAGCAATCTCATTCCATATGGCCAATATAAAAGTGTCGTACTTTGATTTTCCAGGGGCCGCAGAGCCTATACGTTTGTTACTAGCGTACGGTGGTGAAGATTTTGAAGACAACCGAATAAATCCTTTCGAATGGTTGAATATTAAAGATAGTAAGTGAATTATTAATAACTAAACATACACGTAATATATTAATTGTTTTTTTTTATTTACTTAGCAATGCCGTTTGGTCAGGTACCCCTGTACGAAGAAGGTGGTCAATTGGTCAATCAGAGTGTCGCAATATGCAGATATTTGGGCAACAAATATAAATTGAACGGCGCTAATGATTGGGAGAATTTGGAAATTGATGCCATTGGCGACACAATTCGAGATTTTATATTTAGTATGTATCTCCAAAATTTAAAACGTGTCTGACTCCTAACAACTCATAATAAGAACACAAATAGTTTTAGTATGCTTCTTATTTAGTAAAAAAAAAACCTTTTTCAAGGACAACTTTTGTCTTGTTTTTTAAAAATCAGGGCTAAAACGGAAACATATAAAAATACGCGTTCATTTTTTACAAACAAGCCACAATTCAGAATTTCCGCCTTTGCATTCTATAAAAAAGGAACACACTACAATCAGCGGTAGGCTCATATTGTTTCCATGATAGTATTTTTGACATTTCTCAAGTTAGATCTTACTCCCAAATGTAAAAATGTAAAAAATAAAAAAAAAATCTGATGTGGCCAGGCACATGACTTTATCATACAATATATAAAATTAATAGTTTAGCTGCATGAGAATCTATTCTATAGAGATAAATCGTAGGTATTGTCAAAGCATCAGCATTTGACACTACCTACACTACGTCATTAGAATAATAGTTATTTATGTCACAAATGCCGAAAGTACGGAATAGCGCGACGAGCGGTGATACGGCGCGTCACCAAAGGCGGAGTGTAACTGTCGCATATGAGAGAGTATAGCTATCTAGTTTTTGGAAGGAGCGACATCAACGTTTATTGTGTTGCTTTTTAAGAAACACGTATTTAAAAAAAATAAATGATTTCTGTATAGTAAATGCTAGGTTGGTACCACTTTGACGAAAGGCGCGTTCCGATTGGTAGGTAATGGTAGCTAATGGCGGTGGTAGAATACGAAATTATAGTATTTCTTACATATCGTGATAATGACACATATTAGTTTGCATGTACATAAACATGAGTCACTAGCAATTTTCTATTGGAATTACTACAACGGCGTCTGCTACCACTGCCATTATCACTAATGAAAACGCACCTTAAAAAGGTAATTCAAATTCTGACAGATTTATATTTGTTCATGACACATCCCTACCAACATACTAAAATAAAACTACACTCATCGCTATACTTTATTTACAATTTTCTCAATGTATCATTTTTAGAATTAGATATAAAGACTGGTTGATATTTCTTATCAACAAACAATCAAATTGGTGATCTTATTTTATTTGAAATTTGTATTTTATAATTTTGCGCACTACAGCGGCACGTTTCATAGTGGTTCTCCAACCTCTGATGAGATCAGCTGTTTTCGAATGTGACAACACAAAAAAATATTTGTCAAAATCCTGGCTACTATGTAATTTCATATCAATGCAGATGCGACCGATCTCGATCAAATAGAATTTGCTCTTGAAGTTAAACTATTAATTTTACCAAAAAATGTTATAGGCATAAATTATTCAAAATTTCCTCTACTTTAATTTATTAATTAACTATTTTGTCGAAATTACAGAAATGGCGGCTCATTTCCAAAATCCTTGAAAAAGGCTTAGAATAAACTAAAAAGCTAAACTATTAATTTTACCAAAAAATGTCATAGGCATAAATTATTCAAAATTTCCTCTGCTTTAATTTATTATTTAACTATTTTGACGAAATTACAGAAATGGCGGCTGATTTCTAAAATCCTTGAAAAAGGCTTGGAGCAAACACCCAGTTCCTTTGGACCCTTTTGAACCAAAAGCTTTTCAACTCTAAGTTTGGTCATGAAACTTCTAAATATGAAGTTCCGTGCCGATACCTTTAGTAGTTTCTCCGGAAATGAATTAACAAAAATTGGGTACACACACACACACACACACACACACACACACACATACACACACACACACAGACATTTTTTTGTACCTTGGTCAAAAATGTTCAGGGGACCCATAAAGACCTATTTCCGCTAAAATCTCAAAAATTTTTTTCGGCACGATTACAATACTTTACATACTGCGTATGATAAAGTAAAAATTATTCATCGTAATTAGCAATCGTGGCAGCACCAATTTTTATGATATAATATTAACTTTTTAGAGGTCGCTGGTATCCACTATGAGACAAGTGCATCAACAAAGGAAAGGCTGCTGGAAGAGGTGGTAAAAACAATTGATTTCTACCTGGAGAAATTCGAAAATGTTGCAAAGGAAAACAATGGATATTTTGCTGTTCAAAAGGTACGTTTCTACACAGTAATAATTCCAATTCTGTATTGTTAAAAGCGTAGATGCTATCCTTAATAAACAATAATGCTATAGGTTATCGCCTAATAAATGCCGACTTATCACAGCCTGCTAATTTTAACCATTATCTCTGCAGTTTGGGATTGATTGCTAATGATATTATTATATTATTATTATTATTATATTTTCTTTCCTCAGCTAACATGGGCTGACTTCTACTGGAGTGGTATGATTGATTACATTTCTTTGATGATGAATTTTGACGCAAAAACAAAGTATCCCAACTTGGAGGCTGTTAGGCAAAATGTTATGAAACTATCGACGACTGTCAAGTATTACGAAGATAATCCTATTGATTGGGAGCCAGTTCGCAAATGGTTGAAATTCTCTGGAACAACCACTGAAAAATGAAGAAGTGGACATACTCATTCCAGCATACATTTTTATAATTTGTATTAAAAAATAAATAAACCAGTTTCCTATGAAAGCATAGAACTTCTAATTTGTGATATCCACACATTACTCTAACGTGCAGCTGGATACACAATGTCCAAAATGCAAAGCATGCACCACAAAGTTAAAAATACTTACCATGAGCTTGATGATGAGAACTATACCAACTTGAAGGCAATCAGACAAAATGTTATGAAACTACCGGTGATTGTCAAATAGTACGAAAATGAGTGTACAGCAAGTTGAGTATTACAGCCATACAACAAAGTGTCATTACACATGATTGTAGTCGAAGTAAGATATGATGTAAATATTTCTGGTTGCCGGTCTATTTGAATTGAATGCCACTGTTACCACGCAAAAGTTAATTTGGTTGCATAACCTGTTTCAAGTTTGACAGTTGTTTGTGTATAGCGGCAATAAGGTATTCACAGCACACATGGGCACGACCTACTTTGACTACAATCATTTATAATGACCCTGTATTCCAATAATATTTAGTCAATTCAAATATTTCTTTTATAAACGAATTGCTTGTAGTGTGAAGATTGAAACCATACCATATTCGCAACAACAGAACGTTTCAATCCAAAGTTACGTTGCTTTATGTTTAGCTATGCAACATTTCTGATAACATCGGGTCAATTTAGAATAGAATAGAATAGAAATAATCTTTATTTTTCGTTTGCACATATACAAAAAACAGGCAATGTTACAAACAAGAAATAGCGTCACAAATACGAAAAAGATAGAAAATTCTAGATACAATGCCGATGCAATAACAGAATTACAAAAAAAAATTAAAGTTAATCATACTACACGTTCGAAAAAATCCTTAATGGAGTATGGCTCCAAAATACATAAATAATTAATTAAGGTTTTTCGAATCGCCCGAGGCGTATCTTTTTGTTTTACATCATTTGGAATATTGTTCCATAACTTAATGCAGGAGTAGAGTGCGCCGCTCTCGTACTTAGCTAACCTATGTCTGGGAATTCTAAAATCCTGACCATGTCTATAGTTGTAAGAATGATTACTTCTATATTCATTGAAGCACTCAGGGTGTTTAATGAGGAAAGAGATACTTTCCAATATATATATGGCGGGGAGCGATAGCAACCCTTCATCCCTAAATAGACCACGGCATGAATCCCTATAACCCATTCCCCGCAGAGTACGAAGGGCGCGCTTCTGAGCAATAAAAGCCCGCTCAGCGTATGATGCCGAGCCCCAAAAAATAATGGCATATCTTAAATGGCAATAGATGTTCGAAAAATAGAATGTTTTTGCTATGTATTTATTAGTATTTTTAGCTAAAATTCGAAGCCCAAATATATTCTTGTGAAGCTTAGCACACAACTGGTCAATATGGGACCTATAAGAAAGATTTTCGTCAACCGTTAAACCCAAAAGGCTGGCAGAGGTACTTCTACTGATCTGGACTTCATCAAAGACCATATTCGTTATGTCAGTTCTTGTGTTAGAAAATATTACGAATTTAGTTTTCGTGGTGTTTAAACTTAGACAGTTTGCGGAAAACCAGTCCCCAACAGCACCTAAGCAATGGCATGTGGTTTGTACCAGCTCCTCGATATTATTACTGCTATTTATTATTGTAGCATCGCCTGCATAGCAAATAATATTAGCATTTATCGGCGTCAAGAAAATATCATTCACATAAATAACAAACAAAAGCGGACCAAGAATGCTACCCTGCGGTACTCCAACATTTATTGACAACACATCAGAAATAAAAGTTTTACTGTTCATTTTTCGTACTTTGCAACAATGGGTTCTGCCAGTCATATACGATTCAATTAAGTTTTTGACTGGTCCTCTAAGTCCATACCTTTCAAGCTTTGTTAACAGAAGGTCAACATTAACACAATCAAATGCCTTTAAAGGTGTAATCAATTTTGTAGGTAATGACATTTGTTCTCTTTTGGTCAAAAGGGCCAGTAGAGCTTTTCTAGCATCGTATACAAGGTGATTTTTTTGTATGCAGGCGGAAATTATGAAACATCGTTCTTTGCTGTTTTTACTCAAAAAAGTAGTGGAATAGTAGCGAATACGGTATTTTTGCAATCCTAACAACATAAGCAATTAATTTTTCAAAGAATTGCGTGGTTGAATTTACTTAAAATCTTTGGAAATATGAGTAATTCAACATTTGTACCGTTTTTTTTACCCACAGTATATATTTTATAAATTTAAGTTGGTCTTAGTATGAAAATAAAGAACTAGCTTAGAAAGAGGCACATGAGTAAATCAGATTTCAGTCTGCTATTAATATTTAGAAACTTAGATTATCCATAAAGCATAATCAATATATCCGGCTTTACTTCGTTAATATTTTATGTAAGTGGCTGAAACCCCATTACTACCAACGTTAAGAGAAATGAATTAATTTATTTCCAATTACTTAATTTATCAAAAATATAGTACTCCTAACTAAATAAATACCCTTGTCCACGAAACAAAATCTGACCAGTTATTCTAAAAAGCAAAAATCGTGATTTGTTTTTAAAAACACAGATTCAGATTTTACGGAAAGCATACCAAAATCAGTTGCCATCTGCTGGTTTTGTTTAGTTTTTGCCAGGGTAGTAATAAGTTGTCAAATATTTGTATTTTAGGTAAATTAAGAAATTGGATATCGGTGAAATTTTCTGATACGTAAGTTTAAACTGATCTGCATTTATATTGTATTTAAGAAAATGCGGTTTAACGCATAGTTAGTTTATTTGACTGTCCTATACATTACATTAATTAAATTATAAAAAAATACTGAATTTCTCATTAAAAAACTTGCTGCTTGAAAAAAATATGCTTTTCAAAGTAGCACCGAATACACAGAACGTGTATTGTGTGCTGAATATCTCACCAAAATAAATAAAACAGCTTTTAAAAACATGAGGATACCTAATCACGCCAACAAATTACCGAAAGATGTAAAGTTAATCCTGAAACACAATTCACGAAGAAAATAGTACCACTTTTGGTATACATAACTTTTATTAAATATAGAAAACAAACATTTTTATAATAATAATAATAATAATAATAAATCATTTATTGAGCTGTTATATATTATAATTTTTAACAAAACATTTATATTTTATTAACATGATTATTAGTTAACTTTATTTTTAAACAAACCATTACTTTTCCATTAATAACTTCTTTTAAATTTCGACCACAAAAAAATTCTAAAAAGAGGTGTGCCCCTTAATCTCTTGCTCCTCGCTTCAAAACATGAAAGGTTTTGCACTAGAATTGTGCATTAGATAAACTATCCATTCCCGACTCGAAGTGGTACTGTTGATGTGTTGATCAAGCCTTTACATGCGCGCGCATAATTTAATATTAATCCTACACAATTCAGTTGCTCGACAGTTGCTATCGTGACCGGATACAACTATTGCGAACTATTCAGCATTTCTAGCCCCGAGAATCAAAACTCACACTCGTTCAGCATGGTTAAACTGACGTACTTCGATCTTCCAGGGGCTGGAGAGCCGATACGTTTATTGCTGGCGTACGGTGGCGAAAATTTTGAAGACAATCGAATTGATTTTCAAGACTGGCCAAAAATTAAATTAAGTAAGTCGTAGTTATAACATTTAATATGCATTCACTTAATATTCTGCATCTTTCATTGTGCTAGCAATGCCATTTGGACAGATGCCCTTATACGAAGAAAATGGTAAAATGATCAATCAAAGCGT
Organism: Melinopterus prodromus; assembly: GCA_964023965.1. NCBI lineage: Eukaryota > Metazoa > Arthropoda > Insecta > Coleoptera > Scarabaeidae > Melinopterus > Melinopterus prodromus. The sequence continues at coordinate 12,832,365 of OZ030390.1, read as the reverse complement.
TGCAATATGCAGATATTTAGGCAACAAATACAAATTGACTGGCGATGATGACTGGGAGAATTTGGAAGTTGATGCTATAGCCGACACCTTCCGAGATTTGGTTATAAGTATGTACACCAAATTATATAAAATTTACTTATATATTATGATCTAATGGCCTAGCATATTCATAATATTCCGTATACCACTTAACTGTAATTGGCTTCAATTTTCTTGTTGTTCTATATTTGCGTGTTATGTATATCATATAATCATATAATTTTAGAGGCTGGAACGGCCCACTATGAGCAAAGCGCATCAGCAAAGCAAAAAATGAAGGCAGAAATACCAAAAACCATTGATTTTTATATGGAGAAATTGGAAAATATTGCTAAGGAAAACAATGGACATTTAGCTGCTAAAAAGGTACGATAATTTATGATATGGAAGCTCATAATGAAATATTCTTTTACTCTACTAACTTTTAAGTAAAGAACAGTTTACATTGAAAATAAAAATAACTACGGATTAATAAAATTGCAATTGCCTTTTGTTCAATAAACCATGAAACCTGCTGATATCGGTTCTAAATCATTTATGAAACTCAATATTGATTCAGGCACCAGTGCACGTTAGGAGAGAACTTATAGGCATCTGTTTGATGAACAAATATTGATAAGCAAGAAAATTCATATCTCAAGTTCATAATGTAAAAAGTATTTTTGGATGTTTTAAGAGATTGATGTAAGTTGCAAACAACTTCTTAAAAATTAAAATCGGGTTTATAAATATATTGTACCATTATTAAAGAATGTTTAAAATGTCATTTAAAAAATCTTACCATTTTGTCAATTTGTACTTTAAAAAAAAATATGCCTCGTTAGTTGGACATTAAGATAAACATTTTTATTTTTCAATAAACATTTATCTTTCCATATATTTTTTTATTTTGGTCTGTAAAGGACGCTTATAGGTACACATTATGCGCTCCAAATCAGTACCGGAAATATCTCGGAAATATCTGTGTTTGGTGATTTGTTTAAATTATTTGTTGTTGTCGGTACTATCTCATTTGATTAAAAATTCGTTTGTTTATGATAGTTTTGTGGAATATAGGATAGAGGTGTTTCGTAATAAATTTTTCGTTTAAGCACTTTGACAGACAGCTTTTGTGTGTGTTCGTATTTAATTAGGTGTTGCTACCGGCTGTCAGAGTTAAGAAAGTGAATTAATTTTTAGAACAAAAAAATTACAGTTCACAAATAAAAAATCATTTGAGTTTTTTTGTTGAGATTTTATTGATTTCCTATTACTTATGGGCCAGAAATACAGTACCCTGGCTAACAACAAAAAAAATCAAGTCAGATACTACTGATAAGTGATTTTTGTATTCTTTTAGAAAGTATTGTAATCGTGCCGAAAAAAAAATTGAGATTTGAGTGGAAATAAGTCTTTTTGGGTCCCCTTGATCATTTTTGACCAAGATACAAAAAAAGATTTTGCAAATGAGCTGCAATTTCTGTAATTTCGTCAAAATGGTTAAATAATAAATTAAAGTAGAGGAAATTATGTGTAATTTATGTCTATGATATATTTTGTGGTAAAATTAATAGTTTAGCTGTATGAGAAATTCTATTTGATCGAGATCGTATCTGCATTGAAACTACATAGTTAGTCAGGATTGGTCATACGCTGATTTTTTGACAAAACCCATGAGCGTAGCCAGGGGGAGGGTTTTGGGGGTTCAGCCGAAAAGTTAAGATATTAACATTTTAGTCTGAACCTGACTATGCCCGTGATAAAACCTACTGCCAATATTGTCAAAATATCTGTCAAATCCGTACTAACTTGTGTTATTTTAATGCAGACATCAATCTCGATCGAATAAAATCTCATGCAGGTAAACTATTAATTTTATTTATTGTATGATAAAGTAATGTGCCTGGTTACATCAACAATAGTTCATTGAGTGTAGTTTTTGAGAAAATCAATGCAAAAATGCCAAAAATTAATTAAAAAAACATTCTTGTCTCAAGAACTACAGTCAATGATCTTTTTATATACAAAGTTAATTTATTTTCCTTAAGTTTGAGAGCCGTTAGCACCCCTAAATTTGTGGTTTAATTAAAATATAATATAACTCTGTTTTATTTTGAACTTGAATTTTGCAAGTAAGACATTCAAAATGTCGCCTTAAAACAGTCTAAAATAACATGTTCAATAACATGTTCATATTTCAGGTTCGTGTGTATCACACGAAAAGAAGAAATACATCTGTTATAAACAAGATGTACAGAAATTGAACCAATAAATATAAAATAAAATAAATATATGACGAAATAAATAGTAAAAATAGTGAACAGTTCATTTGTTTAATTTTACTTTAAATTTTTTTTAAATTTGACTGAAATACCAGATTATTAGGTAAAATCAAACTGTAAACGGTAAATTCCTTGTTAAACCAATTGCTGCCTGCCTACTTTATCGCAAAAACAGCTTTAGTCAAAATGGCCGATAACTCGAAAATAAAGCAAAAGTCCTGTTTTATTTTTGCTGAAAATAACATTAAACAGTCTTAGGAAATAAACCATTATTATATAGACACAACATATTTTGGGGCCAGTATATTACTCCATTTTATAACGATAAAAAGAAACTTTTTATTATTTAAAAAATCTGATGTGGCCAGGCACATGACTTTATCATACAATATATAAAATTAATAGTTTAGCTGCATGAGAATCTATTCTATAGAGATAAATCGTAGGTATTGTCAAAACATCAGCATTTGACACTACCTACACTACGTCATTAGAATAATAGTTATTTATGTCACAAATGCCGAAAGTACGGAATAGCGCGACGAGCGGTGATACGGCGCGTCACCGAAGGCGGAGTGTCGCCGTCGCATATGAGCGAGTCGCGCTATCTAGTTTTTGGCAGGAGCGACATCAACGTTTATTGTGTTGCTTTTTAAGAAATACGTATTTAAAAAAAATAAATGATTTCTGTATAGTAAATGCTAGGTTGGTACCACTTTGACGAAAGGTGCGTTCCGATTGGTAGGTAATGGTAGCTAATGGCGGTGGTAGAATACGAAATTATAGTATTTCTTACATATCGTGATAATGACACATATTAGTTTGCATGTACATAAACATGAGTCACTAGCAATTTTTTATTGGAAATACTATAACGGCGTCTGCTACCACTGCCATTATCACTAATGAAAACGCACCTTAAAAAGGTAATTCAAATTCTGACAGATTTATATTTGTTCATGACACATCCCTACCAACATACTAAAATAAAACTACACTCATCGCTATACTTTATTTATAATTTTCTCAATGTATCATTTTTAGAATTAGATATAAAGACTGGTTGATATTTCTTATCAACAAACAATCAAATTGGTGATCTTATTTTATTCGAAATTTGTATTTTATAATTTTGCGCACTACAGCGGCACGTTCCATAGTGGTTCTCCAACCTCTGATGAGATCAGCTGTTTTCGAATGTGACAACACAAAAATATATTTGTCAAAATCCTGGCTACTATGTAATTTCATATCAATGCAGATGCGACCGATCTCGATCAAATAGAATTTGCTCTTGAAGGTAAACTATTAATTTTACCAAAAAATGTTATAGGCATAAATTATTTAAAATTTCCTCTACTTTAATTTATTAATTAACTATTTTGTCGAAATTACAGAAATGGCTTCTCATTTCCAAAATCCTTGAAAAAGGCTTAGAATAAACTAAAAAGCTAAACTATTAATTTTACCAAAAAATGTCATAGGCATAAATTATTCAAAATTTCCTCTGCTTTAATTTATTATTTAACTATTTTGACGAAATTACAGAAATGGCGGCTGATTTCTAAAATCCTTGAAAAAGGCTTGGAGTAAACATCCAGTTCCTTTGGACCCTTTTGAACCAAAAGCTTTTCAACTCTAAGTTTGGTCATGAAACTTCTAAATATGAAGTTCCGTGCCGATACCTTTAGTAGTTTCTCCGGAAATGAATTAACAAAAATCGGGTACACACACACACACACACACACACACACACACACACACACACACACACACACACACATACACACACACACACACAGACATTTTTTTGTACCTTGGTCAAAAATGTTCAGGGGACCCATAAAGACCTATTTCCGCTAAAATCTCAAAAAAATTTTTCGACACGATTACAATACTTTACATACTGCGTATGATAAAGTAAAAATCTAATTATTTTTTGCACGTTTTTTACCACAGATATGACCGTTAAATTTTGTCGACTTGTCTTATTGAAATGTTATTAATTTTAATTAAATTCTTCTATTTAACATAAATTTAATAGTACATCCCCTTTTTTTAGTTAACATGGGCTGACTTCTATTGGACTGGTCTGATTGATTACATGTGCCTGATTATGGAAGTAAACTTGAAGGACAAGTATCCCAACTTGGAGGCAGTCAGACAAAATGTTCTGAAACTACCAGCGATTACAAAATATTACGAAGATCATCCCATCGATTGGGCTCCAGTTCGTCAGTGGCTCAACCACGTTGGGACACCAACTGAAAAATGAAAAAGTTCAATAAGTTCACCTCCATTGAAGTGCACACAACACAAATGCACAGACAAGATTATACTTTCTTCAACGTAAACCAACGTAAAAGCCACTGATGTCTTGTTATTAAAATAAAGAACACTAGATTAGAGAGAAATACTGTTGTTCATGAATTATTAACCTTGCAAAGACATTTTGAGACGGAATGTGAATGGGAAAGTAGTTGTTCATTGTAAAGTAAGAATGCTCTTGTTAATGCCCAACTAATAAAGTATTTTTCTTGAAACTTTCAATTAAAAATATCTAAAAATGTTTAATATACTGAAACGCTTTTTAAAACCGTTGTTTTTGGTGTCAAAAATATCTCATACTTCTTTCATCAAAAGACAATAATCGCTTATACTCAATAATGTACACTAAAACTTGTCATAGCCGATTTAAAAATAAACGATTTTTTGCAAAATGGCACAGTTTAGAATTTCAAAAATCTGTTTTTTTTTAGCTAAAATAGAATAGCTTTTATCTTTGTATTAAGCAACAAACCGGCGTAAAACGGTGCCTTGCGCCATGGGCGTTTATTCGAAATTGTATTTACAAATCTGAAATCTTTACAATTTACCCGCCAGTGAGTGAATAGCTTAGCGGGTAAATGTTTAAAACCAAACGACGCTAAAATGATAAAAAATGCTTTCCAAAAATATTTAAAAGGACGTAAAACGTTTTGATCTAAAAATTATTGAATAAGACACACACAGCACGCACACGCAGCTACCGCCACCGCCTTCGCCGTCTCCTTCGTTGGCTCAACGTCATCTTCATCGCTGACGTCCCGCTCAGCAACTAAAACAACACCCTTGGACACTACCTACTGGCAATAGAATAAAAACATCTGTCAAATCCTCGCTTACTAGTTTCATATTAATGCAGACACGACCGATTTCGATCAAATAGAATTTGCTCATGCAGGTAAACTATTAATTTTACCAAAAAATATCGTTGACATAAATTATTCAAATTTTCTTCTACTTTAATTTATTATTTAAGTATTTTGAGGAAATTACAAAAATAGCGGCTCATTTACAAAATCCTTGAAAAATGCTTAGAGGAAGCGCCCAGTTCCTTTGGACCCTTTTGAACCAAAAGCTTTTCAGCTCTAAGTTTAGTCATGAAACTTCTAAATATGAAGTTTCGTCCCGATACCTTCAGTAGTTTCTCCGAAATCGTCTCCACAAAAATCGAGTACCCACATACACACATATACACACACACACATACACACACACATACACACATACACACAAACACACATACACACACACACACATACATTTTGGTCAAAAATGTTCGGGGGACCCAAAAAGTCCTATTTCCGCTAAAATCTCAATTTATTTTTTCGGCACGATTACAATAGGTAATAATTGTTTATTGAAATATATGAATATACATCTTAATATACAGGATATTCCTGAGACTGTCAGAGCAAATAATGCAACAGTTTCAGTCGTTCAAAAAACGACTAGAACTGATTAGTTTTTTAATGAGTTTGTTTATTTAATTATTTGTAAAAGGTACTTTGTGTATTCTTCGTTTTCGCATTGTTTGATTTGTATTAGCTTCTTCCTTCCTTTGGTAATACTTGCAGGAACTAAACAACAAGAAGAACAAATAAGTTTATACCTAGAGAGAAATATCTGCAATGTTGCAGAAAATGAGTGTAAAAAACTACCAAAAAAATCTGTTAAAGAAGAATTAACTATAACATCGCTGGTCATTGGATACCAGCTAAATTTCTGTATTGGTTTTACAGAATTAACATATTCCACAAACATATTGCTGTGAAATTAGAACAATATCACTTTAATTTTACACAATTTTTAAATTTTACAGGAAGGATATTTTCATAAAAATGAGTACTTCACAGCTGTATTCAATCATTGAACTGCGTTTCTTTACAGACTTGTATCTGGTTAGGTACTTGCAATACGTTACACGTTTTTCTGTACGCAAAAGAATACTCGAAATGCCTAAAAGGGTTAAAAAAGGTAAAAAGGTTGGGAAACGCTGGTCTAGCGTATAAATTTTGCGCAATTTAGGAGTTTGAACATATCCGACGCATTATTTATGCTGAGTTATGTTTGAAAAATTTATAATAGTATATGTAACTAGTATCTACTAACAATTAGCAAGATAATCATTTATTTTGGAGATCATATGCAGAGTATGTGTTCTGCGCAGGACAATCTGTCAGACCCACGTGCATTTATAAAACTTTATTGATTTCTTAGCTTCACAGTGCCAATCGTTTCGAACCGGTCCAACCAAAACACTATTAAGAGGCAGTTTATAATATTCCAGCAACATGTCCAATAAAGTGCAAATCATGTGCACGGATAATGTTTATCATGGAGAACCAATCAGATTTTTATTGTGCTATGGTATTGGCAGCAAACAGTTTGATGATAAGCGCTGCAATAACGAAGACATGGAAGAAGTTAAAAAATGTAAGTAAAATTAGCACCTAATATTTTTTTCGACCTGATCGAATTTCATTTTAGTGTGTCCATTTGGTAATCTACCCATATATACAGAGGGAGACAAAACTGCCCACCAAAGCGTTGCAATTTGCAGGTATTTAGGTAAAAAATACAACTTGTCAGGTGAAAATGATTGGGAGGATTTGGAAATTGATGCAATTGTCGATACAATTAAAGATTTTCGATTAAGTGAGTTATTAGATGATGGCTTTTACTATAGTATTATTATTGTGTTTTTGTAGAACTTGAAGATTTGAACGCTGAAAAGGATAAAGTAAAAAAGAAAGAAAAAAGAGGGGTAATCATAGCTAAAGATATTCCAATGTATCTTGGTAGATTGGAAGAAACCTGCAGGAAAAATGATGGACACCTCGCCCTGAGAAAGGTTTGGAATAAAATAACCGATAAAGATGTTTCTTATTTTAAGTTTGTTATAATTTCTAGTTAACTTGGGCTGATTTCTACTTTGCTGGACAAATAATTTACCTGAATTCTTTGATCAAGCGTAAAATTACAAACAAAAAGCCCTATTTGAAGAGACTTGTCAACGACATTCTGAATATGCCGTGTATACAAGAGTTTAATATAAAATTTGTTATGTTCAGTGGCGGTATTGTCAGAGATGATTATGATCCATTCGTACCACTTCCTTCTGATACTGAGAGTAGTGATAATGTCACTAGTAGTGATGACGATTTCGACTTTCATTGGTGCTAAACACATTATTTGTTATTAAATATTTTGCTTCTCTTATTTTGCTATAATAAATATGTTTGTTGTTTCATACTTGTTGACGGTTATTTTATTAGTGAAAATCAAAAGAAATTTGTTCTCTAAATGAGGAATTTGGCCATTTGGACATCTTTAACATGAATCTCTGAGATACTGCTTGTTAAATGTTTCTTTATGTTCGATTATGGTCTCCTAAAACCAAACATATTTTCTTGTATTTCTCTAAATTTTGTATAAATGAGAAAACCTTCACGTTTCAACATAATTAACGGGTTCATTCATGATCAAATAGAATATTTGCATCCAGGTTAAAAATATTTAGTGTCATAATGTTTAGGTAGGTACTTTTTTTATTTTTCTGATGCTTGCTTGTGAATATTATTAAATAGTAAAGTAAATTCTCTTCTATCCTATTGGCACAAAGTGAAATGAGTATGGGAGAAATTTATGCAAAAAATATGTCAGAAGAATGCCGTAGTTGCAACAACTCAGAGACATGCAACGGTTTTTTTTATGAAAACTATAGAATGTACTTAGTTATTTATGCTAAATATCTTACCAACAATTTTCTGTGATCCACAACTTTATTCAGAATTGTTATAAAAACGCCTTACCGAACAGTTAGCTATACTTTTTTGTATCATGTCATTACGGATAAATATAAACAAAATGAAGGTTATCTATTTGTATTTACTAATATTTATTATTGTTCAAGCAGGTGAGTACTCCATACAACTATGAGATATTCTAAATTTATATACTAATTTGTTATTGTGTAGTTTCCTCGAGTACGGCAAGTGACAAGAAAAGGGTTAACAAACATGACAAAAGAATAGTCGGTGGGTCCCTGGCAAATATAACAGATTTTGAGTACCAAATCTTATTGGTAGGCCTCACACCAAACTCAACCAATGCCCTAATATGCGGAGGCAGCATACTGACCGAAAAGTATGTAGCAACAGCAGCGCATTGCATTGAAAAAACAATGGTATATTACATAAAAGCTGGAATATCGTATATCTATGACACGAGTACTGGTCAAACAATTGCAGTCCAAGAAGCTACTGTACATCCAGAATATGATAGTAATCTACAAGGGTAAGGGTACTTATTTTTACATAGTATTTCTGATAAAAGTTGGTGACAACAATTGAAATTTTAGACAATTTTATTATTACTGGATATGAATGTACGGACATCCCGTATCTTTCTGGACTTACCGTAATGATCATTGTATATATAGTAAATAGGCAAAGGTCCCTGGTTCAAATCCAGGTAGTGGCTGTAATTTTTAATTTATTTAACATTTACATCCCGCCTGTATATCACCATTTACTATATAATTTTCTAATCTAGAATCTAGAATAGACGTAAGTCATCTCAGGGCCGGCGTAAACTTTTGCGGGCCGGGTTAAAAAATTGCGCGGTGCCAAAACACTTCCAAATAATTTACTTACTATTATTATAAACACATTATTGCGTTATATATTTTACATAGTATGCAGGGTGTTACAATTTGTGCTGTCAGATTGTTATGTATGTAGTAAGCAAAATGTGCAAACCATCATCCATCAGAAACGTTAAAAGTAGAACTGGATTTTTGATTTAAAGTTAAACAGATAATACATTTTCTCTCCTCAACTCAACAAAAGAAAGACATATTTTAGTAAAATCTTTGAGCACGGTTCAGAGATAAAAGGTATTACTCGATCAAGTTATTGTCTTCCCGTTCTTATATTGCTATAAATTCTTTTAATGCTGTTTTTCTTACAATAATGTTTAGGAAAATGAATGGAGTTTTCAAATTAGCAGAGGATCTTTTTCTGTATTTAACCATGCACATATGGTTTTCTTACACCAGAAAATTTTCAAGGAAGACAGTTGAAAATCGTAATTATTAGTGACTCTGAGGAACATGGATTATGCGAACAGAAATTAAATAATTGTTTTTGGTAGATTTATTATGAAAACAAAGTGGTTGTTGTGAAAATCATTGATAACTTTTTGTCTTAAACGCACTCTTTGTTTTGACAAATTAATATATAGGATAGTGCATAGGCGGTTTTGATTGAGCGGAACTAAAAAATGCCACCCAATGTTGTCATAATTGAAGAAGTCGAATTGCAAAAAAATTTACTTTACTAGTGGCTCAACACAACTCCCTAGAATCTACAAAAACACAACACCATGACGCCATTGGTGCAACCTTTGTGCCAGGATTCGTGTCCAGCGCAAGACATCAAAACTGCCTATTTCGAAGATACGCTCAATTCGCAAAATTCAGTTGAGTTTTTCTCGAAAAATTAAGCCCATAAAATTAATATAAAAAAACCTTTAAAATACCTTTACTAAATTGCAAAAGTATTTCAACAACCAATGTAACCCAAACCCAACAAACAAAAATTATGCTTCTGACAGATTGCTTTGTAAGTACCTACATGTTAGTTATTTCATTATTATTGGTGGAAATTTAGATTATCTTTTATTATTGATAAACACTAAACAGTTTCTCTCGCAATTTACATGTGTTAATTGGGTTGCATGCTCCACCGGTAGAGACATTTTTGAACATGACATTTATTTTCAATAATATTTATGGTTTAGTCATTTTTATAATGCTCTATCATTATGAATAACACTATGTCTTATGAATCACTCTATGAGCTGCGATTGTCGCTCTTAAATGATTTCAGAATTGCATTCAACGACGTAGCCATTCTAAAGTTGGAAAAATCGTTGATCTTCAACAGCAACGTTGCCCCAATACGTCTTCCGGCACCAAATTCAGATGCAAACGTGACCATGGCTCAAGTCTCTGGCTGGGGTTACACTAATAGTAACACATCACTAATATCATCGTACTTGATGTACGCGAATGTTTCAGTAATAACAAATGCAGGTATGCTTTCGTTTCGCATATGGTTGAAGTGTTAAACGTAATTTAATTTAATGTTGCTAACCTGTCATCTTTTCAGCTTGCCAACAGGCGTTAAATTCGTTTGGAGCTGAGTCAGATCTAGTAAAAGATACTCATATTTGTACCCTTGAGAGTCATCCCTTTAAGGGGGCATGTAACGGAGACAGTGGTGGACCACTTGTCCAAAATGGGGTACTCATTGGTGTTATATCTTGGGCTGTCCTTCCATGTGATAAAGAAGGAGGACCAACCGTTTACACCAGAGTGAACAAATTCGTACCATGGATTCAAGAAAATCTGAAAGAATAACATTGCTATAACTTATCATTGTTCTACTAAGTTATAATATGTGTGTAGCTAAACACAAGTAAATGTTAATAGTTAGTATGATGTTATTGTAAAAAATAAACTTAAAAATACCTCGAAAAAGCACCAGTCTTCTTCAACATGGACCTGTGTTTAGCACAAGTTTGGTGAAACGAATCTTAAGAAAGGCATTTGGTTCCTCGTGATATATAAAAGAAATTTACGACTGTTTGAATATACATAGTCTTTTTACATTTCAAAGTTATTAGTACAATACAAATTCTTATCTTATTTTCATTAATTCATTCTAAACTGTTCACTAATAAATGTTTAAGCAGGTGGGTCAATCCATCTGAAGTGGTCCAGAGGTGGTCGCTTGACCATTTCAGAAAAAAAATCATATTTTGTAATGAATTTGCCTATGTGCTGGGAATACGAAACCATTTCTTTTTTTTAATTATTTTACTCCGTTCAGAAATGGCGCCCAGTTTTGTGTCAGCGAATCCGACATTTTCGACATTGGTATGCGTTAAACAAAACATTTTTTTTTACTTTATCATACGCAGTATGTAAAGTATTGTAATCGTGTCGAAAAAATTTTTTGAGATTTTAGCGGAAATAGGTCTTTATGGGTCCCCTGAACATTTTTGACCAAGGTACAAAAAAATGTCTGTGTGTGTGTGTGTATGTGTGTGTGTGTGTGTGTGTGTGTGTGTGTGTGTGTGTGTGTGTGTGTGTGTGTGTGTACCCGATTTTTGTTAATTCATTTCCGGAGAAACTACTAAAGGTATCGGCACGGAACTTCATATTTAGAAGTTTCATGACCAAACTTAGAGTTGAAAAGCTTTTGGTTCAAAAGGGCCCAAAGGAACTGGATGTTTACTCCAAGCCTTTTTCAAGGATTTTAGAAATCAGCCGCCATTTCTGTAATTTCGTCAAAATAGTTAAATAATAAATTAAAGCAGAGGAAATTTTGAATAATTTATGCCTATGACATTTTTTGGTAAAATTAATAGTTTAGCTTTTTAGTTTATTCTAAGCCTTTTTCAAGGATTTTGGAAATGAGAAGCCATTTCTGTAATTTCGACAAAATAGTTAATTAATAAATTAAAGTAGAGGAAATTTTAAATAATTTATGCCTATAACATTTTTTGGTAAAATTAATAGTTTACCTTCAAGAGCAAATTCTATTTGATCGAGATCGGTCGCATCTGCATTGATATGAAATTACATAGTAGCCAGGATTTTGACAAATATATTTTTGTGTTGTCACATTCGAAAACAGCTGATCTCATCAGAGGTTGGAGAACCACTATGGAACGTGCCGCTGTAGTGCGCAAAATTATAAAATACAAATTTCGAATAAAATAAGATCACCAATTTGATTGTTTGTTGATAAGAAATATCAACCAGGCTTTATATCTAATTCTAAAAATGATACATTGAGAAAATTATAAATAAAGTATAGCGATGAGTGTAGTTTTATTTTAGTATGTTGGTAGGGATGTGTCATGAACAAATATAAATCTGTCAGAATTTGAATTACCTTTTTAAGGTGCGTTTTCATTAGTGATAATGGCAGTGGTAGCAGACGCCGTTATAGTATTTCCAATAAAAAATTGCTAGTGACTCATGTTTATGTACATGCAAACTAATATGTGTCATTATCACGATATGTAAGAAATACTATAATTTCGTATTCTACCACCGCCATTAGCTACCATTACCTACCAATCGGAACGCACCTTTCGTCAAAGTGGTACCAACCTAGCATTTACTATACAGAAATCATTTATTTTTTTTAAATACGTATTTCTTAAAAAGCAACACAATAAACGTTGATGTCGCTCCTGCCAAAAACTAGATAGCGCGACTCGCTCATATGCGACGGCGACACTCCGCCTTCGGTGACGCGCCGTATCACCGCTCGTCGCGCTATTCCGTACTTTCGGCATTTGTGACATAAATAACTATTATTCTAATGACGTAGTGTAGGTAGTGTCAAATGCTGATGTTTTGACAATACCTACGATTTATCTCTATAGAATAGATTCTCATGCAGCTAAACTATTAATTTTATATATTGTATGATAAAGTCATGTGCCTGGCCACATCAGATTTTTTTGGTATGGTCCTAGAGAGTTGTAATAAAAACCACTCTATTAAGCAGATTTCAAGCTACCTGTTAAGTATATAATACGTGTAGTTTACATTTATTTCCTATTTAGGAAAATATGCTAATGTTTACTTACAATGGCTTATTAGAAGCCGTTTCCATGATTGCTTTTACATGAAGGGGACTTCATTTGTCTATTCAATATTTTTAGTTATAACCTTGTATGCAAAGGGCTTGTAATAAAAACATTAGCTTTCTTACTCCTTCCACCTATTGATAACATGATTTTGAAATTTGAAAATTTTTCATTTTTGCAATATTTAATGTAAAATATCTCTGATGAGACCAGGACAAAAAATCTAAGACTTTCATAATTAATTCGCCTTTTTATAAGGTTTAATAATAAATAAAAACTTTCTTGTATATTGCACCGTGTTTGGAGTAACATGCCCTCAAACATTGGGAAAAACGTTAATCAGCGCTTACTAACAAACCCAATAATTCCATCCTGAAGTTGGAAAAGCACAATTATTTAAATTTATTACATTTTACTACAATCTTATTAACTTTATTCAGCTTAAAATAATTATAATAGAACAATTACTTATATGTATAACACACATATTTCTAAATAATAATATACATATAATATCAGTAAGGATATGTTATATTACTGCTTCTATAAAAATGTAATGTAAATAAATAAACAGTTCCAGTAGGCTTAGATGGTTTCATTATGTTAATGTTGGCCACTACTGGACTGTCCCCACCACTCCGTAGCGACTAGAGGCTAAAGCCAGTCTTCAAAGACCACTTAATAGCCAAATCCTTAATATAGAAGATATGTTCTCCTTTTGTAATGGACACCTACCAGGGGTAAACTATATCTTAGTGGCAAAAGAAGAAGTTTCAGAACACAAAAGATGAACATGATAGAGTTCAGAGATCCAAACAGATAAAAGGAACTAGAAGTATTCACAAATTCTCTCCACAACCAACAGAAAGTATAATAAGATGGTACATCATATCAACTTCAGAAACGTATGAAGATCACTTAGTTTTATAAGTCTCTTTTGTAAAAAATGACATAATTGTTATGAATAGTATGCTTTGTTTTGTATTTACTGAGAATTGTTAATGAAATTTGTTTTACCATCATGTGATTATGCTCTCATTTTAAAGGGCTGTTATTCCAAACACAATGCAATACACAAGAATGTTTTTACTTATTATTAAACCTTATGAAAAGATCAATTAATTTTGAAAGTTTCAGATTTTTTGTCGTGGTCCCATCAGAGATATTTGACATTAAACATCGCAAAAATAAGAAATTTGGAAATTTCAATATCTTCTCATCAATGGGGAGAAGGAGTAAGAAAGCTATTTTTTATTATAAGCCGTTTATTTATAAGCCGTCACAGAAAGTTAGCAAAAACTCTATGCATTATATACCTAACAGACAGCTTTCAATTTTCTTAATTGCGTGGTTTTTATTTCAACTCTCTATGACAATTTATTTCAAACAAAGTTATTTCGTTTAACGCAAACACATACCAATATTAAAAATGTCGGATTCGCTGACACAAAATCGCCATTTCTGAACTGAATAAAATATTTAAAAAAATAATATGGTTTTGCACTCCCAGAAGATAGGCAAATTCACAAAAACAATATTTGTTTCTAAAATGGTCAAGCGACCAACTTATCTTTTTCTGGACCATTTCACATCTGAATCCATCTATTGACCCAGGTATGTCAGTCAAACTTACGATTTGCAAACATTTGTAAATACTTTGTTGCTCTTGTAACATAACTAATTTGAAACGATAATTTCTTATTCTAATAGCAGCTACCTTAATCTTTTTAAGTTCAGCTATACATACATATAACAATAAAAATAAACATACTCAATCATAATTTATTATCTAAAATACATGGACATAAGAAATAGAGACCACGAAAACAATTTTAATAAAAGTGTGACACCATTCATATCTAATGAAGGCATAGTGCTCCACTAATGTGTCAGTAAATAAAATAATGCTGTATAATTTTTATACATCTAATTGTAGATAATTATTTGAAGGAGCCAACAACCCCTAAATGACCATATTGGCATTATCCAATTGGGCGTTTTACCTTCTTTAAAATTATCTTAAACGTTTCTTAAAAGTATCTGAGTGCCATATGGTTTTCATTTCGAGCATTTTGAGAGTTATGTTCAGTTTATTTCATAGACCGTCAGTCATGTCTATGAACAAACACTGCTTGAAATTCCTGTGGTGACAATGTAACCCCATCGTTTATCCCTGTAGGTAAGTCATAACAGTCTGGCAATTCCACCCGAAAATTGTGCAAAATTGTCGTGAAGAACAAAAAGTAATTAGCCTTTGCAAGTGACTCTCCGGGACATCTTCGTTTTCCTACAAACAACAAGAACTGGTACAATATTAAATCCTAAATTTATTCTTTAATTTGCTTTACCATTTCCAAACGGAAGGAAATATTTATCGTGGTTCATAATTTTTCCATCTTTTATGAACCTTTCTGGTCTGAAAACTTCTGGGTCTATCCAATAAGCCTCATCCATATGCACGCTGTACAAATTTGTCAATAATGTTGTACCTGCGGGGATGTAGTGTCCCAATAATTCAGTATCTCTTGTCGCTCTATGAGCAATACCTAGTGGGGGTACATTTGTTAATCGTTGTATTTCCATCAAGACAGCTTCTGTGTAAGGTAACCTGAAAATTACATCATTACAGTTAGATAATCAAGCAATTAATTGAAGTAATAAACACAATGTTTTTGGATATAAACAACTGGTTCAGGTTACAGGTATGGTCAAAATTAAAAGAAGTCGATATTTGCAAGATCCACGAAACAAAATGTGTTTCCTATAGTAGATCTGATGATGCGAACCATGAACTTTTATTCTTCTTTGACCATTGACATACTTACTGTAATCTATCGCTGTACTTCGGCATTCTACTTCGTCCAACAACTTCGTCAAGTTCCTTTTGTACTTGAATTTGAATTTGTGGATGCTTTAGCATAAATAGCATTGAAAATTCTAGGGTGTTGCTAGTTGTCTCAGATCCGGCCATGAAGATATCCAGTAAGAGAGACATCAGTTGGTCATCTACAATAATTTATGACAGCTGTTTCATTACTGAAAGTCAAAATAAATACGTTACCTGTAAAAGAGGAATCTGGTGATTCGGACATCTTTAACAGGAATGCGTCTATTAAATCTCTTGTGTACTGCTTGCTAAATGTTTCCTTATGTTCGATTATGGTCTCCTGAAAATAAATACATTTCGTTTCATTTCTCTGTATTTTGTATAAAAGAGGAAACGGTTTCATTCATGATCCAATAAAATATTTGCATGCAGGGTTAAAATATGTTATGTCATGCTTAGAACAAAGAACAAAAGAAAATATGAACCAATAACTTTGCAATAATTGTTTTCGTTCTAAAGTATGTAATGTGTGAGCTAAGCACAACTAAACGTTAATAGTTAGTATGATCTTATCGTAAGAAATATAATTTAAAATACCTCCAAAAACTTCCACATCTTCTTCAACATGGCCAAGTGCTGATTGTAATAGCACAAATTCGGCGCAACGAATCTTAAGAAAGGCATTTGGTTTAAGATTCCTCCCGATATATCAAAGAAGTTAAAAGCTTTGTGTATCAAGTTGATCAATTCCTTTGGTTTGCTGTCCTCAAGAGAAAACCTCTCTCCACTGGTCATCGACCATAAGACGTTCAACACTGCTACGTCGAAGATATGGTGCATGGGTACGGGATTTTCATTTTGATTTTTGAGAAATTCGATGAATTCCTTTGTTTCTTCGACGATGCTGTCCTCCATCTCTCGCTTTCCCAGGCCAAACGTCCTCAAATGGTGCAGCACGAATTTTCGTTGCGTTTGCCATAGTGGTCCATCAGAAAATACTAAACCTATATGGACATATAACTGGTTATAAATTACAATTTGTCAAAGAAGAGAGAAGGATTTTATTTAAGAAAGTGCTGAGCTCCACCAGAAGTTTGACAATAACAAAAATAAAAGTAGGTACTTAGGTATCAAAGATGTTATTAATTTACCACAAGTAGCTGGTCATAATTGTTACTTCACATTTTTTAAAAGAAATACGCAAAGAATAACCAAAACGCACGTTTATTGGTACATTTTCATATGCATCAAGAAATAATTCGTTGTGATTGATGTGAATTCTTTAGAAATATTAAATTTAATAATTGAACTGAACGTTCATGAGCTGATGCAAAAAACCATGTGAAGTCTTGTAAAGCGGTGCAGCAGACTGAACTTCTTTTAACTGAACATGTGTCAATCATACAACTGCTTTGACAGTAACCAAATACAGAGTGAGAGTCAAATGATTTATCTCTTCTTATAGCTTAAAGATCGAGGTTTATGCTTTCATTTTAGCTTACTTAGAGAATTCTATTACGTCACATTTTTAAATTGGCTCAGAAGAACTAGACGAATGCAGTTTTAAATTAACTAAAAGTACATTTGTTGATTTTTGTTTATCACATGAAATAAGCCAAAATCTTTGAGGCCTGTGGCCAGTTCACATGAACCAGGAAGGTTTGGAGATTAAAAGTTTGCACTGATACAAATTTACATGAGGCCTAGTGCAAATTGTAAAATGTCACTGTTATACTAGACGTTACTAGAAAAACGCCAGAAACTTAAACATTGCCAAGGTGACTTCTTTGTACAACAATTGATATTATGCCATACTCTGGAAATGACACTAACATAAGATACAGTTAAATTTAAGTGTCACTCACTTTATATTTAAACGGAAGGGGTGCAAAACATATTAATGAACAAAAATCTAAAAATAAACAGGTTATTCGTTGCGCATTTTCGTTATATAATACTGTTATAAGCATTTTTTACTTTATCATACGCAGTATGTAAAGTATTGTAATCGTGCCGAAAAAAATTTTTGAGATTTTAGCGGAAATAGGTCTTTATGGGTCCCCTGAACATTTTTTACCAAGGTACAAAAAAATGTCTGTGTGTGTGTGTGTATGTGTGTGTGTGTGTGTGTGTGTGTGTGTGTGTGTGTGTGTGTGTGTGTGTGTGTGTGTGTGTGTGTACCCAATTTTTGTTAATTCATTTCCGGAGAAACTACTAAAGGTATCGGCACGGAACTTCATATTTAGAAGTTTCATGACCAAACTTAGAGTTGAAAAGCTTTTGGTTCAAAAGGGTCCAAAGGAACTGGGTGTTTACTCCAAGCCTTTTTCAAGGATTTTAGAAATCAGCCGCCATTTCTGTAATTTCGTCAAAATAGTTAAATAATAAATTAAAGCAGAGGAAATTTTGAATAATTTATGCCTATGACATTTTTTGGTAAAATTAATAGTTTAGCTTTTTAGTTTATTCTAAGCCTTTTCAAGGATTTTGGAAATGAGCCGCCATTTCTGTAATTTCGACAAAATAGTTAATTAATAAATTAAAGTAGAGGAAATTTTGAATAATTTATGCTTATAACATTTTTTGGTAAAATTAATAGTTTACCTTCAAGAGCAAATTCTATTTGATCGAGATCGGTCGCATCTGCATTGATATGAACTTACATAGTAGCCAGGATTTTGACAAATATTTTTTTGTGTTGTCACATTCGAAAACAGCTGATCTCATCAGAGGTTGGAGAACCACTATGGAACGTGCCGCTGTAGTGCGCAAAATTATAAAATACAAATTTCAAATAAAATAAGATCACCAATTTGATTGTTTGTTGATAAGAAACATCAACCCGTCTTTATATCTAATTCTAAAAATGATACATTGAGAAAATTATAAATAAAGTATAGCGATGAGTGTAGTTTTATTTTAGTATGTTGGTAGGGATATGTCATGAACAAATATAAATCTGTCAGAATTTGAATTACCTTTTTAAGGTGCGTTTTCATTAGTGATAATGGCAGTGGTAGCAGACGCCGTTATAGTATTTCCAATAGAAAATTGCTAGTGACTCATGTTTATGTACATGCAAATGTGTCATTATCACGATATGTAAGAAATACTATAATTTCGTATTCTACCACCGCCATTAGCTACCATTACCTACCAATCGGAACGCACCTTTCGTCAAAGTGGTACCAACCTAGCATTTACTATACAGAAATCATTTATTTTTTTTACATACGTATTTCTTAAAAAGCAACACAATAAACGTTGATGTCGCTCCTGCCACAAACTAGATAGCGCGACTCGCTCATATGCGACGGCTACACTCCGCCTTCGGTGACGCGCCGTATCACCGCTCGTCGCGCTATTCCGTACTTTCGGCATTTGTGACATAAATTACTATTATTCTAATGACGTAGTGAAGGTAGTGTCAAATGCTGATGCTTTGACAATACCTACGATTTATCTCTATAGAATAGATTCTCATGCAGCTAAACTATTAATTTTATATATTGTATGATAAAGTCATGTGCCTGGCCACATCAGATTTTTTATTATGAAATGTGCCGATAGATTTCATATAAAAAAATATTGAAGAAATAGTTAGCTATAGTTAGCGTTGCAAGATGCAATTTAGAAAAGCCCGAAGATGAAAAAGAAAAGAGCAACAAAAAAAAGGCTCAAAATGTCAGAAACCAAAAAAAAGTTATTCAACGGTTTAGTCTTTTGTAAACCGACAGAAACTGGTAACAAAAAGTACCAAAGCGTCATTGTTTTATAGTTTATGTCCTACATGGTCATAAAGTGACATTTTACAGCTTAGACACCGGGCGACTTTATGCCCAGCTACTACAGCTACTTTATGCCCGCGAGGCATTAAGGATTCTTAACGCCCGCGCGGGCATTAAGCGTTGCCATGGTTTATATGTCAGATACATCAAATATTTGACATTCAAATTGTAAACTTTAAATGGTCAATGTCAATAATTGGCGATTAAGGTTATTCTGTTTGACAATTACTTGAATGCATTGTCACTCAACTCCGAATTGTTTGTATTGTTCTTCAACTCCGTAGATACGCTGTCACTTGATTATATTATATATTAATATTATTCAAACGGAGGAACAAAACCATTGTAGGACATTGTACATTGTATGTACCACGGGCATTACTTGATGTTTATACCCTTGGGTGACTTAAAAAGCTCTTGGGTCATCCTCGAGGCATCCGTTTAATGCCCTTGGTACATAAATTACTAACGATCCCAGGTAAACAAACGGTTGCTAAGATAAGACTTCGCTTTAATTAAGTGGAATAAAATGACGATGCTCAACCTTGGAATCCAACCCAAGAACTCATTAAGCATGATATATTCGAACCCCAAAACAGCTACATCGGTTACTGGTTGCTGTATTAAGACTTCATCTAATGAGTTTGTCAAATTAACGTTCTGTCTTTTCCACACAGCAACTCGTGTTTAGAAAACGGCAAACAACTTACTATTTTGGTTCAGAATTTTAACATTAATAGTACTGAACAGAATATTGTGCTTGTTTAAGTTTTGACTGGTTAAACTCAATAATGCATTTATGATCTATTACAAATGTTCTGTCAATGAAATTACAACAAGTTATATGTATTCTATCGTTCTTCTATCTTAGAAATGACCGCAATGTCACTGTATCTGCACAAAGATATTACTTCTTCGGAGTTGAAGTTGAACAATTATTAGCAGAAGCTCACAAGCCTCTTTTGTCCACCAAGATGGCGCTGCAGTCAAACAGCAAGTGTTTTTAAGGTCATTTTTCGGGATTTCTTTTTGTTTTAATACTAGATTTATTACTTTGGATTTATCTCGAGCCGAGGTGTTTAGAAACAAACTCCTGAAGATTTTAAAACTACATATATAGAAGACGAATAAAATTAAATGACAGAAAAAATATTAAGCTTATTATTTATTGTAGGTATTTAAATACAATTCCTATTAAAGTTTTAAGGTGGTAGTGCTGAGAAGTGCATCAGATTGGACATCTCAAAAAATAAATTGAACCAGAACCATTCAAATAGCTATATTTATTAATGAAATAAGTTTGCCCTCTATTAGCAATTTGACGGCTGTTCGTGGGTCAACCGGACAACCTACCTACCTAACCTTTGGCCGAATGTGCGCATTTTGAAGAAGAATCCGTCTGGCCTGCCCGAGAATTCTTCTCTTAGCATGACCTGTTCTATCGCCTCCGCTCCAGACACGCCTATAACCAAATCTCGTCCCATTTTCAGTCCGATAACGCGACCGTACGTCTTGGACAGTTCCTGCCATACCAAATGATTAAAGCCGACTTTCTTTCTTAGCTGAATGTATTCGTAGAGGTTACCAATGAAGGGCAACCACTTCGGACCTATAAAGAAATAGAATTTACAACGTCCGGTTTTATCAAAAACATCGAACCGTCACTTGGCATAACATCAACGTAAAGCCGTTTTCGGCTGGATGCTGCGATGGAGTGTTATTGGAACTTTCACTTTTCTTAATCTTGTTTGAACGCCGAACCCGAGTGGGTTATAAAAGATACTGGTGGTCAAATACCTCAACTAAACCAATTGACGACGATAGATGCAAAATAGCGCAAGTTCAATGAATATCCATTAGACTTGTGGTGTTTTGCATTTGTGTCTGCAAATAATAAAATTAATTATTTTTTAATCAATATTGAAGTTGGTGATATCCAGGCGGGATGCAAATTTGAAATAAATTAAAAATTACAGCCACAGCCTGGATTTGAACCAGGCTACTTATGCTAATTTAACTTGTTATTAGTTAGAAATGAAAGAGAAAAATCCATGTTTTTTGGGTGTCATTTAGGACCAAAAAACGGAAAAATAGGCCGTAACGCGATACATGAGTGTACTAAAGACTATTGAAGAACATTATTTCAACCTCAACTTGTTCTTTTTACTTTATCATACGCAGTATGCTAAAGTATTGTAATCATGCCGAAAAAAAAAATCTGATGTGGCCAGGCACATGACTTTATCATACAATATATAAAATTAATAGTTTAGCTGCATGAGAATCTATTCTATAGAGATAAATCGTAGGTATTGTCAAAGCATCAGCATTTGACACTACGTCATTAGAATAATAGTAATTTATGTCACAAATGCCGAAAGTACGGAATAGCGCGACGAGCGGTCATACGGCGCGTCACCGAAGGCGGAGTGTAGCCGTCGCATATGAGCGAGTCGCGCTATCTAGTTTTTGGAAGAAGCGACATCAACGTTTATTGTGTTGCTTTTTAAGAAATACGTATTTAAAAAAAAAATGATTTCTGTATAGTAAATGCTAGGTTGGTACCACTTTGACGAAAGGTGCGTTCCGATTGGTAGGTAATGGTAGCTAATGGCGGTGGTAGAATACGAAATTATAGTATTTCGTACATATCGTGATAATGACACATATTAGTTTGCATGTACATAAACATGAGTCACTAGCAATTTTCTATTGGAAATACTATAACGGCGTCTGCTACCACTGCCATTATCACTAATGAAAACGCACCTTAAAAATGTAATTAAATTCTGACAGATTTATATTTGTTCATGACACATCCCTACCAACATACTAAAATAAAACTACACTCATCGCTATACTTTATTTATAATTTTCTCAATGTATCATTTTTAGAATTAGATATAAAGACGGGTTGATATTTCTTATCAACAAACAATCAAATTGGTGATCTTATTTTATTTGAAATTTGTATTTTATAATTTTGCGCACTACAGCGGCACGTTCCATAGTGGTTCTCCAACCTCTGATGAGTTCAGCTGTTTTCGAATGTGACAACACAAAAAAAATATTTGTCAAAATCCTGGCTACTATGTAATTTCATATCAATGCAGATGCGACCGATCTCGATCAAATAGAATTTGCTCTTGAAGGTAAACTATTAATTTTACCAAAAAATGTTATAGGCATAAATTATTTAAAATTTCCTCTACTTCAATTTATTAATTAACTATTTTGTCGAAATTACAGAAATGGCGGCTCATTTCCAAAATCCTTGAAAAAGGATTAGAATAAACTAAAAAGCTAAACTATTAATTTTACCAAAAATGTCATAGGCATAAATTATTCAAAATTTCCTCTGCTTTAATTTATTATTTAACTATTTTGACGAAATTACAGAAATGGCGGCTGATTTCTAAAATCCTTGAAAAAGGCTTGGAGTAAACACCCAGTTCCTTTGGACCCTTTTGAACCAAAAGCTTTTCAACTCTAAGTTTGGTCATGAAACTTCTAAATATGAAGTTCCGTGCCGATACCTTTAGTAGTTTCTCCGGAAATGAATTAACAAAAATTGGGTACACACACACACACACACACACACACACACACACACACACACACACACACACACACACACACACACACACACACACACACACACACACACACACACACACACACACACATACACACACACACACACACAGACATTTTTTTGTACCTTGGTCAAAAATGTTCAGGGGACCTATAAAGACCTATTTCCGCTAAAATCTCAAAAAAAATTTTCGGCACGATTACAATACTTTACATACTGCGTATGATAAAGTAAAAATTGAGATTTTAGCGGAAATAGGTCTTTTTGCGTCCCCTGAACATTTTTGACCAAGGTACAAAAAAATGTCTGTGTGTGTGTGTGTGTGTGTATGTGTGTGTGTGTGTGTGTGTGTGTGTGTGTGTGTGTGTGTGTGTGTGTGTGTGTGTGTGTGTGTGTGTGTGTGTGTGTGTGTGTGTGTGTGTGTGTGTATGTGTGTACTCGATTTTTGTGACGACGATTCCGGAGAAACTACTAAAGGTATCGGGACGAAAGTTCATATTTAGAAGTTTTATGACTAAACTTAGAGCTGAAAAGCTTTTGGTTCAAAAGGGTCCAAAGGAACTGGTAGTTTATTCTAAGCCTTTTTCAAGGATTTTGCAGATGAGCCGCCATTTCTGTAAGTTCTTCAAAATAGTTAAATAATAAATTAAAGCAGAGGAAATTTTGAATAATTTATGCCTATGACATTTTTTGGTAAAATTAATAGTTTAGCTGCAAGAGCAAATTCTATTTGATCGAGATCGGTCGCATCTGCATCGATATGAAACTGCATAGTAGCCAGGATTTTGACAAATATTTTTTTTGTGCTGTCACCACAGAAATGTGTATGGCTGTCACCACGCTGTCACACTCGGAGAACCGCATGGAACGTCATCTACAGTGTCATGAACGAATATAAATCTGTCAGAATTTGAATTAGCCATGAATTAGCTTTTTAAACTTGACATTTCGTAGAAGTGGTATCAACCTAACATTTTCTATACCGAAATTGACGAAATATAACCATTTTTGATTTTTTTTAAATACGTTGATGTCACTCCTGCCGAAAACTACATAGCGCGACTCGCTCACATGCGACGACGACGCTCCGCCATCGGTGACGCGCCGCATCACCGCTCGTTGTGCTATTCCGTACTTTCGGCACTTGTGAGATAAACAACTATTATTCTGATGACAGTAGGTAGTGTCAAATGCTGATGCTTTGACAATACTTCGATTGATACTATTGACTATCAAAATATCTGTCAAATCCTGGCTAACTAGTTTAATTTTAATGCAGACACGATTTATCTCAGTCAAATAGATTCTCATGCAGCTAAACTATTAATTTTATATATTGTATGATAAAGTCATGTGCCTGGCCACATCAGATTTTTTTAATTAAATTTGATTTCCTTATGACTATTTTAAATGATTATTTAAATTATATAAATTATAGATAAGACAATAATTATAGATTGTTATTGAATTTGTGACAATTATATGCCAGTGCTGTTGGAGCTAATTTCATTTGCAAAATTTTACAAATTAAGAAATGGAAATGTTCATTTATTTTTGCCTAGTGACTAGCAATTATTACTGACAGATGCAATGTTAGAAATAGCTGCTCTAGAGTTAGCTATCAAAAAAGAATTACAAACTGTGAAAAATGAAAATACTTATTGCCATTTTTGTGATGTCACGAAGTTATAGGAGCAGGCCTTATTTGATTAAATTAGTAAAAGCAATGTTCTTTTAAGTGTATTAAAAACAGCAGTTTTAGCTATCACAAAATATAGTAGGACACAGGACACTATTATAAGGAATTGAGTCTTCAGTGCAATGAATTCCTTAAAATAAGAGAAATAAACAGATATAAACAAATTCAAAAATGTTTTCGAACAAATGTTTTTTTGGTTTTAAACAAGTTATCGTTTAAATATATTTTCAATATTCATTCAATTAATTTGTTCATTTTATTCTGGAAATTTGCTAACCGTTTGTTTTTCAAATAGAAGACCGTGTATATTTTAACATTTTGTTTCTTCTAAGATTCATTTCAAGAATATTGATAAGCAGTTAACCAAAATTACCGGAACACTTAAATAATCCTCCAACAGTAAACAAAGTTTTTTGTTTTAAACAAGCTACCGTCTAAATATATTTTCGATATACAGGCTGCTTATTTTATTATGGAAGTTGTTAACTTTTGCTTTCTCTAACAGAACGCCCTGACTATTTTTGCTTTTTAATTCTAAGATTAATTGTGAGTATTTTTATTATGATATTTGTGTAAATCGGCACCACTTTTGAATTCTAAGCAATTAATCAAAAATTTATTTTAACAATCGACTGATATAATCTAAACAATTCAAGAAAAAATGACAAAACAATTAGGTAAACAGGTTTAAATTAAATGTTCAAACTGCCAAATTAAAATAAATGTGCAATGAGTATGTATGTATGTGGGAAAATATTCTTAATTTGAAGTTCAGTAGTTTTGAATAATTGCTTATAACTCAAAAATAATGCATATAAAAAGCGATTCTTACAAAAAAATCCTAGAATTAAAAAAAATGTGCTATATATTCTAATATTCTATTAGAAAAAGTACCAAATTTATATAATAAAATGGACCACCTGTCTAATAAACAAACGATAGCTAATTTAAAACCAAAAACTTTTGTCTGAAAATTTGTTTGAAATTGTTTTCGGTTAGTGAATTATTAGTGTTGCGGTAATTTGGTCTAGTTTTGATTAATTGGTACTTTTTTTAACTACAATATGATTACTTTTATAAAAAGCTATACATACAAAAAATTCTCAAAATTAAAAAAAATAAGTATATACAGCGAGCAATTTGAAAAAATTAATGGCCACCAAAAATCCATTATAATAATATTAATAATAAACGGTCTTTATTGGGCGAAAGTGATAATTTTAAAATAAAGAAATATATTTAGACGACAGCTTGTTTAAACCCAAACAAACAATTTTTTCTGGAATTATTTACTGTAAGGGACTCTTAATTTAATTGTAGCAATATAAAAATAAAACAAATATTCAAATTTATAAATGCAAAGTTTTTCTTTGTCTTTATTTGAGTTGTTGAAACACTATAGGTTCAACGTAGAACCCCGAAAATAAAAACATAACTCCCAAAGACGAGAAATATTTATAAGCAAAACTACAATATTATTTTAAGCTTCTGGGCTAAACTAAAATTCAAAATTATCAAACTATGCTAATTTTGCTTAACTTATTGCTACTCCTAATATTTACAATACCTGGTGGGAACCTCTTAGGTTTTCTCAAATCAAACACCAATACCACACTGACGAGGACAAATAGCCCTGACCAAACATACACTAGGTAGGAGACCATCGCGTATAGAACTAACCTGAGGATGGTTTCTTTGGCCTTATATATAGACAGCTCGATATGTCAAAGAGGATAACGCGTAATCTTCATTCAAACCCGTTGAATCCGCGGAGACACCAAATCTGATAAAGTTGAAAGTGTAGAGGATGTTTATCATACTGTTTACTACGTCATTCTATGCTTAGTATTTAGTAGTTAATTTGATGCAGGATGGTTATCGACTTTTTCAGACTGAGTGGTCCTTTGAATATGTATTTATTTATTTATACTTAGACTTTTCTAAACATAACCGTTGGTATCTGCATACGAAATATATGAATGGCAAAGAACATGCAGGAGTATGTAAATCCATACCAGATAAAATCTTGAAAAAGAATATTGAAAACTGACCTGTTTTAGGTTTTTTTCTGTCAATATTTTTTGGAAATATGACTGTATTTGTATAATAACTAATAAACACATGGACAAATATTACAATCGCCACCTTACTTCACTTACACGAATGTGTACCTATATGCAATAAAAATATACACACAAAACAGGAAATTATTTGTTATTTAGAAATATCAAAATAACCAAGGTGATAAAGCAATTAGTAATGTGTTTTTTAATATTTCAAAACATAGGTGCTTGTCTTTTCGACAATCTAAAGGCGCCGTTTGAAACTTTTTAACGCCGTTTTTAATATTAGGATTTGTGTGAGCTGTATTTTATTTCTTACTATACCTAAATAAACTATTTTATGATTTCTTTATAGAATTTTTTCCACACAATTAATTTAACAAATATTTATCTTTGTGTTTTATTTCATTCTCAACCCAGCGAAATTAAACAACTTAAGCAATTCAATTAGGAAAAAAGCTAGACGTTTGCATACACCTTTGATTTGACATTACAAATAACGTGCGAAAAGCTTTCAAGTGATCGGATAATTCTATTGATGAATTAGCATATTTTATGATATAAAACAATGAATTTCGATATGAATTTCTTCAGAAAAAAATCTGATGTGGCCAGGCACATGACTTTATCATACAAAATATAAAATTAATAGTTTAGCTGCATGAGAATCTATTTGATTGAGATAAATCGTGTCTGCATTAAAATTAAACTAGCCAGGTTAGTTTGACAGATATTTTGATGATCAATAGTGTCAATAGTAGGTATTGTCAAAGCATTAGCATTTGACACTACCTACACAACGTCATTAGAATAATAGTTATTTACCTCACAAGTGCGGAAAGTACGGAATAGCGCGACGAGCGGTGATGCGGCGCGTCACCGATGGCGGAGCGTCGCCGTCGCATGTGAGCGAGTCGCGATATGTAGTTTTCGGCAGGAGTGACATCAACGTTTTTTGTGTTGCTTTGTGAGAAATACGTATTTAAACAAAAATCAAAAATGGTTATATTTCTGTATAGGAAATGTTAGGTTGATACCACTTCCACGAAACGTCAAGTTTAAAAAGCTATTTCAAATTCTGACAGATTTATATTTGTTCATGTATGTTACTGTAGATGTCACATTCGTACCAACATCCTAAAATATAACTACACGCATCGCTATACTTTATTTACAATTTTCTCAATTTATCGTTTTTACAATTAGAATCAACAACGGGTTGATATTTCTTATCAACAGACAATCAAATTGGTGATCTTATTTTATTTGAATTTTGTATTTTGTACTTTGCCCCACTAGAGCAACAACGTTCCATAGCGGTTCTCCAACCTCTGATGAAATCAGCTGTTTTCGAGTGTGACAACCATAGATATTTCTGTGGTGACAGCACAAAAAAAAATATTTGTCAAAATCCTGGGTACTATGATATGTTTCATGTCAATGCAGATGCGACCGATCTCGATCAAATAGAATTTGCTCTTGCAGCTAAACTATTAATTTTACCAACAAATTTCATAGGCATAAATTATTCAAAATTTCGTCTACTTTAATTTATTATTTATCTATTTTGACGAAATTACAGAAATGACGAAAATCGTTGAAAAATGCTAAGAGTAAATAGCCAGTTCCTTTGGACCATTTTCATCCAAAAGCTTTTCAGCTCTAAGTTTGGTCATAAAACTACTAAATACGCACTTTCGTCCCGATACCTTTAGTAGTTTCTCCGGAATCGTCGTCACAAAAATCGTTTACACACGCACACACACACACACACACACACACACACACACACACACACACACACACACACACACACACACACACACACACACACACACACACACACACACACACACACACACACACACACACACACACACACACACACACACACACACACACACACACACACACACACACACACACACACACACACACACACACACACACACACACACACACACACACACACACACACACACACACACACACACAGACATTTTTTTGTACCTTGGTCAAAAATGTTCAGGGGACCCATAAAGACCTATTTCCGCTAAAATCTCAATTTTTTTTTCGGCATGATTACAATACTTTACATACTGCGTATGATAAAGTAAAAAAGGGTTTTATTTACATACATACCGTGTTTTTATGGGATAGGTCATGGCAGGATAACACATTTTTGCCGGAAATCACTATCACCTACAAGTTATTTCACATTGAATGGTAAAATTTTTGATATAGATACAGATGTGAAAACTATCTAGAAGTCTCTGTAATTAATAATCATGTTATTTTAAATTGATTGATATACCTAATTTTTGTATATATTGATATAGATTTGATAAGGATTTAATATTTTGTTTCCAAGTATTAAAATATGTCGACTTTCATCAGCGGTATATACACGTATAAATACCACAATTTCTGAGTTACTTAAACTTCCTACTTTCTTGTTAAATTTCGTCGCGATTGAGATTCCTTGTACGACTATACCTATCTTCAGTAGTTTCCCAGATATTGATAACTTCTTGATTTCAGCTCCTAATATTACTGATTTTTTCGTAGCGAATTAAAAGATCTACAAAGTTCCTGATGACGCTCGAAAATAACTGGCGTCGCAGACACCTATCGATGGGGACATTTTGCAGCTCTTCTTATATTGTACCTGGAATACAGTACCTATTGTGATACCATACCAGATATAAGTCAACTAGAAATCAACGATGTCACACCCGTCACAGATATTTATTTAAAGCATTCTTTGTTGTCGCATTCAAATTATATACCTACCACTTTATATAATTCAATTCACATATTAAACACGAAAACTTTGTCCAAATATGAAGTTGTTCACAAAGGTTTGTATTGATCATAAAACCCAAGAAATAGTAAAATAATATTCCTAGGGATGGACACATTTGATTACTAATAAATATATAAATAAGTAAATTGACACCAACCTCCGTGTTTCCTTTTTTATCCTTATATGCAGAACATTATACAAAATCACCAAAGAATTAGACGTACAAAAGAGCATTACACTGCACAACCTAATACCTGCTACTCTTACACAAAATAAAACATGACAAGATTAAAACCAACATAAAATTAAAGATGAACGACGAATTCCACAACTACCGAACGAGAACTTGCACACATATAAGAAGTAGAAAAGTTACACAGGAATAAATATTCACAAATACTACTCACAGAGACCATCAACAAATATATAATTGTCTTCCTGAAACTTAAAACAATTGACTGTGAACCATCAAGGTAAAAATGAAACAACTGCTAAGAGCAATCGTCATATAGAGACTCAATAGAACAAGAAAAAAAAGAATAAAACATAAAATAATAATTAAAAAATAGCACCCTCGATAACAAACGGAAAGTGATGGAGATCCAATCCCGAGGCCAGGAATGAATGAATACCCAGTGACTATGTTTATATGTATAGTACTCTATAGGCATGATATACTTTGAAATTGGAGTACATGATAATGTTGCAATTAAATAAACTCTTACACTTAAAATAACAAAGAATTTTCACAACAAAAACGTATTTAAACTGCTCTTAAACATTTTAAGGAATTGAAAAATCCAAGTCTATCGTTCTACTCAAAATGATACTGGACAGTGGACATATTTGTTTCTTCATTTGTTTATTACTTGTTACTTGTTTATTACTTTATAGTATTTTTTAACCTTTATGGTTGCAATGAGTATGGATTGTGTTTTTTCTTCAATTTTGCGTTGTTTGATAAGGATTTTATTTTTATTTTAATTTGTTTTCTTAATATTTCAAACGGCTTTAACTTGTTAAATATTAAAAAACAGACAAATGTAAACAAAGTCTATATGAAAAGTATTACTCGACATTTACTTTCTAAAAAATGCGGGGAAAAGTGTCTCACACCTGTATAAGTCTTTTTGCACCATCTAGATATTTTGTTGGAATCGGAGTTGGACAAAATATCTGTAGTTGGAGTTGGAGTCTGAGTTGACAGCCCTGCATAAAATTGCTACGAAATGCAGAATGGGACTTATTGCATTCTGTAGGCAGATAAAGGAGCTGTCTCATGTAGCATTTCACTTGACTAAGGTCTATCTAGGTAAAAGTTTCAAGAGGCCTTTATTACATACTTGATTGTTTTCACTTTGCATTATTATAGACTTGAATTAAAAGTTATAGGTTAGTCCAAGTTTTTTTCTATTTTAAATATCGTTATAAAAAAACAAATAAAAGAAAAATAATAAAAATAAATAAAGGATAATTAAGCAAGGTATTTTCAAAAAGGAGAAGAAATGCTCTCTCCATTACGCCGATTTCTTTTTTTTAACATTCTAACAAAACATAATTTGAGGTTGCCCTCGGATTGAGTAGGCAACCAAATATTCTATACATTTGTAATCATTTTTACACCTAAATGAATAGGTACTTCCACTCAAATTATAAATTGAAGTGAACTTGGAACCTTTGCCAATAATACAAAACATATACGGCTTAATTCTGTAGAGTCTATGTGACGGACTTGACGATTATTGGTGGCTATGACGTAGTTTTCTTGCGATCAACTAAAAGCTACCGATATCCGCAGAATTAATCACCTAATACAATCATCAGAATTGAGGCAGTTATTTTTTTATTATTAGCAAAAGTACAAAGTTCACTCGAACGTATAGTTTTAATGCATGAACTTAGACATTCATATGTAATATCCAATTAAAAATTATAACCGCATTTCCGATTTAAACGCCCCAGCATCATTACAAAGAAACCAAGACATCGGCCCAGTATACCAACATGTAAGGATAGGGTACTCAAACTTGAACACGTGGTTTTGAAAAGTGATTTTGGACATTTTGGTATTATAGATTTTGGTACGATGCATTAGATTCTTCAAGATTTAGAGAACAAATTATTTTATTGTTTATGCTTGGTAATCCATAGGGTACCAATAATACCAGATTTTGCTATTTGAATTTTGATCTATATTATAATAGTAGCGGCTCAATTAATATAGTTCGAGATAAAATATATGCAAAACTGCGTCAGCGATAGAATGTGGCTGCGAACTTTAACTACAATTAGTATTTGGATATTATTTATTAACAATATAAGACTAACAACATTTAAATTACATTTATGGAGGATATGCAACCCCATTTGTCAATTTGCTTGTGTATATTTAGTTGCCTGTTACAAAAAACAAGATTTTCACTTTTTTGATTGATACTTTTTTTATCAATACTAAAAGTATTTTAGCTAAATCCCATTCAACGTTTTGGAAAATCTCTCTTAACTCACGATTATACAGAAAAATAGGAAATATATGGAACATTTAAGGAAACTAATCGATGAATTTAAGACAGGGTATAACCACATAACATAACCAACGTATGGACCCATAGAGTCCCATAGGCCATAGGGTACCTAAAGGAGAAGCTAGGTGTTCACGAGCTATTTTGCGATTTTCGGTACCTAATAGGGCTTCCAATCCCGGACAATACTGATCCCGGGATTCCGGGAATAAAGATTTTTTAATCCCGGGATCCCGGGATTCATGAGAAACCCGAAAATTGCCGCATCAAAACGCCTGGGATGACAAATCCAGTCAGTAGGAAACGCCTAAAACATATTTTATTGGATAATATGTTTTACCCTGCAACTTGATCAACGATTTCAAATTTTACAAGTAGAAAACCAAAGTTGACGGTTTAATAGGTATCAAACTGTGCGTATTGACACCAATAATAAACGAAATATATACTCTCGATAATAACTTGTTCATATATCTTATATTTGTTCAAAAATTTTGCATTCTTGTAAAATGTTTCAAGAATAGTCACGGCAAAAGAAATTGTTTGATCCAGCCAAATTTTCAATTTCCATATTGATGCCAATAAAACATTTCGACGTAATTTTGTTTTCTTCTTTAAGATAAAATTGGATAACTTTAGAATTCATATGTCATGGATGTTTATTCATGTAAAGACGTTATATTTGTTGGTCAAAATTCAGTGCAACTTCTTAGAATATTAAATATTCAATTTCTTGTCATGAAATAAATTAATATTAGATACTTGTACGTCTTTCGATTTTCTCAAATACAGTTCAAATAGTCCACCTACATTATAGTGTTTTGTATCAAGTGCCCTTTCTGACAAATTCTTCCGACTAAAAAAAGCGATAATTGTGCGACGAAGAAATGTCAAAAGTGACCATATTACCGCTGTCACAGCTCATCACAAAGTCGAGGTGCTTTGTACCAAAATATTTAATTTTTTTAGTTTATGGTAAAATCCTTAAACTGGAAGAAACTGTTTCGCTGTGTTTTATTACCTGGTTTACTTATTTTATATCCTGTAGTACATCACTGAATCCAGGTAAAGAAATCAGCCACAAATTTCTTTATTTTTACGTTTATTTATTTTTTCTGTTGTTGAGGGCAAAGTACCTAAAAAGACTTAAGCAAGTTGAAAAGGTTCATGTTTGTCTCCATATTGAATTATATCTAGTGCTTGCAAAATCTGTTCTTCCTGTTATAGCATCATGTTGGTGTAAACGAACATTTTATGCTTGGTACCTAATTTAATCAGAAAGGGTGCTATAATAGACTGATGTTCACACTTAAAAAATAGCAGCTCAATTAATTTATTGTAGGTCAGTGCCCAGATTTCGTTAATTAACCAAAAATAAGGAAATAATTTAAAGTTAACTTTTTAGGATCTCGGGATTTAGATTTATAATCCCGGGATCCTGAAAACCTCATTATTTGTCTGGACTGAAAGCCCTAGTACGTACCTAGCAACCCTTTGCTAACAACTCATTTAAATTGCCTTTACTAGATGATATGCAACCACAATTACACACAAATTTGTTTGTGTATACTTAGTTGCCTACACCTCTCCGTTACAAACCACTATAGGTCTTATTGTTATATTTTTTCTATCAATAATCAAAATGTTTCAACACAAACGTATAATTATGTGTACAGTTTATTTACCTAATTAGACGTTTGCAATTGCTTAAGAACCAATGAATTAAATTTCGCGCCGAAGCGATAGTATTGTTTGGATTGGCGAACAAGCACGGGTTTGGTCAGATGACAACATGGCCACCGTGATTTCGCTGGTGCTCGCGGTCCTGTACATTTTCCAATAAATCGCGAGACTCGCGGCCGCCAACTCGTCCGGGTAAATTAAACATAAATGTGCATGAACTGTGTAGTGATGTTCTTCACACAAAACCGGATATATTAATGTATTTACGTTGAAACAGCACCCAAGATGAGGTGAGTATCGGCTTGGCAGCCTCACGCAATTAAAATTTGTTATTGTTTTTTAAATTTGTGTATATCCAAGAGTTTTTCGGCGAGAAAACTGCTTGGGGATGCTAATAATTACGGTTATTCGGGGTAATCGATTGTCTCGTATGAGAAGTGCATTGGGATCAGTTTGACAGCTGCATTTCGATTCTGTTTCTTTGCTGAATTCTGTTGAAAAGCAGTCGGGGGTTGTTGCTAAATGTGATCGTGTGTGGGATTCTTTAGTTATTTGTTGATTTTTATCGATTTTGAGAACGTCTGGGTGTGTTGAACCCTCCTCCCTAACGTTTCAAAGATTCTCACCCCTAAACGTAACTGACGTAAGGGTGCCGTATGGCGACTTGCACAAAATGCACATTGTTATTGTAAATAAAGCGTGAAATTGGAATTTTGTGGACGTGTTATGGCGAAAGATATTCATTTTCGGCGCATATGTCTTCGCCAAAATTAATTCGAGGGCAAGTGTTGAAGACATCTGTGCAAATGTTTACGTTTAAATTTTTCTCAGGGATCCGTTTTTTGCTGCGTCTGGCTTTCAAGTATCTGTTGAAAGTCACTTTTCAGTACGTAACTTACTTCAATCGGTTTCAGATTGCTAAAGAGCACAACAATGTAAACAATGCGTGCGTCACAAGGAAGTGTGCAGTTGGTATCAATTACATTTGCGGCAATTTTTCAATATAAGTCACATAATCTGATCTCTATTGTTTGACACTGGCCGCATTGCCGTGTGCACTCTGCAGACATTTTTCTTTGTTTCAAGTTGTTAACCTTTATTTTTCCTCAGTCCATGAGGCTGAGCAGAGCTTTGTATGGCTCTCCAGTAATAACTCGTTTTGCGGTTCGCTTTGCCATGCCTTTTTCGAACCAGCTGGATGTCAATTTTCTATTCCGTTCGCGTACACGCTGTTTATTTTTGGGTACCACTAATAGGAATTAATCGTATGCAAATACCGTGTGTTCAATTAAAAAAAAACTCATGTCCGCCAGTGATTAATTTCTAGCTGATGTTGGTACTAATGTTAAACGTCAAGTTACAGTTTTGGGGTTAGAATTGCTCTTATTTATGTGAGGTTAAGAACTACTACTATTATTATTACATGTTTCGTTTCGACTATTTTCAGTATTGCTGAAATGAGTGCCAATCCGGATTCTCGAAGAAGGTACAACCTTCGATGTCTTTGCTACATTTATAGAAATTGTTGTCTAAATGTTTACTCTTGTTTATTTGTTTATTTATCCGCTACTCACAAATAATACACACATCATGGATGATTATGATGACAGTTCGGTGTTTAATGAGTAATTTGTGAGTCGTAGATAAAACGTCGTATTTGACTGGCACATAATGGCTATAATTCACGACCATTGAGTTTGTAGACTAGCCGCAAGGCGAGTGTATAATCATGCGAGTTTCTTGTGCTCGTCAAATAATATCCATACTAGGTATTATATTATTTGTCATCTGCATGGATGTTTTATTAGCACGCTATAGCATGGGTATTAGCACGTATATATTCCAGAGAATTTAGATTAGATTATGTACATTTATGTGCGTATGACCTCACCACATCAATATTGTATAGGTATTGCTGTGAAATTGATAAAAATGTTCATAGAATTATGATTTTTGTTGTAGGTAGTTGGAATTACTGTTTCGCGCATTTAATGTGGATTACCTATCGTCAAAAGCACGAAATATTTTTATATGTGTTAAGCTGCATGATAAGAATCAATAAACCCAAATGCTCGGTTATGGTATTGTTTTGTCAATATACAAACCAACATCTACCTATTAAAGTTTCCTCTTGATCGAAGAAGTCGCCAGGTTGACGTATTGGTTGTATGTGATTTATGCATAAATATTTGCTAAACTGAACCCAAAATCCGTTAATTATTCCTTAATAAAGTTTAACTTTTTGATGTGATCAAAAACATGATTTTTGTTTCCAAAGTTTAGAAGAAGATTTATTTCTGAATGCAATAAACAAATTGTGTGGCCTTACATACTAATTTGGTAAATGGATAGTGCATTGGCGTTTACGATAGATTTCTTACGCTGGACATGAACTCAAACTAAAAACTTTTACCTATGAGTTTCGAAAAAGTTGAGGTGAAACTGTAAAAAATGTGATGTTTTTTGATAATTAATAGCTGCTTTTACGATTCAGATAAATGTACAAACTTTGATGTTTACGCTGAAATCCTTTCGTAGATTCTAGGGCATTGGCTTCAGGTGTGATCCCCCAAAAAAATGCCCAAAATTGGATTTTTTGTCGATTGACTCAATTTTTTCTTTTTCTTCTTTTTATTATGCCAGACCACACAATTTAAATATCTTTGCATTTAGAAAAAAATCTACTAAGCTTTGAAGAAAGAAGTACCATCCTATTGAAAAATAAGACTGTGACTTTGCCAAAAAAGAAAATGGAGTTGGCGGTTGAACTTTATTTTATATTCAAAAATAAGCCATTATACTTACTTATTTACTAAAATAGATTGGTGTAATATAGTATCGTTTGAAACATCGTAATATGAATGAAGTTCAGCAATATGAAAATCAGAAGTCGCACTTATACGTTCATAAGCACAACATTACCTCAATAAAAATGAATACTTTGTATTCAATGTTTATTCTGTGTATTTATGAATACAGTGTATGTAATGACAATAATAGCAAAATAATAAACAATAAAAGGGCGACAAGGTTTGTTGTAATTCACGCATGTATCGACAGAAAATGCTTAGAACCGAAAATTCAAAGAAAACATGATAACCAGAAATCTTGTTTACCCATAATACTCATAATGAACCAACGTTTCGCGAGAAAGTCAGTCAATTTTTATATAACATACAGGCTGGTTGCAAAACAAGAAATGGTTAAGTTTGCCCAAGAGTAAACTATCAGGTTTTACATTAAATTTAAAATATAAAATGTGGGAAAAATTGAATTCTATGATCAGACATCAAATTTCAATATTTTGTTTCAAATATCACAGTTTTTCACAATTTACAAAAAAATAATAAGATAAAACGGCAATTAAATTAATCTAGAGACAGTAGTTCTTATTGATAGGTAACCAAGGTAACTTCAAACACAGGTGACAGTAGTAAAATCATTTCAGCATTGTCTGTTTTGTTCAATATTTTGTTGTTAAGAACTAATAATGTTCACCGAGGGTTTATTTAGTTATGCTATATTATGTATTTGGTATATATTTGTTATTGTGTATTGCACGGGTGGATGATTAAGTTATAATATTTATTTATGTACCAAGGGCATTACACGGATGTTTATGCCCCGAGGGAAAACACATCAAGTAATGCCCGAGGTGCATACAAATATTATGTCCTACAATGGTTTTGTTCCTCCGTTTGAATAATATTAATAAATATTTTGACATTACCAAGTGACATGCGTATCTACGGAGTTGAATAACAATACAAACAATTCGGAGTTGAGTGACAATACAGACAATTAATTGTCAAACTTATAACCTTAAGCGCCAATAATTGACATTGCCGAGTGACAGTACAGACAATTACTTGTCAAATTTATAACCTTAATCGCCAATAATTGACATTGACGACTTAAAATTTACAATTTGAATGACAAATATTTGATATATTTGACATATAACCATGGCAGGAACGCCCGCGCGGGCGTTAAGAAGCAGTTTTTGCCCTGGTATCTAACATGTAAAATGTCACTTTATGATCATGTAGGACATAAAATATATTTATGGCTATCATTTCCATCAGTTGTTATCAGGTAATAAAAACTAACTCTTCGATGCAAACACCGATAATATACACATTGTTCCAAGAGTATCTAAATTTTGACATATGTACCTAATTGACACATGAAATGTTTGTTAGACAATACCCAAATATGATACCTACCATTGCAAACTACTTTATGCTTCATAGGTTCATAGGATAAGTTTCGTTTAACCTTAAAAATAAAAAAGAAACTGTTAAATTTTAAGTTTGATTTTGATATTAGTTATGACAAAACAGCTCGCTAATTCAGTATATAGTCGCCCTTGATTTGACATATCCTTGTAACTCAAGTATTACTTTATCAGTCAAACGTAAAACTATCATATTACATAATTTTATTGCTACTCTAAACACACAATTGATAATACAACTTCCTACTGTGATAATCTATCTCGAATGTTGCAACTGGTAGCAGCATTTCTATGAAATTTGCGGCTCTGGAAGTCACTGCCGTTATTTTCTAGTAATGCAATCTAAAATATACCTATATGTGTATACAAAATTCACGTTAATTTCGATAGGTTTTATTTAGAATATGTGACCGCCCGACATCCGAATCTCCTTTATCTGTTTGCATAGTATTAAATTCCGATAATTCCATCTCGTTTGGGCTCAAATATTTGTTGGGATAATAGCGCATGTAAAATTCCTACTGGTACGTTTATATGTGAGGGTTATGTGCTGACTCATACATCAAATATTATTCATAATTTTGTTTAGAAAGGTGAATAACGTGATATAATGTGTTAACGGTTTTTTTTTCGTAGCTTATTGGTTTTGTTTATACTTTTTGTTCGTAATATCTATGTTATTGATATTAACAGTTAGAAAAAATAAGAATAAATAAGCATATCATTCGGATACGATTGCTTCTTTTGGTTTCCAAAATTTTTTTTATATTTAAGGGACCTTTTTGAAATAACTAACTGATTTTTTACTACAATTCATTTGCACTTAAAAAATGAGTAAGTTAATCAAAAAAGAAAAGTCATAACATTCGAATGTAGATACCAGACAATTTTGCAGATTTATTAGCTAAATAACCACAAAACAACAATAAATTTTACCAAATGATACTAATATTATTTGTTTCATAGAATCTAAATCTCGAGGCAAAAATTGTGAATTGTTTGTGATAAAACCAGTGCAAAACAGCAAAACTACAAAGAAAAATCGCACGTTTTTGTTAAAAACTAGACAGAATACATAATCACTGCCCTGAAAAATTGTCAGTTTAGTGTCTTTTGTCTTTTTAAGGAAGCTAGTGCACAAAATGAAAAATCGCGTTTTCTTTCTCAAAAACTA
Organism: Melinopterus prodromus; assembly: GCA_964023965.1. NCBI lineage: Eukaryota > Metazoa > Arthropoda > Insecta > Coleoptera > Scarabaeidae > Melinopterus > Melinopterus prodromus. Next base: position 12,792,673 of record OZ030390.1, on the reverse strand, counting down.
AACAAAAGCTAAATTCACTTCACAATTTCTGCCTTCAGATTCAGATTCCATGGAAGACGGTATCGTAATTTTGGCAAATTAAGTATGTAATCGGAATTCTGTGAACTTTTCTGATATTTAAATTCAAAAGTTTATGAATTATTTTATTTATTATTTTATAACAACTGGCTACACATTTATTGTAGTAAAAAATATTAAAAATAAGATAAAATATAAAACATAATATATACAAATGCAATGAATGCAATTTTAATTTCTTTTTCATAACTTTGATAGCTGATAGTAGTCACCAAATGCATATATTTATAAATTATAAAGGAGAAATACTGTGATTTTGATTCTGGTATCATTTTGAACAAACGGCAACACTTTATTTTAGATAGCAACAGCTGCAGTCAAAAAGTCAGATAAGTCGGAAATTTGGTCAAATACTCTTTTACTGATACATTTTGTATGACGGGAATCAAATGTTTAATTAATTATAAATTACCATACACATTTTTTATAACAACCATTAAAGTAACATTAACTAACCATTATCTGCATATTATCTGCAAATAATAAATGAAAAAAAGTGCTTATTAATTTTTTGTACATCATAAAGTACTAACATAAATAATGTGTGTCACTAGTCACTACAGATTATGTATAAAAAGGAGCCTCTATCGGGACACCTGTATAGATAAGGTAGATTAAATCGTCTTATATTTAGCTCAAGAATCTTCGAATTTTATTTAACTAAAAAATAAATTAAATTAAAATTAATAGCTATTTAACCAATGAGTAGGTATATTAATCTCCGTTTATTATACGAATTGGTTTAACACTTTTCCTCAAGCAGTTTCGATAATATATGGGATTGGCTCTAAGTAATAAAATCGCGCATTAATATCTAATAGCACCCATTTCATTTATGAATATAATTTAAGAAATCTAATATATCAATCATGTTTGACTCGCACATAATGGCTATAATTCACTGATTGTACACTCTTAATTATACACTCGCCTAGTGGCTCGTGTATAATCGTCATGCTCGTGGATTATAACCTAAATTATATGCTTGTCAAATATTTTATACAATATAACCAAACTCATAAATAAACGATCGACGGAAATGATTATTGACTAAGATCCTTGTACCTTGTTGCCCAACCACTTTATTAATAATATTTGAAAATGCTTTAAACTGTTGCGCAATTTATTATTCAAATGAGAAAATATTATCCCTAGTTGGATAAAGTAGGTTAAGGTTAATTCATATTAAAGTGTATCTATTGCGTTGAAAATTTCTCATAAGCTCTATTGGCTATAGTTGACTCTGTTACAAAATAACTCTCGAGTAATAGAATTGCCTACGCAAAACAATTAGCGCAATAGGTTTCATTCATAAGTTCACGATTTGTGTGGGTTTTACTATTCGATTCGCTCTCTACTTTTTAACAGATGTTCACCATATTTATCTATGACTATATAGATAACCAATGTATTAAAAATAGCCACTATGTATCACAATGATAAAGCTATACCATTTTTACGATTTTTTACCGATATTTTAAGTTATAGATTATGTTTTATAATGGTTTTACCGGTGTAAATTTTATCATTCATATAAAATACCTGCAGAATGGATAGTAGGTATACGAGCGTTGATAGATAGCTACTTTTAACTATATTCTGTGAATCAGTTCTAATTATTTCCTGTTAATATGACACATTTGGCTTAATGGAATTTTGTGGGTGATTTGTTACTTTAAAATAGGTTTAATTAAAATAGAATATTTTGATACTGTAAGTCGATATATTCGCGATTTATGATATAAGGAAGTTTATTTTTATTTTTACTTTATCATACATAGTAGGATAATGATTTTTGACCTGATCATTTTTGACCAAGGTCCAAAAAAATTTCTGTGTGTGTGTGTGTGTGTGTGTATGTGTGTACTCGATTTTTGTGGAGACGAGTTTCATGACTAAACTCAGCGCTGAAAAACTTTTGGTTCAAAAGGGTCCAAAGGAACGGGACGTTTCCTCTAAGCATTTTTCAAGGATTTTGCAAATGAGCCGCCATTTCTGTAATTTCATCAAAATAGTTAAATAATAAATTAAAGTAGAGGAAATTCTGAATAATTTATGTCTGCCACATTTTTTGGTAAAATTCTGTAAGAGCAAATTCTATTTGATCGAGATTGGTCGCATCTGCATTGATATAATACTATATAGTGAGCGAGGATTTTCCAAATATTTTCAGTCTAATGACAGTACCGGTAGTGTCAAATGCTGATGTTTTGACAATACATATCTCACTATATATCTACTGTCAATAGTATCAAAACGTCTTATATTGTGATACCGTGTGCGGTCCTTGCCTGACGGCGTCGGATACGCAGCGTATTCAGCGTGTCCAAAATGCATGTGTTCTGTTTGTATTTGGTTTGACGAAGTATGATCATGTATCGAATGGGCTCGGCGACTTGGGGTGGTTTGAACATGGATAACACTAGGGTGTTGCATGCAGCAATATTATATCATAAGTTGCTATCCAAGTGGATCCCACAATACCTCATGCGGAAGATACGCTGTAGAACGGATGTCCATAACCTTAATTTAAGATTCAGGGGTTTGTTTGCTCCACCTGCCCATCGCACTGAGCTGTATAAACTGTCATTCTCTTACCAGGTCAGTCACATATACAATGGTCTCAGAGAAGATATGCAAAAATTATCGTTAAACAGTTTTTGGGGAAAGGTGAAGTGTTGTCTGTTTGCTCAACAGGGGTGACGTTAGGCATTCAGCACACGTCGGAGGCTGTTTTAATTTTAATTTTTTATGGGCATGTGCGATGTTTTGTTGAGTTGGATTTGCGGCAATTAGATTTTAGATAACGTGTAATTAGACTCTAGAGTATTTTTTTGTTTGCTTTTGTTTTGATAAGTTCTCGGAATTATTGTTATATTATTGGTACAATTATGTCTTACTTCTAGTTTGCGTAAGGGAGTGGAAGAGCAAGGCAATTTGGAAACAAGTGTGCTGAACTCCGCCCTAAATATAAATATTATTTTGTTGCATTTAATATTGTTTTATGTTAATAAATGAATTATTTATTTATTTATTTATCTGTCAAATCCTGGCTAACTAGTTTTATTTTAATGCAGACACGACTGATCTCAATCAAATAGATTCTCATGCAGCTAAACTATTAACTTTATATATTGTATGATAAAGTCAAGTGCCTGGCCACATCAGATTTTTTATGCATTAATCTGTTATCATTGCTGATGAAAAATTCAAAATTACAACGCCACATGGGTTGGACATTCACCAGAAAACAAAACTGCTTGAAATTCTGTATTACTTTCATCATAGTGTACAAGAAGTTTAATTGTATCTCTTGCTTGTCAGTCAAGGATGAATATAAGTTTAAACTTAGTAATGAAATGATGAAAACCACGCGAACGAACCCAGTCATATGAATCCAATCAAATACAGAATTTAAGTAATTTAGATTGAATTTGAATTTAAGTTGAAAACTTTTTCGATCGAGAGCAATTCTGCCTTTGGATTATTATTTTGTCAAATTTCACTTTGTAGGACCTTAAAAACAAATACAGGTTTTTTCTTTGATGGATATTTTTGTAACTACACAGAAAATGCCTCAAAAATGGCAATCCTAGCCAACGACAAAAAAATCGAAAAAATTACAGCTGAGTTTGTTTAATCGTAAAATCGGAATCTGATGATACGTAGAAACAGAAATTGTGAATTCCGTCTAGTTTTCCAGAAAGTCAGTATCGAAAAACTCGTTTTTACTTTTTACTGTTTTTTCTTTGGCCTTGATTTTCTCAATAACTGGACTTTATTTTCTGCTTTCAATTGCCGATTCTACGGAAAATGATATGTACAACATAGGAACATTTTCTGTTGCACTGACACATCACTACACATTGTTTTGTTTTTCATAACGAGCCAGCAATATGTAACTTATGGTGTATGATTTGAATTATTTTGTGTGAATATTAGAGTGCTTCTTGTTGCATTAAGAAATCTGCTTCTTAAAAATGTTATACAATTGTTAATGTTATATGTGACGTTAAGAATTTTAAAAATATAAAATTATTTATAGTATGTATATTTCCTTACTACAATTAATTATTAATTAAATATTTCATTTTTAATAAAAGAATATTTCATAAACTCTTTTAGTGTAAATGTCAGAGCATTCGCCAGATTTAAGAAAGCAAAATTCAAAATTTCTATGTTCAGATTTAGATTTAAAAAAATGCACTCCATAATCACTTTATCATTTTTTTGGGGATTTACTTTCAATTAGATTGTATTGTATTTTTGACAAAATATGTTATTGAAAATCTGCGAAATGGTAGTTAAAAATATTTCTTGTTTTTTTGGTTTATATAAAGTTTTATAAACTATTCTTAACATTGGAAGCCGATAACAACCCTCTAATATTTATTTAATTAATTATTATTTACATTATTTAAAAACGAAAAGAATTCATTTTATTATATTGTTATTTTAATTATTATTTTTTTGTACATCTAAATTTAGAAGATCAATTTAAACTATCACATGATCTATCACAACTTTTGAAATCACAGGGCAAAAATAAAAATATTACTTGTTGAATGAATGGTTGTCGTAAGTAAAAAGTAAATAGTCGAAAGAAGAAAAAACATTAGGCAATGCCAGTCATTAGAGCCACGTTGTTGACATTGCCGTTATTAAAAGAAAAAAACACGTGCACAGCCATCATTTTATAAAACAGAACATTGTTTTCATTACTGTGTTCAGTTTTTTTAGTACCTTGTTCGATAGTAACTAATTTCAATGGATAGATACTGTTCTCAACCCGTAGTATGATTTATCGTATCCAAATGGCTTTTCTAATGTTTTCGAAATGGAACAACCTGTAATTATCAGCTGCTATTGACATTGCCTATTAATTTGTCTTTATTTGATAATAAGCACCATCTACCTCGTTGCTTAGGTTATTACTAGTTGTAAGACAATATCTGCAAAAATGTAGTTTTGTGAATTTTGTTTGTATTTATAAAATGGTATAATATGTCACAGGGAATTCAATTTACATCAAAGTATATTTTTCAAATCTAATTTTAAAACACTGCACAAACGAAAATAATTTTGGTCTATACAAAGTGGTGCGCCAAACAACATATTTTTTGGTCCTTAAATTGCCATTTTTACTTTATCATATGTAGTATGACAAATTATTGTAATCGTGCAGAAAAAAAATGAGATTTTAGCGGAAATATGTCCTTTTGGGTCACCTGAACATTTTCGAACAAAATCAAATAAAAATCTGATGTGGCCAGGCACATGACTTTATCATACGATATATAAAATTAATAGTTTAGCTGCATGAGAATCTATTTGATTGAGATCAGTCGTGTCTGCATTAAAATAAAACTAGTTAGCCAGGATTTAACAGATAAATAAATAATTAAATAAATAAATAATTCCTTTATTAAAATAAAACAATATTAAATGCAACAAAATATTATTTATATTTAGGGCGCAGTTCAGCACACTTGTTTCCAAATTGCCTTACTCTTCCACTCAACCCCTTACGCAAACTAGAACTAAAACATAATTGTAGCAATAATATAAAAATAATTCCGAGAACTTATCAAAACAAAAACAAACAAAAAATTACTCTAGAGTCTAATTACACGTAATTGCAGCAAATCCAGCTCAACAAAACATCGCACGTGCCCTAAAAAAATAAAAATTAAAACAGCCTCCAATGTGCGCTCGATTCCTAAAGTCCCCCCTGTTGAGCAAACAGACAACGCTTCACCTTTCCCCCAAAACTGTTTAACGATACATTTTTCATATCTTCCCTGAGACCATTGTATATGTGACTGATCTGGTAAGAGAATGACCGTTTATACAGCTCAGTGCGATGGGCAGGTGGAGCAAACAAACCCCCAAATCTTAAATTAAGGTTATGGACATCCGTTCTACAGCATATCTTCCGCATGAGGTATTGTGGGATCCTAGTGGATAGCAACTTATGATACAGTATTGCTGCATGCAACAACCTAGTGTTATCCATGTTCAACCACACCAAGTCGCCCAGTCCATTCGATACATGATCATACTTCCTCAAACGAAAAACAAACAGAATACATGCATTTTGGACACGCTGAACACGCTGCCTATCCGACGCCATCAGGCAAGGACGGTACACGGTATCACAATATGAGATATTTTGATACTATTAACAACTGTCAATATTAATTGTGAGATAATGTCAAAACATCAGCATTTGAGCCTACCGGTACTGTCATTAGACTGAATAATTTGCACATCCTGGGTCACTATATAGTATTAAATCAATGCAGATGCGACCGATCTCGATCAAATAGAATTTGCTCTTGCAGCTACACTATCAATTTTACCAAAAAATGTCATAGGCATAAATTATTCAAAATTTCCTCTGCTTTAATTTATTATTTAACAATTTTGACGAAATTACAGAAATGGCGGCTCATTTCTAAAATCCTTGAAAAAAGCTTAGAGTAAACATCCAGTTCCTTTGGCCCCTTTTGAACCAAAATCTTTTCAACTCTAAGTTTGGTCATGAAACTTCTAAATATGTATGATAAAGTCATGTGTCTGGCCACATGAGGTTTATTAAATTTTAGCATTCACAAAATGTTCATATGCTACAAAAGCGGCGACATCCAATCAACAAGCAATAAATTTAACTCAAAATCCGGTTATCTATGTTGAATCTAAAAACCATTAACAGATATTTTATTACTCTAGAATCTATTAATACTACTCTAGAATTTTCTACGAGATTCAAATATTAAATTCAAATGAACCTAATCACGTACAATTCTTATCACAAATCAAACATAACAAATCGATAGCTTAAGGTGCACAAAACCCCGAAATGATAAAAAAATCACACCGTCTAATCCATCGCCCGTCGCTCACGAGTCATAAATAGTTGACAGCTGACTCTCCCGCCGATTTCTGCCTCTTAAATTTCACCGTACGTCTTGAAATCGTATCCGGGTGCAAAAGGCTCGCCCCTCGCATCGGGGCCTGAAGTTTTCACCCCTCCTAGAGTAGCACGCGGGCACCAAGTTGGTCCCCTGACGAACACTCGCATCGAGTAACTCGCTTTAGTTCGTCGCCTGCCACATGTTCTCCAACACAGGTAGCAGATGACAAAAAAAATAACGCGTTGTTCGCAGTACAAACTTCAGTGTATAAAAAACGTTTCGTAAATAGTGATTTGTTGAAAAAGTGTTAATTTTTATTGGTGAATAACAAAAAGTGTAAACACACAAGCTTGGCTCTAAATTTGAATGCGTGAGGCAAAAACAAAACAAACTCGAAGTGCTTGATTTAGCCATACATCCTCTGTGCTCATTTGAGCTATGAACGAGCACATGTTAGCCCGTTCGTAGATTTGAAGTGTTGGTTTTATGGTGGTAGTTAAAAGTTAAAAGTTTTGTGATAAAAACCAAAAATGGAGGACTTTGATTGTTTGAATTTCTACAAGGATATCGAGGAGCATTACAATGTGGAACTGCGAAAAACTCAGAAGAAGGACTGGGAGGACTATTGGGCATGGTTAGTGTAACATTTTCACCATAAACAACGTTTTTCTTGCAATAACCGCGTTGGTGTTGCTCATTTTGGTAAATGCCGCGCGCTTTTTAAATGTCAACACAAAATATAAACGCGTAGGTCTTGAAATGGAAAGTATTTCATTTTTTATTAACTGCCTGCTGCAATGTCCGTTGTTTTTTGATTGACTGGTACGGTTAATTACCATGGAACAAATGGAGGAAAAATCGCTGACGCACGCTGCCGTTTTTGTTTTCTAAACAATAACTTGTAACTTGCTCCTTATAAACGGACGTAATTATTCATTCCGTTCTCTGTTGTACTGCGTCTAATAGAAAATGAGCACTACTTCTTATTTGTATTGATTCTAAGTTCTAAGGTATTGTTGCTATGTTATTGTTTTGCTGTAGGGTGTTTCTAATTAACTCCCTTGACCCTTTCTACTGAATAATTTTGTCATAAATATAGATAAATGATTATCTATACGTGGTAGGAAACAGTTGAGTCAGTAGTACGTTGGGTAAATCAATTATAATCGATTATTAATAATTCCTCCAGTTGTCACAAACGTACGTATAAATACGAACCACCAGGTTATTTAAGTACGTATTTCAAGTACGTGCTGTCAAAATGACGGAATGTATTGGTGTAATATACAAGATTAACACGGATAATCAGTTTTTTTTGTATTATTAATAATAACTTACTAAATAGAAATCACATACAGGTAAACCTCGATTATCCATGTTCCAATCAACCGATCACTCGAATAATCGTCGTAAAAACTACCTGTAGAACAATGAAAACAAAAATTTGTTAATCGTGAAATAATTTTTTTCACAGAAACGTCATTAGCGTATCTTAAGCAACACATAGACATTAATTAAATTGAATAATTAGCATTACAGGAAATTAAATTAATTTTAATTTAGGTAATTATTCAAAATTTCTGAACATAAATAACCAATAAAGAAATATGTTTGTAATATGTTAATACGAACCATAAACCAGAAAATTGTTTTTTCTTGTGCTAATTATGTTAATTAATTACATGTTTTTTTAACCTTTATCCATCTGTTTAGGCTGTAGCGGAGTCATCTGTGCTTTTTTTATTTTCTTGTAATTCTTAGTAAGCTTGGAAATGTTTAATAAGCCTGAAATAATAATTTTAAAAAGTACAAATAATAGTATATTGCATAACTTCAAATTTTATAGTATGCAATGTAAGTGTCATACGGTGTTGGTGCCATGTTTCTTCTATATGCTAAATTTTAGAAATATAACTTTTATTGTAAAGCTGTTTTCAAGAATATTTATTTCAATCAAGATCATAAATATACAGAGTGATCTGCAATTTGCTATAACTTAATATAATAGTTTTTATAAATACAGGGGGATTTCAGCAACAATAACAATAACTTATTTATGTTTTTTATATTTTATTTTAAATTTTTAATATTTTGCCTAAAGGCTTCACCAGGAAATCTACAATGAAAATATTTTTTTTATATAAATAATAGAACAAATATATGAATCTAAACTAAGTAAACAAAAACTGTTTTTAAACTTTTGACAAAAGTCATACAAAACACTTCACGACAACGTAAAATAATATAAAATCACAATGATCGTGAAAAAAAATTTATACGTCAGCTGTAAAATTAAAAGTATACATATAATTCATTGATAAAAGGCATTGCCAAAAAATATATATTTCGTTGCTTTTTACAAAAACCTAAAATTTATACAATTTTATGGTTTTTCTCAAAACCATGTTGAGCTAATGCACAACACACCTTAATTTTCCAGTTTTTGTTTCTGATTTATGTAACAAAATTCTAGTTTTTAATACATACCAGTGTGACCAACCTACAAATGACAACAAGGATACGGTATAAAATAAACAAGCCCAGAATTTTAAACCTAAGGCCTCTTTGACAAAAGAAAAACATTTAATTTTTAACAAATTATATTTTGCAAATCTAACACAATTACATTTAAAAGCAAAATATTTTCATCTGTTCTAATAAAATTAATATGTTAAACACTAAAAACACTAAAATCGTTTTCTTTTTCTGCAGTAACCTGAAGATATTGATTAAAACTATTAAAACAATCTAATGTGTATTTACAATTTGGTCCTCAGGCAACTCACAAATATTGTCATATTTTGAATTTATTCTTTTGGATCGAAACAACATTCTCTAGCAACAAATATTTACTCCCTTGAATAATCTAGCAAAAATTACATTCCTCTAAAGTACTAAATTTGATTTTATTTAAAAATATATTTTCTTTTGCCAACAACTTGCAATTTTGAATGGAGTAAATATAATCTACAAGAAAAATTTTACTCCTTGTTAATCCATCATCCAACTATATTGTTACATGACGCTGTTATTTTTCTACATATCATTGAAATACACGGTTTGAGATTATCAAAAAGTGATGTAGAATTTCTATTATCACATAAAGCTCCAAAACTAATTTTTGGTATATGGCGACATTTACATTTTCCAGCTGTGGTAGGTCACTTGTATATAGTAGAGAATTGGTCCCAACACACTACCCTGGGGTACCCCAACTTTTACTTCTTTTAGTTCAGTTCAGAGTATTCATCGATCTGTTTTATTCTGAATAGTCCATCAGATACATTGGATGTTAGCAACTCGACGTATTGTAAAGGTAGCATACTCTTTAGTTTGTGTATCAATCCTTCGTACGAAACCTTATCGAAACCTTGTCTCACACCAAGAAGGATTTGTTGAGCAAATAAGCTTTTCGTCTAATGCTTTCTCTGACTTAAAACTAATGATAATAATAATAAATTTTAAATATATGTGAGATTAAGTTTGTTTTAAAAATTTAGATTTAAATTGATGGTTAATCTTTTAGATTAGTTTCAATATAACAAGCACTTTATGCTTATTAATAAAAAGAAACTTAAAATAAACAAAAATGTTACTAAGATAATTGTTTATGGGATTATGGCACCTTGTGTTTACTTCTACGTGATTGATAGACCATTCTGAAAACAATTTCGACAATTAAAAACTTCACAAACATTAATTAAAAATGTAACCGTTACTCTACAGACGTTTCAGCGCGAACAAGCGCGTGAACAAACGATACGCATAAAAAGTATCGCGATATCTAGCAGTAAAGCAATTTAACAAAGTAGCAATTTAACAGAGCGCTGCGCCAATTAAGAGTTGCAACATTCAAGCACACCCGCGGTATCGCCGTTTGATCTAAATATTTTAGGATATTAATTTTAATATACCGTAACGGCCGGCGTAACGAACGCTATACACATTTTGATTATATCTCGCACGGAAGATCGATGTTCCCGGGTACTATCAGCAAACATTTTCATTCCTTTTTTTTTTTTTTCGTTTACGAAAGCTTCCGTTCCGAACGGCCACCGCTCGCGCATTATTAATATTGATGCAGGATATCCTACTTCGAAATTTTCACGACATTGCGTAGGCGTTATCCGAGTATTCCGGCCATTCTAGTTAGCTGGTTTACGATGGCCAAACATTCAAACCAATTTTTACTCTTTGAATATAAAATGAATAATAAAAGTGGTAAAAATTACGTTGAAATACTTGAAACCAGACGGTAGGTCTTAAAAAGTTGCAACCTCCTCATTTGGGGTAATAAATTCAGTCATTTTTAGTTACATCCCTATATAAAAACATTGCTTTTGACTTATGTGGCTTAAAGAATTCAAAATTTTTCTTTGATTTTCATTATAAAACCCATAACGGTGCCAAAATGTGTTCATTATGAAACCAAAGTAGAGAAACATAGATGCGTTCTTTGTGCTATGTTTCTCTACTTTGGTTTCATAATGAACACATTTTGGCACCGTTATGGGTTTTATAATGAAAATCAAGGAAAGATTTTGAATTCATTCAGCCACAACGTCAAACGCAATCTGTTAAATCATTGCGCAGCATATTACAACTACCGTTGTCATTTTTATAGCGTCCAGATTTTGATGAATTTATGTTGACAGCTAGTTAGCTGTTCGTTCTCCTTAACTGGGCGACAGATGTACCCACATACATAAATTTCATAATTACACTATATGTGTCTAAATTCCATTATTCTGTGTCTAAGTTTATTAAAAATAGTAAATAATAAACCAGATATTAGAATAATATAAGTTGCAGAAAATGTGTTTAGGTACATGATATTTGGAATAAATGTACCTAAATTTATTAAAGTACGGGGTGTGACAAACTACTAAAATGGTTGATATTACTTATTGAATAAAAGTAAATTCTTCATTAAATCCCTCCTACATAAGTTACATTTGATACATTTCCGCACGTTTTAAAATTATTTTTGCTTTAACAGTGGTGTTCCATAACACTGATACAACTTAAACTTAACTAGTTTTTAAAATACTTAGCCCCCACCCCTATATGTTCGTACTTTTTTTTAATTCTTTGAATTTTAAGGTAATAGTAGTACTCGAAAACATATTGATTCTTAGTTTCAAAATAGCTTAAATAATAGTAAATAGCACAAAAATCATTTCTCAACTGTTGTCATTTTGTTCGACGTGATATTTTGTAATTCAACTTTTAGATTTTCTGTTGAATGGCATAGAATTTGTATACATGGTGTTCTTAATATTGGTTGACATATTACAAACAGTTTTTGCCTCATAAGTCAATTTTTCTTTATATAATAAATCACTATCTCATCCGACGTAGTGCCACTACCTTACCGATTGCTATTCACAAATATTGCTCTTTACATTATTCACCATTTTCATGATATACCAAACTGATATCGAACAACAAAATCAAAATCAGTTCTAGGAAATTACATATTATTTTTTACTAGTCCGTCCATAATCGATTAGGAATATATATTCCCTACCCCTTGATATTCAATTATCACTTTCCCATTGAGGTATAAATAAAAACTACCCCTTAATGACAGGTAAAATAATAATCCATAGAATACTCGTTAACAAAAAATATCGACATGGTTTTTGTCATGGAAATTGTTCCAGAAATTGATCAAGCATTAATGTTTGTTTTTTGGAGTGAATGATTAATAATTTAAGCTTCATTACGTATCTCTTCGACTGCGTTGGTAACGTTTTGTTTGACTTCTGTTTTGTGTTTGCGAAGTTGAATCGACGAACCTTCGTGTAGAGTGAATTAAGATCATTATAAACGGTCTGACCTTCTCCGATGTTAATCTTGTGTCAACCTTGCTTCGGGCGATACGATTTTCCTTCGAACCATTTTCTTCCATTTCAAGTATCTGTATACACAGCGCAAACACTAATTAAGGCAATCATTATTAGGGCGCGTATATTTCTGTGGATTGGTTCTATAGTCCGATTTCGTGTAGTGGCTTCGCAAGTATTAATAATTATATTTTCGTGAAAGTTATGATGATTTACAGACATTGATTACTAATTAACATATTGAAATACGTGTTATAATTTTAATATCACCTTCTCGGTAATGTTATATTAATATATTATTATACAAGTTTTATAAGACGTCAAATTGCCGCATGACGTATTATAAAACGAGTGTAATATACTTTTTTCTACTTTACGTCATTAATTTTATATAAATTTGGAAATTGTGGTTACTATATTGCGCAAAATTAGAATGTAGGGTTCTCTCGGGTACCACGTGGCAGTACTATAGTAACTGTCAACTTCGTAAGGATGGAATAAAATCATGACAAAATCTAATTGTGAATAATTTTACTATACTTTGGCCTGCAAGTGTTAATAAATAACTAGCAATGTCGCAACTATAATCATAACGAAGCTTGGGGCAACCCTACTGTGATAAATACATGCAACATAACCTCAAAAGTAACTTTAAAAGAGTGGTATAGTGTTCTGAATAGACGTGTTTGGCGGTAAATGATTAGTTACTTCAAAGAATAAGCACTTACTAAAGAATTATTATATCGGTTAACATTTAATAGCAGTTTCTACCTAGTACCACTGGCTTATAATTGAAACCAAATTCTAATTTCGGTGTAACAATTTATTAGAATAAATTATACTTAGTCAAATTACATGTGATGGAGGTAATACAAATAAGTTGCACACAACCAGAACTAAGACGAAGTCGAAAGCAACGGACAAAAGCGAATACGGTATTGAAACGAGCAGAATTCAGTCCAAAATGTTACCGAAAACTTATACGTTACATAAACTAAGAAATGCTCAACACTTTAAATGTACTTTAGCTTCCTACGTGTATGCTGATATTCAACAAACCATTTATTGGGCATATACATTCTCGCAGCAGTAATTAAAATCGTTCATATCTACGATGTAGGTTTGATTTGAATTATATCTGAAAAGGAGATTTGATGTTTAGCTGAAAAGAAGGATAAACGGGTACACCTAATTTTATCTTCCAAGGTGCAAATCTTCCGTTGTCATTATATAGGGTCATTATAAATGATTGTAGTGGAAGTATGCCATGAAATCAAATGTAAATATTTCTGGTTGCCGCTCTATTTGAATGGAATACCACTGTTCTACACACAAAAGTGACATTGGTTACATAACCTATTTCATGTTTGACAGTTGTTTGGGTATAGCGGCACAAAATTATTAATATTGACACGGCCTACTTCGACTACAATCATTTATAATGACCCCGTATTTGTCAATACTGTCAGTTTAAGTATAATCGAATGGATATATTATTATAGAGGTACAACCGAAATAATGTTTAAATATAATAAATAACATAAAAATATAACAGGACAGGTGTCGACAAATAGCATATACAGGCTGTCCCGTAAGTAAACGTCATCTCTTGGAGGGCTGATAGGGCAGCTTGATAGACCAGTTTTATAGACACTTGGATATTGTACCACCTGCTTCCCAACACATTATCACGGCGAACATAACCTACAAATATACATGTTTGTGCATACTAGCAGACTGTCGGTTATTTGGATTATGTATTTAGCAGTGAATACTGGCACAATTTTGAAAATGATTCTGTAATTTTACTAATTTTTTGTAATTTTTTAAAACTTAAGAAATCCCCTGTAGTAATAAATCTGAGCGTGACCATCAACCGCAATTTTCATGAAATACATTGCTGTAGTTGTTAATAGTGCCCATCCTTTGGAACAAAAAAAAACTGGTTCATGGGTTATATCTTTTACTAGTTACCTTTACCTTTTTTTCATCTCGGTATATCAACCCATGCATGACTTTGAGTTTTGACTTAAATCCTGTATATCTTATACAACTAAAAAGAATATTACTCTCGATTTTGAAGGTAGGTATACCCGTTTTTTGCAAGCAATTGTACAGGTCACATGAGCATTCTAAAAACGGAGGTCCAAAATCGAAAAAAATATTAGATAAAACCACATTTTGGCAATTCTTGCGTATTTACAATGGTTCAATTTACACCCTTCAATTTTTACGTGAGATTTGTTAGTGCTTGTTTTTATTAGCAAACGTCTTTGAAGCTCTGACAGTGTTTCCTTAAGTAGTGTGCGGATGCGCTTGACATTCAAACAAAAAACTGATGATCCGTATTTAGCTTAAATAAATCTATAGAAAACGTGTATTCACTGTCACAAAATTCACAAAATCCATGGTACCCAATCAGGATTGTTATGTTTAAAACACTTTGTTTTAAAACAGTGTTAAAAAAGGTATGTTTTCGTAATATTTTTTTCTACTTTTGTTAATGCATCCGTTAATGTGAATAACTTCGTTATTAATTCGTTTTCGAACCAATTACAGCTCTGAATTTTCATTACTTACAATCCTATAGAAGTATAGACTATAGATTACAGTTAACAGTGACTTAATTTGTAGGTTATGTGTCGGTTAACAGATATTATTTCTAAATTTCATTGCATAATCATAGAAAAAGTGACGTATTCCATCCACAAGTATACTTCCACAGTCCATACTTCCATTACTTCTCATAGAATAATATAGATTTATTATTATTTATTCAAATTTTTCTTACTACTTTTGTATTTAACATGACACATTCTTATCTGTCATGACCTGTTCAAAATTGCTAACACTAGTACAACGGAACAATACCTATCTAATCTTCGACCAAAATCAAAACACTATATCATGCTTGCGAACTGCTGCTAGCATAACCTAGAATTTCACAACCGCATTCAGCGATAATAATAAATACCGAAATTTATCGCGGTGTAGACGTGCGATATGGTGTTTGTGTTCCTCAATTATCACCCGGAAACATGAATTTACATAGAAATAACACCGATAGCCTGCCATCCGGCAACTGCGAAGAGACGTTTCGTTCGTTCGCGTTCATATTTTCCACGGCCCAATTATCCGATTTCTCGCCGTACATCCTTCCATTAGAATAAGTAGTGGTTCTTCTTCGCCGCTTGTGATCTATACACATCTGCGCCATAGCCGGTGACGCTTATAGCAACCCTGCGGGCCTTCTTCTTTTACCACCTGCCTCCGGTATATCTTGCGTTGTGTCTTCGTAATATTGCTGAGGAATCGGTCTTTTTGTGGTGCCGTCTTCATATATTCGATTTACTTAACAATTTAAACGTCTTTGTTATCGTTTATCATCCTATTTCATTTAATTTTAATTATTTTAATCATTTAATTAATTAATTCGTGCACTAAGTCACCGTGAACGTTGAATTAAGTCTTATAAATGTATTACAATAGTATATTATTATTATTATATACTATTTTTACTTTATCAGACGCACTATGCTAAAGTATTGTAATCATGCCGAAAAAAATGACATTTTAGCGGAAATAGGTCTTTTTGGGTCCCCTGAACATTTTTGACCAAGGTACAAAAAAATGTCTGTGTGTGTGTGTATGTGTGTGTGTATGTGTGTAAACGATTTTTGTTTTCGACGATTCCGGAGAAACTACTAAAGGCATCGGGACGAAAGTTCATATTTAGAAGTTTCATGACCTAACTTAAAGCTGAAAAGCTTTTGGTTCAAAAGGGTCCAAAGGAACAGGGAGTTTATTCTAAGCCTTTTTCAAGGATTTTGCAAATGAGCCGCCATTTCTGTAACTTCGTCAAAATAGTTAAATAATAAATTAAAGTAGAGAAAATTTTGAATAATTTATGCCTATAACATTTTTTGGTAAAATTAATAGTTTAGCTGCAAGAGCAAATTCTATTTGATCGAGATCGGTCGCATCTGCATTGATATGAAACTACATAGTAGCCAGGATTTTGACAAATATTTTTTTGTGCTGTCACACTAGAAAACAGCTGATTTCATCAGAGGTTGGAGAACCGCTATGGACCGTTGCCGCTCTAGTACGGCAAATTACAAAATACAAATTTCAAATAAAATAAGATCACCAATTTGATTGTTTGTTGATAAGAAGCATCAACCTGTCTTTATATCTAATTCTAAAAACGATAAATTGAGAAAATTGTAAATAAAGTATAGCGATGAGTGTAGTTTTATTTTAGTATGTTGGTACGGATGTGACATCTACAGTGTCATGAACAAATATAAATCTGTCAGAATTTGAATTAAACTTGAAGTTTCGTCAAAGTGGTACCAACCTAACATTTCCTATACAGGAATATAACCATTTTTTATTTATTTATTTTTAAATACATGTTTCTCAAAAAGCAACACAATAAACGTTGATGTCACTCCTCCCAAACACTAGATAGCGCGAGTCGCTCACGTGCGACGGCGACGCTTCGCCTTCAGTATCGCGCCGCATCACCGCTCGTCGCGCTATTCCGTACTTTCGGCACTTGTGACATAAATAACTATTATTCTAATGACGTAGTGTAGGTAGTGTCAAGTGCTGATGCTTTGACAATACCTACGATTTATCTCAATCAAATATTCTCATGTAGCTAAACTATTAATTTTATATATTGTATGATAAAGTCATGTGCCTGGCCACATCAGATTTTTTCTACTTTGCGTCATTAATTTGATATAAATTTAGAAATTGTGGTTACTATATTTAGAATCTAGGATATTTTGCGGGCAACATGTTGTAGTACTGTAGTAAACTGTCAACTTCGTAAAGATGGGATAAATCACAAAATCATGACAAAATATTATTGTGAGTAATTTTACTCTGCTTTAGCGTAAAAATTTTAATAAATAACTAACGGGGCGCAACTATGATCACACAAAGGCTTGGGGCAACACTAATATATCCGCAACGGCTACTGTGATAAAAATTTACATGACAACCAGTGAATAAAGGATATATGTAGATATAGAAACAAAACCTAAAACGTTAACTTAAAAACAATGGTCTAATAATTATAATAGTGAGATTAGAAGTGTTTGGCGGTGACTGATTAGTTACTTCTAAGAACAACTTACTAAAGAATTGTTATAACGCTTAACGTTTAATAGCGGTGTCTACCTAATTCCGCTAGGTAGCCGTTGCGGCTTTGACATTTCCACGCACTTATAATTGAAACCAAATTCTAATTTCGGTGAAGTAGTTTAGTAGACTAAGTTATACTTAGTAAAATTAGATGCGATAGAGCAAACACAAAAAGTTGCACACAACTAAAATGTTACCGAAAACATATACGTTAACATGAACTAAGAAATCCTCAACACTATAGATGTAGTATAACTTGTTACGTGTATGCTGATATTCAATAAACTATTTATTGCGCATATAGAATCCTGCGGAAGTATTTGAACCCGATCTTATTTACGATGTAGGTTTGATATTCACATAACTCCTCATTCGGGTAAATGTGGTTCTTGTATTGTATCTGAAAGGGGGAATAAATCACCAAAACATCGCCGAAAACGTCATGCTGGCGTATTTTGACAATCACTCTTTTAACAAACAAGTTCAACCAATTTAAAAAAATCTGATGTGGCCAGGCACATGACTTTATCATACAATATATAAAATTAATAGTTTAGCTGCATGAGAATCTATTTGACTGAGATAAATCGTGTCTGCATTAAAATTAAACTAGTTAGCCAGGATTTGACAGATATTTTGATAGTCAATAGTATCAATCGAAGGTATTGTCAAAGCATCAGCATTTGACACTACCTACTGTCATCAGAATAATAGTTGTTTATCTCACAAGTGCCGAAAGTACGGAATAGCACAACGAGCGGTGATGCGGCGCGTCACCGATGGCGGAGCGTCGTCGCCGCATGTGAGCGAGTCGCGCTATGTAGTTTTCGGCAGGAGTGACATCAACGTTTTTTGTATTGCTTTTTGAGAAATACGTATTTAAAAAAAAATCAAAAATGGTTATATTTCGGTATAGAAAATGTTAGGTTGATACCACTTCTACGAAATGTCAAGTTTAAAAAGCTAATTCAAATTCTGACAGATTTATAGTCGAGGGTTCTCCGAGTGTGACAGCGTGGTGACAGCCATAGACATTTCTGTGGTGACAGCACAAGAAAAATATTTGTCAAAATCCTGGCTACTATGTAGCATATCAATGCAGATGCGACCGATCTCGATCAAATAGAATTTGCTTTTGCAGCTAAACTATTAATTTTACCAAAAAATGTCATAGGCATAAATTATTCAAAATTTCCTCTGCTTTAATTTATTATTTAACTATTTTGACGAAATTACAGAAATGGCGGCTCATTTCTAAAATCCTTGAAAAAGGCTTAGAATAAACTACCAGTTCCTTTGGACCCTTTTGAACCAAAAGCTTTTCAGCTCTAAGTTTGGTCATAGAACTTCTAAATATGAACTTTCGTCCCGATACCTTTAGTAGTTTCTCCGGAATCGTCTCCACAAAAATCGAGTACACACATACGCACACACCCACACACACACACACATACACACACACACACACACACACACACACACACACACACACACACACACACACACACACACAGACATTTTTTTGTACCTTGGTCAAAAATGTTCAGGGGACCCAAAAAGACCTATTTCCGCTAAAATCTCAATTTTTTTTTCGGCATGATTACAATACTTTACCATACTGCGTATGATAAAGTAAAAAAATCCTAATCATTAATTCCGAAACGGGATGACATACGAACATCACATTTTGCACATTTTTTGTATGTAACTGGTATAAATTTATTGCAAAATAATATTTCAAAACATCTAAAAAAGCTTCACAATTGAGTGTAATTATTTATTATTTGTGTTATTATGAACTCTAAGTTGTTAAATTTGAGTTGCTGTAAAAATGTGTACCAATGTGCAAATAAATAATCTCTTAACTTATTTCTCAGTAATGGTATTTGTAGATTATTCCAACAGTTGATTGATTTATAATATCGTGTGTTTTCAACTGTTCATAATCATGAAACAATACGCTCCTTTCAAAGTATTAACCTACATAAATTATATTGGCTATTTATCTGATCTTGAGAATTGAACCATTGCGTTCCTAACGCCTTCCTTTCTTGTAGAATGTCTTTCTTGTCCTCTTTCTGAATATTTTTGTGGACACCCGATGAAAGTCGATGTATATATGTAGTTTGATATGTAAGGCCCAAAAATTAAAACTTTATCATATCTGAAGATGTCCCACTTTTTACCGCTATATATGTGTATTATATCACCAATCGATCGTTAATTTTTATTACCAGGGCAACGAAAAAAATCTGATGTGGCCAGGCACATGACTTTATCATACAATATATCAAATTAATAGTTTTGCTGCATGAGAATCTATTTGATTGATATCAGTCGTGTCAACATTAAAATAAAACGAGTTAGCCAGGATTTGACTTATAAATAATTAAATAAATAAATAATTCCTTTATTAACAAAACAATATTAAATGCAACAACATAATATTTATACTTAGGGCGATCAGCACACTTGTTTCCAAATTGCGTTGCTCTTCCACTCAACCCCTTACGCAAACTAGAACTAAATAGTTGTATCAATAATATAACAATTATTTCGAGAACTTATCAAAACTAAAATTACACTAGAGTCTAATTACGCGTAATTGCAGCAAATCCAACTCAACAAAACATCGCACACGCCCATAAAAAATAAAAATTAAAACAGCCTGCGATGTGCGCTCAATGCCTAAAGTTCCCAATGTTGAGCAAACAGATAACACTTCACCTTTCCCCCAAAACTGGTTAACGATAAGTTTTTCATATCTTCCCTGAGACCCAGTGTATATGTGACTGACCTGCTAAGAGAATGGCCGTTTATACAGCTCAGCGCGATGGGCAGGTGGAGCAAACAAACCACTGAATCTTAAATTAAGGTTATGGACATCCGTTCTACAGCGTATCTTCCGCATGAGGTATTGTGGGATTCTCTTGGATAGCAACTTATGAGATAATATTGCTGCATGAAACACCCTAGTGTTATCCATGTTTAACCACCCCAAATCGCCCAGCCCATTCGATACATGATCATACTTCCTCAAACCAAAAACAAACAGAACACATGCAGTTTGGACACGCTGAACACTGAATATTGAACACACGCTGCCTATCCGACGCCGTCAGGCAAGGACAGTACACGGTATCACAATATGAAATCTTTTTACTATTGACAGTAGATGTAGTGAGATATTGTCAAAACATCAGCATTTGACACTACCTGTACTGTCATTACACATGCATTAGACCGAAAATTTGAAAAATCCTGGCTACTATGTAATTTCATGTCAATGCAGATGCGACCGATCTCGATCAAATAGAATTTACTCTTGAAGCTAAACTATTCATTTTTCCAAAAAATTTCATAGGCATAAATTATTCAAAATTTCCTCTTCTTTAATTTATTATTTAACTATTTTGACGAAATTACAGAAATAGCGGCTCATTTGCAAAATCCTTGAAAAAGGCTTAGAATAAACTACCAGTTCCTTTGGACCCTTTTGAACCAAAAGCTTTTCAGCTCTAAGTTTGGTCATAAAACTTCTAAATATGAACTTTGGTCCCGATACATTTAGTAGGTTCTCCGGAATCGTCGTCACAAAAATCGAGTACACACATACGCACACACACACACACACACACACATACACACACACACACACACACACACACAGACATTTTTTTGTACCTTGGTCAAAAATGTTCAGGGGACCCATAAAGACCTATTTCCGCTAAAATCTCAATTTTTTTTTTCGGCATGATTACAATACTTCATCATACTGCGTATGATAAAGTAAAAATACCTTTTTCTTTATTAATGTAGGTGACTATGAATTAATGGAAATAGTTGCAAATTGTCAAATAAATACTGTATTACGTGATTACTCGATAGAAGACTTTTTACTTTATCATACGCAGTATGCTAAAGTATTGTAATCATGCCGAAAAAAAAAATTGAGATTTTAGCGGAAATAGGTCTTTTTGGGTCCCCTGAACATTTTTGACCAAGGTACAAAAAAATGTCTGTGTGTGTGTGTGTGTGTGTGTGTGTGTGTGTGTGTGTGTGTGTGTGTGTGTGTGTGTGTGTGTGTGTGTGTGTGTGTGTGTGTGTGTGTGTGTGTATGTGTGTAAACGATTTTTGTGGCGACGATTCCGGAGAAACTACTAAAGGTATCGGTACGAAAGTTCATATTTAGAAGTTTTGTTACCAAACTTAGAGCTGAAAAGCTTTTGGTTGAAAAGGGTCCAAAGGAACTGGTAGTTTATTCTAAGCCTTTTTGAAGGATTTTGGAAGTGAGCCGTCATTTCTGTAATTTCGACAAAATAGTTAATTAATAAATTAAAGTAGAGGAAATTTTGAATAATTTATGCCTATGAAATTTTTTGGTAAAATTAATAGTTTAGCTTTTTAGGTTATTCTAAGCCTTTTTGAAGGATTTTGGAACTGAGCCTCCATTTCTGTAATTTCGACAAAATAGTTAATTAATAAATTAAAGTAGAGGAAATTTTGAATAATTAATGCCTATGAAATTTTTTGGTAAAATTAATAGTTTAGGTTCAAGAGCAAATTCTATTTGATCGAGATCGGTCGCATCTGCATTGATATGAAATTACATAGTAGCCAGGATTTTGACAAATATTTTTTTGTGTTGTCTCATTTGAAAACAGCTGATCTCATCAGAGGTTGGAGAACCACTATGGAACGTTGCCGCTGTAGTGCGGCAAATTATAAAATACAAATTTCAAATAAAGTAAGATCACCAATTTGATTGTTTGTTGATAAGAAATATCAACCCGTCTTTATATCTAATTCTAAAAACGATACACTGAGAAAATTACAAATAAATATATAGCGATATGTATATATATATATATATATATATATATATATATATATATATATATATATATATATATATATATATATATATATATATATATATATATATATATGTATATATATATATATATGATATAGCGATGAATGTAGTTTTATTTTAGTATGTTGGTAGGGATGTGTCATGAACAAATCTAAATCTGTCAGAATTTGAATTACCTTTTTAAGGTGCGTTTTCATTAGTGATAATGGCAGTGGTAGCAGACGCCGTTATAGTATTTCCAATAGAAAATTGCTAGTGACTCATGTTTATGTACATGCAAACTAATATGTGTCATTATCACGATATGTAAGAAATACTATAATTTGGTATTCTACCACCGCCATTAGCTACCATTACCTACCAATCGGAACGCACCTTTAAACTTGACGTTTCGTCAAAGTGGAACCAACCTAGCATTTACTATACAGACATCATTTATTTTTTTAAATACGTATTTCTTAAAAAGCAACACAATAAACGTTGATGTCGCTCCTGCCAAAAAGTAGATAGCCGACTCGCTCATATGCGACGGCGACACTCCGCCTTCGGTGACGCGCCGCATCACCGCTCGTCGCGCTATTCCGTACTTTCGGCATTTGTGACATAAATAACTATTATTCTAATGACGTAGTGTAGGTAGTGTCAAATGCTGATGCTTTGACAATACCTACGATTTATCTCAATAGAATAGATTCTCATGCAGCTAAACTATTAATTGTATATATTGTATGATAAAGTCATGTGCCTGGCCACATCAGATTTTTTTTTATTACAATCACACTGACGCTGAAAAATAGTAACGTGGAAATGTCGTTAAAATAGGGAAATGGAACAAAATATTGGGTTATCGATCAGTAATTGTGAACGGATGAATGGTAGATAACTCGGTATATCAAATTGTGCAAAAAATCGATGAACTCATGAAATACACATTGCAATAACAAGTTTTTAAATTAATTATAATTAAATTAAACAGTAACGAAACTACAAATAATAAAAAATAAATTGAATAACACAAATAACTAACAAATAAGTAGATATGATGAAACATTTTGTTGATTTCTTCGTATTTTTTAGGAAGTGATTGTCGTTTTGAATAAGATGTTTTCTTTCAAGTTAAAGTCGTTTAAAATAGAAAAAAATACTGAAGTCCATACGAGATTTCTGAAACTAGGAAAACTAAAACTCATACATGTTCATATGAATATTTTTCTTAATTTCTTTATTCCTATTATATTTTTGGCATTGTTTGTTAATTAATTAAGTAATTTACTTCTTATTATTGTATTGTTTGTGATTTCATTGCATTGTTTAATGTGTATAGTATTTTTATTTGTTTTCTTTCAAAACATAACTTTCCAAACAGTTGTAACTAATACATTAAAAACAAATAAGTGTGTATTAGGGTGGTCCTTATTTTTCAAGTTTTAATTTAGTGATATGTAGTGTGGTTGTTCTGTTTCTTTCCCATAGAATCTTAATGTAAAACCGTATTTTTTTTTAATGTTGTTAGATTGAACTTATTCTTGATTTTGAGCCCCTTGAGACACTGGTTTGTTCTGATCGATATCAAATTTCACCAGATTTCAGGAATTAAGTATGAATATAAAGTAACAAATTGAACGGTCACTTTAAAAAAAAAATATTGTTTTTCTATATAAATAAGGACCAACCAAGTGTACAGATGAAACTTTTCATTCAAAATTACAACTGCTTTGTAAAATAATGCCGGAAAGGAACTGGGACACACTGTATTAAAGCTTCTATTAACATTATATCAATTCATTTAAAATAGTTGATGTGACTTCCGGTAGATCCAAAGTGGCAACTTAAGAGTATTTCAATTTTATAAGTTTGGAACGAATAAGTTTTTTTGTAGTAAGTTTTGGTTATCTAGTCAACAAAATTCTTTGATATTTTATTAGTTGTTAAATACTTCCAATTTGGCATTTATTCAGGAATCTACTACCTTTTTGATTTATATTAGCGCATTGTCTTTATTAATAGTTTATCTGTGTGCTATTTTCATCGGTAATAGTTTATACTATCAAGTTTAATAACAATTTCATATATTTTTTTAGGATGTATCTCACTTATTTTTATACTGCTTGACACAAGAACCAACCATAACAACGATATGAAATAATAAGTACATATATTAAGCAAGTCGCTGAAATTGACAATAAATTACATGACACACCCTTCGGAATGGGGTGGGTTACTCACAATAAATATTTTAGTTAGCATATCTCGCACACGGCCCGCAAACAATTGGCAGTCATGGGTGTTTCTCTAGTTGGGGTTCTCTAGTCTCTATGAGTCATTGCTATCTGACTAATGCTATAAACTGCCCGTGACCTTGCCATCAATCCAGGATCCCCCTTAATGTCCTTTACGTTACCCATTACATCCTCCCACTGTCAATCGATCCTAGGACAATAATAGTGCCACCAAAACAACCTTTATACATTTCTATTCAAAACCTTGTAAAATAACTTTATTTTCTTTATATGGTGTTGTCATCAAAAATACCCTTTGCGACAAAAGTTCTAATAATCCTTCCTTGTTTGGAAAAGTTTTGATATGAACGCTTGTAAAGTGTTTGTAATTGTAGATTTAATAATATGCAAATTGCTAAACTTCTAATATTCGCTTTTGTCTCTCGGCGAATGTCTGCAGTAGTTAGTTATAGAAGTTGTAGTAAGGAGAACAGTACCGCTGACATTAAACTAGATCAATTCCGGTCCCAGCGCGAGAAGCTGCAAGCAGGCGAGCGAAATTTAAATTGACGTCCTTGCAAGCGACTCTGGTTTTCAGATTTATAATTAATGTTCCCTCTGGGCGCAGTTTGTGCGCATAATTAAGCGACACTCGCCGTGATTTAATCTTGATGAATGCACCAAACCAGCGCGTGCATCTGAAATTTATTATTCGTTCTCATTTAGTTTTAAGTTATCATTGTTGACTATAGCAAAAATTAAATTTTTTTATTGTTATAAGACAAAATAAAAATTTCTTTTTATACTTTGATTAACGTTTTCTCGATTTTGAACCGGAACTAAGTATGGACATAATGGAATAAATTGAGATCATCAAAATTATATTTATTGTTTTTGCCAATTTTATGTTAGTTTACCATTTAGGGACGCTATTTCAGAAATATTTTCCAACAGAATAAGACCATAATCTGTTAGAATTGGATGATTGAATTTAACTTTCATATTTACTTAACGATGAAAAAAGGTAGTGATCATCAAAATAAACAAACTACTAAGAAACAAATGCTATAAAGTGATTTTTAATTAGATGTTGTCTCTTGAAGTTTTATTTGTATGGAACTATCTTTTGAGGCAGCAAGAAAAGAATGTTGTGATGGGATCCCTTTTTTTTTGTCGTGGTACGTCTTTCCCGAAGAACCCACACAAAAAAATCGTCAGTAAATTTTGTCTATCTATGTTTGCATCAATATCACCCAAAATAGTAGGCTTAGCAAAGCAAATTCGACACCATATTAAAGACGAAGCGTGTGGGTACATGATAAACAAAGAACTACTTAAATATATTGAAACATGTAGGTTTGGGAGAACATTAAAAAGCGGGGTTTCAGAACCGAGATATACCGGGTGACTCATTTTCGAGCATGTGTTTAAATTTGGCAAAGTTACGTATTTTTGTGTTGATCAATTATCTGAAAAGAAATTTAAGCTATCCTTTTTCATTTTGAAGATATCCGCAAAGAAACTGATATGTTAGGATATCGTTTTTAACTTTTTATTCAAAACCAAAAGTAGCTAGATATTAGAAACAAAAACATTCTACAACTACTTTTTAACAAGGAATGCAGTGTCATTTTTTAATTTGAAATAACATCAAAGATGTCGGCGTAACCATGGCCAACTTTTGCTTTTCTTATGGGCGCCATGTTAAATTTTGGCATTTTCCGATAGTCGTGTCTTTTCTCATTTCCGCAATGTATAACATGTTGGTAGTAATATTTAAAACAATGCAATGGTGTAATAATAAAAAAAATACTTTTTGCTTTTTCTCGTTGTTTGTCCTGCTTATCCAACTGGAGCTTTACAGACCGCCGGACAGACCAAGAGTGCTTTGAATTAACAACATTCAGATTGTAAAAGAAGCAAGTTTATACAACAAAAAGGTTATTTTTTAAGTAAATGTTCAAATAAAACCGTGCCCTTTTCTACATGTTATAATGCTCTTCTAACTGTTCTTCCCGGAATAGCATTGACCATCTTTGATGTTATTTCAAATTAAAAAACAACGCTGCATTCCTTGTTAAAAAATAGCTCCAGAATGATTTTGTTTCAAATATCTAGCTACATTTGGGTTTGAATAAAAAATTAAAAACGATATCTTAACATTTCAGTTTTTTGCGAATATCTTCAAAATGAAAAATGATAGCTTAAATTTCTTTTCAGATAATTGATCAACACAAAAATACGAAACTTTGCCAAATTTAAACATATGCTCTATCTCCACTAATAAGCGAGATCCCCTTGGTGAGCCTCGAAATTGAATCACCCGGTATCATATAACCAAACTGTATTTTTTAGAATGTTCGCATCAAACTCGTTAAAGACATCAAATCCTTGTCTTTTTTTAAACAATCTGAAACTTTTCTGGTTAATTAGGTACCAATTTTACAAAAAGCAGATTCTTTTTAATTCTGTACAGTTCCGTTACATAAAGAAAAGTTTCACACGAAACTAATGGGTATTTAAAAGCCATGATACCTCACACGACTTGCATTTTATATGACGTTTCTAAAAATAGTACCATCTAACTACAACGTCAGGAGACTAAAACTTTGATGGCTTCTATCTACCTCAAAATTTCCTATCCCAACACCCCGAACAACGTGAATCTTCAAGTATGTAATTAGTTTTTGAGTTGGTTTCACTATTTACCAGGTGTAAACATAAGAAATCTCTAAAATTACGGAAGTACGGTGTTGTCTACCTGTAATCGCGACAAATTTTCATTTATATTTGAGGTGTACAGATTTCACAATGCAATCGCATTTCTTTATAGCAACGTACTTATTGTTACTAGCAACATTGCTTGTATGCATTTAGCACAATATGTTCCTGTGATATTGATATCGATATGATAACTCTGTGAAATTACAGCAATTTGTAGAATAATACTGTAATTTAATGAAACATTTCTGTAATTTTACCAGAAAAGTATCGTAAATTTATAGTTAAAGTTGATAACTTTAAAATTGTTCTATATTAAATGTCTAGAGAATAATATTAACAACATATTTACTAGATGTTAAAAAGAGTCTTCACATAATACATAATTGGTTTAAGTAGTTATTTACTTATTCAAACATCCTTGATTAGCATTAATTAAACAAGTATGATATCGCAATAGACAATGGATTGCGTCGTCAAAATAGTAGCTGACAATGTATCTGCCTCTCTGTGACAATGGTACATGATACGTCACACAGCCAAATAGACAACAATTAAGTGTCTAAATTGAATGTACCTCTATTTAAGGAAGCCGAAATGTGAGCAATTTCCGCAGAAGCCTTGCTCTGACGACCTCCGAGCGGCTGAAATGGGAGGGCTGAAATCGAGCTGAAATGAGCCAAAACACGAATATATATCTCGAGCATTATCATCGACTTGGAATGTTCCAAAATAGAAATACCCCGCTGTCATACGATCCTATTCTGCTCTAAGGGGTTAGTTAGTGTAGGAATTATCTGCGCTGTAAAGTTACACTAATGAACCAAGCTTTAGTGAATTAATTAGCAATACAGTGAACCATACGTTCTTGTAATTGACAATAGTTCAGTTTACTTTATCTGTATGTTGTAAACATTGTTATTGGGCATGCAATAGTGCAAGTCATTAACACCGGTCAACAACATTTGATTAGTTTTATACTGTTTTTACTTACAACTTCTGTTCTAAGTCGGGGTTCCAGTGCACCAATTCACCACTGTTTGTTATTTCAAAAAAAAATCATCAAACATTCCAATTTATTTATTATTTACAGAATACACATTTTTATATCCAATTCAGTTTCCGGCTTCAATTGTGTTTAATATCGTCGTCATTGGCAGATTTTGATATAACTTTTAATTGTCTAAAATGGCAGTAGGTACATAAAATCAACAGTTTTTTTTTTTCAAGAAAAAAATATCTTATAACTATTATCGTATCACATTTAGACTACGGAGCAAAAATGACGCAAATGAGAAACCAGTTTAGTTTGGTCTGGCAGACGATCTGAAATGGTTTTTGTTGATATTTTCCAGTATTTAAACAAAAGTATTTTGAACTATTCTGTTGCAGTTTTTAATGTAGACTTGTACTTTGCTCAATTGATGTTTTTTATTGCATATTTTTTTCTGATTTATAACAACAATGTTTACTGTTGTGGTAGCATAATCCAATAGTTTTTACTATAATAATTTTTGGGTTAGATGGATGTTAGATGGCCAGGAGAATTACAGTACTTTTCTTATGATTTAAAAAAATATATATTGGGGTTGGTACCAGCTGTCAAAGTTAATTAATAAATTAACTAAATTTGTATTACAAAAAGTATTATATTCTTAATAAAAGAATACATACATTTTTGAGTTTAAATCTCGTATATAAATTCCAACATATTTCCAATTACATACTTAATTTTGTTAAAAATACAATAAACTAAACTAAATGATTACTCTGTCCAACTGTAAAAGAAAACTCGAACAAGTTACAAGTGTTTCTGGTGTGCCTTTTTCCATAGTTTCTGACTCGGATGTTTGGAATTGAGTCTAGCTTTTTAGACAAAAAACTAGACGCCATATCCAGAAGTACAAATACATCTTTCTTTCCCATTTAATATAACATTCAAAAATTATTTTGAGGACAAATTGTCTATTTCGCAAAAAACTAGTGTCTATATTTACAAATTTCTTAACATTTTTGTAATAAAACTAGACAAGATGATGGTACATTTTGACTTTAAAGATAAACCATACAAAAATTACTCAAAAAAGGTACTGTCAAAATAAAAAATAATAATAACTTTTTTATTCAAAGGAAGTGTCAATCGTATTCAAAGATACAACACATACGTGGAGGACAGTGGATTGACATTCGCATCGCCACCTTTGACAAATACATTTAAAATATTTGACAAAAAGTGGAATTTATGAGTCGTAGATCAAACGTCGTATTTGACTCGCACATAACGGACATAACTTCATGCGATTTATATCCTTAATTATGTGCTTGTCAAATATTATACTATTAAAACTTTATTTCGTAATTTAAAGCAATTGTTTATGCTTTGTTTGTAAACACACATACAGATGGTTTTAATACACTTTGTACAAAATCATAATTAAAAAGCCCATTAATATTGTTAGTTGTCGAATAGTTCTGATACCACTATTTTTTTTAATAGCTATATATTGTAGTTTTGAAAATAGAATAGGTTTTTCATACAAAGAAAAATCTCGTAAACAAAACATAAAACTGAAAAACAAAATATTTATTAGATTCATAAGAAGAGTATTTTATCACCTGTGGTGAGTTTCCATTTCAAATATGAGTTTCAAACACATTTTTCCGTAATAATCCGAAAATATTTATTTCCACATTTACTACATATAATTATACAAACACAATTTGATAATATCAATAAGATAACCACTTGATACACCATAGATAACTGCACCTTCCATTAGGTACCCACTGATAGTGCTAATAAAATTCCAACCGCTATTTTTTAGTTAAATTTGAAAACAAAATGTAATGATAATAACATTTTCATGATCAAAACCTACAAATATATACCTACTACTTTCATTTGAAAACCCGTTGGTATGAAGATTTAACTGAGATAATGGTAATTAACAATTTATAGAACGTGGGGTGCGTCATCTCATGGGGATCATATGAATATTTGTTTTTATATGCGGGGTAATACGTGCACTTAAACCTGTTTTTTATGTGGATATTAATATCGATTACACATTCACTTAATACTGTAATCAATTATCAAGTCCGGAGATATGACAACTCCTTCATGCAGGCTATATACTAAAATGCACGATATGTTATCACTGTTATCAGTTAATATTCCAATGTTATGCGGAAGGTGGTCAAAAATAATAACACACATATTGTTATCGTCGGAAATTTGTAAACAATTGATATAAGTATAAACATAACAGCATTCGGAATGTAAGCGATATGTTATAGTTTACTAATAACATTTTAACAATATACTACGTTAGCATGAGGTGGTTGAATATTATAAACAGCAATATAGGCAACTTTATTGGCATGTTGCCATTAAAAAAAGTTAAATTCCCTAGTAAATATAACCAGTTTTACGCGGGATATTTGAAATGCTTTTTTAATATGAACCAGATTTTCAGCAAGACTGTATTCAATATTTATTATTTAGTTTCACCACTCACAATGATTCAGAGCCACGTAGTAAATCTGATGACAGAATTAATGGAGTTTACGTAAAACATAACAATACGCGTGACTAACGACGAAATCTTTGTCAACATTTCCGAATTCCAATAATAATACCGAAAAGCTTTTATTCGATCACTTAGTCGAATGGCACAAAGAATGCTTTAAAAGAAAGAAGCCTTTATGGTGTTTATTTGTGATTCTTCTGTAGAAATCACATGTCGCTAATGGTGTGCGGCGTTTTCTGTAATTGAAAAGATGACAGAGAACCTTGAAGTGTTAAGATCAAAGTTGAGTCGGAAGTGATTAATGATTGCTACTCTCGGACTGTTTTCTCGTTTTGTTTTGTGGAATTTGTCTGAGTTAAGACGAGCTTATTTGCGCGAAAAGTCGGCGAGACGATCTTATCCGTTTTGCGAATTAATTAGGTAATCTACATCTGATTTTGTGGTAAAGGTTATTTACCACCAGAGGCATGGTTGTACGTACTGGAACTGTTCAGTGTTCCAGTATACTTGTTGAGGATATTAGTTTGGTAGACATAAAGTGAAAGGGGGAGTATTTTAATAACGACCTAGTACTTATTTTGAAACGTGTATGTGAAAATTTTTATCACAACAACGTGAGAATGGCAGCAATGATACCAGCCAGTATTGTCCATTGTCTTCCGCGTTTTGAAATTACGTACTGTTGCGTCTAGATAGTCCAGTTTTCGCAATGAAAAGCGAAGGATGCAGTCGCTGCCCGCATGGTGCTTTTATTTCCTTTTGTTATTGTTATTTTTTTTTTCATTCCGTTTCATTACTCGGCCTTGGAACTGATCCGTTTTTAAATCGGCCAAATTTCTCAGTACAGTTTAAACATTTTGATTATTTTCCCTTGAGAATTGTTCGTGAATTCTAAATTTTTAGAGCAACACAAAAACTGAAATTTGTCAAACATAAAATATAGGTCAATTTTGAGAACTATAAAATGACAAGGACTCAAAGTTAACATAAAAATACAAGATTCTAGGACAAAACTGAAAGAATTATGGATTCTGGGGGTTCTTACAAGCTACCCGTTCCGTGAGGGTTAGATAAAGATCTGAACTTCATGAAAATAATTTTAAAAAAGTATATTTTATTGATAAGGGTATTTTTATACTGTTTATTATATGTTTACCTTGAAACCTTGAAAAAGGCAATCGTCATTAAAAAATGCTGATAACGTCCTAGAACGTTATTAAATTAAATACACAAGTTTATTTTGGGATGCAAAAAGTGTTATTTTTTAGAGGAAACGGCTTTCTTATTTTTTCCTTGCAGATGTTCCTATAGATTTGATTTTATATCAGTATACTGCCGTGTTAAGGATAGAGGTTGTATCTGTAAATTAGTACAGTTGTTGCTTTTTTATAGAGAAGAACATCACAAAAAAATAAAAACAAGACCTTGGAATGCTTCTATCTGCGGAGTAATAGCACAGCCCATTCTTAAACACAACATGTGTACCCGTTTTTTGTGGCAACGATTCCGGAGAAACTATTAAAGGTAACAAGACGAAACCTCCTATTTAGAAGTTTCGAACTTTTGTTCAAAAGAGTCCAAAGGAGCAGGAGGTTTACTCTTAGCATTTTTGACCGATTTCGCATATGAGCCGCCATATCTATAATTTCTTCAAAATATGACATTTTTTGGCAAAATTAATTCTTCAGCTGCTAGAACAAGTTCTATTTGATCGAGATCGTGTCTCATTAATATAAAACTATGTAGTAAGAACTAGAAGAATTCCCTTCAGTCGTACTGAAATTATGAAATTGATTTTGTCCATTCACGAACTTGTCGTTACTTTTTAAGAGATAAGCTTGTTGTATACCAAATTGCAGATGAATTACTTCAAAATTCCGGCAGTTATCGTGTACACAGACGGACAGACAGACGGACATAGTGGCAAACCACATGGCAAACTCAATATACCCTCACCTCAGTAAATGTGGGGGGGAGGTTATTTCAAGTTACCCAGGATTTGACAGATGTTTTGATTCTAATGACAGTAGGTAGTGTCAAACGCTGATGTTTCGACAATATGTACTTACCGTCAAAAAAATCAAAATATCTGTCAAATCCTGGCTAACTAATTTTATTGTAGGTATTGCAGATACGACCGATCTCGATCATATGATAGAATCTCATGCAGCTAAACTATCAAGCTTATATATATATATATATATATATATATATATATATATATATATATATATATATATACATCCTGCTATACATGTGGCGTCCTTTCAAAAAACATGCTTATGGCGTCTACCAGAAGGAGTCGTGTATACAATATTTTCGTTCAAATATACTGTTTCCTATGACTTTCAGTGGTAGGTGACCACATATGTTTCTTGATTTTCAATCACATACTTTCATTTTGCAATGCATGTGGCGTCCTTTCAAAGCGCCGATTATCTGGACTCCGTCCGTGTATAGGTTCACTGCATTACGCCGCGTATATGGCGTCCACAGTGTATGTTACTTTCAAACCGCAATGTATGCAACAGCCGACAGTGTTGCCGCAGAAATAGTATGTCTAAACGGTTTTAATGAGCCTGGTACAAGGGCAAACGATTCATGACCTGCGACGCGCTTGTCTCCCCTCGACTTCGAGTAAAAAATTAGTCGTGAATTCGTTCTCGTTGAAAACCAATAAGATACTTGTAACACATTGCTTTTTGGTAAAAAATATATAAACAGATTTTGTAATATGTAGATTACGAACACAGGGAGTGTTACCTAACGATCTTTTTAAACGTTATTTTGATAACTAATTATTATTGTTGAAATAAAACAATCTTGACATCTCTTGTTCTTTGCACAGTTTTTAATTTTATCGAGAGATGTTTCGATGCCTAGGCATTATTCCTATCCCGGGATCCCGGTATCCCGTTAAATATTGAACTTGTTCGGGACCCCGGGATTATAAATCAAAATACCGGGATCACGAAAAACTTCAATCTAAATTATTTGCTTATTTTTTTATTGGTGAAATGTGGGCACTGAATTAAACTTCAATCTATAGCAGCACCCTTTCTGATTAGATTAATTATTTATCAAGCATAAGTTGTTCATTTACACCAACATGTTGCTATGATAGGAGGAACAGATATTACAAGAAGTAGATATACTTGAATATGGAGGCAAAAATAAACCTGTTCAGCTTGGTTAAGTCCGTTTAGTTACCTAGGCTGTATGTAAAACAGAAACAAAAACATAAACATAAAAAGCAAATAAAATTAGTGGCTAATTACTTTCCTGTATTCAATGATGTACTACAGAATATAAAATTAGTAAATACCAAATAGGTATAAAAACAGCGAACAAAAAATTAAAATAAGTATAAAATAAAGATACCAATGAATACATTTAACTGTAAAATGAAACCCAAGTTGTACCAAAAATAATTTTCTATTAATCGTTGTTATTAATCTTTCTATGGTTCACTCCAATCGAACGAACGATGTCATTTCTTGTCCCGATTTGCAAGTTTCTTCCAGTTTAAGGATTTTACTCTAAACTAAAAAACAAAATATTTAGGTACGTTTCTCTGTCATGGTTCAAAACACCTCGAGTTTGTGATGAGCTGTCATAGCGGTAATATTGTCATTTTGAAAATTTTTTATTGCACAATTATCGAATTTTTCGCTTTCTTAGTAACAAGTTTTGTCAAAAAGTGCACGTAGATAAAATGTATTTTTAAAATGTGGGTTGGGCTTTTGAACCATATTTAACAAAACCGAAAGACATACCAGTAATATTCATTTTATTCATGACAAGAAATTAGATATTTAATATTTTAAAAAGGTGTAAGAAGTTGCACTAAATATTTCATCAATTTTTAACAATAAATAGCACTTTACTTAAAGACGCGTTAACAGGTATAAAAGTCATTATACGTATTTTTTGTAAGCAATGATTGTTTTATTTAAAATGCAAGCAGTTTGTCTATTTGCATAATAAGCAGCCATGACGTATGAATTCTAAAGTTTTCCAATTTTGTCTTAAAGAAGAAAACAAAAAACCATCAAAATGTTTATTGTCGTTAATAAGAAAATTTAAAATAAATTTGACTCTTACTGTTACTTATTTCTTTTGCCGTGACAATTCTTTAAACATTTTACGGAAAACGTAAAATTTTTGAGCTAATTTAAGATGAAAGAGCAAGTTATTATCTATTAGAGTTTCAATTTTGTTTATTATTGATGTCAATACGCACACTTTGACACCTTTTAAACAGACAGTTTTAGTTTTCTCCTTGTAAGGTAAAATTTGAAAACGTTGGTCATGTTTCGGGGTAAAAGATATTGTCCAATCAAGTATATTTTAGGTGTAGTGTATTTACTGACTGGATTTGGTAACTTTTGGCATTCTAGGCGTTTTGATCCGGCAAGTTTTGTTTCCATGAATCTCGGGATCCCCGGATTACAGAACCTTATATCCCGAAATTCCGTGATCATTATATTTTTTCGGGATTGGGAGCCCTACTACTCTACGAACCATCATCTTCAGTCGGTAATCTACATAATTTCGTATCCTAAGATAAATATATCATCATTTGTTACTTTATGTTATTAGCTTTCACATACAAAATAGTAATTATTATTGCTGTTATTTTTTATATGTAAAACTACTGTCCTGATTATCTCACAGGTTTTTTGAATAGGGGATTAAAAGAGAGGTTTTACGATATTCTAAAACGATACTTTTTGGGTTGTTGGGGCTCCAGTGTCAATTAGCTGACCATGTTATTCCTTCAATTATTTTGTCAGTAAATGTAGACTGCCTAAGGTATTAAAATTACAAAAGGCATCAACATGATAGCAACACAATAAAAGCGGATCAAACATACCAAATAACAGTCGCAACTTTTACTATCGGTCGAAAAAGTATTGAACCCTGGTCTTGAAGGGTGATAAGTCGTAACCCTAAAGCAACTAACAAACAAATTTGAAATAAAGTTTGTTATTCTTCCAAATAATTTCTACATAACATAACTTTCAAAATAATTTGCCTGCAGGCAACAAGAGCACGAGACAACTGAAAAAATTTACCCGATTTTATCAATTTTAAAGAAACGCTCGTCATTTCGACTTTTTTCCCAGCTGGCAAAAAAAAAATCAAACTTTGCCAGTCTATAGATTGGATTTTGTGCATTGGTAAATTTCTATAAAGGCAGCAAACAATGTTATTAAAAAACAAATATCTTAGTAACGATAAGGACGAAAAGAATCGTCTTATTTTACTTAATACGTATATTGGAATAGCATCACAATTGAGTTGTTAGTTAAGGGGACCATTAGCGAGCGAAAAGCAACAGCCGATTAGCTGTGGTAATTATATTACATCAATAGTTATTGTTTTATATGAATGTACATATCTTAATGAAAACATAACAATTTTTAAATGAAAAAATATTCCAAATTGCCACCCAAGGCATCTCATAATATCATATGTATACAAGTAGGTATATAAATCTTCAGGTAATTATTTATATACGTACGTAAGTACACGTCAATTGGTGTCCTAACAGTTAAAGTAGTCAAGATTGGACATCATTTCTTTACTATTTCAGACAAAAGGTTTAACTGCACAATAGACAAGTAGAAAGATGTGTAATAAATCGCGATTTGTCAAAATACACATTAGCATCTTAAGTCGTAAAAAAACTTTAAAAAATGGAGGGTTTCTATGAAAGGTGCTTTCGATTGTTTAATATCCATCAATAAGCGATAAAAAGTCATTTCATGACACGAAACCTGCTACGAAATACGTGCAGATTTTTTATTTATCGCAACGGACAAATTTGTACTATTTAATTGTAGATAATACAATAATTAAAGTATTTTTACTATTGTTATAAAATTTAAACTGCACGGTTTTGAAATATGGTCAAACTTATTAATTTGAGTTGTGATCCTTACGGGTTTTATATAGGTACTGATTAACACTTTCTTATTTAAAACTTAATTAGGAAATACAGTTAAAATATTGTTGACGTTAGTACGTCATCGAGCAAACTGATAAAAAGTTGTTTACATGGAGAAAAAAAACAACAACATCTATGAACATTATCGTGACCAATGTTTTCATAAGAAATAATATAAAAACAATTAAAATAATACATTTTCCGAAAAGTTAATAACAATACGTCTGCTATTTTATAAATACCAAAATTTTAAAAGACCGCCATAGGAACAAAAATACAACATAGATTAAACTCCGGCTACTCAGTGGATAATCGGTTCTTAATTGTCGCAAACGGTGATCGATTTAAAAATCGCAATAAAACGCATATAAAATACTGTGCGAACGGCTTAAAATGGTCTTCATGATATATGGAAATAAAAGGGGGGTTAAACGCATGTTTTTTGTTTAGTCATTGCTGAGTTATAAGCTTTCAAACACAGGGCGCAATGCTTTTGCAACCGGTAGTAGTCATAAATTGCCAATATTTGCAACAATTTAACAAAATTAAAACGGCTAAACAAGTTAACAAACTACCAAACAATTAACATTATACCAAAATGATACAAAACATGAGTGTAACATGAAATACGCAATACATGAAAGCGACAATTAAAGAAAAATAACTCGCTGATATCAGTCGCACCTATGGTAGTATTACTTAATTCGGTTGAGTTATTTCAACCTACATTTAAAGAAAAGCTGAAGATATTAATTCGAACTTTCAGTATCCGATCGCAAGCTCATGGCAGCATTTTTTTCAATAATGCGTTTTTTGCTTCGCAATAATGGTGCTGTGTACCAGAAAAAATACTAACTAAAATTACTAACTGGCAACCGCACTATGTTGATGCATTGCATTACAATAAACGAACGCTGAGGTCAGTCGAAAACACCGTGTACGGCCGATACTATTCTATCTCAACACCGTACAAATGAGGGTGAAACAAACAAAACCGGTTTAGACACCAGTTACCGATGATGCCAAATCAACTGGGGGTCGTTTCATCGATGGCTTGGTATAAAGGTATACGCCGTCAGTATACACTTTGCAGCGCCACCCGCGGCGACGGTCAAGCACGGAACTAAAGTATACGAATTTTCTCCACATATTCATATTTATGGCGTCCTCAAAAAATTTGTCTATGGTTCATGTTCACGCTTACGATCACATTTAGCACAGTTTGGCGATATGGCGCCCGTATACGGGCGCCATATCCAAACCGGACGCCACATGTAATGGAATCGGTCAATTGAAGGACGCCGTATGTATAGCAGGATGTATATATATATATATATATATATATATATATATATATATATATATATATATATATATATATATATATATATATATATATATATATATATATATATATATATATTATGATAAAGTCATGTGTCTGCCCATACCACATTTTTTACTTTATCATACGCAGTATAATAAAGTATTGCAATCGTGCCGAAAATTATTTTTAGCGGAAATAGGTCTTTTTGGGTCCCCTGAACATTCTTGACAAAGGTACAAAAAAAATTCTGTGTGTATGTGTGTGTATATGTGTGTGTGTCTGTGTGTGTGTATGTGTGTGAGTACCCGATTTTTGTGGAGACGATTCCGGAGAAACTACTAAAGGTATCGGGACGAAAGTTCATATTCAGAAGTTTCATGACTAAACTTAGAGCTGAAAAGCTTTAATCGAGGTTTCACTGTACTATTAAATACAAATCATTCGATTGGCAAATGGAAACGGAATTTTTGGAATTAAAACAGTCTGTTTTTTTATTTAATATAGTTTCACGCCGGTTAGTGCCAGAATGTCAAATCAGTTTATAGCCATTACCTTGTTTGGCGTTCTTGTTTCACCCGAATTAGTTTTTGTCATTTTCTAAAGACAGATTTAGCATTCATTGGTCGTGAAGAGAAGCTTTAAAAAGTTCTTACAGGGCGTAAGTTCTTATTTTGTAACTCCTTCTGTGTTGTTGGAGCAACAGTAACAATTGTGAACACAATTGGGTCCACTCA
Organism: Melinopterus prodromus; assembly: GCA_964023965.1. Lineage (NCBI taxonomy): Eukaryota > Metazoa > Arthropoda > Insecta > Coleoptera > Scarabaeidae > Melinopterus > Melinopterus prodromus. Next base: position 12,753,312 of record OZ030390.1, on the reverse strand, counting down.
AACGTGTGTCCTTTCACCACTCTACCTAATAACAGGATAGACACCTGCTTGGTTACTAAAGACGTTGAAACGTCAGCTTATAGCTACCAAGGGCTATATCCTCATATACTTGGGCCCAGAGCTACGATATTATTGTGTTGTGTTTATCGAGATAGAAAGCGATTTTCCCTTTCTTTGGGTACTCCGATGCGACCAGATCCGATTCTACTTTGTATAAAGAGCTTACGGACGCGCATAGACTCGGATTATACGGTTTTGTTAGTACTGATAGGCCGGTGTCACTTATCGTAACCAGAAGCTCCTAAAGTAATTGAAACCCGACTTACTGCAATTGGAAAGAGAAGACAAGAAAGAGAACTGCAGAAGAAAGCGAAAGCAAACCGCGTTAAATGAAACTAAATTATGGCGATACCTGATACCTCTGAGGTTAATATATTTAATAGGGTTTATATTATATCTCTCCTGTTATTTACTACTTCTGGATATACATAATTAAATTACTAGCTTAAAAATGTAAAGTAACGTAATTAATAGTTACTATTGATAAATAAATTTAGGAATTATATTTAGAGCTCCTGGTTCAAGTCCAGGTTTAGGTATATATTTAATTTACTCCCTTCCTTAATTTTACTCGCTTTTTATTATCTATTATTATAGCAATGAAATACCATACCTATCTTTGCGACATGAATTGGCAACTTATAATGTAATAACTGCTAAAATGGCTTAAAATTGAATACTGTGTAGGTCGTTGAACTAACTAACCTTCATCAAATAGCTGGTAATCACCTCGAAGACAGCTAGCTACAAAATCATGGCATCTTTGATGACATCGTGGGTGTCTGATTATTGTCGTAGGCGAAAATCTTGAATCGTGATCCGTAGTAAACATCCACAATATCCACATATACCGACCGTTTGACTGTTTGGCCGTTTGATAGAATATTTTAATAATAATTTCGTTGATACTCTCCACTGATATAAACCCCTGTGTTTTACTGGTTTTGGTTTAGATGGTGCTAGTGTCTGGAAAACGATGTCAAATTATTTTATTTTTTTTTTATTGAATGGCCTGTTTTCTGCATTATATTATATGTGTATGACTGATATACTCCCATTCTAATCCTTGCAGTTTCTTAGTTTCTGCTTTATTTGTCTACAAAATACATAATTTTAACAAACAAATTATATTATTATTTATATTTGTTCTTATTTTATTTTCTATGTGGAATAAATATATATATAGCCGGATTTGTGTGAGTGATGGATTTGATTGTTTTAACTTGGAAACCTTTCTTTCAGGCTTGATTTTGTTTGTGAAAAAACATGTTTTGCTTGAATCTATGTGCATGCATGTTTGCTCCTTACCTTCCAACTTAATGAAAAAAATCCACTTTAATTTAAATTTACTTAAATTTACAAAAAGACTTCACTGGCCAACGACAACAAAATATCGAACGAATCACAACTGATTTTTTTTTAGTTTTTGAGGAAATAAGAGCAAAAAACGCGTGTTTGATGAGATCAGTTTTGTCAAAAATTTTATAATAATTAATTATGATATGAAAATTATTGTAGTTTAGTTAATTTATTGGTTTTTATTGGAAAAATAATTCATTTCTCATAACTTTAGCAATCTTGAAGAGATGTTTTTTTTTGTTAAATACGACGCGGCTGAAAGACGATTGGAAGTAGTTTCCCTTTCAGATTTGAAGGATATAAATCGCAAGCATGAAGTTTACACGCGAGTCGTATAGGCGAGCGTGTAAACATGCGAGCGATTTATATCCGTTATGTGCGAATCAAATACGACGTTTTATCTACGACTCATAAATTCCATTTTATGCAAAATATTGTAAATGTATTTGTCAATGATGGCGAGGCGAACTGTCAAATAACTGTCATCAACGTAGCTTTTGAGAGACTTTGACACTAGCGTTGTATAATGATGACAGTTCGTTCAAATAATGAGGTCATTATTATACAACGCTAGTGTCATAATAATCATTGGCGCGTATAATGATGGGGATTATATAGTTATAGATACGTATACAATAAACTTATTATATGAGCCGGAGATAAATTATTTATTGCATATACGGCCGGCTGTATGTCATTATAACGGCTTACAGAATATTGACAGTTTGAAACTGTTTGTTGTGCTTGTCATTTAGCGAGGTTTACAATGCCTTATAAATGTAATATAGTAATATAATATTTATTGAAATAATTGCGTTGATAACATAGCAAAGGTAGATACATTCATCCTGAATGGTTTTTCAAAAACTGGTGATTTTATATCGCTTTCTTTTATTTTATTTTATTTGAGTCTTTGAACCAACTGCAAAATGTATCACATTACGTAAAACATTGTTAAATTTCAACCATTTCACGATTATTTTTGCTTAAAGTACCAATTTATAATTGTGATTTCCTATATTCTTTCTAGAAATGCATACCAGTAAATGTCAGCAATTGCGATATACATTTTGCTGGTGTTAGATAAAATCGTACCGATATTTCGTCACAGTAGTCGATAGTTGGCATTACATAATTAATTTTTACGATTTGAAAGTACCGTTATTGTTAGGAATGTTCGTTATACAATCCACCATTATAGTTGCATGCATTTCTGCTCCTTCTAAGTAAGAAGCATTTGTTAATTGACTTGAAATTTGCTAAATTAGTGTAAGTACGCTTGAAAAGATTTGCAAATTGTTCTTAGGTATTACATAATGGTTGTAATGCCGACATACTATTTTTATTTTTACTCCAAGGAAATTCGCAAGTTCCCATTCCACCCATATTTTCTCATTAAGTTAACTTTTATTCTTTAAATATTAGTTTTAGGTATATTTATATTTACACTATGCATGTAAGATATGTAAATAGAAGCTTCCAATCTTCCTATGCTATTTTTGTGTTAATGTATGAGACTGGCTAATAAATTTTCATCTTGAACAATCAATTAAAATTTGTTTTGTCTTTTGCAGTGAGCAGTCGATCGCCAGCGCAAGAGCGAGCGTGATGGTCTACGATGACGTTACCAAGAAGTGGATACCTTCTGGTTCGTCATCGGGTCTATCAAAGGTGCACATATATCAGCACACAGTTCACCAGACGTTCAGAGTCGTAGGAAGAAAATTACAGGACCATGAGGTTGGTATTTTATATGCATCTTTTCATTCATCCATCTTCCATCCACTGGACGAAAGCATTCCCCAAATCCTTCCATGTTTCCCCACCTTGTGCTTTCTGGAACCAGATTCTTGGCCTTCCTTGGTGAAATAGCCAAATTTTGAAATTGATCAGTATCTGCTTATAAATGTTTTCTCAAATGTTCGGAGATTTTGGTGGCGATGGAAAAAAGTTGACATTGGATTCTTAAAAGTGGAGCTAAAGAAGTGGAGCCTTAAATTTTGATCCTTTCCCCTCATAGATTAGAAATCTGGTAACGTCACATCTTTTTCAAAGACCCACAACGTCAAAGTTTAGATTTTAGGTCTTTTAAAGCTTAAGAATTTTTGTTTTCGTGATAGATTTCACTTAGAGTGGGCTTAGAAGCTCGAACCTTAATCGTTTAATGTTACTGAGTGGTTTATAACTATTGCTATTACCTTAATACAGATCAGGTTAAAATAAATGGGTGTTTTTTCTTCTAATTTTCTTGTTTGATTTTTTTGTATTTTATTTTTTTAATAGTGGTAAAACGATGGATAAAACCATATGAGTACAGCGACTGGAGCACTGTGACCTGAAGATTTGGTTTTTGTTGTGGGAATTAGTGATGAGCGGACTTGGACTACATAATCGATTATAATCAATTCTTGAAATAATCGAGATATCTCGATTATTATTTTTAATAATCAATTTTTAATCATCGATTCCTAGTAATCAATTCTTAATAATCGATTCTTAATAATCGATTCCTAATAATCGATTCTTAATAATCCATTCGCGCTGGCGTTAAGCGTTGCCATGGTTATATGTCAAATAAATCAAATATTTGTCATTCAAATTTTAAATTTTAAGTTATCAATATCAATTATTCGCGATTAAGGTTGTAAGTTTGACAAATAATTGTCTGTATTGTCACTCAACTCTGAATTGTTTGTATCGTTATTCAACTCCGTGAATACGCATGTCACTTGATAATGTCAAAATAATTATTAATATTATTCAAACTGAGGACAAAACCATTGTAGAACATAAAATTTTTTATGCACCTCGGGCATTATTACTTGATGTTTATACCCTCGGGCGACTTAAAAAGCTCGAGGGACGATAGGCCCGAGATGTTTATACCCCCGGTCACTCCTGGGGCATAAACATCCGTGTAATGCCCTTGGTATATAAATAACTATAATAATATGTTTTTACATATACATATTTGAATAAGTTTTACTTCCAACCACCACCCCCCTCCCAAGACACCAACTTCGTCGCCTAACCCAACCCAAAATATGCTTTTACATCTTTGACTCTTCCCTATTCATAATCATTCATAATCGATTATTAAAAATCGATTACTCACAATCGATTATGAATGATCGATTGTTAATGGAGAACAACTCGAGAACCAAATCAAACGATTATGCGAATTACTCGAATAATGATAATCGATTCTTGAAATAATACGATTATGCCCATCACTAGTGGAAATACCATAAACATGCCATAAACCAAGCCATAAAATGGTTATCACAGTAAATTTTTAATGCTGTTAAAGATGTCAAACCCAGGATTTTTTAACTACATATATAATTCTTTAATTTAACAATGTGAATAATGTCGTTTAATAATCTGATAGTGTCTAATTTGGTGTGAATATTGTTTATATGTCATTTGGGTATGATTTTATTTGTTGTCATTTTAAATTATAAGTTTCTTGTTAGTATCGAACTTCCCATTCAGATAACTCAAAAATTCGACATTTTGAAAAATGTATACTATCATTTTAATTAAAATCTTTTATTGCATAACATTTTAAATTCTGTGAAGTGGTGTAGAAGTTGGATTTTCAATTAGGTGCGTGATTATTTTTTGTTCCGGGTTCTAATTTCTCTGCCAGCTTAGAACTTTAAAACCAGCTTTCATTTTAGCCTACTTAATAAATTCTACGTCACAGTTTTGGTGCCTGAATTATACTATCAAAGTTTTGATATTTGTTTGTTTTACAAGCCCTTCAAGTCCGTCAAATATCTGATGTAAATTTCATGAAGTTTCCATCAGTTTTGCAAAGTGTCAACTACGTGTCAACACTTGTCAACCAGGTGACAGCTGGGACTAAAATTATATAACATACCTTATAAGCTTGACAGTAATAATTATAGAAATAAACTCAAGTATTCCGTAGCAAAGGCACATCATTAAACATGCGCTTTGTGTTTTTATCTATACCATAAAATTTATTGAACAGACAACAACACCAGAAGTGTTTGGAATGTAATATTTAATGCTAATTTGCAAATTTACGTTGATAAAGATAAAGAATAATATAATTGTCATGCACAATAACATTTTCTGACAAGTTTGTCTTGCTATTGGCACTGTTGCGTCACATGTCTCATATTGGATGAAGTTTGTATGGAAAGTTCATGAAGGACTAGTCAAATACACAAGAACTTGTTAAAGAAACTTTAAAAACTTTAATTGTGTAATTCAGGCATAAGAACAAAAAATGTCACCAAATGTATCATATACTCTTTGAAAACATCAACAGAAGTTTGTAATTATGATAAAATGCTTGGTCTGCAATGCAAAAATGATGAAAACTAGAGAAAACTATGTGAAGTTGTATCTCGGTATTCTCAAACGCAGAATCAAAATTGCAACGTCACATGAGTAGTCTCATGGTTTTTAGCTTTAAAACTTTAAGGTTCGTGGTTCACGTTTTTGAAGTCATTTACAGAAGAAGTCTATATGTCGCATTTATTTTTTGTCTTCAAATTGAGTACAAAAAAAAACAGTTAAAAACTGAAATCCGTTGCACTCAATTCACAAAATTAATATCGAAATTACGAATTACGAATTAACCCTAATAATAAACAAATACTGTTAACAGAAACTTTTAAAAGAATGTACGCAAAGAAGTAGACCCGAAGCGATTTCAATATAATTATCTTCTCGTCTAAAACGTAACGTCATAAACGTGGCTCTTTTGAAAAGAAAATAAATAGTAAAGAATCTGGAACACCCCTTTTATTATACAAAAAGGAGACGACTGAACTCCATTAAAAGGGTCGTCATGAAAAGATCCTGAAAACGACGTGAAAATTATCTCCGGTCGCTGCAGCTGAACGTTTGCTCTTGTTTTCAGGTTGTCATCAACTGTGCCATATTGAAAGGACTGAAATATAACCAGGCGACGTCGACGTTTCACCAATGGAGGGACAATAAGCAAGTTTACGGTTTAAATTTTAGCTCTAAAGAGGACGCGGACATGTTCGCCAGGGCTATGTTCCATTCCCTAGAAGTGAGTACCTTAATTATGAAACCGTTCGACGATATAAATGAGTTACCGTAAGATTGAAGTGGGCTAACTTGTCTAGTACAGCGCGCTTAACTTTGTTACTATCAATTAGCTGCAAAATTCCTGCTGGTTCCGCGCCTCAACCGCAAAGGATGCTGTTTCAGCGCGCAGTACTAACGAAATGATGTAATTAATGTTAGTTTGGCAGTTTGTTAAAACTTCTTGTGGTGATTGCTGCTATTGTTTGTTGTTTTCGCGAAAGTTACTTTTCAAATATTTTGATACAGTTAGTTAGTGACGTTGTGAATTTTGCACTTTAATTAACCGTTAATTTAATATGGTTCAAAAAGATAATCAATTGGGTAATAAGCTACCAAATGGGCAGGTTGGTATCTATTCTCACACTGCTATAACAGATTTTCTTTAAACTTGGTACTTGGTATAGTTATTGTATTTATGAACTTAACCATAAAATATAGTATTTTACTTCGCTTTATCTCGTCGTGTTTAGGAATTATGGGAATTAAATATAGGGTTTTTCAATAAGAGGTTCCATTTTAATATAAAAAAACGAGTATTTTTTAAGAGAAATCAATAAATCTTTATTTCATTGTAAAGAGGAAGGTATGCCATTAACATTTGAAACCCACCTTTAAGGTCTTGAATCGATTGTGTGGAGCATTGGCATAGACCTTATCTTTCACGTGGCCCCAAAGAAAAAAGTCTAACGGTGTTAAATCACAAGATCTCGATGGCCAATTGTGATCACCTCTTCCAGAAATAACACGGTCAGGAAATGTTTCTTGCAAAATTGCGGTTGTGTTGTTGCTTGTGTGGCACGTAGCGCCGTCTCGCTGAAAATAAACGTCGTCCACATCAATATCTTTCAATTCCGGCCATACAAAATGATTAATCATAGCTCGGTAGCGCAATCCATTCACCGTAACAGTTGCACCAGCTTCATCTTCAAAAAAGTAAGGTCCAATCACACCGCCAGTCTAAAAACCGCACCAAACAGTGACACTTTAAAAGCCTTAAGACCTAAGTCTTTATGCAAAATACGGTGTAATCTCGTTTGTGGAATATCTAATTCCAAAGATCGACGAGGAATCGGCAAACGTGGGTTTTCTTCAACACTACGGGTTACAGCAGCAATATTTTCAGTTGTTCTTGTGCGGCGCACACGATTTCGATTCTTCACATCACTAACTTGTACCAACAGCTCAAATTTTTCCACCAGTTTCGCTATTGCCGGCCGAGAAGGTGCTTTGCGACGACCAAAAAGTGCTTTACTTTGCGAACTGTGACTGCAAAATTTTCACTATTTTTGTAGTGAATTTTAAGAATTTCAATGCGTTCTTGAAGCGTGTATCGTACCATTTTTAGTAATGGCGTAGTTCAAAATTTACAGTTGCCCAAAAAGCAGGCTATTCAAAATGGAACCTCTTATTGGAAAACCCTATATAATATTTGTAAACTGTGATTGATTTGTAGCTCAATTAATTGAGCTAGAGAACTGAATGAAATAGGTGTAATGTTTCAGCATTTTCAGCTTTCTCCTGATATACAGCACCAATGGGCTTGTGGGGTTTTTGTTCTTATTAGTTCATTCCAAGAGTATGGAACGGGGATGGAAATAGATTCATGTCTTAATAACTATATATAAACATAATTTACATGAACATGACAGGAAAACGCGCGTCATAAAACGCACTTAAGAAAACATGCGTTTTAGGCAACTCGCGAGAAACACGCGTGTCAAAAAAACACGCGCTTCAAAAAACCGCGCATTCGAAAACACACGCTCCAGAAAATATACGCTTCATAAAAAGCGCGTTAGAAAACACGCTCGTGTGAAAACGCCCGTCATAAAACCTATCGAAGGGCTTCAGATAATACGGGCGTCGGGAAAAAAACGCATCATAAAATACACGCGTTTAAAGCACGCCTTTTAGAAACACGACCGTAAGGGTGCGGGCACGTCGTGTAGAAATCACACAACGTCGAATCCAGAACGACACACTCATTAGATAAGCGTTGTGATGTGTAATAATTTTTGTAACAATTACTTTTAGGGTAGATATGGGCTAGATACCTAAAAGATAAATCAAAATAAGAAGAAGCTAGATGAATAATTTTTCCACAATAAAATAACAAATCCAAGCAAATTTTACTTGCAAGAATCTTACTACAAATACCCTTTTTCCGCGGACATCAAAACTAATTTGACGACTATTTCAGGTACTTAGTAGTATAGTTAGACAACCGTCGCAATCCCAATACGCAGCGGCACCGATCCAGCAACAGCAACTGCCACCGCAAGTCATGCAACCGCCGCAACTGCCTCCGCAGCTCCCGCAGCCTACGCAATACGACGAAGACATGGGTTACCGTACTATGACCCGTGAAGACGTCGCCATGATCCAGGAGCGGCGGATATCGACGTCGCTAATGTCGCCGCAACAGACCTCCCCCATGAACAACAACGTACCCGTCGCCCCGTCACTGCCAAGCACGCAAGCAGCACCAAGTCCCGTATCGCCACCATCGGCACCGGGAAGCGGTCACCAAAGAACCACCAGCGCTCCTCCGGCACCAGCACCGGCTGTTCCACCACCACCGCCGATGCTAGGAATGGGTATGTGTACAGTCACAAAAGATATGTTTCATGGTACATTAAACTAAACAGATCCATTTTTATGTTTTTCTTTTCAACTGCCATTTTTTCTGTTTTGTTATAACTTTTGTCCTACATTATGTCCCATTTGCTCCAAAAAAATTTGTTGAGTCAAATGTTTGTCAAATGTTTGTATTTTTCATAATTTTTTTGATTTGATGGTGCTGAAAAAAACGCAAAAGTAGACGTAACACATATATCGTATAATGACAACATGAATGTTTTGTTATCGTTGTTTAAACAAAAGAAGTAAAAGAACCCCCTCATAATATTGGAACCAACAAACTGAGTATGAAGATACCAAAAATGATTACAAAAGCCACTTTTGATGCGTCTATTTCTATTTATAATGAAACAAAACATTGAAATTACCTCAACAAGTTGTTGACATTTACGCCAATTAGTTTTTAACTTAATTCAGAGTATTTCCAATGTTTGAATCAGTCGTGAGTGTGACCATATGTAGGCAACCAAATAGATACTAACATCTGTAACATTTGTAAAGTATACTGTTCTATAAATAAATAAAGCAGTGTTGTAATATTGTTATTAAATGGGGAAATTACACTGTGATGATTGAATATAGTACAGCTGAATATAAGCGGGTATGTTTTCCAAAAAGGCGAATAAAAACTAAGATGTATTTTTTCCATTAGCATTTTATAGTTTTTAACAATGGTGAATATTTTCACCCTGTGTTTAAGGGCATCTTGTGTTTTAAATCAGTCTGAAGATGTTCTCAAACACAGGGCGAAGATATTCACTGTTGTTAAGAACAATAAACCGCAAATGAATAAAACACCTACAATGCAGTTTTCTAGCCTTTTGGGAAAACATACCTACTTATATTCATCTCTACTATAATTAATATTATTTCGAAAATGTCTTCACATCAAAGAAATTAAAGATGCTATGATCTTTTCTTTAAACATTAGCTGTTGTTAGAGTTTATGTTATGATAATAATAATAATAATAATAATAATAAATGGCTTTATTAAACATTATTCCTCTTTACAAGTTTCAATATTACATTCATTTCAAGGCGGAATCTGCTCTTCCACTCAACCTTTACATAAGTTTAGTCTTAACAGAAAATCTTTACACATAAATAGAGGCCAAAAGCAAATAAGTGAAAAACACATTTATATTACATTTACAGTAACCTAATCACCTATCATGTATATGTATAATCTCTCTGCATATAGAGAACCCCTCAACATTCTATAAACATTGTCTGTCAAACAGAAAAGCTCTTAACGCATTTCTAAATTTCACACCTTGCAGTGCCCGGAGACCACACGGCAGCTCATTGAAAGTTTTTACTATCGATGTGTTTTCCATGATAATTCATTACTATAGACGATTTTTGTATTATTTTTGGTGTTGTCCATGGGACTAAACTCCGAGCGTCGAAGGGCTACTAGGTCTTTTAACTACCTAGAACTTGAGGTATGATAGAAATTTATGCAATAACGTTTGCAAAAGTTATAAACATTTTTCTGTAGCAACTGTTTGAAATACGTGTGCTATACGAACAGACATTATCGCCATTTAGGGGCTGTTGTCCATGGAGCAAAACAGCGAAAGTTGTAGGGTTACTAGGTGTTTTAATTACCTACAATTTGAAGTAAGATAGAAATTTATGCAACAATTTTTGCAAAAGTTATAAACATTATTCAGTCGCAACTGATTGAAATACGTTTGCTATTCGAACGGAGATTGTCGCCATTTAGGGGTTGTCGTCTGTAGGGCAAAACTCCGAATGTCGATGGGCTACTAGGTCTTTTCCTTACCTACAATTTGCGGTATGATAGAAATTTATGCCACAATTTTTCCAAAAGTTATAAGCATTTTTCTGCAGAAAATAATTGAAATACGTTCTGTAGAACCTTATAAACAAGACTCAATTCACAATTTTTACGTTCAGATTCAGATGATAAAAGCATATAGGAAATGTGTAAAATGTCTGGTGTGGTATCTAAATCCAAACGCTTATTGATGTTTTTTTGATTAAGTAAAAAAATGTGAAGTACAGACTTTTTTTAGCTATTTGCTTCTTTTTTCTTTAACTTTGACCGGCAGCAACCCCTTAATACTTTTCTGTTGTTTTTCATATAACATTCTAAAAAGTTTGCCGCATGATTTTGAAAAACTAAGTATTTGACTTTTACACCTAGTATTTCGTATAAAACGAGTATAAATGATACTTTTTGTACTTTAATATTTTAGGTATTTTAATTTGATATACATTGAGAAATTACGAAAACTACAGTTAGGAAATGTGCCTCTAACCATGGTTGCCTATGGCTCTCATTATGAAACCAGAAAACAGTGTGCTAATGTGTTTATTATGAAACCAAAGTAGAAAAACAGTTTTGAAGGGATAGTTTTGGTTGCCCGTAAGATCAATATATAATTAAAATAATTGCAGTAGTAATTTAATTCCGTTATTATACGTCTTGGTATTCTACACATTTACTGCGGTGTATGTTGAGTTGCTTATCGCCCTGAACAATCTACACATTGCATCCAAATCTTTATTCATATTCTTTTAAACCAGAGTTGTTTGGAATTTTTTTTCAAACAAACTTTTCTTCTTTTTCCAAACCGAGAGAATTTTACTTCTCTAGTCCTTAGTATTAAATACACAACCTTTACACACATTTTTTGTTGTAAATTTTTATTATTTTAGTACTGTCATTTAACCCTGGGACATAACACTTATTTTTTGAGACGTGCTCTTCACACTAGCGCTGGTTTTCTGAGACCCAACAGTCTAGTTCCAGGGTTAAGACGGACCCACATGTTAACAAATAAATAAATATTCCCAAGAAAATTATTCTTTCTTCATACTATATTATGGTCACAGTAGGTACGGGACCACCAGCTGTTGCACCACCAGCACCGATGCCACCTCAGCAGGCACCGGTGCTTTCGGGACCACCACCGCCGCCTCCACCTCCCATGAACATGTCTCGATCGCAGAGTAGTGATGGTGGAGACACAAATTCATTGGCAGCACAATTACAAAACGCAAGGTTGAAGAAGAACAAGAATACACCTCCTCCTCCCGCAGAAAATAGCGGCTCATCTACTAGTAGTGGAGGCAGCAGTAATTACGGCACTATTGGTCGAGGAGGTGGCGGAAGCATGGCCTCCATGATGGACGAGATGGCAAAAACCTTGGCTAGGAGACGTGCAGCTGTAAGTATTGTAGCATATTCCTAATATGGCAAATCTAAGAGCAGTCAAAAACCTAACCTAACGATATTCAGTGCTGACAGTTGTCAAATACTGTGGCATATAAGGTTATGTTGGCATTCCTGATTGTCAAATTCAAATATGTCAGCTAGCTGTCATTAAAAAGGCATTTTTTTGCAATTTACAATTATTTCCTAGCAACGTCCAGCAAATGTCACAATCACAATATTCTCTGTTGCTTTTCAACGAGCAAAACGCACATTTAAAGATTTTAGTAAATTTGCCAGTAAACCCAATTAAGCCACCAAGATGTCTTTTGGGGCTCAGTTGGATTTGTCCCTCGACCCAATGGAGGAGACAAGGTTTAAGAAAAAACACTCCGACCTCATAGCACGTCTCACAAAGAAGCTCCATTTTACCTATACTGAGTTAGAATGCATCCTGCTGATCTATTACAAGCTTCAGAAGGACAGCCAGGATAAAATCGGTATTACAAAAGCCCAATTTAGAGATGTTCTTCACGGTGGTTTTGATATGACGGATGACACTTTAATGGACAGGATTTTCACTGCTTTAGAGAGAGGTACGTCACATCCAGCGACTGTCTCGATGGAGACATGGGCATCGGCTTTGTCTTTATTTTTAAGAGGAACTCTCGATGAAAAGATTCAGCATTGTTTTATGGTGTATGATTTACTAGGAGATGGAATGATTGGGAGAGATTCTATGTTTCAACTGTTGAGGACGTCGCTTATTAGTTCTGGGAGTGATGATGATGCTGAAGAAGCTGTGAAAGACATGATTGAAATATTGACCAAGAAGATGGATATCGATAGAGATGGCAAGATTTCGTTCAACGACTATAGACAAACTGTCATCAATCAGCCGATGCTACTCGAGTGCCTCGGGAAATGCTTGCCGAATCGAATGTCGGTTTATGCTTTTATTACGACTTTTTCGCCACACGTTGGGAAAGTGTAACGTGTAAACTAAAAATGATAAGTAGAATAGTTTTATTGATATGTATCTACATTATTATAAAATCTTTGTACTTGAAATAATAAAATAAGTATTTGAACTACATACTTATATTATCATATCTACCACCTGACTTACCTGAATGCAACCATTGTTATATCTATTTGACATATTTGAATTTGAATATGCCAAAAATATTAAAGTTAAATTTTACTGTCTTCATAAAAAACAAAAGTTGAAAATATTTTTTAGAAACAATATGGATGACACCGATTTGGTACTCTGTGCAAGATAAGTTAGGTACGCAGATTGGTGCATAAAAAATAAATGTTCCTAACAAAGCTGGTGATATTGCGTCAAATTCCGCACCGTATTCCCTGTTTTTGATGATGAACAGTTACAGTTTTGAAATTTACCAAGTCTTTATTATAACAGCTCCAACTTCTTAAGACTTTGAGAAACCCAATAAGTCCATATGAAAAATTTTATTTGAATTGTTAATGAATTTACTTTCCAGAAAAAAATCAGCAAAAACTTTCGTATGCATGTTTTTGCGGTCCTTATTTACGTTTGCTTATAAAAATCTTTGCCATTTCTAGGTTGAAAAGAAAGTTCCAGACAACAATGTCGAGGAGGACGACAAGAAGGCTTCATGGGAAAAGACGAACACATTGCCCAGCAACTCTTCCAAATTCTCGTCGGAATCGCCGAAGAGCATTAGGAAGCGGTTCGGGTCTGCTTCAGAGGAAACCATCCTGAAAGTGAACGGCCTAAGTGAAGTCAGTGGCCTCTCCCTAGCGCCAACAGAACTAGAGAGCCTTAAGAGCGAAATTGTCAAGGAGATCAAAAAAGAAATCACCAAAATGAAACAGGATATCTTAGATGGTAAGAATATTTATCAGTTATATGATTTATCAATAAATTGTATGCGTAATTTTGGTGTGTTGGTAAATGCCACTGTTGGTAGAGTATGCAAACAAACAAACTAACCTTACAATGAAAAAAAAAAAATGCAACACACTGTGTTAATTCATTGCATACTCTACCAGCTGAGACATTTATGAACACTATAAGGACTAAATAAAAATAATATTTTCTTCGTCTTTTTTCAGCTATCAAATCCGAACTGAACCGGAGGTAATTTGTATACACATAACCACGATATATATATATAAATATAAAACCCGAAAACCTTTTTATAATTTTACACTTGGGTCGAAACCACGATATAATAATATGTCTTGAAATCAGTATCAGTCAGCAAAGTAATGACAATGAGAAATTATAGCTAGATATCCTGACGACAATGTATAAATAAAATTAAGTTGTGAATGTTTCCTAAGTAACCATTCTGCACTCGATATTTTGCGTTCCTAACGTCCCGTTAATATATAGTTAGTGTCTCGCTGTACTTTTGTAAATTTTAGAGCTAGATAATAGGGGCTAAGTGTGCAGAACGAAAAATGAAAATTGTAGAAACTAAATCAAAAGTTTTTCTTTGAAATTTTTAAGAGTGCAGAATAGCTACCCTGTTTTACTATAAACCGCTACTATAGATATCGTATAGGTGAGAAAAAGCACATTGTATTAATAAGTTTTAATAATAGTATTTATTATTTATGCTAAGTTATCTGATCTATTTGAATTATGTAGTGATCCATACTGTATTTTGTCTCCTTTTTCTGTATAAATATTTATTGTACGTTAAGGGAACTTCCAAGTAAGATAATATTTATTCCTTTTGTATTTTTCGAGAATAATAACAAGTAAGGCGCAGTTTTATCACAAGGTACGTAACCGAGATATCATGACATAATAAATAAAATCGTTACGATCGTTTTCTAATCAATTTGATAGAAAGAACTGCTACATAGTAACTTTTGTATTAACGTAGTAGGATAATGAAGCTTCCATTATAATGCATTTACTATTTTATTATTAACGATTTATGATAATTTTTGATAGTCATTTTTGTGATAAAATTGCAATGACTGGCAACACGGTTAAGTAAATACGATAACTATTTTATGTTTAATTTTTATTGTAAACTCGTAATAACAGCTCCGTTTGCCTTTTCCTGATAATTTTGACATAAAATTAACAAACCGCATCAACTGCGTTACATATACGAACATTTTACGTTTATCAACTATTTGTATATTTTACACGTTACAAAACTGTGTTGACGTTAATAGTTATATTGAACCGGATATTTTATCATAAACTGTTCATATTTATATAATAATATGTTTTATTATTTTATGTACAGGGGTATGAGAATGGCGAGGATTGTCGTTTATAATGTATCATAACAGATTAATAGTTGCTTCAGGCTGTAGATTAGTGTCTCATATAATACATCGAAAAAAAACAAAAAAGATAAAACATACATACCGATAATAAAAAAAAAACTATCAGAAACACGACATCTCGATATCGTAAAAAAAACACTTAGCTGAATGTGTAACCGCTCTAACGTGAACATGACATCGCGCTACAGTGAGTAATTGTAATTTTTAATTGATGAGTCGAACGTTTATAATGATATATATAATATAAATATATATAAAATTATATATATAACACATTTGTGATATTTAGTCGCATATATAATTTGGGTTTTAAGCTTTTCTTCGGACAAAAAAATTTAAAAGATAATAAATTGTATGTGTGTTGTTTGCTCTAAGTATGGAAAGTATATACAGCTGTTTTTCTCTTTTTTTTAAATTCTATTTGTGATCTCATGACAAAATTGCACAGTTCGTTCATTTGAAATTATTCTTTTCTTACAGTTTAACGTATAAGTTAAATTTTTAAAAGCAGTGTATTTGACATAATAAATATCTATTAAACGACAAATTGTTTGTTTGTGATGAAACCTATGAACCCATGATGAAACCTATTTCCTTTCTGCAAAGTGTAAAAATTACGTATATATAAAAAAACATTGGGAAGGAAAGACGAAAGTTGAAATAAAAGTGGTACAAAAAGAACAACAGTAGGTCTTGTACTTTGTTTATTTTTCGTTGAGAACTGTAAAAAGAAATCAACAAAATTTTGAGTTGAGTTTGTGGTACCAATATAATAAGTTTTTAGACAGAACTTCTTTGAGCATGTCTATAGATTTTGTTGGGCATCTATATTCTGTTCTTTGGAACTCGAGAAAGTTCCTAAGCAACTTTGCAGTTTGAAGAAGTTAATCTTTAGCCTACTGAATACCAGGAGTGTGTTTGTTCGTCCAGTTTATACAGTTAGCCCCAGAAGTCTTCGGACACCACAGAAAAATTCAAGAAAACACATAATAATATTACTTACGAAAGAAATATGATTTTTTCCCTAATTTAAACGTAAATATTATCAAATTCGCAAAATATTTCATACATTAAAGAAAATATGTTCTTACAAAAGTAATTTTTCTTAATGATGGTTTACTTCAAGCTCCCTTGGATTGAAGAACTACTTGTAAGCGTCGTTACATGGAATTTACGAGTTTTTACATAAATTCCTTGCACATACCTTTCACTCTCAAAATGTCTCACCATTTTCCTTGTCAAATACTATCAGCCCCCAGTGGCAGATATTGGCCCCCCCAAATACCAACTGGTCAGAGATATTGTAACTTTATCATACGTATGACGAAGTATTGTAATCGTGTAAAAACATTATGTTAGGGGAAATATGTCCTTTTGGGTCCCCTGAATATTTTTGATGGTAAAAAAAAGAAAAAGGTCTGCATATGTGTGTGTGTGTGTACCCGCTTTTGTGGCGACGATTCTGGAGTAACTACTAAAGGTATTTGGACATAGCTTCATACATGTTTAGAAGTGTCAAGACCAAACTTAGAACTGAAAGAAGTTTTGGTCACAAGGGGCCAAAGGAACTGGAGACGTACTCTTAGCATTTACAACGATTTTGCAATTGACCCGCCATTTCACCAATTTCGTCCAAATAGTTAAATAATAAATTAAAGGACAGGAAATTTTGTATAATTTATGTCTATGAATTTTTTTGCTAAAATTAATATGGTGACTCTGTTGGTCGCTCGGCGCTCTGTGCATTATATATATGCAATAAATAGTTTAGTGAAGCGCGAGCAGTTTTATTCGAACTACAAACTCTACTACAAACCCGACTACACACATCAAACATTCTATTTGATCGAGATCGCTTGTAACTGCATTACAACACAACTAGTTTGCCAGGATTGGACAGATATTTTGATTCTATTGACAGTATTGCCAGTTCATCAGCGTTTGACACTGCTGTATAGTATGATAAAGTCATGTATCTGGCAACGTCAGTTTTTTGTTTGTTTGGGGTTCAATATCCGTTGTTGGAGACATCTGGGGTGGGTATTTTAATTTTTATAAATAAAATTACTGATAGCTGAGAGTGTGGCATATCTTAAAAAGTATTTGAAAGCCGATGGCCAAAGAAAAAATTTGGAAACACAGGATTTCAACACCTCGGCATTGTTCATGGGTGGTGGTGGTACTTTATTTTGTACCCAAGCAGCTGCATTCGCCAATGCAGCTGTGAGAACCAATTTGACAAGGAAAATGGCGAGATATGCAATTTAGTAGCAAAGAAACTCTGACCGAGCCTTATCTAAGAAGAGTGGACGCTATTCGCAAGGAATTGATTTATTTTTGTAACCATTTTTGTTATCAGATGAATAAAATAAATAAATTTTGTTTTGGTTTAATGTGTATTTTCATATTTTAAATTGAACATTTAAGGAACACTAGGAACTTTGTATGTGATACTTATTGGAGAGTTCTAGGGATTTTGCCATCGTCTAGGTACTTTCTGTTTCTGATCAACTGTCTCCGGCGTTGGCAGTTGGCACCATTGAAACAGCTACAAAGTTGACAGTGCGTCAGTGTTCCGTTTGTATACAATTGTATACAATCAAAACAAAATTATATTAACGGCAATTCAGTATCTGAAATCATTATTGAACTACTGGTATATAAAGTGAAGACACCAGAAGAATCATGGAAGGAAATTACCAAAAGAGACCGAACAATAGAAGAAGCTTCCGGGCGGGCACAACGAGCACCGCGAGCAGTAGTAGAAGAACCACAATGGAACAAATTAACCGTGATAGGAAAAAATATTTTGATACAAGGTTGAAACTAGAAACTAGAATGCTGGTACTGGAGAGGCAAAAACTAGTACAGATGAAACGACAGAATGATTTAATGGAAAAATCGAACGCAATCTTATTGCAACAACTGGAGAACTCCCGTCGTTGCCAGTGCAAGTGCCAGTGCCAGAGTAAGGACGCTACCAAGGCTGGTTCAAATGATGATACCAAGGAAGATACGAAGGAAGGTACCAAGGAAGCTAATGAATCTGCATAGTAGTGTATTATATCGTTAGTTTTGATCCATTGACATCTATCGATTTCTTATTTAAATTTACTTACGATTGTTTATTTAATAATCTTTGATAATTAATATTAAGTTAATATGTATGTTTGAAGAGATTTATCTCTTTATTTCCAATGGTTCTTTATTACTTCTTTTATTAGTAAATAAAGTACTATTATGGTATCATACTGTTTACTTTTCTTAAGATTGTTCATCTAACAACCTTAGAAAAATTATATTCTATTATAAGTTAATATGTATGCTTGTTATATCATTTAAGCATGGTTTTTGTTTTTTCTTTAGTTGTTCTTTACTATTTGTTTTTCTTTTAGTAAATAAAATACTATCATAGAATCATGCTGTTTTATTTAATACTTACACATTTTCGGCAGTTAAACAGTTTGTGTAAAAGTTGTATATAATTTTTTCACTGAACTTTGTAAAATAATCCTTTTAAAATACATAAAACCTTTTGTTTAAAAATCCATGATATACATAATGTCTTACGTAGCGTGAATGCCTTACACCCATGCGTAACATGTTTATGATAAAATACAAAATTCAAATTTTGAAGTCATATCCACAATTTAATAAATTATGTTTATTTGAGCAAAACCAAACATTTCTCGTTCTTCTAAGAGATGTACATGCAAAAAGCTGATTTACAGATTGTTCCATTGTTTTCTGTAAAAACTAAAAAAAATCTTTAATTCATTTGTTAATTTTCTCGCTCAGAGATTTTAAAATTTGGAAAACTTCAAAGCCAAGGACATCTGCTTTAATTCAAGTTTGTGCTCAGTTTTGTAAATAATTTTCAAAATATTTTGAAAATAAGAAAATCTTATTTGGCCAGGCACATTACTTTATCATACAATATATAACATTAATAGTTTAGCTGCATGAGATTCTATTTGATTGAATTCGATCATGTCTGCATTAAATTAAAATAAAAGAAGTAGCCAGGATTTGACATATATTTATCATACTGCGTATGATAAAGTAAAAAAAAACGAAATACCATTCAGTTTTATCTTCAGTTGTTCTTCAATTTTATCTGCATCTTCGGGGAGATATAAAGACAGCCATTTTTTTGGCACGTGCTAGAAATAACTCTAAACTAAATCTACAAAAAAGAATTGCTTCAGCTCCTTCAATATCTTCCTTCAATCCTTTGGTTAAGATTTGGAATATTTCAAAGCCAAGAAGATCTGCTTTAGTTCAAGTTTCTGCTCAGTTTTGTAAATAAATTTTAGAATCTTTTGAAAAAGAAAACAGAAATAACATTCTGTTATATCTTCAGTCGTAGGTGAATTATGTGAATTTTATCTGCATCTTCGGCGCGATATAAAGACAGCTTGTTGGGACGTACCTTAAAATAAAATAAATTAGAAAATAAAACTATATCTACAAATTCATAAAAACGGCGTCAGCTCCTTTAATCGTTTAGTTAGGTTACAACGAAAAATGAATATAACATTTTAAAATTCTAGTTTCTAAATAAAAAGGTAATTTAGCAGCGCATGCATTCTTTACTCAGGGCGATAAATTTTGCATTTTGTTTTCTTAACAAAGCTGTAGTAATTTTTAAAGAGGGTGTGGCGTACCTTAACGATCCTGCGCGGCAGGACCGAATTGTTTATAACCTGTACTGTGGGCGGGCGTGTCTCAAGCATTAGAAGGAGATGGGAAGATCACATCAGAGGAAACAATTTAGGTCCACCAGTCAGGAGATATATTTTCGTTACATAGGATCACATTGGTTCGCGTCTCGCCGAGTATATAGTATTCTGGTTGGTCGATTGAATACATACAGTTGGACGCTTTCAAGGCGCGTCCAGACCGACGACTTCTTAAGCGCTGTTGGACTATCCCTAAAATTCCAGGACATTTAGCGTCCTGCGACTATGTTCATCGCAATAACACTGTGTCATAGTTCCTTGCATAGACTATAGTTTTTATGAAGCCTCCTGGAAAATAATTAAGTCGGGTGATCTGGCGGGACACTATTTATGTTATTTATGATTTATGTTTTTGTTCTGTTATTGCTGGCACCAAGTTGTTCTATGGAAGGCTCTTAACTGAACCTTTTCTACTTGTATAAACGTTGTTCTTGTTTGTTATCGAGTAGAAGTCAATTAAATGTTAGGAAAATTATGTTTTGATTTGAAGAACATGAATCCACAATCTATAGGTAACATACAATCTGAATCTGACAGCAAAAATTTCAACTTGTTTTTTTAGTACCACTTTTCTCAAAAACTAGGCTCAAGTCGACATTTCTGCATTCAGATTCAGATTCTACAAAAAAAATACCATACCAAAAACAATTATCATTTGTTAGATTTTAGTAATTGTTGGCCAGTATAGTCACGTAGCTTAGAGTACTACTACTATTTTTGATAAATTAAGTACATATATATGTACTTGACAATATGTGAAAATGCGTCTAGTTTTTGAGCAAAAAATCCACACATTAGCACTACACACAGAAAAGTAATCTCTCGAAACAAGAGAGAATTACTTGGATGAAGTGGTTGGTAGGTTCGTAAATATTAGGCGAGAGATTATTGACTTCAACTAAGAAGTTTATTTTCTTGTATACCTATACCTAATTTTGTACGTCCAAGTGATTATGCATTCGAATCCAGTAAGTTCAAGAAATTACGTTTTCTTGTTTCTAGTTATCACATTTCTGTGTAAACTTTTCTCAAAAATTAGGTTCATTTAAAAATTTCTATCAGAAACAGTTATTACTGTTAGATTTTGTTCATTGTTGGTCAGGATAGTTTCGAAGCATAGAGTACCTACTGTATTTTTGATGAATTCACTACTTCTGAAAGCAAAAATTCCAACTTGTGTTTGGGTTTTAAGAAAAAATCCATTATTAGCTTTTTCGCTATTTTTTGGTACCTACTACTTTTCTCAAAAATTACGCTCAAGTCAACATTTCTGCATTCAAATTCAGATTCTACTAAAAAAACACCAAAAACAATTCTCATTTGTTAAATTGTATTAACTGTTGGTCAGGATAGTCACGTATAGTTAAGATTATTCTATTTTTGACCAATTATAAGTATGTACTTGACAATATGTGAATTGCTCAGTAGCGGATTACCCATTATAATTTTCAATCGGCTCTTATATATGCATGTTCTAGGTTGTGCATGAAAAATACAATTAATTACTGCACAAATATGAGATTACCAGTGCACATTTTGTGTGCAGCTGCATTGAGAAAAATAATAGGAAAAAATAGCTGTTTCAAATTAAATGCCGAAAAAGTAGATAAACTGTACCATTTATTAGTTTTTTTACAGGTTGTAGATAGGAATCACGACGTTTTTAGGTAGTTAAAAAATAGTTGTTAATATATCGACTTCTTTGGGTGAAAGTCTAAAAGTATTTGTAAATAATATATTTAAATTAAACTACAGATTAAATGAAATAACTTTTACAAAATACGTTATTTCGTTTCAATAGTGAAAAAATCTAAAGAAATTTGCATGGTTATTTAGTTTAATTTGTTATTGCAATATTGTTTATTTCATACTATTTTGCAGTAAAGGCCTATTATTTATTTACCTATATACTATTTAGTACCTATCTATTTCATATATTGTTAATTTATCTAAAAATACGTAGATCTATAGCCCAAAATGTAGATGTAATATCAACAATATTATACTTTAAATAAAGTATTAAATATTAGATACATTGTCCAATTTAAAAGTAGATGAAGATTTGTAAATGCTGACGTTTCGCGAAGGATGTTGTTCGCTTCTTCAAAGCTAATTGAATACTGAAGACCTACCGAGAAAATCTCCCTTATATACCTAATTTTACACCTCACTGCGCACATCTGGAGCTACCGCTCCCATGTGCTTTTCCACCTGACCGCGTTAGGGTCAGTTTCCAGACCCTACTAATGTCAGTACCGTCCTCGCGATTGATGTTGTCAGGATGTTTGTAAATTACGATGGCTTCTCTAATAAGCCTTCGATGATAACTACCTACCCTTACCAACATCTTCACGTCATCGAAATTCATTGTGTGTCCAGACTCGTAGCAGTGTTGAGCAACAGCGGACTGTTGAATCTTGCGTAGCCGGGTGTCTCTACTGTCCTCCTTGACTCGACATTCGATACTTCGTCCTGTGCTACATAGCATGTTCCACACACATGTTATCTTGTATACTTCTTCATTCTTCCTCTGAGACTTGCGGTTTTCTTTGTGTGACACCCCTTATGTCAGACTTGGTGTATCCATTCTGACGTAGGGCCCACGCCAAGTGTTTCCGTTCGTCGTCCAAGGTGCTGAAGTCGCACACCTTCTCTTCTCTTATGTTGGGGATGGTGGTTTGATTTGGCGTTCGAGTACCGATCGGTATGTATCTTCTTACGGTAGACTGTATGTCCAAGCGTACCCGTTAATGTTCTGTATCCCAGCACATCCAAGAATGGCAACTGATTATCCTTTTCTATTTCCATCGTGAATTGGATAGAATGACTAACATTGTTCAGGTGGCTAAGGAACGCAGCAAGTTTATCTCTACCTTGTGGCCAAACCACAAAGGTATCATCAACATATCCTCCAACATATACTCTACAAGATCCGGCATAACCCGGAAGCAGTTTATTTTCTAAATGATTCTGGCCGTGAAAGCCTACGTACTTACTTAATCACAATAATTCTTTAAATTAGTTGCAGATTTAAGTAAATAACTGAAAACAATAGATGAAAGAAAGATTTATTATCCTTAAAATGTCTACTAAATTACATTAAAATGTCTTTTCATAAATATAAATGGTTAATTTGCCGTTTGACATTTAACTAATTTCAATTACCTATATTAGATATTTTGTTTAGTTGACTAATTTTTAACCACGAATTTTAGTTTTTTTATCTAAAATTTAGTTAATTTATATAAATTTTTTTGTTCAGTGTACACTTTAGAATAATGACTAAATTATCTCCACTGCAAAATTTCATGAAGTTCCTGCCTTAAGTTCCTTCTGGAACTCATCATTCAACTCACCGCCTCTTCCTGCGTCAAGATCGCCTTCGTCTATGCACTCTGTCGGTCACACTTTCATTATCTTATTAATCATTATCTCAGTAATCAAATCATACAGCCACTACATTATTGACTCATAACTATTTACTAGAACCGTCTACCTCATATACAACACTGATGCGTCATATTTGTCTACTTTGAAATGACAGACCTTTCCTATATTTTTTCATTTTAGATTACTTTATACAGTTCCGTCTTAAGAAATTCTATAACATTCTTATAAGGCATGATTTCATGCAGAAATCGGTTAGCAACACAATTCGCGGAAACAAATTTTCGAAAATTATCAATGTGGCGCTAATAAGAAAACATATAGCCGGTGAATCGCAGTATGCCCTGAGCAGGATTCCTGCTTTCTGATGCGCACGCGCATCCACATCGCAGGCACCTACGATCTACGGAGACGAAGTTTACAACACAGCAGTGGGTGTGACCGTATATTGTACAGCCGGCATTCTTGATCAATTCCACGAAACTATTCGTTTTCGTAACTTTCCAGGTAAGTGCCCGATAAAATAATACATAAATAAGCGATAAGATAAAATGTTGATAGTATAATATTGCAAACACTCCATTTCTAGAAAGGTTAACTGACCCGGCATATAACTTCTCAGTCTCAGTTATCGTATATAGGGTATAACATTTGTTAACAGTAAAAAAATATGCAGCCAATTGTAAGTAAGATATGATTTTGATTTTATTGCATGGAAAATGAAAGAGATATTTGTTTATAAATTAAACTTTTCACGAGAGTGTATTTCAGTGTTTACGCTGAAGAAAATATTGATCGTTGGGTTACTTCAGTCGAAATTACCGAACGTTGACTTTTTCCGGTTGTGCAATTGGTTAAATTACCGTCTAGAAGGCCGGAAAGAATCGTGATTCCTCTGCGTTACCTCGAACTTGCGTCTCCTCTGTTAATCATTTATAAATATAGAACTGCTCGATGACATCACCGACTACTCGGTTTTATATTAGCGAAGAGTCTTGGCGATCTTCGGTTATTTCTGGACGGACCGGCCGATCGGCAACTGTCAAACGTTCACTTGTTTTATTTAGTTAGTGATCACTATAGTTTTGATCGTGTGTTGTTCTCTACTTCTAGTCCACAACCATGGCCAACCAACAATATTACCCATTTAAGGTGAGTTCTAAAATATATTATATCTTTTTCATTTTATTTTGTGTATTTTTATGATTTTTCTTCGATAGTAGTTGTAATTTTAATCAAAATTGTCGTGCGGTGTTTTATTTTCGTGTTATAATAAAACAAATGGTGCAGGTGTGCATTAGAATGTCAAGAACGCCAACTCGGATTGGTTTGTTTCTTTTTCTTTTGCATACGTATGCACTAAAATAGAAATTTAAAACCTACATTATAATGTTTGGAATGTGTTCAGTGGGAACTGGAAATACCTATTCTAAAACGTGATATTTATTATAATTTTAATGCATAATTTGCAATTTAATAATGGTTTATTAATTATTCCGTACCTAATATTGGGTCAACAAAAACTTCTATGATTACTTTGACTATACTGTATGTTATTAAGTACCTACCATATTTCATCGAAATAACCGATGAATCATTTTCTTAGGATTCAGTTTATCTCAAATCTTGACGATTAGTAATAATCTCGGATCAAAATATCCATGATATAATTAATCTTTTTACGTTAACTTCAACCAAATACATTTTGTTTAAAATAAAAATTGTGAAGCGTGACAATAATTGCAGGATAACCTTGGCCTGTTATACAGTGAATTGTATTCTCTGTGGTTATGATTTCACACGTTCTAAAATGCGTAAATCCGGCTTTGTTAAATTTAGTTTGAAAACTAACAAAAGCGAATTTGACCTTACGTGAGACAATCGTGCGCTTGTTGAGGTTAGATTTTCCAAGAGAGGAAAATTATGAGTTAAAGTAGGTAGTCGTAAATTACTGCTGTGTTTATTTTTTGCGGTTAGACGCCACGATAATGGTTTTAGTTTACTTCCTGTGTTGGATTAGATAGCTTCGGTTTACACTGTTAAATGTTTACCACATTTTTGTGATAAGCGTACCAATTAAGTTTTTCGTCAGGCAGTTTGCTGTGCTTGCAGGAAAAAGGGACGTCTGCCAAGTTTTTAATTTTATTATTTTTTATGGCTATATCGTTTGAGAATCGTTCGGGTTTAGAGTGTATTTTTTTAATTTTGACCTCCCAACGTTCACATTTTCAAATCATTTTGATTGGATTGGTTTGAAGATCTTTAGGGAGTCTACTTTCAACGTTTGGCAGTAATCAGTTGGACCACATGTTGCTATACCGGTGGAAAATTGCGCTACCGACTTTGTTTACCGATAATTTCTACGTATTCCCTCAGAAACTGTTTTTTTCTTTCACTTTTTATGAAGTAGTTTGTTTGATCCGAAATCAATATAAAAAATCTGATGTGGCCAGGCACATGACTTTATCATACAATATATAAAATTAATAGTTTAGCTGCATGAGAATCTATTTGACTGAGATAAATCGTATCTGCATTAAAATTAAACTAGTTAGCCAGGCTTTGACAGATATTTTGATAGTCAGTAGTATCAATCGAAGGTATTGTCAAAGCATCAGCATTTCACACTACCTACTGTCATCAGAATAATAGTTGATTATCTCACAAATGCCGAAAGTACGGAATAGCACCACGAGCGGTGATGCGGCGCGTCACCGATGGCGGAGCGTCGACGTCTCATGTGAGCGAGTCGCGCTATGTAGTTTTCGGCAGGAGTGACATCAACGTTTTTTGTAATGCTTTTAGAAATACGTATTTTAAAAAAATTCTAAAATGGTTATGTTTCGGTATAGAAAATGTTAGGTTGATACCACTTCTACGAAATGTCAAGTTTAAAAAGCTAATTCAAATTCTGACAGATTTATATTCGTTCATGACACTGTAGATGACGTTCCATAGCGGTTCTCCGAGTGTGACAGCGTGGTGACAGCCATAGACATTTCTGTGGTGACAGCACAAAAAAAATATTTGTCTAAATCCTGGCTACTATGTAGTTTCGTACCAATGCAGATGCGACCGATCTCGATCAAATAGAATTTGCTCTTGCAGCTAAACTATTAATGTTACCAAAAAATGTCAAAGGCATAAATTATTCAAAATTTCCTCTGCTTTAATTTATTATTTAACTATTTGACGAAATTACAGAAATGGCGGCTCATCTGCAAAATCCTTAAAAAAGGCTTAGAATAAACTACCAGTTCCTTTGGACCCTTTTGAACCAAAAGCTTTTCAGCTGTAAGTTTGGTCATAAAACTTCTAAATATGAACTTTCGTCCCGATACCTTCAGTAGTTTCTCCGGAATCGTCTCCACAAAAATCGTTTACACACACACACACACACACACACACACACACACACACACACACACACACACACACACACACACACACACACACACACACACACACACACACACACACACACACACACACACACACACACACACACACACACACACACACACACACACACACACACACACACACACACACACACACACACACACACACACACACACACACACACACACACACACACACACACACACACACACACACACACACACACACACACACACACACACACACACACACACACACACACACACACACACACACACACACACACACACACACACACACACACACACACACACACACACACACACACACACACACACACACACACACACACACACACACACACACACACACACACACACACACACACACACACACACACACACACACACACACACACACACACACACACACACACACACACACCACACACACACACACACACACACACACACACACACACACACACACACACACACACACACACACACACACACACACACACACACACACACACACACACACACACACACACACACACACACACACACACACACACACACACACACACACACACACACACACACACACACACACACACACACACACACACACACACACACACACACACACACACACACACACACACACACACACACACACACACACACACACACACACACACACACACACACACACACACACACACACACACACACACACACACACACACACACACACACACACACACACACACACACACACACACACACACACACACACACACACACACACACACACACACACACACACACACACACACACACACACACACACACACACACACACACACACACACACACACACACACACACACACACACACACACACACACACACACACACACACACACACACACACACACACACACACACACACACACACACACACACACACACACACACACACACACACACACACACACACACACACACACACACACACACACACACACACACACACACACACACACACACACACACACACACACACACACACACACACACACACACACACACACACACACACACACACACACACACACACACACACACACACACACACACACACACACACACACACACACACACACACACACACACACACACACACACACACACACACACACACACACACACACACACACACACACACACACACACACACACACACACACACACACACACACACACACACACACACACACACACACACACACACACACACACACACACACACACACACACACACACACACACACACACACACACACACACACACACACACACACACACACACACACACACACACACACACACACACACACACACACACACACACACACACACACACACACACACACACACACACACACACACACACACACACACACACACACACACACACACACACACACACACACACACACACACACACACACACACACACACACACACACACACACACACACACACACACACACACACACACACACACACACACACACACACACACACACACACACACACACACACACACACACACACACACACACACACACACACACACACACACACACACACACACACACACACACACACACACACACACACACACACACACACACACACACACACACACACACACACACACACACACACACACACACACACACACACACACACACACACACACACACACACACACACACACACACACACACACACACACACACACACACACACACACACACACACACACACACACACACACACACACACACACACACACACACACACACACACACACACACACACACACACACACACACACACACACACACACACACACACACACACACACACACACACACACACACACACACACACACACACACACACACACACACACACACACACACACACACACACACACACACACACACACACACACACACACACACACACACACACACACACACACACACACACACACACACACACACACACACACACACACACACACACACACACACACACACACACACACACACACACACACACACACACACACACACACACACACACACACACACACACACACACACACACACACACACACACACACACACACACACACACACACACACACACACACACACACACACACACACACACACACACACACACACACACACACACACACACACACACACACACACACACACACACACACACACACACACACACACACACACACACACACACACACACACACACACACACACACACACACACACACACACACACACACACACACACACACACACACACACACACACACACACACACACACACACACACACACACACACACACACACACACACACACACACACACACACACACACACACACACACACACACACACACACACACACACACACACACACACACACACACACACACACACACACACACACACACACACACACACACACACACACACACACACACACACACACACACACACACACACACACACACACACACACACACACACACACACACACACACACACACACACACACACACACACACACACACACACACACACACACACACACACACACACACACACACACACACACACACACACACACACACACACACACACACACACACACACACACACACACACACACACACACACACACACACACACACACACACACACACACACACACACACACACACACACACACACACACACACACACACACACACACACACACACACACACACACACACACACACACACACACACACACACACACACACACACACACACACACACACACACACACACACACACACACACACACACAGACACACACACAGACATTTTTTTGTACCTTGGTCAAAAATGTTCAGGGGACCCAAAAAGACCTATTTCCGCTAAAATCTCAATTTTTTTTTTCGGCATGATTACAATACTTTATAATACTGCGTATGATAAAGTAAAAATTTAAGTTCAATTCATACCTACTTACAAGTAAGGTATTTCTCGGCTTGGTTTGCAATAAATTGTATTTATTTCTTCATAAATCGTCAGAAAATCATAAGGGAGAATTAAAAAGTCCACTTTTGATGTAAGGGAGTACATCGCTTGATCGCAGATTAATATAAAATAGTAATATGTACAATCTACACATGTACACTCGTGGAATAAAGTATGTTCTGATCCGTATTTTAACAGTGTGTCGATGTTACATCCATGTACGAGTTTTTTGTTACTCTAGTCGGCCGGTCGGCCGCTTAGTGCAAAAAATTGTCCGGTTACGCTGCATACTCGTATATCGGAAATTTATTATTTGAGAAACCTTGTTCGAATGCTTTGAATTGGTTTATAATGATTTATACATTTCTATAATTTATTAGCCTAATGTGTAATAAATTAATGTAATTCCTACATTGCAATGTAATTGTGTTTTTATTAAATATAATTTATTATATAACATAAAAAGAAAATTTCATTTCAAGATATTGCATAAAACTCAACAAACTATACAAACGTATTGCATCTAATAGCTTTTTTCGTTAATAAATACAAAAATCAATTTCTTGTGGTGAATATTTTTACTGAAGATTATTTCAGAACTTTTATGTATTAGTATTTATTCACAATATAGAAATAAATTAATAAAATTAAATTGCTTTAAATTTGTATTTAAGGTAATTTGTTACTTGTGATTTACTGGTGTTTTCGAGATATTTAGCTTCAACGATATTTTGCAGTTTAACTTAATAACCAGAAAGGATGTATTTTGTATAGCATGAATGTATCATTACAATCTTTTTATATTATTATTTTGTATTAAACTTTACAGCAATATTTTTCAAATATCTGATAACTGAAAATAATGACAATTATGTATATCACTAATTTACAAACATTGATAATTGCTTGTAGAAGCAAGCTCTAAATTTTCGACGAATTTTGATGGAATGTAAATATGAAATAATTAGTATTAAAAAATAAATAAACCAAAATATACGCCCATCTAAAAGAACATTTAGATGACATTATTGTTAAAATTAGTTCCTTCTATGTCCAAAACTACTACAGATTTGAGATTTGAAATAATATTTGACATTAATCATTATTGACATAATAACCTAATTTTCAGTACCTATTCTTAAGTAAATTGTTAATTAATTATAAGTAAAATTTTAATAATTCGAATTATAAATGAACAAAAGATGAAACTAGAATGTTTTTTTTTTCTAGAAAGTAGAAAGTAATAAGTTTCATATGGTTTTATTGGTTTTCTCTGTTCCTTAAGAAGTTGGAATGAATTTAACTATTTTGTAGATGCTTCCTACTGATTTTTAATTTTGTAGATCCCGTTTTGCGAGAGAACACGTCATAGTAATAAGTAATAAACCTATTACTCACGCTATACTATTACACATTTTCTCAGAACTCAACAAACGGTTTTTCATTCATGGGTCGCGAGATCGAGTGCAATTACACCGTCTTAGCTGGCATTCCTAACCGATGACCTTATGATATAATGAGTGACTCAATCGGCCTTACACAATTTCAACAATTCACCGCATGCAGTAGTCAGTCATTGCTGACACAGTATAATTTCTAGGTTATACTGTATACGTTTTTAGTATTCATTGCGAGGTTAGAAAGCGAAAACCATTGTTGTGATACTACGTCATTTGTTATTTTTATAACAGCTCCTCTAAGTATTTATATCGATCGTTATGTGTGTATTTTAGTACCATGTGAAATTGTTCTTAATAAATGATTTGGGAATTAGGTTATGTACGTTTATAGGAGAAAAGTTATGAGTGAGATTACCACAGAAACAATTGATGGTATATGACGCAATGATGGAACAATGGCCTAATTATTATGGTATTATGCTTTTAAGAGATTTGTTTGCAACATATATAGCACAATTATCTTTTGCTGTGGATTTTTCGCAGCTTTTAGAATTTTTCGATGTAAGTGTCCGATTTGTATTTGGCGTCTCTAATACACCATTGAAAATCCAAAATTTTGCAGAAATTTCCTTTAATCTTAAAATTTCCTGATCCGCCAATTTGGATCGGCCATTTGGCTTTTTGCATTGTTTCTCCCTGATTTGGATTCAGCGTCCTTAAAAACCTATAAAAGTGCTTTGGCCAAAAACCAGATTTGGCCGACAGTTTTCATTTTTTTCGTTCAAAAGCCATATTCTGAAACAGCGTCATTCAAAACCTCTAAATGCCATGTTTGAAGGAAGTATGAGCGATTTCAAAGAAGATATGATAGCTTGGAGTAAAATACCTCAAAAAACTATGGCGCAGACACAAGATTTTTTAGCAGTTTTAGCATGTTCTTCAGGGTAGTATTCTCTTGATGAAAACAAGCTTAAACTAAGAATTTTACTGTTTACCACGTTTGGTTTAGTTGAGTTGGGTTGGATTGCTACATGGTGTTGGTTTAGAAGCTATTTAGAACCTATAATCTAATCGGTGTTGTGTGGCTGATATGTCAAGTTAAATATGAGTGAAATACTTTTCCTACCACTTTGCAAGGAAACTAGGAACCTACCTTCATATCTGTTACCCTACGACATATGAAGCTGAAGGAAAATTAATAACTGTCAGTTTTCAAAAATAAATTTGACGTTTCTCGATCGCCCTTGACGTCATACTTACGTCCACCAGATGGCCCTATTCCGGTTGCTATTCCGGGGCGTTTTTAGGGCAGCCGCAGTGATCTATGCGCATTATGATATAATATACGTCAGAAATAAAGAAGAGCGTCGTTTATTTTGATTAAATTGTGTTTTTCCGTTTGGGAGACATAGCTCAGAAAGTTTCGGTTCGCAAATAACGTTCTGCAATAGCGGGTTCCTAACCTTAAAACTGGCATGAAAATTTTCTGAGCAACAGAAGTTCGGCACAAGAACTGCCACTATTTATTTATTAATAATATAAAGCACCGTTAAGACTGGGTAGGTTTAATTGCGGAAAGTGCTGTCGGTCAATAAACCTGCCATATCTAAACCATATATAGAAAAGTAGACTTGCTACTTGACGCCTAGTACTTTCCTATGGTTTCAACATGACAAGTTTAGTGGCGGATATCAGTTGCCGCAACTAAACTTGTCCTGTCTGAACTGTGCTTTAGATACATGTTTAAACGTGCGAAGATTGTAAACTAAAAATGAACCACCGATTCTTTTAATTAATCAAAAGAATGTATTTATCTCAGGGCTACTCAGATATAGCAGCACTGACAAACATAAAATGTTTGAACTGTTTTTAAATTGTTAACAAATTCTTCTATGGTTCATTGCGTCCTATAGTGATTAAAAATGCTTCATATTTAAGAAAAGTCATCAATTCTAACAACGTAGTTTTTATTTAATTCAGAACATATGTGCCTAACTTCTCTTTGTCAAAGGTTTGGTAAGCTGGTTTCAAGGTCTGGAATCGCTATTATAAAATAGGAAGATAAAGTATTATGCAGAAACTTACAATATCAAGTTTTAGTTGAGTCAGTTGTTGAACAGTTGACATTAAAATTCTTAAACACATTTAGCATTCCAATTGACTGCAACTGGGCAACTTGTCGCTACGCTCATCGTGCCCAAAACAACTCGTGCGCCAATTTTTGTCTTATAAAACCTGTACTATAATAGACTATTACATACCAAGACAGTATAGACTTGAGTCATTATTTCGTATCTCACTCTGAGCGAGCCAAACATACAATTATGTACTATCAAATGTGTGATAATGAAATAACAAGCAAGAGCAGCTAGCAAATCCAAATCAAAAGGTTTTAGTTTCGCAAAAGGTGCAAGAAATGACAGGTACTGTACTGATGGAACGGCGTTCATTATAATAATTATTATAGACTAGATAGATAAATTAGTAACAAAAAAGCGACCAAAAAGACGCAAAATTTTGAACCCGTAATGTTTTTAGATTTTAGTATAAACAAATGATTAGATAAAACGTAATATAACCATATTTTTATTGTTTTTTAGTGTACACCAACTGTGTACCCAGCCGATCCCTTCGACCCGGTGGCCGATTCGGCCACGTTGAAGAAGGCCATGAAGGGCATGGGAACTGATGAGAAAGCGATCATCGACGTTCTCGCCCGCAGAGGAATCGTCCAAAGATTGGAGATCGCCGAAACCTTCAAGACCTCCTACGGAAAAGACTTGATCTCCGAATTGAAAGACGAATTGGGCGGCAAATTCGAAGACGTCATGGTCGCGCTCATGACGCCGTTGCCCCAATTCTACGCCAAAGAACTCCATGACGCCGTCGCCGGCGCCGGTACTGACGAAGAAGCTATCATCGAAATTTTGTGCACCCTGTCCAACTATGGTATCAGGACAATCGCCCAGTTCTATGAGCAAAGTAAGTTTTAATATGAGTAAATGGAGAATATAAATGGTAACGTATTTAAAACTTAAAATATGTTGCCAACAAATCCAGTATTTGGGTAGTTGATTTCAAATTACTAGTAATAAAGTACCAAAAAAGGCCTATACAAATAAACTACCAAAAAAATATTTGTAAGCAGTTAATGAACCTAATTTAGCTGGTGTATTAATCCTTTTCTAATATCGACAAAATGATGACTATTCCTTTGTTCAGGTTAAGAACATAGTGGTGTAAATGGTGTCAAATTCAAAGTTGTGTTAAATCATGTCAAGACATATGATTTAAAATTGGATAATCATTGGGAAATGAAATAATGACTGTATTTTCACCAATATAAGATAAAGGTGAATTTTACAAGATTACCTATTAGAATACACCTATCGTATGGAGCTTTAAAAATATTTTTCATTGTCTAATTGGCAAGAATACAAATGACGCAGACTGGTAAAAAATTTACAGAATTCTAGTAAAATTACCATATGTATTTGTAATACTACTATATAGCGGCTTGCTGATTCAATGTTATATTCGTTCACCGATGAAGAGAGATGGCATGAATGTACAATTCAATTTATATTATAAACACAAAAAAGACGGTGTTTCGATGCAATGCATGAGACTGGTGTAAAGTCTTTTAGGATATATTGATTTCCGGGTGGAAACCGCGTGGAGGACTTTGAAGCAGTCGACGTTTCGCGCTCTGTTGCAAGAGGCATCTTCAGGACTAACTAAGCTAGGTTTGATAACTTAGTCCTGAAGATGCCTCTTGCAACAGAGCGCGAAACGTCGACTGCTTCAAAGCCCTCAACGCGGTTTCCACCCGGAAATCAATATATCATCGACTCAGACCGCGAAAGACTACAATCTAGATATACAAACCTCTTTTAGGAGTTTTATGCAAATATTCTAAACAATATAGATGGTCGGTGATGGCAGCGGACTTAACAGAATAGATATTAATCATTATTGAACGGGTTTCCAAAACCCGTATCTTAACCTTTGTCTTTGATAGCGTGTTCAAACAATGTTTTGATAATAATAAGATACATTTTCTTAAAGTAAAGTTTCTTTTATGAAAGTTTACAGCTAACAAACCACAACAACGAGCTTTGTCCCGAGCACTTTTTCCTTTTTTGTCCGTATTTATCATGTTTATCTTTAGTCCGTTTTGATTTTGGACCAACCTCTTTGTCTATCAAAAGTCCCAAAACAAAACCTAATTTTTCCCAATATATGACAATCGTTGATTGTCAACGGATATAGATAGTTAGGCATGGGTTAGTTGGGGCCATGACATCCAGAAGGCAGGGGTTTGAGCAAGATTCATTCTAGAGTTATATATAGTGTTTTCGACTTATATGTTTATAACAAAATGAATACTTCCATTCCAATGGACATTTTGAAAAAGTGATAAATAA
Organism: Melinopterus prodromus; assembly: GCA_964023965.1. Lineage (NCBI taxonomy): Eukaryota > Metazoa > Arthropoda > Insecta > Coleoptera > Scarabaeidae > Melinopterus > Melinopterus prodromus. The sequence goes on along the minus strand of OZ030390.1, from coordinate 12,717,176 downwards.
AAAAGGCTTGAGTATTTCCAATGTTGATTTTATCGGTGCTTGGGGCTACATGTTTCGAGGACCGATGTCCTCGTCTTCAGGCCACACTGCGACAAAACGATTATAGAAATGGGTACAAAATCATGTGCATAAGTGACAAAAAGACAATGGTAGTAGTAATTACCGTCAGATACTGAAAACAAACGAAAGGGGGTCGGTCATCTGGTTGAGATAGGTTAGGTGTAACAACTTTTTTGGAGGGTAAAAACTAAAAATGTCAATGTAAAATTCTAAAATACACAAAGATCTTTGTGTATTTTGTTTTCAGCATCTGTCGGTCATCGTTGCCGTCCTTCTGATGTGCCTAAAATAGTTGAATAAGTTTCAGGGACGTTTAAATTTTTTTTGTTAAAAATTATCATAAAAAATATTTGATTTTGAAATTAAGAATTTAAAACGATTTTGAAGTGTTTCTAACACCATGTTTGATAAATATAACCTAAAATTACATTACAATTTTATTCTATAACTCATTATCAGCAGTGAAAAATGAATTCTAATGTTTGTATTTGTTGAAATTAGTATATGGCTCATCTGGCTTCATAAAAAAATGTTTAATTTTAGTTTTGTTTGTCAACCGGTGTATCCCTTTTTATATTGAATTTCGATAATATTATACAAACTTTTCATAATATTTAACAACATTTTTATACGATAACTTCTTTATTTATCAAGTATGTATTTTTTTCCAATCTTAACGTTGTCTTGGCCACTCTATGTTTACTCCATGACGAAAGTCGTGTACATACACACCATAAAGTCCTATTTATAACCTTCTAAGAATACATGAAACGCCACACACACACACACACAAATACACTAACCGTTCTTTCCTTAATGAAAACTGTTAACCTCTAATTTTAGCCAATGGATTAATGAAGTAGGCCTTTCATGATATATTGGTATAATCTGCTTCACGTGGAGTATCCTCACAATTGATGGTCTTTGTATTGTATAGACCTTTGCTCGGCAGGAAAGGACTTTTTTAATGGCCAAATTGGTCATATTCAAGTCACAATCCAAATTATTAAAATTTATTCTTGTACTTGTCACATATAGCTTATTTCTTCTTTTCTTTGCAGTGTATGGAAAATCTTTAGAACACGACTTAAAAGACGACACCTCAGGACACTTCAAGAGACTGCTTGTTTCCTTAGTGCAGGTAAGGATTTTCAAAAAGCCTCCACCCCATAGTGCACATCATTCCTTCTAAATTTCATCTCAATCGCCATATAGAACACTATCAAAGAAATTCCTGGTTAACCCACAATTCCTAACCTCAGTTGCACAACCCAACCTCACACATTGATGGTACTTAACCTCACTTTTTTTAAGGGCAACCGCGACGAGAACCAAGGTGTGAACGAAGCGCAAGCAACAGCTGATGCCGATGCTCTGGTTGCCGCCGGTGAAGGCAAATTAGGTACAGATGAATCCCAATTCAACAACATCCTGATCACGAGGAGCTACCAACAACTCCGTCAGACATTCGCCGAATACGAGCGGTTATCCGGAAAGGACATCGAAGACGCAATCAAAAAGGAATTCTCAGGCAGTGTGAAGAAGGGCCTTCTTGGAATTGGTAAGCAAATGTCACTGGATTAAAAGCAAGATTATTAGGCACAGATTATTCTTATAGATTAATCTGTGGTATAGGCACAACATAACCTCATTCTTTTCTTTAGTGAAATGCGTGAAGAGTAAAGTAGGTTATTTCGCTGAACGTCTTCATGAGTCGATGGCAGGATTAGGAACCAAGGACAAGACGTTGGTCCGAATCATTGTATCCAGATCAGAAATCGATCTTGCTGACATCAAGCAAGCGTTCTTGGACAAATACGAAAAACCCCTTGAAGACTGGATCGCTGTAAGTATTTGTTTGGTGTTCTGTTTCTATGGTTTCGCGGTCACTCCTCTACTTATTTCCATTGTTCACATTGTAGAAATGTATTTTGCTTTTGGATGCTGCATGATCTTTAATTTATCATTTTTGTTTGTGGTGTTGGTTAGGTATCGGTCTTGCTTTTGTCGCTTAATTATACAGACGCTTGTTGCAGCAGTGTGTTGTTTATTTTTTTTTTGTGAATAAAGCGGAGATATAGTTTTATTATCATTTGAAGGTATATTGATCAATGAAAAAATGGCGCAACGTAAAGTTGGTTAAATTCCTATGTGCTTATAGAATTTGTAAATGGTTCCAATGAACAGTTTTATTTAATTTTTTTTGTTGTGTCGTTTTTCTGTTGGTGTTATACGCTCGGATTAAGAAAACAATTGCTGATGTGCTAAAATTTTAAGGTTCAAATTCCTTTTGTTCAGATGAAGTTTATCAAGACATATCGCAATTTTTCATGTTTTAGGGCTTTATTCTGTAAATTCTGTTCAGTACTTTAGTCCATTCTCAATGGAAAATCTGCGAAAATCTGTGCCTGACAGATTTTAATCCTTCATTCCTCGATTTTCACTCACTTTTATCGTAAAAACAAAAATATCACATTGTGTTAATTTAGTATAATTTTTTCACCAAATGTTTGGCAATTCCACGTCAATCGATCGTTTGACCTTAGATCGGACATTTCTAATGTCAGCCGACAATCAGCAAACAATCGTTTGACATTAGAACGGGCATTCCTAATGTCATCTGACCGGTTGACGTGGAATCGCAAAAAATGATGCTTCAATCAATTATACAAATTAACCGTTCATTTTCTCATGTAGGTTCCAGAATCCTTTAAATGATAATTTGTCCGCTACAGTGTGGCATTTTTATTTTTACGATTAAGTGAGCGCGATTCGTTTTATTGTTTTTTAAATCCTGATCCTGATAACTATGATTATCACCATCTATGATTAGCACAATTAAAATGTTTGAACTACTAGTTAAATTACTTTTGTTAACGTTTGTAAGCAAGGGTTTGTAAGCACTCGGGTAAGCACGAAGTGTGACGTTTGTTAAACGACACTTGCTGTCATGAAAGTACGTCAGTTTTTATAACTGCTTTAGCAATTTCCTGACTTTGACAAGTGGCAAGGAGAAGTTAGGAAGGCAATTTGGTGTGCCAATGAAATAGGTACATATTTGTTACAAAACTTTTGGCATTGCCTCAAAGGCCACACCCTATTTTGAATAAAGAAGAAATGTAAACAGCCTATATGTTTATCCTTTGAACTAATAGTCAAGCATGTTAGGTTATGTAAACATTTCAAATTCTTCCTCAAAACAAGGAATGTGGTGTGGTTTTTGACGAAATGTCAACAGCTTTGTTAAGCACAATTATGTTATTAGTAGTGATGGGCGCATTCGGATTACATAATCGATTGTAATCGATTCTTGAAATAATCGAGATATCTCGATTATTATTTTTAATAATCGATTCTTGATAACCGACTTTTAATAATCGATTCGTTGAATAATCGATTTTGATTAATCGATTCTTAATAATCGATTTTGAATTATCGATTTTGAATAATCGTGTGTTAATACTCGATTTTTAATAATCGGTTTTTAATAATCTGTTTTACATACATTCACATCAGTTTTATACGCCCACGTCACTAACTTCGTCGCTCAACCCAACCCAAAATATGGCTTAACATCATTGACTCTCCCTATTCATAATCGATTATAAATAATCGATTATTAAAAATCGATTATTAAGGGGAGAGCCTCATATGGATGGCGAAAAAATTAGGAAAACTTTGGGATTTTTTTATGAAAAACTATGCTATATTTTTATTTCATATAATCACTCGAATACTGAAAATCGATTCTTGAAATAATACGATTCTGCCCATCACTAGTTATTAGGAACCAACTTGCGTATCTAACTTAAGCAATTACAACCCGAAAACAGAAATTGACGTTCAACAAACGTCAAATTTTAGATAGTTCTTAACAGAAATTAAAGAATATCGTAATAAGGTTAAGGTATAGGTTTAACTTAATTGTAGTCGTAAAGACTGTATTTGAGTGTTGTATGTATGCCATTTAAAACAAAATGCAGCGATTGGTGACTATAACAGTATTTATTTATGGTCATTATATTTATGGTTGTTATCATAAAAACACAATATTGGAATATTCTGTGTTTTTATGTCAAATTTAACACATTTATTATTTCCAAGCAGAATCAGTTAATCTATATGTCGTTATATCTATATACCATGGATTTTGTTGGGTCTAAATACAGCATAAATGCATTTTAATCTCTTCTAAATCAAATTAGATATTGGGGAATGTTTTATTCAGAATTATCAAAATTAAGTACATAGACAATCCAAAAGTAGGTATTTAAATTTATTTATACTTCTGATTAACAAAAATAAGTCAAAAAGTTGAGTTTTTGTTACAACAATTGAAGTATATCACATCATGTGGGTATACGCCATATCGACCTAACCTAAAATCGGTTTTTTGACAGTTCATTTCGGGTTGGGTCACCTGTTTATCTTCCGCCATGTTCTTGTTGTGTAATAGCTTACACAGCAATTTACTACACCTACAATGTAGTTCCTCTTTTAAATTGATCATTGATTTAAATTGTAGTAATATACAACCGGTCAAGGAAGGTTCACACTGATGAAATCCTTCAGAAATCTTTTGTTGTTTTAAAATTTATGTTTTCTCCAATTATTATGGTTTTATAAGATCATATAATATTATATAATAATCGCAAAACATACAACGCACGAATACAACTACTATATGTTCTGAAACTTAACTTTCACGGTAGATATCATGTGCATGCTAACTAAAACTCTCTGCTTTGCAGGGCGACACGTCTGGCGACTACAAGAAGGTCCTGCTAGCGTTGGTCGACTAAACCTCACCTGCCGCACACAAGTACCTGTATTTTCTATGAATGTTTCTCAGCACTACCTATATAATATTATTATAACAATATACCTACCACCAGTAACACCCATTTCTACTACTACCCATTCTCAACGGTGAACGAAAACCGTCATTGAAACAATCGACTGCCAAGATTTTTTACTTATAGCCACAAGGAAATAAAGAATTCGTCCGCGCGCGCACACAGTTTATTTTTGTTCGGTTATTTTTTTGAATGTCTTTTTTATTGTGTTTCCAGAGCGATGTCTCGAACGAAATCAAATACGTGCTGATCAGTTTGACAGCGTACGGCTAAGCCTTTACGCTAAAGCAAAACTCACTGCTGCCTGTGTCTTCTGTGTCAGAGCTGGATGGTGTAATTATTAAACAAACAGAAAAAAAACAAATAAAATAAAATAATAAAAATGTCGTTCAAATAAAAAAAATAGTTTTTAGTGGCCTTAAAACTATATTTACAAATTAAAAATCTATATTGTATAGCTTTGTAAGTGTTGTTAAATTATTATTAATATGATATAATAAATATATATTATGATGATGTGAATGTACCAAAATTGTGTCGTTTTTCATTCTCGCCGGTGCTGGGCGCTGATATGTAGCAGTTTATTATTTTTTTGTCCGAAATTCGTGGAGAATATTATCCTTAAAGTTGGTATAAAATGTATTTTATAGGGTATGTTTTATTTTTGTTTTTCTTTTGATAAATATTATAACTGTTTTTTTTTTTGTAATCCGCTTGTATTTGGTGCTTTTACAGTGAGAATAAAAACTCTGTTTAAAATTTATTATCGTGTTTTATTTGTTATTTCTCAACCTTTTTTTTCAGTTCTTCTGAACCTTTTAATTTATCTATTTTTCTAAGTTGAAGGAATATGCTGAGGTAAAATAATTAAAGAACAATAACTACCTTACCTGGTATTTTTTAACACAATTATTAGCTCTTGGCGGCCTATAGGGGCGAAAGGATCAAAAATTGTGTTTTTGCCATGATCTCGAAAACTGATAGCGTTTTCGATTTATACAATTTTGTGCAGTCACTCGGTGCGAATTGCACCGTAAAGATGCAAAAGCGCACAATTTTCACGGTGAACTAGTTCATAACCTAAAATACGTGACTTTCAAAGGCTCTATTTATGATTATATTTAGCTTCCCGGGTGTTATTCTTATATATTTTATCTATATTTATCATCTCAATACAAAAAGTAATGACATATTCATCGATTACGCCTGTCAAGAAGAGTGCTCTGAGTGCGTGCGGTGCATAAGCCGAACACTCTGCACGAAACGAGTGGAGAAGCCGAACACTCAAACCCGCACCAGCAGGATGCTACTGCAGCCGAGTGCAGTAAATCGAAAACGCTATAAGTTTCTCAGAAAAATTATGTTAATAATGTTAGTCAAATTTACTATAGAAAATGTTTTGTATTCTGGCGTTTTCTCAATTGCTCTGCAAATTATTTTCGAGCAAAATAAGTAGAATTTGTACTTTAAGAAATGTACTTCTTTCGACACATTGTGGAACTAGAAAGGTGGATTTTTCAAGCAATCACTTTGCTAAATTAATATTTTAAACTACCATTGTTACTGTAAAACTGATAGTTTTACGAATTATTGACGAAAGCTGGGCAAAGTTCAAACAGAAGAGATTCTTTATGATTTAACATTTTGTTTCGGGCATCAATGGTAACATTTTTTTTTACACAAAAAAAAATCGTTCAGAGCAACTGATTTAGACTTGCCTACAATTGATAATTACACCAAAATGTCACAAAAACAGAGTCATACTCATTATGCCATGCCTAATCCTTCTTTAAGAAATCTATACAGTTAGTGTATTTTATATAACTATTATAACAATATTGTAAATACATGTTAAGTCTCACAGAATTTGTATCTCACAAAATGTGATGTTACCAGATGTTACTTTCTTCTATGCTGTTATGAAGTTACTTGTTTGACATTGCCAAAAGTAGTTTTAAAGTATCTACATATATGTATCTATCTACGACTTATCTACAACATAATAAGTTTACTGTCCATATCCTATAGCTATGACAATACAGGGGTTTTTACGCAAGAAAAGGGAAAACCAAATGAAATGATGGAGCGACAATTTGCGGACTTTTGTTGCTGGATACGGTATTTTTAAATATTTTCATATTGTGGTTACTTCCGGTTACACCAGAAATGGTGCCAACTTTTATATTTTAAATGGTCATCTGGTTTCATAACATTTTTGATATCTTCGTTAAATTTTACGTCAATTGTATGCTACATACCCTATACCTAACATGTGTAAGTTTTGAGATATGAATTTTTTTCAATAAAAAGTGACAACTGCAAGGTTACTTTTAATTATTTATAAATTATGCACAGAGGCCGTTGAAACGTCGAAACGTTCTTCGAAACGTCTCACGTTTTATTTATAAGTTCAAATTTGAATTCGAGAAAAGTACTAAGTCGATTTTTTCAAATCGCAACCGATATGAAGTGGTGTGATATCCTTTGGGTTAGGCAAACGTACATGATCTTTTGCCTAATCCAGAGGATATCACACCACTCATGAAGAACGAGATGACATGTCAGTGTGGAACATGCTATGTACGACAGACAGGACGATGCATCGAATGTCTAGTCGAGCACAGTAGAGACACCCGGCTAGATAAGATTCAACAGTCCGCCGTTGCTCAACACTGCCACAAGTCGTCCCGACTGTGTGTCCCACACAATGCATTTCTATGACGTAAAGATGTTGGCAAGGGTGGGAATAATCATCGAATGCTTATTAGAGACATCGAGAAGACATCGAAATTTCCAAACATCCTGACAACATCAATGGCGAGAATGGCACTGTAGGGTCTGGAAATCGATCCTAGTGCGGTCAGGTGGAAAAAAACATGGGAGCTGCAGCTCAATATGTGCCCAGTGACGTATAAATTTAGGTATATAAGGAAGATTACTTTGGTAGGTCTTCTGTATTCAGTTAGCTCTGAAGAAGCGAGAAACACGGTTCGCGAAACCTCGGCATTTACAAATCTTGACACACGGCATAACCCGAAAGCAGTTTTAACGAAGATGTTAAAAATCCAATAAAATACAGAATGTTAAATTTGAAATATAGAACTTGGCACCATTTCCGTTGTAACCGGAAGTAACCGAAATATCCAACTATATAAGTCCACAAATGTTCAATCCCTCATTTCATTTTGTTTTGCAAATACCTAGTTCTAATGGCAGCTCATCGTGAAAGAGTCTGTATAATCCCCTAGCATGATACACGCCGATGATGACATTAGCTTTAAATAATAATGACAATTTATTTGAATAATAACCGTATTGTTCAAAAGAACTGTCATTATTATACAAAGCTAATGTCAACACCTACATGGTTGACAGATAAAATATTTAAAAGATTTGATATAAAATGGAAATCATGAGCAGTAGATGAAACTCGCACATAACGGACAAAATTGCTTTCATGTGACGGCCCTGAACAAAACATCTGCATTTTAAGTCTAATCATACGCCTACAATCAACATCTTAGAAACGATTACTTGTACAAAAGAAAATACGTAATACGTTTCAGAATGCAAATTTTACGAGCTTTAATTTACAGTTTATCCATTTTCAGGCCTAATTTGAGTGGACGGACTATTTGGAAGTATTAATATAGCAATATACATATATACAGCTACTTACAAATGGTACACAATTCGTATACATCCTTGTTGTTGGAGGATTATCATTTCACCTTTGAAATTTGTATTATGGTCCAAGTAAAACAAAACGACTATATAAAACGTATTAGAACATAATATAGGTAAGTTTAGGCAACCACTTGCCGTTTGGCCTTTTCTATGGATTATAAATTTTAATCATAGAGACAAATTGGCGAATTTTAACTATGAACTTAGAAACATAAAAGAACTTTGTAGTAAACGTGTATAGCATAGTGGTCCATAAGCTGTTAGGTATATAACTACATACACTAATATATTGAAAGACTAGGTATCTTATAAACAATATTGCCACATAATATTTGATAGGTACCTACATACTAATTTACTTGGAAATAATTCGAAACTGCATATTCCAGTATTTAGTTGATTTGTATCACTACATATGTATATGCAAATAAATGTCGTATTCATAACTTCCTCCATTTTTGAAGTCGTTACAAATGTGGTTTAACTTTCTGGAATTTCCCTTTTATTTAAATTCATTGTTCTTCTATTCCTTTGTTTATTGTCCGGTTTTTTGTCGTATACAGTAAGAGCAATCCCATTAAGATATAATCGATTATTTAATTTAAACTAAATGTCATCAAGGTGACATTGTATTTTTTAGTCTTCTTTAATGGATTTGAATAAAGATTGGGTAAATGTGAAAAGTTGTAATTATCGCCTGACGATGGATGCAATATGGAGATGAGGAATGTTTATGCAAAAAAGTCATCAAAACTTGATATTGTAGAGGAAAAAAATTGGCGATTTATATCGTTAACATTATCGAAAGATTCTTAATATTCCCGAATAATAGTAAAAATGCAAACTTAAAGCTGATTGGTATAATAAGTTTGACATTTACATTGTAGGAGACGTCAAGGATAAACACATTTTATTCTATTTGGCATCAAGTCTTTTTTTTGGAAGTAGTATAAATTATGTGGATTACATAAGAAATCTCACAGCAAAAAACAACAAAATTTACAGTTTAGAGTTTAAAAGTTTTTTTGTTAAATGAAAGGACATATTTGATATTGGTACATTAAACTCGTTTTCGATTAGAGTGAACTTTGTTATACTATTTGCTTATTCTCCAAGTTGGCTTATGCCATTATTCCTTTTATTTATGTAAGAAACCCCTTTTACTGATTTTTATAGATATTTTAATTCTGTCTCAATGGTATTCAAATTGTATGGTCTTACGAAGGCAAGTTTCGAGAAAATAATGGAAACATTGATAAATTTGATTTCTGAATGGTAAGGGGTTTGAAATTGCTCTAGTACGTTGGGTTTACTCAGCCACTCAAAGAATCGCTGTTCACGCTTCAAATATATACTCGTAAAAAACTTTAAGGTTCTCAGATAATAGTACAAAGTTTAGGGTTTAATATGACACCGTTGTTTTCAAGGTTTACGATCATCTGGTATAAATTTGCAGACATTTTAAGTGTACTGACATTTTAACCTGTATCCGAAAACATTAATTGGTAAGAAACTATTGAGTTTAGAATTGTGTTCCGCGCTAATAAATCTATCCAATAAGGTTTATTTATTTTGCATTCACACTATACAGGATCTTTTACGACTAGCTGCCATTAGAAGTACATGGAGAACTAAATGAATAAGGGATTTAAAATTTGTGGGCTTGTCGTTGGATACAATCTTTTTAACTAAAATATTCTCAGGTTTTGATAATTCCGGTTACACAGGAAATGTGTTATTTCTGAGATATTAAATTTTTTCAATAAAAAATGACAATTGTAAGGTTGCCTTAAATTAAATTTAAAAAAAGCAATCTGGCAATATTGTTGTGAAGGTACCATATTACCGACATATCGGTAAAGTTCTACATGATGTTCAAATTATAAGAGCAAAGTTAAACTGGAGAAAAATACTAAAAGTCGACTTTTACAAATGGCAACCCTATCATGTGAATGTATTTTATAGAACATTTTCGATCAACTTGTGTATAAAATGTCTTATACTTAAAATGAATTTTTACATACTTAAACCGATTTTTAAACATCACAATAGAAATTGAAAACATTGCCAAATCTAGATTGCGTTGGAAAGCAACTGTATAAAAATAAAGAGAAAAACATTAACAAAGTTTTAAGTTTTTAGTTATTCTAATTAAATGAGTCTTTATAACATTATAAGACTAGCAACAATGAACCAGACAAAATTAAAAGTAAAATCTTATCGATTCAGTAACTTCCCGAAACTATTTATTTATTTTTGAGTAAACGTTCAAAAACATTGCCGTTTTCTCCTAAACATGAGATTATTGAACGAACTTAGAACTGTATCTGCATGTTCTCGTTATCAGTTACTATGTCCTGTCATACATATTGTCTTTAATAGACACCCAAATGTGAAAATCCAGTAGCGCCAAGACAGATGAACGCGGTGGATATCTGTATAGCACATTAAATGCAATACACCTATCTTCAAACTGACTTTAATAATGACTTAAAAACATTGTTCAGTGAATTTCTGTTTTTTTTATAATTGTTCAGTTGTTTCCCGAGGAAATATAGTTTTGGCGATGTTTTCTTTGTTATGTTATGTTTAAAAATCGATGTAAGTAGGTAAACATGCATTTTAGGTATAGGACAAAGTCGACCCATAAAATTTCGAAATGCATTCATATCATAGGGTTGCCATTTAAAAAATATACTTTTTCTACTTTTCTTGAGTTCAACTTTGATCTTATAATTTGAACAGCCTTTATAAGTTTTCGAAAAACTCTGCCGATGGATCGGTAATATGTTACCTTCACAATAATTTTGCCAAGCAGCTTTTTTCCAACGGTTACAGCGGCTGATAATTTATAAATAATACGAAGATTTCAAAAATACTGTAAATTACGGTGTTCCATTTGAAATATGAAAGTTGGCACCATTTCCTGTGAAACCGAAAGTAACAAAAAATTCAAATTAGTTTAGTAGTAAAAAGTAGTTTCGTATCCAACTACATAACTCTACAAATGTTCAATCTCTTATTTCATTTGGTTCTCCATATCTAATAAAATTTGTATGGAAAGAGAATAAAAACATCTATCAAAATCAGTAAGAAAATAAAAACTTGGAAAACAAAATCGATGATGGTACCGGCCAAAGTTACGTAACAAAGAATTAGAAGACGAATCTGAAAGATTTTAATTAATTTCAGTAACATGTTTAAGTAAACATTTTGATATGATGTTCAGGAATTTTTCTGAATGTGATATTTAATGTATTGACTGCGCAAATCTAAAATGACTAGACTACCTGTCATTTTCACTGAATTAAGTATATTCCCAACAACTTGAACTTTGCTCGACGGAGACAAATCGGGTGATCTTGGTGGCCATGGCATTGTCTTACCATTGGTTTCTTCAAGAAATTTAAAGAACATTTTTCTATATTTTCCTAACAAGATTACTACCTTTTATTAGTCAGAATTACTATCTACTCTTTCTTAAACCAATTAACACTTTTGGTGTCTTGTGACAGAGTTTCTAGTCTGCTCTAAACTCTACGTGAAACAATTAATAAACAATAGAAAGTCCTCCAGCTTCCACAAACAAATATTCCCTAGTTTTCCTGAAAATATCCTGAAGCCTTTATGGTAGAGATCAAAGATTTGACCTCAGGTATGCCATGGCAATTGTGCAGAGTGCTATTATGCTAATATGATAAAAATCATTGTTAACCTGTGAACGTCAATTACTTACTGTTTATTATTAAGTATGACATCACCAACTAGTTGCGTGCTAACGTGTTGCGAAAGAACCGATCCTCGGTTTACTCCCAATCCAACATTCGTTGGCGTTAGACGTATTTCATCCTCGAGCAACTTTCTTCGGTGAACCATGGCGAAGCAAGTTAAGGTAAACATTTACATATTTCCTTTTAAATCTATAGTAATAAGATTATTGTATTATTTATTAATTAATAACGTAGTTTACATTTATTCATCAATTTTATTTTAAACTTTCTTGTTTGTTTACGTTTGTATTTTTCTTATAAACTCTTGAGGAATTTTGAATGTCAACAGTTGAACTGAATTCTGTTTTATGTTATGAAAATACTTATGTTGCTTTCATAATAATCAATTAACAAACGAAACTGTTTTTTTTTTTTTTGAATTATTGTAATTTGTTTGTTCAAGTTTTTAGTAAATTTGAAATTTTAGGAAATGTCATGAGTTCTGGTGCATATGACATTTATAATTTTAGCCTAATTAGCATAATTGTGCAATCAGAATAATTAACAAGAACAACTGTTATTTAACTTTTTGTTTGTTTTGTTAGTTTTCACTAATATTGAACGTCAACACTAAATTAAACTTCTTGTTGGCATTTACTTTTTTTAATTGTCAATATCGTCGTGATATGCTAATTTACTTTAGAAAATATACAAAATCGATACTACTGAGTGTTAACATAACTTCTATAAATAGTACACTTGCAATTAATGTTCTTACTCACAGAAACCTTGAGTTTATTGCTTTTTCGGATTGCGACCATTAAACTGAAACATTTGGAGTTACTAATCTGAAAATATTAACGAAGTAGAAGTAGAGCAATTTTCCTCGGCAGATTACATTTTCAATTAATAGTTAACTGAGCATTTATTATACTCTTTTTATGTTTAAATAATTGAATTGCAACCTTGATGATGTCATTTGTTCGGGATGGATCGATGTTTAGAGTTGTGTGGGAGTTCTGATTTTATTATAATATTCATTTAATGTAATGACTAATAATTACAAAATTAAATGCACCAGAAGACACTAGAAAATTTTAGATTCAGTTTACATTATATTACCTAATTTTAAATTATAAGTACGATATGGTCACGAAATTCTGTGAATACGTGATTAATTGCAGCATTGAGAGAAAAATTCCTGAATCATAGTATCATCGTTTAGATGAACAAGTAATTGATCAAGAATTTCTTTTCGAAGTTAGAGTAATTTACAGTTATTACGCATGAAGTAGAACATTTCAGATATCAGTCTACACTAATATGAACTAAAATTCAACATGTAGCTACAACAACATGTAGGACGAAAGCTAGTAAGTCATTTTAAAATTTTTTATTTTTTAAATTTTCTATTTTAAATTTTGAACAATTTCAAAAAAGGAATTAACAATAAAACATTAAAATGAAAATGTCAATAAAATATTTTCATTTGATAAGCGATAAATAGATAATATGAAGAAAGACCTATTTCGAACAATGAACTTAAGGTATTAATAAGTAATTAGTTAGTAGATGCAAAGTACCAAGAAAACATAAAAACTCATATAGGACAGCAAAAATAACAGACTTTAAGGTATTTATTATTGATTTCTACACAAAACAGGAGATTTCTACCAATGAACTCCATGATTTTGTTCTTTATACTAATTGGAACATCCCCATAATGTTGTAACCTAAGGCGTTGGGCCACTACAACCAACCCAAGGATTTATTATTATTCTTTAAATAATTTAGAACATACAAACACGTACATAAGTAATAAAATCCTAATAATAATAATAAAAATTATAATAGTAATAATAATATTTTATGACTTGTACTTAACCTAATCTTGGATGACCATATATTATTCGTTTGTGTCAACTGTGTCATGCATAGTTGTTGTTAGCAATTACTAAAAGTTGGTGCACAAAGAGAAAAACTCATTCCATTTGTACATTGGTCCAATTTCATCGTGGCAACTAGATATATATTATGTTAATTTATGAACAATTGTGCATAAATTATGAATGTGGAATTACTGTGATAAAGCTCAATAACTTTGTAGCTGTTGACGATAGAACTACCGAGTTACGCTTTTTGGAAACCTGGGTTATCGACCTTACGAAGTATGTCAAGATATACAGGGAGTTCCATTTAAAATTCTCGACGTTTAGCAAATATCCACTTGCAAGTTAATAAATATTAATAACTATCTAAAAGTGTGAAATTTTTCTGTCTAGTACGAGTTTTGTTGTTTCCTTACCCGTATTAGTTGAATAAGAAAGATTTTTTGAAAAATTACACTTTTTTCACATTGCTCTCACAATATCTCAGAAATAGGTGATAAAATCATAATAAAAGTTGTTGTCAAAATGATTAAGATACTAATCTTAAACAAAAACCGCAACAAAATACCTAGCGTTTCAAAAATATTTTATGTCTGCGGAGCGAGTGACCCACAACTTTCATATATTGAAGACACATGTATTTCGATTCCCTAAGGCCATTTATGTGCTTTGCATGTTTGCATCGTGGGACACCTGTATAGTGTACTTCAACTTCAATTTCTTGAGAAAAGGCTTTACTTTATTCTTTTGCAATAAGTTTTAGATAATGTATAAAGTCTACAGCCGTAGTCCATCGAATTGTGGCGAAAAACAAGATATTGTTAAATTTTCTTAAGCGTTATAGTAATTCTATAATTTCTATATATTTCTATTCTACAATGTTGTAGTTTTAAATTGTAGGTTCATAGGTCATCTGGAGACATACTGTGTAAATGTTAAAGTTTGATGAATCTGCGTTTTATCGAAATTTAAACAAACTAACTTATTGTTGAAAGGCGTGAAGTCACTATTCATAAAATATTTTATAAGATAACAAATTCGGAAGAGTCATTCTTTACTTTTTTCCTTCGTTTAGTTTTCCTTCACAGAGTTATTTATTGTTCAGTGTATTGTTTGCAGTCAATTTTCAAGTACTTTTTCACTTTCATCCTGTATTATACATAGTACAGAGTTAAAAGTTAGGAAATATCAAAGTAATTATAGGTACTTATTGAATCTAAAATACATGAATTAACAAAACTTTACATCTTATTCAGTGTACTCCTACGGTGGTTCCGGTGGAACCCTTTGATCCAGTGACCGATGTTTCGAAGTTACACAAGGCCATGAAGGGTGTTGGCACCAACGAAAGGCAAATCATCGACATTTTGGCCCGCAGAAGCATCGTCCAGAGATTGGAAATAGCCGAGGTGTACAAGAAGACGCACAGCAAAAGTTTGGTGAAGGAGTTGCAGAGCGAATTGAGTGGCAATTTTGAAGATGTCATCCTGGCACTTATGACGCCCCTGCATCATTTCTACGCGAAGGAAATGCACTCAGCCATCGCAGGAGCTGGTACTGACGAAGAAGCAATCATCGAGATTTTGTGCACCTTATCGAACAATGGAATTCGTGTGCTTGCTCAAGCTTATCAAACAAGTATGTAGTTTTTAATCCATTACCATACTATTAAAATAAAAGACGACTTTAGCAACTTAACTTATGGATAAGTCGCATGTGTCATAACCTGTGGAATAGTTGTGCAAAGAATAAGTAACTCTGATCAGCTTGTATGGTACAATAGCTTACTCTAGAATTTATACCAATATTTAGTTATTCGTGGTATAACTGGTTAACCAACTGGTACAAAGCAATGTTCTTTAAGTCTGTAATATGCCAGAGTATCTTAGATAGTAAGTTTGATTTCATTTGTCAACTGAGCTAAAAATGCTTCAAGAACACATTGTAAAGAAATTTCACCATTGAGCGCGTAATAGTTCTTTATGTACCAAGGGCATTACAGGGATGTTTATGCCCCGACCGTAAGTCGCCCGAGGGCATAAACAGTTATGCCTTTATAAAGTAATGCCCGTGGTACATACAAAATTTGATGCCCTATCTACAGAGTTGAATAACAATACAAACAATTTTGTCAAACAGAATAACCTTAATCGCCACTAATTGACATACAATTCGGAGTTGAGTGACAATACAGACAAGTAATTGTCAAACAGAATAACCTTAATCGCCAATAAATGACATTGACGATTTAAAATTTACAATTTGAATGAAAAATATTTGATATATTTGACATATAACCATGGCAACCCTTAATGCCCTTAAACGGATTTTTTCTACTCCTATTGAGGAATGCGTTCATTATCATGGCAATTCATGATAAGTAATACTAACCATTCCCCACACACATGGCAATGATTTCATTCCTGGCTCCTCATACCCCGCGAGTAGTGAGAAATATTTCATTCCTCACGGCTTTAAAACCAATCACAGCTCTGGATTTTTCATTTCCATATTGTGTTGATAGACTGCTTAGCGACATTGTCAAGGCATTGACAACGTCGCTGAGTGACGAGCGCACCAAACAATTTTAATCTGTCAAAATCCTGTAAACCGTCATAGTGACATACAGCCGTCCCTATATGCATAAAAATTAATTTATAAAATTTCGTTGCATAGTCGTAGAAAAAGTATAGTATTCCATTCGCAAGTACATAATGGCAATTTCTCACTCGAACGTTTTGCAGCACTCGCCTACGGCTCGTGCTGCAAACTTCGTTCTCGTGAGAAATTGCTTACATTACTTGCTCATAGAATAATATACTATTTTTTCTGTTTTGCGTTGTTTGTTTTTCACCAAAATACATATTTCAATGTAAAATTATGACGTCTTATATTTTTTAATTGTCTTAAATGACAGTAGACACTTTTTTAGGCCTCACATTAGAACATTGTCGGGAAAAGGGATAATGAAAATTGTCTTCTAAAATTGTTCTTTCTTTTATTTAATAAATAAAGAACAGTGAAGAACAATGTTTTATTTTTCTACTATAAGGAAACCTGTTCACACATACACGTATATTTAAAAAAATGTATTGATAACTTAGTTTATTTAAAATGGGTTTTCTGAATGGAATATGAAAACGGGTTTTGGATATATGTCAAAAATTTCCACTCCCGTAATGTTGTCGCATAAAGTGAGATCAAAATGTCAAAACACGCGATTTTGTCACATTTTGCAAGATTTTTTAATATCCTAC
The DNA here is from genome assembly GCA_964023965.1 of Melinopterus prodromus. Classification (NCBI taxonomy): domain Eukaryota; kingdom Metazoa; phylum Arthropoda; class Insecta; order Coleoptera; family Scarabaeidae; genus Melinopterus; species Melinopterus prodromus. Next base: position 12,699,717 of record OZ030390.1, on the reverse strand, counting down.
AAAATTCACAGGATCTCTCATAGCAAACGTTCAACTTTGTACTTTTACCTGAAATGCCAAAAGTTTGTTCACAAATGTTTTTGAAACATTTACAGCGTTTCTTTGAGAGGTGTGCGTGCGAAAAACGCAAAAGAATCTGAAAGAATCAGAATCAGAAGAACTAAACCTAGCAATTTTGGATCTTGAGAATGACATTGTGTATCCTATATACCAGATGGGGAAAAAATTTTCCATTCTTAATAAGACCAGTATACAATACTATAAAGAAAGAAATACGTTTTTTTGTCGGTTCAACATATTTGTGTGAATTATTTTTATTATTTGTCGATCACTTGGTATGTTTAGCAACCAAATAAACTGTTTAATTCGTAAGATTCAGTTTTTGCAGTTCAAGCATCAGGAGGATGTCTAACAGAATAAAACTTCAAAGTCCAATTAATTTAAATTTAATAGGGTTCCTACAATATCCGGATTTCGATATTCTCTCTCGTCATCAGTTGTATACGTCTACATTTTAGAAGTCTAATGAAGTAATCTAATTTTAGAATAAAATTGAAAATAATTATGAATATATTGTTTTTTAATCTTTCCACAGATTTGTTTGATAATTTAATATGGTCATTGATAACATATGTGGAGATGCTATTTCAAATATCGAGTGGATTTTCGTTTTGCTGTACCAGATGTCGTTGTATGTTATTATCCTATGTATACTCTATACACAGGAAATCGAAACGTGTGTTTTACTCGTACGATGTTAAAAATAGATTATTTTATTGCATTATTACGGTAAACTATTGAACGAAGCCTTGGTGCTAATCTTGAACTCACGTAGTATATCGTAGGTATCACAAGTTTCAACAAAAACTGGTATTTGTTCTTAATCTTACACCCTATTTATGTTATATCGTGTTTTTGACTGTTCCGGGCTTATCCTTTCCTATCCTCTATTAAACCTTTCTCTTTCATAACAAATGGTGTCAGGTGACAATTCATAAATACTCGATTTAAAAACATAAATATCATACACTTACGAAAGAAATTGATGCATAACTAATATTAAGTCACATTTTCAAAGTTGATTTTCTCTGGAACCGACGTTTTGAAATTCAGTTGTAGGTTGTTTTGTCAGTTAGGTGGTTGTGAAAAATGCATTGGTACTTTGATTTAAGTTTCAGTTTTGAGCATGAACAGGTTGTAAGAATGAGAGTATGTTTTATCACCAACTTATAAAACGCTATGGAGTTAGTGTTGCCACCTGTCGGAACTGATGAAACCTTTTTTTTGGAAGGGGAGAGGGGTAATTACTTAAGTAACGTATTTCACTAACCTAACAATATTTGCAATGGCGAAACCCAAGTACCATGCGCATAAAACACTACGTTGGTTATCGCTGTATAAGAAACTTTGCAAGTTTAATTTAATCTTATTATTATTATTAGTATCATCTCATTATTTTTCTTTTTCTAGTATATGGAAAGCCTCTCATTGACGACTTGAGGGATGATGTGTCTGGTAATTTTAGGACAATAGTCTTGACGCTGGCACAGGTAATGATCAGAACATTATTGCTTGGTCTAAGTTAATATACGAGTTATACCAGGACGATATAAAATTAAATATACATTCAAGGGCAAGAGAGAGGAATCCAGCAGCTTAGATCTTGCGCTAGCAGACGCCAAAGGCCTGCACGAACAAGACAAAGTAGGAGCAACCGACCTACTGAAAGATTTACTGGTCGTCAGAAGTCACCAACAACTTCGTCAGACATTCGCCGACTTCAAACGTCTGTCAGGAAAAAATATCGAGGACGTGATCAAAAGAGAACATTATGGTGATGTCGAAAATGCGTTATTATCTATTGGTGAGTATACTTCATCGCCGATTTATTGTGTAAATCGAAATTTTGAATGGAAGTAACTTTCTCGATCTTGCTTTTATAGTGAAATGTGCTAGAAGCAAAGTTGACTATCTGGCTGAACGTCTCCATGATTCTATGGAAGGATTGGGAACTAAGGATAGACAATTGATTAGAATTGTAGTCGCCAGATCCGAAATTGATATGGGTGACATCAAGGAGGCCTTTGCTCAAAAGTATGGGAAGAGTCTTGACAAATGGATTATTGTAAGTATCAACAAATTCTAATTATAATGCTTCCATATGTGTTATCCAGACCGTAGTCTCAGTGGGAAAGAGTCAAACGTGACTGAAATTTCGTTTCTTTTTCTATGTTCATACCATCGAAAATTGTGGTTCTTAACCTAAAAAGCTGGACTGTCGCGAATTCAACAGGCAAATCCCGAGTATATATTCACCCTAAAAACCCTATTTTAGGGTGATTTGTAGCATAATTTTAATAAATAAGTTATGTGTTATCATATTTGATAATTGCGACCACCGTCTGAAGTAAAGATAAATAAAAAAATCTGATGTGGCCAGGCACATGACTTTATCATATAATATATAAAATTAATAGTTTAGCTGCATGAGAATCACTACGTCATTAGAATAATAGTTATTTATGTCACAAATGCCGAAAGTACGGAATAGCGCGACGAGCGGTGATGCGGCGCGTCACCGAAGTTTTTGGCAGGAGCGACATCAACGTTTATTGTGTTGCTTTTAAAGAAATACGTAATAAAAAAAATTTATTTCTGTATAGTAAATGCTAGGTTGGTACCACTTTGACGAAACGTCAAGTTTAAAGGTGCGTTCCGATTGGTAGGTAATGGTAGCTAATGGCGGTGGTACAATACGAAATTATAGTATTTCTTACATATCGTGATAATGACACATATTAGTTTGCATGTACATAAACATGAGTCACTATCAATTTTCTATTGGAAATACTATAACGGCGTCTGCTACCACTGCTATTATCACTAATGAAAACGCACCTTAAAAAGGTAATTCAAATTCTGACAGATTTACATTTGTTCATGACACATCCCTACCAACATACTAAAATAAAACTACACTCATCGCTATACTTTATTTATAATTTTCTCGTATCGTTTTTAGAATTAGATATAAAGACGGGTTGATATTTCTTATCAACAAACAATCAAATTGGTGATCCTACTTTATTTGAAATTAGTATTTTATAATTTGCCGCACTACAGCGGCATCATTCCATAGTGGTTCTCCAACCACTGATGAGATCAGCTGTTTTCGAATGTGACAACACAAAAAAATATTTGTCAAAATCCTGGCTACTATGTAATTTCCATGGTAATTTCATATCAATGCAGATGCGACCGATCTCGATCAAATAGAATTTGCTCTTGAAGCTAAACTATTAATTTTACCAAAAAATTTCATAGGCATAAATTATTCAAAATTTCCTCTACTTTAATTTATTAATTAACCTTTTTTTCGAAATTACAGAAATGGGGGCTCATTTCCAAAATCCTTCAAAAAGGCTTAGAATGAACTAAAAAGCTAAACTATTAATTTTACCAAAAAATGTCATAGGCATAAATTATTCAGGATTTCCTCTACTTTAATTTATTATTTAACTATTTTCACGAAATTAGAGAAATGGCGGCTCATTTGCAAAATCCTTGAAAAAGGCTTAGAATAAACTACCAGTTCCTTTGGACCCTTTTTAACCAAAAGCTTTTCAGCTCTAAGTTAGGTCATGAAACTTCTAATTATGAACTTTCGTCCCGAAACCTTTAGTAGTTTTTCCGGAATCATCGCCACAAAAATCGTTTACACACACACGCACGCACGCACGCACACACACACACACACACACACAGACATTTTTTTGTACCTTGGTCAAATATGTTCAGGGGACCCAAAAAGACCTATTTCCGCTAGAATCTCAATTTTTTTTTTCGGCATGATTACAATACTTTACCATACTACGTATGATAAAGTAAAAAGGTATAAAAAAGTTCCTATTCAATTAGTTTTTTATTAATTAATTACTGCATAGGAATGCCAATTGATAAAAATGGTGTCCTGCAACGTTGTCGAGAATAAAATACATTATCTGGCAAAATATAAAAGCCCCCGTATACAACACAGGATTATTTATAATAGAGTTATCGGAAAAGTGACAGTCTGTCAAAAACTACTAAAGATGAATACTAATTCCAAGGAATTTGCTTGGTCGATTTTATTGATATTGAGATTGATTGTTACTACATCAATACAAAGCCATTTTATATTGTTAACATGAGGTGATCAATCACTTTTCGTATTGGGTGACATTTACCATCCATTTTTGATTTATTTTTGCTGTTAATTCTCAATTTTATGGTGTTATATTTTCTATTCCGATACACCTATATCTGTCTTACTGGCCTGCGAAATAAAGGTTTATTTAACTATAAATGTAAAAAGTTATTCATAATATTAAGTTTAATGATAACTAAATAGGCTAAAAAAGTTAGTTTTTAATAACACCTTGTCTTTTCTTCTTTTTTTAGGGCGATACTTCAGGGGACTACAAGAAAGTTTTGCTGGAATTAATATCCTGTTAGTCGTTAGTTTATCTTACTTTTTTATCGCAAAAATACGTAGAGTATTTGCTTGTTATAAATATCTTTAAGACTCATATATTGAATGTTATTTCAGGTTTTTCAATGCTTTTAAGTGGTATGCTTTGGTAACAATGTCTCAAATTGTATAAAACATTATTTTTTTATTATTTTGTTGTTATATTTTCCGTCCAAATAAAGTTTTTATTGTAAATATGATTATTGGTTTTGAATAACATATATTTATTTGTGATTTAGAATGTTAGAAGTGAACTAAATGGTACAGCAACAAAAATGATTAGTGTAACCCATTAATGTCAATTTTAACATTTTCTATAATAAAATGTGTTAATGGATAAATAAAACGAATATCGGTTTCAGCTTGCTTGTATTTATTAACGTCACATTTGTACATAATACAATATTGTATGCCTTAAAATATGTGTCTAATCAACCTAAAATTAAGTACCTATTGTATGTACTTTACCCATTCAGTTAAGTTACAGGTCTCGCAAAAATATACTGCCAAAACTATATTTACAATAATAATAATTAGGTATATAAATAGCACATTGATAAGTTACATCGACCGACTTAAGTACATAAACTTAAAAAATACTTAATATTTAATACTTATTTATCACAATAATAAAATCACTTAACAACTTAAAACTTACAGGTTATGTTTACTTTGACAGATTAAAATCAAAATTACAGATTTAGTTTTTACCGTCAACATAATAATCGGCGATTAACCTCAACGATTGAGTGGGTGCCATCTACCCGTGACGAGCTAAAGTACGAAAACAAGGCGGGATATTTAAAAAAGAAACGCAGATCGATCATAATAAAATCGCAATAATCAACTGTTACTGTCTAGGATGATTGATGATGGGCTGTTTTTCAATGAAGGTAGCTATTTCGACAGCTTTAAGTGGCATCAAAGGATAGTTAATAACTTAATCATGCTTATCTTATCTGCGCGCCGGTCTGTATGTACACTCCGCTGTGAAATTAATAGCTAAAATATACTAATTAAAACGAAAGCGAACGTATCCATCACACGGCTTGATTGGCTCTCATGTTCAACGCGGAAAATAATACGAAAACAATAAATTAAACAAGTTTCGCGTGTTTTACACTAGGTTCGTAGAGGAGGATATATTGCATACACAATAACAATATTTTGGTGTGCCAATAGCTACTAACTTCAAATATATAGTTTGTCCAGCCACATGAATTATAGGAAACTTTAATAACTACTGTTTTCTTTTATTGATATTAAATAATAATAGGACGTGTTGTTTAGTAAATTATTCTTTTTGTAGTTGCATTCTTGAACTATTTAATTATCTATATTTTAGCCTTGTAAATCTTGTGTCTTCTATATACTTAAATATAGAAGCAAAATTGTCCATTCCGCGGCTACGCTAGTGTTATTATATTTTCAGGTATCGTTTTTACACATTTTTACGTTTAGTAAAAAAAAAAAATATTATAATTATTTTACTATTATTTTACTTTGGCCTATTATGACAATTATGACAGTGATGTATAGCGGTTTACTTAATAAACATAAGACAAATTTTGATACATTTTTTTAATTGCCATAAAAAGAAATAAATCGACAACTCAAACATTTTCAAACATATAAGACTATAATATTTTTTTTATACCTCTATGACAATTAAAAGATTTATCTAAATTTGTAAGAAACACAAACAGTAAAAAATGTGTTGATGACGTTATAGTCAATAATTGAAGGCCGGAAATTGATTTTTTCAAAGAAATGTCTATTTTACGAATTAAAAATCCACGAGACTTTAACTCCGAGATTTTAACATGTTTCGGTTTTTTCTAGATTATAAGACGTCATAGAGGTTTAGGAAAACACTGCCTAACATAATCCTTCCTGGAGAATTTAGCAGGTTTTATTTCCGTTTGACAACCTAGGTCGTGTGTGGTATCATTGGATAAATATATGAAAATCAACCGATTTTATTCGAAACATCTTTATTCTAAATCATTCGGTTTAAGAATAAAACAGTTGCTTTGATTTCCGGAAAAACCGGAAGTAGTCGTCTGTGCACTCGGGTTCAGAATTTCAAATGAGGTCGTTAGTAATATCATTGGATAGACATTTTAAATGAAACAACTTTTTCTCAAAACGTGTTTGCTGAGGTAAATGGTTTACAAAATGGACCCTAAAAACTATTTGAACCTGACCCTGAGTGCATTAAAACCACAAGTAGTTTTTTCGAAAATCAAAACTGGTATCATTAAACTCTCCGAGAAAACTTAAGTAACGCTATTTTTTCCTGAACCGCTATGACGTCCTATAACCTAAAAAAGAGTTTGGCGATGCTGTAAAATCCTACTAATCATTATCAAAAACACAAATAACGTAAAAAAAAACTATATACGTTTTACACAAACCGTAGTAATGTGACATTTAAATGTAATCTAAACAATACCTAAAAATAGTAAAGTCTAAGTTCAATCAAATTCATAAACTGTGTTCGAGATAGATCAATAATATCGACAATATTTTTTTATTTTTTTAGGTATTTAGATATAAACAGAATCGTTGCTAAAGTTTCCTGTCATAAATGCATATTTGAAGGTAGCAGGCAGTGTATACTGTTATTTGCTTAGTATATAAATTAATTTCATATTTTACAGAATAATAAATTACTTAAGTAACTAAGTAGTAGGACTAACCTATGACTGAGAGCCAATAAATGTTCTACGACAAAAGTATTTTTTTTTGTGGTATAGAGAAAATAATACTGTTTTTCTTAAACTAAATTCATAATTAAGAAGCTAGTTCCCGACATTTCCACACCTTAATAGTTTTCAATCCATTATTTGTAAATACAAATTCATCTACAGAAATATTTACAAAATAATTAAAAGTAATAGGAAACAAAATTTGTCTAAACTAGTATGACCAGTGGTTGGTTATTCATTCATAATTATACATCGACTTTTTGTGTATAACAATGACCGAAAAGGACACCTTATTTAAACAAAACCAAAATCCAATTTTCCTTTACCGTTGCTCGTTCAATGTGGACGTAGCTTAACCAACCAAGCGGTTACGTCCGTACGTACACATTTTTACGAAAACGTCCGACGATAACATACTTAAACTATGAAAACTTAATAAAAACGCTAGTGTAAGACACGCGCTTCGGTATGTATAGTCAAGAAACAGTCTACAAGTTCCGGTGTTTCGGCCGTTTCGGCCGAACCTGCGATCCCAGCTCAGTTCATTTACGTGTGTTCGCCATCGTAGAGCGATTTGAACATATGGATGTAGCGTGTGTTCCTCTTCCTTCCACCAATGTTGCATATCTTGAAGTGACATAGCGTGAGATCTGGAACAAATGGACACAGGTCGTCAGCATTTAGAAGTTATTGTGCTCCAAATGAGGCTGATTTGGAATGAGTTATAAGGATTGTGCGGGCGGAGTGTTTACCCTCTAAAAAAGGAAAATGCGCGTAGGTGTCATGGAAAATGCATTATTGATGGTTTTTGTTTTTTTTTTCTCTGTTAATTGACTGATGACAGAAAACATGCAGAACCGGGTATGTCGTCATGCAATTCAGGGAAATCAGAGGAATAGATAACACACATATACAAGACAAAACTACACTGTTAAAAAAAAATTAGCAGAACACGTTTTTCGAAACCTGTACCTTTTCAAATAATAGGTCTAAGCAAATCAAATTTGGTATGCATTAATTTAAGGGCATATATATTAAGGGCATATATTTAACTAAAGAAAATTATAAAAACAATGTTACAACTCTTAGTTACTTCTAAGTTACACTTACAAATGTAAATTAATAACGCCAAACAAAATGAAACATTCTAAAAGAAATCTTCCAACCTCACAACATCGAATCAGAACCAATCACGAATGAAGGTATAACCTATGAAGAAGAAGCCATACAGCTAGTTACTCCAAAGGAAGTTGCGAGAGAAATCAAGACAAACCTGAATCCAAAGAAGACACCTGGATATGATCTTATCACAGGAGAACTTCTTAGGCAATTACCTAAGAAAGGTATTGTTATGCTGACGTATCTAATAATTGCATCGTTCAGACTAAAATACGTCCCACATGTCTGGAAAGTAGCAGAAGTTATCATGGTACCAAAACTAGGCAAACTACCGAACGAGGCCAAATCATATTGCCCAATATCGCTGTTACCAATGATGTCGATGCTCTTTGAAAAGTTGCTGCTAAAGAGAATGAAACCTATCATTGAGAGAAAGGAACTAATTTCTAATCACCAATTTGGTTTTAGAGAAAAGCACAGGTTTGGCACGAAGGATTGATACACAAACTAGAGTATGCTACCTTTACAATACGTCGAGCTGCTGACATCATATGTATCTGATAAACTATTCAGAATAAAACAGATCGATGAATATTCGGAACTAAAAGAAGTAAAAGCTGGAGTACCCCAGGGTAGTATATTGAGACCAATTCTCTATCTACTATATACAAGTAACCTTCCACAGCTGGAAAATGTAACAGTCGCCACATTCGCAGATGACACGGCTCTAATGGCAGTGGGATCAACTATTGGAGAATCTACTAGGAATCTTCAACAAGCTACTAATAAAATGTATAAATGAACCAAAAAAAGGAAGACCAAGCTCAACGAACTGAAATCATGTAAAGGTTAACGACGCCATAGTTCCATACGCGAACACTGCATTTGGGTATGACTCTGGTTACAAAACTAAGGTGGAAAGAACACGTTAAGAATAAAAGAGTAGAGCTTGGCCTCAAGTATAGAGAATTCTACTGGCTTCTGGGAAGGAACTCTCAGTTGTCAGTACAGAACAAACTACAAGTTTAACCAGATACTACATAAAGTACAAAGGAATATGGTTAACGCTCCTTGGTACATATGCAATAGTGATCTGCATCGTGATATTGGTGTCCCACAAGTCATCCAAGAGATAAAAAGATTCTCCACTAAGCATGAAACTCGCCTAAGCCATCACATCAACGTAGAGGCCCTGCAGCTACTGGACAACCAGAATCTAGTGAGAAGACTAAAAGGAACTAAACCGTTCGAACTAGTGATTCAGTGAAATGTGAACCGTTACAGTATAAAAATCTATTGTCCTAGAACTATTATTTAAAAAGCTACAGGCATATAATGACACACACACAAAACCTTTTCTTTTTAATTTAATTTATGTTATCTTTGTTTTGTATGATGTGGTAACTCTCTGATATCCGCATCTAGAGAACTCTAAGGCCAGGCCCTTAGAATGATAATAAACTTCATTTATAATACCATAATGAAATTTGTTACTTTTTTACTAGTATTCATTTCGAGTGATTAATGAAATTTTGAATGCCGTTTTAGCTCACAAAATTGGAAATGTTTTTTTCTATTAATTAAAAAATACATAAAGTATTGAGTTTCTGGTTCGTCAGTCATACAGTTATGTTTGCAGGAAAAATTGCAGTTGCGACGAAACTGGTTTGAGAGAAATGCGTTTAAAGTATCAAATCCGGTTTCTGGACACATATCGAGTACTTATAGCATTTGTCTGTTAATCTGCTGTACCAGGGTCATACAGTATTCCTTCCTCCGCTTCATGGAATTCGTTTTGAGAAAAGACCCTCTTTTGATACCTCGAGTATGGACTGTCAACTGTGTGTCGACGTTCTCGACAGACGCTGTTTGTTGCGCACATTTGCAAATATATTTGCTTGTTGCCCATTCCTTCATTAAATGTCTGCTGTTATGTCACGTACTTCGTACGTCACCGCAGGGTCAAATACTTTGGCCTCTCTTTTTTCTATATTTCATCTCCAATCACCGAAATATCTGGTATCTTTTCTGATATCTTTTCTTCATTTGATGCTTTTATTCGTCGACATATCATAACTGCTTTAGCTTCTGTGTGCATATTATTCTTAGAATTCTAATTTCTAGAAATTTAAACTATAAATCGAGTTTATTCCCAAAAAAAAAAAAAAAATCCGGCCTAGGTAGCCTAAAACTAAACCGAATTGACTTTTAACTTTAATATTTTGTTCGTTCTATTGCATTAAGATTTATTAACTTATTTGTAATCTAAAAGTTTTGATTGATCGCGTATGTAATTGTATACCTGCCATAATACCATAGGTTCAAAATTGCTCGTATATTCATGCATAGATGCATGCATAACATGCATTCTTACGGTTAGTACGTGTATGAAGTGTAAGCTTCGACCATGTATTTATTATGTTAATAAAAGTATGAAGCTAATTTTCCGCTTACATATCCACTGCATCCACTCTAAAGACTTGTTCCGTCTAGTCTACAAGATAATTCTTAATAGCTCCGAAAAAATCCCTGAATGACATTTCGTTTTTCCATCCTTTCCTCGGGCCCAGGTTGCACATTTTGAAATGGCAACCCAATTTTGAATCGTTTTCCGCTAGAAAAAGACAAAGAAATATAGATGCTTTTTGATATATTCGAACTATTATTGCACAAAACCATATCCCAAAAACCAACTGTCCCCAATACCACATAGAAGTTATCAGCAACCGAGATGCTTCTAACAGTGTCACCAATTCTCCGATGAAATGATTTGTAATCGAACCAGGGGTTTCCATGAACCAAATGAAAATAATTTACTCGTATCCGTAGGGAAGTATACCGCAAGGTTCTGTTGTGAGACCAGTGCTGTTTTTGCTACAGTCATTGGTTTCGATGAGTGTTAGTGTTGATGGATGAAACTGTGTACGTGAGGAAACTAGACCACATGAATTTCATTTTCATTTTCACCATAAAGCGGAAGTGGAAGAAAGCAAGTGATACTCAAAATGGACGCGAGTAAAGGAGTAATTATGTTATATGTTAAAGAAGGTAGTATGGATTGTGAAAAATGAATACATAAACAAAGTACGACGGTGCATGTTGCATCATGTTCATGGACAAGAAATTGTATAATGATGAATGTGCTTAGGTTCATATAAAACTAAAACATCAAATACACAAACAATACACCAAGCAAGCATAGCATTCTGTACAAATAAAAAACAAGATTTAAAAACATTCATTATCCACAAAGCAATACAAATAGTAATAGAAGAAGAAATCAGATAAAAGCGATGTTTGGCAACTCTTATCATATCCAGTAGGTAATATTTACAATTAACATATCAGCAAGCTGCGTCTCAAGCAAGACGTCCAAAAAATCCCGCATCTTTGACCTAAAGTTGAAGTTTCATCAACAGGAACTCACCGCATGTTTAATTTGATTTCCGGCTCATTGTAAAGATAGTAATCAGTATTTTACTACCAGACGGCTGATCAAGCTCATAATCCCATACTTTATCCATCTAATCACAGGTTATGTGAAAATACAGATTTCCAATTGGTACCTAATTTCTCAAAAAGGCAACAAGCATCGAAGACAAATTACTATTGTTGACTTACGGTCAACAACAAACAAATATCGTAGAAATGACAACCTATCCCGACATGCATTTTTTCATAGAATCTAGATCAGAAGACAAAAATTGTAAATTTACTGTAGATTTTGAGAAAAAACAAATGCAAAAACAGCTTTGGTGCTGATTTTCTCAAAAAACTCCACGCAATTAATAATATCTGCCTTCAGGTTCTGATTATACCATTTGCCATTTGTCCGATATTTTTGTTGTTGGCCAGTGTAGTCATCCTCTTCGATTCTTGTCGCTCAAAAGTTTTTTGATTAAATTATTAAATTCTGGTGAGAGAGTATAATTAAAATGTATCAGTCTGTACTCGAGATTTGTTTGTTGAACCCGGGATAATCCCACTCAAAGTAGGACCGGCAACCCTGGGTCTTCAGCACATTTGTTTAAATTTTGTTTTAATATGCTTATGGTGATATTTGTTCAAAAAAAAATTGTAAACATTTACTGAATAATATATACATTGAATAACGTTGAAAGCATAAATGAAAATAAAATACTTATTGCCCAGCATAGGTTTAGACAAATATTTTTAAAATATACGTGAAGACTAAACAGCTATTTGCCTGGGCAAAAGCAATTTGAGTGAAAGGGCCTACGATATACAGGATGTTTCACTTCGCGTGTGCCGGACGCAAACATGTGGTAGGCACAGTTATTCTGAGCATAAAAGTTCAAAAAGTTTGAAATAACTGAAATAACTATTGTTTAAACTTAATCCTAATTGGAAAACAACAATTGTCGGATCGAAATGTGTCAGGTGTCAAAATGTTATTATGAGTTAAAAAAATGAGTTCAAAGTTGATTTGTCAACTTTCAACTCCACGATTTTTTTGGCAGACAAATATTCTACAGCCAATTATATTGTGTAGAATCATTCTATAAAATCAGGTTTATAATAGATCTATTGTTCGATATTTTCAGAAGTTAGAAATACAACTTTTTCGAAGAGTTATATACATCAAATGCTGCTAATAATTGGTAGGTAGTATAATAGTATACCGCAGGGCTCATTCTTGGCGCCGTTTCACTTATCTTCGATGTGCGATAATGGCATACCTGTCTGCTGTTATATTAGAAAATACTGTTAAAGAAAAAGCAGACAATACATAGGACGGTACTTGGATCTGTACAATGCTATATTTCAATATTTAATAATTAATAATATGTATAATGATTAATAATACAGATAACTTCTTATATTGGTAGTACGAAGAACAAAATTCTAAACTAATTTAGATTGATTTTAACTGTCATGCTTAGAAACAATTTAGCTCAAGCATTTCGCAAGTTGTAGAAAGCCACTGTCCACACTATTGCATCGTTAGTGCGACAGACATAGTCACTCTATTGACATACAAAGAAACAAATAAAAAAGCAAGCAAAGCAAGGCTGACAAGTAAAAGCTACATTAATATTATACTAAATAATTTAACACTTACATTTAGTGTATCGTTTGTTCCTCTGCTTCATCGTTCTTATAAACAAATACACAGCTTTATCTAGCTGTGACAATTTAGCTTCTGGTTGGTCCACCTTGTTTTCGATAAGAAGATAATATTTGTACAATTTCTCGTACATATCAGGTCCGAAGTTTCTAGCAGCGTAGTCTTGAAGTTCCTGAAACAAAAAAGGAATTATAACAATTTAAATAAAACAAACAAAAAAAACAGTACCAAAAAGCAAAACCCGTTGACAATCAAACGTATCTAGGGAATTCCTAATTTCTGTAGGCGGAAGCGTTGAATAATAAATAAGTTCCGTACCTCCCTCTGGTGAAGGCTTTGATAAACGGGCTCACCCTGAGGAAATAATAAGAAATTCGCCACTTATTAAACCTTGACAATCGGCCACGAGATATGAATGAATAAGTTCTGAATTCTCAAGATTGGCACGTGTTCTTGTTTTTGGTTCATTTTAGTAAATTGCCAAAGGACATTTTGGGGTACGAATTTTAGAGTGGAAAGTTTTAATATTTGCAGGGTTAGTGACCTTTGTATTACTTTGTATTACTCGGGGTATTTATACTATAAAATGTGTTCAACTGTTATGGTTTTTATATAAGAAGAGGAGAAATGAGAGAGGTTTCTACCAACACATAAAACACTAAATTTATGACACAACTTTTGATGAGCTTTACTATACATAAATATTAATTATAATATTAATATTAATATGGCAATCCGTTTTTATCACTTTGAAACTTTTGAAACATGGAAAAAGAAACATGCGGTACCTATTGTGCCGGGTTAAGAGATTGTGTAGTGTCAGAGTGTGTACATAATTTAATACTGAAGCTGAAACAACATTAAAGTGATGTTTGACAAAAAAGTTGTAATCCTATCAGAAAAGAGTACTTGTTATATAAAAACATCAGAGGAATTATTAGAATATGCAGACAAATGTACTCGATATCTACTTTTCAACGGTTCATTTGTTGTAAAAGTTTAGTTCGCTTGAAAAGTTTTCTTTTACTTCAGTCATCTGATTGTATCAAATATGCCATATCACAATAATCAGAGAAAAAAATCTGGTGTGGCACATTACATTATCATACTATACAGCAGTGTCAAACTGTGTCGAACGCTGATGTTTTGACATTACTGTGAATAGAATCAAAATATCCGTCAAATCCTGGCTAACTAGTTTTCATATAGACACGACGGATCTCATAAAATAGAATTTGGTCATGCAGCTAAACTATTAATTTTACCAAAAAATGTCATAGACATAAATTATACAAAATTGCCTCTACTTTAATTAATTATTTAATACTTCACGACATGTGTTATTGTTGTATGTTTTGGCACTAATTTAGAGCTAATTTAACTTTTGCGATAGGGTACATCAACTATATAAGTAGTAAAGTCACCACAAATAGAAACACTATTATCAATTAATAGTCTAATCAATTAACAATTTAGACGAAAAATCATTGAACGTCATAAATATATCGCCCGCCTATGAAAAGATACCAACAGATTTAGTAAAATATCCGGAACATCATATCGAAATGGTACTGAATTTGTCTTTGAATCTATAGGTATTTTTTTCATAGGCTGGTTATGCAGTAGTACTATGTACTTATAATAATATATCAAAATCCAATATTATTTTAAATAACAAGAAAATAGAAACAAAAGACGCTACATTTCTCTGCAGGTTACAGACCAGTGCGAAATTTAGCAACATTTCCAAATTAAACCATGACAGATTTGTATATAAAAGTGCGTTAATGTTTCAATAATTACAAAATTAGAAGTTGAGGAAACATGGACCTATTTTATGTAACTAACTGAGGGCGAAAATTTACAAAGAAAAAAAAAATTTTAAATTTCCTCCGGCTATTGGCAGGGCAACCGGAGGGAAAAGAAGTTTACAAAGTTTTTATAAAGAGACAACAAAACTTCACCAAATTAGGGTGTCTATATTTTTAGAAATCGCCCCTGGCCATAATTTTTTAGTATCGCCAGAAATGGCGTAGGTGTGATAAAATATTCGAGGCTTGTAAAACAGTTTATACAAGGTAATAATTACAAGTTGCATTTGAAATAGGGGGATGTTTGGCTCTTGTCTAGAACACCTGCGGTTCAATTACATTTTCGGTGTCAAAATGGAAAAGAACGCTGGACATTATATGATTTTCTCTGCTCTTTAGTAGTCGTAATCAACATTACGTAATTTATATCCTTGAGTTTCTGGGTTTCAACTTCATGCGCAACAATATGTTAATTTGCTCGCTGCAGAAGTCTGTTATTAACGTTTGATGCATTTTATTGGCCAGGTGAATATCCCCATAAGGCTGTTTTGCATAATACCCTTGTAACAGTCTACGTATCTACTGATGAAAACATCACCCAATCGTCTTAGGGGTAAAGGGATTATACAATTTCTTTAAACCTGGATCCTGAATATTTTTGTTATATATAAGAGATAAATTATGCTTCATAAAGATAACAGTAGTAATTATTATTGATTTTATTGTGTGCGGCAGGGCTCACTCTTGGCACCGTTTTACTTATTTTCCATGTGCGATAATGCGACATGCCTATCTGCGGTTATATTAAAAAAATCTGATGTGGCCAGGCACATGACTTTATCATACAATATATAAAATTAATAGTTTAGCTGCATGAGAATCTCTTCTATTGAGATAAATCGTAGGTATTGTCAAAGCATCAGCATTTGACACTACCTACACTACGTCATTAGAAGAATAGTTATTTATGTCACAAATGCCGAAAGTACGGAATAGCGCGACGAGCGGTGATGCGGCGCGTCACCGAAGGCGGAGTGTCGCCGTCGCATGTGAGCGAGTCGCGCTATCTAGTTTTTGGCAGGAGCGACATCAACGTTTATTGTGTTGCTTTTTAAGAAATACGTTTTTTGAAAAAATAAATAAATGATTTCTGTATAGTAAATGCTAGGCTGGTACCACTTTGACGAAACGTCAAGTTTAAAGGTGCGTTCCGATTGGTAGGTAGTGGTAGCTAATGGCGGTGGTAGAATACGAAATTATAGTATTTCTTACATATCGTGATAATGACACATATTAGTTTGCATGTACATAAACATGAGTCACTAGCAATTTTCTATTGGAAATACTATAATGGCGTCGGCTACCACTGCCATTATTACTAATGAAACCGCACCTTAAAAAGGTAATTCAAATTCTGACACATTTATATTTGTTCATGACACATCCCTACCAACATACTAAAATAAAACTACACTCATCGCTATGCTTTATTTATAATTTTCGCAATTTATCGTTTTTAGAATTAGATATAAAGACGGGTTGATATTTCTTATCAACAAACAATCAAATTGGTGATCTTATTTTATTTGTAATTTGTATTTTATAATTTGCCGCACTACAGCGGCAACGTTCCATAGTGGTCCTCCAACCTCTGATGAGATCAGCTGTTTTCGAATGTGACAACACAAAATATATTTGTCAAAATCCTGGCTACTATGTAATTTCATATCAATGCAGATGAGACCGATCTCGATCAAATAGAATTTGCTCTTGAAGCTAAACTATTAATTTTACCAAAAAATGTCATAGGCATAAATTATACAAAATTTCTTCTACTTTAATTTATTAATTAACTATTTTGTCGAAATTACAGAAATGGCGGCTCATTTGCAAAATCTTTCAAAAAGGCTTAGAATAAACTACCAGTTCCTTTGGACCCCTTTCAACCAAAAGCTTTTCAGCTCTAAGTTTGGTAACAAAACTTGAATATGAACTTTCGTTCCGATACCTTTAGTAGTTTCTCCGGAATCGTCGTCACAAAAATCGTTTACACACAGACATACACACACACACACACACACACACACACACACACACACACACACACACACACACACACACACACACACACACACACACACACACACACACACACACACACACACACACACACACACACACACACACACACACACACACACACACACACACACACACACACACACACACACACACACACACACACACACACACACACACACAGACATTTTTTTGTACCTTGGTCAAAAATGTTCAGCGGACCCAAAAAGACCTCTTTCCGCTAAAACCTCAATTTTTTTTTTCGGCATGATTACAATACTTTATCTTACTGCGTATGATAAAGTAAAAAAAAATATTAAACAAAAAGTAGACAGTATATGTGATTGGATCTGTGCAATGCCATATTCCAGTGTTTAATGTATTATAATATAATAATAAATAATGCAGATACTTCTTATAATACAAATATGTAAGAAAAATATGACAAACCCATTAACCAATATTTTATATGAAATAATATCTATGAATCGTAGATAAAACTTCGTATTCTAAAATAAAGTACTAAGGAATATGGTTAACGTTCTTTGGTACATATGGCACAGTGACTTACACCGTGATCTTGGTGTCCCACAAGTCACGTAAGTGCTTCTTGTGGAGGACATAGTAAATATAGGACGTCAGCAGATAGTCTATTAGAGACAAGTGCCTAGTTTTCGGAATTCAGATTCAGATTGGTGGTTAATCTTTTAGATCAGTTTCAATACGTTAACCTTATCAATTTGACCGATATTTTCGTTCTAATGACAGTAGCTAGTGCCAAACGCTGATGTTTTGACAATACATACTGTCAATAGAATCAAAATATCTCTCAAATCCTGGCTAACTAGTTTTATTTTTATGCCGACACGACCGACCTCGAGCAAATTGAATCTCATGCAGCCAAACTATTAATTTTATATATAGTATGATAAAGTCATGTGCCTGGCTACATCAGATTTTTTTTATTACCTACCATAAATTTGACATAGGGTAGGTATCACAATACTTATTATTTATTACTTAGGGAAAAAATTATCAATAAACTTTTTGTGTAAAAGGTATCGAAAAACAAAAAATCGAGCAAGTAACAACTGCTTCATGCTTTTGTATGCGTTTTCGGCCGAATGTGAATCTCAAGGCAGAAATTGTGAATTAAGTGTAGTTAAGGCGATAAACAACATAGAACGAGTATGTTTTTTTTTTCTAAAACAGATTTGGATTCTACCTAGAAAATGGGCAGTAATTTAGCTTCGATTATTGTATGCTCTTTTTTAGTATCCATTAAATTTGTCTAATGAGATAACTCTGGCTTGTAAATATATTGTCCGTAAAAAGTTTAAAAAATCAATTAAGGGTCATGATACCCTTGGCATCTTTTTAAACCAAAACAAAAAAATAGTATATTAACGGGAAAATAATTGCTTACTATATTATATTATTTATTATATTCCATTATTTATTATATTATACCTATATAGAATGTATAGGAATTCTAGTGTTAATGCCCTACTATTAAAGTATATTCCCTGAAAATTCTAACAAAACTATTTAAAATTAGTTGATATTAAAGGAATCTACTACGAGAACCATATTTATTTGATCTAATTACTAAACAACTAAAAAATGGCTTATTTTAACTGAAAATCACTAGGTTTTATTTTTTATTTTTCAACTAATCAAAAAATCCTACAAAAAATACTAGATAATCCCCAAAATAGTATTCAATTTTTTTAACTATAAAATCAATTATTTTGTTTAATGTTGACAGCCGTTAGCAACTACTAAGCATTTTTTTTTAATTATAAAGCAATATTTTCTTCTGATCATATAACATTGTGAATGCGCCGCTCGAAAAATAAAACAAATTTTGAAAAAAAGTAGCATGTTAGTTTTACTTCTGTACTGTGTAGTAGATATATGGTCATTCTTTCTTTGCTACTGAACATATTGAAGAAGTCAACCGAGTGACAGTGAAAAAAATTAAATTTCAGGATTCCCGAAGAAGTTTTGTGTCTTTATGATCTGGTTTTATGTTAAAATAATCCATTAAAACTTACATATGCTAGAAATAATTAAGTAGGGACTGCAGAAAACAGAAGATTTTCAATGATATTTTTAACTGCGTAATAAAAATAAACATGAATGAGCTAAATGGCTGTCAAATACCGTTGTCAAACAGTTGACCAAATAAAACAAACATTCGTATGAAAGTTTAAACAGGAATCGTGATAATTGATCGTACGAAAATATTTCTGGTGTTAATTATAGCAGCACACCAGTAATTTTCCGTAATTTTTTGCCGGTCTAAGTCTACTCATTTCCGAGAAATAAGGTTTAATTTTGTCGATAGTTGACTCCATTGAAAGTAAAATGTTATATCGAAGCGCAAAAGGTAATCGTTTTATAGACACAATAATTGTCCAGATTTGTTAATTTTTTTGATGAAATCAATCTACAATTTTGTTGGGTTCGAGAGGAAATCAACTTTGGAATTATTTAGAACAGTTTAATAAATTCTAATAAAATAATTGCAAAATATCAACTCATCACTTCATTAAAACATTTATGATTGTCTTGTGTATGTAACAATCATCTTATTTCAGCATCTCCTATATCTCAGATCATACGACATACAGTAGGTATATTGTTTTGAAAGATGTTATAATAAAAAATGATAAAAATAGTTAATTATGTACCAAGGGCAATACACGGATGTTTATGCCCCGAGGGTGACCGTTTAAAAAGCTCGAGGGACGATAGTAATGCCCGAGGTGCATACAAAATATTATATCATACAATGATTTTGATCCTCCGTTTGAATAATATCAATAACTATTTTAATTCGGTGTGGTGAATAAAACCTCTTAATTCTTGCTTCAAAATTTAAAGGAAATGATGATAGATGATAGGTAAAGATTTAAGGACATACAATTTTGTATGCACGTCGGGCATTACTTGATGTTTATACCCTCAGGCGACTTCACCCACGACGGTCACCCTCGGGGCATAAACATCCGTGTAATGCCTTTGGTACATAAATAACTAAAATCGTCACACATTTTCATACAACCCAAAAGTCCTACATTACATTTAGACACCTAAATATCTGAAATAAATGTCCATACTTAACATTACGACTAAAAAGCGGTGACGCACGTGTACCTTTACCTGAATTTGATGTAGGAATGTATGATTAACAAGCGAACAAAAATGCAAAGCTGAAAAAATCATTAAGCGATTACAGGAGCAGATTTAGGACGTTGATCCTGGCAAGCCGCAAATCCAACGTTCTCTCCAACAAAAATGCCAATTTGATCGCTGCAGATTAATTAACGCATTTACGTCACAGAGTGAAGACCTTATTAATGTAGATTAGTGAAAAAAAAACCCAAGCAGCGTGCACTCACCCGCAATGTTATATAAATTCTATTTTGTGATAACTGCGCTCATTAACAGGTAATACAAAGAACATAGTGTTTCATACTTATCATTATAGACAAATTTATACATGAGATACTGAATGGTGAATAAGTAAAAAGTTATTTTAATTAGGAGGCAGCACGTGACACCATGCAATAGTTGGAGGTGTGTTATAGAAACTGCATTATAAGCTGATGACTATATCGTCTTTAAGATAATAGATGTAAGACTATTTACTTTCCGGCTTTCTGGTAGCTAATGTTTGCGAAAACCTCACGTATAACTTTGATAATTTTCCAGAAGAATTTAGTTGTGGAATTCCAAACATAACACAGGAAGATCTTTACTATGTGTTTGTAAATATTAAACGATTAGTAGCGTTGTGTCTACAAAACACTCATTATTTAGTAGTAACGGTTTTATTGATTTTTAAAGCCAACGATGCAAAATCAAAATTTGTTTGGTTTTTATTTCTTTGCGCTGTAGTCCCTCAACCGATTTCAATAAAATTTTGGCGGTATGTAAGCAACCATAAAAGGCTTCCAAAAGTGTAAAAAACTGTATAGCATGCAATTTAAAAAATATATATGACCATGGCGTTGCACATTTTTGGGACACCTGTATAATCAAAAATAATTTCTTGAAAAGTACCTTGAAGTACAGGGTAAGCCTGCAAAATGTCAAACTCTTAGCTTAATTAGTAACTGAGCTACAGAAGACGGGAGGTGAGTTGCAGGCCCCTGTATAATATTCTCCAAGTATGTTACATTTGTTTATTTATACCGTATATTTAGATTTTAGATATTTTCTATTCTGAGTTTCAGAAATGGTCAGGTATGTTTCCTCTGGAACTTTTTCGAGATAAAGGGAACCTAAATTTGATACTGTCAGTACCAATTTAAAAGAAAAATAATGGCAGGATTTTTATGTTCTTTTCCTACACAGTGTTTCAAATAAAATTTGTTGTGTAGTGTTTTCTAAGTTTTTAAAAGAGCTGCCATATGGTACCCTCATCAACTTTGCATATACTGTTTGAAACAGTATGGAAGATGGTTCCATAACTCTAAAAGTTGATCTGGTATGACCCCCTATATATTGAATTAGTTAAATAATTAGTGAATATAAGGTAAAAGTACAAAGAAGAGTGTTTACTTTGAAACTTAAATTCCTACTATAATATTTTACAATTATCAATTGTCTTTATCTGTAACATTTTCTTATAGAAGTCCAAACAATTTCAAAATTATTGAATTCTGAGTTTCTACTAAATTTTGGAGAAAAGAACAAAAGTAGAGTACCGTTTTTAAATATGGCTACGGGGATTCTACTACTAGTTTCTACTGTAAATAATATATAATGATTAATATATTTATTTAAATTTTAAGGAAAATAAATGCACCATCTCTATTTATTGTATACTCGGCACGACAAAATACTCAAGATTGATCAACTGAAAGACAAAAGTCACCTTCAAATATTACTGCTAACTTTTCTATATAAATATTAAGTAACATATAACCTCTATTATGGAATAAGATTTTAGCAAAGAAAATTCCAAACAAGTCACGAGGTTTTTTGAACCAAAAAATACTAAACTAAAAAGTTTAACAATAACAAAGCAACAAATTTGATTGAACCATGCCACGTGCCGTCGGATATTGTTTGTATAATTATTAACCTTATTATTAACTTTTTGACCATGATAACAAACATTTAATCTAACAATACTCATCGGTTTGGTTATTTTATCACGTACCATAAAACAAATCTGCAATAGCAGTAACATTAAAACAAACCCTTTGCGAAGACATCAATTCCTTCCAATCTAAACCCAAACTATAACAACCACCGATAAAGTAACGAATAGCCATCCGTTTAAAATTTTGTCGTCTTGCCATACATAGTAATACGTTCCAATTCCAAACGTTTTGTTTGTCACAGTCAGCAGTTGCTGTTAGGAAATAACGATAAGTAAACAGTTTGTTGTGACCCAAGTTGTAGTAAATATAAAGTTCTTCTGCGAAACAGGTGTGAAAATACGATCATATATGAAACTACTACTACTTGGTGGCATAGCGATGCATATGGAAGAAAAGCAGTTACGTAATTATTCGATTATTGTAAACAATCGTGTAGATAACTAACTGTGTAAATAATAATAATAATAATAACTGATACATTCAACTATAAATAAAGAGGTCACATTATATGTATCGAGGCTTAGATTTTTAAGATGCAATTTTAAAGTTTGCTGATTATGCTGCTGAGGAGTGATTTCCGTATTTGTTTGGGTTTGTGATTTTGCTACTGGTTATTAGATAGTGATTTGGAATAAAAATAGATAGTAAAACCGATAATATTAGATGCAAAATATGAAATGTAGATATGTGTAGTATGTAGTTCGACCCAATTCAGTATTAAATATTGTTAGAGTTACTAAAATCTTCTGGTTAGACTAAAGAGATAATTGATGCAGACAAATTCAAAATCCCATATGGATTTTAGCATCTCCTGGACAGTGTAAATTTGTTAATAATTTTTTTAAGTTAAAAATTATCGTTTTTTTTATGAACAGCTTTTTTGACCAAGTTATTCTCAAAATAAAATGTATTATGTGTTACGTAAACTGTAGTACTACTGTAGTGTACTAGCGTAAACTGTAGTAAGTGTATATGTTACAGTAAAAGCGAAAACTGGAGTAAATGTATACACTTACTAGTCCGTTTTTTAATAAACTAAGAATTAATGTCACTAACACTTTAGAGTTACAAAAAATGCATTGTGGTTAAAAGTATTACCTCTCTTATTAGATGTTTAAACAAATTGTCAAATTTCCAGCTGTCCTGTATCATAAACAATTGATCGTGTAGCAACAGCGAATTATTATAAACAAATTTAGTCTATTGGGCATTCATTTGTGACTGAGTATCAATTAAATGACACAAATGCAGAAGATTGTTGCAGAATGATATTACGATATTTTCAATATTACTTGAATTTTTATGCAAAATGTATCAACTTTGATGTTTTTAAAGCTCATAGTATGTGAATTTTCGGTTCCATTCATGCATACTTAATCAATCTTTTTGTTGAAGTGAATATTCTATGAATGTCTATACTTTTGTATAGACAACTGAAATGTGAGATCAGTATGTATGGTTAGTGAAGGGGTTTGGCACAGGTGTTACTTTTGAGAGAGGCCAGTCAAATAACTGATAAAAGCCAGATGAAATAATTGTAAAAAAATTATTCAGAACAGTTTGACTTGGCTTTCTCTCTCCATTGATAGTTTTGAGAGTTTTGGATATGTTGTACTCTGGATGATATGTTGGTAGGTATACTTATTGTAATAAAATTAAAAGTAAAAATTTTACTAACACTATTGAGCTACAAAGATGCATTCGATTGCATTAAAATGATTACAAATTACCTTCTTATCACGTGTTTAAACAAATACTTTACAGTACCAGTAGTCCTGTATCATAAAGAATTGGTCCTGTAGAAATAACTAGATATTATTAATAAATTTAATAAATCTATTGTGCAATCAATTCTGAAGTGAATCTGGTTCTCCCTGAATTATAAGGGATAATTGTTTGTTTTTTTAATTTAAATTATAATACCATGTGACAATTCATTTACGTGCTGCAAAAATAGATTTATGTACCAAGGGCATTACACGGATGTTTGTGACCCGAGGCCGATCGTTTAAAAAGCTCGAGGGCTTTTTAAGTCGCTCGAGGTTATAAACATCAAATAATGCCCGAGGTGCATACAAAATTTTATGTCCCACAATTGTTTTGTTCCTCCGCTTAAATATCAGTAATAAATATTTTGACGTTTTCAAGTGACATGCGTATCTACGGAGTTGAATAACAATACAAAGAATTCGGAGTTGAGTTACAATACAGACAACTAATTGTGAAACTTATAACCTTAATCGCCAATAATTGACATTGCCGAGTAACAGTACACACAATTAATTATGAAACTTATAACCTTAATTGCCAATAATTGACATTAATGACTTATAATTTACAATTTGAATGACAAATATTTGATATATTTGACATATAACCATGGCAACCCTTAATGCCCGCGCGGGCGGTAAGACTCAGTTTTTGCCCCGGTATCTAAGATGTAAAATGTCACTTTATGATCATGTAGGACATAAAAAATATTACAAACCGGCTAAAATACGTATGTAGGTATGTATGTACATATAGTAGGTACATGTTCGGATTTTCTTGTTCAGGAGTTTTATTTATGAGAATAGATAAGATAAACAACATAACATGGTGGGTACTTTAAATTACATAAACAGTTGCTTATGCATTATTATATTGCTCTAATATTTTACAAAGCATTATGTTCACTGGTTGTTCTGGGGGCAACACGTGCTGGAATATTTCTATTGAAATTAATTACTCAGTACATGCATGAGAGCTTGAATATACTTTTAAGAAGCTGTTCAACAATATTATTCCAATATCTTCGCCTTGGGGCTCCTCTCGATCATGAATGTTTTGTTTTGTTAAGAAATATGTTAGGTTATGTTGCGCACAAATACTTGTAAAGGTATACATTTTCATTCTCGCGTATAATTTTGTACATACTTCTACTAAAGTCGGTTAGAAATTGTATGTTTCTGCTAGTAAAAGTGTACATTTTGTTGGTTGTGATTTTTCACTATTGTTTAAGTTTCTCTATAGGACTAGTCTAGTAAATGTAGACTAGTAGGAGTTGATCCTTTTATTCTAACACATACAATAATTCTGTGTTCAAATGAAAATAAATAAAATAAAATAATAACCGAACAGTCAGAATGTTAACCTAAAACAGATATCTTATAAAGAGTTAAACTGAAAATGGAATAACCGAGGGATGATGTGCGAGCTTGGAAGCATCTAGAAAACACCAACATTTGAATAATTAGTTGGCAATTGATTGAAATTGTTCTAGAGAGAATAATAGTGTATATTTTTTAGAACTTAGTCCAAATGATTTTGTTAAGAAAGAGTTGTCAGTTTAGGCTGGTACAGTTTTTTACAGCATAAGTTCGGTGATCAAAATTTAGAATAAAACTATAAAAAAATGAGAGAAAAGTTTAATGGAAAAAAATGTGGCTACGAATCTTAGGTACGAGTTAGGAGTTGTTGGATAGTTCTCCTAAGTTAGTATCGCGAATAAAATTGTATTACTACATTTTTGACAGGGGTTTGCCCGAAGCACGAAATTCACCCAAAAAGAAAATGTCAGTTAAATACATGGAACAATTTTCTAACAAATAATAACTCAGTTACCTGAGAACAACCAAGTTGCAGATAGTCTGACATAATATTTTCTGTACCTAACTTTTATATCGCGTATGTCACGAACAGAAGGCAAATAATTGTTTTATAAAATCCGCAGGCATATAACATTTTATACAACTCGTATTTCCAAATTTCACTATTGTTATTATTATCACTATTTGGGCCTCTTATCAATATGAAAGTAAAATACCATTTGAAAAATTCCTTTGTTGTAAAATAAAAAAACATTCGATTCAAATCAAGTAAATTTTTCCTGAAACCTATGTTAGAATCATCAACCTGGGGTTCATTATATCACCATTTCAATCAAATATAAACACAAAAATATGGACACAATTTGAGTTTAACGGATGACTACTTCTGAACGATTTTTTTTCCTACTGGCCATGAAATTAAGTCATTTAAATGTATTTCGTGGTTAATTAAGCACGAATTCGAGGGTGAAGCAAATCCAACTGTACGTACTTTGAAACGCTTCTCGGTAATTCAATGGCGTTGACAGGTTTGCTTACGTCTAAAGACTATCCACAAAAAAATACATCGCGGATTTGCACCCCTATAAATCTCTAGACACCCCTCTTGATTAAATACTTTATATAACTTAAAACAATCGTTTTTTTTTCGTATACTATATCCTAGAATCACAATCCGCGTCTCTAAACCCTACAGGGCCATTTTAACGTCTATTGTCGTCCGTCAGTAGAAGAAAAGAATTTTTGAAAACTTATTATAGTCCCTATAAAATGTCTTCAAATTTGCATAATTATAATTAAAAGTGTGTCAGTTTTTGAAAATAAAAGGAGTACAAATGTTCCCTTCCAGGAACATCTGACAGAAACATTTATAATCAGCATTTTCAATTAATATTTTAATTTAGTTTTGACGTACTTCGTATTCTACCTATTTCTGTAATTTTATACTATAGATAAGCATTAACCTTTACACAAGATAAGTAAGACTAAGCATGTCAACTGTCCACCAACTCAGTGTTATGTCAAGTTTCAGTATTGACTGCAGACTTGTAAGCTTTCGATGTAATTACGTAATAATCACCTGAATATTGTACCCACGCCACGGCACGAAACAACTGGGGTTGTTTATGTTATTACGTTGTCATTCGTGACAAATACCTATGTTCACTTTGCATGTAAAGGGTCCCGTATTAATTAATGTGAATGATTTATATTATTTATTTTAATGAATGTAATTATACCTACCTACTAAAAAATAATACCATAGAGCTATACATTTTTTTACTTTTATTTTCGCAGAGTTTTGAGAAAATGTAATATTATTCCTCGTTCACACAGAAAGTATAAAACAAAAATAAGAGGGAAGATCAGTGTTTTTGAATGATTATGGTATACATAGTATACCATAATTTATTATGGTATATTTATTATGGTATACATGGTATACATAAATTTCTAATGTCAACCGACAATCATCAAACAATCGTTTGACATTATAAAGTCGTCTAACCTGTTGACGTGAAATCGCAAAAAATACTTCAATAAGTTATACAAAATTAACCGTTCATTTTCTTGTATAGGTTCACGAATCCTTTTGATGGTAAATTTTATCTGCTACAGTGTGATATTTTTATTTTTGCTATTAGGTGAGTGATAATTGGAAAAATGAAGGTTTGTTATAACACCTGAGAGGCACAATTTTTCAATTGCTTTTTATTAAATATAAAAATTCCAATTAACTATGACTCTAAACATTTTAATATGTTACTACTTGAACCATAAGCTATCGATTGGTATCAGTTTCATAGACTGCACTTGACATTCCGTATCAAAATCTAGAATGACTGGACTATATCACATATTGTCATTGAAAAACAAAATATTACACCTGAATACCCCAGACGTTTTATGTCTTCTTTCGAGACACACTGTGGAATAACTAATTTTTGAAGAAGATACACAATTTCAAGTAATTCTTTGCAATTTGACAGTCTGTTAAACTTTTCAGCTTTTGTTATACTATAATACAGTAAATAAATATATTCTATTATAACTTCTTGTTAAAATAACAGCACATAGCATCGAAAGAGTACTTTTTCAAGTTTGATCCTGAGGCATATTTAGCAAGCATCGTATAGTTTTACTAGAGTTCCTGGTGCCACAACAATGCAATATTTTAGTTGAAATATTGAATCTTACACAAAAAAAAATATTGGGAAGAATTATAAAGCAATATGTTAAGAATTGATATGGCTTTCGAACAAAGTACTTAAGAAAGCTATTGTAAAACGGAGCTACTTGAAAATAGAGAGGCTACTTGTAAATGTACGCAGTCAGTTTCAAAAACGCGTGCTGTTGCTCAATGGTTTAGGTTAGGATCCTAATAATGTGCAAAAAGATTGATAGAGCAATCTTTTGAGAAATTGCTCAAACCTAGATAAAAGATGAAAAAGTAGGCCTGGCACCTTATCTTCCCTACGACGTGTTACTAATTTAGGGCAACTAAGTGACAAATAAAAGGAAATAAAAAAACTACAGAAAAAAAGGAACTGAAACATCTAATGGCAGACAAAAAAGAATAACAACTAGGACAAAAAACAAAAATAAAAAAATATGTTGTATTCAGTTTGAATTTGTAGTGGTATGCAGTTTAAAGCTTTCAATTATTATTTTCCGTTAGAGTTTTGAAAATTGTATTTGTTATTTGTATGGTTACTCCAACTTTTGTATGTTGCAATATTCCTTCAGCACCTTGGCATAATTAGGACCGTTGTGCTTTTTGCTAAGGTTGATAGACAAACCTTTAAACTATCACTCATAGATATATTATTGTAACGACAACCAGAGGCACACTTTATCTTATGTTAGGATCAATTGTTGATAAATAATTAATAGATTATTAGGACAAATAATTATTAAAATTCATAAATCATTAAATATGAACGCACAAACTGACCAAAATTACCAACAAATCATAGATCTTATTGAGAAGAATATGACTTATTAGTGGAAAACAGTAAATTTGTGCTTAAAAGGGCCCCTAGCGGGAAACTAGTGGGGTAGTTTTGATTTCTTCCATTTTATGTGTTCCTTTTTTTGTGGGTGGGCTGAATCCGAATATGAGGTGTGCAAACAAAATTTCGTGACGCAACATTGAAGAAAATGCAAAAAAGGTAATAATTTTAATGACAGTATACAGCTAAATTATTAATTATAGTATGATATAGTATGATAAAGTCATGTGCCTGGCCACATCAGATATTTTTATATTTAGTTAGGAATTGACGTGTTTACTGTGTATATGTGCATGTTCATCTTTGTAATGTATGCCACATGGAGAAAAATTCCTAAATAGTGAAGTTGGGAAATTTCATGCATCTTAAAGTTGATAGTTTCCGAGTTATAAGCAAAACCCCACCAAAAATGAAAATTTTGACATTTTTGCGTTTTCTTCAATGTTCGTCATGAAATTTTGTTAACAAACCTCAGATTCGGATTCAGCACCCCAAAAAACATATAAAATTGAAGAAATCAAAACTACCCCACAACTTTCCTGGTAAAAACACGATTTGACTGGATTAGTAGGATATCACATAATTTAATGAATTAGGTACCAGGCTATTGAGGAGTAGCCAATTTGTATTGAAAAATCAAATTTCTCTTTGTGGCTGAAAAAATAAAAATAGCCAATAGGTTTATTTAAACATTTATAGCATTCAACAAAATTGACAACAAAATGTGGCCAGTTATGAAACCAATTTTGTTTGGCATTAATACAAATAACTGGACGATTAAAACATAAGAAAAGATTGCAATTTACAGAATTGCATTCTATTAGAAGTTGTTTTCAAAATGCGGTTTAGACATGAAAAAATAAACTACTTACAGAATTTTCCAAAATGGGGGTAGTATCATCATCAATAGTATTCGGCATGTCGTTCGAAAGTTGCAATCGTTCCTGCTGCTGAGCCGTCTTCAGACTCCTGCAGTAGATCCCCGAAACCAAGATCAACGACAACAAAGCCCTCATGTTTCAAAAAATAAAGAAAACACCGAAAATCACCACCGAACCGAAAATACAAACAAATAAGATGCTATTCTATCACTTTTATCTGAAACGCGTTCAATATCCGGAATCGAGAGTTCGAATTTCTTCTCTCTTCAGCGCGGACGATATTTCGAAAATGTCTTGCGGCGCCGGCGAGATTCGTATGTAGTTCGATTGTTGTACGCGTGGTGTCGTTGCGCGCGAAAATCTTGATTCGCAGCTACCGCGATCGCCGTAGACAATGGTACAATTTTTGACGGTCGCCCCCATTTTATATGCCCGGCTTGCAAACGCAACATCTGCGTAGATTGATATTTGGTAATATGCAACTGACTATTTGTAAGTGGCTGTGATCGACTTTGCTGGTTAGAGTCACCTCCCTCAGTTGTATTTTGGGAGCGTGATCCTGCCCAGTTTGGAATTTGGAATTTTGTGACGATCTTAGTAGAGCCATATTGAATTTACGACTTTCGGGTTAAGCCAGTCCTTATTAAGTTAAAATTTTAAGCAAAGGAGACGAGTTATCTATACTGGGTGTTAAAAATAAGGGTAAAATATAAAAGTTGCAGCAAATTTGAGGACGAAGTGACAAATTAAGTCTGCAATGTTTTCATTGGATATTTTTGAAGACAACGTTTTGTAATTTTGGTGCCCATTTCTGTAATCTTTCGTGTCTCTTGAAGTCTCTTCACTGATGTTAAACACAAAATATTTCGGATAAAACCTATTTGATTCTGAAAGACCACCCCTGGTATACTGGGTGATTCAATTTCGAGCCTCACCATGGGGATCTCGCTTATTAGTGCAGATAGACCCTATGTTTAAATTTGGCAAAGTTTCGTATTTTTGTGCTAATCAATTAGCTGAAAAGAAATTTAAGCTATCATTTTTCATTTTGAAGATATCCACAAAAACTGAAATGGTAAAATATCAGTTTTAATGTTTTATTCAAAACCAAATGTAGCTAGACATTTGAAACAAAAACATTCCGGAGGTACTTTTTAACAAGGAATGCAGTGTCATGTTTAAATTTGAATTAACATCAAAGATGGCGGCGTAACCATGGCCAACTTTTGTTTTTCTTATGGGCGCCATCTTGAATATTGGCGTTTTCCGATAGTCGTGTTTTTTTCTCATTTCCGCAATGTATAATATGTTACCATTCGTTTTTAAAATAATGGTGTAATAATCAAAAAACCTTCAGGTACCTAACTGGAGCTTGGTTACAGATCGCCGGAGTCGTTGCCAAGCAACGCCAACAAAATGCACTTGGATCAAGCGGCGCCCTCAGCGTTAGGTTTGCCATCTAGCTAAATAAACCTTAATTGTGGTTGATTGTGGATGTAAAATGCCGTTTACCAATAACGAAAACCATGATATAGTTAAGAGTCTTGTTGTTTGTCGTGCTTATCAAGTAACCAACTGCAGCTTGGTTACTGACCGCCGGCGCCGGACTGACCAAGAGTGCTTTGGATTAAAAACATACAGATTGTAAAAGAAGCAAGTTTATAAATACAAAAATTATTTTTGAAGTAAATGTTCAAATTGGCCGCTATTTTCTTGAAGGCATAAAAGTGTGCCCGTTTTTCTACAACTGTTCTTCCCGGAATAGCATTGACCGCATTTGTTATTCGATCCCGCAGATCGTCGATATTTCTGCGAGTATCGTGATAAATTTCGTCGTTCACAGTTCCCCAAAGAAAATATTCCAGAGGACTTAAATCAGGGGATCCACCACTCCACCATTACCAATCCAGCGATTTGGAAATTGTTGATTTAAATAATTTCGTACAATTGCAAAGTTTGACTTGTGTGAGGTTTGTACGGTTTCAATTTCTTTGTTCGTAATGGTCTGCAAACACGTGTTTGCGGCAATTCCAAATTAAGGGCTACTTCCCGCTTAGAAACCCGATGATCGTCTTTATCTTAAAACCAGTAGTTGAAGCATTGCAAATTATGGTAATTTAACGCTTACCATTCCTAAAATACCTCTTTGATCAGTTTCAACATATCCATGAGGATTGAATTGCAGGGTTTACTAAACGATCCATGGTCCGCTAAATTTCCGTCCAATGTTAGGAATATTGTACGATGCGACATTTCTAAGAGAACAATAAATAAACCCTTTTTATACCACGCTTCTCGTGATTGGTAAACGGCATTTTACATCCACAATCAATCACAATTTAGGTTTATTTGGTTAAATGGCAAACCTAACGCTGAGGGCGCCGCTTGATTCAAGTGCATTTTGTTGGCGTTGCTTGGCAACGACTCCGGCGATCTGTAACCAAGCTCTAGCTGGGTACCTGAAGATTTTTTGATAATTACACCATTATTTTAAAAAAGAATGGTAATGGTGTTAAACATTGCAGAAACGAGAAAAAACCACGACTATCGGAAAATGCCAAAATTCAACATGGCGCCCATAAGAAAGACAAAAGTTTGCCATGGTTACGCCGCCATCTTTGATGTTGATTCAAATTAAAAATGGCAAAAAGTACCTGTAGAAGGTTTTTGTTTCAAATGTAATAATATTTAATATTTTAATAATATTTGGTTTTGAATAAAAAATTAAAAACGATATCTTAACATTTCAGTTTTTTTGTGGATATCATTAAAATGAAAAATGATAGCTTAAATTTCTTTTGAGATAATTGATTAGCACAAAAATGCGAAAGTTTGCCAAATTTAAACATAGGCTATATCTCCACTAATAAGCGAGAAGGTGAGGCTCGAAATTGAATCACCCTATAGATCCCATCTTATACGCCCTACATCCCATATTCTGTTTTAGTAGTTTAGCATGTCGTCCAAGTATACCCCTTAAAATGTTTACCTTTATTTTTAACACCCTCTATTTAAATTATTTAACTGTAAAATTTCCCTTGCGTTTGAAAAATATGGGAAGCCAATTTTCCAAGCCGACATCAATTTTTGAAATCTACATTTTTTATGGATTTGGTTATAGAGTGACTGTGGCTAATTTCATTTTTATTTTTTTTTGTTGATGACGCGCAGCAGTGTCGGGCACGATTTTGTGGCTAGCGTTGGAAGTTGTTCATTACATGTCTAACGGGCATCTTTCATGTGTCCATAGTGACTCGAAACTAACATTTTCGCACAGTGTAGGATAAAAAAATACTTACGAGTATGTATTTTCCATAAATCTATACCTATCCAAAATTAGGATCGTCAGACAATTTATTACACAGATATTAAGTACCGTATTGGCGTACATTGCGTAGAACACCAGCAGTAATATTTGTTAATGGTATCTTGTTTTATCAAACACTCAATAGGAACAAATATGGAATTAATTTTGTGCATATTATGCATACTGACATATCAATAATTTCAGATGCATTTTATAGGATAAATATTTGTACTGACGTTAATACCATAGTTGGTTGAGGATTGTTTCCAATATTAAAACTCGACGAATGTATGCAGTGAATTTAATAAAACCAATTGTTTTTGTTTCCATGTTATTTAATAAACTAATATTTGTGTCTCTATTACAAGAAAATTTGAGTTCTACTAAATTCTACTAAACTGAACCAATATTTTTTGGGGTACTTCCACCAGACAGCATTCTGATTTCTAATACATAATCTGACAACAGACATAAAAACAAAAGTATCATCATATCGATTAGTTTTCTATTTTAAGCTCAGAATTAATAACTTTCGGATAACCACCATAAACAGAATCGGGTATCTTGCAAAACTTTTGTCTGGGAAATTAAGCAAATATTATTTAATAAACTATAGTGAAGGCTGTCTAGCTTAGCGACCTTGGCTACGTTTCCGTTCACAAAACAATGCAATCATCCAGATTTAAAAACAACTGCAACAAGAATCAGATCTTCTTTACCAAATATTTAGCAATATCATATTTTCCAACGGATCTAACGGTTAGGCCCGCGACATTGCAAACCCAGCATACGAATTACCAATTCGATGCCAAACACCTGAAGATCTTCAAACAAATCTTCTGCGGATGCTATGATGCGCTGACGAACGAATTCAGGTTTTTGAACCTCATCCAATTGTCATATAATTATTTATTTATTAGTTCAAGGTTTTACGATGTTGATGTTGTGGACAATGAAGCTAAATTCGTAGTTATTCGTCTTCTAAGTTTTTGTAGTGTGTAGATTGCTGGTCCCGATAATCCGAAAATAACAAACGATGAAAGTTCCATGGAATATACACGTGACAAGTTCACCAAAACAAATGCATTCCGATGCTGTTAATGAAATGATTGTGGTCGCCTTTACAAGGTCTCTGGATTCTTTGATGTATTCTGTTGAGGTTAGGAATACCACAACAAGCATATAAGGTAAACTCCCCAAATTTAGACAGGTTAAAGAAATTTTGTTATATTTGTTTTATATTTGTAATGACTATGTCAACTTTTTTTAAACAAATATTTCTTTCTAGAGATATCTGGCTATTACTTTTTTAAAAATTGATAATAGTTATGTAATTTATATTATATTTTATAGTTTTATAGTTGCCAAATGACATCAGGTGATACTACGATATCAGAGCACCAGGTGACTTAAAATATCACAGGATATAAGATTGCCAATTTCAGTTTTGAAAATCTGTCTGCAGTTGTAGATTTAAAGAGCTTCCGACTGTCCATAGAAATAGTTATTTATGTACCAAGGGCATTACACGGATGTTTATGCCCCAAGGGCGACCGTTTAAAAAGCTCGAGGGCCGATAGGCTGAGAGGTTTTTAAGTCGCCCGAGGGTGTAAACATGAAGTAATACCCGAGGTGCATACAAAATTTTATGTTCTACAATGGTTTTGTTCCTCCATTTGAATAATATTAATAAATATTTTGACGTTATCAAGTGACATGCGTATCTACGGAGTTGAATAACATTACAAACAATTCGGAGTTGAGTGACAATAAGGACAATTAATTGTCAAACTTATAACCTTAATCGCCAATAATTGACATTGCCAAGTGACAGTACAGACAATTAATTGTCATACATAACTTTTATCCCCAATAATTGACATTGATGACTTAAAATTTACAATTTGAATGACAAGTATTAGATATATTTGACATAGAACCATGGCAACCCTTAATGCCCGCGCGGGCGTTAAGAATCCTTCGCCCCCGCGGGCGTTAAGACGCAGTTCTTGCCCCGGGATCTAAGATGTAAAATGTCACTGTATGATCATGTAGTATAGGACATAAAAAAATTATCCGATTGTAGAAATATTTTTACATATTTTGGCTACCATATTATATCCGCCATTATGAATTTTGGCAATATGGTTAGATTAGGGATAAGGAAGTTTCAGGCAACACAGGAAATAAGATTCAAGCAAAGTAGAGTTTTTAAACATTTGGTCGCTATAATTATTGTTGGCCATATTGGGTCGCCATTTTGAAAATTTGACTTTAGAGTTGGATTCATGGAGCCTCGGATACCACATGAAGTGAGATTCATGAGATTCGACGATATTGGTAAATTTTTGGTTGCGATATTGTTTTTTTGTTTTAAATTATGAAAATTTTACTTGAAAATTGGAATAAATGGGTTTAGCATATCGCTTAAGATAAAATTTAGGTCAAGGCGAGTTTGATACATACTTTATCGCCATATGATATCATGTTCACCCAAGTTTTTTTAATTTTTTTTTGTGTGCATATTTAATCCGCCATTTTTAATTTATTTAAAAATATGACATGATATTTGGAATCAGAAAAGTTCAAATATTACTGGAAATAAGTTTAATGCAAGTACACCATTTTTTACATTTTTGATTGCCATATGGGATCTAACATTTTGAACTTTGGAAATCTATGCTCTTTAAATGTCACAGCAAATAAGTTTTATAAGAACCAGATTTTTTTTACGTTTTTGGTCGTCATATTGAATCCGCCATTATGAATAAGCTACCCCAAAAACCATCACCATCATACTATAGTGTTGTTTTGAATGATTCAGTTAAGCAAATTTTATTGATTGTTCTGCACTCGTTCAAAAACTGTGAATGTCCAACGTATTGGATGATAGACAAAGATAGATATAAGTAGAATTAAAAAAATCCAATACTTCCAGTGGAATAAACCAAAAGTTTGTTTTTAAGTAACGATAAAAGAACAATAAACGGTCATAATGAAGGTTCCTTAATTTGTTTACAACCCGTATAACACAGTTGTAGTAGTTTTCCCAAAATTGTGGTGAAGAGTGCAGGAATCATATGTTTAATTAGCGAAATTGCCGAAATGAACCACTCCAGCTATCAATTTTAATTAAATGTTGTCGATTTATTTCGAAATTTGTCAATTATCTCCACGTTTGGCGGATTAAATGTGCAAATATGCGAATTTTGTCATATGGCCAAATGAATGCGCTTTTTATCGTTCCTGGAATTGCGCATATTAAACGTATTGTAATATGTAATTCGTATTAAATTGTATTTGTTGGTGACGTTACCTTATTTGGTCATAATTCCGTAAAAATAGATCTGCAGGTTTATTATTGATAAATAATTAATGTTAAATAACTGCAAAGTAGGTAATATAGTTGCCAATAAGGTATATTACAGTTGATGAAATTGTATATTAATAGATTGCAATTTGATGCGATTTGGGTATAAATATTTACTTCATATTGTGAAAAACACAGCTCTTTATTTCGAGCGCAGCATCAACCACACTAACTTAGTTCAACTTTTCGCCGTTTGATGGCTCGTCACTCAATTAATATTAGGATCAATTAGAATTCTTTTTTAATTTACCAACAGTTAATAAAACGGTTTTCTTGACGTAGTACGAAAGAGGGTTTCACCGTAAAATACTTCATATTGGATTCCTAAACTGTACGACGTACTCAATTAAAAGTTGTTTTGGTTTGATCAGCCCTCTTCGCGTAATTTTTATATTTCGAAAGTTGTTGTCTGGACGCTGAAAAAATATAGGGTCGGTATACTGAGAACGACGTTAAACTTTTTAATCGTTTTATTGGGGGTTCAATGTAGAGAAAATTAAAAAATATAAATAACTGATCTGTCACGGAAACGACAATAATGTTATGTTCCAACAAAATACGCAATTCCAAATAATATAGATATAGCATTACTGAAAACCATCTCAAACGTAGGCGGTAAATACTATATTTATTGTTTAATGAACCTTCGCCTTATTAATTTGTTTGAGTCAATTAAAGGAACTGATTTCCAATTTCTTAGCTTGTAAAAAACAACAATATTGAAGTTAAACAAAAATAAAAGATGCAATTATTCCTACTTCCTGCTTTTTGAAATATTCATATTTTAGATGCAAAGCAATTTTGACATTTCAAATAGCATTGTCTATTTTCAGAGACTCTTTGAAATATAAGAAAATCTTCGATCAAACTGTTGAATTTGCTTGGACGTTTTACTGTCATTGTTCTATCCTCAAAATGCTATAGTCAGTACTTACGGACGGATGTATTTGGTTGCCTAGGTGTTCGTGTCAACATCCTTCTCGCTGTGACGTCATGCGTAGAAATGAACGAATTTGAGACTCGAAGTGAGCAGACCGTTGTAGTGGAACGTGCTTCACACATTGTGATTTGGTAACATGTCACTCATATAACACTGTGCTCTGATCTTGTAACCATCACCCTAGCTCTTTGTAAAGTAGTTTATTATATTTGCTTGTTGCTAAAATTTATGTGAACGGATGTGTTTTTATTCAATGCCGTTAGCCGGCATTTCAACTTTTGTATCTACTGCCATGATGGCAGTGTAATCTGCAAACGTGGCAACGGTAACACCATCTGGTTGCGGATGATAATGTGTGTAAAGAAGGTACAGAATTGTGGTACTCCAGCTTTAATGTTTTAGAGTATTTATTGTCTTGTTTAATTCGGTTCTTGTAAGTATCTGTCAGAAAGATTTGAGTTTAATAGTTGGCCATACACGAAGGGCAGTAACCGTTACAGCTTATAGACTAAGCTTTCGTGCCAAACTTTGTCGAAAGCTTTTCCCACATCCAGGAATATAGAGAAGCGAATGTTTGTTTCTGAATCGAAACTGTAATCGGGTAATAATGATTCTATCATCTAAGATTGGCTTTAGTCGTTTTAGTGCTTCGAATAGTTTTGACAAACTGGGCAATAAAGAAATTCTGCTATAAGAGGATGCTTCATGTAGTGGTTTTCCTGGGTTGAGATCATTACTGCTTCCTAAGGTTTCCAAATGGTTGGGTCATACTTTAGCCTAAATGCTGCGTTACATACATTAGCTATCTTGTTTATTGACTTTTTGGGTAGAAAAAAAACGTTAACTCTTAAACTCGTTCGCAGAATCTGGAGCGAGTACCCTATGTACTATCGTGGCCATATATTATGTCCCTTCTTTTCACGTCCATTTTTCGGAAACCTAGGAGCGAAAAAAAAATTTAAAAATTCTAGTGCTGTCCTTGATTAATATGCTACAACTCATAAAAATTAGAAAGCTGTGTGTTGGCGTTTTCCCGATTTTTCCAAATTAAGAAGAATTGGGGCTGTTTTTGCGGCGTAATTTTTATTCGTTTAACTTTAGCAATTAAT
Organism: Melinopterus prodromus; assembly: GCA_964023965.1. Taxonomy (NCBI): domain Eukaryota; kingdom Metazoa; phylum Arthropoda; class Insecta; order Coleoptera; family Scarabaeidae; genus Melinopterus; species Melinopterus prodromus. The sequence continues at coordinate 12,661,070 of OZ030390.1, read as the reverse complement.
TACTCCGGAAATAATACATAGATTTGAACTAATTAAAAAGTAAACTCACCTGCGGAATACTAGCTTTCAATGTGCATTTTTGTAACATCTCTGTTTTAGTGCTTGACCCACAAAAAGCTATATTATGCAATGCCAGCAATTCCTTTATTAGAAGAGCTAGAATAAGGAAATATAGACTATAGGCTACCCACTAATTCATAGGTTTAAAGTTTATTACATAATCATGGTTTATCTTGCATTTTCCCTACAAAAGATCGAGTTGAAGCATCTCATGATTGCTGCAGTTGACGCGGCGCTCTACGGTCCTTGGGGCGAGCGGGGAAAGGGATCGACAGCGACGCTGCCAGTAGTGGCGGATCGCACGTGCATTACTATAGTTACTAGCGTTTACGGACACAATACATAAAACGACACGGCGATTATGCCTCGCCAAAGAAATTTGGATATCCGGCGACAGATTACCGAATTAAAAAATAATGGCAAAATAAGTCAATAAGATAACAGAACCACGAACAGGCATTTGGAAGTCCCATGGGAATTCTTGGCAATTTAAATCGGGTTTCGGGTTTAGCATTTAAAATTAATGACTGATCTGCAAAAGATTCTATGTGTCTACAAATTTACGATGCTAAATTTGTAAAAGTTTTTTGATATTTTTAAGTTTTATACGGTCAGAGCTGACGTTTGTAATATATGTAATATATCAAGAGTTGTATTTATTTTATATTGTTTCTGCATGTATTTAAATATTATTAATAAATAAGCTCTTGAAACTGTTATAATAGTTTGAATATTTATATAACAAAATCGGGCATACATTTTAAATATTTTTTGGTTTTATCAAGCAAAATTTAATTTAGTATTCACCACTAATCAAAAAATCTGTTAACTCCATATTATTAGATCTATCCGCTTCCATCAAAATCTTGTTTACAACCTTATTGTATAAAAACTTAAGAAAACATAAGCGCCAATCGATAGAAGAGATTTCTCTCGTACCGGGTCACAATATTATAATCAAAATTATGCAAATATTAAGAATTTAATTGTTAGTTAAAATTACTACCTTGTCAAGTTATGGTTCTTTTGGTGTATTGATAATAAGTTGCGCCGGTTCTCCCAGCTGTCAAGCTGTGTCGGTTCTCTCCGACATGACTGCACCGCTAACGCCCCCTTTCCCCGCAGTACCCCAAAGACCGTAGAGCGTTGGAATTCACGCAGAGTTTCAGCACGATCTTTTGTATGAAAAATGCAAGATAAACAATGATTATGTAATAAACTTTAAACCTATGAATTATTGGGTAGCCTATAGTCTATATTTCATTATTCTAGCTCTTCTAATAACGGAATGGATGGCATTGCATAATATAGCTTTTTGTGGGTCAACCACTAATCTAATGATTTTACAAACATGCACATTGAAAGCTAGCAGGTGATTTTGCTTTTTAATTCGTTCAAATCTATGTATTATTTCCGGAGTAATTAATTGCTGAAGTTAAACGTATAAAATTTACGTGGCAAAAACAGCGCCAATTCTTCTTAATTTGGAAAAATCTGGAAAACGCCAACATATATAGCTTTCTAATTTTTATGAGTTGTAGCATATTAATCAAGGACAGGAGCAGAATTTTTTCAAATTTGTCGCCCCTAGGTTTCCGAGAAAATGGACGTCAAAAGAAGGGACATAATATATGGCCACGATAGTACATCGTGAATATAAAATACATTGTGAGACACGGGATGGTATTTTGAAGTTGGCAATGCTGCCTTTAGATGCAAAACAGAGCTTAGATTAAATTATGACGTTTATATTCATGTGTTCAGAGTTTAACAGGAGACCATTTTCAATCGGAAAAATCAGTGATCTATGAAAGTCTTTCCTATGGTATTGTAAAAATGTACGCTTCACTCTAAATTTTGAAAAATGGTGTCGTTAGCTATATGACAACATATGCAATGGTATGAATTTCTTTTCATACTTGCAGTGACTAGAAAATAGGATATCTTCTAGTCGTAAACAGTAAACACCATAAGTAAGGCACCCACGCTTTAAAACTTTGCATCCCAAACTCAAAGTAGCCAATCCGCGCGCACCGGCAATCCACATTGACTCCCCTAATTGAAGCCCCCAGAAATACGCGATTACGTAACGAGACCAATTAAACTCGCCATCGCGGTGCCGATGTTAGCAATTGTTTCGACTAATAGCTCATTTTACCACGTGCCACAGAGAACTTTCTGGAAACGGGGTTGTTCTAAGCGTGGGTGGTTTACGCCGAAATCTGTAAAGTGAATGCACTTAAAATAATATCGTCTAGGTAGGATTTCAGCGATGTAAATCACAGATGATTGGGTTATGCCGTGCGTCAAAATTCGTAAATGCTGAAATTTCGCGAACCATGTTGCTCGCTCCTTCAGAGCTAACTGAATACTGAAGGCCTACCAAGGAAACCGCATAAATAGGTAGACCAACAAAGTAAAATTATATATAGGTTATGCGGTGAAATTGTACGTCCGCTAGATAAGGTGACCATTCCAGCTTAAAACCAGGACATTTCAAATAGGTCAGAGAGTCGGTTTTGCAGAATATAATGCCAGACTGTGGCGCAGCGGTAAAGCGTTTGCCTATCAGTCTGGGAGGGGGGGGCGTGAGTTCGATCCTCTCGCCCTGCTTTCCGAGTGAATGTTTTTCTGTAGTTTTCCGTTACTCCTCGACGAATGCTAAAAGCCAAACAACTTAAGCCACAGACGCGGGTATGCCGATGCCCCCGTAGCTGTTGGATGTTAAGGCGTGGATTATTATTATTATTATTATTATTATTAAATATAACTTAACTTTTCATTTTGCACAGAGGTTTTTCACTTTATCATACGCAGTATGTAAAGTATTGTAATCGTGCCGAAAATTTTTTTTTAGATTTTAGCGGAAATAGGTCTTTATGGGTCCCCTGAACATTTTTGACCAAGGTACAAAAAAATGTCTGTGTGTGTGTGTATGCCTGTGTGTAAACGATTTTTGTGGCGACGATTCCGGAGAAACTACTAAAGGTATCGGAACGAAAGTTCATATTTAAAAGTTTTGTTACCAAACTTAGAGCTGAAACGCTTTTGGTTCAAAAGGGTCCAAAGGAACTGGTAGTTTATTCTTAGCCTTTTTCAAGGATTTTGCAAATGAGCCGCCATTTCTGTAATTTCGACAAAATAGTTAAATAATAAATTAAAGTAGAGGAAATTTTGAATAATTTATGCAATTTATGATATTTTATGGTAAAATTAATAGTTCAGCTTCAAGAGCAAATTCTATTTGATCGAGATCGGTCGCATCTGCATTGATATGAACCTACATAGTAGCCTGGATTTGTCAAATATTTTTTGTGTTGTCACATTCGAAAACAGCTGATCTCATCAGAGGCGAAGTGTTTTCTATGATCAGAGGTTGGAGAACCACTATGGAACGTTGCCGCTGTAGTGCGGCAAATTATAAAATACTAATTTCAAATAAAATAAGATCACCAATTTGATTGTTTGTTGATAAGAAATATCAACCCGTCTTTATATCTAATTCTAAAAACGATAAATTGAGAAAATTATAAATAAAGTATAGCGATGAGTGTAGTTTTATTTTAGTATGTTGGTAGGGATGTGTCATGAACAAATATAAATCTGTCAGAATTTGAATTACCTTTTTAAGGTGCCATTTCATTAGTGATAATGGCAGTGGTAGCAGACGCCATTATAGTATTTCCAATAGAAAATTGCTAGTGACTCATGTTTATGTACAATGTACATGCAAGCTAATATGTGTCATTATCACGATATGTAAGAAATACTATAATTTCGTATTCTACCACCGCCATTAGCTACCATGACCAACCAATCGGAACGCACCTTTAAACTTGACGTTTCGTCAAAGTGGTACCAACCTAGCATTAACTATACAGAAATCTTTTATTTTTTTAAATACGTGTTTCTTAAAAAGCAACACAATAAACGTTGATGTCGCTCCTGCCAAAAACTAGATAGCGCGACTCGCTCACATGCGACGGCGACACTCCGCCTTCGGTGACGCGCCGCTTCACCGCTCGTCGCGCTATTCCGTACTTTCGGCATTTGTGACATAAATAACTATTATTCTAATGACGTAGTGTAGGTAGTGTCAAATGCTGATACTTTGACAATACCTACGATTTATCTCAATAGAATAGATTCTCATGCAGCTAAACTATTAATTTTATTTATTGTATGATAAAGTCATGTGCCTGGCCACATCAGATTTTTTTACCTTATTAAGGACATCAATAATCCCTATTACACTATCAGCAGAGAGCTGATTTTGGCATTAATACACCACCTTTGGTGACACCAGTTGATCTCATCCCATCTCCATTAAAAAAATCATTATTCTGACCTGAAACACCCAAATAAAGTAAAAAGAAACTGTTCTTCTATAACACTAATATCTCATGCTTGGAGAAAATATTTGTTAATACAAAATAGGAAAGAACAAAAGAAAATCATTCTAGAGAAATAGGAAAGAAGGAGAAAAAGGGCCAGAAAAAAGCTGTGCCAAGCAAAACACTAAAAATTCCAGATGCAAGAAACATTAAAATACAGATGAGGTAGAGAGGACAGACTGAAGAACACTAAGACTTATTTTATACTGTGTTTCTTTAAAAATGGTAATACATAAATGTTTAACATTTCTTAACCTTTGTCTAACCTTTGGAGATAACAGTTGAACCCATGTTGAACCCAAATAAAGTAATAATAAACTGTAAATAAAAAGAAGAAAGCACAAAAGAAAATCATTCTAGAGAAAAAAGAAAGGAAACGAAAAAGGAACAGAATAAAAATCTGCGCCAAGAAAAGCACTAAAAATTCCAGATGCAAGAAACAATAACATGCAGATGAGGGAGAGATAAATTGTACAATGAACAGTTAAAAATGTAACAAAAATTCCCTAACCAGCCTGAACTTGGGGCGTTTACCTTAATCTTATCATTTGTGAATCAACCACAGATTAAACTTAAAGCAGACGGCAAAATTTAAATTAAAAACTAATCATATGGAGTATATCAACAATTATTCGATTTTAAATGGTTATAAAATGTATTATATTTTGTGTAAAAATAAATGTTCTTATTTAATACAAAAGAAAGTTCTTTTCTTCGTGCTAGTACAATTTTCAATGTTATGGAGCAATTTATCGCTGATCAGATTCTGAAAGTTATTGAGTACTTATGTTAAATGTCGAGAATATCTCGCATTTTTACTCTAATAAAACTGATATAGCGATGTATTTATTGAACGAATACAATAAAATTCTGAGTGACGATACAATATGTTTAAAAGGAATGTCGTATATGCTGCCGGATGCCAAGAGTTCCAATCGATTACATTTCCATATACGCGTAAAATCGTAATTTTTAGCAAATCCTAGTCGTTCGGCGATACTGCCGAGGCGCCGCACTTTTTTAAATGTGAGTTTTTTAAAATACGTTTGCCAAATATTTTAAGAGGCCGGAAAAATTCTGTGACTGTACTGGAATGGAAAATTCCGTGGATGACTCTCAATCTCAACTCCTTCTAGGAACCTCCATCACTCCAAAATTCCAAAACTCCATGAATTTTTAGTTAAAATGTGTATTAAAAATGTGTGTTGCACCTTAACCAGTTTCTTTCAATATTAACTAAAGATCAGTAGTTAATTTTAAAAAACAATCCGAATATGAGCACACAAAATTCGAATTTATAATAAATAACCATATGTTCAATAACTTAACAGTCAACTTACCGAAACATTTAAATAAATTGCTCAAAATGGGCACTGTTAGTTTCCAAACACTCTTAAACAGTGTCTAAAACATTCGCAGCATTATTCTCCGTACATATGCATCATGTCTATACATACTCACTACATATGAAAGTATACAGTTTGGTCATATAAAATAACACAAGCCGACACGGACAATCACAAACGCAAACACGTGACTTCACTTAGCCCAGCTGATCGCGGAGTCGTGCAACTTCTACTAGTCTTCCTACAAACGTGAGGTTTCAATTCTTTATTTTCACTAATTTAATTAGTCTAAACTGGTGCCAATTAGAGAAAATATATTGTGTTCCTATATTCTTATAAAGGTGATAATTTTGATAATTTTGAAACATGGACTGCCGCATGTGTACACTAAGGAAAACCGCTGCATCTGCTGCATCTGAAGATGTTTTACAATTAAGTCATAATTTTTTCAAAATTCATTGCAAGAATACTACAATATAGTATGATCCTAAGAACCTATAGTTTTTGAGTTATTGCTCTGCGTGTCCAAGAACAACCGGTTCCTTTAGACAGTTTAGACTATTAAAAATTAAAAAAATTATTTTATGTAACGGGGGTTTTTCATTTCCTATATGCCAATATTTATGTAATATGTACATATAATTTGATAATCAATACTTTTATCTACGACTCACATATAATAAGTTCATTGCATACGTTTCTATGACTATATAATCTTCATCATTATACGCGCCAATGATTATAATGACAGCGTTGTATAATAATGACAGTTCCTTCAAATAACGAACTCATTATTTGAACGAACTGTCATCATTATACAACGCTAGTGTCAAAGTCTGTCAAAACCTACGTAGATGACAGTTACTTGACAGTTCGCCTCGCCATCATTGACAAATACATTTAAAATATTTGTCATAAAATGGAATTTATGATGAATTTATGTATTTTGTCATGTTGTCAAATATGCCTGTCATCAAATATGCATGACTCCTTTTCTACGATATTGTTTATTTCAAAGGAACTTGAAATTAATCTTCAGGACAGACTTGAAATTAGTGATCTAGACAAAGGCAAAGACTGAAAATAACTAAACTTTTTCATTTGGTGTAGCTAAGTGACAAAACTGGAGAGCCATTTAGGATTGTACGAATGTTGTGTTAGAGTAGAGCTCTCAAAGCAATGGATATTTCAGAACGGGTTAATTCTACAATGTCAAAGACAGTAATCAATATAATGTAACCAGCAAAACATACAAAGAAAACTAAACTTTGTTATGCATAAGTGACCAAGGGCATTAAAGGGATGTTTGTGCCCCCAGGGCGACCGTTTAAAAAGCTCGAGGGCCGATTAGCCAAAGAGGCTTTGTAGTCGCCCGAGGGTATAACTAGCAAGTAATGCCCGTGGTACATACAAAATTGTATGTCCAACAATGGTTTCGTTCCTCCGTTTGAATGTTAATAAATATTTTGACGTAATTAAGTGACATACGTATCCACGTATCTACGGAGTTGAATAACAATGCAGACAATTAATTGTCAAACAGAATAACATAATCGCCAATACTTAACATTGACGATTTAAAATTTACAATTTGAACGACTAATATTTGATATTATTGACATATAAACCATGACGCTTAATGCCCGCGCGGGCAATAAGAAGCTGTTTTCTCCCCGGTATCTAAGATGTAAAATGTCACTTCATGATCATGTAGAACATAATAGTTATTTATGTACCAAGGGCATTACACGGATGTTTATGCCCCGAGGGTGACCGTTTAAAGCGCTCGAGGGCCTTTAGACCCGAGAGCTTTTTAAGTCGCCCGAGGCTATAAACATCAAGTATGTCCGAGGTGCATACAAAATTATTAGTCCTTCAATGGTTTTGTTCGTCTGTTTAAATAATATTAATAAATATTTGTACGTTATCCAGTGACATGCGTATCTACGGCGTTGAATAACAATACAAACAATTCGGAGTTAAGTGATGGTTGAGTGACAATACAGACAATTACTTGTCAAACTTATAACCTTAATGTAGGATATAAAATAACTTACAGTGTTTTAAGAAACTATTAAGGGAGAACATCAACGGTCAGCTGTCTCTCAAGCACATTCTAGCGACAGTCATTTGTAGTAAAAAACACAATAATTAAAATTTAAGAACACACAATAATGCGTGCGGCCTGCCACATGGTATTTTAGGTTAACTGTGGTTAACACTAAATATATGGTAAACATTTAGAATAATTTTAGAAAGTCGGTATGGTAGAAAACGAAGCAGCAGGTCGGCAAGAAAGAACTCGGTTCAGTATAATATGAATTGTAGTAATAAACTGTTTTAATTAAGTGTATGAACCCTTTACTGTTCACTATACTGTCTATACAACTGTCTATACAAAACAACGTTGGAGTACATGCTGCTCATGCCTTCATGTCCGTACGGTGATTTATGGTGTTAGTACATGCTCTGATATGAAACATTTCCAGAACCAATCGTCCATAACTACTTTCTACCGACGTTAGTATTTTTAAGTTTTCGCAATTAAAATTGTGCTTCATATTTAAAACATGAGCAGCTAATGCACACCCAGCTCGTCCCGTACGTATGTTGCTGTTTGACGTTTGTTTCATTATATTAATTACTGTCTTTGACATTGTAGAATTAACCAGTTCTGATGAAGCTTTACAAATAAAAGGCGAAACGTTAACGGACGAACCAAGTGATTCATTGAGTTTACTCAGACCATTCCAGAAATATCAATTGCTTTGAGTGCCAACAAGTGTCGGTCGATACTTTTTGCTAATCATGATTAGAGTAGAGCACCATTTAAGAGCAACTCACACACACACGATTAAATACAAACGTTTATTTACACGGAATCATGTACAAAATCTACAGCGGTATCAAACAACAGAATCATCCCGATTAATAAACAAGAGCAGCTTTGTAAGCTTCGATCAGCGCAGCCTTGGCTTCAACAATTTCAGGCGTATCCTCGCTGAATTGCAAGAATTTCGGCCTAACAGCCAGTTCGATAGCTCCCAAGAACTCATCCTTGGTCAGTGGTACAATTGGAGCTTCCTCCAATTCTTCGCCTTCCTTCAGCTCTGGAAGCAGTTGCCTGATGGCAGCGCTGATTAGCACGTGTTTCCTGCGAGCTTCCTCAACCTCTGGGAGGTCGACCACTGGAAGGTCAGTGTTGACTGGAATTGTGGTGCCGGAAGCTACGAAACCCTGTTCTCCAGCGTTGTACTCGACAGTTTGGCGGATGCCAAAATCGTCAATGTATGAGTAGCTACCAGATACGAAACCATCTTGACGCCTGTCTTCGTAGATGGTGATGTTTTTGGAGGTGAAGGCGTATCTGTAGTTGCCAAGCTGATCCCTGGAGACCTCCACATGTGGTTCATCGATGACTGGTACAGCCATGGAACCGGCAACAATGGCCACGATGAAAGCCAGCTAAGAAGGAATATAAAAGCTAAGTCAAAAGAAAAGTAAACTCAATAGAACAGTTAAAAAACTTACAATGGTCCTCATTGTTCTTCTTGGTATGTGTACTAAACCAAAACTGACCTATCCCAAACAAACTAACGTTTTTATACCAAAGAAATCTTATTTCCTTTCTAACTGTTAATCAAATTATAATTGTTACACGCATGTTATGCGTGGTGTATTTTGGGTTTTACTATTTTTAAAAATGAATTACTAGGTCGGTTAAAGTTGATAAGAGTTGCCGTGTAGCGAGGAATCAGGATCAGGTGGAAAAGTACTGCATTATTATTGAGTTATGTATGCGCGGGTTATGCATGTATGTGAAATTTTTGTTAAGCAAATTTAACAGTTTGAATTGGATCGAAATTTAAATTGGAAATGTATAGCAATGATGTCGGCATTCTTGAGAAGATATAGCGGCGTTTTGATTGATACGCTGAGGCCTGAGAGAAGTAAAATCCAAACGAACCTTTCTGGCAATTTCCTGACATTGCCATTACTTAACAATTTGTTGAATTATACAAACATTTAATTATAGGAATGTATATTATTGGTTAAATAGAATTGTTAAATACAAATAAATTATTGCAAAAAAGCGAGCAGATAAAAATAAGCTAAACATTTGATGAAGTAACTATAGTTATCTATTAATTTTTGCAAAAAGTAAAATTTATCTATTAAAAACACATAAATCATTATTCAAATAGACTCTTCCAAGTACGTGCGACCAAGAGCTTCGTAATATGATATTTTAATTGATTGTTTGACCTAGGATGCTGCAAGATACCAGAATTTTGTCCAGTGTTCCATTGTGAGAAGTGACTATTTTTGCCTGAATATGGCTACTCTGTAGCTGAAACATAATAAACATACAAGAAATAACGACACCAAGAAGTTTTAATTACATAAATTTAACATTTTAGAAAAGTGATAAAAATATATTTTATACAAAAGTTGTTAGGCCCATTATGTACAACAAAAAATTAATTTATTTTTATACAGGATGTTGCATGTAGACTTGGCTGAAAAATTATACAGTTTTCAAATGAAATGCTCTTTATATCATACCATATTATGACTACTATCAGATATTCAAATGTTTGTCACCAAAACGGCAATAGCAGGACTATCTTAAAAACTACATAAAATATACATGTTTGCTGATATTATGTTACATATTTGTGAAATAATCACCAAAACCAATAGGTAGGTATTTGCTTATGATAATATAAAAAACCCACTGACAGACACCTTAATACCTTCTTTAGAACAGTTTTTCACAGCCTACAAGGTATAAGTAAAATTTTATTTCAAATTATAATACTAAATTGCAGATGAGATAAAATGTCTTATTTTATTTTAAAAAATGATGAAATTATTCGAGAAAACAGTAGCTTAGGTAAATACTTCACTGGTTTAATTGTTAATGTTGTTCAAAAAAATTATTCAATTAAATTATTCAACTAAAAAAAATTAACTTTCTTAGGCAGAACTGTTTGCTTTATTTTGCTGCAGATTATGACCGTCCTGTACACAATTTGGATATGGTAGCAGGTAAATAATCATGATACTAGAACGCTTCTTACTTAATTATAATCTAAGCGTGCAAAATAAAATTAAAAACAGTTACCTATTGAAATATACAGTTTTTCTTAGACTAAATTTTTTCCTTAAAGATGCCAATAAATCAAAAAGTATAAAGTTTAGTCTATTTAATGTTATGTTTCATTGGCGTAAAATTTAGCGAGGAATTCAAAATTGTACCGAAATATAGGTTGTTCCATTTAAAAAACCATAAGTTTAAGTTGGTACTACCTTATGGAACACCATGTATATACGCAAATAATTTTAAAATGTGCGCCTCTGCGTTCTGTATATATGAGGAAATCAGTTTTAAAATATCTTCATTAACAGAGGCACAATCTTCCGAGATCGCACTGATGAGACATCCTGTATAGTATATGCTACGACCCCCTTGTATAGCGTAATTTTTCATGGCATCAGCATCTCCTGGTTTTCGCTATTATCTGACAAAAAAATTTGATTTATAATTTGCAAATAGGAAGTATTTAAAGAAGATTTGCTTTTGCCAAGTTTCTTACAAACCATTGAATATCTCAGAAACTATTTTCTGTACATAGCTACAAAATTATATAGTTGGAAAGACAATTTCTTTAGTGTTCATAATATGGCATGATTAGCAAACCATTCCACTTAAGAAAATGAATATTGGATTCTTTCAGGCAGATGCATTAAATTCTCAACAACTTGGCGAATGATTTGATACTTTCTACATGATTTTATGAACATTTTATTACGCTACAATTCTTGGACGTAAAATGTCGAAAATAATTCTGATTGTCTCTGATGTCGTGAATCAAACTTTCATAGTAGACACTACTCAGTGCAAGCACTCATAAAATATAGGATTAATTAAACACTTAAATAACGATTTTTCAGCAAAAACAAGAAACGTAAACGTGCATATTTATTCCAATATTGAGTAGTAAGTTAACCATGCACTTTCCAGGTGTTCACATGTTCAATAGTAAAGTCAAACAAACATACAAAGCACTTACACTTCATATAAACAAATCTCTTAACTATAACACGTGTAACTCTAATACAATAAAGAAAATCCCACTCTTTAAGTCAAAAAGAAACTAATAAAAATCCTTAACGTTGATATTATAAAACAGGCAAATATGAACGTATCAACTTAATCTGAATATGATAAACAGTAACCCCGCTTTCTCATTATGCTGGACTAATTTGAATAGAATTAGTTAATAAACTAGTTGTTGATTCTGTTCCTGTAATAGGTAACCTATTTGTGGCTTCCAAAAGTTCTTGAGCTCCGAAGTTGCTACGTTTCGAAGTGCTTTTAAGTATCCTATGAACTATCCTATTTAGCTTCTTCTATCAAAGGACTGGATTAGAGTTGCTTTCTGCTTTGCGCTAAATATACTGTCTGGTTTAGAGTCTGAACCACTACTTGCATTACCAAGTTTGTGAAAGTTTTGCTCAACGTGCATAAATTATTTATTGTATTTGTCGAAAAGCCATACCTCAACAAGATCATGAATTGCATTTGCATCCTTAGCTAGATCTTAAAATCATGTCTTCTTAACTTCATGTTTTTTCAAACAGGTGCAATATCGGAAACAAATATTTATAAGAAGATATTATTTATTAAATTAAATATTGACCTAACAAAACATAACAAACATTATCGACAACAACTTAAAGATGAAGAGCCTTCTGGTATTCCTCCAAGAAATACCTCTTGGCCTCAGCAACTTCAGCGGTCTCCTGAGCGAAAGCCAAATATTCCGGGTTGGCGGCCTTGTTGACGGCATGGAGGAGCTCAGCGTTGGTCAATGGGACAATTGGGGTCTCGTCGACAAGTCCATCCTTGTTCAACTTAGGCAGAAATCTCTCAATGGCAGCGGAGAGGGCCAAATGCTGGTGGCGGGCTGCACTGACTTCAGGAAGGTCAGCAACTGGGACATTGTCGGCAACCGGGAGAGAGGATCCTTGTGGGATGAAGCCATCGACGCCGGAAGTGTAGGTGACGGTTTGACGGTGGCCGAAATCGTCAATGAAGGAGAAGGATCCCTTGACGGATCCGTCGTGTTGCCTCTCTTCGATGACGGTGATGTTCGTGGAGGTGAAGGTGTATTTGTAATGGCCGGCGTTATCGGTATATACCTCTACGTGTCCTTCATCGTTGATTGGGAAAGCAAAAGCTGTGGCGATGATGGCGAAAGCAATCTGGAAAAAGGAAGAGATGATAAGAAGATGTGACGAAAGATGATATGAATTTGCTTACCAAGAATTTCATTTTGGATTTGTTGTGTTGTACGATTGGTGAATCGATGCAAGTGAATGATTGACGATGGATGTTTGGTTTTTATACTTAAAGACGCGTAAAGTGAATGGGTTATCGTAAGCTAATCATGTTATTTGACTGGTTACCGGTGAAGATCTAAAGATTGGAATATTTTAAGTGCAGAATTCAGGAAATGTTTATATAAAAGAATTTAAATTAATTGTAGTAATATACATTAGATTTTTATAATCACGAATTTTTCTTTTTAATATTTTTATTATATTTATACCTGTGTATTTCATTTGTAACTTGGATATAAATGAAAAGTAAGATATGGTGTCTGACAGATTCAATTTGAATCGAAATTGCCAGGCTCTATCGCATTACGGAATTGATTTTTACCATTTCTTATTTTGAACGAAACTAATACGCTTGATACTATTGTTATGTCCTGGACACGCATTTTTGAAGCGGATATTTTGAAGCTACAAGCACAATGATTTGGCGATGTTAAACTTACAACAAATAGTACTTCAGAGTCAAATCAACCTCTATGACTTGAACCAATACGCATGCAACCTTACGATACTAGAAGTAGAGTAAGTATCCGTTTTATACAAATTTACTTTCTTGAATACGTTAAACGTAGTTTATTATTTCATTTTGGGTGACATTAGTTAAAATTGCAAAATTGTACTTTTTATTATACTCAGTTAAAATCATAAAAATTAGTACACAAATTTATTCACTCCGATCACAAATTTGTTCACTTTGTGGAAGAAAATGTTCGAGAAAAACATTTGAAAATTGTAAAATATCCATAATAAGCATTCTGTTTACTTTTACTAAGTTCTCGATTTTATAAAAAAGCGATATATCTATTTTCAGATACCAAATTGTTGGCTTGCGTTCATGGAGCTAATATTATATTCCTCAATCGACTCTTTATTATTTTTGTATGTTCTACATGATCATAAAGAGACACTTTATATCTTAGATACCGGGGCGAAAACAGCTACTTTATGCCCACTAGGGCATTAAGGATTCTTAACGCCCGCGCGGGCATTAAGCGTTGCCATGGTTTATATGTCGGATACATCAAATATTTGATATTCAAACAGTAACTTTTAAATCGTCAATGACAATTATTGGTGATTGAGTTTATTCTGTTTGACAATTTATTGTCTGCATTGTCACTCAGCTCCGATTTGTTTGTATTGTTATTCAACTCCGGAGATATGCATCTTACTTGATTACGTCAAAACATTGATTAATATTATTCAAACGGAGGAACAAAACAATTGTAGGACATCAAATTTCGTATGTACCACGGGCATTACTTGATGTTTATACCCTCGGGCGACCTAGAAAGTTTGAGGCCCGGTCACCCTCGGGGCATAAATATCCGTTTAATGCCCTTGATACATAACTATTATTTTTGAATCATTCGCATATAGCCCCTAATATTGTCGTATTTATATTATTTAATTATTTATATACGAATAATGATGTAAAGGCTTCTGTTAAACCTTGACAATGCTCAAAACTGTACGTCACACTAGTTGTTACCCTATTAAATCACAAACACCATAAACTACTATCAAAAGATATATCTAAATATTTTTTTTGCTAACAAAACAAACAATCAAATAACGCTCCCTAAAGGAAATACTTACCACTTTGCGTATATGTTTCTCTGTGTGAAAAGTGTAATATTGTATAGTAGACATTATTCGTCACAATACAGTCCTTACAATGAGCAGGATATTTTAAACTTGTTACAGAAGAGTGCATACCTAAAGGGCATGAGCATTTGCCAGTGGTTAGAAGAAATGAGGAAAAACTCATAGCTCAGTAGGATAACATCGACAGTAGGGATTGAGTAGGTTTTGAAGTGACCAAGAATGGAAGACGAGGATTGAAAACATGATTGTTTAATTGTATCTGGTTTCCCCAGAATAGCAAATATGCTAGATGGATATTTCAGATTCTTTGGGACAATTGTCAGTCCATATATCCCATAAATCCTAAGCTTTGTATACAGTGCATGTATACAGTGTATACCCTGTGTATCGGCTTTTTAAACTGTGACCCTGGGGGCATAAACATCCGTGTAATGCCCTTGGTACATAAATACCTATTTTTACCTTTAATTTGGTTTATTGCTTTTATTTTGTACGAAAAAATGTACAACGTACGTTGTACCAACATGACGTACGTCATGTAATAACTACTACTGTAGGGTTATTTATCTAGTTCAAGTTCAATTCACGATTCTCTAATTTTACGATAACCGTTTTAAAAACTCAAGTTGATAGCTTTTGATTTTGCAATTTTTTAGAAGTTTTAGAACACCCAAAACTTTGCATAAAGAATAACTTTTTCTCCAATACTATATCGTAGCTGCTTGACAAAAATTATGTACATTGTTTGCAATGCCTTGAAGAGAATTGTCGGTTAGAGGTTCTTTAAAGAATACCTTTTACTGCCCAGCTTGTGATGCCGATCATCTGCTATCAACTGAGCTGTGATTCCTCACCTCGCATTTGATTTGATCAATCGCACCCCATTGTACATACTTTGAAGGACAACTAGAAAGACAATAGCCTTGTTCATGAATGAGAATATATGGTTTCTCCTAACAAACACTTGTAAATATACCTGGATAGTAGTGCAGCGATGCAGTAACGCAGTAACAAGTTGTTATATAATATCTACTTTATACTATTTATTAATTAACAACAAGGACGTTTGGCATGTTCCTCAAGCCTATAATATATTTGCTTTTCTATTGTTTATTTATTAAGCATCTAAAGAAACTGAACAAAGGAAAAGATGTTTTTAATTCTGTAAAAAGACAAGATAACATTTGCTTTATTTAGTCAAACCAATTTGATCAACATTCTCTCAAACAATGGATAATTTGAGTACCAAAAATACCTTGAATACCAATAACATCTTTGTTATGTATGATTCCGTACTGTTATATTTAACAATGGCTTTGTCATTTTGTTATGTAGAAGGTGTGTGACATTTATGTGTTTATTTCATATCGTTTACAACTTTCAAAAGCGTATTTTCCGTTTTTAAAACATCATAATAAAATGCAAATCATAAAGAGTTAAAACAGTTTGATTAGAGCATATTGTTGGTAGCACTATACACACAAAATAACAAAGAATCCTAATCTTAATATCTTCACTGGAACCAGTCGAAAAACGTGATTAAAAGTCCGCGATAACCCTTTCTCTTCCAGTTGCTTTTTGGTATATAAAACGTTACAATACCCATCGTAAATCATTCGCTTGCATCGATTTACCAACCGTACAAAACAAAAAATCCAAAATGAAATTCATGGTAAGTAAACTCATATCATCTTTCGTCACATCTTCTCATCATCTCTTCCTTTTTTCAGATCGCTTTCGCCATCATCGCCACATCTTTTGCTTTCCCAATCAACGATGAAGGACACGTAGAGGTATACACCGATAACGCCGGCCATTACAAATACACCTTCACCTCCACGAACATCACCGTCATCGAAGAGAGGCAACACGACGGATCCGTCAAGGGATCCTTCTCCTTCATTGACGATTTCGGCCACCGTCAAACCGTCACCTACACTTCCGGCGTCGATGGCTTCATCCCACAAGGATCTTCTCTTCCGGTTGCCGACAATGTCCCAGTTGCTGACCTTCCTGAAGTCAGTGCAGCCCGCCACCAGCATTTGGCCCTCTCCGCTGCCATTGAGAGATTTCTGCCTACGTTGAACAAGGATGGACTTGTCGACGAGACCCCAATTGTCCCATTGAGCAACGCTGAGCTCCTCCATGCCGTCAACAAGGCCGCCAACCCGGAATATTTGGCTTTCGCTCAGGAGACCGCTGAAGTTGCTGAGGCCAAGAGGTTATTCTTGGAAGAATACCAGAAGGCTCTCTCTCTTTAAGTTGTTTGTTGATAATGCTTGTTGTGTTTTGTTAGGTCAATATTTAATTTAATAAAAATATCTTACAGTTTATTTGTGGTCGTTTTATATAAGGATATTTGTCACCTGCCTAAGCAGATATTTTACCCTAAACAGTTTTATTATTTTTAGAACAATTGAAAATTTATGCAGTATAATATATTGATATTTATAATAAGCTCTATGAATTAATTTCTTACAGTGAATCACCAATCTTTTAAAGTCTTAAAGTCAGGCATTATGCCAAGGTTTTCTTCTTACTGCTAAAAAAATAAAACTTTACTAAGCTATTCATAAGACAGTATGTATAATAATAGTAATCAGTACAATTACATTTTAAAACTATAATCCCAAATGTATTTCTTCCATAGTCTTTTTTATCATTTTCTTTAAACATGGAAAACTTTTTTTTATTTTCTTTAAAGGCCACTAGAGAGTATTTTCTAAAGTTGTTAAATACTTGCTTACAGAATTTTAAGTTTGCCACACCTGCTTATCTTATCTACTACGAACATATCTTCCAGTACATAATTTTTAATATAATGATAGCCCCGCAACAGTCTATAAAAGAAAGTTGTCCGATTCATTGATCTAAAAGTGTATGTATTAAATAATTAATAACAATACATAATTCGATTTTGTGACTGAAAAGTACTTTACATTGCTAATAAATAATTGAAATTTATATTCAAGTTCTGTTGGATGTTTTTGGGGAAATTTAGTTTAGACATACATTTAACTTTACCAGCAAGAACGCGACAAGAACTGATTTTATTATTGTTAAAGTTGAATCGATTTTATTTATTAGAATGATAGACAGGGCTTATCATCCCCTTTATAATTATGTACCTGAAGATCCGGTTATATGTTTTCTGGATGAGAAAGTCATAATCAAGTTAACAAGTAACTAAAATGATTAAAATCAGATAAAACATTTAAGATGGAGATCATCTTTTCTGCTTCTGTAAATGACGTCATATCACAATTGTTCTTCACGTTATATCAAGCAAGAGTTAATTGAATATAAACAAATCTGATGTGGCTAGGCACATGACTTTATCACACAATATATACAATTAATGGTTTAGCTGCATGAGATTCTATTTGATCGAGATCGATCATGTCTGCATTAAAATTAAACAAGTTAGCCAGGATTTGACAGATATTTTAATAATATTGACAGTAGGTATTGTCAAGAAAATCAGCGTTTGACACTACCTACTGTCATTAGTATGAAAATAATTGTCATTACCTGGCTAACTATGTAGTTTTAATGCAGACACGATCTCGATCAGATAAAATTTGCTCATACAGCAATATTATTTAACTATTTTGACAAAATTACAGAAATACCAGCTCATTTGCAAAATCCTTGAAAAATACTACTTGAAACATCCAGGTCCTTTGGACCCTTTTGAACCAAAAGCTTTTCAGCTCAAAGTATGGTCATAAAACTTCTAAATGCGAAGTTTCGTTCCGATATCTTTAGTAGTTTCTCCGGAATCATCTCCATAAAAATTGGGTCAAAAATGTTCAGGGGACCCAAAAAGACCGGTTTCCGCTAAAATCTCATTATATTTTCGGCACGACTACAATACTTTATCATACTGCGTATGATAAAGTCAAAAATAATGATATGTCTGGAGAACATGAATTTTCTGAATGAAAAGTTACAATCCTTTGAACAAGAATGAAGGCTCAATAGTTTCATGTTATTTAAAGTTCTAAAAAAAAAATATTTATCACAAATATGTTTTTAAAAACTATTTTTAATTATAGTATTTAATTGTAATTGTTGTAGAAAGTAAAAAAGGCTCATTTCCAAACAATTACGTTATTAAAAGTACCATAATGGTTGTTTAAATATTAGGAGATAATCGGCGTTGAAAATTAAGATAACAAAAAAAATAGGAAAATTAGGATAACAACTAAGCTCTTTACTTCTTTACAGAAAATACTACAAACCTACAAAATGGTAAACTTATAGCAATATTTTAGGAAATAAATATAAATACTCCCACTATTATAAAACCCAGAGAGTAGACAATTAATTACTACACAAAACCGAGTTTCCCAGTGCACATTTTGTGTCCAGCTGCAGGGTAGAATATGCCTGCAGTAAATGTATTTGCCATTCTAGTCCAAATATAAAAATTCAATTTTTTTCGGGTTCCATCGACAGAAATTGAGCATTTCTCTTCAAGACATAATTCGATTCAGTTTAAGTTCTTCCATTTATTGGATGCCCGACTATCAGCACTTCTATTTTAAAGATTTGCGATTTAAAAAATCGTATTTGATAAAAATAATGAGGTTTTTCTGGTTGTGTTGTTTAGAATAGAATATGGAAACCTATATTTGAGCGGGAAACTATAAGATCACAACAATAAAAATCCTTTAGTTTTATGTACGTTTCTTATATGTTTCAAGTTACATAATGAAGTGATAATTAAATATAGTTAAGTTATGATTATCCTGAAATAACTAATTTTCCTTCAGCAAAATACCTGTCAAGAATAACCACATAAGTCAGGCAGTGTATAATTGCACACGTTATAACACATTCTCAATATTATTATGCACGTACATCGGTTATATCGACCAGATTTCACAGTTAACGAATCGCTTTTGTTTTAGGTGGTCTCGTGGTCGATGCACGTGAACCCGGTATAATCTTAATTAATTAGTACCTACAAACCCTTTACGTCACTTGAGGACAATCCTTTGACTATGGAGATCGTATGAACCAAAATTACCCTTGTCGTTTATGTGTGCAAGGGACAAATAAGTGTACTATACCGGAAATGAAAAACAAGCGAATGAACCGGAAGTCATGAGGAAATATTGATTTCGAATTGCTGCAAAAACAATACCATGAGAAAACAAATAAAGTATAGTAAACAAGAATAGTGATATAATTGCTATAAATAAACTGAAGAATCGTATTATTTAAAATGAACATGCTGTATATTTTATCCAGTTGTTTATACTCTTTCGCTCGTACGAAATTCCGAAAATTATAGAACGAAAAATTTTGTTAAATTGTTAAAAAGTTAAAAAATAAATGTTTTTTTTGTTCAGTGTTTCTTTTTTTTTTTTTTTCATTGATCAAAATATATTTAATCATTATATCAACCTAAACCATTTATTTGAATGTTTTTAACAATTTCTCAGAAATATGGCAGGTTTGTATACAGTGTCTTCAGCTGGTTGGACAATAATATTTATTTTAATCCTTCAATTGTTTTAAAAGTTTGCAACAAGAGCCGAAGGCGAGTGTAATCTGTCATTTTAATTTGTCAAACATGCAATATTGAAGCTCAATGACTACCCTGGCGAACAGCAATAAAAATTAACAATTTACAATCAATTCCGATATGCTTTTCCGTAGATTCTTAATCTGACATCAATTTGGAATAGAGTTGAAGGATAAAACGCGTTTTTCGCATTTTAATAAGAAGCAATTTTTTCTATTGTAGACGTAATCCTTTGAGCCATTTGGAAATATTCATTCAGCAATGATTCTTGGTTTTATATATTTGTTTATATGTTAATTAATTTCTACTGATATAAAACTACAATTATTTTTTGTTATTTTTAATGTATGTCTTGCTTACTAAAATGTTATAGATATTTGGTGGCAGAAAAATGGCTGCTAAATGGATTTGCTTGTTCTATTTTGCTATATATCAACATGTGAGGTAACATGCGATTATTAGGTGCAATCTTATAACTATTATGTAACACATTTGCAAAAAGGATTTGACTATAAAATGTGTTTGTTATTCATTTATTCATGTAGGTACATACTACAATTTTATAACCACATTCTCAAAAACACGTAAGAATGCTTTCCAAATCTGCTATGTTAAGTAAGCAAACACAGATCAACTTTTATAGTTTTCCATTTATAGTTTATTTAGGTTGTATCATTATATTCCTTTATATTTTTAATTGAATATTTAATGATCACAATATTATTGTAATATTTTGTAATATAATATTATTTATTTTTATTATTATAATATTTTATTATAATACTCGCAAAAATCTAACTATTTTACTTTAAAATTACCCCGTTTGTATACATTTATATTAATCGAATTAACAAATTAAATTGCAGTGTGCATATTTTACTTACTACAATTTTTGTTCTTGTTCATATCACGTTAGGTGAAATATTTTTAACAGACTCGGCAAAAATGCAACAAATCTTTGTGGCTAGATAGACATGCAGGTCCCTTGTAGATAGTTGATTACTTTTGATCGGAGATAAGACACGTTCGACGTATGTATGTTTTTCTGCCGCTCACCGTAATTGTTCAACTTTTACTTGTACAAGGAACATATTTGATGAAATACCGGTATGCGCTGTGTGACAAGTGATAACACTAAATTAACTTTGCTCCACTTATCCTCAAGTTATTTTAGGAAAAAGTGAATGCATTTGACTGATGTCTTCAAACATAGTTCACATCACGTAGATTACGTGAGCATCGTACCGTACTTAACAGACCTTGGATGTGATAGTAACTAAAGTAAATTTGGCCTATTAATTTTAAATTTATTATTAGATATACAATTCGTCGATTGGATGTTACATAATTGTGTGCAGATATAGATAGAGTAGTTTTTTTAGTCTTTTTTGATGACCATTATAATAAGAGTTTAACTTTAGTTGTCAACCTATGCACAAAATGCAAATTACATATTCAAAACAGCACATAATTGCGACCAAAACAAAAATAAATAGTTAGCTTCACTCATGCTACGTTAATCAAAATGGTACAGCTGTGGTAAGCAGATGGGTCTTCGGAAACAACATTTTTTATATTCGTAATAATCTCAATTGCTGCGCATTATTGTCAACCGAAAATGAAATTGGAATTGAATTAACTCTCCTTCAGCATTACATAAAAAATTCCTTTTCATTCGCAAGAACAGCGACGTAATAACTAATAATCTCGTAAAACATTGAAATTGCCGTTTCTTAATAACCTACTACAACTGAGTTGCTCAAATATTTGCCTTCAAACTATACATTATGCGAATCTTTGAAGCTTTCTTCAGAATATAAAATGAAAATATTCAACTCAATTTTGTCGACTCTACGGGCAGATTCTTATGATTATTGAAGACGATTACGAAAGTAATAGCCAATTGTTTCAATGTGTTTTTATGTTCTTAAAGAGGCCTCTAAAAAGATTTCCAAAAATATGATGATATCATTTTCCAACATAAATAATGAACAACAATAGCCAAATAAGTGGCACCCAGACATCTGTAATCTATACACATATAGAGATTTGAACACAAAATGCTTTTTTTACCTAGAAATCAATTGTTTTTATTTTTGTTTCAAGGTAGAAGACGCATCGACAACCTCGTAAGTCATAGACTAGATAATAATGCAGATCAATTGTAACAACTTTTATCAAAATTAATTGGTCAAATCAAAAAGTCTCTGACATATTGTTAGGAACTTTTATAATATTTGTAACATAAATTTGTACCGTTGAATAGAGATTAAAACAGCTAAGAAAGTCGTACCAATAACAACAACATGAAGCCCATGAAATGCAGTTGCTATACATATTCTAAAAGAAGAAGAATCTTTCTTCTTCTTGCTTAATTATAAAAACTTAGGAGTTTTATGTTATCACCAGACTTTTCACACCATTGATTGCTGAAAAGAATAAATATTCCTGGTGACCCAAAATTATCTCAATGTTTTAAAATACCGACATCTATTTGAGGAAATACAAACTCAATCAAATACAAACTTATCACACAACAGATACTGCGTAACATTTTCACAAACGTAGCACATCACCGCCAGGTGTCTCACCTCGACCACCACAACTACACAAAAACAATCCAACAACTTCGAACAGAAATCTACACGCTCCTTCCATAAAAAAGACACCTCTACACCGACAAGCGCCCTCTATGATCCCAGCGCCCTTCCAATTGTTCCGGACGCGTTCCGGATCGATACCTAGTACGGCTGGTTCGACCCCAGACGACAGACAGTGCACGTGTGGTGCTTGCCCGACCCGTTGGCGTTGACGACCGCCCCAAACAACCGGGTCGGCTCGCAACAACACTACCAAGCCGCCACCACTCGTCAACAGTCGTCATGTGAAGTGCCGCCCGGCTCGGTGAAGATGAGCAATGCTGAGCTCGGCTGACTCTATCCGGAAACTTAGACGAGTGCACGGCTTCCAGCTTCCTCTGCACCCGTTGCAAGTCTCCGGTTGGTTGACCATAGCAAGCCTATCAGCAGGTTCCTTCCTAGTCGTCATACCAGCCTTACCACTCCACTGGCAGCCAGCATCTTCAGCCGCGCTCTCAACTTTACTTCTCCTACATCTAGCAGCAAACCTAGGAGCTTCTCTTGTAGATCCAGCTGAACCAGCTTTGAGGAAGATTGTGCCAGAACCTATACCAGAACTAGATAGATCGAAGCATGCCCATGTCATAGAGGAAGGTAGGTGCCACTTATGCAAGATAAGAACTTCGACGGAGAGGACGAAGCACTGCGGGGCCTGCAACAAGTGCGTGGAGCGTTTCGATCATCACTGCAAGTGGCTGAACCACTGCGTTGGTGCTAGGAACTACGTCCCGTTTCTTATGTGCGTTTCGACCGCTGTTGGAGCTGCAGCTTTTGTGGCCATCCTAGCCATCAGCCAGTTGGTTCTCCACCAGAAAGAAACCGGATGGTTCACGAAGCCCGAGAACATCACCCTACCGACCCACTCATCCCTGCCATCAGGAGACGCAGCCTTCCTAGCAATAGTAGCAATCTTAGGATTATTAGCAGCTGTGACAGCAGGTCTCCTCTTGCATCTCTGCTTCTTTCACATCTACATCTCCTTCCTAGGCTTAACCACCTACGAATACATCCGACAGAACAAAATTCCGCAACCACCGCAAACGCAAACCGAGGAGACCGATCAAAACGAAGAGTCTTCTTCGGCTTGCTCGAACCTCAGGCACCGTCCTGCGGATTTGTTCTGCCACGGTCGTTCTAGGATGACCGTCTTCACTTGTACCGTAATCGAGGAGACTGTTTCTTGTGCCGAGCCAACGCCGACTCCGCCCAGTACGCCGCAAGACTGTCACACGTGCGTCGTGATGAATAATAGCGTTGTACCTGATAAGGTATTGCCGAACAAGAGGGTGAAGCAGAAGTGGAATTGCTGCGTATCTGTTCCTGATAGTCCGGAGAGTCCTCTGGAGCCTAAATGTCTGATGTCGCTGTGCAGGCATAAGAGTAGGGTGAAGAGTAAGATTCCTGCTATCGAGGGAAGGCCGCACAGGACGCATGGTCACTGGTCCAGTGCCAAATTGAGGGTGCTCTTCAGGGTGCTGGGGAATTTCGGAAATAACCGGGGGAGACACCAAAAGGTAAGATCTATTTTGTTCTTTATATTTTCTTGTTATAAAGCAATGCCAATGGCAGTATTATCAATTTGAATTTGTCGAATTATTTGTGATCTCTTATCGATGGACACAGCCTGCTGTGGCTATTGGCTAAACAAACATATCGGTTATGGGCATTACTAGATTACAGCGCCCGCTACAAACGTAAAGAGAAATTGAAAACCATGCAGTCTAGGTACAGATGGTTCAAAATAAGAAGAGTGTGCCCTTACCACTACGTCCGCTGTAGCATACTTTGGTCGGACATCACACGAAGTCCTCTTCTTATTTTGAAACAAGTCTATCTGTATATTTCATACCAATTAGTGGTGGAATTAATTTCGGCAACAATTTTCATTTAACGGACCACTTGTGTTTTTAAATTTACCGTTAGAGAGTACAAATGTACTGGATCACACCTAAATGTTCTTCTTGATCGTATCATAATTTGGAAAATACTATCATTGCACCAAAAAATTTAAGTTCAAGTTCATACTTTAATTTCACCCTACTGAGAGAACTCTATTACGTCGCGTCGCATAAAAACAACAAAACTGCGCATTTTTTATGGAAACAGTGTACGCCGCACAGTGGGGCATTTGGAACTTGTGGGGAGAGCAGTGTTGCAACTAAGCAATTTACTGTCAATTGTTATCTCGCTTCGCTGGTTTAAAGTTTAAGGTTTACTTTAATTTATGCCTACTTAATATTACTATTACTCTATACAACGTGGATTTTACGAATGGAAAGAGGCGTGAAACACAAATCCGCATTCAAATTTTACCATCTGAACCCAATGCCCCAGCAATTGCAAAAGTACCTAAAAGTCAACATGAAATTTGATATTTTACCCATTATCCGGTCTATAAAAACGTCTATGCACCACTATTCACAAAATTCGCGTTCCCAAGACTGAGTATGCACACAAAATTTTAAAATTTTCTCTTTTTTGTCACAATTTGTATTTTTCTCAAAATTCTTTTACGCCACACAATATAATCAATATGATACAATACAATATATTAGAAATGTATTCTCTACTCAATTTCGAAGAAGAGGATATACTATCTTATTTTAACACCAAAGTTGTCAAAGTTTATACTAGTTC
Source organism: Melinopterus prodromus (assembly GCA_964023965.1). Taxonomy (NCBI): domain Eukaryota; kingdom Metazoa; phylum Arthropoda; class Insecta; order Coleoptera; family Scarabaeidae; genus Melinopterus; species Melinopterus prodromus. The sequence goes on along the minus strand of OZ030390.1, from coordinate 12,635,443 downwards.
AGACAAAATGCTTCTCATAGTTGGAATTGAAGTATGTTGGTACATCAGTAAAGTCAACTGACAGACCATTTTTGTTTATTGTTCTCAGGTTACTAACTAAAAGACCAAATCAGAGCGGGTTATCTGCGGAAACCTAACCTCACAATATGTAATAAACAAATACAACATAGACCACGTAGTAGAATTCTTTAAAGAGCCTTAACTTTATATAAGTTTTTTTATATTTTTCATTTATTTATATGAAAGAAAATTACCTTTATAAAAGAATCTATTACCACAGTAAAACCAGAAGCGAAACGCAGGAAAATATAGGCTCCGATTACCTATTTTCGTCCAAATGGGTCGAATAGCCAAATGGGTCAATCATAGTCGCACGTGATCAGTTTGTTTCTGTGTTTTATTACCTCTATTTGACAGTTGCATAGAGCTGTTTTTAAAAATCACCGACGTTAATCTTATTATGTTTAGCACAAAAGTATCAATCGTTTATTTTATATGATTTATTTGGTTCATGAGTAAAGCATGCGTAAGTAAACATTGCGTAATTCGTAAGAAACGGATTATGAAATGTAAGTGCCACACTGAGAACGCTAGGAGTTGTATGCTATCCGTACACCCTGGCAGTCAAACAAACAATGTCCACCACTTTATTGCTAGTGACGACGTATTTTCGGCGACACAAATGCACGCCCACTTATCTGTCCCATTTCGTAGCACCTGACGTGTACTGTTAGAGTGTCTGCACGTCTCCATTTTAGTTTGAATAGCTCTATCTCATTGTGAAGTTTCGCCGCCTCGTCGATGGCTTGCAGGACAAAAATTGTACAAACCACCTTAAGTCGAGTATAGACGCGATAATATATAGAGTTCAAAACATCCAGCTCTAAAATTTCTTAAGTTCTACCGTACTTGGAACGCAAGTTTAATTGTAGAATTATCCTTTCACATTTTACTTTTATTTTATAACTCGCAATCCTGATACTTAAATAGGAAGTCATCCGAGACTGTCTCGACACGCAATTGTGGCGGTAAAAGTAGCAAACAAATTATACTTTACACGTGTTTTTTTAGCTTTAATGATTAGGTTGTCTCAGGGGGCTTACCCGACTATTGAATTTAACCTCTCAATTATAATACATAGTATCCCATCATTATTTTGTAAATGGTTGGCAACGTGTCAACTTTTCTGTTGACAATGTCGGTCAAAACGTTAATACGTAGCCACAAACTTCGTATAATATTTGCTCAAAAGTTATACCATAACTTTTATACGATTTACTTTATACTACACAAACAATAGAATTGTCATTCGACTTACTATACAAAGCGATGTAATTAAAACCTCCTCTCGAAGTTACAGACATCTCAAAGTAAGCAAACTGTAAGTACCAAACTTTAAGCAATACCGTTTCAAACTTCTATGAACTTCTACAGTAGTTGTTGGCAACCTAATTCAGATGGAGTTAATCCAAAAACACAATCCTGCTCAGATATACAGGTTTCAGGGCCACTACGTAAACTTTAAACAATACAATCTTTATTAACAACAATAATTCGAATAAAATCTCGCACAAAAATCTCAACATTCTTCGCCTTTCTTGAAGGCCATCTTAGATAGGTGACGTATATATTTCACTTGCAAATCGCATTCAGCAGCTCCATACATGGTATAATCAGGGTGCATGATTAATTTTCTCTTTCCTTTCTTATTACTTCTCTTCTGAATTTTAACTAACCCAAGTACGCAATTCAGCCTACGAACAACCGCCACTTTACAAAAGCTCTAACAAACGACCTCAACGTGATTGAACATTTTCAATTACACGTTTTACGTATGCCCCGTGGATCAGATAAGATTTTTTTTCGGTGGTCGTTCTCGGAATTGATTTCATTGTAGTCTGGGCGGGTGGTTGGTGTAGAGAAGTCGTTTGTTAAAAGTCTAGAGATAGTAACTTTGTAATTAGATAATCGATACTGACGTGCGAAATGTGAAGCAATGGCACGGTAATTAAGTTTAGAAGACTGGTGGGATGGGTAGATTGATAATTAATTGGCGTAATTGGCTGAAAGGCTCCGCTTAAATCAATTACTTCCGGTCGACGTCGAGATCGAGAGTTGGCAGTTTGAAGGGTGAAGAAGACTTGAAGTGTTGGAGAATTTATGGCCAAATGAGTAGTGATGGAATGAATACCTGCAGTCAAAATTCAAAATTTTTAAAAGAAGAAACCTTTTTTTCTGCGTAAATAGTTTTGTATGAACTTTTTTTTATTTGTCGTCCTTGGGTTCTCCGGATTTACTTACACGCACAGGGCTTTATTGACACAAAAGTAAACCTAAACCGATTAGTCCACCCTTCTTTTTAGTTGACTGATGGCGCATGATTTATTTCTTCAAATATTTACAGAGAAAACAATATTATTTCCTTTAATATTCTTAAAAAAATCACTCAATGAAAAATAGAACTTTTTGAATAGAATTTTAGTGAACTCGACGCCCAAGACTGGGAAGTAACCACAAACTATAAATTTGATGGATGAAATTTGCAACCTCGTCCATATTTAGGTTTGTTAAAGATAAAATAAAAATGATATCAATATGGAATTGTCGTTTTATTCAAAACGTTAGTGCTTGATAATCGATTTCGGGGCTCTTGTCCCCATCTTCGGATCAAATCTACGATAATATAATTTATTAAACTAATACATTTCATGTATGTAAGGTGGTCTTACAGTCTAATAGCTGAATCAAAAAACATGTGATCAAAATAATAGACTATAAGATTATAAGACTATAAGACTGTAAGACCACCTTACATACATGAAATGTATTAGTTTAATAAATTATATTATCGTAGATTTGATCCGAAGATGGGGACAAGAGCCCCGAAATCGATTATCAAGCACTAACGTTTTGAATAAAACGACAATTCCATATTGATATCCTTTTTATTTTATCTTTAACAAACTATAAAAACTACACAGTGGTATAAGAAATACAGATCATTGTCAAACTCAGATGTTAGCACTCATCGTTAGCATGCATAGTTCACTACAGTGACATAATATTTGGTATCAGTATAATCACAAATTTTTTCTATCCGGTAATCAAGGTATACCCATGGAGTCCACATAAAAATGATTCACTGGCAAAAAATAATTAAATGACGCAAGACGACGCCAATAAAACAATATCGGCCTAAATCGATTTAGTTAGAATATATTTGACCTATCTAAATTAATAAACAAAACAGTGAATGCTTCGTTGCTTTGGTGATAAAAATATATGATCGATATGTTTTTGCATTCTGAATGTCAACTTGATTGAAAATATGAAATAATAACAAATAATACAAGGTGCAATTTAAAATATCAGCCATTACGTCATTTCCGGAAAAAAGGGACATTAAAACTACCCTCAAAAGTATCCCAAAATAGTAATTTTATATCTATTAGAACTTCTCCAAATTTCATTCGTCCAGGGTAATAAATGAAAAAAATGAAAATAAATGGGTGTACCTATGGCATGCGACAACCGGTATGGCTTGTACTAATTTATTTAAAGAACGGAGTTTCGGTTTTGTTGATATGATTGATATGTTTTTCTATTTCATCTTAATATTATTACTACCATATTATTGCATTATACACACATAATAATATGTTATAATATATTACTTGACGAACACAATAAATAGCGAGCATGAAGTTTATACGCGAGTCGTAGGCGAGCGTGTAAAAATACGAGCGACTTATATCCGTTGTGTGCGAGTCGGATACGACGTTTCATCTACAACTCATAAATTCCATTTTATATCAAATATTTTAAATGTATTTGTGAATGATGGCGAGGCGAACTGCCACATAACTGTCATCCACTTAGGTTTTGACAGACTTTGACACTAGCGTTGTGTAATGATGACAGTTCGTTCAAATAATGAACGCATTATTTGAACGAACAGTCATTATTATACAACGCTAGTGTCATTATAATCATTGGCGTGTATCATGATGGGAGATTATATAGGCACAGAGACGCATGCAATGAATTTATTATATGTGAGTCGTAGATAAACACTGTCCTGGGCAAGAGTGGTACTATTTTAGTATTGTTTTTTCACAGCTGATTATAAGAGAAACGGTATAATGAACACTACTGTGTTTACATCGGACATGTTTGTCCGATTTTCTTCTATATTCCAGATATCTTAAAGATTGGCCATCAAAATTTCTGTCTCCATTTGCTTTAGGAAGGTAGTTAGTTGTATAATGGTGAAGCTTTATATTCCTTCTTGTGGAGTAATTAAAAATGTTTGATAAACTCTAGTAAAAATTAGGCAAATATACACGAAAAAAATATTTAAATACAAATGTAAATATGGTAACGGTTTTGTTCATAACATTGGAACAATTATTCTATAGCTTAATAATAAAAGGTTTTGTTTTTTACGCAGTTTTCCACACGTGGGGTGTATTTGAACTAATTAGGTGGGGTAGATTTGGACAATGTATTCCAAATAGGTAAGTGTACCCCATGGTGGGGAGCTACTCGCATATTGGTCATTTCGTTATAAGTGTTTAGGGACAACATTCATCACTATCGATCAATCCAATCATCAGTTATAAATACCTTACCAAAAGTGGAACAAATCACTACTGAAAAAAACGTCCTAATGTGCCCCAATCTCCCATATACCTAGTGAAGAAAAAATTATTGGGTTTTCAATTATATTTTTTTCGGTAGTATTGTTTAAATATTTAGATAATGTTCCCTGAAAATTAGTTGGAAAATACCTTAAAAAGTATTTCCCCATTAATATATATTTTGACTTATTTAGGGCAGTTGTTGTCTGTACTATTATCTAGTACCCGTCACAATTTTTTAGCTCATTTGGTTCAAAATAAACTATTCTGTACTACTTGTGTAATAGTTCGTCGGTTGGGTAAAATCTCGTTAAAATCTCATTACCATATTTTTTAGTTTTAAGAACATTATCTAAGTACTACAACCTTAACCATTGTGAAATTTGTCTCTCTAAACACATTGAGCACGTAAGTTCTTGCAATACGACCAATGCAGCATTTTATCAGACAAACCTCATCACACTTACCATGATAACCATAATCACTATTTGAAGCGGGATGCTTGCGACTGGTTTGTTTTACATCTCAAAACCACTCTCTATGTCTTCTGGATGCCAACGAATCTACGCCTCACCTATTTATCAAAACTTCCCCGCCTTGACTTCACATTAGGAGAAAAATGGACCACACGACAAGTTAAACGTATAGATGGCAAGCCAGTTGCCCTAAAAGCATAGATATCTCGCTCAGCAGTGGATTATACAGTTTATGACAAAAGTCGTAAATCTATCACCAAAGAAAACCCTAAATGCATGGGAATAAACACCATTAAAAAGTTTCACGGGGACCTCGTATAGAATAATTTGTGATATCAAATTATATACGATAAGAATGTCTCTCGCAGACCAACGCGCGATGACGTTGATCCTATAAACAGAGGAATAACAATTATTACACTCCTCCCCGTTAATTAAAATATTATTACAAACATCATTCATCGCGCAACAATATACGAAGCGTTAATTTTCTTTCGAATGTGACGTGTAAACTTACGTGTAAACTGTCACTGTCTAAACCACCTACTGTCCATTGCCTGGTCAATACCGTCTAAACCGGGCTTTAAAATAACAAAACCATCAACCAGTTGAGCGCACAGCAACAAAGTCAAACAACGTCACCTCTATGGTCACCTCTGACGTCCTCCCAACTTGAAAACAACCCTATTATACCATAAATAACTCACAACGCAGTACTGATAACAATCTCAGGGCGTACGAACAACAAAAATAAACCCCACAAGAAAAAAAATTATTCGCCGAATACATTTAAATTCGCATTATATCTAACCCCCACCTAACCTTGAATTTTTAAAAAGGCGCACAAAGTGAACGAAAACCACATCGAACAAGTACTGCCACGTGTTTACATTAAGACGATTAAATGCAAATGCCTGCCCAGTATACCTAATCGGCAATATTTCCGCGCAAATGACCACGCCAACGAGACAAAAGACCGGCGGTGTAATGACCCCGCATTTTCCAACCCATATTTCCCGCCCGACGCTCGTGTAATATATTTTCACACGAAGGTGCAACCGGTGACACAGCAAAACAAGCAACGTCACCTCTATACGCCAATGCAACAACACAGGAAAACAGAGGAAGCGGCGGTGTCCATATCGATTTATTTGTGGAATCCGTTACTATAGATATATGTAGTCTGGGGTAATCGCTAGAGTTTTATTGGTGTAGGGAGGATATAGTGGTGGAAGCCTAGTTCATTACAGAAATGTGGTTGGTGTTTGTCCAGTTTGTCGGTTTTGGAACACGAGAACACAAGACAATTGATTAAACTTTTACTAGTTGGTTGATTTATTGATGGGTTGGTATTTAGGGCTGCAGATAAAAAAATAAAACTGACAGGTGTGCGGGCGTACGTGGTTTGTTTGAGTACCTGATCATTAGTTTCGTTATTATGGTCAATCTATTCGATTGAGTTATGGATATTTTATGAGTTCTATTAGTGTCCAAACATGAGTAATATTATTTTTCTTGTTTGTATGTATTACAAATCTTCGTCTTCTTCATTGCAAGTTCTTGCTCGCATAGGTCAAGACAGACACATTAGGGCAAGTTTCTAAACTCCGAAACACAAGTACAACTTGGGCACCATTGTACATCACAGGTCCACCTGTTCCTCCTTTTTGTTTCTTCTCAAGCATTAAACCAACAGCAATTTATTCAAGACTATCACGTAAACTATAATGATTGAAGACTGTGCTTTATTATAAGCCCCCGCATGGTTGATGCGTGAGTTAATAAAATCAAGACCTGTGTCGATTCTGGCGAAGACATTCAGTTTGGAGCAATTTCCTCTACCCCAAGAGATAAAGTCCAACTTGCACACCATTATACATCACAGGTCCACCTGAATCTCGTTTACAAGTACCACGTCCACTTTGAGATGATGACGAGATACGAAACAAGGACTTTTTATTGAATTTGCTTGTCGTTTTCGTTTTCATCAACAGTTTTTGACACGCCCTCATAGACATAGATGTAGGGAATTAGCTTACTTTACAAGAAAGGCCGTGTACTCTTTGGGAATGATCTTGAAACCCTCAAAAACGTGTTTTTTTGCTTCCCATGTGTTTTTCTTATTTATATCATCTCTGTGTGTCATCTAAACACAAAACGTAATGACATTTTCATCGATTAAGCCATTCCTGTCAGACAAACTTTACCCAAGAGGGAAACTTATGCCCATGGAGGAAGATGGAGACGCTATACCGATGTATTTTGCAGCGATAAAATGACCTCGGGGGGCGGGGCTAACATAATTCTAACAGTATGGCTGCCTGCCAGCTCCGGATTAACACTGAAATTAACCAGAAATTTAAAGAAATGTTTCCTGTAATATAATGTAATGTGTCGAGTGGGTACATTAGAAACAACGCTTTACGAACACTTAAGATATTATTTAATGAATTTTTTTTTATAAATACGTAATAAAGATATTACAAAAAATGTTTATTTTTTAATCATAAAATATGATGCTACTGAAAATGGCCCTGTACGTTTTCAAGACGCAGTTTTCCCAGTATAATATGTATAATGCGTTTCTAGCTACTTATTGTTGACGCTTTTCAACCGTAGAACGTAAAAACAATTACTCCTACGAAGAAGATGAATAGAACCTTTATTGTAGAAAATTAAAATATCTATCAATCTGAATTTAACATCATTGTCGTTAGACTAATAGGAAGCAACGTAAACATACACCTACACCACATACACGTACACTACATACACCATCTTTCAAAATTGTTTTTATCAATATCTTTCTTGGTATGGCCTGGCGAGAGTAAAAGTTCTTTAAATCGTCTACAATAAATGTTACTAGCATTTTTTTTTTGTACAAGTAACCGTTCTTACCGGATATGGCTGAACGGCATCACCTATAGGTAAGAGAAAAATGGCACACTTTGTATACAGGGTGTCACCTTCCTAGTCCCAAAAATGTATACATTCTTGAGTATTTCGGGAATATCATTAAATTTTTTTATAGCAAAACTTTACTTAAGGGCGTCGTAAAAAATATAATAACGTTGATCCTTTTTTTTTCTTCTCCATTGGCGCGTGATTTTTTGTTGTTATCATACCAATATCTCGTCCACTTACCTAATTTTAAAGTATAAAAAAATGAGTAACAAAAGCTTTACAAAAAAAATAGAAAAAGTTTTCTTATTATTATTGCAAAAAAGTGGTTAATTTTTTGTTCCAAAATCCAATAGGTATGTCGACTAGCTGATTAAATTATCTTTCAAATGGCATTTTTTCAATTCATATACGTTGAAAACTCACTGAATAATTTCACGCGCCAACTCGGAAATGTAAAAAAACTGTTTCCGAGAAAAATGCGATTGATGTTAACGGTAGACGAAAACGTATTTTTACTTTACATTTCATTTTCGATGTTTTTGCTATACTGCCATGCCCGGGCCATAAAAGAGGTCATCTTTGGGGTCAAATCCCACCTCAGCAGGGTGCCTTTGTATTCGAGCACGTACCGAGCGGCCCTCTGGCCCCACTGTTACCTGCTCAGCGCGCCGAAGGACCTTAGCGAAAGTACCTATATCTAAGAAACCGTTTGGAATTCCGCTTTGAAATTTTAACAGCATATTCTTAAAATGATATACTTTCGATTTATACAATAAAAAATCCTTTTTTCTACCCATCTATACGTGGCTCCCCCCTTAAAGGGGCATCACATTTTATGATAAAAATCTAATATACTTACATTGAGTCAAAGCCCGTTTTCGATATATATTCTTCAGAAGAAAAAAAGGGTTTTATATAAACATCTCCCTTGTTTTTTATGGGATTTTTCTACAACTAATATCCTTTACTAGCCTACTCATCTCGGAACTGGTCCGTTTTAATTGCATGCTATTGTTTTTTCTTTGTTATATAAAATATGATGCTCAATCATGTTGACAATAACTATGGTAGCGGAAAGGTTTGCCCCACACATAAATACGTTGGTTCTCTTGTATGCTTTTGACGTGTTTCTAGAGATATAACTTGAAAACACCAACTCGTACTGAAACCATGTAGACATTTCTTTGTAGATAATTAAAAGATGAGATTCACTAATGGTGCTCATTGACGTCTGATCAATAGAAAGTATGATATTGTTAAAAAAACTCAATTCGGTCATCTTTAGCCGTGAATAACTCGCAACGCAGACACAGTATCGATGGGGACTTTTGACACACTATTTGTAGTGCCCAATCAAAAGTGTATCCAAAAATCGAGCTGGGTAAAATTTTCCGAAATACCTAAAATCATAATTTGACTGGGAAAAAAGTAGATTCAAAAGTTTTCATAGAATTCCAAAATGCCATATGATAACGTTGCCATTTGAAAAAAATCGACTATCGAGTAAGTACTTTTCTCCACTTCAACTTTGATCTTATAATTTGAAACCATGCATACCTTTTCGAAGAACTCTAACGATGTGTCGATAATATGTTCACAATAATTTTGTCAGACAACTTTTGCTACAGCCAAAAACTTTATGAATAATCGAAAGAAACCTGGCTGCTGTCATTTTTATTTAAAAAAATCTTGAACATCTCAAAAATGACATATATTAGGGTACATACCATTGACCTAAAAATTATCAAAGATTTAAAAAATTATTTTAAATACAGGGTGTTTCATTTCAAATATTAAACTGAAAATAGCTTAGTTAAAAAATCGGCGGTTCCCCATAATACTTCTAATCGGCCGCTCGTCGTAAAAGACCATGTATATTGTATATGTGACTGAGTTGCCTTTCATAGCTTGCACATGTGACATTTGTTTGGATATATCGACAGGCATTATAATTGTAATGTATTGTGAATGCGCTGTGTTTTTTCATTGTTTAGTTTGTACGAATTGACTTATTGGCCATTTCGGCTGATGATGGCACGTTAATTACTGCCGAAACCGGTAACCATTAATATATTTTTACTACAAAGTATATCTAGGCTTTTAGTTTCTCCGTTTTACATATATTCTACACCTTTGGCAATGGACTCAAAAAATTAAATATAAATCATGAATTTAGATGTACAATTAATTATACCCAACAATATTCTACAAATATGGTTCAAAAGGATTCACTGATCGCGTCATAAGTTCGCATCTCGTTCGACTGCCTCGCACCAAAACCCAGATGCGAGGGCAGCCGAACTGCATAAAGTATTGTTCATGTTTATTTCGGTCTAAAAATTAACAAATAGGCGGAATGCTAATAAATTCAAGGGATATGTACCGCAGTAAATAAGGATTATTAGCATGATAACTGCGTTGTCCTGCTTAACATACGTTCTTGAGATATCGGCTGCCATCAAGATCTTGTTCGCAACCTTTATTACATAAAAACAGAAGAAAACAAAAACGCCAATCTATAAGAGATACCCTAAATGCAACCAGAAAAAAAATAAATCGGAAAGACGAGCGTTAATTTAAAACTGCAAAAATCCGGTACTTTTTTCACTTCTCTCGCACCCATGTTTACACCGAGAGGAAAACAATTTTGACAGTCATACAACTTATGTAGAAATGATTCAGGAGTATGACATACTTTCTTTCATTACTTTCTGTTCAGTAGTTTTAGAGTTTTGGGCCTTCAAACACAGAAGTCAATACTATCGATAACAAGTGCGTTTCTACGCTATAATAGCATGTTACATTTTATTAATCTGCATTATTTAATCAAATGAAGGTATGTAATTTAAGATTTAGAATGCAGATTAGTAATTTATTTACATTGTGCATTAAAGCCAAAACGCAAAAGAAAAAATCAAATCACTAGAGCAATTTTTAAAATAATTTACTTAATTTAGAAATGTTATCTACCGATTTCCAAGAAACTTTTAAGTCGTAACTAGATTCAAGCCGTAAAATATCATGAAACCGATGTAAAATAATATTCTCGTAGAATAATTTACTCTGAAATTCCTGTTATTCGCCATTTACTACATTAAAATTGCTATAATAGCATGTTACATTTTAGTAATCTGCATTCCTTAATCCAATGAAAGTATGTAATTTTAGATTCAGAATGCAGATTAATAATTTATTTACGTTGTGCATTAAGACCAAAAACGCAAAAGAAAAAAATCAAACAACTATGGCAATTTTTTAAATAATTTACTTAATTTAGTAATGTTATCTACCGATTTCCAAGAAGCTTTCAAGTCGTAACTAGATTTGAGTCGTAAAATATCAGGAAACCATGTAAAATAATATTCTGGTAGAATAATTTACTCTGAAATTCTCGTTATTCGCCATTTACCACATTAAAATTGATGGTAGTAAATTCCGACTCAGACCTTTAAAGCTTTTACGTGTCATCGCGATTTGTATTAAATTATTGATTGGACTGGCGTACGTCTATTCGCAAAGTTTTCCCTTATCACTTCTTACCAATCAAAAGTGACCTTTTAGTTCCCTTTACTTCAAATTAAAATCGGTTCATTATTCAGTGCTTAAGGTCACTGTCACTACAACAGCAGTCCTACTTTAGCGTAATGCATTCTGTTCAATAAGACATTTTCTTTTCAAAGGAAACTTGAAAGGTCTTTTATAATCGATGCCGTAATTCACGGTGTATAGTGTACTCCCATAATAATTTTAACGGTACTTTTTAAAAGTAAATAAATTGAAATTTAAAAAATGTTATCAAAACATTTGTCATATTTCGTTAAATTTCTTTTATGAAAGCCAGCTTACAAGTTGGTAATTGCAGATTAGCATTCGGTTCTCAACAATAAGAAATACTATTTTATCTCTTCAAGGCAGTTTATGAAGCACTTCTGGTCAAATGGAGATAGGCTTACCAAGTTTTTAAACATTATTTTTTTACAATAATTCGAAGAAAGGTCATATCGATATGTTGTGAGGGTACTGATGTAATCAATTATAGTCACTAATTACCCTAATTAATCATAATTTTGGCTAAAATTGCTTAGGTGGACCTTACAATTTCCATTTTTTCCGCTTACATTTTTATTTACATTTCCGTCACATGTAGGTACATTTCGCAGAGATGTTTTATGAGGGTATAATTTTATCGCAGGCAGTCCTTTTTGTCATTCTCATCTGCAAAGAATACTGGGCAAAAAGAAATCTGTAAAATGTAAAATCCGATCGGCAATATGCAATAAATCTTTAAAAATACTTATTATTACACAGTGTGTTTAAAAGTTAGGTTAGGTAGTTAAGTACATACCTTTTAACTTTTTTGTACACAAAAAGTAGTTCTTATAATTCAACATTGCATATGGGGCCCCCAAATTCAAAATTACCCAGGGCCACATGATGGTATGACGCACCGCTGCACATACCTTAAATCATTGTGTTTTTAGGAAATTATGTACATACTTGTAAATTTATGAAATGGGCTGATATCAAGACTCAAAAGTTAGAGATTATTTTGTAAGGATTAGACTAATAACTATGGACCTTTTTATTAGGTATGTTTTAATATTATTAAATTGAACTTATTCTCGATTTTGGGCTCTTTGTGGCATGGGTTAACATGTTTTGATCTATGTCAAATTTCACAGAACGTAAGAATGGATATAAAAAAACAAAATGAAAAGGTCCTGCAGAAAAAATAAGAGTTATATTTTCACCTTATCAATTTTCTTTTCAATTCTTGGACTTCTTCAATAATAACTGCCAATAATAAATAATGAGGGTTTGAACTGGAAATTAGTACTTTTATTTCAGTCATTCAACTGCCTTCTCCTCCCAAAAACTCTAAATATCTACTACAAACGTTTTGTTCCAGGGTGCATCCGCCAAGAATAACCAAGTAGTCCCGCTATCCCATGACTCGAACTCAACGAACGAGCAAACACCAATCCAAACCATCACCAACTTAGTACCAGTACCATCAATACCAGACCATCGCCATCCGATCCTACCAGCGCTACCACCACCTCAGAGAAGACGTATGATCAGCGATGTCGAGCTAACAAACGCCCTCACCATACTCCAGCAGCAACAGCACCATCAGCAGCAACGCTGCCTGGGAAGAAGACCTCTATTGCCGCAGTACAGGCGCAGAAGACGCAGCAACGTCCATCGTACGAAGACACCAGCACTGTCGCCTATCAGAGAGAGTGGTCTCTCGAATCCAGCCTCTCCGTCCCGCCAAAACTGTACCCTAACAACGGCGAACTGTCCACGTCCATTTTGAATATCGAACTGTCCAGTTATTTAAGTGAATGTTGCGCAAGATCTCCTGTCCTCTGTCCCTTTGTCCCAAAGCGATCAATATTTGATGTGAGTTAGATTTGTAAGTGCGAGGAGAGGTGCTTTGAGATGCTGTAAACATATGTGTTTAGAATTCCATCTAAAATTTATATGTCAGCTTTTATGTCAATCATGGCGACTGCGGGGTCAGTCTGATGTTATTCTTTATTAGGTCATTAGACATTTATTACATCATAACTATAAACTGGCTATAACTATAAAATGACGGTCATTTCCGTTGATATCCCTTTTAATAGCATATTGCATCCAAAACAGTCACCGACTGTTTTGCCTGTTTTGGGAAAAACCCTATATTTCATCGGATGTAGGTTATGAGTTTCCACAGAAAATATAGAGAAAACGAAAAGCAATCGGAAGGCATCAGTGTATATTGTATTAACTCAAATATACAGAAAGAATGTATAAAATAATTGACAAAATCTAAATCGTGTTCATCGAGTCAGCAATAAAATGTCTTAATAACTTTATAAGCAATAGAAAAGCGACAATATTTGTTCAAATTGACTCACTTATCGAGAAAGAATGTTTAAATCCGAACTTATAGAGAACAAAGTTATGAAATCAGAAATTCCTGTATAGAGTTCATCGTTCATCAGTTCATCAGTTATAGCAAATTGATAAACAACAGAAAGGCTATAATTTTAGTTGGATAATACGGAGATAAGAATGACAAAATTATGGACAAAATCTGATCTATGCTTTCACTAGAAAATGCGAAGGTGAATTTAAAGTAAAGATGACAAAATCTGGTCCTCTTGGTTGTCATTTACTTCCTAGTAAGAATGTAGTTGAGGAATTATTTGACCGAAGTGTAGTAAAGAACAAAGTAAACTGGGTTAGACCGCAAAATCTGGAACAATATAAACCAAAATTAAAGCTGCCAAATTGACAAAGTTTCTAAATTTTATTAAATAGGTTTCCTGATTTTATAACAGTCATAAATAATAACAAAAATAATATAATAAATAAACAATTTACAAACAAATTCTAAAAAGTATTAAAACGTCATTCAAACAAAATGTATTGTGAACTTTCCACACATTTTATTGTAAAAAATTAACATAAAAATTTCACAAGCTTCCGATTTGCTTGTCTGTGAAATTAGACGAAAAACTGGCTATTAAGCTATTAACCTGACACCCCTAAAAGCCACCCCTAACGTGCACGGCCGAGTTTTTTTCGTATTTTATTGCAAAACAGTCACGATTGCGCAACCATAAATCAATCCTTTTAAAATTGTGAACAAATTAGTTATAGTGGTTCTCAAATTACATGCGCCCATAGGGGTATATTATATTATAATAGGGGTATATTATTATAATATAAAATTATTGTTATTATTTCATTATTACTTCAACTCATAATATGCAACCACTATTGCAAGGCGCTATTATACAAGGGTATTCCAAAATAATAATAAAAGTAATATAGATAATAATAATTCAATGATAGTTTTGTATTAAATATTTTGTACTAAATCCAAAAATTGTGAAATCGTGACCGTTTTGCAATAAAATGCGAGCGTTTATTAGATTTATTTCCCTTATTTTTGCTAATTTAACTGCTATTAATGTATTTTTTGCTTGTTATTGAATATTTATTTTTAATTTTACGTCATATTTGAAAATGATAAATATGCAGGCTTTTTTTAACATGGAACATTTGGAATGTTTTTTGCATACTTTTATTCATATATAATTTAAAATTTTAACATTTTACATGTTCGAAACTGTCTAAGCATTGATATTTAACTGCCATGTTTAGAGCGATCTCAGAGACCTCTCAATCCAAAATGGTACCTAAATAATAAAATTACAAACATTATAAATATTTTCCCTCACTTTGATATTCCCGTTACATAAATAAGTGTTTCCCTCTCGAAATTACCCTAATGTGAGATATACATATAAAATTGATATTATTGTACATTGAATATTATTGATTGTTGAATGTGCTTCAATTTACTACGTTACAAAATAAAGTTGTTATTTTTTCGATTTTTCAACGTTTGTAATGCATGTACGACTTCTCCGCCCACAGATTTAGCGTGCATAAATCCAAAAATACTCCAAACAGGCACACAGGAACAATTTTAATCATGTACTTCCCGTACTATTTATAGGGAGTACCAACCGAATCCAATTTGACTATTTGTAAATTGTTGGTGAGTAAAAACGAAGGAATTTCGGAAACAGTTTACCAATACGGTAATTGTTTACCGATTGGCGAAACTAGAACTCTGCGAATTATTGATTATTTATTTATAAATTCCACGCTTTGGTGACATTACGTTTCACATGTTGGCCTCGCGTCTTTACGTCCATCCGACAGAAATAAACTACGACCTACGACGTTAAAAAGAGATAGATGATGAAACGTCAACACGTTGGTTTTCTAGGTTAAGTTTAAGTCAAAACACCATATTTCTGCGATTTTTATGAGCTATAATGGAGTTTTGGAAAGAAACTTTGAAGGGGCCGGTAAATATAGTCGCCCCTATGGTAGACGCAAGCGAATTACCGTGGAGGTTACTATGTCGGAGGCATGGAGCACAACTTTGCTACACACCAATGTTACACAGCGCTGTATTTTGCAAAGATCCCAAGTACCGAAAGGAAAATTTAGCTTCTTCCGAAGAGGATAAACCCTTAATAGTTCAGGTATACCTTATATTTAATTTTTCGTTTTAACTTTTCATTAAATTAACATTACCTTTTAGTTTTGTGGTAATGATCCGAAGATTATGTTAGAAGCAGCGTTATTAGCCGAAGATTATTGTAGCGCAATTGATATTAACTTGGGTTGTCCACAAGCGATAGCAAAGAGGGGTCATTACGGCGCTTATTTGCAAGACGAGTGGCCGTTATTGAAGGATATCATATCGACATTAAGTAAAGCATTGAAAGTACCTGTAACATGTAAAATTAGGGTTTTTGAGGAAGTAAATAAAACCATCGAGTACGCAAAAATGCTGGAAGACGCTGGATGTAAAATGTTGACGGTTCATGGTCGAACACGGGAACAAAAAGGACCGTTAACAGGTCTGGCTAACTGGGATTATGTTATACAAGTTATGTGAGTGTGTATTTGATAAATTTGTTACGAATATGAAAACCGCCAACCAAAAATACCCAAAAAAGGGATTTTTTCTGCTTTAGATAAGCATTTTTATCTTAATATTTCTTCTATTCCTCACTAGATGGCAGCTCTATTGAATACTTAACCCCTATCTATGATAGAACTCTTAAAATATTCTTCTTTTTTTAGAAAATCAGTAAACATACCGGTAATTTCAAATGGAAATATTCAGGTCATGCAAGATTTGCACCATTGCCTACAATATACAGGGTGTGTCGGAGTTATGACGGCCGAAGGTAACTTACACAACCCTTTTCTTTTCGAAAAGTGCTATCCACCATCATGGGAACCAGCAATAGAATATTTAGACTTAGTTGATGAATATCCATGTCCGTTTTCCTATGTTAGAGGGCACTTATTTAAAATTTTTCATCATGTGTAAGTTTTTGTTTTTAAAAAGAAAAACAATGCCTATAATTTTTTTTCAAAATAATTTTTTTTTCTAGATTATCGATTCCTGAAAATAATCGATTAAGGATTAGGCTAGGGGCTACAAAAACTTTAGAGGAATTTAGAAATGTCGTAATGGAGTTAAAAGACATGTATTTACCTTATCACGAAGGAAAACTGACCTGGGTTAATAGTACTGAAGAAGGGACCTGTAATTTACTTTTACCACCTTGGCTCTGTCAGCCGTATGTTAGAATGCCACCCGAAGAACATTTAAAGAAAGTTGAAGAGAAACAACGAGAAGGGGAGGAGTTGGTATGTTATTTAGTTTAATAATAACTAATAGTTAATAAATTTATATATTTTTTCGTATGATTGATAGCTTGGAATTAAGCGATATCAAGATGCAGATGGCAACCAGATATCACGTAAAAAAATGAAGAAGTTACGAAGGATTAGCAGAAGACCACCTAAGCCAGAGCATTGTAGTTCTCGAAGTATGGATTTGTGTGGAAAATGTAGCAATCCACTAGTAAGTAAAATTCTAAGAAAAATTAAGTACGGTCATTATATTTTGAAATGGAAACGTTTTGATTCTGTTTTAGGGTTCAAAATGTCAATATAAACTTTGTAAGAAGTGCTGTAGGAATAAATGTTATGTGGAAGAATTAGACTGTCCAGGACACAGGGTTTTAGTGAAGACACGAAGGGAGATGGCAAAAGCGCTAGGAAAAAATAAATGTAGATAATTTTAAATAAATAACTAAATATAAGACCAATTTTGAAATTGTTGCTGATTTATATATTTTTATTATTAGTTTATTAGTTACAAAGTAATTCAAATTCTATTAAAATCTGTGTAGCCTAGCACCTAAACGTTTGCTTTTAATTTATCATATTTAGAAGGTTTATTTTTTCGAATTAATTGGAACATAGTAATAGAACACCATTT
This sequence comes from Melinopterus prodromus, assembly GCA_964023965.1. Lineage (NCBI taxonomy): Eukaryota > Metazoa > Arthropoda > Insecta > Coleoptera > Scarabaeidae > Melinopterus > Melinopterus prodromus. The sequence continues at coordinate 12,617,546 of OZ030390.1, read as the reverse complement.
ACAACTTTTAAAAACTTTTGACAAATGTCAAACAAATACTTCATAAAAAGGTAAATTTTTATAATTACATTTTTAATATGTTTATAGAAAGCATTTTTAAACCCAAATCAACCTTGTTTATTTCGCCCTTTTTTTGAGTATTTTGAGCCCATTCACACCTATTATTAAATAATTTTTAAAATTTAAAATCAACGGCATTTGAAAACAGAAAAAGAGCTTTTTCAAAAATTTATACAGGTGTCCCAGTTTTCTCCTTGCAAAAATTATTTTTAGAAAGTAAATGTTAAGCTGAAAAGCCTAAAAAGTTACGAACGCTTGAAATATTATCAAAAACAATAAAATACATACCTAATAATTCAAAAAATGAAGGAAGAACACAATCAATACCAATAAAAGTAACTACATTTAAGTAAAAAAATCAAAATATTAAAAATAAAATAACAAATGAAGGAAGAAACAAAATACATGAAATTTTTAACATATGTTTCTCTATAAGTAAATGTCATTCAGAATAAAAAGTTTCATGTTCTTTTATTGAGTTTTTCAATTCCTAAAGAAGTTAGAGCAGTTTGAAATACAGTTTTGCTGTATTTTGAACACCTGTCACTTTTTACGTAATAAAGAAAACAAATATGTCCACATAAAACTTCACATTTTAAAATTAGAATCAAATTAGACTTTAAACCCATTATACTTTTTTTAGATAGTAAATATTCTGTTGGATGAAATTTGTTTTTCAACAATCAACTATTTAAATAGGTATATAGTAAATAAAAAAATAAAACACATATCAAACAATGAAAGACCATCATTACCCACTGCAAAAATAAAAAGGAAATACATTTACTTTTTCTCTGTCTTTAACACACTATAGGCTGTAAGTCAGAAATATAGCAAAGAATACAGTATATAATTTTCTATTCAAAGTTTGGGGATGACTGAGCAGGTTCAAATATACAGATAATTAAATTATACACCAAATTGATTTTAGCATCTTACTTTATTCTTAATATAAATACAAAAGCATAAATATCATACACCTAAGAAGTAATCCTAACACAACTTAATATGGTTGATTTAAATGTCATTCGGACGGTGATATATTTTGCGCGGCCGCAACCAACGTATCGTGAATTTCCTTAGTAAACGCAATCTGAGAATTCACCGTCGAAAGATATTGCGGGTACGATAGAGTATTATCACCAATTCCTAAACTCTCAGTCCTCGTTGGGGCCACAGGAAGATTCAAATACCTCTGCACGCTATCGTGCTGGCTCAAACACTTGATAGACGTTTTCTAAAGCAAAATAATTAGGTTATGTTTAACGTAATATACCAGAATACATACTAAATTCTGCTCGATTTGGTCGCAGAGCGAATAGAACTCCTCTAGATTTTTATCGAACCTCGGTATTTGTTGATCAACCCCTTTTCTTCAATAAAAAGTATGATTAATATTAAATTTAGTGGTTATAACGTACTTACTGAGAACCTATGTCGACTTGGCTATTTTGATTTAGCGTTTGTGCTGCAGTTTTAATAGTGTTCTAGAAAATGTGTTTTAATTATAAGTTTGATTTACTGTTTGATTATTACTGCACTTACGGATAGGGCTTCACGTAAAGGTACAATTAACGTTTTAATTTTTGATATGTTATCCATGGGTGGTTGAGGTTGTTGTTGCTGTTGCTGCTGTTGTTGTGCTTGTTGAGGAGGTTGGGGATTTTGTTGAGGGGGTAATCCCATTCCAACCACGTTCATTTTGATAATTTTTAGTTTTCAAATGAGCTAAACACCACAAATCAACTTGTTTTGGCTGTCAGCAAGCTGTCAGTGTCAAAAGCTACCACGTTCAGAGCTGAGAATAATTTTTTTGTTTATAATTATAAAGATTTCCAGAGAGTATTATCACTCTATATAATAAATAATTACAGTTTAAACATTTTGGATAAAAGGGAATTACGAATTACAACAAAATAATTGATTTTGAAGTTTGAGTGCGATCAAGATTGAATGAGAGGTATAAATTCCTATATGTTTTGGTTCGCAACTTCGCTATTTTAGTCAAAACAGCAACAATTTTGATTTTATTTCTTCGCAGCACAACTATTTCTCACAATTTTTTATTCTTTATTACGTTATTAAAATTTGATTAATGATTTGTATACAGAAGGATGATTTACGAAGTTTATTTATAATAAGTTGAAGTACACGAAACTCTGTGTTGAGCTGTCATATGCTGCGCAATCATATGATCAATTTACTACAATCAAGTAACTTCACTTGCCCTACATCTTGTATTCGAGGCGTTGTCGAGTCGAATACTCCTCTCAAAGCTAATATTTAATAGATTTTTCTTGTAGAAAAGTAACTACACAACACCAAGATGGCTTTAAGCGACGCCGATGTTCAAAAACAGGTAATTTTCGGAGCTTAAAACCAATTTTAAAACACCTTCGTAACACTTGTCATGTTTCTCAATTACAACGCTATAATTATGTTTAGATCAAGCATATGATGGCTTTCATTGAGCAAGAAGCCAATGAAAAAGCCGAGGAAATTGATGCCAAAGCCGAGGAGGAGTTTAACATCGAAAAGGGCCGTCTTGTTCAGCAACAACGCCTGAAGATTATGGAGTATTACGAGAAGAAAGAGAAACAGGTTGAACTCCAGAAGAAAATGTATGTTTTACGGTGTTGCGTGATGTGTATTTTTCTTAATCTGACGTGATGCTTGCAGCCAATCGTCGAATATGTTGAACCAGGCCCGTTTGAAGGTGTTGAAGGTCAGGGAAGACCACGTCCGAGGTGTGTTGGACGAGGCTAGGAAGAGATTAGGTGAAGTAACGTCTAATCCCACGAAGTACAAGGAAGTTTTGAATACTCTGATCCTCCAGGCACTCTTCCAGGTATGTTTTTCGTATGTTTTCGGTCACATGTCAAATGTCAGCTGATCTGATTTTTGGGTGTGTTTTCTTTTATGTGTAGTCTTTTATATCAGTTATTTTATGTAATACCTATGCTTTTTCGGGTTTTGATGTAAAATTGCTGATTTGATTTTATAAAAGTCTCTGTTACATAATGAAAAATAATTAATTATTGAATATTTGATTTTTATAATTGGATCAATTGGATTTAATTCTGTGTAACAAGTGCTGATGTGCATTAATAATATTAATATAAATCTATATTTAGCTTCAGACTGGTAATAAAATGATTTGCTTATTATTAAGGCATCAAATTTGACTAATACGTTCATGTTCAAAGCATTTGCCACACGAGCTGCATTCTAATTTCAAAATTATAAAATGGTTTATTGTTCGACTAATGATATAATATAGGATCTGTGCCACAAAATTGGTCACTAATTGTTGTCCAGACATATTTTCATCAATATCATCAAAACTATTAAGCTTAGCAAACCAAATTATGATTCATATTAAAGACGAAGAATTACAGTACATTTTAAACAACAAATTACTTAATAATATTAAAAGATGTATGTTTGAGTGAAGGTGGTTTTAACATGGTTTTAAAAATCTGGTTTGATGTTAATAAATATTAATTTTTTGATTAGTTTTAGTTATTTAATCTATTGTGAATATTCACATTAAATTCCTTAAAAAACGTTACACATAACTAAACAAAATTCCTGTATTTTTAAAAAATTGTTAGCAGCAACTACAGATGTTGATACAAGGCATTACCTGGAAAAAAATCTAAATTATTCTAGCTGAGAAAGCTGAAATACTTATAATAATAACATAAATAATAAATTATTTGAATTTGAAGCTAAATTTGACACAACCTGACCGCTTGATAGGAAAAGACAAAAAGAAATAAAATAAGGAATTTTGGGTACCACGAATGAACAGCTACAAATTTTAAAAGACAATTGTCCAGAAAAAATACATTTTTTATCATTAGAATACCACTTGTGTATTAATTCTGCATTTTTTGTGGTGATATAACTAAAGAATTATCCAATAAATTTTACTCAGTTTTCTTTTGAATATTTTCTAGAATATAAAGAATTTTTGAGTGAATGTCTGATACAAATTTGTTCGGATAGCAGAATAGCTATTTTGTTTTTGCAGTGTACGTTACTGGTTGGTTTTCTTTTACAATAATAAAAAACGAAGTAGTTGTTATTTCCACTAGTTTTTTATACAAAATATTTTTTATAACTTTATAATAATAATAGTAATAATAACTTTATTCAACGCATGGTAGCAGTTACAACAGGTTCACAACAGTATAACATATAACTTCAAATACATAAACAAAAATTAATACTATACATCAAAAAACTTTAATCAATCTTCTCAATCACAAATCAAACAAAATACATCTCTTTTAAATCCCTCAAAACTACAACCAAAATAGTTCAAATTTGCATTGTGCAAATTAACCAAACGTACTATTCTAACCAAAGGGGAGTTGTAGTGCTGAAGGGTCCGACAATGGCCTTCGGCCAACAAACTGTGTTCCCTAAGTTGCCTTATGGGTCTTGCAAAATTAAACTGTCACATCTGTCACCAGATTTTCTAAGTTTTTTAGACAGAGTGTTTTAATACAAATTATATTTAATTTAATTCTCTACAGAGTTTGTCTCTAACATTTTTATATCTGGTCAACAGTATTTGGCTGTTTGAATTTTTCACATGGTCATGGGTTTTAGGTCCAAATAACATTACAGGAGAAATATTTTCTTTGTCAAAGACAGTCATTCATTATTTATTTGGAAATTTCAAATTGGTATTGACAGAAAAAAAAGCAGACCTTTCAAACAATGTATAGATTTTTTGTTATAAAGAAAAATCACCTAGTTATAATTCAAATATGTTTTTTGCAAATTGTTTGCAATATAAAAGGCATTGTAATAGTTTTTTTGTTTGTAAGCGTTGATAGTGTTAAATCAAGTAATCAGTAATTTTCTTTTTGCTGAAAATGTTATTACAGCTGCACAAATAGAACTTGTTAAAAAATGTGTATTTAATACTATATCAAAAAATGCCAAAAATGTTGAAAACTCTGTAGTTTAAATAGATATGGATAATAAATATTTTATGTGCTATTTCTTGAAAACTATCAATGATTTGAAATTAGTAAATGTAGCTATTTCTTCAGAACTTTCGATGATTTGAAATTGTTAAATGGTTGAGTTGAGTAATATAATGATTATTAGAAAAAGCTAGTCATACTGTTCGAAATTTGTGAAGTATTTGCCAACTCTTTCAAAGCAGGTGTCATTACTGATAGCGAGGAGTTTAATTTTTGATAATATCAATTAATCATGCTCTCAAAATCAAATAAATAAAGTTACGAAACTGAAATAAACTTGAATAATGGATCAGTAAAATATGGTCAATCTTGTGTTGTTTTGTCACCTTCAATAAAAATATTTGTTGCAGTTGTTCGAGACGCACGTCACCATCAGATGTAAAGCCGCAGACAGGGGCCTTGTAGAGAGCGTATTCCCCGAAGTTTCCGCGAAATACAAGGAAGCTGCGGGCAAGGACTGCTTATTGAAAGTCGACGGCGAGAACCCACTTCCTGTCGACACAACCGGCGGTATTGAGCTGATCGCCCATCAAGGCAAGATCAGGATCGTAAATACTCTGGAGGCCCGTCTGGAGCTCATCGCGCAACAGCTCGTTCCGGAAATCCGTACCGCGTTGTTCGGCCGCAACGTCAACCGCAAGTTCACCGATTAAATTGGTGATTTCCCCTCCTCCAGTATTAATATGCAATTTTTACAAGAATCGTAGTTGGATGCAAGTGTAAATAATTTCTTCAGAGTTTTACCGTTTAAAATAAAAATAATGATTACCATGATATGTGAAAATTGTGCAAATTATATAATTTAGATGTAACAATCGTTAATTGATTGAATGCAATGTATAAGTAAACTATTCCATTTTATTGTCACTACTGTAGAGTGTAGGTTTGTGCAGTTTTAGGCATTGCGGAGTGCCAGAACAGTGCGGTTTTAGGGTTTTTTATTAGTTTTGCATGTTCTCTGGGTAGTGTCGGCTTTGAAACCCTGCCATGATATTGTAAATGTATGATGTATATTGTTGAACCGTTATTAGTAAACATTATTAAATGTTTTTGTTTGTCAGTTTTTCTCACAGAAAGGTTTCTCCTAAATCCATAATAGGTAAAGTGTGGTGTGAAATGATTTTTGTTTTTACATAATTGACCATCTTATAGGTGTAAAAAATTAAACACTAAAAAGTTATTTAGCGTGTTTTCAGGAATTGGTAACGAAAGAACCTTAAAAGATTTTTAGGTGTTTTTTTTTTCATTCGTTTGTGTTCCTATCGATATAATTTTTTTTTTAAATTATTATTTTGGCCTCAGTGGTCTTGACTGCTTCTTTGTCCACAAATAATCCCTTTGCAGTCCATTTTGACTTAAAAGATGAAATACAGAACCAAAATCACAAGAACTTAAATATTGCAACACCTGAGATATTCACAACGTGACAATCGGTTTAATAAGTATTTTTATTATAATTTTTTTATAAAAAAAATCAATAAAAAGGCATTCACACACACAGAAAAAACAACAATCAAGCCATCAGCTACAATTGAACTAGGGCAGTGGTGTTCAAACTTCTCTCGCTCACGGGCGTGCCATAACTTTACTCCGCTCAATGTGGCCCGCGGGCTGTAGTTTGGACACCACTGAACTAGGGAGAATTTTGCAAAACGCTTTTATAGGAATAATTCTGAGACCTAGTTAAGAAAAAGCAAAAGAAATCATTTTTAAAACTAACACAGTGGCCTAATTAAAATACCTAGACTGTCAGAGATGAACCTAAATAAACTATAGAAATAGGGCAAAATCACTGAAATGGATTATTTCAAAAAATACTTGGACATGTTGCTTTTACTTTATCATACGCTTACTTTATCCTACGCAGTATGATAGAGTATTGTAATCATGCGAAAAAAAAAAAACTGATATGTTAGCGGAAATAGGTCTTGTTGGGTCCCCTGATCATTTTTGACCAAGGTACAAAAAAATGTCTGTGTATGTGTGTAGGTACTCGATTTTTGTGGCGATGATTTCTCAGAAACTACTAAAGGTATCGGGACAAAAGTTCATATTTAGAAGTTTCATGACTCCATTTAGAGCTGAAAAGCTTTTTGTTCAAAAGCGGCCAAGGGTACTGGATATTTACAAAATAGTTAAATAATAAATTAAAGTAGAGGAAATTTTGTATAATTTATGTCTGACATTTTTTTGTATGAGCAAATTCTTTTTGATCGAGATCCTATCTGAATTAGAATTTAGTTAGCGAGGATTTCACAATTATTTTCATTCTGGCAGTAGGTAGTGGTTTAAAAAAATACCTACTTTCAATTATTATCCATATACGTATTAGGGGATTATATCGGAGCTTGTCCTATACCGCCAATGTGAGACGGAGATATATATTTTCTCTATCGATCAAACTGCGCATGCGTGGCCAGTAGTTATTAGGACCGTCGCCAGATGGCGCTATTGTAGCTTAAAGCGCGCGGTCGGTATAACCGCGGCCGTTAATATTCGGAATCACTAACGCCAAACCAGTGACAGCCCATAGATAACCTTATACGTGTGGCAGCTCACTGACAGCCCATAGATAACCTTATACATGTGGAATCCACAAACTTGACGCATGCGTAGTGTGTCCAGTGGCACTACGGCGGATGAGATACAGATATATGTTGCAAGTATTATACACACATATAATCCTTTGTAAGACTATGTTTCTGCTGCCATTAAGACAATTAAAAATCTATCCAATTCATTAAGAAAAAAGTGGGTTGCGTTAAACAAGTTTTTCCTAAAAAATAAGGGTGTATCAAAACTCTGTTTTTAGATTTTTTTAAAAGAAAATTGTTTTATTTTTTAAGAAAGCCATTCCGAGTTAATTTGTGCATACCTAAAAAAAAAACAAATGTAAAACAGAATTTTGATTGAACCTTAAAACTTATTTCTTTTTTGCTCTTCACACTATTTAAAAGTTATGTTTGTAGTTGATAAATTACAAGTAGCAACACTAATCTATTATTCATATTATATTGCAATACAGTTAAATAAACAACGTACAATATATACAAATATTTAGTTATAAATAAAAACACCTATATATTCCGCACTACAAATTATAACAATATCCTAATCGTATCCAAATAGGTATCCTTCTGCGTACGCCCTGTACATATCACCAGAGCCCCTCCGCATCCGTCTACCAACAGGTTCCATATCGTTATAACACTTCGGAAACACCCTTTCAACAGCGTCTACGGCTTCACTTTTCGAAACATTTCGCACAGCCAATACAGACTCGTACGCCTTATTCTTCACACAAATCTGATGCGACTCTTTGAAGTTAAAAACCGAAGTATCACCTTGCAACCAAGCGGACATAAAACTACAATGCACCAAGTTGGCAGCCCTAATCTCGGTACAAGCCAAATGATCAATATTCTTAAAATCTAAATCGTTCCTGCAATAATCGAACATATGAATCATCTCGTGAGCTAAAACTCCCTGGACAATTCCTTCGCTCGTAGCTACGTTCTGGCAGACGACAATCTGGTTAAGTACGGGATCATAACCTCCGCTAACAGTATGGCTACATTCCTCGCAAGCTATGTGTCGACGTATGTCTATAGGGCAGCCGGAGCTTTTGAGAGCGCTCGTCATTAATTTTACCAAAGGGCTGGTTTTGATACATTTGTAGACGTTCCTCTCGCAGTGGATTTTGTCTATGTTGTCGCGGCCTTTGAGAAGCGCTTGGAAGCCGGTTGGTTTGACGCCCCTACGTTCTGGGTACAAATCATAACCCCATTCTTTTCCTCCTGCTGGTTTTTCGCTGTGTTGTGCTGTTTCGGGAGTAGTTTCTTTGGGTGGTTCTGTTTTGGGAAGCGGTTTTTCGAAATTGACCAGTGTCATCGTTGGTTCTTTGCTATTTTGGAGATATAGGCAGACTTATAGGTTATGTCACCTTACGGCATAGACAAGAGACATTTGTAAATTGGGATACTAATTTCTGAACGTAGCCGGTGAGACGTCAAAACGACACTCCCAGTGGTTTCAAAATGTAAATAAGTTAAATAACCGTTTGAATACTTGTCCACGTTTGTGTAATTAAGAAATAAATATGATCTGGAACCTTGAAAAATTAATTGAAATAATTACGAGCCGAGCACAAGCGTATCAGCTCGCGAGAACGCATTTTGAAATAAAACCGTTATTTATTGTTCAAAGTTTCTGAAATTTTCAGTGTAACTTGTTAGATAAACAACGAGTTGGGCGATATAAAAAATAATTTTTTGGAAAGATAAAAATGAGTTTTACTTCTTCATCTCTGGCTTTTTCCCAGGGGCGTAGCTACGGGGAGCAGTGGGAGCAAACTGCTCCAGGCGCACTAGTAGAGGGGGCGCCAAATTCGAAGAGAAAAAACAAAACTTTTGTAAAAAATGGCCAGAATTTCTAAATAAAATTCTAACGACGTAAATGTTTTGTGATCTTGACTTAATTATCATAATTTCGATTTATAGATTTGTGCGTTGTGTTTATACATATATAGGTAACTCCATGTACATTTGATTTCTGTAAATATCATTATACGCGCCAATGATTATAAGGACACACCGTTGTATAATAATGATCGTCCCATCAAATAATGACCTCATTTAGAAAATAAACTGGTTCCGGGTTATGCCGTGTTGCTCGCTTCTTCAAAGCTAATTGAATATTGAAGACCTACCAAGAAACTCTCCCTTATATACCTGTATTTCCACCTCAATGCGCACATCTGGAGCTACCGCTCCCATGTGCTTTTCCACCTAACCGCGTAAGGATCAATTTCCAGACCCTACTTGTCGGTACCATCCTCGCGATTGATGTTGTTAGGATGTTTGTAAATTTCGATGGCTTCTCTAATAAGCCTTCGATAATAATTACCAACTCTTGCCAACATCTTCACGTCATCGAAAATCATTGTGTGTCCCGACTCGTGGCAGTGTTGAGCAACAGCGGACTGTTGAATCTTGAGTAGCCGGGTGTCTCTACTGTGCTCCTTGACTCGACATTCGATACTTCGTCCTGTCTGTCCTACATAGCATGTTCCACACTCACATATTATCTTGCATACCCCTTCGTTCTTCAGGAGGAGTGTGATATCCTTTGGGTTAGGCAAAAGATCTTTTACCTTTGCTGGTGCTCTGTACCTTACCGTGATACCCGATTTCTTCAGTATTCTACCGATTCTTTCTGATACCCCACTTACGTATGGTAAGCAAGCGAACCCCTTTGACTCTTGCCGCTCCTCTGAGACTTGCGGTTTTCTTTGTGTGACACCTCGCATGTCAGACTTGGTGTATCCATTCTGACGTAGAGCCCACTCCAAGTGTTTCCGTTCGTAGTCCAAGGTGCTGGAGTCGCACACCTTCTCGGCTCTGTTGATCAGAGTGTTAATACCACTTCTCTTCTGTTGGGGATGGTGGTGATTTGGCGTTCAAGTACCGATCGGTATGTGTCTTCTTACGGTATAATGTATGTTCAAGCGTACCCGTTGACGTTCTGTATGCCAGCACATCCAAAAATGGCAGCTGATTATGGTATTTGATAGAAGGATTAACATTGTTCAGGTGGCTAAGGAACTTAGTATGTAAGTTTATCTCTACCGTGTCGCCAAACCACAAAGGTATCATCAACATATCTGACCCAATGCTTGGGTTTGTATGGACTTGACCTTATGGCTTTTTCTTCAAACAATTCCATGAAGAAATTGGCGATTACCGGTGAAAGAGGTGATCCCATGGGAGCACGCTCTACTTGCTCATACATCGCACGCGCCCACCTGAAGTATGTGGTGGAGAGACAATACTCTACAAGATCCGGTACATCGGTTGGTAGACCTAGGGGCACAAGTGTTGTCCGAAGGCCTTCGACTGCCTCCTTAACCTGAACACACGTAAAGAGTGATGTTACGTCGAAACTTACGAGTATATCCTGCGGGTCAATAACAACTTCCTTCAAAATCTGAATAAAATGTTCAGAGTTCTTAACAACATATATCCAACCGTCCTATAAACGGTTGGATGGTTTTCGACAAGTATTTTGCCAACAACTAGGTTGGGGAGCCTGTTGCGCTGACGATTGGTTTCAAAGGTACGTTATCCTTGTTGATCTTTGGCAAACCGTAGATCCTCGGTGCCCTATGGGCTTGAACAAAAAGACTTCTTTGTTCCTGTTCGGGAACCGATGATGATTACGCACGATTACATGATTACATGATTTCATTATGATTACATGATCGCATGATTACACGCTCGCCTACTGCTCGCGTGTAAACTTAATGCTCGCGACTTATATCCTTAATTATGTGCTCGTTAAATAATATACTGTTACATGTAAATAACAAAGTAACGTAAAAACAGCTGTAAAAAGATAATAAGAACTGAAAACCAAAAATTTTAAATTTTTAAAATTTAATTTAACCGCTTTTGAATCACTTGAATTAAACGCAATCTCCAGAAGTTTCCAAGAAATACCAAAACCCTGCATAATGTTTATAACACTATTGTTAAAAAATAACATATACCGACAGAGTCCAACAGTCGGAATGCTTCTGGATTCCAAAGAATGTTAAAAAAGGTTTCATTAAGAAGCTTTGTTTTGAAGTTCGAGCAGCGCTTCTTTAGGTCTGAAATTATTGACATTAACGTCGGACGTACGTCTTTTGTCTTCATTTTATTAACATTCCACTACTTCTTACAATTCTATTAATATTGAAATTTTGAAAATATCGAAATATTATTAGAAAATATAAACGTACGCCACTGGCCAATGACAAGAGTTGTTGCACCAGACGACTGTCACTTTTGACAACACGCAAAGAAGCCTTGCCCCAACTATAAATCAAATACGTAATAAAATGTTTGTCTGCAACCATGGATACTTCAAATTTCACTTGATCAGTATTCATTTTCGTGTCATCCGCACCAGAAATTTCCGGTCCCTTTCGGCCCCATCGATCAAAATCCATGTTAGGGCAAAAATATGCCTTACTACTGCGTCCGTTCGCACCCGCTATGGACTAGATACAGTCAGAACGAGAATAGAAAATTATGCCCGGAGCGCAATGTCTGAGACACCCGCCGTTATTTTTCTTCCTATGGTACTCATTTCTGCTGTTCTTGCATTTTATGCGAGGACGACACGGAAACGACCCTGAGGAAGACGCGGACGAACGAAATCCCAGGAATAAGACTGGCGGCATCCCAGCTGCAGTTTCCGGCCATCCCGAAGAACCACCATCATCACGTCCTGTCCAGCAATCTGCACGTCCACCTGAGCCGTGAGTTTTAACACCAAACCAAATAATACACGGTTAAACGGGAAACCTAATAAATATAACCTAATAAACCGATCTAATAATAATTATAATTACTTTCGTCTTACCACTAATATCACCATAATTCAAAACATGTATCGTCCGTACATTACTATTCCACGTTAGTGGCGACTAGCACCTTGGCCAATTTAGCAGGTTGGGGAATTTACAAAATAATGGATATGCAAGTACTATGTCAGGAGTTCAGGTCCATCGATAAATGCCCATCATTTATTTATCTGTTTAGCGGTACCGGCCTGAATCCAAGGAATAGAAACGCTTCGTAAGTTTATAAAGTATTCTAAAAACACAATTTGATTAACCCTTGATACACCATAGTAGCTTTTAGTATCTCCATAAAGGACAACTAAGCGACCACTGATGGTTGCACAACTAGTCGAAGAACTTCGTTGATGCACTATAATAAATTGAGTCATATTATGGTCTCTTTCAAACATCAGGGATACTATGAGAGCCATGAGGATGAATACTGGTTTCAAAGTCCACTTTTGATGTAAGGGAGTGTATAGTTTGACCGCAAATCAAAATTAAAGATTGAGGTTATGTACATACTCAACTATTGGCATTTATCGCCTATCGCCGCATTCCCTTCGATAAATGGCGCGTATTTCGTCATAAGTCATAAGAAAATCGTTAAGGAGAATTAAAAGGTTCAGTTTTGATCATTGGGAGTAGATAATTGTACCGCAAATCAATATCTAAGGTCGCGGTTATGTATCTTCTGAATTAACCTATTTAAAGACTTCTCTTTCCATAAATGGGACGTATTTTATTCATAGTCTTGCAATTTACCTGGGGACGGTCATGGAGTTTACTTTAATGGTTGGAAGAACATACATCGTAAATGAACATAAAAGTTTAGAATAAATAAATAAAAATAACTAAATATATATATATATAATTAATTAGGTACAATTAATAATAATTACATTAATAGTCATAAATTCATGAACAAAATTTAATAAATAATAAACCATAAACCAGAGGAAAAATATAGTATTGAATAGAAATTTTGATTAAAAAGCGAATAAATCCAAACAGCGAAAAATACGTTGGTTTGTGATTTTAGCGTGAGCGCTCAAGATGGCCGCCGCGAAGGAACTCCTGAAAATCAGGATAGTACAGGCGGTGCATCCAGAGTGTCAACGCGTCCTCAGAGTCCAAATACATCTGACAAAATCCGACAGCAACCGACCAATGCACATGAAATGTACGTTAAAATGGCTAGGGTAATTATACATTTCTCTTACAATTAAAATTGAAATGCACTAACTTAAGACTTACCTACACTACCGAGTATAAAGTGTACATATAATTGTAAGGGTGAGTCTTAAGTGTATGAAGATATACCACTAAGGCCAACTCCTACCGACCATCTGATATCGCTCTGTTAATTTAACAAGACGATATCTGAGAATTGGTAGAAAGTTACCTTAGCACAATTTTGTGGTATTTTTGTTTAGAGGTAACTTGCAATTGTAATATTTTAGCTTATCTGCTGAACCAGCACAAGAACCGGACGATGACAAACGACCAACCATACCAGCAATTTCCGCCGTCCCGCAAACAACACCCACAGCGTAAGTTTTCTGTATGTTATACAGTATGTTAAACATAACGGTCTAACCAAGCTTCTCATCTAAGCTTCTCATCAAAGTAAACAAAAAAGTTGGCACAAAACAGTTGTATACTAAATGAGTGCAATAATTTGGAGTGGAAATGTAACCCAATATGACGAACAAGCAATGTTCGTACAAACATACCAAAAAAGTTACACAATTTCACAGTGAGCACCATTTGCTCTTAAACAGCCGCGGCTAACGTCATCTTAACGTCTTTGAGCATCATGACTACATACTACTACTTGACATAATCTATTTTGATCACACAAAATAACAAAATCCGACACGGACAACCAGGAACGCAAACAAAATGCGCACACGGGACTGTGAGGTGTAGACCCTATAGAAAAACGGTATGCTATAACCTTTAGAAAATAATTGCACTCATTTCATATATATATATATATATATATATATATATATATATATATATATATATATATATATATATATATATATATATATATATATATATATATATACCCCGTCTATATAAACTACCATCCTTACGATCATCATAATAGACAAACATCATTCATAATGTATTTTTATGTTTCAGCCCAACACACCAAGATCACCCATCTTCAAAAGAAGCTTCAGAAAGGTCAGTAACCATTGCAAAACATATAAATCTCTCTGCATTCCATAAAAAATCCTATGTTGGCCAAGGTGTTAGATTATTTAGCCGGACTTGAAATGTATCAGACTTTCTCCCTATATTATTGATAAAGTTGCACAATCTTGCTTATGTAAATAATATAACTTTACGTATGCGATGACATAGTATATAGTAATTACTTATAATTTAAAAAAATCTTCTTTTCCAGTACGACCAATAAAGCAAGTCCAGTTTATTATGATGATAGCAGGTAAGTGTGCAGAGACTAATATTATACAAAGGTGTTAATTTAACTTTTATTTAAAGTCCTGCTAATTTTCCAAAAGACGATACTACACAACCGAAGCCCTTGACAAAACAGGAGGAATTACCAGCTAAACCTGTTGTACCTCCTCCTTGGTCTGTTAAACCGACCCAGGAAGAACCAAAACCAACACCCCAAGAGGAAAAAACCACCAGAGCAAAGCCTGCTCTACCTGTTCTTCCTCCACCTGTTAAACCGGCCAAGGAAGAACCGAAGCCAACGCCCAAAGAAGACAAGACCTCGAAAACTCCTTCTCCAAAAGAGGAGAAAGCGAAGCGTATTCCAACAGTTCTTCCTCCACCTGTTCAACCGGCCAAAGAAGTTCCAAAGCCAACACCCAAAGAAGACAAGACCTCCAAAACTCCTTCTCCAAAAGAGGAGAAAGCGAAGCTTGTTCCAACAGTTCTTCCTCCACCTATTAAACCGGCCAAAGAAGAACCAAAACCAGCACCCAAAGAAGACAAGACCTCCAAAACTCCTTCTCCAAAAGAGGAGAAAGCGAAGCCTGTGCCAACAGTTCTTCCTCCACCTGTTAAACCGGCCAAAGAAGAGCCGAAGCCAACGCCCAAAGAAGACAAGACCTCCAAAACTCCTCCAAAAGAGGAGAAAGCGAAGCCTGTTCCAACAGTTCTTCCTCCACCTGTTAAACCGGCCAAAGAAGAACCGAAACCAACGCCAAAAGAAGACAAGATCTCCAAAACTCCTTCTCCAAAAGAGGAGAAAGCGAAGCCTATTCCACCAGTTCTTTCTCCACCTGTTCAAAAGGCCAAAGAAGAACCAAAGCCAACACCCAAAGAAGACAAAGTCCACAAAACACCCCCTCCATCTGCCAAACCTTCCAAGGAAGAAGCAAAACTAACACCGAAGGAGGGGAAACCCTCCAAAATTCCTATTCCCACTTCTCCGCCTACAAAAGCACCAAAGGAAGAAGCGAAACCCACTCCAAAGGAGGAGAAGGACAAATCAGACAAACCTCCAAAGGAGGAAAAGGCAAAGCCTATTCCACCTGTTGTACTACCACCTCCTAAAGCAGAACAACCTACGCCGACCAAGGAGGAAAAAGCTAAACCGGATAAAAAACCCAAGGAGGAAAAACCACCGAAGGAGGAAAAGCCACCGAAGGAGGAAAAGCCTAAGCCAGCAGTTGCAGTACCACCACCTGCTAAACCTGCAGAGGCGCCCACTCCGACCAAGGGGGTAAAGTTTAAACCGGAGAAGCCTCCGAAAGAGGAGAAAGTTAAACCGGAGAAGGCACCAAAAGAGCAGAAGCCAAAGCCTATCCCGCCACCAGTTGTGGTACCACCTGTTAAGGAAACGAAACCCGAGAAGCCGCACAAGGAAGAGAAAGCTCCCAAAGAGGAGAAAGTTAAACCGGAGAAGGCACCCAAAGAGGAGAAGCCAAAGCCTATCACTCCACCAGTTGTAGTACCACCTGTTAAGGAAGAAAAACCCGAAAAGCCTCCAAAACCTGACACGCCTCCCAAGGAAGAGAAACCGCCCAAAGAGGAGAAAGTTAAACCGGAGAAGGCACCCAAAGAGGAGAAGCCAAAGCCTATCCCTCCACCAGTTGTGGTACCACCTGTTAAGGAAGAGAAACCTGAGAAGCCCCCCAAGGAAGAGAAACCTCCCAAGGAGGAGAAAGTTAAACCTGAGAAGGCACCCAAAGAGGAGAAGCCAAAGCCTATCCCTCCACCAGTTGTGGTACCACCACCTGTTAAGGAAGCGAAACCCGAGAAACCTCCGAAACCTGAGAAGCTTCCCAAGGAAGAGAAACCTCCCAAGGAGGAGAAAGTTAAACCGGAGAAGGCACCCAAAGAGGAGAAGCCAAAGCCTATCCCTCCGCCAGTTGTGGTACCACCTGTTAAGCAAGAGAAACTTGAGAAGCCCCCTAAGGAAGAGAAACCTCCCAAGGAGGAGAAAGTTAAACCGGAGAAGGCACCCAAAGAGGAGAAGCCAAAGCCTATCCCTCCACCAGTTGTGGTACCACCTGTTAAGGAAGCAAAGCCCGAGAAGCCTCCGAAACCTGAGAAACCTCCCAAGGAAGAGAAAGTTAAACCGGAGAAGGCACCCAAAGAGGAGAAGAAAAAGCCTATCCCTCCACCAGTTGTGGTACCGCCTGTTAAGGAAGCGAAGCCCCAGAAGCCTCCGAAACCCGAAAAACCTCCCAAGGAGGAGAAAGTTAAACCGGAGAAGGCACCCAAAGAGGAGAAGCCAAAACCTATCCCTCCACCAGTTGTGGTACCACCTGTTAAGGAAGCGAAACCCGAGAAGCCCCCGAAACCTGAAAAGCCTCCTAAGGAAGAGAAACCTCCGAAACCTCCCAAGGAAAAGAAACCTCCCAAGGAGGAGAAAGTTAAACCGGAGAAACCACCCAAGGAGGAGAAGCCAAAGCCTATTCCACCACCAGCAGTGGTGCCACCTGCGAAGGAAGCGAAACCCGAGAAACCTCCGGAACCAGAGAAGGAGGAGAAGGCAAAACAGGAGAAACCGCCGAAAGAAGAGAAGGCAAAGCCTATACCACCACCTGTTGTGGTCCCTCCTGCAACGGAAAAACCTCCGAAACCAGAGAAGCCTCCGAAGCCGGAGAAGGCTCCAAAACCAGAGAAGCCTCCGAAACCGGAGAAACCACCGAAGCCTGTCAAACCTCAAAGAACGTATTCGCTTGGAGCGTGGAGTGCGCCAACAGGGGAGACACAGAAGGACGAAAAACCTCCCAAGGAGGAGACAGTTAAACCGGAGAAACCACCGAAGCCTGTCAAACCTCAAAGAACGTATTCGCTTGGAGCGTGGAGTGCGCCAACAGGGGAGACACAGAAGGACGAAAAACCTCCCAAGGAGGAGACAGTTAAACCGGAGAAACCACCAAAGGAGGAGAAGCCAAAACCTATTCCACCACCAGTAGTGGTGCCACCTGCGAAGGAAGCGAAACCCGAGAAACCTCCGAAACCAGAAAAGGAGGAGAAGGTCAAACCGGAGAAACCGCCGAAAGAGGAGAAGGTAAAGCCTATACCACCACCTGTTGTGATCCCTCCTGCAACGGAAAAACCTCCGAAACCAGAGAAGCCTCCGAAGCCGGAGAAGGCTCCAAAACCAGAGAAGCCTCCGAAACCGGAGAAACCACCGAAGCCTGTCAAACCTCAAAGAACGTATTCGCTTGGAGCGTGGAGTGCGCCAACAGGGGAGACACAGAAGGACGAAAAACCTCCCAAGGAGGAGACAGTTAAACCGGAGAAACCACCGAAGCCTGTCAAACCTCAAAGAACGTATTCGCTTGGAGCGTGGAGTGCGCCAACAGGGGAGACACAGAAGGACGAAAAACCTCCCAAGGAGGAGACAGTTAAACCGGAGAAACCACCAAAGGAGGAGAAGCCAAAACCTATTCCACCACCAGTAGTGGTGCCACCTGCGAAGGAAGCGAAACCCGAGAAACCTCCGAAACCAGAAAAGGAGGAGAAGGTCAAACCGGAGAAACCGCCGAAAGAGGAGAAGGTAAAGCCTATACCACCACCTGTTGTGATCCCTCCTGCAACGGAAAAACCTCCGAAACCAGAGAAGCCTCCGAAGCCGGAGAAGGCTCCAAAACCAGAGAAGCCTCCGAAACCGGAGAAACCACCGAAGCCTGTCAAACCTCAAAGAACGTATTCGCTTGGAGCGTGGAGTGCGCCAACAGGGGAGACACAGAAGGACGAAAAACCTCCCAAGGAGGAGACAGTTAAACCGGAGAAACCACCGAAGCCTGTCAAACCTCAAAGAACGTATTCGCTTGGAGCGTGGAGTGCGCCAACAGGGGAGACACAGAAGGACGAAAAACCTCCCAAGGAGGAGACAGTTAAACCGGAGAAACCACCAAAGGAGGAGAAGCCAAAACCTATTCCACCACCAGTAGTGGTGCCACCTGCGAAGGAAGCGAAACCCGAGAAACCTCCGAAACCAGAAAAGGAGGAGAAGGTCAAACCGGAGAAACCGCCGAAAGAGGAGAAGGTAAAGCCTATACCACCACCTGTTGTGATCCCTCCTGCAACGGAAAAACCTCCGAAACCAGAGAAGCCGCCGAAGCCGGAGAAGGCTCCAAAACCAGAGAAGCCTCCGAAACCGGAGAAACCACCGAAGCCTGTCAAACCTCAAAGAACGTATTCGCTTGGAGCGTGGAGTGCGCCAACAGGGGAGACACAGAAGGACGAGAAATCAAAACCAGAAAAGGAAGACAAGCAACAGCCAGAGACGTAAGTGCCGCGCAATACTTTTGCCTTTTGCTTTAGCTTGTTTTCTGTTTGGTCTGGCAGGTCAAAGAAGGACAAGGATAAATCTAAGGACGGTAAAGACAAAACTAAATCTACCGCATCTCTTTCCGATTGGAGGAAGAAACAGGCACCAGGCAGCCTTCCAGAGAAAGATAACGAATACCACGAGTTCTATCCCCCGGAAATGTACGTTGAAAGAAAGATTTTTTATTCTTTATTTGATTGTAAGGCATAAATTCAATTTCATTCTATTTCAGACTTTGAGAACCAATGAAGCTTGGAAGAAAATAAAAAAAGCTGCCGTTGTTTGTCTAAACAAAGGAAGACCAGCGGTGAGTATACTTGTAGAATAGAAACTGAACAATGCATGATGCAACTTCTGGTATATCTTCATTTCGTTAGTGTCGAACATTTCTAAATGGTGTTGTCGTGGTAACAACGCCAGATGAAAACGTCAAATTGTCAAAATCAGTAGTTTAGCACTCGTTTTTCTAACCAAATCTCGTTAAGTAATTGTCCAGAAATTGCTTGCAATGCTTGCACTTAAGCAACAACTGTTAACACGTCGGATCATTCTCCGGCCAAAATGTTTTAGCTGGGCCAGTTTTCTGGAAGAATTGAGGAAGAGACAGAAGAAAAGACAGCAACAGAGTAGCCGTTCAGGCGATGGAATGAGGAGAGAACCAAGAAGGGAGGAAGATCTTCAACGGAGTATCTCCTATCTGGATAAGCCTGAGGAAAGACGACTGGCCGCAGAACGCATAGAAGAAGCAAAACAGGAGGAAGTTAGAGAAGAACTGCCTAAAGAAGAAGAACCGTCTAAAGAAGACGAACCGTCTAAAGAAGACGAACCATCCAAGGAGGAAGAACCATCCAAGGAGGAAGAACCATCCAGAGAGGAAGAATCAAAATCTGAAGAGTCGAGTGATGACAAATAGGACTGAACGCAAAACTAGGTAGAAGAAAGAAGTACTATTCATGGAGTTTAACAGAAGGCTGGAGCTACGACACCTCAACCCGAGGAGCGGGTATTATGGACAAACGTTATTTGTTGTCTGACTAACTCTAGATAAAAAGTTTTGTCTAGGTAAGTTATAATTGTGAGTGTTGAACACCGTCGATAATGTTGTACTTGCAGGAAATCTGTTATGTGGAGTCTGGTCGTTGTCAACGTCAAGCCATCGTAGCGTACACATATAGTGTTGTATTCGACGTGTCTTCGAACGCATTCAGTAGTATGTAGTTAATTGTGTGTGTTATCTTCTCCAGTAACCGAAAAAGTCGACCCGTTTATCAATGTATATAACATCGTATTCGCTTTCGCATATGTTATCGCGAACATATCTGAAAGGTGGATATGCTGGTAATACGGGTAAACGAACGCACGTGTAAATTTTCTAAATGTAACTCACCCTGGTGTAATAAAAATGTTATTTTTGCCTCCAATAATAACGTCTTTTAATTATGATCGTTACTGCCTTCAAATTGACATGTTTTCTACACTAGAATGTAGTGTTGGGAATAATTTTCCTGCTAACCTCTCTATGATCCTCATGAGAGTGCTAAAACCATATTACTGAATATGTATTTTATTGTTTTAAAGTTACTAAATTAATAGCATTGCATTAGTCACAACAGGTTTCATTGTAGGTACATATTGCTACAAGTAACCGTAGCAATGTAGCATATTATTTCGGAAATTCATTTACTTTTTGTGTTATTTGTTATTTGATAGTTTACTATCCTATATTAAAAGCGAACAAATGTAATTACCTACTAATTATATTACACCTATCATTAGAGATTAAATAGACCTGATATTATCAGAAATGTATATGCATAACAACATTGGATGGAAACGTTCAATTATTGCGAATGTGATATCTTTTCAATCTTCACAATAATCCTTCATTGGAAATATGAGAAATTGAAAATTTGTACCTTTTCTTGCCGACATTGATTATTATGATAGTATAATAGGTGCTGTCAAATTATAGTAATATTTATCTATAATTTGCTGTGTGTATATGAGAGAATTGATACAATATTAAGCTCAGGATGCTTGTGTTTGTAGGACAGCCATGGACCTATCCAGGGGGGGGGGGGACAGCTGCCCCCTTTGCGATTTGTTATTATGTTTATTAAATAGAACTCTTTCGCTTTCGCTTTCGACTCTATAGTGGTTGTTTTTAATTAGAAATCAACGATTCACAAATAGTTTCCAAATCCAAAAACAGTGGACACGTATTTTATCTCGTAATTTTGATTTTTAATGCATGATTTTTAATGCATAATGTTTATCGAGGCATAAAATTAACATGGGAAAATGCAAGGGAACACACATTTTTTGTTATTTTTCGAATAATTGTTCGGGATTTGGGAAAACTTAACATTAGAGTTATAGGACTTATAGAGGACTTTTCAAAAAAGTGTTTGACCTATTATACATATAGATTTGACGCCCCCAACCCACCCCCACAGTGCCCTGAAAACTACTCTCAAATGAAAAAATGTACATTCTTCAGAAAATTAACCTGTTTATTTAATCTTAGAAATTTGCAATCGTTTCTTTTTTCTAACCGAATATGTATCTTATGTATATCTTACATTTTTTTAATGCTAAGATTAACTGTAAGAATTTTATGTAGGAATTAGCGTTATTTTTTACTTATAAGCAAATTCATCAAAACTCATGATCTCTTACCAGACGGGTAAGAAAAATAAAAATCTAAGAAATTTTGGAAAACAATTAAATAGAATTAAATTAAATGTTCAAACAGCGACATTAAAATAAATGTGTATGTCTGAGGGTATATATTCTTAATTTAAAGGTCCGGAGTTTTGATTATAACACAAAAATAATGTTTTTTTCAGTTGACATAAAGTATACATACGAACGAACCGGAAATTTTTATACCTTTTGTACTACTTTACTAATATGCGTAGAAAGTCTTTCCACATCACATAAATTGTGGATTCTTTTTGACGGCTGTGGACGGCTCAACTTATGACACCAAGAATAACATGATTTGTTTTTTAAAAAGGGTGCTACCGCGCGGCGTTTTACAAAAATACTTATTGTTGGAAAGATTATGCATCGATACTCGTTTTAAAAAATAAAACGTTAAAATTTCATTAATTTCTGAGAAAACGCCGTTTGAAATTTGAATGAGAATTTCTTCTAATGACGTAGCTCAGGCTAACAGTTGCATTCGTTACATTGTTAGTGGGGTTAGACAACGTGAGATTGGTGCAATGTATAAACAAAACCTTACAGCCTGTGTGCCGCCCATGAGTGTAGCCATAAGTGTGACAGGAAATCGGAAGAAACGCCGTACAAAATATTTTTTACCTACGACCGTATGTGTAAACGTCCCTTACGTCACGGACTGCTTCGCTCGTATGCTCGTATATCGCTTATAACAAACGTGTTTTACGACTTCAGCAAGGCTTTCGATGTCATAAACCGTGAGATTCTTCTTCATAAAGCGCAAGCCATGGGAATACGGGGACTAGCCAATGACTGGCTTTCGTCTTATCTAGCCAATCGCTACCAAATTGTAGTGCTAAATGGTAACGCTAGATCGGAGCCAAAATTAATTTCATGTGGAGTTCCGCAAGGCAGTCTTCTGGGACCGATTTTATTTTTAATAGCTATCAACGATTTGCCGTGTTTGTTTCCTGATGATTCGAAACGCTGCTTTACGCTGATGATACCAACTGCCTGCTGTCATCGGTCTCTCTATGTGATGCTATTCGTTTGGCTCAAACAACAACAGATGTAATTACGGAGTGTAGCAATGCAAATTGCCTGGATGTAAACTCATCTAAGACTTCGTTGATGCAGTTTTTACCGAAGAATCGCTCACTTAAGGAGAGTTGGCTGATACGCATGAACGGAGATACCATACATCAGCGGGAATCTGTGGAGTTCTTGGGATTGAAGATTGACCATAAGATTACTTGGGAGGCCCATTGCTCAAGACTGTGTGCTAAACTGTATTCCCTCAGCAAACTGTATTCCTACTTGCTCAAAAAAGCATTATCCGCGAGATGGTTTCTGTTGGTTCGAGAGTGTCGTGTAGGCCTATTTTCCGCCAGTTGGACGTACTGACTGCGCCGGCAGTGTACATCTTTGTCTCCTGTTTGCATATTAAGAAAAATCAAGCGAAATATCAAACTCACACCTGTATCCACAGTTATAACACCCGTAATAATGATGCCCTTTATTTACCATATGCTAGAACTGACGTACTCGCTCATAGTCCCGCCATTGCACCAATTGGATTGTATAACAGACTTCCAAAGCATATTATTGATTGTCGTACGTTCGTGATGTTCAAGCGAACATTGAAAGTTTTTCTAATATCGAAAGCGTACTATTCCATCAAAGAGTTTGTATTAGATTTACATACTGCTTAATCTGTATGTATCATTTCCTCTAATTTCATATTTTGTATTGTTAACGTGCCTTATATCATTGCTTTTATTTTCTTTGTATTTGTGTATGATCAATGGCTAATAAAGAATTTCAATTTGAATTTGAATTTGTGTGCGTTTGGCTGTGCGTTTGTGGTTTTTACGCATGACCTAATGTCACAATCTCGCCAGTGGCGTGCGGTGCTTTTGTTCATAAGGTGTGCAGTGAAAAATAAATACTTGTAAATGTTTAATAAAAGATAGAAGTTGCCTTAAAATATATAAAAATGGTAAGCTTACAGTCAAAATCAAGTGCAAGAGGCACAAGGCATCAGATATCAGGCAACAGAATGATGACAGTTTACAGTTTTTACAGTTTACAGTTTTGCGTTGTTTCTTGTGATTGATTTGTGTTTTTCTAGTTTTTGGCTAATGATGATTTGTTGATCAAAACTTGTACATAAGTACCCATTTTTGCAAATTGAGGGTGTTATTTAATTCCTATCCTTTATTAAAGATATTTACTTATATGCTATTGATAACTCAATGCTCCTTTACGCATTTTAAAAACATTTATGACATTTGCATAAATATCCGTCTTAGATTAGTAACATTGATTTAAACCACAAATAGAACTGACTGTAGTGTAGGTAAAACTGAAATAAATTTAATTTAATACGACAAAACTATCATCAATAGGCACCACATGCATCATGTTATGAGCATTATTGAGTTATAAAATAAAAATCATAAAAACATGGACACAAATAATTCAAAATACAAAATCAACAAACACTTCCAACACAAGTTTCCAAACGCCAAACGTCAACTGTGCATCGGAGCTGCTGCACGCTGGAAATACGTTTGCCCAAAGGCGAATTTAAATTAATAAATATAAGCGAAATACATAAAAAATCTGATCAGGCTTTCTCCGGATTACTTATTGGAGTTTAAAGAATGCATAGGTACAAGTCCGATCAAAATTAGTCGGGTAGTTTTTGAATTACACCATTAGTAATTGTTTGCCGTTCGTCGGTGCGCCCCTAGCCGCTGCACGCTGGAGCGATATGGTTGCGTGTATACCTCCTATATGCACTGTGTGCGTATCGGTTGGTAGTAAAGTTCGGACAGAGAACAAACAAATTGGTGTGTTCTGTATTCAATCTCTAGAATATACTTTAAATTTTTCGTTGGCAGAGTTTGCGAAGGCTAATACATTATTTACATACGTATAAAGCAGCTATAATTATTGAATTCGCTGATTTTAACCCAAGTTAAAGCGGTACACAGTCTCGTGCACTGCTTGTGGCTGCATGCATGCTGCATGACATGGCAGTAGCGCAAAGGCGGGTGTCGGTCGGGACGGGAGCGCTCGGCTCTAGCAAGTAGCAATGATATGGTGTGATTGGTCCGGACAAATGCAGTGGAGTTTTAACACCATGTGGTGTAAATTACTTTAAATTATTATTACGAAGAAATATTACTATATATGTCGGTATATACATAAATACATAATATATAATTTTTTGGCAGGACTATTTTTAATATTCTTTCTTCTCTTTTCCCTAAATCTTAGGGTGTGCACTGCTCGCTCTGCACGTATGAACCGCACGCCACTGAATCTCGCAAACTACGCAACTATCACATACGTCGTCTGTCTGGTAGCATAAATCCTTAATGTTGGTAATGATGACAAAACACCCAACCGGCGCCAAGGTTTGACGTCCATCAAATGTATGTATAGCCGTGGCGTAGTTTTGGTAACTACGTAAACAAATCGTCATTAAAGTATAAAAATTCGGAGACGCACGTCAAAATTCTTTGTGTTAATTTAACTATGGATTGCATACGGTAAACCGAACGTTTTGGAATAGTATGGTCGGTGCTCAGTGCTTGAGACATCCCCCTTTCATTTTCCTCTTGTGGTACATGTATTTTATATACGATCACTTCAAGAACGGCCCGAAGGAACAGCCGGACGACACAGAAGGAGGAGGCGGATGACCTGAATTGAAAAGGTCAGTTTTCATTATTTTTATTAGCGTAGGCTTATATGCAAGATTTGGGGCAGAGACTCGAGTTGGGGACACCAGAGTGTTATAATTTTGTATCCATCGTCGATGGAATCTATCGTAAATAACAGTTTGAGTATTCAGCTCCGTCCGAGGAGAAATGGTTCCAACCAAATGATCTTTATTTGCAGTGCAACATTCCCATGGTGCACTGCGAATAAAGCGTGTTTAACCTTCTTGAATAAGACACTTCTTGATTAAGACGCGCGTTCAGCCCTGAAAAACAGCCTACTGTGTCGTATAGCTTCTTAGTCCTGTCATTCGTGTTCTGGTTGTATCCCGGTTATTATCACAGATAATAAAGATAATAATAATGAACAAGAAACAAAATGCTCTTAAAACGTAGTTTGCAAAGTTTTATACTTACACAGAGACTCATTTGTAAAGAAATTTGGCTTCATAAAGTAACCAGTTACAGCAGTGCAAAAAAAGCGCAAAATTACAGTACAAAAAGACTGTGATAATGCTGCAATTTCACAGAAATATCTCAATAGCACAGGTACTATCGTGGCCATATATTATGTCCCCTCTTTTGAAGTTCATTTTGCTATGCCAGCAATTCCTTTATTAGAAGAGCTAGAATAATGAAATATAGACTATAGGCTACCCAATAATTCAAAGGTTTAAAGTTTATTACATAATCATTGTTTATCTTGCATTTTTCATACAAAAGATCGTGCTGAAACTCCGCGTGAATTCCGACGCTCTACGGTCTTTGGGGTGCTGCGGGGAAGGGAGGCGTTGGCGGTGCTGTCATGTCGGAGAGAACCGACACTGCTGAGAGAACCGGGGCAGCTTATTATCAATACACAAAAAGAACGATAACTTGTCAAGGTAGTAATTTTAACTAGCAATTATTTTCTTAATTTTTGCATAATTTTGATTATAATATGTGACCCGGTACGAGAGAAATCTCTTCTATCGATTGGCGTTTATGTTTTCCTTAGTTTTATACAATAAGGTTGTAAACAAGATTTTGATGTAAGCGGATAGATCTAGTAATATGGAGTTACCATATTTTCCGATTAGTGGTGAATACTAAATTAAGTTTACTTGATAAACCCAAAAAATATTTAAAAAGTATGCCTGATTTTGTTATATAAATATTCAAACTATTATAACAGTTTCAACAGTTTATTTATTAATAATATTTAAATACATGCACAAACAATATAAAATAAATACCAACTCTTGATATATTACATATATTACAAACGTCAGCTCTGGGTGTATAAAACTTATATATAAATATATATATCAAATATATATATATATATATAAATATCAAAACAAAATTTACAAATTTAGCATCGTAAATTTGTAGACACGTAGATTATTTTGCAGATCGTTCATTAATTTTAAATACTAATCCCGAAACCCGATTTAAATTATCAAGAATTTCCAATGTACTTCCAAATGCGTGTTCGTGGTTCTGTTATCTTACTCATTGTCTGTTCATGTTGTCTGACTCATTTTGCCATTTTCTTTTAATTCGGCAATCTGTCGCCGGATATCCAAATTTCTTTGGCGAGGCATAATCGCCGTGTCGTTATATGTATTGTGTCCGTAAACACTGTTCTCCTAGTAACTAATGCACGTGCGATCCGCCACTACTTGCAGCGTCGCTGTCGATCCCTTCCCCCGCTCGCCCGAAAGACCGAAGAGCGCCGCGTCAATTGCAGCAATCATGAGATGCTTCTACTCGGTCTTTTGTAGGGAAAATGCAAGATAAACCATGATTATGTAATAAACTTTAAACCTATGAATTAGTGGGTAGCCTATAGTCTATATTTCATTATTCTAGCTCTTCTAATAAAGGAATTGCTGACATTGCAAAATATAGCTTTTTGTGGGTCAAGCATTAATCCAATGATTTTACAAAAATGCACATTGAAAGCTAGCTTTCCGCAGGTGATTTTACTTTTTATTTCGTTGAAATCTATATATTATTTCCGGAGTAATTAATGCTAAAGTTAAACGAATAAAATTTACGGAGCAAAAACAGCGCCAATTCGTCTTAATTTGGAAAAATCGGAAAAACGCCAACATTTACAGCAACAAATTATTTGCTTCGATTTTACAATATGGCTGCTACTTTCACAGCATTTTTATGTACAGGCCTTTATAATATTAATAAAATGTTATTTAGCCCCTTATAATTATACTAAAATGTAAGCGATTGAATTATTAAATTAAATAAAAAATAATCGACAATAAAATATAATGGATACCAAAAGTAAGAAGCATTTATGCAGAGCAAAAACTTTGATATGGTCTTATTGTTTTTGAATCCTCAAGAAGTTAGAGCAGTTTAAAATACGATTTTGTTTATATTTCGAACGGCTGTATATTTAAGGCATTGAAAAAATAAGTCTGCATGAAACATTTTATTACATTTTACAGATGATTTATGTATTTTCTTTTGAAGTTTGTTAAATGAGAAAGAGCGTTCTATTACATACAAAAACTGCACTAACACACGGTAATTTATAATTCGAGACAAATATTAAACGGTAATTATTTTATTTTTATTATACTTCTCTGGGAATATGACGAATATTTGAAGCTTATTACGTAAATAATAATTTTACAAAATAACCAATACCGTATTTATTATTACCGTAGTTTTTCTACAACTTGTCTTAATTTCTGAATCCTATCAACTAATACTCGGTTAGTAGTAAGTCAGAAATTATCAACTTTGATTGACTCTATATCTCGGAAACTATTGGTTTAAAAGAATGAAAAGGTAAAACGTAAATTGGATTCTTTACAATAATACAATTTTACGGTACACTTTACAATAATAAGATGTAAAAGTATTTATTCTGAGAAGAAATATTCATATGTATGTTGCTTTCCTTGAAATACGGTTTCGTTAGTATTTCGAACGGCTGTAATTTTTTCAAGTTATTGAAAAAATAAATAAATTGTTTATGAAACATTTTACTCTGGTACATTTGTGTCACACATTTGTGTAATCAGGGAAATGCTGATTCCTCCCGCGAAAACCTAGTTTTGTGCAACGCTTTACAACTTCACTTCAATGTTGTCCTTTTGATCTCGGATAAATTGCCTGTTAAACAATAAGAGTCCAGCATTCCGAATCTGCCAAAGCAACAAAATTGATAATGTAGCCGTAAGACCCATTTCTTCGGAGGCGGTCACATATTCATAAGCATCACGGTGCAACATTGCTAATATTAAATTACAATTGAGTAAACTTCAGTCGGTTATTTCGTAAAATTAAATGTAGTATGCATAAATAAATACGTTTTCGGTCGAGTGTATAGAAAAACTAGTCCATCAGGGAGGAAGGGGGGGGGGCGGCCGGCGGAAAGTCACGTATTCAAAACACCGACCAGTCGAGACACGCAGTTTTCCCGGTAATACGATTACGTATGTAACATATGTTGTCGTTCTTCAGTTGATCTCATACTGGAGTTGTGAATGCATTTTTAATCAGTGCGGTTTGATTAATTTACTAGTAGTTATTGCTAATTTTCAATAGCCTAGAGTACCTATCGGTTTCGTGTGACATTAACTATTGTGTCGTGAAATCATGAAATCATAATTATTTTCGGGAATACTTGGACATGACGCGGTTATTCACTACCGCAACTATAGTAGTTTTTTTACGGTGAAAATGTGGTGTTGTTTATCAACGAAAATTACAATAATTTTCAAAGCGTGTCGGAGATAAGTGCTGGGAGAACACTAAGGTAATAGATTAATTAATTTCTTAGTATTGCATTATAGTCAAAAAATGATTTGTTTGTCGGTATGACATTATTTTGCATGGCAACTCGAATATTTTTCGATCTGCGAGGTTGTAATAGTCATACATCAAAAAGGTTGTAATGTATACAAAAAATAACAATAAAATAAATAATTAATCATGCTGCACATATATAAAGATATAAATGCTTAATTATGTGCTCGTCAAACAATATACTATCATGTGCTTGTATTTACTTATAAAGCATTATCAACCTTTCAGATATTGTATATTTCAGATATTATTGGGACTAAGAAATTATAAAGACATTTTGCGGCTTTGAAACAGTCAACTTGCGTATCTAGCTAATAAAAAAAAACTAACATAAATAAGCTATCCTAAAGACTTAAATTATGACAGTTATGATTTCTGAAATATACCGGATGTGGTTGTAATTGCACTCAGCTTCAGAATTTAAAATTGAAACGTAGGTGGTGTGTTCTATCTATAGGATTAAGAAACATTTTTTTTACACAAAAGTGGTTTATGTTTAGAATATCTCCCTAATGATACCACATTCTGTCTGGACTCGTTTGAAATTCCAAACCAGAATCCAGTTCTTACTTCCGGTATATTCGGGAAATCAAATTTGCCACCATTAAATATGTTAGGTAGGCTTATATTATGCCATTATGTTTCCTGAATCTCATATAACCAGTAAAAAAGTATGCCTACTATGTTGTTGTCATATTTCTTCAGATGACAAGATGCTCTCTTCAACAAAAAAAGAGTTTACAGCAAAAAACGGCACTCAGCTTCAACAAATCTTAAACTTAGCTTATAATTAAAGTTAAAGCTTTTGAACAGCGCTAAAAAGCTCAAATTGATATGAAAGTAAAACTTCTAAGAAGTAGTAGGTACCAAAATGTCTCTTGCATTATTCTTATTCAAAATATTTCACTAAATAAGAGTAAACATTCGCTCACACTAGCATAGACGAATTCGCCAATGAAGAAATGTATACATTGTAGCCACTCAGCAAAGTTCAGTTTATGATGGTGACACACTTAAAAATTTGAAATTGTGTACACCAATTTCATAACTCTCATAATCTCATAACTCTCAAACTATTGAACTAAAGTGTGTCATACTCCTGAATCACTTCTATACATAAATAATATTACTATCAACATTTTTTGCCTCTCGGTGTAAACATGAGCGCGAGAAAACGGAAAAAGGTACCCGATTTTTGCAGTTTGAAATTAACGCTCGTCTTTCCGATTTTTGTTTCTCCTAAACCGCTTACCACAGAAATTTGACAAATTTTTGTTCAGGTTGCATTTAGAACTTCTTCTATAGAGTGGCGACTTTTTCTTTCAATTTTTATGTAATAAAGGATGAAAACAAGATTTTGATGGAAGCGGATATCTCTGTAACGAATATTAGTTATTAGCACGATAATGGGATATGCACGTACACAATCACCATATTTTATTTAATGCGGCTGCAGAAAAATAATCGCATAGAAGTTTTACGTAACTTTTTAAAGCCGTTTATATGGATGTTATAAATTTCATGCATACAGCTAAATGGTTGTTTAATGTTAAGAAAATAATTTGAGACATTTTAGACTAAATTCAATCAAATAAAGTAAATCTGTGCCCTGAAGAACATTCTCGCATAAACATTGCAACATTTAAAATGCCGTATTTTTAATTCAAGTTTACTGGATCGTCATATATCGGCAGATATCTACTTGTGCAATTATAACTCGAAAACTATTGGACAGACCAACTTGAAATTTTTACCGCATGTTAAACAAAAATTGCAACATTATCGCTTGATAAAGCCAGAAACCAAACCGCTATGTATTTATCATATAATTGCTAAAATATTCTCGATTTTATGAGCTATAACGATAATTTTGGTTTGACAAGTCACTATTTCCTCAAATATCTATAAATATTTTTTTTTTCTGCTTCAACAAGCGATAACTACTTGTATATAGGATGCAACGGTATCAAATATGGAATCAATTAATCGTAGTATCGTCAATAAAAATATCAAAAGAATGCCGCATTTTTTTTTTATTAATAAATCGGAATTCTTCCTTAATTCTAATTATCTGGTGCGTCACATTAGGTCTGCCATTTTGAATGTTGTCATGTTTATGCTATATTTTGAATCAGCGTCCCTTAAAAGCCAATAAAGATGCTAAACTAGATTCGGCGGATATTTCTTTATTTTCAATTAAATTCCGCCATTTTGGCTCTGCATACTTTTGAAATCCAATGCCATATTCAGATGCAGGGTCATTCAAAGCATCTAAATGTAAAGTTTGAAGGACTTTTTAGGACTTTTAGTATGTTGTTCAGGGCAGTAAGAAGCACCAATTTACAGATTTTCTTTGTTTTTTCAAGGTTAAAACCGAATATGTCTAGGCTCTTAGAGAGAGATTGCTTGAAAATAGTAGGGTATTTGTTTATGATTGAAAGAAGACGCAATGGGTTAATTATGACGCTAATGAACCAGAATGCCGCCATAATCCTCGGTGTTCAGCAAGAGCAATGGTTGTCTGATGTTAAGAACATAACATTCTTATCATAAGTTGTCTGTTTTATGACAACACTTACTTATAATAATAATATTTCTTTAATATATAGCAACCTAAATATTTTCTTTAAGAGAGTGGCTGTTTTGAAAATAATGTGAACGATGGCGATAGATGGCGCTTTAGTTTCTCGTCGTAAGAGAGGTCTCCTAGAGGGTATATAGCGGCGTCAGTGATTGTGCTATTATTCCGTCAATGTACCTGACGGGGAAATGTGCAACTGCTCTAATATTGATGGAAAGCGACTAAGAGAGCCACACCTCGGTGTCTTCTCTAGTAGGAAAATGCCAATATTCTCTTTGGATGATGCGTTAACTGCATTCCATGCAAATTATTATTACGATATTTTAGTTTTTATTTATTGCGAATTTGTGCCCTATTTGGATTTTCTTCTACCTACATTGCGCATTATTGATTGCTTATTGCCTATTGACATTTGTTGAAACATAATACATTTTGCTTCAAATATTACATGATCATAATGCATATTACAGTATTCTCATTGTATAATTTCCAACGGTTATCATTTCGTGTAGCAATTACGTCACGCCTGATTGGAACTGGCCTGCAATCCTTTTAATAAAGCCGTCAGTGGTTGCTGTCAATTTTAGTTTTGCCTGTCGCCTATGGATGCAACACTCCGAGCAAAATCAGGTAAATTGACAATTGCGGTACACCGGTTCCGCACATACAAATGCTCGAAAACGCATTAGCGATAAAGAGTTAGTTATAGCGCACGTCAGTACACCATATGACGTCATTAGTTTTTACGTTTAACTGTATTTCAAAACGTGAATTGACGTAAGAGTGATTTTAATGCTTGTTGCTATTTGAACAGGAATTATAATGACACTGTGAAATCAATTTCAACTTTTTGTTTTTTCCGTACTTCCTTACTGTTTTTTGCTAATAAACGCATTAAAATTTAAACCGTTTGATGTATTATAAATGCCGCGCATATATCCGTTTTATTTTATAGAATTACACATTTTTATATAAAACTCTTGATCTTCAATTTTGGTTGTCGTATGTCGTCATCGAAATTTTTATGGCAACCCCTACTTCTAAGTGACATTGGTAGCATAAAATATTTTTGGCCTTACATTAGAAAATTATTGAACAAAAGGCAGTTGAAATTTTGGTAAATAATGATAACTTTGTCTGCATCAATTTTGTTCATGAGAAGTTAAAATGTGCTCTTGATTCATTATTTAGCGCTGCTCACGAATTGGAACTCAGGAGATGTATGTTCATCAAGGGTATCGAAAGAGTTAAAAGCGAAAAAACAAATCTGATGTAGCCAGGCACATGACATTATCATACAATATCTAAAATTAATAGTTTAGCTGCATGAGATTCTATTTGATCGAGATCGATCGTGTCTGCATTAAAATAAAACGAGTTAGCTAGGATTTGACAGATATTTTGTTACTATTGACAGTATGTATTGTCAAAAAATCATCGTTTGACACTACCTACAGTCATTAGAATGAAAATATCTGTAAAATCCTGGCTAACTAGAATTATATTGTTGTTGAATGAGTCCATAATTTTCAAAGGTGAGCAATATAGGTGTTGGAAATAAAACCTCTTTGATCCTTTGATTGTTATATACTTATTTTAATAGGAACCGGTTTCGATCAATTAAGTGATCATCATCAGCCTGCATCAGTAATATGTATGATAAAGTTAGGCCTGATCATTTAGTGGATCGAAACCGGTCCCTATTAAAATATATAACAATCAAACGATCAAAAAGGTTTTATTTCCAACATTTAGAATTATATTAATACAGCACGACCGAACTCGATCAAATAGAATTTGCTCATGCAGCTAAACTATTAATTTTACTTTATAAAAAACTCTTCTAATCACCACAAGCCAACAATTTTATTTCTATAGTGTTTGGATTAGAATGAATAAAGCTTTTATGTAAGAAATTTTAGGTCACTGGGATCTGCCTGTGTGGTGACGTGTTGCATTTTTCGATGAAATGGCAAAAATTTCTCCTCAGAATTTGACAATTTTCTGAAATCTTCATTCATACTTCTATGTACTTCCCATAGTGCAATCTCTCTGCGTTGAATGGTATGTGTTGTTCCCAAGTCATTGCAATTACCAATGTTTTATGTGTGTATGTGTGTGTGTACCCGCTTTTTTGTGGCGGCGATTCCGCACTCAAGGTATCGTGACGAAACTTCATATTTACAAGTTTCATGAACTAACTTAGATCTGAAATGCTTTCTGTTGAAAAGGGTCGAAAGGAACTGGAGGTTTACTCATAGAATGTTTCAAAGATTTTGCAAGTGAGCCGCCATTTCTGTCATTTCGTCAAAATAGTTAAATAATAAATTAAAGTAGAGGAAATTTTGTATAATTTATGTCTATGAAATTTTTTGGTAAAATTAGTAGTTTACCGGAAAGAGCAAACTTTGAAAGTATGTATAGCAGTTGACTGTTGGTCGCTCAGCGCTCTGTGCGTTATGTATATATATGTATAATAAATAGTTTAGCGTAGTGTTAGCAGTTTTTCGATCCTACGCTAACCCGTCTAGAAGTCTACACACATTAAACATTCTATTTGATCGAGTTCGTTCGTATCTGCATGACAACTAGTTTACCAGGACTTGATAGATATTTTTATTATATTGACAGTATTGACACTGCGGTATAGTATGATAAAGTATATGTCTGGCCACATCAGATTTTTTTGATAAAGTAATGTCACTCATTATAGGAAAGTTTCAGTTGGACTATATTCCATTTGAAATGGCAACAAAATCGTTATTTAGACGGCTCTAATTTCTTAAGGAATTGAAAAAGCAATAAGACCACAAGATTCATGTAGATTTATTAGTTTATTCATCATTTATTCAATTTATTTGTATTATTTTTAGTTATTTTTATTGTCTTTGTTCGGATATTTCACGCTGTAAATTTTTAATGAATTGTAAATACAAATCATTCTAAATGAAACTTTTTACTCAGAATGACATTTACTTTTTAAAAAATTGCAGGCCTACGAGTAGGTATTCATTTTCGGCAATTAAAATTACAAATTTAAAAATGGAAAATTCCGGTTGTTGGTGATTTAATTTTCAGGTTATCAGATAAATACAAATTCTGAATAATTTTTTTTTGCTGTGAGACTATTTTGAAGTTTTGAGGACTTTTGGTTCAACTGTTACAACAAAATAAGTAAATAACGTTTTTACACATTAACCTAATGCATATTCAATGCATAGTCTATAGACAAGGCTTATTTCCGTTCTATGCACAAAATCCACATAGAGATAAAATTTTCCTAATTTTCAATTGACTTACTCAAAAATTATCTTATGAAAGGATTTAGGCAATTAAACGATCTATTTAAAACAACAAGGAAAATAGGGAATTGGTATTTTTTTTAAATTGATGACGTCATAAGTAAAAAAAACAATTTATGGTCGGAAATTGAATTTAATACAACCATTTATATTTTGATAATTAAAATTAACTTGAACGAGTATTTTAAAAAAGAATAAACAGTTTTAATTTTAATGAATTTATTTCATATTTTGCCATTGTAACAACTGATAATAAAGTTCTTGCAAAATGTCTCAAAATTGTGACATGATGAAAACGATTTGATAGCGTTTCTAATCTACGAAACACACAAATAAGCCACACCCATTCCCGTAATTTCCTATTTTGTTATTCAGTTTCTTTAAATTTTTGCCTACAAGAAAAATCCTCTTCAAATTCGTACTTTTTCATCTGGTTCTACGTTACGTTTTACGGAGCCGATTGCGTTACGGATTTTTACTATAAACTGGCCGTAACGTGCCGCAAAAATGTGCCGTTTTGGTACTTTGTTTAGTCGTGCGCGTCGATGTAATTAGGCGTTGTATTTGTGTCGGTTAAGTGAAATCTGCTTGATTACGGACCGGGACACAGGCTCTGGTACGCACTCATAGCCGTTTAGAGGACGCACAAACACGCCACCTGCCGGCGGCGTACGGAAGTACTGAAAATATTTCGCTGAAATGGCGAGCGACTGAGGCGGAATTAAATAATTAGCGGAATTATTTGCGCGGCTGTGTTATTATTTAGGGATTTTGTGGTGTTTTGTTTGCCGTATCTGATTAATAATTAATTCCACGTTGTTTTATTTTAATAATACACGGTTTTTAATTTGTATTGGTTTTTGATATGCATCGTATTGTTGTCTACGTGAACATATTTTGTATTTGCCTGGATTTATTTTTTAATCTGGATTTCGTAAATTGACAATGCGACTAAATTTTTGCCAAGTTATTTTGATATGTAATAATAGTTTGCAATATCTAATTTGGTCATACTGAGTGTTAATATTAAAACTCTCCTCGCTACGCTCGTCATACTCAAAACAACTCGTGCGCCAAGTTTTTGTCTCATAAAACTTTTATTATAATATACTATTGGAGACGATACAACTAGAACTGGTATGTTGCCTTCTTCCTAATTCCTAATTCTGAAGTCAAAAATTTTGATTTTCTCAACAACTTTACTCAGTTCACAATGTCTGTTTTCATATTCACATTCTACGAAAAAATCATACCAGAATTAGTTGTCACTTGTTGGATATCTTTAATTATTGACATAATATATAATTATTGCATTTTTGACAAATCTGATACAGTCGATTGCATCTTTTTTTTGTTATTTTCAAATAGTACTGTAAATTTGTTTCTCATGTCATATAGACATGTCTTTTGAAAAAAGAATTTTTGATAAATTAAGTATCACCCTACTGCATAATTTTCAGGTGTTTCAAAAAGCTTCCCACCTCTAGCTGCGCCCACTTTGTAGTTTTACATGCCACATCATATAAAAGGGTTTTGCTTTGTAAAGATTAATTTTGACCACAAACTAAAATTGCGAAAACACGACCGTTTTGCGGTAAAATACAAAAGAAATGGTAACGTTAGTTGGTGGCTTTTATAGGTGCCAGGCATCTAACAACATTTTTGGACATTTTCCGCGATAGATTCCAACACAATAACTATATTGGATTTATTCCCACAATTTTTTTGCCAATTTTACTGTACTACATGATTATTTTCAAAGTTTCGTGATATATTCCAGGAAACACTTTACAGATTTTTATTCTCAAAATTGCATCTAGAGACGACAAATTTCCTAAAATTTCCAAAGAAAGAATGCGCCAGAACTTGAATATTGGCTTTATAAATGATTGAATAGCAACCAAACAAGGGCATTTTAAAGATGCGTATTTCAAGTAGAAACTGATATATGTGCACCTTCTTAAATAGTTTTATTTTTAATGATTTTTTTTGCCTAACCCGATATTTAACTGTCTGCAGCATATTGTTACCTCTACTCACACTTTAGCACTACCTATACAAAAAGTCTTCTAACTGAAAAGCAGTTTACGGTATATAGTCTAGACTGAAATGGAAGGTTGAACCTTAACCTTTAAAGTTATAAAGGAACGTTGACACCTCTTTAAACTGGCATTTCATTCCTTTTGTCAAGCGCGATAAGAAGCCTGTAGTAAGTAGTACACCACATCCAGGGGCGTAGCTACGGGAAACAGTCTGAGCAAACTGCTCCAGGCGCACGAATAGAGGGGGCGCAAAATTCGAAGAGAAGTAACAAAACTTTTAATTAATTATCATAATTTCGATTTATAGATTAATTGGTGCGTTATGTTTATGCAATTATACATGAAGAAAATGTTAAAAAACTTAAAATTATAAAAATTATAGACCATAAGATTACATTATTTAGATTACAGCATACTCGAAAAACGAGAATAGTAGACTATCGCGTCTTAGCCCAGTGAAATTAAAAAAATAAATCACTTCGGAAAATATCAAACGCAGATAGATTTTTAAATATGCCTTTGATTTGGCATTAGAAATAACGTGTAAAAAGTTCCCATCGATATCTGGTCTGAGCTGCGAGTTATTCGCGGTCAGAGATGCCCGACTTGGATTTTCTTATTAATCGGACAGCAATGGATTTTGTAGGAAAGTTATAGATCTTTTAATTCTCTACATAAAATGTGTACACATCCTTGTACGAGTTGGCGTTTTCAAGTTAACGGTCTGAAAATACGTCAATAGCACGTATATGGTTATTTGTATGCTGGGTGATCCATTCCGCGCCCCAAGTATCTGAAAAATGATTGAGCATCATATTTAATAATAAGAAGAATAAAAACGTGCTATTAAAACTTGACCATTTGCGAGATAGTCCTTCAGAAGGTTAAGAAATGGCTAATGAATTAGTGCTGTACTAATGAAACTAAAATTAGTGTAAATTAGGGTGACCAACCGTACCGATTTGGGCGGGACAGTCCCGAATTTTAACAACTCGTCCCGACTTGTAAAGCGTCCCGAATTTTGTCCCGATTTTTGAAAATTTTATCCTTATGTCCAGGATTTTGTAATACAATTCGAATTTCCAAGATATCCATGAACATAAATTAGATTCCTAATTATTATCTGAAAGAAGGGTTGTCTATCTATAACGAATTTCAAGCGCAACCTTAGCGACCATAATAATTATGTGAACACGTGTAGTGAATAGCCGGTTGGTGGGTGACAATCTGGTCCTTGTGACGGTGCACAAACGGTGCCTAAAAACTAATCTGACTTAAATAAAAATGCATGTTAGTCTTTTGTGAAATCGTTTGGGCGAGGTATGATTTAGTGGCCAGGTCGCGTTGGATCATTTTTTTTTTTTGATTTTCAAATTGAATCTGTCAACACAATACAAAACATATTTTTGTTATTATCAAACTTCTATTTTACACATTTGTTGGTATTAATAAAATGCGCCATAGCCAATTACAGATATATTGATGCTAATAACTTGGAATGAAAGAGAAAAATATATGTTACCGATTTATTTTATTATTTTCTTGGGATTTCTTCTATCTAGATTAAGTTCTTCCAAAAATATGGAACACAAAGACAGAAAACTCAAAAGCACGTTCAATGACAACTTACAAAAACAATTTCGTTGTTTTTTTTTTTGAAAATTACTAGGCCTTATTCCCAATCAGAACTAAAATGCAGTTTTACATCGGCGGAGGTCGCCGAAACGATATTGCAAAACATACATCGAATATACAGAACCAATGCATGATGTAGCAAGTTCATCGAAATTAAGTACTTGTTTTAGAGCCGTAACAGTAGGGGAACCAGAAAAGATTTTGGCTTGCAAACAAGGCACATATGCATACCACTGTCTGTATCACAACCACAATTTTTGATTAATAGAGTGTACGTCAAAACTTCTAATGTAAATGTTTGAAAAGAAGATGTGTCTCGTACGAACTAACACAGAAGCAAGTATAATAAATGTGTTTTATCCGCTAGTAAAGAAAGAGTTGAGAAGAAATGTGAGGAAATGCAATTTCGTGACAATATTTCCTGACACATCTAGCCAGAGACAAAAATACTCCCTCTCCTGGTTAGATACTTTGATGTTCAAAAATGTATTCAAATAAATATTTTAAATGTTCACGAAAACATTCGCGAGACGGCTGAAGAATTATCCATTAAAATTCCATAATTAATAATATTTTATTAATAATAATAAAATCCATATTCATTGCAGCAGACAGTACAAATACCAATTTCGGCGGTACAGAACGAAGTGGAGAGAACAATGTTTTTAAAAAATAAGAGATCGTCTAGACGGGAAGAATAGAGTCAAGTAATAGTGCAATTTGTAAAAGTTAAAGAAACTTTATTAAATTTTATTATATTTTGTTTTATGTTATATTTATTCAGATATAGGTATGTTTCAATATTTGCATACAGTTTATTTAATGATTATTTTTAGCTAAAAAATACTATCATAATAAAAATGTTGTTTTAAGTTAGGTTCTTGTGGTACAATTTGTAAAAATTGTAGAATTGTGTTTGATTTATGTTGTGTTATGTTTCTTTTTTGTTTTAACTAGTGAAAGTTAAAGAATGTTTGTTTTATTTATATTGTTATTTCTTAAGCTTCTTTTCTTTTATTGAAAGTGAAAACGTATATTATAGGTCATAGTAAACATTTGCTGTTGTCAGTTTACCCAATGGTACAATTTGTTCACAGTTCAGCACGTTTTGTTTAACATTTTCCACTAACCCAACCCAACCCAACCCCGATCCCCAAGCGTCCCGATTTGGCAATTGAAAAAGTTGGTCACCCTAGTGTAAATGTTCTTAAATCTACGCTAGTAAAAGATACTAATTTTAGAAAAATTCCATAGAATACGATGCCGGTATTTATATAAACCACTTGTGAAGCACATGTGAACATATTTGAAGAATATTTGAGTTATTTTAATTTGGTAGAAATCGAAAACAGCCAGCTGTTGACTAATTGCTTTTTAATGTCATAAAACCCTAAATTGAGTTTCGCAAGGATTTTGTATATATAAACTCCACTGAAAGTGGTATACATTAAATTAAATATTTAAAAATGCCAGACCTCTTCCGAAAGGAAGGGGGCACAGAGATTTTTCTTGCTCCAGGGCGCTGAATATGTAGCTACGCCACATCACATGATAATCGCTTCACAACTTCAAGTTCATGGTTTGAGGTTTCATTTCGGCCTACTCAGAAATTCTATTGCAAAAATGTAAGTGATAGTTTTGAGGCTACCAGCTTTTTAAATTGAAACACCATTAGGAAAGATTACTTTTCGGATACAAAAAATGATCACAACTGTCCGTACTCTATCTATACCCAACTAAAATTTGCAAATGCTGCTTCTTTGCGAATTCAATATGGTAGAAATTCCTTTCCAGTCCAAATAATTGGTTTTCATCAAAATTATACATATTAAATGACATTTAGCTCAATTATGAACTATGTCAGTAGTTTGATAAGGGTGTTTTTTTTACGCAAAACACATGCCTTTGGTTTGAAGTTCTTCGTGTCATCGTAAGTTGCACCACGTCTCACTAACCTAAACCCACCCTCGCCAGTCGTTCGCTTCCTCTCACCCCTCTACGGTATTGACGTTGGTAGAGTGCGCTTGCGCTCGCCCCCCCTCGCGGTCGTTCGTAGTCGCCGCCACCCCCGTCCGACGTCGTTCAGTTTTGCGTCGCGACGTCCACACAGTCAGACGCTCGCCGTCTAACCCGAAACGTGCGCGTGCTTCTTCTCTATCACCGTTCCATCATCAATATTATTGCGGTTTCGCGAGTTTCACGAACAGTTTCTTCAGAGTTATTTCGTGCCGGTTTTTTATCTGACGTCTTCAGCCTCTTCAGGAGGCAGGGAATCCCCGATACGTCGAGAGGCCGGTAAGTTGACGAAACGGGGGTGTTTGTTGTTTGTGCCGTGCAGTTGTTTTCGCGTGGGTTCGTTTTGTAGGTTAATTTGTTTACGTTGGACGTCCTGCTGTTTTGACTGGACTTGCCTTGTGTTGGGTTGGGTGGTTGATTGTTCTGTGTGTGTCTGTGTGTGTGTGTGTGTGTTGGAGGAAATGAATTGTTGATTGCTTTTTTTTGTTGCGGTTTGTTGTGCGTGTCTGGGCGTTTGTGTAATAACGGCGTGATGTTGTTTCTAGAAAGAATACCACGATTCAAATGTTATTTATTACATAGCTATTTTACTGTCCCTAAAATGCAATTGCCACAATTCTGGACTATTTGTGTTAAATTTATCTAAACGGGATCAAAATATAAATATAATTATAAAAATATAATTAGTTTGAAACTGGTTAATTTTTTTAAATTAATTATACCTACTTAAATAACAAATAAATAATAATCTAAGGTTTACATAATGGCGGAGTTCCATAGTTTTTCAGTTGATTCTCCGCTTTGAAAATTTAGTCAAAACTATGTGAATTCGCAAAAAGGCAAGGCATATGGGTTGAAATAGTAGCATGTTTCGTGTAGTAGCATTTTCCATGATTTCATAACAGATGTTGTCGATTTTAGTCTTAGACCATCTACAGGTGTATCACGTCAAAGGGTTAAAAAATGTTGTGTCGATAGTCGATCGTGCAATATATATATTTTATCTACGACTCACATATAATAAGTTCATTGCATACGTATCTATGACTATATAATCCCCATCATTATACGCTCCAATGATTATAATGACACTAGCGTTGAATAATCATGACAGTTCGTTCAAATAATGACCTCATTATTTGAACGAACTGTCATCATTATACAACGCTAGTGTCAAAGTCTGTCAAAACCTACGTGGATGACAGTTGTTTGACAGGTCGCCTCGCCATCGTTGACATATACATTTAAAATATTTTGCATAAAATGGAATTTATGAGTCGTAGATAAAACGTCGTATTTGACTCGCACATAACGGATATAAATCGCGAGCATGGACTTTACACGCGAGCTGTAGGCGAGCGTGTAATCATGCGATCCTTAATTATGTGCTCGTCAAATACGACGTTTTATCTACGACTCTAAAAAAAATCTAAAAATTGCAATGTCTTGGAGACTCTGAGGTAATACATGGAGTTGGTACATGGAATATCTGTATTGGATAGAGACGAACCCGAGCTAAGGTTTTCTAACAAAGTGAGGCCAAAATGTAAGGAAGCGCCGATTTTATAGTTATTTACGTTATAAGTCCGGTAGGCGACTTGTAACAGCACGAATTATATATTACAGACGAGGCGACGAAGGAGCCGAGTCTGGAATATTTAAACGAGGAGTGTTACAAGACCTACCGGTTGAACAGCAATTACATTGTAAAAAAGTACTGATTTCAAAAGAAAAAAATAGCATGTGTCATCATAGCCCAAATATTCCATGGTGAACTCGATGCTATTTGTTAAAGAGTATACAAACATAGCTAAATTTAATAAGTAGGGTAACTTTAATAAGTTAGTGTTGCTAAGCAACACTGACCGGCCTTGTTGTGATAAAGCTCGCGATGCAAGCTCGCGATGATTTTAGCAAATTTGTACTAGCTGAACTCAATGTTCTAAGGTCAAAAGAGTCTCTGGTAAACTTTGTACTTTTACCTGAAATTCTGAAAGTTTGTTAACGCATTTGGTCGAAACATTTACAGCAGACACGACGGATCTCGATCAAATAGAATTTGCTCATGCAGCTAAACTATTAATTTTACCAAAAATGTCAGACATAAAATACTGAGAATTTCATCTACTTTAATTTATTACTTATGATGCTTAGAGGAAGCATCCCGTGCCTTTAGACTCTTTTGAACAAGAACTTTTTCAGCTATGTTTGGTCATGAAACATCTAAATATTTTTTGTTTCGTCGCAATACCTTTAGTAGTTTCTCCGGAATCGTCGTAGCAAAACCGAGTACACACACACAGAGTCATTTTTTGTACTTTGGTAAAAAAAATGCTCAGGGGACCCAAAAAGCCATATTTCCGCTAAAATCTATTTTTTTGGCACGATTACAATACTATATTATATTACAATACTGAGGTAAAAATTAGACAACAAAGTAGGTAAGAGAAATATAGGGTTGCCATTAAAAAAGTGGCGCTGACCTCATATGTTAAAAAGAATCGAAGATTATTATATTATTAGTATTTTTATAATTCAAAATCGACGTCTGAAATATGTCAGAGATTTTGTCACAAAACCTCAAAAATCTTACGTTATATGAAACTTTGAATCAATAATATAGTAATTTAAGTTGTCAATTAATGTTAATTTTGATCAACCAATTTTTATTTAATTATAGATATAATTTTTGCTAGGTTCTCTAAAATCCCAAATGTCCTACATTTTGCAATTTTGATCATTATTGCAGATAATGAATAAAATTGGCGAGGTATATCCCACTTCCGATATATCCATTACCGAGGTTTCACGTCCAATTTCCGCTAAAATTCTCCAACCGCACGCCCACACCGCCAATTTAAATTCTATTTATATATCTATTACACATTTCACTGCAATATTATTAAAAGCGAAACCCATT
Source organism: Melinopterus prodromus (assembly GCA_964023965.1). NCBI lineage: Eukaryota > Metazoa > Arthropoda > Insecta > Coleoptera > Scarabaeidae > Melinopterus > Melinopterus prodromus. Next base: position 12,573,578 of record OZ030390.1, on the reverse strand, counting down.
ATCGTACACTCCGCCGATGCAATCCTTCTTGCGGCCGCGAAATTCAATAACCTCGAACCGTGATACGTCATAATAATTCATCGCTAATAATCATCATCCCCCAAACCCTCGCGCCCCTCCTCTCTCCGCGGTAACGTAATAATTTTATTATATCGAAATTGCATCGCTTCGCCACAGAGTGGGCGCCCCGCACAGCTTTATCACGCGATCGTGGCCGAATTACGCCGCATAATCCTTTATATTTTACAAACTCGGGACTTCCGGTCGACCCACAGTACGAACCATGGTACGTAGATGGCCGAAAACAGCGGTAAATATTTTATAACTGATTAAAACAACGGGTTATAGATGTTTTATGGGGTCGTTACATGCCGCAGCATTAATTTCAATTTAGTAGATTCGATCGGTTTTGCTGGACCTGGATACTATGTAATCGTTGTAATCGTTGTGTTGGTTGTTATATGCTAGGCCAGTACTGAATTGTAAATGAGCTAGATTGCTATTTTGTCCTAAAATAAACAGTTCCAGCTATTGTTAAAGTTGTGCTGAAATCACTTTTCTATAACAGGGTCGGTCAAGTGGACACATCTACTTTCTTCAGGTACACTTCAATACACTTCAGGTATTTACCGAAGAAAGATAATCTGTTGTGGCTAGGCAAATGTAATGAAATTTTGCACATATACAGGGTGTCTCACGGAACTGGTACATTAGAAGTTTCTCATGATCTACTATTTCTAGAAACTTGAAATTTTGGAACTAGAATTTACTCAATATGAGCTGTTCAGCTAAAATATTCTCAAGTTAACTGTCCGTCGCCGGAAGTCCGTATCAACTGTGGTGTACAGAGTACACCGATACGCCATTCGATCGGAAATCTTATTCCATATCGATTAATATTAGGATTCCCTATATCTATCTTTAATAGTTTTTGAGATATTGTCAGTATAAAAGAATGCAAACAAAATACAAAACGATTTATTCTTCATTTATAGGAATGTAACAACTTTGGAACAGCAGGAAAACAGTAAAATATTGAAAAGGTTTGTTAAAACTAAAATAATATATTTGGGACATCTAAGTTAAATTAAAACTTAATTAAGTTGTTCGAAATGCTGCTCGTTCTGCTCCAAACATTTTAAAACGCTTCGCTGTAATTCTGTCATCGTCATTCTTCGGATTTCTTGTCGCTGAAGTCTATTAATGGCGGATACTACTCTGTTAGTCAATTTTCACATGACCCCAGAAATAAAAGTCTAATGGTGTTAAATCTGGAGATCTTGGTGGCCACCGCCAAGGTCCCCTATTTCCGAACCACCTGTCGCTAAACATCTGATTAAGTTGAATGGATACCACATGCGAAGAATGTGCCGGTGCACTGTCCATTAGTCCAAGTAGTCCGAATAGTCCAAGTAGTCGCGTAAAATATTGAGGGGAAACTCACACAAATTGTTCACACATCCACGCAAATCTTATAAATATCTATCACTTATTTATTTTTCGTTTTAAATTTCGTAACTAATTTCGTCCCCCATTATTAAACGGGAGTATTCAAAATGGATTTAAAGAAAAAGTGACAATATCTCAAAAACTATTAAAGATAGATATAGGGAACCCTATAATAATATTGATTCATAGGGAAGAAAATTTCCTATCGAATGGTGTTCGGTATACTATGGTGTTCGGTATACCGAACATAAATATATACCATTTGAAAAAATAAGCTTTTTTTTAAGTTTTAAAATTAAATTTTTGTGTTGTAAATTTTGAACAGCCTGTATAAGATATCATGATGAAGTAAACATCGTGTTATTTGGTTATGTTTGTAGTTTTGGACTACCAATCATGAAACTTATAGTTTCAATAATAACCGAGATATTCAATTTTAAACGTAACCCCGAATATCACAAAAAAATTAATAAAATCAAAAAACTGATATCTAGGTATAGGGAAACCTTATTAAAAATGATGTATTTTGATACGTAGAAACAAAAAATATAATTGAAATTATATCGTTCCATTTAAAATAACAATGTTGATACCGACTTCCGGTGACCGGACGTGACAGTTAACTTGAGAATATTTTAGCTGAAGAGCTCTGATCAAGCGGATTCTAATTCCAATGTTTCAAGTTTCCAGAAACAGTAGAACATGAGAAACTTCTAATGTACCAGTTCCGTGAGACACCCTGTATTTTTAAGACATAAGTAATAAAATAACTTAAAAAGCAAATAAAAAACGAGAACGTTCATCACCAACAAAGGACAAGCATAAAAGGAACACGAAAGCAGTAATACAACATTAAAAATATCGAAGAACAACGCCAAACGCAAGATAAATGTTTTTAAGGATTTAGTAGTACGTGATATTGGGCAGATGCAAGGTGCACTGATAAACGCTCTAATAAATTAAGTTGGTGGGTTGGCGTTCCTATGTAGGAAGTGAATTGTGGCCCTAGAGGGGACGGTTAATTAAATCCATAGTTGGCCCAAAATTAAGTATATATCGTGATAAAGGGCGACCAAGAAAACGACAAACAGGAACTGTAATTCGGGTTATAGGTAGAGGGAGGAATTTAACAGGTGTTGCTTAATTTCTTGGTGTATGTTTTGTTGCGTTTGATCATTTGAGGTTTTATCATTAGGCGAATACCGTTTCTTGCTAAAAACTGCTTTCTGTGTAAAATTATATTCACATTAATGGTAGCAGGTAATTTAAAAAAATTTAAAACCATGTTCTTGTAATAGGTAATTAAATTCCTAATTAAAGCCCGAAATACTCTGTATTAACTTATTAATTTAAAGGTATTAATTTGAATAATGTATTTAAATGTTTGTAATATAATTGTGCGCAGTTCTCAAGTTGTACAAATTTCTTCTCTTTATTACCTATCACGGCTCATAAATATTACTCTGGAGCACAAAAAAACTACAGACCAACATAAACTATGTCAGCGCTTCCTGCAAATGTTCGGGATTTTGGGCTAGTGCTTCTCACAAATTCCCAATAATTTCCAAAATCATGTTTTTCACACTTTTATAATCTGATAACAAACCAAATTTAACGAACATGCCTATTCACATCCATTTACAAAATCGCTTTATCCACAGTTTTTGTTTGCATTATTATTAATTGTCCATAAAATTATTTTTTCGACCATTTTTTATATTTTTTTGAGACAATCATTTTTCATGCAAACATGACGTTATGTTAGAAATCCGGAGCATGACTTGTACTACTAACGCTTTAGTCGGTGGTGTCTGGTTTTAGTTGTGTCACTGATCTCCTTAAATAAAGAATCTCCTGAAAGTTTTTTGGCACTATAATCAGTGGAGCGCCTACCATATTTGGCAAGCAAAATAGCCATGTTTAACCTGCGTCGTTTATTTGCTGATCAAATATTAGTTTATAAAAAAAGTAAAATACCTTTTCGGTCGATATTGAAGTTTGTGCAACCTCAGTACGGTTCTTACTTCTTACACGCTTCTCGGACGAGAAAATTATATAAATATGTTCTCGTAAGAAGGGCGAAAGGAAGTGGTTTTGTTTTGCGCTAGCGACGTGCTAGTGTCAACTTTTTAATTTGCAACAATTGAGTGCATAAAGTATTATGGTAGTCCTACTCTAAACTTTGCAGTTTTTTTTTATGATTTATGATTTTATGATTAATTTTTTTTCCAACATGATAAAACCTAAAAGTTTTCGATCAATTTCAAGATATAGAAATCCAGTTTGTATACAGTGTGTTCATAATATTGGACTACATGTACATCACACAATTTGCGTCCTAAGAATATGGATTTTCTTATGGCAACAACCTATGTACATTCATTAAATCTGGTTACATTTTCAGAATGTGTTCAGCTTTCACATACTAAAAGCACTAACATTTACCTTTTGGAAATAGTAATAGCATTTTTACGTCGATTGTATGAACGCTGATCAGATTTATTTTTACAGACATTTTTATAGACAAGTTTTAATTAACTATTAAGCTTTTACATAAAAAATAAATATACTTCTTGTATTATCTACATTTTAAAAATTTCCAATGAGAAAATCGATAATCTTGGAACACAAATGGTTTAATAGATGTAGTCCAATATTATGAACACGCTGTATGTACTTGTGCATGTCTTAGTTGTCCTATGTCTTGAAATTGATGGAACCTTCCATTCTAAACGCAATTTCAAAATTAGTTAATTTTAATTTGTTAAAATGATGTTTTTGTTTACAACGCAATCACTCAAAAACTGAAAGTTTCAGGGTATGATAACTACCTTAGTACATTAGGCACTAAAATTTTGCATAGAATTCAAGAATATAGAGAAATATAACCCTTTCCATGAAACAAAAGTTGGCATCATTTTCACGTCATCTAAAACAAAAGCAGTAACACATTTATGTTGCTCGCTTCATACAAGAAAAGTTCTGAATATTTCTTCTAGGAACCGTTTTTTCTTTCAAAATATTAAGTTCAAAGTAATAGGTTTTAAAATATATTGCGGCAAATATCCATGAATATTAGAAACAATGTTTATTTTTTAAATCTGCATTGTTTCACCTAAAAAAAATATGGGTTCCAGTTTAAAATAAAATAAATAAAACGCTTTGAAGTTTGACAAGTTTGACACTAGATTTTGGTCAACCTGTAGAATTTGGATCAATGAGACTTGGTTAACGAGACTAGTAGTTGTTATCGTAATTAGTAACTGAGCTACAGAAGACGGGAGGTGAGTTGCAGGATCCTGTATAACAAAGTTTTTGCAGCAAAGGGGCTTTAATTGTTTTTCTGATTTTGCAAACTGGATCTACATCTGATCTTTTCTATCACACATCTGCATATAGGTTCCTCTAGATTCTAGAGGAACCTATATGCAGATGTGTTCGTTTAGAGTTTAGATCCTCTAGGTTGTTTGCATTTTGATCATGTACATTCGTTGACATCTCTACGTGCTATTCCATCGTACTTTACATAAAAGTCATTGGTCGTAAAAACCCAACTAAGCACTCGTCATTCCGCACTTTAGAATTTACACCATTAACCCCGTAGCCCCGTAGCATTTCAGCATTACCTGAAATTGAACTCGAATAGCTGAACTGCAGCAGCGCATTCTGCCACTCGTCGGGAATAAAGTGAACGAACGGCGGTAGCTTTACCGCCTCCCGTCGTGAACCTTGCAACGCGTCGCGAGCCACCGGATGCCTTACATATTTCGAGGCAGTCCATCACGGCGGCGTTTTCAATTTAGTGGGAGGCGGCGCGCTTCCGCCGCCCCCGGGGGCGGCGGGGGGTGTACGTGCCCACGCCGCCGCGGCCGCGATCAAAAATAGAGAACGCGGCAAAAAGGCGTCATCCGCCGCCGCCGCCCCCGGGCTATAAATATCGGACACGTTTAGCAAAAACGCCGCCGCTGCCGGGTATCACCTAATCCCCACCCCCGGGGCGGGGGGCGACAAGTCTAGCACGTCGCTAGGAATTTATGGCGCTATAGGTTGGCGGCACGGTATACTATAACGAGGTGCTCGCGTGCAAAAAAATACGGCCGAGATAAAGCACTGTGCTGATGAGGAAGTTTTTTTTTGTATTGTCGGCGGCGGCACTTGCAGCTGTGGTATACTTAAAATAACTATGGTGTTCTGTACTAATAGGTGTAAATTGGCTTAAATATACTGAGGTTCCATCCGGGAAAAAGTTAGGTTTCAAGGGAACTGGTTGGAAAGACTGTAAAAGAAAAACTACCCTCCTCAATGTAAATACCTACTCAAACTTAACTTTGTATAAAAAAATATACACGCATTTTCAACGAGAAATCACGCATTGCATTTGATATAATTTAAAAAATGGCGAGAAAGTTATGGCCAACATTTGTGAATCTTGTGTTTTACCGTTTATCTCGTCAAACAAGAAAGATCCCGGGAAGTATTATCAACTGATCTCTCAACTGAAGATAGTTGAAAGGAACTGAATTTGATTGGCATTCATACAATTTTAAAACAATAGCAGATTCACAGTTACGCTTTTCAGTAGTGGTAAAATCAAAAAGTGTCAGATAAACCTACCTTAAAGAAATATGGTGACGAACAAGCGCGATTGAATATTTAAAGTTTTAAGTTCAAAGTCACTGTCACGATCTGGATTTGAACCAGGGAGACTACTCTTGTCATCTTTGTGAAGGGAATACGAGACTTCTCGAATGGTTAGGTGAGACGGAGTGGGGATATCGGCGATTGCCCTGTGTTTGGAACGTATGGGTGTGGCGCGTGCGTTATTGTTCTTAGCAGCAAGCAAACTTGCTCATAGATACGTTCCAAACAGAGGGACAGCGCTAATATCCCCGCTCCGTCTCACTTAACCATTCGAGAAGTCTCGTATTCGCTTCAAAAACATTACAAGAGTAGACTCCCAGGGACCTTTACAATTCTACCACAACGAACTACCAATTATTTGAAACTAGAAAAGGTAGTTTCTTCAACTTATTTAATTGATTCAAATGCATATTTTACTTGGATACAAAAAATCAGGCTTATACGAAAAATGCCACCTACTCAATTTGAGCTAATGAATTACTCAGGAAAATGATATCGGTAAATAAATTAGTTCTTCATGCATTTCTATTGTAATGAAAAAAGTACTTCAATTTATCTCATAAAAATATCATATTTCTACAACTTCTACAACGATGTACGCTTAAATACATTCTAGTGGGTAGGTACTTGACCCATGAAAGCTTTAAGAAAGTTTTCTCATAGAAATCATTATTATAAATCTAGTGGTCAGTTAATTTCCCTCGTATGGTTTAAACAATAAATTAGTATCAATTTTCAACTTTTTTATAATTATGGTAGAAAATTCAGCTCTTTTGAGAAATTAACTTATAAATTTTATGTTCGACATAGCTTTTTTAAATTTTTTTTTGGAATGCACCTAAAATTATCTTTTTAGCCCGGTATTCTGGCCAACGTTGTTCTGAAGTGACATCATTTATATTTTGGGATGATTTCTATTGTTTAAATAATAAAATATTATTTGGATGTTCGAGTTGTCAATTTAAAGTCTCGAACTTCGAGCCGAGTAAAGCTCGTTTCTTTCGTAATTGAACCGAACACTCGATTTTTCTAGTTATCACGCATTTATTCGGTTCAAATTCGAGTATCGATATCATAAGCGAGCGCTAGCTTGTAATCGAGCATATGTAACCAAGTCCCTGATTCAAATTCAGGTTGCGGCTGTAATTTATAATTTATTTTAAAATTTACATACGACCTGTATATCACCATTATGGATTTGAATAACATTTTATTATTTAAACAATGGAAATTATCCCAAAATATAAAATGTGTCACTTGACAATAACAGTTAACCAGACCGATCTAAAAAAAATTAATGTTAGGAGAATTGCAAAAATATGTTTAAAGAAAAAGAATTTGTTTAAGCAAATATGGGATTATTAGCTAATAACAGGGGAAGATACCTCGAACATGAAATTTATAACTTAATTTCACAAAAAGCTGACTTCTACCGTAATTAGAACAACAGTTAAAAATTAATAATCATTGTTTGTTTAAATAATAGTAAGAATTTGTTTAATGGATGATGTCACTCTAAGATAATAAACTGCAATTTCGAACTCAGATGTCCGACGGAGTTTAGAGAAAAGCGAATTACTTAAACAAATGGAAATTACCTGACAAAGAGAACGAAGTGATTAGAAAGCTAAATTTTCTGAAGAATGTAAATTTTTCGTTAAGGGTAGTTTTAATGGCACTGGGGGTGGGTTGGGGTCGTCAAAGCCATATGTTTAATAGCTCAAAGTCTTCATTGGAAAGTCCTCTACAAGTCCTATAACTTTAATCTTAAGTTTCCCAAACTCCGAACAATTATTCGAAAAATACCCAAAAAATGTCTTTTTTCCATGCATTTTCTTATGTAAATTTGATGCATTGATAGGCACAATTAAAAATCAAAATTTCGTAGAAAAAATATACGTGGCCACTTTTTTTGGATTTGGAAACGATTTGGGGCGATCGTTGCTTTCTACGATCACAAAAAAAGTTTTACAATACATTTTTGAACCACCCTAATGCACATATTAGCCCTCTCAGGTCATTGCATTTAAGTCTAACTTCGAATTCTTGGTGGAAATATTACATTTTCTTTGGTTTCCACAAAAATATTTTGAAAGCACTACCTTATTCTATTCTTCATCTTTGCTAGTTGCAATATCCACATAAATTTGTTCCCACGAATAACTCTCGGAAAGTGCGTAACTTTTACCATCCACAATTAGTTCTTTTGTTTCCTTATGGTTGTTAGTTACCTCAAAATGATTTTTTGAAAAATGTATGTTTTTTTATATTAAAATTGCCTTAACTTAAATTGCCTTACTCCTTTTATATTAATTTCATTGTATCTATAAGTTCATGTCAAAACAATTCTGGTTATAATCTTAAGTAAAAGCTGCAAAAATATACCTAGTGTACCAACTAATAATACATAAGTGCCAATAACACTACAATAAGAAAGACAATAATAAACAAAAATAAAATTAAACGAACTGATGCGAAGATGCAATGTTGGAGACATCAATATTTTCAATGGGAGTAGTATTCACTAACTATTTTAAGTGTGCTGAAATACGGATTGTTTATAGAGAACAATGTTATTAGTTTTGTCAATATTTTACTTTGATGCAACATAATGTATTTGTAGAGTTTGAATTTGTATTCTGTAGAACAGAACATTAGGGCAGTGTGGTTAACTAAACTTGGTGGGAAAAAGACTCTGTAATACTAGCCGGATTATCGATTGGGCTCGGAGACAGCAACCTAAATATTACCGACTCATCGCAATCGCCGGGTGTGACTCACACTCAGTTGAAGAGCAACTAGGGGTGCTCCAACACGCTTCCCCACAAAATACCTTGAACGAAAGCCCTACATTTTCTTTCCGCATCATCGCCCTTCAACTTACACATATACGCACTTACACGTGCATAAGTTTTCCATAGTTTTCCATGCATAAGCGCTTTCCCGCCATAAAAAATGACTCGTCAATATCTTTTTAAAGATATACCACAAAAGAAATCAGAAAGGAAGGTCAGTAAGTAAGGAAGACTTACAATGAACATCGTGGATTATGTTATTATATTCTTTTATTTATTGGTGCAAAGGATTTAACTTTATAATGTTGATGTTGCTGAACGTAATGTTGATTTAGTTACTTTGAGTTAGTCACATCTACGGTAACCACAGCTGTATGACGGACAAACTGACCCAACAAAGCTGGCAAATGTCGGAGGTTAATTACGAGAGGTAGAAAAACAAACCCCGTACGAACCCTCGAAAAGCGGGGAAGCCTTATTTTTGTACACTATACTTGCGACACGCCGCTGGCAGGCCTGACGGTAAAAAAAACTTCATCAGAACAGTGCTTTATCTCGGGACAGGCGTTTTTTCATCCGGGCACCTCGTTATAGTAGGTACATATAACGTGCTGCCAACCTATAGCGCCATAAATTCCTAGCGACGCTGTCACCCTTGTCTCAGGGGTGGGATTAGTTGCCTTCCGGCGCAAGAAAACGTGTTTACTAACCGTGTAACTAGAGAGAAAATCATCGAAAATAAACAGATATGTTATCTCATTCTATGTAAGTACATAATAATTCTAGAATTAAAATTCTAAAAATTAGGTCATAGAATACTTTTTTAACGTAGGTATAAAATATATCAATTAAAAGCGAGACTTATAAACCTAATCGGAAACATTTTATGGCCTTCCATAAAAATGGATTGGAAAATGGATTGAAAATGTTTTAAATTTGATTTTAAACAATTAACAGATCAATCAGTATCACTACAAAAAAAAACATGGCATTTAAAAAAGTGTCGATGAAGCCATAAATTGAAAACAATTGAAGGTAGGAAATTAAATTTGATATAAATATGTGTAGTTTGATACTTTGCGCGCTCACTGTGTAAATAATACCAAATATTGAGAATATTTTATCAACATCTGGAGACTCAAATAATCTCTTATTTAAAATGTTATAAATGTATGATAATAAAATTTATTTGAGGAACAAAATATACAGTGTGCATCATATGGAAAAGAAAATTATTATCTATTTCTCGGAAAATTTTATTCTTAATAAAAGTTGGCGGCGTGTATGAAACTAAAACTGCAAATATGTAAATTTCGGTGCCATATACTTACCGATTCTGAATATATGAATTTGTGACAAGAGTAAAGTACTATTATTTTCATTGTTATCGCTACACTTTATTTGGAAATGTTGTTAAGAAGTAAAAATTATATTCAAATATGAAGTCACTCAAACCTATCTTAAAACAATTCTGTTAGTCTTTTTTTATTTTTTTCTTCTATTACAGGTATTTTAAATGCCATTGTTACTAAAAGCCTCTTTTTAAACTATTTTTTAGAAATTTTAATACATTTTAACATTTTTTATTAGTTTGGTATTTTCTTGATGCAAAGTTGACTTTTCACCCTGTAGATAATGATAGATTATACAATACCTAACACAGGAGCGTGATTTACCTTATTTTCAATTAATATTAATGACCTTGGTCATGTTTATAATAGTGGTCCATCTACAGCAAGCGATTATCTCGATGTTACTGATATTTCCAATGAAGACATCCGGTCAACCAAATTGGCCATTCAACCATTCCTAGGATAATCAGTAAATTCAAGCTGATGAAAATTTCTTTAAGAAACCTCACAAGATATGCTGAAAAAAATAGGGAAGCAAGTTTACCGGTGTTGCAAACGATAATCGTGCATAGAACGACTTTGGTCCGACAAATTGCTTCTCACACCCAATGCAGTAAATCACCGGTACATAACATACTAAAACTGAACAAATATCACATTAAAAACCACGAAGTTTATAAATACACAAAGGAAAAAGGGTATAAAATCAACAAGAAAATGAGTAATTTTGGGCTAGTTCTAAATAAACATTAGTTATCATACCAAACCAATAAAAAATGTTAAAAATTTATTAAAATTTCTAAAAAATAGATTAAAAAGAAGCTCTTAGTATCACTGGCATTTACTAATAGCTGTAATAAAAGCAAAAAATTAAAAAAAAAACAAACAGAATTTTTTTTAAGATAGGTGTGTGTGACTTCATATTTGAATATAATTTTTACTTCTAGATAACATTTCAAAATAAAGTTTAGCGATAACAATGAAAATAAAGGTAATTTACTCTTATCACAAATTCATATATAACTTTTATAAAGAATAATTTTCTCTAATTAAGAACACAGTATACCTTGGCAGAATGTTCAGTTCGTAAGTATCTTGATATTCTTATTCCATAACTGATGTCAAATAAAATCTAATTTGTCACATTTTAATGGTATAATTCATAATTTATGCATAATTTATGCTATTATTCACGAGCATAAAGTTTATTATAGTTATAGAAATGAATGACAGGCGTTTGTTATAGACCATAAACCACCGTGTTGTCAACATAAGTCATCCTGTCAACATAAACAACCGATTTCATCGGTGGATACAGTACATCCGAAGAAAAAGTATCTAATTCTTTTTGTGACTTATGTCTAAATCTACCCAATAAATGTTTATCTCTTTTTACTGAATATTCTGTAACATATAAACAAAGTGAAAATCCGACCAAAATTCGTTGAGTAGGTACTTTTTGTTCGACTGTTTTTGCCATAGTATTTTTGTCTGGATTCTAAATTATCATTATATCAATTCCTCCGGTAACAAAATCAACTTTTGGCGTTATCACTATTTCTCTAGTTTGCTTTTTGCTATTAATTTAATGGCTATATTCCATTTTCGATAATTCCAATAACCCAAATCATCACATCAAAAATAATCATCACCCGTCCACTTAAAAACCACCCAATTAAAACACGAATTCGTGCGATATAATTACATCCGCGCCCGACCCCTCGTTGAAAACCTACCCCCGCCCATCCCCACCGTAAATTATCCCCAAACAACGGTCGCGCGCGCTCCTCGCGTCGGATCATGCTAATTTCAAAACAAATGACGCACACGCAGGCCACAGAAAACACCAAAACAGTATTAGGGAAGCCTCTAATATTTCCCACCCGAATCCAATTTGGGACGACCTCTGATCCACGATAAGGACATTAGGAAACCCGAGTTCGGGGGTTTCCCCAACTGTAGGTGCTTCGAGATTTAGGCGCGTCCAGGGCCGGCAATAACTTTTGCGGGGCCAGGGAGTTTACATTTATCATCTTTTTGAAGCAAATACGAGACTTTTCGAATGGTTAGGTGAGACGGAGAGGGGATATCGGCGGTTGCCCTCTGTTTGGAACGTATCTATGAGCAAGTTTGCTTGTTCTGCCAATAGGGCGCGTTTGACACAACTGTCGCTAGAACAATAACGCACCCGCCACGCGCCTTGTCGGCAGAACAAGGATACTTGCTCTTAGATACGTTCCAAACAGATGGAAACCGCTGATGTCCCCACTCCGTCTCACTTAACCATTCGAGAAGTCTCGTATTCGCTTCAAAAACATTAAAATACTAGACTCCCAGGTTCAAAATTTGCGCGGGGCCAAAAACCACTTTCAAATATTTTACTTATGGGGATTATAAATACATTATTGCGTTATGTAATTTACATATCATACAGGGTGTTACAGTGAGCGAGTTACACTACGCCCGGTCAGATCGATACGTACGTAGCAGAATGTACAAAGTATCATCAATAAGAACGATAAGAATTGGAGCTTCTTCCTTGATTTGAACAGATAATAACTTTTGCCTCCTAAACTAAGAAAAGAAAGCATGTTTTAGTAAAATCTTTCCGCACGGTTCAGATATAAAAAAAGTATTGTTCGATAAAGTTATTGTTTTTTTATGGTAATAACCACACAAATTTTGCCAACCTCTTCGATGTTTGTCATACTATGAATTTGACTTTTGAAAAATAAGAAACATGTATATGTCGTATGCAAATGGTTATTTCTGGCAAAAGGCTTTTGCCAAGGCAAATAGCAGTTTGTATAGAAATCGATCGGTTTATTTGCTTCTTCTTTGTCGGTTTTGCTCATTTGTATAACAAAAACTTTTTGACTGTTGGATTTTTAAATTATGTGAGGTTATGTGACTGTTGACAGCGTTATTAACTTCATCTTCGTTTCTTATCACAACAGTAGGCACTTGGTTCGGGTACTGTGTTTGGAAGATCACAGTACCCTCCGCAGCATATCGGTGAACCATTATGAAGACATGCAAAACGTTTCCACACACCAAATGTTCACTGAGTTGTACATTTGGTCCGCATGATTTCCGTATGCAAAATAGGAGTTAGGTGATAACATCATCTGCATCGATGCGTAAAATCGTCAAGTCGATAAGAATACAGAAATTTAGTTTTTTCCAGTCTAGTATAACGATTTCCTGGTAAAAATTAAACTAAATATTCCTAAATTCCTGAAATCGTAACTCCGCACTCATGAGTATTGACGCTTGTCAGAACAAATCAGGCGTAATGTCATTAGAATCATGATGATTAGAATAGGATATTACTCGAAGTAATCAACGACTAAATATTAATTATGACGTATTTGAGAACAAACATGCACGGATTGCATATAACTTCCCATAATTTTAAAACAAACGCGATTAAAAACTAATTGCTATGTGCTCCTAACAACGGTCTCGGCAAATAACTTTAAAAATATAAATAAAGGTTTGTTATCTATTTGCCCAGGCATATAGCTTTTGACTAGGCAAAAGCATTTAGCCTAAAATAACCATTTGCGTACGACATGCTGCAAGTTATAACATTCTTCTTTTGAATAAGTACGTAGGCTTTCACGGCCAGAATCATTTAGAAAATAAACTGCTTCCGGGTTATGCCGTGTGTCAAGATTTGTTGACACACGGCATAACCCGGAAGCAATTTATTTTCTAAATTCTTCTTTTGTTTAACTTCCATAACTTTCTATAGCAAGTAAACTTTTTTTATAGAACTGTACATTTCTTTTCCTCAAATTTAGCAGAGAAATTTTCTAAATTCAACTTAGATGAAATGTTTTTGCCCTACGTCAGGAAATACTCAAGAGAAATAGTTGAAAACCGTAATTATTAGTGACTCTGTGGAACATGGATTATATGAATAGAAATTGAATATTTTATCGTTTTAAATACAAATAGGTACTTTACTCTTTTGACAAAATATGTTATATTTTATAATTTGAGTTATTCATAACTCGAATGAATAAGAAAGAAATCGCACTAAAATTTAACATTTTCGATTTTGTGATTTTTTGTTTTCTTTAAAAACTATTTATGGCATATTAAATTTCTCTAATAACCTCAAAATCGTCTATTTGATAAATGCTTTCAAATCGTAAAAATGTCTTTTTGCGTTTTTCAATTCAGATTTTCTAGAAAATGTATGGCCAAAATTGCAAAAGTTCAACCAAAGTAATCCAAACCCAGTAAGTGATGAAAAACAAAAAATGGAGTATGCTTCTTTCTGAAAGATTGCTTTATTTTATTGATTTCATTATTGTGGGCGGAAAATTTGATTGTTCCTCTACTACTGTTGTTTTTATATTGTTCTTCGAGATAGTTTACACAATCGTTCATAGTAAACTGTGTTTCTTGTTTTTTCGCGAGACCGTCTGAAGCCTAAGGCCGATTTCAGGGGAACGCGCTGCACCCGCCTCACGCCGGCCCTGGGTGCGACAAACCCCCTCCCTCCGGTATACTCCAGGGCCGCAACTTTTCGCTATTTATCACGCAAATGACACGGTGATAAGGGAACAAAACAGCATTAAAAGCCTGCCGCGAAGTGGGTTATATACGGCCTCTTCGCACAACGTTGTTGATACGGCGGAAAATGGCGACCGTGTATATGTATAGTATAATAATGTACATCCCCTATTTGCGGCTTCCCCACCGACTGCGGAATCGTCGTCTTTGCGTCCTCGGTCGTACGAAATTGTCGCTGATACGATTGCCTGATATCCGTTGACAAATTGTTCCGCGGAATTATGTTTTCCGTGATTCATGAAGGGTGGGGTGATGCGGGGTTGGTGGAGAGAAGGAGGTACATTGTAATCGTGGGTTATTTTCATAAGTGTGTGTGTGTGTGCGTGTGTGTTGTACTATTGTACCTCGATGGGAGTAATAAAAGGCCTTATCAACATGCTGGCAGTGTTTGAGTATCATGGGATCATTGGGACTATAGGTCCGTTTTGAATGAGGGTGTTATGGAGATTTTCCGGTCTTCAGGAAGTAGATCTGCACACAAGGGGCTGTGAAGCTTGTATTTCAAGTAGACATAAGCTGCTAATGCATGGAATAGGCAAGGAAAATTTTGGAAGCCCATGGTTGAATAGATTAACACAATCTCGGCAATTTTCTCCAATTATGGGCTTCGTGCTTTTTTTGTGCCGATACGAAGTGGACTAGTATGCTAGAAGCTGTAGAGCCTAGACATTTTATGATTTTAGACTAAATTCAACCAACATACTTACTGAAAAAATAAAATATATCTGTGCCCTGAAGAACATTCTCGCATAAACATTGCAACATTTAAAGTTTTCAAGTTTACTGGATCGTCATATATCGTCAGATATCTACTTGTGCAATTATAATTCAAAAACTATTGGACAGATCAACTTGAAATTTTTGCCGCATGTTCAACAAAAATTGCAACATTATCGCTTGAAACCAGAAACTAAACCGGTATGTATTTATCATATAATTGCTAAAAATATTTTCCATTTTATGAGCTATAACGAGATTGGGTTGACAAGTCACTATTTCCTCAAATATCTATAAATATTTTTTTTTCTGCTTCACCAAGCAATAATTACTTGTATATAGGATACAACGGCACCAAATTTAGAATGAATTAATCGTATAGTGTCGTCAAAGTCCACTAATGTTACAACTAATGTCTTGATTAGACGAATGAAAGAATTGTTGAATTCTCATCTCAAAACCTCTCGAAGTTTGTTTTTTGTTTTTATTTAACTTGTTTTGATCTCAAGTTGCTAGGTCTTGAGTGTTAGTTTTAACAGCGACAGTTTGTCTTGTACTACTTGAAGTTGCATACTCTTTAAAGAACGTTAAAACAACTAAAACATAATCAAGCTTATTAATAATTAATTAGGTATCCTGTATGTTGAAAACGAAACGTTTTTTAGGACACATGATTTTGTTCATTTCCCTATTAATTCAGTTAGTAAAAACGTTGCTGAAGCGTTGCTAACTGCAACTGCAAGGATACAAATTAAAAGCATAAATTTTTACGATGTAGGCTAGCGGAAGTGTTTTGTAGATTCTAGCTTCAACAGGGGTTGGATATGCAATTTTTACGATGTTTTTTGATGTAGTATTACCTACACCCTGGAGCGTAGTTACATAAAAGTAATTAAAAAAATTAGCGTATGTGTTTAAATTTTTTTTAGTACCTAGGTATTGTCTATTTTGTATGAAAATGACTTTTCACGGTGGATCATACAAAAATATATGAGAAATTCACGATTTAGAAACAATTATTTTTTCCTAGATCTGAGCATAGTTCATTTACCATTAAAGCTTGATTTTTAACAATAAAAAGGGATTTTTTAAAACTTGTTCAGTCGCCCCCTCCATATCTCTTTAAGTATAAATTCTGAGAAAAAAGTTTATATCACTTTATATGACCTTTATGTAGATTTATTTAGTATATTAAAGAAAAGCTGGAAGAAGTACCTTTAAAGACATCCCCTCAACTTATCTCCACCCCCACCATACTTACTATTTTATGCTGTGCTTTTAGTATGTTGTTCAGGACACCTTCCCCTATAAGTGTGCCACAACTGGCTTATAAACGTTTTTTTTCCGCCATTTGGCCATTTTTTGTAATCGTTGCTTGGACTATAAATTAAATTCCTCTTGGAATGTAAAAATTGACCCCATTGCATTGCGTTTCTATGACTATATATGTACAAAATATACCACTTTTTATTTGATACTTTTTAGTTCCAAGAGCGTCAAATAAAAAGTGGTAAACTTTGTTGAAGCGAGTTTAAGAATGCAAAACATTTTATTCAAATCCAAGCACTTTCCACGGGTTAAGAGGCTTTGTGATATTTTTCTAAACCACTAATTGTGTCAATAAAATTAACCTACAACGCTTATCTATAGTATGTAACGATTGGTAATATGATAATATCATTAAAATTTAACCTTCTTATTATTTAAAATATCCTCGTATCGATTTGAGATGCCTAAAATACGTATTTTTATATGAAATTCCATGTCCGTCCAGCCTTCCATTGGTTTTGACTCACGTTTTTTTTCACGTTAATCACGTTTTTGCAATAAACTGTAACTCTATGTAGGGCGAAATGAGAGCTTAAGCGGTGTTTAGTGAGATAATTTTATTCCGAGGAGATTGTCAAAGAAAACTTGTTATTATTAGAAATTATACCTTTTGATTTACGAATACAATCTGAAATATGTACAGTAAAATTTTATGTAGAACAGGAAAGGTTGTAAAAGGAATAAAAGCGGCAGTAACGTACCTACTTTTATTCTTTCTACAATGAAATACTACACCACGGGAATGTACTCTTTTCTTGGTAGACCATAAAAACCAGTGTGTTTATCCCCAGGAGCTACGTATACATTATTTACAATTATTCGTGATTATGTGTCACATTGTATTTAAAATGTCTCAATTTTTTCCCTAAGAGTTTTAACGCTCTATTATCCATTCTAACGTTTATCACTATTAATTATCTTAATTATGTTCCAAAGCAACATCAAATTAGATCCTCTCTGTTCGTCATTACCCAAATCTCATCGCAATCCCGTGACTTTCAAGGTCGCCGCGCGTTCCTCGCCGATCTAGTAGGTAGCTAGCACGGTAGCTAGCGTTTCCCGGAGCGCTCCGGATTTCCATCTGTTTACCTGGGATTAGTTACGTTCTCGGCCGCTCTGGGACGCTGCCGTCGCGCTCGCTCCACCCGCATCATCCCCGCCATCCCCGTGCCGTTTCAATTAGCCCAATTCTCTACGCACCGGATAACGCGATAATCCTGTTTTATATTTTTTCGCGGCCGAACGGAATGGACGCGGACGCGGCGCTAATCAAGTTATACGGGCGCAATCGATAATGGTAATTTCGGGTTGTTTTTAATTTATTGACGCGGGGAGAGAGATACGTCCCTGTATATTTCCGGTCGGTGGGGTAGGTACGTTGGGGATGCAGGAAAGGGTTGCGGTGTTTGGAAACTGGATACGGAATGGCGTTCGGTTTGTTTTAGATAGGGTAACAATTATGAATAATTAATTTTGTTTATTTTTGATCGTCGCTGCGCTCATTTGGGGTGCTTTTTTCGAGAGTAAATAGGTTGAGGTTTGTTTAAAATTGTGGGGTTGTTTTTGTTGGCAAGAGGAAAGTTTGAACTCAGTAGTTGGTGGCGTTGAACAATACCACCAGCAAAATACAGACAACGATAGACAATTAAAAGAACGGCTGTTATATATTTTTCTGAACATTGATGTTCAATAACTTTTGTAATGTTGTATCTGGTTCGTGCAATGATATTATTATCAATCACTTTTTGTTTATTAATTTAAAAGCGGTCACAAATGTTACAAAAATGTTCACATATATCTGACTTAAGAATGATCTGAAAGAGGTCTTAACTGTAAAAAGTCATATTTTTTTCTTTAGTATTCATGCTAATCTAGAAAGTCAATTTCCTCCTCAATTTAGTCGGACTGTGGAGATAGATGGTATGTCTAAAATCGAGTTTTAAATTTCATACTGATGAATCAGAATAGAGAAAATTTTCAAATTTGTTGATATGAAAAAAGGGGATGTTATATTTATTGTGCACCGATACGATATGATCTGAATAATAAATGTGAATTTTAATGAATCTTATTTTAACATATTTACATTCATTCCTGTAAATCACTGAAGCAATCACTGGCTGTTGTTTGTAATTATTCCATACGTTTACCTAACTGATAATGGCATGAGGATAAACTCAAAACCAGTCACTAAAGAAAACAAATAAATGTTTGAGTGGTTAACATGGACTTAGTGATGTTATTTTTTATAATGGTCAACACAAAACTACAAATTGGGAATGTTTTAATAAATATTCCATAAGTTTTAATAAATATTCCATAAGTCCTAAATAATTCTCCAATCGTAAGAAATTAAAAAATCAAACTATTATTTTAGCGCTATGGTCCAATTCAATCCAAAGTCATATACACACGTTCTTGGATTACCAAATATTATCTTTATTCTTTATTAAATATTCTTTTTAGTGTCGACTGGTGGAATCGTTTAGTGGGGGGTTACTAGGTTCGTCAACATAAACATAATTATATAAGATTTTTTCTTGATTATATGACGTATATGACGTCATAGGGTCTCAGCAAAGTAATTTACGTAACATAAAATACCTGATGGATCTGGCAATGTTAATATCCACATTCCACAGTATATATATGTATATGTATAGTAGTGATAACTGCATGGGGGTGGAATTTATAACCAGAACCTAGGGCGTGTATGGTATCATTGGGTAGATATTTTAATATAAACATTGTTTATAAATACTGTTTACCAATGAAACCATAATCAACTATGGCATAGCTGCATTAACTGTAAGCATGCCGATAAAGACAGGTAATAGTTTTCTATTTAGTTAGTAGAGAAGGCAAGTAATATTATATCGATAGTCAATGATTTAACGCATCTGATGATGGCGATCGTAAACCATATGATTGAGTAAGATTTCTTGCCATCGAAAGGTATTTATATTTTAAATATCTATCCAATGATACGACACACGACTTAGACTTTATTTAGAAATTCTAAAACTGAGTGCAATTATGACTACTTCCGGTTCCGGAAATGAAAATTGTTATAATTAAAGTCTTTAGAATGGCTTATTTTATGTTAGTTTCTTCCTGAAGCTTTGTGACGTCATATTCCAGGCAATAAGCCTTGGATAAACCTGGCTATATTTACGGATATAATAACATTATACGATCCCATTGATATTTATATATTTTTTTAATATTTTGTATTTTGTGTTTTTGTAAGTGTAATATTATCATGTGCACATGGTTTCAGAATTTTAACACAAACTTTCTTTCTCAATTTCAACCCCGTCAGAAACAACCCCATTGTAACTTAGATTTTATTAACTATTTTTCTCATATTCATAGGTGCAGTATTATTATACTCACTATATTTCAGAACTAAATTTGAATCTAAACCACCCCCAAACCCCACCCCATAAATGCTAGATATTGTTTACTATCTTTCCTGTATTTGCAGTTATAAAATTATCATACTCACAAGATTTTAGAATTATCACGCCAAATATATGTTTCAACCATCTTACAACATCCCCTATACGAATGAGATTATGTTCACTACTTTTCCGGTATCTAAAGACTATTGCCATCTAAGTGCATTTACAAACAAAAGATAATTTTGATCAGCTAAAAGTGGAAAATGACCACTGTGCGTCGTTGAAACAAGCACGCCGCGCAGGAGCTGATACTTCCTACCACAGTATCCACTTCTTGCATATAGTTTTTTATGGTGCAATTTCCTTTTGCACACTAAAGTATAATAAATATAGTAAAAGATAATAATAGATAATAATATATTAAAGAAAAATTGATCTCTTACAATATGTTTGAAAAACTGTCCCAAAGTTCAGCTTCGTTTTAGGTCTCTACACGAGACCCTCTCCCACCACTAACTAGAACAATATCCAACTTATTTTTACTTTCATCGTTTCTCAGACTTATACTAAAATGAGCCGTTACTGCGTGATGGACTCAAAGGTTCTTTAAAATGCATTTACATAAAAAGTAAGGGTCCTTTTATTTTGCAAACAATATACAATGTGTTCCGTAAGTGTAAGTATGTTCCGTTTTGTAGCTTTTATCCCATCTAACTTTTTTCACCTTTATGGCACGTGTCACCTTTTTGCACAACACGATATGAGCTTTGGAAATTCCAACCAAATATTTTCTGTTTCATTGAAGCTAAATTAATCTGCAATCAGCTAAATTGTTGGTCTCAACTCTCAGCCCCGTCTACATCTAGAGAATACCGACCCAGTTATAGTATAATTTTCGGTTCAATTGATACAAATAATGGAATACAAAATCACCCTTTCTCAATTTTTTACCACCTCTTTTGTAGTTACTAGTAGTATATTTAGATGACGAACTTGTTTAATATCATCAAATTTAATCTATGAGAAAATCAAACAAAAATAGTGACAGAAGTACGCCAAGTGGCATTTGTATGTTAGGATTAAAGGCGGTAAAGAGGGAAAATTTGGAGTTTAACTTTATCTCAAGATAACGATTCGACTTTAAGTATTTAAAACCGCGTAGAATATTGGTGAGGGGAATGAGCATTTTTCAAGCTGTTTTGAAATTCTGAAATGATATACACATTTCCATGACCATGCCTACAATAACATGTATCATATTTTACGCTCCGTGTTGGTTAGTGCAATTTTAATACTTGACATACTTTAGCACCGTTGAACTAGAGAGTGATATCGATTTAAATTATGTAGAATTAAAAATAGCACTAGTGGAGTAGGTAATTTAATTCAAACGAGCACAACTAATTTCCATAAAACTTCAATTTACCATGTTATAATTATACCATAATTTATTTGCGCTTAATTGTTATTACACATTTTACCATTTACAAATAGGTACACGTTTGTAAAAAGTAGTATTCGTACTTATTTTACAGGCTTCACAAATACTCAAAAGTATTTTCCCCATTTCTGCCATATACTCGTATTTCTTTCTTTTCTTTTACCGAGTACCTCAGCGAACAAAGTGTGTTAAACTCGACATTTTTCTCTCGTCTTTTTCCTCGTGCCACCGTGCTTCATTACTATGCAAATCGCATCGCGAATTCTACCCTCTTAAAATTGGCCAGGACGTTTCTGCGTATCGTCATCTTTCAGGCATTTCACTGCGAAAAAATTTAAATATAGCATTCGCTCTCGTCATTAGCACTTTAGAAATTTATGAGAAAGAAAAAAGCAGAAGGTGAATTAAATTGAAAAGAAATAAAGGGCGTTTTGTTCTGAGCAGATTGGAGATTAATTCCTTCTGCTGCGGTATTATTTTAAAAACTTTTTGCGATTAAGATCGCTTTTTTACTTCAACGTTTAAGACCCAGTTATGTTCATCAGAAATGCAAATCCGTTTTAAAAATCAAGCAAGTGACAATAGTAGGGGGTAGGGCGTGGCTTAAAGGTATCATGGCAACTTAATGTTAGGTGTTTCAAGACGAATCCTCAGCATTCAACATCATTGGATCTTCAGCCTTCAACATCGTTCGAACGTCAACCATCTACTGTTGGTTCGCAGGTGACATAGTGCGAAAAACGATCAATAAAAATCACCGGAAAACTGCAATTTTGTCTGATAGGCTTGTAGATAGCATCTAAAAAGTATAAAAAGAATTAAATTAAACATTTTAAGAAAAGTAATATTACAGAAGGAAAATAAAGATTCTAGTTCTGACAAAAGACTGGTTTTCTGTTTAGTTTGCTGTTAACAATACAGCGGCAGCGGCGGCGTGCCTGACAAAGGCTGTATTTGCAAAAACTTGAGACATGTTTTGCAAATAGGGTACAAACTATTTACTGTGTTTGTAACAATAACATTGTGATTCTCACTGGGAGACCGATTCTATTATTATAAGTCTGATAAAGCATTGATTTTGTAAAAGAAAAGGTTCCTTTCTACTCAATTTTGTATTTTAGAAAATAATACTATATTATTATACAAGTTTTATAAGACGTCAAATTGGCGCACGAGTTGTGGAACGAGTGCGCTATTACGTCTTATAAAACGAGTGTAATATACTATTTTTTACTTTTTTACTTTGCGTCATTAATTTTATATAAATTTAGAAATTGCGGTTACTATATTGCGCTAAATTAGAATCTAGGGTATTTTGCGGGTACCACGTGGCAACTGGCAGTACTGCAGTAACTGTCAACTTGGTAAGGATGGGATAAAATCTAATTCTGAATAATTTTACTCTACTTTAGCCTACAAGTTTTAACAAATAATCAGCGACGTCGCAACTATGATCATAATGGAGCTTGGGGCAACACTTAACCCTACTGTGATAAATACATGAAACATAACCTAAAAAGTATGAATAGACGTGTTTGGCGGTAACTGATTAGTTACTTCAAAGAATAGTTAGTAATTAACATTTACTAGCAGTTTCTACCTAGTACCACTGGCTTATAATTGAAACCAAATTCTAATTTCGGTGTAACAATTTATTAGAATAAATTATACTTAGTAAAATTACATGTGACGGAGGTAATACAAATAAGTTGCACACAACCAGAACTAAGACAAAGTCGAAAGCGACGGATAAAAACGAATACGGTATTGAAACGAGCAGAATTCGGTCCAAAATGTTACCGAAAACTTATACGCTACATAAACTAAGAAATCCGCAACACTTTAAATGTACTGTAGCTTCCTACGTGTATGCTGATATTCAATAAACCATTTACTGGGCATTTACAATCTCGCAGCAGTAATTAAAATCGTTCATATCTACGATGTGGGTTTGATCTTCGCTTAATATCTTATTAAAGTAAATGCGGTCCTTGAATTATATCTGAAAACGGGATTTGATGCTTAGTTGAAAAGAATGATGACGATCACTTACCCGAGTCGCAAAACATCACCGAAATGTCAAGCTGGCGTATTTTGATGAACACAGCAAAACTAAGAAAGCCCCAATCCTTTGGCCATACTATAGCAGGCTACACGTATGTTTAAATATGTATAGAATATTGATATTTCGCAGATTATGCTATAGCAAGCGATTAAAAAGAGGGAGTGTGTGGTTATGTGTTGTATGTTTGACATATGGCATTTGATATCAACAATCAATGTGTACTGTGTCAGTGTGTACCAAACTTAGAAAAAAGGTTCTAAAAACGTGAATGAAAAGTAGAAAAATAATATTTTAGGTGTTGTGTTTTATAGAATGATTTGATTACTTTGTTAAAAATGTCTAAATATATCTGTTAAAAGACATTTTTTGATATTGGTCCTAGAGAGATTCAATACGTGTAGTACACACGTATTGAATCTCAAGCAATTCTGCCAATCTATTTGTATGTTGCAATGGAATGCTGATATTTCTTATGGCGCATGAATAAGGTGGCGTTACCACCACATGTAATAAACCTATATCTATAATGTGATGTATAAATGTAAGAATTGATACACAATTAACTTCAGAAAGGATGCTTTTATGTAGTGTTGTTTTATAGGACATAGACCTAGCATCGGTTTCTAAAACCTGTTATCACATTAAAACAAATTATCTCAGCTTGTTCAGCCGTTGTACATCGCGAAGTGACATAGATTTAGCGTCCAATCCAACTTCGATGTAATGTCACCACTATAGGGCATTCCATTAGTGTAAATCCTGTCCTCAAACTAACTCAGGAATGTCGGTCATTAGTGATGCGCCCCAATTATGCGACCGACGGTAATTTACCTTGACAGGACGTGAAAGGACACCGGCAAACGGGCAAGCAGTATCTCTTCGTGAATGTCCCGAATACGTCCAGCAAAACGCATTGTCCACTAAGAGCGTACGGTGCGTTATGGCAGCATTGTCGCAGATTCGGTATTTGATGAAGACGACAGACGCTGCTGATCAGATTAATAATTAATCGGCGGACAGCGAATATCCTGCAGGATACAATTAACGCAGTGTAATTATTATCGACAACCAAACGGTAATTGCCGCTGGCCAATTAAATTGTAATGCGACTCGCTTGACAATATCGGGTTATCATAATTATTGTCATGATCATAAAGAAGTAATGATTGACTTTGTGAAATAATAAGATTACATTTTGGCTAATAACGGATTATTTTGGATTTTCTTCTTATCACTAGGCGTTTATAGGAAAAAAATTGAAAATTAATTTAAAATTATTGATTATTATAATTTATTATTATTATTATTGTTATGATTATTATTGTTAAATCTTATATATGTTGGTTCACTGTTATTTATCTGAAGATAATCAGTACAATTCTGTATCACATTTGTTATTTTGGTTGCTAAGAAAGTGAATTGTTAAAAGTTGAGTTTTAAGTTGCTATCGGTAGATATGTACGTCATCGTACGTAAGTTATTACTTTACGGTGCGCTTTTCAAAATGTTATAAGCTCAAAAAGTTCAAGTTTGGGTCCTATATGTCAAATCAAATCAAATCAAATCAAACATTTTATTTCCGAAAAATACAACAGCATATACAGAAAGTCAAAAAAAGAAAACCGCATAAGAAAAAAATGCATTACAAGACAGAATAACCAAAAATTAGCGTACAAAATCAAAAAAATCGCTTACAGAGTAGAAAGCCTCACTCAATAACATATCTTTTACATATAATTTAAATTTGCCCAGTGGCAAACATTGTGCATTTTCCCCAAGGGAATTAAAGAATTTAACACCCTGATACACAACGGAACGCTGTGAAATGTCCAGTCTATGAAACGGGATCTCCAGACTCTGACTCCCTCTAGTAGGGTAATTGTGAATATCCGCTCTGCGCTGCAAACTGTTCATACTCGATTTTACTAAAACTAAGGTTCTGTATATATACAAAGAAGGAACCGTCAGAATTTTCAATTCCTTGCCAAATATTCAATTATTTACTAAGCAGTAAACCCGGTTACCGAGATATTTTCCACTCCATTAGAGCTTTTTAGGGTAGAGGAATTTTAGGTTAGAATTGTCTTATCTTATAAAGAAAACGAACTCGCGCTAGACTTAAAATCAAGAAACTTGTGAAATCGTATCAGCTTGGATATTCAACGTATCTATGCAAAATATATCACCTAACTCAATTTGCAACCAGAAAATCCTTTAGAACACATTACAACAGTAGAGCGTGTTGATATGTTTTGCATGTCTTTGTAATGGTTTACCGACATAGATTTGCAGGGCACTGGCTATAATAGTGGCAACACTAGTAATGTAGAGAAATTAGTAATTATATTGATATTCCAAACACTATAAAGGAAATTGATGAACGGAGATGACAATAAAATAACGCTGTCAGTAAGGAACAATGAATGTTGTTTTGCAGATGAAACATGCGGAATTATGGTGATTATGGCTGCAGAATCGGAAATAATGGCTGGAAAATAAGTTGTTTGCAAAGATGTTATTGTTATAATTTAAGAAGATGTATGTCCACCGGTGCGTTATGTCATCATGGGGTCATGGGCAATTTTGAATTTCAGGGGCCCCATATACAATGTTAAATTAAGAAGAATTACATTTTTTATAAAAAAATATTAAAACCATTAACCATTAACACAAATATATTAATTTTAAAAAACATACATTATGAACTAACATAATTACAATTATATCCATACGGTGCCTTGCGCCGTGGGCGCTTATCCGAAATTATATTTACAATATGAGTCTTTACGATTTACCCAAAAAATATTAAAAGATTAATCAATTAAGATAGTAACAACAACAAAAGTCAGAAATAATAGATAAGGTGTTATTTTTTTTGCAATAGCTCTAATAATATAAGTACCTACATAATTAGTTATTGCAACAAATCAATATTCTAAGAAATACAAAATAACAATTAAATAGCATAACCATAAAAAACAAAGTTCATAGCAAGTAAAATATATTATCTTAATAAATACTCAACAACAAGAATTAATTTCTCGCATTAGTGAATTTAGGTAGTACTCCCACTTGAATAGCTTATGAAAAAATGCTATTTGAAAAACTGCGCTAAAGTTCATTCAGTATTCAGTATTTAAACATTAACAATACACGCTTGTTGCCACACTATTACACTTCTTCTGCATATTATTAATCAATTATAATTTTCTTTTTATTTTTCTATCTTTATCGCTTTCATAATTTTTGTTCTTAGTTAACGCATAAAAAAATTTCGATTCATTTTCATCAAAAAATCACAATTATTCCGAATGTCTTCTGCTATATACTCGGTATTAACTAGAAGAACCGTAACGTGCCAAATAAAAGTTGTAGAAATTGACATAAGCTACAAACTTCAGATACATTTAAATATACAGAGTGATGCATTTGTAAGACATAGAACAAATTCAATTTTCTTTTAACTACAGCATCCTGTATATTTTATCTTTTTTGAAAGTTGGACTGTGAATCCGCATATCCACCAATCGTTTAAATGTTACAAGGCGACTAAATGTTAAAAGCTAGCAACTAAAAAAATGATAAAATGATTTCTGCAGTGTTAATAACTCATCCTCCGAGAGGTTTACCTATAAGAAAAAAAAACAAATAAATGTTTTTTAATATTACTTAAGCTGTGTGCAATAATAAAGATTGTACAAGCGTTACTGCATTTTGCAGTTTGGAATTTTATTTTATAGACAGATTTTTTTGTTCATTCATTATTGCAACATTGAATTTCATAATAAAAGACCGAAAAACTTCAAGGAATTCCCTTCTAGATTTTGTCTCTTCTAGCTTTGTCAATGGTTTATCATTAGCATCTTACACAAATAGATAATGTTTCTTTTATGGCAAAAGAATGAGTTTAACTGCTAAAGCTGCCACCGCTGTCTTTGGAACCCCACAGGCAGGACTACTCCACAGTCAAATTCGATATTCTTATTACGGTAATTTATTAATTAATTTATTGAAATGAATTTCCTAAATACTGGTTTGGGTTGTCGTTGGGGCCCCTGGCCAAAAAATAAAATAATGCAAATATCAACAGATTAGCGTCTTCTTTATTTAAGTACCTCATCTCATAACGGTATGTATTTTACGATGTGTATTTCTGCAACTGTATTTGCAACATATTCTATGCCTAATGTTGCCACCATTATAATCGTTATAGGTGAAACATAAAGAAAATCATGCAAAATGCCGTACCGCAATTTACTACAGATCTGCAGGGCTTTGTGCAAAATGAGTTGGGTGAAAACTTTTGCATGTGTACGTCGAATTTTCCAGTCGATAAGATTTCACAAGTTTATTGTTTTCCAGTACAGCCCGAGTTTGTTTGCATAGTAAGATGCAACAAAACAGCCCTAACCTAAAATTCGTGTTGGGCTAAAATCTCCCGGTGAATTTCCCATTGCAGAAGACGGAAAAGTCAGTATAGCACAGACATATGTAGCAATTCATTTGGAAGGGGCATCAAATCCAAACGCTGTTGTCAATAGTGATACTATACAATTGCCATTCTATTAGGCATAGCTCATCGTACAATACAAACAATTAAAAATAACAAACTGAACCACTAAACATCAAAGATAAAATCTTCACTTCAGCAGATTATTATGTATGTATTTATGTTTTATTAGTTTTCATCACACGGTTGACAGTTTGACTAGCGCGGTGGAAATTCCCAAGATGCAGCGACGTGATTGGTTGTTCTCGATACAAACAAACAGTTCGTCCCGGTCTAGAGCAAAGCAATGACGCTTCTACGTTTTCGCGTCGGTTTTTTGAATATTTTGGCGCAATTTCGCTTGTGTTCGACTGATTGTTGTTACCTGTATCTAGTTTTAAGTGCGTACTAGTGATTTCATAAGAAATATGCAAGAGGAAGGCTGTTACTGTTCTGCTAATCGGTGAGTTTATTTTTGCGAGTACAACGCGCTATCCTAGATACATATTTAGCTTACCTGTTGCGCGCGCATCGGTTTGAATAAATTGTGTTTGTATTATATGTGTTAGGTTTAGAAATTTTGACGGATTCGGCGTTTTATTGTATGTTTTTGGAAAGGTTTCGGCCTAATTTCGCTTTTTAGCGTTCTAAGAGAACGCTAGTTGTAATTTACTTTTTCTTTCATTCTAAAATAATGCAGTTCTTATTTTTTGCGTTATTTCATACCTGTACAGCTTTTGATATTGTGCTAAAGATGACCACAGTTTTGTGGCTAAATGATCTTATAACAGCGGTTTGTCGCAAATTTTGTCGTTGTGATTTTCTTTAGTTTTGCCTGAAGTTGATTGTCTAAAACCGCAATAATGATGAACTTAACAATGTAGTCTATGTAGGCAGTGTTCGTAGATTTGGAATCCTACAACTTGCTGGCCTTTTTAAATAGGTATTACACCCTGGAAAGTATACAGGTTGTTCCAAAGCTTAACGTCATTCCGTGCCGGGCTGCTAGGCCAACGCATGATTGTCAAGAATATCTAAATATGACCTTGGGAAAATGTCGTTAGTTTTCGAGATATTGACGCCCTTTTGGGATTTTTTTCAAAATCGCCATTTAGATCAATTTTTCAAGTGACACAGCTACAAAATTCCAGAATCTTACATTCTAATTTTTGGTACGCAACCCTAAACAGTGCTGATATTGATAACCGTCCAAAATAAATCTAATACTGCTATACATTTGAAAAGAAAAATAGATTTTTGTCCGATTCATGACTTATTTGTCTATTTTTAGCTAGGTTTGAGTCGTCATATCTAGACGAAAATTAGCTGGATACCCTGGCAAGTTATTTTAGAAGATTGCCCATTTAGTGTAGTTTTTAAAATGGTATACCACTTGCTATGTTTTACTATAGAAAAAAATCTGATGTGGCCAGGCACATGACTTTATCATACAATATATAAAATTAATAGTTTTGCTGCATGAGAATCTATTTGATTGATCAGTCGTGTCTGTATTAAAATAAATCTAGTTAGCCAGGATTTGACAGATAAATAATTAAATAAATAAATAATTCCTTTATTAACAAAACAATATTAAATGCAACAAAATAATATTTATATTTAGGGCGGAGATCAGCACACTTGTTTCCAATTGCCTTGCTCTTCCACTCAACCCCTTACGCAAACTAGAACTAAGACATAATTGTATCAATAATATAACAATAATTCCGAGAACTTATCAAAACAAGAACAAACAAAATAATTACTCTAGTGTCTAATTACACGTAATTGCAGAAAACCCAGCTCAACAAAACATCGCACATGCCCATAAAAAATAAAAATTAAAACAGCCTCTGATGTGCGCTCAATGCCTAAAGTCCCCTGTTGAGCAAACAGATAACACTTCACCTTTCCCCCAAAATTTGTTAACGATAATTTTTTCATATCTTCCCTGAGACCCAGTGTATGTGACTGACCTGCTAAGAGAATGACCGTTTATACAGCTCAGCACGATGGGCAGGTGGAGGAAACAAACCTCTGAATGTTAAATTAAGGTTATGGACATCCGTTCTACAGCGTATCTTCCGCATGAGGTATTGTGGGATCCTTTTGGATAGCAACTTATGCGATAATATTGCTGCATGAAACACCCTACTGTTATCCATGTTTAACCACCCCAAGTCGCCCAGCCCATTCGATACATGATCATATTTCCTCAAACCAATAACAAACAGAACACATGCAGTTTGGACACGCTGAACACGCTGCCTATCCGACGCCGTCAGGCAAGGACCGTACACGGTATCACCAGGTATCACAATATGAATGCTTTTTTATTGACAGTAGATATAGTGAGATATTGTCAAAACATCACTTTTGACACTACCGGTACTGTCATTAGAACGAAAATTTGAAAAATCCTGGCTACTATGTAATTTCATATCAATGCAGATGCGACCGATCTCGATCAAATGGAATTGGTCTTAAAGCTAAACTATTAATTTTACCAAAAAATGCCATAGGCATAAATTATTCAAAATTTCCTCTACTTTAATTTATTATTTAACTATTTTGTCGAAATTACAGAAATGGCAGCTCATTTGCAAAATCCTCCAAAAAGGCTTAGAATAAACTACCAGTTCCTTTGGACCCTTTTGACCAAAAGCTTTTCAGCTCTAAGTTTGGTCACAGAACTTCTAAATATGAACTTTCGTCCCGATACGTTTAGTAGTTTCTCCGGGATCGTCGCCACAAAAATCGTTTACACACACACAGACATACATACACACAGACACACACACACACACACACACAGACATTTTTTTGTACCTTGGTCAAAAATGTTCAGGGGACCCATAAAGACCTATTTCCGCTAAAATCTCAAATTTTTTTTTCGGCACGATTACAATACTTCATCATACTGCGTATGATAAAGTAAAAAAAGATATTGCTATATTACTGCAAAATGAGCCCATATTGAAATTGTTTCGATAAGTAGAAATTCGAATAAAAACACTAGTAAAAATAATTTTACGAGTATTTATATATAAATAAACAAACTCACGTTAGCTTTTGAGAAGACCGATTCTGTAAAAGAAGTTGCTAACTAACCTCTTGGAAACGTCGTTAAATTTCTTAGCAACAATTCTTATTGGCAACAAAAGTTGCTGCGAAATTTAACCACGTTTCTAAGTGGTTAGTTAGTAACTTTTTTTTATAGAATTGGCCAGATTGACGCTTTTATGAATTTCGTCAAAACCATCACTTAGATCAGTTTTTCGAGTGCCACAGCTACACAATTCTATAGTCTATATGATACGCAATACTAAACAGTGCTGGCGTCCATAATGAATCTAATACTGCTATACATTTGGAAAAAAAGTATTCATGATTTATTTGTTTTTTTTTTGAGGTCAAATCTAAACGACACTAAACGAAAAATACTAGGATAACCTGGCAATTTATTTTAAGTTTGCCCATTCAGTGTACTTTTTTAAATGGTTAAAAACAGAGCACGTAAATCCACAGACTACCGATTAATTTGTGTGGAAAAGCTTGGTTTAGATGATTTCTTACAGCTATAATTGGCCATTTTGAATTATACCTGAAAATCTAAATGGGGAAATTTACCGCGAGCATTAACAAATGAAGTGCCAAATCTTTTAGAACATGCGAAGAACACTTGGCTTTAAAATTGTTTCTAATCAAATTTCTAATTATTGAAATAATTTCACAATGAGCTCGGTCAATTTGTACAATATCAGTATAATATCATATTTTTAGTTAATACCATTTTAAAACATAACTAAATGAGCAGTCTGAAAAGTAACGTCAGGTTATCCAGGTATTTTTCGTTTATATAATATGACAACTGAAAATTAACTAGACAAAAATTTTTTCTTTCTCCAAATGTATGGCAGTATTAGATTTATTTTTAGGCTGTTGTCAATAACAGAGCTGTTTATGGTTGCTTACCAACCAAAAATTAGCATCTTAGAATATGGAATTTTGAAGCTGCGTCCCCCGAAAAACTGATCTAATGTGAACATTTTGATAAAATTGTGCTAATATCTCGACACTATTGACTTGATCGTTTTCTTTCTGTTTTTTTACGTTTTATACTTACTACATGTGGTAAATTTCCTTGCATATAGATTTTTTCTAAATACTCACAACAATCATCTCATCTTAAGGCAGATAAAAATCGTAAATAATTATTTACCATTTAAACTTCTGTGGTAAGCCGTTTTTGTGAATGTTGAAACAAACCAAATCCTATATTTTTAACTGTAAAACTCACGTTTACAGTATTTCAAAATGCGATATTGCCTTCAAGGCTCCTCTCAAAGTCACAAAACTCCTCCAGAAGTACGAAATTATTACCGTATCTCAATCTTGTTCCTTCGTCGCCAATAATCTATATATTGTTAGCATAACAGCAATAATAGCAGAATTTTTACGGGCAGTCATCTCATGTTTCGGATTATGTATAGTCCTGCTCCACGAAGGTATTCACATTTTCTAAACCATTGACAACCACGATCATTCTCAAGTAGACAGGTTTCGAAATGTTTTTATCGAAAAATTTACGTATAGTTTGTTTGTGGGAAACCAGTTACAGTTTGGTCTAGACAAGAAAATTGCACCCGTGTGCTTATGTGTCTTCTCAGAGCTCATACACTACCTCGCCCGTATTCTTTTGAAATATTATGCACCACTTGAAAATGTATGAAGGTCATAAAAATGAAGCTAGCCTTACGACGACAATGACTTTTCTGTGTCGATCGTAAAAAGCGGAAAGGTAATCCCCACGAGTCTTGTGTTGGTTGTAGCTCTTCCTTTTTTCTCATTTCCAATAGACATTTTATTTTATTAAAATTTTATTCTTTCAGAAAAGTAACCAATAAAATTCTTAATTTTTATTATTAAATATTTACTTGACAAACTACCGTTGACATTTGCATAACATAAGCCTCGTTGTAATAATAATGTATAAATAATATTTTGCTAAACATTCATGTTCAAACTCGTGTATACAATTTTCATCGATTTGTGGGCAGCATTTACCATTACGGAAGACTGAAGCGTCCAGTTACCACAGACATATGGTGCAATCATTTGGAAGAGGCATCAAATTCAAACGCTGTTGTCAATGGCGATACTATTTAATTGCTATTCAGTTAGGCAAATCTCATTGTACAGCACAAACAATTACAAAGAACAAACGGAACTACAATAAATAAGATAAAATGCTAACTTCAGCTGATTATTTATTATGTATGTATGCCTGTATTCCTTTATTATTAGTTTTCTCCAGACGGTTGACAGCTTGACTATCGCGGTTGACGTTGTCGCGACGTGATTGGCTGGCTGCTGTCGATACAAACAAAGCATTGCCGTCCGACAACAGAACAGTGATGATTCTACGTTTTCGCGTCGCGTCGGTTACTTGAATATTTTGGTGGAAATTCGTTCATGTTCGACTGATTGTTGTTACCTGTATTTAGTGTTGTGCGTACTAGTGATTTCAAGGCAAATATGCAAGAGGTAGCTGTTACTATTCTGCTAATCGGTGAGTTTATTTTTGCGGAGTTATTTTTCGTCAAACGTCAAAGGCGGTAGTCTCGATATTTTGCTTTCTTGTTGCGCGCGCACCGGTTTGAAGAAATTATGTCTTGTTTGTATTGTACCTATGTGTTTTGACAGGTGTTTTATTGTATGTTTTCGGAAATGTTTCGGACTAATTTCGTTTTTTAGACGTATAAAACATATTTCAGAGTGTTTATGTCTGTTCTAATTTAGTTTTGATTTTGTTCTAAGATAACGCAGTCCTTATTTATGTGCTTATTTCACACTAGCACCACTTTTGATACTATTTTTACATTTTCTACATTTGTGTGTGAGCTTTACTTTAGTTTTGCCTGAAGTCGATTGTCTAAAATCACAATAATGATGAACCTAACGAGTAGTCTACCAGAAGTGTTTTGTTGATTTCGAAACGCAGGCGTATAGAATGGAAATTTTATGGTGTTTTTTCGTATATACCTAGTGTTACACCCTGGAAAATATACAGAGTGTCTCAAAACTTAACGTATTCCGTGGAGGGCTAATAGACTTTTGACAAAGCAGATAAACATAATCCGTCTGGCACTTCCTGCGACATTTATTTGTTCTCAATTTATTTACGTTATTTATTTGTTTCGCCTAGATTTTTTCCTTTAACCAACACCAGTAGAAAAAAGAGCGAGAGGACTTAAATCCGGAGATTAAGGCCATAAAATTGCACCAACACAGCTAATCCGCTTGTCTGGATAAGCTTGGTGCAAGTAATTTCTTACAGCTATTGTGTAGTAGGGTGTGTGTATTGAAATAACATTTTTTACGAAATTTAAAATTTGAAGTTGATAAAAAGTTGTCACTATGGACCTTCATATACTATACTAACAAAAAAAATTGTCGTACTTAATATTTAGGTCTCCCGCAGAAGGCCTAAAGTTTATAATTTTCTTTAAGCATTTGATTTTTTTTTCAATAAAAGATTAAGTGATTTTTCCTTTTCAAATACAAAAAGTTTAACAAAAAGCAACACTTAGATCGCCTGCAGTTTATTTAGATTCTATACAACTTTTGGAAAACGACAATTTCTGTATAATTTAAAAAAATGTGCTTAAATGTGGTTAAAAGTTTATTTGGCATTAAAATTTTTTAATATGTGCGAACATGTGGGCTTTGAAAAAGAAAAACCACTCAATATTTGATAAAAAAATATGAACAAATTAGAATTTTAAAGTAAATCATGAACTTTAGGCCTAGACCTAGATATTCTGCAATTGAATTTCGAAAAAAACGTTTTTTCGTTACATCCTTGTGTTGTGTAATGCTGGACAGCCATCTTGAACGGTCAAATAATAGCCCCCTTTGAAGTACCTGAAAAATCTAAACGGGATAATTTACCGCTATCTTTTCGCAAATGAATTTTGTTTCAAAATGTGGCTTTCAAACTGTTTTCAATTGATTTTCTAATTATTGAAATAATTCACAATGTTTTCAGAATATTCTCACAAAATAATAGCAATATATTTTTTATAAGGTCAAACATAGCAAGTGATATATACCATTGTAACCGACACTAAATGGGAAATATTTTAAAAGTAACTAAATAAATGGTAACCAGATATTTTTTGGTTTTTGACGTATATAAAATGAATACGGTACTGGCACGACCAGAATTCTGTCCAAAATATACCAAAAACATATACGTTACAAAAACTAAGAAATCCTCAACACGTTAGATGTACTATACCGTGCTACGTGTATGCTGATACTCAATACAGTATATTATAATACAAGTTTTATAACACCCACGAGTTGTTTTGGAACGAGTGCGCCAATATGTCTTATCAAACGAGTGTTAGATACTATTTTTTCTACTTTGCGACATTAATTTTACATAAATTTCGAAAATTGCGATTGTCAACTTACAATCTAGAGTAGCTTTATATTCAACAGTTGGTAGTTGTTGTAAAATTCACAAATACGATTGACGCGAGCCAATAGCGATTGAGATGTCACCCTTATTTGACACTTGAATATCACCAATCTTGGAAAATTAAAAGTTACTAAAACTTTGTGATCTAGTGTTTTTATAACGACACCGAAAGCGGTTTCGTTATGAGCTTATAACGAACGCAAAGTAGAAAATAGTATATTATAATTTTTAATTTTAATTTGGAATTTTACATGTTTATAGTTTGCAGTTTGGATGATTGTAAGGGCTTACTCCGATAACTTGATTATTTAGGCTGATGATGGCTCAACCTTGAGTCGAAACCGGTACCTATTGATATAAATAAACCCATCAAAGGATTAAGAGGGGTTTTTCAATATCCCAGTATATTATAATACAAGTTTTATAAGACAAAAATTGGCGCATGAGTTGTTATGTGGCACTTGTATTGTATCTGAAAGGGCGATTTAATGTTTATTTGACGAGAATGATGCAGAATCACTTACCAGAGTTGTAAAACGTCACCGAAAACGTCATGCTGACGTATTTTGATTACCACAGCAAAATTAACAAACCCCAACCAACCCTTTGGCCATAGTATAGCATGCTACACGCATGTTTAAATATGTATAGAATATAGATATTTCGCAGTTTATGCGATTAAAAAAGCAAGCGATTGTAAAAAGCCAATCTATGGTTATGTGTATTTACGTTTGACATGTGGCATGTGATATCAATGTGACCAATCTTGTTTTCTCATCTAATTTTAAATCGTAAATAATTAATTGCCATCTACAAACGAGAGCAACATATTGCTCTCTTTGTTGTCCGTGCTAGTCTATGTCGAAACTAAACCAAACGTGCCCCATTTCTTCTTTTCATTAGTCATAATTGTCCCTGCTTGAAATATCATAATTATTGTAAACCGTAAATCTAGAAACCGTTCTTGTGCGTGTTGAAATAAACCAAATTCTATGTTCTTAATTGTTAAATTTACGCTGAAAATATTTCAAAACTAAATATATTTTGCCTTCAAAGTTACAAGTTACAAGTCTCAAAGTTACAAAACTCCTCCAGAAGTACGACATTATTACCTACCTCACCTCAATCTTGGTTATTCGTCGCCAAAAATCTATATATTGTTAGCATAACAGCAATAATAGCAAAGTTTTCACGGTCGCTCATCTCATCCTTCGGATTATGTATAGTCCTGCTCGAGGATGGCGAATTGAGCTCTCGGATAAGGGTGTAAGTGCGAGCCCGGTACCGTTGGAAAAGTTTTAGCGGCTCGCTTTCGGAAGAGCGCCTCGGGGTCCACTTGCAATAATCACGTACCCCCTCGCGAAAATTTGATTTAGATAATGTCGTCCTGGCAGTGAGTTTCTTGTCCGCGTCGCTTACCGTTTTCCTCTAGACAATTTTTTTTTGCGAAATTACGTTTCCGCCGCTTGAATGAGAATGTCTCGAGGAAGTTGGAAGGCTCTTCGCGTCTATTCCCGACGGTAATAACAGGACTAAAGATCTGAGGGGTGATTATAAATAAATTGAAGTATTTCTTGTTGGTTGTGTAAGGAGGGAAAAAGGTATCTAGATGTTACTCCATGTATTCTGTATTCTTTTTGGGATTATGCAGTGTCTACTTTCTTCGAGAATGTTGCTGATAGAAATTAAATGTTAACAGATTGTTGGTGTAGGAAACAGGACGAAATCTCTGAAACGTCTTATTACTTTTATATATTAACAGTCCTCGGACACGCCTGTTTTTTGCAGTGATGACTTCTCTTTGTCTCTAAATTGTGTGGAATTAAATATAAATATTTTAATTTCGATGTGAAAAAGGAAATACCATCAAAGCATTATCAAATTACACTATTCACATATTTATAAAAGGAATACAAAAAATATTTGAGGAATTTTTAAAATTAAGAATTCTTTGAGAAAAGTGTCTGTTAGGAATTCGATACAAAAATTACACTTTTCAATTTCCGTTGATTTATTCAAAACTTTTTATTTCACACGAACACTGTGTATAGTAAAAACATAATATTCAGAATTGCTATAATTATAGTGCAATAATAATTGTTTACCATTTCGATTAGTTTAACCTATTTCTGGCAACATAAAGAAATGAATAACAAACTTAGTTTTTCTTGTTGTCTTGGGATCAAAATTGATGATCGATAAGTTTTTTTGTGTTAGACTAGCATTGTGAAAATATCGACGAAAAAAACTGTAAGGTGCAATTTAAAATTTTGTGAATGACGTCACTCACTTCCGAAAAACATGAAGCAATACCAACTTAAAAATTATTTAATTAATTATGTTTTCTAATAAAATCCTCCAATTTAAACACAATATAAACACAAAAGCAGCCTATCCAATATCAGAGGTATATTACTAGGTATATTATTTTCAACATTGCAATGAAAAAAAGGAGGGAGGATATAAAAGCAAGCGATAAATGATTAAACATCCAGAAATTTTCTCAAAATTTCCAGTTCAAGTCAGTCATATTATATTATTATATTATTAATAATATTATTATTATAATATTAGATAATATTAGTTTTCTACGTCATAGCATACAAATGGTTTATCCTAATATAAATCAATTAAAAAAAAAATCTTACGAAAATAGGAATTTGGGTTTTTGTTAGATATATTTGCGGTGAATACGCGCTTGAAAGTTGCATATTATGCCAGGTTAGGTATATATTTGCTAAAATTGCCAACTAGAGTTTATTTCACGACAAGTAAGCCGCTGACATAATGCGCAAACGTTCCTATACGCATTGACGTGTGCTAGAATGAAATAGCAATCTTCTTTATTTCATTCTAACACACGTCAATGCGTAGGAACGTTTGTGAATTATGTCAGCGGCTAGTATATATTTGCAGAAATTACCAAAATTGAGTTTCTTACATGAAAATCTCACTTTTTGTAATCGTGCTGATTTTAGCGGAAATAGGTCTTTTTGGGTCCCCTGCTCATTTTCGACCAAGGTACAAAAGATGTCTGTGTGTGTATGCGTGTGTGTGTGTCTGTTTGTATCTATGTGTGTATATGTATACCCGCTTTTGTGGTGACGATTCCGGAGAAACTACTAAAGGTATCGAGATATAAGATGATATTTAGAAATTTTATTACCAAAGTTAGAGCTGAAAAGCTTTTGGTTCAAAACGGTCCAAAGGAACTGGATGTTTCCTGTAAGCATTTTTCAAGGTTGTTGCAATTGAGGTGCCATTTCTGTAATTTTGTCAAAATACTTAGAGCTGAAAAGCGTTTGGTTCAAAAGGGTCCAAAGGAACTGGATTGTTCAAGGAAAGCGCCAATGAGCTGCCATTTCTGTAATTTCGTCAAAATAGTTATATAATAAATTAAAGTAGAGGAAATTTTGTGTAATTTAACCCATTGACATTTTTTTGGTAAAATTAATAGTTTAGCAGTTTGAGCAAATTCTTTTTGATTGAGACCGTGTCTGCATTAAAACTTAGTTAGTCAATTATTTTCATTCTGACAGTAGACAGTGCCAAACGCTGTTTTTTGACAATACCTACTGTCAATATTATCAAACTATCCGTAATCCTGTCTAACTTGTTTTATTTTAATGCAGACACGATTGTTTTGTGTTATTTCAGTAACAATAATTAAGTATTATAGAATATCCAACTTACAGCTTTGTCGCTATGACGTTGAACTCGGTCAAATTTTAACACCTTCCATGCCTCACGGACTCAATGGGAACTGCCAGCTGAACTAACGGGTCCCCGTCTCATGTTCGGAAGGTATAAACTATAAACATTTAGAGTTTAGCAAAATAGTCTGCCTGGCACTGGCTCTTAGACTAATAGAAAATTATTCGATGTACCACAAAGATATTTATAAAAAACTTACTATTCTAATAAGCTCGCTCGAGAAACATACAGCACCGCGAAACTCATGCTTTTTTATAGGGAGAGGTGACCGCAACTATCGTGAAGATAGCCATAAGTTTTCCCGCGAGGTTTTGGCGCCAAATCAAACAGAAAGTATTGGAAACTACTGTCCTCTCAACAAAGGACCTGTGTTAAGTCGCTAGAATTCGAACAAAGGAATAATAAGTTCGCGGTATTCTGTATTCTCGGAAATCCCATATACAGTAGAGCGTCGATAATCCGAACTAGTTGGGACCGCAGGTAGTTCGGATTATCAAATTGTTCGGATTATCAAATATAGCAACTAAATAGTAGAAAATACGAGTATTGGATACACGATAGATACAAAAGAAATATTTTTCTGTAAACAGGAATCGACAAAAATGGCTTTTCCCTCGGTTACTCAGTGAGATTTTATTCATTATTATTACTTTTTGCGCGTTCAAATTAGCGAACCTTCGGATTACCCAGGTTCGGATTATCGACGCTCTATAACAAAAATATCCAATGATTTCACAACACACGTCTACCTCTCAACAAAGATGGTTTATTTTTCTTTGAACTATACATATATTATGAAGCTTTTAATTCCTTCTTTTCACCGAAGAATTCCGCCGTGATATCACATTTTCGCTCGCCATCGAATGGTCTACATTCCCGGCGCGTATGTTAATTCCTTAATTAAAATATCTAGCTCGCCGACAGCACAATGTTACGCGAAACTATCGTCTCTCTGTCTCGGAGCAAGCATAATAACGCCGTGTCCTCATTGCATTGCCGTGTTCCTGGGCGTTACTGCGCTCAGATGTCCTGAATATTTCAACAGAAGCGCCCGGCCGCCTCGTAAGGAAATGACCTATTAATTTATCATTGTACAATTAAGCGTGCACAAAGGGAAACTGGGCCCGTTTCATCTCATGATTATTATCTGGGGGATTAGGTACTGTGTCTTTAAGTGGCCGTATTGGGTTAGTCGCAAATTACAGATGGGACTAGCGGTTGCGCTATAGTTGGAACGAGGATACGCAGTATCTAGTTTTGTACGCGAATATGTAATCGCAACAGAATATTGTAGAACAATATCGTTCTATTGGTGCGATTTGTCATAATCGTGTGTTCCTTTATTAAAGTGACAGGAATATTTACAGGAATGTTTTTTCATTTAATATGATTGGCAGTAATATTATATTAGTGATTGCGTCGTAACAGTCTGAAATTTAAAATACTTAAACGTTTCTGAAGAAACTGTCATCGTAACTATTAGTAGTTTTACTTTAAAAAATGCTTAAAAATGCTCGTTCTTAAGAAATATTATCAGATATGAAACTGTTAGCTGTAGTAATGATATGATTATGTTGAAGAATGTCAAAAGTGTTTTGGACATTTCTGCTGCAAGTATTGTCATTTTTATTTTAAGCGTATATTCTGGTACATTCTGCACTAAAATAAGGCAATTTTTTTTTAAATATGGAAAACTTCGTGTACATTTATTTTCACACATTTATTGATACCTGGGTATCGAACAATGCATAAGCATTAGAACATTAGATCGCAGTATCTCTCAAAAAGTTATAATTGTTTTTCGTTCTAAATTTAGCACATTTAGAAAAATTCAACACAATTTGGACGCAAACTGTGTCCGATCTAATCGACCGATGTTGACGGTTCAAACGGTAATTTCAGCACAACTCGGTAACCACTAGAGACACAGACTTTTTCTATGTAAATTTGTAATCAGCGCACCCATTTTAGTAAGTGATTTCGTACAGAATTTTAGCCATTCGGCAAAAACTCAACTACCTTCAATCAAATTAAGGTTGTGGTTCTTGGTACAATTTTCGACGCTGATTACGTCGGTATAATTTGATTTTACTTATTTGGAACGGTTCGGCCGTTATTACGTTCCCAATTATCAAAAATGATGCTAAAAACACCCATTGTACTATGTAAGAAACTTTGAACGCAAACTGTGTCCGATCCAATCGACCGATTTTGACGGTTCAAACGGTAATTTCAGCACAACTCGGTAACCACTAGAGACACAGACTTTTTCTATGTAAATTTGTAATCAGCGCACCCATTTTAGTAAGTGATTTCGTACAGAATTTTAGCCATTCGGCAAAAACTCAACTACCTTCAATCAAATTAAGGTTGTGGTTCTTGGTACAATTTTCGACGCTGATTACGTCGGTATAATTTGATTTTACTTATTTGGAACGGTTCGGCCGTTATTACGTTCCCAATTATCAAAAATGATGCTAAAAACACCCATTGTACTATGTAAGAAACTTTGAACGCAAACTGTGTCCGATCCAATCGACCGATTTTGACGGTTCAAACGGTATCGGATGGGAAATTGGCCGAGGAATTCATTTCTGAAAGCCGCATTGCTGTAAGGTGCGCGGTTCGTGAGAAAAGCGCGATAAACCGTGGAAATTATAGTTTCCCACTTTCTGGCCAAACCGTACACGCTACGGGAAAACCGACCTCACCGTTGAATTCAGCACATCCCAATGCATCAGCATGACTACATTAAAACGCTCTATCTCTCAAAAAGTTCTAATTGTTTTTTCGGTCTAAATTTAGCACTTTTAGATAGAAAAAAATTGAACTTTGCAACCGTTCGTGATAGAAAGGTTTACCCACTACCAAATGATAGCTCTCGTTGAGTCTATTAAAAAAATGTATACTTTTATATGTCTAAGATTTACCGTTTTCATGTTATGTGGTCCATTTCGTTTATTTTTGCATTATTTGAAAAACTGTAATATCAGCACAACTCGGTAACCAGTAGAGACAGAGACTTTTCCTATGTAAATTTGTAATCAGCGCACCCAATTTAGTAAGATAGCAAAGGTTTCATGTTGATCCTGGTCCTTATTTTTGAGATAGGTGTGCTACTTCAGAATTATTGTTCAAAATATGTGATTTCTTACAGAATTTTAGCCAGTCGGCAAAAACTCAACTACCTTCAATCAAATTAAGGTTGGGGTTCTAGGTACAATTTTTGACGCTGATTACGCCGGTATAATTGGATTTTACTTATTTGGAACGGTTCGTCAGTTATTACGTTCCCAATTATCAAAAATGATGCTAAAAACACCCATTTTACTATGTTAGAAACTTTGTACGCAAACTGTGTCCGATCTACTCGACAGATGATGACGGTTCAAACGGTATCGGATGGGAAATTGGCCGAGGAATTCATTTCTGAAAGCCGCGTTGCTGTAAGATTCGCGGTTCGCGAGAAAAACGCGATAAACCGCGGAAATTATAGTTTCGCACTTTCTGGCCAAACCGTACACGCTACGGGAAAACCGACTTCACCGTTGAATTCAGCACATCCGAATGCATAAGAATGACTACATTAAAACGCTCTATCTCTCAAAAACTTATGATTGTTTTTTCGGTCTAAATTTAGCACTTTTAGATAGAAAAAAACTGAACATTGCAACTGTTCGTGATAGAAAGTTTTACCCACTACCAAATGATAGCTCTCGTTGAGTCTATCAAAAAAATGTATACTTTTATATGCCTAAGATTTACTATTTTCAAGTTATGTGATCCAGTTCGCTTATTTTTGTATTATTTGAAAAACCGTAATTTCAGCATAACTCGGTAACCAGTAGAGACAGAGACTTTTCCTATGTAAATTTGTAATCAGCGCACCCAATTTAGTAAGATAGCAAAGGTTTTATATTAATCCGGGTCCTTGTTTTTGAGATAGGTGTGCTACTTCAAAATTATTGTTTAAAATATGTGATTTCTTAAAAAATTGTAGTCAGTCGGCAAAAACACTACTACCTTCAATCAAATTAAGGTTGTGGTTCCAGGTACAATTTTTGACGCTGATTACGCCGGTATAATTTGATTTTACTTATTTGGAACGGTTCGTCAGTTATTACGTTCCCAATTATCAAAAATGATGCTAAAAACACCCATTTTACTATATTAGAAACTTTGAACGCAAACTGTGTCCGATCTACTCGACCGATGTTGACGGTTCAAACGGTATCGGATGGGAAATTGGCCGAGGAATTCATTTCTGAAAGCCGCGTTGCTGTAAGATTCGCGGTTCGCGAGAAAGACGCGATAAACCGCGGAAATTATAGTTTCGCACTTTCTGGCCAAACCGTACACGCTACGGGAAAACCGACGTCACCGTTGAATTCAGCACATCCGAATGCATAAGAATGACTACATTAAAACGCTCTATCTCTCAAAAAGTTATGATTGTTTTTTCGGTCTAAATTTAGCACTTTTAGATAGAAAAAAATTGAACATTGCAACTGTTCGTGATAGAAAGTTTTACCCACTACCAAATGATAGCTCTCGTTGAGTCTACCAAAAAAATGTATACTTTTATATGCCTAAGATTTAC
Source organism: Melinopterus prodromus (assembly GCA_964023965.1). Classification (NCBI taxonomy): domain Eukaryota; kingdom Metazoa; phylum Arthropoda; class Insecta; order Coleoptera; family Scarabaeidae; genus Melinopterus; species Melinopterus prodromus. Next base: position 12,529,506 of record OZ030390.1, on the reverse strand, counting down.
CATTTTCATGTTATGTGGTCCATTTCGCTTATTTTTGTATTATGTGAAAATCCGTAATTTCAGCACAACTCGGTAACCAGTAGAGACAGAGACTTTTCCTATGTAAATTTGTAATCAGCGCACCCATTTTAGTAAGATAGCAAAGGTTTCATATTGATCCGGGTCCTTGTTTTTGAGATAGGTGTGCTACTTCAAAATTATTGTTTAAAATATGTGATTTCTTACAAAATTTTAGTCAGTCGGCAAAAACACTACTACCTTCAATCAAATTAAGGTTGGGGTTCTAGGTACAATTTTTGACGCTGATTACGCCGCTATAATTTGATTTTACTTATTTGGAACGGTTCGTCAGTTATTACGTTCCCAATTATCAAAAATGATGCTAAAAACACCCATTTTACTATGTTAGAAACTTTGAACGCAAACTGTGTCCGATCTACTCGACCGATGTTGACGGCTCAAACGGTATCGGATGGGAAATTGGCCGAGGAATTCATTTCTGAAAGCCGCGTTGCTGTAAGATTCGCGGTTCGCGAGAAAAGCGCGATAAACCGCGGAAATTATAGTTTCGCACTTTCTGGCCAAACCGTACACGCTACGGGAAAACCGACTTCACCGTTGAATTCAGCACATCCGAATGCATAAGAATAACTACATTAAAACGCTCTATCTCTCAAAAAGTTATGATTGCTTTTTCGGTCTAAATTTAGCACTTTTAGATAGAAAAAAATTGAACATTGCAACTGTTCGTGATAGAAAGTTTTACCCACTACCAAATGATAGCTCTCGTTGAGTCTACCAAAAAAATGTATACTTTTATATGCCTAAGATTTACTATTTTCAAGTTATGTGATCCAGTTCGCTTATTTTTGTATTATTTGAAAAACCGTAATTTCAGCATCACTCGGTAGCCAGTAGAGACAGAGACTTTTCCTATGTAAATTTGTAATCAGCGCACCCATTTTAGTAAGATAGCAAAGGTTTCATATTGATCCGGGTCCTTGTTTTTGAGATAGGTGTGCTACTTCAAAATTATTGTTTAAAATATGTGACTTCTTACAAAATTTTAGTCAGTCGGCAAAAACACTACTACCTTCAATCAAATTAAGGTTGGGGTTCTAGGTACAATTTTTGACGCTGATTACGCCGGTATAATTTGATTTTACTTATTTGGAACGGTTCGTCAGTTATTACGTTCCCAATTATCAAAAATGATGCTAAAAACACCCATTTTACTATGTTAGAAACTTTGAACGCAAACTGTGTCCGATCTAATCGACCGATATTGACGGTTCAAACGGTATCGGATGGGAAATTGGCCGAGGAATTCATTTCTGAAAGCCGCGTTGCTGTAAGATTCGCGGTTCGCGAGAAAAACGCGATAAACCGCGGAAATTATAGTTTTGCACTTTCTGGCCAAACCGTACACGCTACGGGAAAGCCGACTTCACCGTTGAATTCAGCACATCCGAATGCATAAGAACGACTACATTAAAACGCTCTATCTCTCAAAAAGTTATGATTGTTTTTTCGGTCTAAATTTAGCACTTTTAGATAGAAAAAAATTGAACATTGCAACTGTTCGTGATAGAAAGTTTTACCCACTACGAAATGATAGCTCTCGTTGAGTCTATCAAAAAAATGTATACTTTTATATGCCTAAGATTTACTATTTTCAAGTTATGTGATCCAGTTCGCTTATTTTTGTATTATTTGAAAAACCGTAATTTCAGCATAACTCGGTAGCCAGTAGAGACAGAGACTTTTCCTATGTAAATTTGTAATCAGCGCACCCATTTTAGTAAGATAGCAAAGGTTTCATATTGATCCGGGTCCTTGTTTTTGAGATAGGTGTGCTACTTCAAAATTATTGTTTAAAATATGTGACTTCTTACAAAATTTTAGTCAGTCGGCAAAAACACTACTACCTTCAATCAAATTAAGGTTGGGGTTCTAGGTACAATTTTTGACGCTGATTACGCCGGTATAATTTGATTTTACTTATTTGGAACGGTTCGTCAGTTATTACGTTCCCAATTATCAAAAATGATGCTAAAAACACCCATTTTACTATGTTAGAAACTTTGAACGCAAACTGTGTCCGATCTAATCGACCGATATTGACGGTTCAAACGGTATCGGATGGGAAATTGCCCGAGGAATTCATTTCTGAAAGCCGCGTTGCTGTAAGATTCGCGGTTCGCGAGAAAATCGCGATAAACCGCGGAAATTATAGTTTCGCACATTCTGGCCAAACCGTACACGCTACGGGAAAACCGACTTCACCGTTGAATTCAGCACATCCGAATGTATAAGAATGACTACATTAAAACGCTCTATCTCTCAAAAAGTTATGATTGTTTTTTCGGTCTAAATTTAGCACTTTTAGATAGAAAAAAATTGAACATTGCAACTGTTCGTGATAGAAAGTTTTACCCACTACCAAATGATAGCTCTCGTTGAGTCTATCAAAAAAATGTATACTTTTATATGCCTAAGATTTACCATTTTCATGTTATGTGGTCCATTTCGCTTATTTTTGTATTATTTGAAAATCCGTAATTTCAGCACAACTCGGTAACCAGTAGAGATAGAGACTTTTCCTATGTAAATTTGTAATCAGCGCACCCTATTTAGTAAGATTGCAAAGGTTTCATATTGATCCGGGTCCTTGTTTTTGAGATAGGTGTGCTACTTCAACATTATTGTTTAAAATATGTGATTTCTTACAAAATTTTAGTCAGTCGGCAAAAACACTACTACCTTCAATCAAATTAAGGTTGGGGTTCTAGGTACAATTTTTGACGCTGATTACGCCGCTATAATTTGATTTTACTTATTTGGAACGGTTCGTCAGTTATTACGTTCCCAATTATCAAAAATGATGCTAAAAACACCCATTTTACTATGTTAGAAACTTTGAACGCAAACTGTGTCCGATTTAATCGACCGATGTTGACGGTTCAAACGGTATCGGATGGGAAATTGGCCGAGGAATTCATTTCTGAAAGCCGCGTTGCTGTAAGATTCGCGGTTCGCGAGAAAAACGCGATAAACCGCGGAAATTATAGTTTCGCACTTTCTGGCCAAACCGTACACGCTACGGGAAAACCGACTTCACCGTTGAATTCAGTACATCCGAATGTATAAGAATGACTACATTAAAACGCTCTATCTCTCAAAAAGTTATGATTGTTTTTTCGGTCTAAATTTAGCACTTATAGATAGAAAAAAATTGAACATTGCAACTGTTCGTGATAGAAAGTTTTACCCACTACCAAATGATAGCTCTCGTTAAGTCTATTAAAAAAATGTATACTTTTATATGCCTAAGATTTACTATTTTCAAGTTATGTGATCCAGTTCGCTTATTTTTGTATTATTTGAAAAACCGTAATTTCAGAATAACTCGGTAACCAGTAGAGACAGAGACTTTTCCTATGCAAATTTGTAATCAGCGCACCCATTTTAGTAAGACAGCAAAGGTTTCATATTGATCCGGGTCCTTGTTTTTGAGATAGGTGTGCTGCTTCAAAATTATTGTTTAAAATATGTGATTTCTTACAAAATTTTAGTCAGTCGGCAAAAACACTTCAACACTTCAACTGTTCGTGATAGAAAGTTTTACCCACTACCAAATGATAGCTCTCGTTGAGTCTATCAAAAAAATGTATACTTTTATATGCCTAAGATTTACCATTTTCATGTTATGTGGTCCATTTCGCTTATTTTTGTATTATTTGAAAATCCGTAATTTCAGCACAACTCGGTAGCCAGTAGAGATAGAGACTTTTCCTATGTAAATTTGTAATCAGCGCACCCAATTTAGTAAGATAGCAAAGGTTTCATTTTGATCCAGGTCCTTGTTTTTGAGATATGTCTGCTACTTCAAAATTATTGTTTAAATTATGTGATTTCTTACTAAATTTTAGCCAGTCGGCAAAAACTCAACTACCTTCAATCAAATTAAGGTTGTGGTTCTTGATACAATTTTTGACGCTGATTACGCCGGTATAATTTGATTTTACTTATCTGGAAAGGTTCGGCATTTATTACGTTCCCAATTATCAAAAATGATGCTAAAAATACCCATTGTACTATGTTAGCAACTTTGAACGCAAACTGTGTCCGATCTAATCGACCGATGTTGACGGCTGAAACGAAATCGGATGGGAAATTGGCCGAGGAATTCATTTCTAAAAGTCGCGTTGCTCTAAGGTGCGCGGTTCGCGAGAAAAACGCGATAAACCGCGGACATTATAGTTTCCCACTTTCTGGCCAAACTGTACACGCCACGGTAAAACCGACCGCACCTTTGAATTCAGCATATCCCAATGCATAAGCATGACCACATTAGAACGCTCTATCTCTCAAAAAGTTATAATAGTTTTTTCGGTCTAAATTTAGCACTTTTAGATAGAAAAAAATTGAACATTGCAACCGTTGGCGATAGAAAGGTTTACCCACTAAATTGTAGACTTTCGCTGTCTGAGTCAATGATATATTGATTTCCGGGTGGAAACCGCGTTGAGGACTTTGAAGCAGTCGACGTTTCGCGGTCTGTTGCAAGAGGCATCTTCAGGACTAAGTTATCAAACCAAGCGCTAAGAAGATCGACGATATATTCCGGCGCATCCACCATTTTGTAAAATCAAAATTTTGGTCGTCCTTCTTCGGTAAAATGTCGCATATTATTCATTAGATGTTATACAACTGTACATTTCTGTAGGCGTACCAAAATCCGCAATGTAATGCGGAATGCTGTTGAAATAATCTAAATATTGAATAAGTTTGAAACATTTCACGACCAGAATTATTTCCTATATCCGCACAGTTCCCGGGTTATCCGTGCGCCATTCATACTTCCTGAAATCTGGCTGCTAGTATCCATAATACGACTTTGATAAATACAAGATACACCGTATTACATACACCACACAACTGACGATGTACCGCCTGCACGTCGACGCGTCATTAGACCTCAAACTTTTCGCTTTGAACTTCACCCGACTTTATTTCCCTCTCATAACCGCCGGTCCGTGCATGAATCGGAATTTTCCGAGAGGAAGTAATGCAGTTCGCTGTATGGACCGGCCGAGTCGGTAGCAATTCGTTTACATACGTCCGCAGGGTTCATATATCGCATCTATGCGGCCCGGGCATTCCTAGCCTTGTCCGTGCCATATCTCTCTTTCTGCGCTCTATCCTGGATGTCGGTAAATGGGGAAGCGATTTGACCGCATATACGCTCTCTTCTGGAGTCTAGCGGGCGAGAGCGCTGCGTTTGGCACAGTCGCTAACCGACAAAAGCCGTTGCTATCTTATCGTATAAGCGACCGACGGAGTACGTCGTGCGGCAACTTGGTCGGCCGGATTTGCCGCGATACGTCAGCGATGGATTTGGGGAGGCGCGCGTTCTAGTTCGGTTATCGTAGGGTGCGAAAGGGATGAATGGGCATTTGAATATCGACGGTGATTTTATCGATTTAGCTCTTTTTAGCAGCAGGCGGAATGATACTTTTCAGGTCTGAGAATGCGCAATGCTTTCTTTGTAATTTTTCTATGTATTCAAACGTAAAGGCTATTTTACATGATACCACTTTCGTCTTTTTTTAAACTTCTTTTTAGTCACTAGAAAAAAGTTCTAAATAATGGTATTGTTGGAAATGCCATCCTATTATATTTCTAAACTTTTTCTTAGCATAGACGCAGTGCGTAGTGTAGACATTTGTAAGGTCTGCCAACAGTGCAAACGTGAATCATTTTGTTTTGTTTTGACATGCCGCAGAAACGTATACGTTTAGCGTCACAGTGAACCGCTAGCTTTGTACAGTTGGTTTAATTTATTATTTAATTTGTACTAAGTTTATAAAAAAATACTGCACAAATAAATCTACATAAAGTAAACAAACAACATAACCTTAAATGCACCAGGTTGGCTATTCTGGAATAGATAAAGAAGTGTGTTTAATATACCCATCTCTTGTTACTTTAAAACTTTTTTCTAGTTACTAAAAGAAGTTTAGAAAAAGACGAAACTAGTGCAGTGTAAAATAGTCTTTAGTTAATTACTGAAGATACTCAAAAGGCACTTAAAGTAATAATAGAATCAGCCAATGTAATTCAATGTTACAAACATGCTTAGGTGAATATCTGTAATAATTTATACTACGCTTATTTTAACCTTACTAGTTTTTGTTTGTTTGTTTGTTTGCTTATTTCGTTCAAATCTCAATCGATATTTTACCTACTTCCCAATGTCCATTCGAGGTGACATTTTGCATGTGGATAGCTTTCCAGTGGCATGAATCAATAAAGAAAATTAGAAATTTTGTGGAAAATTTTCCAAATATTTAGAGAATTTTCCAAAATGATTTTTTTTCTTATATACAGTGTGTCCCACTTTAGAGTGTAATACCTTCATATATATTTTACTTTTAGTCCAATTTTAATCATTTTTATTTTCAGATATAGAACAAATATTTCTTTATTTACTTCCTAAAACCCAATTGTCTTCTTTAAATGTAGAGTACCTTGTGATGGTAAAATAAATGGCAAAAATAAAAAGATAACGTTAGGGATTTTTATCAAAAATGTTTACTAGTAATAGTTGTTCAGAATTGCCCAAAAAGACTAAATCCAACATTTCATGAAAATTAAAAAATATAGAAATTTTCTTCAAAAATAATTCCGTAAATATTAATTTGCATATCCAGCTGCGCTTAAAAACAGTCTGCTGTGGAATTTTGTTTAAAATAAAACCTGAACTGTCAAAGTGCTTTGTCATATTTAATTATTGTCTGAATAATAATGCTTACACTGGCCGAAAAGGTGGAAAGAATAAGATTAGCGAGTGTAAGCATTATTATTCAGACAATAGTTAAATACGACAAAGCACTTTGAAGTTTAGGGTTTATTTCAAACAAAATTTCCACAGCACACTTTTGTTAAGCGCAGCTAAGAACTTAAGAATTATTTTTGAAGAAAATTTTAATATTTTTTCATTTTCGTGAAGTGTTGGATTTAGCGTTTTTGGGCAATTCTGAACAATTATTACTAGTAAAATTTTTCGAAAAAAAAAAAAATCCTTAAAGTGATTTCTTTATTCTTGCCATTTATTTCGCCATCACAAGGTGCTATGCATATAAACAAGACAATTGGTTTTTTGGCAGTAAATAGAGAAATACGTGTTCTATATTTGAAACAAAAAAATGCTAAAATTGGGCTAAAAATAAAAAAGATATGAAGGTGTTACACTCTTAGGTGGGACACACTGTATCTATATTACTTGACAACATGTTCAGGTATTATGTAAATGCTAAAGCAAGAAATGGTGGACGTGCCAACATACTCGTTTTTAACTTAAGGATCATAGAAGATTATACAGTGTGTCTCACGGGACGTTGGATTGTATGGGTACTTTTGTTATTATTAGAGATTGAAAGTCGGTTAAATGGACAAAGTAGTGCATGTTTATGTGCTCTTCTATAATCTGTTGAGAAAACAGTTGAATTCCAAACGGCTCTCAAGCCTTTTTGAAAAAAAAACCAAAAGATTACATTTTTTAATAATGATCATAACTTCTTTATTTGTTTAAACTGACAATTTTATTGTCAGTTTAAATTTTTTTTCTTCGATGGATTCGCCAGAAACTATTGAAACTTTTGTTTTCTTTATGGACGGCATATTGGTTTTATACATGTTTGGATTAATCATTTCTTTCCGAGTAATTTGGTATGCCACCTGCTATGTTTTGATTACAATAAGATAATAGAACTGACTGAAAGTTGTACACTTCGAGAATTGCTGAAAATCGCATGGTGCCATGGAAGACGTTTTGTGAAACAATGTGATATCTACCCATCTGTACCCATCTGTTGAAAGAAATTTGTGAAAACCCAGAATTTATAAAAACATTACCTATGGTCCGATGAAACATATTTTTCTAACTGCGGTATTTTTAACTGAAAGACGAAATCAGGTGTGGTTTGGTTTTAATGTATGATGCCAATGGTGTATTAGTGGTCAACCGATTAACCGGGAAAATTTTTTATAACAAAGATTTAATTTCGGATATGTATCGGTAATATTGCTATCTGAGGACGCGGAAGAAAGAATGGACGATATACCGTTGGCGTTACGATAAGGTATCTGGTTCCAGCGAGACGAATCACCTACAAATAATGCCCGAATCATGAGGAACTATTTAGATATAAGTATATAAGTATCATGGGAACCAAGATTCACCGGGTCTTACCCCTTGTGATGTTTATTTATGGAGTGACTTAAAAAAGAAATAAGGTGTATGATGTTTATAATTTTGGCAACGTTGGAGAGTTACGTGACACCGTCATCGCCGCTTTCAATTCGATTGACAGAAGAACCCTCGGTAAGGTCATCATGTCACCATATTACGGAATGCTGTGACAAAAACTGACGTATTTGTCGTGTTCTATCTTGTTATAAATCAGTTCGCTCCTACCGAAATGTAGATTAGGGCAGTTAATATAACAATAAACATAACTTCAAAACAAAAGCAAATTGTAACCAACGATCCACGAAATACAAACAAAAGAGTACTGTTATAATGTCTTCCTTTTCAACGTCATAAAGCAGAACCGAATTACCAACTAAACTTGAGAGGCGTCCCTTATCATCCGCCAAACGGAAGAGATATACACTCTTGACCTCATAAATCATAGAGGAAAGCGAAACCAGACCGCTGAGCATTTCCAATCCCCCGACGAAAACAAATTTCCCTTGATGACGAGAGCTTTCCCATTTCGCGAGTACTACGAATATCGTCGACATCTACCCGCGACGCACCAAAATGACGACATATGCAGCGCGTCCCGAGCCAGGCTGGTTGAACACCGCAGACAATATGAATACATAATGCGAGCTCGTATTACGAACTGCCGCCGGCGACGGAATACGAACGTGGTTGAGAAGGGGTTGCGTGCACGCGCTCGACCCAGCTCCAATTTCGCGACGGGCGCGGCGGCGGAATTAGAATTTCCCCGGGAAAGTGGCGGAAAAATCCCCGTGACGACGGACTCGTGATCCCGGAACGAGATAAGAAGGCGAATTTAATATTTTTAGCGGGACTGATTGCGGAATGCAGAGGGGTAGATTGGGCCCCTGAGCGGGGGTGCGGACTTCGTGTCGAGGCAGGGTAGAGAAAATAATCGTGGAGACGGCTGTGCGATGGGTGTATATAAGTTTGAGTTTTCTTTTCGTTATTACGTCGTCTCTTGGGTTTCCTGTTGGTGTTTGACGATAAGAATAATGAATGCTTTTTTAAAGACGTGGAAAGGTTTCATTACGTTGGTTAAGGGGTTGGTCCAGATTTTTATTTAAGGGATTTAAGTCGGTGCAATAAGCGTCGTTGCAAACGCAGTTACATATTGGATTGGTGTTCAGAAAAATATCAACCGAAATCACGGAAAATAGTCTAGTCAATTTAGATTTGGGTAGACAATAGACATACTCCATGGGTAGCACTAATCCAGGACAATTGACATTATTAGTATTCATCAAAATTAAGAGGATTCATTTGTTTTTTAGGTAGAATGATACCGACACAAAATAATTGGTTGAGTAATTCATTAAATATTACAAAAAGTGTTTAATCATTCACAACAAGTTTTTTTTTTTAAATTCAAAATTGTGTGAAAATCGTGCTAACTTCGAAAATAGTCATAAAAAATATTGCTGAGTCGAACAAAATGTTATAATAATTGAATTAATTTAACTATAAATCATTGACATTGAAGTGGCCTCATAATAGTAGAGTTCTCAGACTTGTACCATTTATTTTACACCCATCGCTTTTTAAATTCAATTTTGTGTGAAAATCTCTTCGAATACCTAGAATGCATGATTTAATCACATTATTACTGAGCTAAACAGAATGTTATAACAATTAAATTAACTATAAAATATTAAAGAAATACTTTAAATCATTGAAATTGAAATCGTCATCGTGACCTCGTCCTGGTAAGTCAAAGCTGTACTACTTATTTTATTCTAAACGTCGTTTTTTAGCAATCGTGGGCTGACTGCAGCTATGATCAATTCTTGATCAATTGTCATGGAATTGGCTGGAGCACCGCGTCGATAAATTCTTAGGGCATCAGCGCATTTTTTACTTGCTTTTGTCCTGGTCCATCGCTTCCCAGTTTTATTTGGTAGAGATTTTGCTCCTCTACACCGTGGTAATTTTACTTTATCATACGCAGTATGATAAGGTGTTAAAATCTTGCCCAAAAAATTGATATTTTAGCGGAAATAGGTCTTTTTGGGTCCCCTTAACATTTTTAACCTAGGTACAAAAAAATGTCTGTGTGTGTGTGTACCCGATTTTTGTGGCTACGATTACGGGGAGAAACTACTACAAAAATTGTAGCTTTATGACCAAGCTTAGAGCTGAAAAGGTTTTGGTTGAAAAGGGTCCAAAGGAACTGGATGTTTCCTCTAAACATGTTTCAAGGATATTGCAAATGAGCTGCCATTTCAGTAATTTCGTCAAAATAGTTAAATAATAAATTAAAGTAGAGGAAATTCTGTATAGGACATTTTTTGGTGAAATGAATAGTTTAGCTGTATGAGAAATTTCTTTTTGATCGAGATCGTGTCTGCAGTAAAACTTAGTAAGCCAGGATTGCACAATTATTTTCATTCTGACAGTAGGTAGTGTCAAAAGCTGTTTTTTTTCACAATACCTACTGTCAATATTATCGATGAAAATATCTGTCAAATCCTTGGTACTTGTTTTATTTTAACGCAGTCACGATCGATCTCGATCAAACAGAATCTCATACAGCTAAACAATTAATTGTATATATTGTATGATAAAGTCATGTGCGTGGCCACATCAGATTTTTTAATTGGTTGTTCTTGTCGTTGCTGTTCATGTCACTAAGTTTTTAACTACTTTCAAAAATTATATCGTGAAACTATTAGTAAACATTTTGAAATGGTGGTTAGGACAATTTGTCAAGCCATGATCAATGATTTTACTAGACCAAATTTGCTAGACCAGATTTACTAAAAATTTAGGTTTAACAATATATTTCCTTTCCAGTACACTATTTGCTTAAATTATCCTAAGGAAATTTTGTAGGGCATCAATTTTGAAATAATTGCAGTAGGTATTTATTTATATATCTAAAGAATTTATAATATCTAATACCGAGATATAAAATTCTAAAATCCATGTATATATGGAGTTTTTAGACATACTTTTTAATTGTCATTTGGAAAAATTTCATACAACAATTTTCCGTGAATTTGATATTTTCTTTTTTTCCGATATAGTTATTGTCCTTTCAAATCAGCTTACGTTTGCCATTTGTCTTGCTTCACATTCGAAATTAATCAAAGCATTGAAAAGTCAGTCAAAGAAATAAGAGTATTTTTTACACAATGAAATGTAAAATGTCATAGAAAACATTGTTATAAATTAATTAAGCAAATTACAGCAACTGCATTTGATGATATACTATTGCTAGTGTAAACTGTGCATATAGTAAAAAAAATACCGAAGTGTTTTGTCAGTTTTCTTTACTAATTTTTTAGAAACCCACATGAATAAGTATGGTTCACTATAAGATGCAAAATAGTACATTATGTACCTCTAATTTGATGAATAGCTTTTAGGATTGCGTGGATAAGTTTCCTGAGAAATACCTTCCGAACTATTACGTATTTTGAAACACTAATAATGATTTTTCAGACTGATTTTTCACAATAATAATTTCTTTTTATGCAAGAAATAAACAATATTCAGATATTTATTGCTAAATAGGTTCTATATTGATGTTATGTAGATATAAATTCCGTATTTTCGAATTTTCTAATACTGCTTTGAAATATCAGGTTGATAGCGTTTGACATCACAGGTAAAATGTGATTAACAAAGCTATTTTAAATGGACATAGTCTTATAGTACATAGTTTGATTCTAATTCCTTCTTCAAAGATTTCAGCTCTCTATTATTTAAATTTTTGATAGTCCCATTTGAAACTATTTCTTCCATACATTCTTAATTTGAATAAAGAGAAAAATGGATTTCTTATGTTTCGACCATCCTGTAGGTTGATTCAAAATGCAAAACTTCGCCTATAGACACCCAAACCAAAAACCACCCAAAACTCTTTGCAGACTAAGATCTTCGAGAAACTAAAATTTGGGGCATTATACGTAAAGTTGGGTCAATCTGAGGATATACACGATATCGTGTTTATAAAAAAAGGTAATTTAAAAACTTCGTCCAAATCATGAATAAATAACTAATAATTAATTCTTATATAACTTCTATAGCTTCTTATATAACTGGAAATGACTAGCACTCGTTCCTCGGTTCGTTACGTTTATATGAATTCTGGGAAACTCAATATTTCAAACAAAGTGTCCTTGTTAGTGTGAAACTTTAATTAATTTTACCTAACAAAAGTGTTAGTAGAGAGAAAGAGGAAGCATCTATTTTACTTATTATTTATAAGATACAATAATAAAAGATTTCTCATATTGTGAGAACCAAAGGAATATAATTATACCAGATACTAAAGCAGGAAATGACGAATTCTAATATTTTTATAGCTTTATATTGATCTTGTACTATGCTTCCATAAATTATTATTATGACTTGTAATAATATCATTAGTTTAAGTATGTTTAAATACATATACGATTATTTGTTGTGCACAATTTGAGGTTATGGTGTTCACGTCGTAGCCTACCGGAGCTAACTTGTTGTATTTAGTAATTTGGTAACGAAGTTGTTTGGGTCGTCTGCAAATACACCAAGGTCGCCTCCGAATGCTCACACCGAGATACAAATTATTCGTGCAGTTGGGTCGCCGTATTTGCCGTACCCATTTGTATTTACATACCATTTCGGCGAGCAGATATTGCTATTTAGTAGTACAGCGGTGCTGCAAACGGTCCCCAGCTCCGGCTTACGGAACATACAAATTTCGACAAATTTATGCGCGGTTTCTAGAAGTTCAACAATTATTTGAGTTCAGAATTACGACCGGTGTACAACGGTTGTAGGTACAAGTTGGATTGAAAGACCGTCTTGTAACATTTAATTAAATTAGTTGGTAGATCACATTTGTGGTTTTCCGATAGAATATGAAAATTGAGTAGATACTATTTAAGTTAGTATTTTCTTTAGTGATAAACGTGTTAAAAAGGTAAAAAACGTCTTGTCTATGGGGACTATTTTGACTAGAAAGCGAGAAAGAAAACACAACAAAATTTAAATTATATTACTTGATCAACATTTATCTATTCTGAATATATTATTACCAAATTTTCACTAAAGTTTGCGATAATTTAGACTGTATTCTTGGTTTACAGTTTAATTTCCTCATGTTAAATATCATAAAAGAAATTCTATATTATTTCTCGTATACTAATATGATTTTTCTTTACAGGTAAGAAAACTGACCATCTCTGTTCATATGACAATCGCATGTTTTTGGAACTACAACTAAATATCTGTAAGTACGTTAAAAATTATGTTACTTCTAACTAACTGAATAATGAGCTACAAATTTAAGAACAACATTCGGAATTCTAACTTTATTCTTTATTTATATTAATTTTATATTCACATTGTTCCGTTTTCAATTTCCAGCAGAGTAATTAAATTTTCTTTAATTAAATCTGTGACCGGAACGTAATAATCGCCCTAACTACCTCTCGTTTCGATAATATTGATCCCTGTGTTTGACGGCTCATAATTCTTAAACTACTGAACATAAAAATTTAAATAAAGTGTGTCGTACTTCCAAATGCCAAGATAAGCGAAAAAAGCTAACAAGTGTTTTCTTTCATTATTGAATTAACTCTAGTCTTTCCGAATTTTTTTACTCTTAAGCGGGTTACCACGAAAATTTCATAATAAAGGTTGTGAACAGGGATTTGATGGAAGGGGATATCGCAATAGTGAAGAAACTAGATGTAAGCTTTCTTCAGAATAGTGAAAATAAGATTTATTATCCCTAACCCATCCATTTTAGAATTTTTCAATAAAAAAATTTACAGTTCTTTTTTATGATGTTACGTGTCTCTCGAGGAGTAGATGAAGAAATCATATTCTTGCCCATAAGTTAGTTATGGGACCTGTTGGATTTTCCATCTTGGATTTTGCATTTTTGTCGATTAGCACGCGTGTTTTGTATTTCCCGATAAAAAAAGGTAATCAACAAATTTGTAGAGAATTTAATTCTTTACAGTTTTTGTATAGTCAGTATTGTACAAAAAAAAATTATTGCTAATAATCAATAAAATTAGGAAAGTGCGGTTTTTTCAACGTTTATGCCATTTTTATTAAAACTAACAGGCACATCTAAATGGCAAAATATCAGAGGACCAACAGCTTAAGTATGAACAACTTTACGCGCTCAACACGGAGCAGCCACGGAAAAACTCATTTCCACACCATCGCAAAGGTAGAGCCTTCAGCTCATTTTTTTTCGTGCTTTCTGTGGTTATTTTTATTAAAATTAAATAGTAGTTGTTTGACTTTATGGTGATCATTTTTACTTTGTCATACTCAGAATGAGAAGTATTGTAATCGTGCCCAAAAAATGAGATATTAGCGGAAATAGGTCTTTTTGGGTCCCCTGATCATTTTTGACCAAAGCGATTCCGGAGAAACTACTCAAGGTATCAGGACGAAAGTTCATATTTAGAAGTTTTATGACCAAACAGAGCTGAAATGCTTTTGGTTCAAAAGGGTCCATAGGAACTGGATGTTTTCTCTAACTCTAAGCATTTTTCAAGGATTTTGCAAATGAGCAGCCATTTCTGTAATTTCGTCAAAATAGTTAAATAATAAAGTACAGGAAATTCTGTATAATTTATGTTTACGGCATTTTTGGTAAAATTAATAGTTTAGCTGTATGAGCAAATTCTTTTTGATCGAGATCGTGTCTGCACTAAAACTTAGTTAGCCAGCATTTGACAATTATTTTAGTGTCAACGGTGGTTTCTTGACAATACCTACTGCCAATATTATCAAAATATCTGTAAACTCCTGGCTAAGTTGTTTTATTTTAATGCAGACACGATCGCTCTCGATCAAATAGAATCTCGTGCAGCTAAAGTATTAATTTTATATATTGTATGATAGAGTCATGTGCCTGGCCACATCAGATCTTTTTGTTGGCCTTTCAACGTCTGTATTGTCTCGAGATTGCGTTTTTGTCAGATCTGGGTATTCAGTGTCGGTCTCGTTGTCGTCGGTGCAACCCTTCTCTGGCTCTACGGAGGACTCTTCTATAAGGTCGTTATCGATCTGGTTCCTCGGGGCGATTGTGCATGAATGGAGACTACAATTCCCACAGATCAGCGTGCATTTCAGTCCAACTGTTCCACAGCCGCAGGGTTTCCACAGCCCATGTTGCATTTACAAGAAATTGTTGTTAATAGTAACTCTAGCGGGTAATGCGTCATTTTGTTGGTTCCTGTTGTACTCCGAGCCATTTTTTGTACTTAAAAGCACACGCACTGAATCCTGACGTGCCGATGATTCAGATGGTGGTAATGTGGACATATTACTTTTGTTTTTAGCGGCAGATTTTAGGAACGGTTGGTATCTATAATGATTCAGGGATGTTTCTGTTTTTATTTTTCATTGTAAAGAGCTATGTATACAGAGCTAGTTACTGCAGACGGCTGTATGCCTCTTAGTTTTAATAAAAATGGCCCAAAAGTTGAAAAAAAAACGCGTGACTCCTAATTTTTCATACTTTTTCCGTATTATTAGCAGTAAAGAATTTGTTTGAACAATATTGACTATATGAACATTGTAAAGAATTAAATTCTCTACCAATTTGTTAATCACCTTTTTGAAATTCAAAACACGCGTGCAAATGGACAAAAACCCAAAATCCAAGATGGCGTACAGTTTCCATAATTATTTTACAGGCAAGAATGTGATTTCTTCATTTACTCTTAGTTCTACAACTCATGTAATTCATTTATTTTGCTTGGATGGATGGCAGTTTGGTGTTTTGATGATTGTGAATATTTACACTCCTATTTACACTACTATTTACACTACTATAACCATTAATCCTTGAATAGTTCTGATCACGGGATATTAGACAAAATGGCTAAAAAACTAAATATGGCTATTTACAGATCTGCCTGTAACTAATGTGGCTAATTACTTCTAGCTAGATCAAAAATTGCTATGGTTACAAACTAAAATGTAATGCTTTTAAATGCACTTTCTTCTACTTTCTACTCGTTGGAGTTATTTTTAAGTTTGTGTTGTGTGTATTTTTTTCAATTTCAAAACTTAAAAATATCATGTTGGATGCATCCAGGTCTTAACAAAAAAGGCAAATGTTTTGACGATAAGTGCTCGAGCTACTTTTGATTTGATTTTTATACATCTTTTTCCCAAAATGTCAATAAGACTGTTGTCAGTAATAATATAACAAGAGAGTGAGAATAAATTGAAAATAATTTGACAGATTGTTTGAAAACTTGTTGCCAGGCAATAGTCACGAGAGCCCGCTGGGCTCGAGTGGCTATTGGCAAATGGCAACAAGTTTGAACAAAATCTGTCAAATTATTTTCTAATTTATGGAACTCTCGAGTTATATTTGACTAGATTATTTTTTGATTCACAAATTTTTACAATAAAAAAGATCAATAAAACTATCATAAAATTATTGAAAAATTTAATTTAATTAATTATTACTTACAATATATGAAAATATCGTTGACACATTGTGAATATATTAAAAGAATTAACAATTTAAATTAGAACAATGAAAAACGCAATTATTAAAAATATTTCGAGACTCATTATTTATTGAGGATTTGGAATTGCTTGTTATATTAAGTGTTTCCTCCTGCGTATTTTCTCTAAGATTATTTATTATATTTGAATGATGTTCTTGGTTCAATTGTAAGTATGGTTTAATCGAACTTGCAGAATTATGACCAGTGACCTTGATTAGTTCTTGTTCTCCTACACCAGCTTTTGAAAGGTTACTTACTGCACTTGATCTGGCAGAATGGTTAGTTATTTTTTTAGTAACTGTGTCTAGACCTACTTTTTCTGCGGATTCTTTCATCCATTTTGAAATGGAATTTATTCCCACAGGAACGTTTTTATACCAAAACCATGAGTTTGCCAAGCCGGATTTGGAGTAAGAAACAAGCGTTCGGTTTTAATATTTTCTTCACGTTTACTCATTAGTTTTTCAAAAAGACGAACTGGGCAAATATCTGGGTTATTTATGTTTGGAGTCAACCATTTACTATTAGCGCACCTTTGTGCTCCACCTTGTGCAGTTTTTGTAAAGATGGGATTGTATTCAATGCGGCCAGTATTTAATCTTTTTATGTCGGTTTCTTTTTTAAAATAATGAACTAACCATTTCGTAGCTTCTCCTCCCCTCCAAGCTAGTTCATACGATGCAACGTAAAAAAACTTTCTTTGCAATCCACAAGGTGTATTTTCGTCCCAATAGTTAAAAATTTGCAACAATTCTGTATTAGAAAGTGCCACAGAACTTTGTTAGTGCTTTTCAGGATGTTTTTGTAAAATTTTTCTTTTTGCATATCTTGCATTCCGAGCATTTCTGAATTCTATATCATGGAAAGGATCAAAGGACCTGTTATACTTATTAAAGTAAAGTTCTTGAACTAATTTTGCCGTTTTATTCCACATTGTCTTTATTACTGCTTCTTTATAATCATTTCCGTCTTTTCTTTTCATGTTATAAGCCCAATCTTTTAAAATCAATGCCAGAGTAGCTGTTGTAGTAGATTTCGCGTTGACACAATTAAGTAATTATTTTGACAAGCATCTGACAGTTGCTAGGCAAATAAAAGCTACAGTGATTATTCCCGAGAATAATCACAAGAGATTTATTCCCACTATAATAATGACATAATTGGTTGACAAATAAAGAAGCATTTCATTGGTTTTAAGAAACGTCAAAAAATAATCAATAGCTATTGAATGCCACGGTTTAGCAAAATATCTAGCATCGGCTATGTTAATTAATACTGAGTGATAAATATACTGCCCATCAAAATGAAAGCAAAACTAAAAGTTGGTCTCCATTTTGTAGGTTAATTCATCAGTAACGATATACTCTGGTAGAAATTTGTATTCAATTGTTGTGTTTGTGCTGAAAGCTGAAATTTGAATAGAATCTCAGTATTGTTACTGAAGAACCATCCGACAGCTCAACAAAATCATAAAAATCTGACGAGTTTCAAGAATCTGACAATAGCTTTAAAAATTTACCACAGAATAATCACGAGTTTTATAAGTGAATCCGGTGCATCCTCATCATGCCCTCACGATAAAACAAACCAGAATCGATAGCGCCAAGTAGGAAATTCCAATTCCTGCTCTGGCATCCCTCACCATCCGCCTCACCTTTTAACCGTAATTCAGCGCAGCGGTGCATTTTCTCTTCTCGCCTCACCGTCAACGTACATTGGCCTGAAAGCAGGAAGGCAACAAAAATAGAAACGAGCGACAGACTCTCCGGCTACTTTCCGGCAGTAGTTCATTTTCCGCAGAGTAGAGTTCGCCGGCTGAACCGAAAGTGGAATACAGAAGAGTGAGAGATACTTGGCTTGTGTCCTCTTACTGGCAATTTCCTCCATCCGCCGTATAGTCTGCGGATTGCCGACTTCCCGACCTGTAAATATACCTTCCAGGGCCCGCGGGCCGAGGGTCAGCGTACCGCGATCACGTACCGAACCCTAAACGGGGGCAATTTTAGCCGCCGACGCTAACGACTCCCGGGTTTGTTTCGGGCGAAATCTGTAATTCGACGGGTGTTTGAACTGGGGCAGATATTGCTTTGTGTCAAAGGAAAATAACGTTTTTTTGGGGAGGAAATGTTGGTGCCTTTTGTTGTATGGTTTTTGGCGGTATATTTTCAATATGTTTTTGTTGTCCGTGAATTGGTGAAATGATTAGAGAACAATAGAAATATTCGCAGGTGGATTCTGAGGGCAAACAAAAACAGTTGTTTTGAGTGGATGTTATTTATCAGTTTATTGTTTGTTGTTTTAAAAATTTCTATGATAGTGGTAAATAAGAAGATGCAGACATAAGATTTCTGATGGAAGATGTTTATGGATGTACACTCTGTTTTCAATTGTTTTCCTATAATAACTACCTATCTGTTTTTAAACATTTTATTTCTTGATTCACGTTATTATAAATACTAGTAACAGTGACAAGAAAAACATGTAGTTGGTTGGTTAATCGTAATTTGGCAAAGACACAGTTCGAAGACAAGACCGAAAGACGTTATATATGTTTTTTTGTTGTCTTGTTAGTTTGTTGTTAGTGTCTTGTTTTATCCAGTTCCTTATTACTGTTTCAATTCTACAATCACTCGAAAATGTTTTTGTATTCTGTAATCATGGCTCCCGGGATTTACGTCCTAAAACCCGACACGCCATTTAAAGCAAAATATCAATATATTATCATAACCTTGCTTGATTGTTTTGGGGAAAACCTTAATGTATATTGTAGCATATTGATTAGAAGATTTATTTTGCCAATGAAATAAACAGTATTTTCGATAGAATTGTTGACACTGAATAGGAATCGGCACTCAGCAGTTTTCTATCTCGTTTTGTTCTAAAGTGAAACTCTTTACTGGAAGAGTAAAAGCAGTTACTAGTGGTACAATATGAACAAACATCCGGATGTTAACATACTGGTCTCGGTCTAATTGTTACTTCAAACATACTTGCTAACAATTTGCTGCTTTCAGCATTTAATGCAAAAGAAGGTATGTTAGTATTTTAGTTTGCTTTTAGAGTTTGGAACATCACTTCGGGTTGAGCTGCGATAGATATTAGTAAAAAATCAGTCAATATCACGTTTTTTTAAGAAACATTTGAAAAATCTTACGTGATCAGAAACTAGTTGGTGCGAATTCGAATTCAGGGAAAATAAATCTGTTATAAACACATTTAGTTTCCATTCACAAAATCATTTTTCAGAGTTTTCAAGAATTTACGGTTTTCTACTGTTTTTGAAAGTCTGAAAATTCAAGTACCTGCAAAAGTATTGAGTCCTGTATTTGTACTTTATAACTCTTAAAAAAATCTGATGTGGCCAGGCACATGACTTTATCATACCATATATAAAATTAATAGTGTAGCTGCATGAGATTCGATTTGATCGAGATCGGCCATGTCTGGATTAAAATAAAACTACTAGTACTAGACTAGAGATATTTTGATTATATTTACAGTAGATAATGTGAAAACATCAGCATTTGACACTACCTACTGTCATTAGAATCACAATATCTGACAAATCCTGGCTAACTAGTTTATATGCAGTACGAGCGATCTCGATGAAATAGAATTTGCTCATGTAGCTAAACTATTAATTTTACCAAAAAATGTCATAGTCAGAAATTATTCAGATTTCCTCTACTTTAATTTATTATTTAACTATTTCGACGAAATTCCAGATAAAGCGGCTTATTTGCAATATCTTTCAAAAATGCTAAGACTAAAATGCCAGTTCCTTTGGACCCTTGGTTCAACAGAAAGCTTCTAAATATGGAGTGTTGTCATACTACGGATGATAAAGTAAAAAGGTTCTGGTTCTGATGATTAATATATTATATTGGCTTCTAGCATACTATATTTTCGTGTTTTACGCCGTCTTCAGTGCTAACTACAAAAGTTCATAAAGAATTATGCTCAATATTCCAAATAAGTTTTAAGGTTAACATACCGTCTTACAATCTTTCTTGTATATTTATTCACGAAAACATAACATTGCTATCCGCACTCGAAATATTGTTTTTCAATATTGTTTCAATATTGTTTCACCTAGCTCCTCATGGCAATTCTCCATGCATTTGCGTGTTGAATTTACGTTTCGCAAACGCTGACGTTCCAAATACTGTCAAAAACTTCAAAATATCCTGGGCACCTAGTATTAATGTAGACACCATTTCGATCAAATAGAATTTGCTCCTGCAGCTAAACTATTAATTTTACCATTAAAAGTCATAGACATAAATCATACAAAATTTCCTCTACTTTAATTTATTATTTATCTATTTTGATGAAATTACAGAAATGACGGCTCATTTGCAAAATCGTTGAAAAATGCTAAGAGTAAATAGCCGGTTCCTTTGGACCCTTTTCAACCAAAAGCTTTTCAGCTCTTAAGTTTGGTCATAAAACTTCTAAATATGAACTTTCGTCGCGATACCTTTAGTAGTTTCTCCGGAATCGTCGCCACAAAAATCGTTTACACACACACAGACATACATACACACACACACACACACACACACAGACATTTTTTTGGACCTTGGTCAAAAATGTTCAGGGGACCCAAAAAGACCTATTTCCGCTAAAATCTCATTTTTTTTTTTCGGCATGATTACAATACTTTACCATACTGCGTATGATAAAGTAAAAATCTGATGTGGCCAGGCACATGACTTTATCATACAATATATAAAATTAATAGTTTAGCTGCATGAGAATCTATTCTATTGTGATAAATCGTAGGTATTGTCAAAGCATCAGCATTTGACACTACCAACACTACGTCATTAGAATAATAGTTATGTATGTCACAAATGCCGAAAGTACGGAATAGCGCGACGAGCGGTGATGCGGCGCGTCACCGAAGGCGGAGTGTCGCCGTCGCATGTGAGCGAGTTGCGCTATCTTGTTTTTGGCAGGAGCGACATCAACGTTTATTGTGTTGCTTTTTAAGATAAACGTTAAAAAAATAAATGATTTCTATATAGTAAATGCTAGGTTGGTACCACTTCGACGAAACGTCAAGTTTAAAGGTGCGTTCCGATTGGTAGGTAATGGTGGTTAATGGCGGTGGTAGAATACGAAATTATAGTATTTCTTACATATCGTGATAATGACACATTAGTTAATGTTGCATGTACATAAACATGAGTCACTAGCAATTTTCTATTGGAAATACTATAACGGCGTCTGTTACCACTGCCATTATCACTAATGAAAACGCACCTTAAAAAGGTAATTCAAATTCTGACAGATTTATATTTGTTCATGACACATCCCTACCAACATACTAAAATAAAACTACACTCATCGCTATACTTTATTTATAATTTTCGCAATTTATCGTTTTTAGAATTAGATATAAAGACGGGTTGATATTTCTTATCAACAAACAATCAAATTGGTGATCTTATTTTATTTGAAATTTGTATTTTATAATTTGCCGCACTACAGCGGCAACGTTCCATAGTGGTTCTCCAACCTCTGATGAGATCAGCTGTTTTCGAATGTGACAACACAAAAAATATTTGTCAAAATCCTGGCTACTATGTAATTTCATATCAATGCCGATGCGACCGATCTCGATCAAATAGAATTTGCTCTTGAAGCTAAACTATTAATTTTACCACAAAATGTCATAGGCATAAATTATTCAAAATTTCCTCTACTTTAATTTATTAATTAACTATTTTGTCGAAATTACAGAAATGGCGGCTCATTTGCAAAATCCTTCAAAAAGGCTTAGAATAAACTACCAGTTCCTTTGGACCCCTTTCAACCAAAAGCTTTTCAGCTCTAAGTTTGGTAACAAAACTTCTAAATATGAACTTTCGTTCCGATACCTTTAGTAGTTTCTCCGAAATCGTCGCCACAAAAATCGTTTACACACAGACATACATACACACACACACACACACACACACACACACACACACACACACACACACACACACACACACACACACACACACACACAGACATTTTTTTGTACCTTGGTCAAAAATGTTCAGGGGACCCAAAAAGACCTATTTCCGCTAAAATCTCAATTTTTTTTTTCGGCATGATTACAATACTTTATCTTACTGCGTATGATAAAGTAAAAATGCCCAAAAAAACTAAATAATGTCTGTTATTCTCCCGAATCGGTGCAAAAATGTACCCGATTTTAGCAGATTTTAATAGACGCTCGTCTTTCCGATATTTACCTACTAAACCGCTTGTCAGAAATTATTAAAATTTATTTCGAGTATAATTCAAAATCTTGTCTTGGCTTTTGTGTTTTTGTAATTTTTTTTTTACAATAAAGGCTATAAACAAGATGTTTAGGGAAGCGGATATCTCGGTAACGAGTGTTAGTACGACAACGCGATGACGACGGAACCAGTCGTCATATTTAACTTTTTACGTAATACGACTATTAAAATAGAATCATAATTGAGTTGTTAGTTATTTTTTTAAAGCAATTTATATGTGCGATATAATTTTTCGAACACAGTTACGTCACAAGTGTAGGCAACTGTTGACCACTGAAAACTAAAACTTGTCTACATAGACAAAAATAGTTACTTTTTCGGGCAATTTCGGGATTTTGGGCGATTTTTGCGAAGAGTTTCCAATTGAAATTTGAAAATTTCCAGTTTTCTCGGGTTTTTTTTGACGATCATTTCTGTGAACAACAAAATAATGTTTACCAAAAGAATGGTCTAGTCTTTCCTCAAAATGCATATACTTTAACATCCCTCCCTAAATATATGACATCACTGATACCATCTCATGCAATCTCCCTGCAGGGAACACAGAGAATACATAAAACTCCGACATAGAAACTTCAGTGCAAACGAACGAGCCGGCCGCCCTCTGTTGGGTCCGAAAACAAGATACGCGGGGAGGGTTGACCGTTGCGTCCGTGATTTTAGTCCGATAGGTGAGCGAGCGGCTGACCGCAGTCGCTACTCTGGTATGACTCTTCTCCCCCAGACAAGGTAGTAAACGGGGAAGCTGGCAGGGTAGTAGGGTAGCGCTTTAAATATGCAGGGGCATAAAATATTACGGGACCGTCCCTGGGTTGAAGTTTGGGGGCGCCTGCGGCTAGCCGTCGAGATCACCGCACTTACGTGACAACGAAACTGGAGTACACGTGGCCTTTTAGTATTCTCGAAATAGAAGTCATGACGTACATTGACAATAAAACGAAGCGTACTTTATTTCTTCAGGTTACTCATTTTGAACTATTGTTACGTAGCTCTTAATTAGGATGGCCCAGTCCAGGGTGGATGTAAATATAGGCTCACGCTGGTTTTACATGCATGTATATGTAAAATGATGTTGTTTTATATTGACAGTTTAATGAAACGGACACCCGACCCGAGAAGACAGGGCCTTGCCTCTGGGTGTAGGATGTCTAATCGTGATTATCGACAAAATTCCATTCCCGTCATGCTCCGGTATGTGGCTATTTATATCAATTGCCCAAATACGTCATTACCGTTAATTACCAAACGTCGAGGTTGTTCACTTGCCTTTTGTGCAAAGTCGGCGTTTGGTGTCTATACTAGACACCGCAATGATTGAGCAATTCGGGTTGTTAACTTTATATTTGTATGCAATTTTTACTCGAACACAATAATAACCTTAATTTATTTTTACTTCTAACACTATCAACTAGATATCTTTTAAGTCTGTAATGTTATGTAGAAATTTACTTTGAAAAGTGCACTGTTGTACATTGCTGCTACGTAGTAATTAAAGATACACAGATATAATTTTACAGTTTTTGTGGTGCTGATCAAAACATAATTATTCTTGTTTTACCATATTTATTTCAATTAGATAAATGTTTGTGATGTTTTTTGTTATAAACTTGTAAATTTTATGGATCTTGCTATAGACCGTTTTTTTTTCAATTGTTTATGTATTTGTGATATATTAGGTCCATAAAAATAACTTTATATAAACTTTATGGTATCTCATTTGATTTGAAAAAAAAAATAAATTTAAATTTGATACCCATCCAACTTGTTCAATTTTGATTAAAAAAAATTTGATACCTGTAGTGTATTTTTATTTAGCTTTATTCAATCTTTTAAATATTTCATGTTGTAAATTTTAACCATTTCGTTACCACAATTTCGTCTAATATACGATTTTTGTACCAAATAGACACTTTCATCCAGAAATAAATATATTGTTGTCTCTAATGAAGTAACTTATTTATTTGAATTATACAATATTTTGCCTTAGTGTAAGTTTGACTATTACGGAAACACTTTAATTCTAAATTTGTGGTGGAGGTATGACGAGCTGGAATCGCACACCTTCTTGGCTCTGTTGAACAGAGTGTTAATAACACTTCTCTTCTGTTGGGGATGGTGGTGTGATTTGGCGTTAGACTAATAAATATTTTACGTCTCAAAAAATGGTAAACAAATGTACTAATTTGCTAGTTTTGAATAATACAACAAAATATGACAAGTTGGGAGGAACGGTATAAAAAACAACACTAATTCGTTTTTTTAAGATTCCATTACAGACAAAAAAAAAACAAAAATTAAAATATATCAAAGCTTATAGAAAGAACTTAAACAAATTTACAAATCACTGCAATTTTAATTGGGCTTTGATCTATGACAGGAAAACTAAAGATATCAATAAATTCAACAAAACTTACAAAATAGTAGCTAGACTGAAAAATGTATTTTTTTATCCTACACGATGCGAAAATGTCGTTTTCGCGTCTCTATGGAGACACGAAATATGCTATTTGCCAACCAGCCCCAGCCCGGCCTGTAATGAACACTTTTCTGGGCTAGCCCGGAAAATGCAATATCTCTGTCCAATCAAAACACAGTTTCGACTCGGTTTGACGTTTGTGATTAAAACGTCAACGGATTTTATTTGTCAAAAGCCAAAAGATTACTCTTTAGAAACGGGTGATTTTATTACGATATTCTTGTGTAGGATAAAAAATTATGTGTGCACCACGCCCAGAAAGTGGTTTTCCGGGCCTCAAGAAGTGCCCAGGCTCGCTACGCTCGCCCGGAAAGGAACCACTTTCTCGGCTTGGTACACAATGTTACTATTTCTACTCCTAGTGAGGAATGCATGCATTATCATGGCAATTTATGGTAAGTAATACTAACCATTCCCCACACACATGGCAAATATTTCATGCCTGGCTCCTCATACCCCGCCAGTAGTGAGAAAAACCTATTACATTCCTCACGGCTTTAGCACCAATCACAGCTCTGGATTTTTCATTTCCATATTGTTTTGATATACTGCTTAACGACATTGTCAAGGCAATGGGCGCGTTCTGCGAACGCAACCGTTGCGACAGTTGCCGCAGCAGTTCGCTGAACGGTTCCGCTGACTAGACATTCAAACGGTTGTCAAATGGTCAACGGTTGTCAACGTGTTTGCGCTGACTTGTCAACTGTTGCGTTCGCTGAACGCTCCCATTGACAACATCGCTAAGTGACAAGCACACCAAACAATTTTAATCTGTCAAAATCATGTAAATCGTCATAGTGACATACACCCGTCCCTATATGCACAAAAATTAATTTATAAAATTTCGTTGCATGGTCGTAGAAAAAGTATAGTATGTATTCCATTCGCAAGTAATGGCAATTTCTCTCTCGAACGTTTTGCTTACATTACTTGCTCATAGAATAATATACTAGTAGTACCTCTGACTGCCATCTATTTCATAAATACTATCAAAGTGAAGCAGTGAAAAACAACGTAGTCGGATTTGTTTTCTTGTGAGATAAGAAAAAAAAACAGCGCAAATTGCAAAAAGAAAATTGTTATTATTTGTATTAATTTATTAACGTCAGTTAGTAAAATCTGCCAAGTTGTACGAATAATAACGTTGATTTACAAATTTTAAACCGTATACTGAGAATATTGTGTATTATGTGTATTATAATTTTGTATTATTTGTATTATTTGTATTATTATGTGTATTAATTTTGCTTATTTATTATTGCTAATTTAGGTTTCTTTAAATTAAAAGCAAGTTGCTACGCCTGGCTTTGGAACGAAATTATCTTCACGTACAAATGAAACGTGAACTTAATATTCGTTCAATCGACAGTATTGATGTTGTCACACTAATTAATATATGTTAATATTAACTTATTATTATCTATATCTTATAATTATTATTGTATGTAAGTAGGTACCTAGCATGAGTAATTTGAGATTTTGTTTGCGAAATATTTTAACTACATCAATTAAAAAACTGTTACTGCTATCATCTAACGCTTTTAAAAGGAATTTTGACAAAAAAGATGTATATACTAAGAGACAATGTATAACTTAACCACATCAAAATTAAAATCTTCCTAAAAAGCTATTTTTAAAACATCGCGGGACGCCGGTCAGAATGTGAAAAAAACGGGACGTTTGGTCGCCTTTTGTATGGGGGAGGGGTGCAGCTTTGCCACTCTGGATACGCCCATGATTAGAAAGCAAACAAATTTGCCCTCCTTTGTCCATTTGACCGACTTTTTATATCTAATAATATCTCAACGTCCCGCGAGACACTTGCCACGTACACACACATGTCGTTTTGACAGCGTTTTTACTAAAATTGTTTTTAAAATGATTCTGTATACATGTTGGTTCCAAATTAGTTTATGAATAGTTCTTAAAAACGCTTGTGAGATGGCGCTGCACATAGCCAATTCAGGATGAACTCTAATTGTTTCCAAAAGGCAAGGAAAGTCTTCAAGCTTCCACACGTATCACATGGTGATGGTTGTTTGGACCGTTTCGGATCGTTTCCAAAACTGAAAACCCGAGTGTACCCCAGAAATTTGTGTTCTAACCTTGACAGTTCAAAACGGTATTGACACCGTATATATAACCGTTTTCAAAACTCAAATCGTTTTGAAAACGGTTCCAATACGCCATGTATACGTGGTAATTGGCTGTAAGCCACCAAGTTTTGTGTCGAATAGCGCAGTTCAGCGTTCCACCTAAAACAAGGAAATATATTGTACATTTTGCAGAGTTCAGAACTTGTAGACAACGAACGTTTTCAATACCATAAAACCTCCATAAAACGAATTTTGTCCGGTAAGTCCGAGTTTCCAACTTGAGGCAAAAACGTCGCGTAAAACCTCGTTTACTCCATTTGCGGGCGTCGACATCGTCGTCAAACCGGTCGTCGTCTCGTCGCTACTTTTTACCGCCCTGGACCCCGCGTTCTCCGCTCTGGCCCCCGGTAAACACATTACGTGTTTCGAAACGGCGTAGTCCAATTCAATTTACCCGATACGTATCCAGTTTATCCGTTTTAGCAGCTGAGAGAAGCGACAGTGCTGCACCCAACGTCAGCCGAGTACATTAGCAACTATTTTGAGGATCGTCGCCGAACGTTGGAGGCGTTGCACTCGCGAGTCCGTTAAGCCAGCTACGAATAGTTTTACAATTCGCAGTTTGTGTTGTACGTGTAGTTTTGCATTATTTAGTCGCTCGGTCCTGTCTGGTTCTCTACGTAACTTCTCTACGTTTGCGCTTGTGTGGGTTGGTGTGGATAAAGCATTACCGGATTAACACTTTTGGGTGGTAGTGGTGTCCAGGTAGTTCTAATGAGGTCTATTTTGGCGCTGTTATATGCTGGCGTTGATATATGCTTTCAGCCTCAGTAATTATTTCAGCGGTTGTTATTTCAGATATAGCTTTTACGGAAATAATTGATATTTGGATTCTATTATTGTCAATAAACCTTTTTACTTTGAAATATACTGAACAGCAGATAAAATTTTTATATAATTGTTTGAAATCGGAAACATTCCAGCTGACGACCTTAAGTATTTAATTATATTATGTATAATTAAAACTTTAATTGTCATTTTAAGAATTTAGTATATAGGTCATATATTGCGATTAAGAAGCTAAAAGAAATCATGTGAAAATGTTAATTTTACATACCATCTGTCAAATAAACAAATCGGAAAAAATAGATTAAAAATTGTTTTGAATTCTCTATTGTGAGTAGTATTTAAAAACAGGTGATGATGAATTTTATAAAAATTGAGATAAGATTCTGAGAAAGCGACTTAAAAAGCTACTTTTCAATTTGTGTCTCTAACAAATGGCCTAGTAAGCCGCATGTGCTTTTTTAACACTACACATAATTTTTGTATTAGCTTAAAAAAAATGTCACTAAAATAAGTAAAATATTCGAGTGCGATAGAAGAGAAAAATGAATGTAAGGTTATCTAAATACAAAAGAGATAAAATTCTTAATTAACATGAAGTTTGGATAAATGAGAATCTCTAAACACGTTAAAGTTGAATTATCATTTTTCCTGCCAACCTACATTAGACTCTGGGGAACAGGGATCATCTAAAAGAAATATAAAAATACGTTTAGGATAGAAATATTTACCCTGAATATGAATCCAGATTATTTTATTTTCTATATGGTTTTCTAAAAAAGTGCAGTAAAAATGTAAAAAGTGCAATATAGGCAATATTTACAAACTTACGCCTTTTTTCGTTTTTTCGAGCTTATATTTTCAGATCGTCTGCCCTATCTCATTCCGCAATTGAACTGCTTTTTGAAACGTATCTGAAGAGCATGTTGTTTGAAAATAAAATTAAAAACAATAATAAAAAAATCTTGTAGAAATTTTCAATCGTAATACGTCTCTATTTTTGTGTTCTTTAGTTTTGATTTCTTAATTTTATTAGTGTAATGGACGCAATGCATCATTGTCAAGTTGTTTTATGTATTTTTTAACTTTGTTACCGCGTCTCAACTCCGCTTCCACTGAATTTGCAAAAAATGCAATAATGTCAAGTATATTGATGTGGTTACTTACATGCATAAAAATATAACACAAAAGCAATTAGCACATAATTGTAGAAACTGTTCTTCTGCCATACCTGAGAATGACTCTTAAATTTAAGCATGCAAAAACCACATTAAAAATCTGATTTTTCTTTTGTGTGTACAGTGCAAAACCTAACTCTTAATGAGTTTATTTTCTCATTACTACTATAATCCTCATGGCACAGTTCACTCATATCTCATCTCATTTCATCTAAGAATATGCTAACTAAGAATACCACACACATCAGGAATATTTCATACACAGACATTCGCAATATTAATAATTCACCCGGCTCCTCCACCATTTCTGCGAAACCCGTTAAACGACGCCCCGCATGAAAAATTCTGGACTAAAGGAAATGAAACCTGGCACAGTATTAAAATAGTTCAGTTTATTATAATGCTCCTGGAATCTTTTCATCTTTAACAGCATCGTCGGGCTGGCACGTTCGTTACGGCAGACTATTACGTAGTGCCGCGACAAGATCTTTCTATCTCTGTCGTTGCAACTTTGAGAGGGTAGGCTCTGGCAACTTTTGCGGCAGTGGATTCTCCGGCTTAAACGTGCCGTTTCGGCGGCGTCAACCGGAGACGGCTTGTCTAGCTGTGCGGTATTGTTGGCTATATTTGACGTTGAATTAACTCTGGAGTTCGCTTCTATGCCCTGGATGAAGTTGCGATACAATTGACTGAGAACGCTCATCGGTATGCCGCCTTGCTATTTCGGTGAGGTTTGTAGAGCGGTGGTTAGTTTTGGAGTTTTGTATATGTGTTGATTGCAGTCGTCATTTATGTGGACAAATTTATGTGGAGTTTGAAGTGATAAGTAATGGCGTTAGTTACATAGCGTTTTTAGTTATACCATGTTTGCTGTGGGTCATTTTGACAAAGTTTGTATAGACTATGTGTTTATTCTTCTTGATTTGATTGATGGCAGACCCATCACTCGTAATACATACATTACCATACACTGAAGCATCATAATGTGATTAGAACCAACATTGATATCGTCTTTCCGAAAACGTATACTGTGGATTGCTAAATAATAATCTTACTCGACCACACATTATTTGAAAGATATCTTCATAGCCGACTATTATCGCAATTTCCTGAAAAATCTGGATAATGTTCATCTTGAAACTCTGCGTGGCATGCCTTTTCAATGGTGATGGAGTATCACCGCATTTTCGGGGAATTGAACATTTTATCTTCAAAGTTGGATAGGTTGATACGGCACTATGCCATGGCCTGCGCTGTCACCAGATTTAATGCCTATGGACTGTTTCTTGTATGGGGGATATTTTCTTATAAGAGACTACCAGACTACATTTGGCTTGCTATTTTTTATATGTGATTCTATATTACATTTGATACTATCCCGAAAACGGA
This sequence comes from Melinopterus prodromus, assembly GCA_964023965.1. NCBI lineage: Eukaryota > Metazoa > Arthropoda > Insecta > Coleoptera > Scarabaeidae > Melinopterus > Melinopterus prodromus. Next base: position 12,498,452 of record OZ030390.1, on the reverse strand, counting down.
GAAGAATTAATCAATTGTCTGTATTAACTCATTTTTAAAATGGAACACATTGTATCCCTTGTCGGTTTTCTCCGGGGACGCCTGGTAGTTTAACTTGTAAATTGTAAACAATGTGGGAAGTATAAAGTGTAGTAACCAAGTATAAAAACGAAATTAAGTTTTTCCCATTGGTTTACCTTAAATTTGGTTTGGATGCTGATTGATGCTTTAGACTTTACACACTACTTTGGTCAGACAATGCTCACATAACACTGTGCTCTGCTTTTGAAACTTCACTTAACCAACACTAAAGGTTTAGTTCTTTTGAGTCTTTTGAGTCTTTTGAGTCGCTGTGTCACTATTGTCAAGGAGAAGGATTGTCTCGACATTGGTGTGCTGAAGAAGTATATTCTGAATATTCTCTGTAAAGTTTCCAATTACTGTGGAGATTGTTATTTCTATTATATCAGCGATATTTCTTAGCACTTCTTATTTTGAAAGCGTTGCAGCCATGCTGCAACCCCAGAGTTGGATACTATAGCTCCACATTAATAAGCCAGTAGGAATTTTGTATCTTATGCCCAAAAGAAACCTACCTTGCTAGGTTTTCAGTATTTAGTTAGCTCTGAAGAAGCCATCATCATAGTTCGCGAAACCTTCTTCAATTACAAAAAAGTTTGACGCACGGCATAACCCTGAAAAGAAATTATTATTATATTGAAGTTGCACAAATGCATTTTTATTTTATATCTGGTGCTGATATTTTAAATAGTATTTGTTGCACAATAAAAGTACACAATTTCATCACCATATTGTTTTCTTTAAACATGCCTGCTCTAACGAGCTTGTTATTGTTTGGAAAACTTTTGGTTTCTTTCTGATTATCATCAAGTTTGACGACAGTAGAATTTAAAGTAATGAAACTATTGTTATTTATTATAGCTACTCTCTATTTTAAAGTTCTGCGGGGTTATGATATGTAGGAAAATGTTTTTTGAACCTGAAAACAAAATGAAATCGCTTTCATGTGACAAAATCCAACAAACTTGTTTCTAGATCTGTCAGGAATGTACAATAATTTATTGTCCTCTATATAAACATTTCAAAAATGTTTCAAGAAGATAACCTGAAATGGACGTATTAAATAGCCCACCAGTTTCTTTATGCGACAGCATACTATACTAGAGCTCGCAATTCAGCTCGGGCGACATAGGTGAGCCGGACTATAAACCGATCGACAATAACTCGAAGGAGCACGTGCGCAATCTAGTTACCTTTGAAAGACCACCCGCAGCCTGCTAAATCATTCCTCTTATCCGGCCAGGCCAGGCCAGACCACCGCGCCCCGGCAGCGGCGTTCTACATCAAGTATGCCATGTATAGTCACGATATATCGCCCGGTTGTCGGTTTTATATGGCCGCTATCTAGCCGCGGCGTATGCCGGACTGCACTTGTATGCGTCTTCGTGTCTGTACGTGTGTCTGTGCAGCAAATAGGGAGGCGATAGGGGAAGTAAGTCGGAAACTCAAACGGTGCGGTCAATACTTGCCCTCGAAGATTCACGCTTCCTATATATATATATATATATATATATATATATATATATATAGTAGGAAACTGGTTTAAATATACTATATAGGGAATATTATTCCCTATATAGGATATATATATATATATATATATATATATATATATATATAAATATATATATATATACATATGGTTGCTACGGTGTGGGCTCCAACGCGTATGACAGAGTGTACGTTGTCACCTCATATATAACGATGATGGCTCCAAAATCGGAGGTGACAACGTATCGCCTTGCTTTCAACGGAAATGTGGTCTAGGTGGCTCAGGGAGCTCAAATCCAAAAATTGCGTCGGAGCCGATAACGTCCATTATATATGTACTGACAAGTCATGTTAGTTCAAGCGTAGATCACGAGCGCTAGTGTCGCCCATACTAGATACGGCCGCTACGAAGTCACCTCCGCATATATGACTCCGTGTTTTGTATCGTACAACGTACGCTGTGACATCCGAAAAACGCTGGCAACGTTGCGGAGGTGATAGCGCAAGAAACATATATTGTATGAGTATTTTCGTATTTACTTCTGCTCTCGGACGCAGTTGGGTTGTGCATGGTATGCGAGATACAAAGGTTTTTGGTTCAAATCCAGGCCGTGTCGGATTTTTTTATTTCAAAATTACATCCCGCATGTTTTTGTCGTTTGTTATTTATTTTGAATGGCATAGGCTGCTTTATGTCAACTATTCTAGTGTACGCATATTGCAAATATTATTTGAAATAAAACTAAATAGATTATTTGCGGTGCTATTACATCAATAAATTCTATAAATTCCACATACCTTTTCTTGTATTCACCACAAATCCTATTGAATCAAGTACTCAAGTAGAAATATTAAAAAGGTGATGCTGGAATTTTTAGTTAATACGACTAAATAGTACATACAGTTTTTTGAAAATTTGATACATGAAAAGGCCGACATAGACATGAAAATGTTTACTCTTCGCTGTTATGTATTATACAAAAATGTGTCGCAGTAGCCAGTTTCTCCGGGTGCCTGGGTTTTTAGTTTATTTCTTGTTTTTTATAATTTTCAATAAAACCCTATTGTCACAGTAAACTGTAGTGGTAGGCTTGAATAGTACAGTACTTAGTTTAGTTTATTGATCATCATTGTAGATATCAATTAAGGTAACAAGCTACAGCCGCGGAAAGATGTATGTTCGACTCCCATTTTTCTTGGGGCGAAATGCTTCAAAACCTACACAACGAATTCTGAATATATACAGGGTGTCTCACCAGTGCGATCTCGGAAGATTATGCCTCTGTTAATGAAGATATTTTAAAACTGATTTCACTCACATATATACACGCCGAGGCGCACATTGTAAAACTATTAGCGTACAGGCTGTTCCATAACAAAGTACCTACGCAAACTTGTTAAATGGACGTGTTTTGTTAAATGGAACAACCTATATTTAGCACAATTTTTAATTCCTCGCAAAATTTCACGACAATAAAAAATAACATAACATACCGCAAACTTTATACTTTTTGATTTATTGGCATTTTTAAGGAAAAACAGCAGTCTAAGCAAGATTGTATATATCAATACCGGTTATGTTATTGCGCTGGCTTAGACTATGATTAATTGACAAGCGTTCTATAAGCGTGATTACCTGCCATATCCAAATTGTGCAGCGGTTGGTCATAATCTGCCACAAAATATAGCAAACAGGTTTTCCTAAGAAAGATAATATTTTTAAATGGAACACCCTGTATTGAATTAATTTTTTGAATTCTATGCATAGTGCAGCAAAAAAAAATACTAGCACACACCAGTGCTAAATAGGGTGGTTCAAAAAAGCATTGCAACAGTTTTTGTGACGATAGAAACCAACGACCCCCCCAAACCGTTCCAGATCCAAAAAAAGTGGACACGTATTTTGTTTTCTTCGAAATTTTTATTTTTAATGGTGCCTATCGATGCATCAAATTTACATAAGAAAATGCATGGGAAAGAGACATTTTTTGGTATTTTTCGGATAATTGTTCGGGGTTTGAGAAAACTCAAGATTAAAGTTATACGACTTGTAGAGGACCTTTCAAGAAAGAATTTCACCTATTATATGTATGGATTGGATGATCAACCTGCCATTTGTTTAAACATTTTTTTTTTGCAATTCGCCTAAATATATTTATTTTTTAAGCCAACTGTTATTCTCAAGTGAGAACTTTTATATTGGTGATGGTTTTCAATATTTCATCAAATTCGAGTACAGGGTACAGTTTCCAGACAGCAACAAATTAATATTATCTTGACATACAGTGGTAGGAAATAAGAATAATAAATTTAGAAAGAAATGTGATTAATAAAATTGGCTGACTTTAGGAGAATTAACATTTAAAAAAATTAACTCTCCAATTTCCCGAAAAAGGAATTTGAATCAATCAACTTTTTTCGAATAAATGGTATTGAAACCGAATAATGTTTTATTATTTAAACAATGGAAATCATCCCAAAATATAAATGATATCACTTGGGATATCTTGAACATAAAATTTAGTTCTTTTAACAAAAATGTTGACTATTCTACCAGATTTAGAAAAAAGTTGAAAAAGAATAATAATTTATTGTTTAAACAATAGGAGTTTTTTATGAATAATGTCACTAAGATAATAAACTGCTATTTCGAACTCAGCAAACAGAATTCAGACGGATTTTTGAGAAATACGAATAATTTAAACAAATAAAATTTGTTTAACCATATGAAAATTAACTGTCAAATGTTTATAAACATCCCACTAGACCAATAATAATGATTTCTATGAGAGAGAACGAAATAATTAGGGTGAATTTTTGAAGAATCTAATTTTTTTCATTTAAGAGCAATTTTCAGGGCACTGTGGGGGTGAGTTGGGGGCATCAAATCCATATGTATAATAGGTCAAATTCTTCCTTGGAAAGTCCTATAACTTTAGTCTTAAATTTTTCCAAACCCCGAACAATTATTTGAAAAATACCAAAAAATTGTTTTTGCCCATGCATTTTCTTATGTAAATTCGAGGCGTCGACAGGCACCATTAAAAATAAAAATTTCGATGTCCGCTTTTTTTTGGATTTGGAAATGATTTGGACGGATCGTTGCTTTCTAAATAAAAATAGCCAATTTGAACCACCCTAGACTGCCAAAATAAACAATTGCATTGTTATCGTATACACAGACAGACGGACAGACCAATCGATAATATTGCGTCAAACTCAGAGTTGGGCATCACTCAACTAACCCGAGATGAGTAACACTCATGATTATTGAAATCACTCGTCACTCTTTACTCGTCAATCATAAATCTAAGAATCACTTATCACTCATTAATCGTAGAAACAAGTGTTTCTATTTTGATTGCCGGAAGCGAATGCTTAATATTGTTTTAAAAATATGAAAAAGAAAATACATCTTAATAGATTTTATTAGCAAAGTAAACCCCCATTACGGTAAATATAATGTATGTATACTTTGCTTTAATTTATTTAACTTTATCTTATAATAAATAAAATAAATAATAAATAAATTTTATAGAGAATAAATACTTACCTTAATAAACGTTTTATATTTTTATTTTGACTAAAGTGAATTGAACTCATGTCCTAAATGAATCTAAATGCATTAATAATAACTATTTTGAATTATATACGATTCTATGGTGATCCACTTATTAGGGGTACATTCTGCTGTACCATTTTCAAATAGACATTATTTTATAGCTTATTTTGATTGCACAACATTTAAAAAACACATTGACTGTAACTGACAGAAAATAATTCGAAAAATTAACGATTCCACAGCCAAATGTCGAGCGGCTCATCGAAGCCGATTATATCACGATTATCGGAAACTTTTTTCAACCGCTCCGATTCGTACATCTTTCACACTTTCCTACATCTTTCAATATTATTCACAAATTATTTTCTATAGTGTACCCACATTTCTCCTCTTTAAAATGAAGTACCATTGGTTAACAATTAATTTTTCGAATGTCTTTGTGACGTTATTTTACAGTGTATACTTTAAATGTTGTGCAATCTAAATACGCGATAAGAAATCATTAATTTTTGAAAATGTTATACCAATGTACCACTAAATGTGATTTGGACTGTACGTTGAACGTGTACGTATCTAACGTGTCATAAAATGTTTGATATAATTAAAGAGAAAACTGAAGTAAGCATTCTATACTGTAATTAGGGGGATTATTCAACTGCGACATAAGTTATACCTGTCTTTCTTTACACTTTGGAAATCAAAGAAGTGTTTTTTCTATATTTATATAATTGTTTTATTTTTTTTCTCTTTCACGGTATTATGTCTGGGGAAAACAACAGTGCAATTATCTCTAATTAACCTGAAAAACTAGATGCGGCTGTAATTGTTCTTAGTAATTTTCATTCAGAACAAATCAAGCCAGATCTCCAAATCAAATAACATAAATGACGGACAAATTTTTATAACACATATCTATAAAAAGGGGTAAGTTTTGATTTAAAGATTTATATTTTGTGGGGGTTGTATAAAATATTGTATCCGCGCGTTAATCGCGAGTATTCAGTGATGAATATTCAATCGTGTACGGTAGTTATGAGTGGTGAGTAAAGAAATCATCACTCAATCTGGTAAGTGACCAATCGTAACTCATCACAACGAGTGATGATTAATTTAACTAATTAAACTAATTTTATCATCACTTGTTACTCAATCACTCGATTACCAAATCCCAACTCTGGTCAAACTCAATAGACCATACCACAATAAATAGGAGGGGGGGGGGCGTATAAAAATGTGTACGTATTTGGTAAATAAAACTTGGCGTCCCCGAGAATTTTTTCAGTAACAGTTTCTATTTATTCAAATCAATTTATTCCATGGTTTTAGCGTCAGTGCACGTATTTAGACAAAGCACAACAACGGGCTGTACAATTTTAAACGGCTATAGAGAGCTTGTAAAGAATAGGTTAACTATAAAGTGCTGGCCACGCATGAAGGTTGACAGCGCGGCGGTGTCAGCTCTTTTTCTATTTTTTGTCAAATAGCCCTAACTGGGAAAAGAAATAAGTATAAAATTATAAGTTTAGTGTCGATATAACTCAAAAACTACTTAATAATTGTAAATTGGACTTTCATAAATAAATCCATTGTATTTGTTGTCTGTCCTCAGCGTTGTACATTGATTGACCTACGTTGCGAAGGCCGACGTAAAATAAATAAATAAAAAATAATCAAAAAATAAAATAACGACTACTTGGGTAGTTTGACTTACATCGCGACAAAACATATAAATAGGGTAATTAGTTGTTGCACGGTAACCATATTACACTTAGGACTTAGTTATCCGAGTTAGAAACATTTTAATACCCTTAGAAAAGCTCTCATAAAACCAATTATGTTTTGTTAGAAACTATAACCAAGTCCCATGAATATTGCCGCTCTGTAATATATATTATTCATATTAGTGCTAAATACTTAATAAATGATTTTTAATACTACGTATTACTAAAAGGGAGTGTTTATTTTGTGAGAAGCGAGTTTACGGCCTATCATATACATGCTATATAATAATAGCATATTGTGACCTCCGTATGTTTGGCAACACCGCTGGAGTTATCAGCGATACATCAGTTTCCGTTCATATATAAATTGCGGAGGTCACTTCGTACCCCTTGTGTACCTTATATATGACCTATTAAAAAATCAAAAATCGTTTCCCCTCTTTTGACGCTCGCGTAGCGAAAGTTCCCCTCATTAAAAATATGCAATCAGATCAAAAATATATTATCTGGAACACCCGGATCCTAGGTAGCCTGCTCTATATGCCGGAGGTGACAACTTAACACGTATACATATATATATATATATATATATATATATATATATATATATATATATATATATATATATATATATATATATATATATAAATATATATATATATATATATATAACGGAAGTTGTATACGATTCTGAGGAGACGAGGAACGACTTGGGGGCGGCCATCACGGATGTCGGCGCGCTATCGCTGGGCCAAAGAACACAAGAAGAATTTAAATTGTCTCCTAAGTATTCGAAGAGTGGGCTTGCTTGGGCGGGGAGATGAGGTTTTATGGGAAGTTGGCCTCCGAGGAGAGCTAGAGGAAATTGTGTCGTTAACTTTTAAGGAATTTAAATTTTCGCTCGTTACTACTTAATAAGGTCGCTTGTGGGGTTTTTGGTTGACTTTTGAACTGGTGAAGTTATGCGGGAAATAGCCTTATTAAATATATCTTTTCTTTTAGATTTAGTATAATGCTATATCGTCATTCACTATAGGCGAAGAGCCCGCGACAAAATCGCCATAAACATCACTAACACATCACACGAGATTTCTATACATGATGTAAAATAATGTGGACAGTAAGTAAGGCTAATTATTCATTAACATAGATGGATTAGTACCCTCACACTATATCTGATTCCTTTAAATTGTACATGAAATAAGAAGTTGTAATAATAATGAGATCTGCCTGATTAACTACATGTGTCCAGAAATGCGTGGTAAACCAGTATTTTTAAAAGATGATACTATCATTAATGTTTCAAAATTTCTCAATAATTTGCAGTACCCGTCGAGATATGCAAATAAAATTTAGTGGGATTTAGTTATTGCGCATTTTTTGACATGCAATTAAGAATTTTATGTTCCTCGTTGGCGCGCATACTGGTAATGATATCATTTTTTTAAAAGAGAAAGATGGCACGCCACTGGGATATATCAAATTAAAAATTATTTTGGAATTCATTGTTCAATTTGTGACAAAAAATCTCTCTGCCTTTTTTTGTAGGGGGCACCGTTTTTATGCAAAATAATTGAACATCTTAATGATCTAAATTTTTTTAAAGAACTATTTAATACAATAACATTAAACTAAAACAATAACAGAAAATAACACTAATAACATTTTAAATAGGCGTAAAGCTATACAAAATGCTGAAAATGACCTCCCTCAGACAAGATTCAATCGTCAGTTTTTAAGAAAAACTTGGTCACTCTGTATCTCAGAAAACGAAGCATTTCTGTACAAACGTTTATATAGCAAACTGTCACTATCTTTTTTCATACAGAGTTGTCACCTGAAGTTTGTCGCACTTATTTACTAACACCCTGTATAATTCTTTCGGGTCCACCAATCCGACAACTACGTTGACCACTCTTTATATACGTAGTTTCATCTGCGGAAAGCCAAATATATTTATCAGTGTGTTGACCACATGGGCTAATACGGGAACCAGACCGGTTAGTCGCTCTCGTCCCCACCAGACTTTGTGAATGAAATGCGAATATGCATTTTGGATAGATTTTTTTGTTTTTTGAATACAAAACCAGTCAAACATTTTCAAACGCTGAAGCTGAATTTTTGCAAATTAATTCCACCTGAATCCAATACTATGGAAATTTCAAAACGGACTCGAAAACCGTAAACTCTGTAATTTTACAAGAGGCCTTAAAAGTTTGATCACAGGTGCTTTAGATGATGCATTGACAGCGATTGGTGTGCCGGTTCTTATAAACAAGGAAACGACAGAAACGCAAAAATTTGACATAACGTAACTTTTGAGTGTGGAACCAGCTGAGATATTTTGACGTCCTCGCATATTCCTTAATCCTGTCCCAGCCTTTTCGCTTATGAGTTAGATGAAATGTATTGGATTATACACAAGCGCGCAGCATGGTAATGGGCAGATGTGCTACCATGTGCACCGTTTTTCGCCTCAATTGTATCTCTCTCATTAAGACACGTGTCACCATCCAATACAATAGTAGTTATTTTATATTATTAAAACCAAAACCACTGGTGGAAAAGACTGGTTACGGGACCACCGGCTTTACGTCCAGCTTATTTCAATCACTAGAAATGCTTGTTAGTTGAATTACTTCAACATAAAGTATCGCAAATATACAAAAATCATGATGGTAGCAAAATATCATCCTCTTTACTTTATAATTAACAATCCGACTATTCTACAACTGAAATTCGTCATAATTCTACGACGTTACGGCGCGCAATTAAATCTGAACGAAAACATTGTTACTTCATAGCCGTTGTTTTGTATTTACCCATTTATGATTCTGGCGGCGCTCTAGACGGCACGCTAGCCAATAGAGGACGCCGTTGGTTGAGCTGCCGACCGACCGCTGTTGTCTCTTTTTTTGCCAGCCAGCCGAAGCAGCTACGAGCCACCAACGGCGGCGGAAGCGTCGTCGTCTTTTTGTTGTTCCGCGATGTGGCGTTCATGATGGAAAATTGTCACTGTCAGGCTTTCATTTTATCTGATTTATCTCCATGGGAATTACGAGAGAGTGCAAGAGAGACAGAGGAAGAGACGGAGCGGCGGATTATGTCTGCAAGCTGGCTGGCGCATCGCTAGAGTTCTATTTCCAGATAGGTCCACAGCGTCGTTTATTTGCGCCGCGACGAGCGTCGCTAGGAATCGTATGAAGTATGAATGAAGTGCCAATTTAATAATGACGTATGCTGGAGAGGAATATAATATCTGCGATGTATTTTGTTCGTGCATTGGCTGAGAAATAAAATCCGGCGCCGCCACCATTTTGTACACTGTACTGCAAATTCTTTGCAATCTAATGCCTGTGTGTTGTGATGCGTGTTTTGTACACATGATAGTTCGCAAAACTTTGATGGAAACTTAACGAACTATCAAACATTTGAAAAGAAGTTTAAAGAAAAAGGTTTTGATAGTGTAATTCAAATAATAAGACATTCTTATATCTTGGAAATTATCATATTCTCTGAAAAATTGTTCTAATGAAAATTACACCTCGTACATTTTTCGTTTGAAAGCCTTTAATAAAATGTTATCAAAACAGAAGTTGACCAATGCGATGGTTCTTAGACATCAGTTTTCTGGTTACCGTTATTGAAAATTAATATTTTTTCTTACATTTTAATAGTTAGTTGGTGTTACACAAACATAATCGTTCTATGGAGTCAATTTTTATAGGATACACACGGTATTTCAGTTTATCTAAAGGTGGCTACATATTCGTATACTTGCCAGTTATCAAATATTTGGCAAATATCCAACATTTGCCAAAATGTAATTTCTGGTATATTCGATGTGTAGTGAGTCCACCACAAAAATAGATTTATATATTCTATATTTGGGGATGTGGATAAGTTTGTCGATGACAAATACACGTGCAAAATATTGGACGCATTCACTTACATATACTTTTGTACTACTGTTCAGGTTTTCCAATGTTTTATTTCGTTTATTTTTTCTGGTGGCAAAAATAGTGCCTTTACAATTTTTTCTTTTGTGAAAGTTTTTATTTTCCGATAAATAAATTATATATGAACAATCTATACAAAAATTCAAAAAAAATACTGTTTTGGTCTCCTCAAGTAAACGTATGGTGGATTTAGTCTCAATAAAACGAACACCATGTACAGTCATGGAAAAAAGTATGTTCGTATCGCTATCGCAGGATTTGAAAATAGTATGTCGGTTATATATTCGGTTATATATTCCCTCGGCCCGGCCGCTTCGCAAAAAGTTGTCCGTCACGAGATGGTTTTTCGATTTTCGAGTTTATTTTGAGCGTGTCCGATCTTTTCCTTAATGTGATACCTTCATTGCAATGTAATAAATGTAATATGACCACAACATTTAAGTTTACGAGTAGTGCATTTAATTAAATATAAAATTACTTTTATAATAATATTAATAAACATGAAATTTGATAATATGATACGAAAATCTGATATTAAGATATTGCATAATATCACAACACATTATTTAAATTTATTTTCTCTAATACACATATTAATTACGTAAGTAAATGCCTTTGCTCAGCAGTGGGATGACGGGCTTAAGTAAGTAAGTAAGTAAATGCACAAATCATCTTGTTGCCAAAGATTATCACTGAATATAGACTATTTTAGAATTGTAATATTAAAATATATTCACTAAATGTAAATAAATTCTCTAAATTTAATTTAAATTTATATTTAGGACGGAGCATGTATTTTGTATGAAAGTACTATAGAAATATATCTGTATTTACTTTATAGCAGTTAATGTTTCCATTATCTTTCATGACATCTAATACATGCTTGACAACCAAAATAATATAAAATTATAGCAATAATATATGCAGGCTGTCCCACGTTTCTTCAGCAAAACATTTTTTCAGTAAGCACATTACTTTTTCAATTCATTAAAAAGTTACAGCCGTTTGAATTATTAACAATATCTTATTTTAAACGGCTCCAACTTCTGAAGGAACAGAGAAAGCCAATAAAACCATATGAAACTTTCTATTTTCTAGAAAAAAAAACATTCTAGTTTCATCTTTTGTTCATTTATAATTCGAATTATTAAAATTTTACTTATAGTTAATTAACTAATTACTTAAGAATACTGAAAATTAGGTTATTATGTCAATAATGATTAATGTCAAATCTTTTTTCAAATCTCAAATCTGTAGTAGTTTTGGACATAGAGGGAACTATTTTTAACAATAATGTCATCTAAATATTCTTTTAGCTGGTCGTATATTTTGGTTTATTTATTTTTTAATACTAATTATTTCATATTTACATTCCATCAAAATTCGTCGAAAATTTAGAGCTTCCTTCTACAAGCAATTATCAATTTTTGTAAATTAGTGATATACATAATTGTCATTATTTTCAGTTGTCAGATATTTGAAAAATATTGCTGTAAAGTAAATACAAAATAATAATATAAAAAGATTGTAATGATACATTCATGCTATACAAAATACATCCCTTCTGGTTATTAAGTTAAACTGCAAAAGCTAAATATCTCCTTGAAGCTAAATATCTCGAAAACACCAGTAAATCACAAGTAACAAATTACCATAAATACAAATTTAAAGCAATTTAATTTTATTAATTTATTTCTATATTGTGAATAAATGTTAATACATAAAAGTTCTGAAATAACCTTTAGTAAAAATATTCACCACAAGAAATTGATTTTTGTATTTATTAACTAAAAAAGCTATTAGATGCAATAAGTTTGTATAGTTTGTTGTGTTTTATGCAATATCTTGAAATGAAATTTTCATTTTATGTTATATAATAAATTATATTTAATAAACACACAATTAAATTGCAATGTAAGAATTACATTAATTTATTACACATTAGGCTAATAAATAGAAATATATAAATCATTATAAACCAATTCAAAGCATCCCCAATAAGGTTTCTCAAATAATAAATTTCCGATATACGAGTATGCAGCGTAACCGGACAATTTTTTGCACTTAGCGGTCGACCGGCCGACTAGTGTAACAAAAAACTCGTACATGGATGTAACATCGACACACTGCTGAAATACGGATCAGAACATACTTTATTCCACGAGTGTACGTATAGGGTGTATCCTATGGCAATGACATTAAGAAAAGTATATTTTATACACAGTAGATATCCGTTTTTGATGATGCCCATGTAGCATTTGATTAGAAGCAAAAACAGTAAAAGCAGGGCAAAGGTGTGCATTTTTATAGTAATATCAATGAAATAAACAATTAGCCCTTCATTTTTGTTTTCAACAAATACTTAAATAATTCTTTTGCGTTCTTTTTTTCTCATCAAGTAACAACTTGATACGCAATCTATCATAAAAAATTCTAGTAATGTAAAATTTTCTCATTAGTAATTTCTTGAAAAAAAAAATATGTAAAATTCAGTAATCAAGCATCAAATCTATAAAGAAGGTCGGGCAGTATAAGAGGAATAAAAAATTGACAGGAAACCTCCTGTATACAAGTGCCTTTGACCGATCTTTATAAGGAAATGCGGTCAACTTTTGAAACAGCATTAAGTAGAGCTTTATTTGTATCATAAACCCAAATCAGGCAACTTAAAGCGAAATAAGGTTGAAATGGTTTCATTTGACGGTCTTGGAGAATACCGTAATTTGGTGTTAACAGAGCAATCCTAAGATACAAAACATGACTTTTCACTATGCTGCTTTTAAGAATGATAGCAAGATTTTTTTTTACAAATTTGTAATAAAAATACTTTTAACATTTAGTTTACAGTTTACTTTTGCAGCAAACTTTTTGTACACTGTGGGCCAAATAGAAAACAGTACAAATTTTCAATTACTCATATTTCCAAAGAAACTAACATTTCTTTGAAAAACTAATAGCTTAGAATATGAAGATTGAAAACATACCATATTCGCAATAATTGAACCTTTTAAACCAATGTATGCAACATTTCTGACGATATCGGGTCAATTTAATGCGAAATGAAAGGTGTATGAAAATCAATAGGTAATGACATATATCTTGTTTTGATCAAAAAGGACAGTAGAGATTTTATAGCATCGTATACAGGGTGATTTTTTCTCATACAGGCTGAAATTTTTCAACAATGTTTTTTATCGATTTTACTAAAAACCAGCGGAATTGGACGTTTGTAACACACACATTGCAACGGCGCGGCACGAGATATATCCAATATTATCAGCAATGTAGAATACCATAAACATAAACTAACTCTTTGGATTGAAACGTTCTGTTATTGCGAATATGGTATGGTTTTAATCTTCACACTACAAGCATTTCGTTTTTTAAAGAAATATTTGAATTTACTAAATATTATCAGAAATACGAGTGATTAAAAATGTGTATTGTTTTCTTGGCCCACAGTGTATTATGTTCTAATGGCGTTTTTCTAATCACAAGTGATAAAATGTCAGTTATCACGTCAGTTTTGCTACTGAAGCTACTACAATAGTAGACTTGGAAAGTTGATATTTTGCAACAATCTGCAACATATTCATACATAATTCCAATCGTCTCAATAAACCCAGTATCGTAGAAACTAACTTTAAAATCAAACAAATCATAATTGAGTCAAGAAGACACAAATCGAATGCATACGATTAAACAGCCACTAAAACACCTTAAAACCAGTCTATCCAGCACCAACAGCACATACCAGCATCCCTGAAACCAATTAACGTACAACAATCGAAGAAACTCATCATTCCCAACCAACAAAGCAATTCCATCAACCCATCGACGCCATAATCGACGCACACTCTCTATCAACCGGTAAAAACTCCGAATCGACATGGAGTGCTGGAAACGCGCTCGCGGAGGTGCCTGATGGTAATCAAGTGGGCCCTAGACGTCACCTGGCGCCCCCTGGATCCGATTAATTCATTAGTCGGTCGCGCATGAATAACCATCGAGAGGTACGGTTGATTGACGGCTCGTCAGGCTCGTCGCGCTATCTATACGCTTTGGTACTCTGCGTGCGAGCGTTGTGGCGCTGTCGGCGGCGGTACTGTTTGCTTTCGGCGCTCGATGACGTCCTTCGCTTAACGAGAAAGTGTGCCGGGCGCAAATGGTGGTTGCGGTACCGGGGGTTGGTTGGTCGACGTGGAGAATACAGGCTACATCGTTGTGGGTCATGTTCGTGGCGGCTAGTGATGGGTGTGTTGCAGGTTTTAGCCACCCCAGAACAAAACGGGGTTTAAAAAGTAGTTGTTTATACGTTTGTATAGCGTGTTTTGAAACTGATGATATAAATAAAGAGCCGTAAGGCCTCCTCCTCCTTGATAGCATAAGAGCTAAGAAGTTCTGGGAGGTCGATGATCACGAATATCGGGTTTGCTCAAATATCTCACTTTAGAGTCCTATTGAAGTCGTATATTTTATGTCTAGAGGCGGCGCTACATTGCAGCACTTTTGGCAAATATCAAACATTTGGAAAATGTATAAATATTTGTCTAGAGTTTATGTTTTGTGGATACGATTTAGTATGATGAATTCCAATAGGAATATGACGTCCTCATATCTCCCTTTCAGTTTTGTTACCATTATAATTCATAAATAGATTCTTTTCTAATTCCGTATGAGTAATTTTTACTAATTTTTTAAGTTTATTTATAGTATGATAATGTCATGTGCCTGGCCACATCAGATTTTTAAATAATAGTTCTAGGCACATAAAATGTGGTATACTTCAACGTCATATACTTAACCGAAGAAGATTACAAAAACAACGTTACAACTGTTAGTTACTTCTAAGTTACACTTACAAATGTAAATTAATTACGCAAAATAAAATAGAAATCACTGTCATAGCACAAATCACTTCCTCACACCTGCGTGGCATGCTTCGCACTAGTCTGCGAAGAGATTCTTGTGGTTTGCTTTCAAATTCCTCAATTAGGTCTTGTGGCGGCAGGTCCTATATAGTTAGTGGTAGATTATGGCGCTTGCGAACACGTCAGTCAAGCTGATTCCACACGTGTTCAATAGGATTCAGTTCAGCACTGAACGTCGGCAACATGTTTTCGATGTAATTGATGGCATTTAGTCTACCAGGAACGTAGTATACTGATTCCAGCCAAAACCATCACAGATCCACGACCAAATCTATCCACTTCCTGTATATATTTGCGTTATTAATTTACATTTTTAAGTGTAACTTCGAAGTAACTAAGAGTTGTAACATTGTTTTTGTATCTTTCTTTAGATAAATATATGCTGTTCAAGTATACCAAATTTGATTTGCCTAGTACTATTATCTAAAACGTTAAGGTTTCGAAAGACGTGTTCTCCTAATCTTTTGAGCAGTGTGTTTATGTTATTTTAACGTTCTATATTTTTCTTCAACGTTCTAAATTTGTACAAGCTGTTCTCTGTATACACATGAGTCAACCGTTTGGAAGCAGCTTTTAAAGGAGAGTTGGAATATGGCAACAATTTTAGAACCGGGATAGGGAAAGCAGTACGTGTGATGTATCATATGAGAACTTTTTAGTTCCAAAAGTTTCAAGATCTTCAAATTTAAAAGTTTTAAGGAAAACTTATTTAGTTTTAAGAGTACGTCCGCGGGTTTTTTCTTTATCACTAAGGTCTAATCCTTAAAATACTGGCACTACAGGAAATACACTGTAAACATCGTTTTTTGTGTTGCCTGTATACAACCGTTTTTTATTGGATCTAACGCTTGATCTTGATTATAGTATATGTTAAATTCTATTGAGAAGATTCCTTTTATTTGAGAAATTAATAATAACTTTTATTTACATCTGTAGCATTTTGTAGCAATCTTTGAAAAGCTGCTTCTAAAGCTAATGAAACTATAATTGAGAGATTGAGAGAAACAAATTCCAAATCATCAACTTGGTTTTAGTGAAAAGCATTCCACTATAGATTAAGTCCATCGAATAGCGCATATCACAGCAAAGCAAGAAAGCATTGGACGAAAGGTTTATTTACTCAATAATCATTCTTTACATATCACAAGCTTTCGGTATGTTTTTGCATGAAATATTGATGATACACAATCTAAAGAGCATGCTACCCTTACAATCAGGGTTGTTATGTTTAAAGCACTTTGTTTTAAAATAGTGTTTTAAACAAAGTTTAAAAGAAATATTTTGTTTTAAACATGTTTTAAACAGTTTGTTTTAAATTTGTTTTAAACTACCGAAATTTGAAAAGCATTAAATTACAGTTGTATGCTGGTCTTTAAGATTTGTATGTATAGATAGATCAATTAAAAACTCAAATACTCATACACTAAAAAAATAATTTAGATTTTGTATTTATTAGTCAAATAAAATGTCTTTCATAAAATATAGTAATACTATAACAGTGGTAGCAAATAAAGTAAGGAATGAAAAGACGATTCGATCGAAATGGTTACAGATAAAACAATAGCCTGATTTAAAACAAGTTTTATCCCTTTTCTAAAACATGTTTTTTTGGTGTGTAATTCAAAACATTCTTAAATAATGTTTTTTACTTTATCATACGCAGTATGTAAAGTATTGTAATCATGCCGAAAAAAAAAATTGAGATTTTAGCGGAAATAGGTCTTTTTGGGTCCCCTGAACATTTTTGACCAAGGTACAAAAAAATGTCTGTGTGTGTGTGTGTGTGTGGGTGTGTGTGTGTGTGTGTGTGTGTGTGTGTGTGTGTGTGTGTGTGTGTGTGTGTGTGCGTGTGTAAACGATTTTTGTGACTACGATTCCGGAGAAACTACTAAAGGTATCGGGACGAAAGTTTATATTTAGAAGTTTTATGACCAAACTTAGAGCTGAAAAGCTTTTGGTTCAAAAGGGTCGAAAGGAACTGGTAGTTTATTCTAAGCCTTTTTCAATGATTTTGCAAATGAGCCGCCATTTCTGTAATTTCGACAAAATAGTTAAATAGTAAATTAAAGTAGAGGAAATTTTGAATAATTTATGCCTATGACATTTTTTGGTAAAATTAATAGTTTAGCTTTTTAGTTTATTCTAAGCCTTTTTGAAGGATTTTGGAAATGGGCCGCCATTTCTGTAATTTCGACAAAATAGTTAATTAATAAATTAAAGTAGAGGAAATTTTGAATAATTTACTCAGCTATGAAATTGTTTGGTAAAATTAATAGTTTAGCTTCAAGAGCAAATTCTATTTGATCGAGATCGGTCGCATCTGCATTGATATGAAATTACATAGTAGCCAGGATCTTGACAAATATTTTTTTGTGTTGTCACATTCGATAACAGCTGATCTCATCAGAGGTTGGAGAACCACTATGGAACGTTGCCGCTGTAGTGCGGCAAATTATAAAATACAAATTTCAAATAAAGTAAGATCACCAATTTGATTGTTTGTTGATAAGAAATATCAACCCGTCTTTATATCTAATTCTAAAAACGATACATTGAGAAAATTATAAATAAAGTATAGCGATGAGTGTAGTTTTATTTTAGTATGTTGGTAGGGATGTGTCATGAACAAATATAAATCTGTCAGAATTTGAATTACCTTTTTAAGGTGCGTTTTCATTAGTGATAATGGCAGTGGTAGCAGACGCCGTTATAGTATTTCCAATAGAAAATTGATAGTGACTCATGTTTATGTACATGCAAACTAATATGTGTCATTATCACGATATGTAAGAAATACTATAATTTCGTATTCTACCACCGCCATTAGCTACCATTACCTACCAATCGGAACGCACCTTTAAATTTGACGTTTCGTCAAAGTGGTACCAACCTAGCATTTACTATACAGAAATTTTTTATTTATTTTTTTTTAAAATACGTATTTCTTAAAAAGCAACACAATAAACGTTGATGTCGCTCCTGCCAAAAACTAGATAGCGCTACTCGTTCACATGCGACGGCGACACTCCGCCTTCCGTGACGCGCCGCATCACCGCTCGTCGCGCTATTCCGTACTTTCGGCATTTAGGACATAAATAACTATTATTCTAATGACGTAGTGTAGGTAGTGTCAAATGCTGATGCTTTGACAATACCTACGATTTATCTCAATAGAATAGATTCTCATGCAGCTAAACTCTTAATTTTATATATTGTATGATAAAGTCATGTGCCTGGCCACATCAGATTTTTTTTCTTGAAAAAGCATTTTTTTTTGTTGTAAAGTGTTTAAAATAGAGGTTTGTTTGAATAGATGCAAAAATTTATTTTCCCTTCTCATCAATATTTATTTGAGTTAAACTAAAATTTCTATCTGTGTACGGGAAATGGCTGAACTAAAAGCACAAATAATGATGCAATTGTCCATCTAACGAGCCATTATTATCCAAGATATCTTAACACGAACGTCACTAAACTGTTATTCACTAAATCCTGTTACCATTTCCAACTAACTAACTAACAGCGAATAACTAAAACCCATTTAGTTTTCCGCGCCGTGTTCCACATTAACCCGTTTGTTGTTCGCGCTCTCGAAGGTCCGTCGCTTTGCGTCGTTACCGTCTTTTCGGTCCTTTTAATAAATCTAATTACTTACGTAAAGTTTTTTGATTAAAAAGTCGTCTCTACTCGATCGATGCTGCGCCCGAGATGCGCACACACAGTTCGGAATCGATAATTTACAATTCAAATGCGGGCAAATGAGGAACGTGACACGGCTCCAACTGAGGGACTCCGACGGACCGCTCTCCTACTATCCCATTTCGAGACTCGTCTCGTATCAATTAATGAGTTTCTGGGTGCTTGGCGACGCGACGTCCTTAGTCCGAGCGAGGAAGCGTACCGACGCTACCTCGTGTTTTCCCGATGAACCGTGCTCGCGAACAAATAGGTACCGCTCGCTAAAGCGATTTTAAACTTTGGCCCCGAGCGGGTGTCTTATGTAAGTTTTGTTTGGCTCGCTTGGAGTAACTCTATAAAAGTAATGGACGATTCTATGCAGTGGATAATGTGTACTTTATTTTGTAGTATTCGAATGTCTTTATAGCGAAGCTTTGAAGATCTAATGATGTTATGTTATTGTTCTTTCAATATCATTGGAGATGCGAGCTTTGGTTGGAATATGGGGAGCTGAATACCAAGCTTTCGCAGTGTTACAGCACTGAAGGGTTAGCGACTATTTCTTTTTCAGATCAGATGGTATTCTTGCTTGAAATTGAGTATATCTAAATTGAGTATATTATGTCATGCAGGTTTTGGTCTTTATACTCAAAATAATTGAATTAGTCTGCTCTTACACTTATAACTGTGTCACAATTTACTTTCAGTATACATATTTGCGCCTTTTTAAGCCTATTTTAACTTAATTCATCAGCAAATAAAAGAAATGGATATCGAATAGTACTAGTTCCCTGCATCTACACATCTACACTAATATCTGTGAAAGAAATATCTTCACAAGTAAAACTTTGCAATTTTAGCTTTAATTTTCAAGAACTTTTGTAAATTTTAACAGTTTTTGATTACTTTTCAGCATATTTCAGCAACTTTTTCAAGAGTATCAGTCACACGCATTTAGAATTTAGAAAATAAAAGATAGATGGTCGTAAGATAGATAGGTGGTCTAAGTTTGACACACCCTGACACACAATTAGGGTACTTGGTCAGATTCTAAGTACTGTATTGCAAAGCCATAGGTATCAATTTCCAACATTTTATTTTTGTGTTTGTCCCAACAGCTGATGTTTGTGAAGATGCACAATAAGGAAAAAAATACGCAATTGTGATTTTTAATTATAATTTGATTCTTGTTTAGCATTTAATTTGATTGTAACACACGTTTTATTTTTGTCATTTTAACTCAGTATTCATTCATTTACATGGCCTCGTACAGAGATTGTGAGAAGCTTATCAAAATCCTTAATTTGTCTACAGACTGCCTGAAAATTGGATCATTGGACCAGACCATCGTTTACGTTCTCTCTGTATAATGAACTGCAATTTTCTTTTTTATTTCAAATATGCAAACTCGTGTGGTACTGTTGTAAATTTCTTTTTATGCTGGATCATACTCTGTTAAATTTCATAAAAGTTTTCGAACTTTAAAGCTAAAATTCCAAAGTTTTACTTTAATTCAGTCAATGTGTGCTCAAAAGCGCGAAAGTAGTAGTTTGTTGTCGTTTTTTCCATTTTACGTTTTTTGGGGTGCTGCATCCGAATCTGAGGTTTGCTTACTAAGTTTCGATAAGCAACAATGATGAAAACGAAAAAAAAGCTTTTCTTTATAGCTCAGGAATTATTAACTTTTCGTAAATAATCTCTCAATTCAAAATGAAATTTCCTACACACACTATTTAGGTTTTTTCACCGACAAACCGTTCGGGCTCAAGCGATAGTTGAAAATTAGCTTATTTTATCTTTTTACCTACTTTTTCAAGATAAAACTTTAATTTAGTCAATTAGTGAATTGTCAGTTTTCTATACATGCCTTATTAAGATCGTAAATGTAAAGGTACAGGTAATTAATTTGAGGTTGGGACAGAAGAAATAAAATAAAAACATGTTCGAATTATAAACAAAAATAAAACGTAAAAACGTAAGAATTTTTCTCTTTTTTGCATTTATTCAATGTTGCGTCACGAAATTTTCGTTGCAAACCTCAAATTTGGATTCAGCACCCCAAAAAAGCATAAAGAATGAAAAAGTAAAAACTACCCCACAAATTTCCTGGTAAAATCACAATTTGACTGGATTACTTCTAAATCTACAATTGATACGGCTTTGTAACAGACTACTTAAGAACGTGTTATTACTCTATAGTCCATAGGGTGTCTCAAACTGAGACCACCAGAACATCATGTAGATTCTCTTTGTAGAATAAGACGTACAAATTTCTAAAATTCCAAAGGTGAGAGATATTTTTGATGCATTTGTTGACACTATATATTATAAATATTAATACCATTAATACAAAAGTATTATAACGTTAAAGTTTAACAAATGACGGTTTTTTTTCGCTGAAAAAAGTTTTATTAGACAAAAATTGGCGCACGAGTTGATTGTCAGATGACAACCGCAATTTTCGAAATTTATATGAAATTAATGTCGCAAAGTAGAAAAATAGTGTATACCACTTGTTTTCTAAGACGTATTGACGCACACGTTCTATTCCAACTCGTGCGCCAATTTTTGTCTTATAAAACTTGTATTATAATATACTATTTTCTACTTTGCGTTCGTTATGAAGTCATAACGAAACCGGTTTCGGTGTCGTTATGAAAACACTAGATCACAAACATTTGGTAACTTTTAGCTTTCCAAGATTGATCAAATTGACGTCAAGTGTCAGGTAAGGCTGACATCTAAATCGCTATTGGCTCGTCTCAATCGTATATGTGAATTTTACTACAACTACCAACTGTTGAAGAAAAAAATTACACTAGATTGTAAGATGACAACCGCAATTTTTGACATTTATGTAAAATTAATGTCGCAAAGTAGAAAAAATAGTATATAACACTCGTTTTATAAGACGTATTGGCGCACTCGTTCCATTTGGGCACTCCTCGCTACGCTCGTCGTACCCAAAACGACTCGTGCGCCAATTTTTGTCTTATAAAACTTGTATTATAATATACTATAGTGAAATTGCGATGTTAATTGTTTTGGTTCGGACACATTATTGTTTTTTACTCTTTTTCCTTTATCATTAGCTTTAGCATGACTTCTCCAGTTTACAGATAATACAAATAAATAATTACTTACCAAATTGGGGTAGCTTCACGAAGGAGTTAATCAGAGGGTTATAGATTTTATTTAGTATGCTGGTTACATGTGTTGTCTTAGAACTAGACTACACGATAACTGACTATAGCTCGGTATAACTCAATACAAATATGTCATGATGACTACTGGTGACAATCTGTTATTGATTGTTTGGATTTAGTTGATTAAGATATTCTTCTTTAGCATAAGGTTTTCAAAGCACCCTGTTTTTGTGTATTTTACTTTGCCTTGTGTGACAACTTTTAAAAACACCATCCAGAGAAACAATGAAAAATGACATTATCTGATCATAATTGAGCCCGTAGTATTTAAACAAATCAATATTTTCGGGGTATTTATCAAAACCAGGTTGGTGATAAAAGGAAAATTGACATTTGTATTAATTTCAGATTTTCCACCATATACTTAAGGAATCAAGGGTTAAAAGAAAGTGTATTTTTGATGAGCAGTACGTATGAAGTTATTGTCATGTATTTTATTCATTTTAGACTCAACTTCCTTTTGGTATTTATTTACTGTAAGCTGCAAAGCTGTGTTTTCGTAGTGCTGGATGCACGTCGCTCCAGGACAAACTTACACATTGCAGTTTAGTCATCCAGCACTGGTATATTTGTATACCAGGCTATGTGTACATGTGTGGATATAATGTATGTTTCAGAGCAACACAAGTCGTGTACAGAATATTTGTGCTTACAGACTGGTTATTGCACTCCCCCTTTCCCACATATTTGACTAGTTGAATTATACGGAAGATGGCGTAGCTGAGTAATCACCAAATATTGATACGAACATTTCAATTATAGCACCGTGCCAATCTATTGCTTAAGGCATTTGTTAAAAAGTACTGCTTTAAAATTATGATGATGATGAACGCCGTGCGTTTTTGTGATGTTTTTAATGCATATACATAGATATAATTGAATCGCATATTATTAAAATGGAGTTAACTGGCGTGTTTTGCCGCTTTGAGATTTTTTATTTTTGACATTAACAAAGGAAGCCGAATGGCTTAGTTAGAAAATCAAGAATGCAATTTTTTTCCGATATGCTTAATATAGTCGAATATCATTAAAAGTATGCTTGCATCAATGTCACGTTAAGATGGCGACAACAATGGTGCATTATCATATTCGATGGAATGTTATTATCTTCCAACTTGAACACAAAATGGTGACTTTGGTCATTTAACTTTTGAACATCACAGGGAAAATTGATCATGTGTTCTCTGGACTGAATAAAGATATAATTGGTATTATCCATATTGCAAGGTTTTGTTTTAATGATGAAATAAAATGCAATCTCTTTTTCCTTGCGTAGTATCTCTATTTTTGTCTTATCTTATTATATTTTTATCTCTATTTTTATCTTTATTTTATCTCAATAGAATAAATTAAAACTACGCAAGGAAAAAGAGATTGCATTTTATTTAATCATTAGAATAAAGATATGTTGTTGAAATTTTGCATAGTTATAAAACCTACCGGCAAGTACCCCAACCTAAGAAATGTATGTCACTAAATTTGGATAATGAAAGTTTGACACAAAAAAAAATATTTAAAAAGCGTAGTTATTACAATTTTCCAAAAAACGCATCTCAAACACACCTCCCTCTATTTCCAAAGTTACTAAAGGATTTTTTTTACAGTTTGACTGACTAACTAAAATTTTATTTTAGTTAAAGAAAAACTATAGAGTATATGATCACGCCTCACATTTGTAAAGAATTTGAATTGGATGACTCCAATTGAAGCTGCGCATAATTTTGGCAATGACACTCCAACTATTTCGAGCAAAGTTTTTTATTAATTAAAATTATTTCCTGTAATGTTGGAAAAACAAGTTCCATTTTTGCGTTTTTGCAAATTATTTCGGTATTTACATACATATTGCCAGCCAGGATCACTGGCCTACATAACCTAAATGTCTTATAATATACGATTAGTTGGTATTGACATCACCAAAATTCAAGTTGATAATATAACTATTGTTTATCCCCAGCGAAACCTATCAAGTTTTGTATAAAGTAATTTTCCGGTGCACACACATTACACGCAAATTTAGAAACAGCAAAGTATAGATTTGACCATGGTTTTTTGACCAAGGTACAAAAGAATTTCTGTGTGTGTGTATGGCTCTGTGTATGTGTGTACCCGATTTTTGTGGCGACGATTCCAGAGAAACTACTAAAGGTATCGGGACGAAAGTTCGTATTTAGAAGTTCTATGACTAAACTAAGAGCTGAAAAGCTTTCGGTTCAAAACAGTCCAAAGGAACTGGATGTTTCCTCTAAGCATTTTTCAAGGGTTTTGCAAATGAGCTGCCATTTGTGTAATTTCGACAAATTAGTTAAATAATAAATTAAAGTAGAGGAAGTTCTGTCATTTCTTGGTAAAATTAATAGTGTAGCTGTATGAGGAAATTCTTGATGATAGAGATCGTGTCTGCATTAAAGCTTAGGCAGCCAGGATTTCGACAATTATTTTCATTCTGACAGTAGGTAGTGTCAAACTCTCTTTTTTTGACAATACCTGCTGTCAATATTATCAATCAAAATATCTGTCCAATCCTGGCTACTTGTTTTATTTTAATGCAGACACGATCGATCTCGATCAAATAGAATCTCATGCAGCTAAACTATTAATTTTATATCTTGTATGATAAAGTCATGTGCCTGGCCACATCAGATTTTTTTTATTTAGCGTCATTGTAACAATTTTAAAGAACAATGAAGTTTGATGAATTGGTACTAATGTTCGAATGGTTTTCAACCTTCATCAAATAATGCCAGTGGTTAAGTAACAAATGGTTATACGATTCTTTATGTACACGGGTATGAATAAGTTGTTGAATTTCAAAAGCGATGGGTATAATTCCCTTATTTAAGCATAATTTGTAGGTGTGTGCAACCTGTCCCATAGGTCAGCGCTTGGCCGTTGAACTAATACACGCCTATTCTGACTAAACAAAGAGAGGGACGATCAACTTTTTACTACATCACTATAATCTTTATAAAATTTTAATCTAGAGAAGTCCATCGGTCTCAATCGATACTCTATTTTCAGCAAAGTTCCGTGGGCTTTTCACAAATAATTCATCATTATGTGAACGGATCAATAAACACCAGGCGATCTCTCCTGCCGAGCTCATCACGCAACAGAATTCAACGTAAAAGTTGCTCTGATGATCCTGCAGGACATTGCTTGGCAGGACATGCGAAGGTCCTTTCTACCCCGCCCATCCTACGTACTCCCTCGTGCGGTTTTTGCTGAACACCGAACACCAACGCACTTTTTTTTTTCTAGAGGAATCGAAAACTTTGGCCACAAATTTTAGCCGGATTTCTTTTTATGGAAACGGATGTTAAAAGAGCTTTCTTTTTATTTGAGGGAATGTGTATTCTCGGAATCGTCGCGATCGTCTTTTTTATTGCGAGCACTCGATGCAAATGCGCCACCGCTGCATTTGAATATTTCATCTACCTGCACCGAGTTGGGGGAAATGTCTAATGAAAAGCTTATTGAAAGCGCACGGACGATTTTCCGGTGTGGGTTTTACGTTTTGCGCTTGATAGAAGTTAGGTTTTTATATTATTTAAGGAATGCCTCCCATAGGAAACGAGTTTATTGAATTTATATGGAGTTTTATGAATTTTTAAGGGGAGTTCACGCTGATGCGATTTATATGTCACAGGTGACGTTCGAATTACGTCAACAGTTCGAAATTTGTGGGTTATGAATCCTCGTAAAGGCGAATTCAATTTTCACACCTACGCAAACTATTGAAATATGTATGAAATCTAGCGAATTACTGAGTGACATAAGAAATTGTTTTCCCAGTACTTATCTGTTTCTCGTAGAGTTAATTGTTTAATATGTAGTTATTTACCCAATAACTGGACGGAACTTTGAACCTTAAAAATAAAAGATATCTAACATGTTTATGTTACATAGAAAATAGAAAGCTAGGTAAAATTTGTGTTTTATAAATATATATTTGATGACTTTAGCAAATATTTCTCACATTGCTCAAAATTTTATAAATGTACCTTGGCATTGATAAAGATACATTACCCTAATGTATCTATATACGGACCACACCCTAGTGCTCATTTATTAACTTTTATTTTGTTTTTCAGGGCGCTCTCAATTGGTTTCTTTATATCCATACTTAGTTCGTGTGAAAATTTGAAATCGATGAATACAACAAGGAGCTCAAAATCGACAAGAAGTGTAAAAGTATAAAAGTATAAAAAATTCTTGGTTATTTTACTACAATGAATTTACATACGACAGATATTAACTTAATGAAAGATATATTTAATTTATTGATATTTTGTCAAAATTACAATAATCTAAGGTACATGTGTACCCTGACCAACAATGAATAAAATATAGCAAGTGACAACTGTTTTATGTTTTTTTTTTTTTTTCGTGGAATTCGAATCTGAAAGTAATAATTTTTATTTTTAGTCTAATTTTTCGAGGAAAGTCCGTAAATGCATTTTGTTTCTCAAAAACTAGACACAATTTGGTATTTCTGCTTTGCAGAACCAGATTGTACGCAAAGAAGCATAGCGGAAACAGCTTTCACTTGTTCCGTTTTTTTCTTTGTTGGCCAGGATAGCACTTAGATTATTGTGTTTTTAACAAATCACTTACTTGCAAATGTGTGAAATGTTCTGATATCTAGACTCAAAAGTTTATGAAATGTTTCAATCAATCTAAAATTTCACAGAAATTAATTATGCATATAAAAGAACAAATTGAGGGAGTCCCGCAGAAATAATAGGGACCACCCTACAATGTATACATAATAAATGAAATTGTATATAAAAAATATAAATGATTAACTTTATAATTGAAGATCAAATTAAAAACTAAGATTCCCCGAACGAAAGATTCCTCCTCTACATTTACAATGTCTACATATGTACTTAACTCTACTATTAATATAGGTATGTAATTGCATTTATAAAATTAATGGTTTCAGTTCTCGTGCATCAGAATTCGTAATTGCTGATGTTTCGGGAACTTTATCAGGCGTATCGACAGTATTGGTCAGACCTTACTTTTTAAGATGTTTAACCAGTTACTGTAAGAATTCATACTGCTGAAATGTGCATTGTCATTTTAACAATGTTTGGGCCATGACTTGTGGCTGCATTTGACATCTAAAATTTTACTTATTTTTAAACTTAAATGAGCAATATGTAAAAAATAAACAAAAAAAGTTGCGAATAGAGAGCTATTATTGCGATGTTTTAATATTATATAAACCCACTATGAATTTTTTCATCAAATAAAAAAACAATCTGTAAATTAAATTAGATTTTGGTGG
Organism: Melinopterus prodromus; assembly: GCA_964023965.1. NCBI lineage: Eukaryota > Metazoa > Arthropoda > Insecta > Coleoptera > Scarabaeidae > Melinopterus > Melinopterus prodromus. Next base: position 12,470,548 of record OZ030390.1, on the reverse strand, counting down.
ATATGTTGAATCAGTAATTATTTCTATTGACAAATATACACAACAAATATATTTACTGAATATTTAACAAAACTTGTGCTGTCAGTGTGTACATAAAAAAATATTTTTTGTGTGCGGTTTTTATTCGATTTTATCAATTGCCATCGTAGGTCGTACAGCTATAGAATGGATAAAAGCCGATGATGATTAACGATATACCCAGCTACCCGTAAAATCAAATAAATTGAATTGGAAATTAAGGTTACAATGAGGATATAATAAATGCATTGCTACGCGCCGCGCCCCAACAATAGGCTTTTGTACGGCCGTATAATAATGATAATCCGAGTCGATATATCAATAGAATCGAATTTTTCACTCAGCATCAGCAGCGCAACGTTTTTTTCTTTTTCGTATTGTTAATATTCTGTACATAAAATGCTTTGAAACCTCGCAAAATTGAATAATATAATTCTTAAGTAAAAAAATAACCTCTACCTGGTTTCTTGTATGGTTTTCTATTTCATGTTGTTCTAATAAATCCAATTTCTATTGTATTGGTTAAGTAGTGTAGATTTCTTACATTTTATACATGGCCTGTTGAAATTTGTGAGGGTTTTTGATTCAAAAATTAAATAAAATAATTGTTAAAGTGAGTTTGAGAGTTTGAATGCGGCATTCTGCGGGCCGTTGCGGCGTCGGGACGCGCAAATCGCATCCTGCGTTCTTAATTAAAATCGAGAATTTCGAGAGTTCGGAATCCCAAAGGAAGTTTCCGCATAATCAAGGCGCTCGGGGGAAATCTTGTTTTTGACTCATTTAATATAAAATTATACAAAGTTAAGGGGACGATTTTAGACCTAAACGGTGCGAAATTAGCAAATTTAAATTGCTCGGTAATTTTCGCAGGATAGCAGGAGAATGGTGGAAATTCCAGCAGTGCAAATACTTTTCAACTGTTTCGTTATTAAATATTAGCGTATCATGTAATTAATTTAATATTACGAGTTTTTGGTGCTGGTTATCCCTATCTGATAAACTGATTTAATTTATTTGGTATAGCTACTGATTTAAATCGCACTATTTGTTCAGAACCATTCAGAACCACACATACCGGGTTAGTCGGAAAAATTACGGAAAAATACACAAGTTTGTTGGCTTTAAACAAGATAATATTATACCGAGTGCTCATTTTGCTACGGAAATTGGGTAACCTTTCCCATTTTAACTAGCAGACTGTATATATATTTTCTTAAATAAACTTTTTAGTAGGAGTTATTACTTTATCATACGCAGTATGCTAAAGTATTGTAATCATGCCGAAAAAAAAAATTGAGATTTTAGCGGAAATAGGTCTTTTTGGGTCCCCTGAACATTTTTGAAAAAATGTCTGTGTGTGTGTGTGTGTATGTGTGTGTGTGCGTATGTGTGTACTCGATTTTTGTGGCGACGGTTCCGGAGAAACTACTAAAGGTATCGGGACGAAAGTTCATATTTAGAAGTTTTATGACCAAACTTAGAGCTGAAAAGCTTTTGGTTCAAAAGGGTCCAAAGGAACTGGTAGTTTATTCTAAGCCTTTTTCAAGGATTTTGCAGATGTGCCGCCATTTCTGTAATTTCGTCAAAATAGTTAAATAATAAATTAAAGCAGAGGAAATTTTGAATAATTTATGCCTATGACATTTTTTGGTAAAATTAATAGTTTAGCTGCAAGAGCAAATTCTATTTGATCAAGATCGGTCGCATCTGCATTGATATGAAACTACATAGTAGCCACGATTTTGACAAATACTTTTTTTGTGCTGTCACCACAGAAATGTCTATGGCTGTCACCACGCTGTCACACTCGGAGAACCGCTATGGAACGTCATCTACAGTGTCATGAACGAATATAAATCTGTCAGAATTTGAATTAGCTTTTCAAACTTGATATTTCGTAGAAGTGGTATCAACCTAACATTTTCTATACCGAAATAAATCCATTTTTGAATTTTTTTAAAAATACGTATTTCTCAAAAAGCAACACAAAAAACGTTGATGTCACTCCTGCCGAAAATTACATAGCGCGACTCGCTCACATGCGACGACGACGCTCCGTCATCGGTGATGCGCCGCATCACCGCTAGTTGTGCTATTCCGTACTTTCGGCACTTGTGACATAAACAACTATTATTCTGATGACAGTAGGGAGTGTCAAATGCTGATGCTTTGACAATACCTTCGATTGATACTATTGACTATCAAAATATCTGTCAAATCCTGGCTAAGTAGTTTAATTTTAATGCAGAAACGATTTATCTCAGTCAAATAGATTCTCATGCAGCTAAACTATTAATTTTATATATTGTATGATAAAGTCATGTGCCTGGCCACATCAGATTTTTTTTTTCATAAAATTTATCATTTTTCAGTTACAAGCAATTAATCAAATTTGATCAAAATTACCGAAACAAATAAACCACCGTAAAAAAAAGTTTTTGGATTTACACAATCTCTCGTTTAAATATATTTTCAAAATATTTTATTATGGAAATTTGATAACATTGTTTTCTATGAATTTTTTAATTGTAAGATTCGTTCTAAGAATTTTTTCTAATAATTTTAAATGCATCATTTTTGAGCAGGTAATCAAAACTTCTGAACTTCAAATGAAGAATATTTTCCAACATACATACATTGACATTAATTTTCGTTTGGCAGTTTGAGCATTTAATTTAGTTCTATTGAATTGTTGTTTTTCTTAATTTTTTTATTCGTTTGGTTAAAATTAATGATTGACCTTTTATGCAACAACGGATGCATTTTATAAAAAAAATCATTCCTGCAAAGAATTCTTAGAACTTAGAATTAATGTTAAAAGTTTGATCTGTTAGAAAAAGGCAAGATTACCAAGTTTCCATAATAAAATGATACACCTGTATATTAAAAATATATTTAGACGAGTTAGGTAGTTTAAAATAAAAATAATTCAATGGCATTTTTTTAAATTTTTATTGCTGGAGAATTATTTAGATTATATAATAAATAATTCATCAAAATATTTTTACAACTTATCTTACAATTAAGAAATGTAAAAATATATGTTCTATTCGAAAAAGCAAAGGCTACAAAATTTTCAGAATAAAATGGAAATATATTAAAAATATATTTAAACGATAGTTTGTTTAAAATCAAAAAACTTTTGTTTGGAAAATCCTTCGAAATTTTTACGGTTGGAGAATAATTATTTAAGTGTTTTTGACCTATACATTATTTTCCAATGTCGCTATTCAAAAAGAATTATAAAATCAATATTAAATCATACCAAATAAGCAGAAAGCAGTAAAAAGTTTATTTAAATGTTTTGAAAAAGTGTTTTTTTTAGTTTTGTCAGGTTTTTTTATTTTCCCCAAACTATACACAAAACCTCATTCCGTTAACGTCCAATTATAATGGTCCTTCTAAGAGACACTTTCAAAACTCGAATTTAAAACATTAAATTTGTACGTTTTGCTGAAATTTGACACAAAATTTTCATGTAGTGCACATTCTCAAGGGAATAAGTGCTAATATTATATATTGCCCCATCGTTTTCGTGTCAGCGACGTGAGTTATTCACGAGCAAACATGACCGAATTAGTTTTTTAAACACTTTTTGTACGTTGTTTTTTGTGATGCCCAACTAAAGGTGTATTTTAAAACCCAGCTGGGTTTGAATTTTTACTAAGTGAAATTCTAATTTGATTGGGCTATTGTATATACTGCACATTGTAATCAATTTTGATATATTGATGATTCTCATATTGAATTATACTATCCTCCTGTATTACACAGTGTGTCCCACTTAAGAGGTGTTACACTCTTAAGTGGTATCTTTTTTTTTATTTTTAGTCCAATGTTTGCAATTTTTACTTTCAACTATAGAACACTTATTTCTCTATTTACTGCAAAAAAAAAACAATTGTCTTGTAACCTTGTAATGACAAAATAAATGGCAAAATTCAAGAAATTACTTTAGGGATTTTTTATCAACAAATTTTACCAGTAATAATTGTTCAGAATTGCCCAAAACACTAAAACCAAAATTTCATGAAAATTAAAAAATATTGAATTTTTGATTCAAAAATTTCAAAAAGTTCTTAGCTGCGCTTATCAAAAGTGTGCTGTGCAAATTTTGTTTGAAATAAAACCTTAACTATCAAAGTGCTTTGTCGTATTTAATTATTGTCTGATGAATAATGCTTACGCACTCGCTAATGTTATTATTTCTACCTTATCAGCCAGTATATTACTCAGACATTTAGACAATAATTAAATACGACAAAGCACTTTGACAGTACAGGTTTTATTTCAAACAAAATTTCCACAGCAGACTTATTTTAAGCGCAGCTGCATATGCAAATAATATTTACGGACAATATTATTTAATTTTCATAAAATTTTTGATTTAGTTTTGTCATAAAAAAATCCCTAAAGTGATTTTTGTTTTTTGCCATTTATTTTACCAGCACAAGGTACTTTATATTTAAAGAAGACAATTGGTTTTTTGTAAGTAAAAAGAGAAATAGGTGTTCTATTGACACACCGTATTTCAATGCAGCGTCTTCATAATACATGAGAGTAATCATTTTCAATTTAATAGCAATAGCATTTTACTATGTTCTTAATTAGTAATAGATGGGGCAAAGCACACAGAACGCCAGGGCCTCTGTCGTCTCAATATTCCATTAAAATATCTTGACTAAGCAACGCAGGTATAATATAAATATCTGTATTATCTAATTATCATTTCGCAACACACAACGAAAACGGTAACGAAGACGGTATAATATATCTCTTACAACAAAAGGACCCGTTATTCAACCAGCCTCAATACCACACCAAAGAAATTAAATTAATTTTCCTCCCGTGTTCAGATTTATCACCCAACCTTGTAAGAACATCAAAACCGTCTACAGCGAAAATCAACATTTCGTTCGGTCGAATTCGCTCTTAACCAAACAAATCCGATCGCGTTTTATTCCGTTACAACCCTCTTCACCTTCATATCTCCAAATATATCTAAACAAACCAGACAAATATTAGATAAACCGCGGGCCATTGATTTCACCAATGCGAATAAAGACGAGAATACGGCCAGCTGTAGGCCCTACATTCGCATTTCTGTCCGGGTTAATATAAATCCGTTCGGTCGGTTGCTCCGCACTCTGCTGACGTGGCCATCGGAACGAGACCCCCAGAAAGAGGTGGCTCGGCTCTGATATACCCTCATGTTTACTAAACACGAACTTCCGCCTACGTCTTGAAGTTCACGAACGCTGCATTACTTATTTGGACATCGGCATCCGTAATACTGACATGGATGTATCGGAAGCTGGATGGCTTATGGGTTTTTCTGAACGCGCAGAGCGCTATGTGGGAGGAATTGATTAAAGACGCGAAGGAATTTGATAGATTAGATCTAGAAGATGCATGGAAAAATGTTTTGGCTTCCTTTTATTGGTGTAATGTTGTCACGCTCCGTTAGATCATGTGCAGTCAGGTTAGAAACCATCACAAAGGACTGAACAACATCGACTGTTTAGGTTCCGTTCAAGAGAATTTACGAATGAATCGTGGAAAGTTTGGTGGCACGATAATCTAATATTATATACTTATTACAATTATTGATGTAATGGACTTTAATTGCTCTGAAATATCATTCAGACACGACAGGACTGTCGTAAGTACAAGTGGACGAAAAGTATTCATGTGTTCTTTATTGATCTATTGGTGATCTATTGCGTTGACCGAAAATATGGGACACTAAATCTGGTTTGCATTGTTATAATCCGATATGCGTGCGTATTTCTACTGAAAAGGTGCTAGTGACTCAACTTTATGTACTATCGTGGCCTTATATTATGTCCCCTCTTTTGAAGTCCATTTTCTCGCAAATCTTGGAGCGAAAAAAATTGAAAAAATTCTTATACTGTCCTTGATTAATATGCTACAACTCATAAAAATTAGAAAGCTGTATATGTTGGCGTTTTCCCGATTTTTCCAAATTAAGACGAATTGGCGCTGCTTTTGCCCCGTAAATTTTATTCGTTTAACTTTAGCAATTAATTACTCCGGAAACAATCTATACATTTCAACGAATTAAAAAGTTAAATCACCTGCGGAATGCTAGCTTTCAATGTGCATTTTTGTAAAATCATTTGATTAGTGCTTGACCCACAAAAAGCTATGTTATGCAATGCCAGCGATTCCTTTATTAGAAGAGCTAGAATAATGAAATATAGACTATAGGCTACCCACTAATTCATAGGTTTAAAGCTTATTACATAATCATTGTTTATCTTGCATTTTCCCTACAAAAGATCGTGTTGAAGCATCTGATGATTGTTGCAATTGACGCGGCGCTCTTCGGGCGAGCGGGGGAAGGGATCGACAGCGACACTGCAAGTAGTGGCGAATTGCACGTGCATTAGTTACTAGGAGAACAGTGTTTACAGATACAATACATATAACGACACGGCGACTATGCCTCGCCAAAGAAATTTGGATATCCGGCGACAGATTACCGAATTAAAAAAATAATGGCAAAATGAGTCAATAAGATAACAGAACCACGAACATTTGGAAGTCCCATGGAAATTCTTGGCAATTTAAATCGGCTTTCGGGATTAGCATTTAAAATTAATGAACGATCTGCAAAATAATCTATGTGTCTACAAATTTACGATGATAAATTTGTAAAAGTCTAAATTTTTTAAAGTTTTATACGCTCAGAGCTGACGTTTATAATATATGTAATATATCAAGAGCTGTATTTATTTTATATTGTTTGTGCATGTATTTAAATATTATTAATAAATAAACTTTTGAAACTGTTATAATAGTTTGAATATTTATAACACAAAATCGGGCATACTTTTTAAATATTTTTTGGGTTTAGCTAGGAAACTTAATTTAGTATTCACCACTAATCAGAAAATCCATATTATTAGATCTATCCGCTTCCATCAAAATCTTGTTTACAACCTTATTGTATAAAACAGAAGAAATCACAAACGCCAATCGATAGAAAAGATTTCTCTCGTACCGGGCCACATATTATAATAAAAATTATGCAAAAATTAAGAATTTAATTGTTAGTAAAAATTACTACCTTGACAACTTATCGTTGTTTTTGTGTATTGATAATAAGCTGCCCCGGTTCTCTCAACTGTGTCGGTTCTCTCAACTGTGTCGGTTCTCTCGGACGTGACAGCACCGCTAAGACCTCCCTTCCCCGCAGCACCACAAAGACACTAATCCAATGATTTTACAAAACTGCACATTGAAAACTAGCATTCAGCATACTTTTTAATTCGTTGAAATCTATAGATTATTTCTGGAGTAATTAATTGCTAAAGTTAAACGAATAAAATTTACGGGGCAAAAACAGCGCAAATTCATCTTAATTTGGGAAAATTGGGAAAGCGCCAACATATACAGCTTTCTAATTTTTATGAGTTGTAGCATATTAATCAAGGACAGCATCAGAATTTTTTCAAATTTTTTCGCCCCTAGTTCTGCATGAAAAGCGACGTCAAAGCAAGGGACATAATATATGGCCACGATAGTACCATCGCAAGCATTATAAACAGGGACAGCAAAGTGAAATTAGGCACTTATACTCTGAACAATTTTAGTTCTGTAACATTTACTTTGACCGTATTTGTTAACCTATGAAGCCTAAACTTTGACAGTGTCTGTCAATCTACAAACTTCTTGCAGTTTCAACAATTTTATTCTTCGCGGTAGTCTTGCCTACTTTTAATTCAGTCGCAATTTCTGGAATGCTGATTCCATCATGCAGTGGTCACACCACTGCTCTGGTCACACCAGTCCCCTCATATATAAAGACCCGCCCCAACAGACGACAGTATCTTCTTAGCGCTTGGTTTGATAACTTAGTCCTGAAGATGCCTCTTGCAACAGAGCGCGAAACGTCGACTACTTCAAAGTCCTCAACGCGGTTTCCACCCGGAAATCAATATATCATGCAGTGGAGTTTGAATTATTGCCTTCTGAAATTCATTTAATTGTGGCACTCTCATATCTTACGTCGTTCTTATTTCTCTACGACTATATGGGACTTCAACTCTTGAGTGAATTGTATGCTAACGAAAATAACCGAACATTTGCATATATTATATGCTGAATTCTGCTCATGGAAGTGCGACGGGTGTTTACTTGTTATGGTCTGTAATGAAGCTGGGGTTCTTGGGTTTCTACGTACACTTTGAACTGCAGCTATTCTTTTAGTTTCACTACAGTTTATTGGTTGCTGAATTTTATTAGATCAGAGGAACTTCCTATTGCTATATAACTGCCCTGCAGGCTGTATGAATTACGATTAGTTGATGAAGTATTTCGTTTTTAGGCCATTTCTCTTTGTAAATACTGTTTATAAACCCATTGATCTATGAGGCTGTGTTTACGAATTAGCACATTAATTTTCCCGTTCCCGACCAAATGAAACTAAATTAGTTAGAGATATTAGCTGTAATCTACTATGCTAGTATGCAATTCCCTTTGATTATTCGTGACTAAACCATTAATAAAAGCTATGTGATTGCCCATATCGGCTAGATGTAATGGTCGATTTTCATATCACTTGATTAATATTGTGATTAATGTTCTGAACATGAACTACGCCCGTTTATATATGAAACTTTATTTAGCTCTTACGCTCGGTTTCATAAACGGCTATTAGCTTTAAATTAACATTAAGACCGGGATAATTTTAAGACAGACGTAACTTAAACACCTACGGCATAACTGTTAAATGATAGGCATAAGTGTCAAATCGTCTATAGTGAAGTTATGATAACGTCATCGGTTATTGGGTCGACAATTTATGGTCTTGGTTGATTTTTTGTATTAATCAATAAAATAATACAACAATGTTAACCCAATTGTTCCATCAGCATACTGTACCGTCAGAATAACAGTCAATAAATTTAAGATAAGATATTATAAAACACAATATAATCAACAATATACCAGAATTTTTGATATTGTCTGTTTTCCAAATGATCGAGCTACCTGTTTATCGTTTCTTAATATGCTAGGAGTAATTTTAGTTAATTTGCTATAAGAATTGCTGGCTGGTGTTCATTGCTGGCTCATACGAATAAAGTCAAAACGTAGCAAATGAACAAATGTTGTTTCGTTCCGGCTGGCCGTTCTCCACAGATGTCCTTTTTGCATACTGATAAACTAAAAAAAATCTCTTCCCATATGGGAATAGGTATATACCTAATATTTTAGAATTTAAAATACTAAAAAAATTTCTCGCCGGTCCAATGAATACTAAATAAACTGAAATATAATCTGTTGGTCTATTTTCTATGTATTTTTAATTTTTTTCTGTCACAATACTTAGTAATCGGTTGGAAAAAATTATTTTTTTTCATTTATATTTTGAAACCTTAAACTGTATAAAATAAGCTCTAGAAAAAGTTTTTTGATTCTCGAAGTTTTACGGCTTTATAGCCTATGGTATTCTCTGGTGAAAATTTCTTGCATTAGGCCGGCCCAAAGAGATGCGTTTATACAAATGATAATTTTACTAGGATAACACTACTAGGATTGTGAAATTGTGATACAGTATAGTGAACGTATAGATCCCTTAATGAACAATACGAATTGTCCGGAGCAAATGTTGAAATATCATGCCAACCGTTTGCGAAAAAACTGTTACGAGAAAAACGCGTTTAAACTTTCAAGTACAGTTTATAACGTGACATCAAGTACTTACAGAATTTTTCTGCTGATATGCTATATCAGGGCCACATTTTATTCCTTTCTTCACTTCGTAGAATTTATTTTGCTCATTTCTACGCCTTGTTTGAGCTTATTTTGTACCCTCGAGTGCACGTCTCGACGGCCTCACCTGACGCTGTTTCTCGGGCACATTTGCAAATATCTTCGTTTCAGTGTCAATAACGATTCTTATTGTTGTCATAGTTTTAAGGACGGCAAAAAGGCCTTTATTATAAAAGCCTGCAGTTGCATAAGCCGCAATTTTGATAAGTTTTGAACCACGACGAAGATGTTTGGGTGCGAGGCGCCAGACAGTAGTATTGAAGCTTTAGTTGTTGTTTTGAGTGTCACCACCTAAATACTGTTTTAGCAACTCTATCGACGACAAGTCGTAAATTGGCTTGATGACATTTTAGACATTTTTCTCAAGTGTTATTGAATTCATGCAGGGTTGTCTCGGCCTTATACTAATGCTGGAGATTTTCATTCATCTAGAATAACCTAGATCTTATGATAAAATTTGGCCCACACAGTATTGTACATGTTATCAACAGTCTGGAGGTGTTCTGCTTGGTAAACCATAGAAAGTTGTCTATCCTTTTCTATGTACAACCCACAGCGGACATTTTTTGTTGTCTATCAGCACGTGTAGGAGTTTTTCTTGAGTATTTTCTATCCTTGAAGTGCACGAGAGAATTTCACAGAATTATAAACCACACACTAAACACACTGAACCGCAAAAATTTTAGCTTGAGTGGAAATGTTTTGTTTGCACCTTCTCGCCATCGGGAAATTGCTTATAACTTAGCTAATTTCGCAAATTTTGCCTTGAAACGTCGTACACACAAGACTTTAAATAACAAAATAAAATACAGAAAAAAAAAGATTTTTTTTTCATCTGAAAACCGGAATCCCCCCTTACTAACAATGTAATAATCAAAAGAAATGCAACAAGATCATAAATTTACCTACAGAGATTGTTTAAAAACAAAAATATAGATAAAAATCGACAAATTTAGAAAGAGCGTAGGTAACATGTTTAACGTGTCAGGTATCATTGTATGGCTCTTTTATCACCAAGTGAGTTTTATCTGAAATAATAATTATTTCTCCAAAAACAAAAATTAAACAATAATTTTAAATACAAAATACAACGGACTGGAGTATAGACGAAGTCCAGGTCAACACAAAAGTGTTGCCTGCTCAACTTAACCTAATTGCCTTAACCTATCTCTCTCCATTCCATCTACCACGTGCAAAACAAAACAACAACAAAGAAAAGCTAAAGACGAACCGAGACGTAGTATTTCCACTGATTTCACATGCACAAAGAATGCTCGCTCACTGCTCAAGAAAAAGTTTCTTAAATATGTTGCTCTTAAAAGTGGAGTTGCTCATAGTTTGGAAAAATCGAAAAATCCTTTTTTAATATCCTGACAGTAGCTGAAAGCCAAAGATTTGCAATTTTGGCACTAATTTAAACCAATATTAGGCAAATCTCCCGACCATAAAACGCGGGATATAAATCACAAACCCACAATTTTCCAAACAACAAACAGCTTGAGCTATACGATCCTACGCCGAACACCCCAAACAATAAATCCCGCCAAATGACCGCGAATAATTACATTACAATCCAGAGGCAACCAGCAGCCCTTCATTTTCCAACCGATAAGCAAACGCCCGCCGGAGCGCGTTAATTACCAGACACACAAACCGGAAGGAAAACCACAAAGAGCGGGACGAGAAGAAGGACGGTTAATGTGCTTGAGATGCATCCGAGTGCATCGGAGAGTAAATAAGCCACGGGGCGAAGATGCCTTAAGATGAAATGGCGAAACGGCAGCTGAAGAGGTGATGGAAAACGGACGAAGACTGGGAATCGGCGCAAATCATTTAATAAAATTAAATTCTCAGTCTGCGGAACGCTCGCCGCGCCGGCTGCTGCCGTTTGGGACCTTTTCGTTGGCGAGGAGTCCGAAGGGGCGATTTATTAACGTTAGATGGAGGGAAGGATGTCAAAGGAGCGCCGAATCGGGACCGGTCGCGCCTCCTTTACATCTGAATGTCTTCGAAATTGGATGGGAGCGATCGTGGCGGAATGGAACGAGACTTTTGGATGTTTTTCCTATTTTTCCGATATTGGTTTTCCGAATATTACTGAGATGTTATGAAGATATTTCGAAACGTTACGAGAGTACATACTATTAGAGAAAAGTTAATAGGACTTAATGTCTTTGCAAAATAGCACCAATAAATAGTCCAGGAAGAGATAATATATATTAATAATAGATATAATAGATGTCAAAGTCTACTCAATGAGAAGGTGTGCTTTTTCCTCAACTTAGTACTTGCAAATCATTTGTTTTTAATTTGACAATGTTACGCTGTATTGGGGCCATATTACGGAGAACGGAAACGGGAAATTGTACAAAATGAGTACATAAATTATGAATTTACGTTTATAATAAGAAAAGTTGAATAGTATATTTAGTACACATTTAATATATTTATAGTGAATTAAAATAAAAAGTCTGATGTGGCCAAACACATTACTTTATCATACTATACATAAGGTGACCAGATTTTCCATGTGCCAAAGCGGGACAGAAATTGGTGGGTTGAGTTGGGTTGGGTGTCTAAAAATCAAATACCAACATTTAAAACGAAATATTTTTATTTTAGTTAAACGCATTTCATATAAATAAATATGCATTCAAAACAATAATAATGTGTACAGTAAATAGTACAGTAATGTTGCTTTCAAACTAAACATTTTAGTGTTATATTTAAACGTAACTATAACTCTCCATAAATAAATAATATTCATAACATTAGTAAAAGTATTTCAAAAAGTAAATAAATAACTAAATAAAAGTAATACCCAGGAATAAAATTATGTCGTTTTTTTTTTCAAATGCATATTTGTCATTCGTGTGAATTTCTATTAGAAGGTTGGGTTCGTTAGCCAAAATATCGTAAAATTTCTCACACGAATTGTCAAACTGAATTTTACGTTCTACCTTTTTTATAGTTGATAGATTTAATTGTGTTTTTTTTTCGGACGTCCAGAATTGAACACTGCGGTAAAGACTCGTTCGGTGCTGCATTTGTTCCTGGCAAAGAAAGAGCGTATTTTACAATTTGCAGAATATTATTGTGTGGAATATGATTTGATTTAAAATGGACGAACACCTTCACATCTTGTATCCGTAGCATCTTTACACAAAACCTCTTTTTCTAATGTAATCCCATTGAAATGTTCACTTTCGTTAAATTGAGCTCTCCATTCTTCTAGATATTTTAAGCAGTTGCTATAAACATGTTGCACATGTTTCATAAATTCTGTACGACTTATTGTACCCTGTTCTTCTAGTATTCTGATATCCTTGCTAACAATTAAAGATACGAAAATGTATTCAAGCCTTTCTCGCCATTTCAATCTGAAATAATTGAGTTTGTTATATACTTCAGTGATGAAGTTTTGTCGCCTTCGATCATTTTTACGGTATCGTGAAATAATGAAGCCTGAGTGTGGACAAATTGCAGCCAAACTTTTGAAGCGGTATTTTCAAAAAAGAGTTGCAAAATTCTGGAAATTTGTCTTGTAATGAGAAATATGACTTCAATGTTTCGTAGATTTTTAAATTGCTGTTTACAGCAGGTAAAAGCGCTAACCATCGGATTTTGCTGTATCCAAGTATTCTGCAATATTCAAAATCCGTTTCTTCACAAAATTCCTTCAAACTTTCCACGCGTACCGTGTAAATATAGAAGTAAGAATATATGTTTACAATAACAGTCTCAATAGGCAGTAAGTCTGGTGCTGTCTGTATAACATTGTGCACAATGTGTGCTGCGCAGCTTACTCCACTATTTGGTTGATTGAGACGGCTATTTAATATGGTAAAGACATTATTAGTGCCTTTACTTGCTTTACCACCAAAGTTTGCGTTTGTAGTTTCTGCGCAATAGGCAATAATTTTGTTTTTTAAATGGTTTTTGCCGTCGACCGGAATGAGAGGAGTAGTAACAACAAGCGTCTGGAACGTGGGGAATAATTGTGAGAGATTCGTATACGCTTACACACGTATATTCGTAGATTTCTTCTTCTTGCAGTAAACCTGCACCCTGTGAAAAAGTATATTAGTCATAAATAATTCAGAATTTCGTCTACTTTAATTTACTATTTAACTATTTTGTCGAAATGACAGAAATAGGAAAATCGTTGAAAGAATGCTAAGTGCAAATATCTAGTTCCTTTGGACCCTTTTGAATATAAAGCTTTTCAGCTCTAAGTTTGGTCACGAAATTTCTAAATATGAAGTTTTGTCCCGATACCTTTCGTAGTATCTCCGGAATCGTCGCCACAAAAAAACACACACATACATTGTTTCTTAAGTTTTTGACTTGGTGGCGTTGCAGATATTCTTCTTTTGCTAACATACACCGGTTTTCTTCCGTCTTCTCTTCTTCCTCAAAAAGAAAATCTTATCATTTTCTTTAGATTCTTATGTCCTATTACAGGTATGCGCAGTTACCGAAGGTAAACCAACAAAATTTAAGAGTTGTTATATAAAATACATAATACCATAAGGACAATTTTAAATATCCTTACTTACCGAAATTATCACAATATGAATGTTTTTAGACTTATATATCTAACCACTATACTGTCAAATATCGATCTCGAGCGATCTAGAGACCAACTTTACCTAACACTACATTATAACCTAACTTGAGAGTCAGTTTAACGTCTATTACTTCGCGCGTAGTTGAGATGTGGTAATTAGTACACAACATGCGACTATTAATACAGGCTTAGATCATGCTGAGATATGATTTCGTGAAACGAATCACACGGAATTTCGAACTCATTGATACGTCGCCACAGCAACTTGAGATGCGACTATTAATACAGGCTAAAGTATCGTTTACATCCACTTAACTTAACGTAACGTACGAAAACTTGAGAATTAGTGAAAGTTCAACTCCATTGAATTATACGTGTTTGTTTACATTCACTTAACGTAGAAAAAATTAACGTAACGTACGGAATTGTTCACTCAACTTCCACTTAGCAGAATCCGCGAGCTAAGTACACCAATCACAGGCTCTTGATTTTGACAATTCGGATGACGGTGACATAAAAATAACCTAAAAATTCACTCAGGTGTCTTTAACTTTATTATCTTTCTGTTGTTTGGCAATATTTTTAGCACGATACACGGATTTTTATCATGCTTGATGGAACCTTAATCCAATTTGTGCGTATATAAACATATTTGTATGATAAAAGCCACAATAAAAGCGACAGATTTCATATGGTGACAATATCAGTCACTGTCAAATGCGCATGTCAAGATCTCTACGGTAAGTGAATGTAAATGGAACCGATGAAAGTTTCGTACGTTAATTATAATTTTTCGTACGTTAATTTAATTTAAGTGGATGTAAACGAGGCTTTAGATCATGCTGAGATGTGATTTCGTGAAACGAATCACACGGAATTTCGAACTCATTGATACGTCGCCACAGCTACTTGAGATGCGACTATTAATTCGTACGGGTTCTTGACACTAGTTTCACATGAAGTTACTGTACCAGGTTTCTATCATAGTGGGAATATTTAAAAGACCACATCTTTCGAGGGCGTTTCATGACGACACCTTAACACAGACAAGCCAATGCTATATTGTTCAGTCTTCACGATACCGTTTTTCGAGCGGCTCTTGTCTGCAAGAATGTATGGATGTTTTTTAAGCCATCTCTCCTATGCAAGTTTTAATAAAGTTTTTATCTGTTGTGTAATAGAAATAGCTTTTTCGCTCATATTCATTTAATTAAATAATGAATGTCGGCTTCGTGTCCTCATCTAAAGTTGTTTCGCTCGCCCTAAAACCCGCTAATAATTCTCAAACTTTCGAAATCACCGCTACAATACCCTCCTCACTCGACACTAACACTCAGGTTAAAATATATTTTCAGGTCAAACCACTTCACTTTACCGGTTTAAATAATTATTGCGTCAACCCGGCGAACCTTCCAGAACGTATTATCAATACATTAAAAATTCAACCCCTAACCGCGCACAGGTCTCGTCGCCGTATCAACGATGGGGGAAAGTTTTTCCCTCGTAACCGTACGCGAGCGCTCAAACTGGGGTAGGGTAGAGGGAAGTTGCGAACTTTTTACCCGGTCGTTAACGTCGATATTTGATCAACAGGCAGAGCACGGCACAGCAGGTAGGGTCGCGCCGCACTGCTAGCCGGTCGTCGCGGTTAACACGTCCGCTACACAACGGAGCCCGATGACTTTTGTCGGCAAATGTTTGCCCGCAGGACCCGGCCACAACGGACGTGAAACGGAAAACTTTCGCTCGGATTTATTGCCTGCCGTTGTTGAATAATTGCCCCAGCGTGCGAGGGATTAAGCGATATGAGGGGTTTGTTTACTTTGTATGGTTTAGTCTAAGCGATTGGATTGAATTGGTGTTTTATATGAAGAAAATGGTTGCACAGTCAAAAATAAAGGGAAAAGCTATACTAGTGTTCATAGTGTAAAAGTTAGTTCTAAGATTCTTTTTACTGCACAAACGTCAAAGAACAAAACAACTCACTATGTTAACAATTTAAATAATAAAAATTTGCCTTTCGCTTTTACACCAGAGGTGAATTATTAATCTGAACCAAAACCGAATTAATTAGTAAGCTGGATGCAACAATTCAAATAATACAATTATGAACAGTAAGTTAGGGTTTAAACTTAGTTTAACGACACGCACGCCATTTATATACAGGACTCAAACCTCTGTACACAGATCAACCTCACCCCGTCATGGTCAGAAGTTAAAGAGCATCGCGCTTCCGGGTCCCCTTTGTTTGGCGCCAATTCTACCTGTGTTTTAAATCCGTGCAACATCTTACACTGATTGAATTTTAAGATTTCCAACACTCCCAACTTCTAAAAGCACATATGGATGAAATTTTTTTTTTTCGTTACTTTGAAGAAAACTTTATTTAATATTGGAAACAATAATGTGGTGGAATTCGTTTCCCAAAAATAAGGTGAACCGTCAAAAACTTGGTTTGGTATTTTATATCGGTATCAGTCAAGGTCGTAGATATTTCAAAATGATTCCACATAAGTTTATTCAGGAGTTATCTTAAAGCGCTGACAGACTTTCTTAAACCTGAACAAGAAAAAATACCCAGCAAGAGACGTGATTAACAGCTTTGCAGCTCGGTATGTTGACATGGAAATGTGTTGGACCATGGTCATGCCATAAATGGATCAGTTCATAATATAAAGTACATAATAATAATAATATAAGATAGAAATAATATACCGAGTAACTCGCACGATAAGTTCTGCCCGTTATTTTATTTTAAATTTAAATTTGTATAGAAATGGAGTGCTAGTAATCTCTTTCACAACAAACAAAAAACAATTTTTGGAATATAATTGAGGTTGGTATCACTTTCTCTTGTTCCCGAAGTGACCTAAATCGCCTATATAATTGCTGTTATATCTACAATCAGAATGACAGTCTGAATATAAAAACTTATCGATCGTCAATTTTCCTGATAAAGGTAACGCAGTTAGTGTTTATTTGACAAAGTTCGATTTTCACCACTGCATAGCCACCTAGATTAATAAACATAAACGTGAGTTTTCGTTGCTTTAATAAATGACAATTGTCGGTTTTTTTTGTTAAGAAAACTATTTTGATTGAAAATATGACAACAATATATTTCATTTAAAGTTTCAAAGATGATATTGTATCCCTAAAACCCTACTAACCGCAAAAATGCATTTTCAGTAACCTTTTATTTCAGATTTCTGAGAAGTTTTTAAATATTCTTTTTTGTTGTCTATACAAATTTATGCTTTACGTTAGCCTAAGCGTTCGTCAATATATTATTGTCTCTATTATTTCCAACTGTTACCGAAGGACAATGTTTTTGACATTTTACGTGTGTTCGTCGCTTTTATTAGTTAATTAGTTCCAAGATGTGAAAGAAGAAGAATGTTGCCATATACTCGTTAACACAAATTTCTAATAGTTCTGCAATACACTGCAGTTTACTCAACGCATTTCATTAATTGAAAGACAGGCGTGACAGCAGCCTCAAAATAATTACGCGGATTCCACCCCAACAACTATCAAAAAGCATAATACAGTCCCAATAAATAATTCTACGTAATAGATTTATGTAAGTAGGTTGAAATGCAAGTTTGGACGTTGAAATTTAAAGCTACGAGAAGTACTGGGTGAAGGAGCATGCGTCCTTTTAAAAACCCTGTACTATATCACTTCACAGAGGTGTTACAATAGATTTCTCCTCAAAATTTTATAGTTCACGGTTCGAGTTCTCAGCCTACTTAGACGATAGTGAACAGAGCAAAATAACGTTCAAATTGGTTGACATTTTAATATATTTATTTTTAATGTTACATGGTGAAATCAAAACTCCTCCAAGGGGCTATTTTTCCATTTTCTTAAGTCTCATTTTAAGAACGTCAAGCTGAGTTAATTACGTTACATCTCTTGTCGATTAATCGAATATATAACTCCCAGTCATTTTATGGCACTTTCTTTAACTATTAGCTGCGATTAGCAAGTTTGAAAAAAAAAATTATCGTCGTAACCGATGATTTAGGTGTGAAATCCGTGCTCTCTTCCCCGTCATGATTATTACAATATAATAAACAGCATTGAAGTGACAACTTGGGACAATGGTTACAAATAATAAGACCAGCATTTCTGCTATGCCGCAGAATTTTATAGGCATAAGATATTCCAGATATTATACTAATTAATTAATGGATTAATTGATGCAAAATGCATATTTCGAACTTTTTCTTGTATTACCTAGTGTTATTTCAGATATAGACCTCTATTGTAAAAATGGTTCTTAATGAGATATAATTAATAATTGTTGAAAATTTTATGAATTCGAATTAGAAAATTCTATGCGTTAGAAGATAAACCTACTAACGCAACCACACTTCCATAAATGGTAAACGCCACAACTCGAGAATCGTTCATCGCAACAACGCAACACGAAAATGAATACACGAGTCGTGCGGAGAAAAATCGTACTAGGGCGGAAGATAGAGTGGGAGCGCGTTGTTCCAGTAATGCGTGTCAATTTTTTCTCTGCCGTCAGCGGCGCTGCTGCGGCCGCACATCCATACGGGTAATTACTTGCTCGGTCCAGTAGCACTGACAGCGGCGCGGCGCGGTCGGAGCCGGCAGTCAGTCTTGTGTAAATGGTGTGCGGGTTTATTGTTCACATTCGCGTCAACTGGCGGGCCACTTTGTCCGGAGATCGGAGCTGTTTCCGCGCTGCAAAAACACGCACGCGAGTGCCGGAAATTGGACGATCAGTTCGTCGGGCCGAATTTTCCAAATGGTGATTACGCATAAACATTTCCGAATGATTTATTGAGGGACGGGTCTACCACCACCGGCCTGAACTTGTCATGCCATCAGTTAAGAACTACAGCTAAATAAATAATTGTCTATATGTGTTTTTTGGCACAACTGTATACTGCTGAATCCAATTAACAATGGTCTCTCTTTATACGCCGTGGGGCTATTTCTTTCAATTCTATTGGTTGCTAGTCTTCTACCAATGTTGATTTCTTTTATGGCCTGAATTTCCCCTAGGAATCAATCAATCGTACCATATTTTCCTAGGGTTTTTCGTTCAACTTCTGTCTAATGGTTTATACAGTATTATCTTTGACATTCCGCCAGCCGCATGCCTCTGGATATATTCCTCCATCTAATTCTCCGTACTTCGGCAGTTGTGCTAATATACCTGCTAATTAATAGATTATTAATAGACTATCTCTAAAAATAAGGACTTATTTATGAATCTTTTCTCGCTACTTTGTCAACTGGTGGAAAATTAAAAATAAATAATAATGAAAAGTTACATATTAAACAATTTAGACCCTAACTATAAAGATTCACCAAACAATTTGACGCTTTTATAATTGAAAATGCAGACAAACAACTCTCTATTTACAAAATTAAATTAAAATATGCGCAGAGATGCATTAACACAGCAAAGTAGTATGTCTTAACAATTAATTAACTTATTTACATAACTATACGGCCCTTCAAAGGTATAGTGCTTGCTTCTACAAAAATTATGAAAAATTGAGTTATTGATGCTTTTCTACTCTAACAGGTATAGTTTCTTAGATTTATTGTAGGACAGTGGTATAAGGGTCTTAAATTCGATAATTTTAAAATATACTTGTGCCTGGATATGAAAAGGGACCAGCTATTCGAAATTGTGTTATTAGTGTTTTTGGATAGAATAAGTTGCTGCTGCAAAAAGTAATTTTTTGCGCTATGACACTTCAAACTTTTGCAAAGTTTAAAAGGTAATAACTTCGCGTATAATTGCAAGTTCCGCCGACTCCAACATTTTTGTAATAAGCGCGATATTAGTTTTAAGTTTTCTAGTAGAATTTATTATTTCAGCGTTGCGTTTAGGCTTTATAGGTCTTTTAATCTATAGCGCCACGGGCCTAGGGGCTACAAAATATTGTAACGTAGGTAACGATTGGACTAATTTTCAAAATTTTTGCAAATTTTGGACAAGTTAGCATTCTTTTATTGGTTCCATGCATTGTCACCGGAAATCTGTCCACTTGCAAAATTTCAACACGATAGGCCAATTTTTCAAAATGTTCAAAATTTTCGCAAATTTTCAGTAAGTTTCCAGTTTCTTGATTGATTCATGCATTCTCACCAGAAATCTGTTGACATGCAAACTTTCAACTCGATTGCACTCTGGGACGTAGCTAAAAGATGGTGAAACAACAAGTGGTCCCTATTTTTTTCGCAACAAAAACACAGTTTTTCATGCGTTTCCAACCGCAGACGGGTTTCAGACGAACACATCTGTTAAAAAACACAATAAAGAGATTAATTAGCGAATAAAACAAAAATGTGTCTTTTGAACCAGTTTAACTTTATTTGCGAATATCTGCGTAACTAGAAGCGGACAACTGGTCCCTTTTCACATCCACGCACACATATTTTGTCGCATGCGTACGCATCTGCATGTGGCTGCCGCACTGTTCCATTGTAATTGCACATGTCGCATTTTTGTCTAGCATCATGCAATGGATGTTGTGTTGTGTCGCGGTTAACTAAAAATCTGGTTTCTGAATACTCCGGACGTTAGCTATAACGCACTACAACTTCAAATTGTCAGTCACCTTGTTTAAAAATGATATACGATCAGAAGAAATACGGCATTTTTATTTTCATTTTCGTTTTTGTACTTTGTGACTATTTACATTATAGAGCGATGTAAATTTTAAGAAGAACGAGCATTTTCGTCACCAATCATACCAACATTTCGCTTTCACGTGCTTTCACTTGTCAACCCTGGCCTACGTATGTTAATCTTGGTACAGTTTGTACATATTGTCACATAATGTCATTCAGAGCATAAAACATAATCTGTCGCGAGGTTAGTTTGTGTTTTGGGAACCTTGTTCTAGGAATGTGCAGCGATAAAACAACAAACATAAGTCGACACCAGGACGGTCGGCTACAACCTAATACCTTGGAGAGCTACTATAAAGGATGAAATCATTTTGTATTGTAATCAGACTTAGATCGGTGTTAGTACTAATCTGTATTACACCAGTATGTAATCAGTCATTAGTTACTTATCATCGAGTCAGTTATTAAGAACCATACCATTGTAAAGTACAACCGCTGTGAAGAGTCTTTATCTCCTCCGGGAAGCTACCATCTCTGCTACAGCAAAAACGTTAATGTGATTACCCACAAAGGGGTAGCCACTTCTTTTTCATATGTCACAATATAATTGAATTGTTCTTTGTTATTCGCAATTGCATATCATTCTAGCAGTTTATGTTTGTTGTTACTAATTATTGTTATAATTCTAATCGCTGAGATGTATTTGTTTTATTAATTACCACCACGTGTTTAGTGGTTGATCGCTGTTTACCAGTGACCGGTCGAGATGTTACGAAGTATTCATGGGATATTTGTTGATATAAGCTCATTGTAAATCAATGTTTCTTGCGTATGTTTGATTTTTGATCTCTGCAAGAAGGAAAGTCGCATGAATGCTCTTTTGGTGTAACAGTAAGATCACGTGGTCAACTTTTTGATGTAATGTTTTATTGAGAGCATCTTTGATCTAATTTAAATTCACCAAATCGAGGGCTCAAATGTAGGCATAGCATTCTTTCCTCTGCAAACTTTCCACTCTACTTTTCATTTCTAGTAACATCTTCACAAGCTCGAAGTAAATAATGAGCATTTACCTAATTCTCGTAAATACTCGTACGGGTATGGGGCCGGTGAAAAAAATGATCCGCATTACTGGGACAACCCGCATCCACTCCGTCTTCCACCCCCGCCCAATTTTTCCGCCAGTATTCATTTTCATGTTCCATTATCCCGATGACCGGTCTGTCCGGTTGCCGCCTCGCCGCCGCTTGCAAAATGGACTCGCGCCCGCGAACAGATGATGATGATCGCCGCGCGGCGGACTGCAAAAAGAGCAAATGGCACCCGCTAGCCACAGCACACGGACGGGGGCAGATGGGCCTGCCCGCGATGGACTAGGGGGCGGGAAACGTGCAACGTTGCGTGTAACAAAGCGCCGCAGCTTTTGAGCGTGCTAGATCAACTGATGGTTGCCCGTTCCGGATGAAAAACTGATACAATTACGTCCGCTTTTCGAATAAGCAGAGCGTTAATGTTGCTCTTTTTTCTGAGCGAGGCGGCTAGATGCTAACGTGACAGTCTGGTGGGTACGTAGAACGTATTTTGATCAATTTATAGAAATGGACAAATATAATTGATTGTCGAATATCAAAGTGCAAAATTAATTAAAATCGATTAATCAAAATATCAATATAACAGTCGGCCGAATGATAATTAGCAAACGCCTTAGTTTAATGTTTCGTTGTTTCTTCTGCTTTTTGCAATTTATCTGAATTGTAGTCCTACTGGACTTTTTTTAATTCCCCAAATGTGATGCCTGAATTTGACAGATGGCTTAAATCTTGGACACTTTAGTACTCGCGCTAGTGCTCAATTAAATACAGGGTCCGGTAAAATGATCTCCCACGTTTTAATGTTTAATTAAAACGCCATTGTAGACCCTATTTCAATTTTTTATTTATTAACTGAAAATGTATGCTATGCCATTTGTTTTTATTAAGTTTTGAAAATTACAGAGTCCTAGTGGTCCATCAGAGTCCATCAGTAATTTGAGGCGATATTCCTGTAATTTCTTTGCGTATTGCTGCTTTCAATTCGTCAATGGTCAGGGGATGGTGTTGAAAATCCTTCGCGTTCAGGTAGCCCAAAAGGAAAAAGTCGCATGGGGCAAGATCGGGTGAACGCGCAGCCCACCCAACGTCTCCACGTAACAATATTACGTGTTCTGGAAAAGTTTTCGTTAAAACGGCCATTGTCCTTGTTGCCGTATGAGCCGTAGCTCCATTCTATTAAAATCACACATCCGGACGTTCAAATTCTCTAAGTTTTGGTTCCAAAAAATTCCGTAACATGTCGACATGTCCCCCTTCAAATGCCAAAAGATCCATCAGCCCACCAAACGTAACACGTGGGCTGTGAAGTGACCTTTCATGGAACTCTTTCAACACCATCCCCGAACCATTCATGAATTGAAAGCAGCAATACGCCAAGTAATTACCGGAATATCGCCTCAAATTACTGCTCGACTGATGGAAACTTTCAAAAATCAGCTTCGAATATGTATCGAAATGGTCGCCACTTGGAGTTTGAAATTTTCAAAACTTAATAAAAACAAATAGCATAGCATACATTTTCAATTATTAAAGACTAAAATATGGGAGAATATTTTTGCCTGTACAACTTCTAATAGAGGACCAGTTGACTACCATTTAGATTATTATGAGAAGTCTTATGAGGAGATTGCCTTATCGGTAAATTGCTTTTATGTTGGTATCGAGATTTGCGATTGTGATTGTGACTTCTTGTATATGTGCTACGATTTTGATATATAGTCTAGTCAATTGAAACGCAAAATCATTTAACACCATAAATAAAACGCCCGAAAACTCGAAAACCGTGAAAACAAATACCAATAGATTCAGATAAACGTCCTGAACATTATATCGAAATGTTTTGATGATATTATTATTGAAATTAATTAAAAACTATCAGTGATTCAAAAATTTTTCATGAAATGTTGTCCACCTATGTTTGCTTCAATATCTGTGAAAGTATTACCCTTAGCAGAACACATTTTAATACAGAAGTAAAAATACAGTAAGTTGGGTGCTGACAAAATAGATATTGACATAATATGTCGTAAAACCAAAAACCGTCTCCCAAACCTACAATGTTTGTTTTAAATGTTGTTTTAAAGTAGTTCTGTATCATGTACCCACACCCACATCTTTTGTCTTTAATATGATGTATTATTTGTTCTGTTAAGTTTAAACAAACCATAGCAACGCGGTTGCAATGGAAAAAAGCCAACTTAATTTGCACAAAATATAATGCCATTTTCTATTTTTGAATAAAGTAAGTTTTTTACAACGTAACTGCTGTTCAACCGGCCTCGACAGTATCAAATAAAATATTATACGATACACGTCCAGTTGATATTATAACACTACTCGTTTACATATTCCAGACTCGGCTCCTTCATCGCCTCGTCGGTAAAATTTAACTCGTAATGCTGAGTCCCCTACCAGAATTATAACGTAAATACTATATCGATCATTGTAAACTGTATATGAGACGGTAAAGGTTAAAGAAATCCTTGAATTTTTAAAAATTGTTTGTTAGACTGGTTTTATGATCAGGCAAATTATTAAATTATATAAGCGTCTATAATAAAAATGTCAATTTTATCAAAACATTTTCACGTCAAGTCATCATAATTCAACAACAAAGAATATACCCACTAGCAATTGTCGGCTCACTTTCGAACGAGGAGTTTTGACTAAGATTGTGTAATGGGTAGATTAGAACAATAAAATAAGATGATTAATATTAAAAATTCAGGATGTCACACTTAAACCACGCGAAAATATAACAACAGAAAGTTATGCCACCATTAACATCATCATGATTGGATACAATCATACCAAATAGCGAAAACCAACGATCTAATAAACTGATAAACCTTTTCTCAAAGCAAATAAAAGTCCCGCAATAGCGAAAATCCATTAAATAACACTATCCATCCCCATTTCCGGCATTCGGCATTCAGCTCGCGAACTTTAAAATAAAAATTCCAACCGTCCCGTTCAACCCCTCCGATAAATCTCTCATTCGATTGGTAATTTTTCGACCGACCGCAAAAAAGGCAATTTTTGCCGCCGGCTACACATCGCGCGGCGGACCCTAACCCCAACACCGCCTAGCAGCCCAGCTCAGCCGATAAATTCCCCCTCCAGCCCATCGACCGTCGCCTACTTGCCCGGACAGACATAGCCGAGTCGATTACGATGGCTATACGCGCGGCCTACCGCGATAATACGCCCGCATGTATGCGTGTTCGCAGCAGATACGATGCGATGACACGATTGGAGATAGTGGCGGCGTGTGTGTGTGTGTGGTGGTAGCAGTGGTTCTGCATAGGCAGTGGGATTCACCGATAGAACGATTTACGCGGTGGAGCGTGGCGGAGCTCGAAGCCGTCGGATGGAAAATTTATTGCCGTTTGATTGCCGCGAAACGATTAAAATGAAAAATGGGGGACGCGAGCGCTTTTTTCCTCTTCTTATATTTCGAACAATGGGCGTTTAATTGGGTCGAAACTGTATTCGCATGCGAGGCAAATAATGTTATCTAGTTTTGGTAGTTGTGACTTTTTTTTAAGTGAAGCTTTTTTGTGGTGGGTGAATGCAGTTGCTAGCGGAACGAAATAAATAAACGCCCGGTTGCTAGGGTTGGTAAACACTGTACATCGGAGCGCGCGGCCGTACTGATGACAGTTTTAGGTTTATAAGTCGTTTTTGAACCGTTCTACCGCCGCGGAACTTTTGAAATAGATTGGAACTTGAGGAAATGCCAACATAAAAACTCTTGTACGCTTTCTACGTGGACAAATGGACGTTTGCTCTAACCTATAATAGCCAAATGTTCAGTTTATATTATACATGTAACCAGAGGGCCTGAAACTAGTTTTCCTTCAATACAATACATGCGAAAACCATGGTTTCCGAGAAATTCCACAAAAAAACATGTAAGTTTTTTTGTCTTAATGTAGTTTAAATAAGAAAAACTTAATCATATTTACGGAAAATGAAAACCGTACAAATATACGGAAATTTAACCTTTAGACTCGAGCTGAAAATTGAAATTATTAATTCAGTACCCATTTCTAAGTAAACAATGCAAATTATATTTAATTATCTTTCGTTTTAAAATTTCTATTGAAGCTACGCTGAAATAAGTAGATTATTGGCTGTGATGTGAAAAACAGTTTACAAAATATTTAATTTCTAGGTTAAGCCGTTTGTTTTCTGCAACTGTTCTAGTTTCTGACTTCAATTACATTTTCAAAATTGTTACAAGCGGACCCAAACTATTAAGTTTTAATATTTTAGGTTAATATTATGGTGACATACAGGCGGGATGTAAATATTAGACGAAGCAAAAATTACAGCCACAAGCTGTATTTGAATCAAGGATCTAGGTGTCACGAGCACATTGCGACACAAATGTCCATGGTTCAAATGCAGGTTGTGGCTGTAATTTATTACTTATTCAAAATTTACATCCCGGCTGTATGTGACCATATTGCTAACCTATAAATATTACTTTGACAAAGTATGTCGTTCAACATTTTTAGTTATTAAGTTGTAATATCTTGGAAATGACTAGTATTGTGAATTTGCTTAGCATTGTAAATCACTCTTTAAATTTATTGATTTTCATGGTCAATGGTGGGTTACAATTTTTTACAGAAATTCAAAATTGCCTAGATTGCGCGTCAAATAATACAGGCTGGCCTATTTTTATGTCAACATTTGATTATCTTAAAAAGTACGCTTACAAAAAAATATTTGAAACATTTCTTATACGAAGAACAAACTATACCTACTAGACCATTGATATAAGTGATTTATAATCAAATTCTGTTTAGAATAGAAAGTTCTATCAATTTGAAGACATAGAACTACTAGTTTCCATATAGCCTGTTCACAATGTTCGACTACATTACCAAACTAAATCCTTTCCAAGAATATCGATTTTTTATTTGAACACCCTCCCTGTAAACTATTTGATAAAAATCAAATCATAATTGATACAAGCACTATTTGAAAAAACAATGTTTATGCAATCGCCGTAAAAGTACATTTATCTCAAAAGCAGTAGATATTTACACAATGATACGCTAGTACTTTTCTATATGAACAAAATACGTACGGTTTACATGGTGTTCCAGTAAAAATATTGATGTTCTGGGAACAAAGATCGATGTAGTTCAATGTTATGAATAAACTGTATATAAAGTAGTTGTTCTAAGTCTAGAAATTGATAGAAAATTTATTACAAATAGAATTGCATTATAATTAATTCACAATAAGCACATTTCTGGTGGTTAAGATATATTTTTTTACTATAATGAATCTGTTAAAAGTGACAAATAAGGCATTAATTAAAAAAATGTAAGGTTTCTATTAGTGCCACCTAACTACCTACCATCTATAATAAAACCTATATAACAAAAAAAAGGATTGCATACTTTTCTTTCTTTTCTTAGTATCCTTATGCACAAAACCCTCAATAATTGTGCTCCACGTCATCCTGTTCTTGGCTGCTTGACACATAAATTGTCGATAACAGTAATATGTATTATAAGATTAGTTATCTTTGTCCTATCTGGAAACCAAGTTTATATGTTTGTTCCTTTTACTTGAGACCTTCATTATCTGTTCTTTATGTTCTTCATTTTTCAAACAATTTCCTATCTACATACCATTCTTCGTTTAGTTTTCCTTTGTTTTGTTCTTTCGTGATTTTCCATTCTAGTTCTACTATGACTTAAATTAGTAAACAGCGCATGTTCTTTGGAGAACACACGAAGCAGACTGAAAGGTAAAAGAGAAAAAAGAAAGATGAAGGCTGCAGCGGAGACGAATACTTCCTGACGTCCAAAATGAATAAACGCTCATTTTCAATTCCGTCTCCGTTTCCTAGCGAACGGGTTATCCCGTCGGCAAAGGCATAAATCACCCGGCGGGTGAGTTCGTTGTTCGGACACTTTGTCGTCGTTATTTTGTGTTCGACGTCCGCGCGAAACAAATACCGATCGACCTCAGCCGGAGGCGGCATACGTCCGCCCCCAACCTTGCTACCCACGGATGAGTTACCGCCGCTACCGTTATTGAAAACTATCACCGCTCGCCAATTGTTTTTCAGGAAGTGAACGCAAAACATTTTCTAACGACAAAATGTTACTGTTTTCAAGTTTCTGTTGTGTTTGTCTGTCGGAAATGTATACGTTTAAAGGTTAAGTTGTTTGACCTTTTTGAGTGACTTTTTCTAATAAGCATATGGTGCTTAACATATTGAACCTTATTTAAAAGATTAACCATCAATTAAAATCTGAATTCTTAAAACTAGGTACTTGTCTCTATAGGCTATCCACTGATGTCCTATATTTCCTGTGTCCTAAACAAGAAGCACTAGCACTTCACTCACTGTGCTCTGCTTTTTCACATTTCGCTGAATCACTAGTTCGAAGGGTTTAGTCCTTTTTAGTCTTCTCACTGGATTCTGGTTGTCCAGTAGCTGCAGGGCCTCTACGTTGACGTGGTGGCTTAGGCGAGATTTATGCTTAGTGGCGAATATTTTTATCTCTTGGATGACTTGTGGAGCACCAAGATCACGATGCAGGTCACTATTCCGTATGCACCAAGGAGCGTTAACCATATTCCTTAGTACTTTATTTTGGAAAGTCTGGATTCCTTGTATATTTAAGTTTTTCGGGCAACCCCAAAGCTGGATGCCGTATAACCAAATCGGTTTTAGTATTTGGTTGTAAAGTTGCAGTTTGTTCTGTACTGACAACTGAGAGTTTCTTCCCAGAAGCCAGTAGACTTCTCTATATTTGAGGCCAAGTTTTACTCTTTTCTTCTTAACGTGTTCTTTTCACCTTAGTGTTGTATCCGAGTCATATCTAAATACTTTGCAGTGTTCGCATATGGAACTATGGCGTCGTTAATCTTTACATCAGGTATGTCCTCGATTCCTTTGTTTGTAAAGTTAATGTGGACAGATTTCAGTTCGTTGAGCTTGGTCTTCCATTTTTTGGTTCATTTATACATTTACCTACGACCATATGTGTAAACGTCCCGTACGTCACGGACTGCTGCGCTCGTAAATCGCTTATAACAACCGTGTGCTTTTGGCTGTGCGTTTGTGTTTTTTACGCACGACCTAATGTCATAATGACAGATGTCGCGCGAATGTTTTGATTAATTGTTTGTCATTTTTGATACAATTTATATTTATTGAAATTTTCGGTCGTAGGTAAGTGCAATACTCGAGCTGTAACATATATGACATGCTTGTGAACATTTATGTTGGACTTGTATTGAAATTTTCTATCGACACTTCCGGCAAAGTACTGCGTAGTTGCAATAGATGTCGCGCGAATACCATCAAATATTGTCAACCGTCAAATATCCTTACCGTTATTTATTTGACATTTTTGATACAATTTATTGAAATTGTCGATCGTAGGTAAAATTATGTACAATACTCGAGCTGTACTAGCATATAAGGTGCTCGTGAAAAATAACAAAACTCGCCGCTTCGCGGCTCGTATGTTAACTTTCCACTCGCACGTAATATGCTAGTTACAGCTCTTGTAATGTAATATACTATTTATTAGTAGCTTGTTGAAGATTCCTAGTAGATTCTCTAATAGTTGATGCTACTGCAATTAGAGCCGTGTCATCTGCGAATGTGGCGACTGTTACATTTTCCAGCTGTGGAAGGTCACTTGTATACAGTAGATAGAGAATTGGTCTCAATACACTACCCTAGGGTACCCCAGCTTTTACTTCTTCTAGTTCCAGGTATTCATCGATCTGTTGTATTCTGAATTGTCTATCAGATACATAGGATGTTAGCAGCTCGACGTATTATTAAGTAGAAATGAAAAACTGTTTTTTTTTTAATTTTGTTTGTTTTGTTGGTTATATTAAGAAAAACAATAGCAAGCAGTTAAAACTTGACCATTTCCAACGTATGTCCTTTCATAAGGTTAGGAAATGTCTTTATGAAATGCTTTATATAATGTTTTTTACTTTATCATACGCAGTATGCTAAAGTATTGTAATCATGCCGAAAAAAAAAATTGAGATTTTAGCGGAAATAGGTCTTTTTGGGTCCCCTGAACATTTTTGACCAAGGTACAAAAAAATGTCTGTGTGTGTGTGTGTGTGTATGTGTGTGTGTGTGTGTGTGTGTATGTGTGTACTCGATTTTTGTGACGACGATTCCGGAGAAACTACTAAAGGTATCGGGACGAAAGTTCATATTTAGAAGTTTTATGACTAAACTTGGAGCTGAAAAGCTTTTGGTTCAAAAGGGTCCAAAGGAACTGGTAGTTTATTCTAAGCCTTTTTCAAGGATTTTGCAGATGAGCCGCCATTTCTGTAATTTCTTCAAAATAGTTAAATAATAAATTAAAGCAGAGGAAATTTTGAATAATTTATGCCTATGACATTTTTTTGTAAAGTTAATAGTTTAGCTGCAAGAGAAAGTTCTATTTGATCGAGATCGGTCGCATCTGCATTGATATGAAACTGCATAGTAGCCAGGATTTTGACAAATATTTTTTTTGTGCTGTCACCACAGAAATGTCAATGGCTGTCACCACGCTGTCACACTCGGAGAACCGCATGGAACGTCATCTACAGTGTCATGAACGAATATAAATCTGTCAGAATTTGAATTAGCTTTTTAAACTTGACATTTCGTAGAAGTGGTATCAACCTAACATTTTCTATACCGAAATATAACCATTTTAGATTTTTTTTTAAAATACGTGTTTCTCAAAGAGCAACACAAAAACGTTGATGTCACTCCTGCCGAAAACTACATAGCGCGACTCGCTCACATGCGACGACGACGCTTCGCCATCGGTGACGCGCCGCATCACCGCTCGTTGTGCTATTCCGTACTTTCGGCACTTGTGAGATAAACAACTAATATTCTGATGACAGTAGGTAGTGTCAAATGCTGATGCTTTGACAATATCTACTATTGATACTATTGACTATCAAAATATCTGTCAAATCCTGGCTAACTAGTTTAATTTTAATGCAGACACGATTTATCTCAGTCAAATAGATTCTCATGCAGCTAAACTATTAATTTTATATATTGTATGATAAAGTCATGTGCCTGGCCACATCAGATTTTTTTTTTTTACTTTATCATACGTAGTATGGTAAAGTATTGTAATCATGCCGAAAAAAAAAATTGAGATTTTAGCGGAAATAGGTCTTTTTGGGTCCCCTGAACATTTTTGACCAAGGTACAAAAAAATGTCTGTGTGTGTGTGTGTGTGTGTGTATGTGTGTGTGTGTGTGTGTGCGTATGTGTGTACTCGATTTTTGTGACGACGATTCCGGAGAAACTACTAAAGGTATCGGGACAAAAGTTCATATTTAGAAGTTTTATGACCAAACTTAGAGCTGAAAAGCTTTTGGTTCAAAAGGGTCCAAAGGAACTGGTAGTTTATTCTAAGCCTTTTTCAAGGATTTTGCAGATGAGCCGCCATTTCTGTAATTTCGTCAAAATAGTTAAATAATAAATTAAAGCAGAGGAAATTTTGAATAATTTATGCCTATGACATTTTTTGGTAAAATTAATAGTTTAGCTGCAAGAGCAAATTCTATTTGATCGAGATCGGTCGCATCTGCATTGATAGGAAACTACATAGTAGCCAGGATTTTGACAAATATTTTTGTTGTGCTATCACCACAGAAATGTCTATGGCTGTCACCACGCTGTCACACTCGGAGAACCGCTATGGAACGTCATCTACTTGAACTTGAACTTGAAAATATGTTTATTAATTAAAATTATAAACAATACAAATTAATGTATTTTACATATCAAATTAAAATACGGTGCCTTGCGCCGTGGGCGCTTATCCGACGATTAAATTAAAAGATTATGATACATACTTACTTACCCGCCAGTGAATTAACTACTTAGCGGGTAAAGACTTAAAATATACGATATAAAATAAAAATTTCTTGCCGTAATCATTAAAATTTAACAAGAAGTTTGCGTCCGGATTTATCATTAAAATTTCAAAAAAATTGTTTAAAAACTATCCCCACAAACAAAAAATACTACTGAAGGCCCTCTTCATCGGCGTCCTCATCTCCATCGGCGTCCCCGCGTTCCCCAATCTGCAACGGCCGTTCCAGCGCGTCTTCCTCCAGAGGTGGTGCAATCAGGTTATGTGCCTCAAACGGATATCGATGCTTCATCCTTCTGGGTTTTTCAGTAATGCCCCGTATGAGGGGGTTGTCATGCCTAACGGTGTTGTTGTAAAATTTAGTTAGATGTTTGGCCAAAATATCCTTAATAAACGGGCACGCTGCGCGATTGTGGAGTTCCGTGGTACGGTCATAACGGTCGGCATTCAAAATAATACGTAGAATTTTGTTTTGTTGTATCTGAACACGTTTTAAATTTGTCCGCGCTGCGTTACCCCACACTGGCGCCCCAAACAACATTCCGGGTCTAATAATCGATTGGTACACGAGCTTTTTATTGGCGAAATTTAGAAAGCTATTCCGAGAAATTAGCGGATACATAGTACGTATGTTTCCGCTAGTTTTTTGACAAATTTTGGCGATCTGGTTTCTGAAGGTCAACCTTTGATCGAGATACACGCCTAGATACTTTACGCACTGTTTTAATGGAACCGGAACGTTATCAATTTTGACGGGGTAGGGAAGGTGTATCTGGCGGTTTAACTTACTAAAAATAACGAGTTCCGATTTTGACGCGTTTAGTCGTAGCTTCCATTTAACGTAATATTTCCGAAGAAGAACGTCATCTACAGTGTCATGAACGAATATATATCTGTCAGAATTTGAATTAGCTTTTTAAACTTGACATTTCGTAGAAGTGGTATCAACCTAACATTTTCTATACCGAAATATAACCATTTTAAAATTTTTTTTTAAAGTACGTATTTCTCAAAAAGCAACACAAAAACGTTGATGTCACTCCTGCCGAAAACAACATAGCGCGACTCGCTCACATGCGACGACGACGCTCCGCCATCGGTGACGCGCCGCATCACCGATCGTTGTGCTATTCCGTACTTTCGGCACTTGTGAGATAAACAACTATTATTCTGATGACAGTAGGTAGTGTCAAATGCTGATGCTTTGACAATACCTTCGATTGATACTATTGGCTATCAAAATATCTGTCAAATCCTGGCTAACTAGTTTAATTTTAATGCAGACACGATTTATCTCAGTCAAATAGATTCTCATGCAGCTAAACTATTAATTTTATATATTGTATGATAAAGTCATGTGCCTGGCCACATCAGATTTTTTTGTAAATCGTAAAACATCAATCGAGATTTAATCTACGCAAATTTATAAATATATCTTAAAATTAATGTAATTTGTAAGTCGCAGATAACACGTCATTTCACGTCAAGTATTTCACTTGGACATAATGGCTATAATTCATACGCATGATTATACATTCGCCTGATGATTCGTGTATAATAATAATAATAATAATAATACACGCCTTAGCATCCCCCAACAGCTTTCGCTAGTACGGGGGCATCGGCAGGCCCGATTTATCATTTTATGGCCCTCGTCTGTGGCACGTCTTAAGTTGTTTGCCTTTCGGCATTCGCCGAGGGGTAAAGGAAAACCATAGAAAAACCTTCACAGTGAAAGGAGGGCGCGAGGTATAAACTTCATACTTGTTAAGTATAGGTTAAATATGGTGCCCGTCAAATAATATACCATTATATTTTGTTATAGTTTTTACTTTATCATACGATAAAGTATTGTAATCCAAAAAATCGCTTTCTTTCTTTCATTCGTTTATTGAAAGGTTTTCTTATCTTGTTATCTACCAGAAACCTCACACTATCGTAGGTATGTAATTTTAAAATATTGTGTTTCTTGTTACAGGTCGTGGAAGAAGGCATCATGGATAGACTACAAGCTCTACTTGTCATAACCGTCATCGCGTCCGTTCTGTTAACCGAAGAGACCAGCGGCCATACTCTAAAGGTAAAAGGCGACTGGCATTAACGAAAATCATTTGTGTTATGTACCTAGAAGACCTATTGGTAACCACTAACCCACTGTACGAACATATGCGAAAGAATAAGGAATAAGAAAGTACTCGCCTATACGATAGTTTTGTATACAGTACTTTTACAAGTTTACTTCTAGTGTAAATAGTAAATAAATATTTGTTTGTACTGTACATTAGCCGAGGAATAGTAGTTTTGGTCTAATATAGTATTTTTACCGTAATGGCCGTTTCTATTGTTATTTTTATCTATTCGCTTCATTAAAATTTCTCCGCTAATGGGATTTTCTTCGCGGAGAGTCGTTACTTGAAAGGATAGCTGGAGATCCTAGGAAAGTACGTCATTTGTAAAGGAATTACCTTCATTAAAAGGTAGATGCTGCAGCACTGGATGAAAGTAACGAACTCATTGTGTAAATGAACAATTCTTACCTTCTAAATAATTCAGTGAGTGCTTTCAGAGAGACTAAAAAAAATGTTTTCATTAAAATAACTCTTAATTTTTTCAATTTGTCCTCTTAATTCATATTAGTTGAGTAATGTGGTCACTATGGTCTCCTTAGGGATGGTCTGTTTGCATTATTGGACCATAGTTCGATGTTAATTTAGTATGCTGGCTATGCTTTGATACGTGACCAGTGTCTGCATAGTGCGTAACTTGATTGTTATATTCGGAATTCTCGCAATGTAGCATAGTGGATTATTAGATTTCTAGAGCCTCTATTGAATGGTTTGTTACGTGCCCGTAGGGTTTGGGCCTATGTGTTATTTGAAAAGAAGAGACCGCTTTGTAGTTGAACATAACAAAGCAGGAATGCACAGCTTTTAATTATTGTACTTGAAAAATTGTTGTAATAATGTCGATATGCACCATACGGAACATCACGGGATTGAGAGGCACCGTAACGTAAATTTTGTTTTTAATTTACGGAATTCACAGTGGCAGTCTCGCCGAAAATTTCACGTCAAGTTTTTTTCATGGCTACGCTATTATAAAAAAGTAAAAATGATTGTATTACTTTGGTATAAAGAATACCAATGTAATTGCTAAAAAGAAATTTGAAACGAAACATGAAAACGTTTTTTTTTTTTCAGGTTTCAGGTTGAGAAAAAGTTGTCCGTGTGTGGACGCTTATTTACCACCAAAAAAATTTGCACAATTGAATAATATTTACGCCTCCCGCAGGACGCCTAAGTTTATGATTTTCTTTAAAAATCCCAATTTTTTTATATTTTTTTAAATGAAATATTTAGTAGTTTGTTTTCAAAGCCCACAGGTCCGCACATAATAAAAAATTTAATGCCAACTGAACATTTATCAACATTTAAGCACATTTTGAAAATTTTACGAAAGTGGGCTTTTTTCTAAAAATTATATCGAATCTAAATAAACTGCAGGCGATCTAAATGTTGCATTAGAGTAATATATTTTTGTATACGGTAATTTCACACCTTATTGGTAAACTTTTTGTATTTGAAACAGAAAAATCACTTAATCTTTCATTGAAAAAAAAAAATTCTAATTCTTAAAGAAAATTATAAACTTTAGGCCTTCTGCGGGAGACTTAAATATTTTCCAATTGCGCAATTTTTTGTAGTATTTGTAGATTTATAGGGACAACTTTTTATCAACTTGAAATTTAGAATTTCGATAAAACGTTTTTTTGATACACCCTATTATTGAATCATCTCGTCCTTTTTATTTCTTATCTCTTTTTTCTTCTTTTCTTTCCATGTATATGTCCTTCCATGTCATCACGATCACATCCACAGATTCACACTTTCAGAAATGTTGAATTTTCGTTGGCGTTGACGGTCCATAACTTCTTTTACGTGACGTTGCGTAGCAATGGCATGAGATGACGTTCCATATAGTGTAAATCTGCACTCAGAATAGTCAGGAGAAGAACAACACATTGAAATATTAATGAAAATAGGAGAAATGCGAATGATACACCTGGATGAGAAAACAATTAAAACTAGCATCTTGGTTTGGATTGTTATTATTTATTCGTCATGTGCTGTCATGCACATGTATGTCATGTACTGGATGTATAATTTCTAAAAATTTATTTCTATTTCTACGATCACCTCTTCTGTAAACTAAACTAACTAAGAATTGGTGGTATTATAAACAAACAATTCTAAAAGCTAAAAGTTAAAATAAAATTAATGGTAAAAGAAATAATCTGCATGTGTGTTGGATAAATTCTTCCATATTTTTTAATGAAAACAATGCAAGTTTGGAAATGTGTTATATAATATTTAAACACTACTTTTCATGTAATTGTTTTGTCTTCACAAAGTCAAGAATAAACAATTAAATGAAAACTAGTGCTTTATTATTATATAACATATTTCCAGACGAAATAATATGCAAACCACCAGGGTTTTTTACAGAAAAAGGTATTATTGTTTATAAAACTCAGAGCTGTGAATGGCTTTCTTTTTCAGGCAAACCATTTTTTAAGCGGCCCTTTTTCAGTATAATCTATGACCTACGATATTACAGTATTTGCTTTTACATAATTTTAAAATAGTATTTAGGGGTTGCTGTTGATTGACATAATTTAAATTAAATTCATCAGATTGATTATAACACATTTATTATAAAGTTTTGGATTGTTCTTTTGAGTATAGATGTCAAAACTACGACAGATTTTGCATTACTTATTTAATCTTATCACAATGACAAGAATCGAAGACAAACTATTACACTATCCAACCGGAAATATAGAGACTAAATGACAACCGAGTGTAGTACACATTTCTTTATAAAGCAAAATAATAAAATAAATTGTCGAATGCAAATGAATTAGAATGCCTAAACATAAAAATATTTTATACTACTATTTTTTATAAATAATTAATTTTACTTGAGTTGGTAGCAGATAAGAACCTACTGCCTACTGTATATCAGCAATTGTGTCGTCTAAGAAATTCTTCCAAAAGTGGGAAAAAAGTTGATAATAAGTAAGTTTTAAATAAATAGTTCAGTATTCAAAGTTTTTCAGAATAAATTAATACACCATCGTGCGCTGGTTAGTTTATGGTTTAGTTTGCTTATTTTATTTTAAATGAAACAAATTCAATGATACATTATTCTCTACCTATTACTGTTCTATCTCTACCTATTATCTATTTTAGTTCTTATTTCTTTCATTTGTGTATATAGGTTAGTAATACATCATTGAATTCAGATAAACATGTCCTTCCATCGACCGATAATATTGTTATGGCTTATTTCGGGTTTGAATACAGTCTGCATCAAAAAATTCTTGCAAAATTTATTCTTCCTAGCTTTGATCACAATATACTGGAGACATGACCAATTACATACATGCTTTTCTCAAGTAGTTTGAATTATGTTTGGTTTAAGACGTTCTAGTACGTTTAATCACATTTCTAAACCACCAACTGAACTTCGTTGGGCACCAACTATCTTTGCAATTTGCTATATCGGCCCACGCCATAGGTACTCCCGTTTATTTTGTTGTTTATAAAGCTGGACGATGCAATTTGGGAAAGTGTTAATACACAAGAATTTCCATTCTTTTGGATACTGTTGAGGTTAATATGACTTCCGGGTTTTCCGGAAATGACGTAATTAAAATTTGAAATGGATCACTAAGTCAATTTTTTTTTTCGACTTCCTAGCTTCTAACAACATTTGTACGCTAAGAATGTCACTATCAGGTATTTGGTATCATTGTAATTGGAAATCGGGTACCAGTGAAAAAAATGTCTCTCTGGCCAAAAACCAATTAAATTACGCTAGAGGGGGGCAGTAATGCAATGTCGGGCAAAATCGATTTAGTTAGTGGTTATTTGACAATTTTCGACTATTTTCGCCAATTCCTAGCCATATTAATACACAAAAAAGTAATTTTTGCGTTGCCTTGGTGATAAAAAATGACGATCGATATGTTTTTGTATTCAGAATGTCATCCTGATTGAAAAGATCACACAAAGAATATAGGGTGCCATTAAAATTTCGATGATGACGTCATTTCCGGAAAAATCGGAAGTCATATTAACCTCAAGAGTATCCCAAAGAATGCCATTTTTTGTCTATTAACAGATTACCAATGCACCTATGCAGTGGGTCGCCCAGTATAAATACCAACAATTTTTGTATTACCATCAATACTTTCGTTGTCGTTCAAACATGAAAAACTTCAAAATATTTTTCCCGAAAGCTCCCCAAAGCTCAATTACCATTCTCCGGAACGAATCGAGAAAGAAAAACAGTCCTTAATAAATCAAGAGAGACACACAAAAGAGGTCCTCCGAGAGCCCGAAGATATACGTATTTCGCGCGCTGGTGATACTGGGAATAATCGAGTGTCTCTCAGGATGTGTCCGTGAGTGTAGAGGGCGCAGTTGTCTTGCAGTTGAGCCGATTACGCGTCGGGGCGCGCGCCAGGCGTAAATCAAACGTCGGCGTCCTCGAAGAGATGAACGCAGAACGGAGTTCGGCCCTTAATGCGCTTATCCTTCTATGGGCAGCCGGGTGGCCGCCCTATCTCTATGCCCGGGTCTCGGGTACCACCCCCCCTTTGAATAAAATTGACGTAAATCATTACCCGGTTCGGAGATCGGAGGAATCTCGTGCAATAAAAAATCCCCAAAGTTCCAATTACTCCGGGTCTCTGTCGGACGTTGATTATTTGGATGGCATGAGAGTTGGTCAGATTTGAAAATAAAATAGGACCGTGTTTTTTACATTACACTGTGAAGAAGCAAGCTTATTTAAACTATATCTATAGATATATTATGTTAACTTCCATATATCTATATTGGTGTCTGGTGGTATTGAAGTCATAGAAGAGGAAATTTAGAACTATTCAACCAAATTAACCATTATATAAAGTACTATAGTCATCGATATATTGACAACTTTCTATTCACTTGTAGCGATACATAACCCAGTATCATCCAAATGCTCTCAAAGCTACCTTTTCTACTTTGATTTCATAATAAACCCGTTGCGATACTATTTTCGGTTTCATAATAGACGGTTTTTATTACGAAACCTGAAACAAAGTAGAAAAATACCGTATTACATTCGTTTTATAAGTTATCTCGACAAATTCGTTCATTTTATGAACATATATCTAATAACTAGAATGTTTCTTATTTTAAAAACTTTTCCATTCAAAATATTATGTTTTCAGAAATGCGATGACGTTTTATGAATAAACTGCTGAAAAAACCTGAAAAGCTTTTGGTTCAAAAGGGTCCAAAGGAAGTATATGTTTCCTCTACGCATTTTTCAAGTACTAATTTTGAAGATGAACTGTCATTTCTGTAATTTCGTCAAAATAATTAAATAATAAAGTAAAGTAGATGAAATTCTCTATAATTTATGTCTGACATTTTTTGGTAAAATTAATAGTTTAACTGTATGAGCAAATTCTTTTTGTTTGGGATTGTGTTTGCATTAAAACTTAGGTAGCCAGGATTTCACAATTATTTTCATTCTGACAGTAGGTAGTGTCAACGCTGGTTTTTTGACAAAACCTACTGTCAATATTATCAATCAAAATATCTGTCAAATCCTTGCTGCTTGTTTTATTTTAAAATTAAATTTATATATTGTATGATAAAGTCATGTGGCGGGCCACATCAGACTTTTTTATAATTTTAAAATATATTTAGGGATTGCGACCAGCTATCTAAGTTAAGAAAAATGGATGAAATATTTATTGAAAAAAGAAAACCAGAATATCTTTTACTTTTGCTGTGACTACAATAAACTTGCATGCCACAATTTATTATCTTTATACAAAAAAATATCGGAGCATTTCACAGATTTCCAATGACTTATGGGTAGTTTTTGAGAAACGCAAGAGTTCATAATTACTCGTTTTAGATGCAGATTCTAACAAAAAAATCCCTTTATAATAAACTAAATTGGAAATCTGTCAAATCTTCTGGTTTATGGATTCTTTTTTGTGGAAAGCCAATTCATTAGAGTAAAAAACTATTAACTTAAAGTTATTCACCTTCCCTAAGTTTGAGAACCGGTACCAACCCCTAAATATTTATATAATTTATGAAAGAAATACTGTAATAGTTTCTTACATCATGGAATAGTGCTAAAAGTGTGGCCTGTACTCTAATAATAATATACTTACTATTACTATTATTATACAAATTTATATTGCCAGTTTTGCTAGTGACGTATATATTGAAAAGCAAAGTATAATCTTTTACGTTGACGCTATGTTCAAGCTTCTCTATCAAAAGGTTCATTCGCTACCAATTCGAAAAAGTTAATTTAAAGGTTTAAAATTGTATCTATAGAAAATTGTCAATATTTCGTTAACGGTAATTCTTGGTGTAATTGTATATTTGGTTAAATAGGTTTTAAGTGACCACCTATTACCCTCTTATTTTTTAATCAAATTACCATGTATAACAACCCTGTAATGTATTTTTACTTTACAATCTTAATGCAAACGACCAAAATTATTCAATTTATGCAGTTTTCAAACAGGGTACTTTTTTGGAATTTTCATAAAAAAAAATCATGAAAATTCGAGTTGTTTCCCTACTTTCCACTACGATATTTTAACATGATTCTAGTTATCCGAAAACTATCGGTTATTGTTATAAAACCAATCCAACGATGGAAAACAAAACATAGCCGTAACTTATTTTCAACTCTCGCTATTCTACCTACCGCCACTTCCACTAGAGGGCATTATTTCGACTTTTCGGTTCAATTAACTCAATTTTGGTCGCTCGGTCTGTCGGCGGGCTATTACTGTAGTTGCGGTTATTGGTCACGTTTTGTTTTAATAACTTGGTCCTGTCCAAAACCGCACCAACCGTCGCTTTTTGCAAACTGCTATTGTCGAACCTGGAAAGTTGGTAGTGCTGCGCTGCCGGATATAGCAGCGACCAGCACGGCACGTTGAATTAAAATATCCACCCGTTCCGCCAGTTTCGATACCGCAAAACGGTTTCTCGTCTCGTTTTCGGAGGGCTCAAATATTAAAATTCCGAACAGGGGATTCCGAACGGTTATCGCTTTATATGTTCGTAAAATCAATTTAATATACATGTGTTCAATGGAAAGTACTGACAATTTAGAACTTTCACTAGCGTTCGTATAGAAGACATCTTTACACGAGGGATCAAGATTTTTTAAAATAATTTTTTTGTGTTTTTGGAGTTATTTTTTCATCAGTCTGGTGAAATAGTGTATTATTATACAAGTTTTATAAGACGTCAAATTGGCGCACGAGTCGTTTTGGGCACGACGAGCGTAGCGAGGAGTGCCGAAATGGAACTTGAACTTGAACTTGAAAATATGTTTATTAATTAAAATTATAAACAATACAAATTAATGTATTTTACATATCAAATTAAAATACGGTGCCTTACGACGTATAAAACGAGTGTAATATACAAATTTTTCTACTTTACGTCATTAATTTTCTATAAATTTAGATATTGTGGTTACTATATTGCGCTAAATTAGAATCTGGGGTATTTTTCGGGTACCACGTGGCAGTACTGTAATAACTGTCAACTTCGTAGGACTACTTTAGCCTGCAAGTTTGAATAAATAATCAGCGAGGTCGCAACTAGGATCATAATGGAACTTGGGGCAACACTTAATCCTACTGTGACAAATACATGAAACATAACCTAAAAATTAACTTTAAAATAGTGGTTTCATAAATATAATATTCTGATATTCTGGTAACTAATTAGTTATTTCAAAGAATAATTACTAAAGAATTGTTATAACGGCTAACATTTAATAGCAGTTTCTACCTAGTACCACTGGCTTATAATTGAAACCAAATTCTAATTTCGGTGTAACAATTTATTAGAATAAATTATACTTAGTAAAATTACATGTGATGGAGGTAATACAAACAAGTTGCCTACAACCAAAACTAAGACGAAGTCGAAAGCGATGGACAAAAACGAATACGGTATTGAAAAGAGCAGAATTCGGTCCAAAATGTTATCGAAAACTTGTACGTTACATACACTAAGAAATCCTCAATACTTTAAATGTACTATAGCTTCCCACGTGTATGCTGATATTCAATAAACAATTTATTGGGCATACACACTATCGCAGCAGTAATTAAAATCGTTCATAACCTACGATGTAGGTTTGATCTTCGCATAGTACCTTATTAAAGTAAATGCGGCCCTTAAATTATATCTGAAAAGCAGATTTGATGTTTAGTTGAAAAGAATGATGACGATCACTTACCCGAGTCGCAAAAATCACCGAAATGTCATGCTGGCGTATTTTGATGAACACAGCAAAACTAAGAAAGCCCCAATCCTTTTTGGTTTTTGATGTTAACGTGTAAAAATGTGATTTTGATTTAGATTTTGTTGCTGCTGAATCACTTATTTATTTGAAATCCGCAAAATTGATAAACAAAAGCCCATTCACTTTCTTTATTTTTAATTCAAACACGAATACAGGGACAAATAGTAGGCCTCGCAGGTAGGTACATGTTTCTGAAGTACATTTGAAGTGTTCATTTTTTGCGGTCTATAAAACCCATTTATTTTATTTATTCTAAACCAGACGGTGAATAGACAAAAGGTGAACTTTGTTTGCTAAATATAAATGACCAAAATAATGATAAATTCGCCTATCGTTTAAACATCCTGCCAAATTACATTGTTCGTTAACGCGGAAATTTATCAAAATAATTCAACCGTTTGTCGTAATCAAAGTGAACATCTTCCGAAACGACCCCTTATAAATTGCTACATTTTAAACCCAATCACGCAACTCTCCACTCTCCCCACTCTGGAGCCAATCTAGAAATTGAAGATTTAATCGCTCCCCGCTAATTCCATCTTACCAATTTAGCCTAACAGCTTCAGGCGAAACGGAAACTTCCCCAGAAATACACTCCCTTCCGCGGAAAACATCTCGAGAAAATTTTCCGAGATAACCTGAAAGTGAAGGCCCACTTCATGGTTCCCATAATTTTTCAGGCACTTCTTCTCCCCGAGGGCAAATCGTCACTGCCCCAAATGACAGATAAAGTTTTTCACCCCCTAACCCGAACGCAAGCCCCTGGTTTTGCCCCCCGATGTTCATCTGTTTTGGGGGAAGTGTTGGCGCAGTAGAATTAGACCTGGATTGGTGCCGGGTCCCAAGGGATGCAATGGGGTAGTTATTAAACCAGTGGAGGGATTCCCACCCCCTCGGTGTCGATTAAAATTAAACTCCGGGGCTAATCAGTGCCGTGATTGCTCCGAAGGGTTAATGCACCCGCGCTATTGCATTGGGGTAGGACGGAGTTGATGCTTTGTTAATAGATGATTTTAAATTATTCTGTGTATGGGGTACGTGCGAAAGTGTGTTTGTAAATGGTAGGGAAATATAGGGGAATGTTTTTAGGGAAGGTGAAAAAGTGCTGCCTAAAATTTTAAAATGAGTTATTTTACCGTGTAGCTGGATGTCATTGATACAAATTGGTTCGTGCTTGCATGTGGTTATTTATAATTAGTCTAATTAATTTGGAATGTATGATTCGATGGGTAAAATGTTCCAGAGTAATTACGGAAATAATAATGGGTGTAAATGAAAATATTAGATCAAAATCGTTTGAAGAAATTGTTATCAGAAGATGATATTTTGAAAGTAAAAAATATGAAATAATATTTATTATATTTCTCTTTTAATACTTTTAACCTCGTCCGTCGCCTCGTAATTTTTGAGAATATCAGTGTGAAGAAACTACACAAATCATTAAAAAAGTAATAATAAACTAATTCTTTTGTGATTTATGTAACTAGTATGTAAATTTATTGTATTAAGCTTACATACTGTATTTGTATTAAAACTAAATAAGTTTTTTTTATATTTTTTAATAATATGTCAAATTCATATCGAATTAATTGTATTCACGCTGTTTTTTAGCACGGGTTACCAGATAAATATCCCCGGGAAAAAAATTGTGTACACACAGAAAAGATAGTGTATTATACACGGGAAAAAATGTTCAGCTTGAAATGTGGATTTCAGCTCTCGGGTTTTTGTTCCCCTCCGCTTCGCGCCGGGAGACAACCCAACCCAACCCAACCCAACCCAACCCAACCCAACCCAACCCAACCCAACCCAACCCAACGCAAACCAACCCAACCCAACCCAACCCAACCCAACCCAACCCAACCCAACCCAACCCAACCCAACCTCGAGCTAAAATCGAATACTTTGGCCCTTGTATAATAAATACCTATTTGTTGAACTGTCAACTATACTAACCTAACCTAATACATCTATTTCTGTCGCAATATTTCTCCTTTATTTAAAGTAAGTGATTGGATCTGCAATTGTCGGTCGTAGGTAAAATTATGTACAATACTCGAGCTGCAACGCATATTACGTGCTCGTGAAAAATTACAAAACTCGCCGTTTCGCGTCTCGTATGTTAACTTTCCACTCGTACGTAATATGCTAGTTACAGCTCTTGTAATGTAATATATTATTACATGTTCATTTCAGTATTTAACACCGGATTTGAGATTGATTTGAAATACAATGCAAATTTTCTATGTTCTGTAAAAGTTCGGACATTGGCATGAAATAAAAACCATAATGTTGAAATTATTTATCGCTTTTTAACAGAGCATTTGAGAACCTGCACAAGTTCCTTAGGGTCCCACATGATGTCTTGAACTTGACAAGAAACACAATTTTGGTTGTTTTAGTATAATCAGCTGGTCATTATTTATTTTTTTTAATGATATGTGGTAATCTTTGCAATATCCGGGAAAACTAACGAAAACGATAAAAAGGTATAA
This sequence comes from Melinopterus prodromus, assembly GCA_964023965.1. NCBI lineage: Eukaryota > Metazoa > Arthropoda > Insecta > Coleoptera > Scarabaeidae > Melinopterus > Melinopterus prodromus. Next base: position 12,425,628 of record OZ030390.1, on the reverse strand, counting down.
AGGTATTAAACATCAGTTCCTTTAATATGCTCTCATGTACTATGGAGAAAATATATGTGATATACAGAGGATGGAATACACTGCCTAAATACAGAATATCATGTTATTTGTGATGAATTACTAGTTACCGAAATTTAAAATGAATTGATGCCAATTGTTATTAAAAAACAAGTTTTGTTAAACCATTTAAAGAAATTTCATATAGTTAATAATAATCATATAAAAATCAATATCTTACATGCTATTTTCACTCAAAACTTCACTTCTTTGAGTACATTAATCAGACATATTTTATCACGTAGTGTGGATACAACAACAGTAATTAACAGTAGCTGCACTACCACAACAAATAATACACCTTTATCTATCATTTGCTGTATAACAAGAAAGAATTGATACATAGTTAAGCGCACTATGGATGCTTATTTTGTAGGACGTACTAGCTCTAATAGTTCCTCTTAAATAAAAAAAGTGTAGTACTTCAAAATTAAAAAAAGGACTTTCAACGTTCATTAACAAACAATAAAATAAAACGCCTATAGGTACTCAGATGCAACTAGCTGAAGAACTATTTCCGTTTTTGTTTTCAAAATAGGGCGCTAATTGGGTTAAACCCGTCCTCTGGTGGAGAATCGGCCCAACCATTTTCATCAAATTAATACCTTGAAAGAGTCCTTTGTCCTGGTCGCCTCTCGGAGCTAAATTTGCTTCACCTTTGCGAAACAGACCCATCATACTTTATTAATTAAAGTGCAGCGGCGCGATTGCATTCAGCGCGCGAACCCATTTAAAAACGTTTTTATTTTTTTTTTAATTGGCTTGAATACGACCTCCCCAGGCCGCAGCCACCCAACGTGGCGCGCTTATTCATAGAGAGAGAAAAAAACAGATCTTTTCACTACCTTTGAGTTATATTCTTTATTTTCCACTAAGAGAAGCGAGAGAGAAAGGTCAGTTATTACAGGCACTACCACAGCGAACTCTATGCATAAAGAATAAATGGAGAGAAAAGTTGATTCAGTTGAATTTTTTGCACTTTCTGATTATGAAATTAAGTACTGGACATAAGGGTAATACAAATTAAATGGTCCAACAAAGACTAAGTTGGTAGCTTGACTATTTTAGAAAAATATCTTTGGTGGAAATGCATTAAAAATATGATTCTGTCATAATATTACATCTTATTACCTATAATGTTTAGAAATAAATAAAACATTGTCGTGTATTTTGTTGTATTTGGAATAAAATGCCCTTGAACATGGGAAAAAGCATTAAGAAAGCGCTTACTAACAAATAGGACTAACTACCTTCAATCAAATTAAGGTTGTGGTTCTTGATACAATTATTGACGCTGATTACACCGGTATAGTTTGATTTTACTTATTTGGAACGGTTCGGCAGTTATTACGTTCCCAATTATCAAACATGATGCTAAAGACAACCATTTTACTATGTTAGAAACTTTGAACGCAAACTGTGTCCGATCTAATCGACCGATGTTGACGGTTCAAACAGTATCGGATGGGAAATTGGCCGAGGAATGCATTTCTGAAAGGCGCGTTGCTCTAAGGTTTGCGGTTCGCGAGAAAAATGCGATAAACCGCGGAAATTATAATTTCCCATTTATAATTTCCCATTTTCTAACCAACCCGTACACGCTACTGGAAAACCGACCTCACCGTTGAATTCAGCACATCCCAATGCATAAGCATGACTACATTAGAACGCTCTATCTCTCAAAAAGTTACAATTGCTTTTTCGTTCTAAATTTGGCACTTTTATATAGAAAAAAATTGAACATTGCAACCGTTGGTGATACAAAAGTTTACCTACTACCAAATGATAGCTCTCGTTGAGGCTATCAAAAATATGTATACTTTTACATGCCTAAGATTTACTATTTTCATGTTATGTGGTGCATTTGGCTTATTTTTGTATTATTTGAAAAACCGTAATTTCAGCATAACTCGGTAACCAGTAGAGACAGAGACTTTTCCTTTGTAAATTTGTAATCAGCGCACCCATTTTACTAAGATAGCAAAGGTTTCATGTTGATACGGGCCCTTGTTTTTGAAATAGGTGTGCTACTTCAAAATTATTGTTTAAAATATATGATTTCTCACAAAATTATAGCCGTCGGCAAAAACTCAACTACCTTCAATCAAATTAAGGTTGTGGTTCTCGATACAATTTTTGACGCTGATTACGCCGGTATAGTTTGATTTTACTTATTTGGAACGGTTCGGCAGTTATTACGTTCCCAATTATCAAAAATGATGCTAAAAACAACCATTTTACTATGTCAGAAAGTTTGAATGCAAACTGTGTCCGATCTAATCGACCGATGTTGATGGTTCAAACGGTATCGGATGGGAAATTGGCCGAGGAATTTATTTCTGAAAGCCGCGTTGCTCTAAAGTGGCGGTTCGCGCGAAAAACGCGATTAACTGCGGAAATTATAGTTTCCCACTTTCTAGCCAACCCGTGCACGCTACAGGAAAACCGACCTCACCGTTGAATTCAGCACATCCCAATGCATAAGCATGACTACATTAGAACGCTCTATCTCTCAATAAGTTATAATTGTTTTTTCGTGCTAAATTTAGCACTTTTAGATAGAAAAAAATTGAACATTGTAACCGTTGGTGATAGAAAGGTTTACCCACTACCAAATGATAGCTCTCGTTGAGTCTATCAAAAATATGTATACTTTTACATGCCTAAGATTTACTATTTTCATGTTATGTGGTCCATTTCGCTTATTTTTGTATTATTTGAAAAACCGTAATTTCAGCACACCTCGGTAACCAGTAGAGACAGATACTTTTCCTATGTAAATTTGTAATTAGCGCACCTATTTAAGTAAGATAGCAAAGGTTTCATGTTGATCTGGGTTCGTGTTTTAGAGATAGGAGTCCCAGTTCAAAATTGTTGTTTAAAATATGTGACTTCTCACAAAATTTTAGCCAGTTGGCAAAAACCCAACTACCTTCAATCAAATTAAGGGTGTGGTTCTTGGTACAATTTTTGACGCTGATTACGCCGGTATGATTAGATTTTCCTTATTTGGAACGGTTCGACAGTTATTACGTTCCCAATTATCAAAAATGATGCTAAAGACAACCATTTCACTATATAAGAAACTTTGAACGCAAACTGTGTCCGATCCAATCGACCGATAATGACCGTTCAAACGGTATCGGATGGGAAATTAGCCGAGGAATTCATTTCTGAAAGCCGCGTTGCTCTAAGGTGTGCGGTTCGCGAGAAAAACGCGATTGACCGCGGAAATTATAGTTTCCCACTTTCTAGCCAGCCCGTGCACGCTACAGGAAAACCGACCTCACCGTTGAATTCAGCACATCCCAATGCATAAGCATGACTACATTAGAACGCTCTATCTCTCAAAAAGTTATAATTGTTTTTTCGTTCTAAATTTACCACTTTTAGATAGAGCTCTACATCCCTAATTTGTTCAAAAATTTCGCATTTTTTTTAAATATAAATGTGTAGTCACGGCAAAAAAACTAGTTTGATCGAGCGAAATTTTCAATTTTCCATATTTGACCATTTTGACGTATTTTTGTTTTCTTTTAAGATAAAATTGGATAAGTTTAGAATTCATATGTCAAGGATGTTTATTCATGTCAATACGTTATTTATTGTTCAAACTTGATGAAATATTCAGTGCAACTTCTTACAATATTAAATATTCAATTTCTTGTCATGAAAAAAAAAAAATAAATATTAGATACTTGTACATTTTTCGGTTTTCTCAAATACAAATCAAATACAAATACAATCCGAACCATACGTTATAGATAATTTTTATCGAAGTGTCCGTTCTGACAAAACTTTTCCACTAAAAAAACGATAATTGTGCGATGAAGAAATGTCAAAACTGACCATATTACCTCTGTCACAGCTCATCACAAACTCGAGATGCTTCGTACCAAAATATAATTTTTTTTAGTTTATGGTAAAATCCGTGAACTGGAAGAAACTGTTTTGCTGTATTTTATTACCTATTTACTAATCCAGGTAAAGATCACTGAATCCAGGTAAAGAAATCCGCCACATGTTTCTTTATTTTTAAGTTTATTTTTTTTCCTGTTGTTGAGTGTGAAGTAACTAAAAAGACTCCATATCGAATTATATCCAGTACTTGCAAAATCTGTTCTTCCTATTATAGCAAGATGTTGGTGTAAACGAATATTTTGTGCTTGATACTTAATTTAATCAGAAAGGGCAGCTCAATTGATTTATTGTAGGTCAGTGCCCACATTTCGTTAATTAACGAAAAATAAGAAAATAATTTAAAGTTAACTTTTTTAGGATCCCGGGATTTAGATCTATAATCCCGGGATCCCGAAAAGCTCATTATTTGTCGGGATCCCGGGATCCCATGTCCTTTTTTCCTAATGGAATAACTTTCGACGAATTATTGTCAGAAATTATACTAAGTACGGAAAGTGGAAGTTCAATGTAATGTCTACGCACCTTTCAAATTGTCAAGAAAAGCAAAACAGTATGCATTCTTCGAATTTTTACCGCAATGTTGCCCTACAGGTTCCGTTTTGTTACTCCCCGATAGTATCGCCTCTAACCATATTTTTATTTATCGAACAAGGATAGATTTACGCCAACTTTAATGCACATGATAGAGATGGAGATATACCGCATACCTTAAGGGGTTACTGCTGTGTCTCTAGTATGTCTGTAGAACTCTGTGCCTGTGGCCGTATATCAAAAGTGACAACCTCTCAAATGATTAACTGCCAAATGTAGTAGTCAGTCAAATTGGGCCAGTGATGAATATGGATCAACAATTCGGGATTTTTCTGCTAAATTCTATTACCGTCTGGTTAATTCTCGCATGGAATCTGGCTGATGGTCTACAACCAAGAGTCGCGGGCGTCGATTGCGTCGTTGCTGACTATCCATACTTTGTCTTCATGGTGTTTAAAGAGAGCCAAAATACAACTGATTCTTTCATATGCGGTGGGACAATTTTCACCGAGTCTTCCGTGTTGACCGCAGCCCATTGCTGCTATGAAAACAAGTACGCCTTGATTTTTTCCGGTTACTACAGGGAACGCGCAAAGAAACGCTTAGATCAAGAACGCAACGTTTACGCTGATACGATATCGGTACATCCACAATATGGACGGAATACGAAACCGAACTGGCTTGATTATGATCTATGCGTGGTCAAAGTTAGGATACCATTTAAATTAAACAGCAGAACAAATGTAATAAAACTAACGGATAGAAAAACCTTTGCCGAACTATCGTCCAGGAAGAATCAAGTTCAAGTTATGGGCTATGATAGAAACACAGGGAAAGGGTGGGTTAGCGGTAGGCGCAAACCACTACACTGTGCCTTGACTACAACTATGTCTATGAGTGTATGTCACAATCTGCATGAAGCTTTCAATGAACAGTCTATGTTTTGCACTTGGCCATTATCCGAAACTCAAGGTCATACTTGTAGAGGAGATTCAGGTGGACCTGTGATCTATAACGGTGTCCAAATTGGAGTTGTCTCTTGGGGTATAGGGAATTGCTCCAAATTCAATGTCTTTGCCAGAATCGATACAAGTCTTAGTTTTATTAATTCACTTGTCAACCATGCGGTGATTAATGATTGTGCCCAGTCTTCAATCATTATGGTATGCTTAATAGTCTTGAATAAATTGCTATGTTAGTTTAATACTCAATTTATTATCAACGACTATTTCGTGACGAACAAATTTTTCCCAAGTTGCTTACCGGACGAAACAAGCTCAACTTGTCGGTTTCAACTGGCCGTCATTTCTAATGTGGTTGGAAAAGAGATGCAGATAGACCTGTGATGTACAGTGCTGTCCACGTTGGACTTGTCCCTTGGGGTTTCGCAGACTGATCTAACGTGACTGTTTTCCCCACAATCGATAATAGTGTTGGCTTTGTTAACCCACGCGTCAACCATACAGTGGCTAATCATAAAGCACACTCTGCAGTCATTATAATATGCTTAATACCCTTGAATAAATTACTGTTAGTATAATATTGAATAAATTGTTGCGTTATTATACAGGCTCATTATAAATAATTCTAGTCGAAGTTGGCCATGCCCATGTTAATAAATTTTTGCCACTATACACAAACAACTGTCAAACTTGAAACAGGTTATGCAACCAATCTAACTTTTACGTGTACAATAGTGGTTTTCTGTTTAAATAGAGCGGCAACGAGAAATCTTTACATTTGATATCATGGCATACTTCGACTACAATCATTTATAATGTCCCGGTACGAAAGATATGTTATCGAGGAAACGAAGTCTGTTGTAGAGTTAACAAATTCTGACCGAAACAGTGTTTACTGTTTAATTAGGCTTGTTAGTGACTAGCATTGATATAAGTATAGTTATTTATGTTACAAGTGCCGAAAGTACGGAATAGCGCGACGAGCGGTAATGCGGCGCGACACCGCGCCGGAGGCGGAGCGTTGCATGTGCGCGAGTCGCGCTATGTAGTTTTCGGCAAGAGTGAAATACAACGTTTTTTGTGCTGATTTTTGAGTAAATATGTACCTTTTAAAAAAATCTGATGTGGCCAGGCACATGACTTTATCATACAATATATAAAATTAATAGTTTAGCTGCATGAGAATCTATTTGACTGAGATAAATCGTGTCGGCATTAAAATTAAACTAGTTAGCCAGGATTTGACAGATATTTTGATAGTCAATAGTATCAATCGAAGGTATTGTCAAAGCATCAGCATTTGACACTACCTACTGTCATGTCATCAGAATAATAGTTGTTTATCTCACAAGTGCCGAAAGTACGGAATAGCACAACGAGCGGTGATGCGGCGCGTCACCGATGGCGGAGCGTCGTCGTCGCATGTGAGCGAGTCGCGCTATGTAGTTTTCGGCAGGAGTGACATCAACGTTTTTTGTATTGCTTTTTGAGATATACGTATTTAAAAAAAATCAAAAATGGTTATATATCGGTATAGAAAATGTTAGGTTGATACCACTTCTACGAAATGTCAAGTTTAAAAAGCTAATTCAAATTCTGACAGATTTATAATCGAGGGTTCTCCGAGTGTGACAGCGTGGTGACAGCCATAGACATTTCTGTGGTGACAGCACAAAAAAAATATTTGTCAAAATCCTGGCTACTATGTAGCATATCAATGCAGATGCGACCGATCTCGATCAAATAGAATTTGCTCTTGCAGCTAAACTACTAATTTTACCAAAAAATGTCATAGGCATAAATTATTCAAAATTTCCTCTGCTTTAATTTATTATTTAACTATTTTGACGAAATTACAGAAATGGCGGCTCATTTCTAAAATCCTTGAAAAAGGCTTAGAATAAACTACCAGTTCCTTTGGACCCTTTTGAACCAAAAGCTTTTCAGCTCTAAGTTTGGTCATAAGACTTCTAAATATGAACTTTCGTCCCGATACCTTTAGTAGTTTCTCCGGAATCGTCTCCACAAAAATCGAGTACACACATACGCACACACACACACACACACACACATACACACACACACACACACAGACATTTTTTTGTACCTTGGTCAAAAATGTTCAGGGGACCCAAAAAGACCTATTTCCGCTAAAATCTCAATTTTTTTTTTCGGCATGATTACAATACTTTACCATACTGCGTATGATAAAGTAAAAAATCAAGAATGGTTATATTTCTGTATAGAAAATGTTGGGTTGGTACCACTTCGACGAAACGTCAAGTTTAAAAACTAATCAAATTCTGACAGATTTATATTTGTTCATTACACTGTAGGTGTCATATGCGTACCAACATACTAAAACAAAACTACACTCATCGCTATACTTTAATTACGATTTTCTGAATTTATCGTTTTTGAAATTTGATATAACAACGGGTTGATATTCCTTATCGACAAACAATCGAACTGGTGATCTTAGTTTATTTTAAATTTGTGGTTTGTACTACACTTCATTATGGTATACTTAGTAGTCTTGAATAAATTGCTATGTAAGTATAACAGTCAATTATACTAGAATCAATTTAACTTTGCGTGTTGTCAAAAGTGACATGCGGTAGTTACGATATGATTAAATGCATTCCCACTCTTTCTACGGCATGGTAAACTATTGACACTAACGTTGGACGTATGTCTTGGCTTGCTGAGACACACGATCTCAGATGCTAATATGTATATTAGTGCGCAGAAGAAAGACAGAGCTACAGTACGTCGGTCATTGAGTAGTTCGGATCTCCAGCGGCGTCGCTGACAGGAGATTCAGGGTAACTGTCAGTTGTCACAATTTAAAATGCCGGGAAAATATTTAAATCCACAAACGTAACAGTTTGTGGCCAATCTTATACACTATTTTATAGCGGAAAATATGGGTCCCTTAATTTCAAAACTGCAAGTTCGCAACACATTGTATAACCTTTACGCTGCAAGTACGCTATTGTATTACCATATTCTTCCTGTAGGCAACACTTAGCAATGTTTAATTCTAGGAAAGCATGTTACCATTACACCCTTAAAGGAAAAGCTGCGTGAAAAGACGCCTTTGGATTTTAGTTACGAACACCTCTTTTCCACCTTGGATTTAACCCACTATAACATTCCACCATAACATCTATGAGAGCGGATTCTTTTAAAATGCACATGAAAACTAAAAATTTTCCATTTCTCTCCATTTTTTCAAAGGTGGTCAAAAGAAGTCGTGGCAGGATAATAGTATTTTTACACTATTTTTTCATAGACGCTTCTGCTTTGGCAAAATTACTAAAATTACTACGCCACTGGCCGAATGACAACAGTCGATTGCACCAGACGACTGTCAGTTTTGACACCACTCAAAGTTAAATAGATTCAACTATATCAAAGAGTCTTCGTGATGATCGCAGCCCATTGCTGCAGCGAAAATACGCCCGCATATTTTCCGCTTTATACAGGAAAAAGCAACATGCACATCAAAAAGTTGTCTGTAGTACTCTGTGGCTGTGACCTTATATCAAAAGTGACAACCTCTCAAATGATTAACTGCCAAATGTACCAGTAAGTCAAATTGGGCCAGTGATAAATATGGATCAACAATTCGGGATTTTTCTGCTAAATTCTATTACCGTCTGGTTAATTCTCACAAGAAATCTGGCTGATGGTCTACAAGGAAGAGTCGCGGGTGTCGATTGCGTCGTTGCTGACTATCCATACTTCGTCTTCATGGTGTTTAAACAGAGCCAAAATACAACTGATTCTTTCATATGCGGTGGCTCAATTTTCACCGAGTCTTCCGTGTTGACTGCAGCCCATTGCTGCTATCAAAACAATTACGCCTTGATCTTTTCCGGTTACTACAGGGAACGCGAAAGGAAACGCTTAGATCAAGAACGCAACGTTTACGCTGATACGATATCGGTACATCCACAATATGGACGGAATACGGAACCTAACTGGTTAGATTATGATATATGCGTGGTCCAAGTTAGGAAGCCATTTAAATTAAACCGGAGAACAAATGTAATAAAACTAACGGATAGAAAAACCTTTGCCGAACTATCTTCCAGGAAGAATCAAGTTCAAATAATGGGTTATGGTAGAAATACATGGTCAGGGAAAGGCTGGGTTGACGATAGGCGCAAACCGTTGCAGTGTGCCTTGACTACAACTATGTCTATGAAGGTGTGTAAGAATCTGTACGAAGCTTTCGAAGAACGGTCTATGTTTTGCACCTGGCCAGCATCCAAAGGTCAAGGTCATGCTTGTAGAGGAGATTCAGGTGGACCTGTGATCTATAAGGGTGTCCAAGTTGGAGTCGCCTCATGGGGTGTAGGAAATTGCTCAAAATTCAATGTCTTTGCCAGAATCGATACAAGTCTTAGTTTCATTAATTCACGCATTAATTCACGCATCAACCATGCGGCGACTAATGATAGAGCCCAGTCTTCACTCATTATGGTATGCTTAGTAGTCTTGAATAAATTGCTATGTTAGTATCATAGTCACTTATCAAAGAGTCTTCGTGATGATCGCAGTACCTTGCTGGCGCGCATATTTTTCGCTTTATACAGGAAAAAGGAACATGCACATGAAAAAGTTTACGCAACTTTGATGTGGTTACATCCACAGTATGTATGGATGGGAGAAGAATCCCAAACTGCGATATATTACTTGGTCAAAGAGGACAGACTATTTAAATTAAACCGTATAACAAATCTAATAAAACTAAGAAAATTTGCCCAAGTAGCTTCCAGGACGAAGAATCAAGCTCAATTTGGCGGTTTCAACTGGCCGTCATATCTGAATAAATTGCTGTGTTAGTATAATATTGAATAAATTGTTGCGTTATTATACCATCTTTGACATTATTTAAAATTAAAAAATAACACTGCATTCCTTTTTCAAAAGTAGCGCTGGAATGTTTTTGTTTCAAATGTCTAGCTACACTGGGTTTTGAATAAAAAATTAAAAACGATATCTTAACATTTCAGTTTTTTGCGGATATCTTCAAAATGAAAAATGATAGCTTAAATTTCTTTTCAGATAATTGATCAACACACTAATAAGCGAGATCCCCATGGTGAGCTTCGAAATTGAATCACCCGGTAGATAACCTTGGTATTAACTGCAATGGCGGTAATTTTCTAATCCATTTACATAGATTTGCCTCAAATATATGAGATTTTCTTAACTAACTACTCAAATACATAAATGAGATCTGTTAACTTTAAATGTAAGCGAGTCAAAACGAATCAAAATCCTAATGACGAATTTTGATGAAATTGTGACGAAAGTTCATCTATATTAAGTCGTCTTTTCCTATTCTTCATCTGTGCTTTTTCTTTTACATTTCTGTGTTTTTAATTATGTAAAGAAATTATATATGACATCATTCCTTTAGAAATAAAACAAGTAAATAGAATAAAATTTATTATTAGTAAAGTATCCATTATCACCACTAATTTTTCTAAATTGTGTATGTAAGTAGCGACATCAGAATATTGTACAAACGTATCTTTTATACCTAAAAATCAATAATAAAGATTCACACCACCGTTGGGCCAGCCAAGATTCCGACATCATAAGGAGCCGAAAAGGCGTTTCTATTGCTGCTTGCAACCTCTTTGCATGAAGGCTAGTCCTCCTGAGGGTTTCGCGAAAAGTGTCGTGATAAAAATGGGGACAGAGCGTTTGACATCGCTGGAAGGGATGCCGCGTGTGCCTGCTTTCTTTGTGATATTTCGCGGTGATAAAAATGTAAAAGTGGGTGTATTATAAGCAGCTGTCGATGCGAGAACTGACAGAAAAGGCGCGCTTCTTTTCTTGAAGAGTCTACGCTCGAGAAGCGGCTTTTGTTTATTGTGCGACGTGAATTGAGAAGCTCTCGCACTTATTGTTAGTGGTTTTTGTTACCATGCTTTGTATCTGTAATCTTGGGTGTTAATTAAGAACTTAGGCGTTTTAGTTCTATGAGAGGTATTCAAAGTTTTATGGAAGCAACAGAAGAAAGCCTAGCTGCAAATCTACATTAACTTTTGTATTAAATTCGTAACAAATTAATTTCGAAATCTATCGAAAACACCAATTCATTTTCCATTCCCACAATTTATCAATATTTACGAAGCTCAATTGCATTTTTCTCGAAACATTTATTATGTAAGTCGAGAAAGTCAGCACAGTGTTTAATTCTGAAAGAAACAACCTCTAACAAATTCTACAGAAGCAGGCATACCATTTTTTCTCATGTAAACCTCAACGTTTTCGACTTTTAGTGTTGCAAAACTCACAAAATTCATGTTTTTCAGAGTTATCAATAATTTACGGTCTCTATGCTTACGATTCCAAACTGTGCTTTTTCTCGAAAATTTGCACAGTTGAATTCTGAAAATAAAAAACAGATCACAGATTGATATACAGGGACCCAGTATTATTTCAATGATTTGCAGTTGGTTTGTTATAAAAGTAATTAATCAATTGAGCTGCTATTTTGTAAGTATGTAATTAATTAAGTATGTATGTACAGGTGGGCCAAATTCGACGTTACTATAGGAGATCTCGGTACTATAAGAAATATCGAAAAATGAGTAAGATCGTCTTTTTTTGAGAGAAACTCAATGCTAAAAACCAAAATTAGCTATCGTCTTTTGCTTTCGAGTATTATTATCCTATTAATCTAAGCAAATTGCACTGCGAGATATGCACTGTCAAATATTTGTACCGAAACTACCGAAAATATGAACATTTAATATCGATTCGTAACATCGCACATCTAGACTTGCAAGCACGTTGCAAGGTCTCGAACGCATCGGCTGGCTCGACAAAAACTTCTAGTTCTGTGGCCGTAAAAATACTTTCTACGCCGATATTGCGCAGACTTTTTGAGGTAAACATATTAATGCCGCATGAATGCACCGGTGAAAAATACATTCTTATGTCTGTAAGAAATAGTTTTCGGGCTATAGAATTCTAAATACGTTTTACTTTCGACAAGAAAATAATATCTTGGTATGTAGTGTGTAGGATGTTGCTACATTACTAACGCGTCTTGCAAAATATAATAAAAAAATAATACACGCAAGGACTCATGATGCATGAATTTATTATTTGGTAATAATTATTTCAATCATTTGCAGTTGGTTTGTTATAAAACTAATTAATCAATCAATCAGGGGGGCGGCACTATTGAGATTTGCCTACGGCGGCAAAAAAGTTAGGGCCGGCCCTGACAGGGTTAGCCAAATTTACCGGGCTATCGACAAATATCATTCAAATATATACAGGATGTTCATTTTATTATGAAAATTTGGTAATCGTCTTTTTTTCAAATAGAACAGCGTGTATATTTGTACATTTTTAATTTGAGAATTAATTCTAAGATATTTTTGTACAAATCATTATTTTTATAAAATGAATTTTTGAGTTACAAGCAATTCATAAAAATTAGTCAAAATTACCGAAACAGCTAAATAATTCTTCAACCGTTTTACCAAGAAGTTTTATGGTGTTTAAGCAAGCTTTTGTTTGGTAACCTGTCCTGTTCCTAATAGGACATCCTGTATATTTTTATTTGCTTTTTCTAATTCCAAGGATATTTCTATGAATTTTATGTAGGAATATTTTGTTTATAAATTGCACCACTTTTTAGTTATAGCAATTAATCAGAACTCCTGAACTTCAAATTAAGATTATTTTCCCGTGTATTTATTTATTTATTGATTTTAAATTGGCCGTTTTGAACATTTAGTTTAATTCCATTTATTTGTTATGTTTATTTTTGTATTTGTATTGAGTTTGGTAAATATAAAAGTGAATGAGGTTTGATTAATTGCTTATAACTCAAAAATCATGTATTTTATAAAAAGAATATATTTAGAGAATAGCTAGCTTAAAACAAACAAAAAATTACGGTTGAAGACTTATTTAGGTTTTCCGGCAATTTTGACTAATTTTGACTAGTTGGCTATAACTAAAAAGTGATGCATTTTATAAAAGAATATTCCTTCAAGAAATTCTTATAATTAATCATAGAACTAAAAAAAATAAAAATATAAGTACAGGGTGTTCTATTTGAAAAAGAGAGGTTACCAAATTTAAATTTAAAGGCGATTGTAAGAAGCATAAAGGTTATAATTTTCCACAAAGAAAAACTCTTCTTCTAACATAGGGTGAAGAATTTTTTTCTCAAGCTGAAAAACTTTAACAAAAATACAAGTATACAGAGAAATATTAGTCTAATACATCGGATAGGTCGAAAATTGAGTGACGTTGACAAGTTTACCTTATTTCCGTAGATTATGTAAATTTAGGTCAATGGTACTGGGAACAACAATTCTAACAATTTCACATTTTTTTTCACGTGATTATATGATCTGAAAAAAGTATATAAACTTTAGAAGTATTGCCCTGTTTCCATAATAAGCTTTTTGTTATACACAATTGATGCCCTACTGTGGAATCACTAATTATTTGATTTTTATTCTTAAATTTTGACAGTTTATTCTTTAGATGTGTATCAAAACACTTTTGTATATCGGCCAGAAATTAAAATACAAGGTGTTCACTCATTTCCGATACTAATATGGTTATCCCGAATAATCGGAGGTTTGCTAAATGTAAAATAACTTTGAATTTAAGCATTTTAGAAAAATTTTAAGTGGACCACCCTGCATATCTTGACGTACTTCAAACGATCAATGCATGAGCTTTCCTAAAATGCAAAAAAACATTAAAAAATTTAAGTTCCTTGACATCATTTACCGAAGCTCCACCTATACCGGTGAAATTAGAATCGCAAATCCATACTATCTAAAAGTGTAATGTTTTGACTGCACATAATGTAAGTTCTCTTGTTTCTTTATCGTTATCACTTACCTCATAATGATTTTAATAAACATTTTGGCACGTTTTTGACTTTAATCTCACAATATGTTAGAAGCAGTTGATAATAATAGTTGTAGTTAATACGATTGAGGTACACATTTTTATCAAAAACTGCAATAATATTTGTGTTGGTACGTCGTTCGAAGCGAATTATCTAGAACTTTTCTAAGGCCATTAGTGTACATATATTATCGCAAAGTCTCGTCATTTCTTGAATTATGTTCGAAGCATTTATACAGACTTATAAAATCACACATAATGCATCCACCAATTTCATAGTCCTTTCATAAACTATATTTGACAGGGAAAATCCCAACCCAAAGTCTATAAATATGCCACCATCCGGTAGCTACGTATTAAAAAAGTGCGTAATCCTGTTCACCCGTCCGTCACACAATGTGATTGATGCGCGTATATAAAATATTGATTGATACCGGGCTAAAAACACACATTACCACTCCCTCGTGCACCGAATAAACATCAACATCGGACGTCGATGGTTTTTCCTCGGACGGCCGCTGCCGCTCACGTACCCGCTAACGTCTGCTGTCGACCCGGGACAGCCGGAAAGGGAAAAACTTTTTGCTACGCCCGACGATCACGCCCCAAAATAGCACGAACTCGGACGGGTATGTTGCGAACTTTTTTCCCTGACGCACCGGAGAATGTGAAAAAGTGCGTCGAATCACGGTGTCGTTCTCTCTCAAAGCTGTTGGTTTTATTCTCACGATAGCTTTTTTTCTGCGGTTAAAAAGACGTATTATGTTGCGGATTGTTTATGTTGAGGTAATACGACTATCAGTTGCAAAAGTATTGAGCCATGTCTTTGAATGCTCACAAGTTTGAAACGTGTGAACAAAAATAATTTAAGTAAACTGTGTTATGCTCCAGAATCATTTACACATACCGTAAACGAGTATAAATGAAATATGACAGTCAAAATATCTGTCAAATCCTGGCTAACTAGTTTTATTTTAATGCAGACACGACAGATCTCGATCAAATAAAATCTCTGCAGCTAAGCTATTAATTTTATATCGAGCTATGCAACGAAGACTATAGTAACTACATTTAGTTTTTTAGTTAGTTACGATAGTATCCGTTGCCTGGTCACATCAGATATTTTTTATCATACACGATGCGAAAATGTCGTTTTCGCGTCTCTATGGAGACACGAAAGATGCTAATTGACAGCCAGCCCCAGCCCGGCCTGTAATGAACACTTTTCGGGGCTAGCCCGGAAAATGCAATATCTCTGTCCAATCAAAACACAGTTTCGATTCGGTTTGACGTTTGTGATTAAAACGTCAACGAATTTTATTTGTCTAAATCCAATATGTCAGAGATTAGTCTTTAGAAACGGGTGATTTTATTACGATATTGTTGTGTAGGATAAAAAATTATGTGTGCACCACGCCCAGAAAGTGGTTTTCCGGGCCTCAAGAAGTCTTCTCTCGCCCGGAAAAGAACCACTTTCTCGGCTTTGTACACAATATACTATTTTGCTTTATTGCAAATTTTATCTGTTTCTATAAATAAAAAAAATCTGATGTGGCCAGGCACATAACTTTATCATACTATATATAAAATTAATAGATAAGCTACATGAGATTCTATTTCATCGAGATTGGTCGTTACTGCACTGAAATAAAACTAGTTAGTTATCGAGGATTTAACAGTAATTTTGATTCTATTGACAGTAGGTATTGTGAACACTTAATAATTAATAACACTTAATTGCTGGCGGCAGAACAATATAATATATTACAGTACTATCAGTACTATATTATAGTACTGATAGTACTGAAATGATGTATAACTTGACTACTTCAACCGGAATTGCCGTGTTGGTTTGACATTTGTGATTAAAACGTTAACGGATTCAAAAGCCAATATGTCAGAGATTAGTCTTTAGAAACGGGTGATTTTATTACGTTATTGTTGTGTAGGATAAAAAATTATGTGTGCACCACGCCCAGAAAGTGGTTTTCCGGGCCTCAAGAAGTGCCCAGATTGTGCCCAGATTCAAACGGAGGAACAAAACCATTTGTGGACATACAATTTTGTATGAACCTCGGGAAGTTTATACCCTCTGGCGACTTAAAAAGCTGTCGGACCTATTGGCCCTCGAGCTTTTTAAACGTAATGCCCTTGGTACATAAATAACTAATAAGGGCATTCGGTAAACCATCATGTTTTCTACTGAGAACTTAGCGCTCAATTACAACTTTAAAACTACCATCTTTCACTGGTGGTCTTGTTTATGGTTCTGTACATAAATCGCGTAAATTTTATTGTATGGAATATTTCCTGTGAAAGCTCTATAAATGCAAGCCACAAATTCAAAATGGCTATCAAATATCGTAATTTCGTCATGTAAGCACTCCAAACTGCAAGACGTCTTTTAGCTGTGCTATTTGGATCTGATTCTCTGATTCCAAATCTAGAGTCACATAGTCAAAATTTATAATGGTGGATCTAATGATTGTCCAAAATAAAATTGGAACAAGATCGCACCATTCAGTTAAACTTTATTTCTTATGATGTTCGAAGCTGAATCCATATCTGCAGTCAAAATTCAAAAGGGCCTATTCATAGATGTTGACCAAAAATATACATAAAAAACACAGATTGTTCTATAAGACCATTATTTCTATGAAGGGATAGCTTTTTCATCCTTCCCTGTTCGCTAAGCAATTTTCCATGATAGACGGCTGCGGTTTTAGTATTCCCGACAAGTTTTGTATGAGCTGTCAGATAGCGGATCTCGAAAGCTTTAAGCAGCGTCGCTAGTCTCGGCAAAATTAATTCTGTTATGCTTACGGATAAGCAATCTTAAAGGATCCGACGGGAATCCACTTAGAGATCATAACTATTATAACCAGAGAGCCATCGTGCAATTTGCAGCTAATTTTGAAGTTATTACGGTCTTTAAGGATTGCTCAACCGGTGGAAGATGCAATTTTAAAGTATTATCTTGCTTAGTGTGTAGTTTTTGTGGGTTTTTTCCTGAAAGTAAATGTTAAAAATAAGTCATAATTTGTGTTTGTTTCGTTATTTTATTTAGATTGAGGTATTCATTTCGTAACTTTACAAAGTAGATAAATTATACTTGTTGGAAGGTTGTATTTAATATCGTCTCCTACCTTTACAGTGTGGATAAATTAGACTTGTCAGAAAGTTGCATTTAATATCTTTGTTTAGAGTTGGATATGGTTGAGTTTGTGTAAAAAACATTACCAGAATTACACTCCAGAATGTAAACCATAGCTTCATTTTTGGTGGGTGCTTGTCAGTACTTATCAGTACTGTCTACTTTTCGGTACTTATTATTCATTAATGGCCAGTGTGTGGTTTTTATATATCAGTATTGTTATATTATACCAGTGCTGTTGAAATTATTACAATACACAATTAAAAAAATAATACCTTGTTTATCGGACTTAAGTGCCAGTGTACCACCATGGAGAGAAAATATTTTCATTGCAATAATTTTTACTTTAATGGCATTATGTAAAAGTTGATGATATTTAGGATGGTATTTAAAAACAAAAGACTATTCACCTAGTATATTATGCGAGTTTTATTAGACCTCAAAAGGACGCATGTGTGGTTGAAGGAATACCTATTTTATTACTTTGTGTCATTAATTTTAGATAAATTAAAACTCCTGGTTAGTGTATTGATTACAATATATTAAATTACAATCTTGATTATTTTTGTGAGCAGCATATGGTCGCTTTGTAGTATCCGTCAACTTAGTAAGGTCAGGTTGAAATCAAATTGTGAATAATTTTATTGTACGTTTACCTACCTTACGTTTTTATAAGTAATCAACGTGGTCGTAGCTTTGATCACAATAGAGATCGAGACAACACTGTTAACTCCGAATGGCTACCGTGATAAAAGCTTACGAACGGTTACAATTTAATAGAGTCAATATAGTTGTTTATATTTCACGTCATATTTGTACTTTCAGTAGTGTTTAAAATAAAAATAAAACTATAACAAGTAATTTTATGCTTTTACTTTATCATACGCAGTATGATAAAGTATTGTAATCATGCAAAAAATGCCTTCCTATGCCACCTGAAGTATGTAGCGGTGTAGCGGTTGCTAAAATAAAACGAAAATAGGGAGACCGACTACTTTTTATTGTATTAATATATCTGTCAAATCCTGGCTAACTAGTTATATTTTAATGCAGATACGACCGATCTTCGATCAAATAGAATAGTATGATAAAGTTATGTACCTGGCCACATCAGATTTTTTATATTGGAGCAATCGATTTCGATTATATCATCATCAGGTAAAAAAGTCTATAAAGTCATCTATAAGGTAATCAAAATCAATATAAAGATATAAAAAATCAAAAAGGTATTTGATGAATTTGATGATCAAATTCCGTTATATCATTTATTATGTTATAATTTTCTTTAATATGTATTTTAATTTCAACAACTTCCTAATAATCAATTTAAACAGATTTTTGAAATGATGAAATAGGGTTATGTTTCAATTTTTATTTTATGTTTATTTTCGAGTAAATCTTGTTTATAAAATAATGAGTAATACAAAATAGAAAATATCGATAAAATATATAGTTAAACATAAAGAATTATTATAACTAATTTATCCACATTTAGCCAAATCAAAATATAAAAATATGTTTCAAGTTCTTTTCACCTGACAATTGATGATCACATTAAATTTAACATTACGACTTATACGACAATACAAAATAGTATTGCTTGTTTTTTAGTATTGTAAGGACAACATAACTACGTTAGAAAAAATCTGATGTGGCCAAGGACATGACTTTATCATACAATATATAAAATTAATAGTTTAGCTGCATGAGATTCTACTTGATCGAAGTCGATCGTGTCTGCATTAAAATAAAACAAGTTAGCCAGAATTTGACAGATATTATGATAATATTGACAGTAGGTATTGTCAAAAAATCCGCGTTTGACACTATCTACTATGATTAGAATGAAAATAATTGTTAAATCCTAGCTAACTAATTTTAATGCAGACACGATCTCGATCAAATAGAATTTGCTCATACAGCTAAACTATTAATTTTACCAAAAAATGTCGTAGACATAAATTATTCAGAATTTCCTCTACTTTAATTTATTATTTTACTATTTTGACGAAATTACAGATATGGCGGCTCGTTTGCAAATCGTTAAAAAATGCTAAGAGAAAACATCCAGTTCCTTTGGACTAAAATATTCTGATTGTAACGCAGAATAATTTTGACAGACGTTATTGAACTTAGTAATAGAAAAACGTTAACTGTTAATAAAAATTTACTCGAAAATAAACATAATACTAAAATCGAAAATTATACGCTTTTAAATCTTAAGAAAAACTCTATCTTAAACACTTTAGATGTACAGTAATGGGAATAAGTATGTTCGTATCGCTATCGCAGGATTTGAAAATAGTATGTTGGTTATGTATTCGTGTACTGGTCTCCCTCGACACAGCCGCTTCGTAAAAAGTTGTCCGTCACGAGGTGGTTTTTTGATGGATGTAATAGTGCATTTAATTAAATATAGAACTACTTTTATAATAATATTAATAAACATGAAATTTCATAATATGATACGAAAATCTCATTTTAAGATATTGCGTAATATCACGACACATTATTTAAATTTATTTTATCTAATATTTGTTATTTTATCACATATTAATTTATTTTTTAATTAATCACATATTAATTACGTAAGTAAATGCCTTTGACCAGCAGTGGGATGACGGGCTTAAGTAAGTAAGTAAATGCACAAATCATCTTGTTGACAATGATTATCACTGAATATAGACTATTTCAGAATTGTAATATTAAAATCAATTAATATTAAATTTAATTTAAATTTATATTTAGGGCGGAGCATGTATTTTGTATGAAGGACAATGGAAATATATCTGTATTTACTTTCCAGCAATTGATTCAATTATCTTTCAAGAGATCTAATACATGCTTGACAACCAAAATAATTAAAATTATAGCAATAATAGATACAGGCTGTCCCACGTTTCTTCTGCAAAACATTTGTTCAGAAAGCAAATTACTTTTTTAAATCATTAAAAAGTTACAGCCGTTTCAATTATTAACCATATGTTATTTTAAACGGCTCCAACTTCTGAAGGAACAGAGTAAACCAATAAGACCATATGAAACTTATTACTTTCTACTTTCTAGAAAAAGAAACATTTTGGTTTCTTCTTTTGTTCATTTATAATTCGAATTATTAAATTTTACTTAAAATGAATTAACTAATTATATAAGAATATTGAAAGTTGGTTTAAAAAATTAGGTTATTATGTCAAGTTTCTGTCAAGTCATCTGCCATCACCAAACTTCTGTATTAATTTGGAATATTTGCATTGCATCGAACTCATGCTAAATCAATGCACGGTGTCACATTCCAGGTGTTGTCAAGTCGTTCATTATGTTTTAAACGAAGCTTTTTTGTAATTTAAAATAATTTTTCATATTTTCTATGAGAAATACATTGAGCACCTTATAGCACAATACATAATTATAAAGTGCAGTTCCTAAGTCATTTTGTTATTTATTGAATAATGTAATTAATTTATCGGAAACTATAGCTGATTTATCGAAACTTCGCTATATATTTTTTCAAATCTTAAATCTGTAGTAGTTTTAGAGGGAACTAATTTTAACTATAATAATTTTTATCTACGACTCCCATATAATAAGTTCATTGCATACGTATCTATGACTATATAATCCCCATCATTATATGCGCCAATGATTATAATGACACTGGCGTTGTATAATAATGACAGTTCGTTCAAATAATGACCTCATTATTTGAACGAACTGTCATTATTAAACAACGCTAGTGTCAAAGTCTGTCAAAACCAACGTGGATGACAGTTATGTGACAGTTCGCCTCGCCATCATTGACAAATACATTTAAAATATTTGATATAAAATGGAATTTCTGAGTCGTAGATAAAACGTCGTATTTGAGCATGATTACACGCTCGCCTATGGCTCGCGTGTCAACTTCATGCTCGCGATTTATATCCTTAATTATGTGCTCGTCAAATAATATACTATTATGTTGTCTAAATGTTCTTTTAGATGATCGTATATTTTGGTTTATTTTTTTTAAATAATAATAGTTTTACTTATTACATTCCACCAAAATTCGTCGAAAATTTAGAACTTGTTTCTACAAGCTATTATCAATTTTTGTAATATAGTGATATACATAATTGTCATTATTTTCATTTGTCAGATATTTGAAAAATATTGCTGTAAAGTAAATACAAAATAATAACATACAAAAATTGTAATGATACATTCATGCTATACCAAACACATACTCCGTTCTGGTTATTAAGTTAATCACTGCAAGATACCGTTGATGCTAAATATCT
Source organism: Melinopterus prodromus (assembly GCA_964023965.1). Taxonomy (NCBI): domain Eukaryota; kingdom Metazoa; phylum Arthropoda; class Insecta; order Coleoptera; family Scarabaeidae; genus Melinopterus; species Melinopterus prodromus. The sequence goes on along the minus strand of OZ030390.1, from coordinate 12,403,813 downwards.
CGAAAGCACGAGTAAATCACAAGTAACAAATTACCATAAATTCAAATTTAAAGCAATTTAATTTAATTATTTATATCTATTTTGTGAATAAATGTTAATACATATTAGTTCTGAATAACCTTCAGTAAAAATATTCACTACAAAAAAATGATTTTTGTATTTATTAACGCAAAAAAGCTATTAGATGCAATACGTTTGTATAGTTTGTTGTGTTTTAATATCTAAGCAATGAGATTTTCACTTCATGTTATATAATAAATTATATTTAATAAAAAACACAATTACATTGCAATGTAGGAATTACATTAATGAATTACACATTAAGCTAATAAATAGAAATATATAAATCATTATAAACTAATTCAAAGCAGTCAAACAAGGTTTCGCAAAGAATACATTTCCGATATACGAGTATGCAGCGTAAACGGACAATTTTTTGCACTTAGCGGCCGAGCGGCCGACCAGAGTAACAAAAAACTCGTACATGGATGTAACATCGACACACTGCTGAAATAAGGATCAGAACATAGTTAATTCCACCAGTGTACGCACATATGATGTAGGTCTATTCTTCGCTTAAGTTTTTATTCAGATAAATGTGGTCCTTGTATTATATCTGAGAAGGGGATTTGATGTTTAGTTGGCGATAATAATGCACAATGCAATTACCAGAGTCAGTTCATCAGCGACTCTATTCATGCTTTATTAGTTATAAATAGCGACAATACCAAATAACTCACAATACACTGAAACAATTTATGGGTAAAGAAGCAGAATACTCGATGGTTCCAATTGCACCGAACTTACAATCCAAAAACAAGTTACTAAAACTGTGTTACAATTTGCTAATTGTAGCACCGAAAACAGTGTTGCAATATGTGCGTTTATAGAATCCCAATCGTTGATATGTTTTTTGTCGTGTCATTTTCATGACCAGGAGGTGTTTTAATTACCCCATGCAAGCAAACTGCAAGTTTGGTCAATTTTAACAACAACTAAGTACTTCCAACACAATTTTGCCGATTTTGTATATCAAAGAAAACCCACAAATCAATTAGATATTCCACAGCCGTCTCATCTTCGGTAGAGGTATGCGTACCATCTCCGGCCGAGGGGAAATAGAATTCTCATAAAAACGTACCCCCGTCGACCTACTACCACTGGATTACAGCTCGAAAGTCCGAATATATATTGGACATCGGGGACGGAGGTTCGCGCCGTAAATCATAGGTGGCGCTCCCTTCGCCCCGGCCGCTACCTTCACGTGCCGTCCGTCCACGGATGACTCGATTAATATTCTCGGTCACGGCAGAGGAACGTGATGGGGAATGCGGTCGTCGTCTTTCGGTTTTTTAGGGGCGAGTTGAGGGGTGGGGGTGTGAGTCTTTATTAATTTCGCGCGGAATCTCACCTCGGGGCGAGAAAAGTTCTTGTACTTCTTGGAACGCCGCGCCGTTTGGGGACGTTACTTAATTAAATGCGTCATTTTTCGGAACGAGTTCGATTTTTAGAAGCGGTGGGGGTTGGGATCTTGGGGTTAATGTTGCGGCGACGGAGAATACTTTTCTCGGTTGAAGTTTTTCTTGGCGAAAGTTAGGGGTGAAATCGTTTTAAGGTGTTCTTTGGTGTGGAAGGAACTTTTGGGATTTTCTGTGATTGGCGTTTTTTATGTCGTCAAAATTTATATCGGGAGTAATTTTTATTGGTACCAGAAATTTTTATTGCTGTGCACTGCTCTGTTTAATTAAAGTTTTAATGTCAAAAGGAATTTATGGGACATTTTAAATTGTAAAAGTTTATGGATTTGGGGTAGTAGACCCAGATATAAATTTGTCGTACATTTAGTAGTTATAAATGGCGCATTTGATTACCTATCATTTTTCGTATGTCAGAAAGTTATCTATTTTTACCAATGTTTGTTGTGAGCTTTGAAAAACTACTAGCCATTGTAATATACCTATAATTTGACGGTTGACTGATAGTTATGAAACAACTTTTACGAAAGATAAACATTTTGCTGGTTGCTTCAGAAATCATTGCCTGTCGTGTTGGTTTTGTACTGACAGTTTAGGACTACGTTCAGATGTAAATAGTGCATTTAATTGTCTTTTTCGTTGATCGTTTATTTATGAGTATGTTTAGTGAATAAAAATCATTTATTAAACACATCTATAAATGCACCCAATCAAACTAGTTCATTATAGTAAATCGAACATACGTAAAATGAAACCATTCAATCAAAACATTCCGTTATCCAGACCCGCAGAAGAGAACTGTCAGTATCAAATTACATAAATTGTCATGTAACCTCAAAAGACACCAAAGACGTAGAAAAATCTATGTAGGCTCGGCCAGAACAATATGATCGACGAAAAAATGTTGTATGGTTGTAACCAACTCGACTATTAATCGGCGATTAATGATCTCGACAATTAATGCACTCACTAATCGCTCGTGCGTTAAACGGTCTCGATGAATAATTGCTCTTTTTAATGGACTTGTTGTTTAAATAGCTAATAATTTGTTGTACGTAGGTATGCAATAATTTTACTGTAAGCTCTATTCATTACTATTACTTACTCAAATACTTTAATTTCAAATTTCTTATATTGTAGTCGTAATGGAAATGTAGAGTTTTATTCGCTTTTGGAATTTGCAACCTACGGGGTTGTTGCAGAGAGTTGTTTCCAATTATTTATTGAGAAGTGTTTGCTTAAGATGATACGTTCGGTAATAAATCATATTTTCAAAAAACATTTTGATCAATTTTTATTATATTATTGCGATAAAGTGAAAGTTAAAATGTTGTACTATTACATAAGAACATACTCTGAAGTCATTTTTTGGTATCAAAAAATAATTTGGTCGATCAGCTTTAGCTGGGCGATATTGCCATGGAAGCCATATTGAATTTTTACAAATTTAAATATAATATTGGAAGAGCTTTACCACCATGTTTTAGATGTGTATAAAATTATCACAAAAAACATTGAAAGTCCCATTTGGTGGCCGCCAGATCGCCTGACTTAACCCCCATTGATTTTCTTCTATGTGGCTACATAAAAACTAGTATCCATCAACTGTGGGGCTTCAGACGGCAGTGGAGAAGACCACCGACACCGGTCCCCACTTGAGTTAGTTGATTATTCGTGAAACTGATGACATTTTCTGGTAGCTTTTGCAACTCATAAGAGTTTTATTAGCTCCTGGAAGCCGTAAATTAATTTTAGATATACGGAGGAAGAATTCATCATTTTCTTGTTTCACGTTTTTGTCCAACCAACTATATACATACTATTTTTCTTTTGCGCGCTTTTATGTCATATAAGATTCAGAGACCCTATCGGTCTCTCAGACGCGCCATAGGAAAACTTAACGCGAACTTCTATTTGAGGTCGTAAATCGAAAAATTAATCCTGGAAGCGCGTCACCGCAAATAGTAAAAGCCCCGTCGTCGTCACATAAGAAATTTTAAAATTTTATTACGGTCGCAGCCATATTGCCGCATAAAGGGCCAGCCGGAGCCCGAGCTGTAAAAGTCGACGTCTTTCCTCGACTTTCAGCGTTCCTATTCAGCTTCAATTAATGTGCCGACTTCAGCGCCATCTACGGACCATCCATTTATCCGTCATCGTCTGGAGCATTAATCCTCTTAATAGCCTTTGGTTATAATGTCAGCCAGTCGAAGCCATTGCGTACGAATCAATTACTTACGTCTAAGTTTTCGGATGGCTTATTTTTGTAAGTCGTAATGGAATTATCTATGATTTAAGATGCCCAAACTTTACGGAATTGATATTTTGGCAGATAAAGGTCACAGACTTCACATCTCATCACTGCAATTAGGTATTGAAGACCTGGGAATGAGAAATGGTAAATCCATTTTTACGAGAAAGGCGCTTTTCATCTGAATGGGTCTGTTGTTTTGAAGATTTATGATCAGTGAATATAAGCGTGATAAACTGTTATACGAGTTTTTATGAATACGAGCAAATATAATGTAATTAACTATAGCAAAAGGATAAATATGATAAAAGTTAATTTGATGTAGGTAATAATTAGGATGAGCAGGAATCTACGTTTGAGCTGAGTATCGTTACTTTCCGGACACCTATAGATACAAAGTCATACGCCGCTATTTTCTGTCCGGTTGAGCATCCGAATTCGGTTGATATAAAAACAACAGACCTTTACTTTCTAACGCACCACCGCTTTCACTTTAAATTTTTACTTTATTATATGGTATAGTGTGATAAAGTATTGTAATCGTGTGGAAAAAAAAATCTGATGTGAGCAGGCACGTGACTTTATCATACTATTTATAAAATTAATAGTTTAGCTGCAAGCGAGATTGAGCGAGATCGATCGTGTCCGCATTAAAATAAAATTAGTTAACTAGGAGGTGACAAATATATCGATTCTATTGACAGTAGGTATTGTCAAAACATCGGCGTTAGACACTACCTACTGTCACTAGAATAAAAATATCTGTCAAATCCTGGCTAACTAGTTTTATATTACCTAATGCAGATACGACATATTTGACCAAGGTACAAAAAATGTCTGTGTCCCGTTTTTTTTTTTGTGGTGACGATTCCGGAGAAACTACTAAAGGTATCGGAACGAAACTTAATGTTTAGAAGTTTCATAACCAACCTTAGAGCTGAAAAGCTTTTTGTTCAAAAGGGTCCAATGGAACTGGAAGTTTACTTTTAGCAAATTTTAACAATTTTGCAAATGAGCCGCTATTTCTGTAATTTCGTCAAAATAGTTAAATAGTAAATTAAAGTAGAAGAAATTATGAATAATTTATGCCTATGACTTGTTTGGTAAAATTAATAGTTTAGCTGCATGAGCAAATTCCATTTAATCGAGATCGGTCGTGTCTGCATTGATATAAAACTAGTTAGCCAGGATTTGACAGATATTTTGATTCTATTGACAGTAGGTGTTGTCAAAACATCAGGATTTGACACTACCTGCTGTCATTATAATGAAAATATCTGTCAAACCCTGGCTAACTAGTTTTATTTTAATGCAGACACCGTCCATGACCCGCGATACCATATTCAAGGTATATATCATTCAATTACCAAATTTTGATAGCACACTCTGTGAAAGTATTATGTGGTAATGTGTGTCCATAATGTACATACATTTTTTAGAAGAACGGTGGAGAGAAGTTCTAGGAGAACAGTAAGGTAACTAATTCATTTATATCTGTATTATTTGATGTGCAAAACTTCCAACTCAACTAACTTGATATACATCGCCTTATCACGAATACATAATCTTCCTCCACCGCATGTCCTTTCCAAAGTGTCATAAAACTTTTATATACGAACCCTTCATCCCATACATACACACCAACAAAATCTAAAACCAAATTTAACCTATCGTCACAATCATCTCTTACTAGCAGTCAAACTCGGCAATCCTGCAGAACCTTTTATAGTCGTCATACGCTTCCAGATTTACGGAGATGGGTTCGACCACCCGAGTGACCGTACAATAAGAAAGGGTAAGAAATAACTAAGATTACTTCAATCAAACTTCTCCGCTAGGCTTGACTGAACTGGGCGTCATTCTCACTTATCGTTGTCGTTACAAGTTATTACCGACTGCCTACGTTTCATACGGTAGGGTTACTCGCTTCCCGAGGGGGTTAAACGTAACCCCCTTACGCAATACAATGTCGTCACCGCGTCCCCATTGAGGCCGGGGCTACACGAGAAGCGTTTTTATATGCGGTGACGCGGATGAACCTGAGTGAGGGTATTTTGTGGGCGAACGTACCGTTGCGGGGGATGATGAAGACGATTGAGTTTGATTAGATTTTCCGGGTGTGTTCGACTTTGATCTTGTTGACGGATTTGTTGTGTGTCACCACAATAAAGTGAACGATTTGTTTGTGCGCACATATATGACTTCTATAATGTCGCACATTTTTGTATTATGTATTTTCTAGTTATGATCGTTACTAATTTTTAGTTGTTTCCAAAGATTCTGGACCTTAGAAGTTGAGATAGGATATTTATACATCGGTTAAGTACAAAAAAGGAAATATTTTAACGGTCAACCTTATTTATAAGTATTGTTATATTGTCTTCGGTTTTCCTGGGGGTTCTAACACTCTAAAACAATCTTACTTATCAGTATTAAATAAAATATATTTCTAAAGTCATTTCTACGTTCTTTTTTACTTGTAAATAACTGATTCACCCGCTGATTAAAATCTTTCTTTTTAAAGCCTTTCTTTCTTCCTTCATCGTGTTCATTTTTTAACATAGCAAAACACCGCCCAGCTTCACACGTTGACATAAGTATCGTCACTAATTTTTTTATAAGTTTTATGGTTTCATGAAGTGTTACCCAATGTTCTTGTAAAATTAGTAATAAAATTGATTTGCTGGCCTTTTTGATTTTACATTTGGTTTTTTTCCGTTGCCCCAGTTTTCGCTGAGAATTTTTGGAATTTTTAAGACCTTGACTATGGGTTTTGTATGCCGCCTGCAATTTTGTTATTTTTACCGGTCGGTAACACAATTATATCTACCTTTTTGAACAGAGAAGAACTATCGTTTTATTTCTACGAAAACTTGTACCTGTTTTGTGTCTACATCCGTATAAAATTGAAACAGCTCAAGCAGAAACACCCTGGAATTCTTCTCGTTCGTAAAGTACTTGCAGTTCACAAAGAAAATTGTCAGGAAATTGCTTGAGATATTTAGATTAGCAGCTACTAAATTTCCAGTAAAACTAAACCTCGTTCTTACTTTGGCTTACTTGATTTCTTTCCACACAAACACTATTTTGAAGTCCTTGTGGAGATCGTCATTCCAAATGTACCAAGGCGCATTGACAATGCATCTAAATTCTTTATTTTGAAAGGTCTGGGCAATTTTAATGTGGCTTTTTTTGTGCTACCCCAGAGTTGAGCACTCTCCTCTCTTTTCTTTTTGACATGGGCTTTCCAGCGGAGCCTGCCGTCTAATGTCATGCCGAGATATTTGGCTGTGTTTGCGTACAGTAGTATTTGGTTATTAATAGTAACCGGGATGTGTTGTATCTTCTTGTTGGTGAAGTCAACATGTACTGACTTGAGTTCGTTCTGTTTGATTCTTTTTTTTTCTTTGTCCAGAACTGAAAATGACCAAGAGCTGTTTGGAGTTTTCTCGTCGTTTCTTCATTGCTGTTCCCAACAGCTAGTATAGCCGTGTCGTCTGCAAAAGTTGCGACAGTATTATTTTCTAATGCTGGGAGGTCACTGGTGTAGAGTAGGTAAAGCACCGGCCCTAAAACACTACCTTGCGGCACTCCTGCTTTTATTTCCTTAAGGACAGAGCATGTTTTAATAATAAGATTAGTTTTAATAATAAGATTCATTATCTAGATTATAATCAGGGGTGGGATTGATCACCCACTTCTTATTTATTTTTGCAGTTGTTTCTGAAGTATGGTCCTAGTTGTCTATAATGTCTATTCCAATACAGCAACAGTTATCTGTTCTTTTGACCGTATCTTAAGAAATATATTTCGATACAGTATTAATCAATTACCTCCAAATAAAAATGTTGCACTACTTACCATTATGCTCTTAGTTATTCAAGTTTATTTCAAGTTATTTTACATCATCTAATACATTTCCGGAATTTTCCACCCCTTTTTTCTATATCTCATTGCCTCGCTCGTGCAGCCATCTGTTCTTTGCCTCACACAAATTGTTTCGTTCGCTGGCGCATCTTGTACGACTTAAAACAAGAAGAGAGGCCGCGAGCGCACGAATTTTCACTGGGTGAATTCAAGTGCCCGGGCACGGACTGCTACAATTATTCTTACCCGTTGTACTGTGCTGGTAATATACGTCTGAAAAGTGGAAACAGCCCTCGGCAGCGCGCACCCCATCGGGGACCGGCGGTGGTAGAAATATCTGGAAGACAAATGTGCAACAACGCGCCTTCGCCCTCGTATTCTATCTTTATCGCCGTGGCGGCTTGCCACTTTATTTATTGAAACTTATTCTTGCCGGATAAGTTATATTGCACCCATTTATAATCACGTAAAGTAGTTTTACATTGTTTGCAATCTAGTAAAGTTGTTATTTATACATATTTTTCTATGGCTGACACGCAAAGTTTTATTTACTTTTTGTTTAAGTACTGAATTTAAACAATGTATCCCAAAATAACGCACTATAAGATTCGAGGCTCACACATACCAATTATATAAAATTATACTCCTACGGTATAGAAGATATTCAAAAAAATATTCCAAACTACGTCTATATTGGGTCACACACTAAAAGTCTGGAAGGAAATCAACCGATTTAACATGTATAATTTTCCTGGCTTTCTACATATGTAGGTAGGCACATTGATCAAAAAGACACGTTCTGAAAATGTGACGTGTTAAAAGTAAACCGTTTCATGCTCTCGGACATGTAGTAACAGCGCAATTTAATAACACTAGTTTGAAAAAAAAAATGTGCATTATAAAACACAGTATTAAAAACGATCATTTTTGGCACTACTGTTAAATGTTTCCTAAAAGAGTGTCAGTAGAAACGATAAAATGGCACCACAATGTTGATAATGTCGTCGGGTAATGTCAAACGCTTATAAATATGCTCGTATGTTACAAAATAAATTAAAAATTAATCATATGTATTGCAGCATAACTGTAACTGCGGCATAGCTATGTATCAGATAGGGTCCATTGGTCGCCCTATTATGTATTTTTGTCACATAGATAGAAGGTACATTCTAGTGTAAAATGAAAAAAAATAATGATTTCTTATTGCAAATTTTGATTGCACAACTTTTAAAGAATACAATGTAAAAAATTTCAGAATAATTCGATAAATTAACGATTCCACAGCCAAAATTTGAGTGGCTCGCCGAAGCCGATTATATATCGATTATCGCAACATTTTCTAACCACCTCCAATACACGTACATCTTTCAATACGTACATCTTTCAATTCTTTTCTGTAATATACCCACATTTATCCTCTTTAAAATGACATATCGTTTATTGTGATAAGCTTAATAGTTTTGCAGAAATCGATAAAAATATGAGTGGACTAAATTAAAAGTTTAGGTATTTCGTTACACGTTCCTGTCAATTCCACAATTTTCAATATTTTTTTAATTATCCTTGTTTGCGCGGTAGCGAGTCAATTTGCGAATACAATGCCCCGAGAATTCTTTAAATCGGCCATTTAGTTTTTCCGAAATCGTGTCACCCACTCAACGAAACAAGGTTCCGAGATAACTGCGTTTAAATTGTAGACGTGTAACGACATACCCGAACTTTTAATTTTGTCCACTCATATTTTTATCGATATCTACAAAATCATTAATCATATCACAATAAATTATATTTAAATTATAGTTATCTGCAATTCAAAAGAAACAACCTGTCGGAAATCTGTCATCCGAGCACAATAGGGCAAATTTGAAGCGGATTCGCAAATATATAAAAAAATATAAAAAATGACTTTCACGTGATGCAGTACGATTGTCGCTCTTTTTGCTGTATTCTTTATCTTTGGAACCTTGTTGCAGTTTCTAGAATATCAGATTGTTCTGCTGTTGTTTTTTAATGCTTACTGAACAACATTTTCGTTGGTAACTTTCGCCTAGTTACTCCCTATTTATTTTATACAGGCTGTATCAGAATACCCACGTCACGTCAGTGCTTTTCTTGTTTTAGTCAAACGGAAGTTGTCGTAAGTGCACTCAAGTTTTGAATGTCGAATCAGAACCTATGTGAATCCAGTGGTAACACACCCGACTTGTGTCCTCATTGGTAATTGTGATGCTGAAATTATTTATGTACACTTTCGGAATATTTTGGGTATTGAAATTACCATCATTAAATTCTTCGGGAAAGCTTATGCTGTGCTATTTTTTTTCTTAACCTCTATTATGTCAAAAAACATAGAAAAAAAGCTGATACGGGTGATATGGGCGTATTTTAAAGAATTTTAGCCTCTAAACGTTTTTCATAAATATTTTGTTTTTGTCTTGGACGTACTAATAAGGATATATGTACTTAAAAAGACTCAATTTTGGCATCATGCCATATTACCACTGTGATTAATGGCGCTCGTACCCAGCGAGGTAAAGAATTTGGTATATTATTCAGAACTTTGAAATGTACTAAAATACTAACTCGATCTCTGTTTTCTTTTACTTTAGCTACTCTTGCCTGGCCTAATATTGAAACAATATTTCTCATTTGCGATAGGTTAGTGAGTTCTGTTTTACATGGCGTCATTCAACTTGATAACGGGTGTTGAAACGTTATTGTTTATTTACAAATATCCCTATGTATTTTTGAAATATGCATTCTGTCAATTGGTCAACACTTATCAATGAGAAAGAGGCTGCGTTTTCAAGTTATCACTGATTTTTTTAAATGGTGGAGGCGCCGTTGATATTTTTTTAAATTCTTTGGCTTAACTTTCTTTCTCGAAGTTATTACATTCCCTTATTATATTTGTACTATTTACGTATTTTTTATGATTCTTGCTGTCATAACTTCCACGTAAAAACTCCTCTTTTTATCATAATTCTCGTTGCAACATTTGCTGCTCGACGTACCAGAGATATGTCACAGCACGCTACCGTTACTCCCCGGTATCTCTTTTTCTCCTTCTCTCTCTTGCACGCCTGCTTTGCAGGAACGCTCACCAGTATTTATACCCGTACCCCGTACATATATATGTGCGGCGTGATTCCTGTGTGACCAATTATCCGGGAGCGATTTTTGCGGAGTTTCGCGATTTGGAAAATAACGCTACCGACGCTACGGCGTCGTACGTGAGCAGCGACGCGGCGCGCCCGTTCCCACGACGCTAGCGCCGCTTATATTTTACGGGTTTTTATTGCGCTTCGGCTTTTTAAAATTGCCCCGTCGGGTGGAAAATCCGCCGAATTATGGGCCGGCGAGTTCCAATTCCACGGCAGGCTTTGTTCCCCCTCTCTCCCTCTCTAACCCCCTAAAAGATATATATCTATATAACTGTAAACACGGGTTAAGTTCGCGCGGTACAAAACGTGGGGTGGGGGCGGGGGGATTGTGTTTCGAGCGAAATCAATCAGGATTTCGATTGTTTTCTTTTCGGAATTGGGGTGGTTCGGCTGTTGCGTTTGTTCGTTGCGGTAATTCCGTTGGAGTAATGTGTTTGTTGATTACTTTTTGGAGATTGGCGGCGCTGCTTTCTGTCGGTTCCAGGATTATTTTGATCCCCGCCGATGGATATGTTGATTCTTGAAATATTGCTCGCTATTTTTCTATAACGAAAATTGTTTGTTACGTGATTCGTCGAAATAATTATGAATATTGTTGTGCATAGAGTGGTCTATTACAGATCAATGATATAATCATGCATAAATTTGTGTCAAGTTTTCGTGCTAAGCATTTGTGCGACTATTTAACAAACACGAGACAGAAGGTTAGGATTGAATAAAATGAGTCAAGTGAATTAATGAACAGCTTAGGGGTACCACAAGGTTCTGTTTTGGGACCAGTGTTATTAAATTTGTCCATAAGCGATGTTGCTTCACTAGCTAAATCTTGTGATATGCACCTATTTGCACACGATACACTAATATCAATTGCAGGAGATAACTTACCCGATGTAATCGCGACATTGAACTCTGAACTGGTTGCGATATCAAATTGGTATAAAGAAAATAAGTTATGTTTGAATGTAATGAAAACAAAAGCTATGATATTGGGAAATAGAAATTCGGTAAACCCTACACCAGAAATAGTTATCGATAACACAGTTGTTGAGATAGTGGACAGATTTAAATATTTAGGTATCATTTTAGACAATACATTACAATTTACGAGTAATATGGAGTATATAGTTAAAAAGGTGAGGCGAAAGATTAGCTACTTAGGAAGAATATCTAATAAACTTACATTAAAAGCTAGAATATCTTTGTACCATACGATTATAGACCCATATTTTAACTAGTACAGTAGTATATTATTTTTCTGTACAGACAATGACGCTAAAAAATTCAAGTACAACAAAATCAAGCACTCAGAATTTTATTACAAAGCTCCAGGTTAACCAGTAGAGTGAATGTTGAGAAAATTAAATTTCTTGTATGTTAAACAACGAACGGTATATCAGGCACTCACCTTGGTATATAAATGCATAAAAAACAAACTCCCAAATTATATGAGTAATTATTTAATATACAATAGTCAGCAGCATGAATATAATACTTGGCAAAAGGACCAGTTCAGATTACCAGAATATACAAAAAGCAGTACGCAAAATTTATTGTATTATTTATTATCACGACCTACCAAGTGATACAAAAAACAGTAGTTCGCTAAGTCTACTTAAAACATCATGTCGGGTTTATGTATTGGCTATTTTTAATTAGTTGATAAGTTTAGTACTAAGTAAACTAAATTTATAGTGATCGTTAGTTTCTTTTAACTAAATAAACATCATTTATTATTATTAAACAAAAGGATTAAAAAGTTAGTTTTCTTATTTACTCGAGTTGCAAATTGTAGATGTCAAATCGTTCACTCGATTGTACTAGCCTAGTCCAAGATGTCCAAGGTGTGAATTTTCCCAAGAACAAAAATAAAACTAATTTAATAAGTGACAATTAGTAACCATTTTAATTCGAATTTCCTGAATCATTTCGGTATCTTGAATCGATAGATTTTTCTAGATTTAGTTTTACACTTGTTAACTTGAAGTTATGAACTGTTTTTCTGAAACTTTTCTTTTTATTAAAAGTTTCTGAACTATCTTCACCTAAAATGCAAATATTTTAATCTTAAAGTTAATAAGAAAGATGTTATGACAAGGTATGTATGTATAACAGTGTATTAGAAATTGACCAATAATTCAACAAAGTTGTGGTTTAATTATTTTTTATCAAACTCACAATAACATGTACATACAGTTTGCATGAACATTGTCACGGACAGTCTGCTAACGTAGTTATACCAACAAAATAAGCCAATTTATTTTCATTAGATTAATATCTCCATGTCGACATTTCCGTCATAACCAGATATTTATTTCCTCGTGACATGTCTATCAGATAATAGCTGGCCTTAACGGTAAACTCGGATACATACAAAACGATTTATTATGTAAAACGAACGCTATTTTTCTTGGGAATGGTTTATAGATGACGTTCGAGGACAGCAATTTACCCCACCCCCACTTGCTGTACAATTACAGTAAATTGTTCGGAACGACTTTAATATTACCAACATCATGAATTGCTACGAATAAATTTGTAGTTAACAAGTCTATAAATAATAGTTTATTGTGCTTCTTTTATGTCTGTACGTAGTACAGAAGACAGGCATTAATTATACCGTCGAGAAGTTCATCGTAGTAAAAAATAGAGAACATTTTAAATTTAAGACTATAATAATTTAGTGTTATATATTTTACATTTATTATACAAATATTTTGTAAATTATATAGTGTGTATGAAGAGAGGCTTCTTACGGAAGGGAATATTGTCGTTTATAAAATTATTGTTATGTATAGAATGTGGTTTTCGATTTAAAGTTGTTCGAGTATATCTCTTACAGCATTTGTCAATTAATTTTGCATTATCATAGTCTGTAGTCTGTTTCCATCGTGCGTTATTAAATATTAAAAGCATTTCTTGATTTATGTTCTTGGTGGGTTCAAAACGTGGTAGAATGTGGGAAGCGTATAGTCAACAAAGATGGGAACGTTTAAATAATAAATATGTAAACAGAGGTTTTATCTGACCGAAAGTCCAATTGGTCATTTAATAATTTAATGTTTGTGTCTATTTTTGTTTATGGATCTCCAGTTGTTCTAGTAGATCCATTCTGAAACCTTTGTCACAACTATACAGTAAATTTACATCCTTATAATTCATTTTATATCCAGTTTCTAAAGTTAAGGCCAATTACGGGTACCTAGAACTCATAAAAAATAAAACAAATCGTAGCAATTCAACTCCGCAGTTGTCCTCACGGATTACTCCGATTCAAGACCGAAATGCATCCATCGTATCGTCCGTGGCAACGTCGGCTAAGTACCGATACGTCCCGGATAGGACCGATGGATTTTCGTAGCGTTTAAAGTGATCGAGAGTGCGCGCTTGGAATCGGCGTAACTGAAAAAGATCAACGCTTATTGCGGCGGGCGACCTCGGCGCGCTCGCTCGCTCGTTGATCGGTAATGCGGCTGAAGGGCGTGAGGTGGCGCTGCCGGCGCATGCATGCGGGACGATAGAAATAATGCCCGATGAAATATCGCCGTTTCCGGGGTGGCTCGCTACTTAAGCGCCGCTGAATTTATAAACGCCCGCTGCGATGCGGTAGCGAACGCAAGACGCGTCTCGCTCTGTTTGTGCCTCTCGCACTCTGCCTCTCTCTCTTTCGTATATTTTTTTTGCTCGCGTCACGGTGGGGATCATTTTTATTTATATGCGATATAAAATTTATCTATTGGGCGATGCCGGCCGACTGTTGGATGGTTTTTATTCGTTGTTGTAAATATGGCGGAGTCGCCGGGAAGGAGTTATCCTGTTTTTTTATAGTTGATCCGTAAAAAAAAACATTTTTTATTTACTCATGTATGTATCACATGTCACTTCGGAAGAATTCAAACCCAGCTGGATTTATCTATTGGGCGATGCCGGCCGACTGTTGAATGGTTTTTATTCGTAGTTGTAAATATGGTGGAGTCGCAGGGAAGGAGTTATCCTGTTTTTTTTAGTTGATCCGTAATACAAAAAACGCTTTTTTTATTTACACATGTGTCATATGTATCACATGTAACTTCGGAAGAATACAAACCCTGCTTGATTTCTGCATACATACCTAAGGGGACCAGACGTTCCGTTTTTGACGAAACAGTCTCCCTTATCCACATTGCTGTGTTTTAAAAATGTTCCGCTTTTGGGATAAGACTGACATTTTTGTGGATGCAGTATACTTTGTCTATTAGTACATATTTGTTGTTCTTATTTGGTAAAAAATTTCTTCTCAAAGCGTTCAACAAAAAGCGTTAACAGTAATTTTTATATTTGTACAAAATATAATTAGGTATAATAATAATGTAATATTAATAATATCTATAAGTTAATATTGATTAGTCAACAAAATTATTTTCTTGCAAAACCTGGTGTAATTACATTTTTTGGGCATTCACTGCAACTTGATTTTTTTTAACAACGTAAAATATGCCAAAATAAACTAAATGAAACTGTTATAATATACATAAAGTGTTCCAAGAATATGGTTTACAGTTTTGAATTTAACGTTACAATTCGTACAACTTAGCACGTTCTAGTAACTCACGTTAATTATTTAAAAACATAATAACATGGCACTTTTTACAATTTGTACAATGTTTTATTCTTATCTTACAAAAAACTACGTCTACTCCGCTTCTGCCAATCTTGTTGACATATCATGAATTCTGAATGATTAAGAAGTTAATAAAACCTCCATTAATACTAGTCTTTAAGATATTTTGAATTAAAGATAAAAATATTATCTTTGGATAGTTTACCGTTAGGAAATTTTTACTTTTCTTGTTTTTTATTTTATTATAATAGTTTGATGAAAATTTGATTTTAGCGGAAAAAAGTCTTTTTGGGCACCCTGATCATTTTTGAAAAAATGTTTGTTCAATAAAATGTGTGTGTGTGCGTGTGTGTATGTCTATGTATGTGTGTGTGTATTAGGGTGGTCCACGACGTAATGAGAATTTTTTTTCGTGTTCTTTTCTGTTCTCCACAAGCTTGTTTGTATTCCTTACATCAAAAGAAGTGTCTATTTCAAAATCTGGCTTGTATGAACCACATTTAGAGGTCGCTATGATATTCAACTTCTTATTACCCGATATTATTAGTGGAGTACAAAAAGTAGATAGGATTGTGGTTCTAGTCAGTGGAGGTGGACTAAAAAAACTATTAGCAGTTCCAAAAATCGATAAAGGTACGGGCGAAGAACAATACAGTGCATGCTTGCAAGTTCTTGATGATTGGTCTTTAAAATGCATATCCGCGGTCAATTCTTTTACACTACTGCTTCTAACACAGGCTTAAACTTGGGTGCATGCATTTTAATTAAACAAGCCCTTGACAAAGAGCTCATATAGATTGCTTCCCGCCATCATATTTTTGAGGTCATGCCGTCTAATTTTTTTAAGGAAGTTTTTGGATCAAGTGGTGGCCCAGATATTCAACTATTTAGATGCTTTCAGAAACATTGGCCGAAAATAGACTTAAAAAGTTTTGTGGTTGGAGACGATTCATTATTTAAACCTAGAATTTGTTTGAACTTCGCCAAGAAATGCATGGTTACTATGCTGATGCTATAAAAAGTTAACAGCCTAGAGACTATTACATCGAACTCTTAACCTTGTGTCAAAACTTTCTTGGCTGTCCAAATAAAACTGAGGCTAAGTTTCGTGCGCCTGGTGCTTTACATGAAGCTCGTTGGATGATACGGGCAAGTTATTGTCCGTGTCATCCAGTGGTTAAAAACCTTTTGTTAAGACCAAAACCAAAGGCGTTAAGACGGAAAAAGATTTAATCATCAGAATCCTCTTGAATCCTTTGTAACCAAACATACAACAAGTCTCTTTGATTTGCTAATACATGAGGGAAGAGAAAAGGCCATATCATTTCTTAGAAAAGATCCTACAGAGTGGAAGGAGGATCAAGTTTACATTGAAATAGAAGCAAAAGTTCTCCAATTAAAAGTCGTAAACGACTGTGCACAGCGAGGGGTAACGTTGAACAGAAACAATATTTGCTTCGCGTAGTCGATCTGCATAACACATATTCTAAGACCAATATTATGAAGACGACTATGAACCAATAAAATCTGCAATCTATTAACCGTGAAGCATTTATTAGAATGAATATTTTAGTTTTTAGTATATATTAGTATTAGTATTTCTAATACATTTTAAAGTGTAAAAACGGGATTGTTTGTAAATTTAACCTTTCCCTCAAAAACCATTAATCCTAGCGACCTCTAAATATTACCTAATTGGGCTCAAATTTTACACAGATGTTAGTTAGCACATATGGAATGAAAACAAGTTTGTGGAGAGCCAAAATTTTAAACTTGAAAAAAATGGACCACCCTAGTGTGTATGTGTGTATGTGTGTACCCGACGATTTCGGAGAAACTACTAAGGTATCGGGACGAAAGTTCATATTTAGAAGTTTCATGACCAAGCTGCATTTGTTTCACAAGGGTCCAAAGGAACTGGATGTTTCCTCTGAGCATTTCTCCAGGATTTTGCAAATGAGCCGCCATTTTTGTAATTTCATCAAAATAGTTAAATTATAAATTAAAGAGAGGAAGAGTAGAGGAAATTCTGAATAATTAATGTCTACGGTATTTTTTGCTAAAATTCATAGTTTCATGGCTGTATTTCATAGCTGTATGAGCAAATTCTATTTGATCCAGATCGGGCGTGTCTACAATAATATGAAACTAGTAAGCGATGATTTGACGTTGATGTTTTTATTCTAATGACAGTAAGTAGTGTCAAAGGGTGATGTTTTGACAATACCTACTGTCAAAAAATATCCGAAAGAGGTTGCAGCGCCGGAACCACCTGAGCAGCCGGGGGACTACCGATGCGGATGCACGACCTCTGCAACTAGATGCTGAGCGGGACGTTAGCTATGAAGATGCGAAGGCTGTGGCCGTAACTGCGTGAGCCTGCTGCGTGTGTTTTATTCAATAATTTTTAGATCAAAACGTTTTATGTCCCTAAATATTTTTGTAAAGTATTTTTTATTATTTTATCGTCGTTTGGTTTTAAAAATTTACCCGTCAAGCTGTACGGGTGAATTTACCCGTAAGCTGTGCGGGTAAATCGTAAAGATTCAAATTTGTAAATACAATTTCGGATAAGCGTCCACGGCGTAAGGCACTGTTTTGTTATAGCATTTGAAATTATGTTAATTCATAATGTGCTAAACTATTAATTTTGTACATAGTATGATAAAGTCATGTGCCTGGTCACATCAGATTTTTTTAGTCATAAATTCAGTCAAACTTCTGACTGTAGACGTGTAGAATAGTTACGTCTATCTGGGCATACTCTGTATATAGGTATCTGTATGTATAATATATTTCCTACGTTTCACAATTTTAAAACCAAATATAGTTATAAATCCATTTACAATCAAGGAGTATTATTTAAAGTTAATTTCAAAACAACTGCTACGATTGTTTCTGCAGTGATGTTGTGCATAATTGGTTTCTTACCAAACCTCTTCAGGCAGTTTAAGCTTCTGTTTCTTATAAATATTATAATAGTGTTCCCAACAAAAAAAAAATATTGCAGTTTCAAAGACACTCCTTGAAACAACAAAAAATAAATAGAATTTTCCCAAAAATACAGGCATTCTCAACAATAGAAACGACGAATACGTCTTTTCAGAACAACACGGTTCTCAGTACGGTTCTTCTCTTGAAAAGGTCCTACACATTAATAGTTATTACCAGACGCAACCCTACAATCTATTAAGCACCATTAACACCGCCAATACAAGCAATCCTTAGATCCGAAAGTGTAAATCTCTTTACAATACCCAACGGCATTCTTATCGGGAACCCGAAAGCATTAGATTATTGGAAATAACGCGTTAGAGAGGAGTTTCTTTAACTGCTAATGTTCGTCCGGCGTAAGCCAGATTTGTGGCATTCGCTAGCGCGGTTTTCAGTTGCGCTCGCGCGCCCTCTCGCGCACTACTTGGTTGTATCGGTGCCGCGTTGATTCCAGGGACGGTGTAATCTCTACTCGCTCTTCTCTTCTCTCAGCCCTAGCCGTAGGGTCTGCGGGGGATTTACTTGTAATTGTACTTCTTCGACTTCCTTGGGACGAGGGAGGTTAAGAAGCTTTTGATTCGAGGCGAGTGTTTCAAGATTGGGGGAACGAAGGTGAACCTCGTAGTAGTCGTTGCTTGCAAGGGAGGAGGGATAAGCGGAAATGGATGCCGAATTGGAAGATCGATATAGGCGGGAACTGTAATGGATTATACACGTACCGCCCGTAAAGAGCTTAGGTTGGATAAGTTTATAAATTGCTGAAGGAATTAACAGTTATAAATGATGGTCCTGGATGATGGACGTATTATCTCGGAGTTGAAAAAACAATTTCAGTATTTTTTATTTTAGTTGGTTCGGTTTATATACAAGAATATCGAATTTACGCCAGTGGTCAGGAGATTCTATCGCATTAGTTATTCTTAGTTTTAATTGTTCTGGAGACACGCAAAATGATTCACCAGTACCATAAAACTGTACTAAATAAATTCTCTTCTTCATGGTTAACATCGCATGAAAAGACTTCTCAAACCAATAGCTGAGATGATAGGGTCATGACAATCACGTCACTGGCATAACACGTGACTATGTGACTATGTTACTATGTGACTAAGTGACTATGTGACTAATGGTTGCTATGACAGTACACCGAAACTGTTTCAGTGTACTGTGGTTGCTACTACATATTTTATGAATAAACTTTGGTTTCTATAGTGACAACATTTGTATTTTAACTAAATGTTTACATAAAAATGAGAATTATTACTTACTTATATAGTTAGAGTATAAATTTTGCGCTATTAACGCCCGCTCCTACCAACTGTTATCATCCGGTATAGTTGCCAACGGAATACGACTTGCCAAGGGTATATCAGGATTGTGCTTACTACCATCGCATTGAACCATAGATTAACTTAGTCCTTTGGCAAGATCACATGCAAGATGCAAGATGACATGGATTTTCTCGAAAAATGGCAAATTTAAAAGTGTGGAATGACCTAATATCATTTATTTGCTCTAAAATATAACAGATATGACAGAATTAGGACAGATTTGTGACAATTATATGTCAGTGCTGGATAGCACTAATTTTGTTACCAAAATGTTAAAAATGAAGTGGTGAGGAAATGTGAATTTATTTGTAGTCACTAGCAATAAACAATTAAATTCTTCATATGAACAACTTATTTATTAGTAAGCAGATTAAATATACGGATAAATTAGATGAGGAAGTAGCGGCGAAATTTGCACCACAAGGGAATTATGTTTTATATTAATTAATTATGTTTTATATATTAATTAATTATATTGGGACATATTTGACTATTCAAGCAAGTTTACCTCTGACTCAAAGGTTTTATTAGATGGTCAAGTTTAGCTAGAAAATAGTTAAAGAATTCCATTAATAAAGGAAATCTTTTAACAAATGTCCATCTACGTATGGGAAACAGAATTTCTATTTCTTCCATAATCATTTCTTCACCACATATTGAAAATAATACGGCACAATTTTTTTAAAAATAATACTGTTTTTTACCATAAATTTAACAAAATCACTTCGAAGAGATAAGACAGCTGAAAGCAAATTACCAGTAGGTTTTGTACTAAACAGCAACTTTTTCCCGCAGTGTCTGTTATCCTCCGAACTGCCAATGGAATAAATAGCCTTAGCGACAGGACAACTTTGTTGGTAGGACTGAATTTTTGAAACAGAAGGTTAAAATTGCCAAGGAGATGCCAGCAGGTCGTAGTTGCGGGCCTTTAGAAGAACAACTTGGTTTATTAAACATTTATGTATATGTCTTCATAATGTGCAATACGTTTATTTCGTTCATAGATATTTGAAGGTGATAAAGCCACTATAAATAAGATTTATTTGATATCTTAAAATATTTAAGGATTTAGATCCAACCTATTAAGCTATTGAATCAGATGACGATAACATAAATATCTAATGTATTGTTTCCTAATCTCTTCCATTATTGTTAATTGTTTTCATATTTGCAACATTAACGTCTGGCAACCATACTTATATCCTCAGTTGGATACAGCATTGCGCTAGCGATACAAAGGTCCCTGGTTCAAATCCAGGTTGTGGCTGTATTTTTTAATTTATTAAAATTTACATCCCGCCTGTATATCACCTTTATTCATTGATTATACTTATATTAGTTTTCCATGATATTCAAAATGATCAGAAATGCAGATAATAAATATTTAGGCTGTCAAAGTTAAGGAAAAATAATTAGCTTGTTACTGTACTAAAATAATAGTATATTATTCTATGAGCAAGTAATGTAAGCAATTTCTCACGAGAACGAAGTTTGCAGCACGAGCCGTAGGCGAGTGCTGCAAAGCGTTCGAGTGAGAAATTGCCATTACTTGCGAATGGAATACTATACTTTTTCTACGACCATGCAACGAAATTTTACAAATTAATTGTTGTGCATGTAGGGACGGCTGTATGTCACTATGACGGTTTATAGGATTTTGACAGATTAAAATTGTTTGGTGCACTTGTCACTTAGCGACGTTGTCAATGTCTTGACAATGTCGCTAAGCAGTGTATCAAAACAATTTGGAAATGAAAAATCCAGAGCTGTGATAGGTTCTAAAGCCGTGAGGAATGAAATATTTTTCACTACTCGCGGGGTACGAGGAGCAAGGAATGAAATATTTGCCATTTGTGTGGGGAATGGTTAGTATTACTTATCTTAAATTGCCATGATAATGAATGCATTGCTCAATAGTAGAAAAACTAAATTAACTACTCAAAACTAGTAGAAAATGTACAGATTTACAAATTTGTAAAACATACAATCAAATGACTTGTTTCTTTGTCGATTCTCGCATATCGAACAATATCAATATCATGATATATTAAAAATATCAATATGATATCAATCTGTCAACATGTATTTAAATACCGAAGGTATGTGTAAAGTTGTCTAGGTCACTTTTAGGGTTACTTTTGAATAACAACCACCTTAACAGCAGCATAACAGAATACAAACAAAAAAAACATAAAACACCAATTTTTGCAAGACTTTAGCTATTAGATTTGTTCTGCGGTTTAATTTAAATGGTCTGTAAACGTCAAACTTTATATAATCTGGAATTCTTCTACTCTCCATACTGTGTATGTAACGACATCGAAGCAATGTAAACTTTTTTTGCGGCAGCAATGGGCTGCTGTACATAAGAGACTCGCTTATAATTGAGAATTATACTACCACAGCAATTTATTCAAGACTATTCCGTATACTATAATGATTGAAGACTGTGCTTCATTATTAGTCACAGCATGGTTGAAGCGCCAGCGCGACTTAATAAAATCAATACTTTTATCGATTCTGGCGAAAACATTGAATTTGGAGCAATTTCCTATACGCCAAGACACCACTCCAACTTGGACACCATTGTACATTACAGGTCCACCTGAATCTCCGCTACAAGTACCACCTTCACGCGGAGATGATGGCAAGGTGCAAAACATACTATTTCTATCGAAATATTTGGACAGTTTTCGACAAGCACTCATAGACATAGACGTAGTTACGGCACACTGTAGTGGTTTGCGACTATCGTTAGTCCATTTTTTCCCTTGCCATTTATTTAAACCATAACCGACGAGTTGAACTTGTTGGTTCCCGGAAGCTACTGGGGCAAATGTTTTTCGATTCGTTAGTGTCACTAGAGCTGTTCTTGCGTTCAATTTAAATGGTCTGTCAAGTTTGATCATGCATAGATCATATTTGGCTTTCTTGTGCTCGAACCGGTGATGTGACTGCATTGTAGTTGCGGAAACGTTTTGATCTTGACGATCCTGTTCCATGTAGAAACCAGAAATGACCTCGGCATATTCCTTCTTGTGGCAGCAGTGGGCTGCGGTCAACACGAAAGACTCGCTGATAATTGTGCCACCGCATGGGAAAAATCTGCTTGCTTGTCTGCTCTTCTTGAACTTCAGATAGACGTAGTACGGGTAGTTGGCAACGTCGCAATCTACGCCGTTCCAGACTCTTGGTTGTTGACCATCAGCCAAATTTCTGTTTAGAATTAACCAGACGATAATAGAATTTAGTAGAAAAATCCCGAATTGTTGTTGCATATTCATTACTGGCCAAATTTGAGTTACTAGTCAATTTGGCAGTTAATCATTGGAGATGTTGTCACTTTTGATATAAGGCCATAGATTACTATATAATGCATTTTCTCGTGAACATAACTGAACAAAATATCGATTTTTCTCTTAGAAATTGACAATGTTTTCTCTATGAAAAGAAAAGTATTTAACATATTGTATTTCTATTCCTTTCTAGTAGTTAAAGGGGTAATTACTTAACATCCTGTTGAAATTTGAAGTCAATCGGTCAAATACTTTTTGAAATATCACGCCAACCGTTCGCGAAAGCACGGTTTCGAGAAAAAAACACGTTTAAACTTTCAAGTACAGTTTATAACGTGACATCGAGTACTTACAGTATTTTTCTACTAATATGTTATACCAGGGCCATACTCTATTCTTTCCTCCACTTCGTAGAATATATTTTGACATATTTGCTTTCTACGCTCTGTTTAAGCTTATTTTGCAGCCTCGAGTGCACGTCTCGACGACCTCACCAGACGCTGTTTTTCGCGCACATTTACAAATATCTTCGTTTCCGTGCCAATAACGATTCCTATTGGTGTCAAAGTTTAAGGACGGCAGACAATCCTTTTTTTATAAATTCTTGCTGCTGCATAAGCCGCGATTTTGATAGGTTTTGAGCCACGGTAAAGATGTTTGGGTGCGTGGCACCAGACAGTAGATTTGAAGCTTAGGAAGCTTAGCAACTCTCTCGACGACAAGTTGTTGTAAATGGGCTTGGTGGTATTATCGAAATTTTTATCAAGTGTTTGAATTCATTGAGTTCATCTAGAGTTTTCTCGGCATCGGTTTTTCGCATTTATATCAACATTGTCATCCCGCAGGGCAGTACACATGCTGGGGATTTTCATTCGTCCAGATCTTATGATAGAATTTGGTCCACACAGCATTGTACATATTATCAACAGTCTGGATGGCTTCTGATTGGTAAAACATAAAAAGTTGTCAATTCTTTTCAATATACTAGCCGCATCGGACCCAGTGCTCCAACCCACAGCTCCGCGGAATATGTCTTTGGTAGAGTCCACTATTTCTCCCGCTGACCCATGAATGTACCCTAAACTCACATACATGGCAATAGGAAAATTTCTCGGCAAACGCAACCACTTTGTTAGTATATTTCTTCATAAGTAGGTACTGTGATCCCATACAACGGAAGTGTAATCTGTCTTCTTCCATATCCCGTCTCCAAACCCAAGCACTATATTTTCTTCGTCTTCCGCTGTCGACAATATATCGGCAGACGTACTAGCAAATGCTTTTCTTTCACGAGTGTGAATTCCCAGAAAATTTTCTTTTTTGTTGTCTATCAGCATGTGAAGGCGTTTTTTCTTGAGTGTTTCTTATCCATGACTGTTCACCAGAGAATTTAACAGAATAATAATCCACACACTGCAAGACATCTCTGCTTGAAAAAAAACGTGATACGTGCTGTATGCTTAGGTAGAAATTCTCGGAGAATAAGAACAAATTATATCAAGGATTTATTAAAATTATAAAACGAAGCAAAACATTTGTTGCTTAGAAATACAGGGTTCTTTAACTGTCAAATAATCTAAATTCTATATAACCGATTTATTATCAGGCAAATAAAATAAAAAAGCTGGACACATTGAATTTAAACAACAATATATTAAAATTCATAATATTTTATATCGACTGATTAATAAGAAAATGAATAAATCTAGAATATTACGAAATCACATTGATTTTTAAACTTATTTAGCGTAGCACAATAAAATATTATACATGCATGGCAATATTAAAGATTAAGGACTAAAGACATCAAATATAAAACCCACATTCTAGTATTTTTTCATCTCAACGTACTTAGTCAACAGAGAGAACCATCCTGAAACAATTCGCACTCAAGGTGGTCAGAAATGAGAGTATCAAATATGGTTGTATTCTATACACACAAGTAGTTATGGCTTGTTGAACCAGACTTGTGAAACATGCGGTAAAAGTTGTTAACTTGTCCAACACTTTTTGAGTCATAATTTCACATATCCGACGATATATGACGATCTTCTAAATAATAATAAAAAATTCCTATAAATATTTATTTTGAGTACCTAAAAAAAATTAAAAAAAAACATAAAATATTACACTAAATTTTGCAAAAAATACCCCCAATTTGCATATATTCATATATTATTTCATATATTTTTCATATTTGGATTCAGCTTCCTCAAAACCCCATAAAAACGCTAAATATACGAAAATACCATTAATTTTCATTGTATAGTCTGCCATTGATCTTGCATTTGTAATTTTGCTGTGTTCATGCCAGAATTAGATTCAGCGTCATTCAATACGCTAAGTTTGAAGAAATTATGACCGATTTTAGACAAGATAAGGTAGTTTGGGGTAAAACACCCCCAAAAATGTTGTTCAGGGAACTAACTAGACGGTATGTACTAATTTGCAGATATACGTTATTTTTTCAACGTTTTACATAACAGGTTTATTTTCACACAAATAAACATAGTTGGACATTGAATTAAATATATTAAATTGGATAGTATTTTACCCTATATCTGATTAATTAATAATAAAATGAATATCTCTAAAATATTATGAAAGCACATTTATTTTTGAACGTTTAGCTGTAGAATATCATGATAATTTATTATAATCTTGCCATAAATGGCCATTTATTTCGGATAAACATTAATTATATTTTATTATAAATGTAAGATAACCATTTTTTAAAACTCAACCTACGCCTGCAACGGAGAACCATCCTAAAACAATCCGCAGTAAAACTCCAAGCCGAACACGGAAAGATTCACCCCCTTTCAATCCGTCGGACGTGCGTTCATTTCGTTAATTCCGGAAGATTCGAGCGAGCCTCCATAATCCGTAAACCGGATTAGTCGATCATCAATCAATCAATCAGAGGAATGGGAGGGGAGGTTGAACGCTTCTTCTCTTCAGTACCAGTCTCAGGCGAGAAGACGAAACTTTTCTCGGAGAAGTCTGCAGAGGCGACGATCTCGCAACCGGTCGCGTCTGATCAGCCAAGCGACCAACGTACGGCCCCAATGAAAAAAAGAACGAACCGTCCTCGGAGGTCGTTATAAATGACCCGGAAGACACGACGAACGAAACCGAACGAAGGCCGAACTTCCACCAACATAGATGAGGAGGGAAATCATTAGAGTGGATGCTGAAGCGCTGCTACGTCAGCTGCAGGAGTTCTGAGTAAAAGGATTAGGAGTCTAATCGTCCGTTTTTCTTTTGCTTTCAAGATAATTTCAGTATTCCAAGTTTGTAAGGACTATTTGATGGCGCATTTGCTATGGGAAGTTGTTCCACAAGGGATTGTATAATTTATTATATACTTGTTTAAGACATAGAGTTGCAAATTATTGTAATATTAAAAATCGACATATCGTTAAAGACATTTCAAGCGGTGGCTGGTGAGGAAAGGCTTTAGAATTAAATCTTTTTGAAATATAGACAAAAGTCTGTACACAAAAGGTTTTAAAAAGAAGAAGATGAATAGTATCTCCCAATGAACATAGCATGAATTTTATTTTAGGGAAAAAAACTGAGAATGTATAAACTTATTCACTAACTACTGGAAAAAAATTATACATTTTACCAAATTTGTTTTTGCAGCTAACCAATTTTCATTATTTTATCAAATAATCAAACCAAATAGCAAAATTCTTTTTGATATTTTAAACAAAATACAGGCTTATTCCAAGTAAGGGATCTCATTTTAAATTTGTTTGTAAACAAACTGTAAAGCATTAAAGTAAAGCATTCTGCTCACCGTGAGATAGAGAATAGTTAATACCAGCTTGTAAGTTGAATTTATTGCCACGCACAGCTATAATAAGAAAATTACGACGAGACAAATTCGCAGATAAACACTGGACTCACAGTAGCTTATTACAACCAAAAACAAAAAAGAAGAACTTAACAAAGAACCTTCTCGAAACTTCGATGTGTAATTCAGGCAATATACAATTGGATTGGGATTTACGGTCAGATATTGCAACGATTGTCATGTTTTCTCCATTTTGGTCCCTCGCAGCATCTATTTGAGAAATACTAGCTAACACTAGATTTTTAGTCCCGTCAAATCGTTTCCGAGGGTGCCTGTTCCAGGAAGAAATAAGATTTTTTTTTCTTTCATTCTATATATTTTTTGAGGTGCTGAATCCGAATTTCAATTTTGCTACTTCCCACGGATATGGGTTCACGACAATAATCGCAAAAAGCCTCAAAATTGTCGAGTCAGTCGATTGTCAGTTTTTAGCCAAAAAGTCGTAAAACTATGCACTTTTCGACGTAGATTGTATGTAGTCATACAAAAATTAAGTTTGTTGTTTGGTGGAATGGTTTGGCCGCTAGAGGACGCTGAAACAAGGGTAAATATTCCTACAAGTAATGAGCGTGTAAGTACAGAAAAGCTTAGATTTTGATAGAACTACATTAATTTTCCTACAAATTGCAAAACTTAATCAGTTACTTTCAATTCACTCTAGTCATTGCTAATAATGTTGTGTGTGTGTTTCCCTTTCATTTTTCAGAAGAGAAACCAGGACCGTTAAGCATCGCAGACTTAATAAACAAGAACAGTTTTTAATAAATAAATAGTAATAATATAGGTTTCTACAGAATTTTTGTTAAACGGCTCTTGACTCGTAATGTGACATAAAATTTCAACGAAGTCTAACGACTACGCAGTCTGGCCAAAAACACTGCTTAAGTTATGCAATTTGTAGGGACTTTAATGTAGTTTAATCAGAATCTAAATTTGTTTGCAATTACACGCATATTATATAAAAATGTAGCCTTCTTTCAGCCTGCTCTAGCGGCCAACCCATTCACCAAAAAAATACACTTGAGGGTGCCTTTTATAGGAAATTTAGTGTACTTTATTTTTGTATATAGTGGGTTACGTCGAAAAGTGCAGTTTGATGACTTTTTGGCTAAATACTAAGTCAGGTTTCTCCGATTTTCGTTGTCAAGCGATATCCGTGGGAAGTAGCAAAGTTGAAATTCCGATTCAGCACACCAAAAAAACATATAGAACGAATTTTGAATTTTTTTGATTAGTGGAGCTGGCAGTTGTATTATTTGAGCTAAAGATTCATCTGAACATAACTGACATTTAGGAGCGCCTGTAAGGATAATGTAAGTCTGAGAGAAGTAAGTCTGTTTTATTTTATCAATGTGTATTTGCTGAATAATATTAAATAACCTTTACAAAAAGTTGCACTAAAAATGCACTACTAAGTAGAACATAATTTATGGAACCTTGTACTTCATTAAGTACATATTTATAATACCTAGGAATCAATTATTGTCTACTTTTTTAGTTTTCAAGATATCAACAAAACCTAAGTATTGATTATTTGAGATTGTGTTAGTTTGCGAGACATCTTAGTCTGTGATTGTGCAGTCAAACTCAATGTAGAAAAATGTCTTAAGAATTTTTGGCTACTTTTCAATTTGCAATTTAAAAGTTTGTCTTCCGAAGATGTCGTACCAACCTCACAACTATCCAATTTTAAATTCTTCTATATCATGGATCACCTGGTATATAATTTTCTACATTATAAAAAAGTAAAGGATACAAAACTAACAAAGAAATCATTAAAAACTCACAGAAAATGGTTTTGAAGAAGAAGACTGAATCTACCTACTCAGTAATGTAGATTTTTAATAATAACTAATAATCTTTTAATATATATATTTTGTTTTCACATTGCAACAGCAACTGATCGGAACTTAACCTAAGAAATTAAAATTCGGTAATCGGAAAACTACCATAAATTCGGGGCTTATTGCGGATACTGTTGGAACGGTAAATAGAGAAAAACTACCTGTTGTTGTCAACACGGGCCCAACTAACCTAGCGCAGGCAAAATAATTCAGTTGCGGCAATCACCTGGCTTATTCCGGTCGCGGCGATCGACCTGTCAATACTGGGCCAACTAGTCGGGTGAGCTCTTGGTAAGAAACTAATTTCTCGACGGGTTTATAGCACCTTACCCGTAGGCACGCACTTATATCCAAACAGTAACCTGGCGACGTTAAACTGACAGGTACAAAGTTAAAAATATCCATACAAACATAAAACATGGCAACGTCAAACATGGTAACATTAATACAAACAATAGTATACATTAATACAAACAAATAGCCATGGCAATCTGTATAAATGTCATTTAACCGTTTCAGGTTAAATACTGCGCGTTCAGTATATTTACAAAGTGAAAAAGTATTAATATTTTAATAAAGTAGTAAAGTAAATTACGCCACACCCAATATAAACAGTTTCCACCGATTCAGTGGCTTCATTAATTCATTAAAAGAATGTGCCGGTAGGTAACGGGAAATTGGACCCATTTCAGTACCAAACTAACGCTTTGTCTTGTTTTATTCAGTAGGGGAATTAAATATGCTACGCTGGCTGTGTTTGGCGTGTGTACACCGCGCAGTCAACAGCATTAAAATAAATTTGCGTCCTTCCCCATCCAGACGAGTTCTTAGCCCGGAAATTAGTCGTCGTCCCATTTAATTAGTTGGAAACTAGAGCCGGAGTAGCTTCAGATACGACTTTTCGGGACGTTCTCTTGACGATTTCGGGAAACCGTTTCATCTGCCTAATAATTATTAATACCTTGTTTAGCACTCGCTAATTGTATGCTATTCATTTCAATTTGTGATGTATTGAGTTACTAATATTATGCTATTTCCTTCGCTAATCTCAATATTGCTTTGACTATTGATGGTTCTTCATCGAAAAGGACCTCTTTTGCCTCCATTCATTCGTCGAAGTATCATCTTCTCCCAAGCTGTGATCTTTCACTTGCTCCAAAGGTCTAATCTTTTGAGGTCTTCTAAGGTGCGTTCAATATGCATTGTAGCTGTGGTTGATAGATAGCTCAGTACACTTGCCTTGGCTACTAGCGGTTCAATGAAGTATTGCATTAAAATTTTGCATTCAAAATATTTTTTGTCTTTAATCTTCTTTTGCATTTACTTTTTTTTTTAATTTCGCATTTTTGTTTTGTTTACTGGTTACTTAGTCAAAAGTAAAACTCAAATCTAAATAAAAGAATAACAAATATTTACTTAAAATTAAAACAAAAGAATTAAAACAAAAAAGTTTCAGTTCATTGAAACTCTAAATCTACCAAATCTTTTTAAGGTTGTTATCAGATTATACAAAACACATTAAATTAAAATCAAAGAATAAGTCAGAGTGTAATGCTTACCATTTACAAAAGCACACACTAAAAAAATACATTTTAATATTAAGCAAGCGGGATGCTTGCGACTGGTTTGTTTTTACAATTTAAACCACTCTGGATGCCAACTCTCTTCTGGATGCCAACAAATCCACGCCTCACCTATTTATTAAAACTCTCCTTGACTTCATATTAGGAGAAAAAGGGCCACGACAAGTTAAATAAAACGTGTAGATGGCAAGCCAGTTGCCCTAAAAGCATAAATATCTCGCTCAGCAGTATATTATACAGTTTATGACAAAAGTTATAAATCTATCACCAAAGAAAGCCATTAAATGCATGGGAATAAACACCATTAAAAAGTTTCACACGGGACCTCGTGTAGAATAATTTATGTTATATAAAAAATATATAATTATCTATAATTATGTAGAATTATGTATATGCGATAAGAATGTTTCTCGCAGACCAACGCGCATTAACGTTGATCCCATAAACAGAGTAATGGCAATTATGACATTCCTCCCCGTTAAATAAAATAATTATTACAAAAATAATGCCAATTATAACACCATATTTGTTTTGGTTAGATTTTAATTTGAAATTAGTTGACGATTAAAGGTTGTCCGATTCAGTAACAGATTTGTCAAACACGAATAAAAATATGAAAAATACGGACTACGGATTCCTCTTACGTACCGTGGTAAATTTAGTCACCTAATCAAATATTGGTTTTTATTTATTATTCACTATTAATTTATTTTATATTCGAAGTTCTTTTTATAGATAAAATGTTTTACATAGAAATTTAGATTTCAATTTATCTACCTACCTTTCACGCCAACTTTTAATTTCTTATGAATAATTGACCAACAGTGACCTTATCCGCTATATACCTTCTAAACTCTTAAATTTTTTAACGTAAAAAGCTACCGACTGAGTGCAAAAGATACAGAAAAAGAGAGATAGGTTACCGTTGGTTAATTGCAAGTTGTCCAGAATTAAGGGACCGACGCCCATAAATATTTAACGGAGTGTGTTCCAATTAAAAGTTTTTACATCCTCTGTGTGTAACTCCAGCGAGCGAGCGCCCTCTACGCGACTCGACGGTAAAATTGACGCGCTGCCTGATGCAAATCTCCGGCATCAACATGCAAAAGCCGACCGACGATCTTCATTGGTGCCTGGAAAACCAGACTAGCTCATAACGTAGGCCAGAACGGCGCGAC
This sequence comes from Melinopterus prodromus, assembly GCA_964023965.1. Taxonomy (NCBI): domain Eukaryota; kingdom Metazoa; phylum Arthropoda; class Insecta; order Coleoptera; family Scarabaeidae; genus Melinopterus; species Melinopterus prodromus. Next base: position 12,372,371 of record OZ030390.1, on the reverse strand, counting down.
CACCACGAAAAATAGCCCCTCTCTATCCTTTTGCGGTGCCAGACACTCATAAACACTAGTATATGTACTGTACGTGAAAATTGTGGTTTTATGCAACTACTCGCAAATGGATTAGCGTTGACGAACTGAAAAAGCACATCAGGCGGATGTGGATGAAAATTGTGGGAGCTGGTTTGAATATAGCGCTTATATAGTGGAAAATATATGCCAGGAATGTTATAAAATGGAAAAGATTGCAGTAATTTTTAGTGCATTTCTTTTCGTGACTTAAACTGCGGAGGTGCCAACATTGACTTTACTCAGGAGGTTCGGTAATTGGCCTTATTTTGACTTATACACTTCCTTCAACCAGTAATAGAAAAAAAAGCTCATTATTTTTTTAAATAAACACAAGATACTTGACTATAATGGGCTACCCGTGGACCTATATTTACTGTGTCTTAAACAAGAAGCATTAACACATCATTCACTCACAGCGCTTCCACGTTGACGTATTGGGTTAGGTTAGGTTTGATTCATTCTTGGCTGCGAATATAAAAAGTTCTCTCATGGATGATTTGAGGGCCGCCAACATCCTTCCGAGGAGCGTTAACCATATATTTTAGAACTTTAGTTTCGAAAATCTGAATTCCTTTCATATTTGCTTTCTTAGCACAGCCCCAAAGTTGAATGCTGTATAACCAAAGCAATGTAGTACTTGATTGTAAACTTGTTATTTGTTCTATACTTACAATTCAGAGTTTCTGCCCAAAAGCCTGTATAGTGCTTTTTCTTGGAGGCCTGTAGTGTCTGGCCAAAGGTAATTTTTTGGGCTGAAGCCGAAGCCGAACTTCGGATTTTTCGATACCTTCGGCCGAAGCCGAAGCCGAAAACATTCATAATGCTAAAGAGATATAATTTTAAGTAAAATAGCTCCTATTTATATTTATTTGTTGTGTCATATAGATAATGTAATAGAATGCAAATTTATCTATACAGTGTGTCCCCATATGGCTCTAACTTTATCTATAGTAGACCAAATTTTGTGATTTTCAAGTTGATAGATGTAAAATCCTGATTCCAAAATTTCAGATCATTATTATTTTTAATTACGGACGCGCAGCTTCAGATTTGCTATTAACTGGAACGATATTTGCGATTTGAAATGCAACACTCCAATTTTATATTTGATCATAAAATTGCATTTAAAACAATTACTCCCTAAGACATTTTCAATTCTAACAATTTATAGTTTACGGACTTTATAGAACACTCCAAAACTCTTTCTAAAGAATAACTTTGTCTCGATGCACACTGTATTTTATTTAAAAACTGAAAATCATTGGTCAATAATTAATATTAAATGGCTAGAGCGAAGTGAGAGTGTTTTTCTGGTATTTTCATAGAAAAAGACAATGCTTCGAATTATGTAGAAAGACTATTCTCCGCCTATGGTGCTTGTTAGTATTGCTTCTTGAAGATTATTTGTTAAAAAAGAAGAATCGAATAAAAAACCATGACAAACTTTTGCGTGGTTATTACGTAATCTCGTCTGTAATGTAGAATCAACTAAAGAACCTTCGTATTGTACGAGTTTAAAATTTTACGAAAATAACAAGAAAGCTATTATATAAGTGTCTTTTTCTTGTACAATAAAATCAATAAGTTTGTAGTTTGTTGTTAACATCAAACCTGTTGGACTTGTTTAGTACTAATTCTTCCTAATGCTTCCACAACATATTGTGGTTATCTGTACTTTATCTATTATTATAGGCAACAAAAGGAGACAGTCAAATGTTTCACTTTCCTTTCTTATTTCTCACTTCGGCTTAATTTTGGCCAAAGGCGATGCTTTGCCGAAGGTGGCCGAAGCCGAAGCCGAAGGTTCGGTCGGACACTAGAGGCTTAAATCTATTTGCTTCTAACGTGTTCTTTCCACCTTAGCTTTGAATCAAGAACACACCCAAACATATGCCCAAACCCAAATGCGTTGTTCGCATATGGAAATATGGCGTCGTTTGGTTTCAGGTATGTCTTCGATTCTTTAATTTGTATACTTAATGTGAACACTCTGTAGTAGTACACAATGGAATACGTTTGTTTGCGTAACGTTTTTTTGCAGTTAAAATATACTCTGGCATAGTGTAGCAAATGTCAAAATGATCTTAAAAAATAAATCATATAGATGACAAATAAAAAAATCTGATGTGGCCAGGCACATGACTTTATCATACAATATATAAAATTAATAGTTTATCTGCATGAGAATCTATTCTATTGAGATAAATCGTAGGTATTGTCAAAGCATCAGCATTTGACACTACCTACACTACGTCATTAGAATAATAGTTATTTATGTCACAAATGCCGAAAGTACGGAATAGCGCGACGAGCGGTGATGCGGCGCATCACCGAAGGCGGAGTGTCGCCGTCGCATATGAGCGAGTCGGCTATCTAGTTTTTGGCCGGAGCGACATCAACGTTTATTGTGTTGCTTTTTAAGAAATACGTTTTTAAAAAAAAATAAATGATGTCTGTATAGTAAATGCTAGGTTGGTACCACTTTGACGAAACGTCAAGTTTAAAGGTGCGTTCCGATTGGTAAGTAATGGTAGCTAATGGCGGTGGTAGAATACGAAATTATAGTATTTCTTACATATCGTGATAATGACACATATTAGTTTGCATGTACATAAACATGAGTCAATATCAATTTTCTATTGGAAATACTATAACGGCGTCTGCTACCACTGCCATTGTCACTAATGAAAACGCACCTTAAAAAGGTAATTCAAATTCTGACAGATTTATATTTGTTTCACCAACATACTAAAATAAAACTACACTCATCGCTATACTTTATTTATAATTTTCTCAATGTATCGTTTTTAGAATTAGATATAAAGACGGGTTGATATTTCTTATCAACAAACAATCAAATTGGTGATCTTACTTTATTTGAAATTTGTATTTTATAATTTGCCGCACTACAGCGGCAACGTTCCATAGTGGTTTTCCAACCTCTGATGAGATCAGCTGTTGTCGAATGTGACAACACAAAAAAATATTTGTCAAAATCCTGGCTACTGTGTAATTTCATATCAATGCAGATGCGACCGATCTCGATCAAATAGAATTTGCTCTTGAAGATAAACTATTAATTATACCAAAAAATTTCATAGACATAAATTATTCAAAATTTCCTCTACTTTAATTTATTAATTAACTAATTTGTCGAAATTACAGAAATGGCGGCTCATTTCCAAAATCCTTTAAAAAGGCTTAGAATAAACTAAAAAGCTAAACTATTAATTTTACCAAAAAATGTCATAGGCATAAATTATCCAAAATTTCCTCTAATTTAATTTATTACTTAACTATTTTGTCGAAATTACAGAAATGGCGGCTCATTTTCAAAATCCTTCAAAAAGGCTTAGAATAAACTACCAGTTCCTTTGGACCCTTGTGAACCAAAAGCTTTTCAGCTCTAAGTTTGGTCATCAAACTTCTAAATATAAACTTTCGTCCCGATACCTTTAGTAGTTTCTCCGGAATCGTCGTCACAAAAATCGTTTACACACGCACACACACACACACACACACACACACACACAGACATTTTTTTGTACCTTGGTCAAAAATGTTCAGGGGACCCATAAAGACCTATTTCCGCTAAAATCTCAATTTTTTTTTTCGGCATGATTACAATACTTTACATACTGCGTATGATAAAGTAAAAAGTCTGATGTGGCCAGGCACATGACTTTATCATACAATATATAAAATTAATGCATGAGAATCTATTTTATTGAGATAAATCGTAGGTATTGTCAAAGCATCAGCACTTGACACTACCAACACTACGTCATTAGAATAATAGTTATTTATGTCACAAGTGCCGAAAGTACGGAATAGCGCGACGAGCGGTGATGCGGCGCGTCACCGAAAGCGGAGCGTCGCCGTCGCACGTGAGCGACTCGCGCTATCTAGTTTTTGGCAGGAGTGACATCAACGTTTATTGTGTTGCTTTTTGAGAAACATGTATTTAAAAAAAATAAATAAAAAATGGTTATATTTCTGCATATGAAATGTTAGGTTGGTACCACTTTGATGAAACGTCAAGTTTAAAAAGCTAATTCAACTTCTGACAGATTTATATTTGTTCATTACACTGTAGGTGTCATATGCGTATCAACATACTACAATAAAACTACACTCATAGCTATACTTTATTTACAATTTTCTCAATTTATGGCTTTTAGAATTAGATATAAAGACGTGTTGACATTTCTTATCAACAAACAATCAAATTGGTGATCTTATTTTATTTTAAATTTGTATTTTATAATTTGCCGCACTACAGCGGCAACGTTCCATAGTGGTTCTCCAACCTCTGATGAGATCAGCTGTTTTCGAATGTAATAACACAAAAAAATATTTGTCAAAATCCTGGCTACTATGTAATTTCATATCAATGCAGATGCGACCGATCTCGATCAAATAGAATTTGCTCTTGATGCTAAACTATTAATTTTACCAAAAAATGTCATAGGCATAAATTATTCAAAATTTCCTCTACTTTAATTTATTAATTAACTATTTTGTCGAAATTACAGAAATGGCGGCTCATTTGCAAAATCCTTCAAAAAGGCTTAGAATAAACTACCAGTTCCTTTGGACCCTTTTCAACCAAAAGCTTTTCAGCTCTAAGCTAGATCATGAAACTTCTAAATATGAACTTTCGTCCCGATACCTTTAGTAGTTTCTCCGGAATAGACGCCACAAAAATCGTTTACACACAGACATACACACACACACACACACACACAGACATTTTTTTGTACCTTGGTCAAAATTGTTCAGGGGACCCATAAAGACCTATTTCCGCTAAAATCTCAATTTTTTTTTTCGGCATGATTACAATACTTTAACATACTGCGTATGATAAAGTAAAAATAAGAATTAACAAACAAAAAATTCAAAAGCTAAAAGTATTTATGTAACGCAACTGAATGGAGACATAATATCATCGGTTATATTTAACTGCCAGAAATTCCAATCTTAAAAAATAAGTCATACTGGTTTATATCGACATAAACTGCGATTTCAACCAACAAAGGGTAAAAAGCTATCGATACTTATGAGATCGCACACTACCTTATCTCTCTAGATAATTTCCAAATATGGTATCAACATAACCTTCTTCTGATTTTTTCTCCCAAATGTTTTCTCCGTTACCAGAAAAAGTTACATTGAAATTTTAAAGGCAATTGGAAATTTATGCATTTCAGATAAAATTTTTATTGTTTGTTTACTAAAATAGTATAATTTTTGTCATTAAACGTTAATTTTTAGTGGAAATGAACATGTTTGATTGTAAACTACCACCTGTTCCATTGTGTAGAACGTAAATTATGCATTATATTAATAACAATAATAAAAACTGTTGTGTACCACTCTCCCTTATATAGAGAATTGGTCCAAAGACTGCACTGTAGTACCCGTGCTTTTACTTCTTTTAGGTCCGAGTCTTAGTCTATGTGGTATACAGGATGTTTGACGTGTTGTAAACGTAGCTTAATGTTCAGTTTTTGTGTAAAACCTTCGTGCCAAGCCTTATGAAAGCATGTTAGTCAGCAGTTTGATGTATTGTAATGGTAGCATACTCTTTAGTTTGTGTATAAAACCTGCGTGCCATGCTTTGTGTCATATAATGAAAGATTGTTGATCAAATAAGGATTTCTTCTGATGCTTTCTCTATTATATCTATTATTTTATAAACTTAATCTATAGTGGAACGCTTTCCTATAAAACCAAATTGGCGATTTGGAATTGGTCTATGATCAATTAAGTTAGCATATTTAAGGCGCAAAACTGATGATTTTCTTGGCTCATCGAAATATTCGGCTTTTCTTTACTCATTATTAACAAGATAGGAATATGTAATAAAATTTAGCTTGTTTTTTAAGATTTCTTTTAAACGAAATATTTTACGACAAACCTTACATTTCACTTCGTATTACCATAATGATTTAAGCGCGTTGATATTTTCTGTTTCTTTTTATTCTTTATCCTAGAGACATCTATTTTATACTGGAAAAGATCCAAACAATAATATATAATAACAACCTATGCGTAGCTACATCAAATATCCGATAGGTAGCGGTTTCGGTCTTCGACCCTATTTCAAACAGAAGCAGTTATTGTTACGATATCTCTTCGATTTACGGTCCGGAACTTATGGAGCAATAAAAGTGTTCATGCTTTCTCGGCTCTCCCATGGGAAGCTAGGGAGCCGACGAAATATACAAGCATCCCGGCATCTCGAATAGAGGCGAACGCGGACGCACAGCAAAAAGGAAACGCGATAACGTCCATTAATTTTTGAACGCGTCCTCTGTCACCAGTATTCAGTTCAGCGTCGAATGATTTTTCTATCTTGTAGAATTTATTATGGACAGGCGTTGATTAACATAGCAAGTTGACAAGTAGAATGATAGAGTTTCACAAAATGATTAAGAAAGGTCGATTGTTTTCTTTTATTTCTTTTGACGCATGTAGCTGCAAATTCCAAATATTTGGGTTTTGGTTCTATGTTGGGGCAGTAGTGAGTGGAGTCTAAATTGCATTTACCATTAGTGTTATTGAGCGGAATATGTCATAAACATTTATAAATCTATTTTTTATTTATAATAAAATGAAATTAGAAAAATAATTTAATAATATCTAATATGAACTGAAAGCGACTGATTAAAATTACTTTCCTCGAGTGCGAAAACTGTACAGGTCAAAAGTCTGGCATGTTAAAATCAGGAGATAAATCATTGTTTTGGTCGAAAAAATGCAACATATTTGCACTTCTGGAGTTTCAAGCATCGCAGAAAAAACAGGCTAATGCGGCTATTTTATCTTTGTTGACGACATATAGTATCCGCACTGTCAATTTTGACAATCTGATATGAGATTTGAGGCTAAGGGACGTAAAATATCACGGGAAATAAGATTCAGGTATCTGAGTTTTTACGACTTTGGACGCTATTTTTGTTGGCCATATTGAATTTTGAATATCTGGTACCAGATATTTCAGGAAGCTTCAGAGATTTTCTACATTCATGCGAATACGACGATCATATGGTCATATAGGTTCCGCAATTGACATTTTTACAATTTGACTTTAAATTTTGAATCATTGGAAATTCCTGTTTTTACTGTTTTTTGCCTACTCGAACTTGTTTTGAAAATCCAGCATGATATTTAAAATTTCCAATCTTCAAATATTAGAGAAAATATCTTTCATGCAAATCCAATATATTTTACATTTTTTCGTCGCCATATTGTATCTGCTGTTTTGAATTTTGCAAACGAACATCTGATTTTGAAACTAAACTCATCATATTTCAAAGCAAATAAGTTTCCATTGAACTTGGCATTTTGAAAATATGAAATCAAATTTAGAATCTATGCTCTTCATATGTCGCAGCAATTAAGTTTTATATATCAGACACTGAAAATCCAATATATGATCATACTAAAAGTATTATTAAAATGCTTTCAATAAACGAATGTTGTTCAAAATATTTTTACATGCAGTTAAAAACCAGTATATATCTAAGATTATTGTTTTAAACATAGCTCCGATTGTAATGTAAATGTACATAAAATACATGATCCGAACCTTGCACGGCAACTCCTTCACTTGTTTGACTTAAGTTACAGTAACCGGTCCAAATGAACCTACAATCATCGGAACAATGTTTACTTTCATACCCCACATGCGTTGAACTTCTATTGAGAGGTCCTTATATTTAAGTTGCTTTTCAAGCTCCTTCCTTACTACATTCGCATCAGCAGGCATCGAACTCTCTATGAGTGTGCACTGCACACCTTCCTCTGGAAATCCTTTACCACGACATCTGGCTTATTACCATCAAGCATTCTATCTGTGGCATTCTATCAAAATATGCTAATATGATCGTTGCTCGCAACAGGAGACGGAATGTGGTCGTACCACCGATACTCATCCATTGCTAAACTTACTTGGGTTAAACCTTGTAATGTATATAATGTTCCCACCCTATTATGCCTAGTAATGTAATACGATTCAGCTAAGCCTGGACATGCCGACGATAAATGATAGACATGTTCCGGAGCCTGATGACACAGTCTACAACTCCCATCATTAGTAACTCTCTTAATTCTGTTCATGGTATTATTATTTATTGGAAGTCACTGATACATTTCATTAAATATATTAAACGTAAATAATATAATTTAGACACAACATAGATATAAATACTAAAATTACACTAACACATTTTGTAAAATAATGGAGAGCATCAGGGCATCTTGCGGGTATCACTGCAGCTCTACCCAATTTTGAAAAATAGCGCCATTATTATGATATCCTGAAAGTTTGTCTAATATTCATATTAAAGTTACAGCCACAACCTAGATTTGAACCCGGGACCTTTGTGTCGCTGGCACAATACTCTACCAACTGAGCTATTGAGGCCTATAGGCTATCGGCTGTAATTTTTGATTTATTTAAAATTGCATCCCGCCTGGATATCACCATCTACTATAAATTGATTATATCATCATTACAGTAGTAAGTCCGTATGATACGGTATTTCCGTATATTCATTTCTAGTTATATGTCACGTTCAGTAATTAACGTCAAATTACATTTCTGGTGTGAACCCTACGTCACGTAGATGACATTTGATAGATGTCACGATAGGTTAAGCTTTGGTAGTGTTGGCTACTTCCTTGCCTAGATATGACAATTTTCCCTAACAAATGTCATAGTCGTCAATAGCTCAGTTGGTAGAGTATTGTGCTAGCGACACAAAGGTTCCTGGTTCAAATCCAAGTTGAGGCTGTAATTTTTGATTTATTTAAAATTTGCATCCCGCCTAGCCATCTGCTATAAATTGATTATTTCATCAGTACGGTAGTAAGTCCGTATGTTACGGTATTTCCGTATATTCATTTCTAGTTATTCATATAAGTTCTTTATTACGGTTATTTTTAGGTATGCCTTTGAGCACGGTACCGTAGTTGATAGATAATTTAGTTTGTTTACTGTGGTATTTATCCAGATTTAAATGAATGAAGCTAGTTTATTAGCTTCGAAGAAATACTATTTCATAAAACAAATCTTCTGAAGACCATACCATGGACGTTCAATTTCAGAACAAGACTAATCAAAACATCAACTGACGGTCGTTTTAAATTAACTAACCTCAAACACCATGCTTCCAAACCTACTTTTTAGTGATCATAATAGGGCATACTAAAATTAAATAAAGCATTTGGAGAAAGTTCAGTACTGAAACGTAATGTATGGAAATAACTAGTTGTTTTACTACAGGAAACTATATGTCGCGTGTTCTGCACACCGCTGCAGATACATATTCTCAACTGATGGGAAATAATAGGACAACATATCTGGTAGTGGTAAGACTACCTGTCTTTCGGTGGAACAGGTCAAAACGGAGCTCTAATCTAGATATCAACCTTGAAATTAAACCCTGAACTACTACACAATGTAAACCTTCACCAGTGGACACAACACACCCACTAAACGAAATATTCCACAACGCAAAAAACTCTCTTTGATGGTTCACCAAGAAAATTATGGTTTTGATCATACAGGATGTTTTAAAAATTCACTCCTCATTGTTGAGGACCGCTGTCCGCAGTGTTGCCGCAGCAATAAAGAACCATCGGAGGGGTCGTAGAATTCTTCGCTCTGGTACCGCCGTTGGCCGATAGGAGTCTCTCACGGCCGGACGAGCCTTCCGGGCGTAGTAAAGCACCGGGGAAGTCCCAGTGGGACAGACGCATCGTAGGTGGCGGCGACGAGGAGGACGCCGGAAGGCCGTAAACGCGCCCCATGGCCGCCCGCTTTATTGAGATGCCCGTAGAGCGGGAATTTCTATGGGGATACGTGATGGTCTTAATACTGGTCGTAAATTACGGCCCTGTTGATAAAGGATATTGCGGCGGTCTTCCATCGGACGGAGTTAAGGGATGACCGTCCGGGAATTACGAACTGATAGAAATAAGGTGAATGATTGATTCGTAACGGGGTTTTAAAGGGTGTTTTATGGTTTGGTGAAGTTTTGAGAGGATCAAATTGGTCGTAAAATTTTTAAGCGGGTTTTATGTTGGTGATGGAATGAGGATGACATTTTGGAGTTGATTATTTGCTGATTCGAAACTGACCCTTGATGCATCCATAATACATATTCAAAATTGCCATTTTACATAACACTAGTGTATATATATATATATATATATATATATATATATATATATATATATTTAATTTTATATTTTCACGATCATTATTTATAATTAAAAGGTTTTCGGACATCTCGTGTAAATATATATTTTATTTGCAACGTTTCAGAGTCTGCTGAAACGTTGCAAATAAAATATATATTTACACGAGATGTCCGAAAACCTTTTAATTATATATATATATATATATATATATATATATTTTATCATATTTGATGAACCAAACTAAACTGTGGTTAAAAGATACGAAAGATGCTATTTGCCCGTCAGGCGTATAATGAAAACTTTTCAGCGTTTTCAGCGATTTTCAAAGTGCTGATGTTTTATCTGAAGAACAAGAAAGTTGAAAACGTATTTTTTTATTAATTAACACTGCGATGTATTGCAAATAAATCCTAAGTACTAGTGTTTGAAACAATCGCCATAAAAAGGAAATTACTTCAAATAAAAATTATCTGTATTCCAAAAATGAAACTGTATATAGGTTGTTCCATTGACCAATGACCCAAATAGTATTTAATAATATTTTTATAATCTATTAGTACATGGTACATATCTTCTTATGCTAAAGGAGTTGTTGGTTAAGTGTCTACGTTTATCTGCTAATGTGTTTTTAAATTAGTTGGTAGAACGTCTTAATGAGGACTTTAAGGTAATGGGGCATTAAAGTAATCTAAAGGCTCCACTAAAATGTTGATAATTCCGGCCGTGAGAACCAAAGTTTATTGATGATTACCAGTTTTTGTTTTTTAAATTCTATTCTCAGGTTTGACCCAAGGATAACAGCATTTTTGATGTGACAGTTTTTAAACATTGTGAATGTAATTTTGAATCTATGGATAATAAATGTTTTTGTATGGAAATTAAATAATGTACAAGTATAATTTGTAACAATTAATTTAAAGAAAGGACATATATTAGGTAGAATTGATTAAATTATACAGAGATTAATTGTAACCAAAATAAAGAGAAATGATTGACAACATTTCTAGAAATTTCTACAATTTCTACAAATTCTACAATCGTATTCGTCAATGTGTCAATTGTTAACTGGTAAACAAAGGAAACAAGTGAATATTTAACTCAAAATTGACAAAATAATTCTATTTTGTATTTAAGAGACAACGTATCTACAGTTGATAGGCCTCTACAAGTACTCTACTGAGGCCCAATTTTCAAAGCATTATTTTCAACCGAAAAGACAAACACGACCAAATAAACTAATTTTGACGAGTTTTTATTTTTTAGTGATTCAAATAGGTTTTTACTAAATAAAATATTAAAAGCTGAATTCAGCTGGAACTCAAAAGATGATAAGATTCTTGTTCCCAAAATAGAAGTTAAGTTTGTTTTGTCAAATTTGCCATAAAATAATCTAATCCTTTCCAGGATATGGGTGTGTGAATGTAGTAATAAAAAATAATGGAAAACAAATCTAAAAAATAAAACGAGCTTCTTGCTTTTATATTTTGGTTTGAGGGGATTAAATTCAAAGTGACTTTGTGCGATTATTATCAGTGTGAAAATATGCGGTTGTTTATAGAAAAACAAATTAGAGTTTACATTATTTTTTAATTTAAAAATAGCGAAGATTTATGGAATCTACTGAAACCAATTGTTCAAAATATAATTGGTTCTTCAAGTTCGCATACTCATTTTCGGCGATTTTCCGAATTTTTAAATGAATTTTCAGGAAACATACTTAGTACGTACTACCAAAAACAAAAATATAATTCAAAAATCATAATAACTATGTCTATGTTGCCCCTTAACTCCTTCAAATGCTATACACGCGAAGATCAACGTCTACTACCAACATGAAAATTAAAATAAAGGAAGAAAGAAATACAAGTTTGTTTGTCACGTAGTCTGTTATAGATATGGACAATTTTCATAGAATATTACCTTTCAATATGTTGCTATTCAATATGACCTAATTGTCCTATTAAGCCGTTGTTATTGTTCATTTAAACAATAGATTTATTTAATAGATAAATCTAATAGATAAATAGATAACTATATATGTGATGAGGACAAAAAGTCACAAGTAAAAGGTACACAAATAATACAAATACTAATAATAGTGGAAAACTTTATGATGTTAATAATTCCTCGTTTTATGTTTCCTCTTTCCACAAGTTGCACTTCATCACAAGTCTGAAAGGAAATAAGCACGCAACTAGTTTTGCAGCGGAAAATCTGTACAAAACTTGGAAATCATGGCACATCAGGAGATAGAAATGCATATTCAAAACATGGATGATGGACAGTTCTTCAGTCCCTTGAGCAAACTAATAAAACTAATTATAACTTGGAAACGTGCATCGCAAGTCGTTTAGTTTGTGATGTGAAACTCCGCCAAACTTCAGATTGATATACAAAAATATCCAACAACTGAATCGTGTGAATTTTATAGTAATCTTTCAGTCGATTCAAGATATTTAAATATTTTTTATAAATAGATATTCTATAATACTCCGAGGCACATGTAATAAAATAAAAATTAAGTGAATAATCAATCAAATTAGAAATGTTTTATACTGAACATAGAGCCATAACTAAACACTTCAAACTTTCTTACGACCCAATTATAAACACTTTCATAGCAATCATCAATCAAAGAAGGTAAACTTTGAGTGCCTACTTATTACTTTAAAGCTTCCTGCTTACAACCCCTTCACCCCAAAAACGTCTAATCCCAACCTTACCCCTCATAATTTCCTTTAATTTCGTAATCCCAAAGTTAACCCAAAGCAAACTTGGACCACTACGATCTCTCCCTCCAACACCACCCGACCTCCAAACTCGCCAAAACCATTCTCACGTTTAGTTCTCGCAAACGCCGCACTCTTTGCGCGGGGGCGCCACAGGTTCAAATTTATACAACCTCAACTGCTTTCAAAGGTAAACGATTTAGGTGAAGAGAAGGGGGAGGTGAAAGGTGAAGGGAGGCAACGAATAAATCGCGGATTTCTAATTTCCTCGGGGCGAAGTTGGCCGGGTTTGTATCTGCAAACAAAGGGGTGAAATTTCGGCCGCTGCTGCTACAAATATCTCCCCTCTTGCACCGCGCGCGCCCCCTAGGTGTTTGTACGCCGCGCTAATGGATTCAACTAGTCGTCACCTTTGAAGTTGCCTATGAACGGCGGTAGGGCGCGCTGGTATACGTAAATATCTAATCGAATAGAAAGTTAATTTACTTCTGATGTTGATATATCTGTAAAGCTGTTTGTTTCGACTGATTCAGGATGGCTTAACCATAAAAGTGATGAAGTTATGAAAAAAGCCCAGATACTAGTTTAATTAAAGAAATACGTGTTGTGCCACTTTTTTAACCCCTTATTTCCCTTAGTAATTTTCATAAATTGCTTTATTATTTTTTATTTCCGGTAACATAGTAATTTTATGGCCTCCTGTGAAAGAAACACAGTAGACAGCGCATAGGCGTTTACGATTGACTTGCGCCTAATATGAATGCGTGCTTGAATGTTACATACCACGTCAATTTCTGGCGCTTTCTGATTATTGATTCAGTTTAAACCCGTCTTTAAAGCCGCTCATATCTACTTTTGGAAAAAAATCACTTTATACACGTTTTATGTGTATCTTTTTAGATCTTTCACGCGTGTAAATTTTTTTTTTACTGGCAAGCCTCCTCCTTAATCATTACTAACGATACAGATACATATAATCAATGGTTAGTGGAATAACCAGTTTCTTAGACTTACTTCTGTGTAGACGTTGTCTTTGTTAGCTATTCTAATTTTATTAGTTGCTTCTGAATATTGCAATACATGATAAAAAGGAAAGCTTTGCGCTATCTCGTGTAGGGAAATTTTGGAGGATTACGGGAAAACGAAGATTTCAGATGATACAAAAACTTAGGAAAACATATAAAATCAGTTCTAGGTTGCTAAGACATTTGATTTTTTTTTTCGAAAACCTTTTTAGAGGTTTTCACGGTAAGGTACAGAACGAAAGATTTTATGCTTGATACTTAATTTAATCAGAAAGGTTGCTGTTATAGATTGATTCATACTTAAAAAATAGCAACTCAATTGATTTATTGTAGATGAGTGACCACATTTCACCAATTAACAATAAAATAAGAAAATAATTTTTAGATTTAACTTTTTCGAGATCCTGGGTTTTAGATTTATAATCCCGGGATCCCGAAAAAGCTCAATATTTGTCGGGATACCGGGACTGGAAGCCCTAGTCCCAACTCATGGCAGCGTTGAGCAACAGCGGACTGTTGAATCTTGCCTAGTCGGATGTCTCTACTGTGCTCCCTGACGGAACTTTCGATGCGTCGTCCTGTCTGTCCTACATAGACTGTTCCACACTCACATGTCATCTAGTATACCCCTTCGTTCTTCAGGAGTGGTGTGATATTCTTTGGGTTAGGTAAACGATCTGTAAGTAGATATAACTCAATATGGAGACAAATATAAATCTTTTCAGCTTGTTTAAGTTTAAGAAGATGCACTGAATATGTCATCATTTTGATCAATAAAGAACGGTTTACTTGAAGACACATTTAGAACTGGGTATACAAGTCATTATACCTATATTTTTTGTACACAATAATCGATTTATTTAAAAAGCAAACAGTTAGTCTATTTGCATGATAAACATCCATGACGTATGAATTCTTAGTAAGTTCTTAAGTTATCCAATTTTATCTTAAAGAAGAAAACGAATAATCATCAAAATATTTCTATGATGCGAAGTCACAATTTGCCATGTACTCTTTTATACTCTTTTGTCCACGCGTCAAAGATTTATAGGCATTAGGTAATATAAAAAATTAATAATTTGGCGAACAATTTCGTTTGCCGTGACTATTCTTGAAGCATTTTACATAACCGTAACATTTTTGAGCAAATTTAAGATGGAAGAGAAAGTTATTATCTCATAGATTAACTATTAAACCGACAATTTTGGTTTTCTACTTGTACGGTAAAATTTGAAAACGTTGATCAAGTTTCGGGGTAAAAGATATTCTCCAATCAAGTAAACGTTAGGCGTTTCTTACTTACTGGATTTGGTAACTTTTGGAATCCCAGGCGTTTTGATCCGGCAATTTTTGTTTTCAGAGCTATCCCATGTTTGACAAAGGCAAAGTATTTTTTGTTCAGGTAACTCACCTCACATTCATTGTCTCTCACAATTTTTACTGTGTGTTCTGATTACTGTTTACTTGACCCATGACCTAAAAGAGCTCGAAGTTTGAACAGCCGCTATGACAAAACTCAAGCGATCACGTTGCATTCATAAAGCTTTTTCTCTTTAATTCTAAACTTTGATAAACCAATACAAGAGTCACCATGAATCTTTATTTTTTATGAAAAGTGACATTATAATCAATTATTAAATCCTAGGTGCGTTTAGTGATGCGTTAATAACTTTCGTAAGTATGACACATTTCGAGCAGTTTCCTCAGTTTTAAATTGTCTTATAGCAATCATACTATATGTACTTTTCCCTTTAAATTATTAATAATTAATTAAGGATTTTCTTTTGTTTCAGGTAAGGAACATTGCGTTGATTATCAGAACAGGTAAAATTATAGTTTATTTAGAATAATTAACTGATTATTTTTTAAATACCCATGACATTAACCGTAAACATCAGTTAATTTAGTGTTTAGTTTAATTTATTTTCTCCATTACGTGCTCACAAATTTGGTGGTTTATAAGTGTCCTATTCGTGTTAAATATGACCCACAATTGGCGCTGTAATTACAGTAATTACTCCCTCCGAATGCCCTTTTCAAATTGTGTAATTACGGCATTAATCCACTTCTCATAGACATTCGGCGGCTAGTTGATGATAACATGAAAGTTGTTTTGACTTGTTACTTCACATCTACCTATTAAAGGAATAATTGAGTGTATTTTTGTTTTGAAACTACAATTATATTGTTATTACAATCCATTTTTGATGTGATCACTTTTAAATCAAATTATACTTTTAAACTATCCTTATGTTTAATTTTCAATATCATCTCCGTTCTTCGAGAATATTTGTATGACGTGATCCCGATCATCAATAAGGCCTCCCTCGTAAAATAAATTAAAGGCAGTCAAGCCAGTCCGTTCCGGAAATTGCGTCACAAACGAACCGACCCCTGGTGACGATACGGGCCAAAGTTATGCCTCTCCGCAAGCCAGAGCTAGTTTCTCATTTTCTCGGAGACATTTGTAATGGGAGCCGTTTCGGGTCGCGCTTTGGCAGGTCCCGCGCTGGACCTGCGGTTCTCAAGTAATAACGACAGTTGGAAAGTTCCCGAACGTTACCGAACAAGCATGACGTATTCGATTAACGGTGCGTTTTAAGTTTCGAGACCTGTCGTAGTTTTATAATTGCACTACAGGGATAGTTTGCTCGAAAATTGTAAATAAGGTCTTTGTTTATATATATTGTAGACTTCCGCAGTCTGGGTCAATGATATATTGATTTCCGGATGGAAACCGCGTTGATGACTTTGAAGCAGTCGACGTTTCGCGCTCTGTTGCAAGAGGCATCTTCAGGACTATGTTATCAAACCAAGTGCTAAGAAGATTCTGCTCAGCACTTGGGTATGCTCCGTTTTATAAGACATCTTGGAGCATTCGGTCAAACAACTCAATTTGACGACTTGAACTTGTATACAAATATAATTTTATTTACTTTCAGAAAATAAAACTTTTATTATTTTAAATTGATTATGAAAAATAATAAATTTAAAATGCTATCTCAATTGGGTGTTAACCATCTGTCACCAGTTTTTTTTTCAAACTAGATCTCATGATATTTAGACATATGTATCTATACATGGGCGTTTCCAGCTCAAATCGGAAGGGGGCAGTTTTCTAAATTTAACTTGCTTATGGCGGAAGGGTGCCCATTAGGGTGGTTCAAAAATGCATTGCAAAATTTTTTGCTGTTGACAGAATGCAACAATCCCCCAAATCGTTTTCAAATAAAAAAAGTGGACACGGTTTTTTTTTTTTGTTGAACTTATTTAGTGCCCTGAAAACTATCCTTAAATGAAAATAATTA
Organism: Melinopterus prodromus; assembly: GCA_964023965.1. Lineage (NCBI taxonomy): Eukaryota > Metazoa > Arthropoda > Insecta > Coleoptera > Scarabaeidae > Melinopterus > Melinopterus prodromus. Next base: position 12,355,037 of record OZ030390.1, on the reverse strand, counting down.
CATCTTCATATAATTGATCCTTCTAATCATTTCAGTATCCAGTCTCTTTTTTCTTATTTACATTTGTTAAAAAAATCATTTTTTAAATAATTCGTTTTTCTCGAAAATCGTTTGAATTCTGTTTTCTGAGTTCGAAATGGAAAATTATTATACTAGAGTGACATTATTCACTAAAATATTTCTTCCTATTGTTTAAACAATCAATTATTATTCATTTTCAACTTCTTTTTCTAATTATGGTAGAAAAGTCAGCTTTTTTATGAACTTAAGTTATAAATTTCATGTTCGAGTTATATAATAATTATATAATTATATATTATCTAATAAACTCACATCTAAAATATTTTTTTTAGTTCGGTCTGGCCAACTGATTTTCTTAAGTGACATCATTTATATTTTGGGATGATTTCCATTGTTAAATAATAATATTCGTTTTCAATGTCATTTATTCGAAAGAATTGACATGATTTGATATCATTTTTTTCAGAAAATTGGGGAGTTACATTTCTTTTTTAAATATTCAATTTCCTAAAGTCACAAATTTTTTTATAAATCACTTCAATTTTTCTATTATTATTATTTCTTTCTCCATTTCTTGTTCTGATTTCCTACCACTGTGCTTCGCAAGATAATGTTTGATTTGTTGCTGTCTGAAAACTGTTCCCTGTACCCTGTATGAAATATTGAAAGCGAATATTATATAATTATTTAAGTAATGGAAATCATTCCAAAATAGAAATGATGTCACTCGAGAATAACAGTTTGTCAGACCGATCTAAAAAAAAATTTAAGTGAATTGCAAAAAGATTGTTTAAGGAAATGGCATTTGTGTAAACAAATGTGGGTTTATTAGATAATGTAGTCTGGATATATCGAACATAAAATTTATATTATAATTTCACAAAAAACTGACTTTTCTACCATAATTAGAAACAAAGTTGAAAATGAATTATAATTGATTTATTAGCCAACAGGAAGAATTTTTTTAATGAATAATGTTACTCTAAGATAATAAACTGCCATTTTGAACTCAACAAAATTCAGACGGATATTTGAGAGAAAAGAGATATTTAAACAAAGAGAATTTGTTAGAAAATGGAAATTAACTGACAAATGTTTATAAATATTCCATTAGAGTGACTAGATTTATAATGGTGATTCCTATGAGAAAAGAAAAATTCTGAATAAAGTACATTTTTTATTTGGGTACTTTTCAGGGCACTGTGGGTTGTGCGTCCAATCCATATCTCTGTTAAGTCAAATTCTTTCTTGGAAAGTCCTCTACAAATGCTATAACTTTAACATAACTTTTCCCAATTCCCGAAAATTATTCAAAAAATACCATTAAATGACTTTTCCCGTGTAAAATTGAGTGCTCGACAGGCACCATTCAAAATTACAAAAAAGAAATCGTGTCCACTTTTTTGTATTTGGAAACGATTTGGAGGGGGATCGTTGCTTTCTAAGTAAAAGTAACCACCCTAGTGTCCATAAGAGAAAAAGTGCTATGTAATACTTAAACATAAAACGTACCAAAAAAACGCCTTCCCCCCTGGATACGCCCATGTATCTATACCTATTCCTATTCAACTGCCCAAACCTATACATCAGATAAACAGGACTTTAAGTGTTATTTACAACTTAAAAATATAAAAACATCTCGATTTGTTTCCACTTAAAATTGCCTATAACCTCAAGTAAGATATAATAACCACTTTGCGCAATATTCATCTCATCAAGTTCTGCCACTAATTCGACAAGATCCGACCAGTAATCGCTTCGACAGCAGCGATACGAAACGGCAAGGCAAGCGGAAGATTGAGTACCGCCAAGTCCGGGAATCCGACAACCCGCAAGCATGCACCGTACGACGCTCGCAGAACGTCACCGCTTATTAAATCCGGTACGTGATTAATTGCACGACCCAGTTTTCCCCATAATTATCAATTACCGTGCCCAGAAGGTGGAAGGTAAGTAGATGTGAAGAGAGACGCGGGCAGGGAATACGTTAGTTACGTTGGGATATACACAGAAACGTCGTCTAATCATACTCGATAATCGTGAATAATCACAGTGTTGATCTGCATATTGGAGATGTTATTGGGTTGGAGTAGGTGTTGGACGTGACGAAATTTAAGGGGGTTTTGATGGTAATTATTAAAGCAAACAAACGGGGCGATTTGTGTGATGACGTTGAAGTTGGTTGGTCGATTAGTTTCGATTGGATTTTGTGTTTATTCTTGTCAAACGTTAAAGTTCAGGAATGAGTCTGAAGTTGAGGGTATTTGCTTGGGAGTTCTTAGTAATGCCAATACTTTTTATATTCAAGGCAAATAAAGTTCGCGAAAACTTACTCTAAGATGACAGGATAAATAATATTGTGTATAATACATACGTACACAACTACAATCAATCAATCAAACGAACAGATAAATAAAAATGCGGGGTAAGTTGGCACAGTGGCGAAAAAGAATTTTGGTGTCTTAAGGAATGGAATTATATGCGGAAAATTAAAATGGTCAATATCAAGAAGCTGTCAACTTGATATTTTAAAACTTTCAATACGGTGTTTTGGCCATGTGGCCATCATCAGGTGAATCTACATGTGGGATAAACCATAACATTAAAATAGAAACAAAAGACAGAACAGACAACGTCTCAGTAATATTTTCATGATTATGACCACATGGTCGAACCGGTACTGTACATATAATAAGTGGGTGCGATTTAAGCGTGCATTATTTAGATATGTGCATTAAAGTAAATACTTTGAGCATTAAAATATTAAATATTGTGCATTAAATAAATGGACATATGTTACATAAAAAGTTACATATTGTGCCCTAGAATGTTATGATATTCAATATTTTATTCATATTGTGCCCTAAAATGAAAATCCTGTGCATTAAAATAATAAATATTACTAGATCTACTGCGCATCAAAATTAACCCTGATCTGATTTTGACGATTCGTATGTTAATGATACGCGTACTTATGACGTCATCGACATACTTTTGAATGGCAACTCTGTACTGATATTGATAGATATTGATAGATCTGTTACTTGTTTAAAAGATATTTATGAGAAAAAGACAGTTGAAAATTAGAGTAGTATTGATAACTTACCTGTATATTGAGTGCCCATAGGCGTTTACAATTGATTTACTTGCGCTGACTGAACGAATCTGAGGTGCTTCAACATTTATGACTTTGAGGTTTCTAGAACGGGTTTAGGTGATATTTGGAAACGGTTAAATAGAGGAAAATGATTAATTTGATAAAATTGACAAATTTTTAAGAATACAATGAAAAACTAATTTGTGTTTCTAATCCTCAACACTATACATCAAAGATAACTGACAAAACCTTAAACCTTTTAATATTTCAGTTATGAATCTTGAAAACTAAAAGAGAGGGGAAACTTCGTTTGCAACTTTAGGACCCAGTTCTACCTCGCCTAAAACGTGTTTTCAAATAAAAACGTTATTAATTGTTCAAAATTTATGAAATATTCCGTGTAACTTCTTAGATAAATAACGAATTGGGCTAAATGAGAAATATCTTTTTTTGGAAAGATAGAAATGAATTTTACTTCTATATATTTCGTTTTTTCAAAAATAAAACATCTATCCCAACTCATAATACAAAAGCAGATCTTTTATTTACGTACAGTTTTAACCCAAACATTATAATTGCGATGCTAACGCGAAATTGCCAGAAATCTACTTATTAAGCACCGCCTATAACTGGTAACTACGGATTGACGTTGGTGGGGGGCAGGCTGACCACTACCAAGCAAAAAAAAACGTCGAAACAAAATATGTCGTGCCGGAGTTGCGATGTTTTTAGGACGGAGCCATCTTTATACAGGATGGGTAGACGTATTTTAAATTAACTCATTATGGTGATCTTTTAGATATAAATAAATATCTTTTTGTAAAAAATCAGCATATTTAGTCAAAAAAGTGTACTTTTGTTAGTTTTGCTAAAAGAACCACACAAAATATGTTTTTTTTTTTATATCTGAAAGCACAGAGTATTGTTTATTTATGTGACTTATTTATCTGCCAGCTACGAGATATCTCAATGTAAAACCTACGAGTTATCTCGTGTTTGGCAGTCGACGTGTTAACATACAGGAAACACTAATAGAATAAGAACAAACGATAAAATCAAATGATAAAACTTTCAAATTTAGCAAATTGAAGAAGTGTTTGTTTTGCAACCACCTGTACGGTATATCAATCGTCTGACTATAGGTGTGACGTTTTTCGGGTACCCAAAACTCGTTATAAACTATGATTTTTCTCTAGCAATATTTTTAAGTTTAAACTCTTTGTCAGTGTATTTCAATCTTGTATTTATTCAAATTTGACCCGCACCAAGGCTATCTTCACTCATTAATAGAGGTAGATGGTGCTCTTAATTCTGGAAAAGTAAGTATATAATATTTTAAAAAGGCTTCATTTCTCCATTCTGGGCAAACTAGGACTAGAGGTCTAGATGTCGAAAAGATTAGTAACAACGTGATTTTTTCTGTGTAGTTTAATTTATGACGCTAGTTAGTTGCCTAATAGTGACGTATTTGTAACGGTTTATATCCTTGTTGAGGAGTTATTAGAAACGTAGATATTGTTACGTTTAGTTCATAAGGTTGTAACAATTTTTACGCAGAAAGCATTGTTTTTGGTTTAACATAACTCAATCAGCACGATTTTGGGGTGGGGTTTTTAACTGTCCCAAAATAAACATCTAACTTTAACTACGAGTCTTAAATAGCTATTATAAAAGCACTAATTGGACCGCACACAAAAAACTCAATAAACGCCGAATACCGTTTTAATATCTACTAGACACCAGCAGGGCAACTTGAGCATTACAGATACTATTAAGCGCGCCCCCCAAAACCCCCATCAAAAATAACTATTTCGCTTAATTGCGTGTTTCTGCACCCCATCCGGTGGCGGCGCAAAGAGACCGACCGACTACTTACCCTCCATTTCGTAGTTAAGCGCTTTTAATATAGAGGGTGCCACTGAGTAGCCTCGGCCTCCTCGGCTCAACTAACCCGGAGAGTTCCTTCCTTCCAACGCGAGCTCTTCCTGCTCCTCTCGTGCTAATTAGCCCGCCAGTCAAGTAAAAAAGGCAATTAAAAGTCAATTAGTCAGTGAGATCGCGGACGGACCTCAGGGGGGCGCGTCCGACGCTCGGCGGCGCCAAACGACGCCACGTCTCGTTACGCAAATGACTAATTAGGCTTCCTCGATGTTCCTCTTCGAGGGTGCCCGGAGGAGTGGGGGAAAGGGTTTGGGAAATGTGGGTTTGTGTTCCGGAAAGCATCGGGGATGATTCCTGCTGTGGGTGAATAATTGATGTGACCATGTTAATTGCTGATGTGATATGATATGATTCGTTTTAGGTAATCCGGGGGTGAGATGAAAGGGTGAAATTTAATGCTACTGTTGAAGAGCTTTGATGATACCGGTTATCGTGCACATTTACCGTGCTGTATTCGCAGGGGATGGTTTATAGATCATTTGAAGTAAAAAGAACTGAATGCTCTGTGAAAATCAAATCCCACCGCTGCCACCAAATGTGGCAGCGGTGGGATTTGATATATTTAGGTTCTTCACTACTTAAAAAAACGAGGAGGTTATCAATCCGATACATATGTATGGGGAGTATGTCCTTTCTGTATGTTCGCTCAAAATTTTGTGACGCATGGATCGACTTGGAGGATTCTTTACCTTTGAAGGGTTGGCACTCTATAAAAGTTCACTGTTGGTACCATACAAATCAAAATCGAAATGCAAATCAACTGGGATGTTGATGTACTCTGTATGTGGACAACTTACTTTTAAAACAGAATAGGGTGTTTGGTGTTCGTATTCGCCCTGTGCACACACCATGGAGGGGACTTGAAAAACGATCTAAGCGCCCGTAGCGGAGAAATACCTAACTAAAATGCCTACACTATGTGCATTAGTTCACGGCTGATTATGTTGTGTTCCAATCCTTCAGATCTAATCTCTCATATCGTTGCTATAAATAATCATAATGGACCACAATAGGTATTGCGTTATCAACTGTAATAATACAGGAAGAAATATTAACAAATGCAGTATTGAAATAAATAATATAAAATAATATACACTACAGATAACTGTAACATTTATTAGCTATCTGTGCCATTTACTCCTCATGGACACGCCTCGTGGCCTTGTGGTGTAGGCAGTAGTAGTACCGCTTACACGTGTAGAGGCGCTTGCATCGCACACCCGGCCAATAGTAGAGACTTTAGCTCAAATATGTACATATTGTTTTATACAAGATGTTTCTATTGCCATTATAAGAATATCTTTTTGTTATTGTGGGTTATGTAACACATTTTGGTACCACAGAGCAGGATATTACTAGTAGGATATTCCTAAAATCACATAAATGTTTTAAATACAACCTTACCTACATAAGAAAAATACCAGCGTAAAATTCTAGGTCAAAAACGCGAAATAACTGTCATTGGTTTCGTGGTATTTATTTGCCTGTTAAAGATTTTCGACCACGGTAAATTAATGGACAAAAATAAAGATCGGACGTGTTCATAGTATTTTATAATACAAGTTTTGTGAGACAAGAATTGGCGCACGAGTTGTTTTTAAATTTTGTCTACTTTCGATTCGTTATAAACTCATAACGAAACCGCTTTCGGTGTCGCTATGAAAACACTAGATCACAAACTTTTCGTAAATTTTAGTTTTCCAAGATTGATGATATTGACGTCAAGTGTCGAATAAAGACATCTCAATCGCTATTGGGTCGCCTCAGTCGTATTTGTGAATTTTAATCACTACCAACTACTGATTATAAAACTACTCTCGGTTGTACGATGACAACCACAATTTTCGCAATTTATGTAAATTTAATGTCGCAAAGTAGAAGAAATGGTATACAACACTCGTTTTATGAGACGTATTGGCGCACTCATTCCATTTGGGCACTCCTAGCTACGCTCGTCGCGCCCAAAACAACTCGTGCGCCAACTTTTGTCTTAAAAAAATTTAAAAATAAAATCACAATATACTGTATTCACAATCAAATTATTTACGTCGTTCGAAATTTGTTAAAAATACTAAGATAAGTTAAATAACCTGGGATAAGTTAAAACTGTTTATGGTATGCTTTTTCGTATAATCTGAAGCTGAACGCATAAACTCAAAATTGTGTCTAGTTTTTGAGTAAAACTTGTGGAAAGAAATCAAATCAAATTCTACTGAAAAAAGAAACTCCAGAATACCAGAAATAGTTACCACTTCTTAGATTTTGTTCATTGTTGGTCAGTATAGTCACGTAGCTGTATTTTTACAAATTAGGTACTTAAAAATATGTGATATATTCTGATATCAAGACCCAAAAGTTAATTGATTTATTCTTTTGTATTAAGTGTAATAACTGTGGTAGAAACATTTATTGCAGTAAAACCAAATAAAACGGTTTTTAATTATTTTGTTATAATTTAAAATTATAGTTATTCTAGATTTTGGACCCCTTGGCGCAAGTATTAATATTTATTCATCGAAATGAAATTTCACAGGAATTGAGTAAAGGAACAAATTGACAGGGTTCTACAGAAAACAAATAAAAGCTGAAAAATATGTGTTTAAAGTTCCGATAATAAAAAATAATCGGGTAATAAAATTGTCCAGTTGTTTTGATTTGGAAACAATAGAATTGTTTCTTAAATAACTCCATTTTGCACGAATATTTCCAATGTTTCTTTACGTATTCTTGTGGCTACACGTTTCATAAGACGCATTACGCATTTCTAGATAAGTTGCACACAATTGTTGAATTTGATTAAGAACGCATAATTTTACGTTACCTGTGAAGAAGAAATATTACTACGGAGTTGCAGATAGCCCCAAAGTGACTACATGACACCCCTTTTATTTTTCGACACGGCTAAAGACGAGATTAATGTACCTCGAAACATGGAAACATTGGAAATATTCACGCCTTTTAATTATTATCACTATATCCTGTGGAATGGATAAATTATCTCATTAATCCATTTTGCACATGATTGTATTAAATAACTGTGACCACTAAAGTAAATTATTAGAACAGCACTACCCGACCATTCCTGCAGTTTGTATCGAAAAGTTAGGTATGTTAATTCCGAATTAAAAACATTTATTTTTTATAAATTATTATTATTTAAAACAAAATAAATTACAGTTAATAGTGCACGTTAAATCCAAGCTGGGATGAACTAATAAATTCATTTTTCTTGTTTAATAAAACTAAAATCGTATGATCCCAAAATGAGGAAACGTCAAAACGCAAATTATGATTGATGATGCTGAAAGCTATATATGTAAGAAGATCTGTTGACAATTCTCTCAACACCGAAACAAAACAGAACATCGATTTTTAATTTCCCAAAAATCCACGTCCGCTAATCGGCTGCACGTGGAAATCCCGAACCGACAGCGTTATTAATTACTACCGAAACTAATTAATTAATTGCGCGAAAACAATGCCTGCCTAGATTAGCGCAAATTACGTACCACCGGGCCGCTCTCGAAATCAACAAGCATTGTTTTGATCGCGCGTTGAATCGCGTTCTGCCGTGTCGAACACATCCTGAACGATTGCCGGCAAACAACACAAACACAGTTCGATCCGAACACGATGCGTACACTCTACACACACGTATCGATTTCGTATAAATTTACCTAGAGGGCGTACGACGTTCCTATTGTGCGAAAAAAGAATCCCATCAATCGTAGCTACACATGTATACAGTGTGTCCCCAATTCAGGTTGATATCTGTGTGGATGCATCGTATGTGTCAATGAGAAGCAGTTTGTTTCCAGAGTATAAATTACTGGGTTTGAGGAAAAGGAGCAGTGTCAATTTAGTCGAGAAATTTTTGGCAGAATTAAAAAATTTAAATTGTTTTGGTTTATATATTATCAAAAATATTCGAAAAAATACTAAAAAGACAAATATACATACATTTTTAAGGGAACAACTTGTTTAGTGAATCTCAGTTTGGATTTAGGCATGGAAAATCTACCAGTCTAGCTATCAATGCACTTATAAATAAAATCTTAAACAACTTTGAGCGAGGATACCATTCAGTTGCCACGTTTTATGACCTCTCGAAAGCTTTCGATTGTGGCACACATCATGTTCTATTAGAAAAACTTAAGAAATATAACTTTTCGAAATCGAGCATTGGGTTAATGGAGTCATATCTGAGTAATCGTTACCAACACGTGAAAGTGAACAATTCAATTTCATCGAACTACGGACTTTGCAGTTACGGGGTACCCCAAGGATCAGTTTTGGGCCCCATTCTCTTTTTAATTTATATCAACGACATTAATTGTGCTACTGAAGCAACTGATCTTATTCTATTTGCGGATGACACAACGGTAATTAAGGGAGGTGATGATTATGAACAGATTCTTAATACAGTTGACCTATGTGACAGAGATATTAAAGAATGGTTTTCTTCAAATGCGCTTTGCATCAATCAGGATAAGTGCTTATCGGTATTGTTTACATTGCGACATGAAGCGCGTTCCAGTACGGACGATAATGAGAGTGTAAAATTCTTGGGTGTTATTCGTGACTCCAAACTAAAGTGGGAAAGTCATGTCGGACATGTTTCAGGAAAACTTGCGAGGGTGATTCATTATTTGAGAATCTTGAGAGAATCTATCTCTATAAAATGTCTTAGGGTTGCATACTTTGCCTTTTTCACTCCTTGATGACATATGCAATATTTAACTGGGGCCATTCAGGTCACGGCAATAGATTGTTTTCTCTACAACGCCGATGCATAAGAGTAGTACTCGGAGTCGGTTGGAGGGAAGATTGCCGTGAACACTTCCGAAATCTCAATGTTCTGACACTTCCATCCGCCTACATATTGGAATGTTTAATGTACGCTAAGGTCAATGCCAGTACGTTTGTGACATCGAATGCAATTCACTCGTACAACACTCGTGAGAATCAGCAGTATCGCCGACCTTTTCTGAGATTGCAGAAGTCGCGCAACGCATCAAATTACTGGGCTTTAAAATTATTTAATCTTCTGCCGCCAGCAATTAAGTGTTACTCCAATAACAGATTTTAGACAGTAATGAAACAATTCTTGGGTGAAAAATGTATATTTAACTGTAATTTCGTAGAAATATGTAGTGCATAGTGTTTTTCTTTTTCTTTTCTGACTTGTGTAAACAATTTTCTTTGTAATAACACCAATAAAGATTATTATTATTATTATTATTATATTAAATTTCGTACATCTGATGATATGAAGGTTGTTTAGAGTATTTGATTTTAGGTGCTATAAATTCATCATTTTGAAATTTTTGATATTTAACCTTAACTCATTCGAAAACTTTATGGCAGTAGTTTAGAGTACAAATCTGTTGTAATGTTAAAAAATCGTTTTACTTATTACTTATTTTCTTTGCATCTACATATATCAATACTTTTAAATGATACTTTGTAGCCACGTTTCTCCTCTTTAAACGATGTATGACTGCGATATTAACATTGGTGTCAAAAGACATAAAAAGAACTCAAGAACTTATCAATCATACGGTGGTGTACAGTCGTTAATGCTAACTACTGCGCCCTATATTGGCGCATCCAAGGTTTCGGTATGTCAGATAACCACACGCCCTTACTTAGATGACACAAAAGTAGTGGACAAAGAATTTAAGCATTTAATGTAAGCAATTGTATAATTAATGACGCACACATGTCTATTAGTAGGACATAAATTTCATTAGTATGTTAATTTTTGATACACTAGTTCGGAGTTAATAAAATAAGAACAAAATCTTTGAGAATTTTTTATCGAACATTCTTGATTTGAAATTTAAAATAACCTAAAAGCTCTATGAAAATCATACAGAATAACATACCAATTAAAGAAGAGAATGATAATTAATACTGGTGATGATAATAGAGGATTCCTGGTTCCTGGTTTTTTCCAATAATGTATCCTCACCTGGATTAATTATCATTCGCTTCATTAGTTTATTCTACATTACTGACGACTACGTAATAACCATTTCACCTTATAAACTTGACTACACCTTCACCTTTCATGTTTAAAAATAATTACTACAGTACGCTTTTAATCTCAAACCACCATTCAAATAATATAAACGAAGATATTTTTTAAAAAAAATCACTTTTTTAATATTTTGCTGTAAACAAATTTATATCTATTAATTCTTTCTCCCCGTATATGTTTAAAACTGAGGAATCAACCCACATGTGAATAAAAAATCATCAAAACCGGTTATAGAGAAAATTTACATTTGAAATCGTGTCATTTTATTATTACTGTTGTTCTTGTATACCCTTTAAAAACAAATATAATGAATTGGTAATTGGTATTATCCATATTGCAAGGTTCTATTTTAATGATGAAATAAAATGCAATCTCTTTTTCCTTGCGTAGATTTGTTTTATTTTATCGAGACATGTTTCGATGCCTTAGCATCATCCTCAGTCGGGAATCTACCAAAATTTTCGTCTTAAGATTAAACTCTACATACAAAATGGTGACAGAGAGAAAAAAACAAACAATGTTTATGATAAAGCCGTATTATAAACTTACGGTCAGTTTCCTAAAATCTCACAAATTTCATTCTAGTGTACCCCCTTCACTTATAGCCTGTGTTTCAACCCAATTGCTTATTAATTTAATAGAAGTTTAAGCCTAAGAAGATTTTTCGTCGTGCGAGAACCACGCTTGTTGTTGGTATGAGGTTTTTAAAATCTCTGTGATGTCGGTTGCATACTCTAAACATTAAAAATACCTAAAGGTCAAACGCAACCACCACCAGAATTGCAAACGAACGACAGAGAAAGGAAAAACAGGAGGAAGTGAGATGCAAGTTGGCTGCACGGCGCATAGACATCTACATAGCTAACCTCATACCAACAACAAGCGTGGTTCTCGCACGACGAAAAATCTTCAAAGGCTTAAACTTCTATTAAATTAATAAGCAATTGGGTTGAAACACAGGCTATAAGTGAAGGGGGTACACTAGAATGAAATTTGTGAGATTTTAGGAAACTGACCGTAAGTTTATAATACGCTTTATCATAAACATTGTTTGTTTTTTTTCTCTCTGTCACCATTTTGTATGTAGAGTTTAATTATAATGTAACAAATATTGGAATATTATCTTAAGACGAAAATTTTTGTAGATTCCCGACTGAGGATGATGCTAAGGCATCGAAACATGTCTCGATAAAATAAAACAAAACTACGCAAGGAAAAAGATATTGCATTTTATTTCATCATTAAAATATAATGAAGTGAATCGAAAAACAACATGGTCATAAAATACTACTGTGTCATTCCAGTTATTGCCATTTTGTTATTGCTGAAAAACTCCATATAGTGCTTCAAAGTTCAGGCAAAAATCATAACATCATTCTTACACCCTGTATATACTCAAAACAGAACGTAAAAATAAAAATTCTTCATCCGTACAACTTCTGAAGATTTAGGCTGCCAGTGAGTGAAAGAACCATCAAAATGGTTGGGAAGAAAATCAACTTTCAATTTTTAACATATTTTGCATTAACACCTAAATATTTTGACCAGTTTAGTTCAGAATTACCCCCAATATCTAAATACAAAGTTTCATGAACATTAAATCTCAAAGTTTTAATCTCAAAATCCCATTCAAATGATATTTGCGAAAATATTTTATGAAAATTTCGATTTTTAATAATGATTTTTGATTTTACAATATTTCGGGCAATTCTGTTCATGTTGTTTCTGGGCTATTACTATTAAATTTTTTCATGGGTGCAGTTTCATACCAACGCGGAAAATAATATTCAAATAATATTTGAGAGTAAAATTTCGGTACGATGAACAACACAAGTGGACGCTTGGGCTGAACTTTCCGGTGGATGACATGATAGGGAACTTTAAACACAAGGTTCATATTTAGAGCATAGAATGTTCCGAAAACACATTGTGACGTTCAAGTAATATATGTTTTGTAAATTTTGTTTGAATTTTGCTTTACAAAAATTCCATTTTTAAATTATTTACTTTCCATTTATAGTAAGTCCACGATGTAATGTAGGAATACCCAAATAAAAATGGTTCCTGCTCTGGTACCTAATAAGTAATAGTTAGTGTCCCTAGCTTATGCAAACTTATTAATTTAGGTATGTCACAAATCAGTTTTACATTTTTTAAATTTGATTGTATTGTAATACAATCTTTAGTGAGGGCACGCGGGCCACACCATAGGGTGGTGAGGGCCGCAGGTTTGACATCACTGTTCTACGCAAAAAAAATTATAAATAAGGTAAAAATCAACATTAAGCCGTACAAAAATTCAGTTATGTTTAACTAGGGTTTGTTTTACGTTTATAGAACCCCTGTATAAGACCGCGAGGCAACTAAAAACATTCATAAAAATATAAATTCCTCAGCATTTAACGAGATGCGGGCGAACACCGCGCGGATTATTTTTAAAATGTTCAATTTGCGGCCAAGAATCCGAAATTCATCCCTTAAACTTTTCCATCATCCCCGGATCAGGTTCGGAGCGCCTAGCGCGCCCTCTCGCGATAGCGGCGTGCGGAGTGCAATCCCCACCGCCCCTCGTCTACGCTTCTCCGACCCCTCGATTTCCACGATATCCGCGCGTTATCTGACGGGGTTAATTGAACAGAGGGAAAACAGGTTTACACGGCGACGTCGTCTACCACCCTTCCTCCGCTGCAGCCCTTATATATAGGTCTTCACCAATTCCTCTTTCTATCTACATCCGTTGTTCTTAGACGCGTCGGTGGTAACAGCAGTAATTTCCCATTTCGATATTGTACGGCGATATGTCTTAGTGTTTCCTTCCTCGAGCAGTGTTAGGGATGCCAGAAAACATCGTGACAAGGGTGAATTATATCCTGGTGATATAGATAACGTAATGTGCCCACTAAAACTGTCAATTCGTTCCTTTTTCTTTGTGGAAGAATTGGGAAGATATTGAGTGTTTGAGTACTAGGTATACCACTAGGTATACCAATGAGAGGAAAACTTGACTACAGGAATTAAGGGAAGATGACAGATATGGGAGAAGCATTTGAAGAATGGGAAACAAAATGAGGAAACAAGTAAAGGTTGTGAAAATAAAGAGGCATATATCTGTGAATTAGATAAAGGGGTAAGAGACCATGAAGTCACCGAGATGTTTGAAGAAGGCCCTGTGCATGAAAATGTGTGAAGAACGTGTGGAATGTGAAGAACACGAAGGCCGGGGGAAGGGGAAGCCACAGCATCGCAGACCGTTATAAATATGACTAAAGAATTACGAGATGTTCAATGATTATTGAATATTAAGAAGCAGTAATCAGTTGCTACTGAAATCGATATCTCCAAAACTATTAGCTTAGCAAAACTCAGTGATATATCCCTTTAAAATCAAGTAATATTGGCTTGACACAAAACAAAAATTAGTTAAAAATATTGATAGCTGTAGGATGTACTTTGTGGTGTAAATTTTACACCACAATGTACCCTTATAAACGATAGAGATCTGAACACTGAACTATACTGAAATACGCCATAACTTGTCTAAATTTGGATGAAAAATTTGGTGTTTTTATTTAACTTCTGAATCTCAGAATATGATGGAATCTGAGCCAGAATATCCAAACTTAAAATTAAGCCATTTGGTCATACAAGATAATTTTTGAAGAATTTTTAGTTGGTTTGGTTTTATGACCTATGTTTAATTGGCCAGAAGTAAGACGGGTTTACACGGCGAGAGTCGTCTACCACACCTTCCCCGCTCCACCCCTTCCCCGCTCCACCCCTTATATATATATAGGTCTTCGCCAATTCCTCTTTCTATCTCCGTCCGTTGTACTTAGACGCGTCGACAGTAACAGCAGTAATTTCCCATTTTGATATGTACGGCGATATGTCTTAGTGTTTCCTTCGTCGAGCCATGTTGGGGGTGCCAGAAAACATCGTGACAAGGGTGAATTATATCCTGGTGATATGGATAACGTAATGTGCTCACTAAAACTGCCAATTCGTTCTGTTTTATTGAACAATTGGTCAGATATTGAGTGTTTAAGTATTGGCTGTGAAGAATTATTTCCGTAGAAGACGAGGCTATTACCATGAAGTATACAAAGCCATTTAGCAGTGTGGAAGATTTTATAGAAATATTGGAAAGGATATTTTATCTGGGATAAGTGTTTATCGAAGATTTTGAGGAGGTACTTCAAAGGTTTAGGTTTGCGGGCATCCAACTGAATCATTAGAAAAATTATTAGTGTAATAAAAGATGAGGAGATGATACCAATGGGAGGAAAAGCTTGTCTACAGGAATTAGAAGAAGATGACAGATATGGGAGAAGCATTTGAAGAATAGGAAACAAAATGAGGAAACGCAAAGGTTGTCAAGATAAAGAGGCAGATATCTATGAATTAGATGAAGGGACAAGAGAACAGGAAGACGCCGCGATGTTTGAAGAAGTTCCTGTGAATGAAAAAGTGTGAAAAACGTGTGGAATGTGAAGAACACGAAGGATGTGGGAAGGCCACAGCATCGTAGACCTTTATAAATATGACTAAAGAATTGCCAGATATTAATGATTATTGAATATTAAAAACCTGTAATCAGTTGCTACTGAAATCGATATCTCCAAAACTATTAGCTTGGCAAAAGAAGTGATACATCCCTTTCAAAAGAAGTAATATTGGCACCACAATGTACCCTTATAAACGATAGAGATCTGAACACTGAACTAAACTGAAATACGCCAAAACTTGTCTAAATTTGGATGACACTAGTTCTTCTCAAATCAAAATTACGGTATTTTTATTTAACTTCTGAATCTCAGAATCTGATGCAGAATATCCAAACTTAAAATTAGACCATTTGGTCATACAAGATAATTTATGAAGAATTTTTAATAAAATTATAAACCCCTAACCACAACAAGTATTTTTGAAACCTAAATACGTATTTCAGCAACTATGTTGCCATCTTCAGTAGAACCTAAAAAAAAGGAAAAAGAGAGATTAGCACTTCATAGTATCTTTACTGGATATTGTCCAAGCAAATCACTAGTGGAAGTGACGTCCATGTTAAAAATTACCCTATATATACCCAAGTTTTAATTAAAGCAGGTCAAACAATGGCGAACTAGGTATAGGACCCCTGTCTGAATTTATTAATTTATCTCTATTCAAGTGAATAAAGATACTTTCCAAGCTGTTTAGTTCCCTATTATTTGACACAGCTTTTACAAGTTTTAAGTCATCTACAACTACTTTATGACCTGTGTCTAAAATATGTTGAGCCACACTAGATTTTTCAAAACGATTATATTTAAAATGAGCTACATGTTCTTTGAACCTAGTTAAAATTGTTCTTCTAGTCTGGCCTACGTATTCTTTTTCACAGTCATGACATTTTACTAGAAGAACTAGAAGACTAGAAGAACAATTTTAACTAGGTTCAAAGAACATGTAGCTCATTTTAAATATAATCGTTTTGAAAAATCTAGTGTGGCTCAACATATTTTAGACACAGGTCATAAAGTAGTTGTAGATGACTTAAAACTTGTAAAAGCTGTGTCAAATAATAGGGAACTAAACAGCTTGGAAAGTATCTTTATTCACTTGAATAGAGATAAATTAATAAATTCAGACAGGGGTCCTATACCTAGTTCGCCATTGTTCGACCTGCTTTAATTAAAACTTGTTTTTTACGCTTCAATGATCAAAATTCACTGAGGCGTGAACAACAAATGGGTATATATAGGGTAATTTTTAACATGGACGTCACTTCCACTAGTGATTTGCTTGGACAATATCCAGTAAAGATACTATGAAGTGCTAATCTCTCTTTTTCTTTTTTTTTAGGTTCTACTGAAGATGGCAACATAGTTGCTGAAATACGTATTTAGGTTTCAAAAATACTTGTTGTAGTTAGGGGTTTATAATTTTATTATTAAGTTCGCCACAGTCTCCAAAATATTGTTAAGAATTTTTAGTTGTTTTGGTTTTACAGCCTGTGTTTAATTGCCCAGAAGTAGGACAGGTTTACACGGCGACGTCGTCTACCACCCCTCCTCCGCTGCACCCCTTATATATAGGTCTTCGCCTATTCCTCTTTCTATCTTCGTTCGTTGTTCTTAGACGCGTCGATGGTAACAGCGGTAATTTCCCATTTCGATATGTACGGCGATATGTCTTAGTTTTTCCTTCCTCGAGCCGTGTTAAGGGTGCCAGAAAACATCGTGACAAGGGCGAATTATATCCTGGTGATATAGATAACGTAATGTGCCCACTAAAACTGCCAATTCGTTCTGTTTTTATTGAACAATTGGTCAGTTATTGAGTGTTTACGTAATAGGAATATGTTACACGCTGGAGTAGAAAATAGTATTGGCTATGTAGGTAGAATTACTTCCATTGACATTGAAGATTGTTTGCAATTTCTGTAAAAGGGTCTTATTATTATTTTTATATTATAGCCTGCGTTTCAAATCAGCAATGTGCAAACTTTCAGCAAACGGTTAACGTACATATTTTTTATTCATCAAAATGTTCGCAGCTTCTGATTCTCGATCCGAGAGCATCAGATCTGTCTCATTTTTAATTCCAGAGATAACTGGAAGGTATTGATTGCTTCACATACTTGCTCTGTATAGATTGCGTTAAGTGCCAAGATAATTGCAAAAAATATTGTCCTGACATTGATTCGAACCAAGGATTTTTGGTATCCTATCTAACGGTGTATTCTGCTCACACTACTTGTCGCAGCACTGGCGGTTATGATCCGTCAAAGAAGCACTTATTTCAAAAGAAATAAACAAAAATAAATACTTGTTTCATTAAATTGCAAATAGACAACCAAAAGACAATAACAACGAATAACTTAGTGAGAAACATGGGAATAAATACTTAATTATTAGTACTAATATAAAATAATTATCAATATACATTATATGTAACACATTATCTCTAAACCTCAGTAATTATTACGCTGCCTAATCCCTCATATTTGCCTCCATCCTCGTAGTCTTGTTCAAAGTTCCGTGGAACGCATTCTCCCACCGAACTATCATAGCAATGGACCGTGTCACAGACGCATACAATATTACAGTCATAAAAGCAAGCCGTTTCTGCTGCAATTTTTCTGTCACAATTGTCTAAAATTTCTATTCCACAATCAGAGCTCACGCAACCTTCTGACATCTTAGGGGGACAGTCGAGCTGGGGAATTTCAATGTAATCTAAAGCTGACGTCACGTGCACTAATAACACAAAGAATTTTTGTCTAGTTCTAATTTTTAGACATGAATAAATATGTATTAGTTTACTTACGCAATTGAATAGTGTGATATATTAAGAACAGTAAAATGATCATTTTAAAACTTCTAAAGATCTATTGACACATGAGAATATTGTATACTTTATGGAGAGTGTGTATATGAAAGAAAATAAAAAATGATTTAATTATTGTTGTAGGCTGGTAACGATGCTATAAAATAATGAGTGCTGATATGGACTGGTATGTCCTCTAAAAGTGTATGTATGATAAGTACAGCAATTTAAAAGTTAATATATATGTATAGCAGATCACGATAATTATGTAATTGAGTACTATGAGTATCAAAAAATGAACCGTACTATCCCGTCGTTTAATTTTTTTGATAAATTCTGTGAAGATAAAATTATCTATCTGCTGTCGATTTCGAGATATGCACAAAATTAAATAGAAAAAATAATAATTCCCTTATTTCTGCATGTTATAAACCCGACTCACGTATTAAAACCTAGTCTCGTCCAGGCCCAACTTCGAACTCGCCGTTAATACATCTATCTAAAACACTTATTCACTTTTAATTACAGCTAAAATCGTACAGTTTTACTCCTAAAGCTATTTTTACAAAATTCAGATATTGGAATGAATCAAAAACAAAAGAAATCTACTCAGAATCCCCACAGGGATTCTTGCACTTGGACCACCAAGACTTGACGTTGTCTCTCCTGGTAAAGCAACTGTAAAAAGTTACTTTTACAAAATTGCAAACGCGGGTTATAATCATGATGAATTTGTTAACTATTTCCCGAAAGAAACATGAAAATCGAAGGTTGCAAAAGTTATACAACATCAAAGTAAACAATAATATATAATATTAACACTTATTTCTTGGCAACACATATTGTAGGATTTCCTGTCTTTTTTGTAATTGTGGAGGTTTTACGATATCGGTCAAACCAGTAATGTGGTTGCAACACTATTTATTATTATAGGTTTTATTTGAAAATTACTTACCAAATTAGGCAAGAAAAAAAGAACACGAAAAACAATAATAATTTTTGCCATGCATATTTTTGTGTAAACTAATGGCATTTGTTTAAACAATGGCAAACAAGTTAATTAATGACAAGCAGTGTCAATAATCTATAAATAATTTCCCAAAAGAATTGAAAAATATGTCCGTAAATTGTTAATTTTTGTAAACGTACGGTATTTGTCTAGACAATTGCTAATTAGTTAATAAATGAACAAAGAAGCCAATAATTTATTAATATCTGCAAAAGTGGAAAAATATCTGTTACATCGTATATTTTTCATTAAACAAATGGTAATTGTTTAAACAATTTCAAACTAGTTAATAAATGACAATAAAATATGTCAGTAATCCAATAGTAAATCAATTCTGCCAAACAAATAATAAAACGCGTAACATTGTAAAATTATAAATTTTGGGAAACTGTTGTCTCATATTTAGGGTACAACGGGAAGGGGGATGGTGAACAAAAAATAGTGGTTGTGGATTTGTTTCTTGGGGAGTTCTGAACTATTTCTGATAATCTCCCGCAACTTACTTTTTTAGATCCGAATCGTTAAAAAAGGGAAAAATATGCTCTTTTGCAAAGTATTTAAATGGGAAATTTGAGGTGCTCGGCGAAAAGTCCGTTTTTTGGACCATCCTGGGTGCACACACTTCTTTAGTTGGTTAGTGCTAACTGGAGGGGGCTCCTACTTGCTCGAGAAAATAGAATAATTTCTATCCTCTTGCCTAAACGTTGTAACAAACATTCCGCTAAATTTTCATGTCCGCACACGGAAATTCACTAAATTACTCACTACTCTACTAAACTACTAGCCGTGTGTGTAGTGTGTACGAGCCTTTATTTGCAATTTTGATAGTAAAACATATAGATATGCTATACGTTGTTTGACCAAAATTGTTTTTCTGGCCCTGGCACATCCAATTCTCTTTACAAAAGCACTTATTTAAGAAGAAATAAACAAAATGAAATACTTGTATCATCAAATTTTAAACAGACAACCAAAAGACAGCAACAACAAACAACATAGTGAAAAATACGAGAATAAATACTCAAATATTAGTACTAATATGAAACAATTATCAATATACATTCTAAGTAACACATTATCTGTCAACCTCAGTAATTATCACGCTGCCTAATCCCTCATTTTTGCCTCCATCCTCGTAGTCTTTGTCAAAGTTCCGTGGAACGCATTCTCCCACCGAACTATCATAGCAATGGACCGTGTTACAGACGCATTCAATCTTACAGTCAGAACTGCAAGCCCTTTCTGTAGTGTTTTCGTCACAATTCTGTAAGATTTCTATTCCACAATTAGAGGTCACGCAACCTTCTGTCATGTTAGGAGGACAGTCGAGCTCGGGAATTTCAATGTAATCTGAATAAGCTGACGTCACCTGCACTGATAACAGAAAGAATTTTTTCCAGTTTTTTCAGACATGAATAAATATGTGTTAGTTTACTTACGCAATTGAATAGAGTTATATAATACGAACAGTAAAATCATCATTTTAAAACTTCTAAAGATCTATTGACACATGAGAATATTGTATACTTTATGGAGTGTGTACATGAAAGAAAATAAAAAATGAGTTAATTATTGTTGTGGGTTGGTTATGACGCTATAAAATAATGAGTGCTGATATAGAGTTGTGTCTCCGTTCAAAGTGTATGTATGATAAGTACAGCAATTTTAATGGTAATATACAGGGTGGAAATTAAGTAACGGAATAATTCAATAATTCTGTTAATAACTAAAATATTGAAAAAATCTAAAAGGGGTATAGCGATTAAAATTATAGCGAATCATCAATATTTGTAAGAGTTATGACGTCATCGATGTTTTTTTTTAAAAGGTAACCAATATTTTTTTTATTTTGATAGGACTTTTTAATCTCTTTTCAACGGTATGAAAAATTGTATCATGTTACACCAGAAAAATAAAAAAAAAATCTTTAAACATTTTTTTATACTAGTTATAGTAATCGAAGTAATCTTGTTGTTTAGCTCTACGAGTTAGTCACCTTACTTACTTGTTTTGAACAAAATCCCCATAAATTGACGGTCATAGAATTGAAATTCAATTCTGTGTTGATGAATTGGTATTTTTTATTAAAAATGAACAAGAAAAACTTTGGCTTGTACGTTTAATTACATTAATTGTTTATCGAGTTATTCCGAATACAAAAAATCAAAATTAAAAAATGTTAACAACAACTTATTTAAATTTTATTTACAAAATTACAATATGCTGGATCGGCAGTTATTTGTGGACACTTGTGTTATATTTTAAATAACCCCACAGAAAATAATCAAGCGGTGTAAGATCTGGTGATCTAGCTGGCCACTCCATTGCTCCCCTTCTTCCAATCCACCTCCCAGGAAATGTATCGTCCAAATAATTACGCACATTAGCGGCACCATCTTGCCGGAACCAGATTAATTCATTTGCCTGTTCTGGATTGCTGTTATTTGGAAACATTCGCCGTAACGTTGGCATGACTTTATTTTGAAAAATTTGCAAATATCGGTCGCCAGTTAAATTGTAATTAAAAAAGAATGGTCCAACAATTTGAGTGCCAACAAGTCCTGCCCTGATATTAAGTTTTTGGGGTATTGTGTATGCCCTTCGACCGTCCAATGCGGATTTTTACAAGCCGAATATTGACAATTATGTCATTCATCAAACCGGACAACGAGAATGTTGCTTCGTCCGAAAACACTATCCGATTGGCGAACATTGGATCTTGGGTGCAAAAGTTCATCATGCTTTCAAAAAATTCCAGTCTGTGGTCAGTGTCGGTTTCGGCAATCTCATGAATAAGTTGAATTTTTTAGGGGTGAAATTTTTCTACTTTTAGTAAATTTAAAACGGGTGTATGACTGATGTCATGGTCTAAGGCCAATCCACGGCTGCTTGAATGTGGATTTTCCTCAAGATCCAACAAAACATCCAGTTTTACGTCGTCCGTAACTTTTTCGGGCGTCCAGACTTGGATAAATCGCGTACAGTTTCCTTTTCCAGAAATTTGATATCATTTGAAAAATTTGACGTTGACTCTCCCGGTATAGCAACTGTAAGAAGTTACTTTTACAAAATTGCAAATGCGGGTTATAATCATGATGACTATTCCCCGAAAGAATCATTAAAATCGGTAAGAGATTACAAAAGATATACAACATCAGAGCCTCAAATGGTCAAATTCCACTATTCACAATTATCACAAAACATGCCTTACTTCAAAAAGGGCAGGAGGGGCATTTAATTCTATATGTTTCTTCAAGAACAATTATACGTTCAGAACTAACAAGCGAACAAAATGAAACAACAATCAAAGAACTCCCGCTTAAAATAGCCTTTATTTAGAAAGGTATAAATTTGGACAATAAAGTAAATGAAAAACTGTCAAACGTCGGGAATGGACTATCAAACCTAACCAAACCATAAGCAATTGATTGCAACTTCACACCAAATTTTATTTTCTGTTTTCCGGGAAAACAATCAAACCTCTGGAATACCCCCATCAAACCCTATTAAACGACTATCAAATGATTTAAGCAAAAAAACTGTAAACATCAATATGGGGGGGGCTAAGCTCACAGAGGCTTTTTGAGGTCATTTTTTGCCGTTTTTGGTATGTCAAATTCGGATTCCTTGCAGCAAAAACCCCTTCCAATACAAATTTCAGACCAATGGAAAATCGTTAAATTTCGCTCAATAACCTTGTGAATTAACTATCACCACTGAATTGAACGTACCCTAATTGACTTTACTAGGCAGGTCATCGGCTTCTTCGAAAAAATGTTTCATTTTCGTACGCAGTTTATTTGTACCTACTAATATGAAATAATTAACAAATATCATTCTAAGTAACATTTCTCTAAACCTCAGTAATTAACACTCTGCCTATTCCTGCATTAACGTCTCTATACTCGATAGGGTTGTTCAAACTTCTTTGGAACGCATTCCCTCACTGAACTATCATAGCAATGGACCGTGTCACAGACGCATACAATAGAGCAGAAACAACCCCTGCCATTCAACTTATCTATCCATAAGGAATCACAGTTACGAGTGATTTCTGGCGTTACTCCAACTGGCAAACAATCCATTTCCATCTTAGGGGGACACTTCAAAAGCCCAGCCGACGTCACGTGCACTAATAACCCAATAAATATTTGCCTAGTTTTAATCTTGAGACATTAATATTTATCTAATAGTTTACTTACGCAATTGAATCAAGGAATATAATAAGAACAGTATAATTATCATTTTAAAACTTCTAAAGATCTATTGATACATGGGAGTATTGTATACTTTAATCGAGAGTGTGTATATAAACGAAAATGATAAATGAGTTAATTACTGTCGTAGGTTGATAATGACGCTATAGAAAAATGAATGCTGATATGGACTCTGAACAATTCTTACTAGTCAATTCTTTCGTTAAAAAAATCCCTAAAGTAATTTCTTGATTTTTGCTCTTTATTTCGCTTTGCATTTAAAGAAGATCAGTAATCCTGCATACTAAAGAATTTGCATTGTCAATTAAAGAATTATATAAATAAATTTAATTAATCTATTTATTGTACACTCATAGACAAAAAATTGTGTAGACTATACAGTCTACAAACAAATTCTTAACTTTTGTGCAAAATCATAACATCAAAATCTGTATACACGTAGTGTGTTTATTCCATCCCTCTACGTTGTATATGCATTTTTATCATTATTTCCATAATTTTTAATAAAAATCAGCGTTCAAAATTGAATCATAAATAGTCCCACTAAAACGATACTTTTTCTTGTACGTAGATCACGTGATTCTTGTGACGTCCCACCATACTAGATATCCAATCGGCCCATGTGGTCTGTAATCATCGGCATCGTCGCTGTTTGATAATTGTGTTGTTTCATGTGGTGTGTGTATAGTTCCACAATGCAAAAAAACTTCGGGTAAATTATTTGTAGCTATTCTGCAAGTAGTGAAACAAATGCAAACTGCAAACAAAAGTGGTTGAGAATGGCTCGTGGACACCCAAATGAAATAAATAGCCGCCAATACAAGTGTTTTTTGTTGTGGTTATCTATCGTTCTTTAAATCCAGGTATAATTTAACAGTTTGAGGTTTGGACTAACCTAACCTACAAAGTTACTTAGGTACTGCCTACATTGCAATTTATACACGTTACTTAGTTGCGGAGCTTAAAAATAAGGATTATTTTTAAAGAAAAATCACACCATCAAAGCGTTAACCTTCGGTAGATTATTGGAAGCTGAGTCAATTACAGAGCTTTTTCAACCAGGTTATAGAACGTCAATAAATTTATTTTATAATTTTTGTTTTTATTAGAAATAATGCATATCTTTTTAAAAGTAATAACAAATAGTTTCCTTAAACTGTGTTCTTTTTATTACAACATTAGGTTATTGTGGGCGTTTTGAATTACATAAACACATTGGTGGTTCTAAGGGGCAATACTTGCTTTGAATTGATACAACGTTTCGTTGTGTGTAGTTGAGCATGAGCATGTATCTACACAGTTTCTAATTTCATTCTATTCTCCGCATCTGACTCATGTAGCGCACACAGAATTCATTATAAAGCCGCCGCAGTATTGCTAAGTACATTAAAATATTAGCGTGTAGCAATGCAAACTTTCCCTTAATTACGCAACCCCTAACCTCCCATTACACCGGAACGCCACCACACCAAAACCATACCATATAAATGACCGGTAATATTGCGCTCACTACCCCACTTTAGGTAAATTTAAATACCTCCCTCGACCGCGCATATACTCCATTCTCGACTCACCCCATCGTAGGGGTGGCCAGCTAGCATTCACAAGGATCCTCGATTTTCTCATTTTGGACATACCACTATCAGCTAGTACCTCATGGTCCTAATAACTGGACGGAGGGAGGAAGCGGGATAGCAACCCTTAATTAAATTTTCGAATTTGCGAGTGGAAACTGGCTCGACCAATAACTATCGGCTTTGCTCAGCGGGATATGTTAGGGAAATGGACGGAGTTCAAAGTTCTGGGCCTGTGTGTCTTGGGACACCCCCTAGCGGGATGTTGCGGATCGTCGTAGGGGTATCTGTGAACGGTTGAAGGTTAAACGACCCTCGGTAATGATGTCAAAGTTCCAACTTGGGGTTGGCAAGCGCCCCAGGACGTCTGATGTTATATTAGCCTTTGATTTCTTCGAAAATAACGTAGCTAGCGCTAAAATGGTAGAGGCGCACATTAAGGGGTTGAATGTGGGTTATGAGCTATTTTTGTAGGTTGCGATAAAAATTTGGTTCTTTCGCAGTGGTTGTTAGTATACAAAAATATAAATGGGTATAACTTAAATGGGTTTATTGCGAAATAAGAATTTGCATCTTGACATCCAAGTAGTAAGAGACTCTTCGGTAAAATTTCAACCATAAATATAATAAAATAGTGTTGATGCACATTAATTTGACTCATTGCTTAATAATTGGAAGTTTAAGTAACTAGACCAGACAATTGGGGGGTTTGTCTACAAAAAGTTGGGCAGAAATGATTTTTGTGTTATTTAGTTCCTGACCCGATGAAAAATAAAAAAAGTTTTCGACGTCGTTTTTCTCGTTTTTAGAAATCATTTGTACCATGCATTATATAATTATAATAATTTGAAATAAAAATTATCATATTATTATAATATCACACAAAATTGTAAGAAAATTCATTTCCACACCACTAAGAAGTTTTTTTAGGTGTGGTATTCTGAGTAGGCATAATCAATAGATTATGTTATTTATTTTGTAGTTGAATACCGTAATTTTTATCCCTGACTTTAATTATACTATTTCTTTCTTTTTGATAGTCCTGGTCGCTTGATCTTGATGCCTTCATAATCATCTACGGTAGTGTTATGTTCGGACCCATTTTCCGAATTCAGAATTTAGGCTTCCATCCATGTCATTGTCTCATCTTCGTCGTCGGTTTCGATGATGACCTCTGGTGCAGTCTGGCATGATTCACTATAGTGTTGAGACAAAAAAATGTATAAAATTAAGTCTTCTTCAAAATTGTATTAGTCATTTTTATTCTAGGGTCTACTGTTGATAATTATCCCTAACAAATGTCATAGGCCTCAATAATTCAGTTGGGAGAGAATTGTGGTAACGACGCAAAGGTCCCTGGTTCACATCCAGGTTGTGCCTGTAATTTTTAATTTATTTTAAACTTTCATCCCGCCTGTATGTCACCATATTATTAACCTATCAAATTTATTTGTTATACATTTTATTCATTCTGCTGTGACGTATAGTAGGAGCAACCCTAATCTATAAGCAATTAACTCAAAAAAGCAAAATCCTAAAAGCCTGACTTGATCGATCTCGGGTTCGTGCCATGTAAATATTGCGCAGCTTTATTTCTGTAGTTTATTACATCAAATTTACTTTAATTTTACAGATTTGTTTCTATACATATGCATAGGTGGAAAAAATACTTACAGAATTGTCAATTTTAGTTCAATCCAAAAATATTTGTTTCAAAATTATGTTTAAAGTTAAAATTTCATCAAGTTTCAGATATGAATCATATAAAAGTTGTGCGTTTAAAAATTTTTATGAAATTGGTGTCCAATCATTACTGCAAGTAAAAGATAAGAAAACACTTAAATACAGCATAATTCTGTAATGTTCTACCTTCTGGTCGGGGAGATCAGATAGGACAATATGCGGTGTAATTTTTCGATGCAAAATTTCGCCACTTATTTTTCAAATTGTTTTCGGCCGAAACTGTTTTCTTGTAAATTAGCCCTGTTAATAGCAGCCAAACCTCCGTAACATGCAGTAAACTTGTAAAGAAATCGCAAAAGGGCACTATTAAGTTTACGACTTTTAAGAAATTGACATATTATTAGTTGGACGGGCTTAATAATGTCTCATTTCTTCTCACAATATTGCAGCGAAGTATGAGACTTTATTTTTACACTTTTAGCTATAGAAAACTATTTTATAACCGGAAAAATAGTTAAAAAAATCTAAGCCTTAAGGGGGTTGGTTTTGAGGGGGTTGCAATATAAATTTGGCGTTAAAATTTTGAAACCTTGTGATTATGATATTAATATACCTATGAATACACGGTAAAAAGGGAAAGAAATATCTAAGTACCTATAGGGTTGTTTTTCAAGGAGTTGAAAATAAATTTTGGTAGGAGGTTGAATAATAATATATGTTTTGAACATTCTGAAACTTGGTGAATGTGATATGTATGTGTATTTGTAGGACATACACGAACAAAATTTAAAAAACTGCTTACGGGGTGGTTTTTGGGAGG
The DNA here is from genome assembly GCA_964023965.1 of Melinopterus prodromus. NCBI lineage: Eukaryota > Metazoa > Arthropoda > Insecta > Coleoptera > Scarabaeidae > Melinopterus > Melinopterus prodromus. The sequence goes on along the minus strand of OZ030390.1, from coordinate 12,327,321 downwards.
CGGTTGGATAATGGGGGACGGCTCTAGGTCAGGATGGAGATGTAAATAAAACTCGCTCCGTTGTTTACATTAGTTCGTATATTGCTGATCACACGGAATTCCAATCTTACAGCTGACTGGCGACCGTGAAACACGATCGTTGAGCGTATACTATACTCAGGTGCTGCAAATTA